>CM062816.1:566763461-569435045 GCA_031772625.1 Pinus tabuliformis
GCGCAGTGCACAGTTCCCACAGTTAGTCAGTCACCCCTGTCATTCAAAATTATGCAATTCCCCTCATCAGATGCCCTAGTTGCTGCTTGATCATGTTGAGAAATTATATTTGTAAGAGCTAATTTTTTCTTGCCATGAGTGTCCCTTCTATCCCATAGGTACCACACTCGTGAAGCACTTCTCTCCAGCAGTCATTGCAACATGGTACCAAAGAGGGTTGCTTCAAGAGAGACCACTGGAAGAAGTGTCGAGGAAATAGTTGAGAAAGCATCAGTTAACTTTCCATACATGCGACCACTCAATTGTTTATAAAAAATGAATCAACACTAACATGGCAATAAAATCAGCAGCAGTGGCAGAAGGCAACAAGCCAGTACAAGATCAGTGATAAAGGAAATTGTTGACATAATAAAGGGAGAACAAAGCTGCAGAGCGAAAGCAGATTCAATCTTCATGTAGGCGACTTTGACAACAAAAGCAAAAGGAAGCAGAGGACACAGACAACGGAGTAAAGGAAGAGAGAAAATCAGATCTTGCAGGTAGCAAAACTGAGACCGCAGCAAGCAGAACAAAAACCAAAAGGAGGAAGAGAAGTAGAAGTGGAAAGAAGAGCAAAGGCAAGGCGTAATGATAGAACAAACATCACCAATACAAGTTGATGAGCCAAAACAACCAACAATTGAGGAAGAGAGAACAAATTTAGGTTCCCTCAATGATGCTAAACACAAGAACCAAGTCCAACCGGAGGTCGATACGTACATGGAGTAATTGATGTGAGACACCACAAGCAATGACTTGCAGCTGAGCATGGAAAACATGCAGAGGTACATCAATGGTCCAACCACACCCAATACAATGTTGCACATGCTTCAAGATGAGTTGGACAAAGGTTCGAGGACAATATACCCAAAAGCCATGGAGGAAAGAGTATGTTTTCATAAAAACATCACCAAAAAGTATGGGGACACCATAGCGCAGTGCCAAGCTTGGTATCATTTCATCACCGAAGACCATCAAGAGGATCTTGCTGAGTTGGTCTTTCCCCAAGCTTCTGAGTGATGGTTCTTGTCTTGTTAGGCTAACTGACACCTATTTTTTTCCCACATGTGTATATGTGGAAATTTTATATTATTTGTAAATATATTGTAAGTGAAATTCCAAGTGTCATTAGTGGAATGTGAACAGTCACTATGTGTAATGTAAAGAGTTATTTGTAAAGGATTTGAAGAGTCATGAGGGTAGTTAAAGAGCCAAAGGGGAATGTCAAGGGTCACCCCACCCTTTGTTATATATAGAACCTCATAAATCATAGTGGGGGCTTTTGGGAGACAAGATTTTGGCTAGGTATTGCTTAGAGAAGGCTTGGGAGTATTGTGACGAGCCTTGGCTTCTCCACAACGTAGAGCAAGTACACTTATTTGGAGGAGCAAACAATATTGACTGTAATGTTCCACTATTGGGGCTAGTGGTTGTCAATGGTGTATGTATCGATGGAACTTTCACTTAATAATATAATTGAGCCAACACGTTTTAATGCATATGTTTTTATTGTCGTTGGACTATTTTTGTTTCTCTAGAAATGTATGTTATTTAACTTGTGCATTTGTGTATGAACTATTTTGTATGAAATTGTATGAATCTTGTTGAAGGCGTGTTGTTGGATTAACCCATCACTTTGGATTGTGGATTATTCCACTTCCATATTATGATGTCGTCTCGCTCGTGTGTTCCTTTCAGGTTGTGTGCTATTACAAGCGTCTAAGAGACACACTTCCTTTTCCCCTCCACATGTTAGAATCCCCATGCATCTCACTTGACTCGCTGCAAGGTCACACACTTGCTTCTGACCAAAGCTATCATACTTACCTCTGCGGGCTACCACGGTCAAGGCACTACATTACCACCCACTGCTAAGACTCATACTCCAAACATTCTGAGGTCTAGTTGGGACTTCTTACCGGGGAGATCCCCTTACCATGTTGGCAGGTCCATCACCATCAACATAGTGGTACCCTTTGGGCTTACTAATGCCCTTGCCACATTCATGTGCTTAATGAAAAATGTGTTGAGTCCTTCTTTGGCAAATTTTGTCATTGTGTTCATTGATGATATTTGTGTATTCAAGCACTGAAGAAGAGCATCAAAATAATTTGGCTGCATTACTACAATTGTTAAGGGAGCACAAGCTCTATGCAAAGCTCAATAAATGCGACTTTTTCCAGTAAAAAATACATTGTTGGAGCATATCATTTCTAAAGAAGGGCTATCAGTTGATCCTAAAAAACCCAAAGCCATAATGGAGTGGCCAACACCAAAGAATGTGAATGAGGTCAAATCATTCATGGGATTAACAGGTTATTACAGGAGATTTATTAAAAAATTCTCTAAGATAGACCATCCTATCACATCTTTGTAGAGAAAAGAAAAGAAATTTGAGTGGACAACTTAGTGTGCAGCAAGCTTTAAGCAATTGAAACAATTTCTCACAAATGCATCAGTGTTGAGAATTGTAGATCCTGACAAGGATTTTGTAGTGTGCAAAGATGACTGCAAAGAAGGACTTGGTGGAGTCTTGATGTAGGAAGGGCAAGTAGTGTGCTATGAGTCAAGTAAATTAAACGAGCATGAGGTAAATTATTCAACTCATGATCTATAGTTGGTTGCCATCATTCATGTTCTACAAATGTGGAGGAATTACATCCTTGGAAGGAAATTTACACTTATGACAAACCATAATGGCCTCAAGTATTTGTTTGAGCAACCTTAGCTAAATGTAAGACAAGCTAGATGGTTGGCCATACTCAATAACTTGACTTTGAAATCAAGTACATCAAAGGCAAGGAAAACATATTTTTTGATGCTCTTAGTAGGAGGGTTCAAGTGAATCACCTGGAAACTTTAAGCTCTTATAAAATGGACCTGGTGGAAAGGGTCAATAATGAAGGACAACATGATGAAAACTATCAGCAAATGAGACAAAAGATGTTATAAGATGGTGGGGATGAGGAATATCACCTCACTAATGACAACCTAAGTAGGTTCAAAAACATAATTTATGTGCCAAATAGTGTGGAATTAAAGAGACTCATAATGAAAGAGTTTCATGTCAAGCGTTATTCAGGCCATCTAGGGTACCAAAATACCCTCACGACCATTATTTTTTTTTATTATTGGCCAAGTTTGAAGAAAGAGGTGGTTGATTTCGTGGCTAAATGTAGAGACTGTTAGCAAGTGAAGTTTGATTGCAAGCATCCAACAGGGCTATTGCAGCCCATTCCCATTTTAGAATGGAAGTGGAAGGTAATTTCTATGGATTACATTTCAAGTTTTCCTAGAACATCTAGACAACATCATGCAGTCATGGTGGTAATTGATAGGTTGAGCAAAGTGCCTCATTTTGCGGTATTCAAATCCACCAATTCTACTAGTGAGGTGGCACAAATATTCATAGAGAATAATGTGATACTACATGGTATCCACAAGAAAATTATTTCAGACTCAGATGCTACGTTCACCTCAAGGTTTTGGAAAGAATTGTTTGCAGGTTTGGGGACTGAGTTAGCTTTTAGTACAACATATCATCCAAAAACAGATGGGAAAATAGAGAGGACAAATAGGAACCTTGAAGACATGTTGAGAATGTATGTCATCCATTATGCCAAGAAGTGGGAGGAGTACCTTCCACTTGTAGAGTTTGCATACAATAATGGATACGAAGAATCCATAAAAATGAGTCCATTTGGGGTGTTGTATTGGGGGGGTGGGGGGGATTGAAATACTCCTATCAGCTAGAATGATCAAGCACATAGAGTCCTTATTGGGCCTAATATGATAAAGGAAATGGAGAAAATAATTTAGATCACCAAGAAGAATTTGAAAGTGGCATAGTATAGATAGAAAAGCTATGCAGACCAGCATAGGGTTCATAAAGAGTTCCAAGTAGGGGAACATGTTTACTTGAGAATAAAACCCAAGAAGAGTTCCTTAAAAATTGGGTCATGTGTTGAGTTGGCACCACAACATTGTAGGCCTTTTGAGATCCTTGAGAGGATTGGACCAATGGCCTATAGGATAGCTTTACTTCCAATAGTTAAAGTTCATGATGTTTTCCATGTTCCCTTTCTTAAAAGATATGTACAGGATTCTAATCATGTGATTGATTGGTTTGTGCTACAGGTGGAAAAAGAGGGAGACTTCCAGCTAGAGCCATTGTGCATTCTAGACTAGAGGATTTTCATGCTCCATAATCGAGCCATAGAGAAAGTCAAAGTGCAGTGGAGTCACTTTAGGCCAGAGGAAGCCACTTGGGAAATTGATGACTCCATGAGAGCAACATATCCATTTTTATTTACCGGATGAGGTAAATGTGTGTATATGATTGTAAGTATTGTATAGAGTTGTGTATATAAATATCCATAGAATAGTATGTGTTTTATTTTGTTTCCCTATGTTGCATATGAGAAGAAGACCACAAAGGGTAGTGTTCCCTCAAGGGGGAGGGGTCTGTGACAGCCCCAACCTAGGTTTCCTCACAAACATTCAATGTAAATATTTTACAAAATATATTAAAAGGGTTGAGTCAAAAGGGACATGGATTCCAAAGCTGAGTAAGTGGCTTGCTTGGGATATGTAAGGTTTCCTTATGTAGAAAATATAGATTCTTTGGACAACCATTAAAGGTTGGTTGGTGTCCCTTAAATAAATTGGTTCTTGAATTAAAATCGAGTTCAATGGGAATTATACAGGCCATGTGCTTGAGAACCATAAAAAGGCAAAGAGGACAAGAAAATTTATGAAGACTAGAGATGGAAAGGAAGCAAGGACGGGGAAGTCAATCCCTGCGCAACAAGGTAAACAATAGAGGAAAAAGGATGGTTTCAACCTTAGGGGGAGGATGACCATCCCTCATTCACTTATTCAGGCACAACATCCATTCAAGTAGCATACAACAGGGAACAATGCGAAAGAGAAGGGAGACTAAAGTAAGGATTTGCTGAGGAAAAGAGAAGACAAAGACAAGATTTCAGTTGGCATGATTGGCATAGAGATGGTCTCTCCTTGGTGAGGAACAATGCCTCTCAAGTCCCTATAAATCTAGAGGATGGAGATGGTTTTCTATGGATTCCCTTGATGGTGTGGGTGGGGGATTATGTCCTTGGATTCTTAAAGGGAGGATCTCTGAAGCCTCTCTTGTTTCTATTTTGCAGTGGGTTCTGGATTCCCTAGAGTGGGTGGAAACATTATGTTCAGGGTGGAGACTTGCTTCTTTAGATTCCCTTGACACTCTTAGGGTGGAGGCAGTTGGCATCTAGATTCCCTGTGTGTACTTGGGTGGAGAAGAGTGTTACAGGGAAAAGTGTCTATGCAGAACTGCTAATCCCACTAAGGCTGGTAGCTATCTTAGAAACGAACAAAGTAAAACTACTTTCGTTTTCCTTTATGAAAGATAGATGAGAGAAGAATAAAGGAGACCAACCTCTGTCTTGCGCTTGGTTCCTTTGCTCGATTCCTCTCTCTTCTGATAGTCCTTTGCTGCTTGCCTTTCTTGTATACCCAGCTTCACAGAGTACCTGTAGAATCAAAGCAGCATAACACTATATGAGAACATGGATCTATTATCATAAACAATCTAGAATCACATGTAAATTGACCATACAAATGCATAAAACATAAATCACACAAGAGTATGGAGGAAAACTTGAATAGCTTTATTGATAATCAAGAAAGAGCCAAGAGAGTTACAACCAGTTGTTCTAACCCAACATCATCCTCTTAGCAAGTAAGCCCTTCTTCACCTCATGAAAAGCTTAGATCACCCAACACTATGATGTTGCCTCAACCAACAGCAATTCCTTACAAGATGCAAAATTCCAGCCTCTGGATCTCTGGGATGAGGGATCCATATATAGATGTCTACAAGGGAGATGAGTCAGCTTGTGATTCGATTAGTGTCTTCCCTCTGATAGTTCTTGCTTCCACTTGGAGATTGATGATCTCTTACTCATCCCTGGTCGAATTCAGAGAGGCAAGTGTCACAGGAGAAGTTTCTGGAAGATTCCATGCTTCTCCACCTCGCGGATTGACATTGAGATGCAACGCACTTTGCCTATGGAGCAGGTGAAATGGTCCAGTTCTGAGTGTTTTTTCATGGAGAACTTCTGGGAGGATCTTCAATCAGTTGACCTTGTTCTTTTAGGGGTTGGAACAACACCTTTAGGGACTTAGGATTCCTTAGTTTATGGACATTTATGCTTGGGGTTGCAGTGCCCAAAAATGTCTATAACAGTTGCCCCCTAAAGCATGAGGTCGTTAATCTTTTTTGATGTCGGGTGAAATGCTTTATCATGAGGATCTGAAGTTATTTCAAGCTGGAAGGAGACCTGTAATAAGATACAATGCAATACATTATCTTCATAATATTTTCATGATCTAGCTGAGGCGGGAATTCCCATGCTCACTTTATAATTTCATTTTCATGTACATAGGACAGACAATCATCTGAGTGTAGACTGATGATTCTGGTAGAGCCATCACCCCTTAGATTGGATGATTATCTGTGTAGCAATGATGTACATTTGATGTCTTTATTTTCCTGAATATATATATCGCAGCCCAGATGGATGAAACTAGATCTGGGGTCTTCAATCTCGTTCGATCTTTACTCAAATTACAAGTCGATCCATGTGAGAGATGTTTTGGAGTTGAACATGGAAAGACATCGCCTGATTACCAGCCAATGATGTAAGTTGTTAACAGGCGTGAGAGGAATCACCGATAATGATAATGATCCTCAAGGTACTGCAGTATAATTCACATGGTGTGAATAAATGACTTGGCATTGAACACCACGCAAAATCTTTCAATCGAAGGTCATTGATGTAAACCTGTCGCCGGAAGTGAGAAACTTGCCATTGAGGCATGCAAGCTTCAAAGTACTGAAAGGGGTGTTCCTAGATCGACTTCTTGGATAATGAGCTGATGTTGACAAGAAGCGATCCGCCATAGGAGGGCCTTAATGAATCCCACATCAATGACACGGAACGGAGCAAATGATTTTATTGGAGGTGAAAATGATCTGGTGATATAAGGTTTAGGGAGGCGGTCATGAAAGAATGGAGCGTAAATGTATTACAGCGTGTGAGACACAGGTGAATTATCTGAGTGACTTCTCTTGAACATATCGGCGACACTGACATGATGGATTGGTAGCATTAACCCCAAATGTGGATGGTGTGATGTGACCATGGTAATGTGGCCGGTGAATGAAACAACCCAACCCGACTTGGATGCGGAGTGAAAGTGTCATGTTCAAGAGCGACTTGCTACCAACAAAGTTTCTTCAAGTTTTCTTCCCAATTTTTCCCCAGTCATTGCTAACCAGTACCTCTTTATTTTTGTCAAGCTTGAGGAGGATAACATATGCTTGTTCTATATGTTTTAACGAGCCTAGCGATAGTGAAACTCGTTCTTGTCTGTTATGGACAAGTTTGTCGCTATTAGGTTTTAACGAGTTTAACGACAAAGATAACTCGGTCCTTTTCAATTTTAGAGAGTCTGAAAAAGGACGTAAAGGAAACTCCAAAAATCCTTTTTCGTCATCTAATCCCTTAGGTCCGAAAAAGTATAAAACAATACAGAAGGGATGAATTTGCGGTACTTTTAATGAGCCGAACAAAACAAGCGCTTGATATTTTTGTGTATTAATCCCTCAGGTCCAAAAAGATTAAAATCTAAAGGAGGGATAACACTTCCAGTCACTTTAACGAGCTGGAGAGGCCAATGGCTCGACAATCTTTTCATATTTTACGAGTCAGTTGAAAAGAGCTTAAAGGAGACTCGTCTTTGAGGAACGAGTGATAAATTTGGGTAGCAGTTGATTCCAGGTAAGGTTTGGAATTTTCCAATCACGGCAGTGTTACAAGGATGGCTAACAGGATCACTCTTCGCAGCTGTTCCTCAAAAGGCGTAAACAATCAAGTGGAGGTGATGATGAGAACACGAACAAGGCTTAAAAGGCTAAAGTACTACATTCACGATGGTTATTTACCAGAAATTGGTTCATTTTTTAATGAGCTTAAATGCTGGGGGAAACAATTGCTCATTGCTTATACTTATTTTTTAACGAGCATGAAGTCCACGTTAAAACTGCTCGATTAATCCAGTCGTATAATAAGGACGTCTCATATATAACAACGACAATTTTTTAAAGCTTTTCCCCACATCCTTTCTTTATGCAAGTTAGGAAACGACCAATCCTACGAGTTTAAAGGGTTAGAGGACCTACAAATTTAAAAAATAAATGGTCGCTCTTCACTTGCACGCCAAAAGGTTTGCATGCCCCCAGGTATAAAATAGAGTTTCAAGGTCACCCCTCAATCTACCGACAAAACATTTGTTTTATCGGGAAAGGCTTACCTCTTTCAGGTTACCAAAGATTGTTCTATCTGCACCGCAAACAAAACACTTCTTCGGCGATGCCTACCGAAATAGACAAAGGCGAGTGGTGCAGACGCCTCCACCCACATAACTTTGACAAGGGAATCTTATTCCAGTCTAACCTTCTTTTCCAATCACGGACGGGAGTGTTAGACTAGTCATATATCTCTCGCGGAAACCTATCCTATACCTGAAGTTTTCCTACTGAAGCAGACCAGGGTGCATGCCCCCTGGGTTTCAGTCATGTCCCCCGAATCACTCGTGCTCATCAGGTGGACGGGCTGGGGATTGATGAGACATTCCTTGCGTGAAAAGACCATTCAGGGATGGTATATGACTATTTGCCATGTGTGAACTGGGAAATGAAAGCTGGTCTACGAGCTTGACCACTCTTCCTTCGTGCGGAAAACACATTACTCTAAAGAGTGATCAGACAATGGCTCCCATGCAATAAATATAGTCTCATCCAAGGAGTAGATTATAATCCAGGGGTCCTTGGACTACCGTTACGTTCATTTGAACGGTTTTCCCTCTCAATGTTATGGGCACATTGGGAAGGATCCCTAATGGTCAATTGGTTCCTTTGTCAAAGCCTGTTAGATTTCTCATCTCAGGCAAAAGCGATGGTGAACCAAGCACTTTCCAAGTAGTCGAGGAAAGGATACTCACAGAAGCCCCTTCATCTATGATGGTACCGGCCATAACTATTCTATATATTTGAGCAATGATTCAGAATGGTACACTAGCCGTTAAACGGGGTCTGCCTAGTAGATTCCAGTCAAAGGAAACAACTAGGTTGCTTGGAGGTGGGACCGAATAGACGGCTGGGTACGACTCTGACGAACTTCCTTCCTGCGGTAAAGGAATGGGTAAATTTCCCCCATGTTCATCGGAGTCTGTGTTTACGAAAAGAATTTGGACGGTGTCATCCTTGTTCTCTTCGGTGACTGTATCATCTGAAGATGGAACCTCTGAAGGCAAGACCGGGTCAATTGCCACCTCGGCCTTTTGACTTTCGTCTGGTATGGGTTTAGATGGTTTATCTTCAACTAGTGACAGACTCGGAAAGAGTTTCTTATATCCAGGAGGAAGTCGTAATGATGAAACCGGACGATCATTCAAAACTCTTTTAGCCTCGTCTAAGAAGGGACAACGGTGGACGGCGTGATCGCCTTCACACAGCTTACAAGGAAATTTGCACTTTCCTTTTTGTCCAGGGGCTTCACTTTCACTAGTCGACGGTGTGTTTTCAACATGATCATCAGAGGTTGACGACATCGGGTTGTGCAAACGAGGAGACCAGTCCCTTAAGATCCGAGGGATGCAAGGACAATCTCTATGATAGTGGTCTCCTTTGCAAAAGACACATGGCGATTTAGGCCCGGTCGGTGCAGTGTGTGGATTTTCGCTAGACGATGCTTGGTTGCCCCTTTTCGCCTTTGGCTCCTTCTTCTTCTTCTCTTTCTTCTTCTTTTCCTTCTTCTTCTCAGGTACTTGATTTTCAGTTTTACCAGCGTCATCAAGCGAAGAGGAAGGAGGAGAGGAACAATTGGATGAAGTAGAGGGTTGGGGGGTAACTATGGAATTGTCTAGTTGTTGACTCGATTGTTCAGGAATTGCGGTGTTATGAACGACGGAGGTTGAGAAAAGCCATACGGGCAAGCCGATTGTCAATCCTGGAAGCGACAATGTGGCCATATGGGGTGCACCAACATCTCCCCAAGAGGAGAAGGGACTAGGATTTCCTCCAAGGGGAACTCCTTGGTTGGTGGACTCCATTTTCCTCAACCTAAGACCAACGTAGGAAAGGTGATGATTATTCCGTTTAAAATAAATTTTATACGCTTTGACACAACTTGTTTTTTCAATTTTTAAGAGTCGAGAAAAAAACAAAAGATGACTCTAGTCGCCTTCGATTTTTAATGAGCCTGAAGTGACAAGTGCTCAGATGGACCTTTTCGTTAAGGAGTCTGAAAAGGAACGAAAGGGACTACTCTGGAAATCTAGGAAGAGGGATTACCAAACCAATCGCAAAACTGCAGAATACTTTTTACGGTACGGCAGTCAATCTTCCCGAATGTTGTGTTCAGTGCATTGCGATCGATAGGGTGGCAGAAACGGCTTCCTATGGATAAAGGATTAAGCCTATTGTGGTCTCCCAAAATATACTCGACAGTATGTGGGAGCACAAGTCCGTACTGGCACTTATCGTCTCAAAGTGGAGGAATCACCCAACCAACAGTGAAAACAACAGTTACCAGGCTTTACGACGCCGGAATACGTCTCTAGCCTAGACTTCTAGATGTTGTGCGTTAGGTTCCGAAGCGTTGTTAGATTCATTAAATTTATTTTATAGTTGATCTTTCTTAAGAAATTTTCCTTTCAGGTTCACCGCGTGATGTAGATGTACAATTCCTAAAATGCAATCTAAGATGATAAACAGTTGTTTTATCTTCTTTGTGCAATGAAAATCCTAGCTACTAAGGAAAGAGAAATGGCATTCTTTCAGCAAAGAGAATAGAGCACACACTATATGCACTGTCCTAAATCAAACCAATCAAATAGTATAAATTCAAATGCACATGCATGTATTTGTTTTCAGCCTTCTTAATATGTGAATGATAAAAAGAAAGCTAATGTGCAAATCTGAATTATTTTTCAAAGCGACAATTACTAACAAGTTTCTTTTCAAAACAAAATGAGGACAATGACAACACTTTGCGATTTGGAAATGAAAACTTGCTTTCGACACTAGGAAAAAACTACTAATTCAGATCAAATACAATAGTAACAAGGTAATCGACTATCAAGAATAATCAAATTCTCTTCTATGACTGAAAACGACACTTGCGACACTTTCAAATCAAGAAACGATAGTACAATTACGTTACTTCTTTGTAAAGGATAACTGAAAATGACTCAAAAAATACATAAAAGCATTTACAGTTCTTTGCACAATGGAGGCGGAATAACAGCAAGGAAAGGGGTTTCAAACAGAGGTGTACTGACTACAGGCAGCAAAACTCTTGAATAGAACTGAAAAGAGTGAACACAGAAACCAAAATTTAGGAACAATGCCTTGTCTGATCAGCGCACCAGTAACACAATGAATTTGAAATGCAACGCACATACTACACTAGGGAGGTGTACTGAATTTTAGATTCACAGAACAGATAGTGCGCTGGACCAGGGACGAGACTTTGGTTGGGTTCCGGGTCACAGTTTGCAGTTCAATTCAGGGATTTTGGCTGAGCAAGTGGTAATCAGTAAATCAATCACAGGGGTAGATCTAAGGAGGTTACTAGAGCCACCACGAGGGCAATTAGAAAGCTTGTAAATCAATTGTTTAATTCATAAACAAAACCCGGAGATTGACTGAAGCAGCGTTGATCTACTTTGCATTTGCATAGCAAATGCAGTTCGAAGGCTAGCTGGCTTGACTTCAGGCTCCATCTGTAAGTTTATAGAGTAAACAAATGTAGATAAACAATCAATCTATTTGCTCCCCAGCGGAGTCGCCATTTTGTTACAGGGAAAAGCGTCTATGCAGAACTGCTAATCCCACTAAGGCTGGTAGCTACCTTAGAAACAAACAAAGTAAAACTACTTCCATTTTCCTTTATGAAAGATAGATGAGAGAAGAATAAAGGAGACCAACCTCTGTCTTGCGCTTGGTTCCTTTGCTCGATTCCTCTCTCTTCTGATAGTCCTTTGTTGCTTGCCTTTCTTGTATACCCAGCTTCACATAGTACCTGTAGAATCAAAGCAGCATAACACTATATGAGAACATGGATCTATTATCATAAACAATCTAGGATCATATGTAAATTGACCATACAAATGCATAAAACATAAATCACACAAGAGTATGGAGGAAAACTTGAATAGCTTTATTGATAATCAAGAAAGAGCCAAGAGAGTTACAACCAATTGTTCTGACCCAGCATCATCCTCTCAGCAAGTAAGCCCTTCTTCACCTCATGAAAAGCTTAGATCACCCAACACTATGATGTTGCCTCAAGAAACCAACAACAATTCCTTACAAGATGCAAAATTCCAGCCTCTGGATCTCTAGGATGAGGGATCCATATATAGATGTCTACAAGGGAGATGAGTCAGCTTGTGATTTGATTAGTGTCTTCCCTCTGATAGTTCTTGCTTACACTTGGAGATTGATGATCTCTTACTCATCCCTAGTCGAATTCAGAGAGGCAAGTGTCACAGGAGAAGTTTCTGGAAGATTCCATGCTTCTCCACCTCGTGGATTGACACTGCCATTTGTCCCTTCTCGCCCATCACACCCCATAGAAGGGCTTTTTGAAATGCAACGCACCTATTGTGTGTATTTAGGTGAGATGCAACGCACTTTGCCTATGGAGCAAGTGAAATGGTCCAGTTTTGACCAGTTCTGAGTGTTTTTTCATGGAGAACTTCTGGGAGGAGCTGTAATCAGTTGACCTTGTTCTTTTAGGGGTTGGAACAACACCTTTAGGGACTTAGGAGTCCTTAGTTTATGGACATTTATGCTTGGGGTTGCGGTGCCCAAAAATGTCTATAACAAAGAGGACTTTGGATTCCCTGTGTGCTTTGGGGTGGAGGCAACAAGCCTCTGGATTCCCTGTATGCATTTATTAGCTTCCAATGGGTAGCTGGAGGGTGGAGGCAGTTGGCCTTTGGATTCCCTGTATAATATTGGACTGTTGAATGGCTGGTGGGTTTAGGAAGGAGGTCCTATGGATTCCTTGTTTCAATTGGAAATTGGTGTTTCAATCCTTTGAGAAAGCTCCTCAGTCTCTGGAATCTAGCTCAAGGGTGACAACTGCAAGTGAGCCTGGCTACAATTGTCTATGGTTGGATGAATATTCCTTGTCCCATACCCAGTTTCCCTAGAGATCACAATATAAGTGCTCTTTTGCATTTGTTTAATTGAGAGTACATGTATGTGTTTACATTTATGTATGGAAATGGCGCCTATAATTATAATGGACATGCGTTGCATTTCTAGTTTGAAATGATGTTGATAAATGTATTCAATTTGTGTTGTATTTCTGGATTGGAATGATGTGTTGTGTGAAAATACATGCCAGTGTCATTAATAACATATATTAAATAACATAATGTGCAAGGTATAAAAGCATTGAAAGAGTCCCTATGGACTTGAACCAAACTATGACATAATAAATCACAAAAATGTACATAGGTTAAAGGCATAAAAATGGTTCATAAGAACTAGATTCAACCATTACAATATTTAGTATATGAACCCTTATATTACAAAGTAATAGTTACAATAAAGGTAGCCTCTAATAGGGTCTGTGCATATATATATATATATATATATATATATATATATATGGTTAAAATCCTGTGAATCAGTTTATGAGGCATGTGGTGATGCCAAGGATGACTTCCTCTCTTAGATGTAATAACTTGTGACTTTACATTAGAGGCTTTGTAGTCTTTCATTTTCAGCAATTTGCACCTTCGCCCTAGGGGCACTGGTGTTGATGGTTGTGCATCCCTGCTAATAGCCAAATGCCCTTGAAACCCATATGTGGCCCCATAGAGCCACTTGTAGGCTTGCTTAGAAGCATGGAGATCATAGCACATAGCAAGAGAAGTGGAGCCCCTTCAGGAGTTCAATACAAGTCTTTGGCAGAGGGCGGCCATTAGATCACCAGCACAGGCATGCTTTCAATTCCTTGTCTAGATACGGGGAATCTCTAAAGGCCAAGAACTCATTAGAGTGGCTTTAGCTTAAGCTCGGGAGGGGTAGCATCGATAGGTTCTTAGTAACCCACCACAATCATTACTAAACGCTGGATCAAATCTTTATGGTTACAAAACCATCGAGGTTGAGCCAAGGCCAGAGATACCATTGAAAAGCAACAGGCACATAGAGGGAACGAGCTTTGCTGATGACCACTAAGACCAAGATTAAGCTAGTCGCTCAAGGTCTGATTGTTAGGTACCTATACTACTAGTGTAGCCCCTTATTATTATTAGTTCACCCCCCTTATTGTATTTCTGTGCCCATGTAGTCCCCATATTTTTATTATTGTGCCCTATAGAAGTCCACAATTGTTATTGTTGTGCCCTTACATTATTATTGTTGTGTTGGCTTTGATTATATTGTGACCCCTTAGACTCCTATATATAGAAAGGAGGTATTCTCATTTGTATCATCCAAGAATTGTTCATTTGTGTAATGTAAAGGAGGTTTCCCCCTCGAAGAGTCTTATTTTTGAATTCGTTGATCTATCTCTTCTTCTATTTTGTGAGTTGGTTTCATAACATTTGGTATCAGAGCTTTGGATTCTAGGATTTCCCTGCTTCAAACAGGCCATCATGGAATTTTTGCTATAATGTTTTTTCTACGAAGTTTCAAAAGATGAAATTAAAACCCATTTGAGCAAAATCTTAATGAACCTTGTGTATGAACTTCCTATCTTGGATCACTATATTTTACGAGATATAATATGAGAAATTTAGGGTTTTTGCAGGCTCCCAAATTTGATCTCAAACAGGTGACCTTGGGAAACTCATCATAACTTTCTCTCTGAGCATCAGATTCAAATTTTGTAAAAAGTGACAAAATGAGGACAGACTATAATTTGGTGGGTATTATTTTCATGGACCAAGGTTGAAACAGTGACACATGGCACTTCATACAAGTTTGCTCTATTGAACTAGTCTATAATCAGGTCATCGAGGGAGATTGGGCACAACTCTTCCTTGAAGAATCCAATATCGATCAGACCTATGGGGTTGGAAATAGGATTCAGAGGGCTACCACATGACGAAATTTTAGAACTTAGAGATCCAAAATTACAGAGTTACATTTGTTTCACAATCGAACTCCTAAGAAAAGGAAAAAGAGATATGGGGAATTTTGATGGCAAGGATCTAGTAACTTGGATACTACAGATGGACCAATATTTTGATATACATGATGTGACACTGTTACAAAAGGTACATATTGCAACTTTATATTTATAACTGAATCAGTTTGTATGGTATAGAGGGCTTTGTTCTCGTAAACCACTTGTCACTTGGTCAATTTTCACGGAGGAAATGAAAGCACATTACAAGGATACAAAGGGAAACACCTTCTTTAACCAATTGATAAATCTCAAACAAAACGCTTCAATGGAAGATCACATTGAGGACTTCCCAAAATTGAATATAAGGGTAAATGATATTCCAAAGAAGCATAGGATTGATGTCTTCATAGGGACTTTAATGGATAACATTCAACATGAGGTTCTTCTTTGGGAACCTGATTCATTGGAGAAGGCATTCAGGTTGGAAAGAAAAATTGAAAGCAAAATTATGGCAACGAGGAATCCTACCACTCACAACTATAAACATGGAAGTGTTGTTTCTCCTAGACTTCCACAACCTACAAGGTTGAAACCACAACAATTGGAAGAAAAAAGAGAAAACGGACTTTGTTACAGTTGTGATAGAAAATACACTAAAGGTCATAAATGTGTTAAGAAGAAATTATTTTACATAGATTGTGAAGAGGAGGAAGAAAAGGATCAAGAAACATCAAAATGAGAGGATATACACTAGGAACCATCCCCAAAGAAAGAAGAAATGAATCTGCCAATATCTTGTAGTGCATTGGTAGGAATTACCACTCTTCAAACTCTTAAGATAGATGGACAAACAGAGATAGTGAACAAATGTTTGGAAGGATATATTCATTGCTTTGTATCTGATAAACAAACACAATGGGTCAAGTGGTTAACTTTGGTTGAATGGAGGCATAACGCTTCAGCAAAAATGACCCCATTTATGGCACTTTATGGATATCATACACCATCCATCACATCATCTTTAATAAAAAATTCTAAGGTTAAAGCAATGGAAGATCACATCAAGCATCAACAACAAGTTCTCCAACTCTTAAAGGATAACCTCACTTTGTCACAGAATCAATTGAAACAACGCATAGATCAACATCGCAGTGAAATAAGTTTTGATGTAGGTGACTAGGTATTTTTATGGCTACAACCATACAAACAAACGTCCCTCAAGCAAGCTAAGAAGGATAATAAATTATCACCAAAGTACTATGGTCCTTACAAAATGTTGCAAAAGATTGGTACTATGGCATACAAATATTTTAGGTTTCTGTGATCTTCATAATTGTGTAGATCATCTTCCGGATTCATATCGCATTAGGTATCTTGTTTTGATCGATGTTTCGAACTAGCAATGGTGGTTCATCTTCAGGATGTGAAAGATTTGTGGAAAACTGGTCTTATTATTCAGTTCAATAAATAGATGTTTGAGATGCATTGCCGACAGATCTTAGGGATTATTAATTTATTAAATTATTGTTAAATTTTAATTTATTAGGGTCATAGTTGTTCTAATTTATATTTTATTATTTTAATTATATTTCATTTCAATTGTTATGTTTCAATTATTTATTAAGATTAATTATAAATATGGTTTTTTTTAATGATATTAAAATTCTATTAATACATAAGTTATCATAGTTTTGAAATTTATATGATTTAGATATCTTTTATATAGTTAAATTAAAGTTTATTTAAAGTTTTTATTGTCAAATTGTTAAATTATTGTTAAATTATAATTTATTATGGTGATAATTGTTTTAATTGTATTTTATTTTTTATTATTTTCACTATTTTTATTTCAATTATTTATCTTGAATAATTATAAATATGGTTCATAAAAAAATGTTCAAATTAAAATTCTTTTAATACTTGTTATGAAATTAGTTGTTGTGGTTTGGAATGTGTATGATTTTGATTATTAGATCAATCTTTTATGATCAAATTAAAGTTTGATTAAGGTTTTTTTTTTAATTGATTTATAGTATGGTTAAAGTTTTTTAATTGATTTATAGTATGATTGAAGTTTCTTTATTATGATTATGGCTTATTTATTGTTATAAAAGTGTATTATTGTCATTAAAGGTTTTATAGAGGGGAAATTGTATGATTTAATATTTGTTTGGAATTGATGTTTTAATTATAATGGATTATCGTATTAAGATTCATTTAATGAATAATCTTGATTGGATGTTTCTAAACCATTTTTATTTGTCCTTGGTTAATTAGAGGAGAATTATAATTAGGGAGGAGTTAGATTGGATGATAGGATTGGAATCCAGTTTTCACTTATGGTCCACCCGTCGTCTCTATTGAGGTTATTAGGGTGCTTGCTAATTTCTATGGCTTCTCTGAATTTTCTTATGAAGTAGTGATCACTTCTAGCTAAGATGCGGGTATCTCCTATACAAATTTGGTGCTTAGTTTTATTGGAATGTTCTGCTAAAACTGATGAGTTGGATCGATTATTTTTAATGTCAACTGAGTGTTCCTGGATTCTTGTGTTAAAGGATCTCCCAGTTTCACCTACATAGGGCTTGTCGCACGAACAAGGGATTAAGTAGACACCCTTATGACATTTTGGATCAATTTTGTCTTTAATCGGATTAAGGCAGTTTCAGATGGTGTTTAAAGGTTTGAAGGTGGTTAGAACCCTATTCTTTTTTAGGATGCGGGAGATTTTATCAGTAGTCCGCAGTATGTAAGGGAGGTTAACCTTTCCTATAATATTATCAAAATTTTTATTCTTATTTGGTCGAGTGATTGCTTTGTTTATGGCTTTAATAGCTTGATGTTTGTTGTATCCATTTTTTAGGAAAACTTTAATAAGGTGTTCTTTTTCTTTTTCTACGTGTTCCTTGTTAGAGATTCTGAGGGCCCCTGCATCTTCCCGAGTGCACCCAATTTTCCAAGTTTCATGCTTAAAGAAGGTTATAGGTGACAAGCCCCTAGTTCAAACAATATTGTCGGAACTTGACCACGAAGGAAAAATCATATTGGAACCTGAAGCAGTCATAGAAATAAGAACCCGACATATATGAAATCGATCAATTTCATAGTATCTCATCAAATGGAAGAACTTAACCGCTGAATATTTTGCATGGGAGGGTGATAATTTTACACAAAAGCATCTAGAACTACTCAAGTGTTGAGGACAACACTTGGAGAGGGGCATGTTAGGTCCCTATACTACTAGTGTAGCCCCTTATTGTTATTAGTGAAACCCCCTTATTTTATTGTTATGCCCATGTAGTCCCGCTATTGTTATTATTGTGCCCCATAGAAGCCCACTAGTGTTATTGCTGTGCCCTTACGTTATTATTGTTATGTCAACTTTGATTATATTGTGACTCCTTAGACTCCTATATATAGAAAGGAGGTCTTGTCATTTGTATCATCCAAGAATTGTTCACTTGTGTAATGTAAAGAAGGTTTCCCCCTCGAAAAGGCGTATTTTGAAGTCGTTGATCTATCTATTATTCTATTTTGTGAGCTGGTTTCATGACACTGATAGGTTCTCTCTTGTCGAGCCATGGAAGAGATCAAATGTAAGTAGTGTCGTGATGCAGGAGGGTAGCGACTTAAACTTATAATGTGCCCAATTAACCTTATCCTTCAACCTGATGGAACTCTAGCCGTGGAAGATTGGTATTGGCGTGCCAAATTTTCCAATATCATGATCGGATGAAGGGAATGCGACATGGCCCAGCGCTTCTATCACGGAAGCTTAGCTACATTTCAAAAGGGATCGATAGGGATGATATCAGCCGGGATGCGTTGGCAGACACGCCAATCCAATGATTACACAATTGGTTAAGAGGTGGGCCACTTAACAAGTTGGCCTGACAGATCAATTCCTAGGTCATTCATAAGAGTACACGAGAAAAGGGCGTAGGGATGATTGGGCACCAGGCCAGCTAGGATCACAACTCAGAGGCGTGAATCTTTCCTATTGGTCGGAGTCAAGCCCATACGACATTTCATCTTGTGGGTCAAATCCTATAAGTTAAGAAAAAGGGAATCTTGCATCTATGTGTGGGATAACGCGAGGCCCATGCAAGTTAGCTTCTACATAACCCCGGAGGCGATACAATTGGTGTAGGGAGGACCCACTTTCCAGGTTCACCCGATGGTTTAACCTCGGAGCACTCATAAGCACACACAAAAAAGGGAATGAATTGAAACAACCTGGGATGTTGTGGAAATGCCACGATTGTGCACCAATCAGAAGTAGTGATGTGCGAAGGTGAGACCCACCAATACACGTAGATCCAGAGGTCTCACCCTGGAGGTGAAAAGGGTGGCAAGAATGTATACATCGGGAGGAATAATGTGGGATGATGTAAGTTAAGCCCCGTTGGAAGAGCATGCACCTTGATTGGTGGAGAAGTGGTCCCACCTGATAAGTCATCGACGGAATGGCCCCAGAAGTATTAAGAGATGCAGCAACAGAGGGAATCAGGATAAGAGAATCGATTTGACTTGGCACATGATGCAGTGGTAGTCAAAGTTGGAGTGACATACCAATGTGAAGAGGAGGTCGTGCGACCCCACCATACACATAAGCCCGATAATGAGTCCCCGGTGGCTAACAAAGGAGCACGCCTAGGAATTTTCGGGATGGGGAAAACAGGATGGTGTATCCCTAAGGGTCATCCCATAGGTATAAGGATATCTAGAGAGAAAGTGCCAAGATGATGTGGTTAGTTCGTGAACTTTGGACTCAATTGGGCGCAACGAGACCCATAGGGCATGGGAGCACGATATATATTTGTGTGTGTGTGTGTGTGTTAAATGGGGGCTCGAACCAGGCATCATTATATATAAAAATGCATATATACGCGAGGTTAAGAGGCTATGGTTGTGAGGCTTTGAGGGTGAATTGAGAAGCTTAGCCGATGCTATGAGAATTGATAATTAAAACGAATAAAGAAAGCAAAAAAATTATTATCCCATTTCTCTAATCGTACTTGGGGAGTTGGGTAAGCAGATAACCACACCAGTAATAGGCAAGTTGGTTGGCATTGTTATAACTTCCTACTTTAAAATTCTATCTACAATAATTTCCAAATATATAATTTTTGTAGAAATTCAAATTTAGAGACATTAAATTTGGAAGTAATTTGTGATTTGTCAATAATTGTATTTATTTTTTTGGTTACATGACCCAATCGTTGAAGCCATAAATAAGTGGAGCCAATTGCCTCTTTAGATACCATTGTCACTTCATTGATCTGAGTACTTTCATCTAGCTTGTAAAGGATTCTTTTCATAGTAGCCTTCATAACAACTAAAGCACCCCTAGACACCTTAAGTGCTATGCATTTACTTGTAAACTTATTACCTCTAGAATCCAAAGCTCCCAAAGATATTAAATTCTTCTTTAACCAAACCACATGTCTAACATCTATTAATGTCCTTATAATACCATCAAACATTTTAATTTTGACACTTCCAAACACAATAGTATTACAAGAGATGTTATTTCCCATAAGAACAATTCCACTATCAATGGCTTCATATGAAGAAAGCCAATTTCTGTGTGATGAGAAGCGTTGGAATATAACAACCAATCTTCATCATATTGAGGAACATTACTAATAGACAAAACTTCATCAATCATACCTGGACCTGATTCAACTAGATTTGCCTCCTTTTTGGAGTCTTCCTTGGATTCTTGTCTCTTCCAACAATCCTTCTTGAGATGCCTTGTCTTGTTACAATACCAACATGTAAGTTTTCTATTCTTGCCTTTCGTCTTTGATATAGATGTGCCTCTAACTTTTCTCCTCTTTTTGTGCACCAACCTCTGCCCACATTTACTTTTGGTATGGAGGTTTCAATACTTGATTTCCTCCTCACCTACTTAGAAAATAACAATCTAACAACATAATCAAATTCAAGAGTCTCAATTGCACTAAGGCCAATGGAAGTTACAAATTGATCGCATGATTTAGGCAATGGACACAATAATGTAACTTCCTTATCTTTACCATTGAGTTTAACATCCATACTAGTCAACTATCAAATAAGAGTATTAAACACATTCAAATGATGCCTCTTCAAGTAGATACCATTAATTAAGGACTACGCCATATAAAGGCTTTCCATCTTGCTCCATAAGCCCACTATTGTTACTTTGTTGATAATGTTAAACAAAAAATCATCTGCAAGACATAACCAAATAGTGTTGAGGGCTCTAACATCCAAGTCTTCCCACTCCCAGTCATATGTGTATGTTTCTTCCTCCTTCCATCCAACACCTAATGCAACACTTGTACGAACAAATCTCACATTTTTAGTGTCCATAATTCGTAATTATTTTTACAATAGATTTTTCAACCTCGAATTTGGTATTTGTCACCTTCGTCATTATTATCTACACACGTAATCTTCTTATGAATCATTTAATTAATATATCAATTCTGAAATTCTGAAAAATATATTTTTACAAACCTTGATCCACAAACCCATCTTTACAAAGCTCAATTCTTTTTTTTTAAATAAATATGGCTTGGCTTAAATAATGTGAACTTTCAAATGAGAACTATAAACTCAAATTGAGAACTCTAGCCAAAAAACCCCAAAAAACATGAAAAACAACTCAAAAATGAGAAGTGTTGATGCTGGAATAACCTTTTTTTGGGGTAAAATAATGACATTAAAGATAAAATATCATAACTCTAAAAAGCCTTAAAATTCCAACGATTTTCAAATATGACATTAAAAACAAAATATCGGTCACCGAAAAGCCTTAAAATTCCAATGATTTTCAGGCATGACATTAAAGATAAAATATCATGTCTTTGAAAAGCCTTAAAATTCCAACAATTTTCAACCATAGTGTTAAGAAAAAATAATTATAATTGTTTTCAACTATAACATTAAAAGATAAAATATCATGACTTACAAAAGCCTTAAAATTTTGACAATTTTTCAATCATGGAATTAAAACAAAAAATCATGACTACAGAAAACCTTAAGTTTTCAACATGTTTCAACCATGACAATATGGAAAAATTTTAAGGCTAAAATAAAATAAAAAATGAACACATGAACGAAAGAATCATTATACCAACAATAATTTCTTTTTTAAATGCTAAAAGTATATCTATTTTAAAATCTTAACCTAAGACAACTTGACACATTGCAAAAAAAATTAAAAATCAACCATCAAATTGACACGCAATGTAGACGATCTCGACCAATTGCAATGAAAACTTAAAACCAAACATGAAATTGACACATTGTGGGGGCGGACTTGATCCATTATAACAAAAACATTAAAATCAACTATCAAATTGACACATAATGAGATCGCGTTGCTAGTCAAAGATTGACATGAACCCTACATAACAAAATAAAATAAAATAAAATAATAAATCAATAAAAATTAAAAATACAAAAATTAAAACATTAAAACATTAAAAAAAAAAAAAAAAAAAAAGAGTTTAAAAAATAATAAAAGGTAAATAAAAAAATATTAAAAAGATATGAACCTAAAAAAATATCAAATATGTAAAAATATTTTAAAAAGACAAAAAAATAACTAACATAAAAAATGTAAAAAAAAATGAAATTAACTTATAAAAGATAAAAATTGAAATATTATTATTATTATTATATATATATATATATATATATATATATATATATATATATATATATATAGATAGATAGATATATTATTTCAAAAAAAAAAAATTAACGAACAAAACAAATAAATAAAACTTGATTGGATAATTAAAAAAAACAAACAAAATAAAAAAACATTAAAAAATAAAATAGATAACATTTAAAAAAACATTAAAAAAATTCAAAAAAAAAAAAAAAAATTAAGAAATATGAAAATTAAAACAAATAAAAAGAAAAAAATTATAATTGACATCTAAAAAATAAAAATAAAAATGACGGTCCTTCAGGCCCATGGGCGGACCTTGCCTGATTCGGGGAATTGGTAAGGCCCCACCCATGGGCCTAAGGGGCCTTACCAAATTTTGGAATCGGGCAACGCCTTGCCTAGGGGCCTAAGGGGCCTCGGGCCCCTCGGTGGGGCCTTGTCGATTCCTGGAATCGGGCAAGGCTTGCCCAGTGGCGTGAGGGGCCTCGGGCCTAGGCAGGGGGCATGTCACATGGCACTCTCACCCCGGCCTGAGGTGCAGCCTCCCCCACTCAGGCCCGAGGCCCCTTGGGCCCTGGGCAGGGCTCGCCCAATTCCGGGAATCGGGTAAGGCTTCCCTAAGGGCTTGAGGGGCCTCGGGCCCCTAGGTGGGCCTTTCCCGATTCCAAGAATCGAACAAGGCCTGCCCAAGGTCCCAAGGCCCCTAGCCCCTCGTGCCCTTATGCGGTTCTCACCCGAACATGAAATTGAATTGACCAACATGAAAACCAAACATGAAATTGACACATTGTGGGGGTGAACTTGATCCATTATAACAAAAACATTAAAATCAACTATCAAATTAACACATAATGAGATTGTGTTGTTAGTCAAGGATTGACACGAACCCTACATAACAAAATAAAATAAAATAAAATAATAAATCAATAAAAAAAAATTTTTTCTGAATATGACTACTTCTATTAACTGTGTAAAACATATATACAAAAAGATTACATAGGGCAAGGTTTAAGATTTCTCAGTCTCTTTGGCCTTGCCCACATTGCAGCACCCGCGAGCTCTATTACATGACACTGATAAACTGTCCATGGCTGGACTGAACAGAAGAAACACATAAACATATTGACACTTGGACACAGACATATAACACTGAACACATACATTGGACACTTGGACAGGAAGGCCGACATATGGAAATTGAGACAAAAATCCAAAAATACCATAGCAACATCATTCTTCATTCGTAGACTGGAGCTGCTCTTTAATTCGGCATCCGAAGTGAAGCGTGTTCTCAGAATCCGAGAGCTGGATGATTTTGTGAGGACTGTCATTTCTGGCAAGTTCCCTTGGACCTGGCCAGGGAGCCGCATGCACCAGGGAATCAGCAACATAATCCAAATTGAAATCTAAGTCCTCCATTTTCTGTTTTCCTTTGCTCAAATCCGGCGGATGAAGGTTTACGGGAACCGAGGGGCCTGCGTCTGGATTCATATGGAGGCCTGGTCTTTCCAGTTTCCTCTCTCCTGCAGTATACGGAACAGACCATCCCATCCCCGTACAAGCACAGGCTGAACTCCTCCGCTCTCGCCACCCATGGGCAGGCAGGCAATAGGGGATTCATCCCTGCTGTTGTGCTGCTTTTGTTGCTGAGGCTCCAAATCATGTTCAACTTCAATTGTCACAATCAGAGAGGAATTAACATGCGGACAGGGGAGGCGATACCTGAGAATTGGAAGCTCCCTGCGACTGTCTCCCTCAGCTGGGCTACTCTCCCTCTGCCCTCCCACTTCGTCGTTGTTGTCCTGAAACCAACGAGGATGGGAGGTGACCTCAATTGAGGAAGAGGGGGAGTGATGGTCATCTCTCGGCGGAGCGCGTCCCTGAATTCCTCCTCTCCTGCTACCCATTCGCAGCCTGTCTCGCGGCATGCTGTCACCGTCAATGCTCTGGATAGTCGCCCAAATCAACGCTGCTCCCAGTGGCAGGTCCGAATGCGGCCTCCAATCTCGCTCAGGAACCAGAACCAGTCCTGAGGGCTCGTTCCACGAGCGGGCGACCAGTGCCCCTTGCCAGAACGCACTCCTAATTCCTAAATCTTCCTCACAGACCTTACCAACCCAGTGACAAAGCAAATGCATCTGGCGTACCCAATGACCCTGCAAATTCACCTCGCTAACAGCAAGGAATGTCAACCAAACGTTCAACAGAGAACTCACCGTCATTTTCCCTGTGCTCTCCGCCGTCTCACCTTTGCCAGGTTCCCACCTCGGCTCTGCTTTCACCTTGCGGCGAGCACAGAGGAGGGTCACAGAACCAGACGCGCTTGTAACCTGCAAACCCGCCATGCTCTTCCACTTAACCTCCTTCCTCCCTCGCATGCTTACCTGCTTCCCTCGAGCCGAGAGGACTGGCATTAATGCCATCCCCTTGCCAGCCTCCGCCTTATTTACTCCCCTTGAATTTCTTGCAACGTGGTACCGTCCCACCTTGAGGTCTTGACACCCGGCCACGTGATGGCCCGTGCCACTCTTGCTTGTCTTAATCACCCGCATCCGGGTAATAAATCAATAAAAATTAAAAACAAAAAATTAAAACATTGAAAAATAAAATAAACTTAAAAAAAAGGTTTAAAAATAATAATAAGTAAATAAAAAATATTAAAACATAAATAAAAATAAATAACTCCAAAAAAATATCAAATATTTAAAAACGCCAAAAAAAACATAAAAAAAATTAAAAAAAAAATTGAAATTAACTTATATTAAAAAAAATTGAAATTAACTTATAATTTTTTTTTATCTTAAGTTAATTTCAATTTTTTTTAATTTTTTATGTTATTTTTTTTTGTATATATATATAACTTGATTAGATAATTAAAAAAAAAAAACATTAAAAGATAAAAATAAAAAATAATTAAAATTTAAAAACTTAAAAAAAATAAATTAAAATAAAAACATTAAAATAAAATAAATAACATTTAAAAAAACATTAAAAATAAAATTAAACAAATTCAAAAAAATTAAGAAATATGAAACATTAAAATGAATAACAAGAAAAAAAATTATAATTAACATCTAAAAAATAAAAATAATGGTCCTTCAGGCCCATGGGCAGACCTTGCCTAATTCTGGGAATCGGTAAGGCCTCGTCGATGGGCCTAAGGGGCCTCGTCGATTCCTGGAATCAGACAACGCCTTACCCAGGGGCCTCAACGGCCTCGGGCCCCTCGGCGGGGCCTTGTCAATTCTTGGAATAGGGAAAGGCTCGCCTAGGTGCCTGAGGGGCCTCAGGCCTGGGTAGGGGGCATTTCACATGGCACTCCCCCGCAGGCCCAAGGTGCAGCACCCCCCACTCAGGCCCAAGACCCCTCGGGCCCCTAGGTGGGCCTTTCTCGATTCCAGGAATCGGACAAGGCATGCCCAAGGGCCTGAGGCCCCTAGCCCCTCATGGGCTTAGGCAGTCCTCCACTAATTCCTGAAATCAAGCAAAGCTCGCCCAAGGGCCCGAGGGACCTCGGACCTGGGTGGGGGGCGTGGCACGCGACACCCTTACCCAAGCCTTAGGCATGTCAGACCCTTCGGCGGGCCTCATCTGATTCCCAGAATTGGGCAAGGCCTGCATAAGGGCCCAAGGGGCCTCAGGCTTGGGCAGGGGGTGCTACGTGTAACTCCCCCACCCAAGGGCCCGAAGGGCTGCAATTTTTTTATTAATTTTAATGATAATTGGTTTTTTTTATTTTTAATTTTTTTAATTTTTTTAATGTTTTTACTTTTTAGTTTTTTTTTTTATTTTTTTAATGTTTTTTTTCTAATTATTTTAAATATTTTTTATCATTATTTTTTTAAACGTTTTCCATTTTAATTTTTTAATGCTTTTTCTTTTTAAATTTTTTTATTTTTAACTTTTTAATGTTTTTTAATTATTATTTTAGTTTTATGTTTTTTATATTTTATTTTTTAATTTATTTTTATTTTTTATTTTTTACTTTTTTATGTTTCTAATTTTTATTTTTTTTGTTAAGCTTGGTAGGTTCTCTTTTTCTATTAAATTTAATCAACAAGCTACAACCATCTGAGAGATTTGTTAGGTGGCCTCAACTTGCCCTGCAGGAAACCAAGTCTGTTGGCCACCTAACAACATGGAATGCCATGCCATCCAAAACAGAAACATTTTGAACCTTCATATCCAAGCTATGTAAGATTGTATGTCCATAACTATTTTCCTATTTAACTGCAAACTAATATAACTATAATTACAACTAAAAGTAAATTCTGTCTGCATCAAAAACTAATACAAGAGACCTTGGTTCACTTATCCGCATCCTCTTCCGAGGCAGATTCTACTGGTGCTGGGTCTTTGTCATTCGAC
This sequence comes from Pinus tabuliformis, assembly GCA_031772625.1. Taxonomy (NCBI): domain Eukaryota; kingdom Viridiplantae; phylum Streptophyta; class Pinopsida; order Pinales; family Pinaceae; genus Pinus; species Pinus tabuliformis. The sequence goes on from CM062816.1 coordinate 566,790,759, forward strand.
CCCTGAAGTTCATCTGCTGGCAAGATGCAAGGTAAATGTTTCTCAATCTGCTGGAGGCGACCATCTTGCTTCTGCATTTGAAACATGATTTTCTGAAATTCCCTTTTGTAGTCTGAGAATGTATGCACTACGACGGCCATGTTCAAGGCAATTTGTTCCAGGGTCTTGCTCAGGATTCCTTTCATTGATCAGTGAAGGAAGAAGGTGTGTTTGAACTGTGTTATTCTGCTGCGGGTGTGACCGAGATCTGATACTAAGACCCACCAATCCTCAGATTCAATTTCCATGGAGCCTGCTTGTTGATTCAGGTCGGCCTCCCATTTTTCTATGAGCTTCCAGATTTCCTCATCGATGCCCTCGTGGTATGGTTCCATTGCTTCATTGATAATGTTCATTGTCAGGTTGCAACCTCTTGGCTTGCCTCCTAGATTACGAGACTCCCCTTCCACATATTTTCCTCTGGCTTCTCTGCCTTTGCCTCGGGCACGCGGAGCTGGGCTACGTGTGCTTGGCACTTCCTGGACCATCTGAACTCACCCCCAATAATATACTCTATGGCAATGGAAGTGTTTCGACAGGTTGAGCCACCTGCTTGTAGGCTACCCGGGACTCGTTCCTTGCAATTTACTAGTGAACCCTCACTATAGCAGTCTGGACGCAAGTGTGGTCTATCCGCCCGCCTTTGTTTCGATGCCCTCCTCTGCAACAATCTCCTTACTTACTCTGGTTACCACCTTGCATGTAAACCTTCAGAACCTCACTGCCATAATGGAGACGAACGTCCATCCTATCGCCACCCTCCTAGCTATAACTCTCATAATTGCCCGACGTGACCCTGCCAGCCTTGCCACGCATGTAGAAGGTGGTGGGTTGACACTTCGAGGCTCTCAACATTAAATTCCTTGATTTCATCGATCGCCAAGTACGCACCCTGATCGGGGGTTTATTGTTTATTTTAAAATTGTATGTTTTTTTTTTTGTTATTATTACTTAAATTTTATTTGAATAATGTTTTTTTAATTATTTTTTTCAAATTTCATTTTTGATATAAAATTCATAAAAGTTTCATAGAATTTGTTATTTTTCCAATATTTTTTATTCAAATTTTCCATAGAAATCTTATATTTAACATGTCATTTTCAGCGAAAAGGTCCTGAAATACATATTTTTTTTTATTATATCTATATGCAAAATGTGTTTTTTTTGGAGTTTTTAGAATTATTATTTTTTAGTGACAATTATGTTATGTGTATTGAAGTATTACTTTTCCTAACTTAGAAGTGGCTAAATAATCAACATTTAAAAAAATATTGTGTATACTTACGACATGAAAAATGTAGTGTAAAAAAGAAGTCTTAAAAAAGATGTTGATGTTTTTCATAATCCGCATGAAAATCATCAAGATTTAAAAGAAATTATCCACACTTAATATATTATAAAATGTAAAGTATAAAAAATAAGCCCTCTAAGAAAGGGGGTTGATGCTACATCAACAATTTCCAAAATTAGCATGAAAATACACTAACATTTTTAAAAAATGTTTATACTTAATACATAAGAAAATTTAAAGTGTCAGAAATATGCTAAAAAAAAGGTGTATTATGAATCAACACTTTTCAAAATCGAATGATTTTTTGCTACCTCAAAAAAATGGGTACTCGATACAATTCCCGTTTGATAGTTTATATTGTTTTTACATCTGTATTTGCTTCGATAGATTCATATGGCTGACTTCCTTTGGTTTGATTTTATGCGCCTGATTTGAACATGAACCTCTCTTCCTATGATTGTCAACTTGACCTCTTTCTTGCCACTTGGCTAGGGTGACAACTTCGTATGACTCTCAACTTTGTTGTCCAATCAATTCTCGCGTGGTTAAATCTACATGACAACCTCTACCTTCATACAAATCTTTTCCTGTACAACTCTACACATAGGTTGTGTATGGCTCTTCTATAGTGATGATTTTATGTTGTCTAGACTCTGCGCAAAGGCTTCTCCACGAATCCCTCCATTGGTTAACCATTGTCAACATGGATCGTTACCACTTAATGGATCTTTTCTATTGCTTAACGAATTTCCCTCTACATGCGGACCTCCATTAGATCACCTCTACACCTACACTTCCACCAAATTTATTCAACTTCCACTGCACAGGTCGATTCAATGACTTCCAACTTGCTCGAACTTCCCCTCTACGCACGAACTCAATCATTGCTACTCTATGCATTGCTCACTGAATGGTTCTCCCTCTACACACTTGACTATCCTTTGTGCATTGGTCACACAAACTCCTCTCATGGCTCAACTCTTCCTTTAGCTATGTGTAATGGACCCACAAACAAAAAATGTGAATAGACTATAAACTTCAACATGAATTCCTCAAATTCTTCTTACTATGGCTCAGATACCACTTGTTTTTCAGGGTCTATAAAGAACATTACATGAACAAAGAAACAATGACACAATTCAGAATAACACTCAATACATGATATTTACGTGGTAAAACCCTAACAATTTACCTAGAAACCTTTACAAGACAAGGTAAAGTATTTTATTTATTAAAAAGGATTTATAGTAAGCCTTACATTCTCTTCCACTCTCGGGCTTTAGTGATAAAATGAATTAGTCATAGTTATAAAAATTATCATTGGTTTGGCAAAACCAATACCCTTAGTCTAGCAACCAAATATTTACCTTGGTAAATTTTGGTTTTGTACATTTTGTTGTTGTCATATTTAAATATTTTTCATAATTTACTTTGATTATAAAGAAAGATTAACATTTAAAAAATTAATTTTTGCTATTTGTAGCTTCTTAAATTAATGTGTACTTAATGTTATAATATGTCATCATCACTTGAATTCTACTTAATGTTATAATATGTCATCATCACTTGAAGTCTAAGTATGAGCTTACATTCTCACCTTTTAGTTAATTTTATAATTAAATATTTATTAAAATTAATATTAAACTATAGAAGGCATTGTTTTAATATTTTTTTTACATAGAACAACATAATTATTATAACTTTTGTTGCTTCAATTAAATTGTATTTATTATTGTACAAATAATGATATATTTATGGGATTGTACAATTTGAGTGGGTATAATCGTTATGAGAATGTGTTTCATTGTAAGAAGTCACAAATCGAACTAGGGAGAATATGTATACCTCTATAAACTTTAGTAATCAAATAGTTGCCACCAATTTAGTGTAGCTATGTTACAATTGTATTCAATATAAAAAGTTTACATCAAATAGCACCTTTGCTTTTATACTTGTGAAATGTTGAACTTAAACTTGTGAAATGTTAAATTAGAATTATATTATTTTAAAAAAAAAATCAATTTTCACATTAAATTTAATTATTTTAATATTTTTAACTTAAACAAAATTATTATTTTTTCTAGTTAAAAGACATTTTTGAATATATAAACACGTTAATAACCATAAAAAAAAATCTTAGAATCTCTATAAATTTAATAACTCAAATCTTTGATTCCAATTATTTTTAACACAAAATCTAAAATAATGTTCTTTTAACCAAATCTAACCTACTGTTTTTCCCCTTTCCAATTAATTTAAACTAAATCCAGTGGAGATTTCTTCCAATAACACTATTTAGAAAAACACAACACTAATTAGAAAAACACAATTATTCAAATATCTAGAAAAACAGGACACTAATTAGAAAAACACAATTAATCAAAACTTTTTCAACCTTTTTACAGTGCTTATTTATCACTCAAAAACACCGTTAATAAAATATTTTGATGCACCGTTTATTCAAATTTACTTTTAATGTTTACCCCTAAGCTAATTTGATTGCTTTTTCTTCAAACTTCTCGTGTGAGGCACATGGGCTTTGAGAATCGCGATATCACATGTGAAAGGATCCAAAACTTGCGCAACTTATGAAGTGTACCTGTCCCTCCATTCCGACATAACATTTGGGAAACTAATAATAATAATTTTATTCATTAATAAAACATAGATCAGGAAGATTGTTTAATTCTTTTTTATGCCCCTACATTTATTATATCAACTTCCTTGCGACATGTACAGCACTTGTCATTTAACAATACCCACATGACATCCGGCAATCGTTTATATTACGTATTTTTATTTATTATTTTATAATTTTATTATAAAAATGAGTTTAATAAATAAATTATTTATATTTAAAAATAATATATATATATATATATATATATATATAATTTAATTTCTTATCATAAATTTATTAATAAAGTATATTCTAAATATAAAAAAGTTACTACGTATATTCTAAATATAAAAAAGTTACTACGTATATTCTAGTTATATTTATTTCTAAATATAAATTTATTAATAAAGTATATTAATAATTTATTTACTATTACTACAAGATGTCCTAGTTCTCATCTAAAGGCATTTTGAAGGTTTTTGAGGTGTCCAAATGGTGGAAAAAGGTAGCAAGAGGTTGCAAAAGGATGTGGAAGACCTTGTCAAACTGAAAAATATTCAAGAACCCATCTTGAATAAGGGGAAGGTGGGATAATGGTCTCAAGAAACACTGTGATTTTTCCATGCACAAACAGTTTTGGAAAAATGAGAGAAAATGGAATATGAATGGATATGAATGAAATGGATCTACAAGTCAACAAAGTTCACATGTAAAGAGGAAATTTATGTCTTTTTGCTTGAAAGACTGTTAAACAATCATGAAAAGAAAAACTACATTTTTTTTGCTTGTCCTTGTAGAACTTACAACCAAGATTCTTAAGAGAAAGGATTGAGGAATGCATAAGAGAGAGGCCACCAGGGCCATGAATGAGGCACAACGAGGTCACTAAGTTGCTCAAAGGATGAGAAAGACTTTCAGCGGGGGTATGATGGGCCTCTAAATTAGACATAAATTAAGGCCCATTTGACAATCCTTCAGCACATTAAGCCTCTCTTTTTGCATTAGATAATGCATTTTTAGCTTTAATATGCTCATTAGGAAGGTTTATGGATAATTGTATATTTGTGCCCAATATTATTTATTTTTGTGGAATATTATGAGAATATTAGGCAGATTATGGAGATTTGAAGGAAGAGATAATCTAGGGACCTGCACCCTACTACAGGAGGATCAATATTAAATAATAAATCAACAAGATATTATGGAATTATGGCACAGATTGTGGAGCTCTAATGATTGAGAAAATCTAGGAATGTGTTCCCTGCCATTTAATGCAAATTCCTTGTATTGGGAACTAAATCCACTAATCAAGGGATTTTGGTGTGGAAAGCTTCCTCCTTTCATGGGGAATGATTCCTAATCATTTTGTATAAGTACCAAGTTGAATTTGCCTCTAATGGTTGATTTTTCTTAGCTTTCTTGTGGAGAGAACTCATATTTTTGCAGCTCCACTTTCATTTTCTGCAAGGATGTAATTGTATTAATGGAAATAATGATAATTGGTGACACATTCAGCTTCTAAATCTTGGTCTACTTCATAGGACTCTGAGTTTCCTTGGGCTTGGCCATCCCAAGAGCTTCAGAGCCCTTTTGTATCATTTAATGTTCTTCTTTTCACTTCTTATTCACATGCATCTCTTGTTCTTGCTTTTCTATTTCTGCATTTAGTATTAATGATTTCTTGTTATAAGATTGGGTTAAATGGTTGAAGTAAGTTATTTTATAGGATCACAAGCATCATTTGATCATTGGAACATCTTTGGAAGGTCATAGTAATCATCGAGCTACTTGGATTAGTTTGTTTATTCCCAAATCTAGATTTCTGGAAGTCCCTTATGGAAAATAACAACAAATTTCTGCTATTTTTAAGGGCATGCTAACAAGCTTCAATCGAGTTGATTCCACTTGCATTAGATCTCAAAAACATTCTAGTTAATAAAAAAATTACCCCATTGCATTTGCACTTGATTAGGTTAGGCATTTGATAGATTTACTAGCTCACTAGTTCTCGAATTTCTAGATTTTAGACTAGTAATTTTGTGCTATTTTTTAACATGGGTTAACAGAGGTCTTTTTGAGTGATTCCACTTGGAATGGAGACATAAGATATCTTATTCAATAAAAAAAAAAAATTTCCATCCAATTTGGATTTGGTTTTCTTGGTCATTTGGTGAATTATAGTTTCCTGTAGTAAATTTGTTGTTTCCTGTAGTAAATCTGTTGTTTCCTGTATTACTCTTCCAGCGTGTATATACTTGTCCAGATTTGCTCAAAAAGATTGGTTTTGGTCCCTTAGGGTTGAATCATGACCCCTAGGCTCTAAATAAATGATTATGGAAGACTAAAGACCACTTATGAGTTTCCTCTTTACCAATGCAAAACGTTTCAATGATTTGGGCTCATGGGATAGATTTATGGATTGGATAATACAATGATGATTCTCTTTATTGCCACATCCAATGAACTCTGTTAATGGATCTAAACTCTTTGAAATGTAATGGTTGACATTTATTTCATGATCTTTACTTTATGCAATTAGAATAGGTTTATTTCCTTGTACTCTCTTTCTTCCAATAGGTTAAGGTTTTCATTTCGAACATTTCATTTTCTGTAATTAGTTTAGGATTTGATTTCATTACATGCACTTCATTATATCATGACAATAAAGGAATGATACATTGTATGTTGCACATATAGTGTTGATACCTCTTAAGTTTGTAGAACCTCCGGTTAATAATTAAATTTGGTAGTCTTGGGAGTTGCAACATTCTTGTTGCAATACCGAGGCTCATTAGTGTGTTATAGCGGCTACAACCACCCTCCAAAAATTTGCCTATGCTTCATTTTGGACCCTCCCTCCTCAACCACAACAACTCATCTCGCACTAACCTCGGTACTTGTTCTTTCATTGAGCTTTATCTTTTGCATGTTGGCTTGTGTTTTCTTACTTGTTTTACTGTCTAACCCACAAGTCGATCTCTTGACTTGGTTTCAACCCAATTCTAGTATTGCCTTAGTGAACTGCGCAATCCTTAAGGGCAACCAACCTTGCTCCCAGGAATTGCACAGTCCAAGCCAGCAAGTGATCCTTCATCTCAAAAATTGCGCAAATCTAGCTGGCATCTTGCCTTCAGCTGGGAAATTGTGCAGAGTTTGAGAGGCAGCCTAGATCCACTCAGTTTAGAAATTGTGCAGAACCTACTATGCTCAGAAGACTGCTTAGTGCATGAACCAGGAGTTTCCTGGTATGTCCCATAACTACGCAATATTTTCAGGAAATGCATGAAAATTTTCCCAAAAATCAAGAAGTTAAAGGGAAAATGGCATCCCTGGGAAGTAGGGATCCATTATTAGTTTCCCGAAGGTCACACATTACACTCTTTAGAAGTTTCTGCCAAGTGTTGTTGTTGTTCTTAATCTCAAGAATACACTTCATGAATTCCATGTTGCCTAACTCTATGTAATGAACGCCTCTAAAGCTCACTTATACATTCAATCATCAAGCTCTAGCTTCCCTAGGAGATCAAGGAGTTATTAGAGCATTGTCATCACTTTACGGGGTGAGTTTTTCTTTTATCGCCTTTTGTTGTTTTTTCTGTCACTTTTTGTTGTTTAGCTTGTGAGAGTGTTGTTCCACTTGTTTCTATGAATGACTGTTGGCATTTTAACTTATAGAAGTTTTGTTTCAATTTATATATTACTTTTCTCAAGAGTCACATGAGTTTTCTCATTTTCACACCAATGGTCATCGTTGTGGAAACTCCCTTCACATGCTTTGTGTTCCTTCAGTTTTATCCATTGCTACTTGTTTTACATGCATACATCTACACTTAGTCATATCTCCACTCATCCTTCGTCATCCTTCAAACATTCCTGCTTTCACACTCCCTGTCGATAGATTTGGGCTCTCCCCGCCCAAATCTCACACTTCACTGCATGCACTACACAATCTGGGAGCTCAAGGCCTCTCCTTTAGCTTCTAAAATCACATAGAGCCTGTCCTAGTTTGGCTTCCAATTGCACACTGTGCAGTTCTAGGAGTCAGTCTCCCAGCTTGGTTACTGAGACTACGCAATGTGCAGTCTCTCCCAGGCCTTGGCCCAAACTGAACTACGCATTGCGCGGTTCTAGTCATCAAGCTTCCTCACTGACTGCTGGGACTACACAGTGCACAGTTCCCACAGTCAGTCAGTCACCCCTGTCAGTCAAAATTATGCAATTCCCCTCATCAAATGCCCTAGTTGTTGCTTGATCATGTTGTGAAATTATATTTGTAAGAGCTAATTTTTCTTGCCATGAGTGTCCCTTCTATCCCATAGGTACCACACTAGTGAAGCACTTCTCTCCAGCAGTCATTGCAACATGGCACCAAAGAGGGTTGCTTCAAGAGAGACCACTGGAATCAGTGTCGAGGAAATAGTTTAGAAAGCATCAGTTAACTTTCCATACATGCGACCACTCAATTGTTTATAAAAAATGAATCAACACTAACATGGTAGCAAAATCAGCAGCAGTGGCAGAAGTCAACAAGCCAGTACAAGATCAATGAAAGAGGAAATTGCTGACATAATAAAGGGAGAACAAAGCTACAGAGCGAAAGTGGATCAATCTTCATGTAGGAAGCTTTGACAACAGAAGCAAAAGGAAGCAGAGGACACAGACAACAAAGCAGAGGAAGAGCGAAAATTAGAGCTTGCAGGTAGCAAAACTGAGACCGCAACAAGCAAAACAAAAATCGAAGGGAGGAAGAGAAGTAGAATCGGAAAGAAGAAAAAAGGCAAGGCATAATGACAGAACAAACATCACCAATACAGGTTGATGATCCGGAACAACCAACAACTGAGGAAGAGAGAACAAATTTAGGTTCCCTCAATGATGCTAAACACAATAACCAAGTCCAGTTGGAGGTCGACAGGTACATGGAGTAGTTGATGTGAGACACCACAAGCTATGACTTGCAGCTGAGCACGCAAAACATGCAAAGGTACATCGGTGGTCCAGCCATACTCAATACAATGTTGCACATGCTTCAAGATGAGTTGGACAAAGGTTCTAGGACCATATACCCAAAAGCCATGGAGGAAAGAGTATGTTTTCATAAAAACATCACCAAATAATATGGGCACACCATAGCGCAGTACCAAGCTTGGTATCATTTCGTCACCGAAGGCCATCAAGAGGATCTTGCTGAGTTGGTCTTTCCCCAAGCTTCTTAGTGATGGTGCTTGTCTTGTTATGCTGACTCACGCCTATTTTTTCCCACATGGGTATATGTGGAAATTGTATATTATTTGTAAATATATTGTAAGTGAAATTCCAAGTGTCATTAGTGGAATGTGAACAGTCACTATGTAATGTAAAGAGTTATTTGTAAAGGATTTGAAGATTCATGAGGGTAGTTAAAGAGCCAAAGGGGAATGTCAAGGGTCACCCCACCCTTTGTTATATATATAACCTCATAAATCATAGTGGGGGCTTTTTGGAGACAAGATTTTGGCTAGGCATTGCTTAGCGAAGGCTTGGGAGTATTGTGACGAGCCTTGGCTTCTCCACAACGTAGAGCGAGCATACTTATTTGGAGGAGCAGACAGTGTTGACTGTAATGTTCCACTATTGGGGCTAGTGGTTGTCAATGGTGTATGTATGGATGGAACTTTCACTTAATAATATAACTGAGCCAACACGTTTTCATGCATATGTTGTTATTATAGTTGGACTATTCTGGTTTCTTTAGCAATGTATGTTATTTAACTTACGAATTTGTGTATGAACTATTTTGTATGAAATTGTATGAATCTTGTTGAAGGCGTGTTGTTGGATTAACCCGTCACTTTGGATTGTGGATTATTCCACTTCCATATTGTGATGCCGTCTCACTCGTGTGTTCCTTTCAGGTTGTGTGCTATTACAAGCATATAAGAGACACACTTCCTTTTCCCCTCTGTGTGTTAGAACCCCCATGCATCTCACTTGACTCGCTGCAAGGTCACACACTTGCTTCTGACCAAAGCTATCATACTTACCTCTACAGGCTACTGCGGTTAAGGCACTACATTACCACCCACTGCTAGGATTCATATTCCAAATGGTCTGAGGTCTAGTTGGGACTTTTTACCAGGGAGATCCCCTTGCCATGTTGGTGGGTCCATCACCATCAACATAGTGGTACCCTTTGGGATTACTAATTCCCTTGCCACATTCATGTGCTTAATGAAAAATGTGTTGAGTCCTTATTTGGCAAAGTTTTTCATTGTGTTCGTTGATGATATTTTTGTATTCAAGGGCTGAAGAAGAGCATGAAAATAATTTGGCTGCATTACTACAATTGTTAAGGGAGCACAAGCTCTCTACAAAGCTTAATAAATGTGACTTTTTCTATTCAAAAAATACATTATTAGAGCATATGATTTCCAAAGAAGGGCTATCAGTTGATCCTAAAAAACCCAAAGCCATAATGGAGTGGCCAACACCAAATAATGTGAATGAGGTCAGATCATTCATGGGATTAATAGGTTATTACAGGAGATTTATTAAAAAATTCTCTAAGATAGACCATCCTATCACATCTTTGTAGAGAAAAGAAAACAAATTTGAGTGGACAACTTAGTGTGTAGCAAGCTTTAAGAAATTGAAACATTTTCTCACAAATGCATCAGTGTTAAGAATTGTAGATCCTGACAAGGATTTTGTAGTGTGTAAAGATGACTGCAAAGAAGGACTTGGTGGAGTCTTGATGCAGGAAGGGCAAGTAGTGTGCTATGAGTCAAGTAAATTAAACGAGCATGAGTTAAATTATTCGACTCATGATCTATAGTTGGTTGCCATCATTCATGCTTTAAAAATGTGGAGGAATTGCATCCTTGGAAGGAAATTTACACTTACGACAAACCATAATGGGCTCAAGTATTTGTTTGAGCAACCTTAGCTGAACATAAGACAAGCTAGATGGTTGGCCATACTCAATGAATTTGACTTTGAAATCAAGTAGATCAAAGGCAAGGAAAACATATTTGTTGATGCTCTTAGTAGGAGGGTTCAAGTGAATCGCCTGGAAACTATAAGCTCTTATAAAATGGACCTGGTGGAAAGTGTCAATAATGAAGGAAAAAATGATGAAAAATGTCAACAAATGAAAGAAAATATGCTATAAGATGGTGGGGATGAGGAATATCACCTCACTAATGACAACCTAATTAGGTTCAAAAACATAATTCATGTGCCAAATAGTGTGGAATTAAAGAGACTCATAATGAAAGAGTTTCATGTCAAGCCTTATACAAGCCATCTAGGGTACCAAAAGACCCTCACGACCATTATTTTTTTTATTATTGGCCAAGTTTGAAGAAAGAGGTGGTTGATTTCGTGGCTAAATGTAGAGAATGTTAGCAAGTGAAGTTTGAATGCAAGCATCCAACAGGGCTATTGCAACGCAATCCCATTTTAGAATGGAAGTGGAAGGTAATTTCTATGGATTTAATTACAAGTTTTCCTAGAACATCTAGGCAACATGATGCAATCATGGTGGTAATTGACAAGTTGAGCAAAGTGCCTCATTTTGTGGTATTCAAATCCACCAATTCTACTAGTGAGGTGGCACAAATATTCATAAAAAAATAATGTGATACTACATGATATCCACAAGAAAAGTGTTTCAGAGTAAGATGCTAAGTTCACCTCAAGGTTTTGGAAAGAATTGTTTGCAGGTTTGGGGACTGAGTTAGCTTTTAGTACAACATATCATCCAAAAACAGATGGGAAAATAGAGAGGACAAATAAGAACCTTGAGGACATGTTGATAATGTATGTAATGCATTAGGCCAAGAAGTGGGAGGAGTACTTTCCACTTGTATAGTTTGCATACAATAATGGATACGAAGAATCCATCAAAATGAGTCCATTTGGGGTGTTGTATTGTGGGGGGGGGGGGGGGGGTAGGTGGGGGTTGAAATACTCCTATCAGCTAGAATGATCAATTGAATAGAGTCCTTATTGGACCTAATATGATAAAGGAAATGGAGAAAATAATTCAGATCACCAAGAAGAATTTGAAAGTGGCATAGTATAGACAGAAAAGCTATATAGACCAGCATAGGGTTCATAAAAAGTTCCAAGTAGGGGAACATGTTTATTTGAGAATAAAACCCAAGAAGAGTTCCTTAAAAATTGGGTCATGTGCTGAGTTTGCACCACAGTATAGTAGGCCTTTTGAGATCCTTGAGAGGATTGGACCAATGGCCTATAGGATAGCTTTACTTGCAATAGTTAAAGTTCATGATGTTTTCCATGTTCCCTTTCTTAAAAGATATGTACAGGATTCTAATCATGTGATTGACTGGTTTGTGCTACAGGTGGAACAAGAGGGAGAGTTCTAGCTAGAGCCATTGTGCATTCTAGACTAGAGGAGTCTCATGCTCCAGAATCGAGCCATAGAGAAAGTCAAAGTGCAGTGGAGTCACTTTGGGCCAGAGGAAGCCACTTGGGAAATTGATGACTCCATGAGAGAAACATATCCATTTTTATTTACCGGATGAGGTAAATGTGTGTATATGATTGTAAGTATTGTATAGAGTTGTGTATATAAATATCCATAGAATAGTATGTGTTTTATTTTGTTTCCCTATGTTGCATATGAGAAGAAGACCACCAAGGGTAGTGTTCCCTCAAGGGGGAGGAGTCTGTGACAGCCCCAACCTAGGTTTCCTCACAAAAATTCAATGTAAATATTTTACAAAATATGTTAAAAGGGTTGAGTCAAAAGGGATACGGATTCCAGAGCTGAGGAAGTGGCTTGTTTGGGATATGTAAGGTTTCCTTATGTAGAAAATATAGATTCTTTGGATAACCATTAAAGGTTGGTTGTTGTCCCTTAAATAAATTGGTTCTTGAATTAAAATTGAGTTCAATGGGAAGTACACAGTCCATGTGCTTGAGAACCATAAAAAGGCAGAGAGGACAAGAAAATTTATGAAGACTAGACATGGAAAGGAAGCAAGGACGGGGAAGTCAATCCCTGCGCAACAAGGTAAATAATAGAGGAAAAAGGATGGTTTCAACCTCAGGGGGAGGACGACCATCCCTCATTCACTTATTCAGGTAGAGCATCCATTCGAGTAGCATACAACAGGGAACAATGCAAAAGAGAAGGAAGACTAAAGTAAGGATTTGCTGAGGAGAAGAGAAGACAAAGACAACATTTCAGTTGGCATGATTGGCATAGAGATGGTCTCTCCTTGGTGAGGAACAATGCCTCTCAAGTCCCTGTAAATCCAGAGGATGGAGATGGTTTTCCATGGATTCCCTTGATGATGTGGGTGGAGGATTATGTCCTTGGATTCTTAAAGGGAGGATCTCTGAAGCCTCTCTTGTTTTGATTTTGCAGTGGGTTCTGGATTCCCTAGAGTGGGTGGAACCATTGTGTTCAGGGTGGAGACTTGCTTCTCTAGATTCCCTTGACACTCTTAGGGTGGAGGCAGTTGGCATGTAGATTACCTATGTGTACTTGGGTGGATAAGAGGCCTTTGGATTCCATGTTTGCTTTGGGGTGGAGGCAACAAGCCTCTAGATTCCCTGTATGCATTGATTAGCTTCCAATGGGTAGCTGGAGGGTGGAGGCAGATGGCCTTTGGATTCCCTACATAATATTGGATTGTTGAATGGTTGGTGGGTGGAGGAAGGAGGTCCTATGGATTCCTTGTTTCAGTTGGAAATTGGTGTTTCAATCCTTTGAGAAAGCCCCTTAGTCTCTTGAATCTAGCTCAAGGGTGACAACTGCAAGTGAGCTTGGCTACAATTATCTATGGTTGGGTGGATATTCCTTGTCCCATACCCAGTTTCCCTAGAGATCACAATATAAGTTCCCTTTTGCATTTGTTTAACTGACAATACATGTATGTGTTTACATTTATGTATGGAAATGGCGCCGATAATTATAATGGACATGCGTTGCATTTCTAGTTTGAAATGATGTTGATAAATGTATTCAACTTGTGTTGTATTTTTGGATTGGAATGATGTGTTGTCTGAAAATACATGCCAGTGTCATTAGTAAAATATATTAAATAACATAATGTGCAAGGTATAAAAGCATTGAAAGAGTCCCTATGGACTTGAACCAAACTATGACATAATAAATCACAAAAATGTACACAGGTTAAAGGCATAAAAATGGTTCATAAGAACCAGATTCAACCATTACAATATTTAGTATATGAACCCTTATATTACAAAGTAACAGTTACAATAAAGGTAGCCTGTGATAGGGTCTATGCATATAAATGTGTGTTTGTGTGTGTGTGGTTAAAATCCTGTGAATCAGTTTATGAGGCATGTGACGATGCCAAGGATGACTTCCTCTCTTAGATGTAATAACTTGTGACTTTACATTAGAGGCTTCTTAGTCTTGCATTTTCAACAATGTGCACCTTCGCCCTAGGGGCACTAGTGTTGATGGTTGTGCATCCCTGCTAATAGCCAAATGCCCTTGAAACCCATATGTGGCCCCATAGAGCCACTTGTAGGCTTGCTTAGAAGCATGGAGATCATAGCATGTAGCAAGATAAGTGGAGGCCCTTCAGGAGTTCACTACAAGTCTTTGGCAGAGGGTGGCCAATAGAACACCCGCACAGGCATGCTTGCAATTCCTTGTCCCGATACGGGGAATCTCTAAAGGCCAAGAACTCATTGGAGTGGCTTTAGCTTAAGCTCGGGAGGGGTAGCACCGATAGGTTCTTAGTAACCCACCACAATCATTACTAAACGTTGGATCAAATCTTGATGGTTACAAAACCATCGAGGTTGAGCCAAGGCCGAAGATACCATTGAAAGGCAATAGGCACATAGAGGGAACAAGCTTTACTGATGACCACTGAGACCAAGATTAAGCTGGTCGCTCAAGGTATAATTGTTAGGTACCTATACTGCTAGTGTAGCCCCTTATTATTATTAGTTCACCCCCCTTATTGTATTTTTGTGCCCATGTAGTCCCCATATTTTTATTATTGTGCCCCATAGAAGCCCAAAATTGTTATTGTTGTGCCCTTACATTATTATTGTTATGTTGGCTCTAATTATATTGTGACCCCTTAGAATCCTATATATAGAAAGGAGGTATTTTCATTTGTATCATCCAAGAATTGTTCATTTGTGTAATGTGAAGGAGGTTTCCCCCTCGAAGAGTCTTATTTTGAAATCATTGAGCTATCTCTTCTTCTATTTTGTGAGCTGGTTTCATAACATTTGCTATCAGAGATTTGGATTCTAGGGTTTCCCTGCTTCAAACAAGCCATCATGGAATTTTCACTATAGTGTTTTCTCTACGAAGTTTCAAAAGATGAAATTAAAAACCATTTGAGCCAAAATCTTAATGAACCTCGTGTATGAATTTCTGATTTTGGATCACTATATTTTACAAGATATAATATGAGAAAGTTAGGGTTTTTACAGGCTCCCAAATTTGATCTCAAACAAGTGACCTTGGGAAACTCGTCAAATTTCTCTCTGAGCATCAGATTCAAATTTCGTAAGAAGTGGCAAAATGAGGATAGGCTATAGTTTGGTGGGTATCATTTTCATGGACGAAGGTTGAAACAGTGACACATGGCACTCCATACAAGTTCGCTCTACTGAACTAGTCTATAATCAGGTCATCGAGGGATATTGGGCATAACTCTTCCTTGAAGAATCCAATATTGATCAGACCTATGGGGTTGGAAATAGGATTCAAAGGGCTACCACATGACAAAATTTTAGAACTTGGAGATCCAAAATTACAAAGTTACATTCATTTCACGATCGAGCTCCTAAAAAAAGGAAAAAGAGATATGGGGAATTTTGATGGCAAGGATCTAGTAACTTGGATAATACATATGGACCAATATTTTGATATACATGATGTAACACTGTTACAAAAGGTACATATTGCATCTTTATATTTATAACTGAATTAGTTTGTATGGTATAGAGGGCTTTGTTCTCGTAAACCACTTGTCACTTGGTCAATTTTCACGGAGGAAATAATAGCACATTATGAGGATACAAAGAGAAACACCTTCTTTAGCCAATTGATAAATCCCAAACAAAACGCTTCAATGGAAGATCACATTGAGAACTTCCAAAAATTGAATATAAGGGTAAATGATATTCTAGAGAAGCAGAGGATTGATGTCTTCATAGGGACTTTAATGGATAACATTCACATGAGGTTCATCTTTGGGAACCTGATTCATTGGAAAAGGCATTCAGGTTGGAAAGAAACATTGAAAGCAAAATTATGGCAACAAGGAATCCTACCACTCACAACTATAAACATGGAAGTGTTGTTTCTCATAGCCTTCCACAACCTACAAGGTTGAAACCACAACAATTGGAAGAAAAAAGAGAAAACAGACTTTGTTACAGTTGTGATAGAAAATACACTAAAGGTCATAAATATGCTAAGAAGAAATTATTTTACATAGATTGTGAAGAGGAGGAAGAAAAGGATCAAGAAATGTTAAAATAGGAGGATATACACTAGGAACCATCCCCAAAGAAAGAAGAAATGAATCTACCCATATCTTGTAGTGCATTGGTAGGAATTACCACTCCTCAAACTCTTAAGATAGATGGACAAACAGAGACAGTGAAAAAATGTTTGGAAGGATATATTCATTGCTTTGTATCTGATAAAAAAACACAATGGGTCAAGTGGTTACCTTTAGTTGAATGGAGGTATAACGCTTCAGCAAAAATGACCCCATTTATGGCAGTTTATGGATATCATATACCATCCATCACATCATCTTTAATAAAAAATTCTAAGGTTAAAGCAATGGAAGATCACATCAAGCATCAACAACAAGTTCTCCAAATCTTAAAGGATAACCTCACTTTGGCACAGAATCAATTGAAACAATGGGTAGATCAATATCGCAGTGAAATAAGTTTTGGTGTAGGCGACTAGGTATTTTTATGCTACAACCATACAAACAAATATCCCTCAAGCAAGCTAAGAAAGATAATAAATTATCACCAAAGTAATATGGTCCTTACAAAACGTTGCAAAAGATTGGTACTGTGGCATACAAATTGGAGCTTTTTCATATTTTAAGTTTCTGCGATCTTCATAATTGTATAGATCATCTTCCGGATTCATCTCTCATTAAGTATCTTGTTTTGATCGACGTTTCAAACCAACAATGGTGGTTTATCTTCAGGATGTGAAAGATTTGTGGAAAACTAGTCTTATTATTCAGTTCAATAAATAGATGTTTGAGATGCATTGCTGACAGATCTTAGGGATTATTAATTTATTAAATTATTGTTAAATTTTAATTTATTAGGGTCATAGTTGTTCTAATTTATATTTTATTATTTTAATTATATTTCATTTCAATTGTTATGTTTCAATTATTTATTAAGATTAATTATAAATATGTTTTTTCTTATGATATTAAAATTCTATTAATACATAAATTATCGTAGTTTTGAAATTTATATGATTTAGATATCTTTTATATAGTTAAATTAAAGTTTTTTATTGTCAATTTGTTAAATTATAATTTAGTCATATGGTCATAATTGTATTTTATTTTATTTTTATTTTCATTATTTTTATTTCAATTATTTATCTTGAATAATTATAAATATGGTTCATAAAATAATGTTCAAATTAAAATTCTTTTAATACTTGTTATGAAATTAGTTGTTGTGGTTTGGAATGTGTATGATTTTGATTATTAGATCAATCTTTTATGATCAAATTAAAGTTTGATTAAGGTTTTTTTTTCTTTTAATTGATTTATAGTATGTTTAAAGTTTTTTAATTGATTTATAGTATGATTGAAATTTCTTTATTATGATTAGGGCTTATTTATTGTTATAAAAGTTTATTATTGTCATTAAAGGCTCTATAGAGGGGAAATTATATGATTTAATATTTGTTTGAAATTGATGTTGTAATTATAATGGATTATTGTATTAAGATTCATTTAATGAATAATCCTGATTGGATGTTTTTAAACCATTTTTATTTGTCCTTGGTTAATTAGAGGAGAATTATAATTAGGTAGGGGTTAGATTGGATGATAGGATTGGAATCTAGTTTTCACTTATGGTCCGCCCGTCGTCTCTATTGAGGTTATTAGGGTGCTTGCTAATTTCTATGGCTTCTCTAAATTTCCTTATGAAGTAGTGATTTCTTCTAGCTAAGATGCGGGTATCTTCTATATAGATTTGGTGCTTAGTTTTATTGGAATGTTATGCTAAAGCTGATGATTTGGATCGATTATGTTTAATGTCAGCTGAGTGTTCCTGGATTCTTGTGTTAAAGGATCTCCCAGTTTCACCTACATAGGGCTTGTTGCACAAGAAAGGGATTAAGTAGACACCCTTATGACATTTTGGATCAATTTTGTCTTTAATCGGATTAAGGCAGTTTCGGATGGTGTTTAAAGGTTTGAAGGTGGTTAGAACCGTATTCTTTTTTAGTATGTGGGAGATTTTATTAGTAGTCCCCAATATGTAAGGGAGGTTAACCTTTCCTATAATATTATCAAAATTTTTATTCTTATTTGGTCGAGTGTTTGCTTTATTTATGGCTTTAACAGCTTGACGTTTGTTGTATCTGTTTTTTAGGAAAACTTTAATAAGGTGTTCTTTTTCTTTTTCTAGGTGTTCCTTGTCAGAGATTCTGAGGGCTCTTGCATCTTTCCAAGTGCACCCAATTTTCCATGTTTCATGCTTAAAGAAGGTTATAGGTGACAAGCTCCCAGTTCAAACAATATTGCCGGAACTTGACCATGAAGGAGAATCATATTGGAACCTAAAGCAGTCATAGAAATAAGAACCCGACATATACGAAATCGATCAATTTCAGAGTATCTCATCAAATGGAAGAACTTAACCGTTGAAGATTCTGCATGGGAGGGTGATAATTTTACACAAAAGCATCCAGAACTACTCAAGTGTTGAGGACAACACCTTTTGAAGGAGAGGGGCATGTTAGGTCCCTATACTACTAGTGTAGCCCCTTATTGTTATTAGTGCACCCCCCTTATTTTATTGTTGTGCCCATGTAGTCCCGCTATTGTTATTATTGTGCCCCATATAAGCCCACTAGTGTTATTGTTGTGCCCTTACATTATTATTGTTATGTTAACTTTGATTATATTGTGACTCCTTAGACTCGTATATATAGAAAGGAGGTCTTGTCATTTGTATCATCCAAGAATTGTTCACTTTTGTAATGTAAAGAAGGTTTCCCCCTCGAAGAGGCTTATTTTGAAGTCAGTCTATTTGTTCTTCTATTTTGTGAGCTGGTTTCATAACACTGATAGGTTCTCTCTTGTTGAGCCATGGAAGAGATCAAATGTAAGTAGTGTCGTGACGCAGGAGGGCAACGACTTAAACTTATAATGTGCCCAATTAACCTTATCCTTCAACCTGACGGAACTCTAGCCGTGGAAGTTTGGTATTGGCGTGCCAAATTTTCCCATATCATGATCGGACGAAGGGAATGCAACATGGCCCAAAGCTTCTATCCCGGAAGCTTAGTTACATTTCAAAAGGGATTGATAGGGATGATGTTAGCCGAGATGCATTGGCAGACATGCCAATTCGACGATTACACGATTGGTCAACAGGTGGGCCACTTAACAAGTTGGCCCGACAGATCAATTCCTAGGTCATTCACAAGAGTACACGAGAAAAGGGTGTAGGGATGATTGGGCACCAGGCCAGCTAGGATCACAACTCAGAGGCGAGAATCTTTCCTATTGGTCGGAGTCGAGCCCATATGACATTTCATCTTGTGGGTCAAATCCCATAAGTTAAGAAAAAGGGAAGCTTGCATCTATGTGTGGGATAACGCGAGGCCCATGCAAGTTAGCTTCTACGTAACCCTAGAGGCGATACGATTGGTGTAGGGAGGACCCACTTTCCAGGTTCACCCGATGGTTTAGCCTCGGAGCACTCTTAAGCACACATAAAAAAAGGGAACGAAGTGAAACAACCTGGGATGTTGTGGAAATGCCACGATTGTGCACCAATCAGAACTAGTGATGTGCGAAGGTGAGACCCACCAATCCACGTAGATCCAGAGGTCTCACCCTAGAGGTGCAAAGGGTGGCAAGAATGTATGCATCGGGAGGAATAATGCGGGATGATGTAAGTTAAGCCCCGTTGGAAGAGCATGCACCTCGATTGGCGAAGAGGTGGTCCCACCTGATAAGTCATCCTAACGGAATGGCCCCAGAAGTATTAAGAGATGCAATAACAGAGGGAATCAGGACAAGGGAATCGATTTGACTTGGCACATGTTGCAGTGGTAGTCAAAGTTGGAGCGAAATACCAATGTGAAGAGGAGGTCGTGCAACCCCACCATACACACAAGCCCGATAATGAGGCCCCAGTGGCTAACAAAGGAGCCCGCCTAGGAATTGTCAGGATGGGGAAAACAAGATGACGTATCCCTAAGGGTCATCCCATAGGTATAAGGACATCTAGAGAGAAAGTGCCAGGACAATGTGGTTAGTTCGTGGACTTTGGACTCAATTGGGTGCAACGAGACCCATAGGGCATGGGAGCACGATATATACGTGTGTGTGTTAAATGGGAGCTCAAACCAGGCATCATTATATATAAAAATGCATATATATGCGAGGTTAAGAGGCTATGGTTGTGAGGCTCTGAGGTTGAATTGAGAAGCTTAGCCGATGCTATGAGAATTAATAATTAAAATGAATAAAGAAAGAAAAAAAAATATTATCCCATTCCTCTAATCGTACTTGGGGAGATGGGTAAGTGCATAACCACACCACTAATAAGCAAGTTGGTTGGCTTTGTATAACTTCCTACTTTAAATTTCTATCTACACTAATTTCCAAATATATAATTTTTGTAGAAATTCAAATTTAGAGACATTAAATTTGGAAGTAATTTGTGATTTGTCAATAATTGTATTTATTTTTTCGGTTACATAACCCAATCGTTGAAGCCATAAATAAGTGGAGTCAATCGCCTCTTTAGATACCATTGTCACTTCATTGATCTGAGTACTTTCATCTAGCTTGTAAAGGATTCTTGTCATAGTAGCCTTCATAACAACTAAAGCACCCCTCGACACCTTAAGTGCTATGCATTTACTTGTAAACTTATTACCTCCAGAATCCAAAGCTCCCAAAGAAATTAAATTCTTCTTTAGCCAAACCACATGTCTAACATCTATTAATGTCCTTATAATACCATCAAACATTTTAATTTTGACACTTCCAAACACAACAGTATTACAAGAGATGTTATTTCCCATAAGAACAATTCCATTATCAATGGTTTCATATGAAGAAAGCCAATTTCTATGTGATGAGAAGCGTCGAAATATAACAACCAATCTTCATCGTATTGAGGAACATTACTAATAGACAAAACTTCATCAATCATACCTAGGCCTGATTCAACTAGATTTTCCTCCTTTTTGGAGTGTTCCTTGGATTCTTTTCTCTTCAGACAATCCTTCTTGAGATGCCTTGTCTTGTTATAGTACCAACATGTAAGTTTTCTATTCTTGCCTTTCGTCTTTAATATAGATGTGCCTCTAACTTTTCTCCTCTTTTTGTGCACCAACCTCTGCCCACATTTACTTTTGGTGTGGAGATTTTAATACTTGATTTCCTCCTCACCTACTTAGAAAATAACACACTAACAACATAATCAAATTCAAGAGTCTCAATTGCACTAAGGCTAATGGAAGTTACAAAATTGATTGCATGATTTAGGGAATGGACAAATAATGTAACTTCCTTATCTTTACCATTGAGTTTAACGTCCATACTAGTCAACTATCAAATAAGAGTATTAAACACATTCAAATGATGCCTCATCAAGCAGATATCATTAATTAAGGACTACGCCATATAAAGGCTTTTCATCTTGCTCCATAAGCCCACTATTGTTACTTTGTTGATAATGTTAAACAAAAAATCATCTGCAAGACATAACCAAATAGTGATGAGGGCTCTAACATCCAAGTCTTCCCACTCTTCATCAGTCATATGTGTTTGTTTCTTCCACCTTCCATCCAAAACCTAATGCAACACTTGTACTAACAAATCTCACATTTTTAGTGTCCATAATTCGTAATTATTTTTACAATTGATTTTTTCAACCTCGAATTTGGTATTTGTCACCTTCGTCATTATTATCTACACATGTAATCTTCTTATGAGTCATTTAATTAATATATCAATTCTGAAAAATATATTTTTACAAACCTTGATCCACAATCCCATCTTTACAAGGCTCAATTTTATTTTATTTTTTTATTCTTATTTTATTTTATTTTATTTTATTTAAGTAAATATGGCTTGGTTTAAACAATGTGAACTTTCAAATGAGACCTATAAACTCAAATCAAGAACTCTAGCCAAAAAACATGAAAAACAACTCAAAAACGAAAAGTGTTGATGCTGGAATAACCTTGTTTTTTGGGTAAAATAATGACATTAAAGATAAAATATCATGACTCTGAAAAGCCTAAAATTGCAACGATTTTCAAATATGACATTAAAAATAAAATATCAGTCACTGAAAAGCCTTAAAATTCCAACGATTTTCAGGCATGACATTAAAGATAAAATATCATATCTTTGAAAAGCCTTAAAATTCCAACAATTTTCAGCCATAGTGTTAAGAAAAAATAATTATAATTGTTTTCAACCATAACATTGAAGATAAAATATCATGACTTAGAAAAACCTTAAAATTTTGACAATTTTTCAATCATGGAATTAAAACAAAAAATCATAACTACAGAAAACCTTAAGTTTTCAACATGTTTCAACCATGACAATATGGAAAAATTTTAAGACTAAAATAAAATAAAAAATGAACACATGAACGAAAGAATCATTATACCAACAATAATTCTTTCTTAAATGCTAAAAGTGTATCTATTTTAAAATCTTAACCTAAGACAACTTGACACGTTGCAAAAAAAAAAAAAAAATCAACCATCAAATTGACACGCAATGTAGACGATCTCGACCAATTGCAATGAAAACTTAAAACCAAACATGAAATTGACACATTGTGGGGGCGGACTTGATCCATTATAACAAAAACATTAAAATCAACTATCAAATTGACACATAATGAGATCGCGTTGCTAGTCAAGGATTGGCATGAACCCTACATAACAAAATAAAATAAAATAAAATAAAATAATAAATCAATAAAAATGAAAAATACAAAAATTAAAACATTGAAAAAAATAAAAATAAAAAGAGTTTAAAAAATAATAAAAAGTAAATAAAAAATTATTAAAAAAAAATGACCCCAAAAAAATATCAAATAGGTAAAAATATTTTGAAAAGACAAAAAAATAATTAACATAAAAAATGTTAAAAAAAAATGAAATTAACTTATAAAAGAAAATAATAATAATAATAATAATATATATATATATATATATATATATATATATATATATATATATATTTTTTTTTTTTTTTTTTTTTTTTTTCACATGTGGTTCACGGATACCCATGGTCAATGGGCAGCCGCTACGTCCACGGTAAGAACTGGGTAGCTCATACCCCGAAGGGGAGCACACCCCTCGGCCTATGCTGACCTGACCCCAAGAGCTTTCGGGAATTGACCCTGTGACCTCCCGATTGGCGAGGCACTGATTTGACCGATTGAGCTAACTCTTGGGGCTAAAAAGGGGGGTAGGGTGCAACACTATGTATATATATATATATATATATATATATATATATATATATATATATATATATATATATATATATATATATTAATTCCAAAAAAATAAATTACGAAAAAAATTAACGAACAAAACAAATAAATAAAATTGGATAATTAGAAAAAACAAACAAAATAAAAAAACATTAAAAAATAAAATAGATAACATTTTAAAAAACATTAAATAAATTAAATAAATTCAAAAAAATTAAGAAATATGAAACATTAAAACAAATAAAAAGAAAAATATTATAATTAACATCTAAAAAATAAAAATAAAAATGACGGTCCTTCAGGCCCATGGGCAGACCTTGCTTGATTTCGGGAATCGGTAAGGCCCATGGGCCTAAGGGGCCTTACTGATTTCTGGAATCGTGCAACGCCTTGCCTAGGCGCCTAAGGGGCCTCGGGCCCCTCGGTGGGGCCTTGTCGATTCCTGGAATCGGGCAAGGCTTGCCTAAGGGCGTGAGGGGCCTTGGGCCTAGGCAGGGGGCATGTCACATGGCACTCTCACCCAGGCCTGAGGTGCAGCCTCCCTTACTCAAGCCCGAGGCCCCTTGGGCCCTGGGCAGGCCTCTATTTATTGAACCTTCCTATCTAAGCTATGTAAGATTGTATGTCCATAACTATTTTCCTATTTAACTACAAACTAACATAACTATAATTACAACTGAAAGTAAATTCTATCTGCATCAAAAACTAATACAAGTGACCTTGGTTCACTTATCCACATCCTCTGTCGAGGCAGATTCTACTGGTGCTGGGTCTTTGTCATTCGACCCTTGAAGTTCATCCGTTGGCAAGATGCAATGTAATTGTTTCTCAATATGCTGGAGGCGACCATCTTGCTTCTGTAATTGAAACATGATTTTCTAAAATTCCCTTTTGTAGTCCGAGAATGTGTGCACTACGGCGGCCATGTTCAAGGCAATTTGTTCCAGGGTCTTGCCCAGGATTTCTTTCATTGATCAGTAAAGGAAGAAGGTGTGTTTGAACTGTGTTATTCTGCTGTGGGTGTGACCGAGATCCGATACTAAGACTCGCCAATCCTCAGCTTCAATTTCCATGGAGCCTGCTTGCCGATTCAGGTCGGCCTCGCATTTTCTATCAGCTTCCAGATTTCCTCATTGATGCCCTCGTGGTATGCTTCCATCGCTTCATTGATAATTTTCATCGTCAGCTTGCAACCTCTTGGCTTGCCTCCCAGATTACGAGACTCCCCTTCCTCATATTTTCCTTTGGCTTTTCTACCTTTGCCTCAGGTGCGCGGAGCTAGGTTGCGTGTGCTTGGCGCTGCCTGGACCATCTTAACTCACCCCCGATAATATACTCTATGGCAATGGAAGCGTTTCGACGGGTTGAGCCACCTGCTTGTAGGCTACCCGGGACTCGTTCCTTGCAATTTACTAGTTAACCCTCACTATAGTAGTCTGGATGCAAGCGTGGTTTGTTCGCCCGCCTTTGTTTCGATGCCCTCTTCTGCAGCAATCTCCTTGCTTACTCTGGTTACCACCCTGCATGCAAACCTTCAGAACCTCACTGCCATAATGGAGACGAACATCCATCCTATTGCCACCCTCCTAGCTATAACTCTCATAACTACCTGATGTGACCTTGCCAACCTTGCCACGCATGTAGAAGGTGTTGTGTTGACACTTTGAGGCTCTCAACATTAAATTCCTTGATTTCATCGATTGCCAAGTACGCACCCTGATGGAGGGTTTATTGTTTATTTTAAAATTGTATGTTTTTTTTTGTTATTATTACTTAAATTTTATTTGAATAATGTTTTTTTTTTCAAATTTCATTTTTGATATAAAATTCATAAAAGTTTCATAAAATTTGTTATTTTTCCAATATTTTTATTCAAATTTTCCATAGAAATCCTATATTTAACATGTCATTTTTAGCGAAAAAGTCCTGAAATACATATTTTTTTTATTATATCTATATGCAAAATGTGTTTTTTTGTGGAGTTTTTAGAATTATTATTTTTTAATGACAATTATGTTATGTGTATTGAAGTATTACTTTTCCTAACTTAAAAGTGGCTAAATAATCAACATTTAAAAAAATATTGTGTATACTTACGACATAAAAAATGTAGTGTAAAAAATAAGTCTTGAAAAAGATGTTGATGTTTTTCATAATGCGCATGAAAATCATCAACATTTAAAAGAAATTATCCACACTTAATATATTATAAAATATAAAGTATAAAAAATAAGCCCTCTAAGAAAAGGGGTTGATGCTACATCAACACTTTTCAAAATTAGCATGAAAATACACTAACATTTTAAAAAAATGTTTATACTTAATACATAAGAAAATTTAAAGTGTCAGAAATATGCTAAAAAAAAAGGTGTATTATGAATCAACACTTTTCAAAATCGAATGATTTTTACCTCAAAAAAATGGGTACTCGATACAATTCCCATTTGATAGTTTATATTGTTTTTACCTCTGTATTTGCTTCGATAGATTCATATGGCTTACTTTCTTTGGTTTGATTTTATGCACCTGATTTGAACATGAACCTCTCTTCCAATGATTGTCAACTTGACCTCTTTCTTGCCACTTGGATGGGGTGACAACTTCGCATGACTCTCAATTTTGTTGTCCAATCAATTCTCGCGTGGTTAAATCTACATGACAACCTCCACCTTCATACAAATCTTTTCCTGTACAACTCTACACATAGGTTGTGTACGGCTCTTCTATAGTGATGATTTTCTGTTGTCTAGACTCTGCGCGAAGGCTTCTCCATGAATCCCACCATTGGTTAACCATTGTCGACATGGATCGTTACCACTTAATGGATCTTTTGTATTGCTTAACAAATTTCCCTCTACATGCGGACCTCCATTAGATCACCTCTACACTTGCACTTCCACCAGATTTATTCAACTTCCACAGCACGGGTCGGTTCGATGACTTCCAACTTGCTTGAGCTTCCCCTCTGCGCATGAACTCAATCATTGCTACTCTATGCATTGCTTACTGAATGGTTCTCCCTCTACACACTCGACTATCCTTTGTGCATTGGTCACACAAACTCCTCTCATGGCTCAACTCTTCCTTTAGCTATGTGTAATGGACCCACAAACAAAAAATGTGAATAGACTATAGACTTCAACATGGCTTCCTCAAATTCTTCTTACTATGGTTCAGATACCACTTGTTTTTCAGAGCCTATAAAGAACATTACATAAACAAAGAAACAATGACACAATTCAGAATAACACTCAATACATGATATTTACGTGGTAAAACCCTAATAGTTTACCTAGAAACCTCTACAAGACAAGGTAAAGTATTTTATTTATTAAAAAGGATTTATAGTAAGCCTTACATTCTCTTCCACTCTCGGGCTTTAGTGATAAAATGAATTAGTCATAGTTATAAAAATTATCATTGGTTTGGCAAAACCAATACCCTTAGTCTAACAACCAAATATTTACCTTGGTAAATTTTGGTTTTGTACATTTTGTTGTTGTCATATTTTAATATTTTTCATAATTTACTTTGATTATAAAGAAAGATTAGCATTTAGAAAATTAATTTTTGTTATTTGTAGCTTCTCAAATTAATGTGTACTTAATGTTATAATATGTCATCATCACTTGAAGTCTACTTAATGTTATAATATGTCATCAACACTTGAAGTCTAAGTATGAGCTTACATTCTCACCTTTTAGTTAATTTTATAATTAAATATTTATTAAAATTAATATTAAACTATAGAAGGCATTGTTTTAATATATTTTTTTTACATAACAACAGAATTGTTATAACTTTTGTTGCTTCAATTAAATTGTATTTATTATTGTACAAATAATGATATATTTATGGGATTGTACAATTTGAGTGGGTCTAATTGTTATGAGAATGTGTTTCATTGTAAGAAGTCACAAATCGGACTAGGGAGAATATGTATACCTCTATAAACTTTAGTAATCAAATAGTTGCCACCAATTTAGTGTAGCTATGTTACAATTATATTCAATATAAAAAGTTTACAACAAATAACACCTTTGCTTTTATACTTGTGAAATGTTGAACCTAAACTTGTGAAATGTTAAATTAGAGTTATGTTATTAAAAAAAAACATTTAAATTTTCACATTAAGTTTAATTATTTTAATATTTTTATTTTACCATTTTTACCTTAGACAAAATTATTATTTTTTAATTAAAAAACATTTTTAAATATATAAACACGTTAATAACCATTAAAAAAAAATCTTAAAATCTCTATAAATTTAATAACTCAAATATTTGATTCCAATTATTTTTAACACAAAATCTAAGATAATGTTTTTTTAACAAAATCTAACCTACTGTTTTTCCCCTTTTCCAATTAATTTTACCCTAAATCCAGTGGAGATTTCTTCCCATAACAATATTGAGAAAAACACAATTAATCAAAACCTTTTCAACTTTTTTCCCAGTGCTTATTTATCACTCAAAAACGCTGTTAATAAAATATTTTGACGCACCGTTTATTGAAATTTACTTTTAATGTTTACCCCTAAGCTAATTTGATTGCTTTTTCTTCAAACTTCTCCTGTGAAGCACATGGGCTTTGAGAATCGCGATATCACATGTGAAAGGATCCAAAACTTGCGGAATTTAGTAAGTGTACCTGTCCCTCCATTCCGACAGAACATTTGGGAAACTAATAATAATAATTTTATTCATTAATAAAACATAGGTCAGGAAGATTGCTTAATTCTTTTTTATGCCCCTACATTTATTATATCAACTTCCTTGGGACATGTATAGCACTTGTCATTTAACAATACCCACATGACATCCGGCAATCGTTTATATTACGTATTTTTATTTATTATTTTGTAATTTTATTATAAAAATGAGTTTAATAAATAAATTATTTATATTTAAAAATAAAATATATATAGTTTAATTTC
This sequence comes from Pinus tabuliformis, assembly GCA_031772625.1. Classification (NCBI taxonomy): domain Eukaryota; kingdom Viridiplantae; phylum Streptophyta; class Pinopsida; order Pinales; family Pinaceae; genus Pinus; species Pinus tabuliformis. The sequence continues at coordinate 566,819,373 of CM062816.1, forward strand.
TTATCATAAATTTATTAATAAAGTATATTCTAAATTTTAAAAAATTACTACGTATTTTTATTTATTATTTTATAATTTTATTATAAAAATAATAAATTAGTTTGATAATAAATTATTTATATTTAAAAATTAAAATATATATAATTTAAATTATTATCATAAATTTATTAATAAAATATATTCTAATTTTAAAAAATTACTAAATATAACATCAATGTTATAATAATTATACCTTAAAAGAAAAGTTCTGTCCGGTTCAATGACAACTCGATATGTCTTTATCATTTTATTTCAATGACGTTTCTAAAAATTTAGAGATCTGACCGAATCTTTATTATTATACTAAAATTTTGAGATATATCGAATTGTATATTATTAATAAATAAATTATTTTAAAATTTTGTTACTTTGATGAGTTATTTAAGGTTTTAATTTTGTTATTTTGATGATGTAACGAATAAAATATATATGAATAATATAAATATAAATAATAAAGATAAATTGTAATAATGATTAGGTTGAAGAGGCATGTCTAAATGAAACATGACTCTTCATGAAGAGACACTTGCTTGGTATATAAACAAGCGTCTCGTTCTCATTGTAAATCATTTATTATCATTCTTATTTACACATTTAATATATAATATTTGTATCTTTATGGATATCTTTATATTCCAAGTTTTCTGGAGTAATTAATCTGTAGAAGAACTTTGTTCGCTTCATTTGGTATCAGAGAAGTTCGGTCCTCTAAGTTGCTTAACCGGTGCACAGAGCTCGTTTTCCGATCCAGGTCTTTGGCTATCAAAATTCGTTAACCTTGTTGCCGTACAATTGAAACATTTTGCTCAGAATTTGGGAGTTTCTTCTTTTCTTCGTTTTTCTAGGCCTTTGGCCATAAAAAAAATAAAAAAATAAACCAATATATATATATATATATATATATATATATATATTAAAAAAAAGAAGAAGAAAAAAAAAAGTAAAAAAAAAAAACAAAACGGATACAAAATCTCATACCAAGTATATTTAAAACCTTTTACGTGGAGAAGCCCGTGGTTTTAAAAACAACTCATGGTAATAGCCCATGGTATTTTAAAAGTTAAAGAAAAACAGGGATACAAAAGCTCTTACATGAAAGGTAAATATTACTTTTTATAGGAGGTTTTAAAAACAACCCATGGTAATAGCCCATGGTATTTTAAAAGTTAAAGAAAAAAATATACAAAAGCTCTTACGTGAAAGGTAAATATTACTTTTTATTTTAAAAGTATTGTGAACATCGTGACCGTGTCATATGAAAAGACGTGACGTTTATATTTATTAAGTGTGGTGACATCATAAAAGTTTATATTAAATGTGACTTTTATATTAAGTGGGGTGACATTAAAAGTTATCAAGGGAGTAATTAAGTATATAAAAAAAGGGACCAATTTATTATTTAAAAAAAGAAGTGAAACTATTATTATTATAAGATAGTAAAGTTATTTTGAAAAGGGGTCTTAATATAAAGAAATACATACATATATAGAGGGCAACAATATAAAGGAGTATTTTTTTAATAAATGGATATTCAAGTTTTAACAATCCACATTGAAGGAGAATATTTGAAAAATATATATAGAAGAAATAAGTGATATTTTATAATAAAAATAGCTCCAGTTGACATATTGTTTACGTAAAAACATCAAGGCAAAAATGGAGACTAGTAATGAAAGGTTTCCTGAAACCTATAGTACGTGTGTTTACACACTATTTAAAATCAAAGGATCACTCCCAGGAAGAGACATCATAATCTCTATCTGTCCTGCTGAAAGAAGTAATTATGTTAGTCCTAAATGCGCTAACCAATTGGTGATTCGTGAATCAAATATAGTTGAAACAAATATTTTTGGCAAACAATACGATATAAGCAATTTACACCTAAATATTGGAGATTATACTTTTACCTCACAATTCACTGTGAAAACCTTACGTTTTAAAGATAGTGACATTGTTTTAGTATCACCATGGATGAAAACTCTAGGTTCCTTTATTCTAAATACTAAGAAAAAGTTTTTAACATTTTCTTACAAGAAGAAAATAACACTCCAAGATGTTACACTGAAACCTAATTCAGTAACACCAGAAGATATATCGGATATTTCGAAAGTAATTTCTCAAGAAGGTAAAAAGGTATTACAAAATATGCAAAAAGAAATTGACAAATCAATGTTGACAAAAATGAAGAAGTTTCTCGATTTAAAAACCATAGCGAAAAATTACTGTCGCAAATTAAGAAACTTAAGAAGGATAAGAAGTCCTTAGAAAACAAGGTACAACAACTTATCGAGAAAGAAGTATCAAATATAGGAATTCAAGTTGATGACAAAACAACAAATGCCGATTCAGTGAATATGACAACTCAAGAAGACAAGTCAACTGAAGAAACGACACACGTAGATGTTGTAGTTCATACAATGAACATACCAAGTGAATGTTCCATAACCATCTCAACAACATCTTTGCCAGAAGAAAATATAAAAATTGGCACATGCCCAGTAAGGAGAAATCAAACAAAAAAAGTTCCATATTGGCATCCGAATCATGAGAACAGACGAATCAACCATGCTACGTATCGGTACCATTTAGACCAGAAACAACAAACTGATAATAGTAATGTAACCTCAATCCAGTCTTATGCTGACAAGTCGTTACAAAATTCCAGTGATCAGAATACTATACAAAAGATTAATCTGGGATGGTCTGATGCATTCTCAGTGCGACAATTCTGTTTTTCACTAAGAAGATCATATCAGCTTGTATCGACGAAGATGACTGTTCCAAGAGAGAAAGACGTTCGAAGCCAAAAAAGAGATCAAGCCTTTTTTCATCAATAAGCTTTGAGGACAAAGCTCTTTGAGGAAGGAGGCAATGTAACGAATAAAATATATATAAATAATAAAGATAAATTGTAATAATGATTAGTTAACTAGTAATTAGGCTGAAGAGGCATGTCTAAATGAGACATGACTCTTCATGAAGAGACACTTGCTTGGTATATAAGCAAGCCTCTCGTTCTCATTGTAAATAATTCATTATCATTCTTATTCACACATTTAATATATAATATTTGTATCCTCATGGATATCTTTATATTCCAAGTTTTCTGGAGTAATTAATCTGTAGAAGGAACTTTGTTTGCTTCAGATGAATTATTTAAGGTTTTTTCTTTTGATGTGGCTTAACGCTTGGTACAATGGGATGTTATATCTTCTATTCGCTTTCAAATTTTATGAGAGGACATTTTTGGCTGATTGTGATAAGGCTCAAGGAGTAGGCTCCCTATCTTTTTGGAGTCTTGTACAATGGGATGTTATATTGTCTATTCGCTTTCAAATTTTATGAGAGGACATTTTTGGTCGATTGTGATAAGGCTCAAGGAGTAGGCTCCCTACCTTTTTGGAGTCTTGTACAATGGGATGTTATATCGTCTATTCGCTTGCAAACCTTATGAGAGGACATTTTTGGCCGATTGTGATAAGGCTCAAGGAGTAGGCTCCCTACCTTTTTGGAGTCTTGACTCTTAGTAAATCATAAATTCCTACTATATCTAGCTTGATATACTCTTAGTGTTATAGTAGCAATCACTCCTTAGGTAGAGGCTTCAATAATAAAGTAGAAGTTAAGGCATTATGGTTTCTACTATAGTTGGCCAAAAAGAAACTTATAATTGATTAGGCTGAAGTAAACACTTTTGGTCTGGAAACCTTTTTTATCAGATACCAGGAGCGTTGCAGGGTCCTTACTTTCTACCACATTCTACGTGAACTTAACATGGGAGCTGACAGTTTGTCTAAAGAAGTCGTTGCCTTGCCCACTGGTATTGTTGAATATTATGAGTTTGATGATGGTGTTGAAACCAATTCCATGAAAACAAATGTCTCCTAGCTTCTTTTTTTATTTTTTGGCTATGCTATCTTGTTGTTAGACTTATGATGTATAATTAGACTTTTGCTCTTCTTTTTTGAGGATGTAAGGGGAGTTTTGGTCTATCAATAAGGTTTTTGGTTTTTGCATTTTGCTCATACTATGTGCTATGCACTCATGACAAATTGACAATGTATATATACATTTTTTCCCCCTTTTGTGTGTGTATATATATAATTTATTATATTTATAACTAATTATAAAAAGTTCAATTGAAATTATTTTAAATGGTTAGGTGTTATGACTCTTATATTGTCCACTAGGTTCAAATCTTGACTAATGACATGATGGATTATAATGTCTTGATAAAATTATTTAAATAAAAAAAATAATCTCACTCTAACTCTCAATTTCTTTTAAAAATAAAATTAACATTTAAATTTAATTCATTATCATTATAAAAATATATTTTAAAATAAAATTAACATTTAAATTTAATTCATTATCATTATAAAAGATTAAATTATCTGAAATTCATTATAGACTTTACCCCACAACTTGGTAATAAACTTTTGATTTATTTAAATATATTATTTTGAGAATTGAATTAAATAATCTATTTAAAAATATATTTATACGGAGTCTGATTCCTTTGGGAGTCTCTGTGTTAATAATTAGAAGTAATGATTATCCCAAAAAAATATGATATCACTTGAATGAGATTCAAAGACAGTCACGTGAGATAATAATTTTCATTTTATAATGAAATTATTTTTTAATTTTAAATTTCTTCTAATTGATTAGCAACTTTAATTTTTAAATGAATTATTTTGAATTATATATATATATATATAAAATAATATTAATAAATTAATCATATTAGTAAATAATAATTAATTTATTATTTAAAAAAATAATTATAATAAATGTTAATTAATAATAATTATCTTTTTTATCCATTAAAAATTAAATTATAATAAATAATTTTATTGTGTGAACATAAAAACTTAAAACTCAAATGGATATTTGACCATCAACTAGTTACACAAATATAATTTTAAATCTTAGATTTTTGTGATTTATATTGTAGATAAATATTTTTAAAATTTAATATGATTCATTCTTAAGACAACTACATTAACTATCCTAAAAATAAACTACATTAGTTGCTTCGAAACATCAAATCTTAATAATACAATTAATTTGAAAAACATTTATCTACCAATATGATTGGTTTTGCATTAATAAAACAAATATAATTTGTTAGATAATCTTCGGCATAATCACATAACCAATCTTTTGTCGACGCGTTTCGCTGGTTGGTTCGAAACAACTCGTCCTGACGAAGAACCACACTGGTTGGTTCGAAACGCGTCGACAAAAAATTGGTTATCTAACAATATGATGGATCACAAAAGTCTAAATTCCTAAATATAATTTGTTTTGAGGCCGAACAATTAGTAACCAGACATTTACGCAACTTACTTGGTAAACGACAAATACCAATTAAGTATTATGACATGCACAGTCAGCAGCTGAGCATTGGACCATATACCACGTGCGATGATTGTGACCGGTCTTATCGCTAAGGCGGAATACTTACGAATTTTACCGGTAAAATGAGTGGATCGGGGCGGACTAAACGTGGAACTGATGGGATAAATGTGTCTTTCCATGAGGTCGGAATCAAGAATCAGCGAGCTGTAGGCTTTGCTGCTGCGTCCGAGTAGCCTGACGATCTCTCGGAAGACCGTGTCGAGGCTTCTCGGAGGCATATATACAGCCTCTCTTTCGATGAAAGGCAACTCAGATTTGAGGTTTTCTACTAGATCCTTTCAGCATTTCGAGCTCTTTTTCCGTTTGTTGCTGAAGTTAGGGTCAGTCCGAGTGTTTTGAACGAAATTTTCGTTCTTTTGATCTAAATGTGAGCAAATTAGAGGCGAACGACTTTGCGCCTGCTTTATAACAAAGATCTGGCAAAGTTTTGAGTAATCTCCAGCATTTGTGAAAGAGAATGCTGAAACTTTGACGGAATTTGATCGCATTTAAGCACTGTTTTGGCAAATCTGGCCTAAATAATGCTAAATTATACTGTGAAACCTTTCTCTTGTACGTTTCTGGCATTTTCTTCTTGAGCTTGCCTGCATTTTATTATCCGCCCAAGTTTTTGTAAATTTCTGGTAAATAGCTCGTTTTGCCGCGGGGCATTTATTGTATTTGTTCTTATCACTGTAAATTCTGGAACCTTGGGCAAATATCTTCGAACAAAATTTGCTCGTTAACCAGCTAATCGTGTAAAGCAATCTTCATTTTAGCCCTGAAGAATCTGCTTGGGGAATTTGCTTCTTGGAAGTTTGAAAATTTAGATTTTATCTGATCAAAAATGGCCGGAGGCGGGCGGAAATGCCTGCTTGTAGTTGTAATGGTTGCTGCATTTGGACTCCTCTTGGCCGTTACATTAGGTTCAGCAGAAAGAATTTTTCTGGATGGGGACAATGCTAAGTCGGAAACGGAGAAAATAGTAGATCCTGTGGAAGGCAACACGCTTAAATATCATGTGCTCAAAGCCGGGAATTTCCTTTGGCAATCCAACAAAACCGAATATCATCGAGTTTGGCCCGTAAGTTCCTCATTCCAGAACTCTTAGATTTAATGAGTAACATTTTCATTTTTTTTTTCTTTTACTCCGTTAAGGAATTTAAAGACTCTAGCCTTCTAATTTAGAGCATCTCTATAAATAGATCAGAGAGGTTTTGTTTTACTATAACTTTTGTATCACTGCATTTGGTTGCTGACATTGATTTAAAATAAACGACTATACACAGAAGAACAGATCAAGCTATTTAATAATAACATATATGCTTAGTATGTATCTGAATATTTTGATCTGCCTAACTGTTTCAAAAGCTGTTTGAAGTATAATATAATCACTGGGTGGGGAAAATTTATGTAATACATGCGGCTCGTTCATATAAATTAAAATTAACAGGTATTATGAAAATTCTCTCGTCGAGAAGAGGAACGGAGTAAGCTATTTATTTTTATAGCCACTTTTGAATCAAATAGTATGTATCCGAGTGCCTTGATCTTCTTAACTGTCTCAGAAGCTGTTTGAAGTAATATCTTATGGTTGAGCTGTCGTATTTGGTTGGTTGCACAGGCAATGAAATTCGGATGGAGGATAGTCCTCGGAACAATAGTGGGCTTTTTCGGTGCGGCTGTAGGTAGCGTTGGAGGCGTTGGTGGGGGTGGGATATTTGTTCCCATGCTTACTCTGATTATTGGATTCGATGCCAAGTCCTCAACAGCCATATCCAAGTGTAAGCAGACATGTTTAGAAAAATATAGCTGAGATATTCGCTTAGTTGTTCGATTTCTTCCTAATGAGCATCTTTTAGAGCGATTCCCTTCCTATTTTCATCTGCAGGGTAATACTTGGGAACATATTATTAAGTGTAAGAAGACATATTTATAAAAATAATGGCTAAGATAGTCACTTAATCGTTTGGTTTCTTCCTAATCGGGCATTTTTTAAAGTGATTCCCCTCAGCTTTTCATCTGCAGGGTAGTACTTGGGAACATATCATCCAACAATAAGTAGACATGTTTAGAAAATAATGGCTGGCATACTAATAACGAGTAAGCTTTTAAAGTGATTCCCTTCAGGTTTTCTTCTGCAGGGTAGTACTTGGGATCAGTTTTATGTCCATTTTCACTTTTAATGACCTTTGAGACTTACCTGGCATATAGAACTTCTTTCTTAGAATCAAAATTGAAAAACGAATGTGGGAACTTTGATCAGTAATGTTGGGTATTTAAGATCCCGTTTCCGTGGTTGAACAGCTCTGTTATACTCCTGCTATACCTTTGTTTACACCTCTGCTTTGATTTGTCCTAATTTTGTTTCAGTCGTCAATAGCTTCGTATTTTCAATCTTTATTTCTCTTCGCTTTGCTGTTTTGCAAAATTTTGGACGTGTTTAAGAATTGTCGCTATAACTTTTTGTTAACTCTATCTATCTTCACTGTTCTGTCACATTTTAGGTGTAGGCTTATTATTCTCTCCTCTACGTTCTGCTATTTCAAGTAATTACTTCAAAATTTTACAGATGAGAAGTGGAAATAGATGTTGGGTTTTGTGGTTTTAAAATTTATTCTTGAGATCTCCGAACTTGCACATTACATTTGCATTTTATATTATTTTGTTTAGCATGAAGCGAACATCAAGATAGAAAGGAAAGATTGCAGGTCTTATATTTTTAGTTATGCATTACATTTTCATTTTGAAGTTATTGAGTTTTCTAACGGAATATCTCTTTCTTTTGTATATTTCTTTCCCATCACAGGTATGATTATGGGGGCAGCAGGATCCACAGTCTATTATAATCTTAAGCTAAAGCATCCAACATTAGACTTACCTATCATTGATTATGATCTGGCCATGCTCTTTCAACCCATGCTTATGTTGGGAATTAGCATTGGAGTTGCTTTCAATGTTATTTTTGCGGACTGGATGGTGACCATTTTGCTTATCATCTTATTCCTAGGTAGTAAATCCCTTACGAGGCAGATATGTCATTTATTTCAAACATAACTTCTTTTAGCTTCATTTTGCTAAAGCAAATCTTCAGTCTCTGTGTTTTGGTAATTTGTTTGCAGTTATGGCATAAATTTGCACAAATGTAGAGCTAAGATTTATTATACTATGGAAAATAACAGGTACATCTACCAAAGCGTTTTTAAAAGGAGTGGAAACATGGAAACAAGAAACTATTCTAAAAAAGGTACTTGATTTCTTCTATAATATCTTGTTTAAAGTTAGAACAAAGAGAGACTTGAATCTAGTGACTGGAGTTACGCTTGGCTCTCTTATTCTTGGAGCTTTCAACCCATGTTGCAAAGATCTGATTGATTATATTGGACCAAATCAGGAAGCAGAAAGGGTGCGTGTAGAGAATGTTACAGCTGATGTGGAACCAGAAGGTACTTTCTTCTTGTCTTATTATGCTGTCTGCAAATTGTTTGTGGTTATATGTTATGCTTCTACTGCATGGAGTTATTGTGTGCTTTTTCTGATTATTTTTATTGCAAATTTTTCGTTTTCTTTGGATTTAATACAGAACATCAGGAAGTAGATTTCAAGCCTCTGCCTAGTGAACCTGTGCCAAATGAGGAGAGTAACGGTAATAATGAGGGGAGTAGTAATGTACGGCTGCCAAGGGATGTTACGGTGAGTTTGCTAAAATGTCTGATGTTGATTGGAATAATTGATTTTTTGTTATGAATTTCTAATAATACTGAGGGCATTTCTCAGCAGTATTTTTCTTCAATTTTCCTTCTTTTTTTTTTGGATTTATGAAGTTGCGGAACAATTGCAAATGTATGGTAGTTCTTGTTGTCTATATCTGTTCAGCCTTATCTATTTTATTTCTTCTGATTTCCGAAAATTATAATCCTCGCAGAACACAATTTGGATAAATGTTCGTTGGAAGGAATTGGGGATACTTGTGTCTGTATGGATTGTATTCTTGGTATTGCAGATTTGCAAGGTAACGTTACTTCTAAAGTAATTAAGCAAAGAGAGAGGTGTAGTATACAGTTTAATATTTGGTTTTATGCATTAGTCAATACAATTAAAATCTTAGGTGTGTTTTCATATAATGTGGGAAAAACCAAATCCGTCTTCTGCAAATGCTTGACCAACATTATAGTTTTTTTCCCATCTTAATGAATGGAACTCTGTGTCAATGCATTTGCAGACCAAATCAACAACATGCTCTGTAGAATACTGGGTGCTAAACCTACTACAGGTAACGTATTCATGCAATCTTGGTCATTATTGGCAATCAAATCAGCTTAATTCTGATACATCATAAGTGAGGATCTTATGTTGTTCGTGAGACAGATCCCTGTTGCTATGTCTGTAAGCCTTTATGAAGCTGTAGGCTTATATAGAGGAACAAAATCAGTTGCCTCTAAAGGAGAAGCAGGAATTAATTGGAAAATATCTCAGCTGCTTCTATATTTCTTTTGTGGAATCCTGGCTGGGGTTGTAGGTGGCCTACTTGGGCTTGGAGGAGGATTCATCCTGGGACCTCTACTTCTGGAGCTGGGTGTTCCACCTCAGGTTCTTTTGTCATTTAATTCTACCATGCTCATTATCTGGATTGAAATTGTCAATCTAATGCAACTTAAAGTGTGCTTAAGCCTTAAAGTGATGCCCCTCTTTCGTTGCAGGTTTCAAGTGCTACAGCAACCTTTGTTATGACATTTTCTTCATCGATGTCTGTTGTGGAATACTATTTTCTAAAGCGATTTCCAGTTCCCTATGGTATGTATAAATTTTATGGCTGCTACACCTCCCTATGAACCCCTGCTTACTGTATCATCTCTGCTTTTATCTGGAGTTTCCGAATAGCACGGATTAGTATTGAGAGTTGCGACCATGAATGACATATGCATATATGATAGTCATACATACTCAAGCTAAATTTGTGCAATAATTTGATATGATAGTAACCTGGTCGTATATACATTGCATTTGTCTCTTCCCAACTTCAGAACATGTCTGCTATACTGGATTCTCTGTACATTACTAGATACATAACACCACCAAAATTTGGATGCACAGGTCGACCTTTTTTTTCAGGCCATATATAATCTTGTTTGTGGGCATTTAGCTTTCTACATAATTTTATCGATGAGTATTAGTAGAAGTTCTTGCTTTCCAACGGATTGAAACTATTGAGTTTTAAACATTTTTTATGGGTTAGTATTTGTTATCTGGCTAGAAGCTAATACTTCGTTTTATTTTCCCTCTTAACAGCTGCATACCTCTTTGGGGTCTGTGTCATTGCAGCCTTTATGGGCCAACATGTGATTCGAAGGCTTGTCATTTTGTTGGGGAGAGCATCCTTGATCATTTTTATTCTGGCTTTTGTGATCTTCTTAAGTGCTCTTACATTAGGTAAAGCCTATTTGATCTTCATGTTTTCTTCTAAGAAATTCGTATGGACGCTTACTAACAGCATTTTTCTATGAAATCCTAACAAAAAAAATCTATCCTGAAATATAATGCCATGTCTAACATATAACATATTTTGTAACAGGTGGAGTAGGTATTGTTAAAATGATTCACGAAATTGAGAATGGAGACTACATGGGCTTTGAGAGCCTTTGCAGTTATACTGCATGATCCTTTGTTTCTCAGGATTGCTTCTGATAATTCATTTCGATTACCAAGGGATTGGCAGTCAGAAGAGCAGCATTTGTGATGTGTAGCTCCTCAAAGTAATCTTTTATGGGAGTTGCAATAGTTGATCAGGGAATTTGAGGTCTTAGTGTGAGTTTTCAGGCATGTCTTTGACTAGAGGCTGCATCCATTCAATGGCATTTATTTTTCAGTTGATCTGCTGTAACTGTGGATATGCCAAAAACTGGCAGTAAATTATGGAAGGTATTTTTCAAAGCATGTTTCTTTGCACACGAGATCAAAGATGTTAAGAGTTCCTGTGGCTTAAATGATGTAATCATCATTGCAAAAACAGTGCTAGTAATAATTCAGAGTTCATTATTTTTTAAACTGGCGACTCCAGCTATGTTGGAATAATATTCAAAAGTTTAGTTTATTCAACTATAATGCATATATTATGAGACTGTATGTTTTTTTTTTTCCTTTGGACATGATGCAATGTTTCCCATGTTGTTGGTTTCCCTCAACTGTTTAAATCCTTGAAAATAACTAATGCAAATATATGAACCTGCAAATCATACTTGGGAGACCACCAACTGAATGCACGTTGAGGTTGCATGTGGCCTATTGCTTATAAATTTGATTCAAACATCTTTCACATTATCATATCCCTTTTATGCTTATATATTTTGTTGATGTTAAACAAATTTGAGGCACATGTCACTACCATTCCAATGACAACGTGGGTGAAGTACATTGTTACTTCTTGTATATTTTGTTGATGTAAAACAAGTTTGAGGCACATGTCACTACCATATACCACTGGCAACGTGGTTGAAGTACATTGTTGTTGGTTAGCAAAGCTTCCTTGCGCTCATTGCCACTTAATAATCGCAAAAGCTGTAATATTGTTCCTAAATTGCTGCATGTGTCTTGTTGTCTTTGCATTAATCGTGGGGCAGTGTGTTCATGGACGATGTATTGGACCCTGCAATTTTTTTTTGTCCTGAGAACAAATTTCCATCTTGTTGCTCTTGGAAGGTGTGGGAACCTGACGAAATTATTTGATGGGAAAACATTGAAAGCATATTTCTTGTTTGGTTAAGGTGCTGCATTGGACCTTGCAAAATATTTTGTTATCAAAACAAATTCCCACCTTGTTGATCTTGGAAATTAGTGTGATCTGTGATAAAAAAAAAATTATTTGACAAGCATAAGAAGAATATTTCTTCTTAGCTAAGGTGTTGCATTACTATCTCTCTAGTTGGTTGATATTCTTTCATATTCTCAGATTGTGAAAATTTATTTCCTTTTCCCTTAAAGCAAGGCTGGTTAACTGTGATTTAAATTAGTTATAAATTCCTTGTTTGAAATTCTATATTGGACTGTATCACTGCTCCTAGGGCTGTTTTAACTCATATTTAGTTGTCCCTTGGCACTGTATTAGATAGTATCACGGAAGGTGTCTACAAAATTTAAATTTAACTATATTCATATCAAACATTTGCTAATATTAAAAATCAATTTAATTGAAAATTGTTCAAGTTCCTATACAATTTAAAAACGTTTCTATATGAGGGTGCTGGAGGGTGGTAATTGACAAAGGTCACAATTACAAATACTTTCCCTACACAACGTTGTCGGTGGTCACACAACATTACCATTTGACATAATGTGTAGGGTTTGTTGATAGAAAAATGCACATAATTTACTAAATTAAAGGATTTGTTTCTTAAAATATAAGCACATGCTACTTATTAGTTTCTGTGGAAGGCTATGCAGAGAATATTGATGACCAAGGATTAATTTTACTTTGACCATATAATTTTTTGCAATACCTAAAGTTTGACATAAGAAAAACATTTTTTTTTAGCAACTTAAATATTGTAAAATCAGTTCCTGACATATAACAGTACATGCCAGAGACAAAAAGAAAGAGATTAGGTTGAAGGTATCCATATTCCTTATCCACTTTATGTCCAGGACATAGCAAAATTGGCCCAATATCAAGCAAAATTGGCACAACATTACAAAATTACATATTAGGGATCACCTCCTTGGGCGTGGGATCAACATCCAAAGGACTGTCTGCAGCATTTAGATCTGGGACAATTCCAGGACTAAAAGAAATTGAAGGACTATAAGAAATTGAATCACTCAAAGTTTGAGAAGAATGAGAACCAATGTCGATACTTTGATGAACATCAACTAACGACGAAGGTGGCTAATCTCATCCTTTGTTCAATGAAACTGTGACCTTAATTCAATAAGGAGATCCATGAAGGTGACAATAGTGGAGGTCGTTTGATTATTTCTTAGTTGAACCAGTAAGATTGCTTCTTGGATGACTTGAAGCTCTTGCTCTAATTTTTGTAGACTAAAAAATTTGGACATCATGTTTGGTCTCCTATACATGCTGTATACCTCTCAAAATTTATGCACTAGAGGAGCTAGCTCCCCCAAAGACTGCAAATTGGCTATTCTCAAATTTACCCAAGTTCTTTCTGCCTTACCATGCAGCAAACTGAAAACTAGGGGACCACTCAGGGCCACCATCCAAGAAAAGCAATAAAGATCCAAATACCAAAACAACACCATGAATCTTGACTGGAGGGCAAAGGGCGAAATTGAATTGATAAAAAATTGATATAAACGAACATCCCTGGAGCCAATTCATGCATTGAGATCTGCCTCCTCTCTAAACCATTCTTTCAACTGAAGAAATCATGTTTAGAGTAACTCTCAAGTATGCATAGTCCTGCTCTATTCCTCTGACTAGGGCTTGCAACTTCATTGTGAGAGGGGACGTACACTTCCTGTATGTGTCATTACCTTGCTAAGAATTGACCTTACACTCGCACTTCCTTCCCTTTCCATAATCTCCTGAATGATTATCCATCAAATTTGTTGAGACCAGAATTAAATCAAAGGTACAAAATAGTGGGAGCAGGTGAGGGATGAGAGCGCTTGGCTCAGCGTGGCAACAATTTCTTCTCTATATATGATTAAAATTAAACTATTATTTCAAATATCATTGAACAAGAACTTCGAAGTATTATTACAGGGTTCATGGCTGTTGATGCATATTTTTACATTAAAAGCCTTGGTCAACCTATGTTTTTTGTGATGCATAAGTTTTAATAATTATTTTCATGCAGGATGGCCTAAATTTTGAGTTTTAATAACTTTTTCCAGATCTGCCTCTGCTACACTGTAAAATGTCAGGTAATGATGCCATGCTTTTTTTTGTGATGCATAAGTCTTAATAGTTGTTTTCATGCAGGATGGCCTAAATTTTGAGTTTTAATACCCTTTTCCAGATCTGCCTCTTCTACACTGTAAAATGTTAGGTGAAGATGCCATGCTTTTTTTGTGATGCATAGGTTTTAATAATTGTTTTCATGCAGGATGGCCTAAATTTTGAGTTTTAATACCCTTTTCCAGATCTGCCTCTGCTACACTGTAAAATGTCAGGTAATGATGCCATGCTTTGTCTTCTACCCGCTGTTACCTTTTAATTGCCTCATGTCACTGCTTCTTCTGGTTTGACCACCTCCCCACCATCTCATACCACTGCCCCACTTCATCTCACTGCCTCTTCCCATCCTTTTTTGTCTGATTGCCATCAGTATAACAATGGGCCTCTAAATAGAACTTAGGAAACTTAGCTGAAAATAATTACCCAAAACAAGCACAGATGCGCATAACAGGCGTAGGCTACACTTACCAAATAATAGGTTAGGCTACACTTACCGAAGAGATGAATAAAGTGCTACATGCTAGTGATGAATTATATTTCAGAGATTCACAACATCCGGCAAATTGGTATGGGGGATTGCTGCTTTATCCATTGGAGAATTAAAAACCCATCCTCTTCCTTTATTCAAGGGAGGATCCCACACCGAACCAGCGATAAGCTATATCAAAATTTTCAAAACGTATTTGATTCATGATGTTTTTCTTCCTTTATTTTTCTGCATACAAAATGCATCCATGTTTACTCCCATGGCCACAAAAGCTATGGCAATGTTATCTTCTGTAATAGCTATTACATGTCAACCAAAACAACTCATCCACAAATTCATTGTATTTGAAAAAACCCTACATGTTTTTTTTCTTCTATAGGTTTTAACTCTATATAGAAATTACCTGCAAATAAATTCTTAAAACAAAAAAATATACATCAGTGAGAACATAATATACACAGATTTTCTCTTAGAAGGCAAACCGGAAAACTAGATTGATCTTTTATTATATTTCTTTTAATGTTACAATACATTATATACATGTCTAAGCATTCATAAACCCCAATTCATTATACATGTCTAAGCATTCATAAACCCCAATTCATTATCTCTAGATTAAAACATAATTGTAGTTCTTTTGACTGGATCTACAAAATACCTCTGGCAAAAACTATCATGCAGAAAATCATAGGTAGGTCCGCCCACTATCTTTGAGTCCACCCAACCATTATTGATTCTGCATAAAAAAAATCGACCCCATGTCGGAAGGTTACTGTCCCCTCCAACCCCTTGACAGGGAAGGCTGCTGCCCTCAATTGACACTTGAAGCTAATCGTGGAAAGACAAACACATGCCCAACATTTCTTCCTTATCTGGTCAATTAACACTATTCATTACATAATATTTCTCCATTTCCATGGTAATGTATATATGAACATTCCCTTTTCAAATTTCTTTCCTTTTCAATAAAATATGAGGTGTCCCTCTAACAAATTTTCACATTCTTCCAGTTTTTCACAAAGTCCTGCTTGTGGGAAAAAAAATTTGAGCAGCAATCTCATTATGTGGCAAACTAGCAGCAGAGAAAAAAGGAATCTTTTGACCACGGGCAATTGAATTCATCCCTTCTGATGTAGAAATCTCAGTTTGGATTATTTCTTCCAGATAGGTTCTTTAACTTGGATTAATGGAATCACTTGTATAACGTTTGCATAATTAAGGTTCATCGTAGAAGAAACTACAATAAAGAGAACTAATATATAGAAGAAGAAAAACATTCCCTTTCATGGGCATGATTATGAAAACTTGAAAAAAAATAAACATTAGCTCTATGACCGGAAAAACTTTCTTTGCATTGTTGAAAAAACAAACATTAGCTCTTGCAATACAGGGCTCTTCATTAGAACTAACCAATTATCTCAAGAGCTCATTTCAGGGACAGAAATGACTGCTTCCCCTACCGGAATGTGTCTTTTGCTTCTGCCTTACCTGCCACAGGCGGAACTCAATCAAATGCCTTTGCTTCCTCTGTAATGGGATGGTATGAATCCACATCTGCACGCAGTGGGATTTCAACTACTTGTTATAAAATTGCAAGGGACATCGCTCCGACAAAAACTAGTTTTAATGTGTTAAAGCTGTTTCCTAGCTGCACCATGCACACGGATTTGCTACAGAAGGTAAGGAGTCATTTTTATGTCCTTGCTGATGGCAAGATTATAGTTTTTGTTTTTACAATTCATTATTTTGTAAAAAATATGTGGTTTCAAAAATCAAAAGAACGTTTCATAAAGTTTTGAAAATTCAAAAGTTATTCTCAATTTTGAAAATAAAATAAAAATGTTTTGTAAAGTTTTAAAAAATTTAGAATAAATCCAAAAAAAAATTATTTTTTATTTTTTTTAATTATTAGTTTTAATTGGTGATAGTGTATTGAGTTAATTTGTAGTTTAATATAGGTTTGATTTATTAAGAGTAAGAGGAACAAGTCCCCAACTTGGTATTTATATACAATTAGATCGAATGAGACCATGTAAAAGAATCATTAAAGGTTGAGTATGATGTCTAAGTGTTGTTCCTTAGAACAATATGACATGAAAACATCCCAATGGTAGAGGTTGATTGAGCATTACAAGTACGATTATATTTGGAGGCAATATTAGATTTGGTGTTGTAGTGGTTGATAATAGATAAGTACAACCTAGAGGTGCTTTGAGCTATTTCTTAATCCGAAATTTCAAATATTTCTTGAGATGATTGTTTGTGTCTTAACAAACTAGAAATGATTTGAGACTTGTGTCATCAATGTTATGAAGTGAAGTGTGAGTAAGGTCAATTGATAAAGAGTTTGATGCCAGTACAACTTCCATGGAAATGAAAGTAGGTAGTTACAATATTTGTTGCATTAATCCTCTTTACTTATTGGCCTTTTCATCTTTTACTTGTATTTTTCTTACCATCATTCATCATTTTTATTTTAAAATCCTCTCCTTTTGCTATTTTCTTTGATGAATTTGGGGTTAACTATAAACTTCATGTTGTGGGTATGATGAGTTTGTTTTATATTTCCTTGTCATAAAATAAGGGTATTGCAAAAGTAGACAACGAAGAATTTATGAAGGTTGGTGGTTTTAACTGATGTTGTTATAGCACTGAAACACAATTACCATCACAAGACATCACAAAATAACAGTGCAATGAAGCACCAATGTAAGAGACCATCTATACATATTTGAATGTTAAACTGATTTCCCAAAACCAATGTGATATGATCAACTTAGGTAAGGTAAAATTGCACTTTCATCTCTCTTCTATACCAAGTTTGTTACTTAAATTGGTTAGGTTTGCTTTAGTTTGTCCAATTCGACTAGTGGAAATCCTCCTTAGTTGACTAGTGGACCATAAAGCAAACTATCCACTATTTTTTTAAAGCATGCTGATTAACTCCAAAGTTGGGTGATCTGTAAATTTTCATGGATATTCCCATATAAAAAATCATCATAACAAATCTCACAATATTATGCAATCTCTTATTACATTGTCCTTTACTTAGATTTTAGATTTGGTGTCATTGGCTTAATGGATGAAATGCTAAATAAACCTAAATTCAAATTGAAGAGACATGCAAATAACAAACCATTCACTAATGAATACAAAATGTACCTTAGGAAACCTAATATGAGGTAAATCCATTTAGAAGGTGAGGCCTCTGTTTTCCTCTTTTTTCCTTAATTATGAAATGTAGATACAAAAAATGGGCACTCACTGTGAAGTTTCCATAGAAATCATGGTTAGTATGTCTATTGCATGATCTTCTACTTCCCTTGTCCTACATCATTATCCCATTTTTAATGTTTTTTGTTCGTATGGAACGACACTAAATATAAAAGTAATAGAACACCTTCCTTTCCTAGTAGTAAAGTATTTAACAAACCCTGATAGTTGTTTAGGGTTAGGATTAGGGTTTTTTCATACCTCAACCCCCAATTAATGCTAGGATTTTGGACCCTATAGAATATTCTTGAATTTCCACACATGACTAGCTCCACATGTGTGAATAATGGATGTTAACATAACATCAACTCGATGCCATGGTGGTCGGTACGATATGTCAACATATAGGAGACATAAATTCTGCATATGAACTTTGATTGAGGTGATATTTTTGTCGTTGCAAATTTATTTAAGTGTAGAACAACATCAAGAGATTGGAAGCTATGCTCACAATATTTTGATGATCTGGACTTATGCAGGAACGAAACAAAATACACATATAAACATAAACACAGAGATGCAGCAAAAATAAATCTTCATTTCATTAATATCAAAGAATTGAAATATTCTTACATATAGAATGGAAATAAACTAGCTCGGACAATAGTAGCTTATCTTTGAGAAGAGATGTGGCGGCTACATGCCTCTGAACTATGTTACAATGAGGCTCAAGGGACTTCTTATTATTGAACAACAAAGGAAAACCCTAAACAACCAAAACCTCAACCCTAGGTGATGGAATGCCAAGAGTTTGTGGGCCCCATTGGGGTTAGTTGGACAACGAACTTCCCGTGGTTGTAACTTGGTCATATGATCTGTGTTTGGTGCGTAAAATACCTTGTTAGAAAGGTATTTTTGAGTACTACAATATTTGCAACAGGCCTGCTTATTATAATAGGCCTAATGGGACCTAAAAAAAATGCCATTTAGGGGTTCAAAATAGCTTCAGAAGTTCAGGACCCTAAAAACTGCTAAAAATAGTAAATTGGGCTATAATAAAGGAAAATAATGAAACCACCTTGAGGTCCAAGGGGAATAAGCAGGTGGCCACCAATATCCACCTGGATCGGTCCTCCCCCCTTAGGAAGCAATGGTCCCCATTGCGTGCATAGCCTCCATGAGGTGAGGAAATTTCTATTGAACCTAGTCCCTAGTGAGCCACTTGCCTTGGTGAAGGAGTTGGCCTGCTTTGACAACTCGATGTAGTTGGATCATCTGTTGGTGAGTGTTATTGATTTGTGTCTCCATGATAATATCAGTCGTGGCCTATTCGATACAACTTGGGTTGAGCTCTATTGATGTCAACTTCTCAACAATGATTGATGTGTCCAACAATGGGGGAAAGTACAGTTGCAATTGGTCCACATTGAATATTGGGCATAGGCCAAGGAACAATGGAATGTTGAGCTGGAAAGTATTGTCTCCTACAACCTTAGTGATGGTGGGCCCTAGCAAGACGCTCCTTCGGTAGATGTAACCAAACTTTGTCGCCCACCTGGAACTTGTGTGTTACCCAATGTTGATCATGACATTGTTTGTACTTAGAATTTTCTCTATCCAATATGTCATAGACCTGCTGGTCAATGTGCTAAATGAGTTCAATGAAGATGGTATCTCTATCAGCTTCAAACTGGACATGAGATGAATTTGCTTGAGTAGTTGCAAGTGGTATGGCAACATCAATGGGACATAGTGGCTAGAATCCCAACCCCTCTTGAAAGGGGTTATGGCTAGTTGAGTTGTGGAGATCTCTATTGTAGTTGTGCTGGACATAGGGGAGGATTTCATCGCATGTGCATGGATGCTTCAAGTTGTACATGTGCAGGATGTGCACGATCATCCTATTGACGACCTCTGTTTGATCATCAGTTTGGGGGTGGAAGGTTGTTGACTTAGTGAGCTTGGTATCCAAAAACGATCAAAGGCTTGACTGGAAGATACTTAGGAACCTACTATCCTGATCTGAGATAATGGACTGTGGGATCCCAAAGTGTACCCATACTTGTTCAAAGAAGAGTTTAGCAGTGGCTTCTGTTGTAGTACTCTTCTTGCAGGTTGCCATAATGGGCATCTTAGAGAATCTGTCGACGATCACGAAAACATAGTCTTTGCCATGCTTGGTAGAAGGAAGGCCCGACATGTAATCCATGGAGATGGATTCCTAGGGTTGGCTAGGAGTAGTCATAGGAGTATACAAGCCTTGCTTTTTGATTGTAGGTTTGACAATAGAGCATGCAGTGCAAGATTTGATGTGCTTCCCAACGTCCTGTCAAAGGTTCGGCCAATAAAAATACTTCTACATCATTGCCACTATTTTTTATACCCCAAAATGCCTAGCGACCCGACTGCATGCTCACTTGAAGGAATACAGAGGTGCCCCAGGTGGCATAAAAATGCATCCTAGATGTGAAAGTTTGGAACTTTCTTTCCTTCCAGGAGCATCGGTATGTGGTGTCGAATTCTGGATCACTCTTGTAAAGATGCGGTCATCTAGAAATATCCTGTCCAGAAGAGTCGAGCACAGTGGCTAACACCATAATCGACGATCGACTGAGGTAGTCTGCAACATTATTGGTGATTCCCTTCTTGTACTTAATGTTCAAATGGAACTGTTGCAGTTATGTGGACCATTTCTGATGGCGATCATTTTGCAACTCTCCTTGTGTTTGTATGGACTTGTTGTTGCTGCTACAACACCCTCTAAAATTTTGGCCTACACCTAAATTTCGGAGCCTACCTTGATCTTGCATGTTGTCATGGCAAACGTTGAGACTCATCGCATGTGTTTTCTCTAAGTGTTTTGCTCCCATTTGTAAGAAAATCAAAGTGTCATCTTTTCACATGTTAAGTTTTGCACGATTTATATAAGCATGTTTTGGTGGTTTCAACGAGTTATCTTTGTGTTAATGATTTGTTCTTACTATGTAAACATCAGTCGTATTCATTTCCAAATTTTTAAGTAGTGTCACATTTTTCGTTGCAAAGTTGTCGCACTGAGGGAAGTTTGTTGTTCATTTATTCTGTATGATCTATGTTGTGTCCTTAAGTTTTCTAAGTGTGTTTTCATTCTCAAGTCTTATAACTATTCACCTCAGCATCATCAATCCCACATTTAGCCAAATTCTAAAAAACTCCCAACCAAGAAACCTAGCCTCATCCAACCCTCCTGAACTATGCATTGCACAATATTAGCCCTTAAGTTGCAACCTTGCCTCTTGGCACTGCGCAATGTGTAGTTCCTTCCTCCTAGGAGTGTGCACTACACAATCACCGTGCTCAAGCTCAACCTTTGACTCCAAAAACTATGTAATTTCTCCCTCCTACCCAGTTAGTACTATGCATTGCACAATCAAAAGGCTAAAACCGTAGCCCTAAGCTCTTGAACTGTGCAACTGTGCAATCACCTAACCTCTTTTGCCTTCCAAAACTGCGCAGTGGGAAAAATTAGTGCTCAAGCCCTCAAGCTGGCTCCCTAAGCTCCCAAACTACGCAATATGCTTGCTTAGTCTAGCCCGAATTGCACATTCGCAGTCTTAAGGCTCAAGCTTGATGCATGACTACCTGAGATGTGAAATTGCACAGTCACTGAGCCTCTCCCTCATCCCGCCACCTAGTTCTGACTCAGTTAATGGATTGTCATGCAACATCTTAGACTAGGGTTTATCAGAATGATACGTCTTTTCATGAGCGAATTGCATATGAAAGTACTCTATCATACCATGATAGGATGATGAAGAAGTAGATGGAGAAGGGGGACATGCAAGAAGACACCTCTGTAGCTAAATACACAAGAAAATGAATTAGAAGAAAGAAAAGGGACACCAGTTTGTGACCTACTCAAGATTTGATATCATTGAAGGCTTCTCATCTCTAATACATATGGAGGTGGACAAAAGAACATTCTCAAGAAGACACATAGTAAGAAGCAACAAGAATGAATTGACATTGCCATGTCATCATGTAGTCCATGTCATCAGTGTCATGTCATGAGTCACCATATGCCACATCATTTTTGTGGATCATGTAAATTCCTATTCAAAATGTATTTTAAAGTGGAAGTTCAATGGACATGTACATAATATGAAGAGTCATGTAAAGTAAGAAAGTCATAGGAAGTCAAATATTCATGAGGGCAGTCAAGGAGTCACAAGGGAGGTGAAGCATTACCCCATTGGTTATATATACACCCTCATTGTACGAGCAAATGACATTTCACCTTGGCTCCTCCCGCAAGGCATCAGAGAGACAAACTAGTTCTTTTAGGGAGCAAGTAGTGGCTCCAATGCTCCATTATTAGAGCTAGTGGTGTTCATTGTATACATGTGCCTTGGTAATTTTACTTAATATATGAAGCTCGATGGCCAACACGTTATTCATGCATGGATTATGAATGTTTGTAACACTGTTTTGTGAATGTTTATGATTGATGTTTGTTTTCACCTGTATTAAAGTAGTTGGACTCTTTTGGTTATTTTAGTGCTTATCATATTGAGAATGTGTTGTAACGGTTGCAATCATTAGAGGAAAGTTCAACCTAAAAGTAGCCTCCTAAGGAAAAATAATAAAATAATAAAATATTAGTTTTGGATTTTGGCGGGAAAAGAAGAAAACTATTATTTTTAATTGTGTTTTTGGCGTATGTTCTTATAGGTTTACTCAAATTTCAAGTGTATACACTCGTTGGATGCACTCATTGGACGCAAATTTAAATTCCACATCCAATGAGTACCCATTATGCATACTTTTGAGAATACCCAAATTGATAAAAAAAAATGAATATACATTAAAAACGTGTATTGAATTCACATTTTAATGTATCTTCAATTTTTATCAATGTGGGCCTTCTAAAAAATATGCATAATGGGTACTCGTTGGATGTGGAATTTAATTCTTCATCCAACGAGTGTCTACACTTGAAATTTGAGTAAACCTATAAAGAGATAAGATAAAAATACAATTTTAAAAAGTAAATTTTCTTCTTTTCCCTCCAAAGTGTTTACATGTACCTCTTTTTAAATTTAAAGGATTTTGATTGGTTTACATATTATGACTCTGAAATTACATGAAAATTTCATGGGCTGAAATTTCCTCTAATGGCCCATAAAATCTTTGTGGACTATTCTACTGGATGTTAGACAGATATTTCTTGTTTGTATTTGTTTCTACGAGAGTGATACTATTACCTCTCCCTTAGAGGATCACTTTATTTTCCCTTCGCAGTAGAAAAACCTTGACACGCCTACAACTGAACACTCACTAGGCCAACTTACTTTCTTTTTGAAGGCACACATGCATTCCTCTCTCTTGTTAAAAGTTAAAACTAAGGAAAATATTTAAGAAAATGGTAATCATGTTGTATTTCGGAGACGCTCCTATCCTAAATAGTGTTAGGCCTAATTAGGACCACATATCGGGGAGATCCCTTGAATGTTGGCACGTCCAACGCTGTCAACATTTCTGGCGCTAGAAGGAGGGCCGCCATATTTTGATGGCTGATAACCTCACCCAACCTCATCATACTTCTTCCGGTCAAGGCAACAATATTCCCAACACCTCCCCTGCTCATATTCTTGAAGTTGGTGGATCTTCTCAGCCTATCTTGAACAAACTTGTGAAATATCTTACGAGCACATCTGGGCCATCTGACCCATAACTCATAAGTTTGCAAAGGCTATTGGATTGATTCCTAGTGTACACAATCTTCCTTATTTGACAAAGAATAATGCAACCACTCTTACTAGGATAGTGGTTTCGACAGTTGAAGATCTGGTTCTCGCCACCCTTGAAGATTTAGCAGAGATTGAAGAAAGCATAGAGAAAGCAAAGCGGCCTCCATATTTTAACATAGGTGACACAAACAATGTTGTACTCTCATACGACACTTTCCACGGGTTAGGTGGTGACAAAGAAGAGGAAGAATATCCATCAGATTCCAAAGAAGAAGAGGAAGATCCATCAGATTCTGACGAAGAAGAGCATATAGACAAAGATATGGTGGACCAAGATCTGGATTGGATGACTTAGGGTCCGCTTGTTATGCCAGGTGTTTTACAAAAGATGTCGAGGCACTAGGAAAAGTTGTTAACAAAGTACGACCTTGACAAAGTAGTGAAAGTGCAGGACCACTTGGAAAACTTCTACCTACATCTGCAAACGCTTGTGGTACGTTATGATGATGTTGCATGCATAATTTTCCCTTGTACCTTAGATGGAAAAGCAGTTGTATGGTACCACAGTCTCCCTTCAAACTCAAACCAGAATTGGAAGGGGTTTAAAAAGTTGTTCCTTAAAAAATTTTCAAATGACAAAACCCTTGCCATGTTATTGAAAGAGCAGGGAAATTTGAAGATGGAGCAGAAAGAGAAAGTTAAAGATTTTAATAAGAGGTTCAATCATATATTGAAAAAATTTACTACATACATGAAACCTCATGACTCCATCACTATTGATTATTATACTTCTTCCTTACTGACAAGAATCGCACCGTTCATGAAGAGAGTTGCAAAAGGAACTGTTGCAGAAAATTATGAAGAAGCTATTTTAGTTGAAAAGGACACTGACGTGCAATTGGAGTCATCGTGGACGATGAATCATCAAAGACTCCAAAGACATGGGAAAAAGGTCTTAGGCCTCCTTAAGTAAGGCCAAGGATAAAGAACCGACTGATCTTGAATGCTTGACTCGTGCCATCAAGTCTCTGTCCAACGAGTTGGTAGAGTTGAAACAAAGGTCAAGCGATACCACCATAAGCAACAAGTCCCCTAATTCAACCTCTTGAGAAGGGCTACCAACTCTAGCAGAAACAACAATCATCCAGCCAAGTCTGTCCAAAACTTGAACATTGTGCTGAATGTTGAGAGCATGGGCATGGATCAATATTGTTCGTTTCATCAAGAATATCAATCAGAAAAAATATGCTCGCAATGGAATCACTACATGAATGCTCGTGCTACACATTTCGTCGACAAAATACTTTCATATGAGAATACTGAGATTGCAGAAGAAAAGGAAGAATCTGTTGCAACCAAAGAAACTGTGAGTGTTGGGCATGTAGTAAATACGCTTAGTTGTGTATATGCAACTAAAAATGCAATTTCTAAAAATATGCCACTCAGTGAAGACCCAAATCAAAAGAAGAATGGTCGATATAACTTGAGAATCCAAGACCCATCTTCCGAACCAGAGTTGACAAGGAATAAACTGAAAGAACATTTGTTAAGGAAGATCACATTGCCTTTCAACTTAGCTCAAATCACTCAGAGCAAGTTTGGAAACACTGCTACAACAAATAGTACTTCCACCAATAGTAAAAGAAAGTCCATCACTCCAGAAGTATCAGATCAAGTTACTCCTCTAGACACTTTAGTGATGCCTGCTGCTCTTGATTATAATATAGTGTAAGACATGAATAAAATCCATATTAACATTTCACTCTTCGAACTTACAAGAATCGCGAGCCAGCGGGAACTTCTCATCTGCGCTCTCGAACAACCTACCTCAGGTAATAACGCTTCTTCGTAGAAGGGATCTGGTAAGTCTTCTGGTCCCCCGGAATCTGTACTTAATGCATTAACATTAGATGCTAACACACTTTGCCCTTCGTTTTTGTTAACATTTGAAATTTTTAATTACAATGTACACAATTTCTTAGTTGATTTCGGTGCATTTGTAAACGTAATTCCACTATCTGTAGCTAATAAAATCAATGCAAAATGGGATAAAATAGATTCCCATATAATTCATCTAGACAAGACTCTTGTCCATGCGATTGGTGAACTAAGAAATGTGCCTATGCGCTTGTCATTCGATCAGCGAGTTCACTAGTGTATAAATATAGTAATTGTGGACATCCCGTAAGCATATGGTGTATTGCTAAGTAAAGACTAGTCCAACAAATTACATGGGTATTTTTCTACCGACTGGTCACATTTATGGCTTCTATAAAAGGGAAGAAATAACCAAATCTGGGTAGAATCAGAGCCTTATAAAGCGCATACTGTCACACCCTTCGAGGGAAAAATTGAACTAGTTGCTTTCAAAAATTTAATATTTGGTAATTTCTTCTTGGAGACTAAACCAGGGTACTACCTTGCTCAGCCTTCCGTAGTCCCACTAGACACACAGTTGAAACTCCTTCCTAGTCCATTTGGCGCAAATGACCTTTGTAGAGTTGATAATAGTAGTATTAGTACTAGTTTAGGGTGTAGCTCTTGTACATATGATGTTTGGAATTTGTTTTTTGATAGATCCAAGACACAGGAGGGCTTTGACGCTGCTTTTGTTTTAGTAGACCCATGATAGAGAAAACCCCTGATCTCAAGCTACTTGGAATTTGAGTGCACTAACAACATGATGGAATATGAAGAACTCTTCATGGGTTTATAGAAGGCCATTTACCTCAATGTTGGGTTTCTTAAAGCAATAGGTGACTCAGAGATCGTCGTGTGGCAGGTAAGAAATACTATACAATATGTGTAGCTGAAATTTGAAAAGTTATCAACAAAAGGTATGGTGTTAAATTTTTCAATTCCAAGCTTTTAATATCTATATGTTCCTAGAATGCGTAACACAATTGCAGATGCATTAGCAAATGTTTGTTGCTAGGTTGTCAACGCTTAGGGAAGGTTTTTCTGTTGAAATTCTTTATAAACCATCCATCCCTGATAATATCACTAATTTACATGTTGTTAATGATGAACAATAGATACAACATTTCATGGAGAACGCTGATGTATCCAAAGATGAAACTATTGATGAAGAAGAGTACCAAAAATCATTTCAAGATGCAACTCGTGTGAACAAGGAGAAACCCATGCCGAATGGTGTGGTATCATTACAAAATATGTATGACTTGTAGAATCACTTTAGAGGTCCAGTCAATGAAAAAACCCATAGTTCAATGTTGTCACATGAACAAATTAATCTTGGAATGGAGAAAGATCTGAAGTTTGTTAATCTCGGCACTTACTGCACACCACAGGAGTGGCAAGCCTTTATAAGCTTATTCAAGTAGTACCGATATGTTTTCGCGTGGACATACAATGAGCTCAAAACTTACGGCACATGAATAATCCATCACATTATCCCAATAAAGGAAGGGTCTAAGCCTTATCAGCAGAATTTACGAAAGATACATCCAATGCTTGAGCCCCTGATTTAGAAAGATATAAGGAAGCTGATGGATGCTCGAACCAT
The DNA here is from genome assembly GCA_031772625.1 of Pinus tabuliformis. NCBI lineage: Eukaryota > Viridiplantae > Streptophyta > Pinopsida > Pinales > Pinaceae > Pinus > Pinus tabuliformis. The sequence goes on from CM062816.1 coordinate 566,846,684, forward strand.
CTATAAAGCGTGACATTCAACTTGGGCATCAAATCTAGTCCCAGTGAGGAAGAAGTCTAAGGAAATGAGCTTGTGTGAAGATTTTTGAAATCTTAATCACGCCTCGGACAAAGAAAACTACCCTATGCCATCTACGGAACATATATTGCAGATAGTATTGGGGTCAGAAATGTTCTCTTTGCTTGACAGTTATTCTGGATACAATCAGGTTCTGGTCTTGGAGCCTGATATACTTAAGACTAATTTTCAAACGAAGTGGGGCACGTTCGCATTTAAAAGAATGTCATTTGGGCTAGTTAATGCTAGTGCGACCTTTCAACGTGTAATGGACATCACGTTTCATGAAATGATCAGATAGAGCATGGTGGTGTATCTTGATGATGTCACAGTGTTTTCAAAGAAGAGATCCGACCACCTACACCACTTGAAGCAAATCTTCGAGTGATGTCAAATGTATGGGATATATCTTAATCCCAAAAAGAGTATTTTTGCAGTGTTCGAGGAAAACCTCTTGGTCCATATTATCATGAAAAGTGGGATTAAAGTGGACGCTGAAAGGGTCAAGGATATTACACATATTCCTTTCCCAGTGAACAAGAAATCCATGTAGCCCTTCTTGCGAAAACCAACTTTCTCCACAAGTTCATCTCTAATTACACTCAAATTGTTAAACCTATACATGAGATGGTAAAGAAGGACACGATATACAAGTGGGATAAAAGTGAAAAGGATGTGTTTTCCCATATTAAGCAAGCAATTGCAGAAGAACTAGCCTTATACAACCTATATTTCAACAAAGATTTTTTTGTTCTACACCATCGCTTATGACACTTCTCTTATCAGCATACTTACATAGAAATATGATCAAAACAATGAGCACCCAATATCTTTTATGAGGGCCAGCCTACAAGGACCCAAACTTAACTATCCTGCCATTGATAAACATGTGTATGTAGTCTATAAGCCAGTAAATCACTTCCGACCCTATCTCTTGAAGAAACATTGGATTATCTTTGTTCCGCACCCAACAACCAGATCATTGTTTGTCCAACAAGAGCTGGGTGAGAGAAGAGTGAACTGGATGACTGGTCTGAAAGAGTATGACTTAGAATTCAAACCAGTTCACACCATCAAGGGCCATGGTCTATGCCGGATAACAACAGAAGTGGCGAATAAAAAAGAAGATGATCCATCCAGTTGAGAGCAAGAAATCAAGATGCATAATGTTGAGCGAACCTCCCCCACTTCTATCTCCAAATCTTGGTACGTGGATGCACATCAGTATCTCAAGCATGGCACTTTTCCCTCTCACTTATCCACACGGAAGAAGAGGGAATTCATATTAAAATCATTATCTTACCAATTGGTGCGTGGGGTGCTTTTCAGAAAGAACCATAATGGAGTATTTCTCAAGTGCCTGGAAGCACATGATTCAAAGAAAGTGTTGCGTGATATCCATGATGGCCCAGTCGGGGGACACTTTGCAGATGACACAACGGCGCAAAAAGTTATGTGGGCTGATTTTTATTGGCCAACATTATTCAAAGCTACTCACACATATGCCCGCAAGTGTCTGTTCTGTCAAAAGTGTGCCAACCAAGGAAAGAGGTCAGCTACCTTGTTGCAATCTATCGCTATGGAAGAACCATTTCAACAATGGGGCCTAGATGTTACTGGTGAGATTTTTCCGCACTCATCAAAGAAACACTTCTGTATCCTCACCGCCACAAATTATTTCATGCAACGGGTAGAAGTAGCTCCACTCAAGCAAGTAAATTATTAGGAAGTCATCAACTTCCTTAAGAATAATATCATCTCTAGGTTTAGTGTTCCAACTTCACTTGTTTTTGACAATGCAACGTAATTTTGATCATTAAGATTATATGATTTTGAATTGGAAAATGGCATTGTATTGAAATATTAAGCTAATTATTATTCGTAGGGAAATGGTCTTGTTGAGTCCACCAACAAAAACCTCATCCGTGTTATTAAAAATATTGTTTTCTATGAACAAAGGAACTGACACTCTCCTTTAGTGAATGCCTTATGGGATGACCAAGTCACGCCAAAATATTCTTTGAATATGTCTCCTTACTTCCTGGTGTATGGAAAATAATCCATCCTACCCCCGAAAATCTATTTACCTGTTCTTCAACTTTCACAAGAATCATAGGGCAAGTTGTGCTTCTTGGTTTAGAGTAGGATAGACACTGTTTGCAAGCTGCAGGAATAAATACAAAAAGCAAAATAATTTTTTTCTCTTCACCACAGTCATATCAAGAGGTGGTTCGACAAGAAGTTTGCGGGGAAGAATGAATTCAGTATGGGTGACCTAGTCTTGAAGTGGGACAAAGCCCATGAGGGTAAGGGAAAACACACTAAGGTTTAATCCCCATGAATCATATAGTTCAATGTGCATGAAAAGCTTATCCAAAACACATCGTCTTCAATCTCTAGAAGGTAATATTGACTCTCTTCTTATTAATGGCCAAGATTTAAAATAATATTTTCAATGATGATTTGGGGCTATGCCCTGCCCTATGTACATAGTTTGTTTTCTTGTTTGTTGTTTGTTTGATATTGTGTTTGTTTTCATTTCTATAAATAAGCGTCATGTGTGAACATGTTTTCTGGCTTCTTTATGTTTGGCTTGTGACACTACAAAATTTGGCTAACCTTCGGTCCTACTTCTTTGTGTTGGTTACATATTTTAGTTAATGATGTTCTGATGGAAAATATGACCCGTATGTAAGGAGAGTTTTGTGTCGAACCATGATACCTATTTCTATTCTGGAAACCTTATGCCTGCAGTCGGTTCCTTATGTTTTAGTATTTTCATGCTTATCTAATCAGTAGAGGAGGAAAAGGGGAACACCCAAATGAGCAAACCTAAATCAGAGGTCTCTATATGATTCTTTGAAGGAAAAACCTCTCCTACTCTCAATAAGTCATCATCCCTCTTCCACCCATAAAATGAATAAGTTCCTATGCACAATTATATGAAAATATATAAATAAAGGCAAAAGAAGAGAAAGGCTTCCTGTGTAGAAAGGTGAAGCAAGCAACTCCATCGAGGTATTGTCCAGGTTCACTGGTAGCAGAGAAATGTTTGTGTTCCTGTAGTGACTCTGCCAGGGTACTGTATAGGCCTGCTGATAGCGCAGCAACACCGTTGATAAAAAAAATATACTTTGAAAATATAAAGCTCGCAAACTATACTACCCTTTCCGATTCGAAACATTGCAATATGGTTGATCTTATTTTTGTGTTCAACCGAGATGGCACAGGTCGGACCATGTTTATTCATAGGGTAAGTGGGTAAGACAAAGTGATCTGCATGATGAATCAATACTACCTAAAGAACTAAGGCCTTGTACAAAAGAATCAACCAAGACAAAGAAGCTGGAGTTCTACTAGTGTGTCACCAAGTGTTGTCACTTCTACAACACCCTTCAAAATTTTGGCCTACACCTAAATTTCAGAGCCTACCTTGATCTTGCATACTATTGTCACAAACAATGAGAGTCATTGCATGTGTTTTCTCTAAGTGTTTTTCTCCCATTTGCAAGAAATAAAAGTGTCATTTTTTCGTATGTTAAGTTTCACACGATGTATATAAGCTTATTTTGGTGGTTTGAAGGGGTTATATTTGCATTAATGAGTTTTTCTTAATATATAAATATCTGTCACACTCATTTCCAAAGTTTTAAGCATTGTTGCACAAATGTCGTCAGAGTCGTCTCAAAGTGTATCTTTGGTGTCGCACTTGTCGTCGCAAAGTTGTCACACTGAGGGAAGTTTACTGTTCACGTGTTCTGTATGATCTATGTTGTGTCATTAAGTATTCTAAGTGTGTGATCACAGTCAAGTCTTATCACTATTCACATCAGCTTCATCGATCCAACACTTAGCCAAATTTGAAAAAACTTATGACCAAGCAATCTAGCCTCATTTGGCCCTCTTGAAATGCTGATTGCGCAGTTCAACCCTCTAGCTGCAACCCCGACTCTTGGTATTGCGCAATGTGAAGATCCTGGCTCATAGGACTATGCATTGCACAATCACAGTGCTCAAGCTCATCCTTTGACCCCAAAAACTCTGCAATGTCTCCCTCCTTCCCAGTAAGTACTGGACAATGCATAATCACAAGGCTAAAACACCAGCTATGAGCTCTTGGACTACGCAATTGTGTAATCACCTAACCTCCTCTACCTTCTAGAACTGCACAGTGGGAAAAATCAATGCTCAATCCCTCAGCCTGGCTCCCTAAGCTCGCAAATTGCGCAATCTTCTTGCTTGGTCCATCTTGAACTAAGAATTGCGCAGTCTCAAGGCTCAAGCCTGGCCCTTGACTGCCTGGGCTACGTAATTGCACAATCACTGAGCCTCTCCTCCAACCTGCCACTCGGTTTTGGCTTAGTCAGTGGATTATCATGCATCATGTTAGACTAGGAGTTTATCAGACTGATGTCATCTTATCATGAGTGAATTATAAATGCAGGTACTCGATCATACCATGACAGGACAATGAAGAAGGAGATGGCGAAGGGGAACATGCAAGAAGACACCTATGTAGCTCAATATGCAAGTAGATCAATCATAAGAAAAAAAAGGGACACCAATTCGCGACTGCTACTCAAGATATGATATCACTGAAGGCTCCTCATCTCTAAGCCATATGGAGGTGGGCAAAGAACATTCTCAAGAAGACACATATCAAGAAGTTGCAAGAATGACTTACATTTCCATGTCATCAGTGTCATGTCATGAGTCACCATATGGCACATCACTTTTGTGGATTATGTAAATTCCTATTCAAAATGTATTGTAAAGTGGAAGTCCAAAGGACATGTACAAAATATGAAGAGTCATGTAAATTCGAAAAATCATAGGAAGTCAAATAGCCATGAGGGTATTCAAGGGGTCACAAGGGAGTTGAAGCATCACCCCATTTGTTATATATACACCCTCATTGTCTAAGCAAAGGACTTCTCACCTTGCCTCCTCCTACAAGGCATCAAAGTAACTCCTTTTGGAGAGAAATTAGTGGCTCCAATGCTCCACTATTGGAGCTAGTGTTGTTTGTTGTATACATGTGTCTTGGGACTTTTACTTTATATATGAAGCTTGATGACCAACATGTTCTTCATGCATGGATTATGAATGGTTCTAAGTATTGTTCTGTGAACGTTTATGATTCATATTTGTTTTCACCAGTACTAAAGTAGTTGAACTATTTTGGTTATTTTAGTGCTTATCATATTGAGAATGAGTTGTAATGGTTGCAATGATTGCCACATATTTTTGGACTATTCCTTTGGATGCTAGACAAATATCTCTTATTTGTGTGTGTTTCTACCAGAGTGGTACTATTACCTCTCTCTTAGAGGCTCATTTTATTTTCCCTCTGTAGTAGAAGAACCTTGACACGCCTACAACTAAACACTCACTAGGCACACTTACTTTTCGAAGGCACACATGTGTTCCTCTCTCTTGCTAATAGTTAGAGCCAAGGAAATGTTTAAGAAAACGGTAACCAGGCCATATTCCAGATCAGGCTCCTATCCCAAATGGCGTGAGGTCTAATTGGGACCACATATCAGGGAGACCCCTTGAATGTTGGTAGTTCCAACACTGTCAACATAAATACATGGGTTGGTGGACTGTGTGGATGACCGTTTCCTTCCCCATAATGTAATGTTTCCATTGTCAACAAGCCTGCATAATGGAATACATCTCTTTGTCATAGCTGGGATACTTTCTGACTGTATCTAAAAGTGTCTTACTATGATATGCCATCAGATGCCCCTACTAGGTAAGAACTACACCAATAGCATAGTTGGAGGCATTTGTCTCAATTTCAGATGGTTGTTACAGGTCTGGTAATGTGAGCATTGGTGTAGAGCATAGCCAATGCTTCAACTCAGCAAACACCTTCTATTGGGATTCAGACCAAAAGAAATTTTCTTTCAGACCGCCCTTGGTGGCTTGACTCAAAGGCCAAGCGATACAAGAGAATCCCAACATGAACCTGCGATAGAAATTGGCAAGACCCAGAAAGCTGCAGAGCTCTGTTATAGTGGTTGGGGCTGGCCAATCCTGAATCACTTGTATCTTGGATGGTTCCACATGCACACCTCTCTCATCAATGGTGTCCCATGTATATTGAAGCTGGGTCATACCAAAAGTTCATTTCTCCAAACTGGCACACAATTTGTGTTGTCAAAAGGTTTAGAGGACCTATCGAATATGGTGTAGGTGCTCTTCCCAACTTTGGTTGAAGATCAGGATGTCACCAAAATACACTACCATGAACGAGTTGGGGAAGGGTTGAAAGTGTATGTTTTAACCCTATACAGGGATTACCTGCAAACGAATTCTAAAAACAAAAAATAAACAATGGCAAGAACATAAAACATAAAACATATATACATAACGATTTTCCCCTGGATCCCAAAACCGAGACTACCAGATTTATTTTTTATGATATTCATTTCAATGTTACAACACACACACACACACACACACACACACACACACATATATGTTGAAGCATTCATAAATCCCAATCCATTAACCCTGGATTAGAAGATAACCATAGTTCCCTTGATTGGATCTACAAGATAATATGGGCAGAAAACCATCATGCCCAAAACCATGTGCAAAACTTATGCACAAAACCATAGGTAGGTTCGCTCCTCGGCAAACCCTTCGATAGGGGGGGCTACCTCCCCCCCTGTGAGCCCCCCGCTATGTGTGACACAACGAAGAGGGGTTGGCTCCCCCCAACCCCTCTAACCCCCCCTTTTGCATGTGGGGCTAGTCGTGGAAAGAATATAACATATACCCAAAATAAAGATGTCATCCATCAACCTCATGAAGGTTTCAGGAGCATTCATTAACCCGAAAGGCACGACCAATCATTCGAAAAGGCCCTCCTTGGATTTGAAGGTAGTCTTCTACACATCAGAGGGTTCGATTGGCACCTGGTGATAACCAGACTTCAAGTCAATCTTGCTAAAGTATTTGGCCCCCTTGAGCTACTCCAGAAGGTGATCAACTCATGGGATTGGATACCTATTCCAGATAGTGATCTTATTCAACGCCCGATAGTGAATACAAAGCCTCTAGGTTTCATCCTTCTTATGTACCAACACAATCGGGCTCCCATAGGGTGATGAACTTGGCCTGATGTGCCCTTTCCGCAAAAACTCCTAAATTTGCCTATTTATTTCATCATTCTCCAGAATAGAGAATTGGTTGATTAGTCCATTGGGTAGCGACATGATTGGGGTTAGATCGATGGAGTGCTTGACTTGATAGTGTAGGGATACCCCTGTGGGTGGGGTGAATATGTCCCTGTACTCCTCCATGACCTTGTCCATCTACTACTGCCATGCAAAGGAGCCCTATATAGAGGTTGTGGATGTGGCCACCATCTTCCTCTTCCTCTAAGGGTGAATCATACGGAAGACAAATTTCCTTGTCTAGGAAATGATCTTATTGGATTGTTTAGGAAATGAAGACAATTTTCCTGGCCTCGGAAAGCCCTAGTTGATTTTGGTTATGAGCCCCACATTCATTCTTTTAATATGGCATGAGAGTGATTGAGTGAAAGAAATATTTGGTTCAGCCAATCTATGGTTGGGTGGTACGTGGAAGTCCTGAACCTAGTTGGCCTAATCATTCATTAATAAGAACTATTTCTCCTTGGTATTTTATGAGCAAATGTATTGGTTCGTATGAGGAATTTATGGCTGATGTATCCTTGCAATTTATATTGGTTATATGCTGGTTATGAGCATGTTTTATGACATTGATGATGTATGGCTCTCATCATGTTTCGATTTGTAAATGAATGTACGATGAATATATGACCTAATAGATGATAATGCAACTAACATTAGGGGAATTTTGAGTTCTAAAATGGGCCTCCTAAGAAAAATGTACAACCAAAATATACTTTATAAGAACCAATAGGATTCCAGATGATGATGTCAACCATTGGGGACGGTTCACCATTTTTGGAGTAAAAAAGTAAAAAGATTAAAAAATAATAAAATAATAAAACTACTTTTTCAGCTCATATTTTCAACTTATCTCCCTAAGTTTTTACTCAAATTTCGAGTGGGAGTACTCATTGGATGTAAAAATTAATTATTCATCCAAGGGGTACCCATGTTGCATACTTTTGATGGACCCTACTAGATGAAAAATGAGAAATACATGAAAAAACGTGATTGCAATCACGTTTTTCATGTATTTCTCATTTTTCGTGTAGCATTATCCATCGAAAGTATGAAATATGGGTACTCCTTGGATGAGGAATCAAATTATGAATCCAAAGAGTGTTGCCACTCGAAATTTGAGTAAACCCGTAGGGAGATAAGTTGAAAATACGAGTTGAAAAAATAGTTTTTTATTTTTTTCCTCTACAATTTGATGATGTAATCTAATCTTATTTTATTATTTCCACTATTATTTTATAATTTCCTTTGGAGGCCCATTTTAGACCTCAAAATTCCTCTAATGTGTGATAAGGCATCAATGCTTCTTAGTGATTCTCAGATAAGTATGAGAATCCTATGCTCATATCTATTGTTATGACATGTAGAATGCATATTTGTGACATGTTTGATGAAATTCATGTCATGGGTAGTAGGGGTCCAACCAGTTATTTGTTCAAGTATTTTCATTTGCATCATCAATTTTATGTTATTTTTCATTCTTGAAAGTTTCATGGAGTTCTGAGCAGTGGCTTGAATCCTGGCCATGAAAAAGTGGCATAGAATTTGGGGTCGCAGGCTCAAAACTAGCTGAAAAGGACCCCAGCCACTGGCATGCCCATGCTATGATTGCAACTGGAGGACCCTAGTCGAATGCATGCCCATGCTATGAGTGTGACTGGAGGGCCCTAGTAGCATGCATGCCCATGTCATAGGAGCGATCGAGGCTCTAGGGTAGTGAAATGTTAGTTTGTCTCAGGGGCTAGTCACCTGGATTGGATGGATGGCTTTTGGGGGTTTTGTTGTAGGTGTAGAAGGTCAAGTTGTCCATGTTCTGTCGGTTCCACTTCCTTAACTGTACATGGGGAGTTGAATCAGATTGTAGGAACTTCTCATCACGTGTTTACCCCAATGGACCGTTAACTTGGGTAAATGTGGGAGGATGGTGTTACAAATCATTTGAGGGTTGGATCTAAACCAACCCTCCACAGTGGCATTCTAATAACACCATGTGGCACCACCACCAGCTGATGGAATCACTGGAGCCCATTGCCTAATCCATGGGTCTCTAGCAAGACCTCACGACACTACTAAAAATGGTTCTAGCATCACTACCCTCTCGTACAAAATACTATACAAGATTTTTGCATAACAAAAACTCTGAGTCTGGCCGTATCACACCTTTACAAGTTGTGATACCATACCCCTATACAGAAAGCTAGCCCAGTCAAAGATGTGGCCAGCCTGCAATCTCTCCATCACTACAATCTGAGGCCTTGATACTCGGTGAGGGGCCACCGACCAAGCTAGTTGTACAACGCAACATGCTCGACAAGATCTATATTGGAACCAACCTGAATGCACCCCTCATCAATAACATTGGGCCCACAATGATCCCCTACCCAGACAAGAATGTCTACCTTCCTAGTTGTTTGGGGAAATTGTAAGGCCTCCCCATGAGGCACCAACCCACTGATGAAATACACATCTACCTCAGCAGAAATAGGCAAGTTAGCTCGCCGAATATTTAATATATCCCACTATGTATCCCAACATCGAATTAGGAACCAAAAGAATGCATCCTATGACCTTAGAATAGGGTTCTGAAGAAACTTTAGCAACCCCCATTCCACTAGTGTCCTACTAGCAACAAAAGCTCCAACAATCGCTATGCAAAGGGGCTTCCAATCACGCTCTCTCCATAACATGCTCATCCTGCCATCAAGGATGTCAAAAATAAAAAATCAGCCTCCTCGGTTGAAAAAATTCATTTTCACACATCCACACATTTATGAAAATAATAGGTGCGCAGGTTGTGTGTCTGTTTATTAAACAAATACACAGTCCATGCATCTATCTGAGCATAATCTGTGGCAACTGTTATACAAAAAATGACATATACATCAGCTCAGAGAAGAAGGACACTTTGACTGGAAGAAAACCCTAAGTTATAGGCCCATTTGCGAGGGTAACACACTCCAGAAATAGACACGAAGCATTCAAACACTACCTATGACCCATCAAGGGGCGTTAATCCCTAGGTTAATGATCTATTTTTCCTAAAGTGAAGCGTTATTATATTTTGATGAGATTCCATAGGTCAAAGCATGAGTTGACTGACTGACACTCCACTTTTCACTCAAATGTTAACTCTAAATATATGGAAACATTCACCTCAGACTTGTGATAGGGAATTACTAATCCTAAAAAGAGCATAAAAAGGGGGAAAACAATAAAGTGAGGCAACATCAAGCTTTTTCCTCAATATAAATTATGAATAAATTTGAAAGTATTGAGCCTATCATCATCTATAAATTAGAGGCTAGATCATTGTAATAAGGAGGGGAATTTGAGCATTATTATGCTATTGAGAAGTTTATTGAGAGACAGAGAGGAGCTAAGGAGCTAAGGGAAGACTTGATTCAACAACCATGGTTGTAATCTTTCTTCTCACATATGATAATATAGATCTTCTCCTATTTTGTCTATGTGATGATGTTGATACCTTCTTTCTATATATGTTGGTTTAATGGAGAAACTGATATTTTTCTCAGATGCATGCTAGCTTTATATACTATTATATGTTGATGTTTTTGAATCGTTAAAGTTTCATATGATGTGAAGGTTATTTCGTGTATTTTCTATGTGTAGGTCCTGATCTAAGATCTGGTGGAGGATCTTTCCATTGTCACAGTTAAAATTCCAGTGGATCTACACCAAGGACTCGAAGGTAACCCTTCTCTTTGCTTTGTCAATTCCTAGATTAGCATGATTGTTTGCATGTATCTCTGAATAGTTGTAGGTCACCTCATTCTGTTTACCTTAGGTCCCAGAATATCTGAGAGGGTTTATTGTCTACAACCACCCATGGATTAATCCCTATAACGGAATTGGTGACTCCACCGGGGAACGCTCTTAGTTACTGAATTTGATACCCTAGTTCTCGAGTATCTATGTCTCTCTAGGTATTTATGTTCCTCTCAATCCAAATTTTGATAACCCTGTATGCTTCCCAACCACTTCTATTGATCATAGTTTTTGCTCAGACCCTGATTGGACCCTTTTTTCACCCTAATCCTTTGTAATGCACTCTCCTAGTGTTGGCCAGAGTGTTATAACACTGCTTATCTTCTTGGATAGAGTGTTTAAAACTGCTAATAACGCTTTGCTTGTCCTTTTGTGCCACGTTACTGAACCAAAATCTTGACATCCACCCAGTCCTATGGATTCTTGGGTTGATAGGTTTCCTTTGTTCTGTCCCTGGGATCTACGACTATGAGATTTGTTTGATTGGTTTCTTGCATGGTCATTTTTCTTTTGAAGAATAGCTTAATTGCATTTGATTTTCAGAAAAAGGAAAATGAAAAAGTTACTTTAGCTTTCTATTATTTTAGCTAGATTTGTTCTATTATATTGGTTTAGTTGTAGGGATTGAATGTTTGCATTTCTTTGCATGTGTTTGGACTGCATTTGGATGTGTAATTTCTAAAATGGTGTATAGTTACTCTCTCCCTGTAAGAACTCTTCTTCATCAAATTGAAATATAAAAGCATTTCTCTTGCATGGTTTGAGTCAGAGTCTCACTGAACTCCATACCTCAACACCCCCTTCGAAGAAATTAATAAAGTTCACATAAAATCAATCTCTTAATAAAATTAATCAAAAACTCTCTTTTTACGATAGAAACATATTAGTTTACGCTAGGATCTTGGGCTAGGCTGTGGTGAGTAAATAGCCCAAGATTTCGAAACTAAGACTAGTGTCATTAATGAGAGTAAAATCTTGTTGCATTCATATCATCCGAGACTGCTCCACTTACAACGAAGTTAAGAACTAGACAACATCGAAGTGCGAGAGAAAGTATCTCACCTTCAATTTCATTTCAGTGGGTATTATGTGTATTGAGGATCCCCTTGGGGTTATAGGAGCCGAGTTAGGGACTTAGGTGTCCTGCCCACACAACATAATGTTAACAACCATGACCTCCCCAATGGTGTCTATGATTTGAGGTAACCTTAGTGGCGAGATTTTTTAGGGACGAAAACAAGGTGACTAGGGCGAGCTACCCTAGTACCTAAACTGATGAACCTACTCCGTCTTTGGCTTTTTGGGAGGGTGCTCGTCTTCATGAAAGTACTTGGCCCTTCTTACAGAGGTTCAAGTGAAGCTTAGGAGTGATCGTAAATTTACATTTATCCCTCTCTCTTTTAGCCACTATGACACTGGGCTTCATCTCAAGCTAGTGGTGGTTATCAGGCATAGTTATGTTCCTTGACTGCTTGTTGATTTCCTTTAGAGTATTTTTTGATTTTTAGGTGCTTTCTCTTTGAAACTTAGACTATAACAATATCATATTTAAAATTTTGATAAAGTATATCTTTTATCATGGCTACATTCGACCCTCGTCGTCTATCTAAATGAAAGCGAGGTCTTCCTCCACTAACCATGGAGGACCTTTAGAGCTTTGGTGAATCCAATTAGCCTTCCTCACAAGGAGACCAATCTCCAATGTCTAACACTGAATCACATAACACTTCCCAAGAGACATTTTTTCATGAGGACTTATTTGACGAAGGTGTTGTTTTGCACTTTAATCCTCCACTCATCTAACCTATTGGACATGTTTTAGCTTAGTTAACACCAGTTCCTATCCAATATTCCTATGGTGACCAGTGGTTCATGGTATTTTGTGGAAAATTTTGCTCCACCATCACCTCACCCGCCTACTGTCAATCCTACACCACTGATTGGTCACCTTGCTACACAAACTATGCTAGTCTGGGAAACCCAGTTACACCAGCTATGAATGGAGTTAAATACCTTCCTGTCTCCACCCCTTTCGTGTTAGCTCATGGGCCTCCAACTATCACCCCTAGCTATTTTGTTAGCACGACTGCCTTTAACAATCCTTTTGGTTGGAACCCCTTGCTAAGTTCTAACCCCTAGGCTCAGATTCCAGGGGGAAATGTTTCCAACATGTACATACCTGTTGTTAGACTCAGTCTTGTCAGTCCTCTGTTAGAGTCAAATTCACCAAGGTTCATTTCTCATCATTTGCAGTCATCAAATGCCGTGTTGGTCAAAAAGAGTCATTTTAATTCTTGAGTCCAGGGTTTTGTCTCCAGAAGTGTGAAATAACACTTGCAGGCCAGAGGGAGGTTAAATAAGTCTCTTACTTCAAGAGTTTCATCATCAGTAATGCTAAAAAATGATCCTTCTCCGTTTGGAGAAGAAATCGACAAATTTGTTTTTGTAATAAATTTGCATTTTAAGGTCTTCCATCATGGAGTACTTCAAATACAGGCCCTGGTCATCTTTCTAGGTTAAATAGCTCCATCAGTCTATGTAAACATGAGGAACAATAGTGAAATTATGATTCAGGCCCTGTAAAGTAAACATCCTACTGCGATTTGTGCCCTGTAAACTAATTTGGGATTTTGCCATGGAGCACAATGGGGTTGATCATCTTGGAGAGTTGCAGCTTGCAGGAGCATCCATAGCTAGTGTGGTCATTCAAGGATTGGCCTATGGAATTATGCTTGGAATGACAACAGCAGTCCAGAATGTGTGTGGGCAAGCTTACGGTGCTAAACAGTACAGCATGCTCGGTGTCATCTGCCAGAGGTCCATGATAATAATGACTGGAACTGCAATACTCCTGGGCATCCTCTACTATTTTGCAGATCCAGTATTGATTTCCATAGGTAAGAGTAAAGAAATCTCTGCTGCTGGAGGTTGCATTCGTGTGTCCTCAGATATAAAAATGTGGCTTAAAAAAGAGTTTGACCTTCTATCAAGGGAGCTCAAAATTGTATCCGTGACTCCAGAGCATTCTTATGCTGGTTCTATTCTAAAGAATGTTGTGTTTGGAATCTTTGACAACGAAGGGAATCTTGATTCCAAAATGGATGGTTTCCAGCATACGTTGACAGTTGATTTGTATACTCTGAGTTCTGTTCAATACAATTTCAGTCAGGGAAAGTGTACGATGCCCAGAATTATGCTTCCAAAAGACATTAGACTGTTGCAATTTAAAGCTTTCCATTCCTGGCATACCGAGCTCTTTGTCCATGTTAAGGTTGATATTCTTCCAAATCCACGGCTGGAGATTGTTAGTGTTCCGGATCAAACTTTCGATGATGGAGCAATCTGTCATGCTTACGACGAGAGCACAACAATTCAATCACAAATAAGTAATCAAACTATGGTGAATGAAGTTAGATTGTACAGTGAGATTTTTATGAGTGAGATGACGAAATGGGAGAATGATTTGAAGCAACTTGGGACCAAAGTTAAAAAAGCGTGAGGATGAATTGAGGAAATTAGAAACCAATTTAAGTGAAGTGAATAGTTCTCTGAGTGACTTGGAAAGAGAGCTCAACAAATGTACCTTTTCTTCAAAAAGTGATGGGAAGGCAAATTCAAATCCATATTCATACAATGTTGAAGATACTTTAGAAGAAAATCAATAGATAGGGAATCACTGTAGCTTCCCTCTGGCTTCACTTAAGTAGGATGAATGTTCAATCAAGAAAACTCCCTATCGTACAGGACGTGGTTGGAGCTGTTGCCTTGTTAGGGAAAGTAGAGGATGATGCCATCAGTCGGGCACTATCTGAGTATGTGGGAATGGAGAATATGCTCGCAATTATCTGCAAGTTTCATGGAGAGAGGGAAAAACTAGTGATTTTTTTGAGACTAAGACTGTGTTATGAGTCTGCGCAGTGCATTGGCTTATAGCGCGGCGCACATGGGCCTAGCGGCACATTGGGCGCTCCTCCACAGTGCATTTTTTGCACTAGCGTGACACTCACATGGCACTCACATGGCGCGGCGCACTGGGCAGCTTACGCGGCGCACAGAGCCAGAGCACTTGTTGGATGATGTGGATGCGGCTTTTACAAATTCAGAGGACCATATGTACAGAGAGGAATTATTCTGAAGGTGATTTGGAAACATATCTACAGTCCAACAAAGAGTTGATAGGTGGAAACGTGGCAAATTTTATTTGCATGTTCACTGGTTCTGGGATATGATTTAAAGAGGGTTACGTTGGGCTTCAAATCTTGGGTTTTTGTAGGACTGAATTTTTATTTTTTCAATATGCACAAAATGGTGGTCGACCCTCTCATTATGATTCGTGAAGGTCTGCAATAATTCTGGGTTTGTTCTGTGGAAAATACGGGAGTCACTTGTTCAGATCAGTCCTCTGTAATCTTATTCGTTGATTGAACTTTTTGAAGTCAAATTTTGATGCAGGTTCTAAGATTCTTGGGCCTTGATTTATTTTTCAAAAAAAAAAAAGGATTAACTCACTCTGGAAAATAAATGCGGCTGATATTGAAGGCACTCTCTCACATGTCTGTCAAATGGTCTTGCAAGATAACACTGCAAAGAAAGAAGATTTTCAAGCTCGTTAGAGCTCAGGAAAACCGCCGACGACATAGGACAGTTCAAGGATTTGTGCAGGAAATTGTCAAAGTGATCTTAGCTTGCAAGAAGATATAACGTGTGGAAAGATAGAGGTGGAAAAAGCTCTCTCTCGCCGGTTAGCCACGGCGTTGACTGTAACAATTCACCAGGTTGAGGATATGCCAATGCTATTCCGGTAAAATCAAGTTCAATATGAAATAAAGTTGTTGGTAATGAACGTTACATAAGAAAGTTGTTGGTAATGACGTGGCCTCTCAACTAATGGAGTCAAATTGGAGCCTTCCTTCGAGACGAAGGTTTATCCGATATGACCCATGAGCTAAGCTTGAAGATAAAGTAAGAAAACAGTGTCTGGTGTGTACGCACGCCCTGTAGAGGTAGATGGAGTAGAGTAATCTCAAGACATAGTCCACAGCCTTGGAATGAATATACCCCAAAAAACAACATTTGCTGTGACTGGGAGACCGGGATTAGAGTGATAGCATAACAGAGAAATGGCACAATTAGCAGCAGCAGCATCCACAGTGCGTAGATTGCGTTTGGGGTCTCAAGGACTTGAAGTATCAGCGCAGGGGTTGGGTTGCATGGGCATGTCTGCTTTCTATGGCCCTCCAAAGCCCGACGACGAAATGATATCTCTCATCCACCATGCTGTCTCCAGGGGCATCACTTTTCTGGACACTTCAGACATTTATGGCCCTTTTACCAACGAAATCCTCATTGGAAAGGCCATTAAAGGGATAAGAGACAAAGTCCAAATAGCTACAAAGTTTGGAATCAGCTATCCAGATGGAACGCCAGGGAAGGTCAAGAGTCAGAAACCAAAAAACCAAAATTTAAAACAAAGACATCTACCAGGTCAGAGAAATAGGATTTGTTTTCCTATTTTTGACTTCAGTTATGATCTGCAGCTACAGTTGTCGCCTTTTCTATTGGTCATCAAAGAGTTTCAAGTGAAATAATGAAACGTTGTTCTGTCTATAGAACAGATGGACGGTTCATTTCATATCCTCAGGATTTTAGTTGTAACAGCTCCCCATTTGGATCGATTTGTTTTCTCATAGTGGAGCTTATTTATTGCATAAAAAATCATTTGTAAAGGGTTCTGAGTTCTGGCAAACAGTGGGAGAGCTGTGAAGGAAAACTTCACTGTACAGTTTTTGACAGGGATTTAATGAAAAGATACAGCTCTGACTCCTGAGATTCTTGTGGTGTGAATTTAGCATTTGTCTTTTCCTTTGTTTCATATGTAGCTTGTTATGTTTCCATTTCATTTCATAATCATTTCTAAATGAATACTTTTAAGTGAGAAAGGCAGAATCCAGTTTGCTGCTCTGCCTTGGGAAGGTATTCATGTTTTGTGTTTTCTTCTGTTTGATAAGGATTCATCTATTTCCCTTGTCAACCTCTTAGCATTCTTTTCATTCCATATAATTTCAAAATTGAATGCTAAATTTATTGCCTGTATTGCCTCCTGAGATAATCTATGTCACGGATTTAATCTCCCTGCTCATGCTATTCTCGATCCCACGCTGTCCAAAAAACATAGTCATTTATCAAATTACCCTTTTTCCTATCCATTTACTAGCCTAAAATCAGTTCCCATTTTTAGTCATCTCGCACCCGATTGCTCATTTTATCGAGATTGACTGGAGAGAGCCCTCTCCTGTCCTCGTAGGGCTAGCTACGAGGCTAAGCTTGGTTTGATGTTGCCTTGAGTTTTTCCTTTTTTAGCCTGAGGCAGATTCGAGCGCTAACACCTGTCGGGGAAATCCCTGTTCCCTTGCCACTTATAGGACAACCTAGTTCTTCACTAATACACCTGTTTCCTCCTGGTGGACACTCTGCTAGTGTTGGTCCCACGTCTACTACACACCATGTGACCAACAATATCCCTCAACTAGGTCCTGTCGCATCTGTTTGGGAACCCCCTCCTCAACCACAATTGGTTCAAGGGGGAAATTTCCATCCTGGGGGCAACCAACATTTTGCCACCCATCCTAGTATGTCGTATGGTGCACCATTTTATATGACTGAACCCACACCCCCAAGAAGCTATTATTTGCTTCATACCACATATCCCGTTGGAAAAAATTTGATGGGGGGAATTTCTGGTCCTTCAAGGTATCCTGCACCTCCCTGGTCAGATTCAGGGGCACCTACACCTTTTCCTTTCTTGGAAACTCTAGACATCCCAGATATTTATAAGATAACAAATGACCCCATCAATCATAACTTAATTTAGCCTTTGATCCTGCATAAGATACCTTCAGACATCCCAAAGTTTGAGGAAAAACAAGGGGATGACCAGGCTACACATGTCACTACTTACCATTTATGGTGTGTATCCAACTCCATGGTTGAGGATAGTATTTGGCTCAGACTCATCCTCCACACCCTTACTGACAATGCTGCCAAGTGGTACATTGAGTTACCACGCGTATTAGTTAATACCTTTCGTGCCCTAGCAATGTAATTTCTAAAGCACTTCCAACTTCTATTCACTATGAAACCAAAACGAAACTCCTTACTACTTTACGCTAAGACACTTCCACCCACATCTCTGATCACATCCATGAATGGAGACATAGGAAAAGGATTTCCAAAGCCCCCATTCTAGAGTACCTCTTAGCATACTGGTTCTAAAAGTCTCTTCTTGCCCCATTGCCAAGGATATTTCCATGGTTGGTGTGGTTATGGAAGCCCAATCTATATTTCATGCCCAACTTTTAGATTTGATGTATTCAAAACCTGGAACGGTTTATGATTTTCTCCCTAATCCCCCTTGAACTTCCAATGATCCCACTAGTCAGCAACCCGGTGCACACGCTGACAACATCGTTGGTGCTACATCTAGGGCTGTTGTAAAACAACTGAGAAAGCAAGATGCCTAGTTATCTGTTGCTATATATAGTGCTCCTACTACCCAATCTACTACTCCTACAACTGCTACAATCAACTCTATGCAGTCTACACAAGAACCCAGTGATAAGAACACGAAGAATAAGAAAAATTCCTCTCCTTCTGAAGGGCAGCCTATTACCCAAAACAATCCTAATAAAAGAGTTGTTGGGAAATTTGAGAAAGGGAAGGAAAAATCTGTCAAGTTTCCTTGCAAGATATGTGTTTAGGACCATATAACTTATAAATTTCCTCATCTTCAAGAATGGATGGACCTCCTTGTGGAAAAGGACATTGGTCGGACCCCTACAATCCTCAATAACCCATTCCTTGCTTAGGAGTAACAACATCTTATATCGAATCCACCACAACCCGGACATGGGGGGGGGGAATGGTTCACATCCACCTCCTCCTGGAGAAGGATCATCAATTGTTTACACCTTTGAAACAATTGATTTACAAATGCGAAACAAGAATTATGGAAATACAGTCCTAATGCTCCGAACACTTCCTCGAGTTCTAATCATTGCCGTCTAACGATTTTTATATCGAAAGTCCTATCGCTAACCCTATAATTTGTCCCCCCAAAGGGACACTTCATCGCACAACACACGTTACCTCTACACGTTCTGCCCAAAACTATAATATTGTCGAATATTTGGTGCAAGCATCATCTTCTATATCCACCCTCGAAGTATCACAAACCTATCTAGCACAACAGAAAGCTTTGCTTTCGTCCATTGGTATAGTTGATCCTCAGTATTTCAATCTAAAAATTTTTGACATGGAAAAGAGTAAGCCTCACCTTTCCCATAAGCTTGCATTTCAAGTGCAGGTCATGGAGAAAGGAAAATCTATCCATTGAATTACCATTGGCGAAGGTGCTTCAACCTGCATAATGTCTAATTCTTGTTGGCTTGACTTGGGTTCTCCCACTCTCTCACCAACATCGAATTTCCTCAAATCCTTCGATGGTCACATTTTCATCCCAAAAGGATACATTTCTAGCTACCCTATCACTCCGAGTGGGAAAACTGTAATGGTGGACATTGAAGTCTTAGATCTCCATCTCGACTATAATCTGATTTTGGGCCGTAGTTGGATTTATGCCATGACTGCCATTGTTTCTTCGGTATTTGAACTCATCCTCTTCCCTTTGGATGGGAAAATAGTCATAGTGGATCAGCTATCCTTCTGTAACCCAGATTACTCCCCGTTACCCAGCGACAATGTGCCCTTTGTGGGTGGCATACTTGACTCCTATGTCAGTGTTGGTACTGGTCTTTTGAAGGGTTCCTCGCTTTTAGGCTATTTTCATCTCTCGCCGCCTGAGGTTCCATAGATGGTTTCAATGGTATCTACCATTTTTAATAGCCCTACTGATCCCTGGATCCTCCAGGCCCCTTTAGACATTTATTCCTATGGAGAACAAATGCTGCTGTCACCAACCAAATTGGCTTACTAAGCCATTCTAACTACATCCAAATCTTCTACTGCTTTGGTTATGATTGATGGCACTACTTCCTCTCCCACCGCCTCTCCTTCTACCAATATCCTTAATTAAATCTTTCCTTCGGATGCAGCTATCCGAGAGATCATGTTTTTAGAATAAAGACCATGGGATGATTCTCATCATCATGCTTTGATATCTGATTCAGATGCGACATATTTACAAATCCTTCTGTTTGACCAACCTGAGATTATTCCGTCGGCTTATACGACTATCCAAACTATAGATTGATAAGGTAACCTGGGTAACCTTTCCAAAAATTTACTCATTGATATCTTGGTCAGAATAGGTATCATGGAAAATATTAAAATTGGAGTTGACTACAGTCTAGAGGAAATTGCGCATTTCACCTGCCTCTTTAAGGAATTCCATGATGTCTTCACTTGGTCTTATGAGGAAATGCCCAACATAGACCTTACTATTGTCGAGCATGAGATCAAGGTTTATGGCAATGCCAAGCCTATCTAGAAAATACTTCGACCTGTCCATAGCAAAACAACTTCCATAAAGACTGAAGTCGAAAAACTGTTGCGTGGTAGTTTCATCTATTCCATTCCCTTAACCAAATGGATGTCTAATCTGGTCCCTGTAGACAAAAGAAAGGTACCATCCACATCTATGTCACCTATCGCAATTTGAATGCTGCCTGTCAAAAAGACAACTATCCTAGTCCATTCATTAACGAGATAATCGACGATTGCACCAGTTGTGAATCTTTATCCTTCATGGATATCTTCTTAGGATATAACCATATTGCTATTAAACTTGAGGACCAACATAAAACTACCTTCATATGTCTCAAGAATGCAAATGCAACCTTTAAGAGGGCTATGGACTATTCCTTTCACTATGTTATCACTTAGAGGAAACCCGACTACGGGAAAACCTCCAAGGTAACCTCGAAAATATTTTAGGTTGAATAATGGTCATTCAACCTGGAGAGGGATCCCTCCCTAAAACTCAACTACTCTAGGTCACTATAGTAGTAGGTATTGCAATTGATTTATATGGCAAGATTTAGTTTGTAGGATGAAATTTGGTTGGGCAGTATATAAAACACACCATTGGGCATGGAGTCCAATTTTATCAAATGATGCTACATATTTAATGGGAAAGACACAAAAAGTAGGGTAGAAATAACTCCTTTGAAAATTTGACAAATTTGGAAGAAGGAAATTGAAGAAAACAAAATTATAACTGACAGAAGAAAAAAATACTTGTTTAAATAATCTTCGGCAAAATCACATAATCAATCGTTTGTCGACGCGTTTCGAACCAACAAGTGTGGTTCATCGTCAGGACAAGATGAAGATCGAATCAGGCTTAGCTCGATTAAATAGGGTGTGCAGAGACTCCAACGACTATAGGATAACGACTAGTTTGACCTAATGAACCTGGTCAAACTACTCAAATAACAATTAATATTTCAAGAGATAGTTAAAATAGGTAAATGAAGGATTTTATTTGTTAATTCAAGGATAATATTAATATTTTAATTCTAATGGTCATTATATAATATATATTCAATATTATTCAATTATTATATAAATAAATTAATTTAAAATTAGATATATTAATAACATTACTAAGAGAATATTTTAATTATAATGGTCATTATATATATTATTTAATTGCTTTATTACTATTATATTACTAAATAATTATTATTAATAATATATTTATTAATAATAAAAGATATATAATTGAATTCATTTGTTAGTTTAATATGATTTCAATTATCTACATGGTCATTATATAATATTGATTTATTATTATTCAATTTCTATCTAATTATTATGTAATAATGCGGTACTATTTATAATTTAGTTACAATGGATAATTGGTAATAATTTCTTAATGGCCCTTAGTAGGTTAGTTTTTTATTATTTAAATATAATGGTAATTAAACCTATAATAAATGCTTATTGAATAATCTATAACTACTCACTAACTAAACAATTTCTTATCCTAAGTAACAACCAAAATTAAGGATAAGGTCCAAGAGTATTATTCCTTTAATGGCCAAATAATCCATATTAGTTCAATATTTTCTATTCAAAAATAAATAATTACTTATAGGGTTGAATGATTATTCTTAAGAATATAACAAAAATCATTCGTCAATCATAATTTAACCTTAAAATCTAAGGTAAGATTATTAATAGTCAATATTCAAATTTTATTTATTCAAAAATATTAAAGTTAATTCTGTTATAATACTATACTAAAACAGGGGGTCGTTTTAGACACTAGTTAAAGGGAAACTCAATTAATCATAGAGATAATTATCAAGGTATAATTAATAAATCTATGAACATAATAATAATAAATGCCTTCATAATTAGGATAAGGTTAATACACTGACAAGACCGAGACTGATTCCTAACTCTAATAAAACTCCAAAATGATCGGACCAAATTTGCTAAAAGAAAATAAAAGGAAGGGGAAGATAGAAACCTAAAACCAAAAGACAGGGGAATGAGGCGGCTAGGAAGATAAGGCTGGGACCCAACAATTGCTGATCTTCCATCCATCATCCCTATTAAGATTAATTGGCCTTTTCTCGATCTCCAGGGCCTCTCTGAATTTTCGATGGTGAAACTGCGTAACTTTGGCAATGACTTGAGCCTCCTCTATGCATACATGATGCATAGTCTTCCCAGCATGCTCAGCCAGGGCCGAGGACTTGGTCCTACCATGTCTTAAATCCGCCGAATGCTCGCTGATCCGTTGATTGATAATTATACCTTGATAATTATCTCTATGATTAATTGAGTTTCCCTTTAACTAGTGTCTAAAACGACCCCCTGTTTTAGTATAGTATTATAACAGAATTAACTTTAATATTTTTGAATAAATAAAATTTGAATATTGACTATTAATAATCTTACCTTAGATTTTAAGGTTAAATTATGATTGACAAATGATTTTTGTTATATTCTTAAGAATAATCATTCAACCCTATAAGTAATTATTTATTTTTGAATAGAAAATATTGAACTAATATGGATTATTTGGCCATTAAAGGAATAATACTCTTGGACCTTATCCTTAATTTTGGCTGTTACTTAGGATAAGAAACTGTTTAGTTAGTGAGTAGTTATAGATTATTCAATAAGCATTTATTATAGGTTTAATTACCATTATATTTAAATAATAAAAAACTAACCTACTAAGGGCCATTAAGAAATTATTACCAATTATCCATTGTAACTTAATTATAAATAGTACTGCATTATTACATAATAATTAGATAGAAATTGAATAATAATAAATCAATATTATATAATGACCATGTAGATAATTGAAATCATATTAAACTAACAAATGAATTCAATTATATATCTTTTATTATTAATAAATATATTATTAATAATAATTATTTAGTAATATAATAGTAATAAAGCAATTAAATAATATATATAATGACCATTATAATTAAAATATTCTCTTAGTAATGTTATTAATATATCTAATTTTAAATTAATTTATTTATATAATAATTGAATAATATTGAATATATATTATATAATGACCATTAGAATTAAAATATTAATATTATCCTTGAATTAACAAATAAAATCCTTCATTTACCTATTTTAACTATCTCTTGAAATATTAATTGTTATTTGAGTAGTTTGACCAGGTTCATTAGGTCAAACTAGCCGTTATCCTATAGCCGTTGGAGTCTCTGCACACCCTATTTAATCGAGGTAAGCCTGATTCGATCTTCATCTTGTCCTGACGATGAACCACACTTGTTGGTTCGAAACGCGTCGACAAACGATTGATTATGTGATTTTGCCGAAGATTATTTAAACAAGTTATGGATCACAGAAGTCTAAATTCCTTGAAAAAAATACTAATGAATGAGAAATACGATAAAGGAGCATGAATGAATCCTAATCTCAGATACTAAATTTTCTAGACACGAAGAAGATTTTTCGTAAACAAAGAAATGACGGACAGGGAACTACAACACATGAATTTTATGCAAATTCTCATCAAACTGTAATATATTTAAGATATGCTAAAATACACGAGAATGCTAATGTTTTTACATTAAAACCCAACCATTTTTCCTTCCTTAGAAATTGTCTTTATAGAAAAGATTGCAAACTAAAACAAGTTTATAGCAAAACATAATTACAAAATCTAAAAATAATAATGTACTTTATCAAATACATGCATATAGAAAATTTCCTAATTCTATCTGCATCTAAATATCATTTTTTTTGTTAGATTCGTGATTGGAGATAAGGATCAGCGAGTCAAATTCATTCTCATTTGTTTGGGATATGATTTTGAAAACAATTACTAAAATATGATTACAAAATCTTGAAAAACAACCTTTCAAATATCCCTTCGAATATTTCAAACCGTAACACCTATTAGAAAACTAAGTGAGGTTTTTCTAAATGGTCCGTTTTAGACAAAAACCTCTTTCTGTTTCATAAAATTAATTCTCATTTGCATGAAATGCATGCCTGAAATTACTGTTATGTACTGGAAAAACAACGTTTTAACTCGCTGATTTTATCAAAAACGCTGATAAGCCCGTTTTCAACGAATTTATTCAGAAAACATTATCAGAACATTAAAGCGCTGATAGCCTTGCTATCGATGATTTCCCTATTTATTACAACTAAAATGTTGGCACTGAAACTGTCAACATTTTCTTAAATTTTTTAAAAATAGAGTTAATGTGATAAGACACGATATCGGACACATTGTTCAAGCTTACTTGGATGATCTTCCTTCTCACTCCAAGAAACGAACCCAACACCTAGCTCATCTTCGAGCTATCTTTCTTAAGTGTAGGTTCTATAACATTCATCTGAACCCATATAAGTGCATATTCTTGGTCGAGTCTGGGCATTTGCTTGGATTCATTGTCTCTAAACACGGGATATAGGTTGATCCCGATAAGGTCAAGGCGATTACTCAATTTCCCGTGCCACAATTGATTCTCCAACTCCAAAGTTTGCATGGGAAGGAAAAATTCATATGCCATTTCATTGTCAACTATGTTGAATTAAAAAAAGGTTTCATGAGCCTACTAAAGAAAGGAGTACCCTTCTTGTGGGACGATCAAGCTTAATGATTGTTCGATGCCTTAAAAAAGGAACTTATCTCAACTCCATTTCTCAATCCTCTTGACTATATGTGCAACTTTCTCTTATGCCTGACAGCCTCACCATCCTCTATAGGAATGGTTTTGGTTCAAACACATGATGATCACAATGAGAATGTGGTTTTCTACCCCTCAAAAGTTCTTATTGGGCCTGAATTATGGTATTCACATGTGGTGAAACTATCCTTGGTGGTTGTTTTTGCTGTCAATCGCTTTCGACACTACATCCTGCTGCGTCAGACTATTGTTCTTGCCCTAGAGAATCCCATGAGACATATTCTATCTTGTCAAGTTATTGGAGGAAAGTATTACAAGTGGATCGTCATCCTCCAGCAATTCGATTTGGTTTTCACTACTACCAAGGCGAAAAAATCCTTAGTTTTTGTAGAGTTATTGTCAGAATTTCCCCAAGTGAATCCGGATGAAGTAGTGCATGATCCTATGCTAGATAAATCTATTTATTTGGTCAAATCTACTAATCCTTGGTATGGAGACATCCTTTTCTAACTCTAAACACAATGTTTCCACCTAGATCTATCGTCATATGACCGTCGTCGCATCTGCCACGAGGCTAAGCACTACTTAGTGCTCAACGATAATTTATATTGTCGTGGCGCTGACTCAGTTCGTCAATGTTGTCTTACCCTTGTCGAGGCAGAAAATTTTCTTAATGATTGCCATGCTGGGTCATGCGGCGAAAATCTTTTGGGCATTGTTATTTCCCATAAAATCTTGCGCGCAGGATACTACTAGCCAACTCTATTCAAAGACTGTAATAATGTAGTCTAGCAGTGTCATTCTTAACAAACCTATACAAAGAAAATGCGTGCATCACCTGCCCCTCTTCATCTGGTTGTCTTTGTCGGTCCCTTTTCTAAATGGGTCATCAACTTCATCACTTGTAATCCTACTTCCTCTGATAGACACGACTACATTGTTGTTGATGTGGACTATTTCATGAAATGGGTTGAAGCCATTCCCACTTTTTAGGCTGATGGAGAAACCACCACTTTATTACTATTTAATCAAGTCATCTGTCACTTCAGTGTACCTCGCACGATCTTTACAGACCATGGCTCCCGTTTTCATAACCATATGATTTCTGATTTAACATTTATGCTTGGTTTTCACCAAGATCATTCGTCTTCCTACTACCCACAGGCTAATGAATAGGTTGAAGCCATTAATGGCATCATCAAGATCATGATCCATCGGTTAATAGGCGATCATAAAACCTGATGGTACAGAATGTTATATTCTTCACTTTAGGCATACCGAACATCAGTAAAAAATCATATAGGCTTCACGCCCTTTTAGCTATCTTACAACCTTGAAGCAATTCTTCCTATCGAGTGCTAGATTCTCTCCCTTTTTCTTGCCATTGAATTCCTTCCCGGTATTATTGCCAAAGAAGATCGCTTACTCTCACTTAATCATCTAGATGAGAGTGTCGAGACACTACTCTAGTTTTCGAAGCACATAAGTGCTGAGTCAAAGCCCAATACGACAAACACGTCAAACCTTGTTCTTACCAAAAGAGTGACCTCTTCCAAATTTATGTTCACAAACATTATCTCTTGGGGGGTCGGAACAATTCAACCACAATGGGTCGGTCCATATGTTGTCATTATGGTTCTTTTTAAAGGATCCTACAAACTCTAGGACTGTGATGAAATCCCACTCACAGAGCCCCATAACGGGATCTATCTGAAAAAAGTATTTTTCCTATTGTTCTATTGGGCATGTTCTTTGTAATTTTATGTATATAAGTTTTGTTTCTTTTGGTGTGTCTGGACATTTTTTGGCTTTTAAATAGTTATTTGTCTCATGCACGTCTCTTTTTTTGACACATATTTCCACGTCACCCTTATCATACGTCGGATATGCGGATGGTGCTAGTCATCACACAGGGGACATTGCATCAGTTACTTAGGTTCTTTACACACCTGAGTTGGAACTACTTAGTTCCGAGGGTTGGGGGGGGTATTCCTTGGTTATGCCACCAACAATATTTTTGAGTATATGTTGGTCATCAAACTCCTTACAAACTCTTCATCTCATGACATCTCCAATTTAGTGGTCAGGTTAGACTCTCAGCTTGTTGTTATGTATTTGACTAATCACTATCACATTCGCAATCCAATCTTGTTATGTTACTTTTTAAGGGTACGCATTTTGGAACGCCAGTTTGAATCTCTTACTTACAAACACATTCCAAGAGAAGATAATGCATTAGTTGGTTCATTGGAAAATTATGTACTAGATTGGCATATTTCACATCCCCTATAGTTACATCCATGAATATACAATTTTCATTATAAAATCTACATAAACAACACCACATATACCATCAAAATTGCCGAAAAATATCTATATATATGTATATTGCTTCCAGTGTTTTTACATCAAATATTCCCAAAACTTGGGTGATTTATACAAAATGGATTTGCTAAGCCTCACCCTGATACCTGATGGAAAAAATCTACCCTTGTTGAGGCCCCTTCTCATGATAACAGATCATTTCTCTAGGTAACCTCCTTAGAGGCACCAAAAACCACTCTGGCACCCCCACTGTGTGTTGCTGCATATGGATCAATATCTCTCTCATGGGAAGAGGTGACACACCCATGCTCAATCCTTCAAGGTTCATAGAAACCTTGAGCAGACTCTGTTTGTCATCTCCCTCTTCAACAGTTGTCACTACCTCTGCTATTGCTCGAGCCCCAGGTAGATGATCACCCATCCTAGCATGGTGGAGAACACCCGCAAGATAGTCCAGTGGCACATTTGTGTCAAGCAAAGATTGAAGTTAGAAATTTTCACCCATAACAAAAAATTGCATAAACTTAAAAAGACAAAAAATACTTTTCTCTCTGATTCATCCTCTTACCTAGTGGCCCCCATTGAATGCCGATTGGCAAGATCAATTCCAGATCCCCTGTGTAGTTCATCCTAGAATACAGTTAGTCCTCAATCATGGGGATCTAACCTCTGGGCCACTCAAATAAGTCATCGTCAAAGAATTCCTAATTGTTCCACCACCTGTGTGAGGTGCTAAGGCTATCCACTGATCTTTTCTGGGTTCCTGGGACTGGCTATGATCAGACTCACTCGAGGCCTCATCACGGGCACTTTATCTGGTATGAAGGATACAATTAGGGTACCATGCCCAAGCTCTTTTTGGCCCGAGTCTTACATGCTTTCAACTCTCCTTTCACTTGTTGAAGGACTCCCACACACCATTTGAACACTTGCGGCTGTAAGCAATCCAACACCAGTGACAATTGGGCCTTTGTAGCCACATGTTGACTCTTAAATCCTGCCAGGTGCACGATCATCCTTAGAATAGACCTCAATGGTATTGATGCCACCCACCTTACTGGAATCATGTTACTCACTGGTTAACTTCTTGCTATGCAATGTGTTCGAATCAAATCCACTGTGGTTCTGCGATCCACTCTCCCTCCTGTCAAGTTTACTTGTGAACCTTTGCATAATAAACCAATGAGGAAATAAATATCATCTCGCTCGATTGAGAGCTCATGATCCCCAATACTAAACCTTGTTGTTCATCCCACTATTGGATGATCCAACTCAAGAGATCTTCCTAACTTTTCATCAGGTCAAATCTGGCATATTTAACAGCCCGTACCGTCTCAAAGCTACTAAACATGCCATATCATTTAGCATTTGTAGTTCCTCATCGTCGTGAGCTCTTTCTCCCCAAAGACTCATCTTTATTGACCCGATCCCTACATCACAATAGCCCTTACTTAGTTTCTGTCCAACAAATTCACCCTGGGAATTGAGAAACTTTAGTTTCCCTTGTACTTGGTCAGCTAATGCGACCCTCCTTACTCCAAAGAGTGTGCTAAACACGTCCCTCCTTTTCGGGAAGGGCATGGTAATGTACCCCATGGCCTGGGCAACTTCATTAGTCGTCCAATTCCACCTAGGGCTTTCACAAAAACTAGAAATTGCTAGCAACAAACATTAATTAAGGAATCAAATCCAAGCTAAGGATCCATGCTCTTACATGGAATTGATGAAAAGTGAAATGGTTTCCTGGTCTGCTCGCAACTACTCAGGAACATTCTACTCCTTTTTCTCTCCAGAGCACTCTCACAAACTTCAAATGGTGAGAATGATGGTATGCTTCCCTTCTTATAGTCACTCTGGAGGTATGACTCATCTCAATTAGTCTTAAGTTTTGGAGCAATTCTTTCCTGCTTTGTTTAACATGCACCAACACGCTATTCTGTCAAATTTTACATATGCTCTAATGATTTTCACAGTTTTTCTACGCAGATTTGACCATATTTGTCTCTATATGAGAACATTATTTTTTGGGATTTTTTTCTTGCTCTTCAAATCAAAAATCCCCAAGTTACCTTCTTTAGGCTCGTAAAACTCCCACGAAGATGATTTGAGCAATTATTTTATCTCTTTTTCTTTCTCCCTAAGTGGAAAAACACATCGAGTTTCCTTCATCTGACTCGTTAAAATTTCACGAAGAATATCGAGTTTACTCTGTCCCCTCGTACTCGTAACAAAATGAGGACGACATCTATTGAGCATAGGTTTATCACTTTATCCTGACTCAATTGACTAACTTATGGAAAATGAACCGTGTTGGGTATACTATTAACCCTTTGTCGCACCCAGTTATAAACTATGGCAAAGGTACCTCTTGGAGTTGTCTTTATGATCTTTTCAGACTCTCTAAATATGAAAAGATCACCAAGTTTTCCCTTTATGGACTCATTAAACTTAATCATATTGGGAAAAATTGAACAAAATAGTGCCTTCACTATCTATATTCTGAAGGATCTTTTGGCAGCAGTAATCTTGTCACTCCAATGAAAATGGCACCTCCTCAACAAATTCCTCTTTCATTAGCTTCTCGTTGAACCTTAGCATCCTATGAGTTTAGCCTTGATACCATGATGTCCTTGCATCCTTGTATCCTAACACTCTTTAGTGTTCTTAAGTCTAAGCTTCCTAGTCTTTTTGATGCCATGTATTCTCTTTTCAAGGGACCTGCCTATCCTCTGCTTCCTGTAACAACCATGCACTTATATGCCTATATTTCCCTTAGTTTGTTTGCCAAATTTCTCTAATCTATATCCAAAACATTCATTCTTGTCCTGTTTTGTGTCAACATATGTAGGACATCTCATTTCCTACCTTTGAAAAATCTCTTCTTATCGACTTCAACATCTTATCTAGGAAGTACATCCAAAAACATCTCAGTACCTTGGAACTTGCAGTCCTCTGTGGTAGGTTACTATGAGTTTGATTGGGGGTTTTTTATCATTATCCCCCAGTTGAATGATTCTACGAGTGTTCAACATCAACACCTCTTATTCTCACTCACTAGATTGTACTATGCATCTTGAAGACCATCACCCTTCTCGATGGCCATCCTTGTGTATGTTGACAATTTTCATTATTGATTGGTAATCAGACAATTTCTCACATGTTAGAATTCAACTCCTTTATTCACATGTGAAAAAATATGTTGTTCATAGAAGCGGTGAACAAGAACTTGGATAGAGGATTACATCACTCAGCCTTGTTTCCTCTCCCAAGTTGCATATATTTTTTTTGGAGACAACTCATCAAATTGATCATATTATGAAAAAGCTCCCACATTGTGCCTATCGGTGGACATGACAGTCATACCTCTCCTGAGAATCACTCTGATTCATCTATTGGGCATGGGTATGCCCGACTCAGGACATGTTCTTATATTTATAACACATGTTGTTGTTTTCAGGTCTCCCCTAGTTACAAAGTTCCAATCCTCTCTCTCTTCAACTACAACTTATAAAGTATTTTGACCATCGTCTTTTTCTCTGACCTCACACTTTAGGAGGGATATTTTATACAGAAAATGACCTCCTAATCAGCTCATAGGAGAAGAGCACTTTGATTGGAAGAAAACCCTAAGTTACAGTCCGATTTTCCAAGGTAAGTCACCCCATAAATAGATAAGAAGCATTCAAACACTACCTATGACCCAACAGGGTGCGTTAATCCCTAGGTTGATGCTCTGTTTTTCCTAAAGGGAAGAGTTACTATATTTTTATGAGATTCTGGATGTCAAAGCACGAGTTGAATGACTAAAACTCCACTTTTCACTCAAATGTTGGCTCCAACAAGCTGGAAACATCCGCCTCAGACCTGTCAAAGGAAATTGCTAATCCTAACAAGAGCACAGAAAGGGGGGAAATCTATAAAGCGAGGCAACATCTAGATTTTTCCTCAATAGAACTTATGAAGAAATTGGAAAGGATTGAGCCTGTCATCATCTATAAATTAGAGGCTAGTCCATTGTAATAAGGAGGGGAATTTAAGCTTTTCTATGTTGTCAAGAAGATGATCGAGAGAGAGAGAGGAGCTAAGGAGCTAAGGGAAAACTTCATTTAGAAACCATGGTTGTAATCATTCTTCTCATATCCGATAATAAAGATAGGATCTTGTTTTTTCTATGTAAGGATGTTGATACCTTCTTTCTATATATGTTGTTTCAATGGCAAAACTGATATTTATCTCAAATGCATGTTAGATTTATATACTATTATATGTTGATGTTTTTTAATCGTTAAAGTTTCATATGTTATGCAGGTTATTTCATGCTTTTTCTATGTGCAAGTCCTTATCTGAGAGGTGGAAGATGATATTTCCCTTGTCACACTAAAAACTCCAGTGGATCTACACCAAGGACTGGAAGGTAACCCTTCTCTTTTGCTTTGTCAATTCCTAGAATAGCATGATTGTTTGCATGTATCTCTGAACAATTGCAGGTCACCTCATTCTGTCTTCCTTAGGTCTCAAGAGGCCTGAGAGGGTTTCCTGTCTACAACCAACCGTGCATTAATCCCTACAACATTGATGTCGGATACTAGGTTGCGCGTCTACTCAAAACACAGATGCTTAGTCCATGCACATGTTCTCCTTATAGACACGTGGATTACGCTGGCTTGGAAGACCTAGTCATGGGGTCGTCAAACCAACGACCCAACCAATTTTGTCCCCTAATCCACACAATCAGTTATACTAACCATCAGAGACCCGCAGAGGATCCATGGGTATCCCTGAGAAACCTGTCGAAACTGTGTGACTTAAACTCAGTCACCTGTACGGTCAGAATTTTTACCCTAAAAAAGGTCGTACAGGTCACCCTTGTATGACCTAGCTCACCTAGTCTACCAAAATGGGAAATTTAGGGTTATGTGTTCTAACTTGTCTCTCCTCGCGTGCTACCTGAGTACACAGGTTGACCACAATGAGAGGAAACTACTCCTAGAACAGCTCTGATATCCAATATAGCAAGTACAAATGAGGTGGCATATGGCCCACATTTCCTTATATATCACCCTCTTTGTCATCTTCTAGATCCTAGTACAAGAGCACACGACCTCCATTTTCAAAATCGTCAAAGTGTTGGGTTGTGTTATATTCTTTCCATGACTAGCTCCCCTAGTTAACCGAGGGGTTAGAGGGGGGGAGGAGCCCCCCTTTTGTTGCGCCGATTGCGCAGTAGGGGGGGTCACAAAGGGGGTGGGTAGCCCCCCTCTACAGGGTCCGGAGTAGTGCCCTGGGGAAAAAAATTTTGGACACTATATTAGGTGGGCAGACCTACCTATGGTTTTGTGCATGGTTTTCGCACATGGTTTTAGGCGCGATGGTTTTCGGTTCATGGTATTGGATGCTTTGGCATGTATAAATATGTATGTAACATTGAAAGGAACATAATGAAAAATCAATCTGGTTATCCCGATTTTGGGATCTAGGGGAAAAGCTTTGTGTATATGTGTTTTATGTGTTATGCTCTCACATTGTTTATTTTCTGTGTTATAGAATTCGTATGCAGGTAATTTCTGTATGGGTTTAAAACCTAAACAAAGACATAAGGATCAGGGCCACATCATCTTCGTCATGGTACCCTTTATTCCATTTCAACCCAAACTCATTTTTGGGCCCACTGAATTCTCAGAGTACCACTTCAGGTGCACCTTATCGTATTCTTCAATTAATCTTGTTCAACCCATTTTATCTTACATATGTTTTTATCAAGATGTTTTCACTTGGGGTATTGGTTGTTGAGGTTGTAGGTACATTAACAACTTCCCACTAGAATCAACATCCCGATGGTCGTCGACAGGGTAGGTGTTATTCGTCACTCAACATGATAGGATTCCTACAAAGCATTGCATATTCTGACATCATTTCTCTAAAATGCACCATAGGGTTCATCATCTTGACCATGTTTACCACCACCTCCCCTTACACGTGTTAAATGTCCACAACCAGTTGATAGATCCTCCCCCTTCATTGATCACCTAATGTTATAGGCCCTCATGTTCTATTTGTAATCCATGATCATCTACTCTAGCCTGCGAGCCATCTCACTTGCATGCCTTGAATATTAGCCTCAGTCCTCTCTTATTTTGTTACTGCTAACCAACCCTACTCCGAGGCCACCTTATTCATTTATGATGGATAAAGACGAAAACTCTCACACATTCTACATTGGGCCTATCATCCCTTCATACAAAATAAGCTCATTTGCGTCACTTCATCCACCTCATCAACCCAATACCGAGAACCCAACCAATGGGGCCCCTGCCCTCCATAAAATACTCTTTAGCTCTATCTTCATGCAAGTCACTATTTTCATGGGGTACTAGTCTCCATGTATGTACATCCCAAACCACCTTTACATTCTTTTGGCAAGTGTACAATTTTTGTTTAGGAAAATGGTCTTCACCCATATTTTCATTCCTTGTACCTAGTGATAGTCCCTATTCACCCTTGGTCAGAGCTCACACATAATCCACATTCATTTACCCTCTTCACGCTAGTCAGAACATACTCACACCTACCCTGGATGTCCTACCGACTCCAGGGCCACTCTTCTCAGAAGAACTGTTTTGACTGCCGCCACTCACATTATAGATTCTAACTTGGGCAAGTTGTCCATATCCATTCATATTGTTATATTTAATTATCTTGCCTTTTGGACCCACTTTATTACAATTTGTTTCACTACACATCTTGATTTCATGAATCATCATTTTAGGCGGTTGATGCCTCTTTCCCGTCGAATTCAACACCCATTTTCCAGGATCGAGGCAGTACCTTGGGTGCTTCCCCCCTGAAGCGAAATCCTCGGGTGGCACATTGGGAATCACTACTTCTCGTTGATGTCATCAGTCCCCCTTACATTCGACACCAATATATTCTCTCATGTCAAGGTGGTATCATACTTCATGACCGTTGCAATTCGCTCATTTAGTCGAAGACCCACTCATCACTTAGCACCTCATGGAGCAGTGCTTACATTTTGATGCATGGGAGGTACCCGTAGTAGAAGACCCATGCATCCACGAGCACCTCACTCAAGCAATGCTTCACCTTTTTGATGGATGGAGGCACCTAGTTCGATATATTTGTCGAAGAAACGCCCTTGCGGGCATCAACAATTATCATCATCAACTATCAACATGTCATCCACTCCAACATTGACTTGACAAGAATATTTCCTGTATGATTGTAACATATAGTCACTAGTCATCATAACGAGCATGGGACATGCCCGCCTCATATAAGAACTTTTTAATTTCAGAGGATGGTTATATTTTATCCTTAGTTAAGTTTTTTCCCTACTCATCTCTACAACAAGCAATTCTCTCTATCAAGAAGTTGATTAGATTCTTAGTCAGGAATGAAAATGTGATGTATTTTAGCTATATGTTTTCTCCTAACCTCATACATAAGGGGGAAACTGTTAACACCAGAAAATTATACACATATTTGTACAATCCAAAAGACACCCAAAGTCATCTAACATAACATACATGTGAATATTTTCAAACTAAAGACATTATGAAGTTAAAAAAATTTAATGTCCCCTAAGGTCTAATGTATAAAATTAAACTGAAAATTGACGACTGTGTGGATTTTCCTTTGATAGTTCCATGACAATGCAGAATTTCCTTTGAAAGTCTGGCAATCGAAGAGAAGGCCAATTCAACAATTTTGGAACCACTCCACACACTTGGAAGATGATTCTCTGACATGTTCCAGTCAAGGAAAGTTGAATTCGAGTTGCCTTGAAGATATGAAGCCTCAATGGAATCCTTTTGTCCTACTCGTAAGTAATTTTCATTCGTGAACCAAGAGAGGGAAGGGAGATTAAAAAAATTGTATACAAATAAGCCATGGGAGAACCAAAGAGAAGACACTGTTATGCTGACAAAATTGCTATTAGAGCAATCCTTCTTTTCTTTGTTTAAGTAGAATAAGTAGAGCACTATTGTGTTGGAAAAGTTACTTCTTGCCATCCATCAATCTAGTGTGGAGAGGACTTCACCATTGACAGAGCCTTGATACTTATTTGATAGAGAGGATAAGCTTGCAAAGAGAGTGAGGAAAGGAACCCCCTTGCTGAGGATTTTTTAGCACCATAGCTAAAATATTTCTTTTCAAGTCTTTTGTATTCTTCTATTTGTATTCATGTTGTACCACTAGCAGTCAATAAAGGGAGCCATTTTCCATAATTGTGTTGAATTGTTTACTTCATTAAGCATTATTTGTGTGTTTATCTCTTTGTTTTAGTTTATGTTTGTATATGCATTGTTTTCACCATTTGCAATTATTTGTTTCTTCATACTTGTCCACTGAAAACAATCAAACTGCTTGTGTTTCTTTGCAGGGAACAACTATTATAGACATATTTGGGCACTTCAACCCCAATCTTATATATCGATAAAATAGGGCTCTATAACCCTTAAAAGAGTTGTTTCATGCCCTAAAAGAACATGGTCATCTGATTACATCATTCCCCAAAAGTTCCACCTAAAAAGCCATCTAGAAATGGCCTAAACTGAACCATACTGACTGCTACACTAGCGAGGTGCGATGCATACTGAGTGATACACTGCTCAGGTGTGATGCATACTATTTGGGCCTTCTATAGGGTGCGATGGGCAAAGATGGACAAATTTTCTGGACAGTTTGCTAAGTGGATGCTCATAGAATCTTCTAGAAACTTCCCCTCTGACACTTGCCTCTTTGAATTCACCAAGGATGAGTAAGAGATCTAAACTTCAGTTATCTCCCCTCTTGTGGAACCAAATGTAATAAGTGGAATGACACTAATCAAACCCCAGAGATGACTCACACCCTTGCACACATCTATAAATGGATCCCTCATCTAAGAGATCTAGAGGCTGGAATATGGTGAATTGCAAGTAAGTGTTGATAGTTTGAGGAAAGAGAATTGTATTGTTGGTGTGATCTTGCTATTTCATGAGGTGAAGAGGGCTTGATGCCGAGAGGATGACGCTGGATCAGACAACTGGGTTGTAATTCTCCCTTCTATTTAATAAAGTTCTTCGAGTTTTCTACCATATAATTGTGCAATTGTGAATGTTAGTGAATGCCATTGTATGTTCATTATATTTCTGATTCCGTAATGATTATGATATAATAGATCAAGATGCTTTGACAGTTCTTTGTTACTGTGTTTCTACAGGTACTCTCCAAGTGGGATAAGTACGGAGAGGAGTTGCAAGTTCTGTTAAGGGGGAGAGAGATTAAGCAAGGAGTAAATCAGAAGATCCAGGTTGGTTCCTTTGTCTTTCTCTTATCTATTATACATAGAAGAAATCATGAATTGCTTTAAACTGTTGTTTCTAGGATAGCTGCCAAACCTAGAGGGCTAGTCAATCGAAAAGACACTAGTTTTCCCAGAAACAAATTGGCGACTCTACTGGGGATCGAATAGATGTTTGTTTGTTGTTATTGTTTGTTTTATAAACTATAGATGGAGCCTGAAGTTAGCCAGGTAGCCTTCGAACTACTCTTGCTTTGCAATTGCATAGTAGATGAATGCTGCTTCAGTCAATCTCCGGTTTAGTTTATGAATTAAACATTTGACTTACAAGCATTCTAGATGCCCTTTTGGTAGCTCAGTAACCTCTCAATATTATTCCTCTGTACTTTTCTCTTTACTGTCCATCATATCTCAGCTTAACTCACTGAAATCAGCTGCACATTTGAGCCAAAACCCATCTCAGTTGCGCTCCCTGGACCATCGCACTGTCTCCCATTGTGACTCAGTATGCATAGCACCTCCTGAGTGCAGTAAGTGTGATGCATCTCAATTTCTGTGAAGCCCAGGTGCGATGACTGAGTGAACTCTTTTTCCATTTTAGAAATCAGGGGTTTTTGTCCTTGTTTTCAGTTTTGTTTAGTTGTTTTGTTGCTTATGAATAGTGCCTCCTTACTGAAGCTTGCTTGCATCACATAGATCAACCTTCATCGATTAGGATTAGTAAATGTTTTTTTTTTATGTATTTTTCCATCATTTACAATCCTTTGTCGAGAAGTTTCTTAAATCGATCTGTCGTTTTGGTACAAAAAGTGTCGTAACTATCGTTTTGTGTCAAAAAGATAAGTGTTGTTGAGTCTTCCTTCCTGGATAGTCGATTGAACTTTTGTCATGTACTTGATTTGATTTGTTGATATGTGAAGTGTTGAAAGCATTTTCTATTCGAAATTGAAAAGTGTCGTTTAGTCTTCCTTTCTATTTTGAAAAAGAAATTGTCGAAAATGTCGCTTTGAGTGAAATATTTCAGGTCTTTGCTATACTTAGTTTTCCTTTTTGGCATTTTTTCACATTAAGGGGAACGAAAAACAAATACATGAATTTTCATTTGCATTTAGTTTGTGTGCAAAATATGATTTAGGAAAATGCACTAGTGTGTGCTCTTTGCTCTTTGTTTGAAAGAAATTGTAATCTTCTTTCCCTAGTAGCTAGGATTTTCATTGCTCAAAATAAACAACGATTGTTTATCATTGTAGATTTCATTTTGAGGAATTTCAAATCAACATCACGCAGTGAACCATTGAAAAGCAAACTTTAAACAAGTTCAACTCTAAAATAAATTTCGATTAACTTAACAATGCTTTGGCACTTAACGCAAGACATCTAGAGGTCTAGACTAGAGATGTGTTTCGGTGTCATAAAAACTAGTAACTATCGTTTTCATCGAAGGTTGGGTGATTCCTCCTCTTTGATATGACAAGTGCTAGCATGGAATTGTGCTCCCCGTACCATCGAGTATATATTGGGAGACCAAAATAGGCTTATATCTGTTGAAAAGTGTGCAACAAGAAATGCTTGTTGAGAATGCAACAAGATGATGGAGCTTAGTGAAAAGAGTTGCCTTCACTAAGTGGGCCCGCAGGCAAATTATGGCGCAAGTTCTATTTTTGATCACAGTGTGGGTGACCACAGTGTGGGTGACCACAGTATGAGTGATCACAGTGTGGGTGACCACAATGTGAGTGATCACAGTGTGAGTGATCAA
The DNA here is from genome assembly GCA_031772625.1 of Pinus tabuliformis. NCBI lineage: Eukaryota > Viridiplantae > Streptophyta > Pinopsida > Pinales > Pinaceae > Pinus > Pinus tabuliformis. The sequence goes on from CM062816.1 coordinate 566,885,273, forward strand.
AGTCTATTTTTAGACTAGCTGTCAAAAATAGAAAAGTCAAATATTATTGTCTCATAATAATATTTGGACTATAAGCTTGATCTTATTCTCTTGGAGCACTTCAGGATGAGCTACGGATGTGGTACATGCAGATCCCAGAAGGAAATACGTGGTTACCTATGGGATGACTAATATTTTCATGCAAGACTTCAGTTAGAACTCAAGTGAGTTGAGTTTAGTGGACTGGAGGTGCAGTTGATGGAGTTGTGTTCAGTTTAGCCTTGTTAAACTAGTTGTATTTAGTCTAACTGATCAATAGACTAGAGATGAGTTAGGTGAATTAGTTATTAATTAATTCACAAGTTATTAACTCATAATGCAACTATAGAATACATCAGTTAACTCAGTCGCATGTCAGTGCATGTTCAGTTCAACAGGGATAGGTGTTAGAGGATGAGATTACTATCAGTTGTGACTATAGCTATGCATGGTGATTTGCACAATCAGAGGGATTGAGTATGCCAATGAATTGGCCAATATCAAGAATTGTAGCCTGTGCTCATGTCCAACAGAGTGTGAGTGATTATTTGCAGGTCAAATACGAGTTTGGTAAGCCATTCTCATCAGTTCTTGAGCAGGTATTGAGCTGGAGAGGCAGGCAAGCAGTGGAATAGATTTGGAGATCAGATCTGAGTTGTATTGTGTGTAACAGGTGGATCTGGTACTGGATTGCTTGTGATAAGCATTATACTTTGTAATGTTACATGATTCAATCAATATAATATACAGACAGTGTGGGGTTTTTAGCGAGATGCTTTCCCCGGGATACATACTGTGTTAATGAGTTTGATTGATGCTTCTATGTGTGCCTATGAATGTTTCTGCTTATGTAAATTGATGATCAACGTAGAAGAGATTACGTATTATACATGTTCCGCTTATAATTGTATGATCAGGATAATCTCTGTGAATATGTGTTAAATTATTCAAAATTTCTACAATATCCTTTATCCATAGGAAGCCGAGTCTGCCACCCTATCAATCGCAATGCACTGAACATAGCATTTGGGAAGATTGACTGTTGTAGATAAGTCCTTGGTAATTTCTCTTTAATTTATCACCAAGGTGTATTTTTCAGTTTTGCGATTGGTTTGGTAATCCCTCTGTCTAGATTTCCAGAGTAGTCACTTTTGTTCCTTTTCGACTCTTTAAAAGAAAAGGTCCATCTGAGCACTTGTCACTTCAGGCTCATTAAAAATCGAAGGGGACTAGAGTCATCTTTAGCTTTTTCTCGACTCTTAAAAATTGAAAAAGCAAAGTTGTGTCAAAGCGTCATTAAAATTTATTAAATTTGGAATAACATCCCTATTCCTTCATTGATCTTAGGTTGAGATAATGGAGTCCACCAATCAAGGAATCCCTTTTGAGGGGAATCCTAGTCCTTTTACTTCTTGGGGAAATATTGGTGCTCCTCATATGGACACATTGTCCCTTCTGGGATTTACCATTGGCCTGCCAGTATGGCTGTTCTCAACCTCTGTGGTTCAAAATACTGTGATTCCTCCGTAATCGAATCAGCATCTAGTTGATACTGAAGTTGACCCTTCACCTTCTTCTTCATTTGTTTCTTCCTCCCCTTCATCCTTTTTGCTTGGTGAAAATAGTGATAGTAGTAACTAGGTGGCTGAGAAGAAGAAGAAATGGAAGGAGAAGAAGAAGAAGAAGAAGCTGATTCAGCAAGGAGGCAACCATGAATCATCTGGTGAAAATCCGCACATTAAATCTCCTAAACCCAAATTTCCATACATAATATGTAGAGGAGACCATTTTCATAAAGATTGTCTGTCCCTCCCTCGTATCTCGAGTGAATGGTCCCCCCATTCGCACAACCAAGTGTCATCAACCTCTGGTGATCATGTTGACAACACACCATCAACTAGTAATAGTGAAGTTCATGGACAAAAAGGAAAAGTCAAAGTTCCATGTAGGTTATGTGAAGGGACCATACCCTTCACCGTTGTCCTTTTTTGGATGAAGCCAAAAGAGTCTTGGATAATTGTCCTGATTCACCGCAGTGACTCCCATATGGATACAGGAAACTCTCCCCAAGTCCATTACTAGTTGAAAAACCGACTGAATTAACTCAACTGTCAGTCGAATCATTGAAAGTGAATCTTCTGAGTCCGTACCTGATGAAAGTCAACAGGTCGAGGTGACAGTTGACCCAATTTTACCTTCAGAAGATCATACCCTTCCCGAAGAGAGTAAGAATGATACCATTCTTTTTGTTACTTCAAAGTCAGAAGAACTTGGGGGCAATCCCCCCGTTCCTTCACAACAGGAGGAAAATCCCCCAGTTCCCACTACTTAAGGGGTTAATTCAACCGTTTATTCGGTACCCCCTCCAAGCAGTCTAGTCGCTTCCTTTGATTGGAATCAACTGGCAAGATCCTGCCTTCCATCTTATGTGCCTTTCCGGATCATAGTACAAGTTTACAAAATGATCGTGTTTGGCACTATCATAGATGAAGGGGCATCAGTGAGTATCCTTTCCTCAACTGCTTGGAAAGCGCTTGGTTTGCCATCGCTTATGCCTGTTACACAGAATTTGTCAAGCTTTAACAAAGGAACCAGCCGACCGTTAGGGATCCTTCCTAAGTTACCAATAACTTTGGGAAGGAAAACCGTTCACCTGAACGTGATGGTAGTCCCAAGACCGTTAGATTACAGTCTACTCCTTGGACGAGACTATGTTTATAACATGGAGGCTATCATTTCAACACTCTTTCGAGTGATGTGATTCCCACATGAAGGCAAATTGTCCCGGTTCAAGCATAGCACCAAGTCGATCATCATCCCTAAACGGTCCTTGTATATCAACGGTGTCTCTTCAACCTTCATTCCATCCACCTAATTACCGCAAGTAGTTTGGTGAATGTAACGAAGCTTAGGGGGCATGCACCCTTGTCTATTTGGCAGACGAACCCAGCTGAAAAGATAAGTTTCCCTGTAGAGATAAGTTTCCCTGTAGGTTATGTGATTGGTCTGACACACCATTCACCTTTGTCTGCTCTGCGTACAAAGCCAAGGAAGTGTTTTGTCTGATCTGCGGATGAAACCATCCTGCATAACCACAGTAGGTTTCCATATAGCTACTGGAGACTCTCCTTTTCACCATGCTAGGGGCATGCAAACTTTTCATTTCTTTTTCAATTTTCATTTTCTAGATTTTTAGCTTTTTCATTTTCTAGCTTTTTAGCTTTGTTCCTAGCTTTTTAGTTTTGAGCTTGCGTAGAAATAGAAACTAGACCAAGCATATGTTTGTTCGTTTCAAGCTTGTAAAAACAGTGAAACCCACACCGAGCATAGTTCCCCCCACGGTTCATGCTTGTTAAAAAATGAACCCACCTTTAGTAATTACCCTCTATGATTGCCATGCTATCAGCCTTTTGAGCGTTGGTTGTGTATCTCTCATCACCTCCATTCTTTTGGCCGATCATATGCTTCCACTTGGTTGTTTACAATTTTGAGGAAGAACTACGACGAGTGGTCCTGTTAGCCAACCTCTTCCCAGAAATCACAATTCTTGAGAAGTTCCAATCTTACCCGAAACCAGTTGCTACCCTAAAACACCACTCGTTCCTAAAAAACGAGCCTTCTTTAAACCCTTTTAAGAATCGTTAAATATGAAAATATTTTCGAGCAATTGGCCTTTCTAGCTCGTTAAAGTGATTGGAAGTGCCATCCCTCTTTTATACTTTAATATTTTTCATACCTAAGGGATTATCTCACGAAAAATTTCGAGCGCTTGTCTTTTTCGGCTTGTTAAAGTGATCGAAAAGTCATCCCTTTTGTATTATTTTAATATTTTTCAGACTTAAGGGATTATCCTATGAAAAAGAACTGTTGGAGTTTCCTTTTAGTCCCTTTTCAAACTCTCTAAACATGAAAAGGACTGAGTTATCCTTGTTGTTAAACTTGTTAAAACAATAGTGACAAACTCATCCAGACGAGACAAAGTTTCCTTTTCGTCCATTTTCAAACCTTCTAAACATGAAAAGGACCAAGTTATCTTTGTCGTTAAACTTGTTAAAACAATAGCAACAAACTTGTCCACTTGACGATAACGAGTTTCACTGACGCTAGACTCGTTAAAACATAGCGACAGGTTTTCCCGAAGGGCAAATTATAGAACAAGCATATGTTATCCTCCTCAAGCGTAAAAAAAATAAAGAGGTACTGGTTAGCAATGACCGGGGAGAAAGGGAAGAAAAAATAAAAAATTTATGGTAGTAGGTCGCTCTTGAACATGACACTTTCACTTCGTTTCCGTGATCGAGTTGGGTTGGGTTATTCCATTCAACGGTGGTCTCACTATTGTTCTTTCACACCATCCATTTTTGGGGTTAACGCTACCAATCCATCCCAGTGTCACCGATATGTTCAAGAGAAGTCATTCAGTTGAGAATTCACCATCCAGTTAATGCCTCATCCACTGCAATACCTACAACCTCCATTTTTGATGACCGCCATTCCTGAACCTTGTGTCGTCAGATCATTTTCACCTCCAGAAATCATTTGCTTTGTTTCATGTTGTAGATGTGGGATACATTAAGGCCCTCCTACGACGAGTCACTTCTTGTCGACATCAGCTCATTATCCAAGAAGTTGACTTAGAAACAACCCTTTCGGTGCTTTGAAGCTTGCATGCCTCAATGGCAAGTTTCTCACTTCTGGTGACAGGTTGACATCAATGGCCTTTGACCGAAGGATTTTGTGTGGTGTTCAAAATCGGATCATATATTCACACCATGTGAATTGTACTGTAGTACCTTGAGGGTCATCATCATTATCGGTGATTCCTCTCATGTCTGTTAACAACTCACATTATTGGCTGGTAATCAGGCAATATCTTTCCATGTTCGACTTCAGAACATCTTTTCACATGGATCAACTTGTACATTGGGTGAAGATTGAATGAGTTTGATGACCTCGGATCTAGTTTCATCCATCTGGGCTATGATACATTCAGGGATATAAAAAAATCAAATGTACAAGGCTGCTACACATATGGTCATCCAAACCAAGGATGATGACTCTACATATGAAGAATCACCAGTCTACATCTGCCAATGACTATTTGATATATATACATGAAATGAATTTATAAAGTTGAGCATGGGAATGCCCGCCTCAGCTAGATCATGAAAATTATATTATGATGATGTATTGTATTGTATCTTATACAGGTCACCTTCCAGTTTCAAAACCTCGGATCCTCATGATAAAGCATTTCACCCGACATCAGAATTTACGACTTCATGCTTTAGGGGGCAACTGTTATAGACATATTTGGGCACTTCAACCCCAATCTTAGATGTTGATAACCTAGGGCTCTTTAACCCCTAAAAGAGTTGTTTCACACCCTAAAATAACATGGTCATCTGATTACATCATTCCCCAAAAGTTCCACTTGAAAAACCATCCAGAAATGGCCTAAACTGAACCATACTTACTGCTACACTGGCCAGGTGTGATACATAATCAATGATACACTACTTAGGTGCGATGCATACTGTTTGGGCCTTCTATAGGGTGTGATGGGCGAAGATGGACAAATGTCTGGGACAGTTTTCTAAGTGGATGCTCATAGAATCTTCTAGAAACTTCCCATCTGACACTTGCCTCTCTGAATTCGCCCAAGGATGAGTAAGAGATCTAAACTTCAGTTATCTCCCCTCTTGTGGAACCAAATGTAACAAGTGGAATGACACTAATCAAACCCCAGAGATGACTCACACCCTTGCACACATCTATAAATGGATCCTTCATCTAAGAGATCCAGAAGCTGGAATATGGTGAATTGCAAGTAAATGCTGATAGTTTGAGGAAAGAGAATTGTATTTTTGGTGTGATCTTGCTATTTCATGAGGTGAAGAGGGCTTGATGCTGAGAGGATGACGCTGGATCAGACAACTGGGTTGTAATTCTCCCTTCTATTTAATAAAGTTCTTTGAGTTTTCTTCCATATAACTATGCAATTGTGAATGTTATTATTTGTGAATGCCATTGTATGTTCATTATATTTCTGATTCCGTAATGATTATGATATAATAGATCAAGATGCTTTGACGGTTCTTTGTTACTGTGTTTCTATAGGTACTCTCCAAGAGGGATAAGTATGGAGAGGAGTTGCAAGTTCTGTCAAGGGGAAGAGAGATTAAGCAAGGAGTAAAGCGGAAGATCCAGGTTGGTTCCTTTATCTTTCTCTTATCTATTATACATAGAAGAAATCATGAATTGCTTTAAACTGTTGTTTCTAGGATAGCTGCCAAACCTAGAGGGCTAGTCGATCGAACAGACACTAGTTTTCCCAGAAACAACAACCAACTACTAAGAAGGTGTCTTTTGGTACCCCATTGCTACAAAAACACTACATCATTTACCATTAACCATAAGGGATTATGGCATCTCCTCCAGACTTTGCAGTTGAAATGTGCTAGGGAATTTTTTTTGTAACAATGAAAGGACCAATCCATAGCTTTGGGTATGTTCCCCTTTCTCCTCATGTGATGTTGGTTTGATGGGCCCTGACCCAGGTTTAGTGTTAGTTAGCAAAACAAATCCCTACACAACTGGCCCTTTCGCCATCAATCCATGGAGTGCAGATTGAAGTCTCACCTGAAGCAGTATGGGGGGATGTAGGAACCAAGTTTCCGCACAATGAGATGGTTGTGGTGTCGATTTTATACCTTAACCCTGCCTTCACACTGATTGATAAGCCTTTAGGGCTTATCGATGTACTTCTCTATTAGCCCTTTAGAACCTCCGTGGAGGTATGTGATAGTCCTTCGTGTAGCCCTAACAAGCATTCTCGGTGTTAGGTTCCTATACCAACAAGAGTCATAATTTTGAATGGCTAAGGTTAAGCCTTGTAATATGTACATACCTTTGCTTTCTGCAAATGTTTTCCATATTGAAAAATAAAAAAATGAAAAGAGGGTATGTCCTAAAATAAAAATCAAAGGACAAAAAAGAATAAGAAAAGGTCCAAAAATGTGAAAAAAATGAACCCCAAAAACAAAATACCATGAAAGTGTGCAAGTCAAAATGCCACTACTATTTACTTTTATGCATAATAATGATTGTGTCTAGCTTGTTATTCATGCCACAATCCATGGTAATCAAACTATTTAATCTTGATTATGCCATGCTTTAAATTTCATGTTGATAGTTAGAGAATAAAATTTGACCAAACTGTTTAATCTTGGCAGATCATTAGATAGGTAGAGTAAATAAAAGGAGCTCATCAGTTTAATTTGAGCCCTTGGATGATATAAAGTTAGAATTAGATAGTTTCCCGCTTTAAAAGAAAACGGATAAGGGTTTGCTAGCTCAAATGCACCCTAATAAAATGAAGAAAAAATGGTAGGATGAGTAGATGGGTAAGTAGAAGAAAGGTTGCAGAAGTATGATGATTGATTAGACAAAAGCACATTTATCATCTTTCAACATATATTTCAAATGTGAATGGGAAATTAAGCATGCATAAGGTTTACAAAGTCAATTAATTAAATTCTCCCATTCATTTCACCCCTTTACTTTACTAATTTCCCATAAATAAATTCAAAGTGCTCAAAAACCTTTAAGTCAAAGAGGCTCAGAGCATTTCTCTGACTTTTGGAGGGACCGGACCCTCGGCTTAATGACTTAAGGACAACAAGTACTAGATTCCCCCTCATAAAAAATTCATCTCCCTTCATTCCCCCTCATTTCCCTAATAAAACCTCTTTTCCTAAGGTTAAAACATTATTTGCCTAGGGAAAGTAATCACCCCCATGTAAAACCCCTTTTTACCCAAAACCCACAAAAACACTTTAACCTAAGTTATAATGCATATATGCAAAAAGCAAACAAATCACAGAAAATACATTATGCTTAGCACAATTCATTTCCATCGTTTCCATATTAACTTCTAATTTTTATATATTAATTCCCATTAATTCCCTTTCCCGTATGTATATATTAAATCCCTTACATTAATATCCCTAGACCTAGTTTTAACTATAAAACTACGAATTTCACCCAAACCCGACAAAGCTCATTAACTGATCGATTCATGATTACGTTAAGTAAAACTCCGCAAATCACCCCCACCGCCTAAGTTCATCATTAACCCATGCTTAATCACCATACTGCCGCAATTAACCCATCGCCCCCCTCCCTTTACCCTCCTCTCTCGTTCGCAGTGCGATAACTATCTGATCTGAAGGCTCACATCCAACACTCATAAGCCATTTCGGATAGGATCATCCACTGAATTATACCCACCCGAAAAAGTGGTTTTCTGCCCGGCCCCTGATGCTATGTGTCATTCAATGAGTGGAATCGGGCGACCCCTCCCGAATACCACCAAGCCCACAAAAGCGGTGCGAAATAAATTGCTTACCGCCCTCTCGCTAAATGACAAAACCATCTATTGTTCACTTTGTGCCAAAATTCAAAAAAATCAAACCTTTACCCGTTTAAACACGAAAACCCCAATTTTGCTCGTTTTCACCTGTTTGTGCAGTTAAACCCTGTGTAAACCCTTCTATGCCACCTGAAGCCTTTGCTAAACAATTCAAGCATGGTTTACCTCCCGAAAGCACTTTGGAATCACTCCATAGACCTATAAAGCTCGATAAAGCCATTAATGACTCTCCCTATCAACCCAACGTTTTCCTAACAGTTTGTTTTATTTTATAGGCGATCAAAAGACCACAGCCTTGGATAAACAGTCTTAATACTAGTCATAAGACCTATTTACTCTGAGATTGTTATCAAATCTATTCAAACAGAGATGGAAAATAAAACATACAGTTAAAAGACAAGTAGAGGGAACATGGAATTAAATGATTTATTGTTGAAATGGACAGTAAAAACCTAAAATATATAGTGGAGGTAAAAGGACACAATAAAGAATAGTCAAATTGTATCAGGGTTAAAGAGTATTAGATTGAAAACCAATTCAAGTAAATCAGCTAGGATGAAGGCAAACAACAGGGAAAATTACAAAGCATACAGATTCATGGCATAGTGAAGATATATGAAAAAACAGAGCAGTAAAAGTAAACATGGAGGCAGTAAGGGTTAAATAGAGATGAAAACACTTTCAGTAGAAATAGTAAATTTTATCCAAAGTAAAAGTGAAAAACATCTAAAAGGAATTTAAGGTTAAAAGATGAAATCAGAGCAGAAATGGTACATTCTTAAGAAATTTCCTGTTTAAGTCATAGTTTTTCAGAAACTAGTTCGGCCAATCCAAGATTAAGTTTGAGAAACCAGAGGAGGTTTTTGTTCCTAAAAGGATAATATACAAAAACATATCTCACGTTTTACACATGTATTACCAAAAGTGAGATAAGCGCATGTCTTCATAGCCTATTTTTCGGACTCTGCAAAGTCCTATTTTTGACATCTTTTTACAGAGAATATTGTGAATAGCTGGAGCTGAATTTTGGGAAACTGAGAGAGGTTTATCTCAAAAACATACTTATCTACAATAACCTCTTTCACTTTTTACATATCTATCTTGGATTGAGATATACAAAGGTATCAATGGACCCTAATTTTGTAGAATTGTTGGGGCAGAATGCACAAAGAAAGGATGCAGTTAGTGACTTGGATGCCTCATCATCAATTAAGAGTTGCTATCAAATTCGAATTTATCTTCTTTGTCACCCTCAATCCATAAATATAGTGCCAAATAGATTCATTAGTTTTGAGTGTCCTTTATTTAAGTTCTATTAATGTAAAATAGTTTGAGATATTTGTAAAACCATTCTTGATACTTTTTCAAGATATTTCAGTTTAGAATTTGTATAAATACTTCTTTATTTGAAGTATTTTGGGTGGATTCCCAGACATTTCTATAGAATTTTTCTCTCAAATCAGAGTTTTATTGTATCAATGACTAGATTGGCTTACTGGATCAAGGAATAAAGATAAGATATTTTACAGGATTCTTGTGTAAAGCAAAATACAACTAAGTATTCTCCTATGTTCAATGTTATTTTCCTTATGTTTTTTCCATAATATTTTGTGTAAATTTCTAAAATATAAATGTATAACAAGGAATGATATGTCAGAAATTTCTTAAACGCACTCTGTCTTGATTGTTTTATATTCTGAATGTTTTCTCCTAAACTATCTTAGCTAGGGAATTCTTAACTGCTCCTTAGCTTCCGTAGTTTCTCCTCTGATATATAGCAAAGGATTCTTAATTGCCCTTTGTTCATGATCACCCTCTGTTCATCATTCTGATCCCGGTCCAAGGATTCTTAAGTGCCCTTTCACTCTGGTTAGAACCACTTCACCCATTAGGCTTAATGATTTGCATTTTGCTTTGCTAGCTTGCCCTGTGAACATTCCTTTTAATGATCTGGTCCAGTTATGCTATCCATTTGTTGACTCCATAGCCCAATGGCTTGAAGAACTAGCTCTATCCATCTGCTCCAAGAATTCCACCACCCAATCTTCAACACAAATCAAAACCCCCCCGAACTTTCATAACTAGCCTAATATCCCATCAGACAAAGCTAAATCATATAGAGAGAGCCCTCTCTAGACTTAGGTTGGCTAGAACCTAAGCCTAAAAGTTGGTTTGTGGTTACTCCAGTGATTTCTTTTCTTAACCTTGGGAAATTACTGGGTGATAACATAGTGGCGACCATACTGGGGAGAACTAACATTTTCTTCAGAAATGTTTTGCAGGTTCAGATCTGATCTATGATGGTGGACAGTGATCAGACACACAAAGGTTAAAATCATCCACCAGTCGACTCCAAATCAATTTCGCAATCAAGACTCCACTGGAGGAATGAACCTGAAAAAACGTTATGAAAGATCAGGCTTTTAACTTGGATTGTTATACAAGACATTATGTTCTTTCTCATAAATAAAGTTTTTCAATGTATATTGTATTTTAGAGAAGATTTTAGATTAATTTTAGATTATTTCCCTTCGAAAATTGTAGATATAAAGTCTCCTTACACATTTGAGCAGCATTCTTCCAACTCTTATGAAGATCATTTTCCAATTGAGGAGCATCAAACAATCAAGACTAATCATACAATTCCTGTACATATTCTAGTACCTCATAAAGTCCTTGATCGATATAAACCACCCATTTTACCTACTACACTCCATGTTTTCCCTAACAATTATTACAAGCATCTCCCTAGGTTTGATGGAGAGAATGGTATCACTGCTCAAAAAAATATTCAAGGTTTTGAGAATTATCTAGACTTATATGAAATTGATGAAGATGATGTTATTATAAGGCTTTTTGCTCTTTCTTTGAAAAGTAGAGTAAAGAGTTGGTTCAAGAATTTACCTAATGCAAGCATCTCAAATTTCCAACAGTTTGTCAAAATTTTCCTTGATAGATGGATAATCAAATTCAATCTTCTTGTGATCATAGAAGAATATAATCAGTTAAGAAGAAATCCAGATGAAACAATACAACATTTTTCAGATAGATTTAATCAAGCCTATTATTCAATGCCATCAAATATAAGACCTCCCCCTGATTTAGCTCTTTTGCATTACCCAAGAGCATTTTATCGAGAGATAGAATTTCAGCTAAGAGAAAGAAACCCCTCAACACTGGAATAAATGCAAAACATGGCAATAGATGTAGAAGTTAATCTGCAAATTAGAAGAGAAAAGTTGAAAGAATAAGTAGAGGAAAACAACACTGCAAAGGAAAAACTCGACATTTTGATGAAGAAAACAAAGGAAAGGATGCAGAAGATCACCATGAAAGATGAATTTTTTGCTCAAAATCACCATGACACATTTATTCCACAACAAGAAGAGATTGAGAATCATGAACAAATTCCTACTAATTCCAACTACCATAGATCAGAACATAGATTCATAAAGCAATATGTGGAGGAGAAATCTCCTGATCTAATGTGTATGTTTGATGACATTACTTCTTTTGATGATTTGCCCAAATATGATGAGTATGATGATAATTATGTTCTTTAAATCCAAACTAACTTTACAGAGCAATTAGAAGCTAGTTTACACAATAAGGAAATTCAATTTCAGTAGCTTGAAAACAATGATCATTTTATCCACATTAGCTATGAAAGTGAAGAAAATTTGGAAATAAGTGAAGCTTCTTTGTCTCTTTGTTTTGAATCATTTCAGTTTTTAAAGGAAATGTGGTATAATATCTCTAAAGAAAAAGATGAGCAACTTGTAGAAATCTATGAAGTTCCATTCAAACCTATGAGTAGTAATTTGCAACAATCCTTCCAAGTTTTTTGTGATCCCATAATTGATGGGTTGGATAGTGAATGTAGTCAGAATTTTTCTTCATTAACTAACAATCAAATTCAGGATCAAAATGATAAAGGTTTCATCAGTCAAACATTTCAATCAGAAGAAATATCATCACAAAGCTTGTTTGAAAATATGCAGGGTGATAAAGGTGAAAGTGATATTTCAGTTTCATGGCATGGAGGCCATCTACAATAGATGTACAATTGCTTAAATCAGTTCAAAAATAGTGTGTATATTTTGGAAGATCCTTTTGTACAGTTTCTAGAGTCAACAAAGGAAATCAAGTATTTCCTTATTTTCTTATTTGTTGACAAGGTTATAATTGGCTTTAGAATCTCAGTTTAAATCACAAAAAAGCACAAGCAACAAAATTCACCAATGTATATGATGCTTGAATGGTTGCATTGGCTATTTCATTTTACCTAACCAACAGTCAGAAAGCTGATTAGAGTAAGTAGGTAGAATTTCAGTTTGAATAAATTCAGTTTTCAGCAGAAAGTTTATGTTAGATCAGATTTCAGTTTGCAGAAAAGGGTGTATTTTCAACTCAAAAGTTTTAGTCACAAATATTATACAACAGAGCATATACATGTGTGCGATTGGCCCAATGGATTAGGCTACTAGTCGATGGTGTTCTTGACATTTCACAACAAAATTCCATCCCCAAGTGGAGCCACTATTAGGTTCCTATACCAATAGGAGTCATAATTTTGAATGGCTAAGGTTAATCCTTGTAATATGTACATACCTTTGCTTTCTACAAATGTTTTCCATATTGAAAAATCAAAAAATGAAAAGAGGGTATGTCCTAAAAGAAAAATCAAAGGACAAAAAAGAATATGAAAAGGTCCAAAAAAGTGAAAAAAATGAACCCCAAAAACAAAAGACCATGAAAGTGTGCAAGTCAAAATGCCACTACTATTTACTTTTATGCATAATAATGATTGTGTGCAGCCTGTTATTCATGCCACAATCCAAGGTAATCAAACTATTTAATCTTGATTATGCCATGCTTTAAATTTCATGTTGATAGTTAGTGAACAAATCTTGGCAGATCATTAGATAGGTAGAGTAAATAAAAGGAGCTCATCAGTTTAATTTGAGCCCTTGGATGATATAAAGTTAGAATTAGATAGTTTCCTGCTTTAAAAGAAAATGGATAAGGTTTTGCTAGCTCAAATGCACCCTAATAAAATGAAGAAAAAATGGTAGGATGAGTAGATGGGTAAGTAGAAGAAAGGTTGCAGAAGTATGATGATTGATTAGACAAAAGCACATTTACCATCTTTCAACATACATTTCAAATATGAATGGGAAATTAAGCATGGATAAGGTTTACAAAGTCAATTAATTAACTTCTCCCATTCATTTCACCCCTTTACTTTACTAATTTCCCATAAATAAATTCAAAGTGCTCAAAAACTTTTAAGTCAAATAGGCTCAGAGCATTTCTTTGACTTTTGGAGGGAACAAACCCTTGGCTTAATGACTTAAGGACAACAAGTACTAGATTTTCCCTCATAAAAAATTCTTCTCCCTTCATTCCCCCTAATTTCCCTAATAAAACCCCTTTTCCTAAGGTTAAAACACTATTTGCCTAGAGAAAGTAATCACCCCCATGTAAAACCTTTTTTCCCAAAAACCCACAAAAACAATTTAGCCTAGCTTATAATGTATATATGCAAAAAGCAAACAAATCATAGAAAATACATTATGCTTAGCGCAATTCATTTCCGTCGTTTTCATATTAACTTCTAACTTTTATATATTAATTCCCATTAATACCCTTCCCATATGTATATATTAAATCCCTTACATTAATATCCCTAGACCTAGTTTTAACTATACAACTACGAATTTCACCCAAACCCCGACAAAGCTCATTTACTGATCGATTCGCGATTACGTTAAGGAAAACTCCGCAAATCACCCCCGCCACAATTAACCCATCCCCCGACCCCCCTCCCCACCCCCCCCCCCCCTTACCATCCGTGCTGATTCGCAGCATGATCACCGTCCAATCTAAAGGCCCACATCCAACGCTCATAAACCGTTTCGGGTAGGATCATCCGCCAAACGATACCCACCCAAAAAAGTGGTTTTCCACCTGACCCCTGATGTTATGTGTCATTCAATGAATGGAATCGGGTGACCCCTCCTGAATACCACCAAGCCCACAAAAGCGATGCGAAATAAACTGCTTACCGTCCTCTCGCTAAATGACAAAACCGACTACTGTTCACTTTTTGCCAGAATTCAAAAAAACAAAATTTTACCCGTTTAAACACGAAAAACCCAGTTTTGATCGTTTTCCCTGTTTGTGCAGTAAAACCCTATGTAAATCGTTTTGTGCCACCTGAAGCCTCTGCTAACCAATTCAAGCATGGTTTACCTCCTAAAAGCACTTTGGAATCACTCCATAGACCTATAAAGCTTGATAAAGCCATTAATCACCCTCCCTGTCAACCCAATGTTTTCCTAACAGTTTGTTTTATTTTACAGGCAATCAAAAGACCACAACCTTGGATAAACAGTCTTAATACTAGTCATAAGACTGATTTACTCCAAGACTGTTATCAAATCTAATATCTATTCAAATAGAGATGGAAAATAAAACATACAATTAAAAGACAAGTAGAGGAAAGATGGAATTAAATGATTTACTGTTGAAATAGACAGTAAAAACCTAAAATATACAGTGAAGGTAAAAGGACACAGTAAAGAATAGTAAAAGTGTATAAGGGTTAAAGAGTATCAGATTGAATACCAAATCAAGTAAAGCAACTAGCATGAAGGCAAACAACAGGGAAGACAATTACAAAGCATACAAATTCATGGCAAAGTCAAGATAGATGAAAAAACAGAGCAGTAAAAGTAAACAGTAAAAGTAAACGTGGAGGAAGTAAGGGTTAAATAGAGATGAAAACACTTTCACCATCAACAATGAAGTTTATCCAAAGTAAAAGTGAAAAGAGTTAAAATGAATTTAAAGTTAAGAGATGAAATCAGAGCAGAAATGGTACATTGTTCAGAAATTTCCTGTTTAAGTCATAGTTTTTCAGAAACTAGTTTAGCCAATCCAAGATGAATTTTGAGAAAATGGAGGAGGTTTGTGTTTATAAAGGGCTAATATACAAAAACCTATCTCACTTTTTACACAGGTATTACCAAAAGTGAGATAAGCGCATGTCATCACAGCCTATTTTTCGGATTGTGCATAGTCCTGTTTTTGACATCTATTTGGAGAGAATATTGTGAACCGTTGGAGTTGAATTTTGGAAAACTGAGAGAGATTTATCTCAAAAACACACTTATCTACAATAAACTCTTTCACTATTTACATATCTATCTCAGATTGAGATATACAAAGGTATAAAAGGACCTTAATTTTGCAGAATTGCTGGGGCATAATGCACAAAGAAAGGATGCAGTTAGTGACTTGGATGCCTCATCATCAATTAAGAGTTGCTATCAAATTTGAATCTCTCTTCTTTGTCACCCTCAATCCATAAATATAGTGCCAAATAGATTCATTAGTTTTGAATGTCCTTTATTTAAGTTCTATTAATGTAAAACAGTTTGAGATATTTATAAAACTAGTCTTGATATTTTTTCAAGATATTTCAGTTTAGAATTTGTATAAATACTTCTTCATTTGAAGTATTTTGGGTGGATTCCAAGACATTTCTATAGAATTTTTCTCTCAAATCAGAGTTCTATTGTATCAATGACTGGATTGGCTTGCTGGATCAAGGAATAAAGATAAGATATTTTACAGGATTCTTGTGTAAAGCGAAATACAAATAAGTATTCTCCTATGTTCAATGTTATTTTCCTTATTTTTTTTCCATAATATTTTGTGTAAATTTCTAAAATCTAAATGTATAACAAGGAATGATATTTCAGAAATTGCTTAAATGCACTCTGTCTTGACTGTTTTACATTCTGAATGTTTTCTCCTAAACTATCTTAGCTAGGGAATTCTTAACTGCTCCTTAGCTTCCATAGTTTCTCCTCTGATCTATAGCAAAGGATTCTTAATTTCCCTTTGTTCATGATCACCCTTTGTTCTTCATTCTGATCCCGGTCCAAGGATTCTTAAGTGCCCTTTCACCCTGGTTAGAATCACTTCACCCATTAGGCCTAAAGATTTGCATTTTGCTTTGCTAGCCTGCCCTATGAACATTCCCTTTAATGATCTGGTCCAGTTATTCTATCCATTTGTTGACTCCATAACCCAATGTCTTGAAGACCTAGCTCTATCCATCTGCTCCAAGAATTCCACCACCCAATATTCAACACAAATAAAACACCACCCCCCCCCGAACTTCCATAACTAGCCTAATATCCCATCAAACAAAGCTAAATCATATAGAGAGAGCCCTCTCTAGACCTAGGTTGGCTAGAACCTAAGCCTAAAAGTTGGTTTGTGGCTACTCCGGTGATCTCATTCCCTAACCTTGGGAAATTACTAGGTGATAACACTCGACACTTACGCGCCTCTATAACTGATTTGCTATATAGTTCTCCGAATTATCTTAAGTGTTCGCCAATGCTATCATGCAATTTATATTATATTTGCGTAAACATATATCTCTACTTGCGTTCATATAGCAGAGGAAAAAATATAGATTCGTGCATAAATTTAGCAATAAAACATAAATCTAGTGCTTAACATAACATAATCGCATGCAATTGAAAGAAGTAAAATACACATAAATTTCAAAATACTTTTCTTTGTTGATGATCTAGATGTTCAGTACAGACTCTGACTACCCTGTGCACACAGCTGCAGGGTTCTGTGCACTCAGCTGTAGTGTTCTACCCTAGGCCTCTACGCACTCAGGTGCAGAGCCTTCTTCCTACTCTAAGACTCTCACTCTTAGCTCCTTTATAGACTCATCAATGACTCAACTTAACTGAACTGACTCCCTTAGACTCCTCTAAGACCTCCTTTTTATACAATCCCATGGTCCACAGACCAAGGGTGGATCTCATCAAGATGACACAACCTATCTAGACTAAGGGTAGAAACCATTTTTGACTCTTGATATCTTCGCGCTCTGCAACCACAAAATGCAGAGACTTTACATTTCTTTATATAAATTTGGGCCTTCTTCCCCAAAACTTGGGTTTTTAACCCCAAAAATGACCTTAGGGGACCCATTCCCAACAGGTCCCCAAAACAAAAATGGTGACTCGCCCTCGAGTCACTCGACTAGCGTGAAGATCTTGTCACGAAGACCTCCCAACTCTACTTGGACTACTACAACTTTGGCAAAGCACTGTGTTGTCGCTTGCATCATCTCCTCAACTAGCTACTCCATCTCGGGCCCTGTACTATCTAACTACATCTTATGCTAAGTCACTTACAGACCAGCCAGCTTTCCTTCGATGGTGGCGGTGAGCGCATAGGCTTCATCAAGCCAAGGCCCTATTTTGGCCTTGAGGACGCTCTCTTTGCGCTGCATTGCATCCACCTGCTCCTTTAGTACCTTTGCCTCCTGCAGTTTGGCTAGCCTTTGTGTAAGGGCAATGGTGCGCGCCATCGCTTTGACTTCATCATATTGCTGCTGTAGCTCCCAGGCCTCTGTTTCCAACCTTTGCAAGGTGGGATCTTCCTGCAAATTGGTAACCACTTCGAGCGCCTACTCGAAGAGCGCGGTACACTCTGTTACGACATTGTTTACTGCTGCCACAACATCCTTCACAGCTGTCTCACGCTGCTCTCTGACTTCTAGTGGGGTTGAAGGTTGGGCCTTCAGCTGCAGTTCTGCGATCTTGAGGTTCAGGTCAAATTGAACCTTCACCAACTCTGTTCTAGTGTCGTACACTACAGCAACGAGCTTTCGAATCCGCACATCTACAGGCTCATCATCCGGAATGGCCAGCTCTGGGACAGACCTGCATGCCTCAGCCACCACCTTGGCCGTGCGCTCATTTTTGTCTGTGATGGCTTTGACGAGGTTGACAGCAGAATCTCTTTGTACCGTCATCTGAGAATTGTTGACTTTTTGCTCACTGATTACCTGTAATGCGCGCTGTTCGCAGGCCCGAAGTTCCGTGATCATGCCATCCTGTAAATTATGAAGCACCTCACTAGGAAGCGCAGCCAAATTGAGCCCAATTCCTTTGAGGGCACTGACAGCGGGCCTGTGAGCTTCATTCTCTGTGGTTAGCGCTCCCTTCGGCAGCAATATTGCCCAGGGATCCAGGGTGCGCACCATCCCTACTGCTTCCAATGTTCCAGGTGCCAAAGTAGTTGACGCCACACTGCTTCGTCCCATGCTGGCCTGGACCTGCAACGCCTAGATCTACAGCTCGAGTAGACCCATCCGAATCGCCCCCAAGGCCTTCTTCTGTTGTAGCTCGAACTACTGCAACAGTTCCGCAGTGGTATCTCTGTTTCCAAACTTGCCACTTTCTCCTTTAATCTTTTGAGCTTTATAGCTTGGATGGACATCTCGTCCATAGCATTTACCAGTTCTGTTGTTTTCTCAGTTGATGTACCTACTGCTGTAGTGGACTTAGTTGTAATTGGCAGTGCTGTGGTAGGTGGAGTTGTAGGTGCCAATGATGTTTCCATTGTGGAAGGAAATGCTGTTGATACTGTGGGGATGACAGTTCTAGAAGTTGTGGCTAGGTCACTTTGCTTGGACTGAATCAAAGTGTCCAACTCCTTCTTTGTTTCTTTAATCATTTAGCTTTAGGACTAGGTCCATAAGCTCTTCATGTCCCTGTTGTGCTTCTAGGACTTCCATTGTTTGAGGCTGATGCAGCTAGGGAATTTTGAGCTGATTCTTCAGTGCAGTAATGTCATCATTCTTCTTTTTAATTAGTTGCTATGTTGCTTTCACATCCTTGCGATCATGTCCCAATTCTATCACTAAGTCCTCTAAGGACTTGATTCTTGTGTCTTTGGCCTATGAGGAGGCCTTCTACAACTGAAACCAAGCTGACATATTGTTTAAAGAGTTCTACAATTGGTGGGTTGCTATGGCTTTCCTTGTTAATGTAGAATAAATCATCTCACCTATTTGCTTATGCAGCTCAATCTGGTCAATGGGATGAATATCCCTTGCCAGTACTTCAAAATCCACCCTTTTAAAATCTGTTGCTGCCCTTGATGGCTAAGTGGTCAGCTTAATGAAGGTCATTTGAATTTTCCCCTCTTTAACATCAAAGGTTGACATAAGCCTTGTTTGATTGGTAGTGGTCATCTTCAGATACTGTGCATAGGTTTGGGCTTTCAACCTCTCATTTCTAGTCTTTATTTCTTTGTATCTCTCCTTAATGTCTTGGTTTTTATCTGCTGGCATTCTGAAAGAGAATACCTCAACACTTTGCTGTCTTTCCAACATCTGAGGGTGTGATGTGGAAGGTTCTAGGATGCCTCCAAATGGAGTGGCATGCTTGCTCCCATCTCTTTCTATGCTTGTAACCTCAGCTGTCTCCTCTGTATATTCCTGTTCAAAGACAGGATTCACTCTTTGTCTCTTAGCCTGGCTTATCTCTACATAGGCTTGTGATATTGCTCCTTCTGAAGTAGTGGCACCTTCCCTATTTCTCTTGAGGCTTTTCTCCTCATTTAGAGGAGTCTATAGAACTGGAGGGGTACTCATGGTGGTTTCTGGTTTATCTAATTTCTCTGGTATGTTTGTTTGATTTGGCACTTCTGATCCCTCTGGCCCCTGTGATTCTTCCGTACCTATGATTCTTCTGGCACCTACAATAAAGAACCCTCATCAAGCTATTTCTCTAATTAATTAATGTGTTTTCCACAACAACTTCAGTACTATCCCTGTCCTATAAAGTGTTTTCCACCAATTGCAATTGGTCAGCATACTTTTCTATCTCAGGGATGCAATGATGAATATAGGGAGCCATCTTGTTTTTCTACCTTCTTTTGCAGATGAAATCCAAGGGATCATATCTCCATATGAAGCTCTGTTTTAGATTTAATCTTTGAAGGATTAGGTCTACCTCCTTTCCAGCTTCTCTACTATTACAAATAAAGGGACCTAATTGGTCTTTGATCTTGAGCTGGGCTTTCTTTTTGGCTTTAACAAAGTGTACCTCATCTGAATTTATTATCTGCCTATAGTACTCCAGAGAAAATAACCTCATTGGGAGGTATTTAGGTAGTTTGTATGGGGCCAGCTCACAGCCATAAATCCTGATCTCAGTGTGGTTTTGGTACAAGTACCAATCACCTACTTTGGATTGTTTTGAGAGTTGCAGGATCCTCTTTATATCTAAACTGATTCTTGGAGGAGGGCTTCCTATCAACATTGTCACAATGGGATGTACAAATAGGTCTATGAAGTTTGCATATGAATATGGAGAGTGATATTTATGGATCAATGGAGTCCAGAAAATTACTGATCTAGGGTGACCTTTTGTGTCAAGCTTCTGGAGAGTAAAGGGGAACTTATCTACTTGGTAGTATAGAAAAAGGTGATACAAAACAGAGGAATACTTGAAGACTCACTCATTACTCATCCTAAGGAACTGGTCATGCATCCTATCAACTATAAACTTGGCATAATCATAGATGACAACAGGAGGCTATCCTGGAGTGAAGATGGACATGAAAGCCAGGATGATTCCATCTATATACTCATTGGTGGTATAACCTAGGACACTAGATATCATTGCTACAATGTCCTGACCAAATGGGGAAAATATGGTATACACATATGGAGGAAGGATCTTTGGGGGTATACTTCTCTTCTAGGATGAAGGTTTGGATTATTGGGCCAATCTTTCAGGGCTGAGCTTGGGAAATAAGTCCAACAGATCTCCAATGGAGAGGGGAGTCAAGTTTTGGCCAGGCTAGATTTGTAGCATCTCATTGATAGATTAAGCAGTGATGGTGAAAAGTATGGTCTGGTTAGGGGACATCACTGCCCTTTGACTGGGGATATAATTTGCATGGTAGTAATGGATAATTTATGGGAAAATGCAAACTTTAGGGAATTGGTACTTGGGCAAATTGGACTCCCAAGAACCAATTTTATCAACATGTTTTAGGTATTGGTCTCTATATCGGCAATATAGTTTGAGAGGGGATTCATGGACATAGGTGCCCTTTATTTGGAAATCCTTATCAGCCAGGGGGAGATGGTCTAGGTCCAGATGAGGAGTGGAAATAGGTCTAACATCCATGGCAATTGGGGCAACCATTCTCAGTTCTTGTGGATTTGAGAGTGGGGGAGGTGATTTTCAGTTTTTTAGGGCAATGGTGGTTCAGTACAGAGTAGGTTTGAGTTGCTAGAGTTTCTTTAATTAATTTTTTACTTAACTAATAAAACTCAGTAACTGGTTCTAAAATTGACAGGTTTTCCAGTGAATTATGGCTTAAATACCTGGAATTTAAGGAAAACTAGCTTTGAACAGGGCGGCTAGCAACTGCGAACAGTTGAAAAGGCTCTGTGTAGGCTGGAAAATGAACTGGGTGCTCTGTGGTGTCTTTAGGGTGCAATTGGACGTATGTTGATAGCTTCGATGTTCGCAGGTGCATGCGTGGAGGTTTACAATTGAAAAAACGATAAAAACAAATGATTTGGGGATTTTTGGCTTTATGCGCAAAAGTCAATTTTGTCGGGTACAGGTGAACAGTAGTCATTTTGTCGTGTAGCAGGGTGAACAGTAACCATTTTTGCGTGTAGCGGGAAGGTGGTAAATGGTTTCCATCGCACTGCTTTTGGGCACTTGGTGGTACTGGGGGAGACTGCCCGATTCCATATGTTGAACGACACGTAGCATCGGGGGCCTGGCAGAAAACAACTTTTTCGGGCGGGTATTGTTCGAATATCTGGCCCGCTTGAAATGGATAAGGGCCATCAAATGTGGATGGAAGCGATTGTATGGTGATTGGGCGGGGAAGTTGCATGGAGGGTAGTGGGGGGCTAGATGGGCAATTAAGTGCAGCGGTTTTTGAGTTAATGAAGGATTAAAGCTGAGTTAACGCATCAGGATCATTAGCGATGAGTTTAAACATGGGATTATCTAACTTAATCGTAAGCCAATTAGTTGGTGGGTTTTTGCGGGTTTTGGGTGAAATTATAGCTTATATTTTAAACTAGGGTATAGGGCTAGTTAATATTGCGGGAGTTAGATATATACGGGGGAAAAGGGTTTTTGTTTGGGATTTAATAAATAAAATTAGTAATTAATAAAATGAGCGGAAAGGGGAACAATACCCTAAGTATATGATTTTTCATGTTTTAATGCTTTTCCCCTAATAACATAAATACTTAGGATATGGTGTTTTAGTTGGTTTTTGATCTGAAAATGATTTATGTGGGGGAATAAATACTTTTCCTAGGTAAAAGTATTTTAACCTTAGGAAAGGAGTATTATTAGGAAAAATGAATTAACTGGAGGGGGGATGAATTTTTATGAGGGGGTTTTAATACTTATTTCCTATAAGTCATTGAGCCAAGGGTTTGGTCCCTCCAAAAGTCATAGAAATGATGTGAGCCCCTTTGACTTAGGGTTTTTAAGTACTTTGAACTTTATTGTGGGAAATTAGTTAAGTAAAAGGTGAAATGAATAAGGGAAGTTAATTAATTGACTTTGATATCCATTTATATGCTTGATTGCCCATTCACAATTGAAACTTTTATGATGAGAATAATAAATATGCTTTTGTCTAATCAATCACCATACTTACGCAACCTTTCTTCTACTTACCCATCTACTCATCTTACCATTTTTACTTCTTTTTATTAGGGTGCATTTGAGCTAGCAAACCCTTATCAAACATTTTTCATTCTCTTTACAATAGTAAGCTAACTAAATATAACCTTATTACATCCAAGGGCTCAGATTAAACAGTTGAGCTCCTTTTATTTACTCTACCTATCTAATTATCTGCCAAGATTAAACAGTTTGGTCATATTTTTATTCTCTATCTACAAACATGAGATTTAAAACATGAAACAACCAAGTTTAAACATTTTGACTATCATGGATTGTGGCAAATATTATAAACTGCACACAATCATTATTATGCATAAAAATAAATAGTAGTGGCATTTTGACTTGCACATTTTCATGGTCTTTTGTTTTTTGGGATTCATATTTTTCACTTTTTTGGACCTTTTCTTATTCTTTTTTTCCTTTGATTTTTCTTTTATGACTCCTATTGGTACAGGAACCTAACAGTGGCTCCACTTGGGGATGGCATTTCCTGGTGAAATGTCAAGAACTTTGTAGACCAATGCCCTTCTGAATTGTTGTGATGTTACCTTGTAACTTTTCCTTTTCATGTTTCTGCATTATTACTATTTATGACAGTAAAAATTTTGAAGCTTAGGGCCTTCTCTTCGGGCTTCAACTTCAAAAATCACCATCCAATCAACTCTAGGCTTTTGAAAAATAAAGTATGTACAGATGATCAGTGAAATCAGTAAATAGGTTCAATGAAGTGTTTGAGCATTCGACCATTCACTGGTCCTCCTTCTGCTTCTGTGCTATCCATTTCTCTGAGGAAGAAAGAATTATTACCTCTGGAAGCATAAATGATATATGGGCCTTTCCATAGGAAATCAAATTTTCCATGTTTACCTTTATCTTATCTCCTTGAATCCCATTTTAGAACTTTGTCCCCTAGGTAAAAATCTTATGCCTTAGTCCTTTTATCAAAAGTCTTCTTGATCCTTTCCTGCACAACTTGAGATCTGATATACACTTCTTCCCTGGTTTGCTGTAACTGAATTGTTTGGTTGATTCTTCTTTGGATGTCATTTGGTTCAACCTGCAACTCTTGGAGTAGCTTCATCATTGGTGTTCCCAAGGAAGATGGGAAAACAACTTCCATTCCATAAACTAATTGATAAGGACTAGTACCAATGGCTTTCTTTGAGGTTAGCCTGTTTGCCCATAAGGCATTTATTATCTTTTTGTTCCATGTTTTCTTATTATCCTCTAACATTTTTTTTGATGATATTTACCAGACTTTTGTTTGAGGACTCTGCTAGTCCATTTACTTAAGGGTAATAAGCTATGGAGTGGCCCAAGGTTATATGATACTTACTACAAAAATCAATCATTCTTCTAGATTTGAAAGCTGTTGCATTATCAATGATGATTTTGGTTGGGCACCCAAATCTAGATAGGATATTGGCCTCAAGGAAGGTTATTATAACAGTGTTAGTGGCTTGCCTTGATGGTATGGCTTCTATCCATTTGGTAAAATAGTCTGTAGCAGTGAGGATCCTTCTGTGTTGGGCAGATTAAGGTGGGTGGATCTCACCAATGAAGTCAAGATCCCATTGTTGAAAGGTGCTTTAGCAGAGATTGGTTTTAGGGGCAGGGGTAAAAGATTTTTCTTTCCTTCAAAAATATGACATTTATGACAGGAGGTTACAAATTTCTTTACATCAGAAAAAAAGTATGCCAATAGAAACTGGCTCTAAGAATTTTGTCAGCAATGGTTTTCTAGTAAAGATGTCCTCCACAGTCACCTACATGAAATTCTTGTAACACTTTGTCAGATTCTTCTTTCAATAAACAGTTAAGAAGGATACCTTCATGATTCCTCCAAAACCAAGCATTGTCAATTATGCAAAATTTTAAGGATTTCATTTTTAAAAATCTGCTTTTGGTCTTGGATAATTCAAGAGGAGCTTGTAGATTTTGTAAAACATATATGATGTTAGCATACCATGGTGATTCAATAAAGGGCTGGCTGATTGGTGGAGTCACCATCTCCTCTCCATTATCTATTTCTGCAATAAAATTTATATCTAAGGCCTGACAGTTCGATTCAGCCATGAGCTTGGCTAAACCCTGGCCTTTGATTAATTTTGGTGGTTTGATTTCTAGGTCATATTTTAATATAGTAGCAATCCATTTCCCTCTCTTTCCATCTGGACCATCCTGAGTTAGGATATCCTTGACTACTGAATTAGAGACATAGGCTATTATATGAGAATATAAAATGTAAACTCTAAAATCTTTGATAGCCTTGACCAAAGCAAAGGCTTTCTTTTCCATTATATTGCATTTTAAGGGGGCATCTCTCAGGGCTTTGCTAAAAAAGGCAATAGGTTGTTCATAATCCTGATCATTCTTCTGCAGTAAGACTGCAACAATTGTGTGTTCTGAAGCAAAGGAAAATATAATCAAATCTCTATCAAACTTTGAACTGATCAAAATTGGTGTTTTTGTTAAGGATAGCTTAATATCTTCAAAGGATTTCTTAGCCTTAATGGTCCATTTTATGGTCGAATATTTTTTCAACATATTGTTGAATGATCTAATTAATTCTGCTAAATTAGAAATAAATCTCCTAAGAAAGTTGATTTTTCCTAAGAAGGCTTGTAATTCCCTAATGCTCCTAGGATGTTGTATCTGTAAGATGGCTTCAATTCTTGCAAGATCTATTCGGATACCATCTTTAGAGATTATATGGCCTAATAACTTTCCCTCTTCTAACCCAAATAAAGATTTTTTGGGATTCAAAGAAATTCCATACTTCCTACATTTGATGAAAACCTGCCTTAGATGATCTACGTGTTGTTTATCAGATTTTGAGAATACAGTGATGTCATCTAAATATATTACTAGGAAGTCATGTATTTGCTTAGCAAAAGCTATGTCCATGGATCTTTGGAAAGTGGCCTCTGCATTCTTTAATCCAAAAGGCATCTTCACATACATGAATGTGCCCCAAGGAGTAGTAAACAAGGTTTTAGCCTAGTCATCTAGGTGAACTAAAATCTGATTGTAACCAGAAAACCCATCCAATAATGAGATTCTGGTTGACCCTACTACCCTTTGTAAGATATGATCCATCTTAGGGAGAGGGTAATTGTCTTTGAGTGAAACTTTATTAAGATTTCTGAGATCAACACAAAGTCTGATCTCACCAGTTTTCTTCCTTGTTGGCACCAAATTTGAAACCCAATCAGAGAATCTAATTGGTGCTATTATCTTGGCCTCTTACATCCTTTAGATTTCCTTTTCAATAGAAGGCAATAGGATGGGATTGATCCTCCTAAGATTCTGCCTGAAATGTTTCTGGTTTTCTTTTATGGGGATAGTGTGTTGTATGTTGCTGGTGTCATAGGACTTGAGGTCCTCATAACTCCATGCAAATACATCTTGAAATTCCTTTAATAGTTCAGGGTATTTCACTTTTTCGGTAGGAGGTAAGGACTTTGAAAGTTTGATCAAATTTTTATTTTCCTTAGTGCCTATAATACACTCCTCCATATCAGATTTTAAGGGTTCCATCTTTGGTTTTCTAGGGACATCATTTGAATCAAACAAGTCTTCCAAAGGGTTTAATCCTTTGGGAAAAAAGTTGTCTTTGAGATTAATGATTTCAGAGTCTTCGTTAATTATCTCATCAGTTTCAACTGTCTTCAGGTTTTCTACATCTAATTTTGTACATTTAGTGGGATGAAATCTATCTATCTTTTCATCTTCTATTTCATTAATTTCTGTTTCATCTTTAAAATCAGGATCTAATGTTATGTCAGTATATATATTACTATTTACAATTCTTCCTCTAAGGTTAAAAAATTGTTTATCTATTGGTCATTAGCAAATACTTGCCAGTTTTTCAAGTTATCTAGGATAGCAAGTCTGTGCCTGACCTCAACAATGCACTGATGGTTAGGTTGAAATGGTAACTTACAAGTGCTGACAAACATTGCTAGACTATGAGCCTGCATATTATGCTTCCTAGGAATTACATCAACCTTGGTTTCTAGGAAAGTGTTTAGTATTTCTATAATGGTTCCTCTGTAACAACTTAATCTAGGGTCTT
The DNA here is from genome assembly GCA_031772625.1 of Pinus tabuliformis. Lineage (NCBI taxonomy): Eukaryota > Viridiplantae > Streptophyta > Pinopsida > Pinales > Pinaceae > Pinus > Pinus tabuliformis. Next base: position 566,912,373 of record CM062816.1, read on the forward strand.
TGGTCATATATACAGCCTTGATCTATTTTATCACTAATTCAGAGTCTCCCATGACAGAAACTCTTATAGCTGCTAACTTCCTAACTAATTTAAGACCTAGAAGAACTTCATACTCAACCATGTTGTTAGTGCATTTAAAATTCAATCTGTAAGCATGTCCCTTTGAGTGATCATTCTCCAAATTATATATCCACACTCCTGCTCATGCGCCTAACTTATTCACTGATCCATCAAATTCAAGGTACCATAATATCTCATGTTCATAATTTTCACTATCAGGGGGAAGAAAATTTTCTTTGTTTGCTGCATTTTGATAATCTTGTTTATTGGAAATCTCTTGAGTTTGGAAAGTTTCTTTTTTAGTTGTAACTACAATTTCTTTTGGTTATGAAATAATACTATTTGAAGTTGTTTGTTGTGTTTCTTCAACATTATACAAAATAAAAGAATCAATGTCCGAAAGCAGGGAGTAGATAGGGGAGTTTTGAGGTCTATCCTGGCTACTCACCACATATTTCATTAGGGTCTCTCTGTACAGCTTTTTAGGTTGCCCAAACATTGAGATTGTGGCATATGACATGTCAAGTTGCAAAGATCCTTGGAGTTTAGCTGCCCATGATCTAGACAATAACATGCCATATTTAGGTGGGATGTCAGCGACTACTATATCCATGAGAATAGTCTTAGCAGAATATTGTACTAAGGAAACACATAGGTCTTTGATTAACCCTAGACACTTTACTTGACTTGAGTCAAATGAAAATAAGTCCTTGTAAGGTCTAGTAATGTCCAAGTTTAACTTTTTCATAACCGATTTAGGCATTAAATTGTGTGAAGCCCCTGAATCTAACATTGCATTGTGTAAGATTTTATCATGAATGCTAAGGCTAATATAAAAGGGTGGTATCCTTCCTTCTAATGGTTTTCCATTAACATGAGGGCTGAATATAAGCTCAGGCTAATCATCAAACAAGTTGACAGAGTCTTCATTCTCAACAAAGTTTAAGGTTTTGTTTATTTGAGACTTATAGGTTTCACTTTTAAACAACTCTGCTAAGGGAACTGAAATTTCCAGTTTAGCTACCTCTGCTCCCAAATTGAAAGGCAAAGGGGCCTTTTCTATTTTAGTGCTTGGAATTTTCATAGCAGGAATTGGAGTAGGTTTCTCTTCTTTTTCTACATTTGAGGTCTTTTTTGTGGATTTTCTAATATGGTGTTTAGAGATTTATCCACAGTCTTCTTGGAGGGGATTGAAGTGGATGGTTGGTTATTAGGGGGTTGGTCATGGGTTATATCTACAATGGTGGGACCAGGAGGATCCTGATTTGGTCTAGGGAGAATTTGAAGAGTTTTAGCAACGAGAGCTATTTTGATTTTATTGGGTTGGTTTGGCATTGTTTTGGCTAAGAGCCCAGGACATTGCGCAAAACTGATCCATATCTTCAAATCAGTAAAGTAACATGGAAATGCAAGTACTAAAGAAAATACTTGTTCAAGACCTTGACTAGATCCCTACTAGCCATGACAGACATTTCGTCAAACATATCATCGACATGTAATTTGCAGGTGTAAATAACAAAGTTAATTGTAGGGATCTCATACTTATTTGAGAATTTCTATGAACCATTGTTCCCTTATGCCATTTGCTGCATTATCATCCATTAGGTCATAGATACATTATTTATTCACATACAAGTAAAAACATGTTGAAATCCATACATAACTGTTGTCATAAAATGTGCATATAACCAACATAATAGGAAGATAAATACAATAAACATAACAACCATCAAATCCTAAATACATCAGTACCTTTACACATGGAAATCAAGGGAAAGTATTTCTCATTAATGAATGCAATGAACCAACAGGGTATGGGACCACCATGTTCCACCTGACTGTAGAATGGCTAAGCAAAATATCTATTCACCCATTCACCTCCGTGCCATATTCCAAGCATGAATATGGGATCTCATAGAACACATCAATCAATACTCATTTAGGGCTTCCAGAGGCCATACATCAAAAAACCATCATTAGATTGGTCTCCATTTAATACTTCCAGGGCTTCCAGAGTGTTTGTTCCAACCAAGGCTTCGAGAACTAGTAACTCAACCCACAGTTGTCGTCAAGCTTCCAGAGTGTTTGTCTAACCAATGCTTCTAAGACTAGTAACTCAACTCACCAAGGGCTTCAAGAGTGTTTGTCCAACCAAGGCTTCCAGGACTAGTAACTCAACCCAAGCTGTTATAGGACTTCTAGAGCGTTTTTCCAACTAGGGCTTCCAGGAACTAATAACTCAACCCAAGCTAAGGAATCATGAGACCCAACCAAAAAAAAATCATGAAACTAAACCCACAATCACCATGTCTATCCAGAAAATGGAAATGCTAGGTAATCCACTATCGATCTAGGAAATCCTCCATGCCAATGATGGATCACAACCAAGAAACGACATGCATGCCAAAACTAGTGAAGGGATCATACATGAAACTCGGTACCGACAAGAAAATCTGATGTAGCTGCTGATGTTGATGCCTTCTTGCAGTTTCTTGCTCTTCCTTTGCCTTCTTTCTCCAAGAATCCAAACTTTAAGTGTCTCAGAGTATGAGAGAGAGAGAATAATGAGAGAGAGCTCCAACACTGAATGACAAAAAAGTTACCAACTGATCCTTAAAAGACTTTTTATGAATGAGGCCTCTATTTTCTTCATTTCCCATTATTTTATTTCATTTTCTTCCTCATATGCAACCTGTGACCTTTCACCTCTTTTTTCTCCTAATTTCCATTATTTTGATAAATAAATGTGCCAAAATTCCCTTTAATGCCTTAGCCATTGCCTTTTCCAATTTCCTTAGCTATAAACAACCAAATGAACACCCCCTAGGATGTCTTGCCCAACATTCAGCTTGGAATAAGTGTCACAACCATTCGTGGTTATTCTTTTTAACGTTTATTACATGGAAGTTTCACCAGGGCTGTTACAGAACCCTCCCCCTTGGGGGGCACCGTTCTTGATGTTCGATCACACATATACCTCAACAACCTGCTTAAAGAAGACATACTGCTCATGGAGCTTTATAACACAACACGATGCAGTATTTACAATGAAAGATCCTTTAAAGCGAAAAAAATATCATGACAACATGAAAACATACTGCATAATGGAGCTTTATGACACAACTCATTACGGTATTTACAATGAAAATCTTGCTCAAGACAAACTCATATGACATCATAACATCATGATAACATAACTACATGATAGCATAATAACATAACACCCATACCGCATAGTGGAGCTTTATACCACAACTTGTTATGGTATTTACGTCCATACACGAGTGTACATATAACAACATCATCAAAATATATATATACCAAACACATGCCAAATCATATATCAAAACATATATCAACTTGTTGTAGGGAAAACCCAACACCCCCCATTACTTAAAATAATGAGGATCCTTTCCATTATTTTTTGGCTAAGCATCTTTTATGATTTTCATTTAAGTTAATTGTTTTACAATTTTGTCGTCTTTTTGTTTTCATCAGATTTTTTTTTTGGTTGTTTTATTGAGTTCAAATTTTCATGGCTTTCCATCGATACTTGTTTCGCCTCATTTGGTCAACTAGTTTATAAATGACACTATTTTGAAGTTTGATAATTTTCTTGCCTAGATTAAAAAATGTAAAAAATGTATAATATTTCTATTTTTTGTAACTAATTAAGTTTAATAGTCATTCATAGTAAATATTAAATCTTAGTTAGTTTTTACTAATAATTTTTCATTTTTCACTAACAATCCTATAAAATGACCCAGCTAAATTGTACATTAGTTGAAAAAAGTTTCGAGATCTTGATAATTTACTCCAATTTGTTATTTTAATAAAAGTTACCAAACCCAAAACCTCAAAATTGCAAAGTGGCTGAAGTCCAATTTATAAGATAGTTAATTCACATGGGTCCCACTTCTCATCAAATCTCCCTTGCAAAATCCCAAAATTAAAAAACACCAAAATAAAAGTTGTAATATGATATTGTGATTATAATACATCACATATTACAAAAAAATACAAAATTATTAAACCACTCATTTAAAATCTTACGATTACGATTATGCAACGATATATTTTTAAAATGTAGTTTTGTTTGTCCTCCTTATACCCCCGACTCTACTAACCTCACCCCTTATCACTCCACCCCAGCCACCCTATCCCTAGGTTGCTTCCCCACTTACCTCCACCATACTCACGTAACCTTTGATTTGTTTTGAAGTTTGAAATAATTCATTGTTTTAGATTTGAATTAATATGGAATGTTTTAAGTTTTGTAATAAAATATTATATTTTAACTATAATATTTTAACTATAATATTTTAATTATATTATATTATGAAATCATTTTTTTTAATTAACTCAATTTTGGTAATAATTAATTAAGTTTAATAACATAGATACAATTAATTAGTATTAATTAATTAATAATTGTAGTTTAATTAAGAATTAGATTTTAATTAATTTTTTATTTTTTATTTTATTTTTAGTCTAAGTAACAGAAATTTCAGAATTTTGGCAATTTTAATATACCAATTTTAGAAGCCCATAAATGGAGTTTTACTTGGACGAATGAGGTCTAGGACAACTCATCGGAAAGATAAAATTATAGAGAATATTTTTGAGGTAGTTTCATTTTCAGATTTGATCATTTATTGAGTCTAAAATCCAACATAAGATAAAGCTCCGATTTTTTTTAAACAAAACTAATTTATGAGTTTACTTTTATGCATTTTCCTTTGCCCACAACTTCCTATGTGTAGATCCATTCAACTATGCTCTCCTTGACCAATTAAAACATCACAGACATCAATAGAAAGCTTATATTTCTTTTATTTTAATTATTTAATTAAATTTTGATTTGTTTTAATTTCAGATTTGATATTTTCCAATTTAATTTAGTTTTGATTTGTTTTTTGCAGAAAAACAGTTGAACAGATGAGGAGAACAAGATCTCAATTAATGAGAATGCTCCAACAATAGAAGAATGAAATTTTGAGCCAATGAAAATTGATGGAGCAAATTTATTATTCAACAAATTTTTTTGTTGAGAATTTTTTTGTAAATATTATAAATAACAGATTGTAGAATGTATTAGGGGCTTCTCTCCTCTACAATTCTGGAATTCTAAAAGCACTATTGTAATAGGGATTTAGAGTTGTATGTTATAGGAGAGAAAATATCAGATATGGAGATTATTGAGGATTTTTCTTTTGCATTCTGAATTATGTATAATGGGCAGAGCTTGCACTAGTGCATCACTTGTTGTAACAATAGAAGTTCAAATATTGTAGAAGATTGTTGGAGAACAGAGTCAAAGAAATGGATTCAATAAATTGGTATTTTTAATACTATTGTTTTAAATACTAGTTTCATTTTATGAAGGCAGGAATGTGTCATTTTATTTATATTTGTGCACTATTGTCAGTATGAGTAATTTGTCTCAATCATATGCTATTATTTATCATTTCTTTTATGGATTGAATTCTGATTTCTGAGTAACTATTTACTCATAAATCTGCTTTTTAATATTGATTTAACAAATAATGATATGTTGTGAATTATTTTCTCATATTATTGTTTAATTGTTCGAATTACTGAATTAAAAATCAATATCATTTTGTGAACTACTTCCTAAATGTTGTTGGTTGATTATTTCATTTACGAGGTCTCTATATAGAATACGTTTTGGTATTCATAATTTCAGTTAATTGAACTACTTCGTTAGCTTGATATCCATTATAAGCGAGCCATATTTAAATCCCAATCATTTAAATATCTTGTTCTAGGTTGGGTTAGATCTATATCTGCCTAATTTAGATAGTGATCCACAACTAAAGTTTGCCTCTTTGGGAAGAGGACTTATAGGAATCTAAATGCAAAATTATTCTAAAATGCAAGCAAAAGGAACTAATGATCTGATGTCTTTTCTCCATTGGTGGATGAAAATCATATTTTAAGCCATTGGAGATTGAGAGAAGGTAACTAGATCTAGTTAAACCAGTCAGAACCACCATTCCAAACGGAAAAGGAACTACTTTAAGGTCCGTACTAGGTGGTCATCCCCAATGTTGTTGCAGTGAATTTCGAGGCATCAACATTTTTGGCGATAGAAGGAGGGCCTGAAACTTGTTTTCTATTGGAGTATTTGTATTCTAACATTTTATTGTTCACAATGGCTCCTCTTAAACTTCCAATTTGGAGTTGTTTATTTTTGGACATGCATATTCCAATACTCCACCAGAAGTGGTAAGACTCTCATCTCAGGTAAAGTTTAATTGTAAGAAGAATACTTCTGCATTTAATCATGCTTTGCAATTCATTCAAAAATTTTCAAATTCTACTTTTTAAGGAATTGATGAAGGTATTTTATGCAGGATATTTATTCTTACATTTGCGACAAAAGTCGGAAACTGGTGTCGAACTCTTCCAATTCCTTCAATTCACAACTGTGATCAATTTGTTACAATGTTCCTTTGTAAATTTGACCGCTATAACTGTGAACATGTATGTGATGAAATCGAAGATTTACGAAGGTTTGAAAATGAATCTTTGATTGCTTTTACCATTTGATTTCATTTAAATTTCTTGAGATTTAAAATTAAAAAAGAAAAACCTTCAGAAGATGAATTATTAGATTGGTTTGAATATAGTTACTTTTTTCCTTCCACTCATAATCCATGTGAAATTATTTCAAGTTTTGTTCAATTTCCTTTCAATTTCATTAACATAATTGAGAATTCCGATATGGAGGTGCAAGCAAATGATGATGAAGTGGTCCCTATTTAGTACACACTTTCTACAGTATTAATAATGATCAGGATGCACCTTCACATGTCAGCGAATCTCAATCACAAAGCTCGAAGAATTTTTCTATTCAAATGAAAGAAGATATTAGCAACAATCTTGAAGAAAATATTGCTTTGGAATCTGAAAATCAGTATGCGTTAAAATTCAGAAAATCAAAACATAATCAGCAAGTACAAGTAACAATTAAAGTTTCCAATAACACGCAATCTGCTGTACAAAATTTTGAATTCTTTTACGATGAGCAAACGTCAAATTCAGAACAACAAAGAAACATTATTCAAGAAAGCACAAGTACACAAATGAATGATCTCATTGCTTCTGATTCTCAGTTCTATCTCTATCCTGGTATTTTTGCTGATAGAAATTTATTCCCTTTTTGCAATAATGTTATTTCAGAAAATAGAGAGTTCGATCTAAATGAATTACCAATTAGTTTTTATCATGACAGAGAAATAATTATTGATTATTCTTCTCGCATTAATGAACATGTGCTTCATATTCCTTTTTGTTTTGATACATTGGATGAGATCGAATGGAATTCTAATGAATGTCGTGAGGTCATTTATGATAGTTATTTTAACATTGAGGATATTGATTTGCCTTCTTCACAATTGAATCCTCATTATCAAAGTCGAATAAAATGTCAAAATGAACAACACTCTAATTCAGAAATTGTTTCAAATAGTTCTCATTTTCAAATAATTAATCATACTCATGATTTCAGCATTCAAGAAACCATTCAAATTCATGATTTATCTGACGATCAAGCTCTCATTCCTATTCATAGTCATAATTCTCTTTCTAATTCACAAGTTGGTATTAGCAATCATTCGAATTCTATTTTAAATCAGATCAATTCTTGTGAAGAGGAAATTGCTTTAAACGAGTCTCAATTGTGCTATAACAATAATTATAACACTATTGTAAACTATGATTTGATTTTACTATTTTTCCTTCACTTATTTTGTTTAATTTCATATTTGTTTTATGTTTTTAATTTTTAATTTTTAGATATTTTGTGTTGGCATATTGAGCAGCTCAGTATTGAACACTCAATTATTACATTGCCCGAATGAGAAAATGAAGTTTCACATTCTAATCATGAACATCAAGAGCTATTTCTATTCCGATTCCAACTGATGTTCATTTTTTATCAATTACTTCTATCTTCTCAAAGGTAATGTCAACACGAGAGTGTATTTTCACAATATGATGAGCAATCTAATTCAATTAATAATATTCCATTGTATCTAACTTATTTTCATCTATTTTTCATTGACCCATTTGAAAAATATTTGAAATTTTTTCATTCACGGAAGATTGTTAATAGTTTAGCACTAACAAATTTAGCATGTGATTTATCTAAAAGCACATTTCCACGATTTGGCCTGTCATATTCTCTTTTGAATCCCTTCCAATCATTAATAGAAATTCATTAAGGTTTATATAATACAATTGAAATTTAGTTAGAAAGGGCATTTCAAGAGAAGGTAATTGTAACTAAGCTTCTAACAATAACTATACATTCTAATAACTGATTTTTTTCTTAGTTTAATTATATTTGTATTTTTATTACTAATGTTCGATATGTATATGCATGCAGGAAACAAAATGCTTGCATGGTTACATTGGAAGTATGACTATACCTAGTCATGTTTCCTTCATTAAAGTTAGAAATAGGAATAAATTAGTTTAGATTATATTTCTTTTATATTTGCACTTATTTCATTATTTCATATTTTAAATAAGAAAGTAATGAAGGGCATCTCCTTTCTTTTTTGGAAAAATGGCTTAGTACATTTTAGAAGCTCTTGAAAACTCAGATCATACATATTTATGAAACCCTTAATTGTCTTGTTTTGCAAAATTGATCATACATAAAGAAATTCCAAGAATTTGCTACAACTTGACAATTTTTTATTCATAAGTATGTCTGAAAAAGAACTCGTTTTCACCACTCTTGTCTTCCGATGTAAATTTGAGGTGGATGCAATATGAAAACTCATTACTTAGCATTTTTAGATCAAATAAGTAGATGATACTCAACATGGGAGAAATTGAAGATTCATGAGGTAAAATTTACAATCCAAATTCTCCCAGGTATGCGTTTACAGGTTCATCATCATCTATTATTAGTTTTAATTTTTCAAAGGTTATTTCTTATTTCTGTTTTGTTTCTTTTATAGGTCTTCATCGACTTAATTGTGGAGACTTAAGATAAGCAAGCAGCCAAACCTTTTCTAAATCTGCTTCATGTTCAGGGAAGTACTTATTGTTTCATCCAAATTTGAGCACTCTTCTAATTTTTCTTATATTCATTGAAACTCCAATAAAATTTTAATACATTACTAGAAGGTTCATATCGAATCATTACAAATCACAACTCTCCTCATAAGAAAGTTTCGATAACATCTTTCTCTGATTGAATACTCCTGATAGTTAATTAAATTATTAAAAGGGGTTTTGTTAAAAGGCAAAGTTAAGTTGGTCACTTTCTTTTTAATTGAATACTTTAAGAAGTTGTTGGCCCCACATATGGCACGTCTCATATCGCATTTCACATATCAAAAGTTTTCAATTGAGCATATCCCCAATATCTCGAATCACCGATCTCCGATAGTTGACTTCACCAATATTGCGATGACCATACAACTCCAGACCCGATACCACATTTAAATCTAGTTCTGAAAGATATCACGTCCATTCATAAATCAAAATTTTGGTTGAGGCACATGTTTAAAAGTTCTGATGTCCCAGATCAAATATAAAATTAAATCCATATAATTAAATGATCGGTTATTTTCTTCACCGCACATCAGCATATCAATAATATTGCATCCCGTACTCAAATATTCTGATTGTTGGATCTCTTATAAAATCCAAAGCCGGTCCCACTAATGAGCCACGCCATTTATCGCATTCTCGCATATCGCAAGAATAATATCAACATTTCCTTTTCCTAACTGCTCCAATCTTCGATATGATTACTCTCTGATATCTCAATTTCCCATTACATATGCTCATATCGCAATCCTACTATCGCAACACTTGTATCACATCACAAAATTAAAATGATGCCTTGTCTTGACATCCTCCGTTGTGATAAACTCTAGTATATACCTCTTTGCATTTATCTTTTAACTGTGATATTCAATCACATATCGACAAAGGTGAATCTTGCAATTTGAAAATTATGCATGGGAGAAAAGTTTGCAATGTGAAACATGCAATGAGGCGTTGTCTTGTATAAAAGACTTTAAGGCACTCTTGGGAATCCATTATGGTAATATAGATTTTGATAACAAATTTACAACATGAATAAATCATTTTTTATTTCCCTTCTATTTGGGTTTTAATATATCACTCTATATTTAATATGCGAAATTCAAGACCTCTTCATCTATACTTATGTTTTACATTGTCTTGGATTTCGTCTTAATTCTAAACAATTTATGAAAATCATGGAGTCGATATGCAACTTGTAATATTAAGATAACATTCATGGTTGTGATTCATTAAGAAGTATATCTTCATTTTTATTTCTAATGGATTTGGTTTATTTTCAATTCCTTGAACACAAAACATTGTTTTCTTTTAGTTTACTGCTTGCTTTAGATTAGATTTAATAAATGATGATTTTGGATCAATAATTTTTCTTCATGCTTTTAATTTTAATTAAAGGAATAAATTATCTTTTGTTGAAGAAAATAATACCTCTGAAGTAAGAATAAATGCAATTCTCCAATGATAAGTTTCATGTGCTCACTTTCATTTATTTACTTTTGGTTTTAGTTTTGTTTTTAATTTTTGCTGATCTTGAACTCTGTTTTACAGGTCTTCATGAACCTTTCACACCTCTACTATATTAGTGTTCAAGTTCATTCTATTTTGTTCAGTTTGCTTTGATATTCTTGAAAGAAGCAGTAATGATCCTCATTGAATAACCTAAAATGGGGAGTTTCTGAACCTTTAGCTGTTACTTTGTCAGAAAATGGTTAAGATGTTTTTTGCAAGTTTTGCTTCGAAATAAGAAAGTTTGCAATAGACAGAGACTTCTCATTTAGCATATAGGCTATCATCACTACTATTCACCCTTTACATTATGAGAGCCTCATTTCTTATAACTCTACAAGATATATATAAAAAATTAAATTAAATCTCAACATAAGAAGGAATGGACACATGCTAATTTTATTTTATCTCTTTTGTTGAGACAATTGTATAAGTACTCTTGTTGGAGTTTATCTTTTAAGATTGATTTTTTCTTTTACCTTTTTCCTTCTTCATTTTATTTTTGTTTGTTGATTTATTTTATTACTTTAGTTTAGGAATTCTTTTCAATTTTATTTTGGTTTTGTTTTGATTTTGGTGACTCTACCATGATTTATGTGAAAGACTTTTTCCTCACCCGACAGTGATTAGCATACATGGGAAATCTCTTAACTCTATCTATTTCAGTGAATTTCATTTATCATTAAAGGCATATATTTATGGAACCATAAAGCCCTCTTGCTTTAAACCTTTTTCATGGAGGAACGCAAATCCTTTCTAAGTGATTGAGTTTACTTTTTCAAGGAAAGAACTGATTTGAGTTTAGCACAATGAATCTTTCCCACCCCTCCACATAAAACCCTCTGATTGATAGTTCTAGGGAAATAATTTGGAGTAAACATTATGAAAGTATTATGCCCATTAAACATAAATCTCTGTTACCATCCCATCTCGTTCACTCAAATGCATCATAAACTAAAAGCTTGCAAATGCACTTATCAAAAGGGTGATTAAAAGAGGAAGCATGGGAAATACAAGTAAACCTGTCGGGGCTATGGACGTTTGCTGCAGCCAAACTAGGTTTGTATGGCATAAAAGATAACTTTGTTGGGGTACTATTCAGGCTTGTTGGCTATGAAGTGATGTCAGAGACAATCATAAAATGGATATGAGCTTTATCAAAAACTCTTATCTCTACCTTATTCTATTTTTATATGGGATAGTTTTAAAATAAATTTTCCCAAATTTGGATTCACGACTTTTAATCAAATCTTCTTTGAGTGCTTATCTTACTCATATTGCTTAATCTATTTATGTGAGACCTATGCAAATGTTTTACTGTTAGATGATTTCGTGATTTCCATTATTTTTAACTTTTAGGTAAATTAAAATTCATTATATTTAACTAGAGATAACTGGTTCTTCCAAGTGTGTCACCATTGTTGTAGGTAAAACCCAACACCCCCATTACTTCAAATAATGGGGACCATTTCCATTAATTTTTTGCTAAGAATCTTTTATGATTTTCATTTAAGTTAATTGTCTTACAATTTTTCATTTTTCGTTTTCATCGGATTTCTGTTTTGATTGTTTCATTGAATTCGAATTTTCACTAGATTTCCATCAATACTTGTTTCGCCTCATTTGGTCAACTGATTTGTAAATGACACTCTTTTGAAGTTTGATCATTTTCTCGCGTGGGCTAAAAAATGTAAATAAATGTATAATATTTCTATTTTTTGTAACTAATTAAGTTCAATAGTCATTCATAGTAAATATTAACTCTTAGTTAGTTTTTACTAATATTTTTTCATTTTTCACTAACGGTCCTACAAAATGACCTAGCTAAATTGTACTTTAGTTGAAAAACGTTTCGGGATCTTGGTAATTTACTCCAATTTGTTATTTTAAAACAAATTACCAAGCCCAAACCCAAAACCCCAAAATTGCAAAGTGGCTGAAGTCTAATTTGTAGGATCGTTAATTCGCGTGGCCCCATTTCTCATCAAATCCTCCCTTCCAAAAACTCAAAATTAAAAAAAATGCCGAAATGAATTTTGCGATGCAATATTGCGATTGTGATACATCACATATCACATATCACCAAAAAAAAATTATTAAGCTGCTCATTTAAAAACTCGCGATTGCGATTTTAAAAATATGCGATGGGGCTTTTATTTTTTTATTTTAACATATACTCTGCATTAATTAATTAATAATTGTAGCCTAATTTAGAATTATATTTTAATTAAAAAAATCTGATTTTTAGCCAAAGTAACATAAATTCCAGAATTCTCGCAATTTTAATATATCAACTTTGGAAGCTCATAAATGGAGTTTTACTTGGCCAAATGAGGCCCAGAATGGCTCATTGTAAAGATAAAATTATAGAGAATATTTATGAAGTAGTTTCATTTCTAGATTTAATCATTTATTGGGTCTAAAATCCAGCAGAAGATCAAGCTCTGAATTTTTTAAACAAAACTAATTTTTGAGTTTATTTTTCTGCATTGTCATTTGCCCACAACTTCTTCTTAGTGCAGATCCATTCACCTATGTTCTCCTTGACCAATTATATCATCATAGACATTGATAGAAAGCTTACATTTCTTTTATTTTAATTATTTAATTAAGTTTTGATTGGATTTGTTTTAATTCCATATTTGGTATTTTGATTTTATTTTTTCCATTTTAATTTAGTTTTGATTTGTTTTTTGCAAGAAAATAGTTGAAGAGATGAGGAGAACAATATCTCAATCAATGAGAATGCTCCAGCAATAGAAGAATGAAATTTTGAGCCAATGAAAATTGATGGAGCAGATTTATTCTTCAACAAACTTTCTTGTTGAGAATTATTTTGTAAATATTATAAATAGTAGATTGTAGAATGTATTAGGGGCTTCTCTCCTTTGCAATTATGGAATTCTAAAAGCACTACTGTAATAGGGATTTAGAGTTGTAGGTGAGAGGAGAAAAAATCTCAGATTTGGGGATTATTGAGGATTTTTCTTTTGCATTCTGAATTATGTATGATGGACAGAGCTTGCACTACTATAACTCTTGTTGTAACAACAAAAGTTCAAAGATTGTAGAGGACTGTTGGAGACCAGAGTCAGAGAAATGGATTCAATAAATTGGTATTTCTAATACTATTGTTTTAAATATGAGTTTCATTTTATGATGGCAGGAATGTGTCATTTTATCCATATTTTTGCACTATTGTGAGTATGAGTAATTTGTCTCAATCATATGTTATTATTTATCTATGCTCTTATGAGTTGAATTCTGATTTTTAAGAAACTATTTACTTAGAAATCTTTCTTTTAATATTGATTTAACAAATAAGGATATGCTATGAACTATTTCCTCATATTATTTTTTAGTTATTCGAATTACTGATTTAACAATCAATATCATTTTGTGAACTACTTCCTAAATGTTGTTCATTGATTATTTCATTTAAGAAGTCTCTGAATAGAATGTGTTTTGTTATTCATAATGTTAGTTAATTTAACTACTTCATTAACTTGATATTCATTATAATCCAGACATATGTAAATCCCAATCATTAAATATCTTGCTCTTGGTTAGGTTAGATCTATTTCTGACTAATTGAGATAAGATTATGATTTAGTTCATTTTGCTTGCATTTTAGAATAATTTTGCATTTAGATTCCTAGAAGTTCTCTTCCCCAAGAGGAAAACTTTAGTTGTGGCTTGGCTAAGCCCTAGATCAGCTTAAAGATCACTATCTTGCCTTATTAGCAAGATGTCTGATTTGATGTCTCTTCTCCATTGGTGGATGAAAGTCATATTTTAAGCCGTTGGAGATTGAGAGAAGGTCACTAGACCTAGCTAAACCAGTTAGAACCACCATTCCAACTGGAAAATGAGCTTCTTTAAGGTCTGTATCGAGTGGTCATCCCCAATGTTGTTGTAGCAAATTTCGAGGCATCGACACAACCATATACTAATATTATATCTAATCATATATATCAAAACATAATATAGCATATATCAACTATCATAAAGCATATATAAATCACCATAAAGAATATACTAAACCAACATAAGCAAATACTAAACCACCATGAAGCATATACCAAGCCACCATAAGCAAATACCAAACCACCATAAGAAAATACAAAACAACCATGTGAAATTTCTTTTCCTCAACCAGCAAACAAGGAAGGATACATAGCCCGCATCTGATCTACCATCTCCCATGTAGCTTCATCAAGCCCAAAGTTCTTCCATTTCACTTTAACTTGCTCTATTGCTCAGTTTTGGAGCATGAACATCTTTTTTTGCAATATACACTGAGGCTTCGGCTGGAATTCTCCATCTGGTTCCACTTGTAAATACAGACCAGGAAATTACATGATCAACATCTTTAACATACTTATTAAGCAATGAGACATGGAA
Source organism: Pinus tabuliformis (assembly GCA_031772625.1). Lineage (NCBI taxonomy): Eukaryota > Viridiplantae > Streptophyta > Pinopsida > Pinales > Pinaceae > Pinus > Pinus tabuliformis. The sequence goes on from CM062816.1 coordinate 566,927,439, forward strand.
AACATCATGGACTTTCACTGTCAGAGGCAATGCAAGTTGATAGGCTACTGGCCCAACCCTCTCAATGATAATAAAGGGTCCATAAAACTGTGGTGCCAACTTGGCACATGAGCCAATCTGCAAGGCACTCTTCTTCTGTTTGATGCGCAAGTACACTTGTTCCCCGACTTGGAACTCCTTGAACAACTTGTTCCTGTCTACATAACTCTTCTGCCTATCTTGTGTTGCCTTAATATTTTTCTTGATCACCTGCATCTCATGTTCCATGTCTTCCTACATATCTGGTCCAATCAATACCCTTCTAACGGGATCACTCCAACTAATGGGAGTGTTGCAACTGTGCCCATACAGCACCTCGAATAGATTCAACCTCAAGGACTCCTGATAATCGTTGTTGTATGCGAACTCTACCAAAGGGAGATATTATTCTGACTTCCAATACTGATGCATCACATACATCCTCAACATGTCCTATAATATCCTGTTGACCCTCTCTATCTGTCCATTTGTTTACAAATGATAAGTTGTGTTGAAGGCCAACTCTGTGCCCAAACGTGCAAATAACTCCTTCCAAAACTTGGAAGTGAACTCCACATCCCTGTCTCACACAATATTCTTCAGAACACCATGTAGCCTAAGCACGTCTCAGATGAATACCTGTGCTGCATCACTCGCTGAGAACGTAGACTTCACCAGAACAAAGTGTGCAACCTTTGTTAACTTGTCCACAACGACCATGATGGAATCATGTTGTTTCACTGTCTTTAGGAACCCTGTGATGAATTCCATGGAAATAACTTCCCATTTCCACTCTGGAATCGTGATCGGCTATAGTAGTCCACCTGGATGTTTGCACTTTGCCTTCACTCACTAACAATCGAAACATCTTGCCACAAACTCTACTACATCCACTTTCAAATTTGGCCAATAGTAATATCTCTTCACTGTTGTGATTGTCTTCAGATAACCTGGGTGACCTGAATATGGTTTCACATGAAACTCCCTCAAGATCACCTTCTTGAGCTCACTGCTATCTGACACATATATCCTGTCTCAGAACCTGACCAATCCCTTTGTTGTAAGACAATAATCCATGCCCTGTGCACTTGCACCTATACTTATACTACCACCTGTACCTGTACCACTAAATGTAACTATACGTTCACCTATACATGTACATGTACTATTACCCTACTACAACCTGTGCACAATCTCCATATACCTGACATCCTGTTGTCCTGCCTGCAAGATCCTATCCTGTAAATCTATCCCATAAGAGCTCATAAATGCCAAGTGATGTATCTGTATCCGTCTACTAAGAGCATCTGCCACCCTGTTCTCTTTACCTTTGATGTACCTGATCTCGAAGTCAAACTCGTTGATCGTGGCCAACCATCTAACCTACCTGGCATTCAGATTCGGCTGGTCAAACAAATACCTCAACCCAATGTGATCACTCATAAGCACAAATTGCCTTCCAAGAAGATAGTGCCTCCACATATTCAGTGCATGTATAATCGTTGCCAACTCGTGTTCGTTTAATTTCCGGGACTCATAACATAGCACATGTCCATCCTACATAAGGACTCCACCCAGTCCTCTCTTGCAAGCATCTATACATACTACGAACTCTTTGTCTATATCTACAATCTATAGTACTAGCGCATGCATCAACAACTGCTTAAGCTGCTCAAAGCTAGCCTCGCATTCCTCTGTCCATTCCAACTTCTTACATTTCCTTTGCAATGATGTAATGAGATAAGAAATCTATGAGAAGTTCCTGATGAAGCTCCTATAATAGCCTGCTAGACCCATGAAAGATCTCACTTCATCCACCTTCTTAGGAGCTACCCACTCCATGATGGCCCTTATCTTATCTGGATCTATCGCAATACCTTCCCCGGAGACAACATGTCCCAAGTAGTGTACCTCAGTCTGAAAGAAGCTAAATTTGATAAGATTAGCATACAACTGATGCTCTCTCAGTAACCTCAACAGTGCCGCTAAGTGCTTAAGATGCTCTTCCTCATTTTTAAAATATACCAATATATCATCAATGAACACAATAACAAACTTATACAAATATGGATGCAATACATTATTCATCAAACGCATGAACGTAGCTAGAGCATTAGTTAAGCCAAAAGGGAACAAAAACAAACTCATGATTCCCATACCTGATGTTGAACGCAACCTTATATATGTCATCTTTTTATGCGTACATGATGGTATTTGGATCTCAAGCCAATCTTTGAGAACAGTGTTGCTCCCTTCAGCTGATTGAACAAGTCATCAATCCTTGGCAAAGGGTACCTGTTCTTGATAGTCACTTTGTTTAGCTACCTATAATCAATGCATAATTTGAGGGTACCATCTTTCTTCCTCACAAACAATACTGGTGCGCCCCAAGGTGATACACTTGACCTAATGTATCCTTTTTCAACATTTTCTTTAGCTGCAATTCTAACTCAACTAACTCAGGTGTTCTCATCATGTAAGGTTCTTTCCATGCTAGAGTTGCCCCCGGAACTAGCTCAATAGAAAAATATACCTCCCTATGAGGTGTGAACTCTGTAATGTCATCAGGATATACATCCTTGAATTGCTATAAAATTGAGTACTTATTCAACACATCTGCATCCTCAACCTCCTTACCCTTATCACTAGAAATGTGTATTGTAAATAGCTTGCATCCTTTCTTGCGGCTACACTTTTCTTACATAGTTGTCATCATCCTAACTGATGTGGCTTTCTTCTTACCTTGCAAGACTCTTGGTTCTTCGTTGTCATCAACACACTCAATAACTTTGTCATAGCATTCAACCTTGGTTCTATGTAAATACAACCAATCCATGCCCAATAACATATTGTATGAACTCAACGGTAAAACTTTCAAATGTGCCGCGGTAGGAATACCATTTAAGTCAAATGCAAAATCTCTTACCCAATGATGAACTCGCTTCTTCACACCTGTAGCCAACTGCACTAACCAAGACTCTACATGAAAATCCTTATTCAACCCACACTTATCCACCAAGTTAGTATTAACATAGCTATAATTAGATACAGGGTCAATTAAAATAGAAATAACTTGATCACAAATCTTACTGTCCGTCTCGATGATATATGCATGGTGTTCTGCTTGCCCGTTGTCCATGACTTCATACATACAAGGAACACTCTAGCCTACATCTCCAACAGTCTGCACTTCCTATGCACTGTATATTTGGTGTCTACCACCCTGATTTTGCAGACAATCTCTCCCACGATGGTCTTTGCCACAAGTCCAACACTTTATGGGCTTCCAGCCTCCATCTTTGTTTTTCTCTTCAACTCGATGTCCATGTCCTCTATTTGATGCATTGAACCTCTTAGGTGGTGCAACATTCTCCTTGTTATCTGTACCCTGCGATCTTGCTCAATTTTTATCCCATTTTCCTTTGTTCTTTTGATTACCTCTCCAGTCTGGCTTAGTCTCAGTTCTGCGCTTCGATTGTTCATAAAAATGCTTTAGCTTTCAAATGGCCTCCTCCAATGATCTAGGCTCATCGAACTCAATCCTATATTTGATTGTAGCTAGTAATCCACTAATGAACCTATGCATCTTAGCCTTCTCCCCTGTGAGGTAAGACACACACCTCAGTAACTCCAAGAACTTGCTAGTGTACTCATTATCGGTCATAGAACCCTCTTTAGTTCATAAAATTATTTTTCTCTGTCATCAAAGTATCTTTCTGACAAGTATTTCTTCTTAAATAGTCACTCAAACTCACTCCAAGACAAATCTTCCTCATGAATACACCTGACATTATTCACATCTTCCCACAACATGTCTGCTTTACCTTTGAGATTGAAGGTAGCTACTCTAGCTTTCATGTTCTCTAAATAATCATGCAACTTGAAGAACTTCCTCATGCTAAGAAACCATGCCTCTTCATACTCTAGTTTCTTCATTTCCCCATTAAAAGTAGGTGGCTTTGCTTTCTTAAATTCATCCAGAAAATACCCCCTATCACTCCCCCTGTAAGGATGATACCGATGACGATCATAGTTCCTATCTAAATTAGAACTAGAAGAATACATGTGTCCATCCCTTCTCCTCTCCGAAGTATCCAATAATCTACCATATCGGATGGTGTTAGATCTATCCGACCTATGTCTACTATGAGACCTGTTGCCATATGCCCCACTATTTTTGTCCTCTTGCTCATGACTGATCCAGAGTTGTCCTTGTCACTGCAAATCTGACAAGCTCTGAAGTATCACTACATTTACCTCTGCTAACTTTTCCTATGACTTCATGATTCTGTCATTATTCGCCTATAACTCTTGATCTCTTACTTTAAATTTCTTAGTGTCACTACCAAGTTGGAAGAGTTCCCAACACCATATTACTCTTCAGATTCGTAGGGAGAGTCTTTGTAGTCAACCATCTTGCTAGTTATTTGATATTTCTTCCTAAAAGGCATAGTATGTTAGATAAACCAATCACAATAAATCATGTACCTTAGCATAACTTATGGAGGATACCTTGTCTGCAAGATTACCAAATCAGCATGATACATGTATAACATAATCATAATAGCATATAGACATACGCGAGTAAATGTATCAACTCATAAACATTACTCTAACTAGGATCCAATCATCAATGCAAGGCCATATCAACAATGCATGCTATGACCTCATGCATGACAACAACCATTATTCCATTGTACACATTGCCACATGCAACCAACAGTACACATAAGCAATGCCAAACCAACTACAAATACACATAACTGCATGTAGTCAAACATACTCAATTAGTTCTTGTAATCAACCTACAAGACTGATGCATGTAATAAAAATATTCAAAATGTAACCTAACATACAAGGATGTAAGTAGGTACCATAAAATCAACATGTAAGTGACATGTAATCCATATACAGTCAGTCACATACTCATTTCAAATACATTTCATGGAATCAATAACAAATTCTCCATAATAACCATATTACAACCCTAATCAATCATCAATAAATTGTAACAAGTATGTAAGTGTAAGAGACACACATGCAATTGACATGCATGCATGACCAACACATAACCCATCTAGTATGAGGGGTGAACAATGCTCTGATACCACTTTGTAACACCCTCCCACATCTACCCAAGTAACCGATCAGCCGGGGTAAACACGCAACAAGAGGCCACTATGATATGATACGACTGTTAGCTTGTTGGGGCCTGACCCAAGTTCAAAGATGATTTAGCCGAACAAATCTCGGTACTACTAGCCCTTTCAGCAACAATCTGCAGAGCGCGCACTGAGGTCTCACCTGAAGTAGTATGGGAGGGTGCTAGAACCAGGTTTCTGCACCCTGGAGATGTTTGATGATTTCAAGTGGTCTATGGTTTGATCCTGTGCGCCTGTCACTACGCGCGCTTACCTGTACCTCACAGCCCGAGATACTGTCTTCGCGCAGCCCTACCCGGGTCTTGAACAATGTTATTACCCAAGTCCCTCCTCGCAGCCGATATTAGATGATTAACTGAACTTATTTATACATGTTTAGTTATTCTTAACAATATTCACAATTCATGTAAGTGTGTGCAGTAAATACACAGCATAATTGCAAGTAATATCAAACATGTAATAACTCGAAGCAGATACACAGGATTCAGATAAAACTTCTCTTTATTATTTTCGTCCTTCTGTTACAGACTCAACACTACCCTACACACTTAGCTACAGGGTTCTGCGCACTTAGCTGCGGACTCTACTAGTCCTCTATGCAGTCAGCTGTAGAGCATCTTCCTACTACTACGACCCAAGACACTTAGACTCTTGCTCTATGCTTTGCTATCGTCTAGACTCCATCCGTTAGTTCACTTCCTTCGTTCATTTACAACTTAGAGCCTTGCTCTATTTATATAATCTCATGGTCCGTGGACCATGGGTAGGCTGACATTACATTCAAAACTTAGGGCGGACAACCCTATGTCTCTAACATACAATTCGCGCTCCGCGCCCGCAATTCGCGGAGTTTTTACAGCAATAACAACTAAAAACTTGGGATTTAAGCCCCAAAACATGCTTTGGGGGGGATTCCATGCCCAATAGGCCCCCAACACAAACATCATGACTTGCCCTCGAGTCACTTTGTCGGCGCGGCAATCTTGGCGTGGAGTGCCTCTAGTTGGTCCCGAATGGTCTTGATGTCTACAACACACTGAGTTGCTGCTTGCTGAACCTACTGCATTCTCCCTTATGAACCCTTTGTTTCCAGCGTGCTGCGCTGCATCTGTTCATGCATCCTTTGAATCTGCGTGAGATTTCCTTAAATATTTGCCGTGATTGTGAAGGCTTCGTCAATCCATGGCTGGACGCGGACTTTGAGAACTGCTTCCTTATGGCATGCTGCATCCACCTGCTCCTTTAATGCCTTGGCTTGCTGCATCCTTGCAAGCCACTAAGTAATAGTATATGCGTAGTCCCTTTGATGCTATCATACTATTGTTGGAGTTCGCGTGCCTCTGTCTCCACCCGCTAGATGTTGGGGTCCTCCTACAACGTCGTGAGGACCTCAAGCACCTCTTCCAACATGTTGGTACAGTCGCGCATTGTACCTCCAATCTCTTCCAACCTGGTTGTAATAGTGCTGGCGCGCCGTTCTCTGATCTCTAGGGGAGTGGAAGGCTGCACCTTCAACTGCAGCTCGGCAATCTGAAGGTTCAACTCCAACTAAACCTTGGTTGTCTCTTCTCTCACATCGCGGACTCCACTTGCCAAACTGTGAATTCGCACTTCAACCGGTAGATATACTCCAATAGCCAGCTTTGGGATGCGTCGGCAAGTGTCATCTACCATTTGCACCAACCTTTGGTTCTACGACACCAACTCGTCACGCTGCAAGCTGAGATGCTCAATATTGATCTTCTGTTCACTAAGAACTTGGATTGAGCGGTTCTCCCTAGCGCGTAGCGCTGTTGTTATTCCATCCTGTAGATGATAGAGCGTTTCCCGAGGAAGGGTAGCTAGATTAAGGCCAAGGCCTTTCATCATGCTAACTATCATTCGGTCCATCACATATGTTGATACTAACGCTCCCTCTGGCAACACTATTATGTTTGCCATCCTCGCGCGCAGCATCTGATTTGTTGTTGAAGTGCCCACTGCGACGTGGGTAGACAGGATACCTTCCTGAGGGGGTCGCACCTTTAACTCCTGCAACTGCGCCCTGAGGGCCCCCAACACACTCTGGTGCTCCGTCATAAACTCTTGGAGCACTTCACTGGTGACATCACGGACCATCTCGCCGATGTCATGGAGATCACCTTTAGTTAAGGTGATCGGGTCGATGGCTAGCTTCGAGGCCTTGACCTTCTTTCTTGGACCCGATCTTTCTGTGATGTGCGACCCTTTGAGTTGTGTGGACGCGGTCCCTAGGTCCGCGCTCCCTTTTGTAATTTCTGTGTCTTCTGCCTCCTACCTTGAGGACACTACTTGGCCCTCCTCTACCTGTACTGTTGCGGCCTTTGCTGTCTACGCTACTGCCGCTGCTTCTGCGACCTTCTTCTACTGTGTGGCTTCCTGTGCCGCTTCGCGAACTACCCTTACCCCGGCTGCCACTTTTTTGTTTCACCTTCTCTCGGCCAGTTGGGTGACGCGCAACTTGGCATCATCCTTCTTTTTCTGTGCTATCGCCTTCTCCAGTTCCGCCAAATCTAGGGCACGCCACTCGGGAGGCCATGTCTCTAACACAGTAAAGATCGCGTCGTCAGTGGCTATAAATGGTATCTTTGTCCACTGATGCGTCGGATCCTTTCGCACCTTGATGTATATGTTGTGCATATTCACCTTGAAGTCTGCAAAACACTAAAGACTATTGTGCACTGTAGGTGACAGGCACGGCCTCCTATTGATCCACATTCGGATTCTCGCCTCCATGAGCACCCAGAAAATTTTTGTATCGCGAATCTGTTTCGCATCTTTGGTGGCCTAGAGTGAAGCATACTTCGCGACCTCTCATAAGCCTCGGTCAATGTTCAGGAACTGACTATCCTCCGGCAGTTCTCCTGCTACCAGCAAGATGGATAGGAGCAACCACGCGTAGTTGAAGGTCTTACCCTACTCCTAGGCCTCGTGACAGTTTAACAAAAAATCCTTGTAGAGGAACTCGGCCTAGTTGAACTGGACCCCCTCCGCACACTGTTCAGCCAACTTGACCACCAGCACTGGTACCTCATCGACATGGAATTTTCTCATCACTTTACCAACTAGGAGTTGGGTGGTTACACGCACCCCTTTGTCCTTGATACTGGTGATAGCGTAACCCCTCTTTTTCTTCTCCAGCTTATACTTTGCCTTCATGACCTCTGCGAGAGCCAAATCGCTACTTTTCCTGGCTATCGTCGTGGGGTCCTTTCCCTTATAGGGAAGCCAAGAAATTCAGTGGATGAGGTCTGCCGTGATGGGAATAGGCTCCTCCAGCCATAGATACCCATCATGCACCAGGCAGAGCAGCTGCTTGATGATGAAAATGGTGATGGGTGCGTGGTGGAAATGTGGTATCCATAAAAAATGTAGCAACTCGGCCTTTTCCACACCACGCAGCCATTTTCACGGGTCTAACATTATCACCACCCCCTCCATATTTTGCTTCATCAGATTTGTCGTCTCTAAGTGCGGGAACTTCTCACTGTCCGCGAGGTCCTAGTATTCAAATTTTATGGTGGGCACGCGGCCTAGGTGTGAGCCCTCAAATACAATGCCATCGAGGAGGAGCAGGGTCTGGAGTGAACTCCTAGTTGCATCTAAATCCTTTGGTACTTTGGCTTTCGCTTTCCGTGGAGGGACATACGCGAGCAGTTTCGCTGCAGAGTGCAACGGTTGGATGTCCTCCTCCACGTCTTCCTCTTCTTCTGCGGTGGCAATCAGGGCCTGCAAATCTTCTTCCTCCTCATCTGTTTCAATAGTGACTGCCTTCCCTTTTTCTTTCATTGATAGCTTACTGTGTCACGGATTCCTCGGGGACATGCGTACTGGTCCCATTGCCTACTTATCCTTCTTCGGCGTCAGTGTCCGTGGTGATTTGGGGATTTTTGTCACCACCCCAGCACCTTCGGGAACATCCTATACCATGGGGGTCTCTGCGGCCTCGCCGCAGTTCATTTGTCAATTCCCAACCCATCCTTAGTGGCTGCCATCATCTGTACACAATATTTTGTCTCTCGCGTACTTAGGGGCTTACTAATTGCTCGGTTCTAAACACTCTATGCTCTGCTCAAGGGCTCAATTCTAAAATGACTAAGTGCTGTCTGCTGGCCAACCCCTTGAGTTTTATAGTGCCTTTTGAATTCAAATTCGACCATTCCCCCAAATTCTGGGCCATCAATGCTTCCTTGGCAGCAGATTTTCCCAAATATTGCCCATAACTGTCATCTTAAATGCCTGCCGCCCGCTCCATTTGGCCTCAACTCAGACATCTTGTTAAGAACAGTGACACCAATGGCCACTTCCTAGCCAAACCGTGCGATAGCGCAGCCCTCCATGCGCGGTCGTGGACCTGTGACATTCTGCTCTTGTGCGCACCTCTCAGAACGTGCAGCTTCCAGGTAGAATAATTTATAGTCTCGCGCTCCCTTTCAACTACCTGGAGCGCTAAGACTATCCTTCCTATGGTTAGTTAGGTGGTCGCACTGCCTGTGCAGGGCCCCATTTAATCCTTTTTCGTGGTTCACGTAGAGTACTCATTTGCCATTGTGGTGATCGGCACCGCGCACTCTACTATTTGCAACACGCAACCCTATTTACTGCGTTTGGCAATATGCGGTCCTAGCCACAGCAGTAGGCTAACCAATTCTTGGAGATAGTCCTCTACTTCATTAGTATGATCGTCTGCACCTTGCCTTGCCATCCTTGGTTTATTGACAAGACATGCTCCCTTTATTTCGTTTTCTAGCCTCTTGTCCTCTGCATCCATTAAAGTGCCTTTCCTCCTTAGCCGTACCCGGTCCTTTTCAAGTTCGCGAAGTCTAAAGTTTCCCTGTCGAATTTCTTCATGAAGTCTTATATGTTCTGGTTCGTGTAGCTATGTGATTTCTTCGTCCCGGGCTTCGCACACTGTCAAATCTACGGGTGTTGTTACATGTGGATTCATCTTTGCATGATTCTCAAAGATTACAGTCCCTGTGTCATTCCGCAGCCTTGGAATTGCTCTCATGGTCAGGGTTTTACACATGGTCCTATAGGCCCATTGAACCGCTGGTATGCGTAGGTCCCAGTCGTCTCACCTGGTGAACCCTGTTCAGCACTTCGCACACCCTGTCAAATTCTTCTCCGTGGATAATCTTTGGCGTGCTTCATCTTTCCTTCTATTGCGTTTTGTTCCTATTTTCTATCCTGGGAGTGGTATGCATTTGTGCCGGCTGCGTGCCATACATCTGTACCCATCTGGAAAGGTGGGCGTGAAAGCTGTTTTTCTCCTCATAACAGGCTCTCATTCATAGCTGGGGTTTCCAAATCGTATAAGCACCCCCTTCTGTATTCGTGCCAATCCCCGAAACTCTATTGGTGTGTGCCCCACCATCTTGCGGGCGTAGTGCGTAGTGCCCATTTCAGAGCGTTAAAACGCTACTGTTCCAACACTTCATTCTCAAATTTGTTCATAAATTCATCCATCGCTGTCAACCCATCGTACATAGGAAGATCCCTTGTCTCCATTGTCATGCAGCGTAGTGATCTTACCATCATGTTGCAATTGAGCGTTGTTACTTCGTGCATCCGATTCTGCCATCGTTCTATTTCTTAGTCTGAATTCGAAGTGCAAGAGCTTTCACGCTCTCTCAAAATCCTACCATCTACTCTTGGATTCACCCAATCCTGCTCTCGCATGGTTATCTTATAAATATAATCGAGATCGTCATCGTTATCCTCGTCACACACTGGTTCAGTGTATCGCTCGGCAGGATCTATCGGTACTACTACGCGTAGTGATTTTTTCTCAAAAATAATTTTGCGCTTCTTCAGGTTTATGACTCCGTTCATATCAGTGGCCCAGTCTATGCCTAGTAGCACGAGATAGGGATTGCTATTGTCGACAATCTCTATCACTTCGAAACCGCCAGCGCGCTCTCACCTTCAATATCCACTGTTACTCCTTACAATTTTCCCATGGGTAAGATCTTCTGCTGGTTCACCATTCGCAATTGAATAGTAGACCATTGTAGCGCCAGTCTGCCCATGCTTTCCCATGTTTGTTTTGGCAGTACATTCGTGTCCAATCCGAGATCCAGAATTACTTGATCCATTTCGTACTCTCTGATTTGCACAGTCAATCTCATTTCCTTGGCTGTTCGCAATGCATTCTTTCCAATTTTCCAGACTACGCGCGGTTCTCCTAACCCCGTGCACCTAGTGATAAGTTCTTGTAGTCCTTTTACAGCCTTGCTGTCACGCTGTAGTTTCATGTATGTCTCTAGAAAGGTAGTGAGCATTGAAGGATCCATCCCTGGTTCTAGTTGATCCTTACTACCTGAAGTGGAGGCCTCCATGAAGCTCTTCTTAGCTTCCATGAATGTCTCCTTCGTGCGCTCCAAATCAAATTCAAGTTCCTTTGTAGGAGCCTTGCGAACCAACGCACTTTCTTCTCGCTACTTACCTTTGTCATCTTCAATTGTGATACCACATTGAAGCACTATGTTTACATTTGGGTCCTCTTCACGTGACTTAGACCTCATCATTTGTGGAATCTGAGCCGGGAGAGGCTGGAGTACTCCTTTATCGCGCAACCTCGCTATCAATGTAGGGTAGTCCTCCGTCTCATGATAAAATTAGGTACAATATAAACATGATGCTCTCGTCAGATTTGTACAATCGCGGGCATAGTGCCTAGCCCTCTACAATTGTAACAAATTAGTTGTCCATGACCCCTTCCTGGTCCCATTCCACCTCGACCTTGTCCGCGCCCCTGAAATCTAGCACGCGCCATCCCTACATTCGGATCGAGGGCTCGCATTTCAGTCTGCACTCTATAGGCAGGGGTCTGATCCATCATCAACTCGTAACTTCTGCAGGTGTGCTCATCATGGCCTACTGACTTGCAGAAATTACAAAACAATTGTTGGGACGTCTGTGTATACTTCTGCAATAGGTGATAATTATATGTAGTGTGTTTTCCTCCTATCTGACAAATCGCGCACCATAATGCAGGTGTCGCACTCGGTCCTACTTTTGCCTCTAGCCTTAATGACATTGGCCCTCCTCCCGCCAAGTAATTCATGAAAACTGGATAGTGGTCCTTGTCATGCCCCTAACCTTTGCACTTTATGCACCATACTTCCTCGCACGCCTCTGGCTGAGGTGTCCTGTCCTGTTTCAAACTCTACATTTCCAAACACAAATTTTGTAGTTACGCGTGGATTTGTTAGACTCCCAGACCAGGATCTTGTATACGGGTCTTGTGCAATCTCATTGCAATCTCCAAAGCTTCGGCCTAGGTGGACAACTTTTGTTGTGACAACACCATCCTTAAATCTGGTGTTAGTGATGCTACAAACCATGTGCGGTGCTGTCTATCAGTCAAGGTCATGTTAGCTTCATGAATCATACTATTCAGTCTCTGGTCCAGATCCCATGGGGTCTTGTCCAGAAGCATCGCGATTTCCTTAAACCCGATAATCAATTGTGTCTCCGATTTTGGCTTGCTAAATTTCTTGTTTAGCGCGGCCTAGATATCTGCCATCCCTGCGTTTGGATGGTTATTAGAATGCTTAATGTACCACGTTAGTGCGCGATCCTGCAATGCGGTTACCAGTGTAGCCTTCTTTATATTTTCATCCACGACTCCTTGTGCTTCCCATACCGCCCTTACTACGAACCAAAATTGGTTCAGATCTTCCTTCCCTACTCCTCTGAATACCGGCAGTTTGATCGCACTTGCCATATTGAATTGTGGTGGTGGCGGAGGTGGTGTGGGTGGAGATGGGGGTGACAATGGTGAAACTGGTGGTGGTGTAGGTGGGGGTGGTATGCACAGAATTCGTTGCCTTATTAGACTGATTGTGCTTCTCGGAGAAACTTTCGCAAGCTCTTCCTCGCTCCCTCACGAGGGTGAAATTAAGGGAATAGTTTCTAATTCTTCACTACTTCCGTTTCTGTAGATCTTCCCACTTCACGTAGTCCCAAACATTAATTTATTGGCATAACGCGCTTTCACACAGTAGCATTTTAATCTAGGTATTCAAAGATTTAATGTACTTACCTCACGGTTCTTTGAGAAAGTGATGTTCCGCCTCACTGTAGCTAACGGTCGTATCTACCATGAACTTGATGACAAATCCCCCTATAATCTAATGGAGCCAATGGTCCACAGTGCACGCCATCTTATCTTCTGATGCTTCTAGTTTGCGCACTAATTCGGGAGTCCACACAATCGGTTTGTCGAGCCTACACCTTCCTTGATTGTCTGCTAGCTTCGCGATCCACTCGTAGAGCTCAAAGGGGAAGGATGAAAAGAAAATTTCATGGATTTCCATATATAAGTAGCGTTCTAACCACTGTTCCTTTGATACTCGTGGATTCCTGTTTTCTTGCGTCGTGAACTCATGAATCTTCTTGTCCAACCACCCTTCAATTTCTTTCTTTGTTGGATTCCAATGACTCGACATTAGACATCCCTTATGCAGATCTCGGTCCCGGCAACGAAACCATTTGTTGGTTTGTTGGGGCATAACCCAGGTTCAGAGATGATTTAGCCAAAAAAATCCCGGTACTACTGGCCCTTTCGACAATAGTCTGTGGAGCGCAGACTGAGGTCTCACCCGAAGTAGTATGGGAGGGTTCTAGAACTAGGTTTCCACACCTTGGAGAGGTCTGATGATTTCAAGTGGTCCGCGGTTCGATCTTGTGTGCCCGTCGCTACGCTCGCTTAACTGTACCTCGCAGCCCGAGATGCTGTCTTCGCGCAGCCCTACCTGGGGCTCGAACAATATTATTACCCAAGTCCCTCCTCGTAGATGATATTAGATGATTAACTAAACTTATTTATACATGTTTAGTTATTCTTAACAATATTCACAATTCATGTAAGTGCGCGCAGTAAATACACAATATAATTGCAAGTAATATCAAACATGTAATAACTCGGAGCAAATACACAGGATTCAGATAAAACTTCTCTTTATTATTTTCTTCCTTCTGTTACAGATTTGACACTACCCTGCGCACTCAGCTGTAAGGGTCTGCGAACTCAGCTGCGGATTCTACTAGGCCTTTGCGCACTCAGCTGCAGAGCCTCTTCCTACTACAACGACCCAAGACACTTAGACTCTTGCTCTATGCTTTGCTATCATCCAGACTCCATCCGTTAGTTCACTTCCTTTGTTCCTTTACAACTTAGAGCCTGGCTCTATTTATACAATTCCATGGTCCATGGACCATGGGTAGGCTGACACTACATTCAAAACTTAGGGCAGATAACCCTATGACTCTAACATACAATTCGCGCTCCACGCCCGCAATTCGCAGAGTTTTTACAACAATAACAACTCAAAACTTGGGCTTTAAGCCCCAAAACATGTTTTGGGGGGGATTCAATGCCCAACAACGACATCCTAAGTCACATTAAGGAAGTGGAATCAACAAAAACACACCATAAAGACATCCAACATCATCAACATAACCCTCAGAAGGCAAGTCAGCCACTCATATAGCCTGTCCTTGGGTCTTACTGTTGTTTTAGGTCTCTTGGGCCATAGTCTCTCTCATGCTATGGGAAAGGGAGAAACCAACAACCTAAAGTCACTCTCACAGGCCTACCCACTAGCGATTGTGGACAAAAATTGTCAGTGTTGTGCCAACGATCCCAGGATTTAAGAAAATTTCTCAGGCTCAAAGCCGAGGACACTGCCTAGAACTGATCCATCTCTTCAAATAAGTAAAGTAACATGGAAATGAAAGTACTAACGCAAATACTTGTTCAAGACCTTGACTGGATCCCTACTAGCCATGATAGGCATTTCGTCAAACATATCATCGACATGTAATCTACAGGTGCAAATAACAGAGTTAAGTGTATGGATCTCATACTTATCTGAGAATCGCTATGAACCATTATTCCCTTATGCCATTTGCTTCATTATCATCCATTAGGTCATAGACACATTATCCATTCACATACAAGTAAAGGCATGCTAAATCCATACATAACTGTTGTCATAAAATGTGCATATAACCAACATAATATGAACAAAAATACAATAAACATAATAGCCATCAAATGTGTACATACATTAGTACCTTTACACATAGAAATCAAGGGAAAGTATTTCTCATTAATGAATGCAATGAACTAACCAGAGATGGGACTACCACGTTCCACCCAAGCGTAGAATGGTTGAGCCAAATCTCTCTTCAGCCATTCACCCCTGTGCCATATTTGATGCATGAATGTGGGATCTCATAGAACACATTAATAAAAATTCATCCAGGGATTCCATAAGCCATCCATCTCAATCCATCAAACGGTGATTCCACCTCAAGGTCAGACATCACAAAACCATCATCAGATTGGTCTCCATCCAAGCCTTTCAGAGCTTTTGTTCCAACCAAGGTTTCCAAGACTAGTAACTCAACCCACAGCTGTTGTCAGGCTTGCAGAGCATTTGTCCAACCAAGGTTTCCAAGACTAGTAACTCAATGCAAACTGTTACAGGGCTTCTAGAGCTTTTGTCCAACTAGGGCTTCCAGGAAATAATAACTCAATCCAAGCTAATGAATCATGAGAACCAATGAAAAACAAATCATGAAAGTAAACTTACAATCACTATGGCTATCGAAGAAATGGAAAGGCTATGAAATCTACTTCCAATCCAAGCAATCCTCCATGCCAATGACTGATCACAACCAAGAAACCACATGCATATGCCATGCATGCCAAAACTAGTGAAAGAATCATACATGCAACTTTGTACCTGCAAGAAAATCTGATGTAGCTACTGATGTTGATGTCTTCTTGCACTTTCCTGCTCTTCCTTTGCCTTCATGCTCCAATAATTCAAGTATGCCACACCCTCCAAGAGTGCGCTAAGAAAACTCTAAGTGTCCAAGAGTATGAGAGAGAGCTCCAACATTAAACTGACAAAAAGGTTACCAACTGATCCTCAGAAGCATTTTTATGAATGGGGCCTCTATTTTCTTCATTTTCCATTATTTTACTTCATTTTCCTCCTCACATGCTACTTGTTACCTTTCACCTCCTTTTCTCCTAATTTCCATTATTTTCATACATAAATGTGCCAAAATTCCTTTTAATGCCTTTGCCAATTTCCTTAGCCATAAACAACCAAATGAACACCCCTAGGATGTCTTGCCCATCATTCAGCTTGGAATAAGTGTCCCAGTCATCTGTGGTTATTGTTTTTAACATTTATTACAAGGAATTTTCACCAAGGTTGTTACAGGTTTTGCTAGAATTAGCTACTTTGAAAAATCACGAGTGTATATGGAAGTCCAAGACAATGACTAGATAGTGACACTAAACAAGCACGTAACAACCCTGGTCAAAATTCCATGAAATAAATTCAATAAAGGAAAAATAATAACAAAGGCCATGGGACACATGTTCCAAGCTAAATGTTGGGCAAAAAAATCCTAGTGTGGGTGTTCATTTGGTTTATTATGGCTAAGGAAATTGGAAAAAGCAATGGCAAAGTCTTTGGAAAGGCAAAGTGACATTAAATGGAAATTAGGAGAAAAGGAAGGTGAAAGGTCACATGTTGCATGTGATGAGGAAAATGAAGGAAAATAATGGAAAATAATGGAAAACTAAAGAAAATAAAGGCCTCATTAATAAAAAGGCTTCTGAGGATCAATTGGTACCTTTTTGCTAGCTCAGTTTTGGAGCTCTCTCTCTATACTCTCTCTCTCTCTCACTCTTGGACAAAGAGAATTCTTTGAGCACTCTAGCAGTAGATGAAGGAAAGAAAAGAAAGGAAAAAGAAGGCAAAGGGAAGCAAAGATCAAGCAAGGAAGAGCAATATCAAGTGGCTACAATGGATTTACTTGTAGGTATCGAGTTGCATGTATGATTTCCTTACTAGATTTTGCATGCATGGTACATGTGTGTGTTTTTGGTTCTCTTCCTATCATTGGCATGGATTTTTCTAGGTGTGACAGTGTTCTTCAGCCTTGCCTTGCCATTTCTAGATAGCCATGTTGTGATGGAGTTCTCTTGTTTTGGTTGAGATAGATTGTTGAATGGCCTCGAAGTTGAGTTGGGTGGTCTCAAAATTAGTCACAAGGCCTAGGAATCTTGGGATGGGATACATGGTAAAGCCTGGTTGTGAACACCTTGATTGAGCGTAGGAATCCTCGACCAATGAATAGTGGGATACACGGTAAATATGAATACCTTTAAGTAGGCCTAGGAATTCCTTGACTGGTAATGGAGGGATACACAATAAATCCTAGAGGGTGGTGACATCATAGGCCTAGGAATCCCTTGAACAATAATGGCAAGATACACGGTAAAGTCGAGAGGTTGAGACAGACAAATTCCTCATGGTTTAGGAAGAGATATCCAGAGACATCCATGCCTGTTTAGGGCCTAGTGATTTAGTGGGGATTGTGGTAAAGGCCAAGGAAACTTGGATTGTTTTTTCTGTGAGTCCCACATTCATGCTTGGAATATGGCATGGGGGTGATTGGTTGAAAGAAAGATTTGGTTCAACCCAATCTATGGTCGGGTGGTTTGTTGAAGTCCTAGACCTAGTTGGCTTACGCATTCATTAATAAGAGCTCATTCTCCTTGGTATATCATGTGTAAATGTACTATTTCATATGTAATTTTTATGGTTGTTGTATCCTTGTGTATATTTTTTTAGTTATATGTTGGTTATGAGTATGTTTTATGACACACTTGATGTATGGCTCTCATCATGTTTTTATTAGCAAATGGATGTACAATGAATATATGACCTAATAGGTGATAATGAAACTATTGTGATAAGGCATTAATGCTTCTTTATGAATCTCAGATAAATATCAGACCCCTATGCTAAAATTTGTTGTTATGACCTGTAGATTACATATTTGTGACATGTTTGACGTAACACATGTCATGGATAGTAGAGGTTAGATCAAGTAATTGTACCAATGATTGCATTAGTAGCCTTATTCCATTGTTATTTACCATTTCTAAAGGTTTCATGAAGTTCTAGGCAGTGGCCTGAGACCTAGCCTTGAAAAAGTGGCTCAGAATTCGGGGTCACTAGCTCAATTTGGCTGAAAAAGTCCACAGGCACTGGAATGCTTGTTGAAATGTGGAAAAGGTATGCATTTTCCATTTATTTCCTTATCTTTTTCTTTTATCATAACTCCTTTTATTCCTAAGATGATAATATATCAAAGAATTATAGAAAAAACTAGGGAGTTATTAATTATTGCGAATTAGTTAGTTATTGTCTTTTTCCATGCAAAAAATAGAAGAAATGGAAAACTACCCTTTTGAAGGAAAAGACAAAATAGAGTAATTGTTGTTCCTTCACCAGGAAGTCGTATCCAGATAAGCAGATCAAGATCGGTGCGCACAGTTAAGGATAAGGATGGAAAATCGCAGCATCAGCACAAGAAGACAAAGGGATCAACTGGAGTTAAAGGATGGAGCATATCCCTCAGGATCTCTTGATCCTGAGGGATCGCTGTTTTACAATCTATCTGATTTCCTTATTTTATCTGCATGTCTAGTATAAAAGGGACAACGCTTGTAAAGATTAGGATCGCTTATCATTATTCAGAATTCGCTATTGTATTTCTTTGATCATCAACTCTCGTTGATTAAAACAGAGTACGATTACCTGTAACATTTTCACATGATTAATACATAAGTTAGTTGTTGTTCCGTTCGTTTATACTGAAGTAGTCTAGCAGTGCTTCACTAGCGGCTAAGGGCCCAGCCCTGGTGGATCCACTTTCTATCTGTACCATTACTTTACAATCACAGTTGTGTGATGGTTTGGTTTGGTTTTCATTCATTTAAATCACATTACTTTACTGTTGTTTGTTTCCAGAGTTTATAAATTGTTGTAACTGTAACTGAATTGCGTTGCCATTCCTTTTCATCATAATAAGATTATTACTTTCTGCAAACTATATTGTTATGTTGTTCATTTCAATTATAATGCTTCGTTGTTCATTCCAGTAAACTGACTTTGTTGTTCATTACAGATTGTTGTTCATTTCTACTAAATAGCATTGTTGTTCATTTCCTTTCTGCAAGTATTTGGTTTTGCCTTTTAGCATTATTACAATCAACGTATTCATTCCATTTCTATTGGCAGCATTGTTGATTTAATTTCTTGCTATTTCCAATTAGTTGTTTTAGTGTGGAGTGTAAGATCAACAACTGTAAAGAACATTGGCTATCACTATCAGAGTTCTCAGATTGAGGATCTTGTTTATGTTTGATTTCATTTACATCAGTTGACAAAGGAAAGAGTTATTGCTACTGCATCCTTGACTGATAATTGCTGTTAATTTCTTAAGTGAATGATTTAGTTTCAGAGCATTGAGTTTCTTTTAAATTGCAAATAGGTTTTATTTCAAGCATCCATTTACTCTTGTATTTGAAGCACTATACTGAAAATTGGAAAGCATTACTCTTGGATTGAATTGATTGCCTCAGACTGAGTACACTCTTGAAATAGAAAATTGCACCTAGATTGATAATTAATGTAGGATAAATAGAAGTTGAAAAGATACCTTTTATATCTCAACATTTTGGCACCGTTGCCGGGGAGAGTGTAGCCATTTCTTTTTTTAGAGAGTAGTGTGCATCTAGTGAGTGCCTGCTAGGAGAGAATTGGGTATTAAAAACGAAAGGTAAGAACTTGCGTACGGAGCATGTAACAGCCCTGCTCCCCTGCCTGCTTTCCAGCAGATTTGTTAACATTTTTGTGGGTAGAAATAAACATTTGAGTTGTGTGTATGACTAAGAAGAAAAAAATTGAAAATACTCCTAAACCGCTACCCAAACCTGACAAAGCTAAGGGACCGGTGACCCTTGGTCGATCAACCTTCATAGACAAAATCATTAAGCAAGCCGAATCTCAGCCATCAGTGGGCCCTAGAAAAGTTTCTTCTAGACAACCTACTGGTTCCCTTCGGGCCACAGTTTCACCATCTGTAGCCTTTGCTGAGGTGCATAGCCAAACAGAAGAGACTGAGCAAGATTTTCAAGAAATTGAGAATTCTCGCCCAATTTCTTTTCAGGAAGGGAACTCTAGCAATCTCCGCGAAGGAGGAGGAGAAACAGGGGGAATAGAAGAGCCAAAATCCCCTCTCAAAATAGTTCTAACACCTAACAACCCAGATAAGGGAAGTGTTGTTAAGGTCATCCAAAACAAAACAGAAGAACCTGAAAAGTCAAAATCCCCCCAGATAATAGTTCAACAAGGACCACTCATCATCCCTGACCAATGAAGTGCTGTCAAGGCCATTCCTATTCCTTCTAGTCAACCTAGGAACAACTCCCTAGAAATCCCAGAAGGATATTGGCACATATTTGATCAAATGGCCCAGAACCAAAAAACACATCAAAACTCTACACTGCAATATCCCATTGTGGACACTGTAGTTAATGCACCTACGAAGGCCATTCCTCTCCAGCATATTCCTACATTCCATGGCCTAACATCGGAAGATCTAGATGCATTTCTGTTTGAATTCGATGCATTATGCCGGGGGTATGACTATACCACCGATCCCTAAAAACTAAAAATATTTCCCTCCACATTAAAAGGAGCAGCTTTATGATGGTTTATGGGGTTTGGTGGAGGTGTTATAAATGACTGGATCAGATGAAATGTGATTTTCTAAAGAAATATCAGGATTATTGTAGGTCCAAAGAATTAAAGGATGAAATATTTCAAATGACAACGAGACCTAATGAAACACTAGAGGAATATGTAGAACGCTTTCAATACAATCTCCAGAGATCTCCTTATGCATCTCCACCCTTGCCAAACAATGTGTTAAAAACTACATTAATTAAAGGAATGAAAGAACAATGGGTTGAAAAGGATGCTAGACCCGTTCGTCAACCCCAACGAAGATTAAACCCTCATCTTAAGGATATTGTGAAAGCTGAATTACAAAAACTTTTAGATGTAAATTTTATTTACCCAATATCTGACAGCAAGTGGGTCTCTCCACCAGTAGTGGTGCCAAGGAAGAATGGAAAGTGGTAGATATGTGTAGACTACAGAGAATTGAACAAAGCAACCCAAAAAAACCACTTCCCCCTTCCATTCATTGATCAGGTATTAGACACATTAGCAGGAAAGAAATTCTTTTCTTTCCTAGATTGCTTCAGTGGATACAATCAGATTCAGATTGCTCCTGAAGATCAGGATAGAACCACTTTTACCTGTCGTTGGGGAACATTTGCTTAGAGAGTCTTACCCTTTGGGTTATGTAATGCTCCTACCACATTTCAGAGGGCCATCCTCAACATTTTTTCAGATTTAATAAATGAAGGGCTCGAAGTATATATGGATGATTTCACATCTTATGGGGATGATTTTGAGCCACCATTACGAACACTGGAAAAAGCGCTGCAACGATGTATCTCCACCAGGCTCTACTTGAGCCATGAAAAGTGTCATATGATGATGACCGAGGGACTCATCTTAGGTCATTATATCTCAACAACTAGAATACAAGTATCTCCGGCTAAAATTAAGATTATTTTGTTAATACCTACTCCTACCACACAAACATAGGTACATAGTTTTCTGGGATTTTTTGGTTATTATAGAAGATTTATAGAGAATTTTTCTCAAATTGTTACACCTTTATATGCACTAACAGGGAATGTTGATTTCATTTGGACAAATAAGTGTGACCGTGCTTTTGAGGATCTGAAAAAGCTCGTATCGACAACCCTGGTGCTTAGGGGCCCCAATTGGGATTTGCCATTCCAAATTTCATCTGATACTTCAGACACAGCAATTGGAGCAGTTCTTGGGCAGGAAGAAGATAAAAAGCCATATGCAATTTATTATATTAGCAAGAATCTTTCTCCTGTTGAATTAAACTATACTGTGACTGAAAAAGGATTTTTAGCAGTAATACATGCTATAAATAAGTTTAGACATTATATAACTGGGTATCCTGTAGTTTTATATATAGATCACTCTACCATAAAATATTTAGCAAATAAACTAGTTACAAATGGTAGAGTAACAAGATGGTTGATTCTCTTGCAGGAATTTGACATCACAAATAAGGATTGACCTGGAAAAGAGAATCATGTAGTTGATTTCCTCTCACAAATGCCAAAGCCAGCGGACGCAACAACGGTCGAAGATCAATTTCCGGATGAGCATTCTTTTGCTATTATTGTCAGAACACCATGGTATGCTGATGTTGCAAATTAATTAGCAATAGGAAAATTACCTAAGCATTTGACGCCTAATGAACGAAAGTAGATAGTGCAACGTAGTACCCGATTCTCTTGGATTGGGGGCTACTTATTTCATACAGGGGCAGATATGCACATCAGAAGATGCGTCCGAGAAGATGAAATATTTGACATTCTGAAAGCATGCCACGATGGGCTGTGTGGCAGACATTTCGCAGACAGTAGGACCAGTCATAAGGTTCTACAAATAGTCTATTACTGGCCCACTATTTTTAAAGATTGTAAAAAAAAATTTCAAACCTGTGATAGCTGCTAGAGGGCAGGGCGCCCTGGACAATTTGATGAAATGCCTCTAAACCCATAGTTAGTAATTGAGCCATTTGAGCAATGGGCACTCGATTTTATTGGTCCTATTAACCTATCATCAAATCAGAAAACATACATATTGGTTGCAACAGAGTATGTTACCAAATGGGTTGAAGCAGAGGCACTGCCAAGAGCTACAGAGGATTCTGTAATAAATTTTCTTTTTCAATTATTTGTGCGATATGGCTTCCCGAGGGAGATAATTACAGATGGAGGACCGAAATTTGTAGGTAATAAAATGGCTGCGACATTAAAAAACTACCACATTCTACACAAAATTACAACCCCATACCACCCACAGGCGAATGGCCAAGTAGAAAGCACTAATAAGGTAATTGAGGCAATACTTACAAAAACAGTTGCATCACATAGACGTGACTGGGCTGCAAGATTGCCAGAAGCCTTGTGGGCATACCAAACAACGTGGAGAAACACCACCGAGTATTCACCATATCAATTAGTATTTGGAAAAGAACCCATCTTTCCAATCGAATTTGAAATTCAAACATTAAGAACAGTGCAAGAGGTGGGTTTGAATTTAAATGAGGCCCAAACTAATAGATTACAACAAATCAATGAGTTAGATGAAATAAGGCTCTTAGCTCTTCAACACACTGCATTAATTCAATAGCAGAGAGAAAAATGGCATGATGCCCTGATTAAAAAGAAAATCTTCCACGAAGGAGATTGGGCACTCCTATACAATTCCAGGTTTCAGGATTTTCCTGAAAAACTCTAGACACGATGGATTGGACCTTATGAGATACAGAAAGTGCATGACAATGGCACCATTACATTAACTACCATTGACAGATCTGGACACTCTTTCAAAGAAAATGGTCATCGAGTGCGACTGTATCACAAACCGCTTACTCGGGAATCCTTTTACCAGAAATTACGGGAAGATTCCACTATGCAGATTCTTGCTGAGGAAGATAACCCCTCCTCATCATTAATTCACTGAACAATTCCTTTGTTTCTTAATTTTGTATATAAACTTTTCTTTTTTCAAATTTTGCTTGTATAAATTGCTTATTTTGCACAGATTTTTACTGTTGTTCCATTTAGGGAGCAGCGGATGATTCATTTATTTTATTTTCGTGTTGTTCCTCTTAAGGAATAGCTACTGTTCCTCCAAAGGAACAACAACTGTTCCTCTTAAGGAACAACATTTCCGTGTGGTTTTATTTTTGTGTTGTTCCTCTTAAGGAATAGTTGTTATTCCTCCAAAGGAACAACAACCGTTCCTGCAAAGGAACAACAACCATTCCTCTTAAGGAACAACATTTCCGTGTGGTTTTGTTTTCGTGTTGTCCCTCTTAAGGAATAGCTGATGTTCCTCCTAAGGAACAACAACTATTCCTCTTAAGGAATAGCACCTCCGTATTTTTGCATTTTTGTTGTTCCTTTTAAAAGGAACAGCTATTGTTCCTCCTAAGGAACGATAGTCGTTCCTCTTAAAGGAACAACACTTCCACGTGTTTATTTTTTGTTGTTCCTTTTAAAGGAACAACTACTGTTCCTCCTAAGGAACAACAACCGTTCCTCTCAAAGGAACAACACTTCCACGTGTTTATTTTTTGCTATTCTTTTTAAAGGAATAGTTGTTGTTCCTCCTAAGGAACAACAACCGTTCCTCTCAAAGGAACGACACTTCCGCGTGTTTATTTTTGCTGTTCCTTTTAAAGGAACAATTGTTGTTCCTCTTAAGGAACATCACTTTCGCATGATTGTATTTTTGCTGTTCCATTTAAGGAACAGCTGCTGTTCCTCTTAAGGAACAACAACCGTTCCTCTTAAGAAACATCAACCACGCATGCATTTTTTTTAGTTGCTCCATTAAAGGAACAACTATTGTTCCTTTTAAAGGAACAATAGTTTCACTATTTTTTTTACTTTCTGTCGTTCCTTCTAAGGAACAACAGTTTCGATTTGGAGTGTTTTTTTGTTGTTCCGCCGAAGGATCAACACTTTATTTTGCGCTTGTTTTACTTGCTATTCCGCTTAAGGAACAGTTGCTGTTCCTCTTAAGGAAAAACAGTTTCACGTGTAATTTTTTCTCTTTTTTGTTGTTCCTCTTAAAGGAACTATAGTTTTTTCATGCAGATGTTCTTTTTGCTGTTCCTCTTAAGGAAGAACAACTGTTTCATCTAAGGAACAACACTTTTTGAGTGCATTTTTCGCTGCTTCTCTTAAAGAACAACAAATTTTATTGAGAGATTTTGTGAATAATGTTTCACTCTTCATGATCCTTTCAAGGCAAAGATACAAATTTATGCAGAGATACAAAAATTAGAGGTTACTGAAATAAGAAAATTAAAGAAAAATTGTCATATTTAAAGATATTTCTTTGTATTGATAAGTAAAAGGAAATGGCACAACTTTCTATATCACTTTGTTGTCTTTATCTTCACTTAAACTTAAATTGATTGATTATTTTTGTCATGTTGGTTCTTCCCTAATTTTCATAATTCTCTTTGATTATTATTATTGAATAAGAATAAGGGCATATTTTCCTCTATTGAGATGTTCATACTTCTTCCACCATCCCTACTCTTAAGGAGTGTTGAGCCATCCTCTATATATAAATAGGAAGTGCTATATGAAAGAAAAGAGAAAGAAAAAATATATCTATATGATTACTAACAATCCTATGATTTTTCAAATGAAGGATAGGGGGTCTCATCAAGAGCCAGCCTACCATGATCATAAGGAAGCAGTGAAGTGGCATTCCCACTATGGCCACCACACCAGGGATATGATCCAATGGGCACATCAGAAAAAATAAAAGTCCTTGGAACAGGAGGTCTCATCACGAGCCGGCCTGCCCACTTTTCACTCCTTCCTGGTGAATGGCATTGTGATTCAATTGGTTACCAAGCCAGCACAATGGCCTCCATTTTGACATCACAAAGCACTTTCCTAGGCATACATAAAGGATTATGGTTCCAAGGGTGAAAAAGCAACTTTGTCAAGGTTATAAACACCTGTGGGCAACAGAGCTCTGCTGATGGTATTGGAGTCATATTTTTCAACACCAATAGTAATTATAGACCCTTTTCTTATTTCTTTATATTTATTCCAAAAGAGGTTATGTTCCCAAATTCCTTTTTGAACCTTTTATGCATGAATATCGTTTAAAATCAATCATAAATGATTTAAGTGGCATGAGGATCACATAAGGATTTTACCTATGTCAGCTGTCCTTCTCCCTTTTTCGCATCATTCCATAGCATCTCCATATCTATTCACAATTTTCATCATAAGCCTCTATTTCAGCAACTTGATAGTTTTTGTGATCTTGCCATAAATATGTACAACTTTCCTTTTGATACTGTAAAATTGTCGTCCAGTACACTGCTCCTCCATTTAATCGGTCAAGGATGACCTATCACATTTTAGGGGGCCGTGGGTGATTTCCAAAATGCTCTTGCATACATGTCAGTTTCCTATTCGGAGGTACTAGACTGCATTAGATCCCTTAATAGCAAGTTTTAACGGTATTAATGTTAAAAAAAAGGGATATTATTCGATATGCACAGTTTGTTGTTCCATTGTTATCTCTGTGCATTTCTGTGTAAAATTAATAGTGTGCAAAATTTAGACGATATGGGAGGTCGATCAGTATGTAGCGAGCCACAGGTACTAACAATTTTTGACGCTGCACGAGAAATTTTGGTAAGAGTAGGATGGATCGCTTATTTTACACGACTACAACAGCGCCATGAAGCTGTGGCTATTTAATTTTTGCAGAATTTGTTGGATGATCATTCCATAGTAAGAGGAAGGGGAATAACAGTGACAAATACAGTGATTGCAGAGGTATCTAGACTACCAGCAGTGGGACCCATATGGACACATAAGTAATTGAGAATTCAAGACGCCACGGCCACCTTTCGGGACAAGTGACAGAACCTAATCGTTAAAGGAAAAGGAGTCCAGCCTTCATCTCTAGGGGAACCATGGACAAAACTGGCTAGAATAGTGCAGAGCTAAATTACATGCGACAGGAGAAAGGATGTGGTAAGACCACGCCACCTCAAATTATTATCAGTATTAAAACAAAAATGTGCTGTAAATTTGCCTGCATACCTAAATTTTTTGCTGCATGATGGTGCTAAGAGTATAAAAAGATCTCGTCATATAGATACTGTAGTGAGCCACCATTGTTTAATTTGATTAATAGTAAGTTACAGCCTTGCTCAACAACAGACCAGTTGGGAAGAATTGGTGTTCTCCATAGACAGGGGACTAGCCTTACCAGCTCTAAAAAGAAAGAGAACCGCCAATACAGCAAGCAGGCCTCTGAAATGGAGACACTCCTCCAGATTAAGAATAGGCAGGGGAACGTTTGAGAGCCTCCAGGGTAGCAGCAGCCAACCCTTAGAATTACTCAATTCCGAAAACGTGCAACCCTCACAAACTGAAGGGAGAGGTAACCAAGAGTCGGAAATAGAAGAAGAAACTGAACACTCTAGCGAAGAAGAGAGGGAAGGAATTGAACTACCTTTAAACCCTAGCGTAAGTCCACTGCGAAACCCATTGCAGGAGGATGAATTGGCCCAAATTTGGGCCAATATGAGTGAGTATATCTAACCCCAAAGTTTTCTCAACCTCAATATTGAGGCAGAGCAATCATAGGAACACTCTACCCACACCAAGAATTCATCAGAAGAAACAAATAACGAGGAAGAAGTAGGAGGAGAAGCCACTCAGGAAGTGGCAAACCAAAATAGGGATATTCCTTTAGAGGAACCTAGTGCGGAGCATGTAAACACTGAAGAGACGCTCCAAACAGAGGATATGGAAACCAGCCAAGGCAAAGGCACAGTCCTTGAAGAGAAAAATCCAACGAAACAACCGAGCCCAGAAAGAATAGAGACAGTTAGGGAGATAGTTGTTCCTCCTGAGAAGAAGAAGAAAAGTGGAATTAAGAAGCTGTGAAAGGAACAACGAAACTTGAAAAATTTAGTAAAGCAACTTAGATAGAAGATAAAGGCACTGAAAAAGGGGAAAATCATAAGAATAACCCCGAAAACAGTGTAAGCAACCATACAAACTGAACCTCATGATACAAAGGCCGCGGAGACTCAAACCGAGCCCATATGTGTTCAGGATGGTAAGGAACAACATGGAGTTGTTACAGACGCAACTGCCCAAATAGAAAATGTAAATGTCTGCGATAAAGATGTTCAAACTGAGCCACTATCCTCCAGCAATACGGCCACCCAGACATTCCGTGATAAAGAGACACAGACTATGGGCACTCAGAATTGTGATAAGAGCACCCAGATAAATCTTCAACCCAAAGATGTTTTGATAAGCAACCACCTTGGTATAATAAAAATCTAAGAGGATCTGGCAAAAGTTCACCGGACTATAGAGAAATTTGAGGAAGAAACTGTCCCCCAGAAGAAATATCAAGAATTGCAATATCAATTAAAGAGCATCAATGCATCAGAGAACAAAGCCTTTGATAAATATCGAAGGGTAGAAGAAAAAATTGAAGAGGTAAAAAACAGCCTGAAAACAGTCAGGAATCAAATGGATACTCTCTGTCCTTTATATACAGATGTTCTAGCATGTAGGTCACCTACCAAAAACTATGCCTTGTTTCCGTTAGAAAGATATTTACAATTAAAAATTAAGGCTATGAAGGCAGGGAAATCTATAGAACTAAAAGCTATTGATGATTTTATAAATTGCTTTAAACACCATGGAGTAAAATTTCAACGATTACTCTGTGAGCTTTATTTACATAATTTTATATTGGAAGGGGAAATGGAGAAGAATCCTAGTCCTTTTGTGGGTGATATACAATTTCAAGCATTTATTTCATTTGCTACTA
Organism: Pinus tabuliformis; assembly: GCA_031772625.1. Classification (NCBI taxonomy): domain Eukaryota; kingdom Viridiplantae; phylum Streptophyta; class Pinopsida; order Pinales; family Pinaceae; genus Pinus; species Pinus tabuliformis. The sequence goes on from CM062816.1 coordinate 566,956,060, forward strand.
GCCAGTTAAAGTGTCTCAAGGCCCATAACACTTTTCAGAGACATGAAAATGGGTTAGACCTCTGGGTTAGGGGTGAACCAAAAAACCCATTGCAACTGTGGGCTAAGCATAAAAGTCTAATGAAAAAGGAAGGAGTGATTTAGACCCTGGGCCCCATCCATAAAGAAATTGTCCAATAAGGGGTAGAATATTTCCTCTCTATCAAAGACAATTCCTTGGCAGCAACTAAATTCAGATGGAAGACTTCCAATCGAAATATACAAGACAGAGAGCCATTCAATTACAAGAACTTCAAGTTAGCTACAGATCGCCTGGTTACCTATAATAACCTCATTTTGAGGGAAGGCCCATATTGGCTTTGTTTTAGGTTTCGAAGCCCTATTATCTGGTATCCTGTAGAAGGGTACAAGGCCATATATGAGTTGCCTGAAGGGCAGATAGGGCCCATTTTTGAAGTTTTAGCTACAAATCATGGTTTTCGACCACTACATGACAATCTCGCTCTAGCCTATTCTTTGACTGCTTTGCATGCCAATTATATGGTTTTCATGAGGCCATGAAAAAGGGTAAGCATGGGGGTGTGTTGAGCTATGGAAAAGGTATGAATTTTCCATTTATTTCCATATCTTTTCCTTTTATCATAACTCCTTTTATTCCTAAGATGATTATATCAAAGAATTATAGCAAAAACTAGGGAGTTATTGATTATTGCGAATTAGTTGATTATTGTCTTTTTCCATGTAGAAAATAGAAGAAATGGAACACTACCATTTTGAAGGAAAAACAAAACATAGTAACTGTTGTTCCTTCACCAAGAAGTTGTATCCAGACAAGCAAATCAGGATCGAAGTGCACAGTTAAGGATAAGGATGGAAAAGCGCAGCATCAGCGCAAGAAGACAAAGGCATCAACTGGAGTTAAAGGATGGAGTGTATCCCTCAGGATCTCTTGATCCTGAGGGATCGTTGTTTTACAGTCTATCTGATTTCCTTATTTTATCTGCCTGTCCAGTATAAATGGGACAACGCTTGTAAAGATTAGGATCGCTTATCATTATTCAAAATTCGCTATTGTATTTCTCTGATCATCGACTCTCATTGATTAAAACAAAGTACGATTACTAGTCACATTTTCACATGATTAATACATAATTCGGTTGTTATTCCATTCGTTTATACTGAAGTAGTCCATCGATGCTTCACTAGCGGCTAAGGGCCCAGCCCTGGTGGATCCCCTTGCTATATGTACCATTACTTTACAATCGTATTTGTGTGATGGTTTGGTTTGGTTTTCATTTATTTAAATCACATTACTTTACTATTGTTTGTTTCCAAAGTTTATAAATTTCTGTAACTGTAACTGAATTGCGTTGCCGTTCCTTTTCATCATAATAATATTATTACTTTTTCCAAACTATATTGTTATGTTGTTCATTTCAATTATAATATTTCGTTGTTCATTCCAGTAAACTGACTTTGCTGTTCATTATAGATTGTTGTTCATTTCTACTAAATAGCATTACTGTTCATTTCCTTTCTACAAGTATTTGGTTTTGCCTTTTAGCATTATTACAGTCAGCGTATTCATTCCATTTCTCTTGGAAGCATTGTTGATTTAATTTCTTGCTATTTCCAATTAGTTGTTTTAGTGTGGAGTGTAAGATCAACAACTGTAAATAACATTGGCTATCACTGTCAAAGTTCTCAAATTGAGGATCTTGTTTATGTTTGATTTCATTTACATTAGTTGACAAAGGAAAGAGTTATTGCTATTGCATCCTTGAATGATAATTGCTGTTAATTTCTTAAGTGAATGATTTAGTTTCAGAGCATTGAGTTTCTTTTAAATTGAAAATAGGTTTTATTTCAAGCATCCATTTACTCTTGTATTTGAAGCACTGTACTGCAAATTGGAAAGCATTACTCTTGGATTGAATTGACCACCTCAGACTGAGTACACTCTTGAAATAGAAAATCGCACCTGGATTGATAATTAATGTAGGATAAATAGGAGTTAAAAAGACACCTTTTATACCTCAACATTATTGCGTTGTTGCCAAGGAGAGTGTAGAGATTTCTTTTTTTAAAGAGTAGTGTGCATCTGGTGAGTGCCTGCTGGGAAATAATTGGGTATTAAAAACGAAAGGTAAGAACCTGCGTACAGAGCATGTAACAACCCTGCTCCCCTGCCCGCTTTCCAGCAGATTTGTTAACATTTTTGTCGGTAGAAATAAACATTTGAGTTGTGTGTATGACTAAGAAGAAAAAAATTGAAAATACTCCTAAACTGCTACCCAAACCTGACAAAGCTAAGGGACCAGTGACCCTTGGTCGATCAACCTTCATAGATGAAATCATTAAGCAAGCCAAATCTCAGCCATCAGTGGGCCCTAGAAAAGTTGCTTCTAGACAACCTACTGGTTCCCTTCGGGCCACAGTTTCACCATCTATAGCCTTTGCTGAGGTGCACAACCAAACAGAAGAGACTGAGCAAGATTTTCAAGAAATTGAGAATTCTTGCCTAATTTTTTTTCAGGAAGGGAACTCTTGCAATCTCCGCGAAGGAGGAGGAGAAACAGGGGGAATAGAAGAGCCAAAATCCCCTCTTGAAATAGTTCTAACACCTAACAACCCAGATAAGGGAAGTGTTGTTAAGGTCATCCAAAACAAAATAGAAGAACCTGAAAAGTCAAAATCCCCCCAGATAATAGTTCAGAAGGACCACTCATCATCCCTGACCAAGCAAGTGCTATCAAGGCCATTCCTATTCCTTCTAGTCAGCCTAGGAACAACTCCTTAGAAATCCCAGAAGGATATTGGCACATATTTGATCAAATGGCCCAGAACCAACAAACACCTCAAACCTCTACACTACAATATCCCATTTTGGACACTGTAGTTAATGCACCTATGAAGGCCATTCCTCTCCAACATATTCCTACATTCCATGGACTAACATCAGAAGATCCAAATGCATTTCTGTTCGAATTCGATGTATCATGCCAGGGGTATGACTATACCACCGATCCCCAAAAACTAAAACTATTTCCCTCCACATTAAAAGGAGCAGCTTTACGATGGTTTATGGGGTTAGGTGGAGGTGTTATAAATGATTGGGATCAGATGAAAGGTGCTTTTCTAAAGAAATATCAAGATTATTGTAGGTCCAGAGAATTAAAGGATGAAATATTTCAAATGATAGCGAGACCTAATGAAACACTGGAGGAATATGTAGAACGCTTTCAATACAATCTCCAGAGATCTCCTTATGCATCTTTACCCTTGCCGGACAATGTGTTAAAAACTACATTAATTAAAGGGATGAAAGAATAATGGGTTGAAACATTAAACATTATGGGTAAAGGTGACATATATCAGGAAAATTTTGTTGACATCATTAATTTGTGTATCAGGAGTTCGAGAGGCAGCACAAGACTAAAGCCAGCAGAACATGACATGATCACAAGGGATAGTAAGGTCCCCAGTGGAGGTATAACCCGTGCAGAAATCAGCAGAAATCAGAAATCTACTAGAAGATTTCAAAACTGATATTCTAGGGACTCTGTCAACACAGTTCGACATCATGCAAGCTAAACAAAAGCAAGCAGAAGCAGAGCAAAATTTGGCAATATTCTGCCCCAGATGTAGAAAGAAACATAGCCACAAAGAGTGTCTGCTGGATACAGTCCAAGTCTGTGCCATTTGCATGAAATATCACTCCACAGAAAGTTGCGCCTCACTCCTGGGATTGAAAGCAATTTACAAGGAAGCGGAAGAAGAAACAGAACCAGTTTACCTACTCAATCAGCGCTGTCAGTGGCAGCCACGACAAACAGGTATGTCTATTGATCCATACTCTTCTTTTCAACCTCCTCAATATAATGCTCAGCAATATAATGGAATGTGGCAGAATCAGCCACCTTTCCCTAACTGGTCACAACAGCCATTCATCATGGAAAAATCAAACAAATCAAACCAACTGGCCGAACTTTCCTTACTGTCCACCATTTTGGCAAAACAACGCATATCCAACACAATGGTCACCCTCCATCTCGCAGAGTCAAACCTGGCAGTCGAACTGGCAAAGACGATAAATCAGCTAGCAGGAACAATTCCTTTCCCTCAACCTACACTGCCAGCACCTTATACATTACAACAAAATCCCCAGACCAACTTAAGACCACAACTCCCAGCCCAACCCAGCCCAAACCCCAACAATAGATCGGTGCAATCTGTTCAAATAATTGAAGGACCAGAAATAGAAACCGAGTTAAGGGAGTGCAACGACATTCAATTAAGATCTGGGCGTATTATAGAAACAGAGGGAGACAAAAATGATCAAGTTGAAAACTCATTACCTTAGAACAAACACTACAAGAAGAGAATGTGGTTAGACAACAAACTCATGAACAAGCAACCAACTCTTCTCCTCCACTCCCAGTGATTAATCATACTGTGCCCAATAGAACATCCTGATTTTGATTTTCTAGGATAACTAAGAAATTTGTTTATAAAAATTCCACTCCTCCAAGCTATCCAAGATATCCCAATTTACGTAAAAACCATTAAAGAATTATGTATAAAAAAAACCCAAAAGGAGAAGAACAACTAACCCAACTGTCCAAGTAGTCAGCACCCTATCTGACTTACTATCAGGAAGAGAAGCACCTGTAAAATATGAGGACCCAGGGAATCCTATAGTCACGGTGCAAATCAATGGATGCTCCTTCCCAAATTCCTTGGTTGATTTAGGAGTTGCAATCAACATTTTAACAACCACCACTTGTCAAAAGCTTCGCATTACATCATTAGACCCAACCACAACCTTGTTGGAGTTGGCTGACCGATCGGTAGTCAGACCAGAAGGTACACTACATGATGTAATGGTATCTGTAGATTCTTGGGAATACACTACAGACTTTCTCATTATTAATCCCAAAACGCAACTAGATGGACATCCTTTAATTTTAGGTAGACCCTGGCTGGCAACTACTGACGCTTACATTGGTTGTCGACAAGGTAGCATGACTATAGCAAGAGGGAGTAATGTCAAGAATTTAGCCTTATACTCTCCAGCCCAGCCAAGCCTCACAATAATTAAAACAAAGAAACAACGTGTATCATACCTGACATAAAATATTAGATCACCATTAACCATTGAAGATGCCGTTGAATTTAAAGACCAAACAGAGGACGACATTATTAGCAGCGTCATTAACCAACTAGAAACTAGATCCAATTTACAACGTCACATGATTGAGGAAACATTGGATAATGATGTAGAAGAAGATCCCCTGAAAGACACTCATGATCAATCAATACCTACCACCTCTGTTTACAACAGCAAAACTGTAGAAATTGAGCTAGGAAAAACTTTGAACATTAACAAAAATCTAACTGCTGAACAAGAAGAAAAGTTGGTCCAGCTACTCAGAAAATACAAGGAAGCTTTTGCATGGGATTATCCCGATATGAAAGGAATTGATCCCCAGTTGTGTACCCACCACATTTATACAGAAAAGGATGCTAGACTCATTCATCAACCCCAACGAAGAATAAACCCTCATCTTAAGGATATTGTGAAAGCTGAATTACAAAAACTTTTAGATGTAAACTTTATTTACCCAAAATCTAACAGCAATTGGGTCTCTCCACCAGTAGTGGTGCCAAAGAAGAATGGAAAGTGGCGGATATGTGTAGACTACAGAGAATTGAACAAAGCAACCCAAAAAGACCACTTCCCCCTTCCATTCATTGATCAGGTATTAGACACATTAGCAAGAAATAAATTCTTTTCTCTCCTAGATGGCTTCAGTGGATACAATCAGATTCAGATTGCCCTTGAAGATCAGGATAAAACCACTTTTACCTGCCCTTGGGGAACATTTGCTTACAAAGTTTTACCCTTCGGGTTATGCAATGCTCCTACCACATTTCAGAGGGCCATCCTCATCATTTTTTTTAGATTTAATAAATGAAGGGCTCGAAGTATATATGGATGATTTCACACCTTATGGGGATGATTTTGAGCCAGCATTACAAACACTGGAAAAAGTGTTGCAACAATGTATCGCCACCAGGCTTTGCTTGAGCCATGAAAAGTGTCATATGATGATGACTGAGGGACTCATCTTAGGTCATTATATCTTAGCAGCTAGAATACAAGTAGATCTGGCTAAAATTCAGATAATTTTGTTAATACCTACTCCTACCACAGAAACAGAGGTACGCAATTTTCTGGGATTTTCTGGTTATTATAGAAGATTTATAGAGCATCTTTCTCAAATTGCTGCACCTTTATATGCACTAACATGGAATTTTAATTTCATTTGGATAGATAAGTGTGACCATGCTTTTGAGGATCTGAAAAACTCGTATCAACAGCCCTGGTGCTTAGGAGCCCCAATTGGGATTTTCCATTCCAAACTTCATCTGATGCTTCATACACAGCAATTGGAGCAGTTCTTGGGTAGGAAGAAGATAAAAAGCCATATGCAATTTATTATATTAGCAAGAATCTATCTCCTGCTGAATTAAACTATATTGTGACTGAAAAAGAATTTTTAGTTGTAATACATGTTGTAAATAAGTTTAGACATTATATAATTGGGTATCCTGTAGTTTTATATACAGATTACTTTTCCATAAAATATTTAGCAAATAAGCCAGTTACAAATGGTAGAGTAACAAGATGGTTGATTCTCTTGCAGGAATTTGACATCACAATTAAGGATCGACCTGGAAAAGAGAATCTTGTAGCTGATTTTCTCTCACGAATGCCAAAGCTAGCGGATGCAGCAGCGGTCGAAGATCAATTTCCGGATGAGCATTTGTTTGTTGTTACTGTCAGAACACCATGGTATGCTGACGTTGCAAATTACTTAGCAGTAGGAAAATTACCTAAGCATTTGACGCCTAATGAACGAAAGCAGATAGTGCAATGCAGTACCCGATTCTCTTGGATTGGGGGCTACTTATTTCATACAGGGGCAGATATGCACATCAGAAGATGCGTCCGAGAAGATGAAATATTTGACATTCTGAAAGCATGCCACGATGGGCCGTGTGGCGGACATTTCACAGACCATAGGACCGGTCACAAGGTTCTACAAATAGGCTATTACTGGCCCACTATTTTTAAAGATGCTAAAAAGTTTGTTCAAGCCTGTGATAGCTGCTAGAGGGCAGGGCGCCTTGGACAATCTGATGAAATGCCTCTGAACCCACAGTTAGTAATTAAGCCATTTGAGCGATGGGCACTCGATTTTATTGGTCCTATTAACCCATCATCAAATCAGAAAACATACATACTGGTTGCAACAGAGTATGTTACCAAATGGGTTGAAGCAGAGGCACTGCCAAGAGCTACAGAGGATTCTGTAATACATTTTCTTTTTCAATTATTTGTGCGATATGGCCTCCCGAGGGAGATAATTACAGATGGAGGACCACAATTTGTAGGTAATAAAATTGTTGCAACATTAAAAAATTACCACATTCTGCATAAAAATACAACCCCATACCACCCACAAGTGAATGGCCAAGTAGAAAGCACTAATAAGGTAATTGAGGCAATACTTACAAAAACAGTTGCATCACACAGATGTGACTGGGCTGCAAGATTGCCGGAAGCCTTGTGGGCATACCAAACAACGTGGAGAAACACCACCGGGTATTCACCATATCAATTAGTATTTGGAAAAGAACCCATCTTTCCAATTGAATTCGAAATTCAAACATTAAGAACAACGTAGGAGGTGGGTTTGAATTTAAATGAGGCCCAGACTAATAGATTACAACAAATCAATGAGTTAGATGAAATAAGGCTCTCAGCTCTTCAACACACTGCATTAATTCAACAGCAGAGAGAAAAATGGCATGATGCCCTGATTAAAAAGAAAATCTTCCACGAAGGAGATTGGGCACTCCTATACAATTCTAGGTTTCAGGATTTTCCTGAAAAACTCTAGACACGATGGATTGGACCTTATGAGATACAGAAAGTGCATGACAATGGCACCATTACATTAACTACCATTGACGGATCTGGACACTCTTTCAAAGCAAACGGTCATCGAGTGCGACTGTATCACAAACTGCTTACTCGGGAATCCTTTTACCAGCAATTACGGGAAGATTCCACTATGCAGATTCTTGTTGAGGAAGATAACCCCTCCTCAGCATTAATTCACTAAACAATTCCTTTGTTTCTGAATTTTGTATATAAACTTTTCTTTTTTCAAATTTTGCTTGTATAAATTGTTTATTTTGCACAGATTTTTACTGTTGTTCCATTTAGGGAGTAACAGATGATTTCTTTATTTTATTTTCATGTTGTTCCTCTTAAGGAACAGCTGTTGTTCCTCCAAAGGAACAACAACCGTTCCTCTTAAGGAACAACATTTCCGTGTGGTTTTATTTTCGTGTTGTTCCTCTTAAGGAACAACATTTCGTGTGGTTTTATTTTCATGCTGTTCCTCTTAAGGAACAGCTGTTGTTCCTCCTAAGGAAGAGCAGTCGTTCCTCTTAAGGAACAACACCTCTCTGTTTTTGCATTTTTAGGAATATATGTCGTTCCTCTTAAGGAACAACACCTCCGTGTTTTTGCATTTTTGTTGTTCCTTTTAAAAGGAACATCTATTGTTCCTCCTAAGGAACGACAACCATTCCTCTTAAAGGAACAACACTTCTGCATGTTTATTTTTTGCTGTTCCTTTTAAAGGAACAACTGCTATTCCTCCTAAGGAACAACAGTCATTCCTCTCAAAGGAACAACACTTCCGTGTGTTCATTGTTTGTTGTTCCTTTTAAAGGAATATTTGTTGTTCCTCCTAAGGAACAACAGTTGTTCTTCTCAAAGGAACAACACTTCCGCGTGTTTATTTTCGTTGTTCCTTTTAAAGGAACAACTGTTGTTCCTCTTAAGGAACAGTTGTTGTTCCTCTTAAGGAACAACACTTTCGCATGATTGTATTTTTGTTGTTCCATTTAATGAACAAATGTTGTTCCTCTTAAGGAACAACAACCATTCCTCTTAAGAAACATCAACCCCGTGTGCATTTTTTTTAGCTGTTCTATTAAAGGAATAGCTGTTGTTCCTTTTAAAGGAACAATAGTTTCGCTATTTTTTTTACTTTCTACCGTTCCTTCTAAGGAACAACAGTTTCGATTTGGAGTGTTTTTTTTTCTGTACCGCCGAAGGATCAACACTTTATTTTGGGCTTGTTTTACTTGTTGTTCTGTTTAAGGAACAACTGTTGTTCCTCTTAAGGAACAACAGTTTCGCGTGTAATTTTTTCTCTTTTTTATTGTTCCTCTTAAAGGAACTGTAGTTTTTGCATGCAGATGTTCTTTTTGCTTTTCCTCTCAAGGAAAAACAATCGTTCCATCTAAGGATTAACACTTTTTGAGTGCTTTTTTCGTTGCTTATCTTAAAGAACAACAAATTTTATTCAGAGTTTTTGTGAATAATATTTCACTCTTCATGATCCTTTCAAGGAAAAAATACAAATTTATGCAAAGATACAAAAATTAGAGGTTACTAAAATAAGAAAATTAAAGAAAAATTGTCATCTTTAAAGAGATTGCTTTGTATTGATAAGGAAAAGGAAAGGGCACAACTATCTATATCACTTTGTTGTCTTTATCTTCACTTAAACTTAAATTGATTGATTATTTTTATCATGTTGGTTCTTCCCTAATTTTCATAATTCTCTTTGATTATTATTATTGAATAAGAATAAGGGCATATTTTCCTCTATTGAGATGTTCAGACTTCTTCCACCATCCCTACTCTTAAGGAGTGTTGAGCCATCCTCTATATATAAATAGGAAGTGCTATATGAAAGAAAAGAGAAAGAAAAAATATATCTATATGATTACTAACAATCCTATGATTTGTCAAATGAAGGATAGGGGGTCTCATCAAGAGCCAGCCTACCATGATCATAAGGAAGTAGTGAAGTGGCATTCCCACTATGGCCACCACACCAGGGATATGATCCAATGGGCACATCAGAAAAAATAAAAGTCCTTGGAACAGGAGGTCTCATCACGAGCTGGCCTACCCACTTTTCACTCCTTCTTGGTGAATGGCATTATGATTCAACTGGTTACCAAGCTAGCACAATGGCCTCCACTCTGACATCACAAAGTACTTTCCTAGGCATACATAAAGGATTATGGTTCCAAGGGTGAAAAAGCAACTTTGTCAAGGTTATAAACACCTGTGGGCAACAGAACTCTGCTAATGGTATTGGAGTCATATTTTTCAACACCAATAGTAATTATAGACCCTTTTCTTATTTCTTTATATTTATTCCAAAAGAGGTTATGTTCCCAAATTCCTTTTTGAACCTTTTATGCATGAATATCGTTTAAAATCAATCATAAATGGTTTAAGTGGGATGAGGATCCCATAAGCATTTTACCTACGTCAGCTATCCTTCTCCCTTTTTCGCATCATTCCATAGCATCTCCATATCTATTCACGATTTTCATCATAAGCCTCGATTTCAGCAACTCGATACTTTTTGTGATCTTGCCATAAATATGTACACCTTTCCTTTTTATACTGTATGATTGTCGTCCAGTACGCTGCTCCTCCATTTAATCTGTCGAGGATGACCTATCACATTTCAAGGGGGTGTGGGTGATTTCAAAAATACTCCTGCATATGTGTCAATTTCCTATTTGGAGGTACTAGACTGCATTAGATCCCTTAATAGCAAGTTTTAATGGTATTATTGTTAAAAAAAGGGATATTATCTGATATGCACAGTTTGTTGTTCCATTGTTATCTCTGTGTATTTATGTGTAAAATTAACAGTGTGCAGAACTTAGACGATATGGGAGGTTGATTAATACGCAGCGAACCACAGGTACTAACAATTTCCGACGCTGCACGAGAAATTTTGGTAAGAGTAGGATGGATTGCCTATTTTACATGACTACATCAGCCCCATGAAGCTGTGACTATCGAATTTTTGAAGAATTTGTTGGATGATCATTCCATAGTAAGAGGAAGACGAATAACAGTGATAGATACAGTGATTGCAGGGGTATCTGGACTACCAGTAGTGGGACCCCTATGGACATATAAGAAATTGAGACTTCAAGACACCATGGCCACCTTTTGGGACGAGGGACAGAACATGATCGTTAAAGGAAAAGGAGCCTAGCCTTCAACTCTGGGGGAACCGTGGACAAAACTAGCTAGAATAGTGCAGAGCTACATTACATGCGATGGGAGAAAGGATGTGGTAATACCACGCCACCTCAAATTATTATCAGTATTAAAAAAGAAATATGTTGTAAATCTGCCTGCATATCTAAATTTTTTACTGCATGATGCTGCTAAGAGTATAAAAATATCCCGTCATATAGATACTGTAGTGAGCCACCATTGTTTAATTTGATTAATAGAAAGTTACAACCTTTCTCAACAATAAACCAGCTGAGAAGAATTTGTGTTCTCCATAGACGGGGGACTAGCCTTCGCAGCCCCAAAAAGAAAGAGAACTGCCAATACAGCAAGCAGGCCTCCGAAACACAGACACTCCTCTAGATTAAGAATAGGTAGGGGAATGTTTGAGAGCCTCCAGGGTAGCAGCAACCAACCCTTAGAATTACTCAGTTCTGAAAACGAGCAACCCTCACAAACTGAAGGGAGAGGTAACCAAGAGTCGGAATTAGAAGAAGAAACTGAACACTCTAGTGAAGAAGAGAGGGAAGGAACTGAACTACCTTTAAACCCTAGCGTAATTCCACCGCGAAACCCATTGCAGGAGGACGAATTGGCCCAAATTTTGGCCAATATGAGTGAGTATATCCAACCCCAAAGTCCGCTCAACCTCAATATTGAGGTAGAGCAATCACAAGAACACTCTGCCCACACCAAGAATTCATCAGAAGAAACAAATAATGAGGAAGAAGTAGGAGTAGAAGCCACTCAGGAAGTGGCAGAACAAAGTAGGGATATTCCTCCAGAGGAACCTAGTCCAGAGCATGTAAACACTGAACAGACGCTCCAAACAGAGGATATGGAAACCAGCCATGGCAAAGGCATAACCCTTGAAGAGAAAAATCCATCGAAACATCCGAGCCTATAAAGAATAGAGACAGTTAGGGATATAGTTGTTCCTCTTGAGAAGAAGAAGAAAAGTGGAATTAAGAAGCTGCGAAAGGAACAACGAAACTTAAAAAATTTAGTAAAGCAACTCAGACGGAAGATAAAGGCACTGAAAAAGGATAAAATCGTAAGAAGAACCCCGAAAACAGTGGATGTAGCCATACAAACTGAAGCTCATGATACAAAGGCCGCAGAGACTCAAACCGAGCCCATATGTGTTCAAGATGGCAAGGAACAACATGTAGCTGTTACAGACCTATCTGCCTAAACAGAAAATGTATATGTCTACGATAAAGATGCTCAAACAGAGGCACTATCCTCCAACAATACAGCCACCCAGACATTTCGTGATAAAGAGACATAGACTATGGGCACTCAAAATTTTGATAAGAGCACCCAGATAAATCTTCATCCCAAAGATGTTTTGATAAACAACCACCCTGGTATAATAAAACTCCAAGAGGATTTGGCAAAAGCTCAGCAGACTATAGAGAATTTTTAGGAAGAAACTATCCCTCAGAATAAATGTCAAAAATTGCAATATCAATTGAAGAGCATCAATGCATCAAAGAACGAAGCCTTCGATAAATATCGAAGGGAAGAAGAAAAAATTGAAGAGGTAAAAAATAGCTTGAAAACAGTCAAGAATCAAATGGATACTCTCTGTCCTTTATATACAGATGTTCTAGCATGTAGGTCACCTGCCAAAAACTATGCCTTGTTTCTGTTAGAAAGATATTTACAATTAAAAATTAAGGTTGTGAAGGCAAGGAAATCTATAGAACTAAGAACTATTGCTGATTTTATAAATTGTTGTAAACACCATGGAGTAAAAGTTCAACGATTACTTTGTGAGTTTTATTTACATAATTTTATATTGGAAGGGTAAATGGAGAAGAATCCTAGTCCTTTTGTGGGTGATATACAATTTCAAGCATTTATTTCATTTGCTGCTAACCAGTTAAAGTGGCTCAAGGCCCATAACACTTTTTAGAGACATGAAAATGGGTTAGACCTATGGGTTAGGGGTGAACCGAAAAACCCATTGCAACTGTGGGCTAAGCATAAAAGCCTAATGAAAAAGGAAGGAGTGATTCAAACCCTAGGACCCATCCATAAAGAAATTGTCCAACAAGGGGTAGAATATTTCCTCTCTATCAAAGACAATTCCTTGGCAACAACTAAATTCAGATGGAATACTTCCAATCAGAATATACAAGACAGAGAGCCATTCAATTACAAGAACTTCAAGTTAGCTGCAGATTGCCTGGTTACCTATAGTAACCTCATTTTGAGGGAAGGCCCATATTGGCTTGGTTGTAGGTTTCGAAGCCCTATTATCTGGTATCCTGCAGAAGGGTACAAGGCCATATATGAGTTGCCTGAAGGGCAGACAGGGCCCATTTTTGAAGTTTTAGCTACAAATCATGGTTTTCGACCACTGCATGACAATCCCGCTCTAGCCTATTCTTTCACTGCTTTGGATGCCAATTATATGGTTTTCATGAGGTCATGAAAAAGGGTAAGCAGGCGGGTGTGTTGAGCTATGGAAAATGTATGAATTTGCCATTTATTTCCTTATCTTTTCCTTTTATCATAACTCCATTTATTCCTAAGATGATAATATATCAAAGAATTATAGCAAAAACTAGGGAGTTATTGATTATTGTGAATTAATTAATTATTGTCTTTTTCCATGCAGAAAATAGAAGGAATGGAAAACTACCATTTTGAAGGAAAAGACAAAACAAAGTAATTGATGTTCCTTCACCAGGAAGCTGTATCCAGACAAGCAGATCAGGATCGGAGCGCACAGTTAAGGATAAGGATGGAAAATTGCAGAATCAGTGCAAGAAGACAAAGGGATCAACTAGAGTTAAAGGATGGAGAATATCCCTCAAGATCTCTTGATCTTGAGGGATCGTTGTTTTACAGTCTATCTGATTTCCTTATTTTATCCACCTATCCAGTATAAAAGGGACAACGCTTGTAAAGATTAGGATCGCTTATCATTATTCAGAATTCGCTATTGTATTTCTCTGATCATCGACTCTCATTGATTAAAACAGAGTACAATTACCTGTAACATTTTCACATGATTAATACATAAGTCGGTTGCTATTCTGTTCATTTATACTGAAGTAGTCCAGCAGTGCTTCACTAGCGGCTAAGGGCCCGACCCTGGTGGATCCACTTGCTATCTGTACCATTACTTTACAATCGCAGTTGTGTGATGGTTTGGTTTGGTTTTCATTCATTTAAATTGCATTACTTTACTATTGTTTGTTTCCAGAGTTTATAAATTGTTGTAACTGTAACTGAATTGCGTTGCCGTTCCTTTTCATCATAATAAGATTATTACTTTTTTCAAAGTATATTGTTATGCTGTTCATTTCAATTATAATGCTTCGCTGTTCATTCCAGTAAACTGACTTTTTTGTTCATTACAGATTGCTGTTCATTTCTACTAAATAGCATTGATGTTCATTTCTTTTCTGCAAGTATTTGGTTTTTCCTTTTAGCATTATTATAGTCAGCGTAATCATTCCATTTCTATTGGCAGCATTGTTGATTTAATTTCTTGCTATTTCCAATTAGTTGTTTTAGTGTGGAGTGTAAAATCAACAACTGTAAAGAACATTGGCTATCACTGTCAGAGTTCTTAGATTGAGGATCTTGTTTATGTTTGATTTCATTTACATTAGTTGACAAAGGAAAGAGTTATTTCTACGGTATCCTTGACTAATAATTGTTGTTAATTTCTTAAGTGAATGATTTAGTTTCAGAGCATTGAGTTTCTTTTAAATTGCAAATAGGTTTTATTTCAGGCATCCATTTACTATTGTATTTGAAGCACTGTACTGCAAATTGGAAAGCATTACTCTTGGATTGAATTGACCACCTTAGACTGAGTACACTGTTGAAATAGAAAATCGCACCTGGAATGATAATTAATGTAGGATAAATAGGAGTTAAAAAGACACCTTTTATACCTCAACAATGCCTTTCTATGGGAGTGACTGGAAGGTCCTAATCACATGTATGGTTTGTCATGGGAGCGACTGAGGGTCCAAATTGTTGAAAATAGCAACAAGAAATGTTAAAAATAACACCAAGAAAGAAAATCCTAATTTAATTTGTCCTTGAATTAAATTAGGAATTAAATTGTAATTCCACATCTCATGACAACTTGTAATAGTTAACTAAGTTAATTTTACTTAGTTGGCTCAGTTAATTCAAGTTGAGAGTCTAACTAGAGTCATTTAGAGTGTCTCCTACATTATAGGAGCCTTGGTTGAGTTTATTTTGAGTTGTAATTATTTAATTCAGTTCAACTAAGTTAAAGTCAGTTAAACTAGCTCCAACTGATGGAGGAATTAGTGGGAGATCTAGTAGGGGGCTGTAACCAACATTGCTCAACTAGTAAACTTAAGATTCACTCACAATTAACTCATGCATGTCAGTTAAGAGAAATAACCATTTGAGATTGGAGTTTAGGGACAATGTATTATCAATTTTATAATCATCTGTATTGTATAGGTGGTGCATGAAATCAGAGGAAGGCCTATGAGGATTGCAAAATTCATATTTGTGGAATTTCCTAATTATATATGGGCTAATTCCCAAGGAAAATTCACAAGGAAATAAGAGCTTGGAAGGCAACAAAATTGGCTAAGTATTGGATTGAGTTTGTTTAGGAAGTAATGAGATAGATAGAGATAGTACAGAGGTTGCTCGGGCTTGAGCAAAGCATTGTAATCTTCTCATATTTTTTTATTAATGCAATATACATATAGCGGGGGTTTTTAGTTGTGGCTTTCTCCAGAAAATTATTGCATTATGTGTGATTGAATTCTTTCTCTTTTATGCTTTGTGATTTCATCGATCGTTTATTGTTTCCACTGATGAGTAGAGTAGATTCGAGTCAATTGTTTTAGCATATTAAAATCTACAATTTGAATCTACAAGGAATTTCTACATGGTATCAGAGCTAGATTTGTAGAAATATATACATGGTATCAGAGCTGAAATCACTATAGAAGAGGAGAATACAAGTTTGTCTTTTGCAAGAGAAATCAAATTTGCAGTATCATACTTCAGGGCCAACATGATGTTGTTCTATGGATTGAGACTTGAATATGCCTTGAGGGTAGTTCAAACTATATTTCTTGGAAGTATAGGATGGAGATAGTGTTTAAAGACAACGAGCTTAATGAATTCATAGACAAAGATATTCCTAAGCCTCCAATAGCTGATGCTCAAGATCTGACAAAGTGGAGAAAGTGTGGGGCAAAGGTGAGAAGTATTATCCTAGAAGGAGTTCGAGATCATATTGTTGCAAACCTCCATGGTAAGGAGACTTCTTTTATGATGTGGAAGGCCTTGAAATACCTATTTCAAATCAACGGTGACTATAGGAAGTTGGCACTGAAGGACAAGCTCATAAATATCAAGATGGAGAAGGGAGACACTATACTAAAGTACTTGACCAAGTTCAACCAATGTTGTGATGAGCTTGGAAGTGTCTGTGTTACAGTTGCTAAAGATGATAGGGTGATCCTAACACTTCTAGGCCTTCCCAAGAGCTGAGATAGCTACCAGGACTCAGTTAATGGGAGGGAGAAGCTACCAAAGTAGGAGTGGTTGTGGTCTGTCTTTGTACAAGAAGATATTTGGTGGAACACTAGAGATGGGATCTCATCTAAAAAAGTGGAAGAGGACTTTGCTTTAGTTATCAAAGAAAATAAAGCAAAGGGAAAGAAGTCCCAAGGTGAGGAGGGCAACAAGAAGAAGGACTTGTTGAACATCAAGTGTTTTCACTATCACGAGTTTAGGAACTATGCCATGAAATGCCCACTGAAGAAAGCAAGCAAGAAGGAGCTTCAGTAGTTGCAGTAGGTGAAGCTCTAGCTTCACAATTTGAACTTGATTTCACTCTCATTGCATGCATGGAAAGCACTGTAATGGGAAGCATGTGGTATCTCGATAACGATGCCTCATTCCATATGACGGGGAATAGAGATCTCTTCAGTGACTTGGAGGAGAAATATCTCAATCAAAACATAGAGTTTGGAGATGATGGGAGGTATAGCATGACCAACATCGATACTATTACTTTTCAGAGGGAGTCTAGTTCCCCTCTCAGACTCACAAATGTGATGTATGTTCTAGGACTAAAGAAGAATATAGTTTCTGTCGTGGTATTGGAAGACCGTGGTTACGATGTAATTTTTAGCAAAGGAAAGGTTTTCCTTAGACACATCGCCACAGGATAGGTGAAATAGAACAATGTGCGAGTCAAGAATCTATATGCACTTGAGGTACGACATGAAGGAAAATCCTTGAGGAGTAAGGAAACATTTAGATACTTGGTGGTTGAGAGGGAGCATGAATTACCTCTCAATGTGAAGCTTGAGATGCAACCTCAACATGTTGTGGAATAGCTACAATTGGAGAAGCAGAGAGGAGACCAAGTGGAGACGTCCGCTCAAGCAGAAACCTACAGTAGGGGGGAATTTTGAGCCAAGTTGCTAGAGGGAGAACATGTAGCCATACCTCCAGATGTGAGGTGGGGCGATATGAAACCTTCGTCTAAGAGTTTTAGAAATTGGGCAAGATCCATTGAGGTGTTTTTTTTGTCTCATGGATCATTGCCTTGCTATGAGGGCCCATAGTATTCAGTAGCAGGAGGATCAGTGTTAGTCTGATACTGAGGAGTGCAGAAAAATGTTGACAACAGAGCAGGAGGCTCAGAAGCAGAGTCAACAACAACACAATTTTCCTAGTAGACAGTTACAAACACAATTGATTCAATTTATTTTGTTTGGATGTTTTTTTGGGTTGTAGATGTTGCAGTAGCAAAAAAAACAGTGACAAGTGTTGCATACAAAACATTCCAAAGGTACCGGATTGGGATAGAGTTTAATTCCTTTCTTGTTGAAAGGGAGTGTTGAAAATAGAAAATATAAATATTAAAAATGGCATCAAGAAAGAAAATCCTAATTTAATTTGTCCTTGAATTAAACTAGGAATTAAATTTAATTCCACATCTCATGAAAACTTGTAATAGTTAACTAAGTTAATTTGACTTAGTTGGTTCAATTAATTTGAGTTCAGAGTCTAATTGTAGAAAATTTCTATAAATCTAGCTTTGATACCATGTAGAAAATCATGTAGATTCACAAGCTCATGCAATTTACTAAAGCACAGGACAAGAATCTACTTCTACTTTCAACCAGCGGAAGCCACTATATCAATGAAAACAATAATAGAAAGAGGAAGACAAGTAAATGGCACATAACACAATAAGTTTCCTCGGGGAAAGCCACAACTCGAAACCCCTACTCTCTATATTGCATTAATCAAAAATCCAAGATGATAATACAATGTTTTTTCTCACAAGAACAATCCCAACACTCAGTATGATCAATCTCCCAGCTCATAAGTAAGCTCAAGCCAAACCTTAGCCTCTTCTCATGCTCTCCAAGGCCCTATTTCCTTGTGCAATTCCTATGGCTTAATAACCCATATTAATGGGAATCCAGTGCATCCAAAACTGCGCAATCCACACTAGGTTCATTTCCTGGTTGGATGCATGATCTATAGAACTCAGTAAATCATACAATTGATAGTACATTGTCCCTGCACTCTAGTCTCAACTGGGTCTTTCTTAGAATCAACATGCATAAATTTCTGATGAGGGAATCTTCAGTTAACTGGAGTAGCACTACTGAATGCATTAGTGCACCAACTGATTGTTAACTCACTATTAGTTCCTCAAACAGTTTGGAAATAATTTAACTAAACTTAACTCAGGAAAGTGAGTTATCTAATTACAACTCACAATTAACTCATCCTAGACTCCTAAAATATAGGGAGAACATATACATGACTTCAGAAAGACTTCCAACTCGAAACTCCTAATCTAATTAAGTTAATTAAACTTAATTGACTATTTACAGGTTGCTATGAGAATATAATTCGATTTTAATTCACAATTTAATTCAAGGACAAATTAAATTGAAAATTTTGGATTCTATTTTTAACATTTCTTGTTGCTATTTTTAACACTCCCTCTCAACAAGAAAGGAATTCAACTCGATCCCAATCCTGAACCTTTGGAATGTTCTGAATGCAACACTTCCCTCTAGTGTTGTTGCTACAACAACTCCAGAAACAAAAAACCATCCAACCTGAATCAGTATGATGTGTCTGTCCAAAGTCTTTGACTGCTATTGCCTCTGTCGACTGAAAACTATGCACTTCTGTTGACTCTGCCTTTCTGCACTATTGTCAACCCTTATTTGTTCTCTTCAATATCTTAGTGATCTAGCCTCTGTCACTCTAATCTTTGACTGCATCAATCCCACTGATTCCTCCTTCTATTATTTACTTTGGGCTCCCATAGCAAGGTACGATCCATGATATAAAAAATCTCAATGGACCTTGCCCAGTTTCAACCCTCTTGGGAGTATCACTTCACACTGCCCCACCTCGCACTTGGAGTTATGGATGCATGTGATCCTTCTGCCCACCTGGCTTGAAATTCCCCCCTACTGGAGGTCTCTACATGAGTGGGCACCTCCACTTAGTCTCCTTCGGGCTTCTCTAATTGTGGCTACTCCACAATTGTCTGAGACTTCTTCTTCTTTGCTTGAGTGGATCTCTCAACTCGGTCTCATCTCAGCTTCTCTAGTTGTGGCTACTCAACAACTTCCTGAAGTTGCTTCTAAGGCTTCTTCTGGGGCTGCATGTTGAGAAGTAATTTACACTCCCTCTAAACCACCAAGTCTCTAACCTTTGCCTTACTGCTCAAGGCTTTGAATGCATCTTGAAACTTAAGATCATACAGGTTCTTGACCCATGAATCGATCTGTTTCACCTGTCCTATGGTGATGTTTCTAAGGAAAGCTTGTCCCTTACTAAAAACAACATCATAGCCACAGTCTTCCAATACGGCGACTAAAACAAGATTCTTCTTTAGTCGTGGAACATACATCACATCTGTGATCCTAAGAGGGGAGCCAAACTCCCTCTGAAAGGTAACCGTATTGATCCTAGTAGCTCTATACCTCTCGTCATCTCCAAAATATATGCTTTGCTTAAGGTCTTTCTCCTCAAAAGCACTAAAGAGATCTCTATTCCTCGTCATATGGAATGAGGCACCACTGTAAATATACCACATGCCTCCCATGATAGTGTTGGCCATGCATGCAATGAGAGTGAAATCAAGTTTTAATTGTGAAGCTAGAGCTTCACCTGCTGCTTCTACTGTCGGCTCTTTCTTGCTTTCTTTCTTATGTGGGCAACTCTTGGAATAGTTCTCGTGCTCGTGACAGTGAAACACTTGAGTTTCGTCAAGTTCATCTTCTTTCAAACCTCCTCACCTTGGGACGTCTTTCCCTTGGCCTTCTTTGCCTTACTCGCTAAGGCAAAATCCTCTTCCACTTCCTTGGAAGAGGTCCCATCTTTGGTGTTCCTCCTGATCTCCTCCTGCATCAAATCTATCCACAGTTGTTCCCAATATAGCAGCTTCTCACAACCATTGACAGAGTCCTGATAACTATGCCAACTCTTTGGGAGTCCTAGAAGAGAAATACTCACCATATCATCCTCGAAAACCGTGATTCCAACACTTCCAAGTTCATCACGACATTGAGTGAACTTGGTCAAGTAATTTGGAATTGAGTCACCCGCCTCCATCTTGATTTTTCAAAGTTTATCTTTCAGTGCCAACTTCCTTTGGTCACTATTGTTTTGGAAAAGGTCCTTCAATGCTTTCCACATAGCATGCAAAGTTTCCTTCCCATGGAAACTTGAGATAATGTGGTCTCGAACTCCCTCAAGTATAATCTGCCTCGCCCTTGCCACACACTTCTTCCATTTGGCCAGATTCTTAGCATCTGATGCTGGTGGCTTAGGAATGTCCTGATCAATGAATTCCTTCAAGCCATTGTCTTCCAACA
Source organism: Pinus tabuliformis (assembly GCA_031772625.1). NCBI lineage: Eukaryota > Viridiplantae > Streptophyta > Pinopsida > Pinales > Pinaceae > Pinus > Pinus tabuliformis. The sequence continues at coordinate 566,977,155 of CM062816.1, forward strand.
TGACCTCCATCTTGTCCTTCCAGGCTATATAATTCGAGCTTCCATCTAAGGCATACTCGAGCCGCAAATCGTAGAACTCCATCTGTCGATCGTGAAGCATGTATTGCAAATTTGAATTTCACCTGTAACCCTGAACTCAAAACTTCGAAATATCTTCTAGTATACTATTCTCAGCTCTAATACCATGTAGAAAATTTGTACAAATATAGCTTTGATACCATGTAGAAAATCCTGTAGATTCACAAGCTCATGCAATTTACTAAAGCACAGAACAGGAATTTACTTCCACTTTCAACTAGCAGAATCCAATAGATCGATGAAAACAATAATAGCAAGAGGAAGACAAATCAATGACACAACACAATAATTTTTCTCGGGGAAAGCCACAACACAAAATCCCTACTATCTGTATTGCATTAATCAGAAATCTAGGATGACAATACATTGCTTGTTCTCACAAGAACAATCCCATCACTCAGTATGATCAATCTCCTAGCTCAAAAGCAAGCTCAAGCCAAACCTTAACCTCTTCTCCTGCTCTCCAAGCCCCTATTTAATTGTGCAATTCCTATGGTTGAATAACCCATATTAATAGGAATCTAGTGCATCCAAAATTGTGCAATCCACACTAGATTCAGTTCTTGATTGCATGCATCATCTATACAACTCGGTAAATCATACAACTGATAGTACACTATCCCTGCACTTTAGTCTCAACTGGATCTTTCTCAGAATCGACATGCATGAGTTTATGATGAGGGAATCTTCAGTTAACTGGAGTAGCACTAGTGAATGCATTAGTGCACCAACTGACTGTTAACTCACTATTAGTTCCTCAAACAGTTTGGAACTAATTTAGCTTAACTTAACTCAGTAAAGTGAGTTATCTAATTAAAAATCACAATTAACTCATCCTGGAACCCTCTAATATAGGGAGAACATATACATGACTTCAAAAATACTTCCAATTCGAAATTCCTAAGTTAATTAAACTTAATTAACTATTTACAAGTTGCCATGAGAATAGAATTCAATTTTAATTCACAATTTAATTCAAGGACAAATTAAATTGGAATTTCTAGATTCTATTTTTAACATTTCTTATTTCTATTTTCAACACTAACTAGATTCATGTAGAGTGTCTCCTACATTATAGGAGGCTTGATTGAGTTTATTTTGAGTTATAATTATTTAATTCAATCTAACTGAGTTAAAGTCAATTAAACTAGTTCCAACTAATGGAGGAATTAGTGGGAGATCCAGTAGTGGGGTGTAACTAGCACTGATGAAGTAGTAAATTGAAGATTCACTCATAATTAACTCATGCATGTCATATCAAAGAAAGATCTGGTTGAGATTGGAGTTCAGGGACAATGTACTATGAATTGTATAATCATTTGAGTTGTACAGGTGGTGCATACAATTAGAGGAAGGCCTATGAGGATTGAAATTAATATTTGTGGAATTTCCCAATTAAATATGGGCTAATTCCAAAGGAAATCGAGCAAGGAAATAAGAGCTTAGGAGGTAGCCAAATTGGCTAAGTATTGGCTTGAGCTTATCTTGAAGTAGTGAGATAGATAGAGATAGTGCAAAGGTTTCTAAACCTTGAGAAAAGCATTATAATCTTCTCATATTTTCTGATTAATGCAATATACATATAACATGGGTTTTTAGCTGTGGCTTTCCCCAGAAAATTATTGTGTTATGTGTGACTGAATTCTTTCTCTTTTATGCTTCGTGATTTCATCGATCATTTATTGTTTCTATTGACGAGTAGAGTAGATCCAAGTCAATTGTTTTAGCATATTACAATATGCATTTTGAATCTACAAGGAATTTATACACAGATTAATAAAATATCAATTTGTCTAAGGGTTTAACCCCCTGGAAGGGTTGGTTGCCTCCTAAAGGGCCTGTAGCTCTTGAGGTAGGTAAGATTGGTTTGGTTTTGTCAGTTTCACTTCCTTAATTGTACATGGGGAGTTGAATCATATCATAGTAGCCTCTCATCACATGTTTACCCTAGCAAACCGGTTAACTTGGGTAAATGTGGGAGGACAGTAAATTAGGAGAAAAGGAAGGTGAAAGGTCATAGTCTGCATGTGAGGAGGAAAATGAAGGAAAATAATGGAAAATTGAAGAAAATAAAGGTCTCATTAATAAAAAGGCTTCTAAGGATCAATTGATACCTTTTTTGTTAGTTTAGTTTTGGGGCTCTCTCTCTCTCTACTCTCTCTCTCTCACTCTTGGACACTTAGAGCATTCTTGGAGAACTCTAGCATTGGATCAAGGAAAGTGAAGGAAGGACAAAGAAGGCAAAGGGAAGGAAACATCAAGCATGGAAGAGCATGATCAAGTGACTACACTGGATTTACTTGCAGGTATCGAGTTGCATGTATGATTTTCCTTGCTAGATTTGGCATGCATGGTACATGCATGTGTGTTTTTTGTTCTCGTATTGTCATTGGCATGGGTTTTGCCAAGTATGATAGCGTTATTCAACATTGCATTTCCATTTTTGGATAGGCATGGTGAGATGGAATTCTCTTTTTTCGATTGAGATGGATTGTCGGATGGACTCGAAGCTGAGTGGGGTGGTCTCATGATTATTCACAAGGCCTAGGAATCCCGAGATGGGATACACATTAAAGCCTAGTTGTGGACACCTCAATTGAGCCTAGGAATCCTCGAATGGGGAATGGCGGGATACACGGTAAAACTCAAATCTAAATAGCATTAATTCGGCCTAGGAATCCCTTGACCAGTAATGGCAGGATACACAGTAAATCTTAGTGGGTGGTGATCTCGTAGGCCTAGGAATCCCTTGATCGGTAATGGTGGGATACACGGTAAAGCCGAGAGATTGAGACAGAAAAATTCCTGACGGTTTAGGTGGAGAGATCGAGAGGCATCCATGCTTGTTTAGGGCCTAGTGGTTGAATGGGGATTGCGGTAAATCCTGTTGAAACCTGGATTGGTTTTGTTGTGAGTCCCACATTCATGCTTGGAATATGGCATGGGGGTGATTAGCTGAAAGAAAGATTTGGTTCAACGCAATTTATGGTTGGGTGGTTCATGGAAATCCTAGACCCGATTGTATTATGCATTCATTAATAAGATATCCTTCTCCTTAGTATGTCATGTGTAAATGTGTTGGTTCATATGTGATTTTTATGGCTGTTGTATCCTTGTTATTTTTGTTGGTTATATGTTGGTTATGAGTATGTTTTATGACAGACTTGATGTATGGATCTCATCATGTTTTGATTAGAAAATGAATGTACAATGAATATATGACCTAATAGATGATAATGCAACTATTGTGATAAGGCATCAATGCTTCTTTACGAATCTTAGATAAGTATGAGACCCCTATGCTCAAATTTGTTGTTATGGGTTGTAGATTATGTATTTGTGACATGTTTGATGAAACATCTATCATGGCTAGTTGGGTCAGATCAAGTACATGTACCCATTATTGCATTAGTAACCTTATTCCATTGTTATTTACCATTTCTGAAAGTTTCATGAATTTTTGGGCAGTGGCCTGAGACCTAGCCCTAAAAAAGTGGCTTAGAATCCAGGGTCTCTAGCTCAAAACTGGTTGAAAAAGTCCACAATCATTGGCATGCCTTGCTATGGGAGTGACTGGAAGGCCTCAATCGCATGCATGGCTTGTCATGGGAGAGGTTGAGGGTCCAGATCAATAAACTGTCACGTTGTCTCAGGGGTTAAGCACCTGGAAGGGTTTTTTTCCTTCTGAAGGGTGTGTAGCTCCTGAGGTAGGTCAGATTGTTTTGGTTTTGTCGATTCCACTTCCTTAACTGTACATGAGGATTTGAATCACATTATAGTAGCCTCTTGCCACATGTTTACCTCGATAGACTTGTTAACTTGGGTAAATATGGGGGGAGGGTGTTACAGAGTGGAAAAGGAAAGACAGAAATGCAACAAGGCTTGAAAGGGAAATACAAAGCTAAAGGTAAATGGAAACCGAAAAAAACAAGGCCTCAAGATGCAGGTGAGAAAGAAAGTGTTGCCTCTTATAATAAGTTCAACGTAGTTAAACGGGGACATGTGTCACAACGTGGAGAGTAGAAAAATAGAGGTGAATACCCTTAATTGGGCTTAGGAATCCCTTTACCGTAAATGGCGAGATATGCGGCAAAAGCCCGGAGGGTGGTGCCATTGTAGGCCTAGGAATCCCTTGATTGGTAATGGCGGGATACACAGTAAATCCGAGAGGTTGAGACAAATAAATTCCTCATGGTTTAGGTGGAGAGATCCGGAGGCATCCATGCTTATTTAGGACCTAGTGATCTAGTGGGGATTGCGGTAAAACCCGAGGAAACATGGATTGGTTTTGTTGTGAGTCCCACATTCATTCTTGGAATATGACACGAGGATGATTAGATAAAAGAAAGATTTGGTTTAGCCCATTCTATGGTCAGGTGATTTGTGGAAGTCCTAGACTTGGTTGGCTTATGAATTCATAAATAAGAGCTCCTTCTTTTTGGTATTTCATGCGTAAATGTACTGGTTCATATGTGATTTTTACGGTTGTTGTATCCTTGTTATTTTTGTTGGTTATATGTTGGTTATGATTATGTTTTATGACAGACTCGATGTATGACTCTCATCATGTTTTGATCAACAAATGAATGTACAATGAATATATGACTTAATAGATGATAATGCAACTATTATGACAAGGCATCAAAGCTTCTTTATGAATTTCAGATAAGTACGAGATCCCTATGCTCAAATATGTTGTTATGACCTGTAGATTACATATTTGTGAGATGTTTGATGAAACACATGTCATGATTAGTAGGGGCCAGATCAAGTACTTGTACCAATGATTGCATTAGTAGCCTTATACCATTGTTATTTACCATTTATGAAGTTTTGGATGGTGGCTTGAGACCTGGCCCTCAAAAAGTGGCTCAGAATATGAGGTCACTAGCTCCAAACTAGCTGAAAAATCCACAGTCGCTGGTATGCCTTGCTATGGGAGTGACTAGAAGGCCTCAGTGGCATGCATGGTTTGTCGTGAGAGTGGATGAGGGTCGAGATCAGTAAAATGTCAAATCATCTAAGGGGTTAAGCACTTGGAAGTCCTGAAGGGTCTATAGATCTTGAGGTAGGTCATATCAGTTTGGTTTTGTCGGTTCCACTTCCTTAACTATAAATGGGGAGTTGAATCACATCATAGTAGCCTCTCGTCACATGTTTACCCCAACAAAGTGGTTAACTTGGGTAAATGTGGGAGGAGGGTGTTACAGAGTGTATATGGAAGTCCAATACAATGACTCGATAATGACACTGAACAAACAATTGGATAATGAGGCTCAACAAATGATTGGATAGTGACATTAATTAAATAATGTTGCAAAATTTATTACATTATTAATTAATTATTATATGAATGATTTATATTACTACAAATAACAAAGTTTTAATTTATTGAATAATATATAAATACAGTCAAATTATTAAAATACAATGCTTATTAATATATACAAATCTATATTATTATAAAAAATATTTTATTTTAAAATCATTAATTAAAAATTTGTAAAAATTCAATTAATTAAAATATATAAATATTACATATTAGTGCATGTATCCCATTGAACTCACTCAACATTTTTTACAATAAAATAGATATTGGTTTGTTTTAATGAGTAACAGGCTTTGATGCCTAGTATCTAAAATATCACATCAATAATTAAAAATGTAAAAATACTACTATTTTAAATAAAATAAATATAATTATATTTAATTATTTAAAATGTTATATACACATAACTATTATATTAACTACTATTATAGATATATAAACCTAATTATATTTAGTTCTTTAATTGGTATTATAAATATATAAACATAATTATATTTAGTTATTTAAAATGCACATAATTATTATATTAAATAAAATTATAAAATATACCTACACTCTAGCGTTTAATAATAAAGAAAAATATTGACATCTCACCTCGAACATTTGAAATTTCATGTCGCTTCAATGCATGTAGTAATATAAGCACCAATGTGCTAAAAAAAAATAATTGATGTGTCATATAAAATGGTGAGATGTGTAATTGAAGATATAATATTTGGTGGAAGTAAAAGGCATTGTTTAGGGAGGCGGACGAATTGTTTAGATGGTCAAAAGTGATTGGAATCTGGGAAAAATTCAAATTTTTTTGCAAAGTAGTGGTTAATCATTTTTTATAGTGGAAATGGATTAAAAATTCAAAAAATCTTGTAGACATAGTATTTGTGAAAGTAAAAGGCATTGTTTATGGAGCCGGAAGAATTGTTTAGATGGTCAAAAGTGGTTGGAATCTGGGAAAAAAATTCAAAATTTTTTGCAGAAATATTGGTTAATCATCTTTTTATAGTGGAAATAGGTTAAAAATTCAAAAAATCTTGTAAATGTAGTATTTGAATCATGTTTTTATAGTGGAAATGGGTTCAACACTATCAAAAAAAAACTCTTGACACACACAATTTTGAAGTTTGATAACTCTAACTTAGGTTTACAAAAATTCCTATATGATTTTACCAAAATATTACTGAAATTTCCCTAATTTTCAAGACCAAAAAACAGTCTGTTCAGACTACGTCAAAGTAAAACATATAAAGCTCTGTGGACCGTCAATGCCTAATGATCACGATTCCTTCGGGTGTCGTGCAGACAGATTCTTACGTACACTCTTCGTGCTCAGTTAAGGCGATTCCTATTTCCAATCCCATAGGAAATTTATTGCGCCTGACATGCGCCCGAGATAGCCATATATAACACGCCAGTATTTTTTTTCTCTGTACCCATCACCACCGGCGTGTTATATATGGCTATCTCGGGCGCGTGTCAGGGCGCAATAAATTTCCTATGGGATTGGAAATAGGAATCGCCCTCAGTTAATTGCACATGATGTCAGCAATGTGTGTCTAATCCTATCATGATTTTAGGTAATCCGTACAAAGCATTTCAAAGTTGAACTGTCTAGAAAGATGTTACACGTGTACGAATTCGTACATATCAATTTTGGCGTTTCCTCAGTTTTCGTAATCAATTATGATGATTAAAGATAAAATTCTATAAAATATTGTACGGAATGTTTTTTTTCAAGATTTTAATGGTGGTTTTAAAATATATAATTTAATTAATAGATAAAATGATATTTTTGGGGATAATTTTGTTTAAAATTTAATATAAAATTTTAAAATAATAAATTTAAGTTATTTTATGAATATCAAAATAATTTATAAATTTAATTTTTTTAAATTTTTTTATACATTTTATTTTAATAATAATAATAAAAATATATATATATATATATAAATACAGTAATGATAATATTTTAAAAAATAAAAAATATAATATTTTAAAAAATAAAACAAACTCATTAGTTTCATCTAAAAACTAAAATATGAAAAAAATAATAATTATATATAAATGCACCGAGAAAAATAATATATCATAAAATATACAGCAAGAAATATAAAATGTAATCTGCATTCAAAAGTGTAATATATACCTATCAGATTTTAAATTCAAGAATATAATATATACACACCAAATGAGGTATTTATATTAAAAAAAATCCATTTTTCTAGGTTTTGATATGCGAGAGTGGTTTATAATGAAAAAATTTGAAAGCCTTGTGGCAAAGTTTCTCTAATGCATTGGATATTATAAGCACGTTAGGTTAGATGGATTATAAAAGAATAAAAACATTCGTTGAGATGCATTGCATATGAATAGCTATGATTCTTAAAATTAGAGATGATTAAATAATAAATCAATGTTTATATTTTTGTTAGTTGGGAGATAAGAAATCAATGTTTATATTTTTGTTCTTTGGTCGATCTATTAGAAGGATAGTTTTATATTAGTGAAGAAATATAAATAATATATTTTATTTTTATATGGAATGAAAGTTATAATTTTTTTAATGATTCTATAGAGAATTTTATTTTTAAAGTTTGTTTTTTATGTGTTTAATAATTTGTATTACCTTGATATAAGTTAGGATCAGTTTTAGTTTTTTTTTTTCGGGGTAAAATTTGAGTTTTTAATATTATTAAAAAAATTACAATAAAAAAGGAAATTTCTTTTGGTGAAAAATTAGATGAAATTACTCATCAAACTTTAGTTATAGAACTACTAGCTCACTTTTATTAAAAGAAAACAAATGAATCTTCTTCTTCACTTATGAGCATAGATGCTTGTATGGTTGAAAGCATTGAAGAAAATGTAAAAAATTAGATGAAATTTCTCATCAAACTTTAGTTATAGAATTATTAGCTTACTTTTATTAAAGGAAAACAAGTGAATCTTCTTCTTCACTTATGAGCATAGATGCTTGTATGGTTGAAAGCATTGAGGAAAATGTAAATATGAAATTATTTTTTGGTCAAGCAAAAATCCACATTACCTTGGTGTACCCAATAGTCAAATGTATCTATGCATTTACTTGGCGTATCATTAGATTTTTTTAAGAATATGCTGATCATTATGCTCCTTTGGGTGCAGATATGTGGTTAAGTACACCAATTAGTTTTTTTATTTTTTCTTCAAAAAAATCAATATTTCATAAAAAAAATGTTTAAACCTAATTCAATGTCTCTTACATATAGATGTTCAAATGCCATGATGTATATGTGCTCCTTTGGGTGCAGAAGTGCATGTATATGTTGTTAAGTACACTAATTAGTTTTTGGATTTTTTCTTCAAAAAAATATATATTTTATAACAAAATGTTTAAACCCAATTTAATGTCTCTTACATATAGATGTGTAAATGCAGTGATGTATGTGATATTAAGTCTTGAAAAGTTATCTAGTAATTCTAGATAAAGAGCACATTAAGGCAACTTCTATGAATGCACATCAATATTTTTATTCTAAAAGCCAACATTGTATAGAAAAATGTCTAAATACATTTTACATGTTATATAGAGTAATCCACCTATGGCTTGTCCATTAAAAAATTTGTGACCATTTATGTTTAGTGAAATTTGTGAACACTGTCTTTTTTAATTATTATATGCCATTTTTTATAATAATTAAAAGAGACCAAAACTAACCCCCTAAAAAACTATTGGTCATACTTCCTAAAAGAGACCAAAACTAACAGTGATCGGAAGGAGCAGCACAGTACAACTATTACTATTCCAAAAAAACACATAAGAATTACACTTAGAAAACTCATATGATTTCACATTGTGTTATTGTTCATAAATTTGGATTCTACGAAGGAGATTTAAATACTTTAATAATTTCACACAGGAAATAGTAAGAGCTTTTACAAAGGAGATGAGAATTTAAACAAACCTTTTTTCTGAGGGAGAGTTAAGAAATTCTAAATAGTTCATAATTAACCAAAGTAGATAATTATAATTTTATAAGTTTTATTTTTGAGAGCTTTTTGTATAGGAAGAGCATGGATGTGAGTCTCTTCTCTAAAAATAGTATAACTGACTTTAATGTTTTGGTATTTATAACATTGCTTAACACTTTCTTCTCATCTGGTATTTATAACATTGCTTAACACTTTCTTCTCATCATAATGTTTTGGTATTTATAACATTAAATTTCATAATGTTTTGGCATTTATAACATTAAAATGTTTTGGCATTTATAACATTAAATTTTATATATGAGATTTAAACGTATCTTTTACCAATGGTTTTGTAAATATATTATTTAAGTATTTTTATATTTTTAATGTCAAATTTTAAGTATATTTTTTATTATTTATAAGTTATTTTTTTATGAAGTGATATAATGTATTAATATGCTTATATATTTAACACTTTTCTGCGATCATAATGCTTTAGTATTTATAACATTAAATTTTCTATAATACATTTAAACATATATTTTATTAATGGTTTTGTAAATATTTCATTCAATGGTTTTGTAAACATATTATCTAAATGTTTTTTTGATTTACAAAATTTTAAGTAGATTTCTCGATTATTTATATTTTTTTTTTACTAAGTGATATATTGTATCAATATGCATATATATTTATGAAAGACATGGTTTTTTGAGATATTTATAAGTGCTTTTTGAAATACATTGAACTTGGAGCTCTTATCCTTCACCAAACACTTTATGTAACATAAGTTGTTGTTGTTGTTGTTGTTGCTACATACTCAACTTTTGTGAAATTGCCATTGTGTCTTGCTTCTTAAATTCCTATGGGATCACACTTAACCAAGATGGAAAACATAAATTGATATAATCTTCCTATCATTCATGCTACCTATCACAGTTGATATATTCAGTCAAGAAATCACTATTAGTGCTAGAATATAATATTCAATATCATGGCATTCCAACAATATATCTTAAAATTCTTTTGACGACTTGCCAATGATAACCTTTTTTAGACTCCATCAATCTATAAATCAAATCGACAATGTACGTAATGTTTTACCTAGTGGCACTAAGATAAATTAGGCTTCCAATCAATCCCTAGAATAGAGCTGGATTTTTATTGGATCCCATGTCCTCTTTGTTGAGATTTTCCCTTCTTACAAATGGTGTTGGGGTTGATTTACAATTCATCATCTTGAACTTATTCAACACATTCATTGCATACTTTGCTTGAAACATGAAAAAATATTCAATATGATTGTATGAATTAAATACCAAGAAAATATTTCATTAAGCCCAAATCAATTATTTCAAATTATTATTTTATGGTTTATTTAAAATTTTCTACTAATAGTCCCCAACAGGATTGAGATCCTTGGAAAGTAGGTTGGTGGAGATTTGTGCCCACAACCTCGGGTTGGATGATATTAAAGGGAATTAATGTTAGGGGGTGGCATGGCATCCCCCGTGCATGCATTCACATGCGAAGGAATATTCTTCACGTCAATCCAACCTATGAAGGGGATTTGGAAGCTGTTAGAATGAGGAGTTTATCCCGCCAACAAAATGGGTATTATGTTGAGGTTGTCAAGGCCTATGATATGTAGGAGACAAATACCAAAAGGAAATTCTCCCTAGCACCAATCTCTATTTGGACGAGGCACATAGATCAGGGTGATTTTGGAAGGCTATTCACTTTCTTTGTTATCCTATGTACATGGAAGGTCAAGATCAAGTTCATTTTGGTAATTAACCTTCTCCATAGTTTTTCCTCTAGTTTGATTGTATTAGTTTATCCCTTTCTGGTTTGGGTCATGTGTTATAAGGAATTTAGAGAAGGATTTCTAGGGGTTATTGTTGGAGCTATTTTCTTTTTTGTCGAAGTTCAGAATGTATCACTATATGGGAATATAAACTGTAGTGGGAAGATTATTATGAATAGCTTTGGAGCTAAACCAATTATATAACTGATCTAATGGAACAAAATAGATTATATACACATTACAAGATAGTCCTTCATATTCTACATTATAATGTACATATAGCAATTTCTATTTAAGAATCATGAAATTTATATAAAATCCTACCATGTGTTGACAACACTAAAGGGTAGTGTAATTATATATTGAGATATGTATCTCAAGAATATAGATAATTCAAAAATAATAAAGCTCAAGAAATATGGATACTTATGACAAAATAAGGCTTAGAGAATAATTCCTCTGAATTTCATATCGAGAATTATAACAATCACATCATGATCTCATGAACCAAAAATGAAAGAATACATTCATATACTCCATTAACTTCCAACATGTCATGTACATTTGTTGATCTTTAAAGCTATATTTGAGTTAAGGTGCATTTATTTTAGTGAAGATAATGAAAAATGATTTAGAGAAATCAATTAGTTGTATTAATTTTAACATTGATATAAAAATAGGAATTAAGTAGTTGCCTTGATTTCAGAAATAATAGTGTACACAACAATATAGTGCATTAATTTCAAAGATTATATTGTGAACATTTATTTGGAGGAATCAAGTGTTTACATTGATTTCCACAGTGATATAACATGAAAACAATATGTTCTATTGTTTTAAATTATTATACATTTGAAAAATGATTTAATTGAATCAATCCGGTAGTTTTAGTATATACATAATGCAAAACAAAAGGGTGGATTGACTTCAATGAAGATATAATGAAAAATCATTCAATGCATTAACTAAACAAATGATACAAAGAAAATTAATTCGATGTTTTGATTTCAACAATGTTATAGTACAAATTATAAGTGAAATAACTTTATCAATAGCATTGTACAAACCAATTAAAAAATGCATATTATGTTCTTGCAAAAGAGATTCTCAGCTATAAGTTAAAGTCTACTACTCTATTTGCTTAATTGTGTTTCCTATATAGTATTTCCACATTGAAACCATTATAATATTAAGACATATAGAATGCATTGATAGGTACAAATTGCATAAAAATGAAAATAATGCAGTAAAATGTAAATATAAATGTGAGGAACATATGAAGCAAAGAGTTATAGTATGACCTTCATTATAATATCTTGAGTTAAATGTTTGAATGGTCTTCAAAATCAACTTCCTTTCTCACATAATTGATATGAAAATATGATAAAGATACCAAGTATAAATAAAAGAAAAGCTACCAAGTGCCAAATGATTATTACTTAATATAATTTTTATTTACTGTAGGCATCCCATTTCTTTCTTACTATATACCTTTTTCATAATTGAACATTGTTAATTTATTACTAATCACCTCAATCCTCTAGTATATTTTGAAGTGATCATCTTATTATAGATTATACTTACTATAAATAAATAAAAAATCATCTAAAATATGTAACCAAACTAACCAAAGTTGGCCACCTTCGCTCCTGGGCAGCCAAAAAGTCGAACACCAACAACAGTCGTATTTAAGATTTCATGGAAAAAGACTTCAATACCAACTAATAATTATAATTGCAGCAGATTGGTGGGAACGCAAAGATATGCTGAGCCCCCAACTATAGACCCTAAGATGTATGAGAATCTTGAAGTCCACCAACCAAACTGTCTAAGCACGTCATAGTGTCTGGCTAGAAATATTTAGAAATGAAAAAAAAAACACCATGCCAAAATTTTCGAGATTGGGAGGCAACAGTCCACCAACCCATACAACTTCCAAGATAGGAATTTTCTCGACAAGCCCTCCAAACACAATTGATGACAAAACTCAACAACAGAAGACATTAAGATACCTTGTTCTAATGATGTGGAGTAACTTAAAGTGGATGGTGTTTTGGGTGACATGTGGTTGTCATTAATGTCAACCCAAGCAACACCAGAAGATGCCTTGCCTTTGTCGACCAAAATGACATTGCAAGTCATAGAGTTTTGAGTTTGGATCATCTTTGTTGGATTCTCCTCGTTGATTTGATTCTGGTGGTATGTGGTACGCCATGTGAAACTTCATGGTTTGGGAGATATACCTGTTTGAAGATGAAGCCCCCAACTTGTGGGAAAAAACTCCAAAGGGTGATCATGTGGTACCTCCTCTTTGGTCAAGTCAAATTCTCATTTTAAAAGGTTCCTCACCATGAATTAAAATACTATTTCCTATGGAAAAAGGTTAATTATGAATTATTGTTTTCTAATGACCAACAATGTCTAAGGGATTTTAGATTTAAATTCAATTGAAGTTTAAAATTTAAAAACCCTCAAAATGTTTTTCCCTCCACTATTTTTGAATCTCAAATGTGAATCTCCCTCCAAAATATCAAATTTGATTAGCCCTTAGGAGCCCCTCCAAAAACTATAAAAAGGCATTGATCTCACCTCCTAATGTGTGCACTTGAATGAACATCTTTCGAAGCTCTGTAATCACTATCTCGGCCATGTGGAGTAATGGTAAATTGGGTTTTGGTTTATGGTTTGGTTTCTAGGCTATCAAGGGTTTCAGTTGGTTTGAAGGAGTAACACACATATAATAAAATTATCTAAGATTCAGCCCTCATTACGGCATCATATTTTGAGATCATACTTCAACTTTTCTGTGATTTTGAAGACTAGTGAAGGAGAAAGCTTCTTTTATAATGGTACGAGTCATTCGACCATCCTTTAAGTGGACCAAGGGTTGTCTTATCCCTACGAAGGGTCTAGTGAGCAATGTGGTCTTGCATTTAAGGTTTGTCAATAAATTTTTGGCTTTTAAGAACACATATCAATGGTATTAAGGATCATTCTCGGCCTAAGGTATCTTCAGAAGTTGTATATCAATAATCTAGGTAGTGACAAGGAGTGTTGATTGCTATTGTGACATTTCCATTCTATCCATGCCTGCGGATCCTCTGGAAGTCCATAATTTTGATGTTTCAAGATCCTCCATAACAACGAAGGTTCTGAGTTTAATTATAGTGGCCTATTTACAGTTGTAGAAATCTCTTTTGGGCCTACACTTTGGCTTGTTTAGACTCAATGTCTTGAAGCCATGGGTCCATAATTCAATGTATATATATATATATATATATATATATATATATATATATATATATATATATATATATATATATAAAGGAAGAATTAATATGACCCATGAAAGTCCAATATTGAAGCAACTACAGTGGAAGTTTTGGTCTCATTGTTTAGATTGTCTTGAAATTGGTCACTTTTGAAGCCTCCATCCTATTGTCCTTAATTTTTTGAAGGTTGAACATAAAAGTTTACACATTTATAGATGTATCTGTGGCCTAATTACACTAAGGTTTACAACAATAGTTTTTTACTAAAGCCGACCTCTGTGGAATGAACTGAGCATTCCAAGATTCAAATCTGTCATATACTTATGGTACGTCGTATGGAGACGACGCAATAGTAAAATCAATGTTACTTGTTTGGGAATTCGGTCGTAGAAAGTGAGTCCAATATGAAGGAGAAATATAACACATGTATGCAAGTTATTAAAATCTGAATTATACTGATCCTTTTTAATTATTGGACAATCCTTATCATGGTAAAAAAATAATTGAGTACTCCTGTGTGCAAATCATTGATGCCACAAATAATCAATGGCCTACAATGGCATATCTATGTAGTCCAGTGTGTTAGCGAGTGAGATGGTAGTGTTGAATGTATATGTTGTATCTGAAATATGCATTTTTTTACAGGTTTGCAGCCGGTGTATTTTTCTTATTGGCTAGTGTATTCAAGGCTATAGCTACAACACTACAAGGAATTAACATCTATAGGAAGAAAGCATATGTGTAGTTGGCAAGCATTAATCATTCAACAATATTCATTCAAATCACAGTATGGGTTTGTCATCTTTCAAGTTGTGCCTCGCTATCATTTCAGGAGTCTTATGTTACAACAAGGTTTCTAAAGTAAGGGTTTTTGTAACGGTTTCATTGTTCTATCAACATTCCTTGTAAGTGGGTAATTGTCCCTAGTATGGGAGCCCAATTTTTTTTTGCAGAAGTACACTCATTGTAAGTGGTTCATTATCCCTAGTATGGGAGCCCACAATAATTGTCAATCTCATTATCATTTTCAGGGTGGTTGGATGGTGCTGAGAAGGTGGTTGAATTCACCTTCAAGTTGTAGCCTGAAAACACTTCAGGGTGGTAGGGTGGTGCTAGGGCAAGTTGGAGCTTGCAAGGGTGTTAGAGCATCCTTTCAGCATTAGCTAATAAAACCAGGGTGCTGAAGCATCCTTCTAGTTGGATCTAGAAAATTGAATGCTTTTATATAGTACCAAGGAGTTAGGCCTTCCTTTTTCAGTTGGAGCTGAAATATTGATGTACTCATAAATTATTAGAGAAGCGTTAAGTGGTTTTTCTCCTAGAAGGGCTCCCACCTAAAATTTTGGTGTTACTCTCTATTGTTTTTTAATGCTTTGATTTGATGCTGAAGAGAATCTTTAGCCAAATGTCCAAAGTTGTTGCAGTGAAGAGAATCCTTTGATATGTCAAGGGAACAATATAGTTTGGTATCCAAAAGGAAATGACTTAACCATCAAAACTTATATTGATGCAGATTGGGCAGACAACATTGATGATCATAAAAACACTAGTGGAGCGGCTTTATACTTGGGTCGTTTTCTTGTATCATGGTTGAGAAAGAAGTAGTCTTCAGTCTCCTTATCCACAACAAAAGCAAAATACATAGCAACAACAACTTGTTGTACTCAGGTCCTCTAGATGAAATAAATGTTGCAAGATATTTAGGTGAAGTTTGATGAGTCCATTCCAATGTTCTGTGACAACACCAATTCCATAAGCATATCTAAGAATCCCATTATGCATTAAAAAAAAAACACATTCCTATCAAATAACAATTTATTCGTGAAGAGGTTGCGAAGAGGAACATAAAGGTGGAATATATTGGGACAAAGGAACAAATAATTGACATCTTCACCAAAGCTTTATTGCATGAGATATTTGAGTATGTTTGTAAAAAACATGGGATTCTCCCAAGTTCACATTGAAATGCTCTTATCCAACTAAGGAGACAAGGGGAGCAGAAGCAGGTTATAGGTAAGCAACAATAGGCAGATTGTCAGGGGGAGTCACCTTTTACCATTGATGTCAAAGGTGGAGAAAAGACATGTCTAGAAGATCAAAAGAATGGAGTCAAGGGGAGCAGTGATTGTAGAGGGAGTACAGGTGTTTCCATCAATGAAAAAGAGGGCGATTGTTGACATGTGGTTGTCGTTAATGACAACCCAAGCAACACTAAAAGATGCCCTACATTTGTTGACCAAAATGAGTTGGAAAATCATAAATTTTTGAGTCTGAGTAATCTTTGTTGGATTCTCCTCATTGTGATGATTCTGGTGGTATGTGACACACCATGTGAACCTTCATGGTTTGGGAGATATACTTGTTCGAATATGAAGCACCCAACTTGTAGGAAAACACCCAAAAGGGTGATCATGTGGTACCTCCTCCTTGGTCAAGTCAAATGCTCATATTAAAAGGTTCCTCACCATGAATTAAAATCGTATTTCCTATGGCAAACAGTTAATTATGAATTATTGTTTTCTAATGATTAAGGGAATATGAGGGATTTTGGCTTTAAAAGTGAATTGAAGTTTAAAATTAAAAAACCCTCAAAATGTTTTTCCCTCCATTATTTTTGAATTTCAAATGTGAACCTCCCTCCAAAGTAGCAAATTCTACTAGCCCTTTGGAGCTCCTCCAAAAAATATAAAAAAACATTGATCTCACCTCCTAAGGCATGCGCTTGAATGAACATATTTTGAAGCTCTGAAATTACTATCTCGGCCCTTTGGAGTAATGATAAAATCAGACGGGTGGCAAGTTAAGAAGTTTGGATCTTGGTTTATGGTTTGGTTTATGGGCTATCAAGGGTTTCGATTGGTTTGAAGGAGAAACACACTTATAACTGATTCCTTTGAGATTTGACCCTTGTTAGGGTATCATATTCTAATATCATACATCAATTTCTCTATAATTTTGAAGACCAACAAAGGAGAGAACCTCTTTTATATTGGTACAATACATTCGACCATCCTTTAAGTGGACCAAGGGTTGTTTTATCCTTGCGAAGGATCCAGTGAGAAATGTAGCCTTGCATTTAAGGTTTTCATCGATGTTTTGGAGTTTAAGAACACAGATCGATGGTATTAAGGCTCATTCTCAACATAAGGTTTCTTCAGAAGTTGTATATCAATAATCTAGGCAACGACAAGGAGTGCTGATTGCTATTATGACATCGCCATTCTATCCATGCCTTCAGCTCCTCTAGAAGTCCATAATTTTGAGGTTTGAAGATCCTCCATGATATCAAGGATTCTGAGCTTAATTGTAGTGACCTATTTGCAATTGAAACAATCTCTTTTGGGCCTACACTTTGGCTTCTTTGGTCTCATTGTCCTAAAGCTGTGGGTCTATATATATATATATATATATATATATATATGCATGTTAAGGAAGAATTAAGTCAACCTATGCAAGTCCAAGATTGAAGCAATTACATTGGAATTTTCAGTCTCATTCTTCAGAGTGTCTTGAAATTGGTCACTTCCAAAGCCTTCGTCCTGTTGTCCTTAATTTTGTTGAAGGTTGAACATAAAATTTTGCACATTTATAGATGTATCTATGGCCTAATTGCACAAAATATGCAATAATTATTTTGGACTAAAGCTGAGCTCTGTGGAATGAACTGAGTAGTCCAAGATTCAAATCTAACATATACTTATGGTATGGCATCTGAAGACTTGAAGAAACAGTAAGATCAATGTTCCTTGTTTGGGAATTTAGTCCTATAAAGTGAGTCAAATTTAAGGAGAAATATAACACGGGTATGCAAGTTATTAAAATATGAATTATGTTAATCTTGTTTAATTATTGGACAATCCTTATCATGGTAACAATATGTTGAGTACTCCTGTGTACAAATCATTGATGCCCAAATAATCAAAGGCATACAGTGGCATATGTGTGTAGTCCAGTGTATTGGTGAGTGAGAAGGGAGTGTTGAACGTTTGTGTTGTATATGAAATATCATTTTGTTATTAGCTTGTAGTATAGTGTGTAGTTCTTACTAACTGATGTATTCAAGACTATAGCTACATCACTACAAGGTTTTGACATCTACGGGAAGAAATCATATGTGTGTTTGGAAATAATTAATCATTCGACAATATTCATTTAGAATCACAGTAAGGGTTTCTCATCTTTAACGTTGTGCATCACTGTCATATCAATAGTCTTGTTATATTACAACAGGGTTTTTGGAGTAAGGGTTTTTATAATGATTTCATTTTTTTATCAGAATTCATTGTAAGTGGATAATTGTCCCTGGTACGAGAGCCCACAAATATTTTGCAGAAGTATACTCATTGTAAGTAGGTCATTATCCCTAATATGAGAGCCCACAATAATTATCAATCTCATTATCATTTCTCAAGGTGGTTGAGTGGTGTTAGGCAGGTGGTTGAAGTCACCTTCAGGTTGTATCCTAACAACACTTTAGGGTGGTAGGGTGGTGCTAGGGTAAGTTAGAGCTTGCAAGGGTGTTGGAGAATCCTTTCAGCATTAGCTGATAAAACTAGGGCATTGGAGCATCCTTCCAGTTGGACCTGGAAAATTAAATGCTTTTCTAGAGTACTAGGTAGTTGGGGTTTCCTTTTTCATTTGGAGCTAAAGCATTAATGTACTCATAAATTATTAGAGAAGTGTCGAGTGTTTTTTTCCTCCCGGAAGGGTTTCCACCTAAAATTCTAGTGTCTAATCTCTATTGTTTGTTTATGCTTTGATTTGATGTTGAAGGTTAATTAATGCTTTGAAAATATTAATAAGTTACTAATTGATAGGAAATACCGATTCACCCCCGTCTCAGTATTTCCAACATGTTGGAAATTTGCTTTTGAGGAAATAATCTTTCCACCATATATTTTACTTGGATACCCCTTAGATGATGAGATAACTACAATGATTGTAGGATTTCCAATTTGGCAATAAAAAAGAAATTAAGACTAAAGTGGTTGTACCTCCAATGCAATATCTTCTTAGTTCCATGCCATAATTACTTCCTTTATGAACAATTTGATGTAATTATTTTTATATCCATGCCAAAATTACTTCCTTTATGAACAATTTGATGTAATTTAGGAATGGGGGATTGGAAGGTGGTGAACTTGTTCAAATTTTGTATTTGATAGTTTCATTTCATCAATTGGATTGGGAGAGCTCTACACCTCTAGGCTTCTCATCATTGATTTTTGACCTCTCTCCTATTTTTCTAAGCCAAGTTTTCTAAGAGTTTTGGTGTTATTAGTAGGCAATCTTGTCACCGTATTTCTCTTCTTGTTATGTTGAAATTTTTGAGAGTGGGTGGAGCCTTGAAATTTTGGATTTGGAATCATTTGTCTCCAAACTTAACAATTGTCCTAGAGCTTGGAAGTATTAGTTGTCCCTTCATTGTATATTTTAATATTTATGGTAAATACTAGAGGAGTGAGTTGTAATTTAATTTATGTATATTTCCCTATATGTTTTAATTATTTTTTCTAGGTGCAATTAATTATCACATTCTATAAAATAAATAGCTTAGTAGAGATTGGTTGATGTAGAGGAATTGTAAACTAATTTAAATGAAAATTTTGTTGTAGTTTGGATCTAAAGTAGTCTTCTAGCTCCTAAAATTTGCAAGCAAAATTAACTTCCAACAAAATGGTTTGGGTGGAAGATGCATGGTTACTCTATTGAAATATTGATCAATAGAAGTCACTGAACTACTCATGTTTGAAATATTATATTAAACATAAGTGATAGAGAGTGTAAAACCCTTATTTTATTTCATTATCTTTAAACTCAATACAAAGAAGTCTATTTAGATCATTGTCCCCTTATTGAAGGTTTCTACCTAGTTGATGCTTTTGGTTCTCCTAATGGAAATAAACACGACATATTTTTAGAAACATCAAAATCCCTAAACTAACCAATAAATTTGAATTGCTACCATTAATAATTGGCTAAACTATTATTAACTCTCTTTTTTTTTACTCATTTTGCAAACTAGAAAATCCTTACATTTATGAAACTATAGTGCATCATTTGAGCCACTAAAAAAAATGTCCTTTAAACTATTATTTCCGTATATATATATATATATATATATATATATATATATATATATATATATATATATATATATATATATCTATATATATATATATATATATATAGATGGGAAGAAACATGTGTTGGTGGAGGGTAGCTTAGGATCATGTTCACTTGAAAAATAAACTTTTCTAGTCTTCAAAAATTCAGCTAATATAATTATCATTTCAATAATTCATCTAATCTAATCAACATTTCAACTCTTGTTGGAATACATGATTTTCCGAATATCGAGTTCAACAATATTTATTAAGCAGGTGATAAAGTTACTAACATGAGTGATTTCTAGAATATATATATATATATATATATTGTAAGATCATGCAAGTGGTTTCTATTAAAAAAGATATTGTATTACATTGATAACAGTCCGTGTTCCGTTAACCATAGGAACCTCCGAGGAGGTTAATGCGTCAACCAGATGTACTCCAAAACAAAACTCAAAATTAAAACTAGATTATGTGATACTCAATTAACATGATTAGAGGCATACTTACATTAACTAT
The DNA here is from genome assembly GCA_031772625.1 of Pinus tabuliformis. Taxonomy (NCBI): domain Eukaryota; kingdom Viridiplantae; phylum Streptophyta; class Pinopsida; order Pinales; family Pinaceae; genus Pinus; species Pinus tabuliformis. The sequence goes on from CM062816.1 coordinate 566,998,221, forward strand.
AAGCTATAATCACCATTATCTTTAAATAGTGCATGACTATCGGCTATGAAAAAAAACTAGTAAAATAGACCTTAAAAACAAGTAGACATTCCCTTGAAATTGGTACAAAAAGGTAGTTGTGATTACCGTGAAAAAAACTAAGACTTGCAAAGGTCAGAACAAGATCCAAAGAGTCGAGAGAACTAAGGAGGCCCCAGAAAGACCATACCAGGGTGTCTGCGTGCATGTAGGAGTGGAAACATGGGAACCTAGTGGAGACTATGATCGGAGATGATAACCGAAGAGAGGGGCAATTAGTTTGGTTGCGGAGAGAGGCTTGCTGATGGTGCAATAGTAAATGACATGACAATGATGATAGTAGGGCCATCATGCTCCTCTGATTACTCAATATCGTGGTTAGAGACTACAACTTTCTCAACTCTCGCTAGTCTGGTCCCAATATCACCAAGGTTGAACCAAATATTGCGAAGAATCCTTTTGATATCCTCCTGACTTGCAAACAATTTGTAGTTGTCCACTTGCTTGTCTCAAAGAACCATGCAAAGAAGGGTCACCAACTGTTGATGCAAAGTTATAAAATGTAATAGATGAAGACGACACTTCCTAAATCCCCCTGGGTCCAAAATCCAGTTAAGCTAGTCTCCAACAACCTTTGAGTCGGAAAAATAATACCTTTCACTAAATTATTTTTACTCTAGGAGAAGAATCTCTCTCCTTACTTTTGAAGGGATGGAGTCGAAATAGTTCACCACTGATTCCCATCCAAAGAGTCATCATCAAGAGGAGGAGGCACCTACCATTCCTCCTCTGCGACTTGGGATGTGTTGTCGAGGAGCCATCAAAACAAAGGTGCAATAGTAATACAAACTAGAGAAATTATCCAAGAGCATATAGAGACTAGGCTAGGGGATACCAGTAGTAGGAGGGACAAGGAACCCAATTATTGAGGTATCATCTAGAAATGGGAATGAAATGGTGGGGTTAATTAACCACAAAGATATCCACTTTCATTGATACAAGGAGGGACACGAGAAACTCGACACCTCCATAGACTTCATAAGTAAATAGAATAGAAATTGAGAAAAGAACTATAAAAGAAATATGGGATGACTTGAGCCTATGATGGTAAATGACCAAATTACCCTATTAAAGCCATATAGAGAATGATCCTAAATACCAAACCCCACACACCAAGACCGAGAAATTGAAGGAAATGCCTGCAGGGTCTATACGTTGAAATGAAGAGGATGAAAAGACCACCACCAAATTAAAGTAAGGACTCGTTCCTCTTTTAGGAGGAAAAGAACAAAAAATATTGACCCACTCATAGGTTATTCAAGAAATAGTTGAGTTCCCAGGGAAAATGAGTGTATCAATACCATAAAACATAAAAACCAGAAAATAAGCATAAGGAAACCACCCATCCAGTGAAATGTAGTAAGGGAAAAGAATATATCATAATCAAAAGAAGTTGGCGAGACCCTCTTCGGCACCCCAACATACATAACAATTTTTCCACCCACAAGAGACCCCCATGCATTTATAAGGGCCCGTTGATAATGATAAAGCTGATGCTTGAAAAATATTACTAGTGGTTGTAGGGTCACAGGAGGGACATTTTTCATGTATGACACACCCTCAAAAAATACATACCACCCAAAAATCATGTGCTCATCAATGAGCTAAGATATGCGAATGTCAGTAGCTCTTGAGAGATCAACCAATCGATCTAGCAGGATGAAACCCATATCTTCAACTGCGTGAGAAACCGTGAAGCCAAATAGTTTATCATACTCCACTGTAAAAACCAAACATTTGTTTTATTTTATAGCTCTGAGAACCCATTAAGAGGCCCCCAACATTGGTTCCCGACAAGCACCATGCAGTAGTCTTATGGAGCCATGTGTTAGGTACAACCCCACGTTCTAAGAGCGCCAACCCTCCCACCAATCTCTAACATGGCATGAAAATTATGCCCTCTATCACTCATTTTCTATTAAGGTTCACCCCAATTGGGGACCTAGGATGCACACGTGGATCCATGTTTCTCCACTCAATTTTTAATTTCTTGTACATCATCCAAAGAGGATAAGACTAACCAAGTCCCATCCATTTCCAGGTGTCATTCTCGACTCCCCCAATTTTCAAAGGCATTCGCAACCCTGTTCCTTTCCCTACAGGTGTGTTGAAGAATAACAAAATGAAACCTTGGTAGGAGATCATCGATGTTGGAGACTATGTCTTCTAAATTCCAGATATATACCATTTTATGTGAAGGTTTCCCATTGAGCAATTTATGAATGCACTGGATTACTAACTATGAATCACTATGAATATGGATTAATCGAAACCCCTCTCTAACTTCTATTTTCAGACCCTTTTCGACCACGAAGAATCATACTAAGTTATTAGTGGTTACTCCATAAGAACACACAAATATGTGCAATGGATTTTATTATTCATCTCGAAAGATCCCTCCATACCTAACATTACCTGGGTTTCCCTTAGAAGCTCCGTTAAAACTTAGTTTGAGAAAGAAGGACGAAGGCGATGTGTATGTGTCAACGATGGGGTATCTTGGTCACTGCACTTCAAATGAATAGGGAATTAGCATCAAAGGATTCAAGTCTAGGTCCTTTACAATGAATCCTTCTGATTCCTCCACTTGCCAACTATCCTTGGTCGAGGAGGATGTTAGGGTGGTTTATCTAATATTAAGAAAAATTACCTCCTTTACTAGTATTGCTTAGCAAAATTTCATGTGGAATACACGAAGATTTATTTCCTTCCATAGGTTCCAAAGCATGAAACCTAATGCGAATTTCCAAGCCTGGGAAATAATAGGATTATGAAACTTTCGTCCAAATCAATCACTCAAAAAGGTTGTTAAATATCCTGTGGATGGTCGACTACACCTAATTATCTAGAGAACAAATACCCATATTTTTGCTACAAAGGAGCATGAGAGGAATATATGATTCATGGTGTCTTCTCCCTGAGTGCACAATTGGCATAGTGATGGCCCCTCAAAACCCCTCTTACGAATGCCATCCCATGTGAGAGTTCCCCCCATGCTATCAACCATAAAAAGGTTAAAAGCTTTGGCAACAACGAACTATCCTAAATCCATCTCCACACCATTCCCTTATCTCCCATCATTCATCTAGTGAGTAGTGAATAAGTTTCTTTAAGCGAAAAGTATCCCAAATATTGTTGGCCCCATCTTAAGATGTCATTCTTGAGAGAGAATCTAATTTTTATATATTCAAATGGAAAACTCCTATAATTTTTCTATCTTCTACTTTTTTGGAACTCCTCCCATGGAAAAATATCTGTTATACTCATCCAATTATGTTTATCCTTTCATTGTCACCACAGTTGGTTGTCAACCTATGGTTTCTAGAAATATAATAAATTATTAGCACCAATTGCTTGAGTTAATATTTTGATAGGATATAAATTGCCATTCCTCTCCAAAGGAGAATATTGCTGCCAGAGATCCTCACAAAAGGACATTTTCATTCCTCCTTTGACATCCCAAAACGTAGACCATCTCACTAAATCCTTGCATTGTTGTGCCCACAACCACATGCCAGATCCTTTGCAAAAAACTTGAAAATTCATATTCTCCTCTTGTGTGGAAAAGGGTGCATATTTCCTAAGCCAAATACCTTTCTAGAGTTTAGGGCCTCCTTGTACCCATACCCACCGGAATTTCATACCATAGGCATTGCTAATCAATTTTGGATGTCGTAACCCCAATCCTTCCATATTCTTCAGTCGAGAGAGTTTTTCCCATCCAACACGCACCCATTTATGAGCTATAAGGAAACCATTCCATAAGAAGTCTGACCATAAAGACCAGAGGTGATGACAAAATTCTTTGGGAATGGGCATGACCTCTAGTTGATAGCTGGGAATTGCTTGCAATATAGCTTTGGTGAGTACAAGGCAACCCACAATGTTGAGTGCCAAGAAAGACCAATTATCGATCTTCCTTCAAACGTTTTTTACAACGTCCTCCCACATTGACACCCTATAATAATATGTAACAAGGGGCACACCCAAGTGTTTAGAAGGTAACCTAGCCCGTCGAAATCTTGACACCCTAGTAAGATGGACTTGAATTTCCTCTTTGTTACGCAGTATTTTGTCACATTACCAACTCTATACCTGAAGTGTCATCCTTTGTGCCACTTTTGTCACAAATGTCATAAAGCGACAAAAGCTCTGTAAAATAATTCACCATGAAATATATGCTCAATACATCCCTGAAGAGATGGAGAACTAATGCCTTAAAGAAATTCTGGAAAAAATTGTGAAAAACCCTAATTTGCAAGATCATCGCTACTTTTAGTAGGAAAATCCATGCTGGTAACCTTTTGTCTAACTAGTGAGTAGCGCGAATTTTGATAGGAAAATCTGCACTGGTCCCCTTCAAGGAGTTTCTCCAAAAATGGAGCAGAAGCTTCTATTACTAGAAGCCTTAAGAACAATGAGCTGGTAGTTGTTGGATGAAGATATGGTCGAGTAATCCCATTTAGAGCCCTTAATCCTACCTTTAAGGATCTTATTTTGGGATAAGGACCTTCTTCCCCCTTTGGTGGATCTCTAACTCCCTCTCCCTCACTATAAATCTGTTCTTCACTTTCCTCAATGGGTTGGTCATTGTTGCTTTCCTGCATTCCTATACTGAAATTATGCCCAAATGTTGGCCATCTAATTAAGGAGAAGGAGTGCTTGAATAGTCTTGGCTTGGACTTAGAAATCCACTACAAAGGAGTTATCCAACATCAAGGCAATGGTTGTATGCTTCCCTTTTTTATGCATTAATAAATGCAGCTGGTGTTTATTTTCCATAAATGTATAAATATTTATTCATTTATCATGATGCTCCTTGATCTGTCATGTATTTTATGTTTGAATTATACTATGTATGCTCTTGTATCTCTTGTTTTCTTTTGATCTCTCTTACAGGTATTTAGATTCAAGGAATAGCGAGGAGTGAGCCTGGAAGCTAAGGGGTCAAGATCATCATCAAACGTTGAGCACTTAGCATCAGAGTGAGGTAGGTTTCTCTCTCTCACTTTGCATTTTTCAACATAAACTAGGAAAGTTTGCACTACTTTGTTCGGTTTGTTTCTAGATCCTCTCATGGTACTAGAGAATCGCTTATGTCTGCAGAAGGGATTGCCTATTTAAGAAATCGACGACTCCACTAGGGAAGCCTACACCCTTTTTGTACTCTCGTTTCTTTCCTTCTCATTAAGTTTGGCCAACCATCGAAAGACCCTATCTTTGGATTGATTTTCAGTCTGTACTCTGAATTGTTGGTGTCTTAGGGTATCAGGTCTAGAGTTTCTTCCTAATTATTTCTTGTTTTTCCTAAAATTTTCTTGCTCAACGCATGTTTTATCAATGACAGTCACGCTAATAAAGCATGTTTTTCCCTATATAGTCGCATTGAAAACCCTGTCTTCCAATGTTTACCCGCTTTGAAGACCAACACTGGTTTTCCTATGAAAATTCATGCTGCTAGTGCTAGTCACTAGTTAGACAAAAGGTTACCAACACAGATGTTCCTACTAAAAGTAGCGCTAGTCTTGCAAATTACAATTTTTCACAAGTTTTTCTAGAATTGCTTCAAGACATTAGTTCTCCATATCTTTAGGGATGTATTGAGCATATAGTTCATGGTGAATGAGTTTACACAACTTTTGTTGCTTTACAACATTTGTGACGACAGTGGCACAAAGGAGGACACTTCAGGTATAGAGTTGGGAATGTGACAAGATACTATGTAATTTTAGGTTCCTTGAATGTGAGAATTTTTAGGGTCTCTACTAAAAACTCTAGTGTGTCCTGGTCTCTGAGGTCTCTTCTCTGCTTGATCTGCATCAGTCTCTGTCTGCATGCTTTTGATTTCTTGGTGGAATGCGAAAGATTGTCTCTTGCTCGAAGTGGTAAAAAATCAGAGTTTAATTGAGTTTTTTCAAGTTTTGAGTCGATTGAGATCTTACTACTTGCGTGCTTGAGAATTATTGATTGTTGTGTTAATTAAATAGTGATTGCTCTTTTGCATTGATTAAAGGAATTGATTTTGCATTGAATTAGTTTTCATTTCGAAAAATTTACTTTTTGTTAAAATTGCATTAGATCACTTGCATTAAAAGTTGTTTTTTGGAATTAATTATTGGAAATATATCACATTTTTAAATAATTGAAAACTAAATGGTGAATTACTTTCATTAAATATTTTAAAATCAAAAGAAAAAACATCATTTATATAAGTGCATCTTAGTAAAAGTGAAATCAATTTACTCTTGAAAAGTTCCATTTAGGATAGTGAGAAGTGAAAATCGTTCTTAATTTTTGGCATTGCATTTGGAAAGAAAAAGCGAAAGTTAGTATAAGGCATTTAGTTTGATGCATTATTGATTGAAACTTCTTCCCTTGATTAATCTAGCTTTCATCGAAATGGAAAGTTTCTCTTTTCTCATATAGTTGCATCTTAGGTGTTCAAGTGATATCGTTTTGAGCCCCAAAAATGAAACATAATTCAAGATAAACATTAAAATTTACTCAATTAACCAAAGGATCATTTGGATCTTAACAAAAACATTTATAGGTCTAGGCTAGAGAAGTGTTCTGGAATCTATAAACCTAACATCTGTCATTATCTGTTAGTGTTGTATCCCGGGGGTGATATCTCGTTCCACATACGGAAGTATATAAGATCACTCTCTAGTACTTTTAGGTATATGGGAGGTGTTACACATATGGCAAGTATATGGGAACGCTCTCATCAAACGGTTACACACTAGACAACGCTAACACAGACTTGTGCTCCCCGTACTGTCGCATATATATTGGGAGCTCCCTATAGGTTTCTACCCATCCATAGGTAATTGAGTCAACCACCTTGTAAACATGATACACCAAACACAACATTCAAGGAGATTTCCTGCTCGTACTTCTTGGTTTTCTAGGAGGTATTCTGTAGTTCACAGATACTTGGTAAACCCTTTTTACCTAGATTACCCCTTTTTTATTTTTTTTTGTTAATTTCTAAAATCAATCAATTGACCGTGGAAAAACATCCTTCCTGTGGAAATACTCCCTTGTAGATCTTAGGTTGAGACTAATGGAAACATTTCTTGAGTTCAACAACTAGGGAAACCCCTCTGACGGGAATCCTGGTCCTTTTCGTTCTTTTGGAAATGTTGGTGCTCCCTATATGGAAATGTTGTCCCTTCCTGGGTTTACCATTGGTTTTCCAGTTTGGTTATTTTTGACCCCTATGGTTCCAAATGTCCAAACTGCTCATCAACTGGGCTCTCCTCCACTTGAATGGTATCAATCTTCGGTTGAACCTAAATTTGACTCTTTTCCTTCTTCATCTGTTCGATCTTCTTCATCTTCTTCCTCTTCATTTGGTGAAAGCCTGAAAGTTAGCAACCAAGTGGATAACAAGAAGAAAAGGAATATTAAGAAGAAGAAAAATAAGCAAGGGGGCAACCAAGGAGTTGATGCTACTGATGCAATTGATGTTGAGAAACCTTTCAATCAATGCCGTAAAGTGAAATTACATTGAAATATTTGTAAGGGTGGCCACCTTCTTCAATAATGTCCTAGTATTCTGAAGATATTAGAAGTGTGGTCCACAGGTTCACATCGAACTTTATCATCAGCCTCTAGAGATCATGCTAGTGATAAACCTTCAACTAGTGACAGTAAAACCCATGGGAAAAAGGGAAAATTTAAATTTCCCTATATGTTATGTGAAGGGAATCATCCTATTCACCTTTTTTCTTGTATGGAAAAAACCTTGAAAGTGTTGGATAACCTTAGAGCTTCCCAACCTAATCTTTTGGCTAGTTATCAGAATCTTTCCCCTGATCCTCCACTAGTTGATCAAGTGATTGATCAGAGTCCATCCCTAGTAAATCCCACTCTTTCTGAAAGTGAATCCTATGAATCCATTCCTGAAAAACCATCGGTTAAGAAAAGGGTTGACTTGATTCCACCTTCATTTAATCGTGTCTATCTTGTAGAGAGTGAAGTTCATACCACTTAGGTTCTCCTTGTTTCTTCAGATTCCAAAGAATTAGGGGGAAATCCTCCTGTTCCCACGGTACAAGGGAGTGATTCTCATATTCCCACGGTATAGGGGGGCAATCCTCCTATTGCCATAATGCAAGGGGGAAGTTCTACCATTCCCATGGCACTCCCTCCAAGTAGTATGGGCATTTCCTTTGATTGGAGTCAAACGGCAGGATATTGTCTTCCTTCCTATGTGCCCTTCCAGATCACGGTGAAGGCTTATAATATGGTTGTACCTAGTATAGTTATAGATGGAGGTGCGTATGTTAGTATTCTGCCCTCCACTACTTGAAAATATTTAGGTTCTCTGCAGCTTGTGCCTGTTACCCAGAATCTGTTAGCTTTTAATAGATTAACCAATCAACCGTTAGGGATCCTTCCTAAGTTTCCCATTACTTTGGGAGGAAAAATCATCTATCTCGATGTGATGGCTATCCAAGGCCCTTTAGATTTTAATATACTCCTTGGCCATGACTATGTTTATGTCATGGGAGCTCTTGTCTCTTATCTCTTTCATGTGCTGTGTTTCCCGCATGAAGGAAGAATTGTGACCATTGATCAATTGTCATTCGTTGGTCCTAATTCACCTCCCAATCAACCATATTCCCTAAATGGTACTTACACGCAAGTGGTATCTTCCCCGCCACATGTTAATTATGTGGCCACCTGTTCCATGCTCCCGTCAACTGATGATCTAGTTAGTGATATAGTGCATCATGTACTAGGGACATTGGAACCTGATATTTCCATTAGATCCCTTGACAAGTATCCATTCCATAGTGTTGTTCTCCCATATGATGAGAATCTCTTGGAAGCCATGGTATCTTATATTCCATGATCACGGTCATGAGGATAGTTCTTTTACTATGTCAACCTCATTAAAAAATGAAATAAGTCCCCATGAGGATAATTCTTTTACTATGTCAACCTCGTTAAAAAATAAAATAGGTCCCCATGAGGATAGTTCTTTTATTATGTAAAACAAAATGAAATAGGTCCCCATGAGTGTAGTTATTTTACTATGTCAACCTCGCTAAAAAATGAAATAGATCCCCATGACCATGGTTCATTTACTTGTGTCAAACTCTGTAAAAAAATTAAACAAGGTGTCATGAGCATGGTTCTTTTCTTGTGTCAAGCGCGTTAAAAAATGAAACAAATCCACTTGTAATTTGATTATTTGATTAGATCTTGTAAAATCTCATTCGAGTCTTTCACTTGATCTTGTAAATGAACCTTCATTCCATCCACCTATTAGTAACTAGTAGTCTACTTAGGTGAATGAAATGAAGCTTAGGGGGCGTGTACCTTGAATTGAGTCATTATGATGGGGGCATGCAAACTCATCTCAAGCATAGTTTATTTTTGTTACAAGCTTTTGTAAAAATGCAACCAAATCCAAGCATAGTTTGTTTCCATTTCAAGCTTGTGGAAAAATGAAACCAAATCCAAGCACAATTTTTTCTCATGTTTCAAGCTTGTGAAAAAATTGAAACTATCTTCAAGTAGACTCAAGCATAGTTTCCCATGTTTCAATCTTGTGTAAAAATGAAACCAAATCCAATTTTACCTCTCGTGATTGTCATTTTTATCAACCTATTTTTGCAAGATGCACCTTATTTCTTTTCATTCCATCGTCACCATCTCTTTGGTCAAGGATACACTTTCACTTTGTTGTTTTACCCTTGCCTGAGGAACACTTGCAATGAGTGGTCTTATTGGCTAGCCTCTTGACATTTACATGTTTTGAGCAGTTCCATCATGACTGAAACTAGTTTCTATCCTTTTATACCACTCGTTCTTTTAGGCAGAGTCATCTTTCAACGCTTTTCTGACTCTCAAAATATGAAAATATTTCCGAGCACTTGTCTTTTCAAAATCGTTAAAGTAAATGAAAAGAAGTCTACTCAGTATAAGTTTAACCGTTTTCTGGACTGAGATAAACTAGTTACAAAAAAGGAATACCTTAGCCAAAAATGGCTAAGAGGTTCTTTTGAATATTTTTTTCTACCTTTTCGGATTCGAGAGACTATCTATGAAAAGGGACCTTTGGATTTTTCTTTTTAGCCTCTTTTTCAAACTCTCTAAACATGAAAAAGATGTCAAGTTTCCCCTCTGTCAAACTCGTAAAACTTAAACGATGTGAGACTTGTCACCATGATGAGAATGAGTTTATCCTTTCTAGGACTTGTTAAAATTAGTAGGATGGATTCATCCAAAGGATGGAATTATACGACAAGCATATGCTATCTCCTTCAATATTGCGATAAAAAATAATGGGGTACTCACTAGAAATAGTGGGGGAAAATGAAAGTGAACACCTCTTGTATTTTGTGTAAAGGTAAAATCTCGCTCTTGAACATGATACTTATTTGTTACTTGTGTCGGGTTTGGGTTATCCTCACTTCATCACTTGTCTTCCTGGGTTTTGGGAATCCATTTTTCCTCTCATTTTATTATACTACATTGTCATAATGACCTCTGATCTTATGATGAGTCAAATGCTGCTAAACTCCAGAGTTATGTCGCCGATATGTTCAAGAGAAGTCCCATCTACAATTTTTTACTGCTTATACATTGTCTGACCTTTCTGCCACAGTCCTGAATCAAACTTACCTACTCTACTACATCTTTTGTTTCGTGTCAATGATGTGGGATACATTATGGCCCTCCTTCGATGGATCACTTCCTATTGACTTCAACTCATTATCCAGGAAGACGATCTAGAAACTCCCTTCCAGTACCTTGGAGCTTGCATGCTTCAATGGAAAGTTCTTCACATTCGATGATAGGTTTACATCATTGGCCTTCGATCGAATGATTTTGCGAGTGTTTGACTTCAGCTTCATTATTCACACTCATGGATTGTGTTGTTGTACCATGAGAGCCATTGTCATTATTGGTGGTTTCTCTCACGCTTGTTAATAGTTTACATTATTGAATAGTAATCAGGTGGTTTCTACCATGTTCAACGTCAACACATCTAATCACATGGTTAGATTCGTTCTTTGGTCAGGATGGAGATGAATACTTTGGATCTCATATGTTAAAATGTAGGTTATGAGGAGTTATTGAGTATTCATGATTGTATACATGATTCTTTTCATATGGATGGTTGTGTCCATGCCGTGGATCCTTAGACATGATCCTTTTCATAAGGATGGTTGTGTCCATGCCGTGGATCCACAGATATGATCCTTTTCAAATGGATGGTTGCGTCCATATCGTGGATTCATGTATTATATTTCGATGCCTATTCATATGTATTATTAGGCATATGTATATATTAGAGAAGTCATATATTGTATCATGTTTGATTTGCAGGTCTCCTGACACTGGTCTTCCAAGTTCCTTGCCTTAACTGATAAAGCACTTCAACCCTTACTTCGTATTCTACTTTCATTCCTTAGGGGGCATCTGTTACACAATATTTTGTCCCATTCCTAACTCTATACTTGAAGTGTCATCCTTTTTTCCACTGTCATCCCAAATGTCGTAAAGTGACAAAAGTTGTATCAACTCATTCACCATGAATTATATGCTCAATACATCCCAGACGAGATGGAGAACTAATTTCTTGAAGCAATTCTGGAAAAACTTTGTGAAAAACCTAATTTTCAAGACAAACGGTACCTTTAGTAGGAAAATCCATGCTGGTAATATTTTGTCTAGCTAGTAGTGTGTGACTTTTGAAAGGAAAATCCCCGTTGGTTCTCTTCAGGCAGTTTCTCCAAAAATGGAGCAGAAGCTTCTCTTACTAGAAGCCTTGAGAACGACGAGATGGTAGTTGTTGGATGAAGATATGGTCAAGTGCTCCAATTTAGAGCCCTTGATCCTACCTTTACGGATCTTACCTTTGGGATAAGGATCTTCTTCCCCCTTTGGTGGATCTCTAACTCCCTCTCCCTCACTATAAATCTGTTCTTCACTTTCCTCAACGGGTTGGTGATTCGTGCTTGAGGCTGCATTCCTATGCTGAAATTATGCCCAAATTCTGCCCATCTAACTAAGGAGAAGGAGTGCTTGAATGGTCTTGGCTTGGACTTGGAAATCCACTACAAAGGAGGTCTCAAACATCAAGGAAATGGTTGTATGCTTTCCTTTTTGATTCATTAATAATGAAATCTGTTGTTTACTTTCCATAAATGTATAAATCCTTATTCTTTTAGCATGATGCTCCTTGATCTGTCATGTAGTTTATGTTTGAATTATACTATGTATGCTCTTGTATCTCTTATTGTCTTTTGATCTTTCTTGTAGGTATTCAGATTCAAGGAATAGCAAGGAGCGAGCCTAGAAACTAAGGGATTGAGATCATCATTAGAGGTTGAGTGCTTAGAATTAGAGTGAGGTATGTTTCTCTCTCTCACTTTGCATTTTTCAACGTAAACTAGGAAAGTTTTCACTATTTTTCCTGGTTTGTTGCTAGATCCTCTCATAGGACTAGAGAGATCGCTTTTTTCCGCAAAAGGGATTTATCTTCACAACAACCTTGACAATTGAAAAAGAAAATCTTAGTTTTATTTGTGTTTACAAGTGTTCCTAAGGCGTCCATAAATTTTTTTAGGATCTTCTTTACTCCTTTCCCTTCCTTGAGGGTAGGTGGCCCAAAAAGAATAATGCCATCCAAAAATTTGTTGGTGTGTGAGAGGAATATCGTCAACAAACAATCATAAACCAGATATGTGACCCTTAGAACAAAATGTTTTATACATTCAACCCAACTCTTCCGTTGCCAAAATGAAAAGGAAAGGTGAAATATGATCTCCATTCCTCAACCCTCGAGAAGAGGAGAAGGTAGTTAAGGGTGATCTGTTTATGAGAATAGAAAAAAATGCAAATGAGATGAGCTATGGTATATAGGCTAACCACTACCTCAAGAAACCAAAATCCTCTGGAACCTGTAATGAATATGCCCAACTGATTCGATCATAAGCCTTTGACAAGTCCAATTTAATAATCATACCTAGGCATTTTGAGAGTCGTAGGGAATGAATAGTTTCTTGTACTACAATAATGCCATTAGTGATGTGAATAGTTCAAGAATATTTATTAAATAGGTGATAAACTAACAAAAAATGAGTATAAATGTGACAAAAGACAATGCCAAACCTAAAAATTGGAGTGTCATGGCTTCTTTTTCCATTATAGTTATGAATTCAGTAAATTACATTGCTCTTTTATGTTTTATCGAAAATAGTGACATCTCCATTCTTAATCGAGATATTCTTCTTTCATAGTAGCCATCCATCGTAGTAACTAAATATTTTAAATATTAACATTATTATTATCATCATCTTTCATGTTATAATTTTAATTTTAGTTTTCATAAAATTTGAAATTAAATTGAAATATGCTATCAATTAATTTAATTAAATAATATTATTAGTCCCTACCTCGTTAGGGACTATAGCATTCGCTTCTCGGTCAAGTTGTGTTGACTATGCATTATTTGGCTGTGTTTTTTCAATTTTAACCAAAGTTTAATGAAAATGCTTAATATTTCTATTTTTTCATAACTTCAAAAATAATTATTGAATTTTCAGTAAATACTATTTCTAATTTTCGATTGGTTGAGGAAGATTTGATGAGACATAATTCCCCTGGTAGAGAGCACTTTATTTTTGTTTTTTGCAATGCCTGACAATTCATTTTAAAATTAAAATACAAGTAATTTTGTGAATGGCCATTGTGTTGGTGAGTGCTTTGACATGTCATGCTTATGAGAGTGCTTTGCTCAATGATGCGAAAATTGATGTAGTTTTTTTTATAGCACTCTATTCAATGATGCAAGGATTGATGCAGTTGAAACTTGTTTTCATTGGTTAGGGGAGTGGGTGGGGGTTGAACAAATGTCGAATTAATATTATTATGTGTGAGAGAGCTGGGGTTATTTGCATAGTGAGTGTTGCGATACTGATGAAATATCCGGTAATTGGTACGGTTTCATTGCGCGGAAGAGTCTATGTGGGAGAACCAGGGTCTTTTGCATAAATGAGGATGCTAAATAAACTATGTAATGAATGTAAAAAAGTATTTATACTTTTAAATTATTATTTAGGAACAGTTTTTCTGAGTACAGAAATAGTTATATGAAGGTGGTTGTGCGAAGTTATTTGTTGATGTAGTTGCAAGGCACTATTATGTTAATGCTTTATTCAATGATGTGAGAATCCATGTGGTTATGTACAGGTTGTTTGCATAGGCCATGGGGGGGGGGGGGGGGTGGGGTTTGGTGTCGGGGGTAGGATTGAAAAAATTTCGAATTAATATTATTATGTTTTCTTGTGCGTAGTACAGAGTATGTGCAGGAGAGCTGTGGTCGCTTGCATAGTGAGTACTGGGGTTGTTGTGTGGAAAGTTTATTGTGCAGAAGATAGAGTGTGTGTAGGAGATTTAAGGTATTTTACATAGATGGGGATGCCAAAATACTGTAATTTCAATTCCCGTGAAGAAAAAGTGTTGTGCAGTAAAATGAATGTGTGGAAGGCTTTGTCTTTTTTAATTATTATTTAGCAACATTTTTCAGAAGTATAGAAGTAGATGTATGAAGGTGGTTGTGCGAAGCTAGATGTTTGAAGGTATCATGTGCATAGTTTTGAATGCCAATTAAGGGCATTATTGAGTTGAAAAGTAGTTGTGCAGACTAAGTTGTGCAGAGGTTATTGTGCATGTGTGGATGTTATGCTAAATTGTTGTTCAAAGTTTACTAAGATAATGAATATACAAATCGTTTCTTTAATTTTTATTTAGGGACGTATTTCATAATGTATAATCATTAGTTAATATCAATTTCTAAGCTAGTTGTTTGAAGGTTTCATGTGGAGAGTTTCAAGTGTCAATTCAGGACATTATTGAGTGCGGAAGTAGTTGTGCATATGAAGTAGTGTGGAGGTTGTTGTGCATGTGCGGATGTTATGCAAAATTTTTGTGCAAAGTTTACTAAGATAATAAATATACAAATCTCTTTTTTAATTCTTATTTAGGGATGTATTTCACAATGTATAATCATTAATTAATATCAGTTTTGAATGTCAAAGAATGAGGGTGTTATTTACTATGGAAGTAGTTGTGTGGGCGAAATTGTGCGGAGATGGTTGTGCGTGTGTGGAGGTTATGCGGAGAATAAATGTATGTGAAGAAACACGGAAGTGCAGAGGGGTATTTAATTATAATCCATTTTGATATTACTTTTATTATTAATAGATTTTGTGGGATGCAGAAGTGCATACAATGAAATATTGAAAGCTTTTTACACACAATGGATTGTATTGTTTAGAGGTAGCATGTGCAGAGAACAAATGCTTCCTTCCCATGATATCTCGGTCCCATGTTTATAATATCAGTTTCAAATGTTAATGACTTATGGAAGGGCGTCGACGAATTGAATGTTGAGATGACTTGTATTTATGTGCAATTCTATTTTCTATTAATCAGAGGGCAGAGATTGGGACAATGAAAAATATGTATGGCAGTTTTATCTTTGTACTGTGTTTCAGACGCAAAATAGTCACAGGTGGTGAATAGTGAGAGGATAAATGCTATTTGCAATGATATAGAAAATAATGGGTTGTGTAGTGTTTTCTCTTTGCAAATTTCATTTGTTGCCTTACATAAACTCTTATCAGCGAAGTTGTGCTTGAACGATAGTGACAATGCATAGTTACAAAAGTTGTACATAATGCAAGATTCTAAATTGATTTACGTTTGTCATTTTCCCATTCGCATTTGGTAATATTGCGAGTTTTTGGTTTGTTAAGGTTTTCTCTATAATACTCTTCAAGCTATGGTTAATGTTTGTGTGAAAGTCGCTATGTGGAGGAAGTTTTTCGAAGGTGGTTACATAGATGGGGGTGCCAAATAAACTATGTGACTTGTCCTTTTTAATTATTATTTATGAGCATTTTTTTCAAGTACAGAAGTAGGTCTACAAAGGTGGTTGTGCGTAGGTAGCGTGTGTGGGGTTTCAAATGTTAATGATTGATAAAAGGGCGTTATCGAGTGTGGAAGTGGTTGCGTAGAGAGGGGTGATAAATAAACTGCATGTTGTGTGGTACAATGAATGTGCATAAGGCTTTATGTTTTTTAATTATTATTTAGGAATGCTTTTTGCAAGTATGGAAGCTGTGCAAAGGTGGTTGTGCGAAGGTAGCTACTTGGAGGTATTGTGTGTGGATGAAGTTGTGTGTATGTGGATGTTAAGTGAATGTTTTATGCAAATTTTACTAGGATAATAAATATACACATCTATTTTTAAATTCTTATCTAAGGGCGTATTTCACAACATATAATCATTAATTAATATCAGTTTCCTTGTGCGGAGGACAGAGTATGTGCGAGAGAGTTGGGGTCCTTTGCATAGTGAATGTTGTGATACTGATGAATGATGCAGTAATTGGTATGGTTTCGTTGTCAAGAAGGTTTATTGTGCAGGAGACCTGGGGCCTTTTGCGTATATGGGGGTGCTAAATAAAATGTGTTTTTAACCTATGTGAAGGAAAAGTGTTGTGCGGTAAAACAAATGTGCAGAGGATTTATATTTTTCATTTATTATTTAGGAACATTTTTCACTACTGCATAGGTAATTGTATGGAGGTGGTTGTGCGAAGTGAGTTGTTGATGCGGTTGTAGTACACTGTTATGTTAATGCTCTATCCAATGATGCAAAAATTCATGCGATTATAGGTCAGGCTTTGTCTTTTATTATTATTATTATTATTTAGGAACATTTTTTTTGTAACTACGGAAGTGGCTCTGCAAAGCTAGGTGCTCTGTTGAAAGCTTGAAATCCTTACACACAATGGACTGTGTTGCTTAGACGTAGCATGTTTGGACAACATCCAAGACATCTGAGACCCACATTTATTAATACTGGTTTCAAATGTCAATGAATGATGGAGTGGGCATTGTCGAGTATCGATGTGGTTGTGTGTAAATGAAATTGATTTGTAGTTTTGCATATATGCATTTTTGTTATGTTTAAAGTGTACAAAAATCATGTGGTTCTAGATTTGATGTTTTCGTACTTATCTAATTTTTTGAATGCATGAGCAGATGTGTACTCGGTGAATTGAATGTTGAGATGACTTGTATTTATCTGCAACTATGTTTTCTATTAATCAGAGGAACACAATCAAGACGATGAAAAATATGGATGGTTGTTTTATCTTTATAGCATGCTTCAGATGCAAAATAGTGGCAGGTGGTGATTTCTAGGGAAACAAGACTACAAATATTTGAAGTAGCTAGTATAGTAAGGGGAAAAACACTATTTGCAGTGATAGAAAAAAAGGTGGGGCATGTAGCATTTTCTCTTTGCAAATTGCGTTTAAGATATTGGAGTATTTTCTGAGATTTTGTTGCCTTATATAAACCATTGTCTGTAGATATAAGCTTGGACGATAACAATAGTGTAGGGATACAAAAGTTGTACAATACTGCAAGATTCTATACCAATTTTCATGTTTTCTTTTGGAAATGGTACGAGGTTTTGGTTCATCGATATTTTCTCTATAATACTTTGCAGTATTCTGTAAACTTTGGTTTGATATACGATACTGCAAGAAATGAGTGTGTCAAATTATTTGTAAATCAAATTCAGTTCAATTTTACAAAGTAGTTTGGATTATTTGTGATTTCGATTCGTCATATAAGGTAATTTTGCTATTTTGTGGTGTTATTGATAGTTTTACGAGTTTTAACTTTCAGTAATTCTATTATTTTCACAATTTTAAAAACAAAGAGTTTAAAATCAAATGAATTTGTGTAGAATAAGGTCTACACTGCATTGTAAATGCGTTTCAAATTTGCGAGAAATAAATGTGTGAGGTTATTCGTAAATTAGATTTGGTTCGGTTTTACAAAGTAGTGGGACTAGTTGTCAAGTCAATTTGTTGTAGAGAGTAGCTGAATATAGGTTATAAATTCGCTCAGAGAGTTAATTTTTTCCAAAATCCAACGATTTGATCAACTCCATCAAAAACTTCTTGGACACCCAAAATATTGAAGCCTAATAGTTGTAAACCATATTTCCCAAAATTTCAATAGGATTTAGTAAAAGTCATGGAAAAAATTCCACTATTATCCAGGCGAATTTATGGTCTCTTTAGACTACTCTGTATGTATTTTACACTTTACTATTTGTAACTATTATTAATGGCGTTCTCTATAGAGGATAGTATTCAACGTAAATAACAAAATTCTCTATGGGATTTAGTGGGAAAATTTTGAAGAAATCGAATGCTAAAATTATTTGAATTATTTTTTTTTATTCTAAACCTTGACAGTTGTTACTAGAATCTTTAAAAAAAAATCTGGTTAGAGTGCAACGTTATGCATAGCTTTTCGGGTCTTCAAAATTGAACGGAAAAATAAAGGAAGTTTGGGCATGCTATTGGAAAGTATGATGGTGACATTTTGTAATTCAAGTTTACAGTTGTTAATTTTCACCATCTTGTGTGTCAATCAGATATGTTAACAAAAAAACGTTGTGAAAAAAAAACATTAAAAAACAAATACTTTAATAAGTGATTTTTGGTGCTCTTGGAAAATTTCTGATGGGGTTTTTGATGGTGCTGAATCCATTTCCATTATTACAAAAAATGATCAGGTTAAACGGTAATATTTGGTCGTGTAGACAAACTTACCAATTATTGCAAATTTGTATTTCTTAGGGCACGTATATTAATGATCTTGAAGTGAGAGAAAATTCTATAGTAAATGCACATGATGCTTTTGGAATTTTGGAATCTTTTCCTATTACTATCCAAAAAACTTGGTTTTTCTATCTTTAATTTCTATTTACTCAGAGCGTTGTATGTAACCGTTTTTCACATGATTAATAGTTATAGTTAGTGTTTGTGGAAAAAATGAGGAATTGTATAGTGGAACAAGATTTGAATATGTTATTCATTAACAAAGTTTTTATTTTCTCCTCCGCTACAAAGGAATAATGGGTAGTAGGCCAGGGAACGAGGTTGTTTGTAGTGATACAATTAACTCACTTGTTGAGATCGATGATGGATTTGACTAGTCGAAAACTTATGAGCGACATGTGAATTTGTCAATGGAAGAAAAGACAGATGACAAGATTTGGAGCATTGGGTTGGTGAATGCTGGGTGTGCTCTAGAGGACTTTAATTTTAGAGAAATTGTTTATCTTTGTGCAAATAATTTTGGCTTAAGAAAGAGGAAAATTAAGCTAGGAGTGATAAAGGTCTCTCTGAATCCTAATGTATTCATATTGTTATTCAAGTTATTGAAACCGAACAAACATTTATAATTTCCCATTGTGGATAGTTTTCTAGAGGTAGAAGGGTGCAAAATTGACATTGTGCAGGAATTCATTTCTACAAGTTTGGGGTTTCTTCCAGATGATCTTTCTCTTGTAGATATTTATTTATTTATGCAACTTTTTATGGATTTATGTTGTTTTTTTGCTAGTGTAGTAAGGCTAAAAAATTACATCACATGTTCCGTAATGCATTTTCTATGTGATTTATGAGACATACACAAATAATTGTATGTTCTATTGGGCTTGTGTCATTTTGAATGAATTAGATTTTTAGTAGATTACCCAATAAAAATGGGTTATTTATGATGTCATATGTAATAACCCTTCTTGTGTCAAGGCATGTGTTTGACGGGTTGCCCTGTAATCCTATATTCAAGTTTCTCGAGGAACCAATGCAATTGTGGTATCCTATATTGTGGAAGCATGAAGCTTCTTTAATTTTTTTCTTAATTCAAGCTGTGTTTGTGAGACAAGTGTATAGCATGGTAACTAGAAAAGAGCCTCCTCGAATATTTGTAGAGGTTGAGGCTTTCCTACTTCATAAGGGGGAATTTGAGAAAAGAGAAAGCAATATGGTTATATGAATTTATGGTTTTGAAGATAGGCCATTGCTTTTGCCAATATTTGTTCAAGATAGGTGTTTTTTTGCTGAACTCTGTAGGAAATATCATTGTTGGATATTCATATTTGAATAGAAAAAGAAAAGAGAATTTATTTCTTTTTTGTTTACTGTTGGAAAAGTGACCGTGAAGAATACGATTCATGCTCTCATTGTTACAAGTTTCTGGATGCTTTCAACTTAAGTGCAGTTGAAGCTATTAAAGGCTTTGATATAGGAATAATTTTAACATACCACCTTGATTCTATGAGATATGAGAACTTGTTTCAGAGAAGTAGATATCATGGCAAGCAAAGTCACAACATTGATCAAAAAATGCTAGTAGATGTTGGATAAGTTGCTGAAAAATAGATCATTATGTCGGGAGAAAGACCTAAGAAAAGAGGCGCAAACCATATGGGGCAATCTCAATCTTGCACATGCAGTACTGGTGCAACTTAATCTACTAAAAAAGAAAAAGAAAAAGAAGTATTAGAAGTGAAAAATTGGTTGTTGATAGGCTATTAAGTGGCAGGGTTGACGAAGGGCATCCTCGTAGAGTAACTCCATAAAGAGCACATATTGTTGAATCATTTAGATCCAAGAGTGCACCTGAAGTAGAGAGTATTGAAGAAACAATGGACATGGAAGTTGATAGCATTGTAATATCTGATTGGGTTAGTGTTTCTTTGCAAGAAAATTAGAGAATAACGGAGGAAACTTTTGAAGAGGACATTACTTTCGATGAGCTTTTTGTCACATTACAAGATGCAAATTATGACAGGGGCAATAAGAGATTAAAGATTGAAAAAATACAACTTTCTCATGGAAAGGTTGTTTATAGGAAAAAATTGAATGTTGATCTACCTTCAGTTGCAATCTTGGGTTGATGAAATTACTTCAAGCTGGTGGTGAAGCACTTTCAGATTTTGTTGGTCAATGACAAGCAAAAAATTAAAAGCTAAAGGAAAAAATAAAATACGTAGACAATACTCTGAATGCGAGTACTTTACTGAAGACTCCATTAGCGATACCACGATGATACGTGACGAATCTAATAGGTTTGAGAAACCTGTCAATCTTCTAAGTGAAGTGAAATCATATATCATTAATAATATATCTGAAATATTGAGAATCATTGAATCTACATGGAAAATTTCTTTTGATCTTCGACATTTAAAGCAGAGAATGAGGTCTTTTGTCGAATTAGTCACTAGTAAGCTGGAGGGAGACAGGGAATTCATGGAAAATGACCTATTAACTTCTGTTTAGAAGCTTGATTCATTATCTGAACTAGAAAGAGATAAACAAAGACTACTTGATGCTGATCAGATGAGGCAGATCAAGGTTGCATGGTTTGGGAAAATCATAACATTGGAAGAGATTATTTTTTAGTGTGGAAACATAGAAAATCAAAGAGCAGATGTGTATGTCAAGGTGGTAGTGGCTATTCAGAATTTAAACAGTCCATCTATTACATATGAATATGGATTAATTGCAAAGGAGAAGTTGCTAGTTGATTTGGAGAAGTTGAAGCAATGACTGGCATCAGAGTTTGATGATATAACTGATTTTAGTGCAGATGAAATTAGAAAATGGATAATTACTTTTGTTGTTGTAAACAAAGAGTACCATGCCTTATTTTTTCAATTACAACAAGAAGTAAAATAAATTTGAGGAGATATTCAATGAATGTGTTAAGCGGGACATTGCGATTGCTCCGATGAAAGAATTCATCGAAGCTAAAGTGAACGAATTCGTTGCAGGAAGCCTGATTGTGAGAGATAGATGAGAGCTGAAGAATATCAAACTCTACTTTTGCCTGTTGTAAGTCTTTTAATGCATTGGAACTTTTTTTTTATTGTAAAATAATTTTACTATTTAGATATTATATATATGTTATGATGGAATATTCTAATTCATTAATGCAGTTCTTTGTTATCTATTGCAGATGACTTTTGGAGATTGTAGTTGACAGGATTACAATCACAACTATCATCGAGAGATCTTTGCAATTGAATTATTGACATTTTCATAAGTGCTTTATATAATAAAGCCTATTTCCTAGGCCATGGCTTTGTGATCGTAACTTATTTTAATTCTGATTATTGTTTTTTCTATGTTTGCTAATTATGTAAATAGTTGTGAGATACCGTTTGACATGGGATGTTTTATGGACATGAGTCATCGAATGTTATACAAAAAATAGTAATTGAACAACTGTTTACCAGTATTTTCTTTGCGCTTTGATATATTATCCAGTGTTCTGTAATGAATAATAACTAAAATGCATTTATATTTACTCTGTTCTAACACTCAAGAATTTTTACTAGTTATTTCAATAATTTTTAGATTATATTTCACATGATAAGTTGTATCTATTACATCTCTGTCACTAGAATTTGAATCTAAATACAATTCACTATGTTCATAACTATTGAGGGTTGCTAGGCTAGAAAGTGTTACTATTATGTTTCAATCATCTTTATTTATGAATGCATGTAGAAAAGCGAAAATGGCACACATCAGTGTGTCATTGTAAGCATTTTTCATCCTGCCGGAATTAAGATAAGAGTTTCCATAATGCAGGGGAAACTACTTGGTGTGAAAGCTTTGCACAATAATATATGATCATAATAATTATACATTGAACTATGAGATCTATTTTTGTAAAGTGTTATGAAAAGGTTACATAGCTTGATTTTGTAATGGTAAATTGTAAACCAATTTCTGTAAGTGATTTTCTTATAGACATATATAGTTTGTTTTCTTAAATAAAATAAGTTTTCAAATAAGACCTATAGAACATAGAATCCTATTTTATTGTGGGAATATTTTTGTTGCATGAAACTGATATTAAAACTTATGTTGCAAGTCATAAAAGTTACAGTAGTCAATTGTAAATGAGTATTTGTTAAATGTTAATAGATATAGAACTAACTATGTGTAAGTGGTTATGTGCATGCAAAAGCATTGCAAGGAACAAATGCATCTGCGAAATTAAGTATTTATATAACTCATGCTATATATAGAAACTTGTTTCACTGTGATCGTTATTAATTAAATGACATTATTTTATAATAATTTTTACCAAATGTAAAAAATAATAAATAATAATAATGTTATAGCTAAAGTTTTGCTGGTAATTGTAATCAATGCGAGAGGCATATACTACATATGAAAAGAGGCATAATCACAAAATTGCATTATGTAGAAGTGAAAAAAAGGAGAAGAACAGGAAACACAAAAAACAAAACACTTTCATTGTGCGGAGTGCGGTTTCACCATTTTCATAGACAGTATAATGACATTAACGGTTTGATACCCATTCGCTGAAATGGATAGATCGATACGTATTCAGAAACATAAATGCTATTATCTCTACACTGAAATCAATATAGTAGTGGATGTCATTGGTGACAACCCATAATCTAGCTGTCAGTATTAGAAAAGATTCACATTTAATTTGTTTAGTACATGGAGTAACTGATTTCTAAATTTTGAGATTTTTTTTAAAACTATTTGTGCTATTTCTCGGCAATATTTGCTTTGTTGTTTTTTAATTGTTATTTATTCATAAAACACATTTCACATGGAAAATAGTAACATGTATTGGAAACAGAAAAAGGAAGATAATTTAGCACTATCTACAATTACTCTGGCAGTGAAAAATCTCGTAGTTTGATAATTGCAATCCAATTTCCAAAAAAATTGTGCCCAGTTATCTAAAAATCGTATCGGCATTTATACTATTTTCTTGCTAGAATTGTGGCGGGTTTAGATTATGTGATTTATTTCTTCTATTTGTTGTAAATGCAGATTTTTCTATATTGAGTTGCTATATATTGAAAATGTCCTATAGAAGGGATTTCACACATAGAGTACTAACAAGTGGTGCTTGTTTAGCATATCGTTGATCTATATGTATAGTGCATTGAAAGCATTGCTGGTTGACAAAAAAAATTCAAAGTTTGCTGCTGAAATGGCTTCAAGGGGAAGGAAAGAAGCTATTTGCATTGATATTATTAACTCACTTGTGTTTATCGATCAAATATTTTAGTGGTTGACTACGTATGAGTGATATTTAAATATGTCCGTGCAGGAGAAGAACAACAATAAGATCTGGTCTACGAGAATAGTGAAGTATGCATTCATTCCAAAGGTATTTGATTTCAGTGAAATAGTTTATTTATGCATAGATAAGTTTGATTTGGCAACAAAAAAAATAGAATATCAACCAAACATACTAGTATTTCTTTGAGTTCGAATACATTTAAGTGGATATTGAAGTTACCGGTTTTGAATATGTGGTTAGATTTTTCAAATGCAAATAGTTTTCTAGTATCACATGCAAATGGCTTGAAAATCTTACAAGAGTTTTCTTTGCTAGATTTTGAGGTTCCTTATGATCTTTCCTCCATAGAAATTAATTTATTTAGAGAGTTTTTTAGAGGGTTTTGTTGGTTATATGCGTGTTTAATGGGCTTAAAAACTATTTCCACTGTGCCAAGTTCCATCCTCTATGTGCTCTATTACTCATATAAAAAAATTATATATTCAACTGGGATAATATTATTTCAAATGAACCGTGTTTTTGGTTATTACATTTGCAGAAGAGCAATAATTTTTTCATGATGTTGTATCTGATAAAAAACCTCGTTTCGGGTCACACTTTTGATGAGCTGCAACATAACCCTAATTTCAGTGTTGAAAAAAATCGATGCAGTCCTATTATCTCATATTGTGGAAGGAACAAACTATTTCAACTTTTTGTCTAATTCAAGATATTTTATAAAGAAAGTTATTTTCAGGATAACTGGACAAGCACAAGTTTTCCTTTGGGGGAAAGGAATACATGAAGAAAGAATAAATAATATGGTTATTCGAGTTTATGAGTTTTGAGGTAAACCACTATTACTTCCTAAAATTGTTACACACAGGTATTTTGTTGCAGAAGTTTGCAAAAGATATTATGATTGGCAGGGTAAATTTGAACAAAAAATAAAGAAATTGTTTATTTATTTTCCATTTACCATTGGCCGAGTAACTGTGAAGAATGGAAATCATCTTGCAGAATTTGCGAGTTCTTTGCATTTTTTTAATTTAAAAGAAGTTGAAGGTTAGCAAGGTGTTGATCCAGAAGGACTATTTGTCAGCCATCTAGGTATGATAAAATGTGAGAGATTGTTGACAAAAGTTACAAGTGAAAGCGAAAAGAGTCATAGTACTACAACCAATAATGAATAAGGAAAAATGACTATTAAAGAAAGTATTGAAGAAGCAAGTATTATTAGTGAAACAAGGCATAAGCAAAGAAGCGAAAAAGATGCACATTTTTCTATTTGCATATTCGAAACTTCTTTTTCTTCGCCTTCAAATGAAAGAAAACGAAAAGATACTGAAGCTGCATAATTAATTCACATTCATCTATCAGCTATTGGAGATTACAATAAACCTCAATTGGAAAAATCGAAGAGTCTTTTGTAAACAAGAAGCAACCAACGAAAAGATTGAAACTCCACTACCTGATTGGATCAATAGTGCTTTGAATAAAAAGTAGAAAATAACAAAGCAAATTGCCAAAGAATTTTCTATTTCCGATGATCAGTTTGGCGCTTTTCAAGATGTAAACTATAACATAGAGTAAAATATTGAAAATTTAAAAAGTAAGGATGCATGGTAAAAAAGTTATTGATATGACAAAAACAAATATTCATAAGTCTAGAAATGTAGTCACAAATGTTTTGACATTGCATGAAGTTACCAGGAATGCGCTTGCATTTTTAATTGAGGAACAAAATGTAGAGAACCTGGTACTGAAAGGAACAATAAAGATGCTAGAATATGCTTTAAATTTGGGTCCTTTGTTAATGAATCCAATCGGAACACTGACTCAGCAATCCCCAATTCCCACTACTGGCACGTCTCATGGATCTATTGGATCACTGCAGCTGGTTAGTGTAGTCAAATGTCATATAGTCAGTACTACATGCTAGAGACTAGAAATCATTAAGCATCCATGGAAGACCATTTCTATTATGCTATGACTAACACAACAAATCAACTCATTTTTTCAATTTTCTTACAAATAATGTTATTGAAGAAGCATTTCATTAACAATGACTTGCTTGCTTTGGTCAAAAGCTTGAATTGTTGTCTTATTTGGATAAGAAAAACAAAGAACTTCCAAATGCTAATCAAATGAGGAAACTCAAAGCTATATGGTCCAAAAGATAATAGAGAATAGAAGAAGTGATGCATTTCTAAAGGCCATATAATTATTAAAGATCTAGATGGTCCATGCATTATGCAAAATTCAGAATTGATTACAAAATATACTTTAACATTTGAACTAGACAAGAGTAAACATTAAATGCAAGAATAGTTTGATGGTATAACTGATTTTACTCCAGAAGAAATTGACAAATGGGTAGATGAGTTTGTTAGTATTAATGAAAGGAAATTAGTGTTAACCGCTCAGTTACAAGAGGAGGCAATGGAAATCGAAAGGGAATTATTCGATCAACATGTGAGACTAGATATTGATGATGATGATGATGATGGTTAACGTCCACTCAGACCAAATTGGTCTATCGGACCTACAATTTTCTTAATTTTTACTTGTCTGGCTCCTCGTCTTTCTTGGCGAGATTGGTGTTGTAGCTTTCTTTCTTTTCTCTACGGTCTTCCAACTTCCTTTGTCTTGCATCTCCTTCATCTCTTCTGGTTCTTGGGACATTGGTGTCTTAGCTTCGCGATCTATTGTGTTCGTTCTTTTGAAAATAGTCGGAGAAGAAGTTTGGTTTAGGAGATCTGCTTTGCTGTTAAATGAAGATTTATTTTCTGCGGTATTCAAATCCTCATAACTGTTGATTTGTTGGGGCGGGCTTTCTCCTTGCTTGTTTTGAGAGTTGCTTCCTTCTTCCTTGATTTCTTGTGACTCATTTTCTCTAGAATATTCTTCTTCTTTGATGACAGTGTAGTGTTCTTTTTGTGCTCCTTCCCACCATGTAGATCTGTGGTGGTTTTTTCCAGCAAAATTTTTCTCAGAGGCTTTTGGGCAATTTTTGGCTAGATGCCCCGTCTCAAAGCATGATCGACATCTGAAGAGGACACTTTCATAATCAAGCTTCTGGTTCCACACATAGTCTTTACTTGTTAGGTTTATTTCAGCTGGGAATCCGGCGCTGAAATCCATTTCCACACAGATGCGTGCATAGGTGGTTCTGGTTATTGTGATTATAATGGGACCAATGAAAGAATTCATTCAGGCTAAGTTGAAGACATTGGTTCAAGAGGCCATTCATTCGAGAGGCAAAATGATAGTCAAACAATTAGCCTATATGCTTTCACAAATTGAAAATGTCCTTAAATATTTGCAATTTGTTTCATGTTTACTAGTATTTAATCATCACGATTTGTTAATTTTACTAATGTCACATAGTCTATTTGTTGAATGCAGTTGTTTTCTTTCTTTTTGAGCTCTCCTTTTCTATATTTTATTTCATGTATTTAATTTTGGTGAATGAAGAAGCAACTACTTAAAGATAAGATGCCAGATTAGCAGAGTGAATGAGCTAATGAACTAAGCCATTGAGCATTTTCATTGTCAATATAAGGAATTTGCGCTAAGAATCAGAGTTTTTAATGCTTAGCATCTGATCTTATATGGATTTGTATTCTGTTTATTTATTTCAACTATAGATATGATGATTGAAATTTGAAATTCGATATTGTTATTGTTATTGTGATTATATAGCTTAATGTTATAAACTTATGCTTTGAGCATTTGTATTATGTTTATTTTCCCTAGGGAAAAATCATAATTTTCATTATATAAAATATTGAAATTTACATGTTGTAGATGCTGTAAAGGAGCATATCTCAAAACTAGTGGCTATCTTTCCACATACATCATATAGTTCTAAAGAACCATGTTTGCATATAAGTATTTGAGTACAGAAAAGTATACATATGTACATATCCATAAAAAACATCAGTTATCAACAAAAATAATCGAAAAGTGTCCCATCTATAAGTTGTGAGGGATCATATTGATCTTGGATCCTGGTTTTGTTACTCAATTAAGGGCATGTGATAGTACTGAAAAAATTCATGATCCAAATGCTCCTGAAGCATGCAAGAGCCAAACTATTGTTGTGCAACTTCTTTGGAAAGACCGTTGGAAATTTGGTTCCTTTCCCTGTAGATATGTTGACATCTCACATAATAAAATTGAGATTTTAATAGCATAACTTCATCCAACATATTTTTTGAGTGTGTGCATGTGACAATTTGATACTTGATTGAACCAATTTATGACAATTTTAGAATCACCAAAAATCTTTAGTTGCTGACATCCTTTCTCTAGGGTAAATATAAGAAGAAGTCTAAGGCTGTTTATTTATGTGAAGTTATTTGTACCCCTCCCTAATCCAATTTTTAGTTTGAAAAAATGATCTTCATTTAAGTACAAGATAACCCCTCCTCCACATCCTTCTGGTTGCGCGGATCCATTAAAATATGCCCATGACTTTGTTTTGTCAATAACTTCGGTTCTAATGTTTTGAATCCTTTAATTTTGCACGTCTTCAGGGATCATGTGATATGATACCACTATATGGGAGCTAGTAATAGTCCAATTTTTATCTTTTTCATGAAATATTCTTTTGTTCCTACTAAACCAGATGCACCAGCACACCGACAGGGATAAATTCCTGAGATTTGTGGGATGAGCCCTATTCCACCAAGACTCCAAAGCTTCTATAAATGATTCACCCTACCACCTAATTTTAATTGCGAACATCTAATATATCTGGTTCCATAATTGAAGTGTAATTGGACATTTTAGGAATAAAAGATTTATAGATTTTGAATTCTCTTTACATAAAGCACACTAGGTTGGACCTTGAAAGGATCTACGTTGAATATTATCACATGTAGGAACCTTGTTACATAACAGACACCACATGAATAATTTTTTTCTTGGGGGACCTTTGAGCTTCTAAAGAGGCCACCACCACCAAGCACTGTTATCAGGTTCGTTCTCATCAAAAATGAAAAGATAACCATATTTTGGAGAGTATCTACTATCAGACCAGGAAGTAACTCCTCAAAATCAATTCGTTATATTCATTCAGGTTGGTCTTTATTATATACATGAGGGAGAGACTCTTCATTTCATCTCCCAATGATTCTTCATATTTTCCATCATTTATTTACATCAATTACACTTATTCACCCAATCCTGATGATTAGGTGTCAACATTCCCCCCTTTAATCTGAAGGAATGTTGGTGAGTCCAAGCATCGTTCTGAATCGTTCAAGCTTTTCTCTTCTAAGTGTTTTGGTGAAGATGTCTACAATTTTCTCATTAGTGGAACAATGGCGGAGATGGATTGTTTTGGCCTCAACATGATGTCAAATCAGATGGTGTTTAGTATTGATGTGCTTCGTTCAATCATGGAACTTTGGGTTCTTGGCCAACTTTATTGCCGAGGTATTGTCAATCATGAGTGGAGTCGATTGTACTTGTTTTACATGCAAATATTCAAGAATTTTCCTGAGCCACACAATTTCTTTTGTTGCCTCAGCTATTGCCACATATTCTGCTTCTATTGTGGAATCTGCTGGAACTGATTGTTTGCGTGATCTCCAGGAGACAACTCCTGATCCAAAACTCATAGCATAACCTGAAGTAGATACCCCAGTTTCTTTGTCTCCATCGAAGTCTGAATTAGAGTATCCAATCAAGCTGAAGTCATCTACCTTTGTATACTTGATTCCAAAGTCTTGAGTTCCCTTCAAGTACCTTATAACTCTTTTTGCAGCAGACCAATGTCCCTCACAAGGCTTTTGCATAAACCTAGAGAGGATTCCAATAGCAAACAAGATCTATAGTCTGGTAGCAGTTAAGTAGTTGAGGCTTCCTACAAGCTGTCTATACTTTGTTACATCCTCAAATTCTTTTCCTTCAATGGATGCGAGCTTTAAGTTTTGTTCCATTGTAGTAGTAAGAGGATTTCATTCTGTCATGCCAAAACTATTCAATAGATCTCCAATGTACTTCTTTTGCGAAAGGAATATGGAATTTGGATGTTGAGTTACTTCAATACCAATATAGTAATGAACATAGACCAAATCAGTCATTTCAAAACCTTTCCTCAATTCCTTCTTTATGGATGAAATGTAGCTTTCATTGTTCCCTGTCATCAATATATCATCTACATATACCACAAGACATACAACTGCTTTGCAAACTTTCTTGACAAATAAAATTGCATAATCAAGATCATAATGTTTGAAATTGAGTTTCAGAAGATGCTCAATTAGTTTTTCATACCAGGCTCGCGGTGCTTGTTTGAGGCCATACAATGATTTCAAAAGTTTGCATACTTTATGTTCATGTCCTTTCACATCAAATCCTTCAAGCTAGGACATAAAAACATTCTCTTTTAGATCTCCATTCAAGAAAGCAGTTTTTACATCCATTTGATGGACTTTCCAACCATTCTGAGCTGCTAGGGAAAAGAGTGTCTAGATGGTAGCCCATTTTTCTGTGGGGGAAAAAGTCTCCTCATAGTTGACCCCTTCCTTATGTGCAAAACCTTTTTCCACAAGCCTGGATTTTTGCTTGTCAAGTGAGCCATCAACGTTATACTTGTTCTTGTAGACCCACTTGCAGCCAATTGGTTTGGTTCCTAATGGAGGATCAACCAGCTTCCAAGTGCCATTCTTTATCAGGGAATCATACTCCTTTTGCATCACTTCTTTCCATTCATCATGAGAAGCAACTTCTTTGAAGGAAGTTGGTTCAAAATCTGTAGACAAATTCAATTCACAATCATAAGAAACATCCATATCAACAGGTGAATCAGAGTCATCTACATCACCTCCATTTTGCCGGTTTGAATTTCTAGTTCCTGTCTTTCCAACCTCATCAGGATGAACACTTTCAAGTGTCTTTGTCAGCCACTTTGGGGGACCTTTCTCAGATGGTCCAGGCTGCTCCGTTGATTGAGTTGGGACTGAATCAAGATTGAGTCTCCCAATTCTATCAATCACATCACTTAAAGTATCATTCGTTGTTGGAGTTTCATGCGGGGGAGAGAGTGCTTCAAAAGAAGATTCCACATGTTGATCTAGTATAGGAATCCCCCCTTCAAGATGTGGAATCTGATTATCAAATTCTTGAAATGATTTTTCATTTGCGAATCTATCCAAGCGATCAAGTTGCCGCTCAACAACATTGTCAATTTTGGATGATTCAAGAAAGATTACATCTCTAGATACAACAAACTTTTTATTGGCTTCATCATAGAGATGGTATGCTTTGGAGGTGTTTGAATACCCCAGGAAGATACACTTACGACTTCTTGCACCAAGTTTGTTTCTATGTACCTTTGGTATCAAGGCATAACAGGTGGAACCAAAGACCCTGAGATGCTTTACCGAAGGAATGTGCCCATACCACATTTCATAGGGAGTCTTGTTTTTTATAGCATTAGTTGGACATCTATTTGTTGGCATTTTGGCACAGATGTGGCGCTATGGTACAGGTGTTGTCCTTGATGGCAACTCACTTTGGTGACAGATCTCAGTTCAAGTGCTCAGAATGAAGGAAATCTTGTATACGCAGGTACACCTTGCCGAAGTCGCGTATACACATAGTTTATACGTTCCGAAGTCGCGTATGCGTATACACGCACTTTTATGCACATAAAAGCGCATACATGATGGGAAACTTATTTTTGGTCCGTGGTTGTTAGTCCTTGGAATTTGAACCTTTGGTTGTGGACCATGGTATCTCGGCAGAAGAATTGAACCAAGGTTTTTGGCCTTTGGTATTGGATTATTATGGTTTTGGCCTGTGGTATTGTGCAAGGCCTATAACTATAAAAGAGGAAGGAGATCATGTGAAAAGGAATCATCTGAATTATTGAATATTTGATATTGTGATAGATCTGGAATACGGGTGACTGGGTTATGGTGCAGATCTAGATCTGAATGAAGGTGGAACCTGAGCGCAAGAAGGATAAGGACTATTGATGGATCTAAATCTCAAGGCTTGAACATTGGTATCTCTGTATGATTTTGATCTGTTATATGCAACGCACTCTTGATCTATAAATCTAGGTTAACTAATGTCTGAATGCTTAAAAGAATAAATTATCCTTTATAGATCTGTACGCAGGTTCAGTGAATTGAAGGTGCGTATATACGCGTTTTCTGTGAATGAAAGACGCGTATACGCAGGTTGGATGTGGTACAGAAGCGTATACTCGCAGGTTGATGAACAGTGAAGTAGCGTATATGTCTTGATTTATGTTCTAGCTGCTTCTGTTTTATTGCTGCAGTGTTCTGGGTTCAGGATTGGTGTTTGATTACAGTTACTGTGTTCTGGGTTCAGTGGTCAGAGGAGTGCTTAGTTGTTTCAGCTTTTGATTGGTGAAAAGGAGTTTGGGTTATGCAGAAATTCTTGATCTTTGATTGATGTTACTTGTGGATCCAGTCTGAAATTAATGAAACGAGGTCCCTGAAAGCAAAGAGAAGGTTGCAACCTTCTGCAGGTAGGAACCTGCGTACTAGTATCTCAAGCTAGTACAAGAACTAAGAGGGTTGGAGCTCCCTTCCAGGGAAGTTGGAAAACGAGAGAGAGTTGTAGCTCTCTGCAGGTTGCAGCCTGCGTACTGGTAAAGTCTGCTCCAGTACAAGACATTGTAAAGAGAAGTTTCTAATTAAAAAGAAGATAGAGACGAATTGCAGCAGGGGGTTTTCACCCACTTTGGGTTTCCTCCTTATATCTTGTGTTCTTGTGTGTGACTGTCTTCTGCTCTGTTTCACTGTTTCTGGTACTGTTTATATGCATCTCAATCATAGATTAATAACTGACATCTGAAAGATAATTCAAATTATAAGTCTGATTTATATACGCGGGTTTCTTTATCTATAGTTGCGTATATACGCGGGTTTTATTAACTGAAGTAGCGTATACCATCTGGAATTTAAAAAGGAAATATTTGGCTTGATAATACTGATTCACCCCCCCTCTCAGTATTATTTCCAACAATTGGTATCAGAGCAGGTCCTTCAGAGAAGCTTGATCGCTTGAAGGAAGATCATTCATCATGAGCAACTACGAGAGGGAAGCATCAATCAGGCCTCCAATTTTTGATGGGACAAACTTCAATTATTGGAAGGTAAGAGTTACTGCCTATCTTCAATCTCTTGGTACAGAAGTTTGGGATATCATAGATACAGGCTACACTTTTCCTTCAGCTACTCCTACAGATGCGGCCGAGAAGAAGAAATATGAAACAAATGCTAAAGCAGTCAATACTCTACTAGGATGCTTATCTCAAACAGAATTTGTGAAGGTTATGCAGTATAAATCTGCAAAAGAAATATGGGACAAGATTGTCTTGAGCTACGAAGGAGATGAACAGGTAAAGCGTGCTAAACTTCAAACCCTCAGAATTCAATATGAGAATCTCAGAATGTATAATGATGAAAGTGTGGCTAACTATTTCCTTCGGGTAGATGAGATTGTTAATTGCATGAAAAACTTGGGTGAAGAAATAAAAGAGGCTATTGTGGTTGAAAAAGTTCTAAGATCATTGTCCCCCAAGTTTGAATCTAAAGTGTCTGCAATAGAAGAAAAGGAAAATCTATGAATTCTTACTATGTCTCAGCTACACGGAATTCTAACTGCTTATGAAATGAGAAAGGGAGGTCCATCAGATAGAAGAGAAGCTGCTTTCAAGGCTTCAGGCAAAGGAGATTATTATGAAGCAAGTCACGTGCCAGAAGAAGAAGAAGAAGAATCAAATTTTGTCAGAAATCTTCAAAGGGGTTCTGGAAGGTTCAGAGGTAAGTTACCTTTTAAATGCTTTGCTTGTGGAAGAGTAGGTCATTATGCTGCAAAATGTCCTTATAAGGATAAAGGAAAGGAACCTGCTAGATGGAACAAGAAACAGAGTGCAAATAAGAAAAGCTACTACACTCATGAAGATAGTGATGGTCTATCAAATAGTGATGAAGATGAATGAGGTAATGACTATAAACTGTTAATGGCATTTGAAGATGATGATTATATGGATGCTATAGATGTGGATAACCTTTTTGAAGAAATTACTAGACTCAAGAGATGTATAGAAGAAAAGAATATGATCATTGATACTCTACAATTTCAAATTGATGAAAAGGAAAAACATCTTGAAAAATTAGAAGGTGAAATTGTTGGTCTTAGAAAAGAGATTGAGAAAACAAAAGCTATTAATCTTAAGTTTGTCAAAGGATCTGAAACTTTGGATGAGATTATCAATGTACAGCGTTCTCCACTAAACAAAACAGGTCTGGGCTATAATGGAGAAACTTCTCAAGCATCCACATCAAAAAGTTATCTTGATGCAGCAAGAAGGAATGAGCAAAAGCACAATGGAGACCATCAAGTAAAGCAGGGACGAATTGCAAACAGAGACTATCAGGGGCAATCCGTCTTAAGAGTGAACAAAAGCTACAACCAGCCACAGGTAAAATCTTCTTAATTTGGTTCAAGAATGGATGACAATAGAAATTACAATCGTTTGGCCAGTAGATTTGATAACCGCAGAAGTTTCTTCAATGGACAATGTTTCTCTTGCCATAACTTTGGTCACAAAGCAGCTCAATGTGTTGCATATAAAACAATCATGACTAGAGAAGCTCAAAAACAAAGAAGTATGACTGGGATTACAAAAAGGACCTATAACAACTTTTCAACTCTTGAAAATGAAGTTGAATGTTCTATTTGCAATAACTTTGGTCATGAAGATTCTGAATGCAGGAGCAGGTTTCAGCAGACAAAGGAACAAGCCTCAAGCACCAAAACATGGAGAATAAAGGAACCACAAACAGAAAGATGTGGGATAGCATTTTATGCAGAGGGACAGGAAAATCTATGGTACATTGACAGTGGATGTTCGAAGCATATGACAGGTGATAAAGAAAAACTTGAGTCATATTCTGCTCTAGAAAAGGGAAAGAAAGTTTCTTTTGGAAATGATACTCCTGCAACTATAAAAGGAAAAGGCATTGCTCAGTTAAAAGAAAAGGTCAAGGCTGGAAATGTTTTGTATGTTGATGGATTGAAACATAATCTTCTAAGTGTCAGCCAGATGTGTGATCAAGGAACCGAGGTGATATTTAGAACAAATGGATGTCTTGTTCATGATCTTGATATAGGTAAAACGGTGATCAAAGGTAAAAGAACTCCAAATAATCTATACATATTTGAAGAAGGACAACAACAATGCTATCTAAGCAAGGATGATGAACACTGGTTATGGCATCGGAGGTTGGGGCATCTAAGCTTTTCACAAATAAGGAAAGCATGCAGATATCAGGCAGTTCGCAATCTTCCAGATATCAAAATTCCAGACAACACCATATGCAAATCATGTCAGTTTGGAAAGCAAACCAGAACTAACTTTCCAGAGAAGGAAGGACAGCTAGCATGCCTCTTGAGCTAGTTCATACAGATACATGTGGTCCATTTAGGAAAAGGACACCTCGAGGAGAAGAATACTTGATATTATTCATTGACGATTTCTCCAGGTTTGTCTGGTTAGGACTTATGAAGCACAAAGATGAAGCATATGAAAAATTCAAATCCTTCAAAGCCTTGGTTGAAAATGAATCAGGATACAAAATTAAGTGCCTCAGATCCGATAGAGGTGGGGAGTTTACCTCAAATGAATTTTTCGATTTCTGTGAAGAACATGGGATAAGAATAGAATTCTCTACAGCTACAACTCCTCAGCAAAATGGAGTTGTGGAAAGAATGAACAGAACAGTCCAACAAATGGCTCGTGCTATGCTTGATGAGTCGGGAACTCCCGCAACTTTCTGGGGTGAAGCTGCACATGCTGCGGTTGTTATTCTCAACAAAACAAATGTCCGGGTGAACAACACTCAAACCCCTCATGAGCTCTGGTGTGGTGAGACTCCTTCGGTAAAGCACTTCAAAATCTTTGGGAGCAAATGTTATATTAAGAATACTGATGAGCAACTTGGCAAACTTGAACCTAGAGCAGATGAAGGCATTCTTCTTGGTTATTCTCCACATAGCAAAGCATACAAATGCTACAATAAAAGACTTGGCAGAATTGTTGACAGCATTGATGTAGTGGTTGATGATAAAGGATACATTCCTAGGCAAGTACATCATGAAGACATCGAAGAAGATGAAGGCTACCCTCAAAGACAAAATGATGAAGAAGAAGAACCTCAAGAAGAACCAGAGGAGCAGACAAGAATAGAAGAGAAGACTCCATCCATATATGCTCAGAAGAATCATCCAGAATCTCAGATTATGGGGCAAAAAGAAGCAGGTGTACAAACAAGGAGAATAGTTGCAGAAGCTTCAAGCTATTTGGCATTGCTCTCTTCCACTGAACCGCAAAATGTAAAAGAAGCGTGCAAGGATGAGTATTGGGTCAAGGCAATGGATGAAGAGCTTGAGCAGATCGAAAAGAACAACACTTGGGAGTTGGTTCCTAGACCAAAAGACAAGAATGTCATAGGAACAAAATGGATCTTCAAGAACAAGTTGAATGAAAATGGGGAAGTTATTAGAAACAAGGCCAGGCTTGTTTGCAAAGGATATGCTCAACAGGAAGGAATAGACTTTGAAGAAATTTTTTCTCCTGTTGCTAGACTTGAGGCCATCAGAATGTTCCTTGCCCTCTCTAGCTTTCAAAAATTCAAAGTATTTCAAATGGACGTGAAGTCAGCCTTTTTGAATGGAGACTTAGAAGAAGAAGTGTACATTGAGCAACCAGATGGCTTTATCCTTGGAAATGATCCAAATCTTGTATGCAAACTTAAAAAGGCTCTCTATCGGCTTAAACAAGCTCCAAGGGCTTGGTACTATCGGTTGGACAAATACCTTCATCAACAAGGATTTTCAAAAGGATCAGCAGATAGCAATCTATATATAAAAATTGAAAATAACAAATTGCTAATACTTGTTGTGTATGTAGATGATATTATCTTTGGGAGCAATGAAGAAGCTATGAGTCAAAATTTTGCCTTGGTGATGCAGAAAGAATTCGAAATGTCATTACTTGGAGAATTGACATATTTTCTTGGATTACAAATCCAACAAAATGAAGGCGGTATTTTCTTGTCTCAAACCAAGTACCTCAAGCAGATCCTGAAGAAGTATGGCATGGAAGATTCGAAACCAGTATGTACCCCCATGGTTACGGGATGCAGCCTTAGTGCAAATGATGAATCAGCAGCAGTGCATCAACCAACCTATAGATCCATGATTGGGAGCTTACTTTATTTGACAGGTACACGACCAGATATTATGCATGCAGTGGGAATAGTTGGAAGGTTTCAAGCCAACCCAAAGGAAACTCATCTTCAGGCAGTCAAAAGAATCTTCAAATACCTTCAAGGAACTCAAAACTATGGCCTATGGTATCCTAGAGATACAGATCTCACTCTTCATGCTTACACAGATGCAGATTGGGCCGGAAGCGTGGATGACAGGAAGAGCACAAGTGGCGGTGCATTCTTTATGGGTTCCAGATTAGTATCTTGGTTCAGCAAGAAACATAGTTCGATTGCTTTATCTACAGCTGAAGCGGAATATGTGGCTGCTGCATCCTGTTGCACACAACTCCTTTGGATGATGCAAACCTTGCAGGACTTTCAAATCACTTGTAATCCACATGTCTCTATCTTATGTGATAATACAAGTGCAATAAGCATTTCAAAGAACCCAGTCATGCATTCAAAAACCAAGCACATACCGATCAAGTATCACTTTCTCCGGGAACAAGTATTGGAACAAAAGGTCAAATTGGAGTATGTTCCTTCTAAGGAACAAGTTGCTGATATATTCACCAAACCACTGCCTAGGGAAACTTTTGAATATCTCAGACAGAAGCTAGGAGTCGTTGATGCTTCATCCTGCTGTTGAAGCTTGTTTGTTCCAATAAAAGTTGGTATACGCGAGTTGGATGAGGGGTATCCGCGTACATACGCCGATTTATTCAGGTGCAGTCGCGTATGTGGAGTTCTGAAGAAAATCAACAAGGGTAGACTCTGGTTGGAGAGAGTCTGAGATGGGTCTGTCAGAGACCATCAGGCACAGATTCAGGGGGAGCAGATAATCTTCTAATAATACATTGTTGGCATTACCTTAGAAGCTCTTGGACCTAGTACTCAAGTTGTTTTTGACTCAGGTGGATCAGCTGCAGAAAGAAGGTCAGAAGGTGAACATGATTGCTGATATGTACAGTGATTGGCAGATGCTGCTGATAGTAGTTATTGGTCATAAGTCTTGATTTTTCGTCTCTATGTCATGTATATTTGCTTATCAAGGTCATGTAACGACCTATTTTGGTTTCCCCACTATGCCTGGGATGATTGTGATCTGTTGTCATATGTAAATTTCTGATGTATCCCCACTTGGTTGGGTGATGGTTGTATGTATCGAGTCTTTTTGGATAGGAAGGTCTTTTATGATGTAAAAGCCATGATTCTTCTTGAAGAACATCTTTTTGCAGATCTTGCCTACAGTCAGGGGGAGCATGTTCAACACAGCAGAGCAGAGATATCAGCATGTACTCAGGGGGAGCACAACCCTTTGCCCTTGATGATAAAGGGGGAGAATGACTTTGAGGATCTTAGGGTTGCCATCAAGTCCAAAGGGGGAGATTGTTGGCATTTTGGCACAGATGTGGCGCTATGGTACAGGTGTTGTCCTTGATGGCAACTCACTTTGGTGACAGATCTCAGTTCAAGTGCTCAGAATGAAGGAAATCTTGTATATGCAGGTACACCTTGCCGAAGTCGCGTATACACGCGGTTTATACGTTCCGAAGTCGTGTATGCTTATACACGCACTTTTATGCACATAAAAGAGCGTACATGATGGGAAACTTATTTTTGGTCCATGGTTGTTAGTCCTTGGAATTTGAACCTTTGGTTGTGGACCATGGTATCTCGGCAGAAGAGTTGAACCCAGGTTTTTGGCCTTTGGTATTGGATTATTATGGTTTTGGCCTGTGGTATTGTGCAAGGCCTATAACTATAAAAGAGGAAGGAGATCATGTGAAAAGGAATCATCTGAATTATTGAATATCTGATATTGTGATAGATCTGGAATATGGGTGACTGGGTTATGGTGCAGATCTAGATCTGAATGAAGGTGGAACCTGAGCGCAAGAAGGATAAGGACTATTGATGGATCTAAATCTCAAGGCTTGAACATTGGTATCTCTGTATGATTTTGATCTGTTATATGCGGCGCACTCTTGATCTATAAATCTGGGTTAACTAATGTCTGAATGCTTAAAAGAATAAATTATCCTTTATAGATCTGTACGCAGGTTCAGCGAATTGAAGGTGCGTATATACGCGTTTTCTGTGAATGAAAGATGCGTATATGCAGGTTGGATGTGGTACAGAAGCGTATACTTGCAGGTTGATGAACAGTGAAGTAGCGTATATGTCTTGATTTATGTTCTAGCTGCTTCTGTTTTATTGCTGCAGTGTTTTGGGTTCAGGATTGGTGTTTGATTACAGTTACTGTGTTCTGGGTTCAGTGGTCAGAGGAGTGCTTAGTTGTTTCAGCTTTTGATTGGTGAAAAGGAGTTTGGGTTATGCAGAAATTCTTGATGTTTGATTGATGTTACTTGTGGATCCAGTCTGAAAATTAATGAAACGAGGTCCCTGAAAGCAAAGAGAAGGTTGCAACCTTCTGCAGGTAGGAACCTGCGTACTAGTATCTCAAGCTAGTACAAGAACTAAGGGGGTTGGAGCTCCCTTACAGGGAAGCTGGAAAACGAGAGAGAGTTGTAGCTCTCTGCAGGTTGTAGCCTGCGTACTGGTAAAGTCTGCTCCAGTACAAGACATTGTAAAGAGAAGTTGCTAATTAAAAAGAAGATAGAGACGAATTACAGCAGGGGGTTTTCACCCACTTTGGGTTTCCTCCTTATATCTTGTGTTCTTGTGTGTGACTGTCTTCTGCTCTATTTCACTGTTTCTGGTACTGTTTATATGCATCTCAATCACAGATTAATAACTGACATCTGAAAGATAATTCAAATTATAAGTCTGATTTATATACGCGGGTTTCTTTATCTATAGTTGCGTATATACGCGGGTTGTATTAACTGAAGTAGCGTATACCATCTGGAATTTAAAAAGGAAATATTTGGCTTGATAATACTGATTCACCCCCCCTCTCAGTATTATTTCCAACACTATTCTTTAGATATACAGCACATAGAACTTCATCAACCCAAAACATCAATTTTACATTTTTGAAAAACATCATGGAGCGCACCATATTTAAGATTGTTCTATTCATTCTTTTAGCTACACCATTCTGTTCGGGATTATAAAGCACAGTTGTTTGATGTTTGATCCCATGTTGGTGAAGATAGTTTTCAAATTCATTTGAAGTGTATTCTTTTCCATTATCAGTGCGAATAGATCCAATATGAGATTGTGCATCATTTTCAATCCATTTATGAAAGTTCTTGAATTTTTGAAAAGCATCAGATTTGTTCTTCAATAAATAAACCCAACACATTCTGGTGTAGTCATCAATAAATGTCATCATATATTTGTTTCCATTTGCAGAAGGAACATGCATTGGACCACATAAATCTGAATGAATGAGTTCAAGTTTTCTATGTGCTCTTGAATGTGAATCATGAAAAGACTGTTTGCTATGCTTTCCTAGAATACAAGTATCACATTGCTTAAGTTTCCTAGGAATTGTATGCAAACCAGTAACACCATTTTTCTTCAACAAGCGGAGGTTGTCATAGTTCAAATGTCAAAATCTAGCATGCCATAATAAACTTGATGGAAGTGTACCTTCTTCATAATGAGAATTGTATGAGAAATGTTGTGCACGAGTAGAGGTACCCTGCAGCTTGAGAAGCCTTTCTTCTTCTATCCCCCTCATGACAAGTGAGTGGTCAGATGCTTTTCTCACCTCAAGCTTTCCATCAAACATATGAATGGAGTGACCTTGCTAGCGGATGTGGACCAAGGACAACAAGTTTCTTTTTAGCTATGGGAGATATAGAACATGATGCAGAAGAAAGTTTGGAAGACCAGGCAATTTAAGCCTGATTGTGCCAAGCCCTAATGGCTTGAGTTTTGATTGGTCTACAAAGTATACTGCTCCATCAACATTGTCAGTAAATTCTTC
This sequence comes from Pinus tabuliformis, assembly GCA_031772625.1. NCBI lineage: Eukaryota > Viridiplantae > Streptophyta > Pinopsida > Pinales > Pinaceae > Pinus > Pinus tabuliformis. The sequence goes on from CM062816.1 coordinate 567,039,438, forward strand.
AAAAAAATATTTTCTATGAGTCATGTGGCAAGTTTCTCCTGAATCAAGCAACCAATCATGTTTCCAAGAAGCAAGTGAAGCATTAAATAAATCTTCATTTATCCCAATATTACATTGTGCCACAACATAATGAGCAGATTCAGGTGCTTTACCTTTGTATGTGTCATTAGTTTTACCTTGGGGTTGGTTTCTTTACTGCTCAATTTTGTCCCAAGGTAAATTGCATGTGGAGGCATCATGTGATCCATTTCTTTTGCAGTGTATGCAGTGCAAATCTGACTTTTCTCCTTGAAAGTGTCTGCCCCCCACCTCTGAAATATCTTCCTCTAGAAGAATCTTGGGCAAGATTCTTTTCTTTATGAGAAAGGCACACAACCTTTTCAGAAGAAGATATGATTGAATGCATTGAAAAATGTAAGTGTTGTAAAAATACTTCTGCTGGCAAAAACTGTGCTTTTGATGTAAAAAAAATTGCACCGTAGTAGCAATATTCTAAATTCTTATGACAACCAAGAAACAAGTTGTATCTTACAAAAAAGGGGCACAAAATCGTGAAAGAAATTGCAGGGGCCCAAAAAAATCATAGGTTAGGTTCTTTTTCACACGATCATCAAAACATAAATAATCTTTTATATCCCAACCAACACACTAATCGATTTTTACAAGAGCTCAAAACATATGGTTATTGCAACAGCATTCGGCATTCACCATTAAAAACACACACACTGCACTAACTAGATTGTTCAACGCACCATTCACACTCTCCATACAATGCATTGCCAACTTTGACCAGCACACAAAACTTATAAAATCTAGACCAATGCACAGTCTACTCAAGAACTGCTTCAATGGCTACCGTAGTTCAGATTCAACACAATATTCAACATGTTCGAATATTTTAACACAACAAACCAGGAGGGTGGTGTATTGTGCATTCAATAACATTCAATGCATCATTCAAGGGATGGGAGTATGGATGCACAAAAGTGCAGTGGGGAGTGTGATGCCACAACGAGTGAGGCAGTGTGGGAAAGCAACATGAGGACCAATGGAGAGAGCTAAATGTGTATGGCAGTGCGGTATTACACAACAAAGGCAGTGCACATGTATTAAAATGATGTATTAAAAAAACAGTGTATTAAAACCATCCAAAAACCGGAGCAGGCTTACAACAACAAAAGCCACAAACCACACTTGCATACACAGTTCAGATACCTCCTGCGCATCATCATTAACTTAGATATTCGTGATCCTCTCGCTAATCAACCGCGATGGACGCTGTCAATAATTCATCGACCAGTCTCGAACTCGAGCGTGTATAATTTCAACATGTTCTCGGCGATCTTATGTAAGAGTTCCTCATTCGATGCCTCCCACTCCAAGCCGCTTATAATTGCAACATGAGATAGAGCGTCTCTCCAACTCTGAATTCTTTTCTTGTCATATTTTAGTGTCTGTTCGTGTGCGCCAAGGGTTTATCGTATGCTCCACTTTTATCTTCACTGGTGCACATGAGCTATGGTTTTAAATCGTAAAATACAGGAATGATAATATGATGATACCATTCCACTATGCGTGATACATTGTCTGGAATATACAGTGTGTGAAGCCGAGGGTGCGAATGTTTTATGACAGCGTAATATCATAGTAAAATGAAATGTAAAAAAAAATGAGAGCAGGAGCAAGAGCGGATTGGTATGGACAGCGCGTGAAGTCAAGTATGACACTCACAACAAAGGGTGTGATAGCAAGAGTGGAGAGAGCCAAGAGCCAAGATTGCCAAAATGAACAGTCCTTCTTCCTGGTGCGGTGATATGCAGTGATGGCGGTGGGCGTTTTGTGACTGATTAGAATAGACAATAACCATGACCATTTTGTATTCGAATGGAGTAGCGACAAGACAAGAGCAGCGTAACAGAGAATAATAGTGAATAGCAAGGAAATAATGATGCGTTCGGGCTTTGATAGGCAGAATAGGGAGTTACAAAGCAGAGGGAAGCCAAAAATGGTGTTGGCTCTGATACCATGTCATACTAGGAAGTAACTCCTCAAAATCAATTCGTTATATTCATTCAGGTTTGTCTTTATTATATACATGAGGGAGAGACTGTTCATTTCATCTCCTGGTGACTCTTCATATTTTCCATTATTTATTTACATCAGTTACACTTATTCACCCAATCCTGATGATTAGTTGTCAACATCTACCTTGGGGATCTACTATCCATATCAATTTATCCTCCTCCTAAATTCTTACCTGTGCTTCTATGAGGGCATTGATTTATATACTCCAATCATGTTTCCATTTTTTCGAAATTTGAAGATCCTGGGCTATCTTCCATTTTTACCAAAAGGTGTAGTGTTTTTAGCATCAACAACTTGATTTAAGGTCTTATAACCAACCTCCTCAAGGCATTGCTACAAATCGGGGGGGAGGATATGGGAAACGCCACTTCTGAGCCAAGCATCCAACCCAACATAGACCTGCTCCCCAATTCCCACTCTCCACACCAATCTTTCTCTGATGTAGGTAAACAAATTTAAAATTACACACCGTATCTAGGAGACCTCTGCTCTGTTCCATTGATGCAATCTAATCCATTCCTCAACCTAAAGCAGGTTAACATATTTTTGAGTAACCAGTTGTTTCCATAAGCTATTTGTAGAAATTACATGCCATTCCATTTTAGCAGCCATAGATTTTGAAAAGTTGAACAAATTTTTCATTCCCCACCCACCTGACTTTTTGGGCAGAACTATTTGTTCCCAGCCAACCCATGCAAAGAGTTTACCTTCTTTCTTCCCACACCAGAGAAATTTACAACAGATCTGCTGAATTTTGTGAAGTATTCCTTTGTGAATCCACGATAAGGACATCCAATATATAGGGATGACATCTAGAATAGATTTTATAAGTACCAGTCTACCAGCCCTAAAAATCCATCGGTAGTCCCAAACATTTAATCTGCTTTCAATTTTGGCTACCAACCATGTCCAATCTATTATTTTATAATAGTTTGGTTTTAGCTGAAAGCTAAGGTACTTCAATACCTCATTGAATTCTAACTGTATGTAGGGAAATATTTGAGTTTCATATGTTAATTCATGTTGAGAACAATCTGATGTTGATAAAGTAGATTTTCCTTGATTGGTCTCCATCCTCGTAGCCTTAGAGAAAATTTTGAGGAAATTATAGAGCAATGTTGTATCACTAATGGCCCCACTCATAAATATGAGAACATCATCGACAAAGAGTAAATGCGATAGGAATATATTTGCCGTAATTTTTACACATTTAAATCTCCCACGATTCCTTTCATCTGTCATCAATCTACTCAAGCCTTCCATGACCAGCAGGAAAAGAAGGGGAGATAATGGGCATCCCTGCCTAAGTCCACATTCAACATGATCTTTTTTTGTAGTTGTTTCATTCATGAGAATTCTATAAGAAACAGAGGTTACACAACACATAATCCAATTTATAAAATCATTATGAAATCCTATGTGAGTCAAAATCATCTGAAGATACATCCATCTTGTCCTATCATATGCTTTACATAAATCTATTTTCAATATCATGCCTTTCAATTTCTTTACTTTTATGGAGTGAATACCTTCTTGTGCAATGTCAATGGCTTCATGGATCTGTCGATTTTCTAGAAATGTAAATTGCTACAATGATATGTGCTCGGATAAGATAGGCTTGATTCTATTGGTGATGATTTTGGCTATGATTTTATATATGCAATTACACAGTGATATTGTCCTAAAATCATTAAAACTATTGGGCTTATCTAATTTGGGTATCAAGGAAATGAAAGCAGCATTGAAGGCATCATATGTTCTCCCATTCATTCTACATTCTTCAATTACCCTTAGCACATCATGTTCGAGCATGTCAAAAAAGGTGAGATAAAATTCCAATGACCAACCATCCAGACTTGGTCTCTTGTCCTTTGTGAACCACCTCAGTACTACCTCCAATTCTTCCATTGATATCATTGCATACAGGTCTTAATTTTCTTCCTCATTAACAAATCAAGGGAATAATCCATCCACCTTGATGATTTCTGCCAGAGATGCCTCTTGCTGGGCTTTAAACAAATTTCCAAAGTCTTGCATACCAAGATTTTTTAGGCTTCCAAATGTTTGTGATGAATTTCCTTCCTCATCCTCCAAGGGCTAGACGGTATTGATAATCTTTCATCCTCTTGCAAAATTCTGGAAAAATTTTGTGTTGTTGTCTCCAAATTTCATCCATATAGCTCTGCTTCTAAGTCTCCATTATCCTTCCTTTTGCCTTTAATAACTTATTTTTGTCTTCCTCTAACTGTGTAATGTGTTGTTTTATCTCCAGAGTATCAAATCCACCATTATCAGGGTCCTCTAGTCTAGCTAATTCCTCCTCAATTCTGCAACGCTTCTTCTATTTTTTTCCTCTTTGCCTTTTCCCACTCGATCGTATTCTTTTTAAGGTGAATAAGATTCTTCCCCAAATGTTCTTCCAGAGACCTGTTCTCGAAGATTGACCAAACCTCCCACACTTCTTTGACCATCCCATGGAATTTCTCATCTCTCAACCAAGTCTCATTAAATTTAAATGGGGTACGTGGCTTAGGATATAATCCGGCTCTTTCCATAAATATATGAGAATGGTCTGATATACCTCTCGAGACAACCCACTATCTAAGTGAATTAATCTTATCCATGAGGAGTTCCTTAATGAGGAATCTATCCAAACGTCTAACTAACATGGTGGAACCCATTTTACGATTCCTCTAGGTAGGTAGGGTGTGCGTCATTTCAATGTCGATGAGTCTGTTGGTTTCCATGATATGTTTGAAGAAATTAGTAAGTGAATCTACCTATGCATTGTGTCCTCAATATTAAGCGTGTCCCAAGATCACCCCCCAGAATTATATTCTCAACTTGCATGAAAGATGAGCCCAAGATAACTTCCCAAAACTCCATTCGGTTGTGACAAGGTCCATATATGTTAATCATCCAGAGATCAAGACCTAATTCCTCAGAGAAAATGTCTGCCATGAGAGCACCCTCCTGTCCCCAGATATTGGAAAGTTTCATCGTCCTTCCATTAATACCCATAACAATACCACCCGATCGCCCTTGCACATCTAGGGCATGGAATGTCCACCCTCGAGACCATAGCTTCTAATAGAGATATAATATTCTTGCTCCTACCTAAAGTCTCTTGAAGAAAAATCACATCCAATATTTCAGACACAATTAATCTTTTGAGGGCTAGTTTTTTGGCAGGACTAGCCAACCATTTGCAATTAAAGGATAGCCACTTCATTGGGAAACCATACCTGGGTTTCTTTTGCTCTAAGAACCCTATCAATAGATAATTTCCCACCTTATGCCACACCCATACTGGACTTATGAATTGCTTTGGATATGTAAGACATCCTATCTCTGTTAGCTTTAACGCACTTAGTAGGTGATGCTATGACTATACCCTCCCCCCGGCACCTATGGGCTGCTTAGATAAAGAACACATATTATATCTATGGCTGGAACAAGACTCGGAGGATGATTTATTTAGCATGAATTCAATCGCGAGGGGTAGAGATGGAACTACAGGGAAATGAGCTGGACAACTAACAGGGGCCGAGGCCATTGGACATGCAACAAATTTTAAAAGATATGATGATACTACCCCTTCATTCATAATAGAACATGTAATGAAAGAGTTTAAAATAGGATTTATGGATGAAAATTGTTTTGAGCATGGGGGAAAGAGATACATACTGAGTATAGGCATGGTAGATGCATCTCATGAGTGGGTGACGACCAAAGGAGCCGATCCATGAGCTTGTTCTTTTTGAACCTCGCTTTTCTCCAACCCTCTTTTCTAACGAGCCAAATCATTTTATTGTTCCTGCACCATGGATTTTGAGGCTCCTTCTAACCCACTGAAATTTTCCTCCTATGTCCTTTCCTTAGCAAGTAAATGGAATTATTTGAAAATGTGCCCTACTTCGTGACACCTTCTGCATCTAAATGGGACCCCCTCATTGTCAAATTTCTGTAATCTGGAAAAACCTGCCACTAAAGTTGCAAACTTTCCACCAGACCCTCCTTGGTGTTGCAGTGAACTAGAATCTACACAAAGGCCATCTTACCCATCTCAAAAAAATATTTTTCATAGAATAAGAAAACCCCCAGGTCATCCCCAATTGTTCTAAAAACATCTTCTATCCAAAATTTCAGTGGCAGACCCGTAACCCTAACCCAAATCAGACCAACCCCCAATTGTTCACGTTTTGGGTCAAATAAAGGAGACCATCTCTTCAACATAATAGGGGTCATTTCAATGTGCCAAAATCTCGTGAGTACCCATTTTGCATGTTCTGAGTTTGTAAAACTAAGCACAAACCCACCTCTGGTCATAGTTACAATAGACGACATAACATCTAGTACTTTTCCCCACACCTCCACTACCTATTTCTTCAGACGAGTTGTTGATTAATTGTGGCCCTAAACCCTACCAATGAGGACTCGATCAGTCGTATCCATGACCTCGGTCATTTTAATGCATTCCTTGAGAACTAGTTGTTGTCCCCTTTCCTTTACTTTGGTGGATGTTGATTCCCCCCCCCCCCCCCCCCTCTTGTCCTAGGTTCACCTTCCTCCGCACCTCCTAAACCCTTTGACATATGAACTTTAGATCCACTCGCCCTAGCTTCCATCCATCAGTGGTCTTATTCATTAATAGCAATTCCAGTGAAACATCTGGAGGTTTGAGCCAAGGAAGAAACCCATAATTGTCGTGAAGTAGATGCACCTATAGCCCTCCTCCCTGCCGAAGTATCTATAGGTTGTTGGGTCCCCGAATAAACTTGTCTGCCTAACAATGTCGAAACCCCAACTGTGCTCTCACAATGTGGTAAACCAATGGCCCTTTCCTCCATAGAGATAGGATTAATAAAAATTTCCAGAAATTGAAGGGTTGATGGGGATGGTACCGAATGATCCGGTTGGAGTTATCCAAAATCTCATGTCGAAATTCCTTCGCTATGAAACCCTAGTCGAGTTTTCCAAGATGTCGAGAATGGGGTTTCTATTCGAAATAGTGAAGAGTTGTCTAAAACCTCCTTCGATGGTGACTTGGTAGAGACCACCTGCAGCGCCAATGTACTAGTTGTTCTAGGTAGCTCCATACTGAAAGGATGATCTGGTGATTCTATTCAAATGGACATCAAATACAATAGACCAGAGGATTATTCTACCAGCTCCTCCTCCATCTTAGCAACCAACCATCACTCCGCTCCAAAACGTTCGGGTTGATTGACAACTACTCCTCGATCTCGAATCCTTTGAACCTCTCTGTCTGCACCGCAACCAAAAAGGACCTTCATTGTTGTTCCTGGTGACTGTAAACTATTTTGGCGGGGAGATATGAAGGTTTTAACCAAACCCTAATGTTGGTCACAGGGTCGAGACTTCGACAAAAAACAGAACCATCACTCCCTCGGTTAGCTTTCGCATTTGTATTATATTATTGATACATATATGCTAATAACATAGAACATGATAATAGTTCGTTTTGCTATGAAACATAAATAATGTTCACTATCATCATATTTTTAATTTTGTCTGAAGTAGGGGTAGAGCTTTTTGTAAATAAATTTTTGTGTGAAGTACAAAGATTCTGATGATGAAAACTTCAAAGCCTCCTTCGCACAATGCAATTAACTTTTAGTTCCGCCTATATGCCTATTTATGAAACTATAACTGTAAACAATGCTTTGACTCTACAAAGAGAAAAAACTTAAATAAGCTGATTAGAAAAGTTTTTTTTGTGCAAAAGAAATTGATTTTGCTGAAGTACAAAAATTGCAGTCAGTCTGCAAAAGGTGTTTAATGACATTTGTGCTTATGCTCAAAGGTTGTTTTATTGCATAATTAAAGACTCTACATTTTCGCATAAAATTCCTATACAATACTAAATTAATTGATTAACGCCAATATTCACACAACTTCCTCTGCACACGCTTTATCTGGTGACATGCTTCCTTTTCACAACCATCCGACGAACAATTACATGCTTCCTTCGCACAACCACCACTGTACAATCTACACCTATTAAAATCCACAGGAATAGTATTGACATTAGACTATTAATAAGAATGAACATTAAACATGTTGCAATTTCAAATTTGAATAGGCCTTCTCGTTTTGTTAGTTAACTCGACTAGTAACAATTTATACATTAAGATTAATATTTTAATGCTTTCAAAATCATAACCAAAGCTTCAAATCTTTATATTTTGCATTAATTTTGAGAATACACAATAATTTTAATATTTCAATGCTTTCAAAATCATGATTTTATGTTTAGTATTTCAATTTTTTGAAATAATGCAAAGTCGGATAACATTGGGAAATGATAATTCATATATATTCCAATGAAACCTTGATGACAATGTGAATTTCATTGCTTAGTTCATAATAATAATAAAAAGTTAAGAACCTTTATTGTATTTATCAAGTTTGCTGAAGAGAAAAAATAGTTTACAGAGCATTTCTTGTGAAAATAGACAATGTGTGGAACATGTGACAGGGATAGATATATGGAAGTAGAAATGTAGCATATATGGAAGTAGAAATGTAGCAATACATACCTGCCTACTAAGCGATTAATAAAAAAAGTGTGTAGTTAGGATAGGTCTATTAATTCAATTAATAACATTTTCAAATGTCAATTACTGATCGAATGGCATTATTGAGTATGAAAATAACTGTGCAAAGGTGGTTTTGCATGTGCACATCCTATGGAGGGAACAAATGTAGAAATACTTTTCTACATTTCCATATCATATATCGTATATTATATGAATATTTATGAAGAACCAAAAATGTGTAGGAGAACTGAGAATATTATTATATTTCGTTGGGTAGAGATTTTACTATGCTGAGTATGTAGTATGTGCAGGAGAAAAGTTGCGTAGAGCTTTGATTTTAAAGATATGAATCTTTGCGAAAGGCCAGGTATGTGCGGAAAGAACGATGGGTGTATAGGGGAGTTAATGTTAAAATATTAACGTTAATATGGTATTATTATTAATTTTCGTTTTGCAAAGCTTTGACTGTGTAGAACATGAGATATGTTTGTTGATTTCCTGAACAAATCTTCACTTAATATTTCGTTGTGAAAAGATAATTGTGCAATTACTAGATCTTCTATCATGTAAATGTTTACGAAGGAAAGGGTATGTGCAGGAGAATGATGAATATGATTATGTTTCATTGTGCAGAGATTTTACTATGTAGAGTACGAACTATGTGTAGGAAAGCAATTGAGAAAGTGTGTCTAGATGTAGCGTGTGTAAAAGAAAAGTGGATGAAATATGGATTCTACTGAAATATTCTCAAAATAACTTATTATTCTAGCATTTACTTTGGTGCTATTACGAACAACAAATATGCCTTGTTTAATACTAAAATTTTAGCAACAAAAGTCTTTGGTGTCGCAGCGAACCGCACATTGAAAGCTTTCTCCGCACATTGGACTTCCTTCGCACTTCCACAGAAATGCCTAACTTGAAACATATTAAGAAATACGAACATATATATTCTTTACAACTAAAAAATAATAATATAAGCATAAAGTATGTATTTTTAACACTAAAATATATAATCAATTGAATAACAATAGTATGAATTATTTTCAAATAAAATATTGTCAATAATATAAGCATAGACAAATTTATTGAGCAAATATGTGTTATTTAATATTAAAATATTAACAATATAAGCCTTTTGTGCTAAGTGGGGCGATCCAAACATTAAAAGCTTCCTCTACACAAAATACCGTTTACTAAAATTGTAGCAATAAAAGCCTTTAATGTCGTTGTGCCAAGTATCTTTTACAAATTTCCAAACTATATATTGTATTGTATAAATGTTGTGAAGATATTTTATTGTGCAAAGTATGAAATATGTGCGGAAAAGAAATTGAGGAAACATGTCCAGATATATCATGTGCAGAAGAAATGTGCGTGGAATACAGATCCCACTAAAATATTAACAACAATATCATATAAGTCAAGCATTTTCGTTGGTTCTATTGCGAATAGAAAATATGCATTGTTTAATACTAAATTATTAGCAATAAAATCCTTTTGTTTCAAGTGGGGTGAACCACACATTGAAAGATTTCTCCGTACAATGGCTTCTTCCACGCTTCCACACAAATTCCAAATTTGAAACATATTCATAAATATGAAGATATACATTATTTACAACTAAAATATTTTTAATAATATAAGCATAAAGTATGCATTTTTTTATACTAGAATATATAATCAATTGAATAACAATAATACGCATTATTTTCAAGTAAAATATTATCAATAATATAAGCATAAACAATGTTATTGAGAAAATATGAATTATTTAATACTAAACTATTAGCAATATAAGATTTTTGTGATAAGTAGGGCGATCCGAAGATAATATTTATTTACACTTAAAATATTGCCAATAATATCATTGCTTGTCACAATAACAGATGGTCACAAATAGCTACACATCTACATGCCTAGTGAACTTTGCCTACATCTTTGAAATCAATAGGCACCAAACACAGGGGCCGAACTCACCAGTGGCCTCTGCGTGGTGCAAGCCCTTCAATTACAAGGTGAAGCACTTCCTCCACAATGCTATTGATGAGTCCATCTTTATTTTAAATCCAATTTATAGAAAACCGTAACGGGCCTAGCTTAGAAGATGAACGGGGTGTTGCCTTTGGATATTTATATACAGATTCTAGATATTGAGAAACTAGCTCTATATTGATTAGAGTTCTATAGGTGCTTTTCTTTGGTTGAGGGCTTATGAGACTTTAAAACATTAATTAAAAGTTCGATTTTTTGAACAATAATCACAATTATACAAACATATTCCTCACCTGGCTCACATCCCAACTACACATCGATATTCTGCACTCCCGAACAATGAACAATTCATGCACTCCCGCCTCCATCTAACAATGCAAAATTCACACATGTTAATGATTATATTATCTTGGAGATTAAAGGAGTTTGTGGCTAATGATCATTGTGAATAATATCATATACGTTGATCCATTACTAAAATATCAGCAATAAAAATCTTTAATGCCAACATATTTATCAATTAATAACATGACCTACTGAAAGGAGTGGGTTTTTATTATGGGTTTGTGTGAGATATTTTATGTGAAATACAACACCAATGCATTTGTGTTATATTAGAAGCATATGCGTTTTATATTAACGATAAAAAATAATTGGAAAACGAGTTATGTGCGAGAAAATGACATATGTGTTGAACATTTTAATGTGCATAGCTTTTACTGTCCTGAGCTTTTATATTCAAAACTTTATTCTATGATAACAAAATTAAAATATGATATTTTTGTAAAAATAAACTATTAATGTTAACTTGTTATTATTATTATTATTCACTGTGCATAGTTTTGACTATGCAGAGGATGAGGTATGTATGTCGATTCACCGAATACATGCTTGCATTAATCACAAAGGAAAATCACTTATGAACTTTTACAGATAAATGTTTAATGTTCAAAAGTTTGAAAAAGCACCGATACTCTTCACAATTGGACTATAGAAGCTATTCTAAATTGATATGCTTTCTTGATGGGAAAAAAAAAAACAAAAAAAACAAAACAACTATGTATATTAATGTAGGAACACGTGGCGTTGATTATTTTTTTTTTTTTTAAGGAAAGGCATTAAACTTAAATATTTGTAGTCCAACGTTTTTTTTCCTATTATTATTATTATTATTACAATTTATGCTATCTACCAATCTAACTATCTTAAGTGTCTAATACATATGTTTGATATTCATATGCTAATGCCAAAATACCACTTAATAATTTCCATTTTGTTGTCTGTAGAAGCATTCACCAAGTGTTCATCATGAAATATTTTTAACATACACGTTAAAAACAAAAGTCAGGAGAGCTGGTTACAAATATAATTCTCGTCTAGGTTGTACGATATTATTCTTGGAATTGTAGACCATGACGACTATCATTTAGAACGAAACTGCAAAATGTGTAGCATTAGTGAGAGTCTGCTCGTAATGATGTACAAAGTTTAAATACTATATGATGTGATAATACTAGAAATGTTTAGACAAAATACATTATTGTCATATAGTTATTATTTTTGAAGTACTTCCATGCTATGGCATTAGAAAGTTATTTTTCTTATTTATGTATATTTTCTCTAACTCATATTGTTATAGCAACAAAAATGAATAAATCATAATAGATACCATTAATTTCAATCATAACTCTTCTAAGAGGCACATTTGTGTTTTATTTATTATACTTTGATTATATTTTCATTACAAAATGCAATTGTTGTTGTTGTTATTTTTTTTTTGTTGTGTGTGCTCCCATTGCTTTTGGGCCATACTTTTTTAATGAACTGTATATCTTTTTTTTCCCGTAGAAAAAGTCGTAATTTCTATTAAGTCAAAAGAAATTACATTCTGTAGATGTCTGAGCATATGCATACTGAGGCTGGCTGCCTCTCGGATAGTGACAAAAAAATAAAGATAGTTGTTCCAACCATGAACAAAATACGGCACGAAACATATCCCAACTGTTTTTGCCTCCACGCAGGGAGTGACTCCGCGCAGGGAGACATGTATGAAACAGAAAATATAAAAAAAACTGAGGATATTACTCCAGACTTATATACATGACTGTTATGAAAATTTTCTATAATATCTGTCATCTGTTGCTAGCAGCTGTAGAACGCTGCCGTGAAGGAAGGTTACCCCCGTGGGTCGAAACAAAAAAACAGGAATATAAGTAACAAAGAAACAGTGAGTGTGTATGATGGAACCCCTTCAGTGTTGTGCTTCCCTTTGTGCCTGTAGATCAACAAAGGGCCTGTGATAGTGTTGATAGTAGGTTCCATCCAATTCTTCCTGAATTAGCCAGTCCTCTTCTTGCCTCTGCGCTGCTTGCTTGGATAGGTAGTCCGCCCGAGCGTTGCGCTCCCTGTAAATGTGATAACAGTCAAATTTTTCAAAAGCATCTGTTAGTCTGAGAGTCTCATCCAATATATGTCTCAAAGAGAAAGCAGAGCAGGTTGATTTTCTGTTGAGCCAGTTGCAGACAAGTTTTGAATCTCCAAACAATTGTAGTTTTGTGCATCGTTTCTCAAGTGCAAAGTATATGAGGTGTTTGGCAGTAGTGAGCTCGGCATAATTATTTGTGCCCCGTCCCAGATGTATTTGGAGCATGAAGCAGTGGTTTTCTCTGAGGTAGAGGAGGGCCCCTCCCCCGCAGCCCTCCTCTTGAGCTGAGCCATCAAAATAAGCAATGAACTGTATATATATATATATATATATATATATATATATATATATATATATATATATATATATATATATACATAGGATATATATATATATATATCTAGGAAACATATGACACTTAGAGATTTGGATTCAGAGTAACAATTACAAGGAAAAAAGTACTTTGAACATTTCTATAATATTTTTGTATTTTCTAAAACTAAAATCCATTTAGTATTTTTGTACATTACTAATGAATTTGCTTTATCTTATTTTGTTTGCATTAGACAATTTTTACTTAGTTTCAATTATAATTTTCTTTTAAGTAATGGTTTCAGTGTTATATTTGTGAATAGGAAAAAGTTATCAAATTTGAATGATGGCATAGTAGACGTGGACGACAGTGTGGACATAACAATGAGCAATACCATAGAAAAAAAAATATTGCAATAAGCAAAACAGAATCAATGGAAACTATGAAAGAAATAAAAGAAAATAGGTACTTTTGCATAAAATTAATTAGCTTTGTATCAAGTTTTTCCCTTTTTCCCCTTTTTTTGTTTACATGTCTTCATTTCTCTATTCTTTGCTTTCCTTTTTCTTAAAAAATAACAAAAAAAATATTTCAATTCAATGGTTATAATTAGGTAAAAGGACATCGACTCAATGCCACTATTGATTGAAGATATCAGTAACAATATAACTATAAAAAAAAATCATGGCATTGTCTTGATCACATATCGAACATTTTTGGACAAAACAAATAAGTCAAAAGAAATATTGTGTGCAAACTTAACATATAAGAAATAAGAAATGAAAATAACATTGCTTGTGCCAACGTCGTTAATAGAACAACATGAGTAAAATCTTATTGCAAATGCCAGTGTTTCTATTAAATATTTTAAATTTATTCCAAAGAATAAATACGATTGTAGTGATTGTGAGAAAACTATTTGTCTAAATAGTTTTAGTAGCATAGAAAACATTTGTTATGTTTATGCAGAGTACCATTTTTTTCCAATCATAGTTATTCCAATTTCAACAACAAAAATAACAACGTAATATGTTTTGAAAATCAAAGAAGACAATGGAGAACATAACATACCTATAGTAAGCTTTGTTTTATTTAAAATTTTTATTGTTACGAATTTCATTGAAACGAAAAACAATTTACGTATATTCATGTATGTATATTTTGGTTTGTATACGGTTTTCATGTATTGTTTTACAAATGTTTCATATGTAACAGGTTCAATTACACGATAAACTTATTTTGGCATGTGTTACAATTCAAAGAGATTTGCAAGAAAACATTTTTCCACTGATATTGCTAAACAATATAGTTAGAAAACTTGAAAAAGTTTTATGTACATCACAATGAACGTTCATTTAAGCAGTGAACACAGGAAAAAAACTAACAGTCTAAGAAAGATGGTTTCCTCACCAAGTGGAATATGCACAATAAGCTATATCATATTGTTTAAATAGACATGGATAGAAAAATAAATAAGAAAAAACATGTGATTTTGTGTTACTGAGTATCTATTTTATATATTAATTTTACAACATTTTCAACGATATTTGAAAGTGGTTACTGTATATATGATTCCATTCAAAACTATATGCACAAAATGCAATACTCCTATCACAACTGCTAGAACTATAAACAATATTATGCTTTATTGCACTCCCTACAAGCACCACTTTGGCTTTCTTTATTTTCATCATCTAAATTGTGTCATACATGCAACCAATAGGATTGTAAAACAATGTATTTTGAGGGGCTTCAAACCAGAAAAAGTGTTACCTGCACTATGACAAATATCCTATGACTAATACTGTGCAGACAAAACAGATGTTATTGAAACCTTGAGAAACTTTGAAATACATGGCACAATTATGATAGACCATCAAAACGTAGTTGTACGTATACATTGGCAGGTTTCTTTGATTACGTTATTAATCAATTCAGTAATGACATAGTGTTTACTCATTGCATTGCTAGGCATTGTAATAACTCTTTCATTTCACTAGACATTTGTGATCTGATTTTGCATTATCAATCAATATACTATACCCATGCAAACAAGATTAGTAATCTATTCATTGGAGCAATAAGACGATTTTTTCTACCAATGCATTTGTTACTATGAAATTGTACATAAACATAATCCAATGAACTATTTCTTTTTGTTCCGGCTTTATGTTTTGTATTATGCTATGTTTTTTTTTTGGCCCTCATTATAGTTTTTTGCAATTTTTTTTTTTAATTTATCAAATTTGCAAGTTCTGTAACTACTCAGGCTCAGTGACATTACTTTACAATAATGGTCTTCTTTGATTACAAATTTAGTATTTTTTTCCTATTTAAATAGCTATTCCATACAATATTGAAACAAATATCCAAATAATTCATCATACAAAGGTCAAATTATTTTCTAAACCAATAAAAATTATAAAACATATTGCATTTATACATAGATCTATAATCCACAATAGTCTAATATGTTTCTTTGCGTTAACTATGTTGAAAATATTACAATGCATAGCCTTTAACATATAACAAATTTCAAAATCTATTCAACAAATAGAAAAAAAATTGATAACACTTTCTCTATTAATTAACCATTGTTTCCGGGAATTAACAATTGTACTAATTAACAATTGTACTAATTATGCTACTAGAATCGAGAACTTATTCATATGTTCATGATTTTCAATAACTATTTTTATAACATTCTTACGGTATCTAGTTCATCTTTGAGACACCTAAGAATTTGCTGAAGTTATAGTATTTTATGCATTAACATTAAAATATCTTTGCTAAGCATTAAGATATCTTGGCTGAGCATTAAAATATCTTTGCTTCTTGCATGTACATCTTCCTCTGTGCCCTTGCCATTGTTTCTTTGAGCCATTTCTTCTGTGTTGGTAACAAATGCAATAAACAATAGACAAACTATGAAGCAATACCTTAAAACATTTAATAGTTACATAACAAAATGAAGATTGACAAATTGTTTTTACAGGAAAAAAGCATATATATAATGTGTAGGAGGAAATAAAACATCTAAATCACGAATTGACTTTTAAGTTATGAAACAAAAATTAACTACTATCGATTTCAATGATAACCATTAAATAGTAATCATTATCAATGTGGATAGTACTGATTTGCATGATCTTTAATAAGAAAAGATTGTTGTAAAATCAATTTCTTTAAATCATATTCGTTTCACTTAAATTTCAGTTTGACATACTACAATTAACACAATTATGTTTCATGATTAATCCACCTTACACATTTTAGGAACCAGTGTCGACATACTATTTTAATAAAATCATAAATTGCATTCTATTTTCATTAACTAAAGCTATTTTTCTAATAAATAAGTACTTTATGTAATTATTCACCGAACTAACACGTATCTAGTAGATTTACTATGTAGACTTGCCATGCTACCAAACAGCTTTTACTTTGAAAAAGTAATTTCAAAACCTAGATGTCAATTCACCACTTGAATTCCTTTTTTCCTTTATTGCATTATGCATATATTAAATGAAATTTGTTCACTGAAATAAGTAATGTGTCACATTTATGTCTCACTGCCACTTCCAAGTACCTAGACAAAGTCTACAGTAATCATGTAATAGAATATGTTATAAACACTAATGTTATACTGCACATATAATGATTATAATATGCGATGTCAAATTTGATAAATGAAAATTGATACTGCACGTTAGCTTTAAACTTTTTCCCTGCCTCACTCCCGCACAATATTTTTTTTTCACCCAATAAAACAAAAATAAATGGCATCTATAACTTGTACAAAGTTTTCACTGTGCTAAAGTTCTGCATAAGAAAAGCTCCACACAAAAGAGTAAATGAAATTACCAACCTCAGAAACAATGAAACCTCCACACATTGTCTGAAATAAGATTAATTAATTATATTATCATTAATTAATTCCTATAATATACTAAAGCTTTTATGGCCCACCCCTATTTATTTATTCATATATAGTGCAGAATATACTAATGTGTATGTGTGGAATGAGATTGCGAACAACAAATATGCATTATTCAATACCAATAACATTACCAATAACATCGTACTAAACATTACCAATAAAATTATTTTAGAAATTTGAATTCAACTCGATATTGCCTAGCTCACTTCCAATTAGTGGTACCTACACAACATAGTCCTCAACGTTCTCATTGCCATTGTGCGAAATTTCATTGTGCACAACTCGTTGTGTTGACCTCTAAACATCAATCTTCTGTATAATGATTAACATAAATGGATGTACAATCCTAATTCTTGTAATGATTAACCATTAATATATTAACTATAATCATTAACTAATTTTGTTATAATAATAATAATAAACTATGCATTTGGTAGAAGCAATGAATCAAATGAATCTATAAGCATAACCAGGGCCACTGTAAAATAATCTCAATACATACAGTAAGAGCACTGACGTTTTAGCCTATCTAAATAAAAGAATAGGATGTATATTGTAGCGACTAGTGCTAGTGGACTCTATCTCATAGCGCCCGTGGAGGAAGCATATCCATAGATAGCGTACAAAAAAGAAGTTGTGCCAATGTCGTTGTGCAGAGCAAGCAGTGTAGAGCAAGCATGAGCTAAGACAAAAGTGTGGGTGAAATGCAAGCCCCACTTAACTAGCTATAGAGAGAGGTAGATACACTTAATTTATGACTAAATTATTAGCAACAATCATATAATTCCATTGCTTACTTCAGTGGTATTGCAATTATTTATTACTATGGTCCAAGTGCAACGATTCACACATTGAAAGCTTTATCTACACAATAGACTTTCTCAACACTTTTGCACATATGCTAATTTGAAACATTATTTACAATTGAAATTTACTTAAATAGCATTAGTATATATTATTTACAATTAAAATATTATCAATAATATGTGCATAAACAATGCTATCATCCACACAATGCAAACTTGAAAGCTTTTTCTACTACAAATAAAGCTTTTGATCAATGAAATGCAGTTTTCTACACAACTTTGTGTGCATTATGCACTACTTTTACTCACTTGACTACTAGTATGCATTATCTGTAACTAAAGTATTAGCAATAATTTTAGCCATAAAAGTGTTTATTTCAAAGTGCGTACATTTGCAAAAAAATCATTTTTGCACAAAAGCATAAACAAACAAATATTCGAAACATTATTTACAATAAAAATATTATCAATAAAATCAACATAAACAATGTTATTATTCGCATAAATTTTGTTCAATTGAATGATTATATGCATTATTTATAACTAAAATATTAGCAATAATATTATCACTTAGGGAAAAGTTTGGACATCCATACAAAGAACACTTTCGCATAAACACATGTCAAGTTAAGATTGCCAAAATGTTAGGTCACTATACAACTAGTCTAACCCCTTATTGTTATTAGTACAACCGCCTTATTATATTGTTGTGCCCATGTAGTGCCCATATTGTTATTATTGTGCCCCATAGAAGCCCACTATTGTTATTATTGTGCCCTTACATTATTATTGTTATGTCGGCTCTCATTATATTATGACCCCTTAGACTCACATATATATATAGAAATGAGGCCTTGTAATTTTTATCATCCAAGAATTGTTCATTTATGTAATGTAAAGGAGGTTGCCCCCTCGAAGAGGCTGAATTCTAAGGCATTCATCTATCTTTTCTATCTTTTTGCGAGCTGGTTTCATAACATTTGGTATCAGAGCTTTGAATTCTAGGGTTTCACTGCTCCAAACAGGTCATTGTGGAATTTTCGCTATAACTTTTTTCTGTGATGTTTCAGACGCTAACAAAAGAACCCATTTGAGAAGAAACATCTATGAACCTCGGTTCCGAATTTTAAATCTTGTCTCATGCTATTTTCGGAGATATGGTCTGAGGAAGTTAGGGTTTTAGCAAGCTCCAAAATTTCATCTAAAACAGGTCATCATGGAATTTTCGCTATCACTCTTTCACTACGAAGTTTCAGAAGCTCGAAAAAAACCCATTTGAGAAGCGATCGATCTGAACTTCGGCTCTGGATTTCAGATCCTGTCTCGCTACATTTTCGGAGATATAATCTGAGGAAGTTAGAGTTTTTGCAGACTACTGAATTACATTCCAAACATGTTGATCCAGGTGGATCTTGGTGGCCACCTGCCAAGTCCACCTGGACCCCCACCATTGTCTTTCTCAGCATTTTCAGTTTCCTTAATTGTAGCACAACTTACTATTTTTAGCAGTTTTTCGGGTCTTGAACTTCCGGAGCCGTTTTGAGGCCCTAAATGACGTTTTTTGGGGAATCCGAGGGCAACATGGGTCCATGGAATGGACCGTTGTTGCCCGTTCCAACAATCATAGTGCTCGGATAGATCTTTCTAATGAGCTATTGTACGCGTCAAACGGAGATCATATGCCAAAGTTACGACCCCGGGAAGTTGATGTACCAATTTACCCCAAACGGGGCCCACAGTTTGGCGTTTCATCTCCTAGGGTTAGGTTTTGGAATGTTAAGGGTTTTCCATTGTTTCTCAACAATAACTAGGCCTTTGAGCCTCATTGTAACACAGTTCAGAGGCATGTAGCCATCACATCTCTTCTCAGAGATAAGCTACCATCGCCCTAGCTGGTTTATTTCCATTTCTGGTTGTAAGCATATTTCAGTATTTTCCATTAATGAAATGAAGTATTATTTCCGCTGCATCTTTGTGTATATGGTTATCTCTGTAATTTGTTGCGTTCCTGTTTAAATCCAGATCAGTGGTATCAGAGCGGTCTGCTTGTTCTCTGTTTTTCTTTGCATGTCCCCATCAAGGTCGGGATATAAGGAGTTAGGGCTTGAACTGGTTGAACCTTTGCAAGACCAGCCTCGCAAATCCCGACGGCCTCCCATGGCGGACGAGAAGAAAGACGAGGGGGCAGGAGATCCGATCAAAATCTTGCTCGAAGAAGCCCTCGAGCGACAACGGAACGCGATGATGGACAGCTTTGCCCAGATCCTTCAGCGGCTACCCAGAAGCAACGCATCGGCTTCCAGTAGCTACTCTGGAAACGCCACACCCTTTAAGGTACAAGTTAATTTTGAAATCCCCATATTCGAGGGTCAGATAGACGCAGATGCCGTAGATAAATGGTTAAATCTGCTAGAGGGTTATTTTTCTATTCATGAATTTTCGAGTCGGGAAAAGATTGTTTTTGCTCTTCTCAAAGCAGCCCCCCACGTCAAGGACTGGTGGGAAACCTACTGCGAGCAGAAGGATGAAAGTACTGGCTCACTATTTTCAGCCGCACCCACCTGGGATTCGTTCCGGGATGCCATCAAGGAGCAGTACTACCCTGTCGGAAGCTATGAGGATGAATACATAAAGTGGACCACGCTGCGGCAGGGAAGGGACCAAGACGTGCCGGAGTTCACCAATCTTTTCCATACCCTTCGCACAAAGTTGGGTATCAAGGATTCGGAGCAACATTTGATACTCAAATACCGTGGCTGCCTGCACAAGTACATCCAGGAAGAAATACAATTCCTAAACATCCCCTCGCTCGGCGCAGCATACCGATATGCCGTCAAGGTCGAGTAGAAGTTTAAACAAAAGAAGCGAGACTTTGGATCTGCGAATCCGAAGCAGGGGAAAGGTGCCCCTAAACCACAAAACAAAGGACAAAGCCAAGGTGGGACAGCCCAAGACAACCAGCCGAAGCTGCAAGCAAAGAACAGCGCCGCGAAGTTGAGAAAGGACACTGGAAAATGGTGCGAATTCCATAAGAGCTCCACTCACAACACAAGTGAGTGTCGGGCCAAGCAGTCACTGGTGGTTGAGCTAAAGGTTTCAGAATCAGATGCATGTTCCGACTCTGAGTCAGAACCCGATAAGGGGTATGAAAAAGGGAAGCAGATCATTGATGCGGATCCCAGCGCCACTGTTGCTACCGCAAAGATCCAGAAAAATGAACCCGAAGATCCAGAGGAGGAGGAGCGTCTCTTCCACTCCCAGATGTGGGTAAAGGGCTCCCCGATACAGTTCATTGTTGATAGCGGGAGTCAAAAGAACCTCATTTCGGCAAAGGTCGTGAAGCGGTTGGGCTTACCGACCACAGCACATCCACAACCATACACCATTGGGTGGCTTCACCAAGGACAAGATATTCGCGTGAGCCAACAGTGTCGCCTTCCATACAACATCAAGCCCTTCACGGATGAGGTATTGTGTGACATTGCTCCCCTTGAAGTTTGTGATGTATTACTAGGACAACCATACTTGTGGAAGCGACATGCTGTGTATGAATCAAGGCCCCGTGCTGTTATTATTACATTGGGAAATAAGTTGTTCAGGATACCAGAGGTAGCACCACCTGCTGCCATCTCTTTGATTACTACAAAACAATGCAGTAAGATCATTTCCAAAACCAGGAAATTTGTTTTCCTGATGATACACCCTTAAGGAAAGAAGAAGACAGTGGCCGCGGCCTCCAAACGGGGTCCCTCTGCACGACAACTACAGATGGACAAGGTTATGGAGGAGTACGAGGACATCTTCACCTCCCCGGCAGGGGTTCCTCTGCACTGTCAAGTCAAGCACTCCATCGATCTAACCCCAGGTGCGCCGCTACCCAATGGACCAATTTATCGGCGCTTCGTTCTGGAGAACAATGAAATTGAGAGGCAGATTCAGGAGCTCCTGCAGAAAGGTCACATCTGTCCGAGTTCATCGCCCTGTGGGAGCCCGATCATGTTGGTACAGAAGAAGGATGGGACGTGGAGACTCTGTATTGACTATCGGGCGCTGAACAAGATCACTGTCCGTAATAGGTACCCGATCCCGCGGATTGATGACCTCCTAGACCAACTAAAGGGGGAAAAATATTTCAGCAAGATCGATCTGAAGTCAGGATATCACCAGGTACCAATCGAACCCTCCGATGTGTGGAAGACTGCCTTCAAATCCAAGGAGGGCCTCTTCGAATGGTTGGTCATGCCTTTCGAATTGACGAATGCTCCTGCAACCTTTATGAGGCTAATGGATGACATCTTGCGGCCATTCACCAACTCCTTTGTAGTAGTATACTTGGATGACATTCTGATCTTCAGCCAGAGTTGGGAAGAGCACCTCCACCACATCCGATAGGTTCTCCAAACACTGCGGCAACACAAGCTATGTGCCAATTTGGAGAAATGCACTTTTGGCATGACCCAGGTTCAGTATCTGGGATACATCATTGATGAACAGGGGGTGCATGTCGATCCAGCCAAGATCCAAGTCATTCGGGATTGGCCCTCTCCAACCACTCTAACAGAGCTCCGCAGCTTTCTCGGTCTTGCCAACTTCTACCGCAGGTTTGTGTTGGGATTTTCTCATATTTCTTGGCCCTTGAGTCAAGTCACCAAGGGCGGGGCGAAAGCAAAATTCTTTTGGTCTGAATCTCAACAGAAGGCATTCAGGGAGTTGAAGGATCGCCTCTGCACGGCACTAGTGCTCGCGTTACCAGATTTACAACAACCATTTGAGGTCGAGACAGATGCCTCTGACTATGCTATTGGGGCAGTCCTTACTCAACATGGACATCTAGTGGCATATCACAGTGAAACACTTTCAGACACAGTCCGGAAGTACCCCACTTATGATAAAGAGATGTATTCCATTGTACAGGCCTGCCGACAATGGAAGCATTACATTTTGGGGAAGGAAACAGTCATCCACACAGACCACCGACCTCTGCAGTTCATACAGACCCAAGGGAAATTGCAGAATGATCACCATCAGAAGTGGTCTACATACCTGCAACAGTTTCACTTGAATATCAAGTATAAAAAGGGCAGCACCAATAATGTTGCAGATTGCCTCAGTCGACCACCGATCATGGCGCTAACCACCGTGCTCAACTCTTGTGGACACGAGACTTCTGATTGGCCACTTCTCTACAAAAGCGACCTAGAATTCGGCCACACATACCAGACACTCTTGGAGGGGCGGCATGTTGCAGATTTTCACCTCCAGGATGCCCTATTATGCCACCTCGGTCATGTTTGTGTTCCTTCAAGCGAGCGTGCCAAGATGATTTGGGAAGCACACTACAGTCAGGCTGCTGGGCATTTCGGGGTCGAGAAAATAGTGGCAGTACTGCAAAATTATTTCTATTGGCCGAATCTTCGACAGGATGTTGGGAAGTACATCCGATCATGTACTGCCTGTGCCATTGCCAAACCGACCATTAAGAAGCACGGCCTCTATACCCCGTTGCCTACCCCTAATCGACCTTGGGAATCCATCTCCATGGATTACATGTCAGGCCTTCCTTCCACTAAGCATGGAAATGACTGTGTTTTTGTGGTCGTCGACAGGTTCTCGAAGATGGCCATTATGATGGCCTGCAAGAAGAATATCACAGCAGAAGCCACTGCTAAACTCTTCTTTGAACGAGTGTGGGTGCACTTTGGGATCCCCCAGTCTATCATCTTAGATCGGGACAGTCGGTTTCTCAGCACATTTTGGTCCAGTCTCTGGTCAATGCTGGACACCAAACTCACGAAGTCCACAGCCTTCCATCCTCAAACTGATGGCCAGACAGAGGTTTTCAATAGGATGATTGTGCACATTCTGCGCATGTATAACTCAAAGCATCCACGCACATGGGACGAGAGCCTCCCCTATGTTCAGCACAGCTACAACCGAGCTCTTCACAGCTCCACTGGCCATAGCCCTTTTCAGTTGGGTTTGGGATTCCAGCCACTATGCCCCATTGATGTGGCCATGCCACTTGCAACTACTCACATAAATTCAGCTCATGTCCAGTCCGAAACAGATAAGGCCACCAGCTTCATTGAGCGCATCCAACATATTCGCCAGCAGGTCCATGACATTCTTGAGAAATCAAATGCCAAGTACAAGCAGCGACATGATCAACATCGGGTGCCACACAAGTTTCAGGTGGGCGACAAAGTCTGGTTGCGTTTGCAAAAGGAACGCCTTGCTCGAGCCTATCGGAAATTGAAACCACTCTGATATGGTCCTTACACCATTACTAAGGCTATGGGATACAATGCATTTGAGCTCAGCATTCCCACATTCCTTGGCCTGCACCCAGTGTTCAATGTGGACCGCCTTCGGCCATACTTTCCACCATTGCTAGACACATCCGACATTGCAGAACAGCTCAAACCCACAGAATTAAATCCAGATTGCATGGAACAGGCTGCAACTGATCGGATCATGGACACACAGATCAAGAACACTCGTCAACAGAATATCCAACTGTATCGAGTTGTCAAAGCAGGCCAACTCCTTCAGCAGGGCAAGTGGCTCACCAGGGAACAAGTTCAACAGAAGTTTCCTCATCTCATGGAGGAGCTCAACGCAATGGGGACCATTGCTTCCTAAGGGGGGAGGAATGATCCAGGTGGATCTTGGTGGCCACCTACCAAGTCCACCTGGACCCCCACCATTGTCTTTCTCAGCATTTTCAGTTTCCTTAATTGTAGCACAACTTACTATTTTTAGCAGTTTTTCGGGTCCTGAACTTCCATTGTTTCTCAACAATAAATAGGCCTTTGAGCCTCATTGTAACACAGTTCAGAGGCATGTAGCCATCACATCTCTTCTCAGAGATAAGCTACCATCGCCCTAGCTGGTTTATATCCATTTCTGGTTGTAAGCATATTTCAGTATTTTCCATTAATGAAATGAAGTATTATTTCCGCTGCATCTTTGTGTATATGGTTATCTCTGTAATTTGTTGCATTCCTGTTTAAATCCGGATCACATGTCACCTTGGGAAAATTGTCATAACTTTCTCTCTGAGGATCAGATTGAAATTTCGTAAGAAGTTTTAGAAAGAGGACTTCCTGTAGTTTTCTGTATATCAGTTTTAGGTACTAAGGTTGAAACAGTGACACATGGAACTTTGTACAAGTTCTCTCTACTGAACCAGTCTGTAATCAGGTCATCGTGGGAGATTTGACATAATACTTCCTTGCAGAATCCAATCTTGACAATACTTGCGAGATTAGAAAGAGAACACACAGAGATACCACAGGAAGAAATTTCAGAACTTGGAGATTTGAAATTACAGAGTTACAGTCATTTCAAGATCAAGCTCCAAAAATCAAGAAAAGGTGGTATGAGGAAGTTTGATGCCAAGGATCTAGTAAATTGGATACTACAGATGGAGCAATATTTTGATCTACATGGTGTACCACTATTACAAAAGGTATGTATTTCATCTTCATATTTAGAGCTGGATCAATTTTTATGGTATAAAGGGCTTTGTTCTCGTAAAAAACTTGTTACGTGGTCAATTTTCACGGAGGAAATGATAGCACATTATGAGGATATAAAGAGCAACACCTTCTTTAGAGCAAAACCACAACAATTGGAAGAAAAAAGAGCAAAAGGGCTTTGTTACAAAGTGGAAAGAAAAATTATGGCAACAAGGAAGTCTACCCCTCACAACTATAAATATGGAAGTGTTGTTTCTCCTAGCCTTCCGCAACCTACAAGGGTTACACCACAACAATTGGAAGAAAAAAGAGAAAAAGGGCTTTGTTACAATTATGATAACAAATACATTAAAGGTCATAAGTGTGTTGAGAAGAAAATATTTTACATTGATTGTGGAGAGGAGGATGAAAAGGATCAAGAAACGTCAAAAGAAGAGTATATACACCAGGAACCAACCCCAGAGGAAGAAGAAATAAATCCGACCATATCTTGTAAAGCATTGGAAAGAATTACTACTCCTCAAACTCTTAAGATAGAAGGACATATCAAGAAGAAAATGGTTCAAGAAGTGAAATACCACATCAAGAAAGAAGAAATGAATCCGACCATATCTTGTAAAGCAATGGCCAGAATTACCACTCCTCAAACTATCAATATAGAAGGACATATCAAGAAGAAAAATGTTCAAGAAGTGAAAGATCACATAGAGCATTAAGAAATGAATCTGACCATATCTTGTAATGCATTGGAAGAAATTACAACTCCTCAAACTCTCAATATAGAAGGACATCTCAAGAAGAAAAAGATTCAAGCAGTGAAATATCACATCGAGCATCAACAACAAGTTATCCAACTTTTAAAGGATAACGCCAATTTGGTGTAGAATTGAATGAAACAACATGCATATCAACATCACAATGAAAGATTTTTTATGTAGGCAATTGGGTATTTTTATGGTTACATACATATAAACAAATGTCCCTCAAGAAAGCTATTTATGAGAAGGAAATGTTGGAAATACTACACGCACTTAGGAAATGGCAACCTTACCTAATTGGAAGACAATTCAAGGTAAAAACGGATCATGATAATATTAAATACTTTTTAGAACAAAGATTATCCTCTGAAGAGAAACAAGAATGGGTCACAAAGATGTTGGGTTATGACTTTGAAATCATCTACAAAAAAGGGAAGCAAAATGTTGTGGCAGATGCACTCTCAAGAAAGGATGAGGAAGTGGAAGCATTGTTGTGCACCATTTCTATTATCCAACTAGATTAGATAAACGAAGCAAGGTATGAATGGAAGAAGGACAAAGAAATGTGTCCACTCATTCAAAAGTTGCAGAAGATCCCTATTCAAACAATATTTACTGAACTTGACGAGGAAGGAAAAGTCATATTGGAGCTTGGAGTAGTCACAGAAACAAGAACCCGACGGCTACGAAATCAATCAATTTCAGAGTATCTCATCAAGTGGAAGAACTTACC
Source organism: Pinus tabuliformis (assembly GCA_031772625.1). Taxonomy (NCBI): domain Eukaryota; kingdom Viridiplantae; phylum Streptophyta; class Pinopsida; order Pinales; family Pinaceae; genus Pinus; species Pinus tabuliformis. The sequence goes on from CM062816.1 coordinate 567,066,537, forward strand.
CGCTGAAGATCCACATGGGAGGACAAGAATTTTATACAGAAGCAGCAAGAACTACTCAAGCGTTGAGGACAACACTTTTTGAAGGAGAGGGGCATGTTAGGTCACTATACTACTAGTCTAACCCCTTATTGTTATTAGTACAACCCCCTTATTATATTGTTGTGCCCATGTAGTCCCCATATTGTTATTATTGTGCCCCATAGAAGCCCACTATCGTTATTATTATGCCCTTACATTATTATTGTTATGTCGGCTCTGATTATATTATGACCCCTTAGACTCAGATATATATAAAGGAGGTCTTGTCAATTGTATCATCCAATAATTGTTCATTTATGTAATGTAAAGGAGGTTGTCCCTTCGAAGAGGCTAAATTCTAAGGCGTTCATCTATCTTTTCTATATTTTTATGAGCTGGTTTCATAACACAAAATCCTAAGAAGAAAAGAAATAGTCACACAGTTCTCAGCACCTGGAACAATTAAACAAGGTATGAGGTCTGTCAAGGATAATATTGATAGACATTAGCACAAGGGAGTTTATAAAATTAATTGTTGTTGTGGCAAGAGTTACATTGGTGAAACGGGTTGTTCACTGCAGAAAAGACTAAAAGAACATGGAGAAGATATTATGAATGGAAGGTCTTGTACTTAGGCCCTTGCAGAACATTCCTAAAAAACTAAGCATCATGTTTGTTTGGAGAGCACCTCAATTATCGCAAGGGAAGAGTAGTATCATAGGTGGAAATTTAGGGAGGCTCTTAATATTATAAATCATCCACAGATTCTCAACAGGGACAATGGTATCGAGATCGGTGGAAGTTGGCTACCTTTAATCACGCAGATTAGGACCACCAATTCGTCTTAGGTATAGCATCACAGGTAAGTGTTTTCCTCTCCTATCCTCATAAAATATACATCTAATCTTATATTATAAATAAAATTAAAAATAATAATAATTATTATTCTTAGTAGTAATAATAATAATTATTAATTATTTATAATAATAATAATTAGTATTTAATTAATTATTATAATAGCTATTAATTAATTAATTTATTTTATTTTAGAAATAAGAACATTAATTATTTTAATAATTTTAAATAGTATTAATTAATATTAATAAACTAATTAGTTATAATTTTTTTTTTGCTGAAGAAAGAGACGATCCTTCTATTCCAATAAACCAAAAGTAATGTTACAGTATATACATAAAACCTGACTTTAACATGGACTCTGGAAATATCAAGGGCATTTTGTCGTAGATACGACCCTCCATTCTACTAAAGGACAAGCTAACCTCTCAAAAAGTGCCCTCGGTTAACCATTATGATTTTTTACCCCAAAGTCAAACTCCGCTAACCCTTACATCACTATCTTGCATAGCTTGATAGGACTAGCAACCCCACATAATTGCACGGCCAAATCTGACCGTCGAATCCCTTTACAAAAATGAATAGCTTGGAGAAAAATCCCATAGCCAAGATGCTCGAGCCTTAAGGCACGATGAAGGGTGGTATTCCTTACCACACCCTTGCCACGTGTTGAGAGCCTAGTGGAATCGCTCTCAAAAATCCCATACCACTTACCATTCAAAAGCCCAGCGATCGCCTGGAAACCGCTTAAAGCCTGGTTTTCCGTTCCGAAAGAGGATTGCAGGAGAGTTTCCGTCGCTGGAAAGATCCAGCCATCCTTCCCGCTAAAGCTTGCTTCGGAACTCGCATCGGATACAACCACTGACTGTAAATTAAACCCTGTGTTGCAATATGAAGGAAAAAGGAGACTGGTTAACTTACACCAAAGGATAATGTCACCGCTCTGAGTTTTCCCTTCTTCAAGGTACCAACCAAAGTACTGTGTTTGAACTTGCTTATAAAGCTTCATTCCGTGCCTTTCCGTCTGGCCCAATGTCTAAAAATTTCTCTGTCCTCTACTGCTTGTTCATTGCAGAGAGCTTTTAATCTGCTCTGAGGCATCTCCTGCCACTTCATCTCAATCCTGCATTCTGAATTAATCACTCCTTGGTTGGCTAGTATATCCGCTAGTTTATTGGCTTTTCGTCGAACATGATTGAAGCTAACAGTTCGAAGACTCAGGAGATGTTTTTGAATTCTTTGGTACACTTGTATTAGTCTCCAGTGTTTTGAGACCCTTTCCGGCACTGTTCCACAACTGATTCTCTTAACCGCATTTATAGAGATCTCTGAGTCTGCTTCGATAATGACATTTGAGCTGTGATTTAGTTTAAGAAGCTCTAGACATTGTTCCAATGCCATTAATTCAGCCATATTATTGGTGGCTAAGCCTAAATGGTAGTGGAATGTAAAGATTATGTTTCCTTCTTCATCTCTTAACACCCCTCCATAACCTGTTGTTCCATGGTTGCTTTTTGAAGCACCATCAATATTGCATTTCAGATAACCTTTCGGTGGAGGATGCCAGAACTCCTTTTCCATTTCCAAATCTCTTTCCTTTCTGCTTAGTCCATGGTGAATGATCTCTTGCATTCCCAGATGCCTGAGAGTTCTCAATTCTTTCTCTGTGGGAGGATTCTTGGGATAAATGCGCACAGTGGTGGAAACTGTCTCCTTAATCTGTTTCAAGATCAGATCCATCAGGCGAAGAGGAGTAGTTTTTTCTTCCTTGAAAATTCTTTTATTCCTTTCTTTCCAAACATTCCAGATAATGAAGCTTGGCATAAAGGTCCAGGCAAAATTAAGGATCTCATACTCCGAAAAAAAATTTCTCCACTTGTTCAGGGTATTAATGATACTACCCTTATCTTTGTCTGTCTGTTGAAAATGGTGTCAAAAGAATCCCACAGCCAGGTGGTGTAGGTGTAGCTGTTGATAATATGCTCCATAATCTCCTCTTCAGCTTCACAAAGCTGACATCTAGAAGGCCCAATAACCCCCCTCTTCCAAATATTGTCCCAAGTTAATATTTTGTTTTGATGAACTAACCAAATGAAAAGCTTTATCTCCATCCACCCTTGGTGGCTCCAAATTTGTTGCCAGGATTTCACCAAAACACAGGGATCTAGGTTCAGGATATTTTTTTTTGCTTCCTTAATATTAACGGTACCTTATTTATTGAGGCCCCATCTTAACTGATCCTGCCCATTTGTTACCAAGATCTTCCTTTGTTTTAACATGCTCATGAGTTCCTCTGCTTTTATTTTTATGGGGTTGTTCTCTCTGCAGTCTATATTTCTCCAGTTTCTCCACTTTCCGGAGTCATGAGGAAGATTCCAGAAATCTTTAACTTTTATTAATCCTTGGGAGTCTGTTTCCTGCTTGAGGCTCATAAAGTCCTCTCTTATCAGCGTTGGTTCTTGTTTCCATTTTTCTTCCCAGAAGATAGCAAGATCTCCTGCTCTGATTTCCCAAAAATTGTTTTTTTGTACTAAGCTTCTATTTTCCCAGGCTTTATTCCAGATGTAAGAGCCTTTTATGTTTCCAGACATTCTTATAAGATCACTTGTTTGCTAGGAGCTTGCATATTTTTCTTTCCAGGTTTTAGCCCATTGAGCTTCTGGTTCTTTAACCCACCTCCACCAGAGCTTGGCTCCTAAAACGTTACTCAAAATCTCCTAATCATCTAAGCCTAGACCTCCGTGACTTTTGGGTTTACAGATTTTATCCCAAGAAACAAGGGCCCATTTCTTCCTTGTTTCCTCCTTGCCCCAAAGGAAGTCTCTCTGGATATTCCTGAATTGCTGTAAGACCCCTTTGGGAGCTGGAAGGGCTGATAAAAAGAAAACAGGGATAGATTGCAGAACGACCTTTGTCAAAATCAACCTACCAGCTAGGTTCAACGATCTGAAAGTCCATTTTTTGACTTTGTCTTGCATCTTGTTGAGCACCGGTTCCCAGATACTTTTGTGCAATGGTCTAGCTGTAAGGGGAATTCCAAAATACTTTGAAGGGAGGGAATCCCTTTGAAATCCCAGAATTCTGGAGATATTCCTCTGAATTGCAATGTTAGTATTTAAGAAAAAAAATGATTTGGAGAGATTAACTTCCATACCTGTAGCCAAGGCAAAGTCATTAAGGATTTGTTTGTACGCTGAAGCTTCTTTGACAGTTGGGGATACCTTGCAGCATGGTGTCATCCACAAATTGTTGGTGAGTCATTGCCTGTCCATTCTCCGTTAATTGGAGGCCCTTGATCTTTCCCAAGACTTTGGCTTGTTTAATGGATCTGCCCAGTCCTTCCATCATGAGGATAAAGAGAAAGGGAGAGAGTGGGTCTCCCTGCCTGAGGCCTCTGGAAGGAGTGAAGATCTCTGAGGGTGAGCCATTCACCAAAATTGAAAAGCTGGAAGAAGTAACCAGAGCCATAACCCATCTGACCCAGTTGTGATCAAACCCAAAAGCAATAAGGACCTTCTTGATGTAAATCCAGTTCACCTTGTCATACGCTTTTGCAATATCTAATTGCATGATCATACCAGCCTGCCTTTTGCTGGTAAGCGTATGAACTACCTCGTGGGCTTGAATAATGTTGTTTAGGATTTGTCTTCCTTCCACATAACCAGATTGTTCCCCTGAAATTAAAGAAGGAAGAAGAGGTTTGAGTCTGCTGGCCAAAATCTTGGATATAATTTTGTAAACCACATTACATAAAGTAATGGGTCTGAACTTGTCAGGAGTTAGGGCTGAATCCTGTTTGGGGATCAGGGAGATGAAGGATGTGTTGAGGGCTTTCAGAATAGTCTTACTTCTTTTGGAGTCCTCTACAACATTCAGAATATCCTGTTTGACAACATTCCAACAGGCCTTAAAAAAGTCTACATTAAAACCATCTGGACCTGGAGCTTTGCCATTCTGCATATCTTTGATAACCTCACTGACTTCTTCTTCGGTTACTGGTTTATTCAGGTTAAAATTATCCTCTCTAGATACCATTTTAGGGATATTTTTTGTGATTTCCTTAATGCATTGATCTCTGTCTAGATTATTTTCCTTGGTGATGCCTCTGAAATGCTGAACCAACACAGCTTCGATATTCTTATGAGAGGTCTGAAGCTCCCCATTTTCATTCAATATCGAAGAGATTCTATTGTGTGCTCTATTGGCCATAGTGTATATGTGGAAAAATTTGGTATTTCATTCACCTTCTTTGAGCCATTGAACTCTAGACTTTTGTCTCCAAAAGATTTCCTCTTGTTTGCATAAATTCTCCCATTCTTGGTTGTGTTTATCAGCTTGCTCACTTTTGACTTTATCAAAACCATCTATGATCAATGCTTGGTTTAGTTCCTGTAGTTTAATTTCCACTAATTTTTTGTCTTCGAAAATGTTACCAAAATCCTTCTTGTTCCATTCTTTGAGTCTGAGTTTCATGTGCTTTAGTCTTTTATGAAGGAGGAACATTTTAGTGCCCTGTATCTGCAGATCTTCGGACCACCATTTTTCAATGTTGCTGATGAAATCTGGGTGGGAGAGCCAGATATTCTCAAATCTGAAGGGTCTATTCCTGGGAGAATCGATCCCCTTGATTTCTAATTGAATCGGCCAGTGATCAAAGCCTCCAAAGGGGAGAACTCTAGCAGTTATTTCTTTATTAGTGAGCATCAGCTCCTCTGAGATCAAAAATCTGTCTAACTTGGAGGCGACCTGGGCCTCACCTCCTCTTTTGTTATTCCAAGTAAAAAGGCCATTGTGCGTTTCAAAGTCAACCAGTTTCATATCTTCTGTGAAGGATTGGAATGCTACTGAATCTTTACTTAGCATTCTGGTACCTCCTCTTTTTTTTCTAAAAGAGATTTAATCATGTTAAAATCTCCTCCCATGACCCAAGGTATTTCTTCATGTCTGCTTCTAAGATCTACCAGGGAGTCAAGAAATCTGAGTTTCTCATCTATTCATTGAGGACCATAAACATTCGTAACTAGGAAGGTGTCCGACACCCCCACTGGTTGAATGATAACTGATAAATAATTTCTTGATGCCTCTGCATCTATTATGTTGACTTTTTGGGGGTTCCATAGAGTGAGAATGCCCCCAGCTGTGTTCTCTGCTTTAACTTCTAGAAACTCAAATCTATTAAGCCATTTGCTATGGATTTGTTTTAATTTCTGAATGGAGCATTTTGTTTCTTGAATGAAGATTATGTCTGGCGTTGCTAGTTTCATTCTGTTACTTAGCATTCTTTGTTTTCTTTTACTACCTCTGATATTCCAAGATATGAACTTCATAATTAAAGATTTGTAAAGGAGTAACTGGTTAGATCTTTCATCTTACCCGAATCTATCATTAGCTTTCCACACTCCATCAAGAGCTCATTTTGTTTTTTCCTACCCCTCTTCTTTCCTGGGTTTCTAGTAGCTAATCCTAGAGTTGATTTCATTGTTTTCACCCCTCTGTGCTCCTGTTTGTGAATGTTTTTACCTTTATCCAACCCTCTTTCCTGAGTTTTCCATAAAAACAACTGTTGTATTCTGTTGCATTCTTCTTGAGGCAGTGAATCTATTCCTCCTTTGGTTCCCTGCATCAAGAATCCTTCCAGATCCAGGTTTTCCTTATCGAGAATTTCTTGTAGTTCATGATCTTCCAGATCTGTTTCACTTTGGGTCATTTCCTGGTCCATCTCCATTTATGTTTCACTTATCATCACCTCTTTTTGAGAACCAATATCTTGAGATTGTTTGTTGTCCTCTTCTTTCTCTTTTTCTTTAGTACCTTCCTCCTGATATTGGTTCTCTCTTGTGATTTCCTCATTCTCTTCCAGCACTTGAAACTTGTTCTGACTGACCTTCTGCCCCTTGTTATGTTGTTTCTTTAGCCCCTTTTTTCCTCCTTTTCCTCTACCTGCCACTTTCTGAAAGCTTTTTGTGTCCTTCGTTGTATTAAGTTTACCTTTGTTGTCTGCTTTACTGAGAGGGAAGTCTCTGAACAGATGTCCATGTTCATGGCATCTACGGCATCTGAAAGGGATATGCTCGTAGTCCACTGTCTGCACCCACTCCTCATCAAAAACTTCCAAGATAACTTCATCCGGAAGCGCTCCTGACAGATCCATTTCCACACATATCCTTGCAAAGGAGGTATATTTTCCTCTTCTTGTGGCTTCAGAAGCTTTGACAAAACGTCCTAGTTTATTGCCAATGGTAGCTAGCGATTCAGTTTGCCAATAATCAAGAGGTAGAGAATAGAGCCTTACCCAAACTGGAACTAAAGAGAAAGTCTCCCGCTCTGGGACAAAGTTCATCCTCCATGGCCTCATATAGAGACCGACTGCTGCAAAAAAGTAGGGTCCTCCTTCGAATATTCTGTCTTTATCTTCAATGTTGAAAACACCACTATGAAGAATCCATTTGACCCAAGATGTAGTTCAATGCTTCCTTTTGGTTTCCAGTGATACTTGATCCACGTTTATAAAGCTTTTTCAGTGGGCCATAGTCCCATGAATTTACAGATAATGGCGTAGGTCCCCATGTGTTCCCTGTGCGCCTGCAGAGAAAGATCATTTAATATTATTCTAGAAGTGATTTCTGCTTTTGGTTTGCAAGGTCCTTTTTTTTTTGTCTCTTGAACCCTAACTTTTGTCTTCTTCCTCTTTGTCCTTTGTGCTGCTGTTTTCCTTGGTTTTGGTCCCATCTATTTCCTTTTCTTTATCCCTGTTCCTTTCATTCACACCACCTCTGCTGTTCCCCATCGGTGATTTACTTCTGCTGGCAACAACTTCTTTGTAGGAGGGAGCCGAGCTCCCTCCTCCGCCGCCCTCCATTAGAGACGAACCCTGCTGTTTTCTGTAACCCTAGTCGCTTCGGCTCTCCCGCGTTTTTTCCTCCGAGTGCCTTCAATCGATCAAGTATCTCTCCAAATGCTAATTAGTTATTATATTATTACTAATAACTCTCATTATTTTTAATAGTATTTATATTATTATAAATAAAAATATATATAATTATTAAAAAATAGTTTTTTATAATAATTAAAAATTTAATCATTTGTTTATAATAACATTAGAGCATTATAAAAATTATTAAAGGATTATAATAAAAAAATTTAAATATTGTTATAAATTATGAAAGAACACTATTGATAATAATAATTATTATAATAAAAAATTTAGGTTTTAATTTATTAGTGGCCGACCTTTCTCTTCCTTAAAACAAATTATCTTATAACTATTTATCCTCTGATTAAGCTCTTCTATTATCATCATTCAAAATAGTCCTGATGATGGATCCCTATTGGGATTTGAAACGTTGACAAAATATGGTTATTACTGTGGATACTCCGAAGCTTAACTCAACAAAAATGAAACACAGATGTCTAAAATCCAGAATGTTCAAAATATACAAAATATTAGCAATAACTTTGTATACATTAACCACTTACTAAAATAGTTATTCGCTCTAGTGGGGTCTCCACATATATCATGTACAAAAAAAGTTGTGTGGATTAAGAAGTGTGGAAAATGCAGACCACTCTGGAACAATAGAGTTACGTGTTCAAATGTAGAACGTATGGAAGAATATGTGCAATTGTCGTTGTGAAGAGAAAGCAGTGTGAAACAAGCAATGTGGATGACATACAAACCTCTCTAAAAAAATACAAAAAGATATTCAAAAATATGAATATCACCAATAATATCATATATGTCAATTTCTTACTAAAATATTGACAATAAAATCCTTTAGTGGATGAAATGTGAACTTCTCTACACAATAGAGTCACGTGTCTAGATATAGCACATACATAAGAAGTTGTGCAGTCATTGTTGTACAGAGAAAATAGTGTGGGACAAGCAATGTGGATGAAATATGAACCTCTCCGCACAAATACAAAAAGATATTTGGGAATACGAATATCACCAATAATATTGTATACATCAACACATATAGCTTTGACTCTACAAAAAGATTTATGCAAAATAATCAACTAAATAATGGTAAATAGAGAAAAACAAGCGAGGGCCAAGACACAAATGTGGATGAAATACATACCTCTTCGCACAAATGCAAGAATATACACCAATAATATCATATACATCATTTCCTTACTAAAATATTAGCAATAAAATCCTTTAGAGAACAAAATGCGGACCTATCTAGACAATAGATTTTATGTGTCCAGATATAGCATGTACAAGAGAAATTGTGCAATTTTCGTTGTGTGAAGCAAACAGTGCAGAACAAGAAATGTGGATGAAATACGAACATCTCCACACAAATACAAAAATATGTTTGGAAATACGAATATGATGCAGGTGCATTAAGCCAAGCACAAAAAAATCATAAGTTATTAAAGTCAAACCAAGAGCCTAGCAATGTGATGGATTGATCACATGTCAAGGCTAGAACATTTAAAGTTTATTTGTGAAAAGTTTTTGATATTTAGTTAAGATTAGTTAGGAATATCTAGTTAAAAGAAATGATTTTATAGCTAGTAGGTAGTTAGGGCTAAGGGAAATTGGTTCACATCCATGAACTCATTTCTTGGACAATTGTTTTTAGTTTTTGGGGAGAGAGGAGGAACATTTTTGGGTGCTGGAAGTTTTGGTGTGAGATTGAAGTTAATTGAACAACATTTCTTAAACCAGTGGCTTTTTGTATCAACAAATCGAATTTGTAAGTGTGTGTGAGATAGTTATTTGCATATGTGTTTGTGAGCTTTGTGAACCATAATATGAATATTTGGAGATTGAAATTGATTTTGTCTTTAAATTGCTGTGTTGAATGAGGAATTCCTACACTGTATTTTCTCTCTTGTTTACATTTAAATGAGAACCTAGAGAATCATATTTTAGCTAATATTCTAAGCCATTACTTTTGCATCCAAGATTGTGTATTGGAAAGAGTCATTTTACATTACAGATTCGAGAATACAGAGTACTCTGTATCAAGCCAAAAAAAGAAAGAAAATTCGTAAAGGAAAACTGTCATCAAATTTTCGGATCAATTTATGATCAAAGGAAGACAAAATTCAAAACTCTGGCATCTGGGTTTTGTGCAGAGCAAGGTCCATTTGGTAACTCTCAAGCGATTTTCCAAAGCAATCCTTGGTTAGGGAGTTAAGAAGGGATCTTTAAACTGTGTTTTACAGACTGCATGGCAGGAAAAAAATGGTTTGTTGTTCCTCTTGTAAAATCATTGTAGTTTGTTGTGGGAGAAATGATTTGTTGTTCCTCCTGTAATAGCACTTTAGTTTTCTATGAGAGAAATGATTTGTTTTTCTTCCTGTAACAACACTGTAGTTTTCTATGATAGCAATGATTTGTTGTTCCTCCTGTAATAACACTGTAGTTTGCTGAGAGAGCAATGATTGTTGTTCCTCCTGTAACAACACTGTAAGCTGCTAAAATAGTAGCCATCAATTTGTGGTATCATAGCCTTAACATTGTTGGTCTCTATAGTATATATAGATGAATAGGAGAGCAAGAAAGGCACGAGGTCGTAGAGGCAAACCCGCGGGTAATGCAGAAATATGGGAAGAGATAAGGAGACTATAAGTTCAGTTAGAAGCCATGGAAGTAGGGAGACAACGAGATCCTAAAGGTGGAGATGTTAGTGAGGCTGAAGAGGAACTTGAAGAAGAAGGAGCATCACCTGTTGAAGAAGTTGCTGAGATTAAATTGTTGAGAGCAGTATTGGGCTCAAGTTCAAGGCCAAAACTTGAAATCTCTTTTTATGATGGAAGTTTGAAAGATGAGAATCTACTAGATTGGATCAGTGAGATGGACAAGTATTTTGAGTACGAGGAAATTGACAAGGATAAGAGAGTCAAGTATGTTGTGACAAGGTTGAAAGGCCATGCTGCACTATGGTGGGACAATGTATAGGCTGAAAGAAGGAAGAAGCACAAACCATTGATCATGAACTGGGATAGAATGGTGGAAAATATGAAGAGTAAGTTCTTGCCAAAGGATTACCAGCTAAATCTTTACAAACAGATGCAAAATCTTAAACAAAAGATAATGACAGTGACAAAATACACCGAAGAGTTTTACAAGGTGAATTTGAGATCAAACTATGTAGAAGATACCGTGGAAAAGACAACAAGGTATATCAATGGTTTGAGGCCATATATTCAAGATGAAATCAACATAATTTCTCCAAGGACAATAGAGGAAACATACAAGTGCGATTTGAAGGCAAAAGAAAAGATAGTTAGGAAGAAAATATCTGGCAGAGGACGTGGTTTTTCCAAAGGGAAAGGACAGACAAATGGAAGAGGAAAGTTTCCTACACAAAATAATGGTGAAGGAAACTCAAATCAACAAGGGTAGTCAAATAAAAAAGGTGGCAACAGAGGAGGAAGACCTTACCAAAGAGGTAGAGGTCGAGGAAGAGGCAGAGAGACTGTTTACCGGTGTTACAGATGTAACAAATTGGGTCACCGATCTTTTGAATGTCCCGAGAATGAAAATACAGGACAACAAGGTGCATACATAGCTCAAACCAAAGCAGTAGAGGCACAAGTACCTGAGATAAAGAATGTGCCAGAGATTGGAGAGGTGTTGATGATGCACAAAGTCCTATTAAAACCAAAAAATGAAACTGTTGAACCAGCCCAAAGGAAATCCTTATTCAAGACAATGTGTAAGGAAAAAAGAAAATGTTGCAAATTGGTGACTGACAATGGAAGTACTGACAATCTAGTTTCCCAAGAAATGGTGGAAAAATTGGGATTGAAAAAGATTAAGCACCCACACCTTATAAGGTATCGATGTTGCAAAAAGGACACCAATTGTTGGTGCATGAACAAAGTGAAGTTGAGTTTCAGACAGGCAGGTATAAAAACAAGGTTCTCTGTGATGTAATGCCAATGGATGCTTGTCACATTCTTTTGTGTCACCCATGGAAGTTTGATAGGAAGGTGACACATGATGGAGAGAGCAATTGTTATAAGTTCAAAAAGCATGTAATCAAGCACACTCTTGTACCATTGAAAGAGGAAGGTAAAACTGAAACAAGCAGCCCAAAAGAACTACTACTTAGTGGAAAGGAACTTCTACAATAGATGGAAGAAGAAGAGGTAAGCTATGCAGTGATTTGCAAGCCAAAGGTAGTACTTATGCACACTGAAATTGTAGATTTACCTATTGAAGTTCAGGAGTTGTTGCATGAGTTTCATGATATTGTAGTTGATGAATTTCCAAGTGAGTTGCCACCCAAAAGAAGCATCAGTCATCACATAGACTTGATACTGGGAACATGTCTTCCGAACAAGGCTACATATCAGATGACACCCAAAGAGAATGAGGAAGTGAGGAAGCAAGTCCAAGAATTGTTTGACAAAGGATTAATAACAGAAAGTTTGAGTCCGTGTGTCGTACCTACAGTACTAAGTCCAAAGAATAGTGGAGAATGGAGAATGTGCACTGACTCTAGAGCAATCAACAAGATCACCATTCGTTAAAGGTTTCCATTTCCACGGATGGATGATATGATGGATTTATTGGGTTGAGCAACTTACTTCTCAAAGATTGACCTGAAAAGTGGTTATCATCAAATTTGGATCAAAGGAGGTGAGTGGAAGACAACTTTCAAGACCAATGAAGGCTTGTACAAGTGGATGGTCATGCCATTTGGCTTGTCAAATGCACCTAGTACCTTTATGCGGCGGATAAATGAAGTCTTGAAGGAGTTCATTGGTAAGTTTTTCATTTTTTACTTGGATGACATTTTAATTTTCAGTCAAACTAAAGAAGAGCACTTAAGACATTTGAAGTATGTTTTAGAGAGATTGCAGCAAGAAAAGTTATTGATTAACATGAAGAAGTGTTATTTTATGAAGAGTGAGCTTGTATACTTGGGTTTTATCATTTCTAAGGATGGCTTGAATATGGATTTGGAAAACATAGAAGAAATTGTAAATTAGCCCTCACCTAAGAATATTTTTGAGGTGAGAAGTTTTCATGGCTTAGTTAGCTTCTACAGAATTTTTTTCGGGAATTTTAGTGGCATTTGTGCACCTATAATTGACACCATCAAGAAGAATAGGAAACCATTTTATTGTCATTTAATAATAATAATAATAAATAAATAAATTCAACTATTGAAGAAGAAGATCACTAATACGCCAATGTTGAAGTTGCTAGACTTCAATCGGCCCTTTCAAGTGAGATGTGATGCTAGTGGAAAATCCATTGGAGCTGCACTGAGCCAAGAAGATAAGCCCGTTGCATATTTTAGTGAGAAGTTAAATGAGTCAAAACAAAAATACTCTTTCTACGAAAAAGAATTTTATGCAGTGGTTCAAGCTTTAAAGCATTGGAGGAATTACTCGATGCCTAATGAGTTTGTTCTATACACGGATAATTATGCCTTACAATACATTATGCAGTGACATAAGTTAAATCATAAACAAGAAAAGTGGGTGGAGTTCCTTCAAAATTTCACTTTTGTTTTGAAGCACATTAGTGGGAAGGCAAATAAGGTTGCCTATGCCTTGAGTAGGAGATGCTTAATCATGCAGGAAAGTCAAATACAAATTTTAGGCTTTGATTATTTGAAGGAATTATATGACATTGACGCTGATTTTAAAGAAGCTTTTGCAACATGTAAAAATCCAGTCAATAGGGACAACAGTCGATGGAAAGAGTTTATGTTGCAAGATGGGTTGTTGTTCAAGAACAATCAGTGATGTATTACCAATTTCTCAATGAGGGAAAACTTGGTCCAAGAAAAGCATAATGGCGAGTTTTCTAGACACTTTGGTGTTGAGAAAACACTTGAAAAACTGAGTCACTTATATTTTTGGCCTAAGATGAAAGCATATGTACAAAGGTACGTGAGTAAGTGTAGGGTATGTCAACAAGAGAAAGGGAGAAGTCAGAATGCTGGACTATGCATGTCATTACGCATTCCCAACCGACCTTGGGATTCGATGAGTATGGACATTGTTTCGGGTTTACCACGAACAGAACGAGGTAATGCTTCAATCCTTGTCATTGTGGATAGATTTACTAAGATGGCTCATTTCGTTCTATGTTTAAAACTATTGATTCCACCCATGTGGCTAATTTATTTTTTGATGAGATTGTTCAGTTGCATTGTTTTCCAAAAGGTATAATCTCTGACAGAGACACAAGATTCACCAATCATTTTTGGAGGACCTTGTGGAAAAAACTTGGCACTAGGTTAAATTTTAGCTCAACCTATCATCCACGGGCTAATGGGAAAATAGAGGTTGTAAATAGGTGTTTGGGTAATTTTTTGAGGAGTTTAGTAGGTGACCAACCAAAGTAGTGTGATCATGTGCTAGCCTAGGCTGAGTTTTCATATAATGACTCACCAAATAGAAGCAGAGGAAAGAGTCCATTTTAGATCTTGTATGGCATGCATCCAAGGGGAATTTGTGAGCTAAGATACTTGGGAAAGATTGAGCATATAAGTGTTGATGGAGAGGATTTTGCAACAACCATGAGTGAGATGCACGAGCAAATAAAACAAAGATTACAGTATAAAAGCAATGAGAAAATGTACACAGGAAAGAGGTAAACATTGAAGTGGGAGATGTGGTCCTAGATCACCTAAGAAAGGAGAGGCTTCCAAGGGGAGAATATAACAAATTGAAAGTAAAGAAGATATGACCTTGTAAGATCCTTCGCAAGTTTTTAGCAAATGTTTATGAGCTAGAGTTACCTCCAGGAATTGGAATTTCACCCATTTTTAATGTAGCTAATTTGTATCCCTACACAGTTGGTGATGCAGATCAAGCTTCTGAGAATATTGACCAAGATGAAGGAAAGGAACAATAGTGGCTGAAGCAAATGCTTGTGGCGAAGACTTTAAAGGCTGAACATATTTTGGATACACCTGTTTCCAAGAAGACCAGAAGGAAGAATATTTGGAATATCTTGTGAAGTGGAAAGACCGTCTGATGGAGGATTCTACTTGGATGGATGAAGCAACACTACAGAAATCAGGTCATTCCATAGAAGATCTTATGAGAAGGAGCTCATAAAATTTTCTTTCTTGGGGATTCTGATGCAAGTGCATTAGGCCGAGAACATAAAAATGATAAGTTATTAAAGTCAGACCAAGAGACTAGCAATGATATAGATTCATCAAATGTCAAGGCTAGAACATTTCAATTTTATTTGTGATTTTTTTTTTAATATATTTAATTAAGATTGGTTAGGAATATCTAGTTAAAAGAAATCATTTTATAGCTAGTAGGTAGTTAGGGCTAAGGGAAATTGGTTCACATCCATGAACTCATTTCTTGGACAGTGGTTTTTAGTTTTTTCAAAGGGAGGAGGAACATTTTTGGGTGCTGGAAGTTTTGATGTGAGATTGAAGTTAATTGAACAACATTTCTTAGACCCATGGCTTTTTGTATCAGCAAATCGAATTTTCAATTGTGCATGAGACAGTTATTTGCATATGTGTTTGTGAGGTTTGTGAACCATAATATTAATATTTGGAGATTGAATTGATTTGGTATTTAAATTGCTATGTTGAATGAGAAATTCTTGCACTATATTTTCTCTATTATTTACATTTAAATGAGAACCTGGAGAATCATATTTCAATTAACCTTCTAATCCAATACTTTTGCATCCAAGATTGTGTGTTGGAAAGAGTCATTTTACATTACAGATTCGAGAATACAGAGCACTACGTATCAAGCCAACAGAAGAAAGAAAATTCCTAAAGGAAAACCTTCATCAAATTTGCGGGTCAATTTCTAATCAAAGGAAGACCAAATTTGAATTCTGGCATCTAGGTTTTGTGCAGATCAGGGTCTATTTGGTAAATCGTGAGCAATTTTCCAAAATGATCCTTGGTTGAGGAGTTACAAAGGGATCTTTAAACTATGTTTTTATAGTCTGTGTGGCTAGAAAAAAATGATTTGTTGTTCCTCCTGTAATAGCACTGTAGTTTGTTGTAAGAGAAATGATTTGTTATTCCTCCTGTAACATCAATGTAGTTTGTTTTGAGAGAAATGATTTGTTGTTCCTCCTGTAACAACACTGTAGTTTGCTATGAGAGAAATGATTTGATGTTCCTCCTGTAATAGCACTGTAGTTTGCTGAGAGAGCAATGATTGTCGTTCCTCTTGTAACAACACTGTAAGTTGCTGAGATAGTAGCCATCAATTTGTGGCCCATTAGAATATCACCAATAATATTTTATATGTTAATTGCATACTAAAATATTAGCAATAAAAGCCTTTAGTTGACGAAATAGATGAGACAAAAAAGTCAATGAAATACATACCTCTCCGCATAATAGATTTATGTATGTAGATATAGCATGTATGGAAGAAGTTGTGCAGTTGTCGTTGTGCGGAACAAGCATGGCTGAGACACAAATTTAGATGAAATATGGACCTCTTTTCACAAATACAAAATGATAAATTCAGAAATATGAATATCACCAATAATATTGTTTATGTCAATTTCTTACTAAAATATTAGCAATAAAAGCCTTTACTGGACGAAATATGGACCTCTTCGCACAATAGAGTTATGTGTCCAAATATAGCACATACGAATGAAGTTGTGCAATCATCATTGTCGGGAGAAAGAAGTGTGGAACAAGTGTTACACAACATTTTGTCACTGTCCCTATACTCCCCATTCCTCGATCTTGGAGGACCTCTATAGTGAACTCTATATGTTTTCCCATCCTGAAGAGAATGCCTTTACATCCCTATTCATGTGCAGAACATTCCCCTCTTGCATCATTTCCCAAGAATCTTCCTTCAATCCCATTTTTCAAGACTGGCGCTAGTGCTCAATTCCTTCCCCGCACTGATTTGCAAAGTTTAAAACCAAGACTAGCATTGAACAATGCAAGTGAGCCTTTCATCACTCGCACCGACCCTGTTTTGGCAAGTTTTTAAAAATGGAGTCGAAGCTTCCAGCTCTAGAAGCTTCGTGAATGGAAGTCTAGTAAATGGTTGAGCAAGATAGAGCCAAGAGAGTCTTTTTGGGCTCCTTTCCCCTATTAAGATGGAACAAACCATAAGGTATAAGGCCTCTCCCACCATAAGAGGATCCATTTCCCCTTCATCAAAGCTATATAAACTCCCCGTTTCACACCCTCAGCTAGCTAATGAAAGGGCTGAAATAATCTGCAAATCTTGAGAGCCATATTGAGAACCTTAGCCTTCTATTTTTATGTGTGAAGGGAGAATTAGCTTGTTGTGTTTGGTTTGAAACATAAGGAAAGAGGCCTTGAACTTCCATTGTGTCGAGGGTGAATCATGAGATGCTTCTAGTGGTGCTAGAACCTGGACATGCCAAAGGGAACGTGCAACATCAAGGCTCAGGTTGTATTTCTCTTTGAGTTTTATTAATACATCTAATGGTTTATTTCCTACATTGAGTGTCATATTACATTTAATGGCTTAAGATTCATTGCCTTTTTAATTAGATTGAATGCAATTGTATGCTATCATGTTTGTTGTTGCCTCTTGTGTGTTTGTTTTAGGTATTTGAATGGAAAGAACGAAAGGAAGCTAGAGCAAAGAAGCGAGATCACCATCAAGCAGATTAGCGTTCTATGAGGTAGGCCCTCTTATTCAATTTTAGTCTAAGGAATTTTACATTAGATTGTTCTGTTTGTGGCTAGACCCACTCTTGGGCTAGAGGGATCACCTTTGTCCATAGAGGATATTTACCTACTCCACAAATTGGCGACCATACTTGGGATCATCCATCTCTTTGGATTGTTTTCATTTCATGATTTGTGTTGACTTTGTTGTATCACTCTTTCTTTTTGGTTTTTTTTGCTTTACACTGTCTTCTGCCTAGAGCCTTGAATTTAGAGTGACAGATCTGGTATTAATCTCTAAAAAAATATTTTTTTTCCATGAAATCCTCTATCAACGTTGTTTATTTTTTTATAGTCGTGCCGACCAACACGATTTACTCTTAAAAAGTCGTGTCGTACCCCTTGTGGTGCTTGTTGTCAGTTAAGCACTCGCGCTGATTCCTATAGGTTAAGATTAGAGTTTCTCCTGAACCATTGCTAGTGTGTCCTACCCTCATAAGTTATGTTTCTTGGCTCGTTTGCCTATATTCTCCCTTGCTAGAAAGCTTCGTTATCTTGATTTGTTTGCTTGATTGGTTTGAGTTTGCCTTGCTTTATTTTTTGAGTTTTTGGATGGTTTGTATCCCTAAGGCATCTAGGTCATCATCCATTCAACTGTTTGTTTTCTCATCAATTCAAGTTGTTGGTTAGGCCACCCTCTGATGTGTTAAGTCTAGCCCTGTGTGAAGTTATTTTTTATGTTTTCTTTCAATCCCTCAATCAGTGCTATTTTTGGCCAAATAGTCACGTCGATCAAGCCTATCAGCGCTAGTTGTAGCCTGGCCAGTCATGCTGTTCGTGCCAATCAGTGCTAGTTTCAGCCCAAAAAGCGTGTCGGTCTCTGAGTTAAGAAAAAAACATAGTTTTCTTCCCATTCCAGTGCTAGTGGGTCCTGATCCTCAAACTCTCTTCTTCTGCCCAGAAGTGACTAGGATGCTTTATTTGTTGGCTTTGATTGATTGATTGATTGACTTGAAGTTTCATTGCTTGATTTTTTGAGTTTTTTGGATGGTTTCTACGATCCTAGGGCATCTAGCTCAATTACCGTTCATTTGTTAATTCACTCATAATTTCAAATTTCTGATTTACTCCTTTGTTTAATCCATCTTTTGGTCACAACATCTTCATTGCTTCATTTTCAATTGGGTGAGTGAAAGAGTCTCATTTGTTCTCTTATTTCGAGTGTCTCTTTTCTCCTTCCAAGCATAGATTACATTGCTTGGTTTCTCAATTGAAGCATTTATGTGTTTGGTTTGTTCGATCCAGGGAAGAAGTTGCTTTTAGTTTCATTTATCATGATTTGGATTTGATTGATGCTTGTTTGTTTGGAATTGTGAATTTTTCATTAAAGTGATGTATGTGAAAGATTCATTTTGCATTTTATGAAAAGAAGAACATCATTCTATTTTACGTAAGAGAAAATGTTGCATTAGTACCGTCATTGAGAGGCTAGAATTACATCATCATAAGCATTGGAAATGAAATGAAACTTCTTTTGTTGTTAAGGGAAGATTAAGTGAATTTAAGACATGCATTAGTGAAAGATTTCATTATTTAATTGTTGCATTGATTGTGTGCTCTCTATCCCTCAATTAGCGTTAAATTTCATCGAAGAGAGATTTATTTTCTCCTATAGCTGCATATAGGAGATTCATATGACAACGGTAGGGTCTTGGAATTGAAACCTAATTCAAGATCAACCATTGAAATTTATTGAATTAACCTAAGGAAGTATTGAAACTTAATGCTAAAATTTAGTGGTCTAGGCTAGGGACGTGTTCCGACGTCTTTAAACCTGGCAACTGTCGTTCGCTTCGGCATTGGACAGCGCTAGTACAAACTTGTGCTCCTCGTACCATCGTGTATATAAAGGGAGACCCCACTAGGTTTACAATCCTTTATCCATAGGAAGTCGAGTCTACCACCTTGTAAATGTGATACACCAAACACAGCATTCAGGGAGATTGCCTGCTCATATTTTTCGGTTCGTCGGGAGGTATTCTACAGTTCATGGTTACCTGGTAATCCTTTTGCCTAGATTATCTTGAGTAGTCATTTTGATATTTTTTGACTCTTTAAATTTGAAAAGATCATCGAGCACTTGTCCTTTTGAGCTCGTTAACTCTGAAAGAGACTAGAGTCGCCTTTCACCCTTTTCTCAACTCTTAAAATATGAAAATGAAAAGTTTTGTTTCACTGTCTTAAAATTAACTGCCCACGAAATATTCCTGGTTAAATTTATCTTCCTTAGTGATTATTTAGGGTCGATTCCAATGGAAATATTTCCGGAGTTTACCAGTCAAGGATTCCCCTCCGATGGGAGTCCTGGTCCTTTTCCTTCTTTTGGAAATGATTGCACTCCTTATATGGCAACGCTGTCCCTTCCTGAGTTAACTATTGGATTACTGGTCTGGTTATTTTCGACCTCGGTGGTCCTGAGTGTCCCAACTTCTATCCATCCATCTTCTTCACCTGAAAAAAACCATGTTAATTCTAAGGTTGACCTCTCGCCTTCTTCCCCTATTTCTTCATATTCCTCTTCTACTTCGCCTAGTGAAAGTTTGAAATCCAGTGACCAGGAGGCTAAGAAGAAGAAGAAGAAGAAGACAAATAATAAGAAGTCATATGAGCGAGAGGCCAACCATGTAGCTATTGCTCCAAATGCACTTCCCGTCGACAAACCTTTCGATCCTTTGCGGAAAGTAAATTTCCCTTTCCAGCTGTGTAAGGGTGACCATCTCCTTCGAGACTATCCTGGTATTCCCAAAGTCTTATAGGTATGGTCTCAAAATCTTGATCGACCATCCCCATCGACCTCTGGAGATCATGTCGATGCCACACCCTCGGCTAGCGATGTAAGAAGAAGGGAAAAATTAAATTCCCTTGTAGGTTATGTGAAGGGAAGCATCTTCTTCACCTTTGTCTTCTTATGGATAAAGCTTCCGAAATTTTGGAAAACCTTACAGCTTCTCACACCCAAATCCCTGTTGGTTATCATAGGCTTTCTTCTGACCCTCTCCTAGTTGGTAAAGACTTGGATTCATCTCTTGCCCATCATACTCTTCCTAAGCATGACTCTCTTCTATATGTTCCCGACCAACCATTAGTTAGAAAGAGTGTTGACTTGGCTCCGCCTTCAGTTTTTCACTTTGTTCCCTAAGAGAGTGATGATCATCCTGCTCATGTTCTTCTCATCTCCTTAGATTCTCATGAATTGAAGAGTGACCCTCCCGTCCTATTTGTTCAAGAGAGTCCTTCTCCTATTCTTGTAAAGCATAGGACAATCCTATGATACCCCCACCAAGTAGTTCTATTGTTTCTTTTGATTGGAGTCAATTGGCTGTATTCCGCCTTCCATCTTATGTGCCATTCCAGATCATAGTACAAGCCTATAATATGGTAGTACATGGCACTGTTTTAGATGAAGGCACGTCTATTAGCATCATGTCTTCTACTACTTGGCAAGCTTTGGGTTCCCCATAGCTTGTGCCTGTCACCTAGAATCTGCTGGCCTTCAATGGAGGAACCAACTAGCCCTTAGGGATCCTTCCGAAATTCCCTATTACTTTGGGAGGAAAGACCGTCTATATAGATGTGATGGTAGTCCAAGGTCCCTTAGATTTCAATCTTCTCCTTGGATGCGGATATGTTTATGTCATGGGAGCTCTTATTTCTTCGCTTTTCCGTGTGCTTTTTTTTCCACATGAGGGGAGAATAGTGACCATTGATCAATTGTTGTTCGTTGATCACCAGGTGCCTGCAACCATCGTCCCCTATTGGTCCTTGTTTGTAAGCAGTGCCCTCCCCACCATAGGTCAATTATGGGGATACCCGTTTCGTATCCACATCTACTGATGATCACACAAATGGTATAGTACATTATGTACTGGGGGCATTGGAACTCGATCTGTCTTTGGTACTAGTTGACATGTATTCCTCCCAGAGCGTGGTTCTCCCATCTAGTGAGGACCTCTTAGGAGCCATGTTGTCGTATGGTCCATGAACAAATTAGTGAGCATAGTTCCTTGTCTTTTGTCAAGCTCATTAAAAAATGAAACAAGGAATGTGAGCATAGTTCCTTGTCTTGTGTCAAGCTCGTTAAAAATGAATCAAGGAGACTGAGGATAGTTTTTTCCTGAGGATAGTTCTTTTTTTGTGTCAACCACGTTAAAAAATGTAACAGATTTCAAGGATAGTTTGTTTGTGTATCAACCTTGTTAAAAAATGAAACAAAGTGATGGAGCATGGTTCCTAGTCTTGTGTCAATCTCCTTAAAAAATGAAACAAGAAGTCTTAAGGATAGTTCTTTTTCTGTGTCAACCTTGTTAAAAAATGAAACAACTCCCTTTTCCAAATCGAGTATTTGATTGAGACCTCGTCAAATTCCAGTCGAGTCTTTCCTTGATCTCAAAAGTGAAGCTTCATTCCATCCACCTTTTAGCAACCTGATGTCTACTTTGGTAAATGAAATGAAGTTTGGGGGGAATGTGCCTTGGCTCTCATCATGCTGGGGCATGCCATTTTTTCATCCAAGCATAGTTTTTGGTTTCAAGCTTGTGTAAAAATGAAACCAAATCCAAGCATAGTTTTTTCTCATGTTTCAAGCTTGTGTAAAAATGAAACCATTCCCACTTTACATCTTGTGATTTCCATTTTTATTAGCCTCTCCCTTCAGATAAGCATTTGTTTTTTCTCCATTCCATCGCCACCATCTCTTTCGCCGATCATTCGCTTTCACTTGGTTGTTTTACCCTTTCTTGAGGAATCGCAACGATGAGTGGTTTTACTAGCCAACCTCTTGACCTCTTAGTTTTTGAGCAGTTCCACCATAACCGGAACCAATTGTTACCCTTTATACCACTCATTCCTCCAAGTCAAGCCACCTTTAATCTCTTTTCTAACTCATAAAAAATGAAAATATTGCCGAGTATTTTTCCCTTTTAGACTCGTTAAAGAAAATAAAAGCAGGGAGTCATCTTTGAGCTCTTTTCTGACTCTCAAAATATGAAAAGATTTCCGAGCTCTTGTTGTTTTCAACTTGTTAAAGGCTGCGAAATGTCGTTTACCCAGTATATGTTTAGCCCTTTTTTCGAGCTAGGAAAAACTATTTACGAAAAGGGTACTCCTTGGCTGACATGGTCAAGCGGTTCTCTCAAGTATTGTTTTCTACCTTTTCAGGATTGAGAGACATAACTGTATGAAAAGGGACCTTTTGGATTTTTCTTTTCCTTGTTTTTTCCAAACTCTCTAAATATGAAAAATATACCGAGTTACACCTTTGTGGAACTCGTTAAAAAATTAAACGACATCAGATTCGTCACCATGACAGACTTGAGCTTCTCCTTCCTAGGGCTCGTTAATCTTACTAGGTCGGATTCATCTGAAAGATAGACTTATAGTGCAAGCACATGCTATCCCCTTCAAGCTTGCGATAAAAAATAGTTGGGGTACCTGTCAGAAATGGTGGGGGAAAATGGGAAATTCTATCAGTTGTCTCAGTAGCTGACTCTTGAACATGACACTTTCTACTTCGTGTCGGGTTGGGATATCCACACTTCATCGTTGACTTTCCTGGGTTGGGTTGTTCTTTTTTTCCTTTCCATTTGATCTCTGCCACATCATCATGACCTTCGATCCTATGGATCCAAAAGTTGCCAGACCCCGGAGTCGTATCACCGATATTTTCAAGAGTTATCCTTCTATAGTTACACTCATTCTTGATTATCTGTATCATCCATAATAATTACATCCCTTTGTCTCGCGTCAATGATGTGTGATACATCATAGCGCTCCTTAGACAAGGTCACTTCCTCTTGACTTTAGCTCATTATTTGGGAAGTTGGCCGAGAGACTCCTTTCCAGTACCTTGGAGATTGCATGCCCTAATGGAAAGTTCTTCACACTTGACGATAATTTCACATCATTGGCATTCGATCAGGTGATTTCACGGGTGTTCGACTTTAGTTCCTTATTCACATTCCATGGATTGTGCTACTGGTACCTTCAGATCCATCATCATTATTGGTGGTTTCTCTCACGCTTATTAACGATTCACATCATTGACTTGCAATCAAGTGATTTTCTAGCATGTTCGACTTCAACACATCTATTCACATGTTAGAATTTGTACTTTGATTGGGTCGTGTTGGAGCGCAAGACCCTGGGCTCAAATTACTAAAGTCTAGGTTGCAAGGCGATGTGACATGATCATGCTGATATACATGTCTCTTTCAGATGGATGGCTGCGACCATACCATGAGTTGTTATATGTGATCCTTCTCATTATTGGATGGCTGCGACCATACCTTGGGTTCGATATGATCCTCCTTATTGGATGGCTGCACCCATACCTTGATTCCATTTACATGATCTTTCTATGGATGGATGCACCCATACCACAATTCATGTATCATTTATCAGAGTTTTCAGTGATGTATATGTATCTATGCTTGCTTGCAGGTTTTCCGATGGCTGTCTTCAGTTCCACGCATCTACTTGTAAATCATTTTACCCCTCACTCCAGTTCGGCCTTCAAGCTTTAAGGTGCATCTGTTACAAAGTATTTTGTCACTGTCCCTATACTCCCTGCTCCTTGATCTTGGAGGACCTCTATAGTGAACTATATATGCTTTCCCATCCTAAAGAGCATGGCTTTACATCCCTCTTCATGTGCATAACATTACCCTCTTGCATCATTTCGCAAGAATCTTCCTTCAATGCCAGTTTTCAAGACCAACACTAATGCTCAGTTCTTTCCCCGCACCAATTTGTAGAGTTTAAAACCAGGACTAGTACTGAATGACGCAAGTGAGCCTTTCATCACTCACTTCGACCCTGTTTTGGCAACTTTTTAAAAATGGATTCGAAGCTTCCAGCTCAAGAAGCTTCGTGAATGGAAGTCTGGTAAATGGTTGAGGAGGATAGAGCCGAGAGAGTCTGTTTGGGCTCCTTTCCCCTATTAAGATGGAACAAACCATAAGGGATAAGGCCTCTCCCACCATAAGAGAATCCATTTCCCCTCCATCAAAACTATACAAATTCCCCATTTCACACCCTCAACTAGCTAATGAAAGGGTTGAAATAATCTGAAAATCTTGAGAGCCATATTGAGAACATTAGCCTTGTAGTTTTGTGCGTGAAGGGAGAATTAGCTTGTTGTGTTTGGTTTGAAACATAAGGAAATAGGCCTTGAACTTCCATTGTGTTCAGGGTGAATCATGAGATGCTTCTAGTGGTGCTAGAACCCTAACATGCCGAAGGGAACGTGCAATGTCAAGGCTCAGGTTGTATTTCTCTTTGAGTTTTATTAATACAACTAATGGTTTATTTCCTACATTGAGTGTCATATTATATTTAATGGCTTAAGGTTCCTTGACTTTTTAAGTAGATTGAACGCGATTGTATGCTATCATGTTTCTTGTTGTCTCTTGTGTGTTTGTTTAAGGTATTTGAACGAAAAGAACGAAAGGAAGCTGGAGCAAAGAAGCGAGATCACCATTAAGCGGATTAGCGTTCTAAGAGGTAGGCCCTCTTATTCGATTCTAGGCTAAGGAAGTTTAAATTAGATTGTTTTGTTTGCGGATAGACCCACTCTTGGGCTAAAGGGATCACCTCTATCTGCAGAGGAGATTTACCTACTCCATGTTTGTCCTCTTATGGATAAAGCTTTCTAAATTTTGGAAAAACTTACAGCTTGTCACGCCTAACTCCATGCTGGTTATCAGAGGCTTTCTTCTGACCCTCTCCTAGTTGGTAAAGACTTGGATTCATCTCTTGCTCATCCTACTCTTCCTGAGCATGACTCTCTTCTGTTTGTTCTTGAACAATCGTTAGTCAGAAAGAGTTTCGACTTGGCTACACCTTGAGTTGTTCACTCTATTCTTGAAGAGAGTGATGATCATATTGCTCATGTTCTTCTCGTCTCCTCAGATTCTCATGAATCGAAGAGTGACCCTCCCGTCCTGGTTGTTCAAGAGAGTCCTTCTCCTATTCCTGTAAAGCATGGGGGCAGTCCTATGATACCCCCACCAAGTAGTTCTTTTGTTTCTTTTGATTGGAGTCAATTGAATGCATTCCACCTTCCATCTTATGTGCCATTCCAGATCACAGTACAAGCCTATAATATGGTAGTACATGGAAATGTTTTAGATGAAGGCGCGTCTGTTAGCAGCATGTCTTCTACTACTTGGAAAGCTTTGGGTTCCCCACATCTTGTGTCTGTCACCCAGGATCTGATGGCCTTCAATGGAGGAACCAATCATCCCTTAGGGATCCTTTTGAAGTTCCCTATTACTTTGGGAGGAAAGACCATCTATATAGACACGATGGTAGTCCAAGGTCCCTTAGATTTCAATATTCTTCTTAGACGCAACTATGTTTATGTCATGGGAGCTCTTGTTTCTTCGCTTTTCCATGTGCTTTGTTTTCCACACGAAGGGAGAATAGTGATCATTGATCAATTGCCGTTCATTGGTCACCAGGTGCCTCCTATGTAACCATCATCCCCTATTGGTCCTTGTTTGCAGGCAGTGCCCTCCCCGCCACAAGTCAATTATGTGGCTACCTGTTTCGTCTCCACATCTATTGATGATCACATAGATGGTATAGTAGATTATGTAATGGGGGCATTGGAATCCAATCTACCTTTAGTACTAGTTGACATGTATCCCTCCCAGAGTGTGGTTCTCCCATCTAGTGAGGGCCTCTTGGGAGCCATGTTCTCGTATGGTCCATGAATAGATTAGTGATCATAGTTTCTTGTCTTGTGCCAAGCTCATTAAAAATGAAACAAGGAATGTGAGAATAGTTTCTTGTCTTGTGTCAAGCTCGTTAAAAACTAAATCAAGGGGACCAAGGATAGTTTGTTCTTGTATTAACCTCGTTAAAAAATGAAACAAATGTCCGAGGATAGTTCTTTTTCTATGTCAACCTTGTTAAAACATGTAACAAATTTCGAGGAAAGTTTGTTCCTATATCAACCTCATTAAAAAATGAAACAAAGTGTCGAAGCATGGTTCCTGGTCTTGTGTCAAGCTCCTTAAAAAATGAAACAAGGAGTCTTGAGGATAGTTCTTTTAATGTATCAACCTTGTTATAAAATGAAACAACTCCCTTTTCCAAATCAAGTATTTGATTGAGATCTCGTCAAATTCCAATCGAGTCTTTCCTTGATCTTGAAAGTGAAGCTTCATTCCATCCACATTTTAGCAACCCAATGTCTACTTTGGTGATTGAAATTAAGTTTGGGGGGCATCTACCTCGGCTCTCATCATGATGGGGGCATGCCATTTTTTCATCGAAGCATAGTTTTTCGTTTCAAGCTTGTGTAAAAATGAAACCAAATCCAAGCAGAGTTTTTTCTCATGTTTCAAGCTTGTGTAAAAATGAAACCATTCCCGTTTTACATCTCGTGATTTTAATTTTTATCAGCCTCTCCCATCAGATAAGCCTTGGTTTTTTCTCCATTCCATCTCCACCATATCTTTGGCTGATCATTCACTTTCACTTGGTTGTTTTACCCTTTATTGAGAAACCGCAGCGATGAGTGGTTTTACTAGCCAGCCTCTTAACCTCTTAGTTTTTTAGCAGTTCCACCATAACCGGAACCAGTTGCTACCCTTTATACCACTCGTTCCTCCAGGATGAGTCACCTTTAAGCTCTTTTCTGACTCATAAAAAATGAAAAGATTGCCGAGTATTTTTCCCTTTTAGACTTGTTAAAGCAAATAAAAACAAGAGTCATCTTTGAGCTCTTTTCTGACTCTCAAAATATGAAAAGATTATCGAGCACTTTTCGTTTTGAACTCGTTAAAGGCTGCGAAACATTTTTTACCCAGTATACGTTTACCCCTTTTTTCAGGTTGGGATAAACTATTTGCAAAAAAGGTACTCCTTGGCTGACATGGTCAAGCGGTTCTCTCAAGTATTTTTTTCTACATTTTCAGGCTCGAGAGACACAATTGTATGAAAAGGAACCTTTTGGAGTTTTCTTTTCCATGTTTTTTTCAAACTCTCTAAATATGAAAAAGACACCGAGTTACACCTATGTTGAACTCGTTAAAAAATTAAATGACATCGGATTCGTCACCATGACGAACATGAGCTTATCCTTCCTAGGGCTCATTAATATTACTAGGCTGGATTCATCTGAAGGATGGACTTACAGTGCAAGCACATGCTATCCCCTTCAAGCTTGCGATAAAAAATAATTGGGGTACCTACGAGAAATGGTGGGGGAAATGGGAAATTCTATTAGTTGTGTCGGCAGCTCACTCTTGAACATGACACTTTCTACTTTATGTCAGGTTGGGATATCCACACTTCATCGTTTATTTTCCTGGGTTGGGCCATTCATTTTTTCGTTTCCATTTTATCTTTGCCACATCATCATGACCTCTGATCCTATGGATCCAAAAGCTGCCAAACCCCGAAGTGGTGTCGCTGATATGTTCAAGAGTTATCCTTCTGCCATTACAATCATTCCTGATTCTCTATATCATCCATAATAATTACATCCCTTTGTCTCGATTCGATGATGTGGGATACATCATGGCCCTCCTTCAACAAGGTCAATTTCTGTCGACTTCAGCTCATTATCCGGGAAGTTGGCAGAGAGACTCCTTTCAAGTACCTTAGAGCTTGCATGCCATAATGGCAAGTTCTTCACACTTGACAACAAGTTCACATCATTGGCTTTCGATCGGGTGATTTCACGGGTGTTCAACTTCAGTTCCTTATTCATATTCCGTGGATTGTGCTACTGGTACCTTGAGATCCATCATTATTATTGGTGGTTTCTCTCACGCTTGTTAATGATTCACATCATTGACCAGTAATCAAGCGATTTTCTAGCATGTTCGACTTCGACACATCTATTCACATGTTAGAATTTGTACTTGATCGGGTTGTGTTGGAGCGCAAGGTCCTGGCTCATATTACTAAAGTCTAGGTTGCAAGGCAGTCTCACATGATCATGCTGATATACATGTCTCTTTCAAATGGATGGTTGTGACCATACCATGAGTTGTTATATGTGATCCTTCTCATTATTGGATGGCTGCGACCATACCTTGGGTTTGATATGATCCTCCTTACTGGATGGCTGTGTCCATACCTTGGATCCATTTACATGATATTTCTCTGGATCGCTGCATCCATACCATGATTCATGTATCATTTATCAGGGTTTTCAGTGGTGTATATGTATCTATGCTTTCTTGCAGGTTTTCCAACGACTGTCTTCGGTTCCACACATCTACTTCTAAATCATTTCACCCCTCACTCTAGTTCTGCTTTTACGCTTTAGGGGGCATCTGTTACACAACATTTTGTCATTGTCCCTGTACTCCTCGTTCTTCGATCCCGGAGGACCTCTACAGTGAACTCTATATGATTACCCATCCTGAAGAGCATGCCTTTACATCCCTCTTCATGTGCCAAACATACCCCTCTTGCATCATTACCCAAAAATATTCCTTCAATCCCAGTTTTCAAGACCGGCACTAGTGCTCAGTTCCTTCCCCACGCCAATTTGCAAAGTTTAAAACCAAGACTAGCACTAAACGGCGCAAGTGATCCTTTCATCACTCGCACTGACCCTGTTTTGGCAAGTTTTTAAAATTGGAGTCGAAGCTTACAGCTCTAGAATCTTCCTGAATGAAAGTCTGGTAAATGGTTGAGAAAGATAGATCCGAAAGAGTCTGTTTGGGCTCCTTTCCCCTATTAAGATGGAACAAACCATAAGGGATAAGGCCTCTCCCACCATAAGTGAATCCATTTCCCCTCCATCAAAGCTATATAAACTCCCCATTTCACATCCTCAACTAGCTAATGAAAGAGCTGAAATAATCTGCAAATCTTTAGAGCCATATTGAGAACCTTAGCCTTCTAGTTTTGTGTATGAAGGGAGAATTAGCTTGTTGTGTTTGGTTTGAAACATAAGGAAAGAGGCCTTGAACTTCCATTGTGTTGAGGGTGAATCATGAGATGCTTCTAGTGGTGTTGGAACCTGAACATTCCAAAGGGAACGTGCAACGTCAAGGCTCAGGTTGTATTTCTCTTTGAGTTTTATTAATACAACTAATGGTTTATTTCCTACATTGAGTGTCATATTACATTTAATGGCTTAATATTCCTTGACTTTTTAAGTAGATTGAATGCGATTGTATGTTATCATGTTTGTTGTTGTCTCTTGTGTGTTTGTTTCAGGTATTTGGATGGAAAGAACGAAAGGAAGCTAGAGAAAAGAAGCGAGATCACCATCAAGTGGATTAGCGTTCTACGAGGTAGGCCATCTTATTCGATTCTAGTCTAAGGAAGTTCACATTAGATTCTTCTGTTTGCGGCTAGACCCACTCTTGGGCTAGAGGGATCACCTCTGTCCGCAGAGGATATTTACCTACTCCACACAAACAATGTGGACCAAATACAAACCTCTTCGCACAAATACAAAAATATATTCATAAAAATGAATATCGACAATAATATTGTATACGTCAATTGCTTACTAAAATATTAGCAACAAAAGCCTTTAGTGGACAAAATGTGGACCTCTCTGAATAATAGAGATACATGTCCAGATATAGCACATATGGAAGAAATTGTGTAGTCATTGTTGTGCAAAGAAATTAGTGTGGATGGAATATGGATCTCTCCACACAAATATAAAAATACATTTGGAAATATGAATATCACCAATAATATTGTATACATCAATGTAGATAGCTTCCACTCTGCAAAAAGTTTTATGTAAAAGAGTCAATTATATAGTGGTAGAGGCAGGGACTATGTTGCATCATAGCTATTCCCCTTGTCAGTATTATTATTAATATTATTTTTTCAAATAATATTTTTAATTTATTTTTTCAAATAATATGTTTATACATGTTACAACATTTTCTTTATATTAATTTGCAAACTAATTTTTAATATAATTGTATATTGCAAAATTTTATATATCATATCAGACTATTTATATTACTTTTAAAAGGATATGTACATAAGCATTTATCATTGGCTACTGGTCTGCCACTTGGTGAACTAGACCAGTAGCATAAGTTCAAATTTTATGATTGCTAATTCTCTATGTTATCTAATTGTCTTTTAGAATGGAAAAAAGAGGTAGGAAAGGAATTAAACCATTAACTGATAGACACGACAATGAAAGGTCCATTATAAAAACATTGCTTGAAATATCCATCTTGCTTGATTATCATTTAGTTGGAAAGTCTACCTTGTTAAATGGTTGTGGCTCGCTATCATTATCTAAGGAAGATAAGTTAAGGTTTGTCAAATTCTTGGCTAGAATTAAGACTTTCTTATTAAGCCTGTCCACATTACCCATTAATTCTGCCATGTAGATTATCATTTCATGTTGAGTGTCAACTATATCAATAAGAACCATTCCCATGAGAGTTTTGATATGCCAGTACAGATTGATGGTTTGCATATAAGAGGAATGTAATTATTTATTTTCTTACATTCTCTTCAACATCTGAAATAAACCTTTTGGCCACTTCAGGGATGATATCCCTGTATCTATCCATAACCACTTAAGTCATTGCCTAAGCCCAGGTCTAACTGATAAAGGAGGGGGAAGGGTCAGTGGTAGTTGTAGGGATAGGATGGCCTCTCTTGCCTCGTCCTTGAGATGTGGAAAGATGTTGTATGTCCCTTAAATAAGAGGCTCAAATAGGTAGAAAACCGGGTTTGAGAACATAGAGAGGGAGGGAGATATTGAAGTAAGAGAACAAGTTGAGAATGGAGATAGAGTAGAAAACAAGGGAGTCCTTGAAGCATGAACACCAGGGATGAAATTTCAATGAAGAAAGGAGAGGCAAAGCAACCTTAGGCTTAAATAAGTTAGGAAAAGAGTGGCCTATGCGACAAAGAGAGAGATAAGCATGCAAAGCATTCATGAGGGGGAAAGTAAAAACAACCCTCCTAGAATTATCAAACCAAGGGTGGGGAGGAAGAAATATAAAATATAAAAACCCAATTCTCATGCCTAATAATGAAAACAAGAAATTCACAAGTGAAACATTGTTCCAAATCGAAATAACAATTATGTCGAACCTAGATTTCCTTAGCAAAGCTCACAGTGAACTAGAGGTCATGCTCCTTCTACTGGTTAATTTCCAACTGATAACCATTGTTATCTATGCATGCACTACAAACTCCATTGCAAATATGACATTTGGCTACTCTCCTCTTTACCACATGCACTCCTAAAATATCAACCCCATAAAATACCTTGATAAACCATAGAGAGTGAGCATTCATGATGCTATAGGAAGTAGAGAGCCAACATGGACAGAATATACAAATTTCTCCCCCCACCCTGTGTCATGATACACATATTATCATCCACTAATTCCCATGATTTCATTCGAGATGCTATTACAGGCCAGATATAGGATGGATCATCCTTCACTAGACTCCCACAAGATTGAAATCATAAGTTCGACAACTTCCCATGAGATGGCCAACATTCCTTTAATCTTACTTATACCTCATCACATGCAAGTTGCAATTTACAAGGAAACCTACCACCCTTTTTAAATTGTATGATGCACATATCAATCATTGGAGGATGCCCCCATGCAATATCCCACCTTGGGGAGTAAATATATAAATATTTGATAATTATAAAATTTCAAGTTAAAAATATGATACACAAAACTTTTCAAGCCTTGTATTTAATACACGTTTGTTCTATAACTAAAAATGTTTATTTGCACATTTAGTTAAGTCTTACATGTGCCTTTAACAATGGGGGAGAAAAGACAACATGCAAAGTGAGTGCCCTACCACGTCGTTATGATCATAAATAATACCACTGAATTATTAACTCTTTAAAATACTTGTCTTTCTATATATATGGAATTAATTTATGGAGAACACTTTTAACAAAAGGAAAAAACACATGTTAATCAAATAATGATAGATATAAATACATCTCTATTAATCAAGTAATGATACATATAAATACACATATGCTATGTCAAGATAGAGAAACTATATTAATTGCACAATGGATTAGTTGAAAAAATATCTCAACTTCACATTAATCTAGGAACTATCTTGTAGGAGAGAATATCTCACATCCAACTAGTTCCAACAACCTCCTACAAACTAGGAATATACTCCTTGAGCTAATTATTACATCTAACACAAGTAGGAGTTATATACTCTAACACTCCCCCTTAATGACTATTTATCTTAATCTTGATCTGAACTGCTTGTCTCAATCTCGATTTAAGTCCTTAATCCTTAATGACTACTTAACGGCTCGAGGATCTATGTAGTCCTGACTCAACATGACTTACAAAACACTTGGGAAAATCAACTTTTACACTTGGACCAAAACATTAGGGATTCAGGTACAACCAATTATGCACCCCTACTTAATTACATCATTTCATCTCATATACAAAAAATATTAACAACATAAAGGTTAACATAATCATATGCTAAACAGTATAAGCTCATTCACTTCATCATCATGCATTATGTCTTCTTTAATTCTTTATCTAGAGTCTTTCTTCTTTGTCAAAATATTCCTTTTGTCTTACTTCATCATGAGTTTATCTTTCACTACTTTTATCTCCATCTTTGCCATGTCTTCATAATATCCAGCAGTGAATGATTCCTATAAATAAAACTTGTCTATTGTCATAATGACAAGTTCCAACATAGAATCAAGCATATAACAATAGTTAACCAAACTAAATATCACTCCATTAACAACTTTTTTTCTTTAATCAGAATTACAACAATGCATTGCAATGATATGAAATTTTATTGTGAATCATCCAAATTATCTTTGAATTTACTTTAACTTGAAATGATTCATTAAATTTCAACCTTAATTACAATGAACTTTAACTTTTTAAAATATATTATGAAAAAAAACCTTTCCAAGGTAAATGTGACCGCTATCATATCATTCACCATGCCATGCCATACCATAAATACCCTCTTAAATAGTACAACTTCCATTATTTCAATTCACATTTAATATTAATGAACTTTGATAATGACACACTTTCGAAATCTCCTCTAAACACAAGTCCATACTCATTGTCTTCATGCTCAATTGGCATGCGTGAGTGAGCTTCATTCCATGATGTCAACAAGGCCGCATAGCTAGTGTTCCCTGGCGCTTAGTTAAATTATTGAATTTTGAAAAGTATGAATTAATTGCCACATTTAAATAAAGGTTGCATTCTAGATACTCTTGCTTGGTTTAATTATAATTACGTTAGAGTTAAAAAACAATGAAGACATATATGAATGGAGGAACAAAGTTGACCTTATACATTATAACATCGGGGTTTAATTTGATTGTCATTTTTGTTAAGTATGCTTTTGCACATAATATTTAAAATACCACTTTTCCCTATAGAAAATATTTTGCAAAATATATTTAGAATACCTTTTGAGCTTCACAAATCTCATTGGGCAAAAATTTGCTTTCTCGTAATTTCATGATTTACTCAAAATGGTTAATGTAAATGTATTCAAATTTTAAAACTTATAGTAAATGTATTAAAATTTTAGAATTTTATAAATTTAATGCATAATTAAGGAATGAAAAGAATAATCAAATCATTATTTTTTTTTAACTTATTAAATATAAAACAATGACCAATGAAACACATTGAGGAATTTTCCTCTAAAATTCCCCTCAATTCATACGTTACTTTGGAAGATACATACGTTACATATTTCACTCTTTCAAAGAGCGTACAAGGGAGTTGGAGTATAATAACATATATCTCACATTTAGTTGAAAGTAGAAATTTCAAATGTCAACATGTTGATGATTTTGAATGCGTAGAAGGGAACAGACCAACGGAGACACTCAAATTATCAGCAGCTTCCGGTTGTTGTAGTCATCATATGCAAGAGCAATTATATTGAAGCATATTTTAAAAACATTTTGATTTTTTATTTTTTTGGGCAATCTCTAATCAACAAGGATTTTTGTTTTGTGTGCACAATCTGTGAGCAGCAAGGGCGATGAGATGTGACAAATTGCATTGAATGGAAATGTGACAAATCGCATTGAATTACAGATCTGTCAATCCCGATCGTGGCGGAACTATGATTACAGAATAAGGCTTCAACCTAATTAACCAATCAAAAATTAAAATAATAAAAAAATATATATATTTTTTTTTCTATAATGTTAACATTATAACATGGGGTTTAATTTATGGTCAGCGCTAGAACTAATTGGATGTCAACGCATTTCCGAATGTATATATCCACTGTCGCGACAAGGATAATGACAATGAATTAACATAATCATCCTTTCTTATATGAGTTGTCTTTAGTGAGATTTTTTTGAAGTTTTTCTGGTGGGTTTTTCCAGTCTAATTTCTCTAAAACCTGGCAGGAATTTATTGAAATAACAAGTTTGATGGGTAACCCTTGCACAATCCAAGTGCCCTAGGGGTTTTTCACGGTGTTGAACCCATATATATAGTAAAAAAAACCAGTTTAAGTAACACAAATCAAGATTTCACCTCAACTTTTTTCGCCGAATTCTGGCACCGGAAAATCCAAAAAGTCGCACTAAAAACAACTCCTTTAACATAACCTCCTTTCTAAATAGGCTTTAAACTTTTCTTTATCCCATTGAAACATGACCATCTTTTTCATGTGTGGAACATTTCTTTTGTGTGAA
The DNA here is from genome assembly GCA_031772625.1 of Pinus tabuliformis. Taxonomy (NCBI): domain Eukaryota; kingdom Viridiplantae; phylum Streptophyta; class Pinopsida; order Pinales; family Pinaceae; genus Pinus; species Pinus tabuliformis. The sequence continues at coordinate 567,101,730 of CM062816.1, forward strand.
TTAAAGACAAATACGATGTTTTGCTAAGTGAATTACTTTTCACAAAGATTAAGGAAAAGTTACATATTCAATATATAATTAAGATAAACATTATATAGACGTTTCTTAATAAAATATTATAAAGGTAGTTTCAAAGGAGCATCATGTTAAAGAGACTTGAACTAAGTGAGAAAGTTATCATTAAACCCTGTTAACCACCAAAAATTCCCTCAATTCACAAAAATAAATATCATTCTTAAAAAAATAAATATATAAAAGTTATCATTAAACCCTCTTAACCACCAAAAATACCCTCAATTCACAAAAATAGATATCATTCTTAAAAAATGAATATATAAAGAATTTATAGCTGGTGAAACCACATGAAAAAGAAGCGTAATTGGAGATTCGAGATGAGTCCTAGAAATTAATTTTCCACTTGGGTTGTGTATACCAAATCTAATAACATGAAATGCCTTTTAGGAATTTAATTTTCCACGTAGGCCGAGACGTATATTTGTGCGTAAGATGATAGAAAGATCTGACATTATAATGTATGTATGAAGAGTTTCTTGAGCAGCCCCATTTACCACCGGAATTTCCTGGAAGCTGAGCCATAAGGAGATGGCATTAAATGTTAGTAGCGGCATTAAATGTGCGCAGTTTTCGCTGGGAATATCTTGACCGCCTAATTTTATGCCGAAATTTCCTGGAAGCTGAGCCCTAAGGAGATAGCATTAAATGTAAAGAGACGGCATTGAATATGCGCAGTTTAGGCTTGGAATGTCTTTGGCTGCCTAATTTATTGCGGAAATTTCGTGGAAGTTGAACCGTAAGGAGATGACATTAAATGTAAAGAGAGGGCATTAAATGTGCGCAGTTTTTGCTGGGAATGTCGTGACTGCCTAATTTAATGCCGAAATTTCGTGGAAACTGAGCCCTAAGCGGACAGACTCTGGCAGAAGCTGTAATGTTGGTTTTGCTTGTTTAGTACAATGCAATTACATTAATATATTTTTAATTTGTTGTTATTATTGATAGTAAATAATTGGTTAGTAAAGTTAATAATAAATTTAATGCAAAAAATGTGAGTGTTTTAATGTATTATTATTTTTAATTTAAATAGTTAGTGTTATTTGTAAATTTTTGCAAATATTTTTAGAGTTCTTATTTTATTACATATGGAATATTATTATGTATTTGAGGCAACAAAAATTTAATGAAATCTTTTTTTTTATAAAAATTCATAGGTTTTTTTTTTAAATTTTAATAAGAAAGAGAGGTTCAATCCATTTTTGCTAACTAGTTGTCATATGGGTGAAAAAAATCCACAAGAAATAATGTTTAAATATCCATGAATCTCTTAGTTAAAGGTAGAGTAAGAGATAAGATCAGAATGCTAAAAACAAATTGTTAAGTAATTGTAAAATTAGTTTAGCATTCCCGTTGTTATAATTAATTGTAAAAAAATGATTACTTAAAGGCTACGATGAAATTAATCAATAAATATTAGTGTTCTAATGCATTATTATTTTCAATATAAATAATTAGTGTGAATTGTAAACCTATATAGACATTTTTATCATCCCAGTTGAATAGTTATCTCCCATTACTCTATATCGAGGGTATTATTATGCATATGAGGCAAGAGATGATTTAATAAAATTCCTCTTTTATGAAGGGTTTTTAATTTGTAGTGTTCTTGATTTCTAGTGGGAAAGATAAGGTCAATTGATTTTTGCCAAAGAGGCGTCATGTGAGTGAAACTATTCCAAAGGAAAAAAACTATTAAAGATCCATGAATTGTGTTTTTGTGATGTATCCTTAATAAGTGATTAAATACAATTATTAAAATAAGAGAATATTGAAGAGTTGAGGAAATATTTTTTATTATGTTTATGGGATAAGAAAATTCTAACACGACATTTAAAAAAAAAACTTCTCTTAATCATTTTAGGGTATTTAGCTATGATGTTTTGTACGTGTTTCAAAGGAGAATATGAGTAAGCCATATCACAACGTTGAAAATTGTATCTTTATTTAATTTTAAAAATGTTATAGGCTTTGGAACTCAAAAACTAAGAAGGTTATGTATAGTTGAGATGTGGTATTTAGAGAAGTTGAAGATGATTTCAGGCAAAAAGTCCTACTAAGGGAGAGAGAACTAGAAAGACAGAATTTGAATTAAATGATGTTGAATCAAACTCTACATAAGAATAAGAATTAGAAGAAGAAAATCCACAAACTCTCACACTAGGAAGATTGGTTCAAGAAAGAAGGCAACTAGAAAGATATACTCCACCTCATTTGTATTCAAATTTCTCTTTCTTTATCACTGATAATGATCTCATAATTGTTAGAGAGACAATGGATTCACAGAATATAAAACTATGGAAAAAGGTCATGGTTGAGAATGGAGCTTGGGATCTAATGGAGTTGCTAGTTGGCAGCAAATCTAGTAGCAACAAAAGGGTGTTTAAAAGGAATTTGAATGCAGAGAGGAGAGTGGAGAAATACAAAGCTTGATTAGTAGCAAAAAGTTATTGTCACGTAAAAGAAATTTCTTTTGGTGATATTTTTTTCTCATGTTGCCATGTTAATTTTTATTAGATTTATTTTATTTTTTATTGTTTCTTTTGATCTTGAAGTAGAACAAATGGACATGAAGAAAACATTCCGAGGATTTCGAAGAAGAAATCTACATGAAGTAGCCAAAATATTGTTTTTGTCAAAGGAAGGAAAGAACTAGTATGCTAGATGAAAAACTCCCTTTATATGTTAAAATAATATAATGTTTTGATTTTTTTTTTAACTTTGTGATTGTAAATAGGAACAACATGGCTCATTTGTGACTAACAAGAAATAAATAGATATGAATATTGAGCCTTATTTAAAGGTGTTTTAATAATTGTTGTAGCATTATTATTATGTACAGATAGCAAAGTTTACTTTTATCTTTTAGAACATGAATATTAGAATAGTATTCAATAGAGCACACACTTCATATAAAATATAACACACACACACAAAACAAACTAATACTTACCAAAAACCTCAAACTATAATATCCCCATCCCTCTAACTCCACTTCATATAAAATATAACACATACACACACACAACAAACTAACACTTACCAAAAACCTTAAACTATAATATCCTCATCCCTTTAACTTACATTTGAAATTGTATGTGCATTTTTCTTATATGATTAATACACTTTAAAAGAGTTGCATATCAACTATACCTATGATATTCTTTGGAATTTTCCTGAAGTTCATGACATAAATGTCCATGATTATAATATGTAAATGATGTAAATGGTCATGATTCTTTCTTTGATTACATGCTTGTTAGTAGCTTGATGACGTCCTTCATGTCGTTCTCTCACAATATAGTGAGAAGGAGACCTTAATATACACTTAAATTTTCTTTTATTATTTAAAATTTCCAGGCTTTAAGGTTTTCTACGTCCACCACATTAAAAATGGTCATAAATGAAAAAGTTCTAACTCATATACTAAAATGTTTTATATTTTAACTTTAGTTTTTATAATAGGAATGACTTCTCAACTTTCTTCGAAGAATCTTTGAAAAGGCCGAAATGACAAACTTAAAAAAAACTCAATTTTACATTACCTTTTTATTTTTTAACCTTAACACGCTCTTTTAATAAAGAATATACATATACCATTTACAGATGAGTTTTACAAACCCCAATATCCATAAAAATGAGATTATTCAAAGAGATTATTCAAAGAGATAACAAGTGATATTTTTATATTTATTTTTTCATAAATATTTAAATTTAACTCACTTACATTATTTATGTTTGTTATAACAAATTGATATACATTATTATGTTAATAGACATGTTTATTTTGGAATATAATTTTCAAAATTTTGATTTAAATATCAATAATTATTAAGTAGATGGTAAAGATTTAACCTCTACAAAATATGTTAGAATATTCATAAATCAAAGGTTGAGATTTATCTGGAAAGTAGTTATACCTTCTTTGTTTTTTAATTAAATTAATTAATTAAAAAAAAAAGGTCATACCATGGTAATGTTCCATAATATTGTAACAAAATCTATTTATAAATTAAGATTCTCCATGGTTAATAATCTTGTTACATATTTTTTTAAATATATTAATTCTTTTAATAATAATAAAAGAAGTTAATTTTTATGTTTTTTCTTTCAAAATTTTCCATGTGAAATGTATTTTGAGGTAAGTGTTTGATGTCGATCAACATTTATTAATAATTTAATTTATATGACCATTCTAGTTTATACATAAACATATGCCCCATTATCATTAAAAAATTACCATACATTATTCACTTAAATCAGGAGGATTATAACAATGATTAAGCTATAAATTATTTTTTTATAAGATATAACTTAAAATATATTATAAAATTATTTTAATAAAGCATATTTTATAGTAATAAATAAAATTGTAATTTAACTTGTTATTTTCTTTTCATAATATTAAGATAGAATATTATTATAAAGTATATAATGTCATGAATTCATAAATGCTATTTAAATTGAAATCATTTTTTTTACTAAGTTTAAAATTATTTTTAATACTAAAAATAATAATTTAATTTTAAAGCTATGGTTATTTGTGAAATAAGAGATTTTATCCACATAACAATTTGGTTAACAAAATAAAGTTTATAAAGGTCTGCCTACTCCATCTAGATTTGAATTATGACATTTTAAGAATTTTTTTTAATATTAAAATAGTCTTCAATAGAGCACACACTTCATGCAAAATATAACACACACACATACACATAACAAACTGACACTTACCAAAAACCTCAAACTATAATATCCCCATCCCTTTAACTCCAATTATCACTTGTTTAGCTATATGTTTTTTTTCATTTCCTCTTCCAAGGAAATTATCTTCCTCTCAATTTCTTAATAAATATTTTTCTTCTCATACATATATCCCTCATTGTATTTCATATATTTATTTCTTTAAATTATCCTTAATGTCTTTTAGTTCCAATTTTTATTTTCTTGTACACACACAAAAGTATGAAAATTAGGCAATGTTAGTTAATAATTATGAAGAAAAATTGAAAGGAGAACAATATTAGAATATTATCATGTAAAGCAACACTTATATCTGTAACATTTCATTAAAACTATATAATGGTTATAAAAATTAGGTTGAAATCAATGAAATTACATATAATATGAAGAAAAGTATCTATGATGATTAATTTTAAGTAACAACCACTACAAATGAAGAATAATATAGATGCAAACTTAAACTCTAAATTGTGGAGAGCTAAAACTTGAGACTTCCAGATATGCCATTTTTCATATCTATGTGCATATATAGAAACTGCGCATATACCGAAGTATCTTCCATATATGTGCAATGTCTTTGTATGCATATAGATATGAAAGCATACATAGAAAAAATTCACACATATAAGAAAATGGGAGTGAATATAGAAAAGGCAACTTCTATATATGTTCTTACATATCTATGTGCATATATAAAAACTGCACATACACAAAGTCTCAACTCACAAAACCTTACAAAAATTCCCCCCTTTGGGAGAGGTGTTATGTCTCTCCCTTTGATTCCTCTTCAAAGGGCACCCATTAGCACATCATCTCATACGTCAGTGTTAGGTAGTGTTAAGCAGCGCTCTTCAACCCCTTCCACCTCAAAGCCGCATTACAAGTCACTCCCTGATACCAAGATACCAACATGGTGGCACCACCTCCATAGGGGTTTACCTAAAAGGTATAAAATATTGATCTAAAAAATAGACTTCCATGTTTAGTGAAATGCATTAATTAAAACCATAATATTTACTCAAACAAAACTATTTTCAGTGCAATTTGTATATGCATTTGAAGAATGACTAAGTGGGAGAGGATTAACGAGTTGGAATTTGAAGACCCAGAGGATATGATATTATTTTCAGCAGAAGACTTAACATGGACAAAGGTTGATGGGGACCCAATTGTAGTTATTCCATATTGTCGACTTGAGCGGAGATGAATCGAATGAATGTGCACCCACTCAATTTCTCCTTAAGTCTCGTCGAAGTAAAAAAGTAGAGTATATCAAACAAACCTTTTTTCAACATATCTGGAGCACGCTATGTGAGTATTTATGTATTTCTACAATATATGTATAATTTTTTAAATATGCATAAATGTTATATCTAATTTGTTGTAACTTTTTTACATATAGTGCATATGGTCTGGAGTCCAAAAAGAGAATTATGGGTGCATCCCCTGATCAAAAGAGAAACTACAATCGACATGAAAGTATTAAAGTTGGTTTTCAATGTCACTTCATTGTGTGAGAACTTCAACTTAGACAAGATGATTGTGTAGTAATATATACTACATGTAAGAATATTGATAAATCCAATGTTGTTTTTCATGGAAAAGATGTAATCGATAGGCCTGTGAGATTCAGTTATGCACCACATTTAACAAGGGATATGTGATATGTTGTCCAACATTTCATTCAAAGAGGTTTTAATGTTTCAATGATATAGGACAAGTTCATCTTTTATGTGAAGGCTGGATTTGGTGAGTTATACACAGGGATATTTTGAGATACATACATGACAAGACAAGATATATTAAACATTTACAATGATACCATAAGGCTAGAGTATATTAAAGATAAAAGCGATCCAAACAATGTAGAATGTTGGTATAAGGAACACCCTAAGAGTTTTTTCTTCTACCAGAAACAATATTTTGATGAAAATATCCCTTTTATCATAGGCATACAAACAAAGAAAATGTGTTCAATGATGCTAAAATACTCTCACAATAATATTATCTCAATGAATTCAACATTTAGTACAAATAAGTATGAGTAGATATTTATCCTAAATCTGATTCATTTATTCAACCTCATTTTAATGCATGTATCTTATATAAATATAATTATGTACATTGTTTGTAATGTTGTATCAACCTTACACATTAATGGTTTTTTACAAACATTACAATGGGGTTCTAGTAGCCTAGGTGATATCATCACACAATACTATAACTGATATTTTTAAATGGATGTCAGCCTTATTTTCCATTGGAAATAATAGTGACCATATTGGTGTGTTCAAGTCTTCAACACAGATGATTCTATTGCTGAAATTGAAGCGTTAAGGAGATGTCTTTATTTTTTTATAAGAGACATACAAAATATTCTTAACGTATACTCTCTCTAAAAATTAAGTTATTCTAGGTATTCAATCAAGTGTATAATATTATTATGTGTGTGGCATGTTTGTTGTGCATGGTTAAAAAATGTTGGAAATAAATTCTAAGAAAGGTAAATCCAAATCCACATTTTTCGTGCTTGAGGTGAAATCACACACATATGTCAAGGTGATGAATCTGTTAAAAAAGGCACTTGAAAGGTTCTTTGAATAATTTAGTGAACATAAAAAGCTTTTGGAATAGTTTAAAACCACTTGGATAGCCAATGACAAAATATGTAAGTTTCTTGTAGGTGGTTTTAATGACCTTTCTTTTTACATATGTAACATACATAATTCTTTGAAGGAATCTTCCTTCATTTAAATAAGGCTTTTGGCCTAGTAGATTGTTTCTGTCCTCTTTGCTTCTAGAATATGCGGGATTTTTTATAATATTTTGGAGTCTGGCATGAACAATGTTGCTTGCATTGGGTTGTATTCTTCTTTTTTTTCTTTTTGTAGTCAAAATGATACGTCTTTGCATAGATGTCACAAATTTTTGGATTAAACCCTAGTTGCTTCTTAACATTTTTCTGAATTTTTCGGGGTAAATAGGCTTTTTGGAGGGATTGTAGGATAATATCATGCAAACTTGCTAATCACAGATTTCAATATGTAGTTTATTTAAATCAATATATTCATGAACAAGAATTGGGATTCTTCCAGGCATAAATGCAAGATAGTGTCTTAGATATGCAATATTATCTGGATCAAGGGTCTGATACAAAAGATTCTGCATTGTGCAATAATATTTTGGAAGTTTTTCTATGTTGCATAATCGTTGAGACATATATAGCTTAGCAAAATGATCTGTTGGTGGAGGAGTCAAGCCATAACATTCTTTGGATAAGGCTTTAGATAGTTCTTCTATAGGCCTATCAGACTCCATTATACCAATTTTATCATCATGTTTTAATCTATCTCACCACATTTTGACAACTCTTGTAAAACCCCATGTGATTCTTAAGGTCAATTTTTGCTAGGAGACATTTTTTTTGTATTGGGATTTTTGTGTCAAAGCCCATGCATTCAATTTTTGAATATCATAAGAACCTCATTTCTGATTTGAAGTTTAGATTAATCATTGGAGAAACATCTTGGTTTTCTTTGTTCTGAGTAGGATAATTTTCAGTATTCAAAGGATCAAAAGGAACTTTCTTTGAATCATATCGATATTTGCATTTACACCATTTTTTCCAAGCAGACTCAAAGGGTTCTTGGTATTTATCTTCACCAAATTTTCTTGGAATTTTGATATCAAAATTTTCAAAGCCATTATGCTCTCTTTTCCTTGAAGATTTTGCTTCTTCATGTTTTTTTCCCAACATTTTAATCTTACTAATCTACAGAAGAAGAGCATATACATAAGACGTGCACATATACAAAAGTTGTATATATATGGAATACATGTGCATATGAGAAACATGCACATATACAAATACTGAAGTTCCACACAGCTTCTGTATATGTGCATATCTTTCATATATGTAAAACTTCCATATATGCACATATCTTCCATATATGCACATATCTTTCGTATACGCACATATATTTTGTATATGTGAAATTTACGTATATTTATATATCTTCCATATATGCACATATACAGAAGTTGCGCATATATAAAAACAATGCACAACTTCCATAATATGCATATACGACAACCTCCATATATGTGCAACTTCTGTATATGTGTATATATGAAAGTTGCGCACATACGGAAGATATACGCATATACAGAAGTTGTATATATACATAAGTTGAAGTTGTGCACATGTATATGCATATATGGAAGATGTGTGTATAGACGAAATTTGCACATATACATAAGATATGCACATATATAAAAGTTGCACCTAAATGGAAGATATGCACGAATATGAAAGTTGTGCATATACAAAAGTTGCACATAAACGAAAGCTGTGCATATATATAAGATATGAAAATATATAGAAGTTGCACCTAAATGGAAGATATGCACAAACATGAAAGTTGTGCATATACAAAAGTTGCACATAAACGAAAGTTGCACATATACAAAAGAGACACAACTTTTATATATGTGCATCTTTTGTATCACATATCTTCCATATATGCACATGTTTTGTATATTCTCATATCCTTTGTATATGCACCTATACGGAATATATGCACATATATGGAAGAGGTGAATATATAGAAGTTATGCATATATGGAATACATACACATATACAAAAGCTACGCATATGTAGAGGTTGAAGTTTTACACAACTTCCGTATATGCGCATATCTTCTGTATATGCACATATATTCTGTATATGTGCATATATTACGTATATGTGGAGTCTTCATATATGCACATATCTTCCATATATGCGCAACTTCCATATATGCACATATACGGAAGCCTCACGTATACAAAAGTAGTACTCAACTTCCATAATATGCATATATGACAACCTCCATATATGCACAACTTCTATATATGTACAACATCTGTATATATCCATCTTCCACATATACACAACTTTCTTATATGCGTATATATGGAAGTTGCACACATACAAAAGATATGCACAACATATCTTCTATATATGCCCAACTTCTATACAAAAGATATGCACATGTAAGAAAGTTGTGTATATATAAAAGTTGAAGTTGTGCACATATATGTGCATATACGGAAGATATGTACATATACAAATTTTTCTCATATATGAAAAATATGCGCGTATGCGGAAGTTGTGTATATACAGAAGTTTCACATATACGAAAGATATGCACATATACAGAAGTTGTGCATATACAAAAGATATGCATATACATAAGTTGCACAAATTTTATATATGTGCATCTTTTGTATCGCATATATTCCATATATTCACATATCTTTCATATATGGAAACTTTTGTATATACATATATATAGAAGTTGTGCATATACAAAAAGAGTGCACAACTTCCATAATATACATATACGACAACCTTCATATATGCACAACTTTTGTATATGCGTATATACAAAAAGTATGCACATATATGTTAGTTGTATATATATAGAGGTTGAAGTTGTGCACATGTTCAGAACTGTGGAAACATTAGTTAAAGTAGTGGCAACCTGCCTTTTGGTTAACCAATTCAGCGTAGGAGAGATTTGGATTATTTAAACCAATTCATCTAGGTTGTCTCCAATCTTTTTCCTTGTATTTCATGTTTTTCACACATGCCTCTACTGAGGGCATGGGGAAAACCTGTGCAAAAACACCTTTGATAGAGTAGAGTGGCCTTTCATCCCGCTCATGTTGAAGGCCCTTTCTTTGGTTAGTGTTTTTTTAACAGTTGCGGAAACCTTTTTTAAAGTAGTGACATCCTGCCTTTTGATTAATCAATCCAAGTCTGATGGATTTTTCTTATTTATGCCAACTCATCTAGGATGTACTCAATCCATTCCCTTGTATGTCATGGTTTCTTAGGCATTGGGGAATTCACTTCAAAATAGAGTAGCCTTAACCAAATGATTTAATCTCATGGCTATTTCATTAATGACTCTTTTGTCACCTATTTTTAGGGATATTCCTGAAGGGAACACACAATGAACTACCTTCAGATATTTTTCAGTTATTTAGGTTACGAAATCTCCTGAGCCAAAATCCAATGTTATACGCAGAATCAACATGAAGTGGTCTAGCTTGGGTAGTTACTCTTGAACCTTCTTCTATGGAAAAATTGACTTTTCTAGTCTTAGTTCTTCTTGTTGACTTGATATCCATCTTAAATTTCACTTGTTACTCTAGTATGCTTGATTTTGCATTAAACTTTTGTTATTTATTATAGAGGGGTGCTTTTGTAGAAGAACATTTTCATTTTGTAGATAAAACATATGAAATCAAATCCTCCAAGATATCGGAAAATTGATGAAGCGAAAAACATGATTAGGATTCAAGCCAAGCGACCATAGATGACATCAACACTATATACAGAATTTGTGCATATAAGAAATATATACACATATACAGAAGATATGTGCAACTTTCGTATATGTGTATATCTTCTGAAGTTGTGCATATGTGAAAGATATGCGCATATTTATGGAAGATGTGCGCATTTATGAAAAATATGTGCATATATGAAAGTTGCGTGTATATGGAAGATATGTTCATATACAGAAGTTATGCATGTACGAAAGATGTGCATATACGGAAGTCACATAACTTTTATATATGCGCATCTTATGTATTTCATATCTTTCATATATGCACAACTTTTGTATATGCGCATATCTTCTGTATATGCACGTATACGGAAGAAGTCCATATATATGGAAGATATGCGCATATATAGAAGAAACACATCAAGGAAAATTTTAGGGGCTAATATTCGCAAGTGGGCTAATTTTCCATGCTTTTTCCAAAAAAACGATTTGCCAATTTCCAGTTTTTTCTACAAGTTATTCGCCCAAAATTTATAATATAATATTATCTTACCTAAAAAATTGCCAAAATTTTATATAGAATATTATAAAATTATTATATACCTAAGTATTTAAAAAAAAAAATATCCCCAAACATTTTTCAATTTGAATATTAGGGACTAGCAAGATTTGCCAATGCTTCTAAACTTTAAGATAAATTTCCATCCTTAAAATTTTCCTTGAAACACATATATAGAAGACATGTGCATATTATATGCGAATTGTGCATATATAGAAGACATGCACATATATGAAAGATGTGCATATGAAACTAATCATATCTTCTGTATATGCATATATCTTTCGTATATGTGCATATCTTTCGTATCTGCGTAACTTTTGTATGTGAACATATCTTCCATATATGTGCATATTTACCATATATGCGTATATATAGAAAATATGCACATATATAGAAGAAGTGCATATATGGAAGGTATGCACATATATAGAAGTTGCAAATATACAAAATTTATGCATATATGGACATGCATATATCTCCTATGCATGTGCAACTTTCGTGTATACACATATCTTTCATATATGCATATACGACAACCCCCATATGCACATATATTTAGTGCATATACTGAAGAAGTGTATATACGAAAGGCATGCACGTATACAGAAGTTGTGCATATATGGAAGACATGCACATATATGAACTATGTGCATATATAGAGGTTGGAGTTCTGCACAGCTTCTGTATATGTGCATATCTTTATTATATGCGTATATATTCCATAAATGTGCATATATTTCATATATGTACAACTTCTGTATATGTGGATATCTTCTGTATATATGAAAATTTTGTGCGTGTGCGAAAGATGTGCATTTATGGAAGTCGCATAACTTTTATATATGTGCATCTTTTGTATCGCATATCTTCCATGTATGCACAACTTTTGTATATGCGCATATCTTATGTATATGCACCTATATGGAAGAAACTCATATACAGAAAATATCTACATATACAGAAGAAACACATATATGTAAGACATACACATATTATACGGAAGTTATGCATATATAGAAGGTATGCACATATACGAAAGATATGCGTATACAACTCATATATTCCATATATGCGCATATATTCCATATATGTGCAACTTCTGTATATGCATATATATGGAAGCTACACATATACAGAAGTAGTACACAACTTCCATAATATGCATATATGAAAACCTTCATATATGCATATCTTCCATACATGTGCAACTTCCTTATATGCCCATATCTTTTGTATATCCACAACTTTTGTTTCCTCTGTATATGGCTCTCCATTTCCTCTATCTTGAGCTCATCTAATCCAAGTGTTGAGCCCATCCTGTATGATCATATCTTCTATAAATGAACATATCTTCTGTATATGCACATATCTTTCATAAATGTGTAACTTTTGTATATGCATATATATTTTTCATACGTGAAACTTTTATATATGCACATATATTTTACATGTGCATATCTTCCGTATATACTGAAGTTGTGCATATACGAAGGATATATGCATATATGGAGGATATTCACATATACAAAAGATACACATATACAGAGGATATGAGCATATACAGAAGATACACATATACCGAGGATATGAGCATATACGGAAGACACACATATACAAAGGATATACATATATACGAAAGATATGTGCATATAAAAAAGATGCACATTTATGGAAGATATGCGAATATAAGGAAATCACACAACGTTTAGATATGTGCATATTTTGTATCGCATATCTTCCATATATGAACAACTTCTGTATATGTCTATGCGGTGCTGCAACAACTTGCAACCCCCACCATCGCTCTTACCATGTCACCATGAGACCATGACTCCATGTGTCACCCTATTGGCGTGTCATGTCACTATGCCCTCCTCCACCTAAGTGAGAACGCAGGGATCCAAATACTGAGTTAGAAGGCATTTCTCCAATGACTCCCATATCTCTTGATCTTTGTGTGGATGAAGTGGATCCAAGTGATCTATGATTGTTCCTTCAAAAAGAGTTATTTCTTGAGAAATAATATTTATTTTTTATTGTAAGTCATTTATACCAACTATATTGATATAAATCCCATCAATGATTAGCAAGCTCAACTATCCGGAAAAGGGCCAAGACAAGAGAAGATTACCCACTACCTGTCTTCCCACTACAATGAGTTTTTACCCTCCATTAACAAAGAACGTAACATCCTTTAAAACAAGTGGTGGTTTTGGGAGGTATCTTAACTGCAAATGTTCCACATAAGTGCTTCCTTCAATTATCCATAGCCAATCCTTTCTAGGGTGCTTATTTTGCAGAATCAGTGGAGCTTCACTTGGTTTTATATATTGATGTTATGAATGGCCTCCTGTGCCAAGTCATTTGCTTTTTCACTAGTATTAGTCAAGATCATCACCCAAGTTCAAGATTAAGGCATGTTATTTCCTTCCAATCCTCTTCCTTGATTGTTATGAGGCTAAGCGATTATATCTTTAAAAAATAAGAAATTGTCTATGCTTGTTTTGTCACGGATCTGGGCGAGATTTGTGGAGAAGATCACTTTTCCATGGAATTAGGGGGGATTTTTTTCGCAAGTTACTCTTACTGTGAATGCTTATCGACATTCGTCGGCCACCTAATTTATTATTGTGCTAATGCATGTGATTTGCACAAGGTCGTAGGAGATAAAGTTATGTGTTTGATTATCCATTTGACAATTTTCTCATCAATCCTTTAGATAACCACAACATCCCAAAGCTCTTTGGGAGGGGCTTGGAATGAAAATTGGTTCCTAAAAAATTTGAACACTAATTAGGGTAAGAACCAAGGCTATACTTACCTTTGCCCGATTTGTTCTGATCAATCCCATGAGTGATACCTGCTTTGTCATGTGAGATCCTCATGACAAGTTGAGAGCCTTGAGGTCATTTATGGTCGCTTGGCTCAAATCCTAATCTTGTTCCTCAATTCGTCAGTTTTACGGTAGCTTGGAGGATTTGATTTCAGATGTTTTATCTGCAAAATGAAAATTTTCTTCTACAAGAGCGCCCCTGTATAATAAATAACAAAAGGTTACTGCAAAAGCAAACATACTAGAGTAACAAATGAAATTTGAGATGGATATCAGGCTAGCAAGAAGAAATAAGAGTGGAAAAGTCATTTTTCCGTAGATTAAGGTTCAAGAGTAGCTGCCCAAGCTAGAACACTTCATGTTGATTATGCATATAACATTGGATTTTGGCTCAGGATATTTCGTAACCTAAATAACTACAAAGATTTTGAAGGTATTTCATTGTGTGTTCCCTTCAGGATATCCCTAAAAATAGGTGACAAAAGAGTCATTAATGAAATGGCCATGAGATTAAATCATTTGGTTAAGGCTACTCTATTTTGAAGTGAATTCCCCAATGCCTAAGAAACCATGACATACAAGGGAATGGATTGAGGAAATCCTAGATGAATTGGCATAAATAAAAAAAATCCCTCAGACTTCAATTGGTTAATCAAAAGGCAGGATGTCACTACTTTAAACAAAGTTTCCACAGTTGTTAAAAAACACTGACCAAAGAAAGGGCCTTTAGCATGAGTGGGATGAAAGACCACTTTAATCTGTCAAAGATTTTTTTGCACACGATTTTCCCCATGCCTTAATTAGAGGCATGTGTGCAAAACATGAAATACAAGGCAAGGGATTGGAGACAACCTAGATGAATTGGCCTAAATAATCCAAATCTCTCCCACTCTGGATCGATTAATCAAAAGGCAAGTTTCCACTACTTTAACTAAGGTTTCCACAATTCTTAAAAATCACTGACCAAAGCGAAGAACCTTCAACATGAGTGGGATGAAAGGCCACTTTCTTCCGTTATAGGCGTTTTTGCATAGGGTTTGCCTCATTCCCTAAATAGAGGCTTGTGTGAATAGTACGAGACTTTGATTAATTAAGAGCAAGCGAATAGACAACTTTTCGTCTATAAATGATTGCTTCAAACGAATCTGATACAATTCATTTAAATTGCAATATTATACTGAGCAAGTTTCAGATAAGGAGATATAACCTTATTTAAACTAAATATATAAATTATGATCATGTAAGTGATTGACACAAGAAAAGGTAATATATAATGTTGACCAATCAGACCGAATAGTTTGAATCACTTTTAATCAAGGATAAAGGATGCAGACCACTAGCCTCAACATCTCTTCAAGTCATCCATAAGAAAAAAAGTTTCATATTTTACGCTAAGAATAACCATAATAATTTTGATACCATTTTACAAACTTCATTAAACTCATTTGTAGATCTATAGAAGGTTTGTATCGTAGTTCCAGTCTTGCATGAGTGACATTGGCTTGAGTGAATGACACATCGCCATTCCCTAGCATATCAACAACGTTTTTTCTAGCCTTGACCTTCAAATGTGTCTCAAGTATATTCACTAATGTTGGCACAGTGACAAGGGGTAGTATTTCCAAAATTGTAGATCTTTTATCGGGTTGGTCCTTTATTTTTGCCTCCACTTCTTGTACTCTTGCTTGCAATGCCAAGAGAAGCAACACACCCCTTCACAATGTCATATATATATGTGAAGTCCCTAGAAAGACCCATCTGGTTATGTCCTTTGTATATATTTATTGGTTTGTCTTGCAAAATATTCCTTGTGAAGGATAAATAATCCATGTCATGTCGTCTCCGTGGGGCGCATTTTAACCAAATAAACAACACAAAATTTGTAGAATTCCAGTAAATTTCTAAAGAAACCAGCCTGGCTGTTAAGGTACAAGTGTGGCCCGCAAACTTCCAAAGTGCTAAGGGAGGAGTTTAAGTCACCCTCGATCACCAAATGAGACCTATCCTAGCATGTACCATATATTTTTACTCTAGACATATCCATATACAGGTCAGTGGAGAAGATGTTCACTGCAATAACCATATCCCCTCCCCATAAACTCAAAAATTTCACACTATTCATATTAAATCCCAGTGCCAGGTCCTCTAAGCATAATTTGGCATCAAAGGGTATAAATTTCCATCTCAGGAGCATGGATTCCATCACATTTATGATCAGGCCTCCATTTCCCAAGGTTTATTGTAAAAAAAAATGACGTCTACCATGAGTTAATGCACTAAGTTCTTTAAGGCCATATTTTTTGATGGGTTGGTCAGTCCCCTAAAGTTAAAAGACAAAACCATCATGGGGTAACACAGTCATATGGGTTATTTGCTTTAAGGACCCCAAAAATTTTCTTATCTTTCCCTTCGGTGATTTCCAAATAGGCAATGTGTTTGGCTTTGGTCATAAAGGATTTTCACCCCCTTGTCTTCCCTCTAGGTTTGGAAGGGGAGAGCTTGTCAGGGCCACCTACACAGTCAAGGGTTTCACACTTTCCAGCCATGGAATGGAGGTTATAGGGATAAACATAGGTCTAAGGGTTCGAGTGTGCCCCAGATGAAGAAGGTTTACACAGGGGGGAATAATTAGGAGAGGAACAACAATGGCCACTAAGAGCATAGCTAGTGGGAAAAGGAGGGGGCAGCAGTGAAGTAGTGTTGTCATGTTTTATATCACGCTATGAAAATTCCAAAGTTTTTCATTAAGTCAAAGAGTTACATTACTGTCTAGAACTTTTCAAAATTCTTCTAGCCTCATGCTCACTAGATTTGTTGGTCGGTACATGATTAATCAAAATTGTTGCAGTACACAAAACGAACTATGACATCCAAAACAAAAGATGCTCGAGAAGACAAAAAACAATCAAAATTAGAACACAACCCTTATCCATCTAGGACTCAGAAGAATTTACCAAAGCAGGGTTCTTTAGTCTGGATATAGGGGGTATCGACAACTTGAACTCACACTATATGTGCTTCTCGATGTGGCCGATAAAGCGTCCAAACATACTAGGTTGTCTTGCATCCTCCATTGGTTTCTTGCAAATCAATGAGAAATGAAATGATTTAATTTTTAATCATCATGTTTTTCCTTGGGAACTTTCCCCAATTATGTCTTCAACTACCAGTGTAAGGTAACCAATTGAATGTATTGAGTTCTCCTCCCCCTGATATGTCCCAGATCCGAGAGCCAATGTGAAACTTCACCAATGAGTTTAAAATTTTAGAAGGATTGTCTTTCTCCATGGACAGTTTGTTCCAATAGACAAATATCAACTTGGGTGCAAGGAGGGGTCACATCATAGTAGGAAGCATTCACCTCTTGGTGTTGATTCTCAGCGTAGAACCGATTGGACCGGTGGCACTTCCCATGCCGCGATGACAATGACCTTATTGTCTCAACATTGTGGCTCAAGTAACAATCCAAACAATGTGATTCCTAGAAGGGAACCAATGGCACTGTCTTCGTGACTCTAACCACACAACGTTCGTTGAGGTTACCTGAAAGGGACACCTCCCCGCTCACCCCCTCCTTTAGGAATGGCCATCCCTTCCTTTCAATTGAAGTCAAGAATAGATAACGCCTCTTGTACACATGTTGGGGGGGGGGGGGGACAAAACCACACCTAGCCAATAGGACAAAGTCCATGTCACAAGAAGGAAGGTCGATAAAAGGAGGAAAACACAAGTGATGCACTGACAAATAACTTAGGATAAACCCTAAAGGAACGAAATTCCAATGAACATGTTGACTAGGTCCACTAGAGAATTACTACAATAGAAAAGTAGAGAACATGAAAATGCATTACAATTGACCTATGCACAATTACCGAGTTGGAGTGACCAAATATGGAGAATCACTTTAAAATGCAACCTAAGGAGGTGATGGGTGACAAGCTACAAAACCACCACAACAAACATTAGCTGCAAAATACCACAATCTGACCCTAGTGATATGAAATCATGGAGAAATTTCCTCAGATCAAAAATCCCTGCAAGTGCTAACTAACTTCTCAAAGCATACAAAACCCGAAGCTTTCAAAATAGGAAGAATGCGGCTAGTTGGAAGCTTAATTTGTTAGGGGCTCCTAACTTTCCTCTCCTAGCGAGAAAAACTAGTTTGGATGTATGATGTTATGATAGTTTATTGATACCTAGACTATCTATTTATCGTCGTGCCATATGGGAAGTTTACTTTGTTTCAAATTTTGACACTTTGGGCTGATATTGAATGAGTATTTTTTAGTATGGAGTATGTCCTCCTATATGATTGAGATGTTGTTATGAAACCAGCTCACAAAAAGATAGAAAAGAGAGATCAACACCTTAGAAGTCAACCTCTTCGATGGGGCAACCTCCTTTACATTACACAAATGAAAAATTCTTGGATGATACAAATGAAAAGACCTCCTTTCTATATATAGGAGTCTAAGGGGTCATAACATAATCAGAGCCGACATAACAATAATAATGTAAGGGCACAATAAACAATAGTGGGCTTCTATGTGGCACAATAGTAACAATATGGGCACTACATGGATGTTGGGTGTGGAGCCTGATTATCTTCTATATTCAAATGTATCGCCACATAGGACCCCAGTTCGAAATGGGGTAAAATATTCACTGCAAGGGGGGTCCAGGGGGGGCGGCTGCGACCTTTGGGAGGCCCCCCCCTGGCGGGGGGTTTCGGGGGCAGCGCCCCCGAAGTTAAAAACAGCTGTAAAATTGCCTTGTAAAAGTATAGTAATTTCTAGTCAATCTGGGCCGTTCATTAGGCGGATGATCTGACCGTAGAACTTATGTTTAGTTTATGGTTTTTTGCCCTAGAAGGTAACCCCTCTCTTTGTATGAGGGTATTGTATTTGAGGCTGTGAAATAGAAGTGTATTTGGTGAGTGAGAAACAGAGAGGTGAGACAGTGAGAGAAAACAGAGGATATTACAGCGGATTTGCTGTAGGTTGTGTCTCTTCATTTTGCTGGATAATAGAAAGAAAAGACTGGTTGTTCGGGGTGGACGTAGCCCAAACTGGGTGAACCACGTATATCTGTGTCTCTCTTGTTTTGTGCGTTTTCTGCGTTTATATTTCCGCAATATTTTATGTGTTCCATTGCTCCGTAATATATAATTTTCTAACAACTGGTATCAGAGCCGAAGGTCTATTTGGCTGATAAACTCACAGGAAAGAAGGGTCCCTGGTTCGAGTGGGAGCAATGGCGGAAGATGGTAAGTTTAGGGTCAAGAAATTTAACGGCAAAAAATTCTCGCTGTGGAAGATGCAGATGGAAGATTATCTGTATCAGAAAGATCTATACCTACCATTGGGCGGAAAAACAAAGATGTCGACGGGTATGAAAGACGAAGAATGGAACCTTCTCGATAGAAAGGCACTCGGAACAATACGGTTGTGCCTTGCTGCGTCAGTCGCCTTCAACATTTCGAAGGAAACCACGAAAGAGGGTTTGATGCAGACGTTGTCGAAACTATATGAAAAACCCTCGGCCTCAAACAAGGTATTTCTTATGAAACGGTTATTATTTAATATGAATATGTCAGAAGGTGGATCTGTTGCCAACCATTTAAATGATTTTAATACAGTTACAAGTCAGTTAAGTTCTGTAGGGGTAAACTTTGATGATGAAGTTAGAGCTCTATTATTCCTGTGCTCATTACCAGAAAGTTGGAATGGTTTGGTAATGGCCATTAGTAACTCCGTTTCTGGATCTAGTACTTTAAAGTTTGATGATGTTGACGGTGCTATCCTTAGCGAGGAAATGAGATAGAAAAGCTCCGGTGAGACATCGGGAAATGCTTTGAGTGCAGAGTCTAGAGGAAGAAAAATGGAAAGAGGAAAGAGCTCAGGATATCGCAGTAAATCAAGGAAAGGCAGATCCAAGTCCAGATCGGGGATAGTGTGCTGGAAATGTGGAAAGAAAGGACACCTAAAGAAAGACTGTAGATCTCGGAAGGGAAAAGAAGGAGATGCACAGCAAGAAAACAATCATGAAGCAAATGTGACAGGTGAGGTGTTACAAGATGCTTTGATTCTTTCTTTCGAAAATATTACTGATTCCTGGGTGGTAGATTCAGGGGCTTCATTCCATGCCACACCTGATAAGAAATACTTTCATGACTATGTTCAAGGAGATTTTGGACAAGTTCGTCTGGGTGATGATAAACCCTGTAAAATCGTTGGAATGGGTAAGGTTCTTGTAAAACAGCAGAATGGAAACCAATGGATATTAAAGGAGGTAAGGCATGTTCCAGATCTAAAGAAAAATCTGATTTCAACAGGGCAGTTAGGCGGTGAAGGTTGTGTGACAACTTTCACAGATAAAGTTTGGAAGGTCACCAAAGGAGCCTTGGTAATAGCAAAAGGCGAAAAGGTTGGTACATTGTATTTATGCAATGGTATTTCTAACTCTGTTAATGCTTTAACTTCTAAAGGAGCAGATGCAGCATTATGGCATCATAGGCTCGGACACATGAGTGAAAAGGGGATGAAGATTCTTCACTCAAGGAATTTGTTGCCAGGTTTGAAGAATGTTGATTTGGACTTCAGTGAGAATTGCATTTATGGAAAACAGAAGAGAGTCAGATTTCTCAGAGTTGGGAAAGAAAAGAAGAATGAAAAATTAGAGCTTGTGCATACAGATGTATGGGGACGTGCTCAGGTATCATCTCTCGGTGGCTCTTGTTATTATGTTACTTTTATTGATGATGCAACTAGAAAAACTTGGATTTATTGTATTAAGAATAAATCTGATGTATTTGATACTTTCAAGAAATGGAAAGCTTTGGTTGAGATTGAGACAGGAAAGAAATTGAAGTGTCTTAGATCAGACAATGGAGGTGAATATTGCAGCAAAGAGTTTGATAGGTACTGTTCAGAGCATGGAATTTGCAGAGAGAAGACAGTTCCAAGAACACCACAAGAAAATGGTGTGTCAGAAAGGATGAACAGAACAATCATGGAGTGTGCAAGGTGCATGAGATTGCATGCAGGATTTCCTTTACAGTTTTGGGCAGATGCTGTAGATACTGCTGTTTATCTAATAAACAGAGGGCCTTCAAGTTCCTTGGATGGTGGTGTTCCAGAGGAAGCATGGACAGGTAAAAAGGTAAACTACTCTATTTTAAAGCCTTTTGGTTGTGAGGCCTTTGTCCATATTGATAAAGAAAATAGAACAAAGCTTGAGGCAAAGTCAAAGAAATGTACCTTTATTGGATATGGTGTTAATGATTTTGGTTATCGCTTATATGATTACGAAAATCAAAAAATCATTAGGAGCAGAGATGTAATATTCAATGAAAAGGTCTTGTATAAGAATCAGTTGCAGGAAAAGAAACAGGAAAAGGAAAACAAGGAATACGCAGTTCTTGATGAAATCACTGAAAAAGTAAAGGTGCCTGAAAATAATAATAATCAACAACCACAACAACAGCAACCACCACAACAACAACAGGCACCCCAAACACCTGAAAGTGGTGTTAGAAGATCTACCAAGATAAGTAGACCCCCTGAACGATACTCTCCTTCATTATATTATTTATTGTTGACTGATTCCGGTGAACCCGAATGCTATGAAGAAGCAATGCAGGTTGAAAGCAGGAAGAAGTGGGAGGTAGCTATGGAAGAAGAGATGGACTCCTTAATGCATAACCAGACATGGGATTTAGTCAGGTTGCCTGTAGGAAAAACTACATTGAAGAATAAATGGGTTTACAGGGTGAAGGAAGAAGATGGAGGAAAACAGAGGTATAAAGCTAGACTTGTGGTGAAGGGGTTTGCACAGAAGAAAGGTATTGATTTTGATGAAATATTTTCTCCTACTGTTAAAATGACTTCAATCAGAACTATTTTAAGTCTTGTAGCAGCTGAAGATTTGCATCTTGAGCAGTTAGATGTAAAGACAGCCTTTCTCCATGGGGATTTGGAGGAAGAGATATATATGCAGCAGCCACAAGGATATGAGGTGAAAGGGAAGGAGAAACTAGTGTGCAGGTTGAAGAAGAGCTTGTATGGCTTAAAACAGGCTCCAAGGCAGTGGTATCTAAAATTTGACAAGTTTATGTCTGAACAAGGTTATACTAGATGTCACTCTGATCATTGTGTTTATTTGAAAAAGCAAAATGATGGCAGCTATATTATATTGTTATTGTATGTAGATGACATGCTTGTTGCAGGATCTAACATGCAGGAAATAAATGTGCTCAAAAGAAAATTGGCAAATTCATTTGCAATGAAGGATTTGAGAGTTGCAAAACAAATCCTTGGTATGAGAATAACTAGAGATAGGAAAAATCGTAAATTAACATTGTCTCAGAATGAGTACATGCAAAAGGTGTTGAAAAGATTTAACATGCACAATGCAAAACCAGTTAGTACACCTTTTGCTAGCCATTTCAAACTTAGCAAGGAAATGTGCCCAAAGACCCAAGAAGACATGGATTATATGTCTAAAGTTCCATATGCATCAGTAGTTGGAAGCTTAATGTATGCAATGGTCTGCACAAGGCCTGATATTGCACATGCAGTGGGAGTTGTAAGCAGGTACATGAACAATCTAGGAAAGGAACATTGGATGGCAGTGAAATGGATTCTCAGATATTTGAAAGGTACCACAAATCAAGCATTATGCTTTGGTGGTTCAAACATCTCCCTACAAGGATATGTTGATGCAGATATGGCAGGTGACAGAGATAACAGGAGGAGCACTACAGGATATGTGTTTACTGTTGGAGGAACAACTGTCAGTTGGGTTTCAAAAATCCAAAGTGTTGTTGCACTTTCAACAACAGAAGCAGAGTATGTTGCTGCTACAGAGGCTAGTAAAGAAATGATTTGGTTACAAAGGTTTATGGGTGAATTGGGTAAGGAGCATGATATGGGCACGTTATACAGTGATAGCCAAAGTGCCATTCATCTTGCAAAGAACTCAACATTTCATTCCAGGACTAAACACATACAGCTCAAGTACCATTTCATACGATCAGTGTTGGAAGATGGAGAGTTGAAGCTGGAAAAGATACACACTAGCCAGAATCCTGTAGATATGCTAACAAAAGTTGTAACCAGGGAGAAATTGAGAATATGCTTAGTTTCAGTTGGTATTCAAGGATGACGATGAAGATGAGAAACAACCAGGTCCAAAGAGGAGTCATTGTCTAGCAAATGGAGCAGCGGTGGAGTTGCTACAATCAGTCTCCAAGTGGGAGATTGTTGGGTGTGGAGCCTGATTATCTTCTATATTCAAATGTATCGCCACATAGGACCCCAGTTCGAAATGGGGGCGGCAACGCCGCCCGTAAAATATTCGCTGCAAGGGGGGTCCAGGGGGGGCGGCTGCGACCTTTGGAAGCCCCCCCCTGGCGGGGGGTTTCGGGGGCAGTGCCCCAGAAGCTAAAAACAGTTGTAAAATTGCCTTGTAAAAGTATAGTAATTTCTAGTCAATCTGGTCCGTTCATTAGGCGGATGATCTGACCATAGAACTTATGTTTAGTTTAGGGTTTTTTTCCCTAGAAGGCAACCCCTCTCTTTGTATGAGGGTATTGTATTTGAGGCTGTGAAATAGATGTGTATTTGGTGAGCGAGAAACAGAGAGGTGAGACTGTGAGAGAAAACAGAGGATATTACAACGGATTTGCTGTAGGTTGTGTCTCTTCATTTTGCTGGATAATAGAAAGAAAGGACTGGCTGTTCGGGGTGGACGTAGCCCAAACTGGGTGAACCACGTATATCTGTGTCTCTCTTGTTTTGTGCATTTTCTGTGTTTATATTTCTGCAATATTTTATGTGTTCCATTGATCCGTAATATATAATTTTCTAACAATGGATACATCAATATAATAAGTGGGTTGTACTAATAACAATAAGGGGTTACACTAGTAGTATAGGGGCCTAACATGCCCCTCTCCTTCAAAAAGCGTTCTCCTCAACGCTTGAGTAGTTATTGATGCTTCTGTATAAAATTCTTGTCCTCCCATGTGGAATCTTCAGCGAGTAAGTTCTTCCACTTGATGAGATACTCTGAAATTGATCGATTTCGTAGCTGTCGGGTTCTTGTTTCTGTGACTTCTTCAGGTTCCAATATGATTTTTCCTTCCTTTTCAATTTATGGCAATATTGTTTGAATTGGGATCTTTTGCAACTTTTGAATAAGTGGCCATACTTCTTCATCCTTTTTCCATTCATCCCTTGCTTTATTTATCCAATCTAGTTGGATAATAGAAATAGCACAAAACAATGCTTCCACATCCTCATCCTTGAAGAGTCTTCCCATTTGGTAAGGTCGCAATTTTTTAAGTGCATGTAGTATTGCAAACATTTCCTTCTCATAAATAGCTTGCTTGAGATGTAGCAGTAAAAATACCCAATCACCTACATCAAAACATTTTTCACTACGATGTTGATCTACCTGTTGTTTTGTTTGATTTTGCACTGAAGTGGCGTTATCCTTTAAAAGTTGGAGAACTTGTTGTTGATGCTCGATGTGATCTTTGTCTGCTTGAACCTTTTTCTTCTTGATATGTCCTTCTATCTCTAGAATTTGAGGAGTGGTAATTTCTTCCAATCCTTTACAAGATATGGTCGGATTCATTTCTTGATGCTCGATGTGATCTTTCACTTCTTAAACATTTTTCTTCTTGATATGTCCTTCTATCTTGATAGTTTTAGGAGTGGTAATTTCGACCAATGAATTACAAGATATGGTTGGATTCATTTCTTCTTTCTTGATGTGATCTTTCACTTCTTGCACCTTTTTCTTCTTGATATATCCTTCTATCTTGAGAGTTTGAGGAGTGGTAATTCTTGCCAATGCTTTACAAGATATGGTCTGATTCATTTCTTCTTTCTCTGGGGTGGGGTCCTGGCATATATCCTCTTCTTTTGATTTTTCTTGATCCTTTTCTTCCTCCTCTTCATATTCTATGTAAAATAATTTCTTCTCATTACACTTATGACCTTTAGTGCATTTCCTATCACAATTGTAACAAAGCCATTTTTCTCTTTTTTCTTCCAATTGTTGTGGTGTAACTCTTGTAGGTTGTGGAAGGCTAGGAGAAACAACACTTCCATATTTATAGTTGTGAGGGGTATGCTTCCTGGTTTCCATAATTTTGCTTTCCACTATGTCACAAAGCCCTTTTACTCTTTCCAATTGTTGTGGTGTTGCTCTAAAGAAGGTGTTGCTATTTGTATCCTCATAATGTGCTATCATTTCCTCCATGAAAATAGACCACGTAAGAAGTTGTTTACGAGAACAAAGCCCTTCATACCATAAAAATTGATCCGGTTCTAAATATGAAGATGCAATACATACCTTTTGTAACAGTGGTACACCATGTAGATCAAAATATTGCTCCATTTGAAGTATCCAATTTACCGGATCCTTGCCATCAAACTTCCTCATCTTGCTTTTTCTTGATTTTAGGAGCTCGATTTTGAAATGATTGTAACTCTGTACTTTCGGATATTTAAGTTCTGAAATTGCGACCTGTAGTAGCCCTCTGTGTCCTCTTTCCAATGCCACCAGTCTAATCCAAATTGGATTCTCCAAGAAAGAGTTATGCACAATCTCCCAAGATGACCTGATTATAGACATTTCCAGAAGAGTGAAATTTTATGAAGTGCCACGTGTCACTGTTTTGACCTTTGTCTCTGAAAAATATATACAAGAAACTACAGTCCGTTCTCTTTCTGTACCTTCTTACGAAATTTCAATCCAACGCTCAGAGAGAAAGTTATGACGATTTTCCCCAGGTCACCTGTTTGGAATGTAATTCAGGAGTTTGCAAAAAGACCAACTTCCGCAGATCATATCTCCGCAAATATAGCGCAAAAAGCTTTGAAATTCGGATCTGAGATTTAGTGCTATTGCTTCTCAAATGGGTTTTTTTTAGCTTCTAAAATGTCGCAGAAAAAAAATTATAGCAAAAATTCCACGATGACCTGTTTGGAGCAACGAAACCCTAGAATCCAAAGCTCTGATTCCAAATGTTATGAAACCAGCTCACAAAAAGATAGAAAAGAGAGATCAATGCCTTAGAATTCAGCCTCTTCGAGGGGGAAACCTCCTTTACATTACACAAATGATCAATTCTTGGATGATACAAATGAAAAGACCTCATTTCTATATATAGGAGTCTAAGGGGTCATAACATAATTAGAGCCGACATAACAATAATAATGTAAGGGCACAATAATAACAATAGTGGGCTTCTATGTGGCACAATAGTAACAATATGGGCACTACATGGGTACATCAATATAATAAGTGGGTTGTACTAATAACAATAAGGGGTTACACTAGTAGTATAGGGGCTTAACAGATGCACAATAAGATCACTACTTGGTGAAGAATATATTGAATGCATCAAATACAAGTAATATGTACTTTTATTTTCATTAATAAAATTACAATTTTTTCTTAAAAAAAACTCCTTACTTATAATTTACAAAACTATCATTATTATCATATATAAACTTGTTTTTATAAAATTATACTAAAAATTCCTTTAAATATAACTTTTTTTTAATATTTTAAAAAATAATTCTTATCATATTTCAAAATTTATATCATAATTTTTTAATAGAATAATACATTGTTTCAATTAATTTTTACAATTTTTTTTTTTTATCAAATCACGAAACATACATTCAATTAATTTAATAATTATTTTAAAAATTACGTTATGTGCATGCATGTCAACATAATCTACCTCAACGTTTAATTGTTGCTTCTATTATAAAAGATCATATGTTTAAATACAATAAAAGGAAATGACATGGCTTAACATCGTTGTTACATAAAAATAATTGATATCGAAACCTGCAATTTTTTGGAGAATTTTTTTTCCTTTCTACCCAAATCATTATTATTGTAGAAAGGTTGACCATCATTAATTTATGCTTAAAGTATTAGTATACAAAAAGGTTAAATAAATAATAATAATCTTTCGAATTGAAATTTGAAATATGACTTCGTCGGATGGACAATTTTTTCAGAGAAATTTTTAAAATAAATTACGTCAATTAGTATATGAAGAACAAATCTTAAAATAGTTATTTAAAAAAAAACGATTTATGAAAAAAAAACATAAACTGAACCAAAACACGGAGAGGAGCAAGTGGAGAATTCTAATCTGGGCATGAAAATATCTTTTCGAAACCAAAAAACGTGGAGGTAGAAGGTACAAAGAATTCAGACCTGGGTATGAAACTTTAAATTTATTCGAAGAATAATAAAACAAAATAAATATTCTTTTTTTTTAATGAAGTGAGAGTCGGTCTTTCTATTCAACTATATCATAAAAACAAATTACATAATATACAATAACCCAAAGGAGATGTTGGCCATAAATTTATCGAGCCACAGAAAGCCTTGGTTACCAAGCCAAAGGCCCACAATCCGGGCCGAGGGCCCACAAAAACATTACATCATGACCTCCAAAAATCAAGCTTTTGCCAAGACCGTGCAATCTGCCTCCAGAGATCTAACACTCGAGCAGCTATATCGGAAAGCTAACATGCAAACCCGTTAATCTTTAAATCGGACCCGATACGCATATAAAGTCAACGGTATAAAAGATTTTGGGTCCGCTGGGAGGATAACCCTTGAGCATGTAATCTACCCGAAATCCACTGGATGTGGGCAATCCCAACCATGCTGAGTAACTTGCATGGTATTTAACAACTCTGTTGGACCCGAAGCCTAATAAGCCACCGCTTAGGATTGCCTTTATTTCGCCTATCTGCCAACACGTTAACTAAGCTCTCGGCATAGCTAATAAAAAGGCGATATTTAGTGTTTTTCGTTTTCATATGCATATTTGTCTTATATATTGAATCCCGCCCTAGAACCATGGGTTTTTAGAGTTCTGGGTACATATTCCCGCCCAAAGACCTAACATCCTGTTCGCAAATTTCCATGATCTGCTTCACCGTATAGACCAAAATTCCTTTGTTTCCATTGGTCTTCATCCTGCTAGTTTCCCCTGCTCTGATAGAACTCCCTGTTCGCGTTCGCCTGTCTGAGAAACGCTTCCCTCAATCTACTTTGGGGGGTCTCTATCCAGTCATATTTTTTATTGCTTTTAGCACCGAGTACGCCTTGATTAGCTAAGATATCCGCTAGTTTGTTGGCTATTCGACGCACATGAGTAAAACTAAGAGTTCTTATGTTCTGCAGGTGGGAATGAATACGTTGATAGACTTGCAGAAGCCGCCAATGTCTCGATACTTTGTCTGGTGCTGAGCCATAGCAAATTTTCTTGACCGAATTAATAATCAATTAATAATCAGCTTCAATTATGGTATTATGAAGATTTGAGTCCCTCAAGATTTCTAAGCATTGCTCAAGGGCCATGAGCTCTGCCAAATTATTAGTGGCTTTCCCCAAATGACTATGAAAGATGGTTTTTATGAAACCCTTTTCATCTCTTATTACTCCTCCATACCCAGCCATGCCCGGGTTTCCTTTTGAGGCCCCATCTATATTGCATTTCATAAAACCCTGAGGGGGAGGTTGCCAGAAATCTTTATCAGCTATTATATGACTTACATTCGTGTTTGTGCCCTGGGGGACAAGCCCCTGAAGACCCAAATGTAGTAGTATCTGCACATCCGAATCTTTAGGTTGGTCTTCAGGGGGGTTTTTAATGAGGATTCCTACCGTCTCATTGAGCTGTCTTATAATCTGAGTCATGATGCTCTGGGAAGAACCTTTCCTATTCTTGAATATTCTGTTGTTGTGTTCTTTCCAGACATCCCAGATTAGAAAGCCTGGAACTAAAGCCCAAGCTTTGTTGATTATTTCATTATCAGAGAAATTTTTCCTCCACTTCTTCAAAGTGCTGGTGATGTTGCCCATGTCCCTGTCTGTTTGTCTGAATATTGAAGCTACCCAATTCCACAAGGTGGATGTGAATGAGCAGAGGTTGAGTAGGTGATCCATAGTTTCTTCTTGTGATTCACATAGCTGGCATCTAGATGGACCAGATACCCCTATTTTCCTAAGGTTTTCCCAGGTCAATTTTCTTTTATGTTGCACTAACCACATGAACAGTTTAATTTTCATCCAACTTTGGTTCTGCCATATGTCCTTCCATACCCTATCAGGGTTTGGAAAGTCAAGCCCAAGGGCTATGCTCTTGGCTTCTTTGAGGTTAAAGTTGCTTTCATTGTTTTTGCTCCATCTCAGCTGGTCTGAAGCTACTAATGTCAGAATATTTCTCTGTTTCAAGATGGCTGTTAAAGATTCTGCCTGTGCCTTCAACGGGGAGTCATCACTGTATACCAACTTCTTCCATATTTTCCATTTTCCCTCGCTTCTATCCTGATCCCAGAAGTCATTTACCCTGTGTAACCCTTTGTTGTCAATATCGTTCTTGAGATTGGCAAATTCTTCTCTTAACAATTTAGGTTCTTGTTGCCAATTATCTTCCCAAAACCAAGCAAGGTTTCCATCTTTGATTTCCCAGAAACTGTGTTTCTGAACAATGGCTCTATTCTCCCAAGCTTTGTTCCAAATGTGGGAGCCTTTGATGAGCCCAGACATTCTAATCTGATCCCTTTCTTGCCAATTGTTTTCATATTTCTATTTCCAAATTTTGGCCCAAGGGGAAGTCGATTCTTTTGGCCATCTCCACCATAGTTTTGCCCCCAAAACTTTGTTTAGTATTTCAGGGTCATCAAGTCCCAAACCTCCATGTGTCTTAGGTTTACAGATCTTTTCCCAGGCTACCAAAGCCCATTTTTTTTTCTTCCCCTTTGCCCCAAAGAAAATCTCTTTGGATATTTCTGAATTGTTGCATAACTCCTTTAGGAGCTGGAAGGGCTGAAAACATAAAGATGGGGACAGTTTGTAGGATAGCTTTTGTGAGCACTAGTCGTCCTGCTAAATTCAAAGACCTGTTTGTCCATTTCCAGATTTTGTCCTGGAGCTTATTAGTCACAGGCTCCCAAACTGCCTTGCTCAGAGGTTTGTCTGTTAGAGGTACTCCCAAATATTTGGAGGGTAGCATATCTCTTTGAAAGCCTAGAATTCTAGATATATTTCTCTAAATAGCAATGTCAGTATTAAAAAAGAAAATCTTTGATTTGGTAAGGCTTACCTCTATACCCGCAGCCATTGCAAAGTCGTTCAGGATTTTTTTGTAGGCTAGAGCTTCCTTGACCATGGGTGTACCCTGCAGCATGGTATCGTCCACAAATTGTTGATGGGTCAAAGCATCTCCATTCATGGTGAGTTTGAGACCCTGGATTTTGCCTTCTGCTTTGGCAAATTTGATAGCATTTCCTAGCCCTTCCATCATGAGAATAAAGAGGAAGGGTGAGAGTGGATCTCCTTGTCTGAGTCCTCTCGAAGGTTTAAAGGTTTTGGATGGTGAACCATTTAACAGGATAGAAAAACTGGAGGTAGTTACAAGGGCCATTACCCATCTTATCCAGTTATGGTCAAAGCCATATGCTATTAGAACTTTCCTGATGTAAGCCCAACTTAGCTTATCATAAGCCTTTTCTAGGTCAAGTTGCATAATCATTCATGCCTGCCTATTGCTCTTAAGTGAGTGAACCACCTCGTGAGCTTGAATGATGTTGTTGAGAATTTGCCTGCCTTCCACATATCCAGTTTGCTCCTCAGACACGAGAGTTGGAAGAAGGGGCTTAAGCCTGTTTGCGGATATTTTGGAAATAATTTTGTACACCACATTGCATAATTCTATTGGTCTAAATCTATTTGGCGTCATCGCATTATCCTACTTTGGAATCAAGGATATGAAAGAGGCATTAAGCGCCTTCAAAACAGTTTTGTTTTTCCTTGAGTCCTCCACCACATCAAGGATATCGTGCTTGAATATTCCCCAACATGCTTTAAAGAAGTCAACATTGAAACCATCCGGACCTATCACTTTCCCATTTTGCATCTCTTTGATGACTTCGGTGACCTCCTCTTCATTTACTGGAATGTTTAGATTATAATTGTCTTCTCTTGTCACTAGCTTAGGAATGTGCTTTGTAAAGTCATTAATGAATTGTGATCTATCTAAGAGAGGTTCCTCAGCTATGCCTTGGAAATGTTGAACCAGAGCGGCTTCTATTTCTTTGTGGGTGTTGAGTTGATTTCCTTGAGAATCTTTGATTTTTGAAATCTTGTTATGAGACTTGTGATCCAAGGTAGATTTGTGAAAAAACCTTGTATTACTTTCTCCTTCTTTTAACCATTGTACCCTTGATTTCTGTTTTCAGAATATCTCCTCTTGCTTGCATAATCCTTCCCATTCTTGTTGATGATAGTCTGCTTGTTCCTTTTTCTCCTCGTTGAAGCCATCTATGATGAGGATCTGGTTAATTTCCTGTAGCTTTCATTCAACTACCTTTTTGGCTTCAAAAATGTTTCCAAACTCATTCTTATTCCAATATTTAAGCCTGAGTTTGATGTGTTTCAATCTTTTATGCAGGAGGAACATTTTAGTACCCTGAACTTGCATATCCTCTGTCCACCTTTTTTTAATATTGTTGATAAAGTCAAGATGGGTAAGCCAAATGTTTTTAAACCTGAAAGGTCTGTTTCTTGGAGTTCGTATAAAGGACACTTCAAGTTGAACAGGCCAGTGATCTGAGCCACCAAAAGGGAGTATCATAGCTGACAAGTCAAGGCCTGTAAGGATGAGGTCCTCTGAGATAATAAATCTGTCTAGTTTTGAGGCCACTTGAGACTCTCCTCCCCTTTTATTATTCCAGGTGAAGATACCATTACTTGTCTCTGTATCTACTAGCCTCATGTTGTTTATGAAATTCTAAAATGCTATGGAATCTCTGCCTAGTGATCTAGTTCCACCTTTTTTTTCCGATAGGGACCTGATCATGTTAAAGTCCCCTCCCAGAATCCAGGGGATACCTGAATGTCTGTCTCTTAATTCCTCCAGTGAGGTAAGAAGCCTGAGTTTGTCTTCAGGCTTTTGTGGACCATAAACATTTGTGATCAAATAAACTTCCTTGTCCCCCAAAGGTTGGATGACCATTGATAGATAGTTCCTGGATGCTTCAACATCTAGGATTCCTAGTTTCTGAGGGTTCCAAAGTGTGAGAATTCCTCCTACTGTTTTGTCTGCTTTAACTTCTAGATATTCATATTTAATCATCCATTTGTTGTGTATTTCTCTTATTTTTTCTATTGAACATTTTGTTTCCTGGATAAATATCATATCTGGTTTTTCTTCTTTCATTCTATTGCTGAGATTTCTTTGTTTCCTTTTGCTTCCTAGACCCCTAATATTCCATGTTGTAAGCTTCATTAAGAAATATTTGTAAATGAGTAACTAGTTAGGTCTTTCATCTTACCTGAGTTGATCATGAGTTTTCCACATTCAATCAACAACTCATTCTATTTTTTTCTTCCTCTTTTCCTTCCTGGGTTCTTGGGAGCTTGTCCCCCTGTTGCCTCCATAGTTTTAACCCCTCCATTATCCTGACTATCATAGTTTCTTTTGACCCCAAAACCCTTTGCTTGCATTCTCTAGAGGAAGAGCTATTGTACTCTATTAAATTCATCTTGAGGTAGCGAATCCACTCCTTTGGTGGTTCCTTCCTCCAGGAACTTTTCTAGATCGAGATGCTCCCTTTCCAGTATGTCCTGCAGTTCATGATCCTCCGTTCCCACTTCGCTTGGGGTCATCTCTTGGTCCCTATCAAGTTCCATAGTGCTGGGCTGATCCTCCCTTTGCTGGCTTTTATCAGGTCTATCCTCCATGCTGTCATCCTTTTCCTTCTCTACAGGATTGTCCTTCATTACTTGATTCGTTCCTTCATCCCCCTCTTCTTCTTCTAATATCTTGAACCTATTATGACTAGGTTGTTTTTCCTCATAGATTTTTTTTTGGTTTTTTCTCCCTCCTTTTCCTCTGCCTCCAACCTTGGTAAAGCTTTCAGTCTCTTTACCTGAGGTTTCTTTGATACTACTCTCCATTTTAATTAAAGGGCAGTCTCTGAAGAGGTGCCCATGTTCATGGCATTTGCAACATCTGAAGGGTACATGCTCATAGTCCACCGCCTGTACCCATTCTTCATCATAAACTTCTAGAATTATTTCATCTGGCAAAGCCCCAGAAAGGTCCATTTCCATGCATATTCTAGCAAAGGAGGTATATTTTTTGCACAAAGTGGCCTCTGATATTTAAAAAAAATTCCCTAGTTTATTACCTATGCCTTTTAATGACTCTGGCAGCCAGTAATCTAGAGGTAGGGAATATAGTCTTACCCATACCAGCACCGATGTAAATGTTTCTCACTCCGGAACAAAGTTCATTACCCATGGCCTCATATAGAGGCTTGCAGTCGCATAGAAGTAAGGTCCTCCTTCAAACACCTTGTCTTTATCCACTAGGTTTGAAAACACAACTGTGAAGAAACCCTTGGATCCAAGGTGTAGATCTATTTCTCCCTTAGGTTTCCAATGGTTCTTTATCCATGCGTCTAGGGCCTTCTCCATTGGCCAAAACCCCATCAATTTACATATCACTGCATAAGTCGTCATGTGCTCCCTGTGCGCCTGTAGCGCTGGTTCAATTAACACCACTCGGGGTGTGATGGATGCCCTAGGTTTGCATGGTCCTGTCCGACTACTGGGGTCAGCTTTCTGACTGCCTACTCCTATACGCTTCTCTCTTCTAACTTCCTCCCGTGTTTCTGCCTGCCTCTGTGCCCTGCTGTCTTCCTGTTTTCCTCTCTCTGTACCCCCGATTTCCGCTTCCATGGGCTTCTTGAAGTGGTTTGATACAACATGACTATAGGAGGGAGTGGAGCTCCCCCCTTCTCGCCCCTCCATGGTGCCCAACACTGAAATCCTACTGTAAACCCTAGTTCCGTGCGTTTTTCCTTCACCTGACCTCGCTCCTCCTCTTAGGTTCTCCAAAACAAAATAAATATTCATGCTACCAATTTTCGTATAATTAAAAACCAAAAGGCAAGAGCGAGACACATTCCCTCCAATGTGAGTAATGATAAAAATAAAGCCATTTAGAAGAGACTCAATGGACTTTCCAGTCCAAGGAACACAATTCCTCCTACCACCATGTACATGTTTCATTAACTGTGTCAGAGGAGCTGTGTCATAGTGGTGGGAAAGTACGAGAGTACTAGATGCACATGGATGAGAAAGAGATGGATGTATGGGTATGCCACACTGTCCTTAGAGTGTATTAATGGGCATATAGGGTTGGAAATATTGGTTGCCTGAAAACATAGTCTTGTAAGCATTTTTATTTACCAAGAACTAATACAACTAGCACAACCACATTAAAAATATTAATGTAGTAAATATAGCCCAATTAAAAATATTAATGTATTAAATATAGCCCAATGCTTCATTTGTATCAATCATTAATAAATATATAATAAAACAAATAATATTAAAAAATATTATTATGGTTATAATTAATAATTATTATTGATTTATATCAATTATTATTTAATATTAAATGTGATTTATTATAATTTAAGTTTAAATTATGTAATATAAATTAATTATTTAATAATAATATTTATTTCATAATAATAACAATCTTAATAACCAAAATTATTTAGTATTCATAATAATAATTTTGAAATAATTATAAAAATCTTTAATTATTAATTCATATTATTATTATTATTATTAATTCGTTATTAATTAATAATTATTTATTAATTCATAATAAATTATTAATTATTTAATCTATCTTATTATTATAAATTTATTATTATTATTATTATTATTATAATAATGAATATTTAATAAAATATTATTAGTTAAATTATTAATAATAATAATTAATTATTAACTATAGGTAATATATAAACCATAGGTTACTATGCTTAACCATGGTTGATTTTCATACCGACACAAACATTGTAACAATGCGACGCTCGACTATGCTTGACCATAGATGATCATGTTTGATTTTATAAAACATGGTTGACCATGATTGACCATGTTTGAGCATGGTTGACCATGGTCGATTTTTATATTGAGACAATCCTTGTCACAATGTCACATTGGACCATGGTTAACCATGCTTGACCATGATTTATTTTCAAATCGACAAAATCTTTGTCCCAATGTGACATTGGACCATGGTTGAGTATGGTTGATTCTCATATTGACACAATATTTTCCATAATGCGACCTTGGACCATGGTTGACCATGATTGAAGTTATAAAACATGATAAACCATGATTGATATTATAAATCCAAGGGAATAATAAATCCTAGAGATTAATACTAAAATCCCAAGGGATTATAAACTTAAGGGAATAATATTAAACCCCAGGAATATGAACCATGCTTGACCATGATTTATTTTCAAATCGACAGAATCTTTGTCCCAATGTGACATTGGACCATGGTTGACTATGTTTGATTCTCATATTGAGACAATATTTGTCATAATGCGACCTTGGACCATGATTGAAGTTATAAAACATGATCAACCATGATTGGTATTATAAATCCAAGGGAATAATAAACCCTATAGATTAATACTAAAATCCCAAGGGATTATAAACTTAAGGGAATAATATTAAATCTTATGAATATGAACCCTTGGATTAATAAACCCAAGGAGTTGATATTATAAACCTAAGGGAATAATAAACCCATGGGATAAAAATTATAAACCCAAGGTATATAAACCCTAAGATAAAAAATATAAACCTTAAAATAAGCATGGTTGACCATGGTTGATTTCCATATGGAGAAAATCCCTGTCACAATGCAATGTTGGACCATGGTTGACTATGATTGATTTTCATATGGAGGCAATCTTCGTCACAATGTGACGTTGGACAATGGTTGACCATGGTTGATTTCATATTGAGACAACCAGTGACATTTGACCATGGTTGGCTATCATTGACCATGATTGATATTATAAACCCAAGGGAATAATAAACCCAAGGGATTGATATTATAAACCTAAAGGAATAATAAACCGAAGGAATTAATACTAAAACCCCAAGGAATTATGAACCCAAGGGAATAATATTAAACCCAAGGGACTAATATTATAAAACTAAGGTATATAAACCTTAAGATAAATATTATAAACACTAAAATAAACATGGTTGACCATGGTTGATTTTCATATTGAGACAATCCTTGTCACAATCTAACATTGGACCATTGTTGACCATGCTTAACCGTGGTTGATTTTCATATCAAGACAATCTTTGTCACATTGCGACATTTGACCATATTTGACCATGATTGACCATGGATGACAATGTTTGATTTTATAAAGCATGATTGAACATGGTTTACCAAGGTTGTCCATGATTGACCATGGTTGATCATGGTTGACCATGATTGACAATGGTTGATCATGGTTGACCATGATTATGATATTGACATAATCTTTGTCATAATGCGACGTTGGACAATGGCTAAAACAATGATTGATTTTCATATTGAGACAATCTTTGTCGCAATGTGATGTAGGAGCATGGCAGACCATGATTAACCATGGTTGACCATGATTGATTTATAAAATATGGTTGATGATGGTTGACCATGATTGAATTTATAAAAAATGGTTGACCATGGTCGATATTATAAACCCAAGGGAATAATAAACCTTAGGGATGGATATTGTAAACCCAAGATATTAATAAACCCTAGGGAT
Source organism: Pinus tabuliformis (assembly GCA_031772625.1). Classification (NCBI taxonomy): domain Eukaryota; kingdom Viridiplantae; phylum Streptophyta; class Pinopsida; order Pinales; family Pinaceae; genus Pinus; species Pinus tabuliformis. The sequence goes on from CM062816.1 coordinate 567,138,982, forward strand.
TAATACTAAAAATCTAAGGGATTATAAACCTAACAGAATAATATTAAACCCTAGGAATATGAACCCTTAGATTAATAAACCCAAGGGATAAAAATTATAAACCCAAGGTATATATACCCCAACATAAATATTATAAATCCTAAAATAAACATAGTTGACCATGGTTTATTTCCATATTGAGACAATCCTTGTCACAATGCAACTTTGGACCATCGTTAACCATGATTGATTCTCATATCGAGGCATTTCTTGTCACAATGCGACGTTGGACCATCGCTGATTTTCATAGTGAGACAATCATTGTCACAGTGCGACATTCGACCATGGTTGACTACGCTTGATATTATAAACACAAGGGAATAATAAACCCAAGGTATTAATACTAAAACCCTAAGGGATTATGAACCTAAGGGAATAATATTAAACCCAAGGGACCAATATTATAAACCCAAGGTATATAAACCCTAAGATAAATACTATAAACACTAAAATAAACATGGTTGACCATGGTTGATTTTCATATTAAGACAATCCATGTCACAATGCAACATTGGACCATGGTTGACCTGCTTAACTGTGGTTGATTTTCATATCAAGACAATCTTTGTCACAATACAACGTTCAACCATGGTTGACCATGTTTGATTTTATAAAACATGGTTGAACATGGTTTACCAAGGTTAGCCATGATTGACCATGGTTGATCATGGTTGGCCATGATTTCCGTATTGAAACAATCTTTGTCATAATGTGATGTTGGACCATGTTGAGACAATGGTTGATTTTCATATTGAGACAATATTTGTCACAATGCAATGTAGGAGCATGGCTGACCATGATTAACCATAGTTGACTCGATTGATTTTATAAAATATGGTTGACGATGGTTGACCATGATTGAATTTATAAAACATGGTTGACCATAGTTGACCATGATCGATATTATAAACCCATGGGAATAAGAAACCCTAGGGATTAATACTAAAGACCCAAGGGATTATCAAACTAAGGGAATAATATTGAACCCTACGAATATGAATCCATAGATTAATAAACCCAAGGGATTGATACTGTAAACCAAAGGGAATAATAAACTCAAGGGATAAAAATTATAAACCCAATGTATATAAATGCTAAGATAAATATTATAAACCCTAAAATAAACATGGTTAACCATGGTGGATTTCCATATTGAGATAAGCCTTGTCACAATGCAACATTGGACCATGGTTGACCATGCTTTACCAAGATTATTTTTCATATTGAAACAATCTTCATCACCATGCGACTTTGAAACCTGGTTGACCATGATTGACTTTCATATTGAGACAATCATTGTCACAATGTGATATTCAACCATGGTTGACCATGGTTGGCTATGATTGACCATGGTTGAACATGATTGATATTATAAACCCAAGGGTATAATAAACCCAACGGATTGATATTATAAACCCAAGGGATTAATATTAAAACCCCAAGGGATTATGAATCCAAGGGAATAATATTAAACCCAATGGACTAATATAAGAAACGCTAGGTATATAAACCCTCATATAAATATTATAAACACTAAAATAAACATGGTTGACCATAGTTTATTTTCATATTGAGATAATCCTTATCACAATGTGATGTTGGACCATGGTTGACCATGCTTAACCATGGTTGATTTTCATATTAAGATAATCTGTCACAATGCGATGTTCGACCATGGTTTACCATGATTGACCATGGATGACCATGTTTGATTTTATAAAACATGGTTGACCAAGGTTGACCATATTTGACCATGGTTGACCATGATTATCATATTGAGACAATCTTTGTCATAATGCGGCGTTGGACCATGGTTTGAGACAATAATTGATTTTCATATTGTGACAATATTTGTCACAATGCGACGTTGGAAAATGGTTGACCATCATTAACCATGGTTGAACATGATTTATTTTATAAAATATGGTTGACCACGGTTGATGTAACACCCTCCTCACACATCTACCCAAGTAACCAGCAAACCAGGGTAAATATGCGATGAGAGGATACTATGATTGGATTTGACCTCCTATGTGACCTTAAGGAAGTGGAATCAACAAAACACATCAACCAACCTATCCGCATCAGCAACAAAACACTCAGGAGACATGTCAGCCACTCACACATCTTGTCCCTGGGTCTCACTGATGTTCTGGACATATTAATCCTCAGTCGCTCTCATGCTATAGGCATGACAGTGTCCAAAAACCCAAATTCGCTCTCAAAGACTTGCCTGCAAGTGTCGACAGACTTGATTTTCCAATTTTATGCCAGTGACCCCAGGATTTGAGACACTTTTTTAGGCCCAGAGTCTAGGTCATTTCCCATAATGGAATTATAAATTAGGAGCAGTAAAAGAACATGGAAACAATGATGAAAAATCAATAAGTTAAACAAGACCTTAATCAAACCCCTACTAGACATGACAATCATTTCATCAAACACGTCACAAGCATGTAATCTACAAGTGTGACAACCATAATTAAACATAGGGACCTTGTACTTATCTGAGAATCGCTAAGAACCATTTTTCCCTCATGCCATTTGCTACATTACCATCTATTAGGTCATAGATACACTATTCATTCATTTACAAGTAAAAACATGCTGAAATCCATACACAGTTGTTGTCATAAAACACACATATAACCAACATAATAACAACATAAATACTCATTTATGTACAACCATATAGACCACATATAATCCATCAAAATGCTCATAGAAATATGAGGAGAAATAACCTTTCATTAATGATGCAAAAAACCAAACCCGGGATCGGACTTCCATGTTCCACTCGACCATAGAATCGCTGAGCCAAATCTCTCTTCATCCATTCACCCCCGTGCCATATTCCAAGCATGAATGGACTCAAACCAAAAGAACCAACTAGGGCATACTGAGGCTAAACCACCTCACCCTCATCAATAGAAACTAGGCTTTACCGTAATCCATCCCGGATCACTAGGCCAACACAATGAACACATCATAACAAGCTTACCGTGATCTCCACCCAATCACTAGGCCAAACAAGCACGGATGCCACCAAATTTCTCCACCTACACTGTGAGGAATTTTCTTGTTTCCTAGTATCTCAGGCTTTACCGCAATCCAAACCTATATCACTAGGCCCTAAACTGGGACCCACTCTCCAGGATTTACTCATATCCCAAAACTATAATTACTAGGACCAACGAAGAGAAAACCACCTCTTGGCTTTACCGTATATCCTGCCATTCACCAGCAAGGATTCTTAGGCCCACTGAGGCAGCACAATCCTGGCTTTACCACAAACCACAGTCTGGATTAGGGGTCACTAGGCCAATGGCTTTACCCTGATCCACAGTTTGGTTGAAGGGCCACTAGGCCATGTGCTCTATCACGGAGATCCACCCCACTCAGCTTCAAATCCATTTGGCAATCCATCTCAACCAAAACATGAGAACCCCATCACACCATGACTATCCAGAAATGACAAGGCTTGGCTGAAAACATTATTATACCTGGCAAATCCCATGCCACAACAGCAAAAGAACCACATGCAATATCATGCATGCCTAATCTAGCAAGGAAAATACACATGCAAATCGATACTTGCAATGAATCCTCTTGTAGCTGCTTAATCCTACCTTTCCCTACTAGATCTTTGCTTCCTCTTACCTTCTTTTCGTTAATTGATCCCATGCACAACCATAGCAAAAGATTAAGCCAAGATCTTACACTGACTAAGAGCTTGCCAATTGATCCTCAGACGCCTTTTTATTAAAGAGGCCTTTATTTTCTTCATTTTCCATTATTCCCTTCATTTCCTCCTCACATTCAACCTGTGACCTTTCACCTTCCTTTTCTCCTAATTTCCTTTATTTTCATAAATAAATGTGCCAAAAATGCAATTTTTCCTTTCCAAAGCCTTAGCCAGTGCCTTTTCCAATTTCCTTAGCCATAAAAAACCAAATGAACACCCACACTAGGATGTATTTCCCAACATTCAGCTTGGAATACGTGTCCCATCACCGTGGCCTTATATATTTTTACATGAGTTTTAAACCAGGGTTGTTACAAAACCCTCCCACTTGGGGGAAAACCTTCCTCAGTGTTCAATGACACCTATAACCAACAAGACTGTTGAAAACAAAACATACTACCCATGGAGATTTATAAAACAGCTCATTGTAGCATCTATAAAGAGTGATCTGCCCAAAAGAAAAAAATCATGAAAACATGACCATATAACAACCATACCGCACACTGGAGCTTTATAACACAGCTCATTACGGTATTTACAATAACGACATATAAACATATGCACATTTGCTAAACCAACATATAAAGGGATATGATGCCCGTATTAATCAAAAAGGGAATCCAAAGTATCGCACCTCCACCCTCAAAGTAGTACCAGGATTCACCTCCTTCCTAGGAAGTCTAGAATCCACTGCCACTGTCAAAACTGAATCCAATGTCTAACGTTATAATCATGCGCCACTTGTCCTCTTAGTGAACAATTACCGACTCATTATTCCCAGACACACTCCCAATGTGCATATGATTCCATCTGGAAATGCTAATGACCAAAACCAATATATTCACGACCTTCCCTTCTCTGCTACACAGCCCTCGGGAAATCCGGTCACCCCCTTTCATGCAGTCACTCACCTTCCAATTTAACTAACATCGCCTATCCTGGGTGATCCATCCATTGACAAGGTGTCCTCGCATCGGAAGATCAAACAACCAAGGCATATAACTGCCTCAACCATCATACTGGTCATAACGTGCTCATTGAAATCAATGGATATTATTGGGTACCAGTGTCCCACAATGGTCCTTCTCCTGAAGTGCTTTACTAACATACTGCTGTAAGTTCCAATTTCTTTCATTGTTGTTGCTAATTATTGCAGTCGATTTCAACCATCCAACTAAGCATTTTCGTGCTTCCTGAACAAAGCACATAACTTCCATTAGATTCAAAATAATTTGAAATAACTTCAAATCATACCTCATTGGTTGCTCGTCAATAAGGTATACTTGCAATCCTATTTACTTCCTGTCACAACATGTCAAACTAGCATCTTTGACCAAATAATCATTTATAAACATATCAAATTAGGTTAGCTCAAACACAACCATCATAGATCAACATCATAAATCACATGTAATCATCATAAACTAGAATCATAGATAGCGTATAATCATCATATACCATAATCATAAATCACATGAATAATAAAACTAAATAAAATGTTGATACTTATCCTTTCATCAATCCTTAGCTTCTACCTTTGTCTTTATTCCATACACACTATGGATCGATTGCCACACGAGACAAACGCCCAGTGCCTTCTCCTAAACCATGTGCACGTACACATAGTGTGCATCACACACATATGGCTACACATGTCATACAACACCATGAAATACATGCATCTAAACTAGTACCATATGTACCACATGTACACAGTACCACCTGTGCACTCGACCACCTGTACACTCGACCACCTGCACAAAATGTACACAACGCCACATGTACATTGCATCACTGTACAATGTGTACACAATACCACATGTCCATAGTACCTCATGCATGACATGTACACAACACCACCTACACACAATGCCACTTGTACAACATGTACACAACACCACATGCACACAAAACCACTTGTAAAATCATGCACACAACATCATATGTACATAGCGCCACATGTACAACATGCATGTAACACCACCTATACATAGCACTGCATATTCAACATGTACATAGCATCATCTGTACACAACATCGCATATGTGATATCCGTACAACACTACATGTAAATAAAATCACATATGCAACATGTGCACAACAATAGTACCACATGTCCAAAACCACAATGTCTTTACCAAGAAACCTTAATTCCAGTGTCTTATCCATGCTTGTCCTAGCATGTCACAGACCACACTGCTTTCATTTCGTTGATGTATCCACCAATATAACCTTTCGATAACAGAAGCATAGGCATAATACACACATACATTATAAATTCATATTCACATGATAATGACCTCATATATTTTTCATGACTACTCTTCTCACTTGATTCCTCATAGCCAGGAACCTCTTCATGCCATTTTCTTGCATAAGAAATCATTCCTCCACAAGGACGATTCCTGATGACCCTGTCAGATAGTGACATAAATACATGGATACATACATACATATACATAAACATAAACATAAACAATTGCGATCATGTCACACACCGACATTCATACACACATACATGTATACATATAAACATCAACATAATCATGATCACATCATAACTACCAGAATAATAAGGTCTAGGTTACGAGAAAAAACAATCCCAACATAGGCAAGGCATCTGAAACCTCAAATCAATTTACTTTACCTTTTGTAGTTACCTTTCTCATTTCTGTACTACCACCATCCATTTACCACAATGGACCAACCAGTCCAACCGACTGTCATCGTCTTACCTTTCGTTGCGCTTACTCATGCACCGAGCTTCATCTAAGTCTTACATTACCAGTTGGATACCACATGACTCTCCTTGATCTCCATTAATTTCCAGTTTTCCCAACCAATCCCCAAGACTCTCAAAACAATAAAGGAAAGACCAAGAAGAAAACAAGAAGAAAACCATGGAAAACCAACAACAATACAACAACACCAACAAAGTGGCATGGTCATGCACTAGACATAACAAAATTGCAAATCAAGCGCAAGAAAATCACAAAATACCAAAACCACAAGACTAACAACATACACCATGACTCAAACCCCACGGTTCCCAGTGATTCCAAAGGAAAGATCAATTTGAGCCTTCTTCAAGATTTCATGGAAGTCTCTTTTCTATGCAATCCCTTGCATCATATCACCATAAACACATAACTTTTAGTGCATAAATAAACATAACAATACACCAGATACCTTATATTGTTGTGCTATGCATGTGGCCTTGTAGTTAAACACGTCTCAAGCAACTCCAATCCCCTTGACAAATCCACCTGTAACTAGAGACTAGCTAATATACTTTTCAAATACATGTCCATGAATATAGCACATATCCACATAATTTCAAACAAATCAAGGCTAAGAAGACTTCCTATGTGCAAAACACTCATTTGTTTGGAATTAGGGTTTCCAAACACAGCCCAAGGAATTCTTGCCCAATCCCTTTCTTTTACCTTTTTACCTTGTTGCAATCGAGGCCGAGTTATATAAACACGTCAACTATTAGCTTGTCACACTAATACCAAGCATCTTTCTTGAAACTGCTCACACATGTCAACCACATGTTCCAAATATCGAGACAATAAAATCTATCAATTTGAAATAATTCTTTAACAAGACTAACAATCATGTCATAATCCATAGTTAACTCATAGTCATTAGACATAACACTACAACTGTCACCTACTACACTCAAGTACATATCAACTATCTCAACACATATGTATAAGTACAACCATCTTAAAACAATACCATTTGAACACATACTCATATTATGCAATTCATCAAACATTCAACCAACTTGCAACCATACCATGTTAAATAAATCAACTAGACAACATAATCAAACAATCAAGTACCAAATATATGACATAAGAAAACTCATACCTTAATGTATCTTAGGGAAGGCAATCTTGTCTACACAATCAATCTAGTTAGCATGATATAAATTCATGAGATATTAACTCAAACATAGATAAGATCATGATACCCAAAATAATCACTAGCTAACATGTTTACATCATAACTCATACACAATTATCATTTATGCATATCAATCACATATGTACAATTGGTCTAGATTAGTACAACACAATGCAACACAATAAGTCAACTCATACCTAAATGTCATAACCCTAACCATCTGCATAGACCAATCCAACTTAGTGTGATACATATAACATCAAGATCTTAATGTAATAACCCTAATCATCAAGTTACTAGCATACAACAACAACAAGTTAACCCATCATGCTCATCAACAACATATAACCTAATCATCAAGTTATCTAACATAAAACAAGAATAGAAATGCATACAACCACAGTTTACCATCATTCTTGACTATCCAACTTATGTGCATATGACTATGCTAATCAAATATCACCTATCATGTATGTAACCATAACATCAAAAGACATTTACATAAACCTAATGCATATAACAATCGTTAACCTACATACTTGCATGCCCAACATACAAACCTATATGATGACATGCTCTTGCCTCAAGGTCCAATGCCGCAACTTCACTTTGATTATCTTCATCTCTTGCTTTACCTCATTCAACACATTAGCATCATAACATACCAATAGCACCATGATGACCTAAATTGCATACCATGACTTCCCAAGGCATGCTTGACCTACTATTTATAATACCTATAATCAAGAGCATACATGCATAACGACTGTATATAGACATATAACACATGACTACAAAACCATATACACATCCTTCTAGCTAGAGTCCAGTCATCAATGCATGACCATATAAACTTCACAAACCATGACCTCATGCATGACAAAAACCATTACTCCATTGTACACATGGGCCACATGCAACAATCAACATTCATAAGAAATTCATAATCAACTAGATATACACATGAACGCATGTAGTCGAGCATAAGCGATCAATACTTGTAACCAAACTACAAGACTGATACATGTAATCAAACATACAAGATTGCAACCTAACATACAAGGATGTAATCAAGAGACATACCACAACATGTAAGCGACGTATAACAATATATAACCAGTCATATACTCATGATGATGCATTCCATAAAATCAACATCAAGTTCCTCAAGAAAATCTTACTACAACCATGATCAACATTATGCAATGCAACAAGCACATGGAATGCAAGTGTAAGAGACACATGCAACTGACATGCATGCATGACCAACACACCGCCCATCTACTCTGAGGGGTGAACCATGCTTTGATACCACTCTGTAACACCCTCCTCACACATCTACCCAAGTAACCAACCAACTGGGGTAAACATGCGACGAGAGGCTACTATGATTGGATTCAACCTCCTATGTGACCTTAAGGAAGTGGAACCGATGGAACACATCAACGAACCTGTCCACATCAACAACCGAACCCTCAAGAGACATGTTAGTCACTCAGACATCCTGTCCCTAGGTCCCACTGATGTTCTTGACATCTTAAGCCTCAGTCGCTCTCATTCTATAGGCATGACAACGTCCAGAAACCCAAAGTCACTCTCACACACTTGCCTGCCAACATCTAGAGACCCAATTTGCTAATGTTATGCCAACGACCCCGGGATTTGAACCACTTTTTTAGGCCTAGAGCCCAGGTCACTGCCCAAAATGGAATGATAATTTAGGAGTAGTAAACAAAAAGGGAAATTTTTTTACAAAAGCAATAAGTTAAACAAGACCTTAATCAGACCCCTACTAGCCATTACATGCATTTTGTCAAACATGTCACAAGCATGTAATCTACAGGTGTAACCAACATAATTAAACATAGGGGTGTTGTACTTATTTGAGAATCGCTACAAACCATTGTTCCCTCATGCCATTTGCTACATTACCGTCTATTAGGCCATAGATACACTATCCATTCATTTACAAGTAAAAACATGTTGAAATCCATACATAGTTGTTGTCATAAAACACACATATAACCAACATAATAACAAAATAAATACTCATGAAAGTACAACCATATTGGCCACATATAATCCATCAAAATTCTCATATAAATACAAGGAGAAATAACCTTTCATTAATGTTTCAAAAACTAAACCCGGGATGGGACTTCCACGTTCCACCTGACCATAGAATAGCTTAGCCAAATCTCTCTTCATCTATTCACCCCCATGCCATATTCCAAGCATGAATGTGGGACTCAATCCAACAAAACCAACTAGGGCATATCGAGGCTAAACCTCCTCACCATCATCAATAGAAACCAAGCTTTACCCTAATCCATCCTGGATCACTAGGCCAACACAATGAACACTTGATAATAAACTTTACTGTGATCTCCATGCGATCATTAGGCCAAGCAAGCATGGATGCCATTGGATTTCGCCACCTACATCATGAGGAATTTCCCTGTCTCCTAGTCTCTCAGACTTTACCGCAATCCAAACCCATATCACTAGGCCCTTAACTGAGACCCACTCTCCAAGCTTTACCACATATCCCAAACCCGAGATTACTAAGCCCAATGAAGAGAAAACCACGTCTTGGCTTTACCATATATTCTGCCATTCACTGGCAAGGATTCCCAGGCACACTAACGAAACACAATATTGGCTTTACCACAACCCATAGTCTAACTCAGGGGTCACTAGGCCAATGAATTTACCGTGATCCACAGTCCGATTCAGAGACCACTAGGCCATGTGCTCTATCATTCGGAGATCCACCCCACTCAAATTCGAATCCATCCGATAATCCAACTCAACCAAAACATGAGAACCCCATCACACCATGGCTATCCGGAAATGGAAAGGCTAGGCTAAAAACAATGTTACATTTGGAAAAACCCATGCCACAACAGCAAAAGAACCACATGCAATACCATGCATGCGAAATCGAGTAAGGAAAATATGTTGGAAATAATACTGAGAGGGGGGGGTGAATCAGTATTATCAAATTCTTTTCAATATATCTTCCTTATTTATATTTTGAATAATTCTTCAAATATTGATCATTACTTTGTATGTCAGTATCATAAAATAATGAGCATGAACAAGAAAAACAGATAGTCACACCAAAGAACACCAGATCTAGGGTGGAAACCCAATGTGGGTGAAAACCACCTGCTGCAATATGTCTCTATCTACTTTCAATTAGAAACTCCTTTTACAATGATTTTGTACTGGTGCAGTCCTTTACCAGTACGCAGGCTACAACCTACAGAGAGCTACAACTCTCTCTCGTTTCCCAGTCTCTCCTGGAAGGGAGCTACAACCCCCTACTTCTTTTCTTTCAAGGACCACTTTTCATAAATTTTCAAACTGGATCCAAGAAAATCAAATAATCATCAAGTACATGCAAATCACCCAAACTCCTTATGCAATCACCCAACTTCTCAGAATGCTGTAAACAGAAAGATAGTACCAGAAATATAAACCCAGGACTCTGCAGCAATAAATAAAAGATAACCAATAAATGTTTTAAGACAGATCCGCAGTTTTTCCTTATCTGGACTGCGTGACTCCGCACCCTGCCTTCTGTTTCCCTGCGTATCCACGCAGAGCGACTTCTGCTTCACTGCGTATCACCGCAAATCACCTACTGCCTTTCTGCGTACATCTATTGTGCCAACGCACCTGTTCCTTCTATCACGCCGCGTACTTCTATGTACCTCCGCAGGCTTTCCTTCTATCGCGCTGCGTACCTATGATCTTGTTCCACACTTCTTCTTCTGTCTCTCTGCGTGCGTAAGTGCTGTGTCCTTCTGTTACGCTGTGTACCTCTACTGTATCTACGCACTGTGTCTTCGATCGCACTGCGATCCCCCGCACTGTGCCTTTCTGTTAATCCGCGTACCACCGCACTGGACCTTTTACCGAGCTGCGGTCCTCCGCACCTGAACCGTGAAATACCTGCGGACCTTTGATTTGAACAGAATTAACAATCCTCTGAAGAGTTACTGACATTTAGATGCCTAGATCTGATCATGCGCCCGAGAGATCACACTTCATAGATTCACTTTTAACTTTACTTTTGTATAGATCAAGCCTTTTAAACCGATAACCCAATATTTCAGATCTTAAGATATTCAATTTCTAAAGATACCTTGGCCAAGTGATCTCCTTCCCTATTTATAGTCAAGCCCTTATTCACACCATGGGGCAAAACCATCAAATAACTAATACAAGGGATCCAAACCGGGGCTAAATTAGATCCTATACCACGGGCCAAAACCATAGGATCATGAACGACGGGCGAAATACCACGGGCCAAACATAAGAAACCCCACGTGGGCGCGCTTCTCTGCCTTGAAGTGAGTGAACTGGGGGACCGCACCTTCTGAACGGATAACCTGCGGGTATGACCGCACTTCCTCAACGCAGAACCTGCGGGTCCGCACCTTTTGAACCATTCACCTGCGAACCTCTTAATTTCCATCATTTTGAGAGCCTGAACAGAGCATTGCCACTTGAGTGAGTTGCCATCAAGTACAACACCTGTAACACCTGTAACATAGAGCCATACCAGAATCATAATGCCAACAATCTCCCCCTTTGGACTTGATGGCAACCTCAAAAATCCGCAACGTCATTCTCCCCCTTTGACATCAAGGGCAAAGGGTTATGCTCCCCCTAAGAACATGCTCCCCCTGACTATAAACCAGATCTGCAAAGAAGAATCATAATCCACCAAACACCATAAATGACCATGAAAGAAATAGAGACATATTGCAGCAATATTCAGACCATCATCCATGATCTCCTTCTGTACTTCCTCCATAATGCCAACAATGCATTATATGCTCCCCCTGAACCTGTGCCATTCGATCTTCGACCAATCCGCAACCCAGCACATGTACGCATATACCCCAGATGAACCTTGCGTACAACCAACAATCAGAAGAGATTCAACAACAAGATGATGCATCAACAACCCCCAGCTTTTGCCTGAGGTATTCAAAGGTCTCCCTGGGCAATGGTTTGGTGAGTATATCAGCAACTTGTTCCTTAGAAGGAACATACTCCAACTTGACCTTTTGTTCAAGTACTTGTTCCCGGAGAAAATGATACTTGATCGGTATGTGCTTGGTCTTTGAATGCATGACTGGGTTCTTTGAAATGCTGATTGCACTTGTATTATCACATAAGATGGAGATGGGTGGTATACAAGTGATTTGAAAATCCTACAAGGTCTGCATCATCCAAAGGAGTTGAGTGCAGCACGATGCAGCAGCAACATATTCCACTTCAGCTGTAGACAAGGCAATCAAACTCTGTTTCTTGCTGAACCAAGATACTAATCTGGAACCCATAAAGAATGCACCACCACTTGTGCTCTTCCTGTCATCCACGCTTCCGGCCCAATCTACATCTGTATAAGCATGAAGTGTGAGATCTATATCTCTAGGATACCATAAGCCATAATTTTGAGTCCCTTGAAGATATTTGAAAATTCTCTTCACTGTCTGAAGATGAGTTTCCTTTGGATTTTTCGGAAATCTTCCAACTATTCCCACTGCATGCATGATGTCTGGTCGGGTACCTGTCAAATAAAGTAGACTTCCAATCATAGACCTGTAGGTTGGTTGATGCACTGTTACTGATTCATCATTTGCACTGAGGCTACATCCTGTGACCATGGGAGTACATACTGGTTTTGCATATTCCATGCCATATTTCTTCAAAATCTGCTTGAGATACTTGGTTTGAGACAAGAAGATCCCTCCTTCCTTTTGTTGGATTTGCAAACCAAGAAAATATGTCAATTCTCCAAGCAAGGACATTTCGAATTCTTTATGCATCACTGAGGCAAAGCTTTGACTCATAGATTCTTCATTGCTGCCAAAGATAATGTCATCTACATACACAATAAGTATTAGCAATTTGTCATTTTCAATTTTTATATAAAGATTGCTATCTGCTGATCCTTTTGAAAAACCTTGTTGATGAAGATATTTGTCCAACCGATAGTACCAAGCCCTTGGAGCTTGTTTAAGACCATAGAGAGCCTTCTTCAGTCTGCACACAAGATTTGGATCATTTCCAAGAATGAAACCATCTGGCTGCTCAATGTATACTTCTTCTTCTAAGTCTCCGTTTAGAAAGGCTGATTTCACGTCCATTTGAAATACTTTGAAGTTTTGAAAGCTTGAGAGAGCAAGGAACATTCAGATGGCCTCAAGTCTTGCAACAGGAGCAAAAGTTTCTTCAAAATCTATTCCTTCTTGCTACGCATACCCTTTACAAACAAGTCTGGCCTTGTTTCTAATTACTTCCCCATTTTCATTCAACTTATTTTTGAAGACCCATTTTGTCCCTATAACATTCTTATCCTTTGGTCTAGGAACCAACTCCCACGTGTTGTTCTTTTCGATCTGCTCAAGTTCTTCATCCATTACTTTGACCCAACATTCATCTTTGCATGCCTCTTTCACATTTTGTGGTTCAGTGGAAGAGAGTAATGCCAAATAGCTTGAAGCTTCTGCAATTGTTCTTCTTGTTTGTACACCTGCTTCTTTCTGCCCCAAAATCTGAGATTCTGGATGATTCTTCTGAACATACCTGGATGGAGTCTTTTCTTCTATCCTTATCTGTTCCTCTGGTGCTTCTTGAGATTCTTATTCTTCATCATTCTGTGTTTGAGGGTAGTCTTCATCTTCTTCGATATTTTCATGATTTACTTGCCTAGGAATGTATCCCTTTTCATCAACCACTACATCAATGTTGTCAACAATTCTTCCAAGACTTTTATTGTAGCACTTATATGCTTTGCTGTGTGGAGAATAACCAAGAAGAATGCCTTCATCTGCTCTAGGTTCAAGTTTGCCAAGTTGCTCATCAGTATTCTTAATATAACATTTTCTCCCAAAGATTTTGAAGTGCTTTATTGAAGGAGTCTCACCATACCAGAGCTCATGAGGAGTTTGAGTGTTGTTCACTCGGACATTTGTTTTGTTGAGAATAACAACCGCAGCATATGCAGCTTCACCCCAAAAAGTTGCGGGAGTTCCAAACTCATCAAGAATAGCACGAGCCATTTGTTGGACTGTTCTGTTCATCCTTTCCACCACTCCATTTTGCTGAGGAGTTCTAGCTGTAGAGAATTCTCTTCTTATCCCATGTTCTTCACAGAAATCAAAAAATTCATTTGATGTAAACTCCCCACCTCTGTCGGACCTGAGGCACTTAATTTTGTAACCTAATTCATTTTCAACCAAGGCTTTGAAGGATTTGAATTTTTTGAATGCTTCGTCTTTGTGCTTCATGAGTCCTAACCAAACAAACTTGGAGAAATCGTCAATGAATAATATCAAGTATTCTTCTCCTCGAGGTGTCCTTTTCCTAAATGGACCACATAAATCTGTATGGACTAGCTCAAGAGGCATGCTAGCTGATCCTTCCTTCTCCGGAAAGTTAGTTCTGGTTTGCTTTCCAAACTGACAAGATTTACATATGGTGTTGTCTGGAATTTTGATATCTGGAAGACCACGAACAGCCTGATATTTGCATGCTTTCCTTATTTGTGAAAAGCTTAGATGCCCCAACCTCCGGTGCCATAACCAATGTTCATCATCCTTGCTCAAATAGCATTGTTGTTGTCCTTCTTCAAATATGTATAGATTATTTGGAGTTCTTCTACCCTTGATCACTGTTTCACCTGTATTAAGATCACGAACACGACATCCATTTGATCTAAATATTACCTCGGTTCCTTGATCACACATCTGGCTGACACTCAGAAGATTATGCTTCAATCCATCAACATACAAAACATTTCCAGCTTTGACCTTTTCCTTTAACTGAGCCGTCCCTTTTCCTTTTATAGCTGCAGGAGTATCATTTCCAAAAGAAACTTTCTTTCCCTTTTCTAAAGCAGAATATGTTTCAAGTTTTTCTTTATCACCTGTCATATGCTTCGAACATCCACTGTCGATGTACCATAGATTTTCCTGTCCCTCTGCATAAAATGCTATCCCACATCTTTCTGTTTGTGGTTCCTTTATTCTCCATGTTTTGGTGCTTGAGACTTGTTCCTTTGTCTGCTGGAACCTGCTCCTGCATTCAGAATCTTCATGACCAAAGTTATTGCAAATAGAACATTCAACTTCATTTTCAAGAGCCGAAAAGTTGTTATAGGTCCTTTTTGTAATCCCGGTCATACTTCTTTGTTTTTGAGCTTCTCTAGTCATGATTGTTTTATATGCAACACATTGAGCTGCTTTGTGACCAAAGTTATGGCAAGAGAAACATTGCCCATTGAAGAAACTTCTGCGATTATCAAATCTACCGGCCAAATGATTGTAATTTCTATTGTCATCCATTCTTGAAGCAAATTGAGAAGATTTTACCTGTGGCTGGTTGTAGCTTTTGTTCACCCTTAAGACAGATTGCCCCTGGTTTACCTGATAGTCTTTGTTCATTCTTGATGTAATTCGTCCCTGCTTTACCTGGTGATCTCCATTGTGCTTTTGCTCATTTCTTCTTGCTGCATCATGGTAACTCTTTGAGGTGGATGCTTGAGATGTTTCTCCATTATACCCCAGGCCTGTCTTGTTTAGCGGAGAACGTTGTACATTGATGATATCATCCAGAGTTTCAGATCCTTTGACAAACTTAAGATTAATAGCCTTTGTTTTCTCAATTTCTTTTCTAAGGCCAACAATTTCACCTTCTAACTTTTCAAGATATTTTTCTTTTTCATCAATTTGAAATTGTAGAGTATCAATGATCATATTCTTTTCTTCTATACATGTCTTGAGTCTAGAAATCTCTTCATAAAAACTATCCACATCTATAGCATCCATGTAATCATCATCTTCAAATGCCATTAAAAGTTTATAGTCATTACCTCGTTCATCTTCATCACTATTTGATAGACCATCACTGTCTTCATGAGTGTAGTAGCTTTTCTTATTTGCATTCTGTTTCTTGTTCCATCTAGCAGGTTCCTTTCCTTTGTCAATCTTATCCTTATGAGGACATTTCGCAGCATAATGACCTACTCTTCCACAAGCAAAACATTTAAAAGGTAACTTACCTCTGAACCTTCCAGTACCCCGTTGAAGATTTCTGACAAAATTTGATTCTTCTTCTTCTTCTGGCACGTGACTTGATTCATAGTAGTCTCCTTTGCCTGAAGCCTTAAAAGTAGCTTCTCTCCTGTCTGATGGACCTCCTTTTCTCATTTCATAAGCAGTTAAAATTCCGTGTAGTTGAGACATAGTAAGAGTTCGTAGATTTTCCTTTTCTTCTATGGTAGACACTTTAGATTCAAACTTGGGGGACAATGATCTTAGAAATTTTTCAACCACAATAGCCTCTTTTATTTCTTCACCCAAGTTTTTCATGCAATTAACAATCTCGTCTACCCGAAGGAAATAGTTAGCCACACTTTCGTCATTATACATTCTGAGATTCTCATACTGAATCCTGAGGGTTTGAAGTTTAGCACGCTTTACCTGTTCATCTCCTTCGTAGCTCAAGACAATCTTGTCCCATATTTCTTTTGCGGATTTATATTGCATAATCTTCATGAATTCTGTTTGAGATAAGCATCCCAGCAGAGTATTGACTGCTTTAGCTTTTGTTTCATATTTCTTCTTCTCGGCCGAATCTGTAGGAGTAGCTGAAGGAAAAGTGTAGCCTGTATCTATGATATCCCAAACTTCTGTACCAAGAGATTGAAGATAGGCAGTAACTCTTACCTTCCAATAATTGAAGTTTGTCCCATCAAAAATTGGTGGCCTGATTGATGCTTCCCTCTCGTAGTTGCTCATGATGAATGATCTTCCTTCAAGCGGTCAAGCTTCTCTGAAGAACCTGCTCTGATACCAATTGTTGGAAATAATACTGAGAGGGGGGGTGAATCAGTATTATCAAATTCTTTTCAATATATCTTCCTTATTTATATTTTGAATAATTCTTCAAATATTGATCATTACTTTGTATGTCAGTATCATAAAATAATGAGCATGAACAAGAAAAACAGATAGTCACACCAAAGAACACCAGATATAAGGTGGAAACCCAATGTGGGTGAAAACCACCTGCTGCAATATGTCTCTATCTTCTTTCAATTAGAAACTCCTTTTACAATGATTTTGTACTGGTGCAGTCCTTTACCAGTACGCAGGCTACAACCTGCAGAGAGCTACAACTCTCTCTCGTTTCCCAGTCTCTCCTGGAAGGGAGCTACAACCCCCTACTTCTTTTCTTTCAAGGACCACTTTTCATAAATTTTCAAACTGGATCCAAGAAAATCAAATAATCATCAAGTACATGCAAATCACCCAAACTCCTTATGCAATCACCCAACTTCTCAGAATGCTGTAAACAGAAAGATAGTACCAGAAATATAAACCCAGGACTCTGCAACAATAAATAAAAGATAACCAATAAATGTTTTAAGACAGATCCACAGTTTTTCCTTATCTGGACTGCGTGACTCCGCACCCCGCCTTCTGTTTCCCTGCGTATCCACGCAGAGCGACTTCTGCTTCACTGCGTATCACCGCAAATCACCTACTGCCTTTCTATGTACATTTACTGTGCCAACGCACCTGTTCCTTCTATCGCGCCGCGTACTTCTATGTACCTCCGCAGGCTTTCCTTCTATCGCGCCGCGTACCTCTGATCTTGTTCCGCACTTCTTCTTCTGTCTCTCTGCGTGCGTCCGCGCTGTGTCCTTCTGTTACGCCGCGTACCTCTACTGTATCTACGCACTGCGTCTTCGATCGCACTGCGATCCCCCGCACTGTGCCTTTCTGTTAATCCGCGTACCACCGCACTGGACCTTTCACCGAGCTGCGGTCCTCCGCACCTGAACCGTGAAATACCTGCGGACCTTTGATTTGAACAGAATTAACAATCCTCCGAAGAGCCACTGACAGTCAGATGCCCAGATCTGATCATGCGCCCGAGAGATCACACTTCATAGATTCACTTTTAACTTTACTTTTATATAGATCAAGCCTTTTAAACCGATAACCCAATATTTCAGATCTTAAGATATTCAATTTCTAAAGATACCTTGGCCAAGTGATCTCCTTCCCTATTTATAGTCAAGCCCTTATTCACACCATGGGGCAAAACCATCAAATAACTAATACAAGGGATCCAAACCGGGGCTAAATTAGATCCTATACCACGGGCCAAAACCATAGGATCATGAACGACGGGTGAAATACCACGGGCCAAACATAAGAAACCCCATGTGGGCGCGCTTCTCTGCCTTGAAGTGAGTGAACTGGGGGACCGCACCTTCTGAACGGATAACTTGTGGGTATGACCGCACTTCCTCAACGCAGAACCTGCGGGTTCGCACCTTTTGAACCATTCACCTGCGAACCTCTTAATTTCCATCATTTTGAGAGCCTGAACAGAGCATTGCCACTTGAGTGAGTTGCCATCAAGTACAACACCTGTAAACCTATAACATAGAGCCATACCAGAATCATAATGCCAACAAAATACACAAGCAAATTGATACCAACAATGAATCTTGTTGTAGCTGCTTAATCCTATCATTCCCTACTTGATCTTTGCTTCCTCTTGCCTTCTTTTCCTTTCTTGATCCCATGCATAACCATAGAAAAAGATTGAGCCAAGAGCTTACACTAACTAAGAGCTTTCCAACTAATCATCAGAAGCCTTTTTGTTAATGAGGCCTCTATTTTCTTCATTTTCCGTTATTTTTCTTCATTTTCCTCCTCACATGAAACCTGTGACCTTTCACCTTCCTTTTCTCCTAATTTCCTTTATTTTCATAAATAAATGTGCCAAAAATGCCATTTTGCCTTTCCAAAGTGTTAGACATTTCCTTTTCCAATTTCCGTAGCCATAAACAACCAAATGAACACCCACACTAGGATGTCTTGCCCAACATTCAGCTTGGAATACATGTCCCATCACCGTGGCCTTATATATTTTTACATGAGTTTTTAACGAAGGATGTTATAGTCGACCATGATTGACAATGATTGACCATGGTTGTCTGTGGTTAATTTTCATATCCATACAATCTTTGGCACAATGCGGCGACATGGTTGACCATGATTGACCATGGTTGACCATGTTTAACTAAGGATGACTATGAGTGAACAATGTTGACTATCAATGATTATGATAAACATATAGTTGATTAACATTGACCATGGGTGACTATTTATACATTGACTGCAAATATTGACTACAAAGGTTAAATATCTTTGTCTATGTCATCATGATGACTCTAGATAATGTGGTTGTGCTAGTTTATATTCATGTAAGGAAGACAACTATTTACGTCAATAAGAATGAACAAATCTCAATCTCATTTTAGTTGATGCTCATTATAATTTTTCTACAGTGTATTTAAATTTTACAATTATATATAATATGATTAATTTTCTACATAAATTAAAAATAATAAATAAATATTTGTTTTTAATTTATTTTAAAATTTTACATTTAAAAAATATTTTTATTCATATGATTGACCATGGTTAACCATGATTGATATTATAAACCCAAGGGATTAATATTAAAACCCCAAGGGATTATGAATCCAAGGGAATAATATTAAACCTAATGGACTAATATAAGAAACGCTAGGTATATAAACCCTAAGATAAATATTATAAACACTAAAATAAACATGGTTGACCATGGTTGACCATAGTTTATTTTCATATTGAGATAATCCTTGTCACAATGTGATGTTGGACCATGGTTGACCATGCTTAACCATGGTTGATTTTCATATTAAGATAATCTATCACAATGCGACGTTCGACCATGATTTACCATGATTGACCATGGATGACCATGTTTGATTTTATAAAACATGGTTGACCATGATTGACCATGGTTGACCATGATTATCATATTGAGACAATCTTTGTCATAATGCGACGTTAGACCATGGTTTGAGACAATGATTGATTTTCATATTGTGACAATATTTGTCACAATGTGACGTTGGAAAATGGTTGACCATCATTAACCATGGTTGAACACGATTTATTTTATAAAATATGGTTGACCATGGTTGATGTAACATCCTCCTCACACATCTACCCAAGTAACCAGCAAACCAGGGTAAACATGCGACGAGAGGATACTATAATTGGATTCGACCTCCTAGGTGACCTTAAGGAAGTGGAATTGACAGAACCCATCAACCAACCTATCCACATCAGCAACAGAACACTCAGGAGACATGTCAGCCACTCACACATCTTGTCCCTGGGTCCCACTGATGTTCTAGACATATTAAGGCTCAGTCGCTCTCATGCTATAGGCATGACAGTGTCCAGAAACCCAAAATCGCTCTCAAAGAATTGCCTGCCAGTCTCCACAGACCTGATTTGCCAGTGTTATGCCAGCGACCCCGAGATTTGAGCCACCGTTTTAGGCCTAGAGTCTAGGTCATTTCCCAAAATGGAATGATAAAATAGGAGCAGTAAAAGAACAGGGAAACAATGATGAAAAATCAATAAGTTAAACAAGACCTTAATCAAATCCCTACTAGACATGACAATCATTTCGTTAAACATGTCACAAGCATGTAATCTACAGGTGTAACCAACATAATTAAACATAGGGATCTTGTACTTATCTGAGAATCGCTAAGAACCATTTTTCCCTCATGCCATTTGTTGCATTACCATCTATTAGTTCATAGATACACTATTCATTCATTTACAAGTAAAAACATGTTGAAAGCCATACATAATTGTTGTCATAAAACACACATATAACCAACATAATAACAACATAAATACTCATTAAAGTACAACCATATAGACTAGATATAATCCATCAAAATTCTCATAGAAATACGACGAGAAATAACCTTTCATTAATGAAGCAAAAACTAAACCTGGGATGGGACTTCCACGTTCCACTCGACCATAGAATGGCTGAGCCAAATCTCTCTTCAGCCATTCACCCCCATGCCATATTCCAAGCATGAATGGACTCAAACCAAAAGAACCAACTAGGGCATACCGAGGCTAAACCACCTCACCCTCATCAATATAAACTAGGCTTTACCGTAATCCCTCCCGAATCACTAGGCCAACACAATAAACACATCATAACAAGATTTACCGTGATCTCCACCCAATCACTAGGCCAAACAAGCATGGATGCGACCAAATTTCTCCACCTACACCGTGAGGAATTTTCCTCTCTCCTAGTCTCTCAGGCTTTACCGCAATCCAAACCCAGATCACCAAGCCCTAAACCGAGACCCACTGTCCAGGATTTACGCATATCCCAAACCTGTAATTACTAGGACCAACGGAGAGCAAACCACCTCTTGGCTTTACCGTATATCTTGTCATTCACCAGCAAGGATTCCTAGGCCCACTGAGGCAGCACAATCCTGGCTTTACCGCAAACCACAGTCTACCTCAGGGGTCACTAGGCAAATGGCTTTACCCTAATCCACAATCTGGTTCAAGGGACACTAGGCCACGTGCTCTATCATGGAGATCCACTCCAATAAGCTTCGAATCCATTTGGCAATCCATCTCAACCAAAACATGAGAACCCCATCACACCATGACTATCCGAAAATGACAAGGCTTGGCTGAAAACATTATTACACCTGGAAAAACCCATGCCACAACAGCAAAAGAACCACATGCAATATCATGCATGCCAAATCTAGCAAGGAAAATATACATGCAAATCGATACTTGCAATGAATCTTGTTGTAGTTGCTTAATCCTTCCTTTCCCTACTAGATCTTTCCTTCCTCTTGCCCTCTTTTCCTTTCTTGATCCCTTGCATAACCATAGCAAAAGCTTGAGCCAAGATCTTACACTGACTAAGAGCTTGCCAACTGATCGTCAGAAGCCGTTTTCTTAATGAGGCCTTTATTTTCATCATTTTCCATTATTTTCCTTCATTTTCCTCCTCACATTCAACATGTGACCTTTCACCTTCCTTTTCTCCTAATTTCCTTTATTTTCATAAATAAATGTGCCAAAAATGCCATTTTTCCTTTCCAAAGCCTTAGCCAGTGCCTTTGCCAATTTCCTTACCCATAAACAACCAAATGAACACCCACACTAGGATGTCTTTCCCAACATTCAGCTTAGAATACGTGTCCCATCACCGTGGCCTTATATATTTTTATAAGAGTTTTTAACCAAGGTTGTTACAAAGCCCTCCCACTTGGGGGAAAACCTTCCTCGGTGTTCAATGACACCTATAACCAACAAGACTACTGAAAAAAAAACATACTACCCATGGAGATTTATAACACATCTCATTGTAGCATTTACAAAGAGTGATCTACCCAAAAGAAAAACATCATGAAAACATGACCATATAACAACCATACCGCACATTGGAGCTTTATAGCACAGCTCATTACGGTATTTACAATAACCACATATAAACATATGCACATTTTCTAAACCAACATATAAAAGGATACGATGCCCGTATTAATCAAAAAGGCAATCCAAAGTATCGCACCTCCACCCTCAAAGTAGTACCAGGATTCACCTCCTTCCCGGGAAGTCCAGAATCCACTGCCACAGTAAAAAATGAATCCATTGTCTAACGTTATAATCATGCGCCACTTGTCCTCTTAGTGAACAATTACCGACTCATTGTTCCCAGACGCACTCCCAATGTGCATATGATTCCATCTGGAAATTCTAATGACCAAAACCAATATATCCGTGACCTTCCCTTCCCTTCTACACAGCCCTCGAGAAATACAGTCACCCCCTTCCATGCAGTCACTTACCTTCCAAGTTCCTCGACGTCCACTATCCTAGGTGATCCATCCATTAGCAAGGCATCCTCGCATTGGAACGTCAAACAACCAAGGCATATACCTGCCTCAACCATCATACCAGTCATAACATGCTCATGGAATCAATGGATATTATTGGGTACCAGTGTCCCACAATAGCCCTTCTCCTGAAGTGCTTTACTAACATATTGCTGCATGTTCCAATTTCTTTCATTGTTGCTACTAATTCTTGCAGTCTATTTCAACCATCCAACTAAGCATTTTCGTGCTTCCTGAACCAAGCACATAACTTCCATTAGATTCAAAATAAATTGAAATAACTTCAAATCATACCTCATTGGTTTCTCGTCAATAAGGTATACTTGCAATCCTATTTACTTCCTGTCACAACAAGTCAAACTAGCAACTTTGACCAACTCATCATTTATAAACATATCACTTTAGGTTAGCTCAAACACAACCATCATAGATCAACATCATAAATCAAATGTAATCATCATAAACTAGAATCATAGATCATGTATAATCATCATATACCATAATCATAAATCACATGCATAATAAAACTAAATAAAATGTTGATACTTATCCTTTCATCAATCCTTAGCTTATACCTTTGTCTTTATTCTGTACACACTATTGGTCAGTTGCCACACGAGACAAACACCCAGTGCCTTCTCCTAAACCATGTGCACGTACACATAGTGTGCATCACACACATATAGCTACACACGTCATACAACACCATGAAATACATGCATCTAAACTAGTACTATATGTACCACATGTACACGGTACCAACTGTACACTCGACCACCTGCACAACATGTGCACAACATCACATGTACATGGCACCACTTGCACAATGTGTACAAAAAGCCACATGTACACTATACCACTGTACAATGTGTACACAATACCACATGTACATAGTACCACATGCACGACATGTACGCGATACCATATGTGCACAATGCCACATGCACAACATGTACACAACACCACCTGCACAAAATGCCACTTGTACAACATGTACACAACACCACATGCATAGAAAACCACTTGTAAAATCATGCACACAACACCATATGTACTTAGCACCACATGTACAACATGCATGTAACACCACCTATACATAGCATTGCATATCCAACATGTACATACCATCATCTATACATAACACCGCATATGCAATATCCGCACAATACTACATGTACATAACATCACATATGCAACGTGTGCACACCAATAGTACTACACTGTCTTTACCAAGAAACCTTGCTTCCATTGTCTTATCCATGCTTATCCTAGCATGCCACAGACCACACTACTTTCATTTTGCTGATGTATCCGCCGATATAACTTGTCCATAACAGAAGCATAGTCATAATACAAGCATACAATATAAATTCATATTCACATGATAATGACCTCATATATTTTTCATGACTACTCTTCTCACTTGATTCCTCATAGCCAGGAACCTCTTCATGCCATTTTCTTGCATAAGAAATCATTCCTCCACGAGGATGATTTCTGATGACCCTGTCAGATAGTGACATAGATACATGGATACATACATACATATACATATACATTAACATAAAAAATCACGATCATGTCAGACAATGACATTCATACACACATACATGTATACATATTAACATCAACATAATCATGATCACATCATAGTTACCAGAATCATAAGGTCTAGGTTACGTGAACTTCCTTTATTCATGCACAACATTGAGAAAATCGTTCCCAACATAGGCAAGGCATCTGAAACCTCAGATCAATTTACTTTACCTTTTGTAGTTACCTTTCTCATTTCTGTACTGCCACAATCCATTTACCACAATGGACCAACCAGTCCAACCGACTGTCATCGTCTTACCTTTCGTTGCGCTTACTCATGCGCCAAGCTTCATCTAAGTCTTACATTACCTGTTGGGTATCACACGACTCTCCCTGATATCCATTAATTTCTTGTTTTCCCAACCAATCCCTAAGACTCTCAAAACAATAAAAGAAAGACCAAGGAGAAAATAATAAGAAAACCATGGAAAACCAACAACATTACAACACCACAAACAAAGTGGCATGGTCATGCACTAGACATAACAAAATTGCAAATCAAGCGCAAGAAAATCACAAAATACCAAAGCCACAAGACTAACAACATACGCCATGACTCAATCCCAATGGTTCCCAGTGATTCCGAAGGAAAGCTCGATTTGAGCCTTCTTCAAGATTTCATGACAGTCTCTTTTCCATGCAATCCCCTGCATCATATCACCATAAACACATAACTTTTAGTGCATAAATAAACTTAACAATACACCAGATACCTTATATTGTTGTTCTAAGCATGTGGCCTTGTAGCTGAACACGTCCATGCCACCTCTCAAGGGACTCCAATCCCCTTAACAAATCCACTTGTAACTAGTGAGTAGCTAATATACCTATCAAATACATGTCCATGAATATAGCACATATCCACATAATTTCAAACAAATCAAGGCTAAGAAGACTTCCTGTGTGAAAAACACTCATTTTTTTGGAATTATGGTTTCCAAACATAGCCCAAGGAATTCTTGCCCAATTCCTTTCTTTTACCTTTTTACCTTGTTGCAATCGAGGCTGTTATATAAACACGTCAACTATTACCTTGTCACACTAATACCAAGCATGTTTCCTGCAACTGCTCACACATGTCAACCACATGTTCCAAATATCGAGACAATAATATCTATCAATTTGAAATAATTCTTTACCAAGAATAACAATTATGTCATAATCCATAGTCAACTCATAGTCATTAGACATAACACTACAATTGTCACCTACTACACTCAAGTACATATCAATTGTCTCAACACATATGTATAAGTACAACCATCTTAAAACAAGATCATTTGAACACATACTCATATTATGCAATTCATCAAACATTCAACCAACTTGCTCCCATACCATGTTAAATAAATCAACTAGACAACATAATCAAACAGTTAAGTACCAAATATATGACATAAGAAAACTCGCACCTTAATGTATCTCAGGGGAGGCAATCTTGTCTGCACAATCAATCTAGTTAGCATGTTATAAATTCATGAGATATTAACTCAAACATAAATAAGATCATGATACCCAAAATAATCACTAGCTAACATGTTTACATCATAACTCATACACAATTATCATTTATGCATAGCAATCACATATGTACAATCGGTCTATATTAGTACAACACAATGCAACACAATAAGTCAACTCATACCTGAATGTCATAACCCTAACCGTCTGCATAGGCCAATCCAACTTAGTGTGATACATATAACATCAAGATCTTAATGTAATAACCCTAATCATCAAGTTACTAGCATTCAACAACAACAAGTTAACCCATCACGCTCATCAACAACATATAACCTAATCATCAAGTTATCTAACATAAAACAAAAATAACAATGCATACAACCATAGATTACCATCATTCTTGATTATCCAACTTATGTGCATATGACTATGCTAATCAACTACCACCTATCATGTACATAACCATAACATCAAAAGACATTTACATAAAGCTAATGCATATAACCCTAATGCATATAACAATCCTTAACCTACATACCTGCATGCCCAACATACAAACCTGTATGATGACATGCTCTTGCCTCGAGGTCCAATGCCACATCTTCACTTTGATGATCTTCATCTCTTGCTTTACCTCATTCAACACATTAGCATCATAACATACCAATAGCATCATGATGACCTAAATTACATACCATGACTTCACAAGGCATGCTTGACCTACTATTTATGCATAACTATAATCAAGAACATACATGCATAACGACTGCATATAGACATATAACACATGAGTACAAAACCATATACACATCCTTCTAGCTAAAGTCCAGTCATCAATGCATGACCATATCAACTTCACAAACCATGACCTCATGCATGACAACAACCATTACTCTATTGTACACATGGGCCACATGCAACAATCAACATGCATAAGAAATGCATAATAAACTGCACATACACATGAACGCATGTAGTCGAGCATAAGTGATAAATACTTGTAACCAAACTACAATACTGATACATGTAATCAAACATACACGAACGCAACCTAACATACAAGGATGTAATCAAGTGACATACCACAACATGTAAGTGATGTATAACAATATATAACCAGTCATATACTCATGATGATGCATTCCATAAAATCAACATCAAGTTCCTCATGAAAACCTTACTACAACCATGATCAACATTATGCAATGCAACAAGCACATGGAATTCAAGTGTAAGAGACACACATGCAGCTGACATGCATGCATGACAACACATTGCCCATCTATTCTGAGGGGTGAACCATGCTCTGATACCACTCTGTAACACCCTCCTCACACATCTACCCAAGTAACCAACCAACTGGGGTAAACATGGGCCAAGAGGCTACTATGATTGGATTCGACCTCCTATGTGACCTTAAGGAAGTGGAATCAACAGAACACATCAACAAACCTATCCACGTCAGCAACTGAACCCTTAGAAGACA
This sequence comes from Pinus tabuliformis, assembly GCA_031772625.1. Classification (NCBI taxonomy): domain Eukaryota; kingdom Viridiplantae; phylum Streptophyta; class Pinopsida; order Pinales; family Pinaceae; genus Pinus; species Pinus tabuliformis. The sequence goes on from CM062816.1 coordinate 567,167,071, forward strand.
TGCCAGCCACTCAGACATCCTATCCCTGGGTCCCACTGATGTTCTGGACATATTAAGCCTCAGTCGCTCTCATTCTATAGGCATGACAACGTCCAGAAACCAAAGTCACTCTCACAGACTTGCCTGCCACATCTAGAGACCCAATTTTCCAATGATATGCAAGGGACCTCGGGATTTGAGCCACTTTTTCAGGCCTAGAGCCGAGTTCACTGCCCAAAATGGAATGATAACTTAGGAGCAATAAACAAACAGGGAAAAAATTATACAAAAGCAATAAGTTAAACAAGACCTTAATCAGACCCCTACCAACCATTACATGCATTTCGTCAAACATGTCGCAAGCATGTAATCTAGAGGTGTAACCAACATAATTAAACATAGGGGTGTTTTACTTATTTGAGAATCGCTACGAACCATTGTTCCCTCATGCCATTTGCTACATTACCATCTATTAGGACATAGATACACTATCCATTCATTTACAAGTATAAACATGATAATACATTTGTCGGCGCGTTTCGAACCAACGAGTGACGATGAACCACACTCGTTGGTTTGAAACATGTCGACAAATGTATTATCATGTGATTTATGCCGAAAAACTTTTTATAAACTTGATATAGATCACAGAAGCCTCAATTCAACAAGTATAAACATGTTGAAATCCATACATAGTTGTTGTCATAAAACACACATATAACCAACATAATAACAAAATAAATACTCATGAAAGTACAACCATATAGGCCACATATAATCCATCAAAAAATTCTCATATAAATACAAGGAGAAATAACCTTTCATTAATGATGCAAAAACTAAACCCGGGGTGGGACTTCCATGTTCCACCCGACCATACAATAGTTGAGCCAAATCTCTCTTCATCCGTTCACCCTCATGCCATATTCCAAGCATGAATGTGGTACTCAAGCCAACAGAGCCAACTAGGGCATATCGAGGCTAAACCCCCTCACCATCATCAAAAGAAACTAAGCTTTACCGTAATCCATCCCAAATCACTAGGCCAACACAATGAACACTTCATAACAAACTTTACTATGATCTCCACCCGATCATTAGGCCAAACAAGCATGGATGCCACTGGATTTCGCCACCTACACCGTGAGGAATTTTCCTGTCTCCTAGTCTCTCAGACTTTATCGTAATCCAAACTCGTATCACTAGGCCCTAAACCGAGACCCACTCTCTAGGCTTTACCACATATCCCAAACCCGAGATTACTAGGCCCAATGAAGAGAAAACCATCTCTTGGCTTTACCATATATTCTGCAATTCACTGGCAAGGATTCCTAGGCCCACTAAGGCAATACAATCTTGGCTTTACCGCAACCCATAGTCTAGCTCAGGGGTCACTGGGCCAGTGACTTTATCGTGATCCATAGTCTGATTCAGAGACCACTAAGCCACGTGCTCTATCATTCGAAGATCCACCCCACTCAACTTCGAATCCATTCGACAATCTAGCTCAACCAAAACATGAGAACCCCATCACACCATGGCTATCCGGAAATGGAAAGGCTAGGCTGAAAACAATGTTACACTTGGCAAAACCCATGCCACAATAGCAAAAGAACCACATGCAATACCATGCATGCAAAATCGAGTAAGGAAAATACACATGCAAATCGATACCTGCAACGAATCCTATTGTAGTTGCTTAATCCTGCCTTTCCCTACTTGATCTTTGCTTCCTCTTGCCTTCTTTTCCTTTCTTGAACCCATGCATAACCATAGCAAAAGCTTGAGCCAAGAGCTTACACTAACTAAGAGCTTTCCAATTGATCCTCAGAAGCCTTTTTATTAATGAGGCCTCTATTTTCTTCATTTCCTCCTCACATGAAACCTGTGACCTTTCACCTTCCTTTTCTCCCAATTTCCTTTATTTTCATAAATAAATGTGCCAAAAATGCCATTTTGTCTTTCCAAAGCCTTAGATATTGCCTTTGACAATTTCCTTAGCCACAAACAACTAAATGAACAGCCACACTAGGATGTCCTGCCCAGCATTCAACTTGGAATACATGTCCCATCACCGTGGCCTTATATATTTTTACATGAGCTTTTAACGAAGGATGTTACAGTTGACCATGATTGACCATGATTGACCATGGTTGTCCGTGGTTAATTTTCATATCCAGACAATCTTTGGCACAATGTGGCGATCGATCATGGTTGACCATGATTGACCATGGTTGACCATGTTTAACTAAGGATGACTATGAGTGAACAATGTTGACTATCAATGATTATGGTAAAGATATAGTTGATTAACATTGACTGTGGTTGACTATTTATACATTGACTGCAAAGATTGACTACAAAGGTTAAATATCTTTGTCTATGTCATCATGATGACTCTAGATAATGTGGTTGTGCTAGTTTAGATTCATGAGACAACTATTAAAGTAAAAAAGAAAGAATAGATCTCAATCTCATTTTAGTTGATGCTCATTATAAATTTTCTATGGTGTAGTTAAATTTTACAAATATATATAATATGATTAATTTTCTATGTAAATTAAAAATAATAAATAAATATTTGTTTTTAATTTATTTTAAATATTTACATTTAAAAAATATTTTTATTTTTCATTTACTTGTCTAATAAAATGAAAGGCCAAAAATACTATAAAAATGTAATAGAACCATATAAAAAAAAAAAAAAAATTATTATTGATAAATAAATTATAATGTTACAATAACACTATCTACCATATTCCATTAAAAATAAAAAATAAAAACAAATTATTACAAAATATATTTTTAACAAAAATATAAAATAAAATTTAATATTTATAAAATTAAAATTATAGGAAAGATTTAAAAATATTATATAATTCCTATTTTATTCCATTAAAACTAAAAGGCAAATTATTACAAAATAGAAAAACAAATTATTACAAAATAAAAAGTACTATAAAAATATAATAAAATCATATAAAATTAAAAAATTAATAAAATCATATAAAATTAAAAAATTAATTGATAAATAAATTATAATATTACAATAACATTATTTACTATATTTCATTAAAAATAAAAAACAAATTTTTACAAATTATATTTTTAACAAAAATATAAAATAAAATTTAATATTTATAAAATCATAAAATTAAAATTATGTATAAATTTATTTCAAAGATTTAAAAATATTATATAATTTCTATTTTATTCCATTAAAACTAAATGACAAATTATTGCAAAAATATATCTAAAAAACACTTGTGTTTAAGAGAAATAAAGTTAAATCTCTGATGCTTTCAATATACAAAATTTCTTTCGATATACAAAATTTCTTTCTTTGAAAATGTACACTAAGCTGGTTACGCCTCGAAAGTTTAATAACTTCCCCATTAAGCTATAGAATCCATATAAAACTGCATTAATTTAGTGCAATGAGATCAAATGATTTTGTTTTGTGCCGAATGTGTTCGAAAGGATAATTTAAAAATGATATCAGCACAGGGACTTTAATAACAAAATACCATGATATGAAACTTGTCCAGCGCCAAGGGTTAGTTTAGTTGGTCAAAATCAGTGTCTTGTTATCGAGAGGTCACAGGGTCCATTCTCCCAAAGCCGTTGGGGTTAGGCCTAGCGAGTGGGCCGTGGGGCAAGATTCCCTTCGGGGTCAATCAACCTAGATTTTTCCCTGGACGTAGTGCCACCCGTTGACCAGGGTGTCCGATTTTTCGGGGTCGATCAGTCCAGATTGGCCGTGGGGCTAGATTCCTTTCGGGGTCGATCAGCCCAGATTTTTCTGTGGATGTAGCGCCACCCGTTGACCATGGTGTCCGATTTTTCCGTGATGTAGCGCCACCTATTGACTAAGGTGTCTATAAACCACAACAAAAAAGAAACATGAGACCTGCCCAATTTAGATTTATCTTCGAATCATAGAGATGAAATCTCAAAAAATGTAATTTTTTAAAAATGTAGAATTTGGAAAAAAATTATACTTTAAAACTCATAATAAATAATAAATTAAATAAACTTAATTAATTTTAACTTACATATAAATACTTTATTTTATTTATATAATTTGAGTTTCAATAAATTTTTTAATGTTATTTATACATTAAAAAAGTTTAAATAAATAAAAAATTACAATTTTTTCAAAAATTATATTATCACTTTAAAAAAATTCAAATATAAAACAATTAAATATCATATCATTATTTTAGATAGACAGTTTCAAAATTATATTGTCGATGAAAATTTACACGTGTACGTATTAGTACATATTAGCTTCAGCGTTTAGACGGTCTCTTTCCAATATACCATACATGGAAAGTTACAACTTGCATTTGCCCTCTCTCAGACATGGAAAGTTACAACTTGCATTTGCCCTCTCTCATGCACTGTATTTGTACATATTTGTAATTGTCCCTTTCTCATGCACTCAGGCATCTGTACTTCTTGGTTTCATGACGAATGGTGCCATCTAAATTTGATGCCACGTTAGCCCTGATAACAATCCTTTGTCAGTCATTAGAGACAAAATCTTAAAGTTCAAACAACAGAGTCCTATTTTTATGGTTTGAAAGCTACGTATCATGCACATGCGAAGCACATATAAAACAAAGCCAGCCATGCGACGGCCTACCCTACTTTTCATAATTGAATTACAGAGGGTGCTAATGTGGAGCTTAATTTCAATTTAATTTCCCGGAGAAACCAAAAAAAAAGTTGGCCGGTGTAAGCCTTTTTTTCATGCTTAATCAGTGCATTCAAAATTTCACTTTATATATTTAAACGCTCCAATTTATGGGTAACAAATATGTAATTGGTTAATGGGCATTAAATGAGTAGGATTATATATGTTTATTATTAAATAACAGGATTGCCAAAATCTAACAATGTATATATACAATTATCACTTATTTAATGACGGGCACTTATTTTTAGCAAAATTTGTGAAGGTTCATTTAACCTCTATTGGCAAGTTATTTATTTTTATCAAAATTGATGAAGGTCCAGTAATACTCCATGATTACAATTCCTTCACTCGTCGTACAAAGACATGTTCTACCGCACCATCCAATCATTTTATGACCTTTTTTCATGGAAATTATAAAATTTCATAAAAAAATTTGTTATTCATTTTTTTTTTTTATTTATAAAATATTTTTGAATAAATAAATAGATTAACAATTTAAATTTTTTTTTTAAAATTGCCTATTTTGATTAAAATTAATAAGGAAAAATAATAATAAAAAATACCCTGTTAGAGTACACATTTTATGAAAAGTACTTTTTATTATTTACAGTAGAGATGGTGTTTTAGAAATATAATTTTCCCGAAGTTATATATTTGTACATATTAGATAAAAAGTAGGAACATTAAATATCTATAGGCTTGTTTATAACAATAAAGTGTATTGATTGTGGTCCAATGGTTAGGTGGGGAGATTTGGTTCACATAGGTTTTGTGGTTGAATCTTAAGCAATGACAAACTATGTCAAAAGTTCTACACTTAGTTTTAGCCTAACAAGAATATGTTTTTACCATTTTTAATTGATAAATTTAATTTTTATATTTAAATATATATTTTTTTAAAAACATAAATTCGGAGTTCTTAACACTCTAGCTATTCGTGCTCTTTTTCCAATTTCAATTTTGAGTAATCTTTAAGTGACTTTTAGAAAATTTTAGCTCAACAAAGATATTTTAACCTAATAAGGAACTCTTCACAATCCAAGTATTCCAGCCATTAATCTACAAGAGACTCCAAAAAATCTCGCTTAAAGACTATTTTTCATTTTCATGATCAATTTTTAGTTGATAAATTTAATTTTTATATTTAAATGTATAATTTAAAAAAAAAACATAAATTTGGAGTTCTTAACACTCTCGCTATGGATTTTTTATGATAATCACTTGGAAGATGAAAAATTTCATCCTCTTGAAGTTTTTAAAAATAATAGATACAATCAACATCGAGGTCTCAAAGTTTTTCAAAGAGTCAACAAAGAACCAAGAATTAAGAGAAGTCGTGATGAACATGGGTTACAATGTTCTTCTTTCATTCATCCATGGGACCACATTGCTCATATTCTTAAAAAAAATAAAGCTTTTGCTACCTTCAAACCCCTACATACCATTAGAAGTTCCCTTGGATCCGTTAAGAACCCTGTAGACCCTAAACACATGAAAGGAATTTACTCAATCCCTTGCTCCATTAATAAAAAAAACTTAAGAGCATGCAAGCGACATCAAACACAATTGTTTCTTGTGGTGAGTTATAGCTGAACATGCAAATAAAATTAAGCATATAGGATTGATAATTTCCATCATAGAAAACTAAGCATGTAGGATTGATAATTTCCATCATAGGAAGTTAGAGGTCATTGAAATTGAAAAGCTTGTGATAATGTCAATAGAAATGATACTTTGAAATTAAGTAAGAGTTGCTTTCCTACCCTCTCTTCTTCTTATTCTTTTCCTTTCTCTTTTTTCTCTAAAATTTTATAATTCTAATCACATATAATAATATTATTTATAATAATTTGTACGATTTAAATTTCAGGGAAAAAACAGAGCAATGACTGGAATGGACGCCGCGCCCTTGGCCGCCTCTGCAACCCTAGGTTTCAATCCTCATGATGTCGGGAAGGGCAGTCCAAGCCGGGAGGTTTCTTTGCATGGTGCTCAGGTCTGCACTTTGCCCCTTCACGCGCCCACACCTGCAAAGCATCTCGATTTTGGAGGTCGGGAGTTTTTTAACCAAGGAATATTCAACGTTATTGAAGCGCTCATGCCCATTGCAGAACAGGCCAGGGACAACCACCTCCAGAAACGCGTGGAAAGGCCAGTTTCGCTGAGCAGTATCAAATGGGAGAAAAGGGCAGCTAAAGAAAAAGCGTGCGATGCCTGGGAACCGCTCCGCCCCTTTTCTCCTGCGACACACAGGGACGATTTCATTTTCCGAAGCAACGAGCCAAAGATTCAGCCAAGGATAACTATATCCACCTCATCCCTTTTCTGTGGTTGGCATGCTCCAGATCTCATATCTGCCGTAAGCAAGCAGTGCTCCTGCTTCTTGTTGGGCATGCGTGCAGATGTATTAAGGTTAGCAGCACACATCCTCTGTGCTCCTCGTCCAGCTTTAGCCAATGCTCCAAGACCGACGAATCTGATTTGCTGGAAGCAGGTTCCTCCATTGAACCAGCCAGATCGGTCTGAAGAGACACAGGCATTTCAGATCCAAATCAAACTATTGAGCAAGACGATGATGCAGTGGGTTCACGCAACAGATCTTGTGCAGGATCTCCTGCAAAAACTCGAATGCCGGCTAAGGATCCCCTCCTCTTATCTCAGACTGCTATATCAGGGTAAGCAACTTATGAATCCCCTTCCTCTTTCCTTCTACAACATTCATAAGGACGCTTCTATTGGGGTTTCTTTTCGGTTAAGAGGGGGTTCCTTTGGGCAGACCTCCTCTGCCCCTTCTTTCTCTTATAAAGATGCAGCTTGCAAAGATGCTGCCCAACCTCAGACCTCTTCGAAAGCAGCCCAACCAAATGGGGTTCCAAAACCGTTTCTGGTAGACAAATCAGAGGAAATTCCTTCCATCATCTGCTCTCATCCTGAGCTTGAAAATCACTACCAAATATTTGCAGAATCCGCATTCATTTGCATATTTAATGGGCTTTGGCCTCACACAATAGAGCTATATCAATGCATCCATACCTCTTGGACCAAAAAAAGCAAGATCTACTTATGTTCAAAAGGATTCTTCATTATGGTTTTTTACTCAAATGAAGACTACCAAAAGGCCTTAATGGGAGGCCCTTGGTTCTGGGGCTCCGCTGGGCTTTTTCTCACCCCTTGGTTTCCAGAATTTGACCCTTCTACAGCCATCATCACCAAGATTCCCATTTGGGTCAGGCTCCCGAATCTTCCGGCACATCTATGGCATTTCTCTGTCTTCCTAGCCATTGGAAACACTTTGGGATGCTACCTGGCTACAGATACTTCAAGAAAGGAAAATGGTCTCTACACCTATGGCAGACTGTGTGCAGAAATAGATATCAGCAAAGGAATGTCGGATCAGATCAATCTCAAGATTGGAGATTTCCACTGGACTCAACCCTTGGATTACGAGAATACAGCCTTCCGTTGCCGACATTATCATCAAGCGGGACACCTCCAGAGTACCTGCACCCAGTTCCTCGACAAAAAGAAGAATCTGAAACGCAAACCCAAATCCAAGCGCTGGAATCCTTGTGAGCCACCCCGTCGTATGGACGATTTAGACTTCTCTAGCTCGGATGAGGAGGAAATGGTAGCAGACGGGCATAATGATGAGACTCTGATGGATGCTCCTTCGGTCGATTCGACAGTCCCCTCTGACCCTCAGATTTCTCAGAAACGTACTCATTCTTCTTCGTCCTCAGACTCTGATAAGGATATTCCACCGCCAGTGCAGAATAGTCTACAACTTGTAATGGCTCAGCCAAACTCCTCTGGGTGGGTCAAAGTAAGCAAGAAAAAAAGAAAAAAATGTCGGGTGGTAGGAACTGACCCCTCGGGGTAGTTTTTTCTGCTTAGTTCTTTCTTTTGCATTCCCGTGTTTTCTTTGGCCTTCCCTTGGCTGTCTCTAAGGAGCGAGGTAGAGAGCCTATCTCCATTGGCTCCCTCGCTTTTTTGCTTCGCTTGCTTGCAAGCTTGTTTGTACTATACATTTCCTCTCTTAATAAAATTAATCTTTATACAGGGAAAAAAATAAAATAGTATTATTTATAATAATAATATAATTATAAAATAATTATTTTCATATATCTAATAAAATATTTCCTTATATAAAATTTATAATTTATACTTTGTTTTCTATTTTATATTATTATTATTATTATTATTAATTTATTTATTACTTTTATTTATATAACAATTAATTTTCATAATTAATAAAATGTTTTTCTTAAACCATGAAACTTCCTTATATTAAAAAAACAAACAAACACACAAACAAACAAAGAGAGAAATTAATTAAATTAAAGCTCCTTATCGATACTCTCTATAATTCAGTCGCTGTTGGGCATGTTCACGATACACATTCATGGTCCAACGTGGCATTATTTGCATGTTTCACGTGATCAGCTAATCATGTGATGGTATGCACGGTGCACTTTTTAAACTGAAGACGCCACCTACGTGGAACTGAAGTTGGATGCCGACTTGGCTTTGATACTAAGAAATACATGTACACAGACGAGGCAATTCCAATTTTATGTGAAGTACCTTCTCAATCTTAAAATACATTTGATAAGCTCCAAGTTTCACACTGTACATCTTGACAATTGACCGCACCAATCATGACTGCACGTCATGATTTCGATTTGTGTCGAGTGCAGTGTTTCTTGATATTCCTTTTTATTTGGTGAATCCAAATGAATTAAAAAAAAGGGGTATTTTAAATTGAACATGTGATTTTTTAATAATAGTGTTTTAGTGATAGGTATTTGACTAACATAATTAATATTCAAGATTTAATTACACACTATTTATTAAAGAGTAAGTTATTATTTTTACGTGTAATTATTTTTTTTTCAAATTTTTAGGTTAAATATTTTATTATGTTTCACCTTAAAATCATTGTTATTTTATATTTATTTCATTTTTATTTTATATTTACCACTCTATATATATACAAAGTTGATATTAAAATAAATTACTTAAAATATATATTCAAACATTTTATTTAAGTTTTATATTGAAATATTTTTAAAATGTAATTCTTACTCTAAAGTGAAAGTATAAGCTTTTTAACTTTTAATTACTTTATTTTTTCTCAAGTTGATATAGAATTATGTTACTTTACATGGACATTTAAATATTTTATCTATGGTTGAGAGTGAGAGTCTTATATTTTTACCACATCTCTTTTATACTATGTTAGCCAACACAATGAGAATGACGTTATTGTTTTATGATGTTTTTAACTAGCAATTGTCCCAGATGTTGCAAAGGAAACGCCCTAAGGCAATAGCATATAGCACTAATTAATGTTTTTTTGACAACTCTTGAAAGCCAAAAAAATATCAACAAAAGGCAAGGACCATGCTACAATGAAATCTTACTGTAATACTTATTCCTTAAGCTTTACAAATCATGAGGCCTATCTTGAAGTTAAAGATGCATGAAGATTTTTTATCTTGGGAATATGTTGTTCTATGTTATATTTTCATTAGGCACTCTTGTTGTCAACCTAAAGAATCTTAAGATTGTACTATAATGAACCTAACTTTTGTACAAATCCTACTTCCATATTGATGAGGGTTTTATATCGATGTTGTTAACAATTTTATGGTGATTTTATTTCATACTCACTGAGTATTCATACTCAGTGAGTATTCATTTTTCTTTGTGGGTTCTTGACCTATTAACAATTGTTTAATCTACTAAGTTTTTACGTTGTCTTAGAGTGGGTTCTTGACCTATTAACAATTGTTTAATCTACTAAGTTTTTACGTTGTCTTAGAAGGAAATTCTTTTTTCTTTGTGGGTTCTTGACCTATTAAAGATTGTTTAATCTACTAAGTTTTTTACATTGTCTTAGAAGGAAGTGATTTATTGCATAACTAAATCACTAAATATGAAATATGACAAAGGCTTCATGCATAACTAAATATTGTGAGTTATTCATTTACGCTTTGAGGGAAGGTAAGGTGCAAACAATGGATTCTTTGTTAGCCTAAAGAACTTGGAAATTATTCCTATTTGGGTCCATCTTTCTTTTGTCTTTCTTTGACGAGTAGACGTATTTAAATAAATTGAGAATACTCTTGATTTTTATTATAAAGCAGACACTTCTTTTCAATAGAATTTGGATTACAAAAGTTTGTTCTTTTGTTAAGGGAGATGCCATTTATATTGTCATCTAGCAAAGCAGTGTAGTCAATTAATGTGATACAAGTTTGGAAGCAAAAGGAAAGCAAAAGTGGAATCTGTAACACAAGTTAGTCCAAGTTAGTGATTAATTAAGTTAGTCCAAGTTAGTGATTAATTAATTTAGTTAACACATTTAGAAAATCATCGATCAACCAATAATTAAAAAGTTGTCCTAAAATGGTAATTCCAACTAAAAAAATAGACTAGTTTATTAAAATATATAATAAATCATATTAAATATAAAACAAATAATTTTTCAAACTTCAATGCAACTTATATGATCTTGCTATTTATGGTGAGTTATTTATAATAAGTTATATACACCATCAAATAATAAAATTCAATAATATATCTACACCTGATCAAGTACAAAATTAAACATATAAAAGAACAAATTTATTATCATAATTTTACCTTCAACCAAAATTAAACATTCTATATTTTTTAATTTTTTTTAATATGATTTTTTATAAAATTTATTTATTTTTATTAAAATATCAATATAAATACATTTATACATTAATAAAAACTTATTATAGTAATATCTCAAAAATTTTCTTAACCAAAATTAAACATTCTATATTTTATTTTTCCTCCTATGATTTTTTTATAAAATTTGTGCTAATTTGGGGTACTCTGAAGTAACCAGAGAAATTAACGAAATTAAACATTCTATATTTTATTTCTCCTCATATGATTTTTTTATAAAATTTGTGCTAATTTGGGGTACTCTGAAGTAACCAGAGAAATTAACGATGGGTCCACCGCTAGATATCGGTACTGGGGGTTGGTCGTTAAACCTATGAAGTCAAATGCTGGAATTTTTTTATAAAGTTAAATAATTACAGTAACAGTAGATCTGTGTCCACATTTCAGGCCTAATACCGTACACCTATGCATTCCAAGCTTAAATTGCGTTCTGAGTTGGGAAACATTTGGAATATGTCAAGTGATTAAAGTAAGCGCATTTTGCAGAGACCGTTAATCTCTCTTGCCCTTGGAGGGCTGAGACTTATTTCTAGTTGTCCGTGCCAGCATTTACAAAGAGAAGATCTAGGCAGCATGGGTAGTGAGATTATAATACACATTATTTTTTATATAGAGAATTGGTATTAAGCAACAAAGTTGCATATTACACTTCTTGTTATTGTTGTTTGGAAGTGTCATCAAACATGTTTTTCAACTTTTGAAAAAAAACGTTGCTACATCTTTAGTGAAATTGGAATACAATTGCATATTACACTTGTTATTGTTGTTTGAAAGTGTCACCGAACAAGTCTGACTGAACTTTTGAAAAGAACATTACTACATCTTTCGTGAAATTGGAATATAGTTTCATATTACACTTTTGTTATTGTTGTTTGGAAGTGTCACCGAACAGGTGTCTCAACTTTTGAAAAGAACATTACTACATTTTTAGTGAAATTAAAATATAGCTGCATATTACACTTGTTATTGTTGTTTGGAAGTGTCACCGAATATGTCTATCTCAACCTTTGAAAAGAACATTATTACATCTTTAGTGAAATTGGAATATAATAGAAAAACTATAGACTACGTAATAGAGAAATTATGGATTACATAGTGGATTTATTATTTCGAAAAATATAATTATTAGACCTTACTATACACAGTGTAATCAATCACCATCAGTGAGTGGAGATCCATGGGCCACAACCACCAAATAATCATTGGCCACAATGACCAAATAATTTCTTCAAGAGATTGATTTTTTACCATTCTCTATAACACCTCTCTAGCTATCTGTAAAATTCCACCATGATAGAGACTTCTTTCACTACATTTTTGTTATATTTGTTATAATTGATATTTTATAATTGAAGAAATATGACATATACGCTTTTCACATTTATGAATTTTATAAATGGATCTCATAATTAATTAAAGTGATAAATATTGTTATCAATTTTACTTTGAAATTATATAATATCGATTTAATCTTTGATATGTTAAATATTACAATGGTAAAAAAAAAAAGTGTGAAAAACAATAAAGAAACAACCAATAGACATTTGAGTAAAAAAGAAAAGCCAAGAAGGAATATATTTTCTCAACTTACAAGTTAAGAAGCTCTTAATTGTGTATGTGAAGAGATTTTAAATTGAAGATCATATGCTCCTCTCCTCTAGCTACAACTTTCTCATTAAATAACATGATAAATCCATAGTTACAAACAACTTTAAATTATAAATATAATTCATTAATATCAATTCTAATCAAAATAGAAGAATCCATGAAAAAACAAAATTGTATTAAAGAAAATCTAAATTAGCATCAAGCCTATGTGTTGTGTTTATGTAGATTGATATATAGAAATGGATTAAGCTTCAGTTGAATAGTCATATGGGATTTATAGCTTTTCATAAAGTTTGAATGCATAATTAGTTATGGAACCAACCTAGTTCCATCTTAACTCTAGATTTAGCAGGGATCAAATCTCTTAAGGTTCAAATCTCCTTTAAAGTAAAAAGATAATTTTATGAGCTTTTGATTATTTCACCTCAATTTTATTTTAATTATCATTATTATTATATATTTACTTTTAGAAAATTGAGTGGGGGTTTTTTTTTTTAGCTCTGCAACTCTCTGACCTAGGGTTTTGGTTTGTAGTCTATGCACTGTTACCCACTCTAGCAGGGGGCAGTACCCTATTCACGGATCTAAGACAGCAAGGGGTTGCCCTGGCCCAACAGATGAAGCAAGCGGGGGCCAATGGGGCCCCTTCCTACAAACAAATAATGATGGACAAAGGTAAAAGTCCTTTGGAAGGAGTGCAGATCACGGGCTCAAACACCACAGGGAAAAATGAGCTCAGCAAGAAGACAAAACTGGATGGCAACACAAAGGAAACCTAGTTTCCACACCAAACAAAAGGCATAAAAATTATGGAAGGAAAAGACAAACCAGATCCCACTCAAGGAGCGGGAAAGAACACCAAAGAAGTAGAGGCTGCTAAAACCTCCCCCTTGAAAGGCCCAGACCTAGAAGAACCGGCCGCGGAAAACAAACAACAAAGAGACCAGGGGCAATGTAAGCCAAAAACTACAGAAAGCCTGAGGGTTATCATCACTGACCCTGAATTGCAAGCCTATTGGGATCATATGGCTATTCATGCAGTGATATGCTAGTTCATGGGCTTTTGGCCCACAGAAAAAGCTTTATGCCAATGGATCAAGCAAACTTGGAAGTCGAAAGGAGATGTTAAACTCCACCTAGGGGCCAAAGGATTTTTTACGGTGGTCTTTGCAAACCTTGAAGACAGAGACTGCATCTTTGATGGAGGCCCTTACTTCTATGCCTCGGCAGGCCTCTACGTGAGACCCTAGAAACCAAATTTTGCACTAGAACAGGAAACATTCAAGCATGTTCCTATTTGGATTTCCCTGTTTTCCCTCCCTATCGACTACTGGAGAACGACAGATTTGGAGCAAATCAGCAATAATCTGGGCACCTTCATTCAAGCGTCGAAAGCGAACCTCCAAAAAAGGTACACATCTTGCACTAGAATCTGTGTTGAAATGGACGTTTCAGGTGCTCTCCATGAAGGTCTATGGTTGGAATACAGAGATGAAGTCTTTTTCCAAGCCATAGACTACGAACAAATACCCTTCAGATGTAGAAAATGCCATGAACATGGCCATCTGATCCAGGAATGTCCCATGCACAAGCCTGTTGAGAAAGCTAAGGACCTCCCAAGAAAAAATCAGGATGGTTTCGTCCGACCCATAGGAAAACACTGGACTAACAGAAGAAACCAACCGAAAATAGGAAACATCAACAAAAGGTCTATGAATGCCTTTGAGGTGCTTGGAGAGGAAACTGGAGCAGAGGAGGATACCCAAACACCCGCATCGAAGCAGGAAATCCCAGAAAAGAACAATCAGAACACCCAGATGCCAACTCCAATCTCGATTGATGATTTTCTCCAAGATCCAGGATTGAGGAAAGACGCGGAAGGGGACGAGGAAATGACATTAAGTGAAGTGGGCACAGAGGATCAGGACCTAAATGACACTCTAGAACAAGAAGGAATGGACCTTAACACCATAGTTGAGCAATGGAAACAAAAAGGGGTGGAGCACATTCCAGAGGAAGAGATTGACAGAGTCAACTTCCTCTTTCTATCAAGGCAGGATGCAGCCCTGAGAGGGCAGAAAAGGGGTCTGGGCACAACAAAAGGACTGGGCATCAAGGCACAAAACCTACACCAAACTTATTCTAATGCAAAACACAAAAAGAAACGGGGCAGAAGAACAAACAATGAGGCGCTCCATGAGCTCGGCCAAATGCTCATCAACTCGGGCAAGATGAAGGTCCTTGAGGCTTTCCCTCTCTCCTCATAAATATAGTTTGACTATGAAGATACTCTCATGGAATGAAAGAGGGCTCAACAGCCAAACCAAACAAAGATTATTGAAAAAGAAAGTCACACAGGAAAATCCAGACATTGTTTTCCTACAGGAAACCAAATGCTCTAGGCTAAAGCTGGAAGGGATAGGCAGTAGACTGGGAAAGAGAATGGAGCACTTGGAAGTAGAAGGTAATGTCTAGAAGGGGGCTTAGCCATCTTCTGGAACCCCCACTCCTTACTCCTCCTTAACGCCGAGGCCTCCAGAGCTTTCATTTCCATTGAAATGCAGATCTTGGGAGAAGCTGGCACGTACTTATTCACAAATGTCTACAGCTCCCAAAGACTGGAGGAGAAGATACATCTATTAGACAACCTATCCAAGATGCAACAAAGGCACTCTAATGTTAAGGCCATTTATGGAGGAGATTTCAACATGATTACCTCTATGAAGGAAAAGAAGGGTGGACTTCGAACCTTAAACAGAGATGCCGAGGCTTTCATTACTTTCATCAGAATGGCTAACCTGGTGGACATCCAACCAAAAAATGGCATCTTCACTTGGAATAATAAGAGAGGAGGGGATAGGCTTATTGCATCTAGACTTGATCGATTTCTGATCTCGGATACCATTCTCCTTGAGGGAATCACAGTGGAATATGAGATTATTGTTGGAAATAATACTGAGAGGGGGGGTGAATCAGTATTATCAAGTTCTTTTAATAAATCTTCCTTATTTATTCTTTGAATTATTTTTGCATGTCAGTACCATAAAATAATGAGCATGAACAAAGAAAACAGATAGTCACACCAAAGAACACAAGATGTAAGGTGGAAACCCAATGTGGGTGAAAACCACCTGCTGCAATATGTCTCTATCTTCTTTCAAATTAGAAACTCCTTTTACAATGGTTTTGTACTGGTGCAATCCTTTACCAGTACGCAGGCTACAACCTGCAGAGAGCTACAACTCTCTCTCGTTTTCCAGTCTCTCCTGGAAGGGAGCTACAACCCCCTACTTCTTTTCTTTCAAGGACCACTTTTCATAAATTTTCAAACTGGATCCAAGAACATCAAAAACCCATCAACTACACTTGCATCATCATTCTCTGATTTCACCAAAGCCAACCCGCATACAGATCTGCAAATATTTCCTTATAACTTTGCAGTTGTTACATCAGACATACCCAGATCATAACATGTGTAAAATAAAACATGCATCAATAATTCAGACCCAGATTATTAGATTTATAGATCAAGCGTATGCCACATATCACAGATCAAAATCATATAGAGATACCACTATTCCAGCCTTAAGATTCTGACCCATCAATAGAACTTATCCTTCTCCTTATGCTCAGGTTCCTTCTTCATTCAGATCCAGGTCTGCACCAAAACCCAATCACAATATTCCAGATCTAGCACTTTATCAGATATTCGATAATTCAGAAGATACTTTGCCAAATGATCTCCTTCCTCTTTTATAGTCTTAGGCCTTTCACAATACCACGGGCCAAAACCATAGGATCAAAAAAACTGTTGGACTAATACCATGAACCAACCATGAAAGTACATGAGATCAACACTTTTGGATGCAATACCACGGGCCAAAACCATAGGATCAAAAACTGTCGGACTAATACCATGAACCAACCATGAAATTGCGTGAGATCAACACTTTTGACGAGGTACCATGGTCCAAAACCATAGGTTCAAATACCAAGGACTAACTACCATGGACTAAAGGTAAGTTCTCCAACATATACGCGCTTTTCCTCATAGGTTCAAATACCAAGGACTAACTACCATGGACCAAAGGTAAGTTCTCCAACATATACGCACTTTTCCTTGCATGAAAGTGCGTGAACTTTTTCTCTACATGAAATAAACTTTTCTCTGCATAAAAGTGCGTGAACTTTTCTCTACATGAAATAAACTTTTCTCTGTATAAAAGTGCGTGAACTTTTCTCTACATGAAATAAACTTTTCTCTGCATATAAGTGCGTGAACTTTTCTCTACACTATAATTTATTATCTGAGATGAGTGGGTTGCCATCAAGTACAACATATCTATCATAATGCCAACAATTATTCCATCTGGAGGTTCAGATCATTGGCCCATCTCTTTACAGGAAACCATTCTTGGAACCCCAAAAAATAGACCCTTTCGCTTTGAAAAATTCTAGCTCAGTCATCCGACTTTCACCACCAACATCCAACTATGGTGGAACAAGCATTTGGACAATAGAGGAACCAAAATGTTTCGGCTCCAAGCTAGACTGAGGCACATAAAGCTAAAGCTACGAATTTGGAACCAAGAGGTCTTTGGCAACATCTTTGAGGACAAGCAAGCCTTGGAGGATCAGATGACTCTAATACATAACAACTAGATCAAGGGGGACATATCTCAGAACTCCATTAACATGGAGCATGACCTCCTACAAAAATGGAATGAGAGATGCAATCAGGAAGAAACTTTATGGAGACAAAAATCTCGTATTCAATGGCTGAATGAAGGGGAGAAAAACACCAAATTTTTCCATCGCTCAGCCATGGATTATAGAGGTACTAATAAAATAACCAAGCTTAAGGATGAATAGGGGACCTCCTTTCAATATCATTAGGAGATTGCCTCTATCCTCAGGAACCACTTCAGTCTTATTGCCACAGAACCGAACATCAACAGACAAGAGGCAATCAATACAGTCATTACCTCTATTCCCAAGCTAATCACAAAGGAACATAACAGGTCCTTAGACCGCCCGGTCACCCTTCTGGAGGTGGAAGAGGCAGTCAAAGATATGGCCAATGGCAAGGCCCTAGGACCAGATGGATTCACCATTGACTTCTTCAAAGCTTGCTGGGACATAGTGAAGCAGGACATATGGGTGGTGGTCAAGGACTCTAGAAGATCCTCCTTGATCCGAATTGGATCCATAGAAGACTGTTAAAGAACCATGACTGTATTAGGTCGAACAAATCCCTAAAGAATTCCAAAATAGTGATCAAAAACACCCTGAACCAGTGGCAATGGCATCCAATGTGGAACGACGAGGCACTCGATCAAAGCGCGCTGACTGAGGCCCATGGAGATTGTGCAGGAGGCCGAATTAGCCCCTGGGAGCCTCGGATCAGGAAACGGAGGTGATTTTTGATGCGAGACTAATCACGCATTACTGGGCGAACAGGGCCAAAATGGAAAAGCCTGAGCACTAGGTCGTGTGGGGGAACCGGAGGACCACGAGCGGAAAAGGGAACAATCACTAATCGTACAAGGCAGGACCTGCACTTTGGAAACCAGTGGTTTTGATCGGGGCGCCCTTAAATGGTAAGAGGTTTTGGACGAAAGCGAAGCGATTCCATACAATGATCGATGCGTGGCCGGCAGAGGTGAGAGAAAACCGCCATTGATTGCGTGCTATTGGTCGAGCAAGTCAACCGCGTGAAACGCGTGTATGGCGTCAGATTTGGAGGGCCCAGATTGGACAGCTGAGATCGCCCCCGATGGGAAGAAGTGGAATCGATAGGGAATTAAGTCACATTTTAAAGGAATTTGAAATCCATTTGATCGCCACAGTGGAGGAAGAACGCATCCATGACATAACTGAAGAAACGAACTGACGAAGCATGCTGGTGCCGTTTGAGAGGAAGACAGGTGGCAACTCCCTCAGCACTAATGATGACGTCGAATAGGGAACTCCCAACGCAGCTACAAAAGGTGAATGAACAAAGGCAGAAGAGGAACCAAGCAGGCATAGGGATCGAATGGCTAAAGCCATGAACAGAGGTAGTTGAATTAAGGAGAGTGGAGTTAGACACAGAGAGACAGAAGTCAAGAGACGAAGAAGTGGAACAGTGAACCCTAAGAGGGGGATTGAACACAGAGAATAGTAAAGCAGAGCAGAGGAGACAGGGGGCCGAACTAATCAGCAGCAGCATCGAGGACCAGAGAGCTTGAAGATTCAAGCCATCCCATAGAGGATCTGTCCGGGCTGAGCACCACATTGGGCTCTTGCCTTTGTAGACCAAAAGGTCACAGAGCTGGTAGGAGGAAGAAGAGTCTGTGTACTCCAGTGGCTTGGGAAATCCAAGGACCACCTTGCCAAGCAAAACCTGCTTTAGGTGAACTCACATTGAGTCCCTGTATTGTAAATTCTCTGCCCAAAGGCACAATAAAACAAGGCCACCACTGAAATCTGGATCGGAGACGTAGCCCTGGAGCATAGGGTGAACTCCTTATTAAAATTGCTTGTGTCTTTGTGTTTGCTTACTGTATTTCTTTGTTGTCTTTCCATTTTATTGTCTGTGTATTGGCAATCTGATCGATCCATTGCTTCAATAACACAGAACACACACCAGCACATGAGTCTATAATACCTTAGTTTAATAAATCTTTAACTGATGTCATTCATAGGGTGAATATCAGATCAAGTGGTATCAGAGCTCTAGGCTGTAAGGTTAGACAAGCTTGTGTTGGTTTAGCTGTGAATGCTCACAAGATCAAAGCTCAAATTAGGAGAAGGAGAGTTGGTGGAAACTAATCCTGAAATTGGGAGAGTCTATTCTCGAAAGACAATGTCAGAAGAAGGTTCTGCAGGGCTAGACCCTCAATTCATAGAGAGTTTCCTAGCTATAAATTCTATGGTTGAAGAAATGTATAGAGACTTTAGAAAGCAAAAGGTGGAAGATGCATCAGGCTCTAAACAAGATAAAGAAGAAGACGAGTCTCACTTCCATGACAACTCCAAATGAAAGGGGAAAGAGGAAAGCTTTCTCACACCTCCTAATAGCCCTATGCATAATAAGAAAGCATCTTTGATTAAGTTAGATGTTAAATTTGATTTGCCTATATATGATGGAGAGTTAAATGCTGAAAAGTTGGAAAATTGGATTAGACAAATTGATGTGTATTGCAGGGTATAGAACATAAACTCAGACAAGAGTAAGATTCAGCTGGCAAGCCTACACCTAGGAGGCACTGCCTTGGTTTGGTGGGAAGGCAAAACCCAACCTGATATGAAAAGACATGGCAAGACCATCTCTGTCTAGAGTGACTTTGTTTCTGCAATCAAAAAGCAGTTCTATCCATTGGCTTACATGAAACAAGCCATGATGAGTTGGCAAACTCTTCGGTAGTTGAAAGAGCAAAGTATGCAAGGGTATACTCAAGAGTTCAGAAAGAGAGCATTGATATTGGGTATCTCATTAGACTCACCAGAGACTCTTTTGAAGTACATTGGTGGTCTACACAGCTACATGAGGCATACCATCCTCATGTTTAATCCCACTAGTATAGATGAGGTATCTATACAAGCTACTCATCTAGAAGCTAGAGGAAAGAATGGAAATCCAGAAGTTGGGGGACCATCCCAACCCACTATAAGCAAAAGTAAGGAGAAAAGAAAACAGAAGTGGAAGGCAAGGAAGGCTAACACTGCACAGAAAGCCAAAGCTTCATGCACTCACTATAAAAAGGACGGGCATGATGATGATCATTGTTGGATTCTGCATCCAGAGATGAGACCTAAGAAGTCCGAGGGAAAGAAGAAGAAGATCGTTGTAGCGATTCAAAAAGATTTGGGGTCAGACTCGAGAGATGAAACAACTATAGCAGCCACAGGTATAAAAGGTAAGAATTCTGAAGCATCTACTAGTAATTCTGCTCAATCTGTTATTGATGAAGAAAATGAGAGAAAAAGACATGAGCTTTTCCATATTCGAGTTATTTCCAAAAATCAAAAGATTGATATTTTGTTTGATAGTGGCTCACAATTAAATTTAATTTCTGAAGCAATTGCAAAGAAATTGGGATTAGCAACTACACCTCACAAGAAACCATACCCATTACGATGGTTGAATGATAAAGCACAACTACAAGTGACTAGACAGTGCAAACTCAAGTTTTCTTTTGGGTCAGCATTTGTAGATGAGGTTGAGTTAGACATAATTCCTTTGGATATATGTGGAATTGTTTTAGGAACTCCTTACTTGTATGATAGAAAGGCTATTTTATATAGAGCTGAGAACAAGTATCTACTTGTCAAAGATGGAATCGAATACTTTGTAAGAGCTCATAAGCTCAAGAATAATTACACTCTTATAAACTCAGGATAGATGAAAAGAATGATTAATTCATGCAAACAATTCTTACTGATGGTTGTAAAGGAAAAGGAACCTGATAAAACCAATGTATGTGAGGGTTGTAATGCTGAACAACAAGCTGATATAGAAAAGGTTGTTTCAGAGTATGATGTCTTGTTTAAAGAACCTAAAGGTCTGCCACCCAAAAAGGGAATAGTACATGATATTATTTTGCAGCAAGATGTTCCATTGCCTAACATTGGGATGTACAGGTTGTCTGCTTTAGAGAATGCTGAAATCAAGAAGCAGGTGCAGGAGTTGCTCGAGAAGGGCTTCATCAGGCCTAGCACATCACCGTGTGGGTCACCAATCATTTTGGTGAGAAAGAAAGATGGCTCTTGGAGAATGTGCATTGACTACCGAGCACTGAATACAATAACAATAAAAAATCGTTATCCCCTTCCTCGCATAGATGATCTTCTAGATCAATTGAAGGAAGCTGTTTATTTCACCAAGCTGGATTTGCACAGTGGATACCATGAAGTTAGAGTTGCAGAGCAAGATGCATGGAATACTGATTTCAAAACAAAGCAGGGATTGTATGAATGGATGGTTATGCCTTTTGGCTTGACCAATGCTCCTGCTACTTTCATGAGATTAATGAATGATTTACTGAAGCCTTTTCTTGATGATTTTGTTATTGTGTATCTGGATGACATTATGATTTTTAGTAAAACATGGGAAGAACATTTAAAGCATGTTAAGGAGACATTGGATGTTTTGAAAAGAGAAAAACTTTATGTTAAACTCTCAAAATGTGAATTTGGCAAAAAATCTCTAAACTACTTGGGTCATATAGTAGGGGGAGGTGAATTGAAAATAGATCCCTCTAAAGTGGCAGTCATTTTGAATTGGCCTAAACCCAGGTCTGCTACAGAAGTAAGAAGCTTCTTAGGAGCAACACAATATTGGAGGAAGTTTATTTCTAACTTCTCCTCGATTGTAGCTCCCTTACATGCTTTAACAGGATTGAATAAGGTGTTTCAGTGGGGAGGCAAACATCAAAAAGCCTTCAACACCTTGAAGGAAAAAATTAATACAACACCTGTAATAGCACTGCCTGATTTACAAAGACCATTTGAGATCCAAACTGATGCCAATGATTGTGCCATGGGAGCACTGTTGACACAACACGATAAACCCATATGTTATCATTATGAGACTTTTAATCCTGCAGTAGGTAACTATCCTACATATGATAAAGTATTGTATGCATTAGTTCAGAGTGTGAAAAAGTGGAAACATTATTTAATGGGAAAAGAGACAGTAATACATACTGATCATCAACCACTTCAATATCTACACTCCCAAACTAAGTTGCAACGATCAAGACATTACAGATGGATGGGGTTTCTACAACAGTTTCATCTAGTCATCAGATATAAAAAGGGCATACATAACAAGGTTGTAGACATGTTATCTAGACCCATTATAAATGCATCTACTATACTTAAGCATAATTCAGTGCTAAATGAAAGCTATATTGAACAATATGCTTAGGATATGGACTTTAAAGATGTATATGCAACTTTGAGTTAAGGCAAAAGAGTAGAAGAATTGGACTATCATATAAAGGACCGGCTCTTATACCATTGTGGGAAACTCTACATTCCACAAACTGAGAGAGTAAAGATAATTAGGGAAGCACACACTTCTCTAATATCAGGTCACTTTGGGGTAAGTAAAATAGTTGCACATCTGTAAAGATTCTGCTATTGGCTGAAAATGAATGAGACAGTTTCTAGGTATGTAAGAGGGTGTGCCATGTGTGCTAAAAGCAAGCCCACCAATAAAAAACTAGGCTTGTACACTCCATTGTCAGTTCCTTCTCACCTTTAGGAAAGTGTTTCCATGGATTTTGTTGGAGGACTACCTAAATCTAGGAAAGGTCATGATTATTTATATGTTGTTGTGGATAGGTTCAGCAAAATGTGTATTTTGATACCTTGTAGTAAACAGATTACAGCTGAACAGACTAAAAAATTGTTCTTTGAACATGTATGGGTTCATTTTGGATTACCCACTTCCATTGTATCTGATCAAGACACCTGATTTGTGGGGAAGTTTTGGTCAAGTCTTTGGGAATTGATGGACACCAAACTGAAGAAAAGCACGAATTTTCATCCACAAATAGATGGCCAGACATAAGTAGTAAACATGACAGTGATCCAGTTACTGAGAGGATATTGCAGCAAACATCCTAAGCTTTGGGATGAACACTTGTTTTATGTGCAACATGCTTACAACAGAGCCAAACACTCTTCTACATAGAGATCTCCTTTTGAGACTTGTTTTGGTTTCATACCAATGTCTCCTTTGGATTTTATCTTTGGTAAAGACACCATGGTTGAAGGACATAGTGATGTGGACAAGGCAACTAGGTTCATTGAACAGATCCAGGAGATCCACCAGGCAGTACAGGAACAACTGGAAAGGAGCCAGGCCAAGTACAAGGCTAGGCATGATAAGCATCGGATGGAGCATAGTTTTCAAGTTGGAGACCAAGTTTGGTTGTATATTAGCAAGGACAGGATGCAAGGTGAAGGTAAAAAGCTAAAGCCTATTAGGTATGGACCTTTTAGGATACTTGAGAAGATTGGTGAAAATGCTTTTCACCTTGATTTACCAACTTACATGCACATCTACTCAGTCGTAAATGCAGATTGTTTGAGATTGTTTGAACCTTCAATGATTGAGGACCCTGAAGAGCAAAGTCAATTGCCATTTATTGATGACCTGCTACCTGAGTATCTTAATGAGTTGTAGGAAGACACAGTGCTGGACAGGAAGGTGAGGACAACACGTAGGGGAGATGTTGAGTACCTCAGGAATGGGCTTAAAGGTTCAAAGCCGAGCATCGCAAAGTAGATTGAGATTGGACAATTGAAGAAACAATATCCTCACTTAGTCGATGCTTAAAAACCAACATTTGGTGGTCCAAAAGCTTTTTCAGTGGGAAGGCCATGATCCGAATTGGATCCATAGAAGACTGTCAAAGAACCATGACTGTATCAGGTTGAACAAATCCCTAAATAATTCCAAAACAGCGATAAAAAACACCCTGAATCAGTGGCAATGGCATCCAACATGGAACGACGAGGACCTCAGTCAAAGCGCGCTGATCGAGGCCCATGGAGACTGCGCGGGAGGCTGAATTAGCCCCTAGGAGCCCTTGGATCGGGAAATGGAGGTGATTTTTGATGCACGCCTAGCACTAATCACGCATCATTGGGAGAACAGGGCCAAAATGGAAAAGCCCGAGCACTCGGTCGTGTGGGGGAACTGGAGGACCACGGGCGGAAAAGGGAAAAAGCACTAATCGTACAAGGCAAGACCCATGCTCTAGAAATCGACAATTTTGATCGGGGCGCCCTTAAACGGTAAGAGGTTTTGGACGAGAGCGGAGTGATTCCATACAACAATTGATGCATGGCAGGCAGAGGTGAGAGAAAACTGCCATTGATCGCGCACTATCGATCGAGCAAGTCAACTGCGCGAAACATGCGTATGGTGTCAGATCTGGAGGGCCCATATCGGACAGTTGAGATCGCACCTGATGGGAAGAAACAGAATCGACAGGGAATTAAGCTATGTTTTAAAGGAATTTGAAATCTGTTTGACTGCCATGGTGGAGGAAGAATGCATCCACGACGTAACTGAAGAAACGAACCGACGAAGCATGCTGGTGCCATTTGAGAGGAAGACAAGTGGAAACTCCCTAAGCGTTGATGATGACGCCGAACAGGTAACTCCCAACGCAGCTGTAGAAGGTGAATCAACAGAGGCGGAAGAGGAACCAAACAGGCATAGGGATCGAAGGGCTAAAGCCATGAACATAGGCAGTCGAATTAAGGAGAGTAGAGTTAGACACAGAGAGACAGAAGTCAAGACACGAAGAAGTGGAATGGTGAACCCTAAGAGGAGGACTGAACACAGATAACATTAAAGCAAAGCAAAGGAGACAGAGGGCCGAGCTGATCAGCAGTAGCATTGAGCACCAGAGAGCTTGAAGATTCAAGCCATCCCATAGAGGATTTGTCTGGGCTAAGCACCACATTGGGCTCTTGCCTTTGTAGACCAGAAGGTCACAGAGCTGGTAGGAGGAAGAAGAATCTGTGTACTCTAGTGGCTTTGGAAATCCAAGGACCACCCTGCCAAGCAAAAATTGCTTCAGGTGAACCCACATTGAGTCCCTGTATTGTAAATTCTCTGCCCAAAGGCACAATAAAACAAGGCCACCACTGAAATCTGGATCGGAGACGTAGCCCTGGAGCATAGGGTGAACTCCTTATTAAAATTGCTTGTGTCTTTGTGTTTTCTTACTATATTTCTCTGCTGTCTTTCCATTTTATTGTCTGTGTATTGGAAATTTGATCAATCCATTGCTTCAATAACACATAACACACACCAGCACATGAGTCTGTAATACCTTAGTTTAATAAATCTTTAACTGATGTCATTCATAGGGTGAATATCAGATCACTCCTCCATTCTCAAATCCATAAACTCCACTTTTATTGCCCTCATCCCCAAGGAAGAGACTGCCTGCACGCCTTCTAAATTTCGACCTATGGCTCTCTGCAATGTGCTGTACAAGATCATATCCAAAGTCATGGCCAACAGGTTAAAGCCTATTCTCCCTTTGATCATCTTAGAAGAGTAGTTGGGTTATGTGGAAGGCAGGAAAATCATGGACAATGTTTTATTGGCACAAGAAATGATCCACACCCTTCAGTCTCAGAAAAAGGCTGGAATGTTCATTCAATTGGACCTCTCAAAAGCATATGACAAGGTTAGTTGGAATTATCTTGAAGCAATTTTGAAAGCTTTTGGGTTTGACCAACGGTGGATCAGATGGATTTTGGCCATGGTAAAATCTCCCAGTTTCTCTATTTTGGTAAATGGAGCCCCTTCGGACCCCTTCTTCCCTTCTAGAGGCATTCGTTAGGGAGATCCTATCTCCTCTTTCCTTTTTGTTATGTTAATGGAAGGTCTAAGTCGCATCATTAAATCGACTAAGGATAGGAGTATCTGCAAAGGTCTACATCCCCTGATTCACTCTCCTGCAACTACCCATCAACAATTTGTGGATGATACCATGCTGCATGGTACCCCTACTGTAAAGGAGCCATGGGTTTCAAAGCCATTTTGAACCTGTTCAGCCAAGCATCTGGTATGGATCTTAACTTGGATAAATCCTCTATTTTTTCTTCCATATGCACTTGGCAGTCCAAAAGCACCTCACTAATATCCTTGGTTTCAGAAGACACAACCTCCCATATAAATATCTTGGCATTCCTCTCACTGACAAGCCTTGGAAAAAACTACATTGGGAGCATTTTCTCTCTAAGCTAGAGGACAAGGGAAATTATTGGAACAACAGAGTTTTGAATTTTGGAGGAAGACTTGTAATGACTAAGGCAGTTATACAAGCTATTCCTCTCTACATGCTTTCTATCCTCCGAGCTCCAAAGATGGTTATTCATAAAATTAGGAATATTCAAAGAGCCTTTCTTTGGTCGGGCAAAGCAGATAAACATAAATGGGCACTGGTAGCCTGGACTAAATTATGCAAACCCAAAATCCTGGGGGGCTTAGGGCTGCAAGACCCAGACACTATCAACAAAGCTTATGGAGCCAAGCTTTGGTGGCGATGGATCAAGGAACCCCATACACCTTGGGCAAAATTATGGAAGGCCAAATATGCCGAAACATGGAGAACTGAGGACCTGATTAGAATGACAGATGCCCCTGAAGGTTCCCCTATTTGGAATCTAGCCAGAGCTAACAGTCACCTCATTCAAGACCACTACTTTTGGAAAATTCAAAATGGAAACAAAGCTTTATTCTGGGAGGATGCATGGAAACAACTACCTAAACTAGAAAACCCCAATTATCTTGCCCTTCAGAGATGGTTTCAGGAAACGGGCAAGATAAAAGTCCATTAATATTGGTCTGGTAACAATGAGAACCAACACTGGAGGAAATGGAACCTAGAGCCTCTCCCCGTGGAGGAAGACATGATAGACCTCCTTAGCACTTTAAACTCTGATCTGAATAAGAGAATGATCCGGTCCACTTAGGAGGAGGATCAACTCAGGTGGGGAAAACTTGACGGAGGAACTTTCAACCTCAAGGAGGCCAGAATGTATCTCGAGCACCAGAACCTCAAAGACAAAGTATCTTGGTACCCAAATGTCTGGAACAATGCTCTCTAGCCAAAGATAAAAACTTTTCTTTGGCTTCTCATGCATCGAAAAATCCATACCTAGGAGAATTTAGTGAAAAGAAGGTTTATTGGGCCTTCTAGATGCCCCCTCTGTGAAAAGGATGACGAAACGATGAACCATCTCCTTAATGACTGTGAATGGACCAATAATCTGTGGGAATGGATGAAAGGAATATTCAAACAAACAGACAGACACAGAGATTCTATTTAAGACTCCATTGCAAATTGGCACACAAAATATTCCAGTTGTAATACGGTTAACGCCCTTTGGAGGCTCTACCCCGGTTTTATAGTTTGGAACACTTGGAAAGAGAGGAACAGACAAATTTTTCAAAAAGAAGTCAAGCAGCTTGAAACCATCAAAACAGTCATTATGCACAGTTTAAAAGAAACTGCCCTTACCATTTGCAAAGCAGAACAGGACAAGACGCTCACTTCAAATGACTCTCGCATCCTGCTATTTTTTGGCATGAATGGTCTGATAAGTCATAAGGCTCAAGATAACCACCCTTGACCTACTCTCGTTCCTTCAGCCTGGCTGCCCCCCACTCTGGGGTTTTGAAAATTAAATTTTGACGGGTCCTCCAGGGGCAACCCTGGCCTTGCAGGGCTTGGAGGCATTATCTAAAATGACAAAGGTGAAATCCTCAACATTTTTTGCAGAGCACTTGGGGAGGCCACCAACAATGAAGCAGAGTTCGCAGCCCTAGAACAGGGGCTACAAATCCTCATCCAGCTGAGTAAAGGCTTTGTTATAGGGGAAGGGGATTCCCTCTTGGCCATCACTGTGGCGAAGAGAATGCAAAATGGAACTCAGCCAGAGAAAGTGACAAAGCACTGGAGACTAGCCATGGTTACAACGCTCATTGCGAAACATCTCTCCTGCCTCAACAACATTGTTCCATAGGCAGTTAGGTGGAAAGAAAATGTCTTAGCGGAATGCCTTGCCAACCACACGGTCGATCATCTGGTGGAGATCACTGACACTTGTTGGCAAGACGTCACAAATGATGAACTTCAGAATCAGTGCACTATCATCTCGAGGCAAGATCTTGCAGGAGAATCAAGAGCGGAGGAAGGGCTGCAGGATATGGCTCATTAGTAATCTATGCAAATTAACAATATACTTAATGCCAAACGGAGGTACAACAGGCGACAGGCCCATGAAGTACCTGGGGAAGGGTGGAAAATCATCCACAAAGACAAAGTTTATCAAATGGGGAGGAAAATCAACAAAAAGTATGATTGGGATAGTCAGCAAGGAGCAGGTGAGGACACCTAGATTTCAACCAACAACCTCAATCGTGGCGAAGTAATGGCTCTCGATCGGCATCATGAGAAGGAGCTGGGAAATTGAAATGGGAGTTATTATGGTAGGAACAACATATCTCTGAAGGCGAAGTGGGAGATCTCAATCCAAAACCTTCAACTCTCAGCTATAACTAAGGCATTCAACCAAGTAATCAAGACGTTGCATTCTCCTAGCTCATTTCTTAAAAATCTCAGTGTTGTTAGGAAGTTCTTTGTCTGCTCCACCCATGCCAACACCTGCAATAACACCATGGCTCGTGAGGGTAGTCAGAATGCATCTGCTAACTGGGACATGAAAAAAGCCCGTGAGGCTTATGAGACCCGGAGCTCTCAGAAAGAAAAATGCAAAATCGAAGCGCTTGAAGCTACGGTCATAGAGGAAGAAGAACAGATGGAAGTTCAGGCTCTGGAGACAGAAATGGACTCGATATCAGATCCAGGTACAACGACCACCAGAGCCACACAATTCGTTCGAACCCAAGCTGAAATATGGCATATGAAGACCATGCTGGCAAAAGCGCTAAACATGTAGGCTTAAGATATCAAGAAAGTGCACTAGGCCATTGCCCTTGTTTCTACAGAGAATTTGGCAAATCTAGATGCCATGGAGTTCAATTTTTAGTGCCCTGACTCAGGAAGTCAGGATCTTATCACACAAGCTTGGAATCCTCATCAATCTCCTCAGGCTCTCCATCCGTCAAGGAACAAATGCTGCTGTGGACATCTCGGCAGAGGAAACTGACACCAGTAAGGTAAAGCGCCCCACTCCTCAAAGGATTTCGCAACCCGATTTCAAGACTGCAATGGCTAGCCCAAGTGTAACCAGTAAAGACTATGTGATTTTGAAGCTGTAATGGCTTCTTGTTTTCTTGGTTCTCTCTCATTTTGTATCTCTCTGTCACAGTTTTGGAGGTCCTCTAGGCCCTCTTTCTTTTTGTGTCTACTGTCAAGCAACCCTTGATGGTTGACTTTTCTTGTTTGGATCCCTCGTTAGGCAGCCCTGCATGGTTGGTATCAGGTTCCAAAGATACAGGTTCAGTTGCTTACAGTGATTTTGAGCAAACATGATGAAATTGCTTTCTCTATCTGTGCGTATGGACTTTTGTAACCTATGTAATTTTATGATATAATATATAACTATTGATTTACACAAAAAATTATATTTACTTTTATGTAATTTGGTTGACCCAAAATGTTTACATAATGGTACAGAACAAGATATTACAACGTCTTTTTCATACTAGGCTAGAAAAGCCTTTTGGTACAAAAATCAAATTCTTTATTATTAACTATAGAAAAAACTAGAAAAGTCAAAGCTCTTTATTATGTTAGGTTAATATCAATTTTTATGTTAAAATTCCATATTATTTTAAAGATTTACTAGATTATAGTATAGGTTAACTTTCCAATTTTAAAAATTAGAATTATTATTTATCTAAAACATAAAATAAAATAAGTATATATATAGGCATCAAATTAACATTTAAAAAAAAATTGAATGTCATAATAAAGTGTAGATTTTATAAATACCAATATATGATGGTTAAAAAAATTAAATACGAATAAATACCAATCAAATTTAACCACAAATTAATTTTGAAATACAACTTTCATAATTTTAATTTTGAAAAAAAAAAAGTTGGAGGGTAGAGGGTGTAGATTTAAAATATGGTTCAAATGCTCCTGGATTTCACTGGAAAAATGATTTAATTCACCCAGATTTCGATTAAAGAATTTCTTGCTGGATTCCAGAGGAATTCACCGTCTGAACAACAAACCCCATAGAATGACGAGGATAAATTTTAATGGGAACTGTTGTTATGTAACATGGTTTGAGGTTTTTGGAATAACATGATATAATTGCGCTAAGGGATGACGAGGTTAAATTTTAATGGTAACAATTGTTATGTAACATGCTTCGAGGTTTTGAAATAAACCATTCTGATGGATTAGTTGGTTTGAGCTCATTGGCGCATGGTTGATTCGTGTGAATTTGAAGTTTTATTTTCATGCTTTGAGCCTTTTGACATAACATAATATAATGATATATTATCCATAGGAATTTTGCTTGAGTTCCATAATTTCCTATGGGATCCCTTCTGACGAAATATCTTGGGATCCTTCTGGCCAATAGCTTGTTGAGGGTTTCGTTATAGTCTGAGCTTAAGGAGAAGATATCTCGTAGGTTGTATAATTGGTTTTTCAGAGCTTTGAACCTCCCTAGTCGGATAGTTCTTATCAAAGTTGTGCTATAGGCACTACCGACGTATCAACTAACATTTTTGCTAACTCCAAAAGTAGTGTAGAAAGATATAGTATCCATTTTCCAAAATTCCTTTGGCAAGGTGCTCAACAAGCTCAAAAATGGGCTTTTGTAGCTTGGGAAAAGGTTTTCCTTTTAAAGGATGGCGGTGGCCTAGGACTGAGAGATCCATAATTGCTTAGCCATGTCATGGGTGCTAAATTTTGGTGGTGATGGCTCTAAGAAAGGCCTGAAATTTGGAAACAGATCTGGAAATGAAAGTACGGTGTGGGGAGGGGTAAAGCTCAGATGCCCAGAGAGTTCAAGTTCCTAGATGGATCATTGATCTAGAACTTGGCTAAGGATTATAGATAGTTCATTCAAGAACATATGTTCTGGGAGATCAAAGACGGGTTCACTTTGAGGTTTTGGGAGGAATCATGGCATCAATTCCCTAAACTTCTAAACCAAGAAGATTGCTCCATGTAAAAGAGTCTAACCATTGGTCTAGGACTTTAGTGGTAGCAGACTTCTGGGACCCTGGTCGGGTCCAAGGCCAGTGGAGAGTATGGAAAGATCACAATGCATGCAACTAGATTTTGAGGTAGCGGGAATGGAGGAGCTTGAACAATATCCTACAAGACCAAAGGATTCAACTTTCCCAGGGAAATCACTAGTTACAATGGGGTCACCAGGTGCAGGGTTTTGAGAATGCAACAAGATGATGGAGCTTAGTGGAAAGAAGTCGCCTTCACTAAGTGGGCCTGTAGGCTATTTTTGGCGCAAAGTCTATCTTTAGACTATGTCTATTTTTAGACATATGGATCATGGTCTATGAGTTGCAGGATTCTATTTGTGGATGATTGGTCATGTTGGTAAAAATAGATGGAATTCTATTTTTAGACATATGGGCGGTTTCTATTTTTAGACTGCCAGGCTAAAAATAGAACAGTCGGATATTATTAGCTCATAATAATATTTGGGCTATAAGCATTATCTTATCCTCTTGGAGCACTTCAATTTGAGCTACGGATGTGGCACATACAACTATCAGAAGGAAATACGCTTTTCTTGTGAGTCAGTTGAGCTATTGCATGATGGACTTCAGTTAGAACTCATGTGGTTGAGTTTTGGTGGAGTTGATTGAGGAGTTGATGGAGTTGTGTTCAGTTTGACTTGGTTAAACTAGTTGTATTTAGTCTAACTGCAGAATACACTAGTGATGAGTGATGTGAATTAATTGTTAATTAATTCACTAATTATTAACTCATAAAGCAACTAAAGAATATATCAGTTAACTCAGTGCATGGATAGTTCAGTGGAGACGGGTGTTAGAGGTTGAGATTGCTATCAGTTATGACTATAGTTGTGCATGAGATCTTGCACAATCAATGGGATTGAGTAATGCCCATGAGAATTGCGTGGTTTAGCCAAGGAAATACGAGTTTGCTTCAGCCATTCATCATTCTTCTCATGCAAGATTGCGCAGTAGAGGCAGGCAAAGCAGTGGAGGAGATTTGAACCTGTGATTGATTTAGATTTGAGCTAGTTTTGTGTGTAACAGGTGGAGATAGTACTGAGTACTTGTGAGGAGTATTGTACTATGTATTGTTACATGTTCTCAATCATTATAATATACATATAGTGTGGGGTTTTCAGCTGTATGCTTTCCCCGGGTTACATATTGTGTTAATGTGTGCATGCGATTGATGTTTCATTGTTTTTAATGCTGCTAAATTGATGATCAACGTAGAGGAGGTTATGTATTATGCATGTATTCTGCAATAGTGTATAATCGGGATAATCTCTATGAATAAGTGTCATATTATTCAAAATTTCTACATGGTATCAGAGCTTTTGATCATCAGATCTATTATTCAGAAAGTGTTTACATTTTATTTCTTCAGGCAGACTCTGTAATCGAGCCAGGTAGCCTCTGGATTCATCCTTCCTTTGGAAGGTGAGATATCTAGTAAAAGCCCATATAGTCAATCTCTGTACGAGAAACACTTTGTTCTCACGAATTCTAGATCAGAGGCAGTTGAGTTTTGAGCTGGTGGAATTCGAATTTGCAGCAGTGTTTTCTTGGTGTCAAAGTTACAATGTCTTTCAATGGATTGCGATTGGAGTATGCTCTTGAGGGCAGCTCAAATTATATTGCATGGAAAGACAGGATGGAGGCGGTGTTAGATGATAATGGGCTGAAGGAGTTCATAAAGGCTGAGGTCGCAAAGCCTACTGATACTGCTCAAGTTGATGCTTGGAAAAAGAAGACAATAAAGTGACGAAGGATTCCGTTGGAGGGCGTAAAGGATCACATTGTGTCCAGCTTGCATGGAAAGGCTTCTCCATACTCGATGTGGAAAGCGTTGACAAATCTATTCCAAAGCAAGAGCGGTCAGAGGAAGCTGGGGCTCAAGGATAAACTCAGAAACATTAAGTGCGAGAAGGGAGACAGTATGCCCAAGTATGCCACGAAGTTCACTCAATGCAAGGATGAGCTGGGAAGTGTGGGGGTGACTGTTGATGATGAGGACTTGGTGAGCTTGGCTCTCCTTGGTCTTCCGAAGAGTTGGCATTCCTATCATGACTCTGCCAATGGTCGGGAGAAATTGCCAGGATGGGAGAGACATTGGTCAGATCTTGTGTAGGAGGAGATCAGGCGGAATACCAGGGACGGATCTTCATCAAAGGCAACTGATGAAGAAAATTGCGCTTTGGCTGCCAAAACAAAGAAGGGGAAGAACAAGAAAGCTTCTCATTCCAGTGCGAAAGGCAAGAAGCAGGACATGTCCAAGGTGAAGTGCTTTCACTATCACCAGCACAGACACTATGCCACAAATTGTCTGCAGAAGAAGAAGAATAAGCAAGCTGTTGGATCTGCAGCGGGAGAGGCCTTAGCCTCGCAGTTTGAGCTTGATTTTTCATTGATCGCATGCTTGGTATCAAGTGTGATGGGATCGGTATGGTTCTTGGATAGTGGTGCGTATTTTCACATGACAGGAGATCGAGATTTGTTTTTTGATATGGAGGAGAAAGATCTTGGAGTGCACATCGAGATGGGCGATGATGGTAGATATAGTGCGACCAGTATCGGTACCATTTCCTTTGAGAGGGAGTCTGGTAAACCCTTCGTATTGAAGGAAGTGATGCATGTTCTAGGATTGAAGAAGAATCTTATCTCTGTGGCGATGTTAGAAGACAAGGGATATGATGTTGTTTTCAGCGAGGGAAAGGCTTTCTTGCGCAGTAAGACAACTAGAGAAACCCGGAAGATAGGGGTTCGAGTTAGGAACCTTTATCAGTTGCACGTAGATGGCTGCGCAACAATGGCATGCAAGGCAGAAGGATTGGTGAGCCGGGATGATGGCGAGCTGTGGCACAGGAGATTGGGTCACCTTCACCATGGAGCCTTGAAGATACTGTAGCAGATTACTACAGGGCTTCCTAAAGGCACTCTTGCGTAGTCAGATCAGTGCAAGGGGTGTACTTTGGGAAAATTTGTGAAAGCCACCTTTCACAATAAGGATAGTCGCGCCACGATGATCCTTGAAACAGACATGTGTGGACCTTTCTCAGTAGCTTTGACAACAAAACACATGTATTATGTGATCTTTGTTGATGATTTCTCTCGAAAGTGCTGGATCTTCTTCATGCAAAAGAAGAGCGAGACATACTCAAAGTTCTGTGAGTTTAAAGCACTGGTCAAGAAGGAGTCGGGGAAGAAGGTGAAGGCTCTTAGGAGCGATAATGGTGGTGAATACATCTCTGGTGAGTTCAAGGACTTTTGCAGCGCAGAAGGGATTCGAAGAGAGATCAAAGCTCCCCATAACCCACAATGGAACGGGGTTGTTGAGCGGAAGAATCAAATGATCGTGGGTGCTGCACGGGCGATATTGCATGATCAGGGCCTAGCCCTTCACTTGTGGGTGGAAGCATGCAATATTGCAGTATATGTGCAGAATTGTTGTCCTCACAAGATACTTGGCATGAGTACACCCGAGGAGGCTTATTCTGGTGAGAGACCTGATATTTCTCATTTGAGGATTTTTGGTTCTAACATTTTCATGCATGTGACGAAGGATGCTAGGAAGAAGCTGGAGCCAACCACAGAGGTTGGGATATTTGTGGGGTACACTGATATGCCCCACAACTATCGTGTGTATTTGCCAGACAGTGGCAAGACTGTTGTGCGACGGATATAAAATTTCAAGAGGAGAAAGCCATGAAGTGTTTGCTTGAGAGGGAGCCACACTTGCATGCAGATGAGGAGCTATTAGTTCATAAGGATGAGCTTTAGGACATGGATCAGCCATAGGACGAAGTTCATGGAGTTGAAGAGACCACTCATGCAGCGCCAACCATCAGAGGGTGAAAGAGCTTGACAGAAGCTGAGTGACTGGCTGAAGATGTAGAGAAGGTTGTAGGACCACCTACAGCTCAATGTAGAAAGAGACAGTCACCTAATCGGTGCATTGAATACATGGCTCTTGTGAGCACATGTGTTGTGACTGAGCCATCCTCTTTCAAGGAAGCTATGGAGGATCCCACATGGGTAGATGCCATTGTGGAAGAGTATGATTCGATTGTCAGAAACAATGCATGGGAGATTGTCCCAAGACTGGAAGGGAAATTAGTGGTGTGTTCGAGATGGAGCTACAAAGTTAAGCAGGCAGCTGACGAGAGTGTGGAGAAGTACAAGGCAAGATTTGTTGCCCGAGGCTTTTGACAGATAGAGGGGATCAATTATGAGGAGACCTTTGCACCTGTCGCAAGGTATTCTTCCATATAGATGATTCTTGCTCTCTTAGTGTAGATGGGGTGGCACATTCATCAGATGGATGTGAAGACTGCGTTCCTCAATGGAATCATTGAGGAGGAGGTGTACATAGAACAACCCGAAGGTTTCGAGATCTTCAGTAGAGAGTCACATGTGTGCAGGCTCAAGAGAGCGCTGTATGGGTTGAAACAAGCACCACGTGCTTGGTACACACGGATAGACAGTTATTTCACCAGACTTGGATTCTCCAAGAGTGAGGCAGATCCTAACCTATACCAGATTGTGGTGGAGGGTAAGTTTCTTATCATTGTACTTTATGTAGATGATTTGATTCTAATAGGGGATGAGCTGTTGATACTTTCATGCAAGGATAATCTTGCTAAGGAGTTTGAGATGAAGGACTTGGGCCTCCTTCATTATTTCTTGGGATTGGAAATCTGGCAGCGCAGTGATGGACTATTTGTTTATCAGGGTAAGTATGCTCGGGAGATATTGAAGAAGTTCAACATGCATGGCTGCAAGCCTATTGATACTCCTCTTCCTGGAGGTTGGAGGAAGGAGGATGCTACTTCAGCAAAAGTAGTGGATGCCACTGTTTATCGACAGTTGGTGGGGTCGCTTATGTATCTGGTCAATACACGACTCCATATATGCTATGTTGTTAACCAGCTTTCACAAGCTATGGTTAAGCCAACCAAGCTCTTCTGGAAGGTAGGCAAGCATGTATTGCGTTATCTCATAGGCACATCGGGATATGGATTGTGGTACAGACAAGAGGATGAGGTGAAGCTTTGTGGCTTCACAGATGCAGATTGGGCAGGGAGCCCAATGGAGAAAAAGAGCACATCTGGAGGGGTTTTCAGTATCGGGTCGATAGCAGTTTCTTGGTACAGCAGGAAGCAGAGATCCGTGGCACTCAGTTCAGCAGAGGCCGAGTATATGGCAGCAAGTTTGGTTGCATGCGAGGCTATATGGATGAGGAAGATCCTGGTCGGGTTGTTCGGTTCATACTTGGAGCCTACTGTGATTTATTGTGATAACCAGAGTTGCATTAAACTCTCGGCTAATCCAGTATTTCATGATAGATCTAAGCACATTGACATCAGGTACCATCATATCAGAGATTGTGTCTAGCGAAGAATCATGTTACTTTCATACATTCCAACAGAGGATCAGGATGCTGATATCTTGACGAAGGCGATCACCAGGAGCAAATTCGAATACCACCGAGGCAGGATAGGGGTTGCTGATAATCCATATCTTTTTGAGAAGGAGTGTTGAGAATGCAACAAGATGATGGAGCTTAGTGGAAAGAAGTCGCCTTCACTAAGTGGGCCCGCAGGCTATTTTTGGCGCAAAGTCTATTTTTAGACTATGTCTATTTTTAGACATATGGATCATGGTCTATGAATTGCAAGATGCTATTTGTGGATGATTGGTCATGTTGGTAAAAATAGATGGACTTCTATTTTTAGACATATGGGCGGTTTCTATTTTTAGACTGCCATGCTAAAAATAGAACAGTCGGATATTATTAGCTCATAATAATATTTGGACTATAAACATTATCTTATCCTCTTGGAGCACTTCAGTTCGAGCTACGAATGTGGCACATGCAGCTGTCAGAAGGAAATACTCTTTTCTTGTGAGTCAATTGAGCTATTGCATGGTGGACTTCAGTTAGAACTCATGTGGTTGAGTTTTGGTGGAGTTGATTGAGGAGTTGATGGAGTTGTGTTCTGTTTGACTTGGTTAAACTATTTGTATTTAGTCTAACTGCAAAATACACTAGTGATGAGTGATGTGAATTAATTTTTAATTAATTCACTAATTATTAACTCATAAAGCAACTAAAGAATACATCAGTTAATTCAGTGCATGGACAGTTCAGTGGAGACATGTGTTAGAGGTTGAGATTGCTATCAGTTGTGACTATAGTTGTGCATGAGATCTTGCACAATCAATGGGATTGAGTAATACCAATGAGGATTGCGTGGTTCAGCCAAGGAAATATGAGTTTGCTTCAGCCATTCATCATTATTCTCATGCAGGATTGCGCAGTAGAGGCAGGCAAAGCAGTGGAGGAGATTTGAACCTGTGATTGATTCAGATCTGAGGTAGTTTTGTGTGTAACGGGTGGAGATAGTATTGAGTACTTGTGAGGAGTATTGTACTATGTATTGTTACATGTTCTCAATCATTATAATATACAGATAGTGTGGGGTTTTCAGCTGTATGCTTTCCCTGGGTTACATATTGTGTTAATGTGTGCATGCGATTGATTTTTCATTGTTTTTAATGCTGCTAAATTGATGATCAACGTAGAGGAGGTTATGTATTATGCATGTATTCTGCAATAGTGTATAATTGGGATAATCTCTGTGATTAAGTGTCATATTATTCAAAATTTCTACACAAGGGATGTTCACTATCAAAGAAGCTTATTGTCTTCTAGCGAATCATGTAAATATTCCCAAGGAAAACTTTTGGCAGAAAATTTGGGGAGGGAAATTATGGCCAAAGGTGGCCAACTTCTTGTGGTTAGTGGGTTTTCACTATCTACTAACTTGGGATATGTTACACCGCAAAGGCATCGTTGGTCCATCTTGATGCCCAATGTGTGAAGGATGGGAGGAGACCTTAGAGAACCTACTCAATACCTGCTCCCAGATGAAATCCCTTTGGACCAAAGCCAAAACTTTATTCAATAACTTGGACTTATCTCAAGAATTCCTCTGGGAAACCTTTAAGATATGGCAACCCAATCTCTTCAACAAACCCATTGTGAATAAGGGTTGGCTCTTGATCCCACGCTTCCTCCTTTGGAATGTCTGGAATGAAAGGAACAAGATTGTATTTAAACACAATTAGAGCTCTTGAGATGAGATCTGGGATAGAACTAGGCTAAATATCAAATAACTGGTTCTCTCTTAGACTTGGGTGGAGGAGGATTCAAAGGCTGTGGCGCTTGAAGCTTAGATCCTAAAGGATCTGGAAATTACGAAGGCTCTTGCAATCCTGGGTCAGGGCAAGTAGGCGGAGTTGAGGGATCATTTATTAGACATTTTCACTCTTCCCCCTTGTAGTTTCATCAAGCTCAATTTTGATGGGGCCTCCAAAGGAAACCCAAGCCATGCGTGTTGTGAAGGAATATTTCGAGATTATGCCAGGAACCCCCTAGGTTTTTACACAAGTTATTATGGCCATATAAGTAGCAATTTAGTTGAATTCTCGGCCCTGGCCCAATGCCTAACCATTGTGTTGGAGAAAGGATACAATAGACTCTTGTTAGATGGGGACTTTCTGCTAGTGATCTCGACAACTAAGAACTTGTTGAATGGATCCCTAGTGCAAAAGGTTATCAAAAGCTATAGGTTGGAACTACTAGCACAGGAGATCCAATCTTTGGTGCTTTCTTTCCCATGCATCATTACATCCCACTCGATGAGAGCAGGGAATAAAGCGATGAATCTGCTAGCGAACTAGGGTAGCGAAGTTCATAACTTCTCGATCTCCATGGATTGGCCTCCTACCATCCCTTCTGAATGGATGGACCAACTGGAACATATTGTTGAGGAATATCTAAAGACCTAGATGGGGGTGGGAGAAAGGGTGGTACAACCTCTGACTTCCAGCAGGCGAAATTTGGACAGATGACGTGGGATGAAAGGGGGAAGGGTGGCCACATCAAGTGGTACCTCTTGTACATAAGACTTGAGAAGGAAACATTCCTTAAATTCTTGCAGCTCGACAGACTCGAGATTATTTTGTTTCTTGGTATGGGAGGGAGTGTGAGCGGTTTCAATTCGAACGAGTATGCAAAAGATTGTCACCTGTGCATGCTTGTTGGTTTAGTTAGCTCAACAATGAGGGAAATAAGCAGTGGAGTGTATGCTTGAAACGTGGTTTATGTTCAAGGAAATTTTAGGGCAATATGGGATCCTAGAGAGTGGATTTAGCGGAGCATCCTAGGTGCACTCAAGTTAAAAAATGAAGCTTTGGCAATGAACATCCACTTAGAAGTGATTGGTCTTGGGTGGCAACATTGGGCCACAAGTGGTAATTTGGTAAGCGAAGGCCTTTATGTAAGTTTCAGTTATTCCTTGTTTTACTTTCCTAGTCTAGGTTTGGTAGTTTTGGCTTTGTTCCTTTCTTGGGAAAGTTAACTTATGGGCCTAACTTCTAGTTTAGGAAGTTGGGGAAGTAGCATTGCATCGGCCCCATCCACAGTCGGTTCTGCAAAGGACCTCTCTACAAGGGGTGATGAGAATTGGATTTTTCCCTGGTGTTTTAGTCGTGGTGGTGGTTATAACATTTCCTGGGTGTACGAGTCTTTCCCACTCGGCTAGAGAGGCCATAGCTGTCGGAATAGACCAGATGTTTTTTTTCTCTAAAAGTCTTGATCCCCTTGCAAGGTGGTGGCTATGCTGCGAAAACACAAGCGGACTAGGCAAGGAGCAGGCCATCAAGGCTAGCCTAGGGGAAGAGCTGACCGAGAAGAGGAGATGGAGGAGGACATGACAAAGGGTGTGGGCATGGAGGGATAAGTTTCATAGGCCCGTGCCCAATCGTCGGGTCGTGTGGAACAACCACCCATGCTTTCCTTTATAGTAGAGGAGTTGTGAGACATCTTAGTGAGATTAGAGGTCATCCTACAATAGAGATATGAGGACCATAATGAAATAATTGCATAGATCACTGACATCCAATTTAGCCAGGGTGATATTGTGGATTGGTTAATATCCATTCAGCGACACCAATGTCGCTCTAGTGAGCAATTGGATGAGATAGAAGA
Source organism: Pinus tabuliformis (assembly GCA_031772625.1). Lineage (NCBI taxonomy): Eukaryota > Viridiplantae > Streptophyta > Pinopsida > Pinales > Pinaceae > Pinus > Pinus tabuliformis. Next base: position 567,207,853 of record CM062816.1, read on the forward strand.
TGGACTGACACATATTGATTTTCATGTCCATGAAGGCCATGGCCCTCAAAGGGCCCTAGGTGCTGGTCATGCACAACCCTCTCCTCCCTGGAATGTTATTTGCTGATTGTTTTTTAGTATTACAAGTGTTTTGGGTTGTTTGGTATTTTTGTCTCTAAAACTCATGTAAAAAATGGAAATATCTAATTTGCTTTTGCATTGCTCCTAGCTAACAAATCCAGTTGGAGTGAATTTGGGAGAGAAAGGGGAGTATGGATTGTAAAATGTTCCTTTTTAATGAATTAAAGAAAGTGTTTTGGCTGACAAAAAAAAATGTATATGTTTATCAATTAAATTTATTAAATTTCTCTACGTATTTTTTAATTTTAATTGATTTGGTATTAATTTTTATTTTTTAAATTTAATTTTAAACCTTACAATTTAACATGAAAAACTTTCTCATAATAAACTAGAAAAAGCGCCTATCCAACCATGAACCATTAGAACACATTTTTTATTTTTATTTTCAAATAATATATTTGTCCTAATTCAATTTTACATTACCTTTTCCCATTTCACAAGTATACTAAATTTTATTACAGTTTAAGAAGAGCTTATTTTATTTATGTATCAAAGTATATTTATGCTGTAAGGCATTCCCTCTGAGGAGAAATCCCCCAGCTGCCACTCTGCACTATTTGGTGTCGTCGATCTTGTGTGTTAGACAATTCAAATATTATCCACCATTAGATGCAAGTTTTGGTTGGTTAGGGTATGTTAGTTACTGGTTAATTATTACTCTTTCTTCCAAGCCTTTGCATATTTGATGCACGGGGATCCTTTCAGAGTATTTCCAGTGGATGCACAGGGTGAACTGTCTGGAAATCTAGGCCCATACAAATAGGAATGCCTTGTCAGTGTGGACCCGAAAGATGGAGTTTGAGCCAAAGGAGGCATTTCCGAATCCATGAAGTCAACCTGTCTCAGACAAATATAACGGGATTTCAAAGCTCGCTAAAGTGTAAGGACGTGGTCTTCATGCTCACTATAGCCTCTTTATCACATTTCTGGGTTGAATCTCCTTGGCATGAATACAAGAGAAATATTAGGTTATTATCTCTTCTCTTTGGCTTTACCAATTAATTCATTATTTACTTACTTTCTTTATTGATATTACTATTCTTTGGTTTTTCAAATGAATAAGTTTTTTCTATTGGTTGGTACAGATAAGGTTCTACCGAGAAATCAAAGAAGAAATAGATATGTTTCCTATGTCTTGTATTTGAGCTCTCATTACAACACAGAAACAACTATCCAAAGCCATTATTCTTGGAAGCCAAATATCTTCTAGCACATATGATGTGAAATAGAACAAAGGCTTCATGCATAACTAAATATTGTGAAACAAGTCAAAGATTGTGGAAAAATTGTGAGCATGCATGTGTTATATAATGAATTATTGTGTTATTCAATGAGAATGCATGTGTTATATAATGAATTATTAGTGGATTAGTATAAAAACATTTCCTATGATGTGAAATATGACAAAGGCTTCATGCATAACTAAATATTAAATATCTAATCTATTTTTGCATTGCTCTCCTAGCTAAAAAATCCGGTTGGAGTGAAGTGGCAAGAGAAAGGTGTATATGGATTGTAAAATGTTCCTTTTTAATGAATTAACGAAAGTGTTTTGGATGACAAAAAAAAATGTATATGTTTATCAATTAAATTTATTAAATTTATCTATGTATTTTTTATTTTAATTGATTTGATATTAATTTTCCTTTTTTAAATTTAATTTTAAACCTTACAATTTAACATGAATAACTTTCTCATAATAAAGTAGAAAGCGCCTATCCATCCAATGAACCATTAGAACAAATTTTTCTTATTTTCAAATAATATATTTGTCTTAATTCAATTTGACGTTACCTTTTCCCATTTCACAAGTATACTAACTTTTATTACACTTTAAGAAGAGCTTATTATATTTATATATCAAAGTATATTTATGTTGTAAGGCGTTACCTTTGAGGAGAAATCTCCCAGCTGCCACTCTGCACTGTTTGGCGCCATCGATCTTAGACGATTCAAATATTATCCACCATTAGATGCAAGTTTTGGTTATTTTAGTTGGTTAGGGTACGCTAGGTACTAGTTAATTATTACTCTTTCTTCCAAGCCTTTGCATATTCGATGCACGAGGATCCTTTCAGAGTATTTTTAGTGGATGCACATGGTGAATTTTTTGGAAATATAGGCTGATACAAATAGGAATTCCTTGTCAGTGTTTGGAATGATGGAGTTTGAATCCGAAGGAGGCATTTCCAAATCCATGAAGTCAACTTGTCTCAGATAAAGATAAAGGGATTTCAAAGCTCGCTAAAGTGTAAGGACATGGTCTTCATGCTTGTTGTAGCCTCTTTATCGCATTTCTAGGTTGAATTTCCTTGGCGTCAATACAAGAGAAATATTAGGTTATTATCTCTTCTCTTTGGCTTTACCAATTAATTCATTATTTACTTTCTTTCTTTCTTGATATTACTATTCTTTGGTTTTTCAAATGGAATAAGATTTTTCTATTGGTTGGTACAGATAAGGTTCTACCAAGAAATCAAAGAAGAAATAGATATGTTTCCTATGTCTTGTATCTTAGCTCTCTCTGCAACACAGAAACGACTATCCAAAGCCATTCTTCTTGGAAGCCAAGCAACTTCTAGCATAGATACTGCTATGGTTGTTGACGAGGAGCCCAATGAAATGAAAGATTTGAAGCGTGCTTTGGTGGACTCTTTCTACGATATTGATAGGGGATTGAGAGCTAGCAATGAAACAACGGCTGAAATTGTAGAGTTAATTACCCTACTCCAACACCTACAACAACTTAATGATAGATTTTTCGGCGAAAATCACATGAGAAACCATTTGTCGACGCGTTTCGAACCAACCAGTGTGGTTCATCGTCAGGAAAATGGAAAATGGAAAATGGAAAATGGTTCCTAGTGCGATTATTCACACAACTAAGCTTTTTTCATTTTCTAAAAATTTATCTTGAATGTTAACAGAAACATAAACCTCACCAGGGGACTACCTGTTTCTTACCCTTTCTGTTTTGAAATTTCCTTAGTTATTTACTATCAATATTGTATTCATATTATACCCAAAAACCCTTTAGGTCATTTTTGTATCTTGTTTACCCTTTCTGGTAAATTTAAAATACTGACATTTCTGATTTTGCAGGTATACATCCTTCTCTGAGCTATTCCCATTGCTTGCTACAGGGACTTTTCCATTGGTGAAGGTTTAGAAAATTTCACAAAAAACTTGGTTCAACAACTCTCACAGTGGAGAACTCTATGCAATTTGTAGGACCTCTAGCTACCACATCCTTTAGTACAAATGTAACTTTCGAAGTGTGGAGTCCCAAACGAGTGCAAGTTTGATTCCTTTCATATATGTTGCACTTTTGTGCCTTGTAAGCTCCCTTTCCTACTGAGAATGCATGCTTATTCAATGGAACGCTAATGTCTAGAAACAACTGGTTTAGTTTTCTCGATAGATTTACAAATACAAAAATTAAGGTTTAGATGTTCAAAGAAGTTTTACTCTTTGCATCTTTCTTTAGCGTAGGATTCCTTCAGGTTGACTACCCTATGTTGAAGAAGCCTAGTCTGGGGCATCTTCAATCTGACTTGGCCCTAGCGTTAGGAAAATTTTGTACAAAACTTGTTACTGTTTCACCTGTACCAAATGGAACACTCTGAAGTTTTTCATAATCTTGTGACACAATTAGTGCCAGTGAAGAATCAGAATGTATGTTGTCATTAAAACTGAATGAATGATGTCCATCCTGAAATGAATGGCCTGAAAATGATCCATGATTGCTGGAAGAAGAGGGACTGGAAGAGTCAATGCTGTGGTAAGATTGGCATGGCATCAAAGAAGGCTTGTGGAAAGAACCTTCAGGTAATGAGGAATCAAGGGGTTGGGGCAGTCCGATAATTGCATCCAAGACATCCAGTCAGTCAATTAATACAACGATGCCGATGTAGTAGAGTTGGGAAGTGTATCTATTTTGAAATGAGGACTCTCTGTGTGATGGTGTGGCAAGCTGCCACTATGGTGATCAATTGCAGAATGTAGCATATATGATGAACAACCAAATTGAGTATAGGAATCAAAAGTTTGACGATGGTACTGGTAGTATGAGCTATTATAATGAATTCTCTCCTAATAGGGGTAAGGATACGAACTTTGGGTTAAAGATGCAGAGTGTAGCCACCCCACTAGAGTAGATTGAGTTGGGGAGTAGGGGACTACCTATTTCCTACCCTTTCTATTTTGAAATTGCCTTAGTTCTTTACTATCAATATTATATTCATATAATACTTGAAAACCATTTAGGTCATTTTTGTATCTTTTTTACCCTTTCTGGTAAATTTAAAATACTGACATTTCTGATTTTACAGGTATACATCCTTCTCTGAGATATTCCCATTGCTTGCTATAGGGACTTTTCTATTGGTGAAGGTTTAGAAAAAAAAAAAACTGGTTCGACGACTCTTAGACTAGAGAACTCTGTGCAATTTGCACGACCTCTTCCTACCACATCCTTTAGTACACTGCGAATATGAAGGAAACTTGTTGTCTAATGTACTTTTAATGAAAAATGCTCTTTTTGGTAAACATGAATCAGCGTATAAAAGAAAGTAATTTTTCTGCTTTCTTAGTTAGTGTTCTCCATTGATGGTTAACAAGTTATTCTTTTCTTTCTCACCAAAAGATAGAGACTGGGTTAAATTGAAGGTGTTCAAATTCACCAGGGAGGGGTCTCGATCAACAACTGAAGGAAAAAAGGATTCAGTTTCTTGTATGGGCCCAAGGAAGACAAACCTTAAAGTAGATTCTACCTCTATTACTAGCCTAAATAAAAAATTTGATCTAAATGACTTTGGAAACCAGACACGTATTTTGCAACTCTCAATTGATTTTTGATCATTTCCTCACCTCCTCATATTCAACTTTAGGTGCCTCAGTTTCCCCTTTTGATCTAGAAGAAGATGACCCACTAGATTGTTGATGCATATGCTATCCTATTTTCAAGGACACTTGACTTACAACATCAGTTTTCACTTTGATCATATCCAAGTCGTCACTGGACATGGATTTCTTCAAATCAGCTACTGTCGATTCGATTTCGGTGACTACATCTGCATGAATCTTGTCCTTGTAGTCACTTAAGCTCTTCTCCACACTGTATATCATGCTATCTGCGTGGTTTCTAGCATCAATTAACTGTTTCTTTTCCTGATCCTTTTGGGCATGCATCTCAACTTCCTTCACCATCTTCTAGATTTCATCGTTTGAAATCCCTCTAGATGATTTTATAGTAATTTTTTGCTCCTTTCCAGTGGATTTTTCACGGGCAGATACAATCACTATACCATTTGCATCAATGTCAAAGGTAACTTCTATTTGGGGAACACCTCTAGGAGTTGGTGGAATACCAACCAGCTGAAACTCACAACATAAGAAGCAAGCTAGTATAATCAACCCTCATAACTCTTCAAAACTCCTGGATGACAAAATTTAAAAGCCAAAATAATAATAACAATCCTCTTTTTTCCCAAGAAAACCCTAATAGACAAACCCAAGCACACTTCAATTACAACACCTGACCCTTGTTGTCACATCAAGTCGCACAACATAAAAATCTAGCTAAGATAATCAACCCTCATAACTCCTCATAACTCTTGAATGAAGGTCAAAGAACTCACCTACTGAGCTAACAATCACAATCATTAGTTCCACTCTAGACACAATGAGTTTTGAATATCAAAGAACTCATCTATTGAGATAACAATCCCAATCATTAATTCCACCCTAGAAGCAAACTTTCAACTAGAAATTTCAATCATACATTGTTGAGGTGGGAAGAGCATTAAACCATCCACTTAGGTTCTATCCTCACTGTGTTGAAGCAAGATGCAAGTCTGTCGGTTCATTGTAGCACAAGCATTGCCAAATATGCAAATTACAAGACCCAAAAAAGAAAGAAAGAAGCCAATTATTCAACAATAAACAAGTGCGAATAAAAGGTTGGACACGACTATAACAATCCCCTAATCTAAATACATACCTGACATTCTCAGACATCTAACCAAAGATATTTCATTTCATTCGACAATCAAGTTGGGTAAAATTTACCCACTATTTCTTACCAAATAGTGCCATGTTTATGTCCTTTTATTAGCTAAATCCAACAATCAAGAAAATTTCTCTACAACATTGCCAACAAGGCTCAACAATGCTTTAATCCATCCATCAGGTTCCATTCTGGATGTGCTACATCCCACTGGATGGCCTTAGTTTTGAAAGGGATGAAGCTAGATGCCAGTCTGTTGCAATTCCTTAAAACACTTTCCAAAACGACCAAAATATTTACTAGTCTAGTGCAATTCCTTACTTAAAACACTTTCCAAATGAACAAAATATCTACTGATTACATAAATTATACAATCTATATTAAAAAAAAACAAAACTCACAGCCAAATGTTTTGCATAGAATAGGTGCAAAACTATAAATCTTATTCTTGATATTTATGAAAGAAGTGTTGTGGAACCACACAATATTTGGTTTTGGGTTGGATACAATAACATACTCACAGGTAATAACATAATCCCTCACTCCAGTGACTGTGATTTTAGCGTCTTTGTGTGTAGTCTTCTTACATTAACATTTATTTAGGTGATTTTTTCCCCATATTAATACTTTTTATTCTAATATGAAACTACTTTACAACCAGGTTACTCGATCATCCAAAGGATATGAAAACATTTAGTCGTATGGAGGACAAAGCGAAGCAAGCTAGCGAAGATAACATCCTTTTCTATCTACGTTAAAAATGAGGTGCAAGAAAATTGATTGATGATTTTCAAACAAACCAAAGCTACAGTTTATTCGACATGGTGAACTTTAGTTGACTTCTACTTAGAATTTTGCTTGAAATGAGAGAAATTTCATTAAAAATTTTCTAACATCTCATGTAAGTCTCCCTAGCTAAAATGAAGATGTTGATGTCTGAGTGATTTTCTAAATCCCCCTTCTCATTCCTTGTCCTATGTCCAAATGCCCTGCAATGGATGTGTATGCTTTTCACACTAGGTGAGTCAAGGATTACTTGAACCTAATCATAACTATAATTATCACAAGCTATTGATCTAGAAGGTATAAGTGGATATTTTCTCGAAACAAAAAAGCTCATGCATAATATAATAATATTTGTGTCATTTATCCTTCACACAGAGATTGATACATATTGAAACATGAAGCGATGGACTTCAAAGGACTTAAGCTCAACCAGAGAATGATGAGAGGACAACTAGGGGGAGAATGCCAAAATAGATATATGGTTTCTTCCCCCAACCTTTCCCATAGAGTGAAAAAATATTATGAAAAGCTATCCAAAATATACTTGAGTCATTTAAGTTAAGGTAGTGGGTGAACTTTTCAAGATTTTGTTTGCGTGTCGTTTGTGTAGAAATTGTAGGAACATTGTTCGACACAGGAAGTGGAGGTTATCGTTGGACATTCTAGTCTTGAAAATACCTCTAAAGTACCTCTACACAAGAACCTCAAAGTATGACCTTGGTTTCTCATGTTTTTGACTAATTATTTTCTATTTGATAGGCACTACCAATACATGGCCAAGTGCTAATATTGATAATGCAGACCTTTATAACAATCCTCTGCCATCAAAATCCATTGATAAGTTTACCTCAGAATCTTTTACAAGACATAATGTTTCTCTGGAAGAACTTTACCCTAAAGGGTCTGGATATGTGTCAATATCCAGAAATAGAAATGGTGAAGCTGCCATAACTTATATGCATGCTACAGAAATTGAAGTTCTGATGCCAAATCTTTTGCATGCTAACTACTATATGGAACCAATGATACAAGAATTAGCAGTGAAAGAGAGTGCGGAACTTGATTATTGCAGTCAAGTTAAATATTTTGTCTTAGGTAGAAAAGGTTATGGATCAGTGAAGTTTTTTAGGAAACATATGTTAGATGCCTTAACTTGGAGAGTATTATTCAATTCAACAAGTGTGAGATCCTTGTGTACATGGATGAAAGAAAAACACCTCCTGTAGGCAAGGGTCTAAACAAGCCTGCAGAAATATCATTATTAAATGTGAAATGCAAGGACAAAAAGACAGGTCAAGAGTTCTTAGAAGGCCCTGAGGTGGAAAAATTTGAGAAAAGGATAAAACAAAAAACTGAAGAGCAGGGTGCCAGCTTTATTTCATATAATGCTAGCAAGGGAGAATGGAAATTCCAAGTAAAACATTTCACTAGATATTGCCTGGATGGGTTTGACAACAAGTGATGGAGAATCACTTGTGAAGCCCAGTAACAACTCTACATCTAAACATATATTGTAGGGGTTGAGTTGCATATACTTGTTCTGATATTCTACTATTTTGTGATTATAGTACCTTGGCCCATGGCTATATTAGGAAGCACAACTGATTTGATGTCTGACTTGTTGTGTGTATGGAGTTTGTTGTAATGGGAAAGACATTTCCATATGGGGTGCATTCAACTTGCATCTTGTGACAGGATTCATCATTGTACAACATCCCTTGCAAGCTATTTTTTGTTATTTTGCATATAGTTGAGCCAATGTTAATGTCTCTACTTCGAAGGAATTCTTTTCACCATACATGTTATTTATGTTGATTGTGTTTTGGTCTAATGTTCAATCTCTCTAGATGCAAGGATTTCTCACATTTAGCTATAATTTTCACATAATTCATAGATATAGCTTTCCATAATTTGTTTACAGAATGGTAATGGTAGTTTTTTCAGTGATAAGCCTCCCAATTTCCCCATAAAGGATCATGTAGGTGCGCTCTGTAAAATGGAAACAAGACCCATGCCCATACTTGTGGTAATAGTCTGATCGTCTAATTTCTCTGCAATATTCATGGCTTATAAGATTTTCAATCCTCTTTTTATATTGAGATCAGTGCCATTAAAACCTGAAATTTTATTTAAGATTACATGCCACAGACAATATAAAATTATAAATACAGTCAACTGAAGAACAAACATTGAGTATCAAATATAAATGTCAATATGAATATGCATTTTACAGATATAAGTTTCAAAATTTCCATATTTATTTTTTACATTAGGGTGATGTTGCTATTGTTTAAATTGGTCCATCTCTTGTTAAGTGGGACACTATTACCTATATTAATGAAACATTTCTTGTTAATTTATTTACATAGGTAGGGCACCCATATTTTCCATTTCCCAATACAGAACTCCGTTCACATCTTCTTTCTTCTATGGTACTCTTTCCTAGCCTCACGACGTTTACTTTGCAACATTTGGTGCAATTGCTAGTATTAACACGCTTGCATTAATATTTAATTTTAATATCCATATATGTAACCAAAGTTGACCAATGAAATTTATAAAATACTTTGATTTTAATTCTTTTTTAAACAATGGTAAATTGATAATTTATTGGGGTAATCTAAATGAACATAGGATCAAACATACTTAGTGCCATTATAACACTAGGAATATATCCAACAATCCTTAAACCAAACATAATAATAAGCTCTATTTAAAAAATTGATACTCAATAATGATAACATATAGAGATACATGTGTCTTCTCTTTTCTTTATTGTGAGAGTGACACATTTTACATCTTAGCATGAGAGAAATATGTAATTATTTCTGTGCTCAATGTTGAGTTGACACTTGTCCGTTTTATAATAATAATAATAAAAATAAAATATTCTCTATATAAAAAACAATGTGTATTATTATAAAAAACAAAAATCAATATAAATATTTGGTTATAATTAATTAAAAACATTATAAAACAATAATGTCACTCTCATTGTGCTGGCTAACATAATATAAAAGAGATATGGTAAAAATATAAGACTCACTCTCAACCATAGATAAAATATTTAAATGTCCATGTAAAGGAACATAATTCTATATCAACTTGAGAAAAAATAAAGTAATTAAAAGTTAAAAGACTTATATTTTTACTTTAAATTGAGAATTACTTTTTAAAAATATTTCATTATAAGAATTAAATAAAATGTTTGAATATATATTTTAAGTAATTTATTTTAAAATCAACTTTATATATATACAGTGGAAAATAAAGTAAATATAAGATAAAAATGAAGTAAATATAAAATAAAAATGATTTTAACGCTGCAGCATAATAAACATTTCAATGCTCGCAAAAAAATCTAAAAAGAAAAATAATTACAAGTAAAAGTAATAACTTATTCCTTAATAAGTAGTGTGTAATTAAGCCTTGAATGTTAATTATGTTGGTCAAATACCTATCATTAAAACACTATTATTGAGAAGTCATAAATTCAATTTAAGATATCATTTTTTTTTCATTTGGATTCACCCGATAAAAAGGAATATTAAGAACCAGTGCATTCAACACAAATCGAAATCATGACGTGCAGTCATGATTGGTAAGGTAAATTGTCAAGATGTGCAGTGTGAAATTTAGAGCTTATCACATGTTTTTTAAGATTGAGAAGGTACTTCACATAAAAGTGGAGGAATTGCCTAGACAGCCAAAATTCAAAAAATCTTGTAGAGATAATGTTTGAATCCTGTTCTTGATGGTAGAAATGGATTCACCACCATAAAAAACATCTAATACACTTAAATTTTTGAAATTTAACAACTGTAACTTAAATTTACAAAAATCTTTGTCAGATTTTCTTAAAATATAACCAGAATTTCCATAACTTTCTAACCAAAAAACAATCTCGTTAAACTACGGCACTTAAAATTGGAATTTCCTCGTCTGTGTACATGTATTTCTTGGTTTCAAAGCCAAGTCGGCATCCAACTTCAGTTCCACGTACGTGACGTGTTCGGTTTAAAAGGTGCACCGTGCATACCATCACATGATTAGCTGATCACGTGAAACATGCAAATAATGCAACGTTGGACCATATATGTGTATCGTGAACACGCCAAACAGCGACTGAATTATAGAGAGTATTGATAAGGAGCTTTAATTTAATTATTTCTTAATTAATTTTTCTCGCTGGCTTCTTGTTTGTTTTTTTTAATATTGTTTTCCTTTAATATAAAGGAAGATTTATATTTTTGAGAATATTTTTTTATTAGTTATATTATTGTTGGTTGGTTAATCTTTCAAATTATTTAATGTGCTTTATCTTTAAGATAAAATTAAAAAAAAAAAGTTTTAAATTAATTAAAAAAATTCTATTAATTATGAAAATGAATTATTATACAAATAAAAATCTAAAAAAAAATTAAAAAATAAAAATAAAAATAAAATATAAATATAAAAATAGAAAATAAAGTATAAATTCTATATAATGGAATATTTTATTAGATATATGAAAATAATTATTCTATAATTTTATTATTATTATAAATAATATTATTATATGTGATTAGAACTATAAATTTTATGAGAAAAAAGAGAAAGGAAAAGACTAAGAAGAAGACAAGGTAGGAATCCAACTCTTACTTAATTTCAAACCATCGTTTCTATTGACATTAGTCACAAGTTTCTCAATTTCAATGAACTCTAACTTCCTATGATGGAAATGATCAATCCTATATGCTTAATTTTCTTTATATGTTCAGCAATAACTAAGGAGCAGAAACAATATGTTTAATGTCTCTTGCACACGAGCAACCAATTTCACCTATGTAGGGAATCCCACATGAGCAAGGGATTGAGTAAATTCCTTTCATGTTTTTAGGGTCTACAGGTTTCATAACGGATCTGAGAGAAATTCTAATGGTATGTAGGGGTTTGAAGGTAGCAATTTTTTTTTTTTTTTTAAGAATATGAACAATCTTATCCGTGGTCCTATGGATGAACCAAAGAAAAACATTGTAACCATGTTGATTGTATCTATTATTTTTAAAAACTTCAAGTGGATGAAAATTTTCATCTTCCAAGTGATTATCATAAAAAAATCCATAGCTAGAGCGTTAAGAACTCAAAATTTATGTTTTTTAAAAATCATATATTTAAATATAAAAATTAAAACTTATCAACTAAAAAATTATCATGAAAATGAAAAATAATCTTTAAGTGAGATTTTTTGGAGTCTCTTGAAGATTAATGGCTGGAATACTTGGATTGTGAAGAGTTCCTTATTAGGTTAAAATATCTTTGTTGGGCTAAAACTTTCTAAAAGTCACTTAAAGATTACTCAAGATGGAAATGGGAAAAAGAGCACGAATAGCTAGAGTGTTAAGAACTCCGAATTTATGTTTTTTAAAAATTATATATTTAAATATAAAAATTAAATTTATCAATTAAAAATTTATCATGAAAATGGTAAAAACTTGTTAGGCTAAAACTAAGTGTAGAACTTTTGACAAAGTTTGTCATTGCTTAGAATTCAACCACAACACCTATGTGAACCAAACCTCCCCACCTAACCATTGGACCACAATCAATACACTTTATTGTTGTAAACAAGCTTATGGATAGTTACTGTTCCTACCTTTTTATCTAATTATGTACAAATATACAACCTACAGGAAAATAATATTTCTAAAACACCATCTCCACTGTTAATAATAAAAAGTGAAAAATAAAGAGTACTTTTCATAAAATGTGTACTCCAATTAATAGATGAAATGATTTTTTCGAGGATATTTTATTATTATTATTTTTCCTTATTAATTTTAATAAAAAATAGGCAATTTTTTCTTAAAAATTAAATTTAAATTGTTTAATCTAGTATCCTCGTGTTGAATCTATTTATTTATTCAAAAATATTTTATAAATAACCAAAAGAAATGAATAACAAAATTTTTTATGAAATTATATAATTTCCTGAAAAAGGTCATAAAATGATTGGATGGTACAGTAAAACATGTCTGTGTACGATGCGTGAAGGAACTGTAATCATGAGGTATTACTGGACCTTCATCAGTTTTAGTAAAAATAAGTACCCTGCCAATGGACATTAAATGAGCCTTCATAAGTTTTGCTAAAAATAATTAGCTCGCCAATAAACATTAAACGAGCGGTAGATTTTGGCAAGCCAGTTATCCAATAATAGACATATACAACCCTGCTCATTTAATGCCCATTAACAAATTTACATATTTGTTAGAGCGTTTAAAAGTATATAAAGTGAAATTTTGAACGAACGTTTAAGTATATAAAGTGAAATTTTGAACGAACTGATTAAGCAGGAAAAGAAGGCTTGCACTGGCCAACTTTGTTATTTGGTTTCTCCGGGAAATTAAATTGAATTTAAGCTCCACATTAGCACCCTCTGTAATTCAATTATGAAAAGTAGGATAGGCGGTGGCATGGCCGGCTTTGTTTTATATGTGGTTCGCATGTGCATGATACGTAGCTTTCAAACCATAAAAATACGACTCTGTTGTTTGAACTTTAAGATTTTGTCTCTAATGACGGACAAAGGATTGTTATCAGGGCTAACGTGGCATCAAATTTAGATGGCACCATTCGTCTTGAAACCAAGAAGTACAGATGTCGAGTGCATGAGAAAGGGACAATTACAAATGTGTACAAATACAGTGCATGAGATAGGGCAACAAAAGCCCTAGAGAAAACCTATGATCATGATTCCAATTCGTGAAATATAAGAATGTGAGCACAAGGGAAATATGTTAAACATGTGAAAGAAGTTGTGTTACGCAAGCTATCCCAAAAGGAGGAAATTAATTTCAGCCCTTTGAATTTAGAGAATGGCATTACTTTTCAATTATATCGAGACGAGCTATGTTATCAATAAATTGAAATTCTTCATTATTACTATCAAAATATTAATATGGTATGCCTCTTCGAATTAAATTTGGACGAGAATCGAGAGGTGGAAGATAGAGACCAGAATTAGCTCAAAAATAGAGGTGAATGAATTTTGGAGCGAACTATCACTTCACTTTACATTACTCAGTAACCGTTAAATAGATTACCCAAGAGATAAGTAGTAATAAATGACTAAAGTAAATTGAATTAAAACTCAACTAACTGTACTCAATTAGAACTTACTATGACAACTAGCAGACAACAAGTAGTGATTGGAATTATTTTCTCCAACACTCCCCTTTAATTACAACCACAAAAATTTAAACTAAGATGCATGTTAGTTTGAGTCTCAGTTAGGCTTACAATGATTCAAAAACTTTGACATCAACTCTTGGGATGAATTTTTTCTTTTTCTTTTCTTCCAAATCATGTATCATATGAATTACTTCATCTTTTTGTTTTTGTTGTCGGCTCCAAATTTCAATTTTTTTATTTGTTGATGCAGTTTTTCCATTGTTTTAATATAGGAAATTAATTTAAGCTAGTCATGCATGTCCTCTACTTCTTCAAAAATCTGTTTGTATGTGGACTGCTACCACATGTTATCTTCTATAGTGTGCTCTTCACCATTAATATTTTGATCATCAATTCGCTGCAACATATGTTCATAATAAAATTTTATCTCTTCAGGATTCCAATACATGAAAATTTCTTTAACTTTTGAATTTTCATTCTCATTTTGTATATCTTCCATGTTATCTTCAACATTCATTGTTGCAACATCTTTTGAAGTTTCATCAAAACATGGTGCTTGAAGTGATGCCTGAAGGAACTTTAATTCTTCTTCAAATTTTGTTGTTTCTTCTTGGTTGCTACTAACCTCTGCACACTCAAAATCAATTCTAAGTTTATATGAAAAAACAACTATAGAACCATATTGATTCTATTCTTTTTGCTCTACAATGAGAACTTTCTCCTCATCCTCTTCCTTCTCTGTCGCTAATGCCACATCATAATATTTATCTTCCACTTCTTTACAAACCTTTGTTACTGCAAACATGTTTTCATCCACTAGACTTCCAAACACAAATGGGATTTTCTCACAAAATCACAACATAGAAATGAGATGTTTCCAATGCACCATGTGCAACCACTCATCACCAGCTAATCGTTCTTCATCGAAGTTAATATCAACAATTTTAGCTGTTGGATCCACCAAATCATTTACTACTTCAATGGCAACTTCATTATCATCAACAAGATATGTTGCTAAATTCACTAAATCATCATCCACTTCTGGCTGAGCACAATCAGAATAACGAGCATCTATGTGCTCCTTTTTTCCTGCTCTCGTAGATTCGTTATAATCATCATCCACTTGTGGCTAAGAACAATAGGATTCATGAGCATCTATGTACTCTTTTTCTGCTTCTTATTAACACACCATCAAAATTGTCATCCACTTTAAGTGGTATTGACTAAACTCTTCATCTTTTTGTAGACCTGTTATTATAGATTCACCATCCATTTAATCTTGATTACTCCCCCTTACACCAAAAATCCTCTCAAGTATATCCATATCCTCCTTCGTTGTCATTACATCTGCAATGAGGGAAGAATGTTGGAATCTATACATTCCTTTATGCATTTCAATGGAAAAGGAATTCTTTTGCATTTTGGCTTCAAACTCTTTCAAATAAAACTCAAACAACTCTTGTTGTTGCTTTCAATTTCCCAACCTCTTGAATTTTCTCATTTTTTGAACGTTGGATGACAGTGGCTTAACGAGAAAATCGACCTGCAAACATGGTGGCTTCCTACAATGAAAATGCTTGGCTCATGTTTCTTCCTTTGCAGCGGCTCACTTCTAGTTTACAAACCTTCTAACTATGTGAATACACACACTTTTCAAATGTTGCTCTTAAGGAGTTTTATTCAACCTCGTGTTCGCAAATTTTCAATGCTTCTCTCAAGGAGTCTTACGCAACCTCGTGCTCTAATACCATGACAAGAATTGAGAGGCGAAAGACAAAGACAAGAATGAGATAAAAATAGAGGTGGAGTGAACTTTGGAGTAGACTCTCACTTCACGGTACTTAGTAATAGTTAAATAGATTACATAGGATACAAGTAGTAATAAATGATTGAAGTAAACTAAAGTAGAACTCAACTAACTAAACTAAAATGAAACTTACTATGACAACTAACATACAGCAAGTGGTGGTTGGAATTATTTTCTCTAACAGGGTCATACGATTCAACAATGCCCTCATAGAATTCTTTATCAAAAAGTCATCATACCTTTATTTTCCATCAAATTAACTGTGCATCTTCTTTGCATCCTTTGGCACTCTTTTCCATTTAAAAAATGTTGTTCTTTCCTATAAATTTCATGGGTGGCCTATCAAGATTTAATGATTTTGACATTGAAATTTGTTGTTTGATATAGATATATTGTTTTTTACTTAGTATACATGGGTGAATCTCTAAGGTTAAGATCTTCTTATGATAAGTTGGGTTGAATCTCCGTTGTTAAATCTTCTTTTCAAATGTAAACATGTTGTTATACGTTCTTAACCTATAATTATGCTTTATTACAATACCATGGGCTAATAACATGACTTATTAATAGCACATGCTCAAAATAATCATAGCTCATTTTATATGACACTTGTTGATATGCCATTTTCTTTTAATTAATCAAAAAGGGTAGACAAGACATAACTACTTTTCAGATAAATCTCAACCTTTAATTTGTGACTTCTACTAATAATATTTTAGATTTCATGGAGGTTAAATCTCTACCATCCACCCAATAATTATTGATAATTAAATTAAAAATCTAGATGACCTATTGCAAAATAAACACATTTAAGAAAATATGTCTCAGTAAATGCCTCACCCTTTCCACTTTTCTCTATCATTTATTCCAATATGATTGGCATAAGAGATCAACTCACCACTTTAAATATGTCTAGATAAGTGAATAATGCCCTATTCTATATCTCTATGTTTGCAAAAACATTATATTTTCTTAAACAATGGGAAAACCTATTATAACTTAGTCATTAAAGAAACAATGAGGACAACCATAACTGGTTTCTATCAGTATATGCAGGTTGACTCATCGCTATTATTTAAGGAAAGCCGCGCCACCTAGATTTACCCACTCATGGTCCATAAGGGGGTGTGTTTACATTCAAGGAAAACAAGCTTTTAACCAAGAAAAAGCAATTTTAGAGCATAATCCAAGCCCATTTGCATAAACACTATTGCAAAGAAATGTACTAATATTTTTAATATTTATTTTTTGATTAAATAAAAAAAAATATTAAATATTAATAATTTTTTTTTTAGTAAATACATGTATTCTAAAATAAAATAAAATAAAAAATTTCTGGAGAAAAAAAAACTGTAATTTATATTTATGAAAATAAAAATTACATTTTGTAAACACATGAGCTTGTCTTTGCAAATTGGTCAACCACGAGACTTATAATGCAAAATATAAGAGATAGAGGTCGATATAACATCTTTTTCCCCATCATACAAAGACTAGAAAGTTCACCTATATTTGAGTGCATAAGGTGTCAAGTAAATAAGCATACATAAATAATCCATATAATGTCTAGTATGAAATAGTTCCCAATATATACAAAGAGCAAAATTTTTAAAATTAAAAAGAGTAAGATTGCCAACTATTGCAATCTTATTAGATATGTTGTTTGAGCTCTTGATCAGTGAAGTGGCTATATGAACATGAAGTAACTGTGCCCTCATGATATTTTTTACTTGCCAACTATCTTGATCCATACTAAGCACCATTTTGGAGAGGTCATACACACATTCATTTAGATCCCTGTATCTATGATGACAAGAGAAGAATGAGAACATGTTTTTCAGTTGCATAAGCTTATCTAGAATATGATATAAAATAAAATTCTTGCAAGATTGTGAACTATTCAACTAATTGGCCACAAGGTTTGAATCTACATAAATTTGTAGATGTAAAACACCCTGTTCTAAAGCAAAAGCAAGTGGGTTTCAACAGGAAAGATGTTCAACATAATTATTTATTCCAACACCCAAACCCACAAAGACATGAAAATAGGTGTCATTTGAGAGAAATGGAATAAAATCGCCCCCATTGTTGCTACCTAAATCAACTAAGGCACCTTCAAAATATGCCCACAATTTTTACCTCTCCGGAAGTTCAGCAAAATTTTCACGAACTCTCCGAGCATTTTTATCTTGAGGAAAGTGGCTAAGGATAGCCATTACTTCAGAAACTATAGCCCTTGGAGAAGAAACTTGGTCTTAAAAAATAGCTCTCTTCTGGCCAATCCAAATGCCCCAACAAGTGATTAATGGAAGAGTTGTATAAGTGCAAGAGGATGTAAGAGATAGGTAATATTTCCATGCAGATTCAATTGAAGGACCATGCCAGGGATTGATTTTAGCTTCCAAAAACCTATAGTGATCATATATTTTTTGACTGAAAGGGCAAGTCAAAAAAAGGTGGGGAATAGATTCTCCATCTGCCTAACAAAGTGAACACTAGACACTGATAAAATAACACCTTTGAAGTACCTCCCACATTGAAACCTTCCCATTCATGATACACCACATAAAATTTGTTTCCTTTGGGGGGCATTTGGATTTCCAAACAATCTTCCACCACCATTGTGAAACATTGTGATGTCGTTTAGATGAAATAGATATACAACCAATTTTTGGAGAATATATCCCACTTTTTTCTCCAACCCATACTATTTCATCATTCCTATATGTGATATGAACATAACCAGAGTTTAAGGGATTAATATATTTATTACAATGATCAATGAAAGGAGTTGCTATACTCAACTCGACCACAGATTTCCAGCCTTAACTCCAAATGGAAGAAGTAGTCAGGTTTGTAACTTGAACAAGCTTTGAAATCCCATGATCACGGAGATAATAAATTAGTGGGGATGGAAGGATATGTTCATATTGAGAGCTATGCCATGGGTCAAGACCTAGATGAACCTAGAGACCCGATCTGACCCTCCAAAGAAGACCATGCAAATTGTTTCAAAATTGTTTGATATGGCTCTCCAGATTACTGAGATGTTTTGTTGAGGTTTATCCAATCAAATCACCTAATCCTACACTAAGAGAGGTGATATGTATTTATCAATAACAACTGAATTCCAAAGACTCTGTGTAGTGAGAAGACGCCAACAACATTTCGCTGTGAGAGTGTGTGAAAATACGAATATTTTCTTTAGTCCCCATCCACCTAAGGCCTTTGGTTTCACTATTTTGTCCCACCATGCGAAGGGGAGGGTGGTCTTAGTATTTTATATGGACCATAAATATTTATAGCATACCTAACTTATACACTCAAATACACCTTTAGGAATCTAAGAAAGGGATGACCAATATACAAGGATTTTTTTTAGCACATATTTGATTAAAACTAGTCGGCCAACCCAAGAGAGGCACCTGTGACACCATATTTTTATTCACTTCTCTACTTTGGATATCAAAAAACAACAATCCATAATCTTGTAAGTATTTGGTTTCAGGAAGAAACCAAAATATTTGAGACCATCATCTATATGAGAGATTTCCATTGGAAGAAGATCTATGAGTCGCTAAATTTTTGCCTCTTCCAAATTTGAGACAAGTGTGGATTTATGAAAGTTTAGTAACATTCTTGTGTATTGGCCAAATAAAGAGATAATCTTATTTAATACCATAGCGTCATGTGGATATCCATTATGGAAAATGAGAATATCATCCACAAATACAATATGTGAAATTCCTAGGACCTGAGAAACCAAACACTGCCAAAAATTCCCTTTAAGTTTTGTTTCCTCCAAGAGCCTACTGAGGCCCTTAGTGACTAATAGAAATAATAAAGGAGAGAGGGGAACCCTTGTTGAATGCCTCTATGAGCATGAAAGAAGGAGAAGTTACACCATTAATTAGTACAATGAAGGATATCGTTTGAATACAACTCATGACCCATGTTATGAACTCAAGACAGAAACCCACATGAGTTAAAAGAAGCTAGAGATAGATGCAACTTACCTGATCATAAACCTTTGATAAATAAAGTTTGAAGATTTCTCCTTTGAGATTCATCATCTTTAAACTATGCAAACCTTCATGCGCCACACTAATTGCTACATGAATTAAGCCTTGAATGTTAATTATGTTGGTCAAATACCCATCATTAAAACACCATTATTGAGAAGTCACAAGTCACCAAATAAAAAGGAATATCAAGAACCATTGCATTCGACACAAATCAAAATCATGACGTGCAACCATGATTGGTGCGGTCAATTGTCAAGATGTGCAGTGTGAAACTTAGAGATTATCACATGTTTTTTAAGATTGAGAAGGTGCTTCACATAAAATTGGAATGTCTTAGTCTAAAAATTATGCTTTTTTGCCCTGAAAGTTATGGAAATTCTAGCCATATTTTGAAAAAATCCTGCAGGGATTTTTGTAAATCCAAGTAAAATCTATCAAATTCATAATTTTAGGTGCGTTAGACATTTTTGATGGTGCTGAATCAATTTCCACCATCAAAAAGTGATTCAAACACTGCATCTACAAGATTTTTTGAATTTTTTTAACCCAAATTCCGACCACTTTTAGCGTTCTAGGCAATTCCTCCAGAATTGCCTCATCTGTGTACATGTATTTCTTGGTTTCAAAGCCAAGTCGACATCCAACTTCAGTTCCACGTACGTTCTTCGGTTTAAAAAGTGCACCGTGCATACCATCACATAATCGCTGATCATGTGAAACATGCAAACAATGCCACGTTGGACCATGAATGTGTATCGTAAACACGCCCAACAACGACTGAATTATACAGAGTATCGATAAGGAACTTTAATTTAATTAAAATAAATTGTTTAATTTTATCAATTTTTTGTTTCTATATATCTATATATATGAAATTGATATAGACATAAATTGGTTAACCTAGATTTTCAAATAATTTATTTAAAGCTCATGTTGACATATTTTTGAAAAATATAAAATTTAAAAATCTTATAATTTTTTACTTAAAGACGAATAAAAACTTTACACATCCTCTCCCGACCTTCTATGTTTAGCTTTCTCGAGGGGTCTTAGAATAGCGGTTTCACCAATTTCTACAATGGCTAGGCTAAAGGTGCTCCTGCCCTTTCTCATTGCCATGAGAGAACGATAAAGTTTAAGAGTGAAGTTGCCTCAAAACACGTAACAGCGTTAAAAGATTTATAATTTTCCGACGCCAAACCGATAAAATTTTAAATAATTTGTACGAGCTAATCTAAAATAAAAATGAACAAATATTCTCTACAATCTTCTTTTACCTTTATTCACCATCATTGGTTAAGAAGAGCGTCTAAACGCTGAACCCAATATGTACTAATACGTACACGTGTAAATTTCATCGACAATATAATTTTGAAACACTGTCTAAGAATTATCTAAAATGATGATAAAATAATGATATGATATTTAATTGTTTTATATTTGAATTTTTTTTAAGTTATAATACAATTTTTTATAAAATTGTAATTTTTATATTTTTATTTATTTAAAAGTTT
This sequence comes from Pinus tabuliformis, assembly GCA_031772625.1. Lineage (NCBI taxonomy): Eukaryota > Viridiplantae > Streptophyta > Pinopsida > Pinales > Pinaceae > Pinus > Pinus tabuliformis. Next base: position 567,229,285 of record CM062816.1, read on the forward strand.
CTAATGTATAAATAACATTAATTTTTTTTATTAAAACTCAAATTATATAAATGAAATAAAGTATATATATGCAAGTTAAAATTAATTAGGTTTTTGTAATTTAGTATTTATTATGAATTTTAAAATACAATTTTTTTTTCAAGTTCTACCCTCTAAAAAGTTACATCTCCTGAGATTTGATTTCTCTATGATTTAAAGATAAATCTAAATTGGTTTAACACAAATATCCATCCATTATCGTAAACAACAAAAGCCTAAGAGAAAACCTACGATCAAACCTATGATCATGATTCCAATTCCTAAATTATAAAAATGTTAGCAGAAGGGAAATATGACAAATGTTAGCATAAAGGAAATATGTTAAACATGTGGAGAAGTTTTGTTACGCAAGCTATCCCAGAAGGAGGAAATTAATTTCAGCCCATTGAATTTAGAGAATGGCATTAGTTTTCAATTATATTCGAGACGAGGTATGTTATCAATAAATTGAAGATTCTTCAATATCACTTTCAAAATATAATATGGTGTGCCTTTTCGAATTAGATTCTGATGAGAATCGGGAGGTGGAAGAAAGAGACGAGAATGAGCTAAAAAATAGAGGTGGAACAAACTTTGGAGAACTGTCACTTTACATTACTTAGTAATAGTTAAATAAATGATACAAGAGACAAGTAGTAATAAATCACTGAAGTAAACCGAGCTAGAACTCAACTAATTGTACTAAACTAGAACTTACTATGACAATTAGTAGACAACAAGTAGTGGTTGGAATTATTTTCTCCAACACTCCCCCTTAATTACAACCACAAAAATTTAAACTAAAATGCATGTTAGTTTGAGTCTCAGCTAGGCTTACAATGACCCAAAAACTTTGACATCAACTCTTGGGATGGTTTTTTCTTTTTATTTTCTTCCAAATCATGTATCCTATGAATTACTTCATCTTTTTGTTTTTGCTGTCAGCTCCAAATTTCAATTTCTTCATTTGTTGATGTAGTTCTTCCATTGTTTTAATATAGGGAATTAATTTAAGCTAGTCATGCATGTCCTCTGCTTCTTCAAAAATCTGACTGCTACCACATGTCATCTTCTATAGTGTGCTCTTCATCATTAATATTTTGATTATCAATTTGCTGCAACATAAATCCATAATAAACTTTTATCTCTTTAGGATTCCAATACATGAAAATTTCATTAACTTTTCAATTTTCATTCTCATTTTGTATATCTTCCATGTTGTCTTCAACATTCATTATTGCAACTTTTATGAAAGTTTCATCAAAACATGGTGCTTGAAGTGATGCCTCAAGGAAGTTTAATTCTTCTTCAAGTTTTGTTGTTTCTTCCTGGTTGCTACTAACATCTGCACACTCAAAATCAATTTTAAGTTTATATGAAAAACAACTGTAGAACCATATTGATTCTATTCTTTTTGCTTTGCAATGATAACTTTCTCCTCTTCCTCTTCCTTCTCTGTCGCTAATTCCACATCATAATCTTTATCTTCCACTTCTTTACAAACCTTTGTTATTGCAAACATGTTTTCATCCACTCAACTTCCAGACACAAATGGGATTTTCTCACAAAATAACAACATAGCAATGAGATGTTTCCATTGTAGGTTTTAACCCCGTACATAAATTACCTGCATACGAATTCTAAAACACAGAAAATAAAAAATGCGAGAGCATAACACATAAAACACATATACACAGAGATTTTCCCTTGGATCCCAAAACCGGGACTACTAGCTTGATTTTTCATTATGTTCCTTTCAATGTTACAATACATATTTATACATGTTGAAGCATCCAATACCATGGACCGAAAACCATCGCATCCAAAACCATGTGCGGAAAATCATGCACAAAACCTCAGGGAGGTCCGCCCAACCTAATATAGGGTCTAAAAACAAAATTTTGTGGGGCACTGCCCCGGACCCCATAGAGTGGGGTTACTTGCACCCCTCAAACCCCCTGTGACCCCCCCGCTATGCAATTGATGCAACAAAGGGGGGGCTTCGCCTCCCTTCTAACCCCCTGGTTAACTACGTGGGCTAGTCGTGGAAAGAATATAACACAACCCAACGTTCTCCCACTTGTCGTTTTCTTTCCACAAGGGGCCACAAGAGAGCTTAGTCATTTATCCAGCCCTGCAACGCCCATTGTTTCTCTACACCAAGAGAACTTCTTAGAGCTCACAGATTTTGTCAATGCATCTGCAGTATTCTTCAAAGTTTCCACCTTTACCAGCAAAACCTTTTTGTCTTCTATCATTTCCCTCACAAAGTGATACTGAACATCAATGTGCTTTGTCTTTGAATGATATGAAGGGTTCTTTGCCAAGAAAATTGCACTTTGGCTATCACAGTCTATCCTTATAGCTCCCTGTACTAACCCCATACTTGAACACAATCTCTGCAACCAAATTGCTTCCTTGCTTGCATGAGTGGCTGCCATGTATTCTACCTATGTAGTTGATAGTGCCACTACAAATTGTTTCTTCCTCATCCAACTGACTGCACCTCTAAATAGGTTAAGCACATACCCACTTGTAGATCTTCTCTGATCGAGATCTCCAGCCGAGTCTGCATCAACAAAGCCACGAATATCCAACACTCTGTCCAATCCTGGTATTCCTTGATAGCACAAACCATAATCACTAGTGCCACACAAATACTTGAAAACCCGCTTCACTGTTGTCTAGTGCTCCTTCCCTGGTTTTGACATAAACCTGCTCAATACTCCCACTGCATGTGCAATGTTTGGTCTAGTACAGACCATCACATACATTAGGCTATCGACTGCACTTGCATATGGAACATGGGACATGTCCTCTTCCTCTTCTTGTGTCTTGGGACACTATTCAGCAGATAACTTTACACCTACAGGAATAGTAACCTTCACCGGTTTACTATCCTGCATATTAAACCTATGCAATATTGTCTCGACATACTTCCTCTGGTTTAACCAGAGCTTCCTCTTTGTCTGATCTCTTTTAATTTCCATGCCCAAAATATAGTTTGCAGCACCAAGATCTTTCATGTCGAATTTGGAGGACAAATGGGTCTTCAAATCCTGGATAGTTTCTTTGTCATTTCCAACCAGCAACATATCATCCACATACAAGACCAGATAAATAACACGGTCACCAATTAATTTAAAATACACACAGTGATCTGCGTTACTTCTGGCGAAGCCAGGTCCCCGTATAAATGTATCAAATTTCTGATACCACATCCTTGGTGACTATTTTAACCATACTGAGACTTCTTTAACTTGCATACCAGTTCTTTCTTACCCTTCACCGCAAATCTTTCAAGTGGCTTCAGGTAGATCTCCGCTTCTAGATCCCCGTGAAGAAATGTTGTCTTCACATCCATCTATTCTACCTCAAAATCAAAAGCAGCAGCAACAGATAAAAGTAATCTAATAGAAGTTACCTTGGCAACAGGAGAAAAAATATCACCAAAATCAATTCCTTGCACCTGGGAATAACCTTTTGCTACCAACCGAGCTTTGTATTTCTCCACCTTTCCTTCTGCATTTGTCTTCTTCTTGAACACCCATTTGCTGCCAATGGGTTTTCTTCCAGCTAGAAACTCCACCAGATCCCAAGCCTCATTTTTGTGCAAAGATGCCATTTCATCAACCACGGCCTCTTTCTAGAGTTTTCCATCCTCTGAATCTATTGCTTCCTTCACAGTTCTGGGATCATCATTAGTAATAGATAAAGAAAAATTTGAACAGAAAGCAGATGGACTATACCTTTCTGGCTGCCTTCTTTCTCGAACTGATCTTCTCACACCCGGAGTTTGTGGCTCTTCATCTTCTGGTTCCTCCTGTGCTGTAGAGTATGATTCTTCCTCCTTTAGCTCAAACTCTATCTTCTCAGGTTCCTTTGGTTGGACTTCATGTTTAATAACATCTTTCACCTCTCTGAACACCACATCTCGGCTGTACACAACCTTCCTTGTTACTGGGTTCCAAAGCTTATAACCTTTTAAACAGCCCTTATACCCAATAAAGATGCACTTTTTAGATTTACTATCCAACTTGGTTCATTTCTCCTTTGGAACATGTACATATGAATCACATCCAAATACCCTCAGATGTGAAAGAGAGGGTTTCTTACCAGTCCATACCTCTTGTGGAGTCTTATCCTCCAACGCTGATGAAGGTGATCTGTTGACTAGGTAACATGCTGTCTCCACTGCCTCTGCCCAGAATTCCTGTCTTAACCTGGCACCACTGAGCATGCTTCTTGCCCTTTCCATCAACATCTTTTTCATTCTTTCTGCAACTCCATTTTGCTGAGGTGTATATAGAGTAGTCTTCTGCTGTGTTATACCACACTTCTTACATAATTCTTCAAATTCCTTACTGCAAAACTCTCCATCGTTATCTGTCCTCAACACCTTTATCTTCTTCTTTGTCTAGTTTTCTACCAGAGCCTTAAATTCTTTAAACCTGTCAAAGACTTTAGATTTATTCTTAAGGAAATATATCCATGTATTCCTTGAGAAGTCATCTATAAATGATACATAGTACATAGACTTACCCAGTGATGGAACCTTCACAGGTCCAAACACATCACTGTGCACAAGCTCTAATATTTGTTTCGTCCTCTTACCACCAGAGGGGAAAGTCACCTGATTCTGCTTCCCATATACAAAATTTTCACATAAATCAAAATCCAGAGAGCTATTACTCATACCTTCTACCATACCTTTACCATGGAGTATTCGAAGACCCTTCTCTCCAATATGTCTAAGCCTTTGATGCCACAACATGGTCTTCTCTCCAGAGACCACTAGATTTTCTACTCCACTTTCAGGAACCACATAATTGTTGCACCCACCAACAATAGCGCTACCTTATAGCTTGTACAGAGTTCCAATTCGAACTCCCCGCATCAATACCAGTGCCCCCCGAACCATCTTGTAGGTATCCTTCTCGAACACTGTTTTTACATCTGCATCATCCAGCTTGCTTATAGAAATCAGATTTTTGGCTAATGCAAGAATATGCAGAACACCCAGAAGTGTTGTAACCCTTCCACCTTGCAACTTCAACTTTACTTTTCTGCAACTAACGATTCTAGCCTTCCTGTCATCCCCCAAGAAGACATCACCACCATCATATTTCTCATACTTGCAGAACCACTCTCTATGTGGAGTGAAGTGAAATGGTGCACCTGAGTCAATCAACCATGCCTCATGATCTACATGTGTACTTGAAGAAGCCAAGTACACATCCCCAGCTTCATCTGAGGTGGTTTTCACCTCTGCAGAAGGAGCATCATCAGATCCCTTTCCTTTATCAGGAGCTTTAGATTTACAGTCCCTTTTGTAGTGCCCTTCCTTTCTGCATTTCCAGCACACCACCTTTACAGGTTTTCCTGGAGATTTAGATCTCCCACTGGATGACTTATTTTTGTTTCTGTTCTGGGACCGTCCTCATACAGACAAGGCATCACCATTCTGGCTCTCCATATTTTTCTGTCTCATCTCCTTCGTCAACAAGGATGAGACTATTTCATCAAACTGCAAGGCAGTTGTATTGCTACCTATTGCAATAACCAGACTATCCCACAAATCTGGTAGAGTACACAACAAACTGATGCACTTATCTTCATCTGAAATTTTAATATCGATAGATAATCACTAACTTACCACAATATTAAATGCGTTCAGATGCTTTGTCACCGAGTCTCCATATTTCATCCTCAGGTTATACAAATTTTCCCGCAGGAACAATTTATTCACCAGAGACTTAGATTGGTACAAAATCCCTAACTTGTCCCACAAATACTTAGCCGTAGCTTCCCCTGATACATTCAGCAATACTGAATCTGAGACAGACAATCGTATTGTGCTCTTTGCCTTCCAATATAACTTCTTCCATTCTTCATTGGAGACTCCCATTGGTTTAGTAACCAGATCTACCACGATCCACTGATCTTTATCCACCAACAGATCCTCCATCTTGAGTTTCCACAACTCAAAACTCTGACCATTAAATTTCTCATTCTCTATCTTTCCACTGCTCGCCGTCTTCTTTCACCACCAGAATCGATTTCGTAGATCTCCCACTGAACAGGGTCTACCATAGGCCTGAGCGAAACTCCTCAGCAACAAAGGTGTTCCCTTGAAGCCAAAACAACTCTGATACCAAATGTAGGTTTTAACCCCATACAGAAATTACCTGCATACGAATTCTAAAACACAGAAAATAAACAATGCAAGAGCATAACACATAAAACACATATACATAGATATTTTCCCCTAGATCCCAAAATTGGGACTACTAGCTTGATTTTTCATTATGTTCCTTTCAATGTTACAATACATATTTATACATGCCGAAGCATCCAATACCATGGACCAAAAACCATCTCATCCAAAACCATGTGCGAAAAATCATGCACAAAACCATAGGTAGGTCCGCCCAACCTAATATAGGGTCCAAAAACAAAATTTTCCGGAGTGCTGCCCCGGACCCCATAGAGTGGGGTTACCTGCACCCCTCAAATCCCCTGTGACTCCCCTCGCTACGCAATTGGTGCAATGAAGGGGGGGCTCCGCCCCCCTTCTAACCCCCCAGTTAACCTCCCAGTTAACTATGTGGGCTAGTCATGGAACATGTGCAACCACTCATCACTAGCTAATTGTTCTTCATCGAAGTTAACATCAACAATTTTAATTGTTGGATCCACCAAATCATTTACTACTTCAATGGCAACTTCATTATCATCAGCAAGATATGTTGCTAAATTCCTAAATCATCATCTACTTGTGGTTGAGCACAATCAGAATAACGAGCATCTATGTGATCTTTTTTTCCTGCTCTTGTAGATTCATTATAATCATCATCCACTTGCGGCTAAGCACAATGGGATTCATGAACATCTATGTTCTCTTTCTCTGCTGTTGGTAACACACCATCATCATTTTCATCCACTTTTAAGTGGGATTGACTAAACTCTTCATCTTTTTGTAGACCTGTTGTTATAGATCCACCATCCTTTTAATCTTGATTACTCCCCCTTACACCAAAAATCCTCTCAAGGATATCCCAAGCCTCCTTTGTTTTCATTACATCTGCAATGAGGGGAAGAGTGTTGGAATCTATACATTACTTTATGCATTTCAATGCTGAAGGAATTATTTTCCATTTTGGCTTCTAACTCTTTCAGATAAACCTCAAACAACTCTTGTTGTTGCTTTCAATTTCCCAACCTCTTGAATTTTCTCATTTGTTGAACATTGGATGACAATGGATTAACATGAAAATCGACCTGCAAACATGGTGGCTTCCTACAATGAAAATGCCTGGCTCATGATTATGCCTTTGCAGCGGCTCAGTTCTAGTTTACAAACCTTCTAACTGTGTGAATACGCACACTTTTCAAATGTTTCTCTTAAGGAGTCTTATGCAACCTCGTGTTCGCAAATTTCCAATGCTTCTCTCAAGGAGTCTTACACAACCTCATGCTGTAATACCATGACAAGAATTGAGAGGCAAAACACAAAGACAATAATGAAATAAAAAATAGAGGTGGAGTGAACTTTGGAGCAGACTCTCACTTCTCAATACTTAGTAATAGTTAAATAGATTACATAGGATACAAGTAGTAATAAATGATTGAAGTAAACTAAACTAGAACTCAACTAACTGAACTGAAATGAAACTTACTATGACAAATAACATACAACAAGTGGTGGTTGGAATTATTTTCTCTAATAGGGTCATAGGATTCAACAATGCCCTCATAGAATTCTTTATCGAAAAGTCACCATACCTTTATTTTCCATCAAATTAACTGTGCATGTTCTCTGCATCCTTTGGCACTCCTTTCCATTTCAAAAATGTTGTTCTTTCCTGGAAATTTCATGGGCGGCCTATCAAGATTTAATGATTTTGACATTGAATTTTTTTTTTTTGATATAGATATATTATTTTTTACTTAGTATACGTGGGTGAATCTCTAAGGTTAAGATCTTCTTATGATAAGCTGGGTTGAATCTTCATTGTTAAATCTGCTTTTTAAATGTATACACGTTGTTAGAAGTTCTTAACCTATAAATAGGCTTTATTACAATACCATGGGCTAATACCATGACTTATTAATAGCACATGCTCAAAATAATCATAGCTCACTTTATATGGCACTTGTTCATATGCCATTTTCTTTTAATTAATCAATTAATTGAAAGGGTAGACAAGACATAACTACTTTTCACATAAATCTCAACCTTTAATTTGTGACTTCTACTAATAATACTTTAGATTTCATGAAGGTTAAATCTCTACCATCCACCCAATAACTATTGATAATTAAATTAAAAAATCTAGATGACCTATTCCAAAATAAACACATTTAAGAAATTATGTCTTAGTAAATGCCTCACCCTTTTCCATTTTTCTCTATCATTTATTCCAATATGATTGGAATAAGTGATCAAATTACCACTTTAAATATGTATAGATAATTGAATAATGTCCTATTCTATATCTCTATGTTTGCACAAACATTATATTTTCTTAAACAATGGGAAAACCTATTATAACTTAGTCATCAAAGCAATGATGAGGACAACCATAACTAGTTTCTATCAGTATATGTAGGTTGACTCATCACTATTATTTAAGGAAAACTGCGCCACCTAGATTTACCCACTCATGGTCCATAAGGGGGTATGTTTACATTCAAGGAAAACAAGCTTTTAACCAAGCAAAAGCAATTTTAAAGCATACTCCAAGCCCATTTGCATAAACGCTATTGCAAAGAAATGTACTAATATTTTTAATATTTATTTATTTATTAAATAAAAAATTAAATATTAAATATTAATAATTTTTTTGAGTAAATAAATGTATTCTAAAATTAAATAAAATAAAAAATTTCCGGTGAAAAAAACTGTAATTTGTATTTATGAAAATAAAAATTACATTTTGTAAACACATGAGATTGTCTATGCAAATTGGTCAACTGCCAGACTTATAAAGAAAAATATAACATATAGAGGTGAATATAACATATTTTTTCCCCATCATACAAAGACCAGAAATCTCACCTATATGTGAGTGCATAAGGTCTCGAGTAAATAAGCATACATAAACAGTCCATATAATGTCTATTATGAAATAGTTCCCAGTATATAGAAAGAGCAAAAATTTTAAATTTAAAAAGAGTAATATCGCAAAATATTGCGATCTTATTAGATATGTTGTTTGAACTCTTGATCAGTGAAGTGGATATATGAACATGAAGTAACTGTGCCCTCATGATATTTTGTTACTTGCCAACTATCTTGAGCCATAGTAAGTGCCTTTTTGGAGAGGTCATACGCACATTCATTTAGATCCCTGTGTATATGATGACAAGAGAAGAATGAGAACATGTTTTTTAGTTTCATAACCTCATCTAGAGTATGATATAAAATAAAATTCTTGCAAGATTGTGAACCGTTCAACTAGTTGACCACAAGTTTTGAATACACATAAATTTGTAGATGTAAAACACCCTGTTCTAAAGCAAAAGCAAGTAGGTTTCAACTGGAAAGAAGTTCAACATAATTATTTATTCCAACACCCAAACCCACAAAGACATGAAAATAGGTGTCATTTGAGAGAAATGGAATAAAATCGCCCCCATTGTTGCTACTTGAATCAATCTAGGCACCTTCAAAATATGCCCACAATTTTGACTTGTCTGAATGTTCAGCAGAATTGTCACGAACTCTACGAGCATTTTTATCTTGAGGAAAGTGGCTAAGGATAGCCATTACTTCAGAAACTATATTCCTTGTAGAACAAACTTGGTCTTAAAAAATATCTCTATTCCATCCAATCCAAATGCCCCAACAAGTGATTAATGGAAGAGTTGTATAAGTGCAAGAGGATGTAAGAGAGAGCCTATATTTCCATGCAGATTCAATTGAAGGACCATGCCAGAGACTGATTTTAGCTTCCAAAAATCTATAGTGATCCTATATTTGTCCACTAAAAGGGAAAGTAAAAAAAAGGTGGGGAATAGATTATCCATTTGCCTAACAAAGTGAACACTAGCTAGGACTGATAAAATAACACCTTTGAAGTACCTCCTATGTTGGAACCTTCCCATTAACGATTCACCACATAAAATTTGTTTCCTTTGCGGGGCATTTGGATTTCCAAACAATCTTCCACCACCAATGTGAAACATTATGATGTCGTTAAGATGAAATAGATATATAACCAATTTTTGGAGAATATATCCCACTTTTTTCTCCAACCCATACTATTTCATCATTCCTATATGTGATATGAACATAATCAGAGTTTAAGGTATTAATATATTTATTCCAATGATCAATGAAAGGAGTTGGTATACCCAACTCGACCACAGATTTCCAGCGTTAACTCCAAATGGAAGAAGTAGTCAGGTTCGTAACTTGAGAAAGATTTGAAATCCCATGATCACGGAGATAATAAATTAGTGGGGATGGAAGGATATGTTCATGTTGATAGCTATGCCATGGGTCAAGACCCAGATGAACCTAGAGACCCAATCCAACCCTCCAAAGAAGACCACTGTAAATTGTTTCAAAATTGTTTGATATGGCTCTCCAGATTACTGAGATGTTTTGTCGAGGTTTATCAAATTGAATCACCTAATCCTACACTAATAGAGGTGATATGTATTTATCAATAACAACTGAAGTCCAAAGACTCTGTGTAGTGAGAAGACACCAACACCATTTTGCTGTGAGAGTGTGTGAAAATATGAATATTTTCTTTAGTCCCCATCCACCTAAGGCCTTTGGTTTCACTATTTTGTCCCACCGCACCAAGGGGAGGGTGGTATTAGTATTTTATACGGAACATAAAAGTTTATAGCATACCTAAATTATACGCTCCAATACACCTTTCGAAATCTAAGCAAGGGATGACCAATATACAAGGATTTTTTTAGCACAAATTTGATTAAAACTAGTTGACCAACCTAAGAGAGTCACCTGTGACACCATATTTTTATTCACTTCTCGACTTGGGATATCAAAAAACAACAATCCATAATCCTATAAGTATTTGGTTTCAAGAAGAAACTAAAATATTTGAGACTGTCATCTATATGAGAGATTTCCATTGGAAGAAGATCTATGACTCGCTAAATTTTTGCCTCTTTCAAATTTGAGACAAGTGTGGATTTATGAAAGTTTAGTAACATTCTAGTGGATTTCCCAAATAAAGAGAGAATGTTATTTAATACCACCGCCTCATGTGGATATCCATTATGGAAAATGAGAATGTCATCCACAAATACAAGATGTGAAATTACTAGGACCTGAGAAACCAAACACCCCCAAAAATTCCCTTTAAGTTTTGCTTCCTCCAAGAGCCTGCTGAGGCCCTCAATGACTAATAAAAATAATAAAGGAGAGAGGGGAACCCTTGGTGAAGACCCCTATGATCATGAAAGAAGGAGAAGTTACAACATTAATTAGTACAACGAAGGATATCATTTGAATACAACTCATGACCCATGTTATGAACTCAAGACATAAACCCACACGAGTTAAAAAGAAACTAGAGATAGATGCAACTTACCTGATCGTAAACCTTTGATATATAAAGTTTGAACTTTTAGATTCATCATCTTTAAACTATGCAAAATTTCCTGCGCCACCCTAATTGCTACATGAATCTGTTTGCCTTCGAGAAGTCCAATTTATATATGGAGGTAGAAAGAATCAATTTGAGATGGAGGGAAATCACCTTAGAGATGACTTTGTCTATTTCATTGCATAATTAGATAATCCTAAAGTCATTAAAGGAGGTTGGGGAGTCAAACCTAGGAATCATAACAATGAATGAATAATTTAAATCAAGGAGCATATGACGATTTCTGTGATATTCCTCCATCACCGTTAATAAATCATTCCCCAAAATTTCATAAAAACCCAAAAAAAAATTCGATGCCCTAGACATCTGGCCCATAACTTTCATCTTTTTGGAAACTCTAGAGAACAAACTTTAATTTCTTCCTCAGATAGTTCAACCATCAAAATTATTATCCTCCTCATTTAGAAATGTAGGAAATGGGAGATTCGAGCACATGATTTCAATAATTGTAGCCTCTTCTTAGGCTTTAAAGATATTTTCAAAGTGTTTGACACCTGAAATGGCCAAATCTGAAAATGAAGAGACGTCCCTACCCGACTGGTCCTTTAGAAACCAAATCGTGTTAGACATCTTACGACCTTTTGAAAATGCCTGTAATAATTTGATATTGTTATCCCCACATTCCAACCAAACAACTCGACTCTTCAACCTCCATCCTTCCTCTTGATTTTCCAGGATGGCTTTCCTCTTTCCCGATTGAAAGAGTAAATATCTAGATTCAGCAGACTTATATCCTTTTTCCTCTTGAGAGGAAATGACCTTAAGATTGTCTTCAATCTCTATGAGTTCCAAGGATTCTTCCTATTTCCTTTCCAAATCCCACTCCTTTTCTTTCTGTTTTATTTTCTTAATTTTTTTCCACAAAATGTTTCCTGACTGAGACTCTAGAGAGATGCAAATAAATATACCACTTCTCTTTAATCATTTTAGAAAAGGAAGCCTCCTTCAGCTAGGAGGAATTCATCTTGAAGAGGCTTATTGACTTAAGGATGGAACCCTTGATTTCGAGGAAAATAGGGGAGTGATTTGAAATTCCCCCATGTCGACCCATTGTTTAATGGAGAAAAAAAGGTTGATGATAACTTCAACTACAAGGAACCGATTCAATATTTTGGCATTATGATCTAAACACATCAACTTGTTACACCAACTAGGCTGAATCTTAAAGGGTTGCACATCATTAAGAGAGTGATTGGCCAATTGATCAAGAAAAAATCAGTCAAATGATTAGAAAATTTCCATTCCCCCTAGGATTCAAAGGCACCCAAAAATATATTTAAATCATCCCCAATAATGAAAAAGGATCAAGTTAAAAAATATTTGTGAAAGAAATAATACCAATATTCTATGTGATTTTGGATAGGGCTATATACATTTAGGAGGGAGAAGGAGCACGATAGCTCCTTTGAAAAAATTTCAATACCAAGGCTTGCCTCCATACTCGATGTGTTTAAGAATTTGAAGCTATGACTTAACCAACCCATTACGAAACCCCCTGAGTGCCCCGCTGCATTAATTCTCTGAAAACTCCACCCCCTCAAAAGCTTATCAAGAAACTGAACAATAGATGCTCAAATACCTAGGGTCTCTTGGAGGAAAATGACATTGGGAGACTTGGATGCAATAATATGTTTTGATGCTAATCTTTTGGGGAGCCTAGCTAGTCCCCTACAATTAAAGGGGATGATTTTCATGAGGTCACATTAGAAGGGGTTACAATTGCTCTAAGAACACTATGAATAGATGCTTGTTTTCCAACGACAATATTAACCTTAGCACACTCTTTTGCTTTAAAGATATTTGATTTTCTACCTTAACCCTCGGTATCTAGACATAAGAGATGAAATTGTCCTAATCCTAAATCATAGGGTTTTTGAAATCGACCATTTGAGCGAGGGTAGAGGTTGTATGAAGAGGAATCATCTACCAAAATAGGTTTGGGAGAAGGAAGGGGAGATAACAGGAGAAGATAGATCAAAATGAGATAAAGAGAGGGAGGAAAGGGCTTGGGAGAGTAAGGAAGAGAGAGGAGGTAAGGGAAAAGGAGGAGCCCAAATAGAGGAAGTGGAAGGAAAAATAAAAGGATTTCCCACAAAGTCATATATATTACAATCATGAGAACAAAGAAAGGAGGAAGCAAGAGAGGTACCTGGAACAGAGTGCTCTGTGGGGTCCATCGAGCCACCATCCACATGCATAAGATAGATATAAGGTGTAACGATCGTAGAAACTAGCTCCTCCAAGTGCTGAGGAGGAACACCAGTCTCCCCACTCGATGAAGCCTTACCATTCGGAAGTCCTACATCTTCCCAAAATATATTTTCCTCATTTGCCGAATTTTCCTAAATCATTGGGCAATTTTGTACTAGATGGCCATACCTCTGTCATATGCAGCAACAAAAGGAAACAACTTCAAAATCAAGCTCCGGTAAATACCCTTGCCCATCCCTAAGATCACTTTCTTTGGGGAGGTAGCCTCTTAGATCAACGTTGACTAGAATACGACCCATAATTAAATTCCCCATCATGAGCTACGAGTTATTGCATGTCAAATATGTACCAATGGTGTTCTTGATGTCCTAAAATTTCCCATACGCCCAGTAATCCAAAGGAAAACCTGACAATCAGACCCAAAGAGGAACCAAAGCCGACTACTACTTGCAGACATTGAACAACAAAGACCAACATTTCAAAATAACAAGGGATGAATCAATGTGCTAAACCTTTTCTTCCACTACTTTTGCATACTCTGGAGCCAAAAATTTTAAGTGTATCAAACCCTTTGAAATCAACTCCACCTCTGGAAGAGTCTAAACCATTCCTTGAGGTTATGGAAAGAAAATCGATGACCTTGAACCCGACCCATAAGATAAGTTTCCACCAAATTCATAACATGTTCCATTCGAATGCCCCCAATCAACACCAAGGCCACCATAGGGCCCTATTTCTTATGAATGCAATATTGTTTCTTTGGACTAGACCTAATATATTTTGATATTTTACTGCGACAAAACTTCAAACTTAATTTCATGGAGAAACCTCTAGAATGAGTCATCCTAGCTGATGATTCTGGAAACTACGAACCTTGCTACTAAATGGAGCCCAGAGAAATAGGATTTGGAAAGTGAAATATGTTATAGTATGGAACCATAATAGAACCTTGACAAGACAAGTCCTGTCTGAAAACCCTAGAGACACCCAAATCAAATCCAAAGCCAATTTATTCCTGAAAACCTGGATTGACAAGCATATGGTTATTGAGAAGGAAATTCAATAAGGAAACTAGTCTAGACGAGCCCAGGCCCCAAACCGACCCAAGCGAAACTAAGCTCCAACCCATCAATGGAAGATATGTGTACTTCCTGGAGCAAGGGGATGGCTGTGCAGCTAACACTAATGCATCCCCAACATTTGAAGAGGAACCTTGAGCCATATCTAGAACTGAGAACACGGGAGAGTGAAAAATTGATGTATACTAAGAGTACCCTCCAAAATTAGGAGAAGATTCCAAACAACCCAAGTAAGACATGAAAATATTGGAACATGATGAATCTTCAGTCTCATAGTCCACAAGCTCCTCATCGTCCACATAATAATGAGAAACCAAATAGTAAAAATAATATAGTGGTAGAAAACCCCACCCTCAAAACATTACCTCCATTCCAAATATCCATTGAGCATCGACATCATATATATAAACATACACTTGAGTGCAAAAACACTAGCAAAAATAGGGCAATGGAATGATTTTGAACTTAATAACAAAGAGTTGTTAACCACCTGAAGCCCTGAGATGATCCCCTACCATAGGTAGGGTTTTCAAAGGAGCCATCCCCCCAAACCTTCGTCAAATTTTAAAATAAAATAATATATAATAAAAATAATATATTAATGGGTGAAAATGTGAAGTTGGGTCACAGTTTTTGCCTTTTTGTGAGAAAAAAAACCATTTTTAGAAGTTCTTCAACTTTCAGCGAGGCAAAGCAATTTTTTTTGTTTACAATTTCATTTTACAATAAAAATGAAACTTGTCAGAAATTTTATTAGTGTTCTATTACTTATTTTTTGGAATTTTTTTATTCACATTTGATATGTCAACTTAGCAATTGTTTGACTGTGTGTCCTTTAAAAATCAAGGGATTCCCCATGTTTTTTAGCACTAGTGTATTCTTTGTTAACTTGATGTTTTTGAAAAATAAAATGTGTTGCAGCAATCTAGACAGACTTTACTTCGATATCATTATATTTACGAAACCAACTGATGCACATCATAATTACTATAATTTTTTGAATTGAACCAATATGAAAAAACTATAGATTTTGAAGATGTTTAGCTAAGCGTCCAATTTCTAAACATATTAGTTATAAAATAAAAGTCTAAAAACTGGCCATTACAAAAGACAGACCAATGTAATGAACCATAAATTTTTCATATTTTTTTATAGTGTATTTTGGAAGATACAATTTTTTGATTTCACTGAATCATAATGACCTTCATATTTTTTTTGCCTACAATTTTTTAGAAAATTAATTAAAATTAGCAAATTTCTATGAAATTCCATAAAATTTATATCTACTAAAAGTAGATATAATTATGCAAATTTTGGTTTTTGTTCCGACAACAAATTCATCATATTTGATGGAGTTTAAGCATTCCGAAATTGGAAAAATGTGACTAGAGCTGAGTTGTTGCAAGGTTGCAGGTTAAAACAGTTCGGTTGAATTAAAATTACATTCGACCGAACTTGTGTTTGTCGTCGATGCGTGTTAAAATAAATGGAAAAATAATTCGGCCGAATTATTTTTGAAAGTTCGGTCGAAAATGTGTCGATATTTTCCGTTGGCTGCAAGAATGAAATGATGCGACCCTCCAAAGAAATGTTTTGTGCGAAACAATGTAAATACGTGGAGCCAAAAATTCATTTTCGCACACTTTCCTCATTTGGAGTAGAGTTTTAAGGTATCCTTTTTTTGGGTTGAACTTTTTGGAGGACGTCTTTTGGGCTGAACTTTTTGGAGGAAATATTTTGGCCTTAATTTTTAAAGTAAGACTTTTAAACTAAATTTTTTAAGTGGGAGTTTTTAGCTTAATTTTTAAAGTAAGTTCTTTGGGATGAATTTCTTAAGTGAGATTTTTTTACTTATTTTTTTAAGAAATTATTTTGCGCTGAATTTTTAAATTAAGATTTTTATATTAATTTTTAAAGTAACTTTTTTAGGGTTAATTTTTAAAGTAAGTCTTTTAGGCTGAATTTTAAAGTGAATTTTTGCGCTGAATTTTTAAGGTGAGTTTTTTTAAAAGTAAACTTTTTTGGATGAATTTTTAAATTGATTTTTTTTTAAAGTAGCTCTTTTGTGCTGAATTTTTAAAGTGACGTTTTTGGTCTAAATTTTGAAAGTGAATTTTTTTTGCAAGATTTTTTGAAATTGACTTTTTTGGGTTAGATTTTAAAAATCTACATAGATTGAATTATCATGGGAAATCAAAGAAATTGCAAGAGAAAATATGATCGAACAAGAGACATTGAAGAGCGTAGAGAATATGGGAGAAACTATTACAAAAGAAAAATAGAAGAACACGCATATATTGAAAGGGAAAATCAATCTCAACTAGAAGTTGAAGCAGGTATGTAAATGTAAATATTATAAATGATATTTAAAATTTAACTAGTGTATTATGAAATTCAATTTGATGAATTAATTTGAAAAATATTTTGCAATGTTAACAGAGAGAGATATTCTGCATAACATTTATGATGAGATGGAAAATGTTGAAAGACAAAGTGAAAAAGATAATGAACCAATGATTGATGTTGTTGTTGAAAATGTTGAAAGAGATTCAAATGAAGAAGTTGAATCACCATCAAGTATATATATATATATATATATATATATATATATGTCATGTGTATTATTGAAGTTATACATATTTATTAGTTTCAATTTCATTCAAACTCTATTTTTTAATTTTATTATTTAATGAATATTTATACCCATCAAGATTTAATTTTCATATGTACAGATGAAATCAATATCGGTGATGAGATGTTAGAAAATGTTGACACTGACATATAGGTAGATAAAATAGCTGGCCATATTGTATGATATCGTGTTAAGGTCATTATTGAGAAGTTCTTCAAAGATGAAAGTGTGACATTTCAAACTCAAATTTTGAGAGGTATCTTAACATCAAAGAAATTAAAAGATGCTACAATTCTATTGGGTATTCAAAAATCAACGAAAGATATAAAGGTGAAGGAAAATGTGATTCAAAATATAAATAGTGCTTTAAAATCAATTGGAAGATCTAGAAAGACAAGTAACATAAATGCACGTAGAGCAATACAAATGAAAGTGGTTTCATCAAGTACTAAAGTAAATCGTTTGGTAAAATCTATGGAAAATATATTAGGGACCTCACGAAAAACATTGCATAAACATAGGAAATTTCGATTACAAATAGATGTAAAACATGAGCTCACTTGTTGGATAGTTATTTGTAGGAAACCATACAAAGATAAATTTGGAGATGATGTTAAAAAAATAATATATGAATATTGGATGAAAAATTCACATGTTTCACCAAAATCAAGGGATGTGATGCAGCGAGAATATGACTAAATCAGTATGAAAAACATGCAAAACATATCTTGGACACCACTTAGATAGAGTTGTTCAATAAGTTCATAGAAGAGAATCATGGAATTAATGTCTCAATCAGTACTTTTGTGCAACAAAAACCATGGTATGTTAAACCTATCATTGTACGCGACACTTGTTGTTGTCGTTATCATGTGGAATTTCAATTATATTATGACACATTCCTTAATTTTAGTAAAACATTTTGGAAAAATTCACCTTCTCCTTCCACTATCCATGGTTTCATATCCGAAATTCTATGTGAAAGGGAAATGCATGAATTATTTTTCCAAAAGAAATCTGTAGGTGGTAAAAAAAATGTGATCATTATGGAAATTTGACTTTATTTCACAACAAATATTCTATTGATATAAATGATCAATCATTGTCTAACCTAAAAGTGAAATGGAAGAGATATGAATATATCCATACATCGATTAGTTCAAATAATAGTACAAGTGCTAAAAGGATTGAATTACAAGAAGAAGAAATTCTTGTGATAGAGTTTTTGAAGAAATTTGAGACAAAAATTTATAAGTACACCAAGCATTCACATAGAGCTCGATGGCAGGACCTGCAATTCAAAAAATCCCATGAAATGTTTCCACCAGGGACCATTTTGTCAATAGTTGATTTTGCAGAGAATTACACATTTGTTGCACAAAATGAAATACAAAGTGAATATTATCATTCTGACCAAGTCTCTATGCTTGTCCATATTCTATATAGACATGTTGAACAAAATGTTGATGATATGGAAAGCACTAGTGAGAATCGACATGTTATTAAAGAATATCACTTTTATATCAGCGATGATTGTACACATGATACACATTTTATACAACATTGTTTTGATAAAATTTATGACTCATTGAAATATCATGGAATAAAATTCAATGAACATTGGATATGGTCAGATGGATTCACAGGTCAATTCAAATCTTCACGATCATTCTTTTGGTTGTGTCCTCTTCATAAGAAAACCCACATTAAACATCTTTGGAATTTCTTTGAGACTGGTCATGGGAAAGGAGAACATGATGGTGCAGGAGCATGCATAAAACCACTTTGCAGATAGACTTGTTTTAGCTAAACAAGTTTTCGATGGTGCGATGATGCACTAAGCTATTAGACTCACCCATCAAGGGAGGTACGAAGGTATGTACATATATGTATATAGTTTTAATATATGATAATTTTTATTAATTTTATTAATTTTAAACATTTATAAATTATATAGTTTAAACAGTATGACAATGATTATTTTCAGCATATATAAATTGTATTTTAAATAACATATTTAAATTGTTGTTTGAATTTACTATAGGTTTTTTTTGGCATATTGGAGTCGAAGATGTAGATAGATCGATTACATATGAAGTTGAAACAGTAAAAGGGACTCAAAAATTGCATTCAATTAAAACAAAGGATTACTGAAATGCGTTTGCATTTGATAAAAGAAAATATTCTTGTTTTTCTCCTATTTTCATAGAGGAAACACAATCCAATGATGTTTGTGAAAACAATATGTATGTAAAACCTTGGAAACATACAAAACTAAATGCAAAGGGGAAAATGTCATTTGCAAGATTCGAAGAGATGGAACCAGAGGAGACCATAGTATCATCTTAAGGTAATCGAGTTTTTGATCTTTTTAGAGAAGGTAACATTTCAATTGATATATATATATATATATATATATATATATATATATATATATATATATATATATATATATATATATATATTTGTGTGTGTGTGTTTTATGTTTTTAAAATCAACATGTATAAGTATCTAGATAATAGTTAAAACATAGAGCTCTAGAAATAGATAATAAAATCAAGTCCATATTTATAAAGTTAATTTCATGTAAATTATGATCTGAATTTACACTTGTTTCATTGTGTAGGAGAAGTTTTTGCTGTAGTTGCAGCCACTACATAGAAAATGTCAAGTATTATTTGATGCGGTGCACTAAACAAAAGATGAAGTTATTGGAAGACTACGATGATAACGGTTTTATATATGAAAGAGGGTCTATTATACTGAAACGTTATTCTTTTCTAAGAAAAATCACCAAAATGAGAGTAATGTTTACTTTCAAGACTATCAAGTTGATGTCGTAAGTTGTCAATATAGTCACTTGGTGTGTGAAACACGCATAAAGTTGATAGAAGTTCAAATAAAAAAAACAATTGAAAGTTAAAAATTGGAGAATGTCAAAAGTTGACCATGAACGGATAATTGAAGATGGCATTCCATTAGAATTTTTTAAATTGAGCAACCTAACAATTTCTTAGATACTTGGATTCATCTTTGAGAACTTAGAGTCAAGTACATTGTCAACATTTCTTTTTGTGCACTCTTAAATTGTACATTCTTAAGAATGTGATGATGTGAAAGTGATATTCATTAGGTCTTATATTGAGTTACAAAGTTATATGTATACTGCTTGTTATGTAGACCTATATTGGGGATTTACTACTCTGTTAATTTTTTATGTATACTGCATTGTTACTGCTCTATTAATTTGTGATTGTAGTTGGTTGAGTCGAGCACTGTTACTTCTATGTTAATTTGTGATTGTGGTTGGTTGAGTCATTTACTAACATTATAGGAATGATTAAATGCAAAATGTACCAACTAAATGAAAATTTACTTTCATTTCTACATATTCATGAACTTAAATTATATGTAAAACCTTTAAAATAATCAAATCAAATCATGCATTACGAAAATTGTTATCTTTGTTTGACATCTACATCGAATTATACTTGATTCATTCAAATGAAAAATACATACCACATTTTGTAATTTGCAATTTTAATAGATTCATTTGAAATAAGTCTTGAAGACAAAACAACTTTAAACAAAACCTAAGAATCATCTACTAACATTATAGGAATGATTGAATGCAAAATGTACCAACTAAATACAAATATGTAATGGCTTTGTTTACGAGAACAAAGCCATTGATACCATACAAACTGATTTGGTTCCAAATATAAAGTTGCCATACGTACCTTTTGTGTGTTTTGCACATTATTGAGATCGAAGAATTGCTCCATCTGTAATATCCATGTGGCGGGATCCTTGCCATCAAACTTCCTCATATCGATTTTTGGAACATGGTGAGTCTTTGATCCAACATTAGAGTCTATGGAATCATGATTAACATTTCTTTTGTTCTCATCATGAGTTTTCTTTACTACCTTTTCACCATTAGTGACCCTTTCTTGTAGCAAGTTCTTCAATTCTTCCATGTCTGTCTTCAAATCTATCTTCAAATTTACCATCGAATCCTCCATCTTAGCTTCCATTCCCTTTATCTTAGATTCCACGCCATTTATCTTAGATTCCATGCCACTTATCTTAGCTTCTGTTAGCTTTTGTGAGTGTGACATTTGTTGCACTTGTTCTTGTAATTTTGATATATCATGTAGCATTTCTTCCTCTTCTTCATGAGTCATGCTAGAGCTTTCAGGTTCCTTACTAGGTGTTTGCATTTTCTTTCCTCGGGGCATCAGTTACCGATAATAATGCTTTACTATGCCCTTTGAATTTCGTTAAACCAAGCTTACATAAAAATTAAAAAAAAAACTACACACCTTTTTTCACTTTATAGAAGCCTGATATTGAATCTGATGTATCTCTGTAATTTCGGATCATCCAGTTCTGAAATTGCTACCTATAGTAGCCTTCTGCGTCCTCTTTCCAATGCCACAAGTATGAGCCAAATTGGATTCTCCAAGGAAGAGTTATGTGAAATCTCCCACAGTGACTTGCTTTTAGACTGGTTCAGTAGAGCGAACTTGTACGACATGCCACGAGTCACTGTTTCAACCTTTGAATTTGAAACACACATACAAGAAACTACAGTCTGTGCTCTTTTTGTACCTTCTTATGAAATTTCAATCCGATCCCCAGAGAGAAAGTTATGACGATTTTCCCCAGGTCACCTGTTTTGAATGTAATTCAGGAGTCTACAAAAAGACCAACTTCCTCAGAGCATATCTCCGCAAATATCGCACGAAAAGATCTGAAATTTGGACCCAAGGTTCAGCGTGATTTCTTCTCAAATGGGTTTTTTTTGCGACTTCTGAAACGTCACAGAAAAAAAGTTATAGTGAAAATGCCATGATGACCTGTTTGGAGCAGCGAAACCCTAGAATCCAAAGCTCTGATACCAAATGTTATGAAACCAGCTCAAGAAAAGATAGAAAAGATAGATCAACACCTTAGAATTCAGCCTCTTTGAGGGGGCAACCTCCTTTACATTACATAAATGAACAATTCTTGGATGATACAAATGACAAAACCTCCTTTCTATATATAGGAGTCTAAGGAGTCACAATATAATCCAGCTGACCTAACAATAATAATATAAAGCCACAAAAATAACAATAGAGGGATTCTATGGGGCACAGAAATAACAATATGGGGGTAATAGGGACACAACAATATAAATAAGGGGTATAACTACAATAGTAATGGGGTAATCACTAGTATTATAGGGACCCAACAGACATTTAAAAGCATCAAGCCATGCATGCATCATGCAAATTGTGGGCCATGTTTTATAATGAAATTTTATCTAACTTGTGTAAATGTGCATTCAAAGAACTTTATATTAAAAGTTAACTATCTATACATGAATGAAAAATGTACATGTACCATATTTTATAATTCAATTTTATGTTAACATTGTTTTAGACATCTACATCGAATTATACTTGATTCATTCAAATGCAAAATGCAAACCAAATTTTGTAATTTGCAATTTTAATAGATTCATTTTAAATAAGTCAAGACAAAATAACTTTAAACAAAACCTAAGAATCATATACTAACATTATAGGAATGATTGAATTAAAAATGCACCAACTAAATGCAAATATGTAAAACATTTAAAAGCATCAATCCATGCATGCATCATGCAAATTGCGGGTCATGTTTTATAATGTAATTTTATCTAAGTAATGTAAATGTGCATTCAAAGAACTTTATATTAAAAGTTAACTATCAACTGACATCCATAGTAGCTTTCTATACATGAAAGCAAAATGTACATGTACCATATTTTATAATGCAATTTTAAGTTATCATTGTTTTAGACATCTACATCGAATTATACGTGATTCATTCAAATGCAAAATGCATACCACATTTTGTAATTTGCAATTTTAATAGATTCATATTAAATAAGTCAACTAGGGCAGTGCGGGATTGTTTGTTACCCCATGGTTCCCAGAGTTTGATGCCAATTCTATGGTGGTATCAAGGATGCCAGTATGGGTAAGGCTGCATAATCTTCCGATACATTTTTGGCACTACAAGACCTTATCAGCTATAGGGAATACCCTTGGAAGAATGTTAAAGATTGATTCAGAGAGACACATCAAAGGAATCTTTACTTTCGCTAGGATATGTGTCGAGGTAGATCTTAGCCAAGGATTACCTGAAAACATCATTCTGAATTTCAACAATACTCAGTGGAAACAACCTTTGGACTATGAGAATACAACATTTAGGTGCAGGGAATGTCAACAAACAGGTCATCTGTTCAATGCATGCAAAAGCCTCAACAAGAGCAAGACACAACAAAGGAAGCCCAAAGGATGGCAGAATATAGATGATGTCTTCAAGAAGAGAGCCGCGGAAAAGAAAGCCCCTTCGGTCACAGAAGACGAAGAAATAGAAGCAGAAGAGGATGATACCACCATAGAGGAAGTTGAAATAGAGAACCAGAAGGAAAATATAGCAGACAACAAGGCATTACAGTCCCACTCAAATCAGACAGAGACCCAGAACAATCAGGCAGAGAGGACAAGCGTGGATCAAAGCATGGGAGGCAACAAACGGCAGCATCACTCAGATACTTCAGACTCAGACAAAGAAACAGGGCCCCCAAATGCAACAACACAGTTAGTCATTGCCTCGATCGAGCCCACTCAAGGAGAGTGGCGCAAGGTCGAAAAGAAAAAGGGGAGAAAAACTTGAAGCGTGAGTTTTACTCACTGCCGGATCTCAGGTTTTTACCCCTTTTTTCTTTCTCTTTTCTCTTCTCTTTTCTTATTCTTTGTGCACGTTAGTCTTCTAACGTTGCGTGGGGTGCGAAAGCACTCGAGCCCATGTGGCACCTTACTGAATGCTTCATTGCATCTGCTAGTGTAACTTTTCATTAATTTTTTAATAAAAGGTTACCGTTTTTTTTCTTTGGAAAAAAAAAATATTAAATAAGTCAAGACAAAACAACTTTAAACAAAACCCTAAGATTGATGACCAACCTGAGATTGATGACCACTCAGAGAATGTTGACCACCGTCATGCGACAACACTGTGAGTGAATCATCTAAGAAAATAGAAAATAAATTTTCAATATCTATATGTACATACATATGACTCTACATACTTATCATTTAAGTAAATGCACACACACACACACACACATATATACCACGATGTGAACAATGGCCCTCCCCCGATTCATTTGATATTATCTTTGATCCACGACCTCGACCTCCCTCTCTAGTAGATGCATGGGACTCTATTGATGTTCGCCTTAAAGAATCATGTGGGAAATGCACATCGATGATATGGATATCTATAGATATATAAACATGCATGATATTTAAAATGTTACCTTGTGGATTTACAATTTAAAAAAAAAAATGCTATTTAAAAAGATTGTGAATTCAAAAAAATGTTGTAACTCTTCAAGTTACAACATGCATTTAAAAATATTGAAATCTCTATTTAAAAATATTAAAAATTCATAAAATTGAGATAACCCTTGAAGTTACCTCATGCATTTAATTGATTTAACCCTTGAAATTACATCATGCATTTTAATATCTTAAAATTGATATTTACAAACATTGAAAGACTAAAAGCACAAGTGTTGAAGCATGCACATTTTTGAAAATTAAATAATTCTTTTTCTAAAACATGTCCAGTTCATCAAGTTGTGCTTACATAGTGGGGCACACTTCGTATAGAATTGAAAAAAACACATGGTCATTAAAAATGACACATTGATAACTAAAAAACACACACATATCAAAGATATCTTACAATGTCTATCAATAAATATTGATGGAGAAATTCTTAACAATAATTCATCTTTCACACAAAAATCTTGAATTTGCATTGCCCCATACAATAGATAACTAGACATCCTATTAATATTTGAACAATGTCTTATTCTAAATGATTGAAATTCGCTGACAATATTTTTTGATTCTCCATGCAGTTGTTTTAACCTCTCCTTTTTAACTTGGTACATGCCTTTCATTTGGTTGCACACAAGTTTAGAATTGGTGAAGACTACAATTCCATTGGATCCATACTCCCTATATTTTCCTAAGCCTTCTATCAATGCAATATAATATGCTTCATTGTTTGTTGTTCTTCCAGGTACATTCCTTTTCCTTTGGAGGAATTTGTTTGTCACAATATTGCATAGCACGTAAGTAATCACTGCTTGCTTTGGATTGACATAACAAGAAACTTATATGCATAATGTCCATTTTTCAACCATGTTTAATGGGTTTTCTAATCTGTGTAAAAAATAAATTCAATAAATTGAATTTAATATATTTATATAGGTATTGTTAGGTTGTGCAAAAGATTATTTTTTAGACAAATCTTTCAGAAAGCTAGGTAGAAAGAAAGGGTGTTTCTACTTAGTTGGATGGTTGGAGAATTGCAAGAAGAAGACAACTAGAGATCTCTAATTCAACGCAACTACAAATCTCTAATTCATTCAACTTAGCTTCAACTCAACTAAAGGTTGAAAGTATTTACTAATTTATTTTTATTTTCATTCCACAAATACAAATATTTCCAATTCAACTTAGCTTCAAATCATCCAAATTTGAAAGTATTTCTTAATTTATTTATATTTTCATTCTTGGAAATTTAACACTTATTCATGCCTTGTTATAAAATTTGTTTATTAAAGCTATAATACATGTTTATTTATATGCCATATATGGGTCTATTTATATGTTTCTTTAAAAACTATAGTTAAAGAAGAAAAAAAATGAAAAATGATAGACCCAATTTTATTCTAGTAAATTTAATATCTATACATTGCCTTCTTAAAATTAAAACACTAACATTAAAATTAAAACACCAAAATACATGACAAAGCAATGTCAACACTCTAATTAGCTTCAATATCATGCACCCAACAAAATAGAAATGAAAAAGATGTATGTATCTGAAAAAGAAACTACTACTTGAAGAGAGCAAGTACAAAAACCTTCAATTCGGGGTATTTTGCCTCATATTAAGAAGCTAATAGACCCATGTTCTAAGAAAATAGAGAATCAAAGTGAATTACACATAATGAAAAGTTTAACATAAATGAACATATAATTAGCAACCCAATAACAATTAAATTAAAACACAAAAAAATAGATGGCAAAGCAATGCCAACACTCTAATTAGCTACCCAATAACATTAAAATTAAAACATAAAAAATAGATGAAAAAGCAATGCCAACACTCTAATTAGCAACACAATAACATTAAAATTAAAACACCAAAAATAGATGACAAAGCAATGCCAACACTCTAATTAGCTTCAACCTCATGCACCCAACAAAATAGAAATGAAAAAGATGTATCTCAAAAAGAAACTACTACATGAAAAGAGCAAGTACAAGAACCTTCAATTAAGTGTATTCTGCCTCATCTTAGCAAGATGATAAGACCCATGTTCCAAGAAAATAGGGAAGCAAAGTGAAATACACATGATGAAAAAGAAAACATAAATGAACATATAACAACAAAAGCAAGGAAAGTATGTTACCAAGAATCATCAAGGTTGTTCTACAAGATAAATCAAGGTAGAACAAGTCAACCCATTAACATTAAAATTAAAACACCATAAGTGGATAACAAAGCAATGCCAACACTCTAATTAGCAACCCAATAACATTAAAATTAAAACAAAAAAAATAGATGACAAAGCAATGCCAATTGGTTCTGTTGTAACACTAATTGTATACATTGTTTCCATAATTAGTTACATGTACTCATCACACTTCTACATAAGATTGAAAATTACTTGTATAGCAATGAACAGGGGTTTCAGGTTTCCCTAATCACTTAGATCAGATTAATCTTACATTATGTTAGAGCTTTATCTTCAACACGACGAAAGAACAAGGCATGTTTCTTACTG
The DNA here is from genome assembly GCA_031772625.1 of Pinus tabuliformis. Classification (NCBI taxonomy): domain Eukaryota; kingdom Viridiplantae; phylum Streptophyta; class Pinopsida; order Pinales; family Pinaceae; genus Pinus; species Pinus tabuliformis. The sequence goes on from CM062816.1 coordinate 567,256,786, forward strand.
TTATATGGAGAATGAAAATGTTATCCGCTTGCATATATTCTCTGTTGATGTATTTTGGGTCAGAGTCATGAGAAGTGGAGATGTTATAATCATAAGGCCTAGCTTAACAATGAATGATGTTCCTATGATGCTAGAAAAATGTTGGGTGCATACCGTGAAGCCCTTCAAAGGCAATGAAAATGGTTACAACTAAATTTGATTGTTGTCTGGAGGAAACTACTGAAGCCTTTTCACTGAATGGAAAAGGAAAAAGATGGACATGGATTAGAATTTAAAATCCTAGTGGAAACAAAGAGTGTATTACGAGCTTGTACATGAATGTCTTGTTCTTGTTATGATGATCTAAACTTGTAACTCTAATCAAACATGACTTACTTGCAGTTACTAACCCATATCTAATGTGTATATTAATCACCAGTGTTCCCATATTCAATACATGGGACATATATCATAACTAAGCTTATACCTTTATGTAATATGAGCTATTCACCTAATTTAAGTAACAATGGTAATGGTTGTATGTTTCCTGTATGATTAATCTTACTGGTTCTGTTGTAACACTAGTTGTATAAATTGTTTACATAATTAGTTACATGTACTCATCACACTTCTACATAATATTTAACATTACCTATATAGAAATTAAAAGGGGTTTTAGGTTTCCCTAACCACTTAGATCAGATTAAGCTTACATTATGTTAGATCTTTATCTTCAGCATGACAAAAGAACAAGGATTGTTTCTTACTGTTATATGGAGAATGCAAACGTTATCCACTTGCATATATTCTCTGTTGATGTATTTTGGGTCAAATTCATGAGAAGTGGAGATGTTATAATCATAAGGCCCAACCTAACAATGAATGATGTTCCTATGATGCTGGAAAAAGGATGGGTGCATATGGTTCGCAGAGGAGAAGAATTTGAGATTGATTACATTCGCAGTGCTTTTCTGGTGAACACTGGGAAGTTTGTTTGATATTGTTATTTTTTCAGTGGTATAAATGGGAGGAATAGGGGACGTCCATTATCATTAAAAAAAAGGAAAAATACAAGATTCCATTGCCATTAGAAAATTGGTATAAAAGAAAAGAAAAATAGGAGATATGAACAGAGCCAATGATGGCAGTCATAGCAACAACCTCTACTGCTTGGCTTCATTTCCTACTGGATACAAGGAGCTTATTCTCTACTAAAATATTTTATTGGCAACAACGACTTACATAGTCTAGACAAGGAGCTTCTAGCGACAAGGGTGGACGAGGAGAGAAATATTTGAGCGATGAGGGTGGATGAGGAGAGAAATATTCCAACGACGAGGGTGGACAAGCACGTTGAGAAATCTTCCTCGTTGCAAAAAAAAAAAAAAACATTACACAAATATCATAAAAAATATTTCATTAAATTAAAAAATTCATAAAAAAACAAAATGTGTCAATCACTTGGATGGTTTTAACACTCGGCAACAAACAACACAACAATGCTCATTAACACACCACACAAGAAAACACAATAGCGCTCAACTTTCACACAACAGAAAAATCAACAGAGCATAAAAATTTGTGACAACATATGGCCCGACATATATATAAACATTTTTCAGCTGAATAAATAATTTAGCCAAAAAACCTAGTTCAGTCAAACAATATTTTCGGCTGAATTATTTATTCAGCCAAACTATTTTTTTGCTGACTTTTTCAACTACGGTGAAAATTCCATTTAATGATCGACGTTAGTCTAAAATACCAAAATTTTGGCCAGACATTTGTATAATAGTTCGGTCGAATAAATTTAGGGAATTCAGCCGAAAATGAGGTTGGGAATTTTTCAGAGGCGTTTCTCACAAAAGTGTAACCCAACTTCAAATTTTCACCCTAATATTATCAGTATACCTTTTTACAACTGTGTTTGTGTAAATGGAGAGATAGGTAATGGCATTGTTTAATTATTAGACATTTTGCAAATTTTCACTTAAATATAGTGAAACATTTTTTAATCAAATCATGGATTTTTTCCTATTTAAAATGTATTTTTAATTGTATATATAAATTCCACCTTTAAAATTTTCTAAATTTGTCTCTATAATTGAAAAAGTACCTGACATATGAAACTTGCAAGTGTTCACTCTCACACACTGTCTGTACTAGTTGGTTTCAAGACTAGTAGTGCCATTGAAATTTAATGCCACGTTGGTCCAGACAATAATCCTTCGTCACTCACAAAAAACAACAAAAGCTTAAAGTTGAAATAAGAGATTATTATTTTTATGGTTTGAGAGCTACATATCATTTGCGCAAGAACACATAGAACAAGAAAATAATGCAACATTCTACACTAATTTTGTAAGTAGATTATAGAGGGTGTTAATGTGAATCTTAAATTTAATTTATTCTCCCAAAGGATCCAAACAACAAAGTCTAAGGGTGTAAGCATTATTTTCATGATTAATAAGTTCATTCAATATTTCATTTTATATTTACACTGTAAGGCATTTCCTTTGAGAGGAACTCCCCTCCCTTGCCACTTTGTATCGTCCTGCGTCGTTGATTTGATGTTAGATGATAGAAATTTTGTATGTCGTCAGATTGATCCCTCTGAAAAAATTGTAGAGACTAATGATTTCCTCCATCATCGTGCATGTTCACTTAGTAGTTCCATTAAATTTAGATACATGCGAGTGCCTCCATCAAGAAACATACCCATTCACGTTTCCATTAATTCCCTCCATCATGTTGCGTGCTCAAATAGAAGTGCCATTAAATTCAGAGTAGGGGAGTGCCTCCATCTGATGAAATACTAGTTCTCATTTCCTTAATGTCCTTGATTTAGAGAACGATAAGTCTCGGCAAGTTCCTCCATTACGTTTTATAGGCCTCCATGAATTTGAGATAGTTGTGCCATTAATGCCCAATTCTGAGCACACGCTAAGCGCTCTCCATGATGGAAAGCTTCAACCATTATTAGTATGGTATTAATCAGTTACAAATAGTTGTTTTTCTGCATCAAGAAACAACTAAATTCATTTACTTGTCAATATATTGTAGGGGATTTTAGGTTCCAGAGTTGTGAATTTTCCATTCTTTGAAAGGAAACATTGCTCTCCATAAGTAAACTTCCAAGTTTTTTATTTGTTCCCTATTACTGCATAGTTTTGAACTATTTCGATGATAAGTTTTGGTGCTATGTGGCATTTGTGCATGTTCTGCACTATGAAAATCTAGGGTTTCTTAGTGTGTTCCTATGTTTAACTGCCATTTCAAAAACCTTTGCTTACACTGGTGGTTCCTAGTTACCTCCTGGTCATGGAATTGATTGGTGCAATTAAGTTGTAAGGTATGGTTGTGTTCCTTATACAACCCGTTGTCTCTGAGCATACCTTACAACACAAACATTTGTAGTTTACTCAGTTCACTATTTGTACTTTACTCAGTTGACTACTAGGTCTAAGAATGTTAGTGTGAATTTATGACCCAATTTTCAGTTTAATAAGCCATAGGTGTTGGAACTTGCAATAAAACATGATTAGGTTTAAATATTTTAGACAATAAAACTTGATTAAATTAATGATTATTTAGTTTATAGAGTTTGTTCCTTCATGTTTCTCTTTCTGGTATTTTGTTTAAATCGAAAGATGCAGAAAATAGGTTTTTGGCATGTCCCAAAAGATGCAACTACAACATGAATTCCTTTGTTGATAGGAAAATATTAATGTTGGTATTATTTGGAAAGGATGTATGGAAGATCTCAACTAACCATATTCATTATAAGGTATTACGTCTAGTAAAATGATAAAATATGATGGAAACTCTAAGATCCTAGTCACTGTCATTAACATAAAACATTTCACACCATTCCTTATAAGGTATTACATCTAGTAAAGGGATAAATATGATGGCAATTTGGAAACCCTAGTGATTGTTGTTAACATAAAATATTTCACACCATTCCTTATAAGGTATTACATCCAGTAAAATGATAAATATGATGGCGAATTGGAGACCCTAGTGACTCCAACAAAGGTTTTTCTGATCCTTTCTAACACAGCTACCATCTTGGTCATAGTTGGTCATTATTTGGGTGATTCTTTTGTGCATACCAATCCCAATGACCTGAGTTGATTCACATAGTTGAATATATCATGTTTCTCTAGTGCATAATTATTTTCATTCCTCAACAAGTTGGTATCCATCACTTCCCCAAATTAATACGAAAAATCTATGGTCACCCACTTTGGTAGGTTCAGTCCCTCCACAAACATCACCCTTTGTTGAAGGAGTACTACCAAATCCATAATATACATCTAATCCAACTAGTCATCAAATCTTGACTGTGCCAACTTAGAAATAAATAATTCTGTTTTGCCATATTGCGTGAAGTTCCACACTTGGGGAAACATAGTCAATGGATACTTTTCGACCAAGTGTGGAAGTGATTGATTCCATTGAGTTTGCACAAGTTAATTGTGCAATTCCAAAGTCAGATAAATGTGTTGTCATATTGTTATTCAAAAGGATATTGCCGGGCTTTATATAACAATGCACTACTTGAACAAATCAACAATGTTGAATATATGTAATGTTATGTGCTATGTCTATGCATATATGCACATTGTGGCTTAACTTCAATGCATGCACATCTTCCTTAACACTCTCATCTCCAGTGGGATACAAATTATTTTTCAAGCTTTGATTTGAAATTAATTAGAGGACTAAAGCTTTTAAGTGAGGGGTTGAACAAAAGCTTGTAACTCTAATAAGATTTTGGTGCCTAATTATCCTAAGTATATTGTATTCTGTTTTGAAAATATTGTAAGCTTCTTCATTATACAGCTTGGGAACATTGATAGTGACTTTCGTGCCATCATGCAAAATTAATTTATAGACTGATATGAATCTCCCAACTCCTATCAAGTTTGCCTCATTGAATCCTTGAGTTTCTTTTACAAGATCATATGAAATCACTGGTTGTCGAAATTGTAATGAGAAAGCTCTTGGGAATCTTAAAATTTTGTTACAAAACCTGTGACTCCAAAAGAATCCAATGAGTAAACAACAAATAAAAAAAGTGCTAACACCTACAATCAGTATAATCACATTTTTTAGAACTGAATGATTTCTTTGTTTCAAACAAGAAGAAGGGGGACACATAGGCAACCATATTTGTTGTCCACAAAGGTCAATATTCCCCATCAATGAATTGAAAGTAATATCCGCAAAAATACCTTCATTGGATATCCCCCCCCAAGTTGTTGAAAGAAAATCTCAGAGAGTGAAGCATTCTATTTTTTTCAAGGGATATTAGAATTGCACCTAATAAGTTATTTGTTGAGAAATCTATCTTTTCCAATTTTTTTAATTCTCCCAAAGAATATGAAATTGGACCTTGAAATGTATTATGAGAGAGATTGAGTTTAACTAGTCTTGTGTAGCTTCCAAGTGCAGCTGGGATGACACCAGTTAACTGGTTGAAAGAAATGTCAATAGTTTGAACCATAACCATTTTACTAATCTCAAGAGGAAGAGAACCTCCAAGAAAGTTGTGTGACAGGGTGAAATAATATTGGAGATTATAAATACTTACTGCTTCTTGTGGTATGCTTCCAAAAATTCTATTCAAAGACAGATCAAGAGGTTCTAGATGTCAACATTCACCCAAAGTAGCAGGTATTGTTGATAACTAGTTTTCTGAAAGAAACAATCTCCTTAGCTGTTCAAGGTCACCAAGAGAATGTGATATTGGTCCAGATATCATATTTTGGTGAATTTAATATGCTTCCTAGATTTCTTAGATGAAAAATCTAAGTTGGAATATTTCCTGCCAATTTATTGTTCCACGATGCAATCTTGCCAACCTACTGAGCATGTTCAATTCTGATGGAATATTGCCACTTAGGATAATGTCATCTAGTGCAAGATATGTCAAACTTATTAGGTTTCCAATTTCTTGTGGTATGCTTCCATGGATATTGTAGTTTGATAGATCTAGTAAAATGAGTTTGCAAGAGAATAGGGCTATGGTAATAGGAATAACCCCAGTTAGAGGATTGTTGGACACATCAATTTTTTGTAGGTGGGAGTAATTGGTTAATGTAGTCAGAAAAGGCAAAGTGGAACTTGGAAGCATGCATACAAAAATTAAAAATAAATAAGCACATACATAGGGGAACCCATAAATTTCACCACAAGATTTCTATTGACCCTCAGAAACATGAATTACATCATGACTACCTCAAAGGATTCATATATATATATATATATATATATATATATATAATTGAAAAGGCCCTCGGGTCTGAAATATCTGGGCACTTCAACAGTGAAGTGAGGGCACACATTATCCTTTAGAACTTTGGTGGATAAATTATGAGAAAATAATAGTGGGATACTATTTAACCTTCAATGATCTACTCTCAGTGGTTTGAATTCTCTTTGCATTTTTTTCATAGTTTAATTTCATGGTTAAGTAAAATAGGGTGCAATATAGAATGCTTGAGTCTACATCTGCAAGCTTGTTTGTGCAAAAAAGAATGTTTGAGTCTACATTTCTTTGCCTTGCATCAAGTGGTATAAGAGAAATCTCTATTCCTATGAATTTGTTCCTATTATGATTTGTTTTAGTTTAAAAACATGGTTTTGTAATCTAAGACAAAGTTGCCTAAATGTGTGTGATTTCTAGAAGTGTAGCTCTTGGGAGGCAGTGCTGGGAAGGAAGGTTTGTGAATGGAAGTCAGGTTGAGGACTGTGAGGATTCTATCATGAAGAGGAATGACCTAAGGAGGCATGAAGAACCAGAAATTGGATGAATTGAAGAGGAGATTTTAAGAGATGGAGACTAGAAGAGCTAGAGATTCTGAAAGCGATTCAAGACCCCAATAGGGTTTCTTTGTTGTAACTAAGCTAAAGATAAAGTAGAGAGATGACAAGAAAAGATCAAGACGTTGAAGGAAATGGTGAGCAAGATGAATAATTTATTATATGTTTATTACCAGTAGAGTTCAAGTAGACATGTGAAAAAATTGAGATAGAAGGATACATTTATCCAAGAGTACATAGAATAATTCATCAAATTATATCTTGGATAAGGATTTAAAGAGCCATAATACCAAAAGGTAGGAAGTTTCATTAATGATAGGAGTATTAGTAATTAGTATTAGTATGTTCAGTGTGATGTACAATGTTATAAATGCTTGTCTTTATTAATAGGAAATGATGTACAATGTTAGGTATGTATTTTCCTTTATGTCTTCTTTTCCTTTCTTAGTAGCAAAGAATATACAGTGTTAGCAATTCCCTTGTCTGTATTACCAGGAAAAAGGATGTACAATCTTAGTAATGTACATGTTTGTTTTACTTGCAATTTGTGAGAATAGTCAGTGATAATAGAAGTTGCATATCCTTCAAGAATATTGTTTTTGACATACATTAATGATATGAAGATCTATCATCGATGGATGCAGAGGAAGGTTGGTTGACTCCTTCCAAAGTAAAAAGTGATATAAATAAAACAAGCAGTAATAGTGGACGGTGTGCATTTTGTTATGTGGGCTATTCAATTATATAGTAGTAAATACATGTGTTGTGATTTTCTCTAAATGTTGATATAGATAAAGCATAGGTAATGGTGTAGCAAGGATCTGTACATAATATGAAGTGAGCATGGAGGTTGGTAAAATTGCAATATATCTCTATTAGCTTCGATATTTATATAGATTGGATATGGATTAAATATAACTTATTTTAACAACTTGAATTTTTTATGGAAGAGGTTGAATGTGTGGTGAAAAAGTTATCTATTTTCAATATAATACATCATTAATATTTTAGATTTATCAATGTACACATGGTGACGATATTTTATATTTTTTAGATTTATCATTTACTCTTATGTTCCATTAATAGAAATATTGTTATATCTTGATAAAGAAAGTTAATTATATTGCTTAGGGTTTGTTATATGATAAAATAACATACAAATGAGATCACAAGTGTTAATAATGTAGAAGGGTTTTGGGAAAGGATTTTGTCAAATATATGCATTATGCTCTTTAATAGTAGTCAAGGACAAAATTCGATGTTATCGTAGAGAAGGTTAACTTTTGATTCATCCTTGAATAATCTAACATTGCTTAAAAATCCTGTAATTAGTTGACTTACGTCCAATAGTATATTCCAGATGAGGAAGGAAAGGACAAAATATGGATTAAGGGTTGACTTGAAACATTTTGTCTTATGATGAAATGTGCATACTCAAAGTCATTAAATGCATAACCTTAGAATTCCTTCTGAATAGGTCAAGGTTTTCTCTCACCAACTTCAGATAAGACAATTCATTACATTCTGCAACCAAAGGTAATTTTCTAATTTTGTTGCATGTTATGGATTGAGTTGGTAGATAACTTTTTTTTCATTTGTCACATAATTGTTGGAATAATACTGAGGGGGGAGGGAGGGCGGGCGGGGAGGGGTGAATAAGTATTAGTCAAATCAATAACTTTTTCTTTTCATACTCTGATTTATATACGCTACTTCAATGAAGGTAACTCACGTGTACACGCAATTGTATTTAAGGCAACTTGCATATATCCAACAAACTTATGATTAAGTTAATTAATCATATGTTGATATTTAATATGTGCATCAGTACTTCATTAACCATATAAACAGTAACCATGTGCAGTAATAACATAATAAACCATCACACATAAGCAACACACATGAACACCAAGATTTAAGGTGGAAACCCAATGTGGGACAAAAACCACCTGTTGCTGTCTTATTTTAATATAAGAAAAACCTATTTACAATCTTGTACTGGTGCAGACTCATACCAGTACGTAGGCACCCACCTGAAGAAGGCTACAACCTTCTCTCGTTTTCTAGTTGCTACTAGAAGGGAGCTACAACCCCCTAGCTCTTGTACTAGCTGATCCGTTTACTAGTATGTAGGTGCCAGCCTATAGAAGGCTCCAACCTTCACTCGTTTTCCAGCTACTACTGGAAGGGAGCTCCAACCCCCTGGATTTTATACTAGGTGATCCATTTACTAGTATGTAGGCGCCAACCTACAGAAGGCTCCTACCTTCACTCATTTTCAAGATGCTACTAGAAGGGAGCTCCAACCCCCTGGCTCTTGTACTGGCCGATATGTTTACCAGTACATAGGCACTGGCCTACAGAAGGATATGACCTTTTCTCTTCCTCCAGGGACCACGTTTCATAAATTTTCAGACTGGATACTCCTGGAACAAAACACTACAATATGAAGGCCACGTTTCATCAAATTTTCACACTGGACCCATCAGTAACTTTGAAGCTCAGAATCAATCACCACTGCAATACAACCATCAAATACATCTACATCAACCAATCACTGAAACTAAATCATCAATCTCTGAATCAACCACAACTGAATCAATCGCTGAAAACCCATAATCACTGAAGCAAATCACAATAAATCAATGTGAACATTCAGAACACTGTCACCAGAATACAGTCACTAGAACACATAGTAGAACCCAAAACTCTGCAACAACAACCAGAACCAAATGCAACATCAAATATCATATTTCATAATGTATACACTACTTGGATGTGATGAACCAGCACGTATACGTGCTTTTATCAAAGCGAACCATCGTACATATGCAAATACTAACTTAAAAACTTCACAGCTATTCCAGACTTCAGTCATACCCAGATCATAACATTTTACAGAATAAAAAATGTGTCAATATTCAGATCTAGACTATCCATGATCAAACCACATAATGATAATTCATTTCAGGCCTTATGATCCCGATCCATCATCCATCATCAACCACATAGGTGCATCCTTAGTTCAGATCAAGCAAAGCATCAGAAGCCCATAACCTGCATATTTGATCTAACACTTCATAATCTATTCAATACTTTCACACTTTGGCGTATTGATCTTCTCCTCCTTTTTAGTTTTAGTCCTTTCTCAATACCTTAGACCAATACCTCGGACCAATACCTTGACCAAAACCTTGGACTAAATACCTTCGACCAAATACCTCGGACCAAATACCTTGGACCAATACCTTGGACCAAAATACCTTGGACCAAATACCTTGGACCAAAACATTGGTTTTCCAACATGTACGTGCTTTTCCTCTTATGGGAGTGTTTTTCTAGCATACGCTCCTTTTATTCTGCTAACCCGCGTGTAGACGTTGTTTGGACAAAGTGAACTAGCGTATACTTCTTAAACCACTCTCTTTCTTCAATCTCTGGAGTCTGATCTGTAATCCTTTGCTGTTAATCTATTGCACTATGAACTGTCATCTGTGTGAGTTTCCGTCAAGGAAAACACCTGTATCATAATGCCAACAATAATCCATTGAGTTCATCCTTCAAATGAATTGGTCAAATCAATCTGAAAATTAAATATGATGGATAGAAATATGATAAATTGGATTGATAGTTTGGAGGCCAAGCGTAAAGAGAAACAAACATTACAATTAAACCAAAATTCAGTTTCTCAGTGATATGGTGGCCATTGTGTATGATTTTTACCGAGATTTTCTCACTCATTTGGGTAGAGTCATTGATAGGATATAAAAAAGGTTGTTTATGCAGTTGTTGGACCACATATACTACATAATGAGTATGTTCCTGCAGAAACTCTTGCCACACTAAACTAATCCCTTCCTATCACAAATATGGGTGGAATAGAATTCTCTACAAATAAAGCCAAGGAATTCCAAGACGTATGCTTCTCAATCTTCTAGTAAAAATTTAAATGGTCATTAGTTGATAATATTAGATGGTAGTCACATTTATTGACTAGAACTGTTGCAATAAATTTTGGTCCCCACAAAATTATATTTCCATGGCTTGCAAATTACCCACAAAATTTTAATTGAAAAAAAATCGAGGTAAGGCAAATTCCATTTCATTCATTCTGCAAGACAATAATGACGAACGCCTTCGGGAATCAAAAGTTATTATTTTGGCATTCAGTTCTTGAAGTTGATTTCTTCCATTTCAAAGTCTGTTAAAAATAATAAATATGCATGTTAGAGGTTTGGAAGTGATCCATAAGTTGTTGTGGATATTCCATTGGCTAGTTCGTCACAATAGATCTAATAATATTATATTAAAAATATGAGATTCTACACTATTACAGTTTTATTTAATTTATAGATCTGTAAAATTAACTCTAATTAGTGAATGAATGTAAAAGTAAATCAAGAAGAAAAGTAGAGAATGAAAAAATAAGCTAACACACACATAATACACAAGATATGCTCTTTGGGAAACCCTTTCGGGAGAAAACCCAGCTGGAAGGTGAGGTCGCTTTTCTCTCTTTCTCTGTCTGGAAATATGGCTGCAGATACAAAGAAGTAGTGTCTGTGGCCCATGGGCTACTATAGTGCACATATCCTCTTTGTGTGCTCTAACTCCTATCTCTCATGGCTATCTTTGCTCAACTACGGAACAAAATGCTCTCGAAAGAAAAAAATGCCTCTTCCTCCTAGCCACCCAGTTATAACACAACTCAATAGCCTACTAGTGGTTAATTTTGACTACATCAACTCTTAACTAAAGTTACAAATTAGAGTCTTCTAGAGTATTTTACATCACAAACACATGGCTAGCCCATTTTACATGAATAATAGGGGTTGACATGGCATCCTCCCAAACTATAGTTGTGAAAACAGGAAGGTCAACTTCTAAGTGGCATAACTTTTTCATACAGACTCCGATTGACGCAATTTTTACTCTGTTAGAAAGCTTTCTGTGTGTAGAATAACATGTAAAGCTATGGTGCTTTAGAAGAAAATTTTTACCCCCAAAACTATCTCGGAAGGTTTCAGACCCCGTCTTGCCAAACTTGGTCCCGTGAGTAAAAACGGTCTCGTGAACTGATTCCTCCACTTTTTCCACTCCAAATGCATCTAGATGGATGACAAACAATATAATGATCCAATTCGGATCACACCTCCCCATTTTGGGAGGCTTTTGGTCCCCAAAAGGGTTTACTAAATGAGGTGAGGAAAGTTTTCCTCCACCTTCTCTCTGGTGTACTATTTAGCTTTTCATAGAAGTTGTCCCTTCAACCTAATCTGACAAAGGTCTTGATGCCCTTGTCTTGTAGTTCTGGACCTCTTCTACAAAATTGTATTTTCTGTCAACTTTGCCTGAGCATCTGGTGCCAAATCCTCCACAGAAGGTAGGGTCTATTTCTCTTCCTCATCTAGCATGGAAGGCTCATAGAGTTTCAAATTGTTTACATTTACAATTGAGTAATGCACATATATGGTGGTAAATTGAGTCGATATGCATTATCACCCACCTTTTCCAGTATCTCAAAGGGGCCATACCTTAGAGCCTTGATTTTCTTACCAGGCCCCTGCAACCTATCCTTGTTCAAATGTAGCCATACTTTGTCTCCCACCTTGAATGATTTCTCTATTTTTTGCTGATCATGTGTGTCCTTATACTTCACTTGCAACTTTTGCAAGTGTTTCCTGTACTTGTAGATGGATCTTCCTAATCTTCTCTATAAAATTTTCAGCCCTTAAAGCATCTCCTGTAAGGTCTTCCTTCACTCCTCCTTGCTGCCCATATGCGATATCCATAGGTGAATATGGAAAATATCCAAAACAAGTTTCAAATGGGGAATTTCCTGTAGAAGTGTGGCATGCTCTATTATAATAATGTTGTATACATACCAAATTTTCATTGTAGTTCTTTAGCTGCTTTTGGTTGTAACCCCTCAGAAGCTGCACCAAATTCCTATTAACTACTTATGTCTACCCATCTGTCTGTGGATAGAATGTTGTAGATATCTTCAACTTTGTGTCCATATTCTCCCACAATGTAGCTCAGAATGCACTAAGAAATCTTATATCCCTGTCTTGCTATCCCAAATTGTGCCCAGAGCTATCCAAAGAACAATTTTGTCACCTCTTGTCCATTGATGGTCCTTTTATAGGGCATCAAAACACACATCTTGCTAAACCTATCAACTACCACAAACAGGTAGTTATGTCCCTTCCTGGTTGTCGATAAAACGCCCACAAAGTACATGGAAATGATTTCCCAAGGACAAGTAGGTACATGTAAGGGATGATACTGGCCTTGTTTCCTGTTGCTAGACTTGCTAGTACAACAAAGCATGCATCCTATTATGAGCCTAGCTATCTGCTCTTGCATCTTTGGCCAATACACATACCTCTACAAGTTAGCCATGGTCTTCCCTACACCAAAGTTCCCTGCAACCTTGGAGGTGCGAGCCTTTCTAATCAGCTGCAATGCTCACCTTTAGGAACACATAACTTATCCAGCCTATAGATTAATCCATCTTGGAGATGGTATTCAACTGTGTTGTTGCCATCATGTACATGACTTTGAATCTGCAACTATTGTTACACCTCCTCAAAGTCCTCATCTTCTGAATATGCCTCTCTGTATGTATCATGGGCGAATAGCTCCATGTGCATAAGAGTCCCAAAATTTGTAATCTTTTATGTGGGTGGCCTTGAAATCATATCGACCAACTTGTTTGTGTTTTCTTTCTTATAATTGATCACCAAATAAAACTGCTGTAAAAATCCCATCCACCTGTAGTGTCTGGTATGCTGTAGCTTATTATGGGCCTGCAGATACTATAATGACTGGTTATCTATGTGGATTATTGTCTTATTTCCCATCAGATAGTGCTTCCACTTCTTCACATCTTGCACCATGGAATAGAGCTCCTTTTCGTAGGTAGGGTAGTTAATAACTACCCCATGAAATACTACGGAATGGTAGTAAACAGGCCTTCCTCCTTGCATCAAGACAACTCCCATAGCATACCCACTCGCATCTGTCTCTACTTCAAAGGATCATTTCAAGTTTGGTAATGCTAGAACTGGTGCTTCACTGATCTTCTTCTTTAACTCATCAAAAGCCTTTTGCTGTCCTTTTCCAAACTAGAAACTCTTTCCATTTACAGTTGTTATGGCATGGAGTGGTGCTTCTTCCGTTGAAAACAAGGCTATGAATTTCGTTAGGTATTGTGCTGGTCTAATGAAACTCCTAGCCTCAGTAACGTTAGTAGGCACTAGACATTTCATGATGGCCTCCATCTTGGAAGTATCTCTCTTTAATTCTCCTCCACCAATCACATATCCTAAATACACCAAGCAATGTTGCCCAAACTCACACTTCTTGAGATTTTCTAGCAGCTGGTGCTTCTTCAATGTTTCCAACACCCGTGTCAAATGTGAAATATGCTCCTCCCAGGTATAACTATATAGTCATATATCATCCAAATAGACAATAACAAATGAATCTATAAAAGGGCACAATACATCATTCATTAATCTCATAAATGTAGCTAGTGCATTACATAGGCCAAATGACATAACTAACCACTCATACAAACCTTGCCTGGTTTTGAAGGCAGTCTTCCATGTATCTTCTTATTTGACTTGAATTTAGTGATATCCAGACTTCAAGTCCAGCTTGGTGAAATACTTTGCTTGTTGTAACTGATCTAGTAGATCATCTATCCTAGGTAGGGGGTATCTATCCTTCAACGTGATTTTATTCAACACCTTGTAGTCTATACACATCCACCAAGTCCCATCCTTCTTTGGGACAATGATGATGGGTGACCCACATGCTGATGTAATCGGTCTAATGACACCCTATTCCAGAAGTTGCTACAACTGTTTCTTCACCTCAATTTCTTTTATAACAGATTGCGTGTATAACCCAATATTTGACAATGTGGAGTTTGGCAATAACTGGATCTCGTGCTCCACTTCTCTCTTAGGGGGTAGCCCTTTAGGCTCTCAAAACACGTCCTTGTATGCATGTAACAACTCCTCCAATTGATATTTTTTTTTCTTAGTACGCCCCTTTAGAGATTCCTTGCCTCTTATTGACTCATTACAGACTCATTTTCTCTTAAAAACAATAAAACATACTTTTTGTTGGAATTGATGAATTTATTGGCTTGGTTGGCACTTACTAGTGAAATTTTCGACTTGCCTTTGTGTGTTGATGATGAATGATTTTCCATCCTTGATGAGCCAACACTGGTTATATCTCCTCATGAATATTGCATCACGCATGTACATTTATGGACTCCCAATGTTGACTCCACATACATCATGGGGAACCACATCCAGATCTACTTCATCCATAAAATCGACAATAATAGAAAATCTAATTTTACATTATTTTGTTACCTTCAACTCTGCATCCTTATGTACCCATCCTAGTGGATATGGGTTTGGCTAATTACGAACTTCCAACCCCAACTTCTTGACCAAATCTATTGCAATGAGATTTTACCTACGATCCTGAGTCAAATAGAGCATCAATCTTCGTCTTATTGACCTGTATCTTTACATTGAAGAGTTGGTCATTTCTTTCTCTTCTTGATGCTGAAGGCTACTTAGATTCACCTCCATCTGCACTTATGTACAGACGTTATTCTCATCCAAGTCTGAGCTTCTTTCAACTTGGTTGCTCGAATCAGTGGCCATGATATTATTCTTCTTATTCTTTGGGTTTGGCTCTGGATGTAACTTCCATCATTTCTCCTCTGTATGGCCATCAATGTCGCAGCGGTTGCAGTGGTTTCTAGGATCTTTGCACTGGTGTGCTGTGGCTACTATATTTTTATATTTCCCCCTTTTTTCTTCTTCTTCCCCTGCTTGAAAGCGTCTTGTTTCTCCTTTTTATTCGATCCACTTGATTGTGCTATTTTGAGGCCTATGTTCTCAAGGTACTGTGCCTATACACAAGCCTCATCCACCATTTTGTGCTTGAAAAACATCACTTGCTCATCCAGATGGCGATGCAGACCCCCCAAATACTTGAGGAGTACATCTGGGTTCTTTGGAGAGATACCCAGCATTATAGCCATCTTTCTGAATTTTGTGGTGTACTCCTGCATGTTTTGGCCTATATTTTTCCTAAAGTAATGCCACCAACTTAATGAGGGTTTTGAAATCCTCCCACTTAGTTTATGGAGGTTCTCCCTCCAACCTCAGGGTTTCCGTGTGGCTCTCCCACCAAATCAGCTCATGGCCCTCCAATTTCAGTCGCGTGAATGAGATCTTATTCCCTTCCTCAATTTGATGGACATTGAAATAAACTTCCAGTTGTTGCAACCCATGTTTCAGCTTCAAAGTGTCGATCTTTCCATGGTATGATTTGATATATACTTTTTCTTCCACTTTAAACAGGGATTGGTTAACGACACTCAAACTGGGTTGATCTTTTATGGGTTCTTTCTTTGGTGGGTTATCTGTGTCTTCCCGATCTCCCGATCCTCCTTTTGATTTTTCCTCTGCATTCGAATCCCCTTCTACAAATATCCCCAGCTTATTTCTTAGGGTCTCCATGAGGAGGTTTACATTGTGGTTTATATCTGCGACTTGTTCTTCAAGCCACAAAAGCCTCACATCTGCAGGATCATGAGGTTAACTTATACATTCGTCGCCCATGATTACGGTTTTATGATTTTCAGCCTCGTTGATCTAGATCCTTGAAATCTCCATAAAATACCCAAAGAAACATTCTTTGATACCAAATGATCCATAAAATTTTGTGGATATTCCACTGGACATTTCGTCACAACAGATATGATAATATTATGTTAAAAATTTGAGATTCTACACTATTACAATTTTATTTAATTTCTAGATATGTAAAATTAACTGTAATTAGTGTATGCATGTAAACATAAATCAAGAAGAAAAGTAGAGAACGACAAAATAATATCACACACACATAATACACAAGATATGCTCTATTGGAAACCCTTTTGGGAGAAAACCTAGCTGGAAGGTGAGGGCGCTTCACTTTCTTTCTCTATCTGGAAATATGGCTGCAGATACAAAGAAGTAATGTCTGTGGCTCATGGGATGTTACAGTGCACATATCCTTTCTTTTTTCTCTACCTCCTATCTATCATGGCTATCTTTGCTTAACGATGGAACAAAATTCTCCCGAAAGAAAAAAATGACTCGTCATCCTAGTGGCCTGGTTATAACACAACCTGATAGCCTACTAGTGGTTTATTTTGACTACATCAACTCTTAACTAGAGTTACAAAGTAGACTATTCTAGAGTATTTTACATCAAAAAAACATGGCTAGCCCCTTTTCCATGAATAATAGGGGCTGATGCAACATCCTCCTGAACTATAGGTGTGAAAATAGGAAGGTCGACTTCTGAGTGGCATAACTTTTGCATATGGACTCCAATTGACATGATTCTTGTGTCATTGGAAAGCTCTGTGTGTGTAGAATAGCATGAAAATGTGATGCACTTAGGTGGTAAATTTTTATCCCTAAAAAGCATCATTTGATGATTCAAAATGCTCATGGAAGGTATCAAATGTTGTTTTTCCAAACTAGGTCTTGCCAGTAAAAACATTACCATGAGCTCATTCCTCCACTTTTTCCACTCCAAATGCATCAAGATGGATGACAAACAATATAATGATCCAATTCAGATAAGACAATATCAGAAGTATGGAGTTTGGGCAATGGAGACGAGTGAAATAGATCATGACACAAATGGAATATGACAGAAATAGATGGAATTTTGACATGGTCATCCCATGCCATATGTGAAACAGGAGGGCCTAGAATATGTCCTTTGTAAAAATTAACTCTACTACAAAAAAATTTACACTGTCCTCTATCTAGGAAAAATCCAAATTGATATTGCAGAAAGACCTCACAGAATTTTAGGGACATCAAAATCCTAATGTAATTATTTGGAGATTAACTGTCAAGCCCATGAAACACTATTGAGAAAACATGATACTAGGATTCTAAGAGTCTTAGCTCCACAAACTAAATCACAGATTCTAAGAGTCTTAGGTCCACAAACTAAATCACTGGTTCTGAAAGGGAATTTTTTGTTTTCTATATGGTTATCACTTCATAAATAGTAACAAAATAAAATCTTGAGGTAGAGTATGACCTAAATGAGATTGAGATGCAAAAACTCTTGCATGCAAGGGTAGAAATCTACTATGGCAGTGGAAGTGATAGGCACTTAAGAGAGTATATATGCAACCGATTCTTCAGTCCCACCAATTGATAAGGTAGAGATCATGAGGCTTGGAACCAAAGCTCCAAATGTTGACTCCATCGATAATCTATCTCAAATTATGGCCCATTCAAAGTCTTTTCTAGCTATTACCAGGTTGGATTGAGATCAAGATTTTCCAACTGTATGTTTTGGTATTTTAGAAATGTAGGCAGGTAAGAGTTATGTGGCAATTTTGGAATTGATCCATTTACCCCTAGCAAGATGGATGCCCCTAATTTCCATAACAATCTCTTATTATTTTTCGCTATATGGTCATCTTCGTTGTAAGTTAAGTGAGTCTTTTGGTTTAATGGGTAAGTATATGGTTGCACTTCAACATTTCCCACCCAACTCACAGGGCACATACCTCATGAAATTGGGGTCTCCATTCATGTAAGCCCTGGTAAATTAAATGTAAAGTTAAATATTTCTTACTTTTTTCAGAGGCATTAATTTATGTATTCCAAAGTAGGAAACATTTAGATCACATAACATATCATATCTCTGTTCTTCTATGTTGGTGTTCCCTTTGCAACATTTAGAGCAATAGCTAGTTAAAGATCATACATATAAAGGTCTAGGACTACTGTGAAAACCAACCATTTTTCTAGAAGGTGATATTTGTATTTCACTTTTTATTACTTGGACAATAAAGATGGTGTTTTTGGACAGTGTTGTAGTTGCTACAACCACCCTCCAAAATGTTTCCCATGCCTTGATTTTGGAGCCTCCCTTCTATCCATAGGAGTTTATCATTTATTGATGTCAAGTATTCATGTTATGTTAAAGAATTATCTTTGATACAATGCTTGTGATGTGTTATTTTGATCTCGGTTTGATAACTTTGAGACACAAGCTATATCTTGACTTGACTTTGCAGCATTGTCGGTCTTCCCTCCAGAAACTATGCAATCTTGGAAGGCAGACCAACCTTGTGAATATGAATTGCATAATCCAGATAGGAAGGCCAACCCTTGAGGTCCAAAACTGCACAATTCTGGGAGACAACCCGACCTTGAGCTCAAAAATTATGCAAATCTTCCCTTGAGCTCATAAAGTACGCAATTCACTGAGTCAAGGAGTTTCCCAGTCCCTTGTGGTCGATAATTGCATAATCCTTCTTGGTAGTGTGAATGGCTAGTTTCCCAAAAAAGGAAAAAAAGAAAAAATAAAAAGGAAATCCCTAGAAAGCAGGGAGTAATTAATTAGTTTCCTGAAGGATGACACAAGTTGTTATTTTTGGAATTTTCGCCAAGTGTCACTTTTTCCTTGATTTTAGGCATGTGCGTCACAAACGCTAACCAGGCTAGATCTATATAATAAAAAACCTTAGATATTATTTTCACATTTGATATTGGAGCTATATCCTTCCCAAGGAGATCAAGTATCCTTCGGTGGAGTTTGCAGCGCTTTACTGGGTGAGTTTTTCTTTTGTCATTTTTCGGTTGATTTTTGTCATTTCGCTTCCCCGAGTGTTGTTTTTCTTGTTTATTTTCATGGTTTCTAGTATTTTAACTTATATTAGTTTATACAAGTGTTGGTTCAGTCTATCATTTTTGTTTATAAGTGTCACATCAATTTTCTTTTTTTTCCCATTAGTGGTTGTCATTTCGGCTACTCCCTGCGCATGTTTGTTTCTCCTTTTGCATGTTGAGCTTCTGCACTTCATCTTAATTGATCTATATTTCCTTAGTGATATTTACACTCTAACTTAAACTATCACTTAGATCTGTCATGCTCCCATCCCCTTTCTTGGCAGATGTTCCCTTTACTTTGGCAGCGACTGCCTTGCTCAAATGGGCATTATGCAGTCCAAGCCTCAAGCCTTGTGCTTGGCCTCTGAGACTACGCAATGCGTAGTCCATGTCTTTCCAAATTGTGCATTGTTCAATTCCAGGGCTCAAGCCTCACCCTTCGCCACTAAGACTGTGCAATGCGTAGTATCTCCCTTAGTCTACCCAGGTTGAGACTGCACATTGCACAATCTCAAGCATCAAGCTATTCCCCTGACTACTGAGACTATGAAATGCACAGTTCTTGAAGCTAGTCCCTGCCCCCATTTAAGGAATTGTGTAATTTTTCTCGTCAGTGTTGTGGTTGCTACCTTGATCTTGCTTTGTGAGTCATTTTGTTGAAGCTAATTCATGTTTTCCATGAGTGCATTTACCTCCTACAAGTATTCCAGTCGTTGAGCACTTCCCTTGATTAGTCACTATTATCATGCCACCCAAGAGATATGCCTCAAAGGAAACTACAAAAAGCAGCACCGGGGAGGCAGTTGAGAGTAGTCTAGTTAACTTTCCAATTCATCAGATACTTAATTGTTTATAGAAAAGGAGTCAGACGTCACATGTCACAAAGCGAATGACACATTCTCCACAAGAAGCTTCAAAGCAGATCTTGAATACTGGTAGGTGTATATCAATGTCCAAAGGTCAGGGTTACACAAGATTGCATGCAGGTACCCAAAATTCCCATGTGCATACATTGTCAACTGGATAATATATCATTTAGATTCCAAGACTATGAATCCTAGCAGTTCTAGCGAATAAAGGCTTGCCTCTTTTTTGGAAATGGATTACCATCTTATGTATCATTTTACGTAGACGGAATCCCTCATGGATTCATACTTCTATGCAACCACTAGCTACTTGAGCATAAAGGAGGTTGTCAAAGGTTGGGTGAAAGAGCCAACAAAGTTTTGTTAGACACCCACCAAAACCTAGAAGACAAAATCTCTCAGGAAGGCTTATCAATACTTTATAGTTTTATGTTGCAGGGTCTATGGTCAGAAGAATACTAAGACTTTCCCTGAAGGTTGGGCGTTCTTGTTGAATTAGATTGTGAATGAAGGAAAACCATTCAACTGGTCAGACTGGTTGACTCAATAGTTGAATATCCATGTAGCTAATTCCCAAAATCCTCTCAAGGGAAAGAAAGACATATTCTACATGTCTTCCTATCTATTGGATGTAATATGTACTCAGAATTCATTTCCTGGCATGAATTGGACGTGGACACCAAGAGAGCCTATCGTGCACATTTACTACAAACTATTTTCTAAGTGCAACCACAAAGGAGTAATGGAAAAGAGCAACAATTAAAAAATTAAAAAGAGTAAGATGGCAAACTATTGTAATCTTATTAGATATGTTGTTTGAATGCTTGATCAGTGAAGTGTCTATGTGAACATGAAGTAATTGTGCCTTCATAATATTTTGTTACCTCCCAACAATCTTGAGCGATAGTAAGCACATTTTTGGAGAGGCCATATGCACATTGATTTATATCCCTATATATATGATGGCAAGAGAAGAATGAGAACATTTTTTTCAATTGCATAACCTCACTTAGAATATGATATAAAATAAAATTCTTGCAAGATTGTGAACCGTTCAACCAATTGACCACAAGTTTTGAATTTACATAAATTTGTAGATGTAAAATACCCTGTTCTCAATCAAAAGCAAGTAGGTTTCAGCATGAAACAAGTTCAAAATAATTATTCATTCCAACACCCAAACCCACAAAGACATGAAAATAGGTGTCATTTGAGAGAAATGGAATAAAATCACCCCCATTGTTGCTACCTGAATCAACCAAGGCACCTTCAACATATGCCCATAGTTTTTACCTGTCCGGATGTTTAGCAAAATTTTCATGAACCTCCGAGAATTTTTATCTTTAGGAAAGTGGCTAAGGATAGCCATTACTTCAACAACTATAGTCCTTGGAGAAGAAACTTGGTCTTAAAAGATAGCTTTGTTCTGACCAATCCAAATGGCCCAACAAATGATTAATGGAAGAGTCGTATAAGTACGAGAGGAAGTAAGATAAAGCCAATATTTCCACACATATTCAATATAAGGACCATGCTAGGGATCGATTTTAGCTTCCAAATATCTACAGTGATCCTATATTTGTCGATTGAAAGGGAAAGTCAGAAAAAGGTGGGGAATAGATTCTCCATCTGCCTAACAAAGTGCACACTAGCTAGGACTAATAAAATAACACCTTTGAAGTACCTCCCATGTTGGAAAATTCCCATTCATGATACAACACATAAAATTTGTTTCCTTTGCAGGGAATTTGGATTTCCAAACAATCTTGCACCACCATTGTGGAACATTGTGATGTCGTTTCGATGAAATAAATATATAACCATTTTTTGGAGAATATATCCCACTTTTTTCTCCAACCTATACTATTTCATCATCCCTATTTGTGATATGCAGATAACCATACTTTAATGGATTAATATAGTTATTCCAATTATCAATTAAAGGAGCGGGTATACCCAACTTGACCACGGATTTCTAGCCTTAACTCCAAATGGAAGAAGTAGTCGGGTTCGCAACCTGACCAAGATTTGAAATCCCATGATCATAAAGATAATAAATTAATGGGTATGGAAGGATATGTTCATGTTGAGAGCTATGCCATGGGTCAAGACCAAGATGAACCTAGAGACCTGATCCGACCCTCCAAACAAGACCACTGCAAATTGTTTCAAAAGTGCTTGATATGGCTCTCCAGATTACTAAGATGTTTTGTCGAGGTTTATCCGATTGAATCACCCAATCCTCCACTAAGAACAACGATATGTATTTATCAATAACAACTGAATTCCAAAGAATCTATGTAGTGAGAAGATGCCAACAATATTTTACTCCCAGAGTGTGTGAAAATAGGAATATTTTCTTTAGTCCCCATCCACCTAAGGAATTTGGTTTCGCTATTTTGTGCCATCCTACCAAGGGGAGGGTGGTCTCATAATTTGATACAAAACATAAAAATGTATAGGATACCCAACTTATATCCTCCAATACACCTTTAGGAATCCAAGCGAGGGATGACCAATATATAAGGATTTTTTTAGCATAGATTTGATTAAAACTAGTCGGCCAACCCGAGAGAGCCATATGTGATACCATATTTTGATTCACTTCTCTACTTTGGATATCAAACAACAAAAATCCATCATCCTATAAGTAATATTTTTTAGCAAGAAACCCAAATATTTGAGACCATCATCTATGTGAGAGATTTTCATTGGAGGAAGATATATGCCTTGCTAAATTTTTGCCTCTTCCAAATTTGAGACAAGTGTGGATTTATGAAAGTTAAGCAACATTATTGTGGCTTTCCAAAATAAAGAGAGAATGTTATTTAATACCACCACCTCATGTTGATATCCATTATGGAAAATGAGAATGTCATCCACAAATACAAGATGTGAAATTACCAGGGCCTAAGAAATTAAACACCCCCGAAATCCCCTTTAAGTTTTTCTTCCTAGAAGAGCATATTGAGGCCCTTAGTGACTAATAGAAATAGTAAAGGAGAGAGGGGGAACCCTTGGTGAAGGCCCCTCTAAGAATGAAAGGATGATAATTTACACCATTAATTAGTACAATGAAGGTTATCATTTGAATAGAACTCATGACCTATGTTATGAACTTAAGACAAAAACCCACATGAGTTAAAATAAGCCAGAGATAGATGCAACTTACCTGATCATAAGCCTTTGATAAATAAATTTTAAGATTTCCCCTTTGACATTCATCATATTTAAACTATGAAAACCTTCCTACGTTGCTTCATGACTCTGTCTGCCTTGGAGAAACCAAATTTATAGATGGAGGTAGAAAGAATCAGCTTGAGCAGAAGGGAAATCACCTTAGAGATGACTTTGTATATTGAATTGCATAATGAGATAAGCCTAAATCCATCAAAGGAGGTTTGGTAATCCAACTTAGGAATCATAGCAATGAATGTATAATCTAAAGCAGGGAGCATATGACAATTTATGTAAGATTCCTCCACCACGACCAATAAATCATTTCTCGCAATTTCATAAAGACCCAAAAAAATTCAATGCCCTAGCCATTTTGGCTAAGACTTTTTTCTTTTTGGAAGCTCAAGAGAATAAAATTTAATTGTTCCTCAGACACTTCAAGCATCATAATTATTATCTTCCTCATTTAGAAATGTAGGAAATGGGAGATTCGTGCAGATGATTTCAATAATTGTAGCCTCCTTTTAAGCTTTAAAGAGATTTTCAAAGTGTTTGACGCCCAACATGGCCAAATCTAAAAATGAAGAGACGTCCCTACCTGACTGGTCCTTTAGATACCAAATCGTGTTAGACATCTTACGACCTTTGGAAAATTCCTGTAATAATTTGATAATGTTATCCCCACATTCCAACCAAACAACTTGACTCTTCAACCTCCATTCTTCCTTTCGATTTTCTAGGATGGATTTCCTCCTTTTTCCTGATTGTAAGAGTAAATATCTAGATTTAGCAGAATCATATCCTTCTGCCTCTTGAGAGGAAATGACCTTAAGCTTGTGTTCAATCTATGTAAGTTCCAAGGATTCTGCCTATATCTTTGTTAAAGCCCACTCCTTTGTTTTCTATTACATTTTCTTAGGTTTTTCCACAAAATGTTTCCTGGCAGAGACTTTAGAGAGAGGTGAATAAATACACCACTTCTCTTGAATCATTTCAAAAAAGGAAGCCTCTTTCAACCAGGAGGAATTCATTCAAAAGGGGCTTGTCGACTTAAGGATGGAACCCTTGATTTCGAGGAAAATAGGGGAGTGATTTGAAATCCCCCCATGTCGATCCATTGCCTAATGGAGAAAAAAAGGTTGATGATAGCTTCAACTGCAACGTACCGATCCAATCTTTTGGAAATACAATCTAAAACCATCCCCTTGTTACGCCAAGTAGGATGAATCTTAAAGGGTTCCACATCATTAAGAGAGTGAATGAACAATTTATCAAGAAAAAAACACTCAATGGATGCCCCCTAGGATTCAGAGGCACCCAAATATATATTTAAATCACCCCTAATAATGTGAAAAGTCCAAGTTAGAAAAGATTTGCAAAATGATGAATCCTTATATTGTTTGTGATTTTGGATAGGGCGATATACATTAAGGAGGGAGAAGTAACACGATATCTCCTCTGAGAATATTTCAATATCAAGGCCTACCTCCATACTCCATGTGTTCAAGAATATGAAGCTACGATTTAACCAACCCACCACCAAACACCCCGAGTGCCCTGCTGCATTAATGCTCTGGAAACTCCACCCCTACAAATGTTTATCAAGAAACTGAACAGTAGATGCTAGAAGACATAGGGTCTCTTGGAAGAAAATGACATTAGGAGACTCAGAAGCAATAATATGTTTTGATGTTAGTCATTTGTAGAGACTAGCTATTCCCCTACAATTAAAGGAGATGATTTTGATTAGGGCATATTAGAGGGGGTTACAATTTCTCTAAGAACCTCATGAGGCCTTGAAATTCGCTGCACCAACATTATAGGGGAGACCACCCGGTCCATACCTTAAAGCAGCTCCCTTTCCATTTGGAATGGTGGTTCAGACTGGTTTAACTAGGTCTAATTACTTTTTCACAATTTCCAATGGCTTATAGTATAACTTTCATCTACCAATGGAGAAGATACATCAGATCATCCCTCTAGCTTATCAGGCAAGAAAGTGATCCTTAAGATGATGTGGGGCTCAGCTATGCCACAACTGAATTTTGCCTCTTTGTGAAGAGGAATTTCAAGAATGTAGAATTAAATATATATGCAAAATTATTCTAAAATGCAAGTAAAAGGAACTAAATCCTAATCCTATCTCAATTAGGAAGATATAGATCTAACCCAAACGAGAGCAAGATATTTAAATAATTGGGATTTAAATATGTCTGGCTTATAATGAATATCAAGTTAACAAAGTAATTCAATTAACTGACATTATGAGTATAAATCACATCCTATTAAGAGACCTCTTGACTGAAATAATCAACCAACAACATTTAGGAAATAGTTCACAAAATTATATTTATTGTTAAATCAATAATTTGAATAATTAATAATAATATGAGGAAATAGTTCACAACATATCATTATTTGTTAAATCGATATTAAAAGATAGATTTCTAAGTAAATAGTTACTCAGAAATCAAAATTCAACCCATAAGAGCAGAGATAAATAATAACATAAAATTGAGACAAATTACTCATATTGACAAAATTGCACAAGTATGAATAATATGACACATTTATACCATCATAAAATGAAACTAGTATTTAAAACAATCGTATTATAAATACCAAATTATTGAATCAGTTTCCCTGGCTCTGGTCTCCAACAGTCTTCTACAATGCTTGAACTTCTGTTGTTGAAACAAGAGTTGTAGTAGTGCAAGCTCTGCCCATCATACATAATTCAGAATGCAAAAGATAAATCCTCAATAATCCCCCAGATATGAGATTTCTCTCCTCTCAACTACAACTCTAAATCCTCATTACCATAGTGCTTTTAGGAATTCTAGAATTGCAGAGAAGAGAAGTCCTTATTACAATCTACAATCTCCTATTTATAATATTTACAAAAGAATTCTCAACAAGAAAGTTTGTTGAATAATAAATCTACTCCATCAATTTTCATTGGCTCCAAATTCCATTGTTCTATTGCTGGAGCATTCTTATTGATTGAGATCATGTTTTCCTCATATCTTCAACTGTTTTCCTACAAAAAGAAAACAAAACTAAATTAAAATAGTAAAATAAAATCAAAATACCAAATTTGGAATTGAAATAAATCTAATCAAAACTTAATTAAATAATTAAAATAAAAGAAATATGAGATTTCTATTGATGTCTGTAAAGATTTAATTGGTCAAGGGGAACATAGATGAATGGATCTGAACTAAAAAGAAGCTGTGGGCAAATGAGAACGCAGAAAATTAAACTCAGAAATTAGTTTTGTTATAAAATTCAGAGCTTGATATTCTGCTGGATTTTAGGCCCAATAAATAATCAAATATGGAAATAAAACTACTTCAGAAATATTCTCCATTATTTTTTCTTTCCAATGAGCCATCCTGTGCTTCAATTGGCCAAGTAAAATTCTATTTATGAGCTTCCAAATTTGGTATATTAAAAATTGCGAGAATTCTGGAATTTCTGCTGCGTGGGCTAAAAATCAAATTTTCTTAAATTAGATTATAGTTATTAATATATTTAATTCTGATTAATTTTAATTATGATATTAATCTAAATTATTTACAGATTTAATTAAAAACATAATTAAATAAATTTTAAAAACTAATTAAAATATAATTATATTATATTTATATTATAATATAATAATATTAATATAATATAATAATATTATAATATTTTAGCAAACCATTAGAATCAATCTTATTCAAACTAAAATTAAAAGCATAAAGTACATGTTTTGCGGCTAATGGGTTAATGGAGTCATAATGGATGGAGGATGAGTGGAGGGTGCGCTGGAGGTGTGGGAGGCATAAGGAGTTCAAACAAACAAAAAAATTTATATTAAAACTTTTTAACCGCTCATATAATTCTAAAACCGCAATCATAGTTTCAGAGTTTTAAAATATCGGAAAAAACACATGCTAATGAATTTCGTCGATATGACGATATTTCGGTGATTTCAGGATTTCAGTGATTTCTGGATTTCAGGATTTAAGAATTTTGGAAGGGAAGAGGTGATGTGAAGTGAGGCCCATGTGGATTAACCATCCTACAAATTGGACTACAGCCACTTTGCAATTTTGGGGTTTTGGGTTTGACAATTTGTTTCAAAATAACAAATTGGAGTAAATTACCAAGATCTCGAAACATTTCCAATTGAAGTACAATTTAGATGGGTCATTCTGTAGGACTGTTAGTGAAAAATGGAAAAATGTTAGTAAAAAATAGCTATGAATTCATATTTACAATGAGTGACTATTGAACTTAATTAGTTACAAAAATCGAAATATTATACATTTTTTCACATTTTTTTAGTCAAAGCGAGAAAATGATCAAACTTCAAAGAAGTGTCATTTACAAACTAGTTGATCAAATAAGGCGAAACATGTATCGATGGAAAATTAGTTAAAAATTGAATTCAACAAAGCAATCAAAATAGAAATCCGATGAAAATGAAAATGACAAAATTGTAAGACAATTAACTAAAATGAAAATCATAAAAGATGTCGAGCCAAAAATTAATGGAAAGGGTCCCCATTATTTGAGTCAATAAGTAAAAAATGGGGGGGGGGGGGTGGTGGTGTTGGGTTTTCCCTAAAACAATGGCGACACATTGGGAATAACTTGTTATCTCTGGTAAAAGATAATGAAGTTTAATTTACCCAAAGGTTAAAAATAATGGAAATCACGAAACTGTCTAACGGTAAAATATTTCCATGTGTCCCACATAAATAAATTAAGTAATGTGAATTTGTAAAGATAAGTACTTAAAACAGAGTCAAGTAAAATTCATGAATCCAAATTTGGTAATTTTTTTCTTAAAACTACCTCATATAATAATAGAAGAAAGTAGAGATATGAGTCTTTGATAAAGCATATATCCATTTTATGATTGTCTCTGACATTGCTTTGCTGCCGTCGAGCCTGAACAGTACCCCGGTGAAGTTGTATTTTATGCCATACAAGGCTAGTCCCGCTGCCAGCGAGTGTCCATAGCCCCAATAGGCTTACTTGTATTTCCCATGCTTCCTCTTTTAATCACTCTTTTGATAAGTGCATTTGCAAGCTTTTAGTTTATGATGTATTTGAGTGAAAGAGGTGGGATGGTAACAAATATTTATGTTTAATGGATATAATAATTTCATAATGTTTACTCCAAATTCTTTCCCTAGAACTATTAATCAGAGGCTTTTATGTGGAGGGGTGGGAGGGATTCATTGTATTGAACTCAAATCAGTTCTTTCCTTGAAAAAAAACAAACTCCATCACTTAGTAAGGATGTATGTTCCTCCATGAAAAAGATTTAAAGCAAGAGGGCTTTATGGTTGCATAAAAATATGTCTTTAAGGATAAATGAAATTCACTGAAATGGATAGAGTTAAGATATTTCCCATGTATGCTAATTATTTTCAGGCGAGGAAAAACATTTCACATAAATCATCGCAGAGTCACCAAAATGAAATCAAAACTAAAAGAAAAAGGAAAAGAATTCTTAAACTAAAGTAAGAAAATAAATCAACAAACAAAAATAAAATTGAAGAAAGAAAAAACTGAAAGAAAAATCCAATTTTAAAAGATAAACTCCAATAAGACTACTTATACAAATGTCTCAAAAAAAGAGATGCAAGAAAATAAGCATATGTACGTTCCTTCTAATGTTGAGATTTTTTTTTTGTTTTCTGCAGAGTTATGACAAATGATGCTCTCAAAATGTAGAAGTTGAGTAGCAGTGATGATTGATAATATGCTAAATGAGAAGTCTCTCTATTTGCCGCAAACTTTCTTGTTTCGAAGAAAAAAACGGAAAAAAGCATCTCAACCATTTTATAATAAAAGTAATTCTTAGAGAAATAGACTAAAGGTTTTAGAAACTCCCCAATTTAACTGACTTGATGAGGATCATTACTGCTTCTTTCAAGAATCTCAAAGAAAGCTGAACAAAAGAGAATGAACTTCAACACTGATCTGGTAGGGGTGTGAAAGGTTTATGAAGACCTGTAAAAACAAAGTTTAAGATCAGAAAAAACTAAAGATGACGCTAAAAAAAAATTAAAGTAATGAAAATAAATGAAAGTGGGAACATGAAACTTACCATTGTTGGCATTATGATGTATGTGTTGTACTTGATGGCAACCCACTTATAGCAGAACAACTCACTTGTATATGGTAACTAGATGAATCTATAGAAGAGATATTAGATGTGAGAGAATGCATGACGGTAGTGTTTACATATGTGATGAAATGCAGGGCATCTTTAAGGAATCAGTTCAGAAGGTAACTCACTCAGATGAAAGATCACAGTATACCAATTTAACAGCACAGAGTTACAGATCAGACTGCACAGAATGAAGAAAGAGAGGTATACGCAAGTTGACCATTGGCCAAGCCACATATACACGCGGGTTCACTATATACAAGTTGCGTATATGTACACACGCACTTTCACAAAAGGAAAAGCGCGTATACCTTGGAAAACTAAGTTTTTGGTCCGAAGTATTTGGTCCATGGTATTTGGTCCGAGGTATTGACCCTAGGTATTTGATCCAAGGTATTGGTCCTAAGTGGTTTGGTCCATGGTATTGAGAAAGGCCTAAAAATATAAAAGGACGAGAAGATCATTAGGCCAAGACACACAAGCATTGAATATCTGATGAAGTGTGAGATCTAATATGCAAGTTATTGGATTATGGTGCTGTGCTCGATCTAAACCAAGGATGAACCTTAGCGTTTCATGAAAGATAAGATCTAATGTTGTATTAGGATCTTAAGGGTTGAAGTGAATTATCTTTATGTGGTTTGTTCATGTATCTGAATATCTGGCGCATGTTGTAGTATGTAAATATGATGATCTAGGTATGACTGAAGTCTGGAATAGTTTTTATGTTTAAATCATCATTTACAGATCTATACGCAGGTTCACTTTATAAAAGTAGCATATACACACTGGTTCTGCATATCTAAGCAGCGTATACATCATAAAGTTGATTTGCAGATCTGTACGTTGGTTTGCATTGAGGAAAGCGCGTATGCACGCAGGTTCGACACATGGAAGCAATGTATACCTTATAAAATATGTTTTAGTTGCTTCTGTTGCTGTTGCAGTGTTCTGGGTTTGGCTTGGGTTCTGCTTACTGTATTCTGGTGACGGTATTATGAATGATCATATTGACGGGTTGTCAAAGTGATTGATTGATTCGGTTGTGGTTGGTTCGAAAGGTGATTGGTTGATGCAGATATATTTGATATAATGTTGTTGATGGATCCAGTCTGAAAATTTATGAAACGTGGTCCCTGGAAGAAAAAAGAGAAGGTCGTAGCCTTTTGTAGGTTGGCGCCTACGTACTAGTAAACACATTAGCTAGTACAAGAGCTAGGGGTTGTAGCTCCCTTCCAGTAGAAGCTAGAGAATGAGAGAAGGTTGTAGCCTTCTGTAGGTAGAAGCCTGCGTACTGGTATAAGACTGCACCAGCACAAAAATTGTAAATAGAATTTTCTTATTAAAAGAAGATAGAGACGATTGCAGTAGGTGGTTTTCACCCACATTGGGTTTCCACCTTATATCTTGGTGTTCGTGTGTGTTGCTTATGTGTGATGCTTTGATCTGTTTTTACAACATTGTCTAACGAATTCCTGATATATTGATTAAAGTTCAATACATGATAATTTGGGTAAATCAAAAGATCTCTGCATATACGCTGGTTGCATTAAGTACAGCCGCGTATACACGCTAGTTCACTCAGTTGAAGTAGCATATACAAATCCGTTTTGAAAATTAAATTATTGATCTGATAATACTGATTCACCCCCCCTCTTAGTATTATTTCCAACAATTGGTATCAGAGCAGGTCGTTCAGAAGAAGCTTGATCGCTTGAAGGAAGATCCATCATCATGAGTAATCAAGAAAGCGAGGGATCCATCAGACCGCCAATTTTTGACGGAAGCAACTTTGTTTATTGGAAGGTAAGAACCACAACCTATCTTCAATCTCTTGGAACAGATGTCTGGGAAATCGTGGAAGGAGGATATACATTTCCATCGGAAATTCCTACAGATACGGCAGGTAAAAATCAATATGAAACCAATGCCAAGGCTGTCAATACATTATTGGGAAGTCTGTCACAATCAGAGTTTGTCAAAGTTGTGCAACTCAAATCCACCAAAGAAATATGGGACAAAATCGTTCTAAGCTACGAAGGAGATTCTTAGGTAGAACATGCTAAACTGCAAACTCTCAGAATTCAATATGAAACTCTCAAGATGCACAATGATGAAAGTATAGCTAGTTACTTCTTACGTATAGATGAGATTGTTAATTGCATGAATAATTTGGGTGAAGAGATAAAGGAAGTTACTTTAGTTGAAAAAGTTTTAAGATCCTTGTCTGCTAAGTTTGAATCAAAAGTATCTGCCATAGAAGAAAAGCAGGATCTACAGACTATTACTATGACACAGCTGCACGGAATCTTAATTGCCTTTGAGATGAGAAAAGGAGGTCCATCAGATATGAGAGAAGCCACATTTAAAGCTTCAGCAAAAGGAAAAGAAGAACTCAATGAATCATGACATATTTAAGAAGAAGCAAACTTTGTCAAGAAACTTCAACGGGGTTCCAGAAGATTCAGAGGTAAACTACCTTTCAAATGTTTTGCCTGTGGTAGAGTCGGTCATTATGCTGCCAAATGTCTTCATAAAGATAAATATGATAAAGGAAGGAATCTGCAAAATGGAATAGAAAACAAAGTGTAAGTAAAAAGAGCTACTATACTCATGAAGATAGCGATGGTTTATCAAATAGTGATGAAGATGAAAACAGTAATGACTATAGACTTTTGATGGCTTATGAAGATGATGATTTTTTGGATGCTTTAGATGAAGATGACCTTTATGAATAAATCTCTAAACTCAAAATCTGTTTAGAAGAAAAGAATATGGTTATAGATACCTTGACATACCAACTTGCAGAAAGAGGAAAAAACAATGAAAAACTAGAATGTGAAATTGTGGGTCTAAGAAAGGATATTGAGAAAACAAAAGATCTCAATCTTAGATTTGCTAAAGGATCGGAAACCTTAAATGAAATTATCAAAGTGCAGCATTCTCCTCTGATAAAGACAGGTCTTGGATATACTGAATAAGCATCTCAATCACATAAGCCATCAACCTCCACTAAAAGCTATTTTGATGCAGCAAAGAGCAGTGAACAGTTTGACAATCGTCAGCAAAGGCATGAAGTAGATCACCAGGTAAATCAGGCTCAATTTACTTCAAGGATGAACAGAAGCCACAACCAACCTCAGGTAAATTGTACTCAATTTGCATAAAAGATGAATATCAATAGAAAGTACAATCACTAGGTCAGTAGATTCGATAATCGCAGGAACTTATTTAATGGTCAATGTTTCTCATGTCATAACTTTGGACATAACGCTGCTCAATGTGTTGCTTACAAAACCATCATGACTAGAGAAGCATGAAATCAAAGGAATGTGACAGGGATCAAGAAAATTTCCTATAACAACTTTTCTCTTCTTGAAAATGAAATAGAATGCTCAATCTGTAACAACTTTGGCCATGAAGAATCTGAATGCAGGAGTAAATTTCGGCAAATATCTCAAAAAGAGAAAACTCCATCAAATCCCAAAATATGGAGAAAGAAAGAACTACAAACAGAAATATGTGGTATAGCCTTGTATGCAGAACGACAAGAAAACCAGTGGACAGTGGATGCTCAAAACACATGACAGGTGACAGAGAAAAACTACACTCATATAATGCCTTAGAAAAGGAAAAGAGTGTCTCATTTTGAAATGACACTCTTGTTGTCATAAAAGGTAAAGTCTCTGTTTTCTTGAAAGAAAAAGTTAAAGCTGGAAATGTTATGTATGTTGATGGCTTAAAACATAACTTGTTGAGTGTGAGTCAAATGTGTGATCAAGGAAATGAAGTAGTGTTTTGATCAAATGGATGTGTTGTTCGTGAGCTTGATATAGGAGAAACCGTGATTAAAGGTACAAGAACTCCAAACAACCTATACATACTCAAGGGAGGACAACAACAGTGTTATCTAAGCAAAAATGATGAAAACTGGCTATGGCATAGAAGATTGGGACATATAAGCTTTTCTCAAATAAGAAAAGCATGCAGATTCCAGGCTATTCGAGATCTTCCATATATCAACATTCCTGAAAATACTATATGAAAATCATGTCAATTCGGTAAGCAAACCAGATCTCAATTCATCGAAAAGGAAGGATCAGCTAGTAAGCCTCTTGAACTTGTTCATACTGATTTATGTGGACCATCAAGGAAAAAGTCACCTCATGGAGAAGAATACTTTATATTGTTCATTGATGATTTTTCCAGAATGTGTTGGATAGGTCTTCTAAAGCATAAAGATGAAGCATTTGAAAAGTTCAAAGCCTTCAAAGCTTTGGTTGAAAATGAATCAGATCACAAAATCAAATGCCTTAGATCTGATCGAGGAGGGGAATTTACCTCGGATGAATTCTTTGACTTCTGTGAACAACATGGAATAAAAAGGTAGTTCTTCACCACAAGGACTCCTTAGCAAAATGGAGTGGTAGAAAGGATGAATAGAACTGTTCAACAAAAGGCTCATGCTATGCTAGATGAATTTGGAACTCTTGCAACCTTCTGGGGTGAAGATGCATTCACCACCATCACTATGCTCAACCAAGCAAATGTTCGGGTAAACAGTACTCAAACTCTGCATGAACTTTGGTATGGTAAAACTCCTATGGTAAAGTACTTCAAAGTTTTTGGAAGTAAATGTTACATCAAAAGGACTGATGAAAAACTTGGTAAGTTTGAACCTAGAGCAGATGAAGGTATTATTCTTTGCTACTCTTCCCGAAGTAAAGGATATAAATGTTATAACAAAATATTTGGGAAAATTATTGAAAGTATTGATGTTGTAGTTGATGAAGCATGCAAAAATCCAAAACAGATAAAAACCGAAGATCATGACAATGAAGAAGATGAGGATCATTTTTCCACATCAAATCACATTGATTCTGAAGAAGAAACCAATGAAGCACCAGAAGAAGAGATAACGATAGAAGAAAATACTCCGTCCAGGTATGTTCAGAAAAATAATCCAGAAACTCAAATTTTGGGGGAAAAAGGGGCAAGTGTGCAGAGAAGAAGAACTATTGTCGAAACCTCAAGCTATCTAGCCTTACTATCTTCCACTAAACCTCAAAATGTGAATGAAGCATGCAAAGATGAATGTTGGGTTAAGGCCATGAATGAAGAACTTGAGCAAATTGAAAAGAATAATACTTGGGAATTAGTTCCTAGACCTCATGATAAGAATATCATAGGAACTAAATGGATATTCAAAAACAAGATGAATGAAAATGGAGAATTTATTAGAAACAAGGCTAGACTTGTTTGCAAAGTATATGCTCAACAAGAAGGTATAGATTTTGAAGAAAATTTTGCACCTGTTGCTAGACTTGAAGCCATAAGAATGTTTCTTGCTCTTTCTAGTTTTCAGAAATTCAAAGTATGCCAAATGGATGTAAAATCTGCCTTTCTTAATGGAGACTTAGAAGAAGAAGTCTATATTGAACAACCAGAAGGATTCATTCTTGGAAATGATGCAAAACTTGTATGCAAACTCAGAAAAGCTCTCTATGGTCTAAAACAGGCTCCAAAAGCATGGTATTACCATCTTGACAAATATCTCCACCAATAACGTTTTTCAAAGGGGTCAACAGATAGCAATCTATATACAAAGATGGACACTGATAAATTGCTAATAATTGTTGTGTATGTTGATGATATCATTTTTGGTAGCAATGAATAATCCATGAGTCAAAATTTTGCCTTAGTAATGCAGCAAGAATTTGAAATATCCTTGCTTGGTGAGCTCACATACTTTCTTGGTCTACAAGTTCAGCAGAATAAAGATGGTATTTTTCTCTCACAAACCAAATATCTCAAACAGATCTTGAAAAAATACGGCATGGAAGATTCTAAACCAATATGTACCCCAATGGTAATAGGATGCAGTCTTAACTCAAATGATGAATCAACAACAGTACATCAACCAACTTATAGATCCATGATTGGCAGTCTGCTTTATCTAACAGGTACCCGACCGGACATCATGCACGCAGTAGGAATAGTTGGAAGATTCCAGCAAATCCTAAGGAAACACATCTTTAGGTAGTCAAAAGGATTTTCAAATATCTTCAAGAAACACAGAAATTTGGTTTATGGTATCCTAGAAATACAGATCTTACACTTCGTGCATATAGAGATGCAGATTGGGCAGGAAGTGTTGATGATAGAAAAAGCACTAGTGGTGGTGCATTCTATATGGTTTCCAGGTTAGTGTCTTGGTTCAGCAAGAAACAAAGTTTAATTTCATTATCTACAGCTGAAGCAGAACACGTGGTTGCTGCATCTTACTGCACACAACTACTTTGGATGATGCAAACCTTGCAAGACATTTAGATCACATGTACTCCACCTATCTCCATTCTATGTGATAATACAAGTGCCATCAGTATTTCAAAGAATCTATTCATGCACTCCAAGACCAAGCACATACCCATCAAATATCATTTTCTATGTGAACAAGTGCTTCAACAAAAGGTCAAACTGGAGTATGTTCCCTCGAAAGAATAGGTTGATGATATATTCACTAAACCACTGCCTAGAGAGACATTTGAATATCTCAGACAAAAGCTGAGAGTAGTTGCTGCATCATCCTGTTGTTAAATCCTAATTTCTTCAAAGAAAAGTGGTTATACATGAGTTTCATAAAGCGTAGTTGCATACATAAGTGGGTTTCTGTGGGCATAGTCACATATACTCTGGTTTGAAGGGAAACAGTGGGCCAGACTCAAAAAAAAGGGGGGGGTCTACCATGGTTCTGTCAATTATCTGCTTTGTTTGATGATGGTTTCACTCTGCTGATAACACGTGGAAATATACTGGTTCTCATAAAGTTGTTGATAACTTGATGAATCTTTGATTGATGATGATGCTTTTATATCTCTTACTGACATATGCAATGATCAGATCTGACAGTGAACAGGTGGAATAGGTTCAGGGGGAGAACATGGTTGATGATAGTTTGGGAACTAATGTTGGACACATATAGGTTGCTGGTCTAGATGTTGATTGACAGATGCTGCTGATGGTGCAGATCATATGATAGTTTTTTATGACTATCATGGTCTTGTTTTATATATTTGGTCTCTGTTATATAAGTCATGTACATATTTTAATTTAAAGGTCATGAAAAGACCTAATTTGTAACCCCAATATGCATGGGATGGATGATGTAATGTTTGTGACAATTGTATATCCCCACTTGGTTGGGTGGATGAGTCAAATTTGGTATATCCCCACTTGGTTGGGAGATGGATGTATGTATGAGTCATTGGTGATAGGAAGGTCATTTGTGATGTATGTATAGAATCATGTTCTTCTTTAGAACATATTTTTGCAGAATTTTCTTATGCTCAGGGGGAGCATGGACTCGATCATGGGAGCTCAATCAACACACTTCAGCATATCGGAGATTTCAGCATGCACTCAGGGGGAGCATGACCCTTTGCCCTCAATGTCAAAGGGGGAGAGTGACTTGGTGTGGTTGTTATTTCCATCAAGTCTAAAGGGGGAGATTGTTGGCATTATGATGTATGTGTTGTACTTGATGGAAACCCACTTATAGTAGAACAACTCACTTGTATATGGAAACTAGATGAATCTACAAAAGAGATATCAGATGTGATAGAATGCATGATAGTAGTGTTTATAGATGTGATGAAATGCAAGGCAGTTTCAAGGAATTAGTTTAGAAGGCAACTCACTTAGATGAAAGATCACAATATACCATGTTAACAGCACAGAGTTACAGTTCAGACTGCACAGAATGAAGAAAGAGAGGTATATGCAAGTTGACCATTGGGCAAGCCGCGTATACATGCAGGTTCACTGTATACAAGTCTTGTATACATACACATGCACTTTCACAAAAGGAAAAGTGTGTATAACTTGGAAAACTAAGTTTTTGGTCCGAAGTATTTGCTCCATGGTATTGGTCCATAGTATTTGGTCTGCGGTATTGACCCTAGGTATTTGATCCAAGGTATTGGTCCTAAGTGGTTTGGTCCATGGTATTGAGAAAGGCCTAAAACTATAAAAGGAGGAGAAGATCATTAGGCTAAGACACATAAGCATTGAATATTTGATGAAGTGTGAGATCTAGTATGCAAGTTATTGGGTTATGGTGTTGTGCTTGATCTGAACCAAGGATGAACCTTAGCATTTGATGAAGGATAAGATCTAATGTTGTATTAGAATATTAAGGGTTGAAGTGAATTATCTTTATGTGGTTTGTTCATGTATTTGAATATCTGGTGCATGTTGTAGTCTGTAAATATGATGATCTGGGTATGACTGAAGTCTGGAATAGTTGTAATGTTTAAATCATCATTTACAGATTTGTACGCAGGTTCACTTTAGAGAAGTAGCGTATACACACTGGTTCTGCATATCAAATCAGCGTATACATCATAAATTTGATTTGCATATCTGTACGCTGGTTCGCGTTGAGGAAAACACGTATGCATGCAGGTTCGACACATGGAAGCATCGTATACCTTATAAAATATGTTTTAGTTGCTTCTGTTTGTTGTTGTAATGTTCTGGGTTTGGCTTGGGTTCTGGTTACTTTATTCTGGTGACAGTATTCTGAATGATCATATTGATGGGTTGTCAAAGTGATTGATTGATTTGGTTTTGGTTGGTTTGAAAAGTGATTGGATGATGCAGATATATTTGATATAATGTTGTTGATGGATCCAGTCTGAAAATTTATGAAATTTGGTCCCTTGAAGAAAAAGGAGAAGGTCGTAGCCTTCTGTAGGTTGGTGCCTACGTACTAGTAAACACATCGACTAGTACAAGAGCTAGGGGGTTGTAGCTCCCTTCCAGTAGAAGCTGGAGAACGAGAGAAGGTTGTAGCCTTATGCAGGTAGAAGCCTGCGTACTGGTATAAGACTGCACCAGTGCAAAAAATGTAAACATAATTTTCTTATTAAAAGAAGACAGAGATGATTGCAGCAGGTGGTTTTCACCCACATTGGGTTTCCACCTTATATCTTGGTGTTCATGTGTGTTGCTTATGTGTGATGCTTTAATCTATTTTTACTGAAGTGTCTAATGAATTCCTGATATACTAATTAAAGTTCAATACATGATAATTTGGGTAAATCAAAAGACCTCTGCATATATGCTGGTTGAATTAAGTACAGTCGCGTATACACGCTAGTTCACTGAGCTGAAGTAGAGTATACAAATTAGTTTTGAAATTAAATTATTGATATGATAATACTGATTCATCCCCCCTCTTAGTATTATTTCCAACAACCATTGGAGAATTTCATTTAATCTTAGTTGAGAGGTATCATCTTCTCCAATACTAGCTAACTTCTTCCTTTAATTCAAATTAAAAGCATGAAGAAATTGAGCTAACTGTGATCTTATAACCCAAAATCACCATTTATTAAATCTATACTAAAGCGAATAGTAAACTAAGAAAACAACGTTTCATGTTCAAGGAATCGAAAATAAATCAAATCCATCAGAAATGAGAATGAAATAATTCTTCTTAATGAATTGCAGCGATGAATTTTCTCATAATATTATAAGTTTCATATCAACTCTATGATTTTTATAAATTGTTTAGAATTAAGACCAAATCCAAGATAATGAAATATAGATGTGTAGATGGGGAGGTCTTGAGTTTCATATATTAAATATGGAGTGATATATCTAAAACTGAAATATAAGAGAAATCAAAATGATTTAACCTTGTTGCAAATTTCCTATCAATTGCTTCATTACCATAATGGCAGCTCAAGAATGGCTACAAATATTTTATAAAGCGCAACACCTAATCGGATGTTTCACATCGCAAGTTTCTTTTCCATGCATAAATTTCAAACTGTGAGATTTTACCTTTTCTGATATGCGATTACACGTTTTATAACAGTCAAAATACAAAGGCAGAGAGGCATATATCATAGTTTATCACATCGAAGGATGTCAATGCAAGGCATCATTTGAGTTTTGTGATGTGATACAAGCGTTGCAATGACGGAGTTTTGATATGAGCATATGTAATAGAAAATTGTGATGAAGCAATTGTGATATCGAATAAACTCATATCGCATATTAGAGTTGTTAATCAAAAGGAAACACCGAACTTATTCTTGTGATAGCGAGAATGCGATAGATGTCGTGGCTCATTAGTGGGACTGACTTTCGATTTATAAGAGATTGACGATTGAAAGTTTTTAGTATGGGATGCAACATACGCTGATGTGCGATGAATAACGAACCCAATAGTTTTATTATATGGATTTAATTTCATATCGTATTCGGGACATCAAAAGTTTTAAACGTATGCCCCAACTGAAATTGTGATTTATAAGAAGATGCGATATATTTTAAAACTGGATTTAAATGTCATATCAGGTTCGGGGTTATATGGTCATCGCAATATCGGAGATCAGTGATTCAAGATATTGGAGATATGCTCGATTGAAATCTTCCGATATGCGAAATGCAATATGATACATGGCATTTTGTGGGGCAAAGCACTCTTAAAGTATTTAAAAGAAAGAGCTCATTTTAATTTCACTTCTTAATCATAAATCTCTTTTTAAATAGATATCATAAATATTGGATTGGGGAATATGTTTATCAGATCTCTTCAAATGATAACAATTATGACATTAGAATGCTCTGATATGAATCTTTCGGTACTATTTTGAAGGGTTATCATGTTTTAATGAATGAAAGTAAAATTAAGCAATACTGAGATTCTGATGAAGAACAAATAATACTTTCCTGAACATGTTGCATATTTGACAAAAGGTTGGTTGCTTTCTTATCTCAGGTCTTCATAATCAAGTTGATGAAGACTGGAAAAAGAGACAAAATAGAAATAAGAAATAACATTTGAAAAGTAAAAATAACAATAGATGACGATGAACTCGTAAATGCATACCTAGAAAAAAAATGACTGTAAATTTTACCTTATGAGTCTTCAATTTCTCCCATGTTCAGTATCATCTACTTATTTCATCTAAAAATGTTGAGTAATGAGTTTTAAAATTGCATCCATCTCCAATTTACATCGGAAGACAAGATTGGTGAAAATGAGCTCATTTTCGGAAATAGTTATGAATCAAAAAATGTCAAGCTGTAGAAAATTCTTAGAATTTATTTATGTATGATCATCATGATGATTTTTTTGCAAAACAAGACAATCAAGTGCTTTCACAAATATGTAGGGTTTAAGAGCTTCTAAATGTTTTAAGCTGATTTTCGAAAATGAAAGGGCATGCCCAGAAGAAGTCAGATTCATTACTTGCTTTATTGAAAATATGAAATAATTAAATAAGTGCAAACATAAAAGAAAGCTAATTTAAATTAGTCTATTCCTATTTCTAACTTAATAAAGGAAACATGACTAGGTATAGTCATACTTTCAATGTAACCACTCTTACATTATAATTCTTGCATGTATGTACAGGTAAAACATTAGTAATAAGAGGATAAATAAATTAAACTAGGAAAACTAAATATGAATGAAGAATGTAAGTTATTGTTAGCAACTTATTCATAATTACCTTCTTTTGAAATATCCTTTCCAACTGAATTTCAATTGGGTAATAGAAATATGGATGAATTTCTATTGATGATTGGAAGGGATTCAAAAGAGAAGATAACATACTAGATTGTGGAAATGGACTTTTATATACAAAGGCCTGGACAAATTTGTTAGTGTTATTTGTAAGTATTAAACTATTAACAATCTTCCTTGAAAGAAAATTTTCCAAATATTTTTCAAATGGGTCAATGAAAAATGGGTGGAAATTTATTAGATGCAATGGAAGATTATTAATTGAATTAGATTGCTAGTCATATTGTGAAAATGCACTCTCTTGTCCACACTGCCTTTGAGAAGATAGAAGCAATTGATAAGAAATGAACATCAATTGTAATTGGAAGATTAATATTTCTTGATGTTCATGATTATCATGTGAAACTTCATTTTCCCATTCAGGAAACACATCAATTGGGTGTTCAATAATGAGCTTCTCATTATTCCAACACAAGGTATCTAAAAATTGAAAACTAAAAATAGAAAACAAATATGAAATTAAAGTAAATAAATGGAGAAATAACAAAATTGAATCGTAGTTTACAGTAGTGTTACAACACAATTGGGATTGATTTAAAATAGTTTCATTTTCACAAGAATTGGACAGAATAATGGAATTCAAATGATTTCCAATTAAAAAGAAAATTATAATTATGAATAGGAATGAGAGCTTGATCGTCATATAGATCATATATTGGAATGGTTTATTGAATGCTGAAACATGAATATGATTAATTATTTGAAAATGAGAACTATTTGAAACAATTTCAGAATTATAGTGTTCTTCATTTTCACATGTAATTCGACTTTGATCATGAGGATTCAAATTGTGAATAAGACAAATCAATATCCTCAATGTCAGAGTAACTATCATAAATGACCTCACAATATTCATTAAAATTTCCTTCGATCTCATCTAATGTATCAAAACAAGAAGAAATATGAAGCACATCTTCATTAGTGGTAGAAGAATGATCAATAATTAATTCTCTATCTTGATAAAAACTAGTTGGCAATTCATCCTCTCTCTTTTCTGAAATAAATTTAATGTCAAGAGGGAATAAATTGCTATCAGCAAAAATATTAGGATAAAAGGAAAAATGTGAATCTGAAACAAATGCATTTGAAAATGTCTCTGCTTGAGAACTGTTGTGCATTTTCTTCATTGGAAGTTTCAGATTTAAGATCATTTACTTGGCTAATTGTGCTTTCTTGAAGAAAGTTGCTTTTCTGTCCTGAATTTGGCATTTTCTCGGCATGGAAGAATTCATAAATTTGTACAACAGATTGTGTGTTATTGGAAACTTTGATTGTTGCTTGTACTTGCTGATTTATGCTCTGATTTTCTAAATTTAACGCACAATAATTTTAGATTTCAAAGCAGTATTTTGTTCAAGATTATTGCTAGTATCTTCTTGCACTTGAATAATAAAATTCTCCAAGCTTTGTGATTGAGATTCACTGACATATGAAGGTGTATCCTGATCATTATTAATAATATAGGAAGTGTGCACTAAATGAAGAAATTGATCGTACATAATAGAGGGTACTTCATCATCATTTGTTTGCACCTCCATATTGGAAATTTTAATTATGTTAATTATATTGGAAGGAGATTGAGCAAATATTGAAATAATTCCACCTGGATTATGAATGGGCGGAAGAGAACAAATATATTCAAACCAATCTAATAATTCCTCTTCTAGAGATTTTTCCTTAATTTTAAATCTCAAGAAATTTAAATGAAATCAAATGGTAAAATCAAAAAAAGACTCATTTTTAAACCTTCGTAAATCTTTGATTTCATCACATACTTGATCGTAGTTGTAGCGGCCAAATTTACAAAGGAACATTGTAAAAAATTGATCCCAGTTGTGAATTGAGGCAATTGGAAGCGATTAACACTAGCTTTTGTCTTTTGCCAAGAATGTAAGAGTAAAAATCCCGCATAAAATACCTTCATCAATTCCTTGAAAAGTAAAATTTGAAAAATTTT
This sequence comes from Pinus tabuliformis, assembly GCA_031772625.1. Classification (NCBI taxonomy): domain Eukaryota; kingdom Viridiplantae; phylum Streptophyta; class Pinopsida; order Pinales; family Pinaceae; genus Pinus; species Pinus tabuliformis. The sequence goes on from CM062816.1 coordinate 567,300,107, forward strand.
GAATAAATTGAAAGGCATGATCAAAAGCAAAAGAATTCCTCTTACCATTAAACTTAACCCGAGACAAGAGTCTTACCAATTCAGGTGGAGTATTGCAAGATGCACATCCATGGATACAACTCGAAATCGAAAGTTTAAGAGGAGCCATCGTGAAAAATAAAATGTTAGAATTCAAAGACTCCAATAGACAACAAGTTTGAGGCCTTCCTTCTAGCGCCAAAATGTTGAAGGCTCAAAATTCGCTACAACAACATTATAGGAAAGACCACCCGGTCTGTACCTTAAAGCAGCTCCTTTTCCATTTGGAATGGTGGTTCCGACTAGTTTAACCATGTCTAGTTACCTTTTCTCAATTTCTAATGGCTTATAGTATAACTTTCATCTACCAATGGAGAAGAGACATCAGATCAACCCTCTTATTGATCAGGCAAGAAGTGATCCTTAAGTTGATTTGGGGCTCAACCAAGCCACAAATAAAGTTTGTCTCTTTGTGAAGAGGGATTTCAGGAATGTAGAATTAAATCTATATGAAAAATTATTCTAAAATGCAAGCAAAATGAACTAAATCCTAATCCTATCTCAATTACGTAGATATAGATCTAACCCAACTGAGAGAAAGATGTTTAAATAATTGGGATTTAAATATGTCTAATTTATAATGAATATCAAGTTAACAAAGTAGTTCAATTAACTGACATTATGAGTACCAAATCACATCCTATTAAGAGACCTCTTGACTGAAATAATCAACCAACAACATTTAGAAAATAGTTCACAAAATGATATTGATTTCTAAATCAGTGATTCAAATAATTAACAATAATACGAGGAAATAGTTCACAGCATATCATTATTTGTTAAATCAATATTAAAAGACAGATTTCTGAGTAAATAGTTACTCAGAAATCAGAATTCAACCCATATGAGCATATTTAAATAATAACATATAATTGAGACAAATTACTCATATTGACAAAAGTGCACAAGTATGAATAATATGACACATTTCTGGTATCATAAAGTTAAACCAGTATTTAAAATAATAGTATTATAAATACCAATTTATTGAATCAGTTTCCCTAGATCTGGTCTCCAAAAGTCTTCTACAATGCTTTAACTTCTGTTGTTAAAACAAGAGCTTCAGTAGTGCAAGCTCTACCCATCATACATAATTCAAAATGCAAAAGATAAATCCTCAATAATCCCCCAGATCTGAGATTTCTCTCCTCTCACCTACAATTCTAAATCCTCATTACAATAGTGCTTTTAGGAATTCCAGAATTACAGAGAAGGGAAGTCCTTATTACATTCTACAATCTACTATTTATAATATTTACAAAAGAATTCTCAATAAGAAAGTTTGTTGAAGAATAAATCTACTCCATCAATTTTCATTGGCTCCAAAATCCATTCTTCTATTGCTAGATAATTCTTATTGATTGAGATCATGTTCTCCTCATCTCTTCAACTGTTTTCCTACAAAAATAAATTAAAATGGAAAATAAAATCAAAATACAAAATCTGGAAATCAAACACATCCAATAAAAACTTAATTAAATAATTAAAATAAAATAAATCTGAGCTTTCTATTGATGCCTTTGAAGATTTAATTAGTCAATGGGAACATAGACGAATGGATCTAAACTCAAAACAAGCCGTGGGAAAATGAGAATGCAAAAAATTAAACTCAGAAATTAGTTTTTTTAAAAATTCGGAGTATGAACTTCTGCTGGATTTTAAATCCAAGAAATGATCAAATCTGAAAATGAAACTAATTCAGAAATAATATCCATAATTTTATCTTTCCAATGAGTTGTCTTGGGCTTCAATTGACCAAGTAAAACTCTATTTATGAGCTTCCAAAGTTGGTATATTAAAATTTCCAGAATTCTGGAATTTCTGCTGCCTAGGCTTAAAAACAATTTTTTAAAACTAAATTCTAATACTTAGATTATAGTTATTAATCTAATTAATGCTAATTAATTTCAATTATGATTTTAATCTAAATTATTTACAGATTTAATTAAAAGCATAATTAAACAAAATTTAATAACTAATTAAAATATTATTATATTATAATTTAAATTATATTAAAATTATAATATAATAATATAAATATAATATTTTAACAAACCATTAGAATCAATCTTATTCAAACTAAAATTAAAAGCATAAAGTGCATGTTTTGGGGCTAATGGGTTAATGGAGTCATAATGGATGGAGGATGAGTGGAGGGTGAGGTGGAGGTATGGTAGGCATAAGGAGTTTCAAACAAAAAAAACTTTATATTAAAAATTTTTAACCCCTCGTATAATTCTAAAATCGCAATTGCAGTTTCAGACTTTTAAAAGATAGGGAAAAACACACACTAATGAATTTCGCCGATATGCCGATATTTTAGTGATTTCAGGATTTTGGTGATTTTCGAATTTCGGAAGGGAAGAGGTGGTGTGAAGTGGGGCCCACATGGATTAACCATCCTACAAATTGGACTACAACCACTTTGCAATTTTGGGGTTTTGAGTTTGGCAATTTATTTTAAAATAACAAATTGGAGTAAATTACCAAGATCTTGAAACATTTTCCAATTGAAGTACAATTTAGCGGGGTCATTTTGTAGGACTGTTAGTGAAAATGGAAAAATATTAGTAAAAACTAGCTAAGAATTCATATTTACAATGAATGACTATTGAACATAATTAGTTACAAAAATCGAAATATTATACATTTTTTTTACCTTTTTTTAGTCAAGGTGAGAAAATGATCAAACTTCAATGGAGTGTCATTTACAAACTGGTTGATCAAATGAGACGAAACACGTATCGATGGAAATTTAGTTAAAAATTGAATTCAATGAAGCAATCAAAATAGAAATTTGATGAACACGAAAAATGACAAAATTGTAAAACAACTAACTAAAACAAAAATCATAAAAGATGCTTAGCCAAAAATTAATGGAAAGGGTCCCCATTATTTTAGTCAATAAGTCAAAAATGGGGGGTGTGTTGGGTTTTTCTTACAACAGAACCCTATGAATAGATGTTTGTTTTTCAATGACCATATGAACCTTAACATGCTCTTTTTCTTTAGAGATATTGAATTTTCTACCTTGACCCATAGTATGCAGACATAAGAGATTAAATTATCCTAATACTAAATCACAGGGTTTTTGAAAACAACCATCTGAGTGAGGGTGGAGGTTGTATGAAGAGGAATCATTTACTGAAAGTAGGATTGGGAGAGAGAAGGGGAGATAATAGGAGAAGATAGATCACAATGAGATAAAGAGAGGGATCAGAGGGCTTGGGAGTGTAAGGAAGAAAGAGGAGGTAAGGACAAAGGAGGAGTCCATATAAAGGAAGTGGAAGGAAATATAAAAGGATTTTCCATAGAGTCATATATATTACAATCATGAGAACAAATAAAGGAGGAAGAAAGAGAGGTACCTGTAAAAAAGTGCTCCAGGGGGTCCATTGAACCACCATCCACGTGCATAAGATATATTTAAGGTGTAATAGTCATAGAAACTAGCTCCTCCAAGTGCCGAGGAGGAACACCAGTCTCCCCACTCAATGAAGGCATACCGTTCAGAAGTCCTACATCTTTCCAAAATAGACTTTCCTCATTCTCCGAAGTTGGTTGAACCATTGGGCAGTTTTTTACTAGATGGCCATACTGGTGTCATATGCAGCAACGAAAGGGAACACCTTCGAAATCAAACTCCAGTAAATACCCTTGACCACCCCCAAGATCAATTTATTTGGGGAGACTATCTCTAAGATCCACATTGACTAGAATACGAGCCATAATCAAAATCCCCGTCATGAGGTATGAGGAATCGCGTGAAAAATATGTACCAATGGTGTTATTGATGTCCTAAAAATTCCCATCCGCCCAGTAATCCAAAGGAAAGATCGAAAATTAGACCCAAAGAGGAACCAAATTTGACTACTCCTTGCAGGCATTGAACAACAAAGACCAAAAGTTCAAAATAGCAAGGAATGCATCAATGTGATAAACCTTTTCTCCTACTACATTTTCATCCTCTACAACTGCAAATTTTAAGTGTATCCAACCCTTTGAAAGTAACTTCACCTCTGGAAGAGTCTAAACCATTCCTTGAGGGTATGGAGAGAAAATCGACGACCTTGAACTCGACCCATAAGATAAGTTTCCACCAAAGTCACAACTTGTTCCATTTGAATTCCCCCCCTTAACACCAAGGTCACTCGAGGGCTCGATTTCTTGTGAATGAAATGTGGTTTCTTTGGACTAGACCTAATATAGTTTGAGATTTACTGAGTCGAAACTTGGAACTCAGTTTCATGGAGAAACCTCTAGAATGAGTTGTCCTAGCTTATAATTATGGAAACTACAAACCTTACTGTGGAATGGAGCCTAAAGGGATAGGATTTGGAAAGTGAAATATGTTATTGAGCCGAAAATGCTCATTTTACAGCCCAATGTGAAGGCGATGTGTAAAGTTCATGCTTAATTTAGAATTGACACGTGTCCCTTTAAAATAGAAATAAAATGTTCTCTAAATAGAAAAGAAATGTGGACTATAATAACAAAGAATATCCTATACATGTTTAATTAGTGGTATCAAAAATACAATTTAAACAATGAAAAAGTACATAATTTTTTTGCACTCTAAAATAAGTTTGCACTAGAAGAAATTTGATCCCTTTCGACTCATGTTAGATTTGTGCTTAAAATGGATCAATGTTAGTAGTATGGCATTGGAGTAGAACCTTAAAAAAAGAAGTCATGTCTGAAAACCCTAGAGACACCCAAATCAAATACAAAGCCAATTTATTCCTAAAAACCTGGACCGACAAACATAGGGTTATTGAGAAGGAAATCTGACAAGGAAACCATTCTAGATGAGCCCAGGCTTGGGCCCCAAACTGGCCCAATAGAAACTAAGCTCCAAACCATCAATGGAAGCTATGTGTGCTCCCTAGAGCAAGGGGATGGCTGAGGAGCTGACACCAATGCTTCCCCAAAATTTGAAGAGGAATCTTGAGCCATATTTGGAATTTAGAACACATGAGAGGAGCAAATGGATGCATACTGAGAGGACCCTACAAAGTTAGGAGAAGATTCCAAACAACTAAAGTAAGACATGAAAATAATGTAACACGATGAATATTCAGTCTCATATTCCACAAGATCCTCGTCGTCCATATAATAATGAGAAACCAAACTATGAAAAAAAAAATATTGGTTGAAACCCCCGCCCTCAAAACACAACAAAATATCCATTAAGCATAGATATGATATATCTAAACAAACACTAGAGTGAAAAAACACTAAAAAAAATAGGTCAATGTAATGATTTTAAACTTAATAACCAATATTTGTTAACCACTCGAAGCCTTGAGATGATCTGTCGCCATAGGTAGGTTTTTCAAAGGAGCCATCCCCCCAAACCTTTGTCAAATTTTAAAATAAAATAATATATTAAGATTATTAGTACACCTTTTTGCAACTGTGTTTGTGTAAATGGAGAGATAGGGAATGACGTTGTTTAATTATTATACATTTTGAAAAATTTCACATAAATATAGTGAAACAATTTTTAATGAAATAATGATTTTTTTTTTAATATTGAAAATGTATTTTTAATTGTATATATAAATTCCACCTTTAAAATTGTTTAAATTTGTCTCTGTAATTGAAAAAATGCTTGACATATGCAACTTGAAAGTGTTCACTCTCACTGTGGATGTAGTGCCATTGAAACACGTTGGTCCAGACAATAATCTTCCGTCACTCACAAAAAAAACCAAATCTTAAAGTTGAAATAAGAGATTAATTTTTATGGTTTGAGAGATACATATCATTTTCGCAAGAACACATAGAACACACAAATAATGCCACATTCTTCGCTATTTTTTGTAATTAAATTATAGAGGGTGTTAATGTGGAGATTAAATTTAATTTATTCTCCAAAAGGATCCAAATAGCAAAGTACGAGGGTGTAAGTCTTATTTTCATGCTTAATAATTTTGTTCAATATTTCTCTTTATATTTACACTATAAGTAATTTCCTTTGAGAAGAACTCACCTCCCTTGCTATCATGTGTCGTCCTGCATCATTGATTCAATGTTAGATGATATAAATTTTGTATGTCGTCAGATTGATCCCTTTGAAAAATTTGCAGAGACCGACTAGTGCCTCCATCATCATCTGTGTTCACTTAGCAGTGCCATTAAATTCAAATACAAGTGAGTGCCTCCATCAGGCAACATACCCATTCACATTTCCATTAATTCCCTCCATCATGTTGCATGTTCAAATAGAAGTGCCATTAAATTTAGAGATAGGGAGGTACCTCCATCAGACAACATACCAATTCACATTGCCTTAATGTCCTCCATTTAGAGCACGATACGCCCCAGCAGGTTCCTCCATCACATTTTGTAGGCCTTCATGACATTGAGACAGTTGTGCCATTAACGCCCAATTCTGAGCACACAATAAGCGCCCTCGACGATGGCGAGCTTCAATCATTATTAGTATGGTATTAATCAGTTACAAAGAAAGTTTTGTCTGTGTCAAGAAACAACTAAATTCATTTACCAATCAATATATTGAAGGGGATTTTAGGATCTAGAGTTGTGAATTTTCCATTCTTTCAAAGGAAACCTTGCTCTCCATAAGTAAACTTCCAAGTTTTTTCTTTATTCCCTGTTACTCCACAGTTTTGAAATATTGCCATGGTAATTTTGGGTTCTATGTGGCATTTGGGCATGTTCTTCACTGTGAAAATATAGGGTTTCTCAGCGTGTTCCTCTTTTGAACTGCCATTTCAAAAAGCTTTTCTTACCTTGGTTCTTAGTTACCTCCTGGTCATGGAATTGATTGGTGATGTTAATTTGTAAGGTATGGTTGTGTTCCTTATACAAACTATTGTCGTTGAGCATACCTTACAATACAAAAATTTGTAATTTACTCAATTCACTATTTGTACTTCACTCAGTTGACTACTAGGTCTAAAAATGTCAGTGTGAATTTATGACCCAATTTTCAGTTTAATAAGCCACAGGTGTTAGACCTTACAATAAAAAGTAACTAGGTTTAAATATTTTAGACAATAAAACTTGATTCAATTAATGATTATTTAGTTTACAGAGTTTGTTCCTTCAAGTTTCTGTTTTTGGAATTTTGTTTAAACCGAAAGACGCACAAAACACCTTTTTGACACGTCCCAAAAGATGAAACTACAACATGAATTCTTGTGTTGATAGGAAAATATTAATGTTGGTATTATTTTGAAAGGATGTATAGAAGAGCTGAACTAACCATATTCATTATAAGGTATTACATCTTGTAAAATGATAAAATATGATGGAAATTATGAGACCCTAGTGATTGTCGTTAACATAAAATGTTTCACACCATTCCTTATAAGGTATTACGTCTAGTAAAATGATAAATATGATGGTGATTTGGAGACCCTAGTGATTGTTGTTAACATAAAATATTTCACACCATTCCTTATAAGGTATTATGTCTAGTAAAATGATAAATCTGGTAGCGATTTGGAGACCCTGATGACTATTGTTAACATAAAATATTTCATACCATTCCTTATAAGGTATTACATCTAGTAAAAGGATAAATATGATGGCGAATTGGAGACCCCGGTGACTCCAACAAATTTTTTTCTAATCCTTTCTAATGCAGCTACCATCTCTGTCATAGTTGGTCATTCTTTGGGCGATTATCATGTGCATATTAATCCCAATTCCCTGAGTTGATTCACATAGTTGAATATCTCATGTTGCTCTAGTGAATCAATATTTTCATCCCTCAACAAGTTGGTATCCATCACTTCCCCAAATTTATGATGCAAATCCATGGCCACCCACTTCAGTGGATTCAGTCCCTCCACAAACATCACCCTTTGTTTAAGGAGTACTACCAAATCCATACTCTACATCCAAGCCAACTATTCATAAAATTTTGATTGTGCCAACTTATCAATAACTATTTTGATTTTCCATATTATGTGAAGTTCCATACCTGAGGAAATATAGCCAATGGATCCTTTTAGACTAAGTGTGGAAGTGATTGAGTCCATCGAGTTTTCACAAGTTAATTGTGCAATGCCAATGTTAGATAAATGTGTTGTCATATTACTATCCAAAAGGATATTTTTGGGCTTTATATCACAATGCACCACTTGAACAAAACAATAGTGATGAATATATGTAATGTTATGAGCTATGTATATGTATATCTGTACTTTTTGGCTTAAGTTCAGTGCATGCACATCTTCCTTAGCACTCTCATCTCTAGTGGGATACAAATGATTTTTCAAGCTTCCATTTGAAATTAGTTGGAGGACCAAAACTTTGAAGTGAGGGGTTGAACAACAACTTGTAACTCTAATAATATTTTGGTACCTAATTCTCCTAAGTACATTGTATTATGTTTTGCAATTCTTGTAAGGTTCTTCATTCTGCAACTTGAGAACCTTGATAGCAACTTCTGTGCCATCATGAAAAATTCATTTATAGACTGATATGAAACTCCGAACTCCTATCAAGTTTGCCTCAATGAATCCTTGAGTTTCTTTTACAAGATCATATGAAATCACTAGTTATCCAAATTGTATTGAGAAAGCCCTTGGGAAACTTATAATTTTGTTAGGAAATCTGTGACTCCAGAAGAATCCAATGAGTAAACAAAAAATAAAAAACGTGCTAACACCTGCAATCGATATAATCACATTTTTTAGAACTGAATGTTTTATTTTTTTCAAACAAGAAGAAGGGGGAAACAAATGCAACCATATTTGTTTTCCACAAAGGTCAATATTCCCCATCAATGAATTGAAATTAATATTCACAAAATTCCATTCATTGAGTATTCCACCCCTCAAGTTCTTGAAATAAAATCTCAAAGAATGAAGCATTCAAAGTTTTTCAAGGGATATTGGAATTGCACCTAATAAGTTATTTTATGAGAGATCTATCTTTTCCAAAAATTTTAATTCTCCCAATGAATATGAAATTGGACCTTGAAATGTATTATGAGAGAGATTGAGTTTAACTAGTCTTGTGTAGCTTCCAAGTGCAGTTGGGATGACACTAGTTAATTGGTTGAAAGAAATATCAATAGTTTGAACCATAGCCACTTACTAATCTCAAGAGGCAGAGAACCTTGAAGAAATTTGTCTGACAAGCTAAAATAAAATTGGAGATTAGACAGACTTCTGACTTCTTGTGGTATGCTCCCAAAAATTATGTGCCAAGACAGATCAATAAGTTTTAGATGCCAAAATTCACCCAAAGTAGCAGGTATTTCTCTTGATAATTGATTTTCTGAAAGATACAATCTCCTTAGTTGTTTAAGGTCACCAATAGAAAGAGATATTGGTCTAGAGAGCATATTTTGGTGAATTTTAAATGCTTCTTAATAACTTATTGTTCTGCGATGCAATATTTCTAACCTATTGATAATGTTCAATTCTGATGGAATACTACCACTTAGGAGAATGTTAGCCAGCGCAAGATATGTCAAACTTCTCAGGTTGTCAGTTTCTTGTGGTATGCCTCCATGTATATTGTTGTTTGATATATCTAGTAAAATGAGTTTGTTGAGAACATGGATATGGAAACAAGCGGAACCCAAACCAGAGGATTGTTGGACACATCAATTTTCTGTAGGTGGGAGCAATTGGTTAATGTAGTCAGAAAAAACAAAGTGGAACTTGGAAGCATGCACATAAAAATTAAAAATAAACAACCACATACATAGGGGAACTCATAAATTTCACCACAAGATTTCTATTAACCCTCAGAAACATGAATTACATCATGACTACCTCAAAGGCTTCACACACACACACGCACACACACACACACACACACACATAGATATATATATATATATATATATATATATATATATATATATATATATATATATATATATATATATGTATGTATGTATGTATGTATGTATGTATGTATGTATGTATGTATGTATGTATGGATGTATGCATGTATATATATGTATGTATATATATATATATATATATATATATATATATATATATATATATATATATATATATATATATATATATATATAAATTTCAAAGGCCCTCTAGTGTGAAATATCTGGGTGCTTCAATAGGGAAGTGACGGTACATGTTATCCTTTATAACTTTGGTGGATAAATTATGAGAAAATAATAGTGGGCTACTACTTAATCTTGAATGATCTAGTCTCAGTGCTTTGCATGGTATTTGGATTTTTTTCATAGTTTCATTTCATGGTTAAGTGAAATAGCGTACAACAGAGAATGCTTGAGTCTGCATCTGCAAGCTTGTTTCTACAACAAAGAATGACTGAGTATACATCGTCTAGCCTTGCATCAAGTGGTATAAGAGAAATACCTACTCCTATGAATTTGTTCCTATTCTGATTTATTTCAGTTTGAAAATGTGGTTTTGTGATCTGAGACAAAGTTGTCTCAATGTGCATGATTTCTAGAAGTGTAGCTATTGGGAAACAGTGTTGGGAAGGAAGGTTTGTGAATGGAAGTCAGGTTGAGGACTATGAGGATTCTACCACGAAGAGGAATGACCTAAGGATGCATGAAGAACCAGAAATTGGATGAATTGAAGAGGAGAGTTTAAGAGCTAGAGACTATAAGAGCTAGAGATGTTGAAGGAGATTCGATACACCGATAGGGTTTATTTTTTTGTAACTAAGCTAAGGATAGATTAGAGAGATGACAAGAAAAGATCAAGATGTTGAAGAAAATGGTGAGTAAGATGAAGTTCTTATATGTTTATTACCAATAAAGTACACGTAAGCATGTGAAAAATATGAGGGAGAAGGATACATTTGTCCAAGAGTATATAGAATAATTCATCAAATTATAGCTTGGATAAGGATTTCAAGAGCCATAATACCAAAAGGTAGAAATGTTCATTAATGGTAGGAGTATTAGAAATTAGTATTATTAAGTTCAGTATGATGTACAATGTTAGAAATACCTTTGTCTGTATTACTAGGAAAGGATGTACAATGTTCGCTATGTCTTTGCCTTTATGTCTTCTTCACCTTTCTTACTAGAGAAGAATGTACAGTGTTAGCAATGCCCTTGTCTGTATTACTAGGAAAAAGGATGTACAATCTTAGTAATGTACTTGTTTGTTTTACTTGTAATTTGCGAGTATAGTAAGCAATAATAGAAGTTGCACATCCTTCGAGAATATTATTTTTGACCTACATTACTGATATGAATTTCTATCATTGTTGGATGCATAGGAAGGTTTGTTGACTCTTGCCAAAGTAAAAAGTGATATAAATAAAATATTTAGCAATAGTCGAGGATGTGCATTTTGTTCTGTAGGTTGTTCAACTATATAGTATATAGTAAATACATGTGTTGTGATTTTCTCTAAATGTTGATATAGATAAAGCATAGCTAATGGTGCAACAGGAATCTGTACATAATATGAAGTGAGCATGGAGGTTGGTAAATTTTCAATATAGCTCTATTAACTTTAATATTTATATATATTGGATATGGATTAAATATAACTTATTTTAACAAGAACTTTTGTATGGAAGAGGATTAATGTGTGGTGCTAAAGTTATCTATTTTCAATATAATATGTCCTTAATATTTTAGATTTGTCAGTGTACACATGATGCTGATATTTTGTATGTTTTATATTTATCATTTACTGTTATTTTCCATGAATATAAATATTTTCCTACCTTGGTAAAGAAATTTAATTATATTGCTTAGGGTTTGTTATATGATAAAACAACATACAAATGAGATCACAAGTGTTAAAGATGTATAAGGGTTTTGGGAAAACATTCTATCAAATATATGAATTATTCTCTTTAATAGTAGTCAAGGAAAAAATTCGATGTTATCGTAGAGAAGGTTAACTTCTTGTTTGATTCATCCTTGAACAAGCTAACATTGATAACAAATCCTATAACTAGATGACTTACTTCCAATATTATATTCCAAATGAGGAATGAAAGGAAAAAATATGGATTATATTCCAAAACTCCAAATGTTGACTCCATCGATAATCTATCTCAATTATGGTATATTCAAAGTCTTTTCTAGCTACTACTAGGTTGGATTCAGATAAAGATTTTCCAATTGTTTGTTCTGGTATTCTAGAAATGTAGGTAGGTAAGAGTTATGTGGCAATTTTGGCATTGATCAATTTACCCCTAGCAAGATGAATGCCCCTGAGGTCCATAATAGTCCCTTATTATTTTTCTCTAAATGGTCATCTTCATTGTAAGGTAAGTGAGTCTTTTGGTTTTATGGGTAATTACATGGTTGCAATTCAATCTTTCCCACCCAACTCACAAGGAACATACCTCATGAAATTGGGTTCTCCATTCGTGTAGGCCCTGATAAACGAAATGTAAAGTTAAATATTTTTTACTTATTGTTAGAGGCATTAATTTATGTTGCAAAGGAAACAGTTCCAAAGTAGGAAACATTTAGATCACATAACATATCACATCTCTCTTCTTCTATGTTGGTGTTTCCTTTGCAACATCTAATGAAATTGCTAGTTAAAGATCACACACATAAAGGGACTACTGTGCAAACCATCCATTTTTCTAGAACGTGATCTCTGTATTTCACTTTTTATTAGTTGGGTAATAAAAATGGTCTTCTTGGATAGTGTCGTAGCTTCTACAACCACCCTTCAAAATTTTTCCCATGCTTTGATTTTGGAGCCTCCCTTCTATCCATAGGAGCTTATCATTTAGTGATGTCAATTATTGATGTTATGTAAAAGACTTATCTTTGATGAAGTGCATGTGACGTGTTGTTTCAATCCCGGTTTGATATCTATCAAACACAAGCTATATCTTGACTTGAATTTGTAGTATTGTCAGTCTTCCCTCCAGAAGCTACACAATCTTGGAAGGCAGGCCAATCTTGTGAATATGAATTGCACAATACAGACATGAAGGCCAAACTTGAACTCAAAAACTGCACAATTCTTGGAGATAGCCTGACCTTGAGCTTAGAAATTACACAAATCTTCCCTTGAGCTTAGAAACTACGCAATTCATTGAGTCAAGGAGTTTTCCAGTCCCTTGTGGTCGAGAATTGTGAAATCCTTCATGTTAGTGTGAATGGGTAGTTCCCCAAAAAAGCAAAAGGAAATCCCTAGAAAATAGGGAGTGATTAATTAGTTTTCGGAAGGATGGCACAAGTTGATATTTTTGGACTTTCCGCCAAGTGTCACTTTTTCCTTGATATTAGGCATTTGCATCATAAACCCTAACCAACCTAGATATATATAATAGAAAAACCAATATATTATTTCCACATTTAATCTTGAACCTCTATCCTTCCCAAGGAGATCAAGGAACCTTCAGTGGAGTTTATAGCGCTTTACCAGGTGGGTTTTGCTTTTGTTGTGTTTTGTCACTTTTTTTGTCACTTTTTATCATTTCACTTATGTGAGTGTTATTTTTATTGTTTATTTTCATGGTTATAGTGTTTAAAATTATATTAGCCTGTACAAGTGTTTGTTCAGTCATTCGTTCGCCTTTTACAAGTGTCGCATCAACTTTCTTGTTTTTGCCCATTAGTGGTCATTATTTTAGCTACTCCCCATGCATGTTTGTTTTTCCTTTTGCATGTTGAACTTTGGCACTTGAGCTTCACTGATCTATATTTCCTTAGTCATATCTACACTTTGACTTACACTATCACTCATATATGCCAATTTCCCATCCCCTTTCCTGGCAGATCTGCCCTTCACTTGGGTAGCATTTGCCTTGGTCAACTAGGCATTGTGCAAGTCCAAGGCTCAAGCTTTATTCTTGGCCTTTGAGACTGCACAATGCACAGTCCCAGTCTTTCCCAATTGTACATTATGCAATTCGAGGGCTCAAGCCTCACCCTTTTCCACTGAGACTACGCAATGTGTATTCTCTCCCTTAGTCTGCCCAGGCTGAGACTATGCATTGTGAAATCTCAAGCCACAAGCTACTCCCCTAGCTATTGAGACTATGTAATGTGCAGTTCTTGAAGCTAGTCCCTTCCCCCATCTCAGGAATTGCGCAACTTTTCCCCTTAGTCTTGTGGTTGTTGCCTTGATCTTTCTTTGTGCGTCATTTTGCTAAAGCTAATTCATGTTTTCCATGAGTGCATTTTCCTCCTATAAGTATCGCAGTTTTTGAGCACTTCTCTTGATCAATCACTGTTATCATGACCCCCAAGAGATATGCCTCAAAGGACACTACATAACGCAGCACTGGGGAAGCAATTGAGAGTACTCTAGTAAACTTTCCAATTTTTTCAGATACTCATATGTTTATAGAAAAGGAGTGAGACATCACATGGCACAAAGTGAATGAGGTATTCTCAACAAGAAGCTTCAAAGTAGATATTGAATACTGGTATGTGTATATCAATGTCAAAAGGTCATATTTACACAAGATTGCATGCAGGTAGCCAAATTTCACATGTGCAGAAATTATCAGTTGGATACTATCTCATATAGATTCCAATACTATGACTCTTAGCAGTTCCAATAGGCAAAGGCTTTCCTCTTTTTTGGCACCAGATTACCATCTCATGTATCATTTTACGGAGCCATAATCACTCATGGATTCATACTTCTATGCAGCCACCAACTACTTGATCAGAAAGAGGTTTTCAAAGGTTAGGTGAAAGAGCTAACAAAGTTCTGTTAGACACCCACCAACACCTACAAGACAAAATATCTTAGGAATTCTTATCAGTCCTTGATAGTTCTATGTTGCAAGATGTATGGTCAGCACAGTACTAAGACCTTCCCTGAAGGTTAGGCATTCTTACTAAATCAGATTGTGAATAAAGGAAAACCATTCAACTAGTCAGACTTGTTGGCTCGACAGCTGGCTGAGGAAGATCCATGTAGCTAATTCCCAAAATACTCCCAAGGGAAAGCAAGCCAAATTATACCTGTTTGCCTATCTATTGTATGCAATATGCACTCACAATTCATTTCCTGACACGAATTGGACCTAGACACCAAGAGAGCCTGGCATGCACATTTACTACAAACTACTTTCCGAGTGCAGCCACAAAGGAACAATGGAAGCATTGGTTGGTCACTTCCTCATTCCAATATACAATTTGACCTTTGAGGAAGAGGCACCTTGCATGTGAT
Source organism: Pinus tabuliformis (assembly GCA_031772625.1). Lineage (NCBI taxonomy): Eukaryota > Viridiplantae > Streptophyta > Pinopsida > Pinales > Pinaceae > Pinus > Pinus tabuliformis. The sequence continues at coordinate 567,315,295 of CM062816.1, forward strand.
GTGGGGCAATGGAAGTAGTGTCAGAAATAACAGATTGGTTTTCCTCATCGGATGGCACTTTCCTTAGAGTGTTCAACAAATAGATGTCGCCACATCTTCTACCAAGATATGCCACTAATAAGTTGGTCATGCAAGATTTTTCTTACCATATTTCCACGGGGTTATCAATAGTTTTACACAAGAAGAAGAAAGTTCCTTAGCTCGCTCTTCGCTTACAAATAAGATTGTATGAAATTAAGAATTTGAAAGTTGCAGACACCCAAGGCAAAGAGATAGAAAAATTCACATTCGGTCATTTGGACTTCAATCCATACGATCCTAGGAATGTTTGTAAAGATAATTGTGGAAGGATTCATTTTCAATGGCCAAGTGAGACATTTCGCAGGCCCGAGGAGGAGGAGATGACGAATAGATATAATTCCTCTAAGTCTCACGAACTAGTAATCTTCGTAGTAAAATCACATGTTACTCTGAAAAAGAAAGTCAGTCCAGAGGCAGTACCAGTAGAAAGGCACAACCTAGTGTGCGAAAAGGGAAAGAGGAAATTTGCACACAGTCTAGTGGAAGATCAAAGACTCCAGATGAAAGAAGATCCAATCATCCTGAAAGTGACCATAGCAACAAAAAAGAGAAGGAAACATAGAAAGTGGGAGGAAGAGATGAAGAAGAGGGAAGAACAAGAGCGCATGAGATTGGAAGAAGAAAGGCAGAGACAAGAAGAAGAAGAAAAGAAAAGAGAAGAAGAAGAAGAAAGGTGGAGAATAGAGGAAGAATAAGTAGCATGGAAACAAGTCAAGGAATAAGAGAAAAGCTAACTACTAGGAGAGGAGAGCAAACAATTCAAGGACACAGAGATCGCTCAAGGAATTTATAAGTTGATTGTGATTCAAGACAAGGAGGTGGAACCAGAGCCATTGAACAAAGATGTTGATCTTATGCCGAGCACTCATCAAATCACCATTTAGTCTCCCCATCCTCTGACAGCAAAGCAATATCCAAGCAAGGAAGGGGAAATTTTTCCTCCTGATGAGGGTTTGATCATGGACACATAGAATCTAACTTATGAAGAGCTTTAGAAGTAGATTGTATAAGAAAGGAAGAAACATTTTTCAAGCAATCTCGCATCTCCTACATTCATCAGAGAAAAGGTGATTGTGATAGACACCAGAAGGAATCCAAATGCCATTGTCGTAGCCAACTGGCCTTCACAAGTGCTACCAAGTCAAACACATAGTATCTGATGGCCGAGAACAAATAGCTGGCAAAGAACTTATAGGCTGTGAGGTAAGAAGTTGAACAACTCTGAGCAGCGATCTAGAATGTAGCTCCCACACAAGTATATTTGGAAGAACTTAAGGTATCCATACTTGGTGAAGTATTGACATTGGGAGAAACCATGTAGAACCTTTATGAGGAGCTTGTCATAGTGCATAAAGTAGTTGTCTTCTTTCACGACACACAACAAAAGTGTAAGGGTAATGCTAAATCCCTCAACATTTTCCATACAGACATCGCTGTCATGCATGAGTGGTCAATGCAATACAAAGGGGCATCGTGTTATGCTCTTGACGTGTGAGAAGATGCCAGAATACCAAATATATGAAGCAATACAACCCATAACACAAAAAAATGAGAAAAAAGCAAGTATTTTATTATTTAGAGATGAAAGCAATGTTCACTTGCCTCTTCGAGGGGGCAACCTCCAGCAGAGCATAACTAAATTACAAAATAAGACACGATGCTCCTCAATGGGGAGTCTCTATCCTTTATATAGGATTCATACATGCAATACCATGGGTTAGTACCATGGTTCTCTCAATAATATCTATCTAATACCATGGCCCATTTGCAACTAACTGTGGTCCCTTTCTTGATTGCAGGTCAACCACTTACAATTATTAATACATGCTTTATTGACTCTTTAACTAACTATGACTATGACTGGACCCTATTACATAAATAAAGGGGTTAGGTTTGGACCCTAACATGCCCTCCCCCATAAAAAATAGCCTTTTCCTCAAGGTTGAAGCTGTGGAAACTGTTGAAGAATAGTGGCTAGTTCCAAGGTCACATCTTCTGGAGAGGTGTCTTTCCACTTGACGAGGACTTCCTTGATCATGCAGCCATGTAGATGTCATTCTCGTGTGTCAAGGACCTGTTCAAGTTGGAGCCAGAGTGAACCTTCTTCAACCAATTCAGGTAGATTGGTTTAAATTCTGCAATTGTTCCTCACCACTTTCTTGAGGCATGATACATGGAAGACATGATGGATTTTTGAAGTTGGTGGCAAGGATAGCTTGTAGGCTACTACTCCAATGCGCTGAAGTATTTGATAAGGTTCGTATAATTTTGGAGCTAATTTCTGACAGCCTTTGTCTTTGAGTGATGTTTGCTTGTATGGTTGTAGCCTCAGGAATACCTGATCCCCTTCTTGAAATGTGCACTCTGAACGATGTTGGTCTGCCTGTTGCTTCATGCGATTCTGAGCTTGATGGAGATTATGTTTGAGATGTGCTAGCATGGTTGCACGAATCTATATGAGTTGATCCACTGCTTGCACCTTAGAGAATCCAGGGATATAAGAAGTAGGTGAAAGTGGGAGTTGACCATACACTGCTTCATATGGAGTCATCTTGGTGGCTACATGATAGTTAGTATTATACCACCATTTAGCTAGAGGTAACCACTATACCCATTGATGTTGCTTTTCTGAAGTGAAGCACCTTAGGTAGGTCTCCAAACATTTGTTGATTGCTTCAGTTTGACCGTCAATTTGGGGATGATAGGAAGAACTTAGTTGGAGTTGGGTGCCTTGTAGCTCGAAAAGTTATTGCCAAAAGTTACTGGTGAAGATCCGGTCACGATCAAACACAATGGAAGTGGGCATGCCATGTAGTTTGAAGATTTGGTCCATGAAAGCTTGAGCCACCAAAGTGGGGGTAAATGGGTGGGGTAGGGCACAAAAATGAGCATATTTAGAAAGTTTGTCCACAACCACCATGATGATTGACTTGTTACCTGACTTTGGAAGACTAGTAATGAAATCCATAGAAACATTCGTCTAGATTGAGGTAGGGATGGGCAATGGTTGTAAGGTGCCTGGGGACTTGATTGTTTCTCCTTTGTTGCATTGACATGCATCACATTCAGCTACATAAGTAAGAATGCCAGTTTTCATGTATTTCCAAAAGAAGGAATGACGAGTGCGAGCGTAATTCTTTGGAAAGCCTGCATGGCCTGCAGTGGGAGATGAGTTCAACTCTACCAAAATGCGCGTTTTGAGAGTGGATGTCGGTGATCTCACTACTTTATCCTTGTAGCAAAGAATCTCATCCTTGCAAGAGTATCCCACTGTGGAATTAGGATCTTCTCTCAAGTTATTAATAAGTTGGGAGAGAGAGGGATGTGAAAAACATTCCTTGTGGGCTTCTTCAATCCAATCTGGTACGGGAAGAGAGATTGATAGCAAGGTGCTTTCATCCTCAAATTGGCGTGATAAAGCATCAGCTACTACATTTTCATGCCCTTTCTTGTAAATTATCTCATAGTCATATCCCAGCATTTTGGCTACAAATTTATTTTGTTGGGGCGAGGATAGACATTGCTCCAAAAAATATTTGAGGCTTTGATGGTCCGTGTGGATTTGGAAACACTACCCCAATAAGTATGGTTGCCAGGAATCTACTGCATGTAAGATGGGCATCATCTCCTTCTCATAGGTAGATTTTCCCAGATGTTTCCCACTTAGTTGTTGGCTGGTGAGAGCCAAGGGTCGACCCTCCTGCATTAAGACAACACTAATGCCAATACCTGAAGCATCACATTCAATCAAAAAAGATTTGGTGAAGTCGGGTAGTGCCAATATGGGAGTGGAACACATGGCCTATTTGAGAGCCATAAATGCCTATTGTGCTTCATCAGTCCAGAGGAATGAATTTTTCTTGAGAAGGTTAGTGAGGGGTCTAGCAATGTGACCATAATTGCAGACAAATTTGTGATAGTAGTCTATGAGACCCAAGAATCCCCTCAAACTCTTCAAGGTTTTTGGTTGGGGCCAATCTTGCCTGTATCTTTTTGGGATCCACCCGGATACCTTCACGACCCACAATGTGGCCTAAATACTCAACTTCTTCCATGCCAAAAGAGCACTTGGACAATTGGACAAATAATTTATGCTTCTGGAGAAGTTGCAAGAGCAGGTCTACATGTTAAAGATGTTTTTCCCAGGTGAGTCTGCAGATGAGAATGTCATCAAAGAAAACGAGGACAAATTTTATGAGATATGGTTTGAGAACGTGATTCATGAGGCTTTGAAAAGTGGATTGGGCATTACAGAGACCAAATGGCATGACCAAGAATTCATAATGGCCTTCATGAGTTCGGAAAGCAGTCTTGGGAATGTCTACTTCTTTCATGCATATTTGGTGATACCCCGAGCGAAGATCTAGCTTAGTAAATAATTGAGCACCATGTAGTTCATCCAACAAATCATCAACAACTGGGATAGGGAATTTGTCTTTGACTGTGAGCTTGTTGAGGGCCCTGAAGTCTGGACACATGCACCATTCCCCATATTTCTTCAGCACCATGACCACTGGTGATGAACAAGGACTGATGCTAGGATGAATGACACCGGCTTCCATGAGTTCCTTGATGATTTTTTCAATTTCATTCTTTTTGGCAAAAGGATATCTATATGGGCACACATTCGGCGGCTGTGCCTTTGGGACCAAAGTGATGTTATGATCATGTTCCCTTCTAGAGGGTGGAAGCTCTTTAGGTTTGCCAAAGACTTGTTGGTGGTGGTTTAAGACCTGTTGCATCTCATGATGAATATGAAGAGTAGTGGACGTGATGGCCTGGATGACATTAAATTGGGCGATAACTCCGTGATGGCCCTTTTCCAACATCTTTTCCATTCGATGCGAGTTGATGATAGAAGGAGCACCTACCTGGAGTCCACGGAGGGTATGCATCTGGTCATTCTCCTTAAAAATCATATATAACTCCTGGAAATCCATTGTGATTGGGCCTAGTGTGCGAAGCCATTCAACACCCAAGACAATGTCACAACAACCCATGTTTATTGCAAACATGTGGGTCTTTAGGTGGTAGTCTCCCATTTGAAGTTTGATATTTTCGCAGCGGCCTTCACATTTCATTCTCCCCTCGTCATCCATATGGACCTCGAAATTAGAGACTACCCTAACAAAACAATGAATAGCTTCGGTAACTCTCTAATGGATAAAGTTATGTGTGCTGCCACTATCAATCAATACTACTATAGGGCGATGTTTAATAAAGCCTCTGATTTTGAGAGTTTGGGGCGCAGAAATGCCTGCTAAATCATGTAGAGAGATAACTGGTTCTTCTGGCGTAGCTGGGAGCTCATTGTCCTGCTGGATGTCCTCAACTTCCTCCTCTGGTCCCTCAAAGGGTGGGGCTTCCTCAGATGAGATATGATCAACAACATCAGTTTAAAAGAATTTGGGTTCCTTGCATTTATGCCCTAGGGAGTTTTTTTCATCACAGTAGTAGCACAATCCTTGTTTTCTTCTTTCAGCCATTTCTGTTGGGTACACCTTTTGAACCTTAAATGTTTGGGTAGTGTCCTGAGCCTCGGTGGGGCATCCCTTGGCTGTGAAATTTGGGCGAGGGAACTGGGCAGCTAAAGCATGTTCCACTTCGATAGCCTTTGTGCAAGCATCCATCCATGTAGGTGGGTGGTGCATCCGAACATGGGCCTGGATGGCTTCTTTGAGACCACTTATAAAACATTCCAAGTAGAATTCATCTCCCAGACCTTCTGTATGGATGACCAATGTCTCAAAGGCTACAATGTATTCTTTTACTGTGGCTGTCTGTCGGAGCTTAGTAAGATGACCCAAAAAATTAGATTCACGGTCAAAGCAGTCACAAATGAATTTTGAGAACACCTTCCAAGTAATTTTCCCGAGATAGCAGTTCCGATGCCACTGCCACCATTGCCATCTCTCTTGTTCCAAGTAAAGGGCTCCCACACGTAGTTTAGTTTCATCATATAGGATATCATTCAGAATGAAATATTGCTCCATTTGTGCTACCCATACTGCCAGATTAGAGCCATTAAATTTATAGAAGTCCATCTTGTGATCCAAGGATCTTTTGCTTATAGATATATGAAAAGAATCACATGTAGAAATTGTAGCTTAACATAGAAATTTAATGTGCACATAAGAAAGAAGAAGAAACACATAAAGGCATGAAAAGAAGACTACAAGACTTGGTAACAGAGTTTGTCCAACTTGGACTACGTCTCCGGGCCTTGCTCGATCAATGGGGAGGCCTTCATTCATTAAATGGCATGAAAAGAAGAGAATAAAATCATCAGTTACATAAAAGGAGTATTATACCTCCATTATGAAAAAATGGCTGAGAAGAGGAGAACTCAGATGAAGAAATGGATAGCACCACTGCGTTCGTGGCGTCGAGAAGGGCAGAAACCATATAAAATTTTCCCAATTCAGAAAAAATGATCAATCGCCCCTCTTGCAAGCTGCTGCCTCGAACTGTGTGCCAAAAATCATCTCCCCCTGCACTTATCTACGTGGATCTGGTTTTATAATGATTTCTTGTTACAAGGACCCTTACATTTGGGGTCTGTTTGCTTAATAATATCATTCGTTTGAATAGAAGGATCGGCGGGCTCAACAAAACCCCGAAATAGCTCTTTTCTGCTCAAACCATAATACACAGAATACACTAAAAAATCTGACTGTAAGCCTTTAAGCTAGACTTAAAATTCCATTAAATCGGCCCTATTTTCCTGTTGGGTCCACGCTGATCACAAATCACAATGGCCCTGGGGTCTTTCCTTTGACTGTGCTGATTGCTGATACGCCAATCCGTCGATCGCTGATCGCTGATATCGCCGATATCGGCATATCACCATTGGCCCTATCGCATCGCTACGACCTAGGGGTCCGGGTCTTTTACCTTGTGTTTCACCGACCCGATCCATCGATGCCGATTGCTCCATCACATGTCTTAAGTCCCCGATATTGCTGATAGCCTGCCTTCCTCTAACCCGATATATCGATGGTCACTGATTGGGGTTTTAAAGGCCTTTCGTTAACTCCGCCCTTTGCACTTCTTCCGATGCGATTTTCCCTTTTAAGGCTAAAAACCCATCTTTTAGGGAAAAAGCCTCATTTTCCAAAGGAACAAGACAATATTCTTTATGCGATAACTTCATCACTCGGACTTGGATTGGAGTTCTGTTCACACCATTGGAATCACGGTGACAAGGACTTCAATCTAATGTCAAGATATTTTCCTTTCTACCACTTTGAGTTTTGAGCTTTTTACATGCCACTGTATCTAAAGATCCACCTGGATCAATCTTCCCCATTGAGGAGCTTTTGGACCACCAAAAGCTTTATTAGTCAATTAGCGAGAGAGGGAATTGTTCCCTCACCCTTTCCTTCTCCAGCCATTTTTCCTTGCTGAGGCGCATCCCCTTGAAACCAACTCAAAGGTATTCCACATCTCCTCACCGTGAAGTCCTAGTTCTTCTGTCAAGGATGATGTCTTCAGGTAACTCATTGAGATATTCTGGTGCAAAATCATCAACTATAGGAACTGTGCCCACCTTATCGGTGTCCATGATCAATGGTGGTTCATATAGCTTTAAGTTCTCCACATTCACTACTGTGTACATCTGCATATATATCGGCAAGTCAAGACGAAAGGCATTGTTTCCAATCTTCTCCAAAATGGTGAATGGACCATATTGGATTGGTCACAAGTTCTTCCCTTCTCCCTTCATCCTATCCTTGCTGATGTGGAACCAAACTTTGTTGCCCACTTGGAATTGATGGTCAACTTAGTGTTTGTCATGTTGAGCCTTGTAACGGGCTTGAGTTTTCTCCAACAACTCTTGTACTGCTTGGTGAATCAACTGGATTTGTTGAATGAACTGCTGAGCTTTGTCCCTATCATTATGTCCACTGGAGTCATCTTCCCTTCCAAAGACCATATCAAAAGGGTCCTTTGGCAGGTAACCAAAACATGTCTCAAATGGTGAATGCTGCGTAGATGAGTGCACTGCTTGGTTGTAGGAATGCTGCACATATGGGAGATGTTCATCCCACAACTTGGGATGTTTTCCACAATAGCTTCGTAACAAGTGTACCATGGTGCGGTTGACAACCTTTGTCTGTCCATCAATCTGTGGATGAAATGTTGTGCTTCTTTTCAACTTGGTGTCCGTCATCTTCCACAAGCTGGTCTAAAACTCTCTAAGAAAGCGAGGGTCGTAATCTAAAACAATCAATGTGGGCAACCCAAAATGGACCCAAACATGCTAAAAGAGAAGATAAGTAGTCTGCTCTGTAGTAATCTACTTTTTACAAGGCATTAGAATACACATCTTGCTAAAACGGTCAACAACAACATACAAATAGTCGTAACTCTTTCTAGACAAAGGCAAACCTCCTACAAAGTCCATCGACACACTTTCCCATGGACGACTCAGAATAGGGAGTGGTGTGAAGAGCCCAAGTTTTCTATTAGAGGGCTTTGAAAGAGAACACATCACACAACCCTTTACATAACAAGTCACAATGTTCTTCATATGAGGCCAAAAACAAAATCTTTGTACATGACATAAAGTCTTTTCGACACCAAGGTGTCCAGACACAAGAGAGGTGTGGGCCTCTCGAATTGCATGTACTCTTTCCCCTATGGGAATACACAATTTGCAAAGGTGATACAACAGTTTCCTCTATAAGTGATAGTTGTCCACCTGTGAACCATGGGTTAGTTTTTCATAAATCTCTTTAAAGTCATCATCGTTAGCATATTGTTCAACATAACTCTCAAAAGACAACGAAGCATTATGCAAAATAACAGAAGTAGAAATAAGAGGGCGAGATAGCATATCGGCCACTTTATTGCTAGTGCCCTTCTTATACTTTATTACCAGATGAAACTGTTGAAGAAAACCCATTCACCTGAAATGACGATATTGCTGCAACTTGGTTTGTGACTGAAGGTACTACAAGGGCTGATGATTTGTATGGATGATGGTCTCCTTGCTGATCAGGTAGTGTTTCCACTTTTTCACACTCTGCACCAAGGCATAAAGCTCCTTGTCATAAGTGGGATAGTTTATCACAGCCTGAGAAAACTTCTCAGAATGGTAACAAATCAGCTTCTTTTGCTGCATCAGTACAACTCCCATAGCATAATCGCTGGCATCGGTTTCGATCTCGAATGGCTGTTGGAGATAGGCTAAGGCTAAGACTGGCGTGGTGCTGATCTTTTCCTTCAATGTTTCAAAGGACTTCTGTTGTCTTCCTCCCCATTGGAAGACCTGTTTCACACTTGTCAATGTGTGCAAAGGTGCTGCAATAATAGAGAAATTGGCAATAAATCTCCTCCAATACTGGACTGCACCTAAAAAGCTACGGACCTCGGTTACACTAGTAGGCTTAGGCCAATTTACAATTGCTTCAACTTTAGAGGGATCAATTTTTAACTGACCATGACCAACAATATGACCTAGGTAACCCAAAGAGGTTTTCCTGAACTCACACTTTGACAACTTTACATAGAGTTTTTCTTTTTTCAATACATCAAGCACTTTCTTCACATGACACACATGTTCATTCCAACTTTTACTAAAGACAAGTATATCATCTAAATATACAAGAAAAAATTCATCAATGAAAGGCTGAAAGAGATCATTCATGACCCTCATAAAAGTGGTTGAGCGTTGCAAAGTCCGAATGGCATCACCATCCATTTGAACAACCCCTGTTTGGTCTTGAAGGCGGTTTTCCACACGTCCTACTCTGCAATTCAGACCTGGTGATAACCACTACGCAAATCCAATTTTGTGAAATAAACAACATTCTTTAACTGATCTAATAAATCATCTATGCGTGGAAGAGGGTAATGATTTTTCACCGCGATCCTTTTTGGTGCGCGTTAATCCACACACATCCTCCATGTGTCGTCTTCCTTTGGGACTAAGACAATTGGTGAGCCACACAGAGAAGTGCTCGGCCTGATGACCCCTTGGTCCAGCAATTCCTGCACCTGTTTCTTGATTTCCTCCATCTCAATGGTCGACATCTTGTACATGCCAATATTTGGTAAAGAAGCGTCATGCTGCAAATGGATTTCATGTTGGATTTCCCTCTTCGGAGGTAATCCCTTCGGTTCCTAAAACATCTCATCATAATTAGAAATTAATTCACATAATTCCTATTTATGTTCCTGATCACAACCATGGAAATCATCAGCTAATTCTGCATTTTTTGCCCTTACAACCATCAACATGCAACCCTTACTGGAATTCACCAACCTTTTCATTTTTCCAGTGCTTACAAGGCTGGCATTGATTTTAGTTTGATGAGCCCTTACTATATATTCTACCCCATCTTTTATGATTTGGTATTTGTTTTCATGATTGAAAAAGACTGCCTTTCTATCATATAAATACGGACTCCCTAACACCATGCCACAAATATCCAATGGGATCACATCCAGTTCTACTTCATCCACTAGCTTAGAAGCGATCATAAATTTTACTTTACACTGCTTGGTTACATTCAGTTTTTCTTTATCATGTATCCATCCAAGTGGGTAAGGTTTCGGATGTGGTTTTGTTTCTAAACCAAGTTTCTTTACCAAGGATTCTGTGATTAAGTTTGCTTGGGATCCAGTATCAAACAGAGTTTCTACTTTAGTATGATTTATAACAACTCTAATATGAAACAGTTCAATTCTCTTTTGATCATTAGGAAGGGACTCATTTACAGAACTAGTTCCTTGATGCGATTCAGAATTAACATGAAGTGTAAGAGTACCTTTTGTTCCTGCTGCTGTGATCAATGCTTCATCTCCCGAATCGGATCCAAGGTCTTGCTGTGCAGTCGCCACTGTCTTCTGCTTGCCTTTTCCTCCATACTTATTTGGTCTCTTTTCTGGGTCCTGTTTCCAACAGTGATCGTCATCGTGACCTTCCTTTTTGCAGTGATTGCAATACAGACTTTCTCCTTATTTGGTTTCTACCATCTTCTTCTCCTTTCCTTTCCATTTCGCTTTGGATTTGCCATTGGGAGGTTCGAACGGTGGTTTTCTAGAATGATCATCTCTTTCGGTTTTTCCCCTGTTCTCAATAGGAATTGCCTTTACGCTGGTTGAGTCAATAGTGGTTGGTTCAAATAACCATAATGAATGCCTAATGTAACTATGTAATGAGCCAATGTACTTAGTTACTATTTCAGGTGTATCAAGTGCAATACCCAAATTTAGTGCTTGCTTTCTAAACTCCTCTGTAAAACTCTGAACATCCTGACCTTTGCCTTGCCTTAAATACTACCAATTCATTAATTCTTTTTGCTTGTACCCCAAGGGATAAAATTGTTCCTTTAATAAAAAAATAAAATTAGGCCTTAGGAAAAGAGGTTACCCACATTCTTATTGCTCTGCAATTTGCTCTCCCACCAAACGAGAGCGGTGCTGCTCACCCGTAGAGAGCCCAGCTGAATCTCTTCCTCATCCTCCACGATTTGCTAAATCCTGCAGTAGAACTCAATGTGCCTAATCCAATTATTAAGCTTCTCTGTGTTACTTTCACCATTAAACATGGGAAGATAAAATTTAACATCTAATTTAAAGAAAGGTTTCTTAGATGCATCCCTTGAATTTCTTCGATTATGGTGGTGACAGGAAGAAGAACTTTCACTCGTGGAAGGAGGAGGGGGTTCTTCTCCACCATTTCCATGCGTTGAACCTTGTTCTTCTGGTTTTCTCCCTTCTCCTCTCTCTAGCCTTAAAACCAATTGACTGACATTCTCTGCCATTGAATAGAAGGTCTTGCAGAAATTGCGCTCCTCTTCAAGATGAGCTTCATTTTTCGCCATGTTTCTCCTTCGATGTGCACACCCCGCTTTGGGATCAAAAGGATCTAATTCCCCTTCACCTCTTCAGAGTCTGTTTCTTGTTAGCATACAAACATGCAATTTACATCTAAAAAGACCTGCTCTGATACCATTTGATCTAGGGATCTTTTGCTTATGGATGTATGAAAAGAATCACATGTAGAAATTGCAGCTTAACATAGAAATTTAATGTGCACACAAGAAAGAAGAAGAAACACATAAAGGCATGAAAATAAGACAGCAAGACTTGATAACGAAGTTTGTCCAACTTGGACTATGTCTCCGGCCCCTGCTCGATTAATGGGGAGGCCTTCATTCATTAAATGGCATGAAAGGAAGAGAATACAATAATCATTTACATAGAAGGAGTATTATACCTCCATTTTGAAAAAATGGCTGAGAAGAGGAGAACTCAAATGAAGAAATGGATAGCACCATTGTGTTCATGGAGTCGAGAAGGGTAGAAACCATACAAAATCTGCCCAATTCAGACAAAATGATCAATCACCCCTCCTGCAAGCTGTTGCCTCGAACTATGTTCCAAAAATCCTCTCCCCTTGCACTTCTCTACATGCATCGTGTTTTATAATAATTTCTTGTTACAAGGACCCTTAAATCGGGGGTCTGTTTGCCTAATAATATCAACCGTTTGAATAGAAGGATTGGCGGGTGCAACAAAACCCCGAAATACCTCTTTTCTACTCAAACCATAATACAAAGAATACATTGAAAAATCTGACCGAAAGCCTTTAAGCCAGACTTCAAATTCCATTAAATCGGCCCTATTTGCCTATCGGGTCCGCGTTGATTGCAAATCACAATGGCCCTGGGGTCTTTCCTTTGACTGTGCCGATCGCCGATATGCCAATCCGCTGATCACCAATATCATCGATCGCTGATCATCGATATTGGCGTATCGCCATCGGCATATTGCATTGCTACGGCCCATGGGTCTGGGTCTTTTACCTTGTGTTTTGCCGACCCGATCCGCTGATGCCGATCGCTCCATCGCATGTCTTAAGTCCCCGATGTCGCCGATAGCCTGCCTTCCTCCGACCCGATATATCGACGATTGTTGATTGGGGTTTTAAAGGCCTTGTGTTAAGTCTGCCCTTTGCACTTCTTCCGATTTGATTTTCCCTCTTAAGGATAAAAACCCATTTTTTAGGGAAAAAGCCTCATTTTCCAAAGGAACAAGGCAATCTTCTTTTTACCATAACTTCATCATCCAGACTCAGATTGGAGTGATGTTCACACCATTGGAATTAGGGTGATGAGCACTTCGATTTGATGTTAATATATTTGCCTTTCTGCCACTTTGAATTTTGAGATTTTTCCATGCCACTGTATCTAAAGATCCACCTAGATCAGCTTGGGTGGTCGAGGGTGGGAATGTTGGTGATTTCCATGGAAGTGAATATGATGGCTAGATTCTCATTCAAGGTATTCTTTAATACCATGTGCCTTCGAATGTAACCCCAAAGTGCCCCTTTTGAATGTGTCCATGAATTGTTGCATCTAGTCCGCTAGGTTCTTGAAAGAAGCCAACTGTTTTTCAAGGCTCTCGATCTTCTCATTGGCCATGGCTTGAGCTTTGGTTTCTACCATACACAGATCCTGGTCACTTTTTGTCACTTTGAAAAAATTTGAGATTGCCCGAAAATTGGAGCTGATAAGTGAATGGTACCACGATGATCAGTTCGTCGTCCTAATTCTTATGGGTTAAGTCTCGTATAAGTGTTCTGGGAAGGCCTCAGACTTTTTTTTTTACTCCGAATGGAGTTTTACTCCTCACTTATCAATACTGTAGTGGCCAATTTCTAGAAAACTTAATCCTGCCCAATGTCCTGCGAGAATCGCCCCAAGGTATAGGAGCCACAAGCCTCACTACACAAATGGTCAGATCTTCTTGCGAAACCCCCAACTGCTGAATGTGAGTTGGACTGTGGTGGCGACAAAACCCCAACTGCTAGATCTGAATGGTACTGTGGCAGTAGAACCTCAACTGGTGGATCTGATTGTTGCGGCAGCGATAGAAACCCAATTGCTAGATCTGATCTAGCAAAGAAGACAATGGGCGATCTTCAGAGAGGCGAGGGAACTATGGTCTCAAGGAGTGTCAGGTGTTATAGATCGCAATATACATAAGGGTCCAACAATAGTACTCGGCCCAATATTTTAGGGCACTAACTAAGGAGGATCAACCATAGCCTTAGTTGTACTACCCGACTACCGTATCTTATGCACGAGTAATCTCCCCGAGTGCTGTTCTCGGTGTACTCTAGCAACAAGATGGCTAACGGTTTATCTAAGGCAAGGTTTCAAGTGAGCCTAGGGTGCTTCTGATATACCCATATGGTATGTGGAAGACAGTCTGTGTGCGGTTCTCTCTAATGTGCTACTACTTGAAGGGGTACCCATGGGGGTTACAAGGGAGTCCAACAAGCGTGACCACCTCTTGTATTTCCTACGTGCATGCCTCCCCAAATCCACAGGTTTATGTGCTCAATGACAGATCCCATGGTTTAAAGATGCCGGAACACGTCTCTAGCCTAATTTTTTTTTGTTTGCCGAAAATGGAGATACCACCGGTCCCAGAAATCTCTCTGATATAGCTTGTTATGCTCTTGACCTACAAGAAGATGCCAGAATACCAAATATACGAAGAAATACAACCCAGAACACAGAACAAAATGAGAAAAACAACAAGTATTTTATTATTCAGAGATGAAAGCAATGTTCACTTGCCTCTTCAAGGGGGCAACCTCCAGCAGAGCAGAGCTCGATTACAAAATAAGACACGACACTCCTCAATGGGGAGTCTCTATCCTTTATATAGGATTCATACATGCAATACCATGGGTCAGTACCATGGTTCTCTCAATACCATCTATCTAATACCATGGCCCATTTGCAACTAACTGTGGTCCCTTTCTTAAATGCGGGTCAACCACTTACAATTATTAATATGGGATTTATTGACTCTTTAACTAACTATAACTATAACTTGACCCTATTACATAAATAAATGGGTTAGGGTTGGACCCTAGCGCACCATCTAAATTGGCAAAGAAAACAAGGAAACATGTAGAGTTGGAGAAAGCACAAGTGCGGATGATCATTCAAAGTAACAAACAACTTGCCTCACTCATCGCCAATATTTAGGACTCATATGCATGATTGTATAACAACGTGGATTTCATGGTGAAATTGCATAGGATCCCATCAGTTGGCTTACTCACTGAAGCCAAACACAGGAATCAGGTCAGGCAGGAGGTCGAAGAATACTTGGATAAGCTCAGAAAGATCGCTACCAAAAAACATCTTGAAGTGAACAAGCAGAATATGCAGAAGTACATTAGTGACCCTGCCCAGATGAATACCATGTTGCTCCTGCTAAAGCAAGAAACTCAGACCAATCCAAAATTAGTGTACCCAGATGCCATGGAGGCTAAAGTCTGCTTCTATCTTGATCCCATCACACAGTTTGTGGAAGTCATCGCGTAGTATAAATATTGGCACCGTCATGTGACCGAGAACCTACAAGTCGAAGTTTTTGAACTGGAGTTTCCCCAAACTCAAGCTTAACTTGTTTTATCTTATTAGGATGTCTAATTGGCTCTACCCAATTTTGTCCTATATGGGTATGAATATATTGTAATATTTTTTTGTAATTAATTTGTAAGTGAAATTCCAAGTGTCAATTATGGAATGTGAAAAGTCATTTTGTAATGAAGTTGAAGAATCATGAGGGAAGTTCAAGAGTCACAAAATGAAGATGAATAATCACCCTTTTTTTAATAAATATGTCCTCATAACTCATGTAAAGGGATTTTGGGAGCCAATCTTTTGGCTAGGCTTTTAGCCTAGGATCAAGAGCTTGGGAGTTTTGTTGAGAGCCTTGGCTTCTCCATAGCATAGAGGGAGAATCTTTCTGTGTAGGAGCAGGTGTAGACTTCATGTTCCACTATTGGGACTAGTGGTTCGTCAAAGGTATATGTATGCGTTGGGCAGCGAATCCCCCCATAGCAGGTTTTTGGGGCTTGTAGCCCGAATTTTGGTCAAAAGTAATGTAAGACCCCGCGAAATGCGAGCACGGAGCATGAGAGTCTAGGGTTGTCCACCCTAAAATATCGTAATTTAATATAGAATGTGTCGGCCTACCCATGGTCTGCGGACCATGGGAATGTATAAATAGAGTGAGGCTCTAAGTGTAGGAGCCAATTTTTTGGTTAGTCTTTATCTGAAGTGATATGGGCTTCTGAAAGCGATATTCGCTTTGAGTCTATAAGTCCGAGTCTTGGGTTGTAGGAATAGGAAGAGGCTCTGTAGCTATGTGTGTAGAGGGCTGGTAGAGTCCACAGCTGTGTGCGTGGACCCCTGTGTTGAATTATTAATGAGAATACCGGGCCCATAAAATTAAGTCAGATCTATATTAATAACACAGTAAGAACAAGGGATCTAGTCAGCGCCCCTCCATAGAGCTACGTGAAGGTCAGACAACTACGCGGAGCAGTGCAGCGCGTAGGATCAGTTCGTGAACTTCCCAGACTTCATTAAGACATCCCTAGGGTGCGGAAATCTAGTTCCAGCACCCTCCCATACTACCTCTGGTGAGACCTCAGTCCGCACACCATAGATTGTTGTCGAAAGGGCTGGTAGTTTCGGGATTTGTTTGGCTAAATCACTTCTGAACCTGGGTCAGGCCCCAACAAGCCAACAAATGGTTCTGTTGCTGGGACCGGGATCTGCCTAAGGGATGTCTGATGTCGGAACACTGGAACCCTACGAAGAAGGAAATTGAAGAGTGGTTGGATCAGAAACTTCATGAGTTCATGGCACAGGAAAAAAAAACTCTACAGATATACAAGAAGAGGTGGTTGGATCACTACATATATACGGAAATCCACGAGATCTCCTTCGTGTCCTTCTCTTCAGAGCTGTATGATTGGATTGTGAGGTTAGCCAACAACTAGGGAAGGTATAAGCTCGATCAACCGATAGTGTGGACTCCGGAGTTAGTGCGTAGACTAGAGGCATCAGAAGATAAGATTGCGTGGGCCGTGGACCATTGGCTTGACCGAATAATAGGGGGATTTATCACTGAGTTCATGATAGACACAACTGTGAGCTATAGCGAAGCAGAACGACGTTTTCTCAAGGGACCGTGAGGTAGGTACATTAAATCCCTGAATACCTAGATTAAGATGTTGTTATGTGAAAAGCAGGTTATGCGAATACATTAATGATTGGAATGACACGGAGCAGAAAGATCTACAAAGGTATCGAAGGATTAGGAAACAGTCCCTTAATTTCACCTTCGCGAGAGAGTGAGGAAGAGCGCGCTCGGGTTTCTCCGAGAAGTGCGGTCAGTTTGATAAGGCAGCGCATTCCGCAGTTATCACCTCTAGTTATGCCCTCACTCGCTTCACCTACTTCACCTCCATCTTCACCCACCCCACCTCCACCAACCCCGCGGTTCAGCATGGCGAGTGCGATCAAGCTACCCATATTCAGAGGAGTAGGGAATGAGGATCTTGACTAGTTCTGGTTCGTGGTAAGAGTAGTGTGGGAAGCACAAGGGGTCACGGATGACAACATTAAGAAGGCCACATTGGTGAGCACATTAGAGGATCATTTGCTGACATGGTATATCAAACACTCGAGTGATCACCCAAATATAGGAATAGTGGAGATCCATAAGGTGTTGAACAAAGAATTTAGTCAACTGAAATCAAAGACACAATCAATCATTGGATTTAAAGAGATCGTGATGCTTCCAGGTGAGACCCCTTGGGATCTGGATCAGAGACTGAAGAGTATGATCTGCGAAGCTAATATGATGCTAACGGATGCGCAGCACCGCACGTGGTTTGTGGGGTCTTTGACACCACACTTGAGGACGACGTTGTCACAATAGAAGCTTTCAACCCAGACAAAAGCGTTGGAAATGGCAATGAGGTTGCACGAAACACCGATATAGGATGCGAGATTGGGAGTTCAATAGATCCACATGCAGCTTCAGAATCTCTGCCTGGAAATGCAGAGCTTGAAGCAGGATAAGGCACCCCAGCCAGAGGCGCGCGAAGAAGTGTGGTGAATAAAATGCAGAGGCTAGGGCCATGACAAAGACCACTGTCCAGTATTCGCGAACTACTTGGCAGGAGGGGGACCAATGCTGTTGAGACCAGAGGCATAGATAGGGCCAAGTGCGGCACCTACGCTCTGGTGTGCGATCTGTCAGGTGGGAGGAAAGCACACGACGAACAATTGTCATTTTTTGTAGAAGTATACACAGACTCTCGAGCAGCTGTTTTGTAATTTCTATAGATCAGTGGGCCACGATGAGCGTACTTGTCACAGCTACAAGTTAATGATGGACCAGACCCCAGCATATAGAATGCAGATGGAAATGCGAGGCCTTGACCCAGCCGCGGGGATGGCGTGTGCTGGATTTCAAAGGCGAGGAGGAAGGGGGCCAGGAAGAGGTTGCGGACAACTAATCTGCTATAATTGCGGAGGACCAGGGCACTACACTCGTGACTGTACCAACCCAATGAGAATATCTTGCTCGTACTATTCTCAGTTTGATCACGAAATGATAGATTGTCCTACGTTGATCGCCCAGATGCATGAGAAAGGGGTACTACAGCCTACTCCGACTTAGAATATCCAAATGATGAGGTTTGAACTACGTGAAGAAGACCCCAATGTGAACATGATGCTCAGAAGTGGCGTGACCACAGGGGAAGATAAGGGGAAGCAACCCAAGGAAGATACATGGGTTCACAAGGCTCCTACAAAAGAACCTGAGTTTGACTTGGAACGCGCAAAGGAGACATTTATGGAAGCTAAGAAGAGCTTCACGGAGGCCTCTACTTCAGGTAGTAAGGATCAACCAGAGACAGGGATGGATCCTTCTATGCTAACTACCTTTTTAGAGACATGCATGAAATTGTTGCGTGATAATAAGGCGGTTAAAGGACTACAAGAACTGATAAGTAGGTGCACAGGGTCAGGGGAACCACGCGTAGTCTGGAAACTAGGAAAGCATACATTGTGCACCAGGAGGGAGATGAGATTAACGGCATAGATTGGTGAATATGAAATGGATCAGGTAATCCTAGACCTAGGTTCGGACGTGAATGTGTTACCAAAGCAGACATGGGAACGCATGGGCAAGCCCGCATTACAGTGGTCCCCTATTCAATTACGGATGGCGAACCAACAAAAGATCTTGCCCATGGGGAGGTTGCAAGGGGTAACAGTTGATATCGAAGGCGCGAGCACGCAGATGGACTTTGAGGTGATAGAGATTGTTGATGACAACAACCCTTACCCCACATTTCTAGGAATAGACTAGGCCACTGATATGAATGGAGTCATCAACCTGAAGAAGCGGAAGATGATATTTGAAAAAAAGTCTTTATGCATAGTAGTTCCGCTAGATCCAGCCGAAGGAGCGCGCTACACTGAACTTGTGAGCGACAATGAGCTGGATTGCATTTACTAGATAACGACGCAAGACTAGGATCAGGTGAACCCGATTGCATATGGGAGAATCTCATGGGAGCATGACAGTTCCTGTACTTTGGATTCAGATGAAGAAATAGAACACTGGTAGAACCGGTTGCATGAAGTAACAACACTGAATTGCAACATGATGATTAGATCACTGCAGTGCGTGACGACTGAAGCAAGGGAACTGCCAACTTATGATGGGGTAACAGGAGTAGATGAATTCTTAGACAGATTTGAAAGCAAAAGTACCGAAACAACAACGATACGGTTCGCTAGAATGGGCATTGTGCGCGACACCCGCATAATGGTGGAATACACACCAGAGGAATATTAGAAATTGACGCGAATGTAGAAGAAAGATGAGCTTACGATTTGGAAGTCCCCAGCGATGAACGCGAGCTGGGCAGCTAGGACGATGCAGTTTGCGTGCCCACTTGTGTCGATGGGTGCAAACGTATGCTGTGCAATCACCTCCCGGACTAAGGATCGGAAATTAGAACCCAATGCAGCAGTCAGAAAAGCGACAAAAATTCCATGTCGGAGCCTTCACGAAACTAGACAGAATCATGAATAGAGTCTACTAGATGGGACGCACTGATTGGGACTTGCATGTGCCAGTGGTCCGATGGGCCTATGGGGCCATGTGCAGGAACCTGAGCGTGGAAATGGATCCGAAGACGATGCACAGAGTCAAGGCCATAGCTTTGGGAAAGAATCCTCATGCAATCACTCCTATAACGGTGACAGCACGTAGGGACCAGAGCGAAGAGATGATGCAGCCGCGCAAGGATGAACATATGCAGATTCAAGAAGCCACTCAGCGAGGGAACCTTGAGCTTCGTGAACTTGAAGAAGATCGGGTACGACTGAAGCAGGAAGGCATATTAATGGACAAGGATATCAGAAAGTTGGAAACCAAAATCTCGCAAACATTGTGCATTGACAGAAGGATGGGGCCACGTATGGGTAACCCTACCACTGCACTAGAACATTGTCGCCGAGATTTTTTGGCTATACTACCATGGTTGCAACCGCACCTTATCAAAAAAAGTCACCAAGGAAGTGCACTGCATAAGGAAGAATGCGAGGTGTTGACGGACGTGAAGGTAACTAAGGGAGGCCCGCAGACCAGATTGAAAGGTGACTTGAAGCCTCGCACCAGTAGTGTGACCACCTGACTATCCTTAGGAAGCACAGTCTCAAGCCTCCAAGCAATTGAAAGAGAGTGCGGGTCTATAAACGAGCCTGTATAGGAGCTGCGCGACACAGAAGTTACGCGTAAGATCAGTATGATGCACAGGTCGCGTTTGTGCACAGGGGACTGCATTGCCATGTGGACAGGATGGAAAGTGACCGTTTGTGTCACTGTTCATGACAAGATGGCCAATTTAAGACAATTAGTAGTAGATGGCAAGAAATTAAGACACAAAGTCAGAACTAGATTTGGGACTATCTGCCATCAGTCTCGCGTTAATGAGCCGAATCCGGGGGAACGGTTGAATTTGAATTCAAAAGGGCCTATAAATCACTGGTGGCCCTCCACTGAACAACCCTTGGCATGTTGCGAATTAAGTTGTTGCGTTATCAAGCGGGCATGAACTTGATGAATTTGGAGGTTGTAAGAGCAAGTCCATGGTTTACAACATTGCCAAAGGAGACACAGGATTCCCTGATCAGAATAATGTCAACAACCAAGGGAGCTACGCATAGTTCTACGCCACCGGTAGGGGATGCACCAGAAATCCCTAAATTTCCCCGAACGTCGAGGCCCAAAAAGGACCCATAGGCAGCAGGACTGGTCTGTATGTCTCCGTGAAATCTACGGTTTGGCAAACTATCGATGGAAGAAAAGGGCAAAATGGCTAATATTGAGAGTGATGATGAGGAGGAGGATCCTGAGACCTTTGTAGAAGAGATGGAACCAGAGGAAGAGATGGAAGAAGACATCTAGCCAGTACGCGCCATATCAAAGCTACCCAAGTATGTCCCTCCATGGAAGGGGAAGGTAAAGGTACCTAAAGATTTGGATGTCGTTAAAAGCACACTCAACACCCCGTTCCTCCCCGTGGGAGTTCTGTTTGAAGGTTCGGCTATGGGCCGTGTACCCACTATGAAGTTTGAAGACTGGGACCTCGCAGATAGCGAGAAGTTCCCTCATTTGGAAACTAGCCAGCTGATGGAACAAAGCACGGAGGGGGTAGTTACAACACTGCAACCACGGACATGGCTGCGCGGGGTGGAGGAGGTCGGTCTACTCCATCTCCTATCGATTCCACACTGTCATTGGGTCCCAATCACGATATTTGTCATTAGCCAACTGCTTTGCCTGGTGCACGATGGGTACTTGTGGCTGGAGGAGCCCATTCCCATCACGGCGGAGTGACGGAGCTCATTCATAAGATTTTTCGGCTTCCTTGTACGGGAAGGGACCCTGCGGAAATACCTGGTACAAGTGGAGACTTGGAAATTGTGGAGGCCATGAAAAAGAAATATAAGTTGGAGAAAAAGCAGAGGGGTTACATTATTACTAGTATTCAAAACAAAGGGGTCTGCGTCGCTACCTAGTTGTTGGCAAGAAAGGTGATGAGGAAATGCCATGGCAATGAGGTACCAGCAATGGTCATCGCGCTGGCCGAGCAATGTGTAGAAGGGGTACGGTTCAACTGGGCGCAGTTCCTCTGCGACGAGTTCCTGACGAACTGCAGGGAGGCCCAAGATCAGGGTAAGACCTTCCACTATGTGTGGTTGCTCTTATCCATCTTGTTGGTTACAGGTGAATTGCTTGAGGATAGTCAGTTTCCTCCCCTTGACTAGGAATGGCTAGAGGCATCAAAATACGCGTCACTATGGGCGACGAAGGATGCCACGTGAATCCGAGAAACCAAAATCTTCTGGGTACTGATGGAGGCCGCACCTATCCGCCTCGGTATACGATAGTCTAAAGAGATTTGTAGACTTTAAAGTAGATATTCACAATGTGTATATCAGGGCGTGGAAGGATCCGGAGCAGAAGTGGACCACACTCCCCTTCATCGCAATAGATGACGTTGTTTTCGCGGTGCTCGACACATGGCCACTAGAATGGTGTGCACCAGATTTGGTGGTGCGCGATGAGATAGAGATTCAAAGACAGAAGGCTACCGCCAAGCTGCTAGCACAACAAAAGCGGAACGAACAACTAGCTGAAGAAGTACGGGCGTCCCAGGAGGTAGCGAAGGCCACCACAGAAAAGGTAGCAGCAGGAGGGGCCGCTACAACACAGGATGAAAGAGGCCCGAACTTGACCACAGGGCATGGGACAGATGATACAACGGAAGGCGCGGACCCAAGAAACACCTCTACACAATTAAAATGGCTGCGCAGGACAGAACGAATAGGGCCATGGAAGAAGACCAAGGCTTCAAAGTTAGAAGGGGAGCCTATTACACTGACCGAGGGTGACCTATACGGCATTGGCGTCACAATTCACGAAGTCACGAGGGAGGCACTCCAGGAAGCAATGATGGAGCAACAAAATGTGTTGGGGGTGCTCAGGGCACAACTCCAGGAACTTTAGGTGCAACCCCCACAGTAGGGAATGGTAGCTGCCTATGGGGCTACGGGTATTTTAGCAACCAAGCAATTGCTACAGGCCAAAATGGCAAATACCGTCACGCTGCCGAAAGGACCACTGACAGCAGACAACACGGAGGACAGAGCCATGGTAGGCTAGCTCAAGGGACTTGGCCTAAACTTGGCTACCCTTCCTTGAGAGATATTATACCAGTTGCAGGATGGAGCGACGACAAAGCTCTGTGCTAGGGAAGGACGCGCAGTGAAAATGCTCAGTGAACAATGGATCAAAATCGAGCAGTTGAGCGTCCAACGCGATGAAGCGATAACATAGACTCAGCGGTTGGAGAAAATTGTCGAGGAAGCATGCTGCCGCATCCCTGAGCTAGAGATTGTAGCAGACTTACCAGTAGATATACAGATCCACAAATTGGCTAGTGGATTCCGTGCGGCGAAGGAGGAAGCAACAAGGATCCAGTTGGACCTCAACTTGCAGATCGCGGAGCTAAGGTTGAAGGCACAACCCTCTACACTGTTGGAGGTCAGAGAGCAGTGGCACTGCGCCATTTAATCAGGGTTGGAAGCAATAGATCACGCTATACAGGATTGCATAGGCTTGTTAGATCAGTGACTCATCACCCTTACTTCACTTCAGGAAGACCCAACGTTATAGTGGTTAGAGACAGAAGCACAGGAGCTGCAACAGGCCTATGACAATGTCCGGGGGACCACGCAGATGGTCGCCCTTACTCAGCGACTAGCCAAGATGAGGGAGGCCCAAGCTCTCAAGGCATAGGTGGATGCCACACATCAGAAAGAAGCAGTGCTTAAAGAACACATCTGGCCTTGGCTTGAGGAAGCATTCACAGTCACCTCCAAGATTGAGGGAAAGCTGGCACAGACGCAGGATGTATATGCACTCAGGCAAGGAATTGCACCTGACAACAAAGCATCAGAGATACGCGCACAACGGGTACAATGGACAGCGGAAGAATGTGTTGCAGACGTAAGCGAAGTGCAGAGGTTGCTGGATGAACTTCACGCGAAGATCACCACACCAGCCGAGTGACTCGGGACGAGTCATGATGATTGTGTTGGGGGCCTGTTGGGTAGTCAATCCCCCCATGCCGGGGTTTTGAGGCTTGTAGCCCGAATTTTGGTCAAAACTAATGTAAGACCCCGTGAAATGCGGGCGCGGAGCGCGAGAGTCTAGGGTTGTCCACCATAAAATATTGTAATTTAATATAGAATGTGTCGGCCTACCCATGGTCTGCGGACCATGGGAATGTATAAATAGAGCGAGGCTCTAAGTGTAGGAGCCAGTTTTTTGGTTAGTCTTGATCTGAAGTGATATGGGTTTTCGAAAGCGATATTCTCTCTGAGTCTGTAAGTCCAAGTCTTGGGTTGTAGGAATAGGAAGAGGCTCTGCAGCTGTGTGCGCAGAGGCCTGGTAGAGTCTGCAGCTGTGTGCTCAGAGGCCTGGTAGAGTCCGCAGCTGTGTGCGCGGACCCCTGCAGTTGAGTGCATAGGGCGTTGTTGGGATTGTAATGGAACAGAAGTTAATAAAAGATAAGTTGATTTTGGAATATTATGTTGAATGATTAATGAGAATATAGGGCCCACAAAATTAAGTTAGATCTATATTAATAACACAGTAAGAACAAGGGATCTAGTCAGTGCCCCTTCGCAAAGCTACGCGAAGGTCAGACAGTTGCGCGGAGCAGCGCAACGTGCAGGATCGGTTCACGAACTTCCCAGACTTCATCAAGACATCCCTAGGGTGTGGAAATCTGGTTCCAGCACCCTCCCATACTACCTCGGGTGAGACTTCAGCCCACGCACTGCGGACTGTTGCTGAAAGGGCTGGAAGTTCCGGGATTTGTTTGGCTAAATCACTTCTGAACTTGGGTCAGGCCCCAATAAGCCAAAAATATGCTTAAAACTTTCACTTTAATAAAAGCTCAGAGACAACACGTTTTCACGCATATGTTGTGAATATAGTAGGACTATTCTTGTTATGTTTGCAATGTATGTTGTTTCAATTACACTAACGATTATAAGTTATTTCGTTTTTGTTAGTACATGAATATTTTTGAATGCGTGTTGTTGTTTATTTCCATCATGGCTAACTTGTGAACTATTTTGCAGGCTAACTCGTGATGTCTTTCTTACTCATGTATTCCTTTCAAGTTGCATACTATTACAAGATTCTAAGGGGCTCACTCATTTTCCCCTCATGGTGTTAGAACCTTTCGTACATCGTACTTGAACCTCCGTAGAGTCACAAACTTTTTCACCAAAGTCATGAATGCACCATTCTATGTGTTATTGCAGCCAAGGCACATCATTAAAACCCATTGCTTCACCAACCGGCCCATATTCTGAATGTGACTCCTACTCCAAACGGTGTGAGGTATAATTGAGACTTCATATCGAGGAGACCACCTGAATGTTGGCGGGTCCAACAACATCAACAGACAATAAATATGGTGTTTTAAAAATATATTTTTACATGTAGGTCGGGTCTTACATGTGTGCATAAAAAGATGAAAAGTGGTGATATTAAATTTTGCAGAGTTACGTGCAAGCAAAGTGTCTTGATTGCCCCGATTTAGTGCCAAAATTGTGCGTAATTTGATCCCTAAAGAGATGACATTAAAATATTTCATTTTTCATTGGGATTTTCTTCATTGTCCCATTTAACTCCCCAATTTTGTGAAACCTAACTCCCCAATTTCGCGAAATCTAACTCCCCAGGAGACGACAAACTCTAGCGAAAGTGGTTCACTTAGGTTTAACTTGATTGAAGTGTTTTCATTTTTGTGGTATATTTTTGGTTTAATTATGTTGAAAATGTAATCAAAGTACAATATTTTTAAATTATTGAATTTTTATTATTTAAATTTTTAATTTTTTTAATAATATTTTTGTTTGGGTAAATATTTACTAGGAATTTCAACTTATGATTTTTTAAGTATAGAGTTCCTTAACATTGCACCCATTCACGATCCCATGGGCTAAAATTGTTTATAATATTAAATTTATTTTATTATTTAAAAATGGCATTGTCTACCAAGGCCGCAATTTCGCTCGGATGGAAAAAATATCACAAAACTCTGGTGGAAAAAATTCAAGAAATCCAAACCTGAGAGTGCTTAAATCATTTTTTAATGGTGGAAATGGATTCAGCACCATCAAAATCCGCTAGGGCACCCAAAATCTTGAAGCTTGACAATTGTAACCAAGATTTCCAAGAAATTGTACTGGATATTTTCAAAATCCTACTGAAAATTCCATTGTTTTCAGGGAAAAATTGTGGCCTCATTAGACTATGACTTCAAAAATATAATTATATCACTCCATAATAAAACTCCTCTCTCATTTTTTATAATATTAAATTTACATTTACATTTAAAAATATAATTTGACTTAACAATATTAAAATAAATAAATATATCACTCAATATTATTTTTTTTATCTCATTTGACTACACCCTAATATACAACTCAATTCAAGAGAGAATTTTTTTTTAAAGAAAAATTAATTAAATTACATCTTTGTATCCTATCTATAATTATAGAGAGCATTTTGGCTTTTTTAGCTAATCTTAGTCATATATTCCTCGTATATTAGGCTTGCAGGGAGTTGGACATACTCTTGGTATTATAGTGGCAACCGAAAGGTTTGATCCTAGGTCATGCCTAGATTACTCCAATGTTACTAATCCACCATGGTTTAAAAAAAAATTAAGGAAACTGAGTGCTCAAATTTTATGGAATGACGGGAATAGAAAAAGAGGTTTGTCTTTGGTGGAGTGGGAAAGATTGGAAATTCCAAAAAAGATTAGAGGTTGGGGATTGAGAAGTATGGAGTTGTTCGCTTTAGCACTTACTGCAAAAGTGGAGGGAAAATGCTTTCTAAAAGTAACCTGTGGAGCTCAATCGTGAGGTTAAAATTCCTAAGGGATAAGTCAGTGGAGGTATGGTTAAGAAAATAGTCAAAATTGACTAGGGGAGGTTTAATGATTTGGAGGAACATTGTCCAAGGGATACAAGTTATGGATAAGTGGATCACATGGAAAATTGGCAATGACAAGAATGTGTTAGTTCAATGAGATATGTGGACTGGGTGTGATGAAAGGCACAAAGTGTACGGGTCTTTGGTAGAATTTATAAATTACCATGGTGTTTATTATATTGCGAATGAGGCTAGATATGATTCCATTGATGTTGATAATCAAGTTTGGGATTTTACTCAAGATTTACACATCCCTCTAATTTTTATAGGTGAATGGAATCTTCTTTTAATGACTTTGTGGAAGATAGGGTTTTTTTAAAGTAGGAATGAAGATGATAGTATTTCTTGGTCTAAAACTAAGTAATGTGGGGTTATTTAAGCAAAGCAAGAAAACAATGCTTTGATTAAGGGTGAAAATGTGAAGTTGGGTTACACTTTTGTGAGAATTACCCCGAAAAATTTAAAGTTATAATCTTTCATTCGAACAAAAAGTTTTTTTAGCCGAATTATTTACATTTATTCGATCAAACTATATACAAACAATTGGCTGTTTAGATTAATTCCGACCATTTAACGATTTTTTTCCGGAGGTGAAAAAATTGGCAATAATTTTTTTCGCCCGAAAAACAATTCAGCCGAACTATTTGTTCAGTGGAAAAAAAATTTCGGCCGAAACTATTTTTCAGCGGAAAAAACAAGTATTTATATGACGGCCCTGAGGTTGTTGCAAAATTTTCTTTCATTGTTAGTTCGTTGGTTTGTAGTTGTTCAGGTGGAACCGTAACCGCATATGTCCTTGTCCGTTGCATGACTATGATTCGTTCTTGTTTTTTCTGGATTACTTTGTTGGAATTTTTGGAGGATATAGTATTTTTTTGTTGGTTTTTTTGCAAGATTGGTTGGTGTCAGAGGAGTTCTTGCACCTCGTCGTTGCTAGAGGAATTTTGTCATCCTCCTCGTCTGGACCACACAACAACTAAAAACCTGGTATGTTGACACCTGCGTCTATCTATCATTATAATACCGTGTTCTAAAGCACCAGTAATAGGGTCATACAAGTTTAGAAAAGCTCCAGATATCTCATGTATATGTGAAAACATAAGACTTGTAAACATTTCTCCCTAAATTTCTCCCTAATACAGTTCAACTACAACATAATTGTATCGCAAACCCTCTTGAGACTACGGGGAAGATACTACCTTCAAGCTCCCGAAAAATGAATTGACTGCATTGTTGGGTATACCCATCTCATAACTTGTTTCAATTGAGTTATTGAGATGACCATCGGGCAACCCAATACCAAATGTCCTCATTGGAGCATATGCCGCTACATATGGTTGAAGAGATGCATAGCTTCCCGTCCCAGTCTGGAAAACACGAGACTGTTTAGGGGTGCCTGATATTTCAAGAACACATTTTGAAGCACTAGTAATAGGGTCATGCAACTTTACAGAAGCTCCAGATATCTCACGTATGTGTGAAATATTACTACCACCGACCTCCCAAGAACTGAACTGAATGCACTGTGGGGTATACCCATCTCATAACTTGTTCCAATTGAGTTTTTCAGATGACCACCGAGTAACCCGATACCAAATGTCGTCATTGGAGCAAATGTTGATGCATATGGTTGAAGAGATGCATAGTTTCACATCCCATCCTGGAAACACGAGACTGTTTAGGGGTGCCTGATATTTTATTAACACATTCTGATGCACCAGTAATAGGGTCAGAAAACATTACATAAGCTTCAGATATCTCACATGTGTGTGAAATATTACTACCACCGAGCTCCCAAGAACTGAACTGACTACACTGTTGGGTATACCCATCTCATAACTTGTTCCAATATCGAATCGAAGACTTGCTCTCCTCACTCAAAAGAAATAATAATACATAAGGTGTTGACACCTGCATAACTAAATGAACTATAAAAGGTGCTGCATGAAATCTCGCTGATCAATGCAAGGATAGGTGTCCTCAGTTCATTGAGTAAAGTATATTTATTTCTAATTCATCGCTGATGCACAAGCTGTGAACACAATGAGCACATTCCTACACACATCCAAACAAATTTAATAGTTGAACCATGTCATCACTTTAGTATGCAATTGGGAATTTAATAAGTAATTTTTTAATAATCATGCCATCACTGTTGTGAATAATTAGCAAGTATAGATATATTATATGCTAATTTATTTTATCAAGTCCCATCATATGATTTCAATTATCTATTATGGTTGAAAAGTTAAAAGAAGAATAAGTAGTAACAAGCATGTATTCGATAATATTATTTAAATAAAAGTGTTTCTATGTATATCTCTAGGATATTTTCACAAGCCTCATGCCATTATAAAATATTTGAATTTGTTTCTTTTGGCAATGATATAGAGTAGTATGATTTGTTTGATATGATAAAATTTAAAACTAGGTGCACTCCAAGCTCAAAACTTCTATTTATAGTATTTTTGAAAACATTATTTTCGATTTTTATTGTTTGGGATAGACAATTCATGGCGATTCATATGGAAAAAATTAAGGACATGATATTTATAGAGTTTATAAAGGGAGATGAATATCATATTCAATGTCCAAATAAGGTAGGTGAATCATTCAATTTTTTCATAGAAAAGTATAACAACTCTATACATAATTGCCTATTGAAAAAAGTCATTAGGTGAAATTTTCTAATTAAATTATTTACATTGGACAAATATTTATGACTAGTGTTTCTTGTGTTGGGAAAATATTGTCATGCTAATTTTATTGATGTTATATCTAATAGACATATTCTTTTGCAATTTGCTTCTTATATGATGTTTATCATTGTAGTCTTACATGTGTACATTTCATTGGAAAACATAAATATAGATTTCTATAACATGGACATTTTTATGGACAATATAATAAAATTTCAAAGAATACCC
The DNA here is from genome assembly GCA_031772625.1 of Pinus tabuliformis. Lineage (NCBI taxonomy): Eukaryota > Viridiplantae > Streptophyta > Pinopsida > Pinales > Pinaceae > Pinus > Pinus tabuliformis. The sequence continues at coordinate 567,345,246 of CM062816.1, forward strand.
CAACACAGCTCCTAATGAAGGGCTAATGGAAACATGGAAACATATTGTCATGGTGAATTTACACATAAATAGTGATGTGCAATATACCTTCATAGGACACTACTTTCCACTAATTATTGTTCCATTAATGACAAAATACCATAAACTAAGCGAAATCTCATTCAATCCATTTTTTGGTAGAGAAAATATCTTCCTATTCATTTATAAAATATCTTAACAAATTAGATAAAAAATAACATAAAAATAAGTGGACAATATATTTTCATTTGAGTCATCATAAAAATAATCTAGTTAAGTTCTCTCACTAGAATTGGCATTGCCTTAAATATTGTATGTCAGGCCACATAATGAAATATTGTTACTTCCAAAACTAGACTCTAGATGGGATTGACAATTACTATTTTGTAATAACATGGAAATAGAGTGTCAAACTAATGGTATATGATTTTTAGCATTAATCCTGACAATATTCAATCTTCACATTTAAAAACTCTCATGAATCATAGTTCCATTTTGTTCAATTGATAGTTTTCTCGTTCATTTTTCAGTATGTATTTTTCCATCAATTATACTTCACATTAGGAAGTGATTCATTCGTTATATGTTTGATATTTATTCAAGCATGGCTTGAAACCATTCCCTTTATCCTTCCTCATAATATAATTGGCTGAGTGGTTTTAATCCATTCCCTTTATCCCTTTGTTTTCGTCTCCAAACCAAAAAGGACAAACACCATGGCGTCTATAGGTCTAATTGACAATAATTGTACTCCCCTTTTCCATTTCCTATAGTTGTTCACCTTGTGTTGGTCTGAGATGTTAAAAGAATAAATGCCATTAGTTCCCCACTTTAGAGGGATTGTGTGGTGATGATATCAATAGAGGACAAATGTCATTGTCAGACCATGGGATAGATGTCAGTGCAATGAAAAAAGGGTAGATGAAGGTTGGCCTAACCATTTTCAAGAAGAGACGCCTATCGGTGTAACTAGAAAATCAAATATAACTCAACATATACACATTAGGATATGATATGCATCTTGGGAAAGAAGTCCTAACGATCCATTTTTCATACCCAACTTGATGCACCCACATAATTCCATATAATGATTTCTTCATTACTATATTTTGACCTCACCATATATTCCTTTCTTGGTGTTAATCATCATATCCAAGTGTTAGATATAAAAAGTGTCAGATATATGTTATTTTTTGGTAGCACTGGAAGTGCTCTAGCCTTGAAAATTGGTGGAGAGGCTAAGGCACGTGGGTTCTAAAGAACCCAGAAACCGTTTGGTGAAATTCCACTCAGATTGTATTTTATTTAAATAATTAATATTTTTAATGGGGTTCCTAAGTCTAAACTTAGGAAAATTAAAATATTAATGGGTATTAACCAAAATATGGGTGAGAATGATCTACAAGGCAGATCAAGTCATGTTTTAATCTTAGCCGTTGATTAGAGAATTAATGTAGGCCATTAAAGTCTCAACGAGAAAAGTATAAGAAGGAGGATTAGGGTTGATTTAGAGAGACACATAGAGAGATTGAGCAAATCGATTTTCTGAGGTGAGAAGTTCTCAGGAGGAAAATCAATTAGGGAGATCTTACAGCAGAGAGTAGTGAGATTCTGAGAGAAGGAATTTCCAGAGAGTACAAGGCAGAGAGAGGATAAAAGATGTCTAGAGGAGGGCTGAGGTTGGCCTATACAGTGCTGATGCAAACGTAGTGCAGTCAGTGAGGGGAAGTCGAGTTTCTGCAAAGAGATTTCAAAGTTCAGTTGCTAGAAGCCAGGGTGTGATTCTGGGAGGTAGGAAAGTTGATTTCTCAACCATGCGAAGATCCAAAACAGAGAGGCAGCATAATACCCAGGAGGGGTGATGCAGAAGCTACCTAGGGTGATGTAGTTTGACGCAGAGGCCATCAGAAGGTGATGTAGAGCCTCCAAAGCTGAAAGATCAATCACTGTTTCTCCAGTGACAGGGTGAAATAATTTCACTAGTCTTTTGTCAAGTATTTTCTCTGTAAAAGATTGATAGTTGAGCATCCTATCTTTGTATTCAGAATTTTCTCCTACATAATAGAAAACCCTCAGAGGTGCTGCATCGGTTTTCCCGCATTGGGTTTTTCTAGGGATTATTTTGTCCATAAATAAGTGTTTCATATGTATCTTGTTCTTTGCTCAGTTTTCTATTTTATGTATTCAAATATTAAAGAAGTGTAGGTTGTAGAAGTAATTTTCTTCAATATTCAGAGAATAACTTGATAATGTATATTAAAATCAAGTAGGTGAACTAGATTCAGATTTATTGCAGTAGGGGTTCCTTGGAGACTAGGAATTTTTGCATGGTATCAGAGGATTGATTTTGAAATAGGAAGAGTAGATCCAATGTTGTGTAGAGAGGCCAATAGCTACATTTGGCAGTAATTCAAATCCCCTTGAAGGGATTGCGTAGTCCTTGTTTTGGAGCAGAGATTCCAAGGAAATATCTCATTGAGAGAGTCGACAGAGAGGTATGATTTTCGATCATGACCTTGCAGAGGTAGAGTGAGTGATGCAGAGCCTTAGTGCAGTGCTTGAAGGGTGTAGTTTCTGTCAGGGTAGAAATCTGTCAGAAAAGAGAAAAGACACATAGAAGGGGAATTTTCTCCTCGTCGAACTTTTTTGCCAAAAATTCAAATTTCTCACTTTCTGGGCATCAATGTTGATCAATGACTAGAGGAGTCAATTTGAAAATTTGGGTGAGATGGCATCACATAGGCTCAGAGATTAGGACAGCTTGGAAGGAGCTTCCAAGTATGTCATATGGAAGACCAGAATCTTAGTTGTTCTAGAGGAGTACAATCTTGAAGCCTACATCAAAAGTGTTGTAGTTGTTCCTGTTGACAATGATCAAAGGAATAATTACAAGGTTGAGAAGGCAAAGGTGAACAGGCTCATTCTCGATGGAGTTTGAGGTCATGTGTCTCACGCCTACAGGGAAAATATACAACGTGAGAGATGTGGGAAGCCTTGTCTTCTTTCTATGAAGGCTCTTTTGAAAAGTGAAAGATGTATCTAGAACAAAAGTTGTAGCGGACATTGATGCAGAAGTGAGAAGGAGTTAACACCTATCTTCAACGTCTTCAGGACACTAGAGATAATCTTGCTACAGTGGGGTCTACTCCTCAGTTTACCGCGATGGTAAGGATAGCCTTGAATGGAGTCTGAGATGAATGGTGGGTCTTCGTCCAAAGAATATTGGGTAGGGCAAGACTACCTTAATGGGAGGAGATGTGGGCAACCCTTCAACATGAGGAATTAAGGAGGGACCTCGTAGATGTCAACCCCAATGGCAACAGTGGGAGTTGGACTAAGACCAAGGAGGAGGAGGACATTTCGAAGGTGAAATGTTTCAGTTGTGGTGAGATGGGCCACTTTTCATCCCAGTGTCCTTTGAAGCAAAAGGATAAGTATGGGAAACATGATCCTAAGGCTGCTTAAACAAATATTGACAAAGATAAGTTTTGCATGAGTTCCCACGCAACTCCCAGAGGGAAATGGGGCAATATTGAGTTTTAGTGGGGAGGACTACATGTGGCTAGGATCGTTGAGGAGTCCACCTCTTAGATCAAATCCTTGCTATGGGAGTGCGAGATTCAGTAGTAGCGAGATGGACTTAGTGTCAAATGATGCAGTGGATTGTTTGGAGAGACAGATGTAGTATCTGGAGAGTAGAGACTGATCAGCTCAAAGCAAGGCTGGTGGCAATGCAATTGCCACAATGCAGAAGTCAAAAGCAACGTAGAAGATTCAGAGGGTTAGAGACTAGAGTAGTCAGATTCCAACATTCATGGTATTATGCTTAACATAGTTAAGGTTAGTTAATTTTGGATGTTTTTCAATTGCTTCTCTCAGCAGCTGAGTTGCGGTACGAATGCAGTGTTAGCAGTGGCAGTGTTAGCAACATATCAGATGCAACATTTGAGAAGGAGTTGTAGTACAGATAAAACAATGGTAGTGGCAGTGTCATTGGTAGAAGTACAGTAGCAGCAGAAACAAAACTTTGGTAGCAACAACAGTGCGGAAAGGAGGTGCTTCAAAAGCATAGCACCATGCAGTTGGACATGTTGCTAGAGCACTTTCCTCGCTAAGAGGGAGTGTTAGTTTTTGGTAGCATCAAAAGTGCTCTAGCCTTGAAAATTGGTGGAGAGGCTAAGGAACATGAGTTATGTTAGGGTCCTATAGCGGTAGGATTCATAATTTTGAATTGGCTAAGGTTAAGCCTTGTAATATTGTACATACCTTTGGTTTCTCCAATTTTTTTCCATATTAAAAATTTAAAAAATTTGAAGAGGGTATGTCCTAAAAGAAATATCAAAGGAAAAAAATAATAATAAAAGATCAAAAAATGAAGATATATGAAGCCAAAAAACAAAAATAGATCATGAAAGTGTGTAAGTCTAAATGCCACTACTATTTTACTCTTTTACTGTTATCAATAATGGTTGTGTGCAACTTGTCAATTTATGCCACAACCTATGGTGGTCAAACTGTTTAATCTTGACTATTTCATGCTTTCAGTTTTATGTTTATAGTTAGAGAATAAAATTTGACCAAACAGCTTAATCTTGGCAGATCATCAGATAGGTAGAGGAAATAAAAGGAGCTCATCAGTTTAATCCGAGCCCTTGGATGATATAAGGTTAGAATTAGATAGTTTACTTTTCAAAAGAAAAATGAATGATAAGGGTTTTCTATTCCAAATGCACCCAAATAAATGATGAAAAAATGTTAGGGTAAGTAATGGGTAAGTAGAAGAAAAGTTGCTCAAGTAGAAAGTTTATTGCACAAGGGAACTTCTATCATGTTTAAACACATCTTTCAATATGCATGAGCAGTAAAGAAAGCAAAAGAAATGGTTTACAAGTTTATTTAATTAACTCCCTCTCAGTTAGTTCCATCCCTATACTTACTAATTTCCCCATCTACAAATATGTTCTAACACTAAAAATCCTTCAAGTCATAAAGGCTCAGAGAATTTTCTGACTTTTGGAGGGACCGGACCCTCGGCTTAATGACTTATGAACATCAAGTGTTAGAATCCCCTTCATAAAATTCATCTCCCTTCATTTCCCTAATAAAACCCCTTTTCCTAAGGTTAAACTTCATTTGCCCAGGAAAAAGTAAAACCCCCATGTTAAATTCCCTTTCACTCAAAAAACCCACAATTTTTTTTATCCTAAGTATTAAGTGTATGTAAATAAAGTGTGAAAATATTGCATTTACATTTATTCTTAAGGGTATATTCACTCCGCCAATTTCATATTAATTTTTAACATAATATTATATAATATCCAAAATACCTTTTCCCGTATATTAATTAAATCCCCTATGTAATATTCCAGCCCTTAGTTTTAATAAAAACTATATAATTTACCCTGTATCCTGACAAAACCCTCTTAATACACCTCTGCACGGTAAACCTAAACTAATACCGTTATTAAGCCCCACCTGATCATTTTAACCCAATATTAAATCTTTATTAACCCAAAATCGCTGAGGATTAAAGCCCTGGACCCCCCCAAAGCCTATACTCATATCATCCATGCATATCCCACGCCCGACTACCATCCGATCATCATTCCCTCATCCGATGGTCTACAACCATAATGGCCTCACCCAATGGCCGACCTTTACCCGCCCGATAAGGTGGTTTTCCCTGACCTCCTGACTGCTACGTGTAAAGCGTTGGAGTAGATCGGGTGACCCCTCCTAAATACCACCTCCTCCACAAAAGTAGTGCAATGGCTTGAGAAACCACCTCCCTGCCAAGCCCGATAAACCACCCACTGTTCATTCATAAATTACCCGCCAAAAAGTAACCATTGCTCCATAAAAAGGTTGAGAAGCCCCTTTTCGCCTTTTTTTTCGCTCATTTTCTGTGCAAACCTCTACTATTCAACTCCAATTTCACCCCTGAAGAAGCTGCAGAGACCTCAATCAACCTCTAAATATGTACCAGAGCCATTCAAACATTTGCAGCTGCCGTGAACTCCAAATTGAAGCTAATTCACCCAATTCCAGGTATTTGAATACGAATTTACTAGACAACCCTTTCAATTTGAAAAACATTCAGTCTATAAAGTATTTTGATTAAGTAAAATTAATTGAAAATTACTTTGAATTTAAAAGTCTGCGACCAAACCCCTCTAAAAGTTCTAGTTTCCATCAAAACCTCTAAATAAACCTGTAAAGATAAATTCAAATCCACAAGAGCTGAATTATGGCTGCCCCTGTCGCCATGGATGTTAGACCTGTCACAACTCCCCATTTGGACCTCGACTGCCTTCCCCTGGCTGACAGGGATTTCCAAATCAAAGATACAACTACTCATACAATCCTACTTAAAATCCATTGCTCAAGTAGGGATAGGTATTTAAACCATGCTGAGGATATTGGCCTTTGGGAATCAAATTTTCCCAAATACCAGTTTCCAGAGGTACATGTCTTTCTAGAAATTGTCCATATGTGCCATGCCTATTACATTCCCAGCTAGAGAGCCATAATGTCTCCTGACCAAAAGGTTTTGTTCACAATCACAGCTGAATCAATTAATGAGATGTTGCAAGTCCAACCAGGCCCAAACCTGACCCCACTCTCCATTGGGGATTTGTTAGACCAATACACCAAATTGAGTCTATCTAGACTAGCCCAAATATTCCAAACTTTCATTGTCAAAGAGGAGCATATCCCTAAAGATCCCCCTCCATATGTCTCTGCCATTTTCTATGATAGGGGAAAGTACATTGTGACCATGATATCATGTGTTCTGGGTTGTACCACTGATGAATTTGTTGATGAACATGTCCTAGCCTTCATGTCTATTTACACCCCAGGACAACCTCCTGCTATTTTGTATGATTATGCCTAGTTCATTGCTGAAAGAATGCATGAACAATTCACCAGAATGCACAATGAGAGAGTATTTAAATACTCGTCTGTTCTATACCACATGTTTTTATAATATCAGTCAAATAGATTTCCATTCACCCTCCAGAAGTTGGATACTAAAGGCCAACCCAGGTCTGTCATATTTAGGACCCCACTTTTCCATAAGTTTCAATCACCATATACCTATACAGATTTCATTGATTCTTTTGTTCATCTAGTCATGACCATGCTGACAGGAAGCCCTCCACCCAAAATAAGTCAAGAGATCAAAGGGGTGCTTTAGTTGTCTAAGCAAAGTAAAGTGGGAGATTGGTACCTTTACCAAAATCTATGGCTACCAGCTTGCCCCATACAAACTCCCCAAATACCTCCCCATGAGGTTATTTTCTCTAGAATACTAGGTAGATAATGAACTCTGATGAGATCAATTTTGTCTCAGCCAGGAAAATATCTCAATTGAAAGTCAAAAACCAGTTAGGACCCTTCATTTGTAATTATATAGAGGCAGGGGAGGAAGAAGAACAAATTCTCCAACAAATGAAGTTTCAAAAAAGTTTCATGTGGAGGTATGATCCTCAGGAGTTCATGACCAAATTGAGTAAGAAGGTCAAGTTGGGACCTTATATCCATCACCCCATACTAGAGATAGAAATATATGCCAATTAATCTCAGTGGTTGGAAAACAGTCTTGTAGACAGGGATAGCACAAAGGTAGATGTTGAGAATGCCTTGATTGATTTAGAAAGATAGCTTGATGAAAGCTCATTTCTACAGGTACCTAAACAACAAGAAAGAGCCATGAGCACCCCTCCTATTATGCAGACTCTTCAGAATGAGGAAAATAATCCCAAGAGAAACATACAGGAAGCCTGCAGTTCAGGTATGGACATTCCCAATGTGCAGTATGAAGCCAACCAGAGAAAAATTCCAAGGCTTGATCCTGTTTCAGAACAGGAAGACACAAAAGGCTCAGTACAAGTAGCTAATACTGAGTTTGACATGAGCATCGGCACATATCCATCTGGGGAAACACATGAGCCTTCCACATCATAGACTCAAATGTTGGAAAGGAAATTTAGTGTAGAAGTCTCCTCGTTTGATAGGCCTGCTGATAAGGATAAGGACATAAAAGACAGGTTTAAAGAGATCAAGATGAGAAATGAGAAACTAAAGGCATAGTCTTATGCACATTATTTAAATCTCACACCTACAAATCAAACCAGGTTGATGTCAGCTTTTGACATCAAGGAGGGAAATATGCAAATGTCCTTCGTAAAGCCAACTGTACAATAGCCCAGGACATCAACAAATTACAAAAATATTGATTTTTAGGTATTGGCAAGGGATATTCATCCCATTGACCAAATAGAATTTCACAAACAGGTTGGAGAGATGATTTACTCCACCCTTACAAGTAAAGCCATAGCCGCCCATCAATTTCAAAATTCATTGAACAATATCTCAACCCAATATTATTTAGAGAAGGCCTCCTCATAGGCTAAAGATACTAGAATCAAGTCTTTGGAAGACTTAGTGATTGAATTGGGACATGATCCCAAAGACATCAAAGCCACTGAACAACTGATAAGGAAAAAGAATGATTACATTGCAGCACTTAAAAATCAATTAAAGATGCCTCAGTTGCAGCATCCTAGACATAGGAAGTCTTTGAAAACCAAACCAGACATGAAGAATTGATGGACTTAGTCCTAAAATTAAATGATCAGTTCAAGGAGACAGAGAAGGAATTGGACAATTTAATCCAATTGAAGCAAAGTGATATTTCCACTACATTTGTAAATGCCATCCCAATAGTATCAATAGTTGTTCTTTCCACATTGGCAGCCTCATTGGCTCCCACAGCTCCTATGCCTACAGCACAACCAGTTTCCACAGAGTCTACATCAGCAGCAGGTACATCAGGAGAAGAAGCAGCAAAGTTGGTTAGAGCTATGGAGGAAATGTCCATACAAGCTACAGAGATGAATAAGTTGAAAGAAAAGGTGACAAGCTTGGAAACTGATTACAATCTTGCTAAAATCATGCACAAAGAAGAAGTGAAGAAAGCTTCTAGAATGAGTGAAAGATTAAAAGCCATGGAGAAGGAGCTATCACTAAAGGAACCCCTTGGGCAAGCCAAGGAACTATTATGGGCCAATATCATTAACTCTATCAATGATATTTGGCCATCCATTTAGGTGATTTTTGAACAGATAGATTTAATAAAGATGGCTACAGAGGCCATCCAAACAGTCAAGGAAGAATTAGGAGAGATGCCCGAATATGCCACCAGAATTATAAACTTCCTCAACAGTAATAATAAGTATGAGCTTCAGGAATTAGAAATAGAGGACAGAACAGAGACCATTTTGGAGGTGAGAAAGTTCCTTTCCAAGAGAAACTTAATGTTAAACTTGGAGGACAAGTATCAGAGTATGCAGGTAGTCATCGATAAATCTATGGCTAGGTTTCAAATTTTGAGAGAGAAAGGGTTACCGAGTCCCTTAGTCATAAATGACAAGCTCATGACACTACAGGGTCACAACAAAAAAATCAGAGAACTAGCAAAACAATAGGTCAGTACATCATCAATAAAGGCATTGCAAATAGGAAAAGTTCTTTACCAGACGTTTGAAAACTTATTTTACCTTCGACATGAGGTAAAACACTTGTTCATTACCAAGCCTACTTTTGCTAAAAATACAGAGGAAAATGAAATATATAGGAGGATGTTGAAAATCAAATTACCTAATGATGAAACATGGGAAAAGTTGACTGATTTACTATAGAAAAATGTAGTAAAAAGGTTAACGTACAGTAAAAATAAATCAGCAGGGTAAAAAGATGAAGACAGATCAACAGAGTTAAATTGTATCAGTGTCAAAGTGTATCAAATGAAAGCCTAAGGTCAATGAAGCTTCCAGCGTGAAAGATAAAACAACAAGGCAACATAAAGGGCTAAAGATCAAACCATAAAGGCTAGCAGTACCAAAATAAAAGGGACAACATGAAGCAGTTCAATAGTTGTCTCTATCTTCTTGCAAGAAGATATTTTATTTCCTAGATTAAATCTCAAGTCAGTTTGAGATATTTTGTAATAAACTTTTGCATAAATACTTCACAATTCGAAGTATAGAGTGTGGATTCTATTAGACATTTCTATAGACTTTTTGATCAAGAAGACTTCTCAAAGTTATTGTATTAGTTGATGAGCCAACAAGTTTGATTGATTAATAAAGATCAGATTGTTCCAAGGATTCATGTGTTGAGCGAAATTGCAGACAAGTATTTTCATGTGTTGTTGTCAAATTTTGTCAAATTTATTTCATAATATTATATGTGCTTCAATCTAAATGCTATAACTGGAATAATATTTCAAAACTTGTTTAAATCACACTCTGTTAAAACAGTTAATCATTTGAATGTTTTCTTCTGATATTTAAATTAAATAATTCTTAATTTCTCTTTTGTTTAAATTGAATTCATGAATAATATAAGTTAAAGGATCCTTTACTTCCCTTTGACTTCGATTACCCTTCCTTCCTTATTCATTATCAGGGTTTGAGAACCCTTAACTTCTCTCTCACCCCGAGTGAAACCCTATCACCCCTTGGTCTCAAATATCTAAAATAAGCTCTATTATCTTGCCCTTGGAACATCCTCTTTACTGAGTTAATCCAGTGTTGCTCCCTCATTAGTTGAATCCATAGCCCAATGGTCCAAAGGACATCAATTTATCCATCTGTCTAAGTAGATCCCACCACCCAATCTCAAACAAAATCAAACAACCCTTGAACAAATCATAGCTAGCCTAAACTTCTTAACCAAACAAAGTTAAATCTTAAGGAGGGAGCCCTCTCTGAGCATTAGGAAGGCTAGGTCCTGATCTCCAAAAGTGGATAGTGGTTACCTTTGGTTTTTCAAACCTTTCAATTTGAAAAACATTCAGTTTGTAAAGTATTTTGATTAAGTAAAATTAATTGAAAATTACTTTGAATTTAAAAGTCTGCGACCAAACCCCTCTGAAAGTTCTAGTTTCTGTCAAAACCTCCGAATAAACCTGTAAAGACAAATTCAAATCCACAAGAGCTGAATTATGGCTGCCCCTGTCGCCATGGATGTTAGACCTGTCACAACTCCCCATTTGGACCTCGACCGCCTTCCCCTAGCTGAAAGGGATTTCCAAATCAAAGATACAACTACTCATATAATCCTACTTAAAATCCATTGCTCGAGTAGGGATAGGTATCTGAACCATGCTGAGGATATTGGCCTTTGGGAATCAAATTCTCCCAAATACCAGTTTCCAGAGGCACATGTCTTTCCAGAAATTGTCCATATGTGCCATGCCTATTACATTCCTAGCTAGAGAGCCATAATGTCTCCTGACCAAAAGGTTTTGTTCACAATCACAGTTGAATCAATTAGTGAGATGTTGTAAGTCCAATCAGGTCCAAACTTGACCCCACTCTCCATTGGGGATTTGTTAGACTAGTACACCAAATTGAGTCTATCTAGACTAGCCCAAATATTCCAAACTTTCATTGTCAAAGAGGAGCATATCCCTAAAGATCCCCCTCCATATGTCTCTGCCATTTTCTCTAATAGGGGAAAGTAGATTGTGACCATGATATCATGTGTTCTGGGTTGTACCACTGATGAATTTGTTGATGAACTTGTCCTAGCCTTCATGTCTATTTACACCCCAGGACAACCTCCTGCTATTTTGCATGATTATGCCTAGTTCATAGCTGAGAGAATGCATGAACAATTCACCAGAATGCACAATGAGAGAGTATTTAAATACTCATCTGTTCTATACCACATGTTTTTATACTATCAGTCAGATAGATTTCCATTCACCCTCCAGAAGCTGGATACTAAAGGCCAACCCAGGTCTGTCATATTTAGGACCCCACTTTTCCATAAGTTTCAATCACCATATACCTATACAGATTTCATTGATTCTTTTGTTCATCCAGTCATGACCATGCTGACAGGAAGCCCTCCACCCAGAATAACTCAAGAGATCAAAAGGGTGCTTCAATTGTCTAAGCAAAGTAAAGTGGGAGATTGGTACCTTTACCAAAACCACACAGAAATAAGAATATATGGCTGCCAGCTTGCCCCATACAAACTCCCCAAATACCTCCCCATGCGGTTATTTTCTCTAGAATACTATAGGTAGATAATGAACTTTGATGAGATCAATTTTGTCTCAGCCAGGAAAAGATCTCAATTGAAAGTCAAAAACCAGTTAGGCCCCTTCATTTGCAATTATAGAGAGGCAGGGGAGGAAGCAGACCAAATTCTCCAACAGATGAAGTTTCAAAAAAGTTTCATGTGGAGGTATGATCCTTAGGAGTTCATGACCAGATTGAGAAAGAAGGTCAAGTTGGGACCTTATATCCATCACCCCATACTAGAGATAGAAAGATATGCCAATTAATATGAGTGGTTGGAAAACACTCTTGAAGACAGGGATAGCACAAAGGTAGATGTTGAGAATGCCTTGATTGATTTAGAAAGACAACTTGATGAAAGCTTGTTTCTGCAGGTACCTGAACAACAATAAAGAGCCATGAGAACCCCTCCTATTATGCAGATTCCTCAGAATGAGGAAAAGAATCCCAAGAGAAACAGAGAGAAAGCCTCCAGTTCAGGTATGGACATTCCCAATGTGTAGTATGAGGCCAGCCAGAGCAAAAGTGTAAGGCTCGTTCCTATTTCAGAACAGGAAGACACAAAAGGCTCAGTACAAGTAGCTAATACTGAGTTTGACATGAGCAGGGGCACAACTCCATCTGGGGAAACACATGAGCCTTCTAGATCACAGACTCAAATGTTGGAAAGGAAACTTAGTGTAGAAGTCTCCTCCTTCGGTAGGCCTGCTGATAAGGATAAGGACATAAAAGACAGTTTTAAAGAGATCAAGATGAGAAATGAGAAACTAAAGGCATAGTCTTATGCACATTATTTAAATCTCACACCTACAAATCAAACTAGGTTGATGTTAGCTTTTGACATCAAGGAGGGAAATATGCAAATTTCCTTCGTAAATCCAACTATACAATAGCCAAGGACATCAACAGATTACAAAAAGATTGATTTTAAGATATTGGCAAGGGATATTCATCCAATTGACCAAATAGAATTTCACAAACAGGTTGGAGAGATGATTTACTCCACCCTTACAAGTAAAGCCATAGTTGCCCATCAATTGCAAAATTCATTGAACAATATCTCAGCCCAATATCAGTTAGAGAAGGCCTCCTCATAGGCTAAAGATATCTAAATCAAGTCTTTGGAAGACTTCGTGATTGAATTGGGACATGATCGTAAAGACATCAAAGCCACTGAACAATTGATAAGGAAAAAGAATGATTACATTGCAGCACTTAAAAATCAATTGAAGATACCTCAGCTGCAGCATCCCAGACATAGGAAGTCTTGGAAAACCAAACCAGACATGAAGAATTGATGGACTTAGTCCTAAAACTAAATGATCAGTTGAAGGAGATAGAGAAGGAATTAGACAATTTAATCCAATTGAAGGAAAGTGATATTGCCACTACATCTGTAAATTCCATGCCAACAGTCTCAATAGTTGTTCTTTCCACATTGGTAGCCTCATTTGATCCCAAAGCTCCTATGCCTACAGCACAACCAGTTTCTACAGAGTCTACATCAGCATCAGGTACATCAGGAGAAGAAGTAGCAAAGTTGGTTATATCTATGGAGGAAATGTCCATATAGGCTACAGAGATGAATAAGCTGAAAGAAAAGGTGACAAGCTTGGAAACTGATTACAATCTTGCTAAAATCATGCACAAAGAAGAAGTGAAGAAAGCTGCCAGAATGAGTGAAAGATTAAAATCCATGGAGAAGGATCTATCACTAAAGTAACCCCTTGGTTAAGCCAAGGAACTATTATGGGCCAATATCATTAACTCTGTCAATGATATTATTTAGGTGATTTTTGAACAGATAGAATTAATAAAGATGGCTACAAATGCCATCCAAACAGTCAAGGAAGAATTAGGAGAGATGCCCAAAGATGCTACCAGAATTATAAACTTCCTCAACAGTAAGAATAAGTATGAGCTTCAGGAATTAGAAATAGAGGATAGAACAGAGACCATTTTGGAGGTGAGAAAGGTCCTTTCCAAGAGAAACTTAATGTTAAACTTTGAGGACAAGTATCAGAGTATGCAGGTAGTCATCGATAAATCTATGGCTAGGTTTCAAATTTTGAGAGAGAAAGGGTTACCGAGTCCCTTAGTCATAAATGACAAGCTCATGACACTACAGGATTACAACAGAAAAATTAGAGAACTAGCAAAACAACAAGTCAGTACATCATCAATAAAGGCATTGCAAACAGGCAATGTTCCCTACCGGACATTTGAAAACTTATTTTACCTCTGGCATGAGGTAAAACACTTGTTCATTACCAAGCCTACTTCTGCTAAGTATACAGAGGCAAATGAAATATATAGGAGGATGTTGAAAATCAAATTACCTGATGATGAAACATGGGAAAAGTTGACTGATTTACTATAGAAAAATGTAGTAAAAAGGTTAACGTACAGTAAAAATAAATCAACAGGGTAAAAAGATGAAGACAAATCAACAGAGTTAAAGTGTATCAGTGTCAAATTGTATCAAATGAAAGCCTAAGGTTAATGAAGCTTCCAGCGTGAAAGATTAAACAACAAGGCAACATAAAGGGCTAAAGATCAAACCATAAAGGCCAGCAGTACCAAAATAAAAGGGATAGCATGAAGCAGTTCAATAGATGTCTCTATCTTCTTGCAAGAAGATATTTTATTTCCTAGATTAAATCTCAAGTTAGTTTCATATATTTTGTAATAAACTTTTGCAAAAATACTTCACAATTTGAAGTATATAGTGTGGATTATATTAGACATTTCTATAGACTTTTTGATCAAGAAGACTTCTCAAAGTTATTGTATTAGTTGATGAGCTAGCAAGCTTGATTGATTAATAAAGATTAGACTGTTCCAAGGATTCATGTGTTGAGTGAAATTGCAGACATGTATTTTCATGTGTTTTTCTCAAATTTTGTCAAATTTATTTCATAATCTTATATGTGCTTCAATCTAAATGCTATAACTAGAATAATATTTCAAGACTTGTTTAAATCACACTCTGTTAAAACAGTTAATCATTTGAATGTTTTCTTCTGATATTTAAATTAAAGAATTCTTAATTTCTCTTTGGCTTAAATTGAATTCATGAATAATATAAGTTAAAGTATCCTTTACTTCACTTTGACTTCGATTACCCTTCCTTCCTCATTCATTATCTGGGTCTGAGAACCCTTAACTTCTCTCTCACCCCGAGTGAAACCCTATCACCCCTCGGTATTAAATATCTAAAATAAGCTCTACTATCTTGCCCTTGGAACATCCTCTTTACTGAGTTAATCCAGTGTTGCTCCCTCATTAGTTGACTCCATAGCCCAATGGTCCAAAGGACATCAATTTATCCATCTGTCTAAGCAGATCCCACCACCCAATCTCAAACAAAATCAAACAACCCTTGAACAAATCATAGCTAGCCTAAAACTTCTTAACCAAACAAAGTTAAATCTTAAAGAGAGAGCCTTATCTAAGCATCAGGAAGGCTAGGTCCTCATCTCCAAAAGTGGATAGTGGTTACCTTTTGTTTTTCCTTCTTCTTACTTCAAAGGAATTACCAGAGTGATAACATTTGTGGCGACCATACTGGGGACTTCGATCCTCAGTCTCATAAAAACATTAAGGAAACCATAATTTAAATCCTGAGCCCCTTAAGGTCGTTACTTGAAGTAAGTTTTTAGAAAATTTCATAAAAACAGTTTAAAAACTTAAAATTCTGGCTCCTAAAAAGATTCACTATACCAGGGCCAACCCAGATCCAAACCCTGCAACTATAGTGGATAACCCAGAGAGGATTTTAAGACAACCTAGAATAACAAAAACTCAAGCGAGTAGTATTAGGTTAGTTAGATCCAATTCACTCCCTGAGGAATTATCAACTTTAGAAGACATCCCTTTCAATTTATCATTTGACCTATCTTTTTTCAGAAGTAAATTTGAGAATTGAACCCATGAAACAGTCCTAGATCCTGAGTTTCTTCAACTCATTGAATCCAAAAGGGTTATTCATTCAGATTTAGATAAGTTTGTCTTGGAAACTTTTGATAAATTAGAAGCTTGGGCCTCTAAATTGATAAGTAATGTAGGTGATTCTTACATTCAACAAACTAGTAAAATAACTACCCTTACTACTGCCACCCTTGGTGTTTTTGCACAAACTTCACTCCTTGTAAATCCACCTCCTTTTACCACAACTTCGTCAATTGTATCTACCACAATCCAATCACCTATATCACTTATTAATCACTCATCTTCATCATCATCTAGTCCACCTCCATCAGTTTCAAGCCCTTCTTCAAACACTCCAACTTCACCCCCAAGACAAACTAAAATTACAGCAATGACAAATAGATATGCTCCCCTAGTTTTACCTGCCCAACTCCATGCCATGCCTACAGATTATCAGAGTAAGATTTTCCCGTTTGATGCTACTGGTCATTACACTACCCAACATGTAAACAAGATATTTTACATTTTTGAATTTCATGAAATAGATGAAGCAGATGTCCAGATGAGACTATTTACCCAGACTTTGACTGGTGAGGTCAAGAAATGGTTCAATGCCTTTCCTAATAGTCATATTACAGACTTAGCAAATTTTCAAAGGTTATTTATTGATCGATGGGAAAGAAAAAAAACCCATTACAAATACTCTCTGAATATGACAATATTAAGAGAGCTCCCAACGAGTCAGTTCAGGACTATTGCACCATATTTAATAATATCTATAATGCAATTCCAACAAACATCAAGCCCCCACCTGACCTAGCATTAATTAAGTTCCCTGATGGTTTTGATGCTGATATGTCATACCAGCTTAGGGAGAGAAATCCTGAAACACTAGAACAAATGCAGAGTAATGCTGTCAGTGTAGAGGCCAACATGTTAGCTAGAAAAGAACGAATGAGGAATGAAAAGAAAGTTGTGTTTAAAGAAGAAGTTTCAACTTTAGATGGTAAAGTAGATGTTTTAGCTAAAATTTTAGAAAGAATCATGGATAGGTTAGATAACATGGAGAGGAAAAATCAATGGGAAAATCAACAACAACAAAAACCAATAAGAAACCAAAATTTTAGGAAGAACCCTAATACTACAAAGAATGCTACAGCAGACTAGCAAATTAGGCCCCCCTTCCAAGAAAACTATGTTGAGGATTCACAAAACTAAGAACTAGAGGAATATACCTAGATTAACTTGCTGGAGACCATAGAAGAAAACATTGTTTTTCTTACTCAAGAAGAACAAGAGTTATATATGCTTCAGCAGTTATAGTTAGAATCTGGTGAATCTTTTGATTTTAAACAGGGATATGAATCAGCAATATATGAGGTACATAAACAATATAGTTTGAGAAGTATGAAGAAAGATGAGACTGTCATTAAAAAATCGATCCAAACCCAGACTAAGATAATAAAAGAAGCTCCAGTTAACAAAGTCTTGTAGATTCTCCCTAGAGGAACACCAGAGACTTCAACCCCTAGGATTGTAGATATAACCTCCACTGAAACCCAAATAGACCTAATCATTGAAAACAATCAAGATAAACTAGATCAAGGTAAAACAATAGAAACACAAACTGAAACACCTACCACTGAGAAACAGGATAAAGACACTCGAACTACAAACATTAAGGAAGATTTGAATCAAACAAACAAGCCTTAGCTCCCTTTCAACATTAAAAATGAGATCGCTAAGTTAAAAATATCGGTTCCTTTAACTGAACTGGTAAAGAATGAATCTTATAGGTCACAGGTATCTGAAACTTTGAACATAGGAGAGGGAGAGGATTTTGTTAATTTGAATGATGACCAGCCTAAATTGTTGTTTAGCCTTGAGGCCAATGGAATTCATCAGCAAGGGGGAGTTCCTCCTTTTTACATTAGCCTAAACATTCATGATAAAAAATTTCATAACGCTATGTTGGACTCAGGAGCATCCCACAATCTAATGCCAAAGGAAATAATGGAAAGACTGAACCTAGACATTACCAGGCCTTATAAGGATTTATTTTCTTTTGACTCCAGTCAAGTTAAATGCCTAGGTCTCATCAAATACTTATGTGTAACTCTTGTCTAGTGCCTTGCAAAGAGCATTCTGATGGAAATTGTAGTTGCATATATCCCACCAAAATATGGGATGCTACTATCTCGCTCACGGGAGCAAAACTGCAGGGATCCTTGCAGTTGGATATGTCTTATGCTACCATATCTATTTTTGGCCAACCAAGAAAATTATACAGGGATACCTTGATGAATTACATGGTTAGTAGTGAGGAAAAGCCCCAAAACTTTCCCATATACTCCATGCATTCAGATATGGACTCCTTCATCTTATACAATGCAGAAACTGATAGAAAGGAAATCGTAGCTAAAGACCTTAAGTACGGAACAACTGATAGTGAGAACATATTCCATGAGTCACTTTGGAATTTAGACTTTGATGGATCTGTTAATAGGTTAGGGGCTGGTGTAGGAGTCTGGATCCATAATATGGAAAATAGCCATGCTGAGGGACATGCTTTCAGATTGAATTTTAAATGTACCAATAACATGGCCGAATATGAAGCCTTGATTCTTGGGTTACAATTGGTTAGGAAATTCGGAGCCAAAAGAGTTTTTGTCATGGGAGACTTAGAGCTGATTATGAAACAAATCAGTGGTGAATATTATGTCAACAATCCAAGGCTTGGTAGGTATAGGGATACTATTTTAGACTTGGTCAAGGACCTCCTGGAATCAAACTTTGCTGCCATTCCCAGAAAGCAAAACATGTAGGCCCATAGTTTGGCTACCTTTGCTAGTACTTGTAAATTGTCATTTCAACCAAACCACCAGTACACTGCAGAGGTTAGACATAGGCCTGTTATACCAGACAACCTTAAATATTGGCAAATTTTCTTCGAGGACTCTCGGATTTATGATTTCATCAACAATGAAGGTGAATTTCGGAATTCTAAAATAGACACTGATTGTACAATAGACACTAATGTAGAAAGTAGTTTAGATGTAAATATTTTTCATGTACATGAACCAACTAAATTTATTAAAGTACAAATAGATAGTTTAGAGAATGTAGAGATAGATGAAATAATGGATGATGACCCTGATTTTCTTAATTTGAAAGATGATTTTTTGCCTAAAGGGTTAGTACCTTTGGAGGATTTGTTTGACTCTAATGATGTAGCTAGGAAACCTAAGATGGAATCTCTGAGAGCTGACATAGAAGAGGTTAATATAGGAACTGAAGATAATACAAAACTCATTAAGATATATAAGGCCTTTCCCCCAGAGGAAAAGGTTAAATATGTAAATATGTTTAAAGAATTCTAGGATGTATTTGCATGGAGTTATGAAGACTTAAAATCTTATGACACCAGCATAATCCAACACAAAATACCTTTAAAAGAAGATCATAAGCCTTTTAAACAGAAACTGAGGATAAACCCAGTTCTTATGCCATCCATAGAAAAAGAGGTTAAAAGGATGTTTGATGCCCAAATAATAACACACATTATATACTCAGACTGGATTTCAAAATTAGTTACAACTAGGAAGAAGACAGGTGAAATTAGACTTTGTGTAGATGTTAGAAACTTAAACAAGGTCTCTTTAAAAGATAACTACCCCTTACCAAAAATGGACCATATATTGCAAAGGGTAGTGGGCTCATCTAGGATTTCACTGTTAGATGGATTCTTTGGTTATAACCAGATATTGGTCTAGCCTGAGGACCAAGCCAAAACTGCGTTTACCACCCCTTGGGGAACCTTCATGTATTTGAAAATGCCCTTTGGATTAATGAATGTAGGTGCCAAATTTCAGAGAGCTATGGATATATATTTTTCCAAGGAAATCCATGATTTCTTAATAGTATATCAGGATGACATTATAGTTTTCTCTAAATCTGACGATGAAAACTTAGACCACCTCAAAAGAGTATTTATCAAATGCAAGAAATTTGGGATTTATTTAAATCCTGAAAAAGACACTTTTCGGTCTTGAAGAGGGAAAGTTGTTAGGACACATCATATCCAAAGATGGGATTAGGATAGACCCTGCTAGAATAGAAGCCATTTTGACCATTTCCCATCCTATAAACATAAAATAGCTACAATAATTTATAGGTAAGATTAATTTCCTTAGGAGATTCATCTCAAACCTAGCATAACTAATTAGGGAATTAAATAACATGCCAAAAAAGGGCTCAACAATCAAATGGACATTGGAAGCCAAACAATCCTTTGAGGCTATAAAGGAAGCATTGACCAAGGCTCCAATCCTCATTAGTCTTGATTTTAACAAAGATTTTATCATTTTTTCTTTTGCTTTAGAACACACCACTGTTGTAATCTTGCTACAAAAGAACAATCAAGGATATGAACAACCAATAGAAGTTTTTAGAAAACCCTTAAGAGATGCCACACTCAAATACAATATCATGGAAAAATAGACTTTATCTTTGGTTAAAGCTGTCAGATATTTCAGAGTATACATTTTGTACTCTCACATTATTGCTTATGTTCCAAACTCTATAGTTAAGGACATTTTGACTCAAAATTGGCCTGAAGGAAAAGGAGGCAAATGGATTGCCACAATATTGGAATATGACATAGAGATAAAACCCACCAAGCTCATCAAAGGATAAGGTTTAGCCAAACTCATGGCTGAATTGAACTGTCAGGCCCTTGATATCAACTCCATTAGTGCCCTTGATGATAAGGAGGAGATGGCGACTCCACAGATCAGTGAACCTTTTACTGAATCACCATGGTATGCAGATATTACATTTGTATTACTAAACTTACAAGCTCCTCCTGGACTGACAAGAACTAAAGTCAGATTCTTAAAAATGAAGTCATTAAGGTATTGTGTTATAGATAATGCATTGTTTTGGAAAGACAATAGTGGTGTTATTTTAACTTGCTTGCTAAAAGATGAAGTTGACAAAATTTTACAAGAGTTTCATGCAAGAGATTGTGGAGGAAATTTGTACTAGAAGAGTACTGCTGACAACATTCCAAGGGCTGGTTTTTATTGGCCTACCTTGTTTGCAGATGTTAAAAAACATGTGACCTCTTGTCATAAATTCCAGATCTTTGAGGAAAATAGAAATTTTTTACCATTACCTCTTAAACCAATTTCCACTAAAATTCCATTTCAACAATGGGGTTTAGACTTCATTGGATAAATACACCCAACATCCTCAACCCAACACAAATGGATCTTGATAGCCACAGATTATTTTACCAAATGGATAGAGGCCATACCTTCTAGGCAAGCCACACACACTGTCATAATCACCTTCCTAGAGAGTAATATCCTTTCAAGATTTGGATGTCCCCAGAAGCATATTACTGATAATGCAATGGCCTTTAAGTCCAAAATAATGATAGATTTCTGTAACAAATACCATATCACCCTTGGTCATTCCACAACCTATTACCCTTAAGGTAATGGACTAGCTGAGTCATCCAACAAAAATCTGGTCAATATTATCAAAAAGTTACTGGAGGATAATAAGAAGACATGGAACAAGAAGTTAGTTAATGCCTTATGGGTAGATAGACTGACTACTAAGAAATCCATTGGAACATCACCCTATCAGCTAATCTATGGGATGGATGCAGTTTTCCGATCATCGTTGGGAGTTCCAGTCATGAAAATCCTTCAGGGATTATAGGTGGAACCAAATGATATTCAGAGAAGAATAAATCAAACAATACACCTGCAACAGACCAGAGAAGAAGTATATGTAAAATGACAGACAATCCAAGAAAAGATTAAGAAAGTCTTTGATAAAAAGACTAAAGCAGTTGATTTTGACATAGGTGACAAAGTCCTTAAGTGGGATTCAAGGAGAGAAGACAAAGGCAAGAATGGAAAATTTGATTTTCTATGGCAGGGGCCCTATGTCATTTATGGCTATAGAGGCAACAATTCATTTTTCTTGAGAAATATAGATGAATCAAATTTACCAGGAGGACCTATTAATGGTAGGATGATGAAGCATTATTTTTCCACTGACTTACAATAATTCACTTTACTTTGCTTCATTGTATATAACATTGCAGAGTGTAGATTGGATTGGATGGTGATCCTTTAAAGTTGAAGCCTGGAGAGAAGGCCATAAGCTTTGAGGGATTTACTGTCATACTTATCAATAATGCAGATTCACAGAAGGAGACTTTGCAAGAAAAATTTAGCCACAATTCAAAGGCTACTGATCTTTAGAGATCTTGACATTTCACTAGCAAATGCCATCCCCAAGTGGAGCCAATGTTAGGGTCCTATAGTGATAGGATTCATAATTTTGAATTGGCTAAGGTTAAGCCTTGTAATATTGTACAAACCTTTAGTTTCTGCAAATTTTTTCCGTATTAAAATTTTAAAAAATGTAAAGAGGGTATGTCCTAAAAGAAATATCAAGGGACAAAAATAATAAGAAAAGATAAAAAAATCAAGATATATGAACCCCAAAACCAAAAATAGATCATGAAAGTGTGAAAGTCTAAATGCCACTACTATTTTATTATTTTACTATTTTCAATAATTGTTGTGTGCAACTTGTCAATTTATGCCACAACCCATGGTAGTCAAATTGTTTAATCTTGACTATTTCATGCTTTCAATTTTATGTTTATAGTTAGAGAATAAAATCTAACCAAATAGCTTAATTTTGGTAGATCATCAGATAGGTAGAGGAAATAAAAGGAGCTCATCAGTTTAATCTGAGCCCTTGGATGATATAAGGTTAGAATTAGACAGTTTACTTTTCAAAAGAAAAATGAATGATAAGGGTTTTCTAGCCTAAATGCACCCAAATAAATGATGAAAAAATGTTAGGGTAAGTAATGGGTAAGTAGAAGAAAAGTTGCTCAAGTAGAAAGTTGATTACACAAGGGCACTTCTATCATGTTTAAACACATATTTCAATATGCATGACTAATAAAGAAAGAAAAAGAATTGGCTTACAAGTTTAGCTAATTAACTCCCTCTGAGTCCGTTCCATCCCTATACTTATTAATTTCCCCATCTACAAATATGTTCTAACAGTAAAAATCCTTCAAATCATAAAGGCTCAGAGCATTTCTCTAACTTTTGGAGGGACCAGACCCTCGACTTAATGACTTATGAACATCAAGTGTTAGAATCCCCTTCATAAAATTCATCTCCCTTCATTTCCCTAATAAAACACCTTTTCCTAAGGTTAAACTTCATTTGCTTAGGAAAAAGTAAAACCCCCATGTTAAATTCCCTTTCACTCAAAAAACCCACAAAAACATTTTATCCTAAGTATTACGTGTACGTAAATAAAGTGCGCAAATATTGCATTTACATTTATGCTTAAGGGTATATTCACTCCGCCAATTTCATATTAATTTTTAAAATAATATTATATAATTCCCAAAATACCTTTTCCCGTATATTAATTAAATCCCCTATGTAATATCCCAACCATTAGTTTTAATAAAAACTATATAATTTACCTCGTATCCCGATAAAACCCTCTTAATACACCTCTACGTGGTAAACCTAAACTAATCCCGTCATTAAGCCCCTTCCGATCATTTTAACCCAAGATTAAATCTTTATTAACCCCAAATCACCGAGGATTAAAGCCCTGGCCCCCCCCAAAGCCTATACTCATATCATTCGCGCATATCCCACGCCCGACTACCATCCAATCATCATCGCCCTCATCTGACGGTCTACAGCCATATAGACCTCACCCGACAGCCGACCTTTACCCGCCCGATAAGATGGTTTTCCCCGACCCCCCGACTACTATGTGTCAGGCACTAAAGTAGATCGGGTGACCCCTCCTAAATATCACCTCCTCCACAAAAGCGGTGCGATGGCTTGAGAAACTACCTCCCGGCCAAGCTCGATAAACCGTCCACTGTTCATTCATAAATTACCCGCCAAAAAGCAACCGCTGCTCCATAAAAAGGCCGAGAAGCCCTGTTTCACCTTTTTTTTGCTCATTTTCTGTGTAAACCTCTACTAACCAGTGCGACACCTACAAACTCTGAATTCGCCCATTCAACTCCAATTTCACCCCCGAAGAAGCTGTAGAGACCCCAATCAACCTCTCAATCTGTACCGGAGCCATTCAAACATCTATAGTTGCCGTGAACTCCAAATTGAAGCTAATTCACCCAATTCTAGGTATTTGAATACGAATTTACCAAAAAACCCTTTCAATTTGAAAAACATTCAGTCTATAAAGTATTTTGACTAAGTAAAATTAATTGAAAATTACTTTGAATTTAAAATTTTGCGACCAAACCCCTCTGAAAGTTCCAGTTTCTGTCAAAACCTCTGAATAAACCTATAAAGCCAAATTCAAATTCATAAGAACTAAATTATGGCTTCCCCTATCGCCATGGATGTTATACCTGTCACAACTCCCCATTTGGACCTCGACCACCTTCCCCTGGCTGATAGGGATTTCCAAATCAAAGATACAAATACCCATACACTCGTACTTAACCATGTTGATGATATTGGCCTTTCGGAATCAAATTTTTCCAAATACAGTTTCCA
This sequence comes from Pinus tabuliformis, assembly GCA_031772625.1. NCBI lineage: Eukaryota > Viridiplantae > Streptophyta > Pinopsida > Pinales > Pinaceae > Pinus > Pinus tabuliformis. Next base: position 567,369,889 of record CM062816.1, read on the forward strand.
GAGGTACATATCTTTCCAGAAATTGTCCATATGTGCCATGCCTATTACATTCCCAGCCAGAGAGCCATAATGTCCCCTAACCAAAAGGTTTTGTTCACAATTATAGCTGAATCAATTAACGAGATGTTGCAAGTCCAACCAGGTCCAAACCTGACCCCACTCTCCATTGGGGATTTGTTAGACCAGTACACCAAATTGAGTCTATCTAGACTAGCCCAAATATTCCAAACTTTCATTTTCAAAGAGGAGCACATCCCTAAAGATCCCCCTCCATATGTCTCTGCCATTTTCTCTGATAGGGGAAAGCAGGTTGTGACCATGATATCATGTGTTCTGGGCTGTACCACTGATGAATTTGTTGATGAACTTGTCTTGGCCTTCATGTCTATTTACACCCCAGGACAACCTCTTGCTATTTTGTATGATTATGCCCAATTCATAGCTAAAAGAATGCATGAACAATTCCCCAGAATGCACAGTGAGAGAGTATTTAAATACTCATATGTTCTATACTATATGTTTTTATACTATCATCCAGACAGATTTCCATTCACCCTCTAGAAGCTGGATACTAAAGGTTAACCCAGGTTTGTCATATTTTGGACCCCACTTTTCCATAAGTTTCAATCACCATATACCTATACAGATTTCATTGATTCTTCTGTTCATCCAGTCATGACCATGCTGACAAGAAGCCCTCCACCCAGAATAAGTCAAGAGATCAAAAGGGTGCTTTAGTTTTCTAAGCAAAGTAAAGTGGGAGATTGGTACCTTCACCAAAACCACACAGAAATACGAATCTATCGCTGCCAGCTTGCCCCATACAAACTCTCCAAATACCTCCCCATGAGGTTATTTGCTCTAGAATACTATAGGTAGATAATGAACTCTGATGAGATCAATTTTGTCTTAGCCAAGAAAAGATCTCAATTCGAAGTCAAAAACTAGTTAGGCCCCTTCATTTGCAATTCTAGAGAGGCGAGGGAGGAAGAAGACCAAATTCTCCAACAAATGAAGTTTAAAAAAAATTTCATGTGGAGGTATGATCCTCAGGATTTCATGACCAGATTGAGAAAGCAGGTCAAGTTGGGACCTTATATCCATCACCCCATACTAGAGATTGAAATATATGCCAATCAATTTGAGTGGTTGGAAAACACTCTTGTAGACAAGGATAGCACAAAGGTAGATGTTGAGAATGACTTGATTGATTTAGAAAGACGGCTTGATGAAAACTCGTTTCTGCAGGTACCTGAACAACAAGAAAGAGCCATGAACACCCCTCCTATTGTGTAGACTCCTCAGAATGAGGAAAATAATCCCAAGAGAAACAGAGAGGAAGCCTCCAGTTCCAGTATGGACATTCCCAATGTGTAGTATGAGGCCATCCAAAGCAAAAGGCCAAGGCTCGATCCTGTTTCAGAACAAGAAGACACATAGGGCTCAACACATGTAACTAATACTGAGTTTGACATGAGCAAGGGCACAACTCCATCTAGGGAAACAGGTGAACCTTCTGCATCATAGACTCAAATGTTGGAAAGGCAACTTAGTGTAGAAGTCTCCTCCTTTGGTAGGCTCGCTGATAAGAATAAGGACATAAAAGACAGGTTTAAAGAGATCAAGATGAGAAATGAGAAACTAAAGGCACAATCTTATGCACAATATTTAAAGCTCACACCTACAAATCAAACTAGGTTGATGTCATGTTTTGACATCAAGGAGGGAAAGATGCAAATGTCCTTCGTAAAGCCAACTGTACAACAGGCAAGGACATCAGTAGATTACAAAAAGATTGATTTTGAGGTATTGGCAAGGGATATTCATCCCATTGACCAAATAGAATTTCAAAAACAGGTTGGAGATATGATTTACTCCACCCTTATAGGTAAAGCCATAGTTGCCCATTAGTTTCAAAATTCATTGAACAATATCTGAGCCCAATATCAGTTAGATAAGGCCTCCTCATAGGCTAAAGATACCATAATCAAGTCTTTGGAAGACTTAGTGATTGAATTGGGACATGATCCCAAAGAGATCAAAGCCACTGAAAAACTGACAAGGAAAAAGATTGATGACATTGCAGCACTTAAAAAGCAATTGAAGATACCTCAGCTGCAGCATCCCTAGACACAGGAAGTCTTGGAAAACTAATCTAGACATGAAGAATTGATGGCCTTAGTCCTAAAATTAAATGATCAGTTGAAGGAGACAGAGAAGGAATTGGACAATTTAATCCAATTGAAGTAAAGTGATATTGCCACTACATCTGTAAATGCCATCCCAACAGTCTCAATAGTTGTTCCTTCCACATTGGTAGCCTCATTGGCTCCCACAGCTCCTATGCCTACAACACAACCAGTTTCCACAAAGTATACATTAGCAATAGGTACATTAGAAGAGGAATCTGTTAGTGTCAGTCTTTGCAGCCTTCCTCCAGTGATCAAACCTGCTCTTACAAAGTGATTTTAAGGTGTCAAGGTCAAATTTTGTCATTTCAGTGAGTCTTCAAGCAAAATTTGGTCACTAGGCATTGGGTCTAGGGTTTGATTTTACCCTTGTCAAAGTTGTCCAAATGTCAGTCCATGTCACCGTTCAGCTGAGTGTGCCATCATTTAGAGAGTTTTCATTATCATGTCAAGTCCCACTGGGTCATTTTACACCTTGTTCATGCTTCAGCTGCGCCTACATAAGGTCATTTCCCTCTCCTAGGGTTTTGAAGGAAATTTCTCTTGTGCGGTCAAATCATCGGCAAAACTAGTATCCTGATGTTCATACACCTTCCCCTATCCTTAAATTACCTTATCAAACACTTCCCATGACTGAGATCCCCCAAATTCCTCATTTTCGCACAAACCCTAGTTTCTTGCTACAACCTAGTAATCTTCTAGGTTGGACCTGTGTTTTGCCTTTTTAGACCCCTTCCCCTCACTCAATCTCTGATATTTCACTTTCCCCTACTTCCTAACGTCCCTCCCTACTTCCCAAAATTTCCTCAAGAATTTAGAAGCTCCCTATCCCCTTCATTTCACTTCATTTCGATAAATCCCTTGTTCCACACATCGGGATAGGTTTCACTAAAATGATGTTTCTAAGAAATAAAAGATGAATTTGGGAAAAATAAGAGAGGTTTTTGTCCAAAATATGCCAAGGAATAAAAAACGCCTTCACTTTTTACACAAGTGTCATTTTTTTGGAGAAATGTCAAAAATATAGTTGCCTCGGGAGAATTGATGCACCTCTGAAGTGACCTTGGGAAAGTCAAAGTTTCTCCTAGCTCAGTTGGCCAAATGACTTGCTTGATGAGTCAAATGATAACTAGGCACAATGAGCTTTCCAATGAGTTATCATGAGATCAATTTGGAGTTGATTAAGGCATTCAAAAGTTGACTGTAACAACACTCTTCCTTTAGGCAGCCTCATTTGGCACATTTAGACTAGTCTTGGGAGATTTGATTTTTGACAGGGTAAATGAAATCCAAATTGAAAAATTCCAATTGATTTGGAAGTTAGACTCAAATACCATTCCAACGACCTATCTTGCGCCCAATTTTGACACTGGGAAGGCCTCCAAAAGTCTCCTTCAAAAACCACTACGCAACGGCTATATGTGCCGTGCCTCAAGCCTAGTGCGCTGCGCCACTTCCCTGTGCGCCACCGCACACTGGCGGGACGCTAAAAATTGGGAGATACAAATGAAGAAAGGTTTAAATTTTTGGATTTAGCATGAAAAATCATGACTACTGGTGCATGGGCAAGAAATTTGGAGCATTTTTGGGGCATTTTGGTCATTTGACAAATTTTTGGGCAAAAAACAGGGATTTTCTCCCTGTGCACCGCCACTGGCGCAACCCTAAACTTCTAGAGCTCCAAATGAAGAATGGCTTGATGTTTTGGATTCAGCATGGAAAATAATGATTATTGGTGTCCGGGAAAAAAATTTGGGCAAGATCTGAGCCTCTTGGAGGTCAAAAACACCCAAAACATGGCCTCTCTACCACTTTTTTGACACATAGAAAGCAGTCTTGGGAGAATGGAGATTTGGAGGGGAAAATTAGCACCAAATTCAAAAATTCCAGTTGGGTTAGAAAGTAGATAGGACATTCTTTCCAAAAAGCCCACTTGGGTACATTTTGGACACATGAAAGTGCCCCAAAATAGTCTCCAAAGTGGCACGATGCACAGAGAAATTGGTGCGGCGCACAGAGGAAAAATTGCCAATTTGCTCCCGTTTCGCGAAATTTCGGTTCGCGACTTCTCCAAGTGGGCCCGATCATCTACACTTTGGTTTTTTGGCACCAAAGGTGGCATTTAAAGTGGTTTTTCTCCAGATTGGCATCTATCCAAGTGGCGATGGAAGGCAAAGGGTCACCCAGGCCAAATGTCATGTTTGTGAGCGCTGCACTTGTTGCTGATGGTTGGCTCTCCATCTCCATTTTGTAATGATTCGAGTAACTCCCCAACCCTTGGGCGTTCTATATATTCCTCACACATTCTATATATTGTATGCAAATTATTTGCAAAGGGTTGGTTGGCTTGTAACTTCTGGGAGACTGTGGGAAAGAAGCTCTGTTTCTTCACTGTGTACTTTTGACAGAGAATTAATGAAATGCAGCAGCTCTGTTTCATGAGATTCTTGTGGTTGTGAGTGTAGAAAATGTATTTCTTATGTGTTCATATGTATTTAGTTATGTTTCATAATTCATTTCATGCTCATTTCCAGTGAAATTTTATGAGTGAGATTAGGTAGAATCCAATTTTTATTGCTCTGCCTGTGGGAAAATTTCATGTTTCAGTGTTATTCTTCTGTTGAAAAGGATTCATGTTACTATGCCCTTTTCACTTTCTTCAGCAATCTATTCATGCCGTGGAACCTCAAAATAAATTGTTACATTTTCCGCCTACCTTGCCTCATGGAATAATCTGTGCCTTCATATTCAATTCTCTGTTCTTTGCTGAGCGCCGGTCCCATAACATCCCAGAAGCTCGGTCATTCATGAAAATTGTTTCCAGAATCCCTATTCACCTACTAGCATAAGGTAAATATTTCATTGTAAGTCATCTTAGACCGTTTTTTCTTATATATTCACTGAGTGTGACTCGGAGAGAGCCCTCTCCTGTTCTGGTAGGGCTAGCGACCAGACTAAGCGTGGTTTGTGGTTACCCTAATTTTTTCCTTCCTTTAGCCTAAGGCAGATTTAGGTGCTAACATAGTGGCGACTCAATTGGGGAAAAAATGGTTTGCTTGAAGATTGTTTTGCCCCAGTACATCTATCAAGCTTAGATCTGATGGTTGATGGTGAACAACGATCAGACATAAGAAGACGACTGAAATCATTCACTTGGCGACTCCATTCACTGAAGAATCCAACAATCGGTGCTTCATGGTGACTCCACTGGAGGACTAACTCTTTCTCTGCGAAAATGGAAGGATCTTACACAAAGTTCGGGTATCCAAAGTGGAATGGTATTCAGATTCTACTTTGCTTTCTTGTAAATTACTTCTTCGCTATTCTTGAAGCTGCCCTGAAAATTTTTCAGAATTTGTTGTATGATAAAGGTGATCAAAATCTTCACTCGATCTATTCAAAAAGTGTAAATAGTGAGTTTCCCTTTGATCCTGGCTTCCTTACTTTTCCTACATCTTATGATGACTCTCTTCAGAGTGAGGAGCCTAAAGAAAACAAAACTGATCCCATAGCTCTGGTACATATCCCTACAGCTGTTATAATCCCAGATAGGTATAAACCTCTTGTTTTACCCTCTGTTCTTCATGCTTTCCCCAAAAACTATGATCTATACTTGCCAAGATTTGGCGGTGAATGTAAGAATGTTAATGCTGAGCAACATGTGCAGAATGTTGAGACTTTTCTAGACCTTTTTGAAATTGATGAAGGAGATGTCAGTATAAGGCTTTTTGCTCTTTCTTTGCAAGGAAAAGTCAAGAGTTGGTTCAAAGCCCTGCCGGATGCAAGCATCACAGATTTACAACAGTTCATCAAAGTTTTTCTTGACAGGTGGAGGATCAGACAGAACCTTTTCCTTATCGTAGAAGAGTATAATCAGCTGAAAAGACTGCCAGGGGAGACAATACAACAATTTTCAGCCAGATTTAATCAAGTTTATTATTCAATGCCGGTTGATATAAGACCCCCTCCTGGATCTGCTCTCTTGCACTACCCGGGTGCCTTTGATCCGGAAATGGAGTTTCAGTTGAGAGAAAAGAATGTCGCAACACTTGAAGAGATGCAGAACAATGCAGTAAATGTAGAGGCTCATTTGCTGATCAGAAGGGCAATGTTGAAAGAAGAAGAGATGAAAAACATGGATCTAGAGAAAACTACGCCTTCAGAGGAAAAGCTTGACATTTTGGTGAGTGTAGTAGAAGAGATGGTGAGAAAAATGACTGCAAAAGATGAAATTGGTGTTCATGAACAAGTGGCTGATCCAAAACATTTTGTTTCTTATCTCAGTAGTCATTAGGATTGTTTTGTAGATCATATTGGAGAAGAAAGACCTGTTGATATGACATGTATGCTTGATGACGTGTTTTATACAGACGATTTGCCTCAGTTTGATCAATATGATGATGATGATTATGCTCTCCAAACAGAAGCTAATCTTGCAGGCAAATCAGAAACCAGTTTATGGGATGAGGAAGTTCGCTTATAGCAGCTTGAGTACAGTGATCAACCGAGGCATATTAGCTATGGAAACGATGAAGAAAGTGCATTAGATTTTGAAGTAAGTGAAGGATCTTTGCCTTTGTGCTTTGATTCATGTTAGTTCATCGGAGATAATTTCCATGCAATCAGACATCAGCTATCGACAAATCTTGATTTGGATCCTCTTGAGGGAGATGGAAAATTTGTTCCAGACTTCTTATATTCAAAGTTCCAGCCCCCAAATGCCATTAATAGTCAGGTTGCACGTGAAGACGTAGAAGCTGGCATATATGATCAAACGATGCAAGAAGATTCCTTTCCTCTCTGTTTTGAATCATTTCAGTTTTTGCGGGGTAAATTGCATAGTAAATCTTCAAATGAAAAGCCTGTAGGAAATCAACAATCTCTCAATTTTAATGTTGAAGATGAGACAAATGGCAAAATTTTTGAGCAGGTCGTTAATAAGAAATCTTCCCCTGAAATGATTGATGAAATCATTTTGGATATAGAACCAGATTTGCAGCCACCAAACACAATTCAAGGTCAGATTACAGATGAAGGTGAGGCAGCCGAAATACATGATTTAATGATGCAAGAGGATTTTGTACCCTTGTGTTACGAAGCATTTCAGTTTATAAGGCGGAATCTTCATAATATCTCTAAAGAAAAGGATGAAAGTCTGGTGAACAACTTTATAGATCAACAGGTTGAAGAATTCCATATGGCTGGAAATGATGAAAGAAGAAGTTTTGTTTCAGATCAGGTGGAAATAAAAGATAATATGCAAGAAAATGATGTTCCAATCTCAGATAATGGGGATGATAAATCAGATCAAGAGTCAGATGGTGAGGAGGTAGCTCATTCCATCTATGAACAACAAGATGGGATCTTTGTTCAAGTAAGTGAAAAAGTTTCCTTGGATGAATCATTGGTAGATGATAGAAATGTCATGCTTGGGTTTCAAGAATCATCTGATGTTTCTTTTCTCTTGAGTGATGAATGTAATGAGGAACATGATAATCTGGCTATCATATCATATGAAGATGACCTACAGTATATTTAGACCACAGAAAATTAGATCATTCAGGATTCCCTTTCAGATTCTTCTTCATATGTCTCATGTTTTGAAATGTTCTTTGAAACGGAGAGCTGCTCATCTACTTGTTCCAAATTTTTTAAGGACCAGGAACATACTCTTATTTGTGAAAAAAGATCAGCATCACAAGAAATAGACACCTTGTTTCTTTAGCAGGAGGAGAATATTCATGTTTTTCAGGATCCAATGGCAGATTTGTTGCAATCAGTAGTGAAGGTGATTATTGCAGTATTTAGCGATGAAGGAGATCATGGTCAATTATGTTTTTGGAGGCCCAGTTACCAGTATCTGTTGTTGACCAGAAGATCTGATCCGTATCAATCAAGGAGGCATCTACTTGATTGGTTACATTGGAAGACACATTACACATGATTGTACATATTGCATTAGTATGCAGGTGGCTGTCATCATGATTTGAAACCCTCGAATCTTGATGGACTGTTGCTATTGAATAAGTTTTGTCAGTTCTTGTTTTAGTTAAGTCAGTCATGAGTCATTTCCTTTTGCATAGAGTCAAGTTTTTCAGTAATTTCAGTTCGCATTGAGTCAGTTTGAGTCAAGTTTCAGTCAATAAATTGAGTCATGTTGGTTTGTCGAAATAATGGACTCCATAGCCCAATGGACGAAGGCATTGTCAGCTCACTTAAAGATCTACAGTTCTTGGCACCTCCAAGGAGCTGCCATCCCTATTGGAGCCAATGTTAGTGTCAGTCTTTGCAGCCTTCCTCCAGTGATCAAACATGCTCTTACAAAGTGATTTTAAGGTGTCAAGGTCAAATTTTGTCATTTCAGTGAGTCTTCAAGCAAAATTTGGTCACTAGGCATTGGGTCTAGGGTTTGATTTTACCCTTGTCAAAGTTGTCCAAATGTCGGTGCATGTCACCGCTCAGCTGAGTGTACCATCATTCAGAGAGTTGTCATTATCATGTCAAGTCCCACTGGGTCATTTTACACCTTGTTCATGCTTCAGTTGCGCCTAGGTAAGGTCATTTCCCTCTTGTAGGGTTTTGAAGGAAATTTCTCTTGGGCGGTCAAATCATCGGCAAAACTGGTATCCTGATGTTCATACACCTTCTCCTATCCTTAAAGTACCTTATTAAACACTTCCCATCACTAAGATCCCCCAAATTCCTCATTTTCGCGCAAACCCTAGTTTCTTGCTACAACCTGGCAATTTTCTAGGTTGGACCTGTGTTTTGCCTTTTTGGACCCCTTCCCCTCACTCAATCTCCGAGATTTCACTTTCCCCTAATTCCTAACATCCCTCCCTACTTTCCAAAATTTCCTCAAGAATTTAGAATCTCCCTATCCCCTTCATTTCGCTTCATCTTGACAAATCCCTTGTTCCACACATCGGGATAGGTTTCACTCAAATGATGTTTCTGAGCAATAAAAGATGAATTTGGGAAAATTGAGAGAGGTTTTTATCCAAAACATGTCAGGGAAGAAAATTTTGCTTCACTTTTTACACAGGTGTCATGGTTTTGGAGAAATGTCAAAAATATATTTGCCTCGGGAGAATTGATTCACCTCTGAAGTGACCTTGGGAAAGTCAACTTTTCTCCTAGCTCAGTTCACTAAATGACTTGTTTGATGCATCAACTGATAAATAGACACATAGATCTTTCCAATGAGCTATCATGAGGTCAATTTGGAGTTGAGGAAGGCATTCACAAGTTGACTGTAACAGCACTCTGCCTTTAGCCAGCATCATTTGGCACATTTTGACCAGTCTTGGGAGATTTGACTTTTGACAATGTAAATGAACTCCAAATTGAAAAATTCTAGCTGGGTTGGAAGGTAGACTCAAATAAATTTCCAACGAGCTATCCTGTGCCCAATTTGGACACCAGGAAGGCCTCCAAACGTCTCCTGAAAAAACCACTATGCATCGGCTATATGCGTCGCGCCTCAAGCCCAGTGCACTGCGCCACTTCCCTGTGCGCCGCGCACTGGCACGACGCTAAAAATTGGGAGCTCCAAATGAAGAAAGGTCTACATTTTTGGATTCAACATGAAAAATCATGACTACTGGTGCATGGGCAAGAAATTTGGAGCATTTTTGGGGCATTTTGGGTCATTTGACAAATTTTTGGGCAAAAAACAGGGATTTTCTCCCTGTGTGCTGCACCACTGGCATGACCATAAAATTATAGAGCTCCAAATGAGTAATGGCTTGCAGTTTTGGATTCATCATGGAAAATCGTGACTACTGGTGTCCGGGAAAGAAATTTGGGCAAGATCTGAGCCTCCTAGAGGTCAAAACACCCAAAAAATGGCCTCTCTGCCACTTTTTCGACACACAGAAAGCAGTCTTGGGAGGATTAATATTTGGAGGGGAAAATTAGAACCAAATTCAAAAATTATAGTTGGGTTAGAAAGTAGATAGGACAGGCTTTCCAACAAGCCCACTTGGGCACATTTTGGACACCTGCAAGTGCCCCAAACCAGGCCCCAAAGTGGCGCGACACACAGAGAAATTGGTGAGGCGCACAAAGGAAAAACTGCCAATTTGCTCCTGTTTTGCAAAATTTCGGTTCGCGACTTCTCCAAGTGGGCCTGATCATCTACACTTTGGGTTTTTTGGCAGCAAGGGCGGCATTTAAAGTGGTTTTTCTCCAGATTGGCATCTATCCAAGTGGCGATGGAAGGCAAAGGGTCACCTAGGCCAAATGTCATGTTTGTGAGCGTTGCACTTTTAGCTAATGGTTGGCTCTCCATCTCCATTTTGTAATGATTCGAGTAACTCCCCAACCCTTGGGCGTTCTATATCTTCCTCACACATTCTATATATTGTATGCAAGCTATTTGCAAAGGTTTGGTTGGCTTGTAACTTCTGGGAGACTGTGGGAAAGAAACTCTGTTTCTTCACTATGTATTTTTGACAGAGAATTAATGAAATGCAGCGGCTCTGTTTCATGACATTCTTGTGATTGTGAGTGTAGAAAATGTATTTCTTATGTGTTCATATGTATTTAGTTATGTTTCATAATTCATTTCATGCTCATTTCCAGTGAAATTTTATGAGTGAGATTAGGTAGAATCCAATTTTTATTGCTCTGCCTGTGGGAAAATTTCATGTTTCAGTGTTATTCTTCTGTTGAAAAGGATTCATGTCACTATGCCCTTTTCACTTTCTTCAGCAATCTATTCATGCCGTGGTACCTCAAACTAAATTGTTACATTTTCCGCCTACCTTGCCTCACAGAATGATCTGTGCCTTCATATTCAATTCTCTGTTCTATGCTGAGCGCCGGTCCCATAACATCCCAGAAGCTCAGTTATTCATGAAAATTGTTTCCAGAATCCCTATTCACTTACTAACCTAAGGTAAATATTTCATTGTAAGTCATCTCAGACCATTTTTGCTTATATATTCACTGAGCGTGACTCGAAGAGAGCCCTCTCCTATTCTGGTAGGGTTAGCTACCAGATTGAGCGTGGTTTGTGGTTACCCTAATTTTTTCCTTCCTTCAGCCTAAGGCAGATTTAGGTGCTAACAGAAGCAGCAAATTTGGTTAGAGATATGGATGAAATGTCCATACAGGCTACAAAGATGAATAGCTGAAAGAAAAGGTGACAAGCTTGGAAACTGATTACAAGCTTGCTAAAATCATGCACAAAGAAGAAGTGCAGAAAGCTGCCAGAATGAGTGAAAGATTAAAATCCATGGAGAAGGACATAACACTAAAGGAACCCCTTGGGCAAGCCAAGGAACTATTATGGGCAAATATAATTGACTTTGTCAATGATATTTGGCCATCTATTCAGGTGATTTTTGAATAGATAGATTTAATAAAGATGGCTACAGAGGTCATCCAAACAGTCAAGGAAGAATTAGGAGAGATTCCCAAAGATGCTACTAGAATTATCCAGTTCCTCAACAGTAAGAATAAGTATGAGCTTCAGGAATTAGTAATAGAGGACAGAACGGAGACCATTTTGGTGGTGAGAAAGGTCCTTTCCAAGAGAAACTTAATGTTAAAATTGTAGGACAAGTGTCAAAGTATGCAGGTAGCCATTGATAAATTTATGGCTAAGTTTCAAATTTTGAAAGAGAAAGGGTTACCAAGTCCCTTAGTCATAAATGACAAGCTCATGACACTGCAGGATTACAACAGCAAAATCAGAGAACTAGCAAAAGAATAGGTTAGTACATCATCAATAAATACATTGCCAATAGGCAAAGTTCTTTACCAGACGTTTGAGAACTTATTTTACCTCCAGCATGAGGTAAAACACTTGTTCATTACCAAGCCTAATTTTTCTAACTACATAGAGGTAGATGAAATATATAGGAGGATGTTGAAAATCAAATTACCTGATGATGAAACATGGGAAAAGTTGAATGATTTACTATAGCAAAATGTAGTAAAAAGGTTAATGCACAGTAAAAATAAATCAACAGGGTAAAAAGATGAAGACAGATCAACAGAGTTAAAGTGTATCAGTGTCAAAGGGTATCAGATGAAAGCCTAAGGTTAATGAAGCTTCCAATGTGAAAGATCAAACTGCAAGGCAGCATAAAGGGCTAAAGATCAAACCATAAAGGCCAGCAGTACCAAAATAAAAGGGACATCATGAAGTAGTTCAATAGTTGGCTCTATCTTCTTGCAAGAAGATATTTTATTTCCTAGATTAAATCTCAAGTTAGTTTGAAATATTTTGTAATAAACTTTTTCATAAATAATTCACAATTCGAAGTATAGAGTGTGGATTCTATTAGACATTTCTATAGACTTTTTTTATCAAGAAGACTTCTCAAAGTTATTGTATCAGTTGATGAGCCATCAAGCTGAATTGATTAATAAAGATCAGACTATTGCAAGGATTCATGTGTTGAGCGAAATTGCAGACAAGTATTTTCATGTGTTTTTGTCAAATTTTTTCAAATTTATTTCATAACCCTATCACCTCGAGTGAAACCCTATCACCCCTCAGTCTCAAATATCTGAAATAAGCTCTACTATCTTGCCCTTGGAACATCCTCTTTACCGAGTTAATCCAGTGTTGCTCCCTCATTAGTTGACTCCATAGCCCAATGGTACAAAGGACATCAATTTATCCATCTGTCTAAGCAGATCCAACCACCCAATCTCAAACAAAATCAAACAACCCTTGAACAAATCATAGCTAGCCCAAAATTTCTTAACCAAACAAAGTTAAATCCTAAAGAGAGAGCCCTCTCTGAGCATTAGGAAGGCTTGGTCCTGATCTCCAAAAGTGGATAGTGGGGTTACCTTTGGTTTTTCCTTCTTCTTACTTCAAAGGAATTACCAAAGTGATAACAAGTTATAAAGAACCCATAAATCGTTTGGTGAAATTCCACCCTAATTGTAATTTATTAAAATAATTAATATTTTTAATGGGGTTCCTAAGTCTAAACTTAGGAAAATTAAAATATTAATGGGTATTAATCAAAATATGGGTGAGAATAATCTAGAAGGCGGATCAAGTCAAGTTTTAATCATAGATGTTGATTAGAGAATCAATCTTGGCCATTGAAGTCTCAATTAGAACAGCATAGGAAGGAGGCTTGGGGTTCATTTAGAGCCACACAGAGAAAACGAATTGATCTGGAGCTCAATTTCTGGGGCTAAGAAGCTATGAATTCGAACTAGGTGATCATTCTTCAGCAGAGGGGCAGGGATAGTTAGGGAGTAATGAAAAAGAGGCAGAGAGACACTAGTGGAGGCAGCGCAGTAACTAGAAGGACTAAGCAGGGCCAATCTAGGCCCACATAGGCCTGACATAGAGCCAGAAGTTCTAACACAGAAGCATAAGTTGCCCTTGTGTAGAAAGCCAGAACTACCAGAACAACCGGGAAGGTTGATGCAGAGGAGAGAAGAGACAACACATAGCTAACGTATAGCTTGTAAGGCTGATGCAGGGCCAACATAATGATAGTCGGGGTTAGCCAATTTTGCTGCCAGATCAGCCGGAATCTGCCGAGTGAAGTTAGGTAAAACTCACTCTGTTTTTCGCCATTGTGTTTTATTTGTCATTGGATTGCCAGGAGGGAATCTAGTATTGTATTCTAAATCACTGCTTAATAATAGAAAACCCTCAGAGTTTCTGCACTTGTTTTCCCACATTGGGGTTTTCCAGGGACTATTGTGTCCAAAAATAACTATGTCTTATGTATCTTGTTCTTTGCTCAGCTTTATGTTTCCTATAATCAAATATTAAATTAGTGTAGGCTTCAGAAGTAATTTGCTTCAGTATTCAGAGAATAACTTGATAATGTATATTAAAATAAAGTAGGTGTAGTAGATTTAGACTTGCTGTAATAGGGGTTCCTTGAGGATTATGAATTTTCACATAACTTTTGGTAGCATTGGAAGTGCTCTAGCCTTGAAAATTGGTGGAGAGGCTAATGTGCATGAGTTCTAAAGAACCCAGAAACTATTTGGTGAAATTCCACATGGATTGTATTTTATTAAAATAATTAATATTTCTAATGGGGTTCCTAAGTTTAAACTTAGGAAAATTAAAATATTAATGGGTATTAATTAAAATATGGGTGAGAATGATCTAGAAGGCGGATCAAGTCAAGTTTTAATATTAGCCTTTGATTAGAGACTTAATATCGACCGTTGAATTCTTAATGAGAAAATTATAAGAAGGAGGCTTGGGGTTCATTTAGAAAGACAAACAAAGAGATTGAGGAAATCAATTTTCTCAGGTGAGAAGTTCTCAGGAGCAAAATCAATTGGGGAGATCTTGTAGCTAAGGGGTAGTGAGAATCCAGGAGAAGTACTTTCCAAAGAGTACAAGGCAGAGAGAGGACAGAAGACATCCAGAGGAGGGCTAACATTAGCCTACACAGTGTTGACGTAGAGGCAATGCAGTCAGTGAGGGGAAGTCAAGTTTCTATAGAGGGAATTTGAAGGTCAGTTGTTGGAAGCCAGGGTGTGAGACTGGAGGCAAGAAAGTTGATTTCTCAGCCAGTAGAGAATCCAAAAAAGAGAGGCAGCGTAATACACAGGAGGGTTGACACAGAAGCTGCCTAGGGTAATGAAGTTTGATGCAGAGGCCATCAGAAGGTGACACAGAGCCTCCAAAGTTGAAGGATCAGTCACTGCTTCTCCAGTGACAGGGTGAGATCATTTCACCAGTATTTTGTCCATTATTTTCTTTATAAAGGATTTCTAGTTGAGCATCCTAGATTTGTATTCAAAATTTTCTCCTGCATAATAGAAAACCCTCAGAGTTGTTGCATCGATTTTCCTGTAATGGGATTTTTCGGGGAATATTTTGTCCAAAAATAATTGTGGCCTATGTATATTGTTCTTTTCTTAGTTTTTTGTTTCATGTAATCAAATATTAAAGTAGTGTAGGTTGTAGACTTAATTTGCTTCATTATTCATAGAATAACCTGATAATGTATATTAAAATCAAGTAGGTGAAGTAGATTCAAATTTGCTTTAGTAGGGGTTCCTTGAGGACTAGAAATTTTCACATGGTATCAGAGGATTAATTTTGAAACAGGAAGAGCAGATCCAACACTGATTAGAAGGGCCAAAATATTCACTTGGAAACAATTCGAATCCCCTTGAAGGGTTTGCACAGTCCTTGTCGGGAAGTAGAGATTCCCAGGAAATCTCTCCCTAAGAGAGTCGATAAAGAGGTATGATTTCATAATCATGAGCTTGCAGAGGAAAAGGGAGTGACGCAAAGCCTCAGCGTAGTCCTTGAAGGGCACAGTTTCTCTCAGGGCAGAAATCCGTCGGAAAAAGGAGTGAAAGTACATAGAAGGGGAATTTTCTCCTCAATGAACATTTTGGCGAAAAGTTTGAATTTCTCACTTTCTAGGCAACTGAGCAGTGCTGAGCAATTACTAGAGGAGTCAATTCGACAGTTTGGGTGAGATAGCATCCCATGGGCTCAGAGATTAGGATAGGTTGGAAGGATCTTCCAACTATGTCATATAGAAGACCAGAATCTTATTTGTTATGGAGGAGTACGATCTTGAAGCCTACGCCAAAAGTGTTGTAGTTGTTCCTATTGAAAATGATCAAAGGAAGAAGTACAAGGCCAAGCAAGGGAAGGTGAAGAGGCTCATTCTTGATGGAGTTCGAGATCATGTGGTCTCACACTTGCAAGGAAAGGTTAAAACCCAAGAGATGTGGGAAGCATTGTCTTCTCTGTATGAAGGCTCTTCCGAACAACGAAAGATGTACCTAGAATAGATGTTGCAGCGGACATTGATGCAGAAAGGAGAAGGGGTTAACTGCTATCATCAAAGTCTTCAGGACACCAGAAACTAGCTTGCTGCAGTGGGGTCCACTCCTCAGTCTACCACGATGATAAGGATAGCCTTGAATGGAGTCTCGGATGAATGGAAAGTCTTCGTCCAAAGCATATTGGGTAGGAAAAGACTACCTTCATGGGAGGAGATGTGGGCAGCTCTTCAACAGGAAGAATTAAGGAGGGACCTAGTAAGGGTCAACCTCAATCACAACAGTGGGAGTGGCACAAAGACCAAGGGGGAGGAGGAGAACACAACAATGGAATCAAAGGGACATTAGAGAAGAAGTGAAAGAAGGACATTTCAAAGGTGAAAATTGTTTTAGTTGTGGCGAGATGGGCCACTTTTCATCCCAGTTCCTTTTGAAGCAAAAGGATAAGGATGAGAAACATGATCCTAAGGCTACTCCAGCAAATATTCACGAAGAGGATTTTTCCATGAGTGCCCATGCATCTCCAGGATTGAAATGATGTAATATTGAGTTGTATTTGGGGGACTACATCTGGGTAGGATCCTTGAGGAGTCCATCTCTTGGATCAAATCCTTGCTATGGGAGCCTGAGATTCAGTAGTAGCAAGATGGAATTAGTGTCAGATAATGCAGTGGATTGTTTGGAGCGATAGATGTAGTAGTCGGAGACCAAATACTGATTAGCGTAGCGCAAGGTTGGTAGCAGTGCAGTTAACACAATGCAGAAGTCAACAACATCACAGAAGATTCAGAGGGTCAGAGACTAGAGTAGTCAGATTCCAACATTCATGGTATTATGCTAAAAACTTTTAAATTCAGTTAATTTTGGATGTTTTTTAGTTGCTTCTCTCAGCAACTGAGTTGCAGTACGAATGCAGTGTTCGTAGTGGTAGTGATAATAACATAGCAGATGCAACATTTTAGAGAAAGTTGTAGTACAAATGCAGCAGTGGCAGTGACAGTGTCATGTGTAGAAGTACAGTAGCAAAAACAACACAGTGTTGGTGGCAACAACAATGCAGAAAGGAGGTGCTTCAG
Source organism: Pinus tabuliformis (assembly GCA_031772625.1). Classification (NCBI taxonomy): domain Eukaryota; kingdom Viridiplantae; phylum Streptophyta; class Pinopsida; order Pinales; family Pinaceae; genus Pinus; species Pinus tabuliformis. The sequence continues at coordinate 567,386,909 of CM062816.1, forward strand.
AAACAGAGCAACATGTAGTTGGACATTGTTGCTAGAGCACTTTCCTCGCTAAGAGGGAGTGTTAGTTTTTGATAGAATCAGAAGTGCTCTAGCCTTGAAAATTGGTGGAGAGGCTAAGGCACATGATTTCTAAAGAACCCGGAAACCGTTTTGTGAAATTCTACTCGGATTGTATTTTATAAAATAATTAATATTTTTAATGGGGTTTTGTTGTAGCGGATACAACCACCCTCCAAAATTTTTCCTTAGCCTGTTTTGGAGCCTCCCTACCAACCTTCATAGTAGCTTGCCTTGCTTCATCATGTACTCAAGATTCAATGTTTTCCTCGCATAAAGGTAGCCTGTCGATCAGATTTGATCCATTCCCCTCACAGGCTGCTCACCCAAACTTGGTCGAGCTGTAGGCTGAGAAGATTCCACTTGAAAATTGTGAATTTATGGAGGGAAACAAGCCTTCCCTCCAGGAATTGTGCAATCCTCTTTGACAGCCTACTGGGCTCCAGGATTGTGCAATCCTGCCAGCCAACCCTCCCAGCAAGATTTGCATAAATTTTCCCAGCAACAAGCTGTTCAGCCTAGGATTTGCACAAATCTCGGTAGCAGTTAGCTGCTCTGCCCAGAAATTGTGCAAATCTCCTCAGCAGCCAGCCCAGCTCCCAGCCACAAATGCACATTTTTCTCCAATAGTTGAGCAGTCTCTTGAATGTGGAGCTGAGTTGACCGGTTTCCTCCGGGACTGAGAAAAAAAGACTTGCATGCATGGGTTGCTTCTCCCAAGGTAGCATGCAAATATACCCCTTGTTTCAGGGAAATTCAGAAACCTCCCACCAAGTTTCGCTTCCCCTAAATTTGTGGCATGCACGTCACAACCTCGATGTTATCAAAACTCATCAACCAAACGCTGCAGAGATCATTCCTCACATCAACCTTACATCTCTGACATCCCACATCACATCTAGGAGCAATCGGCACATTCATCTCATCTATTTTGGGATAAGCCCGATTCCCATGCCTTGTGTTGCATTTATGTCACTTTTTGGGTTTTCACTTGTAAGAGTATTGTTTTCTTGATTTCTTTGAACGCTTGCTTTCATTTACATGTATACTAGTTTGTCCTAGCTCTGTTTCAGTTTTCATTGCTATCTCACAGTTGTCGCATGCATGAAACTGTTTTGCACAGATGTTTGCCCAACCGGTGAACTGCCTCACCCACATGCATGTTGATCTGTTTGTTGAATATTACATGCATGTTTTGCATGCACTGTCAATCACTTTTGTTATCACTTAGTGTTGTCATGCATTCACTGACTTACTTGCTTTCTGTCGCCTGTCAGTGAGTCGGGCCAACCTTGGCCTGGGCTCTATCTTCAGCAAGGATGCATTGCGCAATTTGGGAAAGGAAGGCTCACCTTCCTCTCTATATTTGTGCATTCCTTCCCATCACTGGCCTCCAGGACTTTTTTGCGCATTTATGGAGGATAGTGGCTGCTTGGCCCGAGAAATTGTGCAAATCTTTCCCTAGGCCAGTAGTCCTTCCTAGCTGGAATTTCGCATTGCGCAATCCCAGTTGTCAGCGACCATACTGGACTATGCACTGTGCAGTTCCAACTATCAGCCAGTCTCCCAGCAACCCAGTCTGTTCCTTGTGCAGTCATGGCAGTCGGTCTCCCGACCTCTCGGCCGAAATTGTGCAACCTTCATGATCATTCACCAAGGTATGTTGCAAGTTAGTTCTCATGTTCTTTTGGGTTTTCAACTGACAGATTGCTTTCTATGAGCGTTGCCATGTCTCCAGGTATCACAGGTGTTCATCTGCCTCTCAGTAGTATAGGTACAATGGTTTCCAAGAGAGCAGAGACAAGGACACTGTTCAGAGCATGCTTGGGGATGCAGTTGATCAAGTGTCCATGGGCTTACCTACTCACAAAAACATCAAGTTGTTCGTGGACAAGGACATCAATCAACAACATCACAACAAACGGCATCATGAACAACAACTGAAGGCAGCATACCGAATGCAATGAATGCAAGAGGAAGGTTGTTGACAACATAGAGGTGGAGCAAAGTTGCAAGATCAAGCAGATCCACTGATAATGAAAGAAACTTTGGAGACTCAGGGTATCAAGTGACGGCGCGACATGAAGATTGCGTGAAGGCAGAAGATGGAATAAAGAAGGAGTTGCATGTACTAAAGCAGCAACTCAGGAAGAACATGAAGCTGCACAGACAGTCCAATGAGTTGCAGTAGGAACATGAACAACAGTGGGCACAACATGCACTCGCGGATGAAACTACGCCAGTATGAGTTAATGATCCATCCCAATAGCTAACACAGAGAAAACATGGTGAGCAATGTTATTGATCGCATGCAAGGGATCCAACAACATGCATGTTATTGAGCGCACGCATGCAATCCAATCCATTCAACACACTCACCAAGGTGAAGACAAGAAGCAAGTCCAACTGGGGCTGAACATGTACTTCGGAAAGTTGATGCGCATGACCACTAGCACACACTTGAATATCAGCATGGACACTATGCATCAGTGTGTTTCCGGTTCAACTGTACCCAAGAAGACCATGCGCATGTTAGCAGACGAGTTATATGAAGGGGCCGAACCAATGTACCGGTTGCAACGGAAGCAAGAGTTCGCTTTAGCAAGATGTCACCATGAGATGCATGCACACCATCACGGATGACCAAGCTTGGCATCAACTCTCTAGCTTCACCATCACAAGCATGTCAAAGAGTTGGTCTCACCACAATGGACTGAGTGTCAGTGATGTCTTGCAAGGCTTTCTCAAGCCATGTTGTCTCACATGAGTACATGTGCATTGTAATGTTGAGTCATGTCAAGTGTAAGTCAAGTGTCAACGGTTGGATGTAACAGTCATAGAGTAGGTCAAGAGTCATGAGGGTAGTTGAACTGTCACAAAGGGGAATGTCAAGGGTCACCCCACCCTTTGCTATAAATAGTCCATCATAACTCATTGTATAGGCTTTTTTTCACCCATGCTTTTGCTAAGACTATTTTTAAGAAGGCTTGGATAGTATTGTAACGAGCCTTGGCTTCTCCACTGTGTGGAGCTAGTACATCTCTTTGGAGGAGCAGGCAGATGTGGCTGTAACATTTCACTGTTGGGTCTAACAGGTTTACATGGATTTATTGTATGATTGTGACTTACACTTCTTTATATAATAAGAGCCAACACATTTTCATGTATATGCCGTTATTGTAGTTGGACTACTCCGGTTGCTTTAATGATATATGTTGTTTAATGTACGTACTTGTTTATGAATTGATTCACATGCAATTATATGAATCTTGTTGTTAATGTGTTGCATATGTTGTTAATGTTGTCACTTTCCGTGTCGACTGCTCTGCCAGACATTAGGCAAACCTTTCACTTGATCCTTGCTATAACAATTGTTGCAGTCATCTTGGATTGATCTGTGATTGTTGTACTTGTTATCCTACCTTGTATGATGTGACTACGGCATCCGAGTGGATTGCTCCGCTGGAAGCTATGCATGTCCTTTGTGTTGTTTGTTCCTATCCAAGTTGGGACTGATTCCTTTCAACCTGGAACTCACCTTCACCTCCTTCCCCTTTCCAAGTGTTGGAACCTCTCATACACCTTCCTTGACTCACTGCATAAATCACAACCTTGCGTCTGACAGAGTTATCTTACTTGCCCCTGTGCAGCATCGCAGTCAAGGCATTACTTTACGACCCACTGCTAGGACTCCTACACAAAATGGTCTGAGGTCTAATCGGGACTTCTTACCGTGGAGATCCCCTTGACATGTTGGCGTGTCCAGCACCGTCAACATTTTTACTGCTAGAAGGAGGGCCTGATGATAAGCTGTGACCTCTCATCCAGTTTTTAACCTTTGCATATATTTCATGGAGTCTTGCACTCTTCTTCCCATGAGGTGTTTTTCGAATCGTGAAGATGTCTCCATCTTAGGGAAGCTTTTCAATCTCTTGTCCACTCACACGTATGATGGTGAAGGCGAAGTCTCCTAGTCTGAGCATTTATGTAACTTTCTTTTCATGATTTATGAGGAAGAGGAGTTTTTTGAAGGACAAGCTGGTTTTCTGCTTGCATACACACTTCATGAATCTCCATTTCGTTGGGTGCTCAACCTACCAGATGACACTGTGCACTTAGTTGAGCAGTTCTGTAATCTCATTGAAGACAGGTTTTATCATTTTGATCCAGACTATCTTGACCAGAAACTATTATAGAAACGGAGGGCTCTACATGAATCCGTTATTGATTTTCGGCAGCGCTTCCATGACTTGCAGTTTCAAGCTTCAAACAGCCAGATGAAATTTGCTTATCTTTGGGACTGGTTCCAGTATTGCCTTAAGAAATCTACCCGTCCCAAGAGGAAGCTTGATATCAAGCCTCACTCAACATTCTTCATTGATGGAACTACGCAATCTCATTTGGGAGCGGGCACTATCTCAACAGACTGTCCACCTCCCTCTCATTTAGCAGCTCCACCACTACCCAATGATGTTGACGATCATGCTCACGCACCTGTTCATCCTTCACACTCTCCCAAAATCACTCCACTCGATTTTCACGCATATTTGGTTGTGAGTCCTTCAAGTTATCATATGCATTCTTTTCTTCAACCTCCGTATTCACACTCAGGTGTTCCTTTGGATGATGTTGTCTTGTGTTTGTTCATTCCAGACTCTTCACTTGTTGTGAATGAGGAGCAACCCACTGACAGAGTTAGTGTTGCACAACCAAATTGCGCTGTCATTCATGAAGAGTATGAGTGGGAGCTTGAGCATCAACACTCAGCGAATGATGACTCCTTTCCACCCAAGCCCCCTCCATTCTTTCCTAAAATCATTGGTGAAATTGCCATCCATGATTTCACATGTGTGTCTTCATCCACAGATGCGCCCATTATTGATCTTTCGCAGGACACACTGTATGTTAGCCCATCATCCAAAAACGGAGAGGACCAATCATTCATTGTAAATCCACTTGATATTTCATCTTCTTTTTCTGGAAATGCAGAGGGTGAACATCCTTCCTCCTCATCTACCCCTCTGTGTGATTCATCAAACCATGAGGATGCTGACCAACATCTTGAATTTTCTGATCTTAGTTGTCGTGATCTCTTTACCTCATCATCCGATCATGATGTTTATTCGCTCGTTATTAATCCATCTAAGCCATTAGTTTATGAAGATCCATCTGTCAACGAAGTCGAAACCCCACAGACTGTCAAGGCACTTCAACCCGAGTTGATGGTTATGTCAGGCCCTCGCTTTCCTGAGGTTGGATTCGCTTCCGATCAGGAAATTGTTCAAACACTCAAGGCTCCTCATCACTCATCTATATGCACTTAAGATCAATCTAACACTCATATTTCACTTCCTCCACTCGAACTACACGATCCCATTGCTTATACATTGGAGGAGTCTTACATTGCAAGCACTCATGCACGACGTAAGTAATCTTTGTTTCTTTCATTTGCTTGCATGTCACAATCAAGAGTGTGACTTTGCTTCAAAGTTGCACGTAGTGTCACACAACACCATGATAAGTCCGTGGATTTCCCGTCATGCACATGCACTCACTTATGTCCCGTGGGCACTTTGAATCACGAAGTGTGGTTGTCTTCACTGTTATATCTTTCTTGTTTGCTGGTTCACACAACTAGGTTTCTTGCGGACCAAGCCTTCACCAACATGGGTCTACCAATGTATCAGTGGCTGCATTGGAAGTATCACTTTACGTGACCAGGCCCATGTACCATTTGTGTAGGAGTAGGAGTAGTGTTTGCTTTTAGTTGTTTTCTTGCATGCTTGTTTGCTTACGTGCTTTGTTTGCTTGTTTGTTTGCTTGCTTCGCTTTCATTTTTGCTTCTACTCTTGCTTTGCTTTGTTGATTGTTAGTTCGTTTTCTTTTTTCGTTCATAGGTTAGTTTTGCATGAAACCATGTATTTCTCTTGAAGCAAACTGGGTAAAGTACAAGAGGGCTTGTACAACTATCACTACTTGGTTATCTGTCATCTTGCCTCTGTATGATGAGCTTGTTAATTTTAGTCCATGATACGTTAAAGGAAAATACGTACTGTTCAAAGTGAACCTTGGTGTAAACACAATGCATGCACACTAACTAGTGTCACCTTCTCTAGTCGATTGTTTTTGGGTTAACCCTTGTCAGCTCAGTTAAGTAGAGTAGGGTAAGGGGGGAAACCTTAACAGGCACGTCACAGATACAATCAACTACTTCTCTACTGGAACAACCTCTTCTTCTCTCAATAAGTTTGGATCCCTCTTCCACCTCTGAAATGAATAAGTGCTATGCATAGTGGGAAATAAAAAAATGAAAAGTCAAAAAATTCAAAAATGAAAATTGAATAAGGTGAAAGAAGAGAAAGGCTTCCTACACAAGGAGGTGATACAAGTAACTTTGTCAGGGTACTGACCAGGCTCGATGGCAGTGGAGCGATGCTTGTGTTCCTATGTGGCTCCATCGGGGTACTGTCTAGGCTTGCTGGTAGTGGAGCAGTACTAGAGATGAAACTAAGGCTCTGACGACTATACTACTTGTGCACATATATACCCCTCAACCTAAATCAAAACCACTGTGTTTCCTTGGCTTGGGATGTGTGTCAAATGACCAAGAGTTTGGCAGGTGCTACATCTTACAATCAAGCTAGTGCGAAGCCAAGACAACCTGAGAGCTGAACAATACTTCTGGAGGTGTTAGACTTGCTTTTCACGAACAAGGTCCACTTAGATAGATGGAGTTCTACCATTGTGTCACCAAGTGTTCTAGCGGCTACAACCAGCCTCAAAATTTTTTCCTTAGCTTGTTTTGTAGCCTCCCTACCAACCTTCACAGCAGCGTGCCTTGCTTTGTCAAGTACTCAAGCTTCAGTATTTTCCTCACACAAAGGTAGCCTGTCGATCACAGTTGATCCATTCCCCTCATAAGCTGCTCACCTAGACTTGGTCCAAATGCAGGTTGAGCAACTTTCCCTTGAAAATTGTGCATTTTTGGAGGGCAACCAGCCTTCCCTACAGGAATTTCGCAATCCTCTATGACACCCTGCTGAGCTCCAGGATTGCACAATCCTGCCAGCCAACCCTCGCAAAAGTATTTGCGCAAATTTTCCCTGCAGCAGGCTGTTCAACCTAGGACTTGCGCAAATCTAGGCAGTAGTCAGCTGCTCTGCCCAGAAGTTACGCAAATCTCCCAAGCAGCGACCCAGCTCCCAGAAAGAAATGCGCATTTTTCTCTAGCAGTCGAGCAGTCCCTTGCATGTGCAACTGAGTTGACTGGTTTCCTCCGGGACTAAGAAAAACAGACTTGCATGCATGGGCTACTTCTCCCAAGGCAGCATGCAAAGGAATCCCTTGTTTCAGGGTTCTATGTTTAGCAGTTGGTGGTTACATGCAAGGAAAAATTCAGAAGCCTCCCACCAAGTGTCGCTTCCCCTAGATTTGTGGCATGCACGTCACGACCTCGATGTTATCAAAACTCATCAACCAAATGCTGCAGAGCTCATTCCTCACATCAACATTGTAGCTCTGACATCCCACATCACATCTAGGAGCAGTCGACACATTCATCTTAGTTGTTTTGGGGTAAGCCTACTTCCCATGCCTTGTGTTTCATTTCTGTTTCTTTTTGGGTTTTCGCTTGTAGGATTACTCTTTGCTTGATTTCTTTGAATGCTTGTTGTCATTTACATATATACTAGCTTGTCCTAGCTCTATTTTAGTTTTTGTTGCTATCTCACTACTGTCGCATGCATGAAACTATTTTGCACGAACGTTCACTCAACCAGCAAATTGCCTCACCCACATGCATGTTGATCTGTTTGTTGAATCTTTCATGCATGTTTTGCATGCACTGTCAATCACTTCTGCTATCACTTAGTGTCTCCATGCATTCACTGACTTACTTGCTTTTAGTCGCCCGTCGGCGAGTCGGGCCAACCTTGGCCTGGGCTCTGCCTTCACTAAGGTTGCATTGCGCAATCTGAGAAAGGAAGGCTCACCTTCCTCTCTAGATTTGCACATTCCTTCCCAACACTAGCCTCCAGGACTATTTTGCGCATTTCTGGAGGACAATGGCGGCTTGGCCCAAGAAATTGCGCAGATCCGTCCCTAGGCTAGTAGTTCTTCCCAGTTGGAATTATGCATTGCACAATCTCAGCATTCAGTAGCCAGACTAGACTGTGCATTGCACAATTCCAGCAGTCATTCAGTCTCCTAATAGCCCAGACTATGCCTTGTGCAGTATTGGTAGTGGGTCTCCCAACCTCCCAGCCAAAATTGCGCAACCTTCATGACCATTCACCAAGGTATGTTGCAAGTCAGTTATCATGTTCATTTTGGTTTTTGACTGACAGATTGCTTGCTATGAGTGTTGCCATGTCTCCAGGTATCACAGGTGTTCATCTGCCTCTCAGTAATACAGGTACAATGGCTTCCAAGAGAGCAGAGACGAAGACACTGTTCAGAGCACGCTTGGGGATGCAGTCGATGAAGTGTCCATGGGCTTACCTACTCACGAAGACATCAAATTGTCTACGGACAAGGACATCAAGCAACAACATCACAGCGAGAACATCATGAACAATAGTTGATTGCAGCATACCGAATGCATCGAATGCAAGAGGAAGGTTGTTGACAACACGGATGCGGAGAAAAGTTGGAAGATCAAGCAGATCCACTGATAATGAAAGAAACTTTGGAGACTCCTGTTATGAAGTGAAATTGCGACATGAGGATCACGCGAAGGTAGAAGATGGAACAAAGAAGGAGTTGCATGTGTTGAAGCAGCAACTCAAGAAGAACATGAAGCTACACAGACAGTCCAATGAGTTGCAGCAGGAAGAGGAACAACAGTGGGCACAACATGCACTCGTGGATGAAGTACGAGTTAATGATCCATCCCAGTAGCTAACACAGAGCAAACATGGTGAGCAATGTTGTTGATCACATGCAAGGGATCCAATAGCATTCATGTCGTTGAGTACACACATGTAATCCAACCCATAAAACACACTCACTAAGGCAAAGACAAGAAGCAAGTCTAGCTGGTGCCACACATGTACTTTGGCAAGTTGATGCACATGACCTCCAACACACACTTGAAGATCAACACAAACTATATGCATCAGTGCGTTGTCAGTTCAACCATACCCAAGAAGACCATGTGCATGTTAGAAGATGAGTTGGATGAAGGGGCCGAACCAATGCACAAGTTGCAACGGAAGAAAGATTTTAGTTCAACAAGATGTCACAATGAGGTGCATGTATACCATCACGGGCGACCAAGCTTGGCATCAACTAACCAACTTCACCATCACAAGCATGTCAAAGAGTTGGTCTCACCATAGCGGACCGAGTGTCAGTGATGTCTTGCAAGGCTTTCTCAAGCCATGTTGTCTCACATGAGTACATGTGCATTGTAATGTTGAGTCATGTCAAGTGTAAGTCAAGTTTCAATGGTTGGATGTAACAGTCATAGAGTAGGTGAAGAGTCATGAGGGTAGTTGAACTGTCACAAAGGGGAATGTTAAGGGTCACCCCACCCTTTGCTATAAATAGTCCCTCAAAACTCATTGTAGAGGCTTTTGGTCACCCAAGCTTTTGCTAAGAGTATTTTGAAGAAGGCTTGGATAGTATTGTAACGTGCCTTGGCTTCTCCACTACACAGAGCTAGTACATCTCTTTGGAGGAGCAGGCGGATGTGGCTGTAATGTTCCACTGTTGGGGCTAGCAGGTTTACATGGATGTATTGTATGATTATGACTTACACTTCTTTATATAATAAGAGCGAGAACATTTTCATGCATATGTTGTTATTGTAGTTGGACTGCTCCGATTGCTTTAATGATATATGTTGTTTAAGTTATGTACTTGTGTATGAGGTGATTCACATCCAATTATATGAATTTTGTTGTTAATGTGTTGCATATGTTGTTAATTCTGTCACTGTCTATGTCGACTGCTCTTTCGGACATCAGGCAGACCTTTCACTTGAACCTTGCTATAACAACTATCGCCCTCATCTCAGACTGATCCATGAGTATTGTATGTGTTATCTTACCTTGTATGATGTGCTTGCCGCATTCGAGTGGACTGCTCCACTAGAAGCTATGCATGTCCTTTGTGTTGTGTGTTCCTAGCCAAGTTGGGACTGATTCCTTTCAACCTGGAACTCACCTTCACCTTCTTCCCCTTTCCAAGTGTTGGAACCTCCGTTACACCTTCCTTGACTCACTGCATCAGTGACACCCTTGCTTCTGACAGAGTTATCTTACTTTCCTCTGTGCAACGTTGCGGACAAGGCATTACTTTACGACCCACTACTGGGACTCCTACACCAAATGATCTGAGGTCTGATTGGGAATTATTACCGGGGAGATCCCCTTGACATGTTGGCGGGTCCAGTACCGTAACAGGTTCCTAAGTCTAAACTTAGGAAAATTAAAATATTAATGGGTAGTAACCATAATATGGGTGAAAGTGATCTAGAAGGCAGATCAAGTCAAGTTTTAATCTTAGCCATTGATTAGAGATTTAATCTCGACCGTTGAAGTTTCAATGAGAAAATTATAAGAAGGAGGCTTGGGCTTCATTTACAAAGAAACACAGAGAGATTGAGGAAATCAATTTTTTGAGGTGAGACATTCTCAGGGGGAAAATCTATAGGGGGAGATCTTGTAGCTGAGGGGTAGTGAGAATCTGGCTGAAAAAATTTCTGGAGAGTATAAGGTAGAGAGAAGACATAAGAAGTCTAGAGGATGGTTGACACTAGCCTACGCAATGTTGACATGGAGGCAACGCGGTCAATGAGGCGAAGCAAAGTTTCTGTAAAAGGAATTCGAAGTTCAGTTATCAAAAACCAGGGTGTGACACTAGAGGCAAGAAATTCGATTTCTCAGCCAACAGAGGTTCCAGAACAAAGAGGCATCGTAATATCGAGAAGGGGTGATGGAGAAGCTCCCCTGGGTGACACAATTTAATGTAGAGACCATAAGAAGGTGACACAGAGCCTCCAAAGTTGAAGGATCAATCATTGTTTCTCCAGTGATAGGGTGAGATCATTTCACTAATTTTTTGTCCAGTATTTTCTCTGTAAAGGATTTCTAGTTGAGCATCCTAGATTTGTATTTAGAATTTTCTCCTGCATGATAGAAAACCATCAGAGATGTTGCACCAATTTTCCTGCATTGGGTTTTTCCGGGGACAATTTTGTCCAAAAATAATTGTGTCCTATGTATCTTCTTCTTTGTTGAGTTTTATGTTTCATGTAATCAAATATTAAAGTAGTGTAGGTTGCAGAAGTAATTTTCTTCAATATTCAGATAATAACTTAATAATGTATATTAAAATCAAGTAGGTGAAGTAGATTCAGATTCGTTATAGAAGGGGTTCAATTATTTACATGAAACAGAAAACTGAGCAAAGAACAAGATACATAGGACATAGCTATTTTTGGACACAATAGTCCCTGGAAAAACCGAATGCAGGAAAATCGGTGCAACAGCTCTGAGGGTTTTCTATTATTAAGCAATAGTTATGAATACAAATGTTGGTTTCCCTCCTGGAAAACTAGTGACAGATAAAATACAATGGCGGAAAAACTGAGCGAGTTTAACTTCACTTCACTCGATAGATTTCGGCTGACCTGATAGCAAAACTGGCTAACCCTAGATATCTCTGTGTTGGCCCTGCGTAGGCCCTGTGTCAGCCTTTCAGGCTCTGCTTTAGCCCTACACTATCTCTTCTGCTCACTGCATCAACTCCCAGTAGTTCCCACTTTCTGCATGGAGGGAAACTTCCTTCATCTGTGTTGGCCCTTTTGGCTTTACACGAGGCCTGCATTGGCCCAGATTAGCCCAACTTCAGTCCTCTTTGCTACTGTGCTACCTCCACTAGCTCATCTCTACTTCTCTGTCAATACTCTTGAACTATCCCTGCCCCTCTGCTGCAGGTTGATCACCTAGTTTGAATTCTCAACTTCCTAGCCCCATAAATCGAACTCCAAATCAATTCATTCTCTCCGTGTGTATTTCTAAATGAACCCCAAGCCTCCTTCTTATAATTTTCCCTTTGAGGCTTCAATGACCGAGTTAAGTCTCTAATCAACGGATAAGATTAAAAATTGACTTGATCCACCTTCTAGATCATTCTCACCCATATTTTTGTTAATACCCATTAATATTTTAATTTTCCTAAGTTTAGACTTAGGAACCCCATTAAAAATATTAATTATTTTAATAAAATACAATCCGAGTGGAATTTCACCAAACGGTTCCGAGTTCTTTAGAAATCATGTGCCTTAGCCTCTCCACCAATTTTCAAGGCTATATCACTTCTGATTCTACCAAAATATAACACTCCCTCTTAGTGAGAAAAGTGCTCTAGCAACAATGTCCAACTACATTTTGCTCTGTCTTTGAAGCACCTCCTTTCCCCACTGTTTCTGCCACCAAAATTGTGTTGTTGCTGCTATTGTAATGCTTCCCATGACACTGCCACTGCCACTGATGCATTTGTACTACAAATCCCTCTCAAATGTTGCATCTGCTATGCTGCTAGCACTGCCACCACTAACACTACATCTGTATTGCAACTTAGTTGCTGCTAGAAGCAACTGAAAAACATCAAAAATTAACTGAACTTAACTATGTTCAACATAATACCATGAATGTTGGAATATGAATGCTCTAGTCTCTGACCCTCTGAATATTCTGTGTTGTTGCTGACTTCCGTAGTGTGCCATCTGCACTACTACCAACCTTTCTCTATGCTGATCAGTCTCTAGTCTTAGGCTACTACATCTATCCTCAAAAAAATCCACTGCATCATCTGACACTATGTCCATCTCGCTACTGCTGAATCTTGGGGTCTCATAGCAAGGAATTAATCTAAGAGGTGGACTCCTCAAGGATCCTACCCACATGTAGTCTTCCCAACTACATCTCAATATTGCGCCATTTCCCTCCTGGATATGCATGTGCACTCATAGCAAACTCATCTTCATCAATATTTGTTGAAGTAGCCTTAGGATCATATTTCTCATCCTTGTACTTTTGCTTGAAAAGACACTGGGATGCAAAGTGGCCCATCTCGCCACATCTGAAACATTTCACCTTCAAAATTTCCTTCTTCCGCTTCTGCTTCTGTTGACCCTTTGATCCTAGAGATACGTTCTCCTTCTCCTCCTTGGTCTTCGTGCCACTCCCATTGCTGCCATTTAGGTTGACCTTTACCATGTCCCTCCTTACTTCCTCCTGTTGAAGGGTTTCCCACATCTCCTCCCATGAAGGTAGTCTTTCCCTACCCAATATTCTTTGGATGAAGACTTTCCATTCATCCGAGACTCCATTCAAGGCTATCCTTACCATTGCAGTAGACTGAGGAGTAGACCCCACTGTAGCAAGTTGGTATCTGATATCTTGAAGACATTGAATATAGGAGTTAACTCCTTCTCCCTTTTGCATCAATGTCCATTGAAACTTCTGTTCTAGATACATCTTCCTCAGTTCGGAAGAGCCTTCATATAGAGAAGATACGGCTTCCCACATCTCTCGGGTTGTATCTTTTCCCTGCAAGTGTGAGACCACATGATCTCAAACTCCATTGAGAATGAGCCTCTTTGCCTTCCCCTACTTGGCCTTATACTTCTTCCTTTGATCATTGTTAGTAGGAACAACTACACCACTTTTGATGTAGGCTTTGAGATTGTACTACTCTAGAACAACTAAGATTCTGGTCTTCCATATGACATAGTTGGAAGCTCCTTCCAAGCTATCCTAATCTCTGAGCCCATGCGATGCCATCTCACCCAAAATGTTGAATTGACTCCTGTTGTCACTTCTCAGTACTGCTGCCCAATAACTGAGAAATTTAAAATTTTGGTGAAAACATTCTCCGAGGAGAAGATTCCCCTTCTATGTGTCTTTGCTCTTTTCTGACGGAGTCTACCTTGGCAGAAACTACACCCTTCAAGCACTGCACTAAGGCTTTGCGTCACTCCCTCTACCTCTGCAAGCTCACGATATAGAAATCGTACCTCTCTGTGGACTATCTCAGAGAGAGATTTCCTCATAATATCTGCTTCCTATAAATGACTGCACAATCCCATCAAGGGGATTCAAATTGCTGCCAAATGTAGCTATTGGCCTCTCTACTCAGCGCTGGATCTGATCTTCTTGTTTCAAAATCAATCCTTTGATACCATGTGAAAATTCCTAGTCCTCAAGTAACCCCTACTGCAGAAAATCTCAATCTACCTCGCCTAATTGATTTTAATATACATTCATCAAGTTATTCTTCTGAATACTTATGAAAATTACTTCTGTAGCCTACACTACTTAAATTTGATTACTTGAAACAAGGAAACTGCGTAGAGAACAAGATACACAGGGCACAATAAAAGGAATTTCTAGAGAGTACAAGGTAGAGAGAGGACAAAAGACGTCTAGAGGAGGGTTGGCACTGGCTTATGCAGTGCTAATATAGAGGTAGCGCAATCATTGAGGGGAAGTCGAGTTTCTGTTGAGGGAAATCGAAGTTCAGTTGTCGAAAGCCAGGGTGTGAGACTGGGAGGCAAGAAAGGGGGTTCCTTAAGGACGAGGAATTTTCACATGGTATCAAAGCACTGATTTTGAAACAGGAAGAGAAGATCCAACGCTGAGCATAGAGGCCAATAGATGCACTTGGCAACAATTCGAATCCCCTTGAAGGGATTACGAAGGCCTTGCCGAGAAACAAAGATTTTGAGGAAATATCTCTCTGAGAGAGTTCACATAGAGGTATGATTTCCACTTCTTGATTTTGCAGAGGCAGGGGGAGTGACATAGAGAATCCACGCAGTGCTTGAAGGGCACAGTTTCTGTCGGGGCAAAAATCCGTAAAAAAAAAGCGAAGACACATAGAAGGCAAATTTTATCCTTAGAGAACTTTTGCCAAAAAGTTCGAATTTCTCACTTGTTGGGCATCTGAGAAGTGCTGAGCAGTGACTAGAGGAGTCAGTCTGACAGTTGGGTGAGATGGCATTGCATGGGCTCAGAGATCAGGATAGGTTGGAAGGAGCTTCCAACTATGTCATATGGAAGACCAAAATGTTAGTTGTTCTGGAGGAATACGATCTCAAAGCCTATGTCAAGAGTGTTGTGGTTGTTCCCATGGACAATGATAAGAAGAAGAAATACAAGGCTGAGAAGGAAAAGATGAAGAGGTTCATGCCCAATGGAATTCGAGATCATGTGGTCTCACACTTGCAGGGAAAAGATACAACCCGAGAAATGTGGGAAGCTTTGTCTTCTCTTTATGAAGGTTCTTCTGAACAGCGGAAGATGTACCTAGAAAAGAAGTTGTAGCGGACATTGATGCATAAGGGAGAAGGATTCAACTATTATCTTCAATGTCTTCAAGACACCAGAGACAAGCTTGCTACAGTGGGTTCCACTCCTCAGTCTACCGTGCTGGTAAGGATAGCCCTAAATGGAGTCTAGGATGAATGGCAAGTCTTCCTCCAAAGTATATTGGGCAGGGAAAGACTACCTTCATGGGAGGAGATGTGGGAAGCCCTTCATAAGGAGGAATTGAGGAAAGACCTGGTAAAGGTAAACCTCAATGGAAGCAGTTGGAGTGGCACGAAGACCAAGAAGGAGGAGGAGAATGCAACTCTAGCATTAAAGGGACAATATAAGTAGAAGCACAAGAAGGACATTTTGAAGGTGAAATGTTTCAAATGGGGAAGATGGTCCACTTTGCATCGCAGTGTCCTTTGAAGCAAAAGGATAAGGATGTGAAACATGATCCTAAGGCTGCTCCAACAAATATTGACGATGATGAGTTTTCCATGAGTGCCCACACATATCCAGGAGGGAAATGGGGTGATATTGAGCTGTATTCGGAAGGACTACATATGGGAAGGATCCTTGAGGAGTCCACCTACTAGATCAATTCCTTGCTATGAGAGCCAAAGATTTAGCAATAGAGAGATGGAATTAGTGTCACATGATGCAGTGTATTATTTTGGAGAGACAAATGCAGTAGCTAGAGACCAGAAATTGATCAACACAGAGCAAGGCTGGTACCATCATATTTGGCACAGTGCAGAAGTCAGCAATAATGTAGAAGATTCAGAGGGTCAGAGACTAGAGCAGTCAGATTCAAAAAATTCCTGGTATTATGCTGAACACAGTTAATTTCAGTTGATTTTGGATGCTTTTCCATTGCTAAGCAACAACAATTGGAAAATGACGCAATGCAAAGCTAATAGTAGAAGTGGTAACAACAGATGCAGAGGGAGCTATAGCATAAATGCAGTAATGGCAGTGGAAGTGTCATGGGTAGTAGTATAGTTGCAACAACAACACAATATTGGTGGCAACAATAGTTCAGAAAGGAGGTGCTTCAGAAGAAGAGCAGCATGCAGTTGGACATTGTTGCTAGAGAACTTTCCTTGCTACGAGGGAGTGTTAGTTTTTGGTAGCAGCGGTAGTGCTCTAGCCTTTAAAATTGGTGGAGAGGCTAAGACACATGAGTTCTAAAGAACCCATAAATTGTTTGGTAAAACTCCACCTGGATTGTATTTTATTAAAGTAATTAATATTTTTAATGGCGTTCCTAAGTCTAAACTTAGGAAAATTAAAATATTAATGGGTATTAATCAAAATATGGGTGAGAATGATCTAGAAGGCAGATCAAGTCATGTTTTAATATTAGCCATTGATTAGAGACTTAATATTGGCTGTTGAAGTATCCATGAGAAAAGTATAAGAACGAGGCTTGGGGTTCATTTAGAGAGACACACAAAGAGATTGAGGAAATCAATTTTCTAAGGTGAGAAGTTGTTAGGAGGAAAATCGAATGGGGAGATCTTGCAGAAGAGGGGCAGTGAGATTCTGGGAGAAGGATTTTACAGATATTACAAGGCAGAGGAAAAAAGATGTCCAGAGGAGGGCTGACGTTGGCCTATGAAGTGCTGACACAGAGACAACGTAGTTAGTGAGAGGAAGTCGAGTTTTTTTAGAGGGAATTCGAAGTTCAGCTGCCAAAAGCTAGGGTGTGAGTCTGGGAGGCAGGAAAGTCAATTTCTCAGCCAAAGAAGATCCAGAGTAGAGAGTCCATGTAATAACTAGGAGGGGTGACACAGTTTGACACAGAGGCCATCAGAATTTGACGCAGAGCCTCTAGAGCTGAAGGATCAGTCACTGTTTCTTCAGTGACAGGGTGAGATCATTTCACTAGTCTTTTGTCTAGTATTTTCTCTGTAAAGGATTGCTAGTTGATCATCCTAGATTTGTATTCAGAATTTTCTCCTGCATAATAGAAAACCCTCAGAGTTGTTGCACTGGTTTTCCCGCATTGGGTTTTTCTGAGAATGTTTTTTCCAAAAATAATAGTGTCCTATGTTTCTTGTTCTTTGCTCAGTTTTTTGTTTCATGTATTCAAATATTAAAGAAGTGTAGGTTGCAGAATTAATTTGCTTTAGTATTCAGAGAATAAATTGATAATGTATATTAAAATCAAGTAGGTGAAGTAGATTCATATTTGTTGTAGTAGGGGTTCCTTGAGGAATAGGACTTTTCACAATATAAAATTCTAGGCTAAATGCTTCTTGTAATATTCCATCATTCAATCACAATATATATTTATTTTTCATCATTCTCCCATAAACTAATGCATTTGCAATAAATAAATATATTATTCATTTTATTGAATTTGTTTTTTACAGGGATCAAAAAACCCATTAAACATGGTTGAAAAATGGACATTATGCATAGAAGTTTCTTGTTATCTCAATCCAGGGAAAGAAGTGATTACTTATGTGCTATGCAATATTACGACGAACAAAGTCCTCCAAAGGAAAAGGAATGTACCTGGAAGGACAACAAACAATGAAGCATATTATATTGCATTGATAGAAGGCTTAGGAACAACTAGGGAGTATGGATCCAATGGAATTGTAGTCTTCACCAATTCTGAACTTGTGTGCAACCAGATGAAAGGTGTGTACCAAGTCAAAAAGGAGAGGTTAAAACAACTACATGGAGAAAGAAAAAATATTCTTAGTCAATTTCAATCATTTAGCATAAGACATTGTGCAAATGTTAGTAGGATGTCTAGTGATCTATTGTATGGGGAAATGTCAATTCAATATTTTTGTGGGAAATATGAATAGGTGTTAAGAAGCTCTCCATAAAAATTTATTGATGGACATTGTAAGATATTTTTGATGTGTGTAGTTTTTAGTTATAAATGTGTTGTTTTTAATGACCATGTGTTTGTTTCAATTCCATACAAAGTGTGCCTCCATGATGTAAGCACAACTTGGTGAACTTGACATGTTTTAGAAAATTTTGTATTTAATTTTCAAAATGTGCACTTCAACATTTATGTTTTTAGCCCTGAGTATATTTTAAATCAAGAATTTACACCAAATAATTTTGATGAAACCCTCAGATAGTTACATTAATTTTTTGAATTCTTGAGCTTTTTAAATAGAAATTTTAATATTTTTAAATGCACAAGGTAACTTCAAGGGTTACATCAATTTTATAAATTCTTGATCTTTTTAAATAGAAATTTTAAAGATTTTTAAATGCATGAGTTAACTTCAAGGGTTTTTTTTAAGGATTATATATATATATATATATATATATATATATATATATATATATATATATATATATATATATATATATATATATATATATATATATATATATATATATATATATATCATGGATCGAGGGCTTGGGTCATCACATGAGCATTTTCCACTTGATTCTTCGAGGCAAGCATCAATTGAGTCTCATGCATCGACTAGAGGGGGAGGTCATGGATCGAGGAGATTATCAAATGAATCAAGGGAGGTCCATCATTCGTTACATCATGATCATGGTATATATATGTTTATGTGCAAGTTTTTAAATGATATTTGAATATAATCATGTACGTACATACATATATGAAATTGATTTTTTTTCAATTTAGCTTTATTAATTTATAATAAATTTCATCTTTTTTAGGAGCATCTCTCACTAGGTCAAAGAGAGTATCTACTCAATCAATGGAGGACCATCATTCACATCATCATGGTATGGTATATATATGTTTATGTGCATTTACTTAAATGATAAATAGGTAGAATCATATGTACATACATATATTGAATTGACTTTTGTAAATTTAACTTAATTAATTTATTATAATTTCTTTTTTTTAGAAGCTTCTCTCACTATGTCGTCACGTGAGGGTGGTCAACATTCTCCCGGTGGTCAACAAGCTTAATGATCTCATGTACTTGGGCGTGATAGTGCTCAACCATCTCTGGGTGGTCATGATGGTGCTCAACCATCTTCGGGTGGTCATCAATCTCAATCTGGTCATCATGATCCTCATTTTGGTAAATTATATAATATTTTTTTTTAAACAAATTTGTACATGTAAATGAATTGTATGAACATATACATGTACATGTCTATCTTTCATGTGTGTAAATACATTTGTTCACATGTTTTTATATTTATGTAATTATATTGATGTGAGGGGAGAAAATGTTGATTGAAGAAAACATACGTGAAACAATGAAATTCAAGAAGAAGACAATACACCAACTACCACCTATCCATCTAATATTCCTGATGATATTCCTTGGGAAACAAACCTCCAACAATGTATGTTACAGAGGTGCATAGGTCATTAGTCAAAATTAAGGAAATATATTGTGAGTTTGGAGCTCCCTATAGAGAGTCTATAAAGATTAGAAATAGTTGTGCACTCTCTAAGCTCATTTCTTGATATTTATAGGAAGCTTGGGCCAACCATTGATTAATTTATAGATATGATGACCCATAGAAAATAATTAATAATGGGTAGCGATAAATGGGTTGAAATTAAAAAGGTTACCAAAGTTCATGCAAAATCTATGTTTAATTTCGAAGAAGGGCCAAAAAGAAAGATGCCCAAGGTGCAACATGTAAAGCACCATGAAATAGCTAGCCATTTGTATGATAGCTTCCTTGCAGCGTATGGAAAGGTACCATCGAATGACGAGGTTCCATTTTATTTTGAAAAATTATTTTATGCAGAATTATTTTTGGGTATGAGACCTGACTATAATGACCTTCCATCTGAATATTATGGTACTGGGAGAGGTTAGTTATATGAGCGTAAGGGTGCATTAAGGGATACTTAATTGTCTCACCCTCTTCCACCTTTGGTATGCCAGCCTCCTCATTTGGTAACTTTGTGGTCGGAGATGGATGTCACTTCTCAAATTGGTTGACAAGGACGGGATTCCATTATAGACAACATCCACACTGCATTGAATGGAATTGATGTCGGTCTAAATCGACAAAGAGCACAAGATGTTGCACATGCTAATTTTGTATATAGAATAGATGAGGAGATAGATAATATGAATATTGAGGAGGTTAAAGCATATTCAAAGGGTTGTCATGATGGTTGGCAAGACATAATTGGTCATGAGGAAGACGACATGGGATCAGTATGTGTTAATTATTAGGGTTGTTATTTTAATGTAATGTAATGTATGTGTTAATGTCAATTCACATACATTTTGTTTATTTTTTCAAATATAATCTAAGACAGATGTATCATATTCTCACCATTTACATTTAACTCGGTTTTTGAACGAAATTTTTGATGATATCACGATCCCAGGTTCAGTTTCCAATCAAGATATGTTGAGAGATGTTAGTTTTTTTCGAAGAGTTCATGTTGATACTATTATTCTACTTTTATTATATCAGTATCATGAGGAGATATTTTTAAAATAAATAATTACATATATAATTAAATGTTAATGGATTTTGATTCCATCACAAGTATTGGATATTTCACTTTTGTTTTGTTATAAATTGAAGCAAGTTTCATTAAAAAATGAGATCTCTATCTTACAGTTTTAAAATTTTAAAAATTTAGGTTTGTGGAGACGACTTCCATTCTCCAAGGACTTTAGTGATGGAGTCAACAATGGGGATAGGATCATCTAAACAATTTGAAAATTTTGTTTAACAATTTTTTTTATATTGTGAGTTTATGCATTTTCATGTGCAATTTTAAATTTTTAATATATACATTTACATGAATTGTACAAGGAATCCATGATGGAGAAATGAAGGGTGAACACCATGAGGTATTGCTTGGAATTTGAAACTTGAGTCGGTTATAGGGATTGAATCGTCTAGAAAATTTCAAGAAGTTGATACTTGATTTTCTTAATATTGCGAGTTTATGCATTTTCATGTGCAATTCTAAAGTTTTAATATATATACATGTACATGTATTGTACAGGTTATCCATGACGCTACAATGCATGGCAAACAAGATGAGGGCGCTGTTAGATGATCCAAAAATACAAATTTTATCATAGGTTATAAAATTAGAATAAAATAATTATTAATTTAAGATATTAAATTAATAATTATTATTCTAGAATGTTTAATTATTTAATGGAGACTTTTAGAATTAGCATATTGTTGTAACTAGATATGACTCTCCAAATGTGTCATATCTTAGGCTCTATTTTAGGAGATTAGTTAGCTAGTTGGTTTGAATAGCATTTATTGTAAATGGACACTTGTTATTTAATAAGTGATCCATAATTAGAGGTAGTTAGGACATGGAGCTTATAAATAGCTCATTGCAAGAGTGTTTGGTTGTTCGGGTGTAAACTCTTGCAAAATCAATTATGTAATTGTTTTTTTCTGATTAATAAAATTACGTGTCTGAGGACACTTCTGCCATTATTGTGGTATCAGAGCTCCAGTAATGCTGCAGTTGATTTGAGGAAGAGATTCTAGCAGTTGATTTGAGGAGGAGATTCCAGCTCTATCAGATCGTGGAAAAACTCAACTCCGTTGAAGTGATCAGCAAAAGATTGGTATGAAATTTGCAACAATTTTTTTTTTATTGATTTTAGATCTGCCAATTCTAAAATCATTTAAAAAAAAAAAGCTGCATAGAAGCCTGAAGCTGCATATTAGCCTAGAACTACATGTGGGCAAGTAATATATATATATAATGAATTATATTTCATCTTTTTTCTGAGCACCGAGCTAGATCTGAACCTATATTGTTTCAAATTAACCTGGGCCATGTTCTGCTCATAGAAACTTTTAATTCTGTCTCTGGCGTTTCTCTGTTATGGGGTTACCTTAGTGTCAAGAAACTCTGCCGCCTTTTTAAAAGACCTCTCATCTACGATTTCCTGGAAGGCATGGACATTTTGCATAGGACATAGCACCGCTGCAGCGCAGCAATTCTCACCAACAGCAGCACAAAATCATTTACAGCGCTATCAAATCTCTGATCACCATTTTTTGCCGAGAAGTTTAAGCCAGGACTCTTCGTTTCGTGTACCCTTTATGGCTTCTTCCCTTCATTTTATTTTCTCAGTCTCTGAATCGTGCTTCAAAAATTTCCCAAGCACTGCAAGACATAATTCAGAGGCCTGAGACCTGCAAGAAGTCAGCGTGCTCTCCTTTCCAGCGGTCGCTGGAGCTGTCGTAATTGGTGTTATATCAGGCAAAGTCATATTTGGACCACCACTGGAGGAATACTGGTCTCGTAAACTACAAGAGGAAGCATCAAAGGACAACAATGCCAGTGTTAATCAATCACAAAATTCAGGAGGAACACAATAGAATTCAAGTGTCAAGCGGCTGGCTATATGGATGATGGGTGTCTATTTGTGTCTTACGAAATTGCTGTAATGATTATTGGAAAAATTGTAATGTTAAGTTGATATCTACATAAGTAAATTACGACTAGAACAAATTAAGCCTTATTAAAGGAATTCTAAGAATGCTTCATTGCTAATTTTTCCGATGGAAATCTGGTGGTTCCTAAAATATCTGGTTAAAGAGATCATGATTTTTATCAATCAAACTTTTGCATCCAATGCTGGTATTCAGGTGCCGAAGAAGCGAGAGGTATTGCTGAGTTCTGCGCGCAACCGAGCTGCTTTGAATGAACATTTTTTAATAGCAAAACCCTAATATAATCGGATTATAATTCAGGCTTTTGCAGCAATGGACACGCAGCTATGCATCATCCACTGCAGCCTCAGCCAGTCCCATGCCTACCGTTCAAAAAATGCCCAGAAGCCAGGGGCAAGCACATTTTGTAAATTTGAAGAATATTTTGTGGAGATATAAGTGTTTTATTTTGTATTTGGAGTAATAAGGAGTTTTATTTGTAATTTGTAAATTGGGGAGATAAGGTGTGTTGGGTAATTTGTTTTTTAGAAGTTTTTTTGGGATCATCACATTGTAACTCAAAGTATTTTTTACTTTGAGGGGGGGTAAATTTTTTTTTACCATATTGTGCAAAAGCACCATTGTAAAAAATCAAATTTTGAAAGTTGCCTTGTAAAAATTTGAGAAATTGACTAGAGCCAAGTGCAAAGCTCAGTCAATTGTCTCCTGTTTTGACGACTATTCGAGGGTCAAGGCCAAGCCCCGATAGATCGTGTTGTCTTTTGCGTGGTGTGTTGTGTTGACTATCTTGTCATTTCTGTTCTGATTCTTGGTGCGACGCTTCAACGCTAAAATGTCTAAGTTGATTAATTTGTTTTCTGATTCCGACAAACTAGAAGGCACCAAATCTTATAAAACATGGCATCGTCTCATTGAAAGCACACTCATTTACAATGAATTATGGCAGTGAATATGTGATGGAGATGTTAAGCCGAATAAACCCACAGATGCAGATGCACTGGCAAAATGGGAAATCAAGAATGCTAAAGCCCTAGCTCTTATTAAATCATCTGTGAATGATGAAATGTATGTCCATATAGAAAATGCCACAGATGCATGGATTGCCTTGAAAACTTTTAAAGACCTCTTTGATACTCAGCCTGAATCAAGGAAGGTTGATCTACAATTAAAATTGTTGCAACAAAAATTAACTGAAGATGGTGATATTCTTGAATATCTCTCCAGACTTAAGAATATTAGGCAGGAAATTATTAATGCTGGTTTTCCCGCAATTGATGATAGCTTTATGGTCACAATTGTAATTGCTGGGATTCCTTCTTCCTATACGCATTTTTTAGAGACTTTACAAGTAACTGGGAAATTAGAAAAACTAAAGTTTGATGAACTTTGTGAAATGTTAAGTCAACATGATAAAACTTTTGGGAAGAAGAAGAAAGTTGGTGAAGATGTTTTTCTCACAGAGGCCAGCACTAGTAAGTCATTAGCAGATAGTTCTCGAGGAAGAGGTAGATGGAATCAGAATCAAGCAGCACATAATCGAGGTCGAAGCCAAAGCAGAGGCAACAATTTTAACAGAGGAGGAAGAAATAATTTTCAAGGTAGAGGAAACAACCAAGGAAGAGGCAATTTTCAAGGACAAGGATATAATAGTCAAGGTAGAGGACAATCTCAAAATAGAGGTCAAAGCAGAGGCAGAGGACAATCTTCAGGAAGAGGAAGAAACTTAAGTCAAATTGTGTGTCGAAGATGTAACAAAGTTGGCCATTATGCTGAAGATTGTCGAACTTCACTTAATAAAATTCCCAAGTTTCAGCAGCATTCAGCACAATTTGTAAATGATCAAGATGAAGATAACTCAGAATATGTTTTTACTTCCTCACCAGCATCACAAATTTCATCTCATCTTAGAAGTGACTATGAAGATGCCTGGATCTTGGATTCCGGGGCAACTCAGCACATGACTTGTCGACGTGATTTTTTCTGGAATTTTCAAGAATGCCAACTTAATTCAATTTTTCTTGCTAATGATACAAAACGTACTCCTTATGGAAAAGGAGTAGTAAAAATTTTTCTCCCTGACATTGGAGAAAAAATGATTTCCAATGTATGGTATGTACCCAGTTTCAAGAAAAATTTACTCTCTTTAGTCACGATTCGACAAGCAGGACATTAGGTGATTATGGAAGAAGGTTTAGTGAAGATTAATTCAGTGAAACAGAACTTGAAAACAGTTATGACAGGTTATGAAGATGGAAAACTGTTACGAATGAAAGGGACAATTATTCCAAGGCATTCTGATTTTGCAGGGGCAGTGACTACAGGTATTTCACCTATAAGACTATGACATGTAAGATATGGACATTTGAATTTTGAGAGTCTTTCTCAATTGCAGAAACAAGGAATGGTTAAAGGACTTCCCACATTCAAAAGGGAAAATGCAAAATGTGAAGCTTGCATTTATGGAAAACAAAATCGAGAAAGTTTTCCAACAAGTTCATGGCGTGCAAACAGGCGGCTACAACTAGTTCACAGTGATGTTTGTGGTCCACTACAAACTTCATTTGGTGGTTGCAAATATTTCTTACTATTCATTGATGATTTCAGCAGAATGAATTGGGTTTACTTCTTGAAGAACAAGTCAGAAGCATTTGATAAGTTTAAACTTTTTTGCCAACTTGTTGAAAATGAAGTCAAAGAAAAGATAGGTACTCTCAGGACAGATAATGGGGGAGAATTCACTTCAAATGAATTCAAAACTTATTGCAGTGAAAATGGCATAAGACGACATCTCACTAATGTTTACACTCCACAGCAAAATGGAGTAGTCGAAAGAATGAATCGCACTTTGTTAGGAATGGCGAGATCCATGTTAACCTTCAAGAGGTTAAGTCCAACATATTGGGCGGAAGCAATTCATACAACTGTCTACTTAAGAAACAGATCTCCAACTGCTTCTTTAGATAGAATCACACCTTATGAAGCTTGGTTTGGTTTCAAACCTCGAGTTAAACATCTTAGAGTTTTTGGGTCAGTGTGTTATGCCTTAGTTCCGAAAGAAAAATGAACTAAGCTTGACTCAAGAAGTTTAAAATGCACAATGATTGGCTATTCTGATGAGAAGAAAGGGTATCATATTTTGACCAATGGAAAATTCATTGTGAGCAGGGATGTCATCTTTGATGAAACAGAGAGTAAGAGTGCTGAAGAAATTGAAAATCTTCTTCACAAGTTAGAAACTAAAGGAAGTAAAAGAAATGGAAAAATGCAAAGTCAACCAACTTCACCAAATTGGTATGAACTTGATTTTCCTTCCTCTGAAGATGAGTCATCCAGTCCATCTACATCAACAACATCATCTGGGTCTTCTAGCAGTTCATCCGCATCTCCAAGCAGCAGCAGTTCTTCTGACAATGATTCTGCACATTCTTCACCTGAACGACGAACATCAGTTTATATTAATCCTCTTTACAATGATGGGGACTTTACAGAAGCACAAACAAGTGAGCACCAACTTCCGAAATGGGCAGTTCAACTTTTGAAAGATGTAAAGCCTGATGAACAGAATAAAACTGGCACCAGAAGGGCACATAGAAGTGAAGGCAATTTTGCCTTGATAGCAAATGATTTTACTGAAACTTCCACATACAAAGAGGCAATAAAACATAAAGAATGGCAACAGGCTATGGTTGAAGAATATCAAGCAGTACTTGATAACAACACTTGGAAACTTGTTGATTGTCCAGCAAATGTTAAACCCATAGGCTGTAAATGGGTTTACAGAATTAAGTATAATCAGAAGGGTGAAATTGACAAGTATAAAGCACGACTTGTCACAAAAGGTTTTGCACAGCAGGAAGGCATTGATTATGAAGAAACTTTTGCTCCAACAGCTAAATGGAACACCATCCGATTAACACTTGCATTGGCCGCTCAAAAAGGATGGAAAGTTCATCAAATGGATGTGAAAAGTGCTTTTCTCAACGGGGATTTACAGGAGGAAGTGTATATGACCCAACCACCAGGTTTTGAAGTTGAAGGACAAGAACATAAAGTCTGCAAATTGATCAAGGCTTTATATGGATTAAAACAAGCTCCTCGAGCTTGGTATGAAAAGATGGACGAATACCTCAAGAAAGTTGGTTTTCAACAAAGTGAATCTGATGATACTTTGTATGTGCGACAACAGGGAAAATATCTGGTAATTCTTGTTATGTATGTAGATGATTTCATCATTACTGGCAACCATGATGATCATATTGCACAGGTAAAAAGGGAGTTACATGCAGGTTTTAAGATGACAGATACAGTGGCCACTTCTTCAGCAGAAGCAGAGTACATTTCATCATGGGAAGCAGCATGTGAAATTGTTTGGTTGCGCCAAATTTTGCAGGACTTGGGCCTTTCTCAGGGAGAAGCTACATCATTGTTCATTGACAGCCAGACAACCATCAAACTTGCCAAGAACCCAATTTTTCATTCAAAGACAAAGCATGTGGACACCAAGTATCATCATATCAGGTCTCTCATTGCCAAAGATGTCCTCAAACCAGTTTATTGTCCTTCCGAAGATCAGATCTCCGACATTTTCACGAAACCGCTTGGCAGAATAAAATTTACTAAGTTCAGGGATGAACTTGGTATCTGTTGTAATGTATCTTTGGATCATAGGGGGGAATGTTAGATGATCCAAAAATACAAATTTTATCATAGGTTATAAAATTAGAATAAAATAATTATTAATTTAAGATATTGAATTAATAATTATTATTCTAGAATGTTTAATTATTTAATGGAGACTTTTAGAATTAGCATATTGTTGTAACTAGATATGACTCTCCAAATGTGTCGTATCTTAGGCTCTATTTTAGGAGATTAGTTAGCTAGTTGGTTTGAATGGCATTTATTGTAAATGGACACTTGTTATTTAATAAGTGATCCATAATTAGAGGTAGTTAGGACATGGAGCTTATAAATAGCTCATTGCAAGAGTGTTTGGTTGTTCGGGTGTAAACTCTTGCAAAATCAATTATGTAATTGTTTTTTTCTGATTAATAAAATTATGTGTCTGAGGACACTTCTGCCATTAGGCGCAATGGAGGGGGAACAACATGAGGTATTGCATGGAATTGGAAACTTTTTATAATTTTGTTTTGATGATCTTACATTGTCATTTAATTTTAAAACATTAAAATTTAATTTTAAAATACAAAATCTTATGTATATATGAAATTACACATGTTGTACAGGGCACCCATGATTCTGATGAGAGCATGAGGATGTTGATAGATCATATATTTTAGTGACATTGTCTTTGATGCAACTTTTTATGTGACAACTTTTTTATATTATATTTACTTTTATCATGATATAAATTTTGGAAATATTTAAAGTAAAACTCTTTATTATGAATTGATCTCTTTGATGCATATTTTTATTTGACAACTTTTTATTATATATATTTACTTTTATAATGATATAAATTTTGGACATATTTTAAATAGAACTCTTTATTATGATTTAATACATGCTAATTTTGGAGTTTATGTACATTTTGCATGATGATTCTTATAATTATGCATTATAAAACATGGTACAATTTGCATGATGCATGGTTTGATGCTTAAAGGTTTTACATATTTAAGTTCATGAATATGTAACAATGAAATTAAATTTGCATTTAGTTGGTACATTTTGCATGATCATTCTTATAATGTTAGTAGATGATTCTTAGGTTTTGTTTAAAGTTTTTTTGTCAAGTTATTTAAAATGAATCTAGTAAAATTGCAAATTACAAAACATGGTACATTTTGCATTTGAATGAATCTTATAATTTGGTGTATATGTCTAAAACAATCATAACTTAAAATTGCATTATAAAATATGGTATGCATTTTGCATTCATATATATTAAAGGCTACTATGGATGTCGGTTCATAGTTAAATTTTAATATAAAGTTGTTCATGCAAACATTTTATAAAATTGCATTATAAAACATGGTACAATTTGCATGATGCATGGTTTGATGCTTAAAGGTTTTACATATTTAAGTTCATGAATATGTAGCAATGAAAGTAAATTTGCATTTAGTTGGTACATTTTGCATGATCATTCTTGATGTTAGTAGATGATTCTTAAGTTTAATTTAAAGTTTTTTTGTCGAGTTATTTAAAATGAATCTAGTAAAATTGCAAATTACAAAACATGGTGCATTTTGCATTTGAATGAATTTTGTAATTTGGTGTAGATATCTAAAACAATCATAAATTAAAATTACATTATAAATATGGTATACATTTTGGATTCAAGTATATAATGGCTACTATGGATGTCGGTTGATAGTTAAATTTTAATATAAAGTTGTTCACGCAAACATTTTACAAAATTGCATTGTAAAACATGGTACAATTTGCATGATGCATGGTTTGATGCTTAAAGTTTTTACATATTTAAGTTAATTAATATGAAGCAATGAAAGTAAATTTTCATTTAGTTCATACATTTTGTATGATCATTCTTATAATGTTAGTAGATGATTCTTAGGTTTTGTTTAAAGTTGTTTTGTCAAGTTATTTAAAATGAATAGTAAAATTATAAATTACAAAACATGGTACATTTTGCATTTGAATGAATCTTATAATTTGGTGTAGATGTCTAAAACAATCATAACTTAAAATTACATTATAAAATATGGTATACATTTTTCATTCATGTATATAAAGGCTACTATGGATGTCGGTTGATAGTTAACTTTTAATATAAAGTTGTTCATGCAAACATACTATAAAATTGCATTATAAAACATGGTACAATTTGCATGATGCATGGTTTGATGCTTAAAAAGGTTTTACATGTATTTAAGTTCATGAATATGTAGCAATGAAAGTAAATTTGCATTTAGTTGGTACATTTTGCATGATCATTCTTATAATGTTAGTAGATGATTCTTAGGTTTTGTTTAAAGATGTTTTGTCAAGTTATTTAATGAATTTAGTAAAATTGCAAATTACAAAACATGGTACATTTTGCATTTGAATGAATCTTATAATGTTATAGATGTCTAAAACAATCATAACTTAAAATTGCATTATAAAATATGGTATACATTTTGCATTCATGTATAGAAAGCCTACTATGGATGTGAGTTGATAGTTAACTTTAATATAAAGTTGTTCATGCAAACACACTATAAAATTGCTTTATAAAGCATGGTACTAAGATAGCAATAAAATATTTGAAAAGATAAAATGATGGCACATAAAAAAGAAAAATGCAATTCAAACATGATAGCTGTACAATCAACAACAAACAAGAAAATTGTGATATGCCACATCCTTACATTATAGTAGTAATTGGGAGATCTTTGAATTTATTTTTAACCTAACAACAAATCTGTGCCATAATAATGAAAACGATTTTTTAATACTTATTACTATCTAGAATGGACAACTTAAGAGTGCATAAAAAGAAAGACTAACAATTTACTTGAACTCTAAGTTCTCAAAGATGAATACAAGGAGAAGAAATGGTTGGGAAGTTCAATGAAAGATAATCTAATGGAATGCCATCCTCAATGATCTATTCATGGTCAGATTTTGGCATTCTCCATTTTTTAAATTTCATTTTTTTATTTATTGAACTTCTATCAACTTTATGCACGCTGCACACACCAAGTGACTATATTGAAAAATTATGACATCAGGTTGATAGACTTGAAAGTAAACATTACTCTCAATTTGATGATTTTCTTGGAAAAAATAACCTTTCATTATAAGAAACCCTCTTTCATATATAAAACCGTTATCATCATAGTCTTCCAATAAGTTCATCTTTCGTTAAGTTCACTGCATCAAATAATACTTGACATTTTCTATGTTGTTAATGGGTGCAAGTACAGAAAAAACATCTCCTACACAATAAAACAAGTGTAAATCCAAATCATAATTAAAAAGAAATTAGTTATCAACATGGAATTTATTTTATTATCTATTTAGATCTATATTTTAACTATTATCTAGATATTTATACACAATGATTTTAATAACACACACACACACACACACACACACACACACACACATATATATATATATCCTTTGAAAGCAATTGAAATGTTACCTTCTCTAACAAGATCAGAAACTCGATCACCTTCATATGACACTATAGTCTCCTCTGATTCCATCTTTTAAAAGCTTGTAACCAACATTTCCCCCTTTGTATTTAGTTTCGTATGTTTCCAAGCTTTTACAAACATATTTTTTTCACAAACATCATTGAATTGTGTGTCCTCTATGAAAAGAGGAAAAAACAAAATTATTTTCTTTTATCAAATGCAAACACATTTTGATACTCCTTTGTTTTAATTGAATGCAATTTTTGAGTCCCTTTTACTGTTTCAGCTTCATATGTAATCGATCTATCTACATCTTGGACTCCAATATGCCAAAAAATCGTATAGTAAATTCAAACAAGAATTAAAACATGTTATTTAAAATACAATTTATATATCAAGGATAATCATTGTGACATTATTTAAACTATATATTTTATAAATTCTTAAAATTAGAAAATTAATAAAATATATCATATATTAAAAATATATACAAGTTAATGTATATATGTGCATACCTGCATACCTCCCTTGATGGGTTAGTCTCATGGCATAGTGCAACAATGCACCATTGAACAACTTTATCAACTGAGAAAAGTTGGTTTGTAGAGTGGTCCATTTCATATCTTCGAAGTGCTTGTTTTATACATGCCCCTACACCATCACGTTCTCCTTTTCCATGACCAGTCTCAAACAAATTCTAGTAATGTTTAATGTTGGTTTTCATATGAAGATGACACAACCAAAAGAATGATCGTGAAGATTTGAATTGACCTGTGCATCCATCTCAACATATCCAATGTTCATTGAATTTTATTCCGTGACCTTTCAATGAGTCATAAATCTTATCAAAGAAATGTTGTACAAAATGTGTATCGTATATACGATCATTGCTGATATAAAGCTGATATTCTTTAATAACATGTCGATTTTCACTGGTTCTTTTTATATGATCAACATTTTGTTCAGCATGTCTATATAGAACATGGAAAAGCATAGAGACTTGGTTAGAATGATAATATTCACTATGTATTTCATTTTGTGCAACAAATGTGTAATTTTCTGCAAAATCAATTATTGACAAAATGGTCACTGGTGGAAAAATTTCACGAGATTTTTTGAATTTCAGGTCTTGCCATCGAGCTCTATAATAATTCTTAGTGTATTTATAAATTCCTATCTCAAATTTCTTCAAAAAATTATCACAGAAATTTCTTCTTCTTAAAATCAATCCTTTTACCACTTGTACAAATATTTGAACCAATCGATGTATGGATATATTCATATCTCTTCCATTTCACTTTTATGTTGGAAAGTGATTGATCATTCATATCAATAGGATATTTATCATGAAACAAAGTCAAATTTCCACAATGATCACATTTTTTAGCACCAACACATTTCTTTTGGTAAAATAATTCATGATTTTCTCTTCCACATAGAATTTTTGATATGAAATCATGGATAGTGGACAGAGGAGGTGAATTTTTCCAAAATGTTTTACCAAAATTAAAGAAGGTGTCATAATATAATTGAAATTCCACATGATAACGACAACAACAAGGGTTGCATACAATGATAGGTTTAACATACCATGGTTTTTGTTGCACAAAAGTACTGATTGAGACATTAATTCCATGATTCTTTTCTATGAACTTATTGAACAAATCTATCTTAGTGGTGTTCAAGATATGTTTTTTACATTCTTCATACTGATTTTGTGGTATTATTCGCCGCATCACATCCCTTACTCTTGGTGAAACACATGAATTTTTCATCCAATATTCATATATTTGTTTTTTGAAATCTTCTCTAAGTCTATCTTTGTATGTTTGCCTACAAATAACTATCCAACAAGCCAACTCATCATTTGCATCTATTTACAATGGAAATTTCCTATGCTTGCACAATGTTTTTCGTGAGGTCCCTAATGCTATTGCCATAGATTTTACCAAACAATTTTCTTTAGTACTTGATGAAACCACTGCCATTTGTATTTCTCTACGTGCATCTAGATCACCTTTTTCTAGATCTTCCAATTGATTTTAGAGCACTATTTATATTTTGAATCACATTTTCCTTCACCTTTTTATCGTTTGTTGATTTTCAAATACCCAATAGTGTTGTAGCTTCTTTTAATTTCTTTTATGTTAAGAGACCTCTCGAAATTTGAGCTTGAACTGTCACATTTTCATCTTTAAAGAACTTATCAATAATGCGCTTAACACGATATCGTATAACATGGTCAAGTTTTTTATCTCCATATGTGCCATTGTCAACATTTTCTAACATCTCATCATCGATATTGATTTCATCTATACATATGAAAATTTAATGTAAATGGGTATAAATATACATTAAATAATTAATTAAAAAATAGAGTGGAATGAAATTGAAACTAATAGATATGTATAATTTCAATAATACACATGACATATATATACATACCTAATGGTGATTCAAATTATTCACTTGAATCTCTTTCAACATCTCCAACAACATCATCGATCATTGGTTCATTACCCTTTTCACTTTGTCCTTCAAAATTTTCAATCTCATCATCAATGTTAAGTGTTCTTCCTTCTTTATTTTGTAATAGTTTCTCGAATATTATCTACGTGCCTCAATGTCTATTATTCGATCATATTTTCTCTTGCAATTTCTTTGATTTCTCATGATAATTCAATCTATGTATATTTTTAAAATCAAACCCAAAAAAGTCAATTTCAAAATCCAGCAAAAAAAACTCATTTTCAAAATCCAGCAAAAAAAATTCTTTCTAAATTCAGCCCAAAAAACTCACTTTCAAAATTCAGCCCAAAACACTTACTTTCAAAATTCAGCCCAAAAAAATCACTTTTAAAATTCAGCCCAAAAAACTCACTTTCAAAATTCAACCCAAAAGACTTACTTTCAAAATTTAGACCAAAACACTCACTTTCAAAATTCAGCCCAAAAAACTCACTTTAAAAATTCAGCCCAAAAGACTTACTTTAAAAATTCAGCCCAAATGAGGAATGTGAGTGCGAAAATAATGTTTTGACTGAGTTTATTTATAGAATTTGGCTGAAACAATTTTTCGGAAGGTCACGCAGTTTCACTTTTGCAGCCGTCGAAAAATATGCATAGGTTTTCGACTGAGCATTTTTAAAAGTTCAGCCAAAATTTGAAATAATTAGGCTGAAAAAAATTCTTGTTTATTTTAACGTCCATCCATGGCAAAAAAAACTCGATCGATTTTTTTTTATTCAGTAAAACTACTTTGTGAAAGCAAAATATGACCTGTGAATCAAAATGGTGGTTTAATTTAGTTTGGAAGGGTCAAGAGGACCCTTCAAATGTCTTCTTTTTTTATGGCTTATCCTTGAAAGGAAAATTTTCACTTGGGATGGTTTAGCAAAAAAAGGATAGAAAGGTCAAGTATTCTATGTTTTATGTCATAAGAATAGTGAATATATTGACCATTTATTTGTTTTTTTCACTTTTGTGAACACTGATTGGAAAGAGGTTTTTTAGTCCTAAAAATAAAAAGTTGGTGGTTTGGGAACTTTGTTGAGGAAATTCTATGGATTTGGGTTCAAAGATTTAGTTTTTCCTCTTTCAAATTTCTCCTAGTGTTTGTGATGTGGGGCATTTGGTTAAAGGGAAACATAGTTGTTTTTTAGAATGATTTTGTATGCTCAACAATAATTGCACATAATTTTAAAGTAGCTTTTCTAGAATAGGTTAAGCCCTTGAAATTGAAGAAAACAATAATTATAAGGGAGTTGGTGCTATCTGAAGGAAATGTATGGGGTTTCTTTATGGTTCCTATATTATGGGGCTGGGGTTGTCATTCTATTACCCGATAATGTGTTCTAAAATGTAAGATGGACAATGAAAATGGTATAAACTTTGTTGCTAAGTTGATTTATCTATGGCGTGCTTTGAGTTTAGATTTGTGGAAGTAGGCGAAGGTTTTTAAACATATTGGCGATTCCAAAATAATAGTGTATTGTTTCAATGGAAAGGTGGATCTTAGAATCCTTCAATTAGAATCATGGAAAAGGATGATTTGGTAATTACAACAATAGTTTGATGATCTTCATATATTTCACTATTATAGGGAGCATAATTTCTAGAAAATATGCCCTTAGAGGAATCTTTATTTCTAGATGTTGGTATTTGTATTTTTTCTTAATTTTGTACTGGTGTTTTATCATCACTGTTTTCTTTTATTCTCTTTAATCTTTTGTTTTCCAATGACAAGTTAGTCTTCTTCTTTATATATGATTGAAGCATATTTTGGATGCTAAGACAAAAATTTCGTTGAGAAATTGAGTGAGTTGCTATGCAACCAAGAGATTGTACTTTTTTACTTCTATTACAGAAATATCAAAAGTATTTTTTTTCTTTTGAAAAAAGAAATCAATCACTAAAATTTTGGGTGTGGTCACAATACACATTTATGGTATGATGTGTCATAATCTCCATGCTTCATGTGATTGGTTGATCATGTGATGGTATGAACATGTTAAACCAAAGAAGTGTCTTCCTTATTCGTCACGTAGGTCAGACTAAAATTGGATGCCAATTTGGCTTTGAAACCAACAAATACAAGTAAAAACACAGTACACAAGACAAGACAATTGAAAGCATCGGGGATGGAATTTGATGCAAAATTTTACGAAGTGATTTTCCCATCAAACAAAACCAAAAATTTTCCATGCCCATCAATATGCTATGTTAAAATGATCAAAACAAGCAATAGAGTTACATCAATGGTTAAATTTGATAGGTGTCTCAGATTTGGAATTCCTACCTTGACAAGTAAGGATGGAATTTTACAAGCAAATTTCCCATTACATGGCGATTTTCCCATCAAATATTACTAGTCCATCAACATTTTTTGTTAAAATGATTAAAATTAGAACTAAAATTATGAGAAGTGTTTCAGATTTGAAATCCATACCCTAAAGCTGATGACAACTATCTGTAATAATATGTTGATATGACACCAAGAAAAATTGTAATCATATTTCACATTCTGTGAACAATTTATTTTTTATTTTTTAAACATTTGACTTGAATAAAAACTCTACAAGAAGGGTCAAAAAAATCAAACCATAAATTTGATGTCCAAACATTTAATTTACCCGTCATAAATTCTTGATTGGTTGAATTACAACATTATCTGCATAGGAGGTCAATGACGACTATCCCAAATATAAATATTTGCAAAATCCTTGTTAGATTTTGTTTCCATAACCATTATTAACTTTTTTATTTTCATGGATACCTTGCTTAACTTCTAAGAGATGAATGTAGGGAACCTACACCAAAACAATTTGTTATTCATCTCGATTTAATAAATACTTTTTTTAGTTGTTTTTCATTTTTATTTTCTTTTACATGTATATGCAACAAATTTGCACAGTTTTAAACAAAAGAGGAACTGATATTGATATGTTTTAGCATGTTGTGAGTCAAAAATATTAAGAAACATAATTAATATGCTTTTGCAAAAGTTAATGGAAAAATTTTGAATTGAGTCCAATTTGAACCAAATAAGAAAGGGGTAATGTCGAAAACAAAATTCTATGTCGTTTTGAGCACCCTATATCTAACAGCCAACAAAATAATCCCTTTGACAAGGATCACATGGGTTATTACAAGGAACCACTTTTATTAAGCACTTGATGATGATGACAATGTAATTTTGTCTTCCTTCGACTTCTTAAATTTTATTCAGTTGTCAGGGTTGTGATGGTCACTTAACCCCACTACATTTTCGATATGATCAAGCTAGACCAATGTTGTTTTTAAATGGTTACCAACCATCCCACCTCTTAATTATAATAAAAAATTTGTATATAATTAAAAAAAGTTAGTAGGTTATTCATCGACCTTATTATTCTCCAATTATGCAACATTATGATGTTGCAGTGTTCATGCATTAGATTTTTCAATCAAATCCATGTGGATAGACCATAACAATATGTGAGTGCACCAAGACAAAAATGGTGTATTCTTTCTATTCTACGTTTTGGAAAATTGATGATATTTTCTTTCACTATTTTTGTAATATGACACCTTCTCAGTGATTGAATCCTATCCTAATGTCATATTTTTCTGTGGCACTCCTTTCCCCTTTGTTTGTGGCTACATTATAGTAGTTTCACTCAACATCATGTCCTGCACTAATGGTACACCGCCATCCTTTCACCCCCGCTCTAACTCTTGCGCAACTCAAAAATTTTCGGTCCACCTATTTAGTTCCTCCAAAATATCTCACATTACCCTTGGTATCTCACGCTCAGATCCCTCACCATTTAATGTACCACTTCATCAAGCTATTCTTGTAAGTCTATTCTCTCTGAAATAATTTTCCATATACATGCTTTTAATTTGCATTATACATGGTGTAAAGTGACATTTACATTATTTGAATCATTGAAAAAGGAAACATATTTCTAACTATATATATGTATGTATGTATGTATATGTATATATATATATATATATATATATATATATATATATATATATATATATATATATATATGTATATATGTATATATATATATATATACATATTTATATATATGTATATATATATATATATATACATATATATATATATATATATATATATATATATATATATATATATATATATATATATATATCTATATATATATATATATATATATATATATATATATATACCCCAAGGAAAAATCATAACTTTCATTATGTGAAATATTGAAAATTACATATTGTAGATGCTTCTATGAGAGAATATGCCAAAATTGGTGGCTTTGCCACATACTGAAAAGTCTATGATGGTCTGTACAATGTTGTAGCTAGTAAGATTACAGAGTATCTAAGACAAAACATGAAATATATATAGTCTAAGATCGATACAAAAAGATACTTATGACCATCAAAAAAGATCCAGGATCAAAACTGCAAAAGTCAGGGAAATGTTGCCCCATGATGGTGTTGCTCTATAAATGGCCTATGAAAGAATTGGTAAAAAGCATGCCCATTCTTCCCCTGGATCAACCAATAACCATGAGGTTGTTGTGCTGCTTCCTTGGAAGGATGTCGGAAAGCTGATTCCTTTCCCTGTAAATATGTCGAACAAAGATATAGTCAAAGTGAGATTTTAATGCAAGTAATTCATC
Organism: Pinus tabuliformis; assembly: GCA_031772625.1. Classification (NCBI taxonomy): domain Eukaryota; kingdom Viridiplantae; phylum Streptophyta; class Pinopsida; order Pinales; family Pinaceae; genus Pinus; species Pinus tabuliformis. The sequence goes on from CM062816.1 coordinate 567,424,958, forward strand.
CAATAAATTTCTAAGTGTGTGCACATGGGATTCAACTTGAAAATTGAACCAGTTTATAACTATATTTGAATCACCAAAGATCTGGTGGCAACAAATTTCTTTCTCAAGTGCATAAATCAAAAGATGGTGAAGACTGTTAAGTTAAAAAAAATTATCTGTGCCAGTCCCTAAACCAATCTACATTTTATAATAGTGCTCATCATGTAAATATAATACAATGCCTCTCCACAACTATTTTGTTGAGATGAGCCATTGAAATAATCCCAAGATACGGTTTTGACTATGATATCGACAATAATGGACCTATGCTCCTGTTGAGAATCATCATCCAGCAACAAGTTATAAAGGTTTGTGATATGAGGAACGTATGTTGTCCAATTGGGAGAAAAGTATTGAAATATATATTTATTCTGACCAACCCAAAGACACCAGCATACGAATAATGGAAGATTGTGTAATTTAGATGGGTTAGCATCATTCCACCAGTCTTCCCATGCATCTTGGAGCGATGCTCCCGCCCATCTCAAAAGGATATTCAATGATTGATATACCTAATTCCATAGATCTTTTGTTGTGGGGAAATATAGAAATAGATGATCAATGGATTCCATGTCATTCTTACAGAGGATGCACCAAATGGGACCCTAAAAGGAGCGCCTCTGAAAATTATCTCCTGTGGGGGCCTTGTTACAAAGTAAACACCACATCAACAACTTTATCTTTGATGGGGATTTTAATTTCTAAAGCAAACGCCACCACCAAACATAATTTTGGGGCTCATAATTGGCAAATATGTAAGGATACCTACCTTTGGGGGAATAGGTACATGATTTGGAGATGACCCAAGCAAGCTCATCATCCCAGTACAAATTCTAATATGGGCTTCAGATAAAACATTGGTGAAGTCAGTCCACTCCTAATGCCATGGATTCGGGATTCAAAGGTCATGAGAATATTTCCAGGCCTGTGCAAAGATAGTTGTACTGTCGGGGTCCGCAACTTGATTCAGGGTCCTTATATTGGATGACTCCAAAAATTGGATAAGTTCTTGCGAGAGTAGGTGCACATTCCCACTCCCAAACCAGGGATCCAAACTGATGTGCACCTTGTCTCTTGATCCCACCTTCCAGGCGAGTCCTGTTCGAATATATGAAATTACATACACACACACATATATGTGTGCATACATACAAATATCCAAGATATCACATACAGTTGTTTGTTTTGAAATATGAAGCAAACTCATAAATTTCAATTGCTGATGGTACCATATACATTTGTAAGGGTATCATACACAACACATAAAATATGGGACAAGTTTTTCCTAACTACTACATGCCCATCTACTCTTGCATTCATAAATATAGCTCCTCCAACAGTCCTAGGTATACCAAAGGAAAACTTGAACTGTCAAACCATCCTTTGAACATTGAAAACCAAACAAGTTGAGTGCGTAGCCACTCCCAACTTAGTATTTAGTTGCATTAATTATTTCAATCAAATTAATTTGGTTAAGCATAACATAACCATCAAAGTCATGATCATCGAAAAAGACAATTGGAACCCCCCCGGGATTAAAAATCATAAATTGTGTTTGTGATAATATTTGTCCAAATATGCATGAATAAATTTGTATCTTTATAGTCCAAGCATGTTTTTTTGAAAAACAATCCTCATTCTTCCATGTTTCTCATCCAACATCAAAACCAATGGATTGAGGTAAAATTCAAGCCAAAAAAGCGGTCTTTAATGGTTTCTATATTGAGTGCCTCACTAATAGATAAATTCTAATTGTTTTTAATCTACCTACTTTATTGGAGTTAAAAATCCATATATGATCTTAAAAGGAACCATTGAAATTAAGCCGAAACAAACTACAAGTTCTTAACATTTTAAAATTTGAATTAAGTTGTAGAAACTTTTTCCTTTATTAATCTCCTTGGTTATTTTACTCCTTCAAAATTGAGGACAACGAGAATATTTCCATGAAGCCAACCATTCATATAGGTATTAGTACTAGTAGTAGTGTTCGATAACAAGTAAAACTAGATATTGAGTATCACCACTTATTAGGGAATGGGAACCAATGGCTCGAAGTCTTTTCCCATTCTCTTCAACATTGCTTAAGTGATTAGAAGGCTTAACAAGAAAAATAACTTTGGCTATGTGTTTATCTTGGACGTGAACACTTTGAAATCTAATTAGCTGCTTTTGCGAGGCTCCCTTATGGGTTGCAGGGGAACTAGAATATAACAACATTGCATTGTTTCCATCCATTTTATCATGGTTTTGGAAAAATATGGAGAATGCGAATTTTAACTTCGTGCAAGGGATGTCCTCCACTCTGACATGAGGTTTTCCTTTTTTCTGAAGTCTTCAACATGATCCATTTTCATGTTTAGATTAATTTTATTTATGGCCATGGAAGAGAAGTTTTATGAATATGTTGAGTAATTGAGTCCTCGTCCAAACTCATAACTTGCTTTCCTACGTAAAATATATATGTGCAATTTGGATAGCTTGTACCTTTATCTAGACACGTGTTCATGTCTGTTATTGGTATCTTCATGAAGTCATGAGAGTACCATGTCAAGGAAATCTCCCACCTGAACAATAACATACTTACATCAATTCAAGTACTTCAATCCTTTTGTCGCATGATTTTTCTTTCATCAAAAGAAGCTGACAATATACAAATCTCAAACTCATAAAATGATAACAAGAAAAATACAAACATGTGGCAATTTGTTCAATATTACCATAGGCACTATAATTCATTTTACGTAACTAAAGGGTATTATTACCTTTTGTTAAAAGATAACTCACTAGATAATCACCAAATTTTGAAGCATAATCACGAGTATATGTAATATACATGATGAATCCAATAAAGAATATGGAGTAAATGCTATAATGGGCACTAGGATTTATTCTCAATAGGGGGATTAAATTTATAGTTGGTCAAAATAAAAGAATACAAATAATCATAGAATATCAACAAAGAAAGTTGCAAGCAGTACCTATCATGTAAAGAATTGTTATAAACAAATAAGAAGATAGCATCATTTCCTATTTCCACAAAACATTGCCATAGTATTAGAACTCCAATAATATTTGAGTAATAAAAGTTTGTAAAATGGTTACTTTATATTAGTAGCATATAACTAATGTAACATCTAGATGTTGTGGTTAAGGCTTAGGTGGTTAAATCTCCTTACTTACTTGGTGAAGCTATATATTGTAATAAGACATGATATAAACGTGTTTAAGAAATGTATTAATACAACAATATTGATAAATTCTCTCTATTTTCTTCATGCCAATGTTTTCATGAATTCATGCACCTTAAAACATCTTAAATATAACATTTAAGAATATTTTTTTCATAGATATTCATAAAATCCTAGTACATAAATCTTTACGAATACCTAACGTAATATTTAATCCATATTAATGTTAAATTATAGATAAATCAACACTTAGTCATACATGTGTTTGTATGAAAACACAAAAAATCCTCAATGCTATAATTCAAATTTGATTAATGGATCACTTGACATCAATTTGCATTCTTTCACTTCCTACATTTTTTAAATCTTATATACTTAAATCTTCAAACTACTTCTAATTTGAAAGAAATACCAAAATATTTCTAACATTAACAAATTTGATAAAATTTTGGAGTACTTGGATGATCACTTTTCCAATGATAAACTATACATCTACATTAACAAGTCATCTTGATCTTGGATCGTCCCATGATTTCTCTCAATAGAAGCTCACATATCCAAAGGGATGCTATAGAATTGGCATAATTCCAATATATTAAAAAGTTTTTCATGTTATTAATGTGCTTTTGTGAGAAACGTGTTGCACGTGACATGCCAACCAAAAGAAAATTAGGATCGTATATGTTTTAGATTTGTATCATATGAAAAAAATCAAACATGCCAAAAAAAACTAGGGACATGTGTATCACATTCTTCTTGCTTATAGTCACATAGTCACACTAGAAAACAAGTGATCAAATGAGATGTTTCCAATAACTGATTAGTTAGGGAGGAAAGAAACAAAAATGCTTCTTGCTAAATCTTCCCCTCTTTTTGTGGCTACATATGTGAAACAATAATGATTAGATCTATATGATTTTTGATAACTTGAAATTTCCTATTTTTTAATTTTATTTTATTTAATTTTATTTTTAATAATATTATAACCTATCGTGCTTTCAACATTCATTTAATTAAAAAAATGCAAATCCCCTCCGTTTTGTGAGAGTACATATGTAAAACAACAATAATTAGATATATATGATTTTTGGTAACTTGAAATTTCTTTTACTACTATAAAATCTCCTTCTATCTGTTTTAATTTTATTTTTAATAATATTGTAACATAGCGTGCTTTCAACATTCATTCAATTAAAAAAATGCAAATTCATTAATTGTTAAATGAAAGCTATGTGTAAATTAAAAGGTGGTTTTATTCTTTGTTCAAGAAAAACACATTTAAGGATGCATGAGTGATGAAAGTCCATATATGTTAACCCTTTTTTTCCTAACTTGTTTTTTGTGAGGTGGTATACAATAAGTTGATTGTTTCTCTTTTCAATACTTAAGTAGGAATATATTCTCTTACCGAACATCTTAAGTGATAGGTTTATAAGATGTTATAAACCCTAAAAATGTTATTAACAATATATCCATCCTATACTTTTTTGCAATTTTAAATATTAATATTATTTCTTCAATACAATTACATTTACATTATTTTTTAAATGTATTTTTTTAATGTGCATAATTTATATTTTTTAAATTACTTTCCATTTATGAAAATTTTCATTTCATACCTTTTCCATTTTGAAATCTTAAAATTCTTTTAACCTATAAAATTTTCCCTTTATAATTATTAGCTTTTATGAAATTTAAACATTAAATAGAATAATTGACCCATTCTCTTGATACAAGCAACCTTGATAGGTTAGAAATTTGAAATTGAGGAACGTGCAATATTTTTGGTTTGCTCCCTCTGACCAGCGACTCATGTGCATCGCATGTGACCTCTGACGATATGAATGTATGAAGGTACGCAGGTTTTCCTGATTTCCACTTCACTGTGTGACAGAGTGTGTACGTTAGGAAGGCCTTGAAAACAACAATCACATGTACAAACTGTAACCAATATTTATGGTGTTATTTATTTATAGATGGGTGGGGTTAGTTGTATATGGTAACCAATATTTAGGTGCTATTGATTTATAAATGATTTATAAATGGGTGAGGTTGTATAGGGTAACTAATATATATGGTGTTATTTATAAAAGGTGGGTTGTATAGGGTAACTAATATATATGGTGTTATTAATTTTTTTCCAGGAGAAAAAAAAGCTCAAAGTCAATATAATTACTTGATAGTACATATAATTGATCTTCCGATCAGCTGCCCGTGGGCACATAAGTATCATAAGCCTTTGTAGATATCAACAACATTAATCAAAATATGCAAATATATGAGGACATCAAAATAATGTATAGAGAAACAAAAATAGCATATGTGTAGAGATTCAGAAACCACATTAGCTATGTGATCAGGAAGATTCATATATAAGGAGATCTGTATGAGACAGACATATTCAAGTGTGTCAATGTGTCTATAGACCGAGGATATTCAGATGCCGATGTGTCCATAGACCGAGGTCCATATGGCGGAAATGTTATTCTGGATGGACATAAGAGGCGCCTTTGAGTCGTTGAAAATCTTGGAATTCCACCATTTCCAGGAGCACCAAAAAAAATTAAGATAAATAAGTATTATTAATTTATAAATAAGTAAAATTGTATATGGTCATTGTTGAATAATACACTTGCTTAAATTTTTTATAGTAAATATATACCATTTATGATAACTAATTTTTATGATACTATTGATTTATAAATGGGCAAAATCACTGCTGAATAATATATTTACTTGAAGAATCAAAGACGGAAAGATTTGAGACAATCATTATTGGTTCCCATCTTTGGATTATTGGGATTATTTATACCAAGTAGCAGTTTTGTTTTTATTAGTTTGAATTGTTTTGTTTCTAGTCAAGTTGAATTGGTTGGTGACATATTTTTTTTTAACTACGATGATGAATTTTAGTGGTTTAAAATATATTTTGAATTTATAAATAAATTTAATTTATTTAAAAGTTTTGCTAATTAAAATTAAAATTTATAATTTATATTTAAAAAAAAATAAAATTAACAACATAAAACGATAAATTAAATTTCATTTTTTTATATAAATAGCAAACGTTTTATAATTAGATTGCATCTCTATAAAAATATAGAAAATGTTGAATTTTAATAAAAATATGTAAAATATTCAATTTTAATAATATATTATGTGAGATCATTAGTTTTGTTATTGAAATACATTTTGAATTTAAAAATGGATTCCGAGTCTTACAAATTTTTTTACGGCACTCACTTGTTACACTATTTCAAGTAAAGTTCATTAGGATATTTCAAGTAAAGTGCATTAGGAAATATGTTCGGAAAATAATGAAAACCTAGAAGGTTTAGCGTATTTTTAAAATAATAATATAATATAAACATTTTTAGCATATTTTATAATGAAGTTATGTTTAAATTGGATAATTTTTTTTTGGTATTAAAGTGATGTTTAAATGGTTAAATGTGCGAATATTAAGTATTTTAGATTTTTTATGATTTTGAATTTATTTATATATTGAAAATGTATTTTTAAAGTACTATGATTTACTTTTAATTTGGGATTGAGGGATTATTTTTGTTGAATTGTAAATATTTCTTTCAAAGTGTAAATTTCTCTTTTGAGTGTAAAATTTTATGAAATATTTGCATCTCTAGAAATTTAATCTCTTTCGTCTTTTATAGATGCCAAGTCAACATAAATCTATGATGATTTAATTATTAATAATTTATAATTATAATTATCATTATTTAAAAAAATATTTTTATTTAATTTGTACGGTGGAAATGTTTTAATTAATTTTTTTATTTTTTATTTTTATGTAATTTTAACTAATCAAAATGTTTAACATAACACAATCTTATGTCATATCTTCTAGTTTAGAGAAGGCCTTTTAAAGTAATAATAAAAATAATAATCTTATTAAAAAAAACATTATTAAATGTTAATTAAAAATACAAACTTAAAACAATTTGAATTCACCTTAAATATCATTAACCTATGAATAGAAATTTTACTACATAACTTGGTAGTTATTAATTTTTTATTATAACTAGCTTAGATCCATCTAACTCTAGAGCTATCATGCACTCAGAGAGATCAAATCCATGAGATACAATTTTTTTTGGAATGTAGAATATTATTAATTAATTAATTTTTATAATTAATAAATCAAATAATTTATAATAATATTACTAAATTCATATATATATAGTCCGGGTGGCAAATTCATTGGTGATCGAAGTAATGTGAAATATGTAAAAAATGAGAGATCCACCAATTGTGAGCCCAGAAGTTTACTAAACCAGCATAGATTCATCTTAACCATGGACCTACCAAGAGCCCATAAGGATCAAATTTTATTAAATGAAAACCCTTTTTCGTAATGCAAAACTCGAAAAACCCTTTTAAGATGAATCTATAGTAGTTTTTTGTCTCTTTATATATAAACAGTGTGTAATTTTTCATTATTTAAATTGTCTAATTTCAATAATTTATTATTATTATTATTATTTTATATTAAAAATTGAATGAGTTAGTCATTTTCTATTATTAAAAAATAACAAAACTATTTTACCTTTAATTAATTCTTCCTTTTGAGTATTGAAATATTTTACTAAGGTCAACATTAACAAACACATATATACATACATATTATGTATACTTCACATTGAAATATATTTGTTAATATGGATATTCAAACAATTTATTTAAGTTCTGTATTGAAATAATTATAAGAGAAATACAAGTTTTTTTTTTTCTAAATTTTGATTACTTTTATATAAAATTATATTATTTAACATAAACATGGAAGTATTTTATTATAAGTGTGAGAATGAAAGTGAAATATTTTTACCACATTTATTTCGTAGTGAATGATAATATTAACAATGAACCAAGTGAGCACAATGAGAATGAGAATGAGATTATTGATGTTTTGTAATGCTTTTAATTAAAACTAATGAAATACTTATAATCATTTATGTTTTTATTATAGCCGACAATGTTTTCTAATTTAAAGTATTTTTTAAAGGACATGTGTCATGTCCAAGTTGAGCACAAACGAAATTAGACATCACCCTCATAGTGAGTTGTATCAACTCAATAATTAATTAATTAATATTTAATAATAACTAATTTCCTTAATTAATATTATTAATAACATTATTAACTAGCAATTGCATCACATGTTGCAATGGAAATGCTGTAAGGCTATAGTATGTTATAAGAAATTTTGGAAACTAGATAAATATTGAAAAGAAAGTATTTAATTGGATCATCCATATGAAGTTTTCATTGACTTCTTACTAAAAGAAGATTTTTACAAAGTTATGAGGGATATAGCAAAGATTTCTATTAGTATTAAAAATGACGAATGAATTCATTATATAATCATTTAGTATGTTTTTGAATCATGACTGCATCATTTGCTTGCATACTAAGTAATAATAAAGCTAAAAGGAAATCATAAATGTGGGCACATGACTTTTTTGGTCCATGGTCTTAGAGCCCCTGAATTATATGTGATGAAGTTGTTAAAATCTTCTCTATTGCATATTCCTAAATTGAATGTTGAGTGGAGGGCTTGAGTGGAGGGTTTACTTTGGCTAGTTTGGCTTCTTTTAAGCCATGAGAAATGGTAGATATATTATTCAATTTTCTGGTAAGGGATTCTAGGATAAAATATGGTGTTCGTGTATTTTTAATTGTTTGTGTTATCATGTATTATAAAATCTATTTATTTCTATCTTCTTTGAAGCCATGAGAAATAGTAGATATATTATTTAATTTTCTCGTAAGGGATTCTAGGATAAAATATGGTGTTCAAGTATTTTTAATTGTTTATGTGTTATCATGTATTATAAAATGTATTTATTTCTATTTTCTTTTTAGCCATGAGAAATAGTAGATATATTATTCAATTTTCTAGTAAGGGATTCTAGGATAAAATATGGTGTTCATGTATTTTTAATTATTTATGTGTTATCATGTATTATAAAATGTATTTACTTCTATCTTCTTTTAAGCCATAAGAAATAGTAGATATATTATTCAATTTTCTGGTAAGGGATTCTAGGATAAAATATGGTGTTCATGTATTTTTAATTGTTTATGTGTTATCATATATTATAAAATGTATTTATTTATATCTTCTTTTAAGCCATGAGAAATAGTAGATATATTATTCATTTATTTGGTAAGGGATTCTATGATAAAATATGGTGTTCATGTAATTTTAATTGTTTATGTGTTATCATGTATTATAAAACTTATTTATTTCTATCTTCTTTTAAGCCATGAGAAATAGTAGATATATTATTCAATTTTTTGGTAAGGGATTCTAGGATAAAATATGGTGTTCATGTATTTTTAATTGTTTATGTGTTATCATGTATTATAAAATGTATTTATTTCTATCTTCTTTTAAGCCATGAGAAATAGTAGATATATTATTCAATTTTCTGGTAAGGGATTCTAGGATAAAATATGGTGTTCATGTATTTTTAATTGTTTATGTGTTATCATGTATTATAAAACATATTTATTTCTATCTTCTTTTAAGCCATGAGAAATAGTAGATATATTATTCAATTTTCTGGTAAGGGATTATAGGATAAAATATTGTGTTCATGTATTTTTAATTGTTTATGTGTTATTATGTATTATAAAACGTATTTATTTCTATCTTCTTTTAAGCCATGAGAAATAGTAGATATATTATTCAATTTTATGGTAAGGGATTCAAGGATAAAATATTGTGTTCATGTATTTTTAATTGTTTATGTGTTATCATGTATTATAAAATGTATTTATTTATATCTTTTTTTAATCCATGAGAAATAATAGATATATTATTCAATTTTCTGGTAAGGGATTTTAGGATAAAATATGGTGTTCATGTATTTTTGATTGTTTATGTGTTATCATGTATTATGAGATCTAGTGAGGACAACAATTGTGTGTTAAAATGAGAGAATAGTGGCATAAGTAATTAATAATAATAACAAAAATTTTTTACTTTGGAAATGGAATTTGTAAATTATTGAATAGCAATACAAAAAGAAATATTACTTTGGAGATGAAAATTGTAAATTACATGAGAGAATAGTGCAATAAGTACTTAATAATAAGAACAAAAAAATATTACTTTGAAAATGGAATTTGTAAATTATTGAATAGCAATAACAAAAAGAAATATTACTTTGGAGATGAGAATTGTAAATTACATGTATATGGCACCCGAATGTAAGACTTGGCCTATTCTTCCTTTTGAAGTCTTGGAGTAGACCTAGGTGATATGGGAGAAGGGCATGCAAATGTTTAAAGGAATGATTTCATGAAAGGAATACGATATTTTAATTAGTAAATATCTTCTTTTAAATGTTGTCATTCACACACACACACATAATTTAATCTTATGTTGTTAATTATGGAGTAGATTTGTAGGCCTAAGGGACAACTCAACTAATGATGGTTGTGTAAGTAAATGAAGTATTATATGTGAAGAGGTTTTTGGTTCACATCACCCCAATTCACATATATATGTGGTATGGTCATATCTAAGAGCCTAGCCTAGAGGTTATAGTAGTAGTGGGAGGTTATAGTAGTAGTGGTTGGAATCGACCCCATGTCCCATGAGTATGAGTGGTCCAATTACCAATTCCTCTAGATACAAAGGTAAAAAAAGAAGATAGATTAGATCTACATGTTTTTAATTTTTCAATATAATCTTATGATTGTTGAACTTTTTATGTAACATTATGTTTTCTTGACAACTTCTCTCCATATTGAAAAACACCTAACCCCCCTTAATTCTAATACACAATTAAAAGAATATATTCTTTAAATATTTAGATATAAGAAATAGATCTTACAAACTAATAACCCCCTAATAAGATTATTTGCAAACAAAATAATAAATAATAAAATAAAAATAAAATAAAAAATGAAAATAATAATAATAATTTTAGAATTATTCTTTCATTGATAATAAAATTAGTTATTCAATTATACAAAATTCCTTCTATAATGGGTATAAAAATAATCTAATTATTTTATTACTCTTAAAGTTAAAAGAAATATAATATATGATAAAATAATCTAATTATTTTATTACTGTTAAAGTTAAAAGAATTGACTAAATAAACAAAAATATATAATTTAAAAACCAAATCCATATTAAGAGCAAACCAAATCTCTTAGAGAGAATGAGAAACAATGTGTACTATGAATTCCAACAATCTAATATAGAATTCTTTTAAATATTCAAAAAATAATAATAAAATTGAAAAGAAAAAATAATAAATAACAATGTGCATTATAATTTATTACAATTTAAATTTATTACAAGTTAAATTTAATTTAGAAACCATTATTTGCAACCAAAATAAAAATAAAAAATGAAAAAATGAAAAACATAATAATAATATTAGAATTATTCTTTCATTAATAATAAAACTAGTTATTCAATTATATAAAATTCCTTCTATAATGCTATAAAAATAATCTAATTATTTTATTAATTTTAAAGTTAAATGAAATATATTATAGGATAATATAATCTAATAATTTTATTACTATTCAAGTTAAAAGAATTGACTAAATAAACAAAAATATATAATTTGAAAACCAAATCTATATTGATGATGATGATGGTGGTGGTGGTGGTTAATGTCCCCTGAGACCAAACATTGGTCTATCGGACCTAAAAACAAATTATTTAATTTGATTTAAGATTTTATTCCTATGCTCAAAAAGCTTGGAGAGAAGCCTTATGAGCTCACTATAATTAAGAGCAAACCAAAAAGAATTAACTAAATAAACTAAAATATATAATTTAAAAACCAAATTCATATTAAGAGTAAATGAAATCTCTTAGCTAGAATGAGAAACAATGTGTATTATGAATTCCAAAAATTTAATATAAAATTCTTTTAAATATTAAAAAAAAACAATAAAAAAATTGAAAAGAAAAAATAATAAATAACAATGTGCATTATGATTTATTACAATACATTTTAGATTGTAGAGGTTTAGAAATAAAAATACTTAAATACATTTTAGATTTTACAAATAAAGTGGAGCTTTCAAAAAACAAAATTAAATGCATTTTTAATATTACTTTGTTAAAACTTTGTTTTGCTACAATGGTTTGACCCAAAGTAAATTTATATGTTTTTTCTTTTTTGGAATTTAATAACATAATTTATATGAGATTTAAAAACAAAATTAAATGCATTTTTAACATTATGTTGTTAAAATTAAATTTATATGCTTCCAATTTTTCAATATAATCTTATGATTGTTGAACTTTTTATGTAACATTATGTTTTCATGACAACTTCTCTCCATATTGAAAAACACCTAACCCCCCTTAATTCTAACACACAATTAAAGGAATATATTCTTTAAATATTTAGATATAAGAAATAGATCTTACAAACTAATAACACCCCACTAAGATTATTTGCAACCAAAATAAAAAAACAATAAAATAATAATAAAAAAATGAAAAAAAAATAATAATAGAATTATTCTTTCATTGATAATAAAACTAGTTATTCAACTATACAAAATTCCTCCTATAATGGGTATGAAAATAATCTAATTATTTTATTACTCCTAAAGTTAAAAGAAATATAATATATGATAAAATAATCTAATTATTTTATTACTATTAAAATTAAAAGAATTGACTAAATAAACAAAAATATATAATTTAAAAACCAAATCCATATTAAGAGCAAACAAAATCTTTGAGAGAATGAGAAACAATGTGTACTATGAATTTCAACAATCTAATATAAAATTCTTTTAAATATTCAAAAAAAAAAATTGAAAAGAAAAAATAATAAATAACAATATGCATTGTAATTTATTACAATTTAAATTCAATTTAGAAACCATTAATTGCAACCATTAATTGTATTAAGTTTATCTATTCATTTATACATAATCCAAGGATGGCATAATGGTAATATTTGTTTGTCTACTGGTGTCTATTAATACAAAAACATGTTGGTTGCAAACCCATGTACCATATAATTTCTCCAATGCAGTTTAATCACTATGTAGACTGTACTTTTAGTCATTCTTTATTAGTTAACATTTTCTCCTAGAGCAAACCATGGTGAAATAGTACCAAGATTTCATTGCAGCATGGAAGAAATTATACATTTTAAATAACATTTGTGTTCCAAGGTTATCGCGACATAAGGAAATGTTAAAGTTCACTTTTATTAATGTTGGGCCACGCCGATTATGACCTGCTCTATATTTAATATCCCTTCATACTGTTATCACCTTGAGAAACTCTCCTAGGTTGTAGCTCGGAGATGCTCGGGAACATTACAAATTCAACTTATTGTTGCAAATGGATGAATGGAAGAGATGATGCTTGTTCAAGCCAAATAACCACTTCTACTATGCTTAACTCCAGACATGTGTGAACACCCCCAGGCTACAAGGCTTTGGACCACCAATTACTCACAGTCTAGAGATTGGGTGAATATGGAGAATACTGACCACACCAGCAGATGCACAAGACCTTGTGATGGCCGACTGCAACCAATAAAGAGGTCTGCAAATCTAATTCTCTAATGTATAGACAGGATGACAGCTCCTCTAATGCTAAACATCAAGAGTTCAAGAAAATTGCATATCAGGCACAACCTCAAACATAATAGAAATGGAAAGTGAGAAATTAATCAGCAAAAGAAGCTTGTATTAGCTAAAAATAAAGACGAGACGCTGCAAATATCAAAGTAGTTACAATATCTAGAAGTTGAACCTTGCATCAAATCAACAACCATCAACCTTGATTACATCTTGTTTCTAGGTATATATAGAGTTTCATTACAAAGGCACTCAGCCATTCTAAGTATGGAGGGGTCATAATTGACCACCAACTGCTTTAACTGCCTGATGGAGTCTGAGTGTGATTTCTTGTTGTAGTGGATAAATTTGATCTTCTTGGGTGCTTTGTTGTCCTCTCAGGCAGCTTGAGTACCGTATGGGATGATGTCCCATAACTGTTAAATGCATTTGTTTGTTCGTGCTCTGTCCTTTTCCTTCTTGGCCATACTGCCTATTGAATGTGATTGTTGAGGAGGAAATGCGCCTGGTACTGAACACTGGTCACCTTCATCCTTCAGGTGCACGGAGCGGGTGGGGATGTGGATTGCATGGCAAAAAGACAGGTTGGATGTAGGATGAGGATCAACTGTCAGATTGAGTGGATGGACGGTGGATATGTCTTGGTGGGGACCATCAGTAAAAGCAGGGTGGAATGAGCGTGGGCCGTTGGATCTCGGGTGGACAGATCCAATGGCTATCAGACGAAGGAGATGCGTAGGAGTTAACGGGCAGGAACGTGGGACCGGGCAGTGAGTGGTATTGATCGCACCGCTTTCGGATGATGGTCAGTAAAAGGACGATGAGGGGTGATCTCAATCAGCATGTGACACATGGCAGCGGGGGAGGAATGAAACCACTTTTAAACGCGTGTTATCACGGTGTCACTTTACGGGTGCGGGGAAAGCGATTACTATCTGATCACGGTGGAGATGATTGGACGGTGGAGGTTTGATCATACAAATCTTTGCGATAGGAGTCATTAGATCAGGGTGACGGAGATCAATGGCTGTAGTTATGGCAGTGAGAGTTTGTGAAGGCGCGTAGTCATATGGGCGTGGGTTTATGAGGGTATTGGTTTAAGAGATCAGGGATTAAATACAATGGATTTTATATGATTTTTAACAAAAAGCGCAGGAAATGGAGATGAAGGGAGGGTGAGAGAGGTAAAGGGGAAGGTGAGGATGGCCATTATAGGCCTTTTTTGAGCACGACCAAGGGCCAAGTTGGCCTCCAACTTTAGAAAATCCTGATTATATAGCAGGGCTAACATTGGCTCCTTCTGGGGATGAGATCCTCCCTATGAGGTCTCAAGAACTGCAGATCATTACCTTTCCTGTGAAAACCAAATTAGCAAAATTTCCTAGTGTTCCATTGGGCATGGAGTCTAACTAAGCCTACACTAAAACTGATAAGATAACATATTTACAAATTTAAGGCCGAAGACCCTAAATAACATAAATTTATTCAAAAAGCGGCCATTAACTGGGCCATCAGAAACCACCTTCCCTTCCATACTTTGCAATATGAAAGTATTGTTTCCTTGGATTTGAGAAATGATAAAAGGCCTTGTCCAAAAAGCATCAAACTTCCCATGGTTGCCTTTCTTCTCTTTCAGTGTATCTCACTTCAGAACCAAATCTCCAACCCGAAAATTATCTTGTTGGAAATAATACTGAGAGGGGGGGTGAATCAGTATTATCAGATCAATCAAACTTTTTCAATGCTCAGAAACATATACGCTACTTCAGTTAGGTGAACCAGCGTGTACACGCTACTGTGACTAAATAAAACAGCGTATAAGAAGAAAACTCATAATTTAGATAGCTTATTCTTCAGTTAAGTTCATCAGGACATTATTCACCACATTAACAGTAAACAGGTGTAGTATAACAGAACAGATCAAAAAGCCACACACATGAACACCAAGATATAAGGTGGAAACCCAATGTGGGTGAAAACCACCTGCTGCAAGTTGTCTCTATCTTTCTTTAATATGAAACTTCAGTTTACAATCTTTTGTACTGGTGCAGCCTTATACCAGTACGCAGGCTACAACCTGCAGAAGGCTACAACCTTCTCTCGTTCTCCAAACTTCCTTGGAAGGGAGCTCCAACCCCCTTTGCTCTTGTACTAGCCAAGATACTAGTACGTAGGTGCTGACCTACAATCTTCTTTCCTTCAGGTACCACCTTTCATACATTTTCAGACTGGATATTCCTGAAGCACAACATTACAATTTGTAGACCCCAATTCATTCAACTTTTACAACAGATCACTGAAGCATAAAACAACCAATACTAGTATTATCAAACTTTGAATCACTGAACCACTGAACCCTGTCAATCACCAGATACCAGAACACAGAGTAATCTACAAAACTCTGCAATAACAGTCAGATCCAACTGCAAACCCAAAAATCAAGCTTTAAGAGATATACGCTACTTCAATGAGCAAAACCCGCGTATACACGCGCTTTTACCGAAGCCAACCTGCGTACAGATCTAAAAATAAACTTTCTCAATTTGCAGCTGTACCAGACATCAGTTAGACCCAGAACATAACATTGCGACAGTATGCAGATCTAGAAATACGCATAATCAACCATATCATGATAGAGCATTTCAAACCATTAGATCCCGATATATCCTTAGATCTAGTCTTCCATCAATCGATGTGATCTCTCCTTAGCTCATATCAAGCAACCTAGACCCTGCATATCAGATCTCTTTCTCTCTTAGATATTCAAGCCTTGTCGAAAGATGATTTTGCCTAATGATCTTCTTCTCCTTATATAGCCTTGGGCTTTGCTCAATACCAAGAGCCAAAACCATAGTAACACAATACCATCAACTTCAAAACTAGGGATCGACACGCCCGTCGAGACACAATGGTCCGAAACCATAGGCACAACTTCCAAGGACTAACCACCATGGACCAAAGGTACTTTTCCACATACACGCGCTTTTTCTGAATCCAACTAGCGTGTACACGCGACTTGGGCTTAACTAACCTGCGTATATGAACTTCCTTGGCATGCTGTACTAAGATCTGTCTTCTGATTAAGTTGCCATCACCTGTACCAACCTCTGAGCACCTGTACTAACCTCTGAGTGAGTTGCCATCAAGGACAACACTTGAATCATAATGCCAACAATCTCCCCCTTTGGACTTGATGGCAACCACCACACCAAGTCACTCTCCCCCTTTGACATCAAGGGCAAAGGGCTGTGCTCCCCCTGAGGACATGCTGATACCTCTGCTTGGCTGTGCTGACTCATGCTCCTCCTGACAGTAGGCCAGATCTCCTCCTGACATGTTCTTCAACAAGAACCAAGACTTATACACCATAAGGGACCGTCCTATCACCAAAAGACTCAATACATACATCCATACTCCCTACCAAGAGGGGACATATCAGAAACAACCAATTATATTACAGCATTCATCCCAGGCATAGTGGGGAAACCAACATAGGCCGTTACATGACCTTGACACTATAAAAGAGATATCACAAGAGAGATACATGACATAGAGACAACAGATCTAGACCAAAACTTATGAAAGTCACCAGCAGCATATGATAAACATCTTTTTAGATCAGCAACCAGGATTTCTTTCCGAGCTCCTTTTCCTGAAATCAACAACCAAAACATCTGAATGCCAACAATACTTTATGAGACTTTTAAGCTGCTCCCCCTGAACCTGTGCCTGCTGCACCCCCTGAAACCGTGCCTGAAGAATTCTGACATACCCATTGCTGTTCAGAACTCCAGAGTTTGCCTTTGCTGTTCAGAACTTCATATACGCGATTTCTCCTGCATGAAACAGCGTATGGACGCGGATATAATCTCTGCAACATGCGTACACCATACACGCGACTTTCTCACCATAAATCCGCGTGTATACGCGTATATACCTTTCGTAACTTGCGTATACCAACTTTTCTGTAGAACAGACAAGCTTCAACAGCAGGATGAGGCATCAACTACTCCCAGCTTTTGTCTGAGATATTCAAAAGTTTCCCTGGGCAGTGGTTTTGTGAGAATATCAGCAACTTGTTCCTTAGAAGGAACATACTCCAACTTGACCTTCTGCTCAAGCACTTGTTCCCGAAGAAAATGGTACTTGATTGGTATGTGCTTGGTCTTTGAGTGCATGACTGGATTCTTTGAAATGCTGATTGCACTTGTATTATCACATAAGATAGAGACGGGTGGAGTGCAAGTGATTTGAAAGTCCTGCAAGGTCTGCATCATCCAAAGAAGTTGTGTGCAACAAGATGCTGCAGCCACATATTCTGCTTCAGCTGTAGATAAGGCAATCGAACTCTGTTTCTTGCTGAACCAAGATACTAATCTGGAACCCATGAAGAAAGCACCACCACTTGTGCTTTTCCTATCATCCACACTTCCAGCCCAATCTGCATCTGTGTAAGCATGAAGAGTGAGATCTGTATTTCTAGGATACCATAAGCCATAGTTTTGGGTCCCTTGAAGATATTTGAAGATTCTTTTGACTGCCTGAAGATGAGTTTCCTTTGGGTTGGCTTGAAATCTTCCAACCATTCCTACTGCATGTGTAATATCTGGTCGAGTACCTGTCAAATAAAGCAAACTCCCAATCATGGATCTATAAGTGGGTTGGTGAACTGCTGCTGATTCATCATTTGCACTGAGGCTGCATCCTGTAACCATGGGTGTACATACTGGCTTTGACTCTTCCATGCCATACTTCTTCAAGATCTGCTTGAGGTATTTGGTTTGAGACAAGAAGATACCTCCTTCATTTTGTTGGATTTGCAATCCAAGAAAATATGTCAATTCTCCAAGAAGTGACATTTCGAATTCTTTCTGCATAACCAAGGCAAAGTTTTGACTCATAGTCTCTTCATTGCTGCCAAAAATAATATCATCTACATAAACAACAAGAATTAGCAATTTGTTATTTTCAACTTTTATATAGAGATTGCTATCTGCTGATCCTTTTGAAAAGCCTTGTTGGTGAAGATATTTGTCCAACCGATAGTACCAAGCCCTTGGAGCTTGTTTGAGTCCATAGAGTGCCTTTTTCAATCTGCATACAAGGTTTGGATCATTCCCAAGAATGAAACCATCTGGCTGCTCAATATATACTTCTTCTTCTAAGTCTCCATTCAGGAAGGCTGATTTCACGTCCATTTGAAATACCTTGAAGTTTTGAAAGCTTGAGAGAGCAAGGAACATTCGGATGGCCTCAAGTCTTGCCACAGGAGCAAAGGTCTCTTCAAAATCTATTCCTTCTTGCTGTGCATACCCTTTACAAACAAGTCTGGCCTTGTTTCTAATTACTTCTCCATTTTCATTTAATTTATTCTTGAAGACCCATTTTGTTCCTATTACATTCTTATCTTTTGGTCTAGGAACTAATTCCCAAGTGTTGTTCTTTTCGATTTGCTCAAGTTCTTCATCCATTGCTTTGACCCAACATTCATCTTTGCATGCCTCTTTCACATTTTGTGGTTCAGTGGAGGAGAGTAATGCCAAGTAGCTTGAAGCTTCTGCAAGTGTCCTTCTTGTTTGTACTCCTGCTTCTTTCTGCCCCACAATCTGAGTTTCTGGATGATTCTTTTGAACATATCTGGATGGAGTCTTCTCTTCTATTCTTGTCTGCTCCTCTGGTTCTTCTTGAGATTCTTCTTCTTCTTGAGGTTCTTCTTCTTCATCATTTCGCCTTTGAGAGTAACCTTCATCTTCTTCAATGTCTTCATGATGAACTTGCCTAGGAATATATCCCTTCTCATCAACCACTATATCAATACTGTCAACAATTCTGCCAAGTCTTTTATTGTAGCACTTGTATGCTTTGCTATGTGGAGAATAACCAAGAAGAATGCCCTCATCTGCTCTTGGTTCAAGTTTGCCAAGTTGCTCATCAGTATTCTTAATATAACATTTGCTCCCAAAGATTTTGAAGTGCTTCACGGAAGGAGTTTTACCACTCCAAAGCTCATGAGGTGTTTGAGTGTTGTTTACTCGGACATTTGTTTTGTTAAGAATAATAACAGCAGCATGTGCAGCTTCACCCCAGAAGGTTGCAGGAGTACCTGATTCATCGAGCATAGCACGAGCCATTTGTTGGATAGTTCTGTTCATTCTTTCCACAACCCCATTTTGCTGAGGAGTTCTAGCTGTAGAGAATTCTCTTCTTATCCCATGTTCATCACAGAAATCGAAAAATTCATTTGATGTGAACTCCCCACCTCTGTCAGATCTGAGGCACTTAATTTTGTGTCCTGATTCATTTTCAGCCAATGCTTTGAAGGATTTGAATTTTTCGAATGCTTCATCTTTGTGCTTCATAAGCCCTAACCAAACAAACCTTGAGAAATCATCAATGAATAATATCAGATATTCTTCTCCTCGAGGTGTCCTTTTCCTAAATGGACCACATACATCTGTATGGACTAGCTCAAGAGGCAAGCTAGCTGATCCTTCCTTCTCTGGAAAGTTAGTTCTGGTTTGCTTTCCAAACTGACAAGATTTGCATATGGTGTTGTCTGGAATTTTGATATCTGGAAGATCGCGAACTGCCTGATATTTGCATGCTTTCCTTATTTGTGAGAAGCTTAGATGTCCCAACCTTCGATGCCATAACCAGTGCTCTTCATCCTTGCTAAGATAGCATTGTTGTTGTCCTTCTTCAAATATGTACAGATTATTTGGAGTTCTTTTGCCTTTGAGAACTGTTTTACCTGTATCAAGATCACGAACAAGACATCCATTCGATCTGAAAATAACCTCGGTTTTTTGATCACACATCTGGCTGACACTTAGTAGATTATGCTTCAATCCATCAACATACAAAACATTTCCAGCCTTGACCTTTTCTTTCAAAGGAGCAATACCTTTTCCTTTTATAGTTGCAGGAGTATCATTTCCAAAAGAAACTTTCTTTCCCTTTTCTAAAGTAGAATAAGATTCAAGTTTTTCTTTATCACCTGTCATATGTTTCGAACATCCACTGTCAATGTACCATAGATTTTCCTGTCCTTCTGCATAAAATGCTATCCCACATCTTTCTGTTTGAGGTTCCTTTATTCTCCATGTTTTGGTGCTCGTGGCTTGTTCCTTTTTCTCCTGAAACCTGCTCCTGCATTCAGAGTCTTTATGACCAAAATTATTGCAAATAGAACATTCAACTTCATTTTCAAGAACCGAAAAGTTGTTATAGGTCCTTTTTGTAATCCCTTCATACTTCTTTGTTTTTGAGCTTCCCTAGTCATGATTGTTTTATATGCAACACATTGAGCTGCTTTGTGACCAAAGTTATGGCAAGAAAAGCATTGTCCATTGAAGAAGCTTCTGCGGTTATTGAATCTACCAGCCAACTGATTGTAATTTCTATTTTCATCTATTCTTGAGCCAAACTGAGAAGATTTTACCTGTGGTTGGTTGTAGCTTTTGTTCACCCTTAAGAAGGATTGTCCCTGATAGTTTCTGTTTGTAATTCGTCCCTGCTTTACCTGATTATCTTCATTGTTCTTCTGCTCATTTCTTCTTGCTGCATCAAGATAACTTTTTGAGGTGGATGCTTGAGAGGTTTCTCCATTATAGCCCAAACCTGTCTTGTTTAGAGGAGACCGCTGCACATTGATAATCTCATCCAAAGTTTCAGATCCTTTGACAAACTTAAGATTAATAGCTTTTGTTTTCTCAATTTCTTTTCTGAGACCAACAATTTCACCTTCTAGTTTTTCAAGATGTTTTTCCTTTTCATCAATTTGAAATTGCAAAGTATCAATGATCACACTCTTTTCTTCTATGCATCTCTTGAGTCTAGTAATTTCATTATAGAGATTATCCACATCTACAGCATCCTCATAATCATCATCTTCAAATGCCATTAACAGCTTATATTTATTACCTTGTTCATCTTCATCACTGTTTGATAAGCCATCACTATCTTCATGGGTGTAGTAGCTTTTCTTATTTGCACTTTGTTTCTTGTTCCATCTAGCAGGTTCTTTTCCTTTATCCTTATAAGGACATTTTGCAGCATAATGACCTACTCTTCCACAAGCAAAGCATTTGAAAGGTAGCTTACCTCTGAACCTTCCAGAACCCCTTTGAAGATTTCTGACAAAATTTGATTCTTCTTCCTCTTCTTCTGGAACATGGCTTGCTTCATAGTAATCTTCTTTTCCTGATGCCTTAAAAGCAGCTTCCCTTCTGTCAGATGGACCTCCCTTTCTCATTTCATAAGCAGTTAGAATTCCATGTAGCTGAGACATAGTGAGAACACGGAGATTTTCTTTTTCTTCTATTGCAGATACTTTAGATTCAAACTTGGGGGATAATGATCTTAGAATCTTTTGAACTACTATAGTCTCTTTTATTTCTTCACCCAAATTTTTCATACAATTAACAATCTCATCTACCCGAAGAAAATAATTAGCCACACTTTCATCATTATACATCTTGAGAGTCTCATATTGAATCCTGAGAGTTTGAAGTTTAGCTTGCTTTACCTGTTCATCTCCTTCATAGCTAGTGATCATTTTGTCCCATATCTCTTTTGCTGATTTGAAGTGCATGACCTTCATGAATTCTGTTTGGGATATACTTCCTAATAGAGTACTGACTGCTTTTGCATTTGTTTCATACTGCTTTTTCTCACCTGGATCTGTAGGAGTAGCTGAAGGAAAAACATATCCCGTTTCTACAATGTTCCAAACTTCTGTACCAAGAGATTGAAGATATGCAGTAACTCTTACCTTCCAATAATTGAAATTTGTCCCATCAAAAATCGGTGGCCTGATTGATGCTTCTTTCTCGTAGTTGCTCATGATGAATGATCTACCTTCAAGCGATCAAGCTTCTCTGAAGGACCTGCTCTGATACCAATTGTTGGAAATAATACTGAGAGGGGGGGTGAATCAGTATTATCAGATCAATCAAACTTTTTCAATGCTCAGAAACATATACGCTACTTCAGTTAGGTGAACCAGTGTGTACACGCTACTGTGACTAAATAAAACAACGTATAAGAAGAAAACTCATAATTTAGATAGCTTATTCTTCAGTTAAGTTCATCAGGACATTATTCACCACATTAACAGTAAACAGGTGTAGTATAACAGAACAGATCAAAAAGCCACACACATGAACACCAAGATATAAGGTGGAAACCCAATGTGGGTGAAAACCACCTGCTGCAAGTTGTCTCTATCTTTCTTTAATATGAAACTTCAGTTTACAATCTTTTGTACTGGTGCAGGCTTATACCAGTACGCAGGCTACAACCTGCAGAAGGCTACAACCTTCTCTCGTTCTCCAAACTTCCTTGGAAGGGAGCTCCAACCCCCTTTGCTCTTGTACTAGCCAAGATACTAGTACGTAGGTGCTGACCTACAATCTTCTTTCCTTCAGGTACCACCTTTCATACATTTTCAGACTGGATATTCCTGAAGCACAACATTACAATTTGTAGACCCCAATTCATTCAACTTTTACAACAGATCACTTAAGCATAAAACAACCAATACTCATATTATCAAACTTTGAATCACTGAACCACTGAACCCTGTCAATCACCAGATACCAGAACACAGAGTAGTCTACAGAACTCTGCAATAACAGTCAGATCCAACTGCAAACCCAAAAATCAAGCTTTAAGAGATATACGCTACTTCAATGAGCAAAACCCGCGTATACACGCGCTTTTACCGAAGCCAACCTGCGTACAGATCTAAAAATAAACTTTCTCAATTTGCAGCTGTACCAGACATCAGTTAGACCCAGAACATAACATTGCGACAGTATGCAGATCTAGAAATACGCATAATCAACCATATCATGATAGAGCATTTCAAACCATTAGATCCCGATCTATCCTTAGATCTAGTCTTCCATCAACCGATGTGATCTCTCCTTAGCTCATATCAAGCAACCCAGACCCTGCATATCAGATCTCTTTCTCTCTTAGATATTCAAGCCTTGTCGAAAGATGATTTTGCCTAATGATCTTCTTCTCCTTATATAGCCTTGGGCTTTGCTCAATACCAAGAGCCAAAACCATAGTAACACAATACCATCAACTTCAAAACTAGGGATCGACACGCCCGTCGAGACACAATGGTCCGAAACCATAGGCACAACTTCCAAGGACTAACCACCATGGACCAAAGGTACTTTTCCACATACACGCGCTTTTTCTGAATCCAACTAGCGTGTACACGCGACTTGGGCTTAACTAACCTGCGTATATGAACTTCCTTGGCATGCTGTACTAAGATCTGTCTTCTGATTAAGTTGCCATCACCTGTACCAACCTCTGAGCACCTGTACTAACCTCTGAGTGAGTTGCCATCAAGGACAACACTTGAATCATAATGCCAACATATCTGTCTTCGCCCTTCTGTCAAAATCTTCCTTGATCTTCTTCTGATGTGCTGCAGACTTTTCAACCAGCTGTTCTCTGATTTGATGTACCTCTGCTAAATCAGAGATCCTTTTTGCCATGTCCTCTTCCTCATTCTGCTCTTCTTGCAAGAACTTTGCCACAGGGAGGGTTAACTGAATTTGGAATACAGCCTCAGTTCCATATACCAGCTTGAATGGAGAATTCCCTGTGGATTTCTTGGTGGCCACTCTGTCAGCCCACAATGCATATTTGAGCTTAGAATCCAAATTCTTTTTGTTATCTTCCAACATCATTTTGATTATCCTTATCAGGCTCTTTTTGGAAGATTCTGCTATACCATTTCCTTGAGGGTAGTATGGGGTGGAATGAACTAGCTTAATGCCCATTGAGTCACACATGTCCACCAATTCCTTTGCCCTGAAGGCTGCTACATTGTCTGTGACTAGTTTATGTGGACAACCAAATCTAGTGAAGATGTTCTCAGTCAAAAACCTCATGACCACATGGTGATCAACCTTTCTGGTAGGGATTGCTTCAATCCATTTAGTGAAATAATCAGTGGCAACTAAGATCCATCTTTGCTGGCCACTGGAATGTGGATTGATTTCTCCAATGAAATCCAAGCCCTACCACTGGAAAGGGCCACTAGCATGTATAGGTTTTAAGGGCAAGGACTTCAATTGCTGCATCCCTTCAAATCTTTGGCACCTATCACAGGATTTAACAAATAAGAAGACATCAGAAAATAAGGTGGACCAATAGTATCTAGCTTTGAGAATCTTGTGGGTTGTAGTTTTCCAATAATGATGCCCTCCACACATGCTGGAATGAAACTGCTACATGACTTCAATGGATTGTTGTTTTTCCGGACACCTTAGCAGAATTCCAGAGGGATCCCTCTAGTAAAGCAGATTTTCATGAATGCGATATTTGGCTACCTTGAGCTTAATAGTTCTAGCTTGGCTTGAACTAAGGCCTGGAGGAATTTCTAGCTTCAGCAAAAATTGAGCTATTGCAGAGTACCAATCACAAGAAGCTAAATTTTCTACCAATGGCTGGTTTTTCCCTGGTTCAACTCTTTCTTATTTTGTCTGACCATTCTCTAAAATCGTGCTCATGAGATTTATGTCCAGCATTCTGCAATTTTCTTCTGCCATCAGTCTGGCAAGGCCCTGACCTCTCACAAGCTTAGTTGGCATTAGTTCTATGTTAAAGTCAATAAGCTTTGCAATCCATTTAGCTCTTCTCCCATCAGCATTGGGCTGTGATAGAACATCTTTTATTGAAGCAGAGGGTACATATGCAATTATCTTGGAATGCAGAATGTAAATTCTGAAAGCTTTCAAAGATTTGATAAGAGCATATGCCTATTTTTCCATGATACCATACTTCAACTCATCATCCCTTAATGTTTTGCTGAAAATGCCACTGGATTCTCTGAGCCTTCCTCATCTGCTTGCAATAATACTGCTGCAAGGGTGTCGTCAGAGGCAAACGAAAATATACGGAACTCCTTGCTGTAATCTAGGCTGACTAGAGTTGGAGCCTCCATGATAGCTTTCTTAATGGATTCAAAGGATCTCCTTGTTGCATCAGTCCACTTGACTTCTGACCCCTTTCTCAACATGGAGGTAATATGCTTTACAAGTTCTGCCAAATTTGGGATAAACCTCCTTACAAAATTTATCTTGCCCATAAAGGACTAGATATCTTTCTTTGATCTTGGGACAGACAAGGTCTGTATTGCTCTTACTCTTTCTGGGTCAATTCGGACACCTGTGGCAGAAACAACATGTCCTAACAACTTTCCTTCTTCTAAAGCAAACTGTGACTTTTTAGGATTGACTGAAATCGCAAACCTTCTGCACTTCAGGAACTTCCTTTTCAAATGCTGCAAATGGTCATGATGGCTACTGGATTATACTGTTATATTGTCTAGGTAGATAAGAACAAAATTATCCTTCTCTCCCGCAAATGCTATATCCATAGCTCTCTGAAAGGTGGCCCCAGCACTCATCAACCCAAAAGGCATCTTGGAATACATAAAAGTGCCCCAATGAGTGGTGAATGCAGTATTTTCTTGGTCATCTGGATGTACATCAACCTGATTATACCCTGATAATCCATCCAAGAAAGACATTACTTTGGCCCCTAAGACCTTTTGCAGCAAATGCTCCATCTTGGGTAGAGGATAATTGTCTTTCTTAGAACATTTGTTTAAGTTTCTGAAATCAATGCAGAGCCTGATTTCTCCACTTTTCTTCCTCACCACTACCAAATTGGCTACCCATTTTGAATATCTGAGAGGGACTATGACTTTGGCAGCTAGTAACTTCTTGATTTCTTTTTCAATTAGAGGAAGGAGCAAAGGATTTATTGGTCTCAGCTTCTACTTGAAAGGGATGGTGTCTTTCTCTAAAGGAATTTTACGCTAGATGATCTTTTTGTCGTATGTTTTCAGGTCACTATATTCCCAGGCAAAAACATCAGCAAATTGCTTCATCAAATTGCAGTATTCAGCACTTTGGGTAGCAGATAGATGGGTGGACAAATTTATGTATCTTGGATGATCCGGACTCCCTATGTTATGCTTACAGACCATATATTGGTCTTATTTTTGGGTAGTCTTATAAGACATTCATTTTGGTCAAACAACTTTTCTAATGGATCCAGATCCTTAGGTATATGATTGCTGGGTAGTTGGACAATGCTACCTTTACCAATTCTATTTCTAAGTTGGGATTGGGGATTTTCTTCCAAGGCTTCATTCTCTTGGTCAATTTTCATTTCCGAAAATTCATCAGTGACTTGTAGAAACCTATTCACTCCATCATCATCTTCAAAAACTTTCCAATGTTGGACATTATCAGGCAAGGATGGTCTGTATTTCATCTGAACTTCATAAACTAGTATGGGGGGCATGGGAGGAATAAACATACTAGCAGGCACAACAAGGGAATCGGCAAGCTGATTTTTTACTCTAGGGATATATGAGATACAAAAATTATCAAAAGAATCTTTGAGTCTCCATACATCACCTCTGTATGCTTTCGGCCTTGGGTGCTTTGCTTGAAATGTTTTGTTCACTTGCTGAATGATAAGATCAGCGTCTCTGAACGCCTTTATGTTCCTGATTCCTCTGTCCTTAACTACATTAAAGCCCAATATTAGAGCCTCATACTCTGCTATATTGTTGGTAACTAGGAAAGCCAACTTAAATGACAAATGTGTGCTTTCTTGTTCTAGAGATATTAGAACCACCCTTGCTCTTGCAGTCTCCCTCAAACATGCTCCATCAAAGAACATCTCCCAAACTAGACTTCCTTGCTCTCCCTCGACCTAGACTACTGGTTTCTTGATCTACATTGAGGCTTTCTAGGATTCTTCAATTTGGAGAATACAAGCTCCAAAATTAGTGTCCATAGCATATATGGGATGATTAGAAGGGTTCTTCTCATCACTAATGATGTAGGCCAGCTGTGCTTCTCTATACAATCTCCTGCTTTCCCCTCCAAAGACTGGGACAGTGGCATAAGATAAATCATTCTGTAGTGTCCCACCTAGTCTCTTAATCCACCCTCTAGACAGCAACATGCCAAACTTGGGAGGGACATTTGCTACCACAATATTCATAATCATGCTCTTCATGGGCAACTGAGTTAGGGTAATGGCTAGGTCTTTGATTAATCCTAGGCATTTTACCTTTCTTGAATCAAATGAGAATAAGTCATGATATGGTCTAGTGATATCAAGGCCTAACTCTTCCATGACAGCTTTAGGCATCAAATTGTGGCTAGCCCTTTTGTCTAGTAGGCAATTGTGGAGGATTTTGTCATGAATGGTCAAGGAGACATAAAATGATGGAGAATTATCATCAGCAGGTTCAATCATTGGGCTAAGCACAACTGCAGGCTTATCATCTTGCAAATTGACGTAGTCGGTGGTGTTTTGTGAGGCTTTCAGCTCAAGAGCATCAAGGATAGGCTTTCTAAAAACTTCACTCTTTACAAGCTCTATCAGAGGCACAAATATCTTTAACTTCTGGGGTTCTGATTCAAAACTGAAAGGGGAAGGAGACTTATCAGGACCTCTTACCGCTTGAGCTGGTGCTTTGAGGATGACTGGATCAGCTGCTAGCTTCTTCTGTCTGATATTATGTTGCTCTGTTTGGACAACAGCTCTTTGGGTAGGGTTCTCCTTGACATTGTTTGCTTTTGACCTCAGATTATATCTTTGCTTTTCAGTAGTCTACAGAACAGCCTCTCTGTCCCACTCTTGGCTGGTTTGGTCTTAGAGTAATGATTCTTCATAGGCAGCCAGTGTCAAGAAAGCAGTGCTGCCCTTATCTTCCATGCAATGAATTTCATCCTCTTCTTCAGACTGCTCCTCTTCCATGACTACATTCTGGAAGGGAGCCTTGACCTTTTGTTCTTCATTTGTCTCTTTACCCCTCTGGATGAGCTGCAACTGATCATTTGTTCTCTGGAATGGGTTTGGATTTTTGGAGAAAATGTATTTGGAAGCCTCGCTTTTCCAAAGCTCTGCCCAACCTTTACCTTAGATATCTCGGTAGCCAATGACTCTATCATTTTAGTCATCTTATCTAATTTGGGTTCTGGAGATGAAGAAGAGGAAGAAGAAGCCTCACCTCTCTACCTCCTTCTATCAGCATGACATTTAAACTTTTCTGCAGCCATGATATTCGATTCCGCCTCTAATGCTGCATCCTGTATTTCATCTAGAGTGGCACATCTTCTTTCTCTCAAAATCAGGCACAAATCAGAGTTAAAAGCATTAGCATAAGTGAGTTTGGCAGAGGTGGGGGTAGGCTTTACTTCAGCTGGTATCATACTATACATACAGTTAAATCTTTTATTAAAATCAGGAAATGATTCCCCATTCTCCCTCTTCAGGTTACCAAACTCAGTATGATAATAGAGCAGGTCTTTCTTATCCCCCCATTGCTTTAGGAATGCATCATCCAATGCTTCAATGTCTGCTATGGACCTATGGGGAAATTCTCTGAACCACTTCCTAGCCTCACCATCAAGGCTCTGGAAAAACACTCTCATCCACACATTATCTTCACTGATATCTAGGTTATCAGCATAACTATAAAAAGACTCAAGGTGTTCTTCAGCTGTTACTCCCTCTGTACTAGTGAACTTGGGAGTATATTTCTAATATTCTCCTGCAGGCAGGGCATTCAAAGGAATAGGCAAGACCAGGGTTCCATACCTAGCGGCTATGATTCCTTCCATCTTTGTGGGAGTTTGCTGACCTGCCATGACTGGGATAGGTGGAAGGATACTGGCAGGCTAAATGGCAGGAGGCGATGAAATATATGACATACACAAAGGAATATGATGGACTGTATGGGAGGCTTTCTTTGGACTGAGATCCAAAGGGGAAGTGGATGAACAAGGAGCTTTATGAATCTATGAAGGTATTTCTTCACTAATAATGCTAGGCTCTAAATCTTCAAACCGTATCTTCTCAGCTATAATCTTCTCTTGTAGAGATACATAATATTTCTTAGGCTTACCTAATCCTGATGCTCCTTTTTGTGATGTTTTCCTTTGCTTAACAGTCTTCTCAGGGTCAGGCACTGGGTCAGCTGGTGATTTCTGAGGATTTCTCCAGGTATGCCTCACAAACTGAGCCAGAACTGTAATGTGGAGTCGCCAAAGATTGGTCCTCCAGTAGAGTTTCCAGATAGATGATTACAACCTAAAATGTATCCAAACTTTGTCTATCATCAAAGCTGGAACTGTGTCGTTCTCCCAGGGAAGTTGAGCTTCAATCTCCTCTCCCCAGAAATGGCGCCAATTAATGTTATCACCCCAAGAAACTCTCCGAGGTTGTAGCTCGAAGATGCTCAGGAACATTACAAATTCAACTTATTGTTGCAAATGGATGAATGGAAGAGATGATGCTTGTTCAAGCCAGATAACCACTTCTACTATGCTTAACTCCAGACATGCGTGAACACCCCCATAATACAAGGCTTTAAACCGCCAATTACTCAGAGTTCAGAGATTGGGTGAATATGGAGAATACTGACCACACCAGTAGATATATAAGACCTTATGATGGCCGGCTGCAACTAGTAAAGAGGTCTGCATATCTAATTCTATAATGTACAAACACGATGATAGCTCTCTATCACTAAGTGAAAAGAAACCCGAATAACACATTCACTGATACATGCAAGATTTGAACACAGAGGTAGGATGACAGCTCCTCTAATGCTAAACATCAAGAATTTAGGAAAACTGCATATCAGGCACAACCTAGAATAGTATAGAAATGGAAAGTGAGTAATTAATCAGCAAAAGAAGTCTGTATTAGCTGAAAATGAAGATGAGACGCTACAAGTATCAAAGTAGTCACAATCTCCAGAAGTTGAACCTTCTATCAAATCAACAACCATCAACCCTGATTACATCTTGTTTCTGGGTATATATAGAGTTTCATTACAAAGGCACTCGGCCATTCTATGTATGGAGGGGTCATAATTGACCACCAACTACTTTAACTACCTGATGGAGTCTAAGTGTGATTGCTTGCTGTAGTGGATAAATTTGATCTTCTCGGGTGCTCTGTTGTCCTCTCAGGTGGCTGGAGTACCGTATGGGATGAAGTCCCATAATTGTTAAATGCATTTGTCTGTTCGTGCTCTGTCCTTTTCCTTCTTGGCCATACTGCCTGTTGAATGCGGTTGTTGAGGAGGAAATGCGCCTGGTACTGAACACTAGTCACCTTCGTCCTTCGGGTGCACGGAGCGGGCGGGGACGTGGACTGCATGGTGAACAGATAGGTTGGATGTAGGATGAGGATCAGCCGTCGGATTGAGTGGATGGATGGCAGATATGGCTTGGCGGGGACCATCGGGAAAAGCGGGGTGGAATGAACGTGGGCCATTGGATCTCGGGCAGACAGATCCAATGGCTATCGGACAGAGGAGTCACGTAGGAGTTAACGGGTGGGAACATGGGACCAGGCGGTGAGCGGTATTGATCGCACCGCTTTTGGAAGATGGGCAGCAAAAGGATGATGGGGGGCGATCTCAATCAGAGTGTGACGAGTTGCGGCAGGGGAGGAATGAAACCACTTTTCATCGCATGTTATCGTGCTATCACTTTGCGGGCATGGGGAAAGCGATTTTCGTTCGATCGCGACGGAGATGATCGGATGGTGGAGGTTTGATCACATAGATCTTTGCGACAGGAGCCGTTAGATCGTGGTGACGGAGATCAACAGCTGCAGTTACGGCGGCGAGAGTTTGTGAAGGCGCGCAGTCATATGGGCACGGGTTTATGAGGGTATGGGTTTAAGCGCTCAGGGCTTAAAGACAATGGATTTTATATGATTTTTAACAAAAAGCACAAGAAATGGAGATGAAGGGAGGGTGAGAGAGGTAAAGGGGAAGGTGAGGATGGCCATTATAGGCCTTTTTTGAGCACGACCAAGGGCCAAGTTGGCCTCCAGCTTTAGAAAATCCTGATTATATAGTAGGGCTAACACATACATCTTCATCCATGCATCTAAAAGCTTCTCCTTTGAGACAAATGGCTTATCGATCACCATGCGATCTTCTGACCTAAATCCGATGGCCAGGGTTGAAGGGAATGGTTTGATAACTGCTTTTCGCACCTAGAGACAGTGGAATGCCTCATTCGGCCATCGACTTATGGGATCTGGTGGCTCTACAACTCTCATGGTCATCGATACATTCATTGGGCACATCTCGAGAGCATTTTCTTTCCCATTAACTGAGAGGAGTCAAAATAAAAACTGGAATGAAATGTTACAAAGTTAGACGGGCAGGGGGTACTGTGGAGCAAGAATTGGACTAGAAATGAGAACAAGACTTCGCACATGTAACCAACAAAAGAAAAATACAAGGTAAATCAAATAAGACTCTTATAACATTTAATTACCTACATTATTTGATACTCAGGGTAGGGTTTGTATAGATTACCCAATACCTGGAAGTTCTGTGACAATACTTGTTCGCCAGAAGAACCCTAGCAATAAAAAAGGAAACTGTTAGAAAACACATAATCCAATAAATGTAGAGGAAGAAATCAAACCCTGCAACCCATTTTACCTCAGCAGGACACAAATCATTGGAAAACGTTTGGAAACTAGTCAAAACCCCTGCTTGCAGAACTCGAGCATAAGGTAGAAACAGTTAAGGTAGTTTCATAGCAAGTATATACCATGCCTATTAATTAACTGCGAGATAGTTCGTGAGGTCATATCATCCATCAAGTCAGAGAAACAGTTATGAAATCATCCGATGGCTAAGAATGCTTTAATCATCTAACAACAGATATCACGATGAAGAATGGTGCAAGGTGGCATTTAGGGATGTCTTTTTCAGAGGAAATGCCTTACGACGTAATTATTTTAGTTTATAATGATAATAATGTTACATCTAACTTGGTTTTGATTAGTGTTGTTTATTTGAGGGAACATGTTCTAGCTTAAGATCCATAATAATTTATGGATATTGAATAATAATAAAATATGAAAATAAAATAATCTTACTTTAAAAAAATTAAAATCTTGTAAATTTCAAATAGTTAATTATGAAAAGTATAATATTAGAAATTAGACAATAATTTTAAATTTTATTTTTTATAATCTAAAATCACTAAATCTTTATTTCAAATGAGAAATAATTCATGTGCAAACTCCACATTGAATATAGACAAAATCATACATTACCCATATACTATGCGCTAAAATTTCCTTCTGGACACAAAAAGAAAAAACGAAAGAAAGAAAAAGTAGAATCCACGTCATCGTCAACTTGTGACCTTTAAGTTATAGTTGACTCTTTTTGTTTTTTGTAATTTTCGTGCATTAATTTCTATTAATTTTCAAAAAAATGTTATATTGATATATCCTTCAAGCACATTTTTTTATGGAGAATGACCAGTAATATCTAGGAACAACACAAAAACCCACCCCACCAAACTATTTTGACTGAAGATTTCAAAAGGAGTAAAGTATGTGGGTACTCTTGATAACAAAAAGAGATAATACTTGAAGTTGTGGCTTTTCCTAAAAAAACTAGTTGTACAGACTGCCATAACCGAGTTAACAAACACACATAATTAACATACTTTAACAAGACAGTAGTATCTATATAGAAAACTACAACTGACTGCCAACAAAGAAAATTAAGAGCATATTCAATGGTGTTCTTATTTGTCCAAGATGATAACCAGGGAATGTGGAGAGGAGTTTCATTGTCCACATTGAAGGGTGGTATGTTGATGAAAAATTCCTCATTCTGATGATAATTGGAGTCTATATTTGAGTTAGAAACCACGAAGCACTCCACTCTATTCAGTCTAACCACTATATCATCTAGATCATACATGATGTCCCTTAGTATTCTCTTCAACTCTTCCTGACCAACAAAGAGTTTGTAGTTGTCAACCTGTTTGTCTCAAATCACCATAGTGAGTTCAGTGTCTCCTTTTGACAGTGTGTTGATATTGAGTGGAGAAAATACTATCTTCTCTTCCTCAGCTTTCTTAGATTTGGACTCCACTTGAGATTACTGCTACCAATTTTCAAGTCAAAATGATAAATTTGGTCCCCGAACTCCTTTGCTTCTAGTGTTGAAAATGACAACAAGAAAATCATGATTTAATTTTCCCTTGAATTAACTTAGGAGAAAATTGTAATTATACATCACAAGACAACAAGAATGAGTTAACTAAGCTAATTTAACTTAGTTGGCTGAGTTAATTTGATTTTAGGGCCTAACTTGAGTCATGTAGAGTGGTTCCTAAATTTTAGAAGCCTAGGTTGATCTTAATTTGAGTTGTTGTTGGGTCCCTATAATACTAGTGATTACCCCATTACTATTGTAGTTATACCCCTTATTTATATTGTTGTGCCCCTATTACCCCCATATTGTTATTTATGTGCCCCATAGAATCCCTCTATTGTTATTTTTGTGGCTTTATATTATTATTGTTAGGTCAGCTGGATTATATTGTGACTCCTTAGACTCCTATATATAGAAAGGAGGTTTTGTCATTTGTATCATCCAAGAATTGTTCATTTATGTAATGTAAAGGAGGTTTCCCCCTCGAAGAGGCTGAATTCTAAGGCGTTGATCTATCTTTTCTATCTTTTCTTGAGCTGGTTTCATAACATTTGGTATCAGAGCTTTGGATTCTAGGGTTTCGCTGCTCCAAACAGGTCATCGTGGCATTTTTGCTGTACCTTTTTTTCTGTGATGTTTCAGAAGTCGCAAAGAAAACCCATTTGAGAAGAAATTGCATTGAACCTTGGGTCCGAATGTTAGAGCTTTTCGCTCAATATTTGCAGAGATATGATCTGAGGAAGTTGGTCTTTTTGCAGACTCCTGAATTACATCCAAAACAGGTGACCTGGGGAAAATCATCATAACTTTCTCTCTGGGAATCGGATTGAAATTTCATAAGAAATTAAAGAAAGAGGACGGACTGTAGTTTCTTTTTTATATTTTTCAGAACCAAAGATCGAAAATTGTACACGTGGCACTTCATACAAGTTTGCTCCTCTGGAAAGGTCTATAATCAGGTCATCTTGGGAGATTGTGCATAACTCTTTCTTGGAGAATCAAATTTGGATCAGACTAGTGGCATTGGAAAGAGGACACAAAGAGCTACTACAGATCACAAATTCAGAACTAGATGATTGGAAAGTACAGAGATACATCAGAGGCAATATCAAGCTCCTACGAAGTGAAAAAAGGTGTGTAGATTTTTTTAAATTTTTGCTTAAGCTTGGTTTGAAAATTTATTTTGAAGGAATTCAAAGGCCATAGTAGAGCATTATTATCAGTAACTGATGCCCCAAGGAAAGAAAATGAAAACGCCTAGTAAGGAACCTGAAATCTCTAGCATGACTCATGAAGAAGAGGAAGGAATGCTACATGATATATCAAAATTACAAGAACAAGTGCAACAAAGGTCACACTCACAAAAGTTAACAGATGCTAAGATAAATGACGTGGAAGCTAAGATGAATGGCATGGAAGCTAAGATGGACAATTTGAAGATAGATTTGAACATAAATTTGAAGACAGGCATGGCAGATTTGAAGACAGATTTGACAAATTTTCTACAAGAAATACTTACTAATGGCGAAAAGGTAGTAAAGGAAACTCATGATGAGAACAAAATAAATGTTAATCATGATTCCATAGACGCTAATGTTGGATCGAAGAATAACCATATTCCAAAAATTGATATGAGGAAGTTTGATGGCAAGGATCCTGCCACATGGATATTACAGATGGAGCAATTCTTCGATCTCAATAATGTGCAAAATGCACAAAAGGTACGCATGGAAACTATATATTTGGAACCAAATCAGTTTGTATGGTATTATTGCCTTTGTTCTCGTAAAAAACTTATCACTTGGGCAATTTTTACGGAATAATTGATAGCACATTATGAGGATACAAAAAGCAACACTTTTTTTAGCCAATTGATAAGTCTCAAAAAAAGGGTTCAATAATGGAGCACATTGAGGAGTTCCAAAAATTGAACATAAGGGTAAAAGATATTCCAGAGGAGCATAGGATCATTAAAGGATAATATCCAACATGATGTTCGCCTTTGGTAACCTGATTCATTAGAGAAGGCATTCAGGTTAGCAAGAAAAATGGAAAGCAAAATTATGGCAACTAGGAAGCATACCACTCACAACTATAAAGATGGAAGTGTTGTTGCCCCTAGTCTTCCACAACCTACAAGGTTGACACCACAAAAATTGGAAGAAAAAAGAGCAAAAGGGTTTTGTTACAGTTGTGATAGCAAATACACAAAAGGTCATAAGTGTGCTGAGAAGAAATTATTCTACATAGATTGTGAAGAGGAAGAAGAAAAGGAGCAAGAAAGGTCAAAAGAAGAGGATATACTCCAGGAACAAAGCCTAGATGAAGAACAAATAAATCCGACAATATATTGTAATGCATTGGTGGGAATTACCACTCCTCAAACCATCAAGATAGAAGGACAAATCAAGAAGAAAAAGGTAATAGTGTTGATTGATTCAAGAAGCACCCACAATTTTATTCATTGTAGGGTAGCAAAAGAATTGAATTGCTTCCTATATCCAGCACCAGAGTGTCAAGTGATGATTGCAAATCGAGGAACAATAAATTGCTCTGGAAAGTGCCATAATATCAAGCTATCCATGGGAGAATATGTATTGACTAGCCCAATGCTTTCCATTCCAATGGGAGGTGCTGATGTTGTACTAGGAGTCCAATGGCTACAATCCTTGGGTACAATAGCTTTTAATTTTCAAGAATTTTTCATCAAATTTTCTACCGAAGGAAAGGAAGTTGAATTAAGGGGTATTGCAGGGAAACCAGGAAAGATAATCAGCTCTAATGGCATGACAAAGCTTCTAAAAAAAGAGCAAAGAGGTGTAATTGCACAATTATGTTCGCTAGATGTTTCCACATTGGAATCATCTATTTCTCCAGATCTCCAAAAAGTCCTGGACAATCATTCCAAGGTATTTGAGACTCCCAAAGGTCTCCCACCTATGCATGATCATGATCATGCTATTCATTTGATTCCAGGAAGTGTTCCTCCAAACATCAGGTCGTACAGATATCCATATGTCCAAAAAAGTGAAATTGAACGTATGGTTGCAGAAATGCTAGAGGCTGGTATAATTCAACTGAGTCAAAGTTCTTTCTCAGCTCTAGTAGTATTGGTGCACAAGAAGGATGGATCATGGTGCATGTGTCTGGATTATAGGGAGCTCAACAAGCTCACTATTAAAGATAAGTTCCCCATTCCTGTCATTGATGAATTACTGGATGAATTGCATGGATCAATTTACTTCACCAAGTTGGATCTTTGTTCGGGATATCATCAAATCAGAATGAAGATTGAAGACATTCCAAAAACGGCATTTAAAACTCATGAGGGTCATTATGAATTTTTGGTCATGCCTTTTGGCCTTACCAATGCACCTTCAACATTTCAAGGTTTGATGAATTCAATTTTCAAACCATTCCTTAGAAAATTTGTGTTAGTATTTTTTGATGATATACTAATCTACAAGTCTTGGAAGGATCATGTTGAACATGTTGACAGGGTGCTACAACTATTGGAGGAAAAACAATTATATGCAAAAAGATCCAAATGTTTCTTTGGAGTCCAGGAGGTGGAATATTTGGGTTGACAGGGTATTATCGCATAAAGCATCTACGAGGACTTCTTGGGTTGACAGGGTATTATAGCAAGTTTGTTAAGAATTATGGGAGAATAGCAGCACCTCTAACAACATTATTGAAGAAATATTCATTTTCATGGACTCTGGAAGCAACAAAGGCTTTTGAACATCTTAAAGAGGCAATGTGCCAAGCACCGGTCTTAGCTACATCGGACTTCACAAAAACCTTTATTGTGGAATGTGATGCTTCAGGAAATGGAATTGGTGTTGTTCTAATGCAAGATGAAAGACCCATTGCTTTTGAAAGTCGTCCAATCAAGGGAAAGTTTTTAAGCAAAGCTATTTATGAGAAGGAAATATTGGCAATACTCCATGCACTTAAGAAATGGCGACGCTACCTAATGGGAAGACACTTCAAGGTAAAAACAGATTATGATAGCTTTAAATACTTTTTAGAACAAAGATTATCCTCTGAGGAGCAACAAAAGTGGGTCACAAAGATGTTGGGTTATGACTTTGAAATCATCTACAAAAAAGGGAAGCAAAATGTGGTGGCAGATGCACTCTCAAGAAAGGATGAGGATGTGGAAGCATTGTTGTGTGCCATTTCTATTATCCAACCAGATTGGATAAACGAAGCAAGGGAGGAATGGAAGAATGACGAAGAAGTGTGGGCACTTATTTGAAAGCTACAACAAGATTCCAGTACTTCTGATACATTTAGCTGGCAAAATGATTCGTTATGGTACAAAGATCGCTTATACCTCTCTAAGAATTCCCAGCTAAAACAAAAGATTCTTATGGAATTGCACACTTCTCCCTTAGGAGGGCACTCAGTATTTTTAAAAACTTACCACAGGGTTAAGAAGGAATTTTTTTGGGATGGCCTTAAATCAGATATTCAAAAGTTTGTGGAAGAATGTTTGGTTTGCCAACAAAATAAAGTTGAAACAATTAAGACACCGAGTCTATTACAACCTTTATCCATTCCAAGCCAATGTTGGGAGGAGATTTCAATGGATTTTATCACAGGTTTACCCAAGTCTAAGGGAAAGAGTGTCATCATGGTGGTAGTTGATAGACTTACCAAGTATGCACACTTTTGTGCATTATCACATCCATTTAAAGCCAGTACAGTTTCTACTGCATTTATGGAAACAGTTCAAAAGCTACATAGAAACCCAAGGATTATTGTAAGTGACAGAGATCCCATTTTCACTGGAAATTTTTGGACAAAATTATTTTCTTGTCTTGGTACTCAGTTCGCTCATAGCTCATCTTATCATCCTCGATCTGATGGGAAAACTGAGATAGTAAACAAATGTTTGGAAGGATATCTTCGCTACTTTGTATCTGATAAACAGACACAATGGGTCAAATGGTTGCCTCTGGCTGAATGGTTGTATAACACTTCCTTCCATACAACAACAAAAATGACCCCATTTATGGCACTTTATGGGTATCAACCACCATCCATCACATCATATTTAAGAGAAAATTATAAGGTTCAGGCAGTGGAACATCACATCGAACATCAACAACAAGTCCTCCAACTCTTAAAGGATAACCTCGTGTTGGCAAAAAATAGAATGAAACAACAGGCAAATCAACATCGCAGTGAAAGAAGTTTTGATGTAGGTGATTGGGTATTCCTACGGCTAC
The DNA here is from genome assembly GCA_031772625.1 of Pinus tabuliformis. Taxonomy (NCBI): domain Eukaryota; kingdom Viridiplantae; phylum Streptophyta; class Pinopsida; order Pinales; family Pinaceae; genus Pinus; species Pinus tabuliformis. The sequence continues at coordinate 567,464,086 of CM062816.1, forward strand.
AACCATATAAACAAATGTCCCTAAAGCAAGCTAAGAAGGATAATAAATTATCACCAAAGTGTTTTGGTCCATACAAGGTGTTGCAAAAGATTGGTACTATGGCATACAAATTGGAGCTTCCTACAGCTTCTCGATTGCACCCAGTTTTCCATGTTTCATGTTTAAAGAAGGTTATAGGCGACAAGCTCCCAACTCAAACAATATTGCCAGACTTGACGAGGAAGGAAAAATTATATTGGAACCGGAAGCAATCACAGAAACAAGAACTCGATAGCTACAAAATCGATCAATTTCAGAGTATCTTATCAAGTGGAAGAACTTATCCGCTGAAGATTCCACATGGGAGGATGAGAATTTTATGCAGAAGTATCCAGAACTACTCAAGCATTGAGGACAACACTTTTTTGAAGGAGAGGGGCATGTTGGGTCCCTATAATACTAGTGATTACCCCATTAATATTGTAGTTATACCCCTTATTTATATTGTTGTGCCCCTATTACCCCCATATTGTTATTTCTGTGCCCCATAGAATCCCTCTATTGTTATTTTTGTGGCTTTATATTATTATTGTTAGGTCAGGTGGATTATATTGTGACTCCTTAGACTCCTATATATAGAAAGGAGGTTTTGTCATTTGTATCATCCAAGAATTGTTCGTTTATGTAATGTAAAGGAGCTTGCCCCCCGAAGAGGCTGAATTCTAAGGCGTTGATCTATCTTTTCTATCTTTTCTTGAGATGGTTTCATAAAATTTGTAATAATTTGATTCAGTTAAACTGAGTTAAAGTCAGTTAAACTAGTTCCAACTATTGGAGGAACTAGTAGGAGGTCTAGCAGGAGGCTGCAACTTCAGTGTTCAACCAGTTAACTAATAAATCAACCATATTTAACTCATGCATGTATGAAATTCAAGTTACCCAGTTAAGATTGGAGTTCAAGGGAAATGTACTATCAATGGTATGATTTTTCGAGTTGTACAGGTGGTGCATGAGTGAGAGAAGGGCCTACCAGGATTGCGTAATTCTAATTGGGAATTTCCCTAATTAATAGGGGGCTAATTACCAAGGAAACAATGCAAGGAAATATGAGCTTGGAAGACAATAAGATTGGCAAAGTATTGGCAAAGTCAGCTTGTGAGGAAGCGAGATAGATTATACTTGTGCAGTGATTGTTGAGGCCTGAACAAGAATTATATTTCTTCTCTATTTTCTGACTCGTGCAATACAGATAGGAAGGGGTTTTAAGTAGTTTCTTTCCCCTTAAACACGTATTTGAGAATGTGTGATTAAATCTTGTCTCATGTTTATGTTGTGATTTCTCGATCGATTAATTGTTTCTGCTAATGAGTAGAGTAGATTCAAGTATTTTGTTTTAGTAAATTACATAAGAAGTTTGGATCTACAAAGAATTTCTACATGGTATCAGAGAAGGAATACCAATAGAAGAGGATAATTCAAAGTTTGTTCATGAGGTTCAAATTATAAGATCAATGTTGCAATTTTTCTCCAGGACTAAGAAGATGACTTCCACCAGACTTAGGTTTGAGTATACTCTGGAAGTAACCACAAATTTTGGGGAATGGAAGATCCACATGGAGGTGGTATTAGATGATAAAATGCTACTAAATTACATCAAGATAGATGTAGTTAAATCCCAAGAAGTTGATGCCTAGGATCTTGCTCAGGGAACGAAGGATGTGGCTAAAGTGAAGGGGATCATATTGGAGGGAGTTCGAGATCATATTGTCTCGAATCTCCATGGGAAATAAAATCCATTAATAATGTGGAAAACTTTGAACGACCTTTTTGAGAAAAACAATGACCACAAGAAATTGACATTGAAGGAAAAGCTTTGTAGCATCAAAATGTTGAAGGTTGAATCAATTTCGCAATATCTGACTAAATAAACACAATGTCATGATGAACTTGGTGGGGTCGGTATTACTATTCCATAAGATGATATGGTGGCTCTAGCTTTGTTGGGTCTTCTTAAGAGTTGGCACAGTTATCAGGATTTCGTGAATGGTAGAGACAAACTACCAAGTTGGGAGCAGTTTTGGTCCAATCTCGTGTAGGAAGAGATCATGAGAAGCAACAGAGATAGAACTTCATACAAGTTGAGGATGAGGAGATTTGTTCCTTGGTTGGAAAGGAAAAGAAAGGGAAAGGGAATAAATCCCCATCCAAAGGAGATTTTGGTCATGCGGGCATGAAGAAAGACTTGTTGAAGATTAAAAGTTTTCACTTTCATGAGTTGGGCGACTATGCCATGAAGTGTCTGCACAAGAAGGTCAGCAAGAAGCCCTAAGGAGGAGCAGTAGGTGACGCTCTAGCTTCACAATTTGAGTTGGATTTCACACTCATTGCATGGATGGTGACATCAATGATGGGTAGTGTGTGGTATCTGGATAGTGGAGCCTCATTCCATATGACAGGGAACAAAAAAGAATTTAGTGACTTGGAGGAGAAGGACCTCAAAATGCACATCAAGATGGGAGATGATGGAAGTTATAACGTGATCGGTATTGGTACAATTAGTTTTAAGAGGGAGTCTAGTTCTCCTCTCACATTAAAAGATGTCATGTATGTTCTGGGTCTAAAGAAGAATTTAGTTCTATATGCTATGTTGGAAGACCATGGATATGATGTGATATTTATAAAAGAAAATGCTTTCCTTAGACATATCACCATGAGACAAGTGAAGTGGATCATGGTTTGGGTGAAAAACCTCTACAAATTGTATGTAGAAGACTATAATGCTTTGAGAATGAAAGCAAAGAAGGTGCAGATTTGAGACATCGTTGAATTATGGCAAAGGTGTAGAGCATTGGAAAGGTATGTTTTAACGAATAACTTAGTGGTGTTTCAAGCAATAGTTGTAACATTTTCTTTGTTATAAAATAAGGAGAATGTAATGAGAATGAGCATGAATGACCCAATCACTAATAGTTATCTTCTCTATGCAGGAAAAGACAAAAGTAGGAAGGCGCGGTGCAAAACGAGAGTTCCATGAGGAGATAATGGTTGTCCCTCCAAAACCAAATAAAATCCAGACCAGGGCGAGTGAATCAAGGCAGATCAATCCGGGACGAGATGAAGGACTGTCAGTTCGGAAGGCTAGGCAGAGAAAAGAGAGGAGTTAATAGTTTAACAGATCCCTCAGGATCTTTGATCCTGAGGGATCGTTACTTTCAATTATTTTGTTGTTTAGTTAACTCCGCCATTACTTGTATAAAAAGGGGCAGCATTGAAGACTTCAGAGACTTTTGATTATCTTGTATCTTTACTTTCTGTTTACAGACTTCACAGTTGGTTAAACTCAGACTATCGAGTCTCTTTGAGACTCAGTTTTGCTGTACTATCATCGATGCGTTAATATAATATATTTGGTGTTACTTTCTCCCTGTATCTGAAGTAAGTTACGGCGGTGTGCCATTGGGAGCTAAGGGCCCGGCTCCAATGGACACTGGCTGATTGTATCATTACAGTTTGGCTTTGTGTGGTTTGTTTATTGTTCTTAATAATCTGATATACTTACATGCTGTTCCATACTCATTCATCAGTAGTTTTCCTTTTGTAAATCTTTGTAACAAGTTTACATCATATTTCCAGAATTGATCACATAACATTGTTCTGAGTTGTTCACTTCTGTTACAGAATTTATAAGTGGAATGTTTTAGCTACATATGGTTGGAGTAACGATCATAAGAAGATGGAATTAACGTTGTGTGTGGACTACTGGTGATCATTTCAGATTATGTGTACATATGATTGACATTTCCTGTTTATGGTGGTTTGCTGTTCCATTTGATTAAGCTGTCTACTTGTACAAAAGATTGCTCTTTCTTTGTATGTAAGTTGATGCCAAGAATTGGGAGTGTTGAACTCGCGAGATTTAGTTTCTTTACTGCCGTTCCTTTTACTGTTGTTCCATTTCTGAATTGCCGTTCCATTCTGCTTTCTTGCTGTTCCTTTTTACTTTCATTCATTGGTTTGGTGTGGGAGGAGGATCAAGGCTGTCGTGAGACACAACAGACGCTATTATGCTCCCAGATCCATGATCCATACTCTAATTCCTTTTCCTTCATCAGTTTCTAGAGGGATGGGTTACTATTTCCGTACCCTTGACTGATAAAGTTGCTGCGTGTGATTTCTTTATGCAAAAGTAATTTAGCCACAGCTTAGCATCCGTTTACTCTTGTATTTCTTAGACCTATACTACTAAGCATTACTCTGACAAATAGCCTCAAATTGAGATACCCTTTACAATAACAAAACGCTCCCGGATTGACTTGTAATGTGAGATAACTAGAGGTGAAAAAGACCCTTGTTACAGCTCTACATTTTGGCGCCGTTGCCGGGGAAAGGGTATAGCCATTTGTCTTTTAAACAAGGTAGTGTACGAATCTGCTAGGGGAGAGTTGGATTTTAAAAACGGAAGGTAAGAACCTGCGTAAGGAGCATGTAAAAGCCCTGCTCCACCGTCCGCTTTCCTAGCAGAATTGATTGGTTAAATAGGATTTAGCAGTTTAATTGGAGTGCATGACTAAGCAGAAAAAGCCAGAGAAAGATCAAAAGCCTCCATCCAAAGCCAAGGGGCCGGTGACCCTTGGACGAACGACCTTCATAGACGAAATCTATAAGAAAGCTGAATCTCAGCCATCAGTAGGTTATAGGAAAATCAATTCTAAACAGCCTACTAGTTCCCTTCAGGCCTCGGGATCACCATCTGAAGCCTTTGCTGAAGTGCACAGTCAAACAGAGGAGCAGGACTTTCAAGAAATTGAAAATTTGACTCCTGGACTATTGCACGAAGGGAATCTTAGTAACCTTTGCGAAGGAGGAGGAGAAACAGGGGAAATCGGGGAACCTAGATCTCCTATTGAACCAAACCAGCCTTTAAATAGCCCGGATAAAGGAAGCGCTGCAAAAATCCTCGTTGAAGGAATTCATTCACCTCAGACAGTTGGGACCATCATTATCCCTGATAAAGGGAGTGTTGTCAAAACAATCCCTGTTAAGACTACCCCTTCTCAACCAAGGAACACTCTCTTGGAAATTCTTGAAGATTACTGGCATATATTCGATCCCATGGCGCAGAATCAGCCAAACACCCAGACCTCCACATTGCAATATCCTATAGTAGATTCTGCAGCAAATGCGCCCATGAAAGCTATCCCTCTCCAACATATCCCCACATTTCATGGCCTTACATCAGAAGATCTGGATGCATTCTTGTTCGAATTTGATGTATTATGCAGAGGATACGATTACACCACCGATCCCCAGAAATTAAAATTGTTCCCCTCCACATTAAAAGGGGCTGCTTTAAGATGGTTTATGGGCTTAGGTGGTGGGGTTATTAACAATTGGGATCAAATGAAAGAAGCCTTTTTAAAGAAATATCAGGATTACTGTAGGTCAAGAGAACTAAAAGATGAAAATTTTCAAATGTCAGCCAGACCAAACGAAACTCTAGAAGAATATGTGGAACGTTTCCAATATAACTTGCAAAGATCTCCCTATGCATCGTTACCTCTGCCTGATAACGTGTTGAAAACCGCATTAATTAGAGGTATGAAAGAACAATGGATTGAAACGTTGAATATTATGGGGAAAGGAGACATTTATCAGGAAAATTTTGCTGATATCATTGATCTGTGTATCAGGAGCTCAAGAGGCAGCACGAGGATAAAACCAGCAGAATATGATCGCTTTACCAGAGATAACAGAACATCAACAGAGGGAGTAACATGTGTGGAACTTGGAAATTTGCTAGAAAATTTTAAAACTGATATCCTGGGGACATTAACTACACAGCTTGATATTGTGCAGGCTAAACAGAAGCAAGCAGAGGCAGAACAGAATCTAGCGGTTTTCTGCCCTCGATGCAGGAAGAAACATAGCCACAAGGAATGCCCGCTGGATACAGTCCAAATATGTGCTATCTGTACCAAGGACCACCTCACTGAAAGCTTCCCCTCACTTCTTGGTTTGAAGGCAGTATACAAAGAAGTAGAAGAGGAGCCAGAATCAACATATTTTATTAACCAGCGTCGTCAATGGCAGCCTAGGAAATCTGGTATGTTTTCAGACCCCTCCTCTTCTTTTCAACCCCCGCAGTTCAATGCTCAGCAACAGAATATGTGGCAAAACCAGTCTCAGCCCCCGTTTTTGAATTGGTCACCTCAAATGTTTCCTACTCCGAATCCTTGGATGACCCAATTTGGTTGGCCAAACTTCCCTTATCCCCCACCATATTGGCAGAATAATTCATATCCTCCGCAGTGGACCCCTTCTACTTCGCAAGGTTCACCCTGGCAGACAAGCTGGCAAAAATCGACATATCAGCCAGCAGGATCAATTCCACTCCCTCAACCAACTCTGCTAGCCTTACAACAAAATCCCCAGCCTAATCTGAGACCGCAGCTCCCAGCCCAACCCAACCCCAATCCAAATAATACCCCAGTTCAATCTCTTCAAATTATAGAATCCTCAGAGATTGAATCTGATCTGCGAGAGTGCAATGACCTTCAGTTAAGATCTGGGCGAATAATAGAAACTGAGGGACATAGAACAACTCACATTGAAGATCAGTTACCTATAGAACAGCCGTCACAATAGGAAGATGTAAATAAAGACCAGGCTCATCAGCAAGTAATTACATCTCCTCCACCTTTCCCAGAACAATTGGCCATTCCACGACCAACACAATATCTAGATTTTGATATTCTGGGAGAACTACAAAACTTGTATATAAGAATTCCATTCCTTCAAGCTATACAGGATATCCCCATATATGCAAAAACCATAAAAGACCTGTGTAGCAGAAAATCAAAAAGAAATGTAACCTCTAACCCAAGAGTCCAGGTAGTCGGCACCTTATCCGACCTCCTATCAGGAAAAGAAACACCAGTTAAATACGAGGACCCTGGAAACCCAATTGTCACTGTTCAAATCTATGGGCAGACCTTGACCAACGTCTTAGTTGATCTAGGGGCTGCAATTAACATCCTGACAACATCGACTTGCCAGAAGCTCGGAATTACATCGGTAGAACCTACTTCCACTTTGTTAGAACTAGCTGACCGATCAGTAATTAGACCAGAAGGCACCTTGTATGATGTCATGGTTTTAGTGGATTCCTGGGAATACCCAACCGATTTCCTGATAATTAATCTGAAAACCCGACTAGATGGACATCCGCTAATTCTAGGTAGACCGTGGCTCGCAACTACTGACGCCTACATTGGTTGCCGGCAGGGAAACATGACCATAACCAGAGGGCCGGATATCAAAAATTTAATCTTGTACCCTCCAGCGCAGCCAAGCATCACGATGATGAGAACCAACCTGCGCCCTGCCTCATATATCACTGACAATATTAGACCCCCATTAACAGTCCAGGAAGCGCTAGATTTCAAAGATCAAACGGAAGACGATGCCATCAATAAATTCATTAATCAAACAGAATCCACATCGTATACACAATGTTTTATGATAAAAGCGGCATTTGATAACGAATTAGAGGAGGATCCTCTGAAAGACGAACATGACCAAATTATACCTGTGACTTCTGTCCCTAATAGCAAAGTAGTGCAAATTGAACCGGGGAAAACTTTAAATATTAACGCTAATCTGACACCAGATCAAGAGACAAAACTCATCCAGCTGTTACGAAAGTATCAGGAGGCATTTGCATGGGACTATCCCGATATGAAAGGGATTGATCCCCAGCTATGCACACATCATATTTATATCGAAAAAGATGCAAGACCTGTTCGTCAACTGCAAAGAAGACTCAACCCCCATTTAAAAGATGTTGTAAAAGCTGAGCTTCAGAAACTTTTAGATGTTGATTTTATTTATCCTATTTCTGACAGCAAATGGGTCTCTCGACTTGTGGTAGTACCTAAAAAGAACGGGAAATGGAGGATCTGTGTGGATTATAGAGAATTAAACAAAGCCACACAAAAAGATCACTTCCCTCTTCCATTCATAGATCAAGTACTGGACACCTTAGCAGGCAAGAAATTCTTTTCTTTCTTGGATGGCTTCAGCGGATACAATCAGATTCAGATTGCCCCTGAAGACCAGGATAAGACTACCTTTACTTGTCCCTGGGGAACGTTCGCTTATCGAGTCTTACCTTTTGGTTTATGTAATGCTCCAGCCACATTCCAAAGGGCTGTTCTTAGCATCTTTGCAGATTTAATTAATGATGGATTGGAAGTCTACATGGATGACTTCACACCATATGGAGATGACTTTGATCCAGCTCTAGATACTCTCGAAAAAGTCCTACAGCGCTGCATCGCTACCAGACTTTGCTTGAGTCACGAAAAGTGTTACATGATGATGACCGAAGGACTCATTCTGGGACACTATATTTCAGCAGCTGGTATTCAGGTAGACCCGGCTAAAATTCAAATAATTTTGCTTATTTCGACCCCCACTAATCAAACAGAGGTACGCAGTTTTCTTGGTTTTTCTGGGTATTATAGACGATTCATACAACATTATTCACATATTGCCGCACCTTTACATGCATTAACTGGAAATGTTGACTTCTTATGGACAGAGAAATGTGATCGAGCCTTCAAAGAATTAAAGAAGCTGGTATCTACAGCTCCAGTTCTCCTAGGACCTAATTGGAATTTACCATTCCAAATTTCAACTGACGCCTCAGACACAGCAATCGGTGCAGTTCTGGGCCAAGAAGAGGATAAAAGACCATACGCCATCTATTACATCAGCAAAAATTTGGCTCCGGCTGAATTAAATTACACTGTCACCGAAAAATAATTTTTAGCTGTGATACACGCTGTTAATAAATTTAGACACTATATTACAGGCTATCCCGTTATTTTGTATACAGACCATTCTGCTATTAAGTATTTAGCAAATAAGCCTGTTACAAATGGAAGAATAACCAGGTGGTTGATCCTGTTGCAGGAGTTTGATATTACAATCAGAGATCGACTGGGGAAGGAGAACCCTGTAGCTTATTTACTCTCACGAATACCAAAATCAGTTGAAGCAGCAGCAGTCGAGGACCAATTTCCAGATGAACACTTATTTGCTGTCGCTGTTCAGACTCCCTGGTACGCTGATGTTGCTAACTATCTTGCAGTAGGTAAGCTTCCAAAACATTTAACCCCCAATGAACGGAAGCAGATTGTTCAGAAAAGCAATCGATTTTCGTGGGTTGGGGGCTATTTGTTTCACACAGGAGCAGATATGGAAATCAGAAGATGTATTCGAGAGGACGAAATCTTTGATATCTTGAAAGCCTACCATGACGGGCCATGTGGAGGACATTTTTCTGAACGAAGAACAACACATAAAGTATTACAAATGGGATATTACTGGCCTACAATTTTCAAGGATACGAAAAAATTTGTCCAGGCCTGTGATAGCTGTCAGCGTGCAGGACGACCTGGTCCAGCCGACGAAATGCCTTTGTGGCCTCAATTAGTGATCGAACCTTTCGAACGCTGGGCTCTGGACTTCGTCGGACCCATCAGCCCGCCATCAAACCAAAGAACCTACATTTTGGTGGCAACTGAATATGTTACCAAATGGGTTGAAGCGGAGGCATTGCCTAGAGCTACAGAAGATTCGGTAATACAGTTCTTGTTCCATTTGTTTGTACGTTATGGTCTTCCAAGGGAAGTAATTACAGATGGAGGACAACAATTTGTGGGGCATAAATTAGCTGCAACACTCAATAACTATTATGTCCAGCATAAAATTACTACCCCATACCATCCTCAGGCAAATGGGCAAGTGGAGAGCAGCAATAAGGTAATAGAGTCTATTTTGACAAAAACCATTGCCTCACATCGGCGTGATTGGGCCGCCCGACTACCCGAGGCACTGTGGGCTTATCGAACCACATGGAGAAGCACCACCGGCTATTCACCATATCACTTAGTGTTTGGAAAGCAACCCATTTTTCCTATAGAATTCGAGATCCAAACACTGCGAACGGCCCAAGAAGTCGGATTGGATTTAAGTGAAGCACAGAAAAATCGATTACAGCAAATTAATGAATTAGATGAAATAAGGCTCTCTGCATTACAGAATACAACACTCATTCAACAGCAGCGAGCCAAATGGCATGATGCGCTTATCAAAAACAAGATATTTCATGAAGGAGACTGGGCTCTGTTATATGATTCTAGATTTCAGGATTTCCCGGGGAAGCTTCAGACTCGTTGGTTGGGACCATACGAGATTCAAAAAGTCCATGACAATGGGACCCTTACTCTGATCACAATCGATGGGTCTGGATATACATTTAAGGTAAACGGCCACCGAGTTCGTCTGTACCGCAAACCGCTCACTCGGGAATCTTTTTGTCAGCAGCTACGCCAAGATACTAACATTGAGATTATGGGCTAGGAAGCAAAAACTTCCTCACCTATAGATCAGTAAGAAATTCATCTTTTATTACCACATCTTGTATATAAGATTGTAAATTTTGTATATATGTTTTTAGTATTTGTGCGTGCTGTTCCTTTTCAAAAGGAACAACACTTGAGTGTTTTTGCTGTTCCTTTTCAAAAGGAACAGCATTTGTGTGTTTTTGCTGTTCCTTTTCAAAAGGAACAGCACTTGTGTGTTTTTGCTGTTCCTTTTCAAAAGGAACAGCACTTTTGGGTTTTTGCTGTTCCTTTTCAAAAGGAACAGCACTTGTGTGTTTTTGCTGTTCCTTTTCAAAAGGAACAACACTTGTGTGTTTTTGTTGTTCCTTTTCAAAAGGAACAACACTTTTGGGTTTTTGTTGTTCCTTTTCAAAAGGAACAGCACTTGTGTGTTTTTGCTGTTCCTTTTCAAAAGGAACAGCACTTGAGTATTTTTGGCTGTTCCTTTTTCAAAGGAAACAGCGTTTGTGTGCTTTTGCTGCCTTTTTTTTTAAGGCAATGCATCAGATGAACTCCTCCTTACCCTCCCTTTCAAAGAGGAGTAGTATGCTCTTGTCCCTTTCATATAAAGGATGTGTTGTCCATCTGTTATGAAACCAACTCAAGAAAAGATAGAAAAGATAGATCAACGCCTTAGAATTCAGCCTCTTCGAGGGGGCAACCTCCTTTACATTACATAAATGAACAATTCTTGGATGATACAAATGACAAAACCTCCTTTCTATATATAGGAGTCTAAGGAGTCACAATATAATCCAGCCGACCTAACAATAATAATATAAAGCCACAAAAATAACAATAGGGGGATTCTATGGGGCACAGAAATAACAATATGGGGGTAATAGGGGCACAACAATATAAATAAGGGGTATAACTACAATAGTAATGGGGTAATCACTAGTATTATAGGGACCCAACATGCCCCTCTCCTTCAAAAAAGTGTTGTCCTCAACGCTTGAGTAGTTCTGGATACTTCTGCATAAAATTCTCATCCTCCCATGTGGAATCTTCAGCGGATAAGTTCTTCCACTTGATAAGATACTCTGAAATTGATCGATTTCGTAGCTGTCGAGTTCTTGTTTCTGTGACTGCTTCCGGTTCCAATATAATTTTTCCTTCCTCGTCAAGTTCTGGCAATATTGTTTGAATTGGGAGCTTGTCACCTATAACCTTCTTTAAACATGAAACATGGAAAACTGGGTGCAATCGAGAAGCTGCAGGAAGCTCCAATTTGTATGCCATAGTACCAATCTTTTGCAACACCTTGTACGGACCATAATACTTTGGTGATAATTTATTATCCTTCTTAGCTTGCTTTAGGGACATTTGCTTATATGGTTGTAGCCGTAGGAATACCCAATCACCTACATCAAAACTTCTTTCACTGCGATGTTGATCTGCCTGTTGTTTCATTCTATTTTGTGCCAACACGAGGTTATCCTTTAAGAGTTGGAGGACTTGTTGTTGATGTTCGATGTGATGTTCCACTGCCTGAACCTTAGAATTTTCTCTTAAATATGATGTGATGGATGGTGGTTGATACCCATAAAGTGCCATAAATGGGGTCATTTTTGTTGCTGTATGGAAGGAAGTGTTATACCACCATTCAGCCAGAGGCAACCATTTGACCCATTGTGTCTGTTTATCAGATACAAAGCAACGAAGATATCCTTCCAAACATTTGTTTACTATCTCAGTTTGCCCATCAGATTGAGGATGATAAGATGAGCTATGAGCTAACTGAGTACCAAGACAAGAAAATAATTCTGTCCAAAAATTTCCAGTGAAAATGGGATCTCTGTCACTTACAATAATCTTTGGGTTTCCATGTAGCTTTTGAACTGTTTCCATAAATGCAGTAGAAACTGTACTGGCTTTAAATGGATGTGATAATGCACAAAAGTGTGCATACTTGGTAAGTCTGTCAACTACCACCATGATGACACTCTTTCCCTCAGACTTGGGTAAACCTGTGATAAAATCCATTGAAACCTCCTCCCAACGTTGGCTTGGAATGGATAAAGGTTGTAATAGACCCGGTGTCTTAATTGTTTCAACTTTATTTTGCTGGCAAACCAAACATTCCGCCACAAACTTTTGAATATCTGATTTAAGGCCATCCCAAAAAAATTCCTTCTTAACCCTGTGGTAAGTTTTTAAAAATCCTGAGTGCCCTCCTAAGGGAGAAGTGTGCAATTCCATAAGAATCTTTTGTTTTAGCTGGGAATTCTTACAGAGGTATAAGCGATCTTTGTACCATAACGAATCATTTTGCCAGCTAAATGTATCAGAAGTACTGGAATCTTGTTGTAGCTTTCGAATAAGTGCCCACACTTCTTCGTCATTCTTCCATTCCTCCCTTGCTTCGTTTATCCAATCTGGTTGGATAATAGAAATGGCACACAACAATGCTTCCACATCCTCATCCTTTCTTGAGAGTGCATCTGCCACCACATTTTGCTTCCCTTTTTTGTAGATGATTTCAAAGTCATAACCCAACATCTTTGTGACCCACTTTTGTTGCTCTTCAGAGGATAATCTTTGTTCTAAAAAGTATTTAAGGCTATCATGATCCGTTTTTACCTTGAAGTGTCTTCCCATTAGGTAGGGTCGCCATTTCTTAAGTGCATGGAGTATTGCCAACATTTCCTTCTCATAAATAGCTTTGCTTAAAAACTTTCCCTTGATTGGACGACTTTCAAAAGCAATGGGTCTTTCATCTTGCATTAGAACAGCACCAATTCCATTTCCTGAAGCATCACATTCCACAATAAAGGTTTTTGTGAAGTCCGGTGTAGCTAAGACCGGTGCTTGGCACATTGCCTCTTTAAGATGTTCAAAGGCCTTTGTTGCTTCCGGAGTCCATGAAAATGAATCTTTCTTCAATAATGTTGTTAGAGGTGCTGCTATTCTCCCATAATTCTTAACAAACTTGCGATAATACCCTGTCAACCCAAGAAATCCTCGCAGATGCTTTATGGATGTGGGGATTTTCCATTCCTTAATGGCTTTAATTTTGCTAGGGTCTACCTTAACTCCTTCATGAGATACAATATGACCCAAATATTCCACCTCCTGGACTCCAAAGAAACATTTGGATCTTTTTGCATATAATTGTTTCTCCTCCAATAGTTGTAGCACCCTGTCAACATGTTCAACATGATCCTTCCAAGACTTGCTGTAGATTAGTATATCATCAAAAAATACTAACACAAATTTTCTAAGGAATGGTTTGAAAATTGAATTCATCAAACCTTGAAATGTTGAAGGTGCATTGGTAAGGCCAAAAGGCATGACCAAAAATTCATAATGACCCTCATGAGTTCTAAATGCCGTTTTTGGAATGTCTTCAATCTTCATTCTGATTTGATGATATCCCGAACGAAGATCCAACTTGGTGAAGTAAATTGATCCATGCAATTCATCCAGTAATTCATCAATAACAGGAATGGGGAACTTATCTTTAATAGTGAGCTTGTTGAGCTCCCTATAATCTGGACACATGCGCCATGATCCATCCTTCTTGTGCACCAATACTACTGGAGCTGAGAAAGAACTTTGACTCGGTTGAATTATACCAGCCTCTAGCATTTCTGCAACCATACGTTCAATTTCACTTTTTTGGACATAGGGATATCTGTACGGCCTGATGTTTGGAGGAACACTTCCTGGAATCAGATGAATAGCATGATCATGATCACGCATAGGTGGGAGACCCTTGGGAGTCTCAAATACCTTGGAATGATTGTCCAAGACTTTTTGGAGATCTGGAGAAATAGATGATTCCAATGTGGAAACATCTAGCGAACATAATTGTGCAATTACACCTCTTTGCTCCTTTTTTAGAAGCTTTGTCATACCATTAGAGCTGATTATCTTTCCTGGTTTCCCTGCAATACCCCTTAATTCAACTTCCTTTCCTTCCAAGAAAATTTGATGAAAAGTTCTTGAAAATTAAAAGCTATTGTACCCAAGGATTGTAGCCATTGGACTCCTAGTACAACATCAGCACCTCCCATTGGAATGGAAAGCATTGGGCTAGTCAATACATATTCTCCCATGGATAGCTTGATATTATGGCACTTTCCAGAGCAATTTATTGTTCCTCCATTTGCAATCATCACTTGACACTCTGGTGCTGGATATAGGAAGCAATTCAATTCTTTTGCTACCCTACAATGAATAAAATTGTGGGTGCTTCCTGAATCAATCAACACTATTACCTTTTTCTTCTTGATTTGTCCTTCTATCTTGATGGTTTGAGGAGTGGTAATTCCCGCCAATGCATTACAAGATATGGTCGGATTTATTTGTTCTTCATCTAGGCTTTGTTCCTGGAATATATCCTCTTCTTTTGACCTTTCTTGCTCCTTTTCTTCTTCCTCTTCACAATCTATGTAGAATAATTTCTTCTCAGCACACTTATGACCTTTTGTGTATTTGCTATCACAATTGTAACAAAGCCCTTTTGCTCTTTTTTCTTCCAATTTTTGTGGTGTCAACCTTGTAGGTTGTGGAAGACTATGGGCAACAACACTTCCATCTTTATAGTTGTGAATGGTATGCTTCCTAGTTGCCATAATTTTGCTTTCCATTTTTCTTGCTAACCTGAATGCCTTCTCTAATGAATCAGGTTCCCAAAGGCGCACATCATGTTGGATATTATCCTTTAAAGACCCTATGAACACATCAATCCTATGCTCCTCTGGAATATCTTTTAACCTTATGTTCAATTTTTGGAACTCCTCAATGTGCTCCATTATTGAACCCTTTTGTTTGAGACTTATCAATTGGCTAAAAAAAGTGTTGCTTTTTGTATCCTCATAATGTGCTATCAATTCTTCCGTAAAAATTGCCCAAGTGATAAATTGTTTACGAGAACAAAGCCATTGATACCATACAAACTGATTTGGTTCCAAATATAAAGTTGCCATACGTACCTTTTGTGTGTTTTGCACATTATTGAGATCGAAGAATTGCTCCATCTGTAATATCCATGTGGCGGGATCCTTGCCATCAAACTTCCTCATATCGATTTTTGGAACATGGTGAGTCTTCGATCCAACATTAGAGTCTATGGAATCATGATTAACATTTCTTTTGTTCTCATCATGAGTTTCCTTTACTACCTTTTCACCATTAGTGACCCTTTCTTGTAGCAAGTTCTTCAATTCTTCCATGTCTGTCTTCAAATCTATCTTCAAATTTACCATCGAATCCTCCACCTTAGTTTCCATGCCCTTTATCTTAGATTCCACGCCATTTATCTTAGATTCCACGCCACTTATCTTAGCTTCTGTTAGCTTTTGTGAGCGTGACATTTGTTGCACTTGTTCTTGTAATTTTGATATATCATGTAGCATTTCTTCCTCTTCTTCATGAGTCATGCTAGAGCTTTCAGGTTCCTTACTAGGTGTTTGCATTTTCTTTCCTCGGGGCATCAGTTACCGATAATAATGCTTTACTATGCCCTTTGAATTCCGTTAAACCAAGCTTACATAAAAAATTAAAAAAAAACTACACACCTTTTTTCACTTTATAGAAGCCTGATATTGAATCTGATGTATCTCTGTAATTTCGGATCATCCAGTTCTGAAATTGCTACCTGTAGTAGCCTTCTGCGTCCTCTTTCCAATGCCACAAGTCTGAGCCAAATTGGATTCTCCAAGTAAGAGTTATGTGAAATCTCCCACAGTGACTTGCTTTTAGACTGGTTCAGTAGAGTGAACTTGTACGACGTGCCACGAGTCACTGTTTCAACCTTTGAATCTGAAACACCCATACAAGAAACTACAGTCTGTTCTCTTTCTATACCTTTTTACGAAATTTCAATCCGATCCTTAGAGAGAGAGTTATGACGATTTTCCCCAGGTCACCTGTTTTGAATGTAATTCAGGAGTCTGCAAAAAGTCCAACTTCCTCAGATCATATCTCCGAAAATATCACGCGAAAAGCTCTGAAATTTGGACCCAAGGTTCAGCGCCAATTCTTCTCAAATGGGATTTTTTTGCGACTTCTGAAATGTCACAGAAAAAAAGTTATAGCGAAAATGCCACGATGACCTGTTTGGAGTAGCAAAACCCTAGAATCCAAAGCTCTGATACCAAATGTTATGAAACCAGCTCAAGAAAAGATAGAAAAGATAGATCAACGCCTTAGAATTCAGCCTCTTCGAGGGGGAAACCTCCTTTACATTACATAAATGAACAATTCTTGGATGATACAAATGACAAAACCTCCTTTCTATATATAGGAGTCTAAGGAGTCACAATATAATCCAGCCGACCTAACAATAATAATATAAAGCCACACAAATAACAATAGGGGGCTTCTATGGGGCACAGAAATAACAATATGGGGGTAATAGGGGCACAACAATATAAATAAGGGGTATAACTACAATATTAATGGGGTAATCACTAGTATTATAGGGACCCAACACCATCCTCTTTCCAAGGCCATAAGTAGCAGCTATACATTTATGCAATGAATATAAAAGTCAGGATATATCAAGATCAGCATATCATAAATCGCTATCTTTAACAGCCCTAGTATTGATGCAACAACAAAGGAAGGATCCACACACTCATCATTTTTGCTGTCATGATCTCACCTCCTCTGCCTTGTTGGAAAATTTCATCATGTTGAGTTCCTACAATTTTCTCTATTATTACTTGGAAATAAGAACAGAAGATTTATATCTTCCTATTGGGATGACAAGACTTCTTCCGCCATTCCCACTCTTAAGGAGGGCTGAACCACCCTTATGTGTAATTACACAAGAGCAAAGTCTGTTTCAAAAAAAAAGGGGCAAAAGCAAAATAAAAAGAAATTATTTGTCAAATGCAGGATAGGGGGTTTCATTAAAGAACCAGCCTACTATGATCATAAGATTGGAAGCGAAGTGGCATTCCCATCATGGCCACCACACCAGGGATATATGGTCCAATGGGTTCACTACATAAACAAACCTTGGAACAGGGGGTCTCATTACGAGCCGGCCTGCCCACGTTTCGCGCCTCTCTGGTGAATGGCATCATGGTTATCTGGTTACCAAGCCAGCATGATGGCCTGCATTTTGACAAGAATTGCTCTTCAAAAATACACAAAGGACCATGGTTCCAGGGTGAAATAAACAACTCTGCCAAGGTTATGAACACCTGTCGACAACAGAGCTCTGTTAATGGTATCGGAGTCGTAATATATACACCAATTTGGATCATATTAAATACTTCTTTCTATCCTCGTAATAATTATATCTTACACTCTGATGGATACGTCGCATGAATATCTATCACCACCAATCATGGCAAAGGTATTGACTATGACTACCTCAGACCTTATATGAGTGCCAGACGTCCTATCCTCCTGTTTTGCATCACATCACGCAGGCTTATGCAAAACGCGATCTACCTTTTGCCTCGATCTCGGTATTTCTTTGTCTAATCTGAAACATGGCAAAACTCTATATGCTGTTCCTTTATGACTTGGTGACGGGACGGCGGCTCCTCCTCCATTTGACGGCTGGGACAGCCTATCATATTGCGAGGGGGGAGGTGACCTCATTACTCCGCCGGCCACGTGTTAGCACATCATTCGGAAATGATATGGTACGAAGGTACGGTATGGGTTAACGGCATGACAATGCTATTTTTGCAAAAAGTTGTTATTTACAATCAATTTTCATGCATGCTCTGTGTTTTTTTTCTTGCTGCAATTACGTTCTTTGCGACAGGTAATTGCTGTTCCATCTAGGATCCCGAAACAGAACCATGGGAGGCAAGGCTATCAGAAGTGAGCCTAGTGAGCTAGTAGTCTCCGAAGCTGCTCGGGAGATCCTAGAAAGGGCGGGGTGGCTAACTTATTTTAGCCGCCTGCGTGAATCAAATGAAACTGTGGCCATGGAATTCCTACAGAATTTGCAGGAAGAACACTCCATAGTGGGTGGGAAGCAGATAATGGTCACGAAGGAAATAATCGCGGAAGTAACAGGATTACTAGCCTCAGGACCAATATGGACGATAAAGAAAGAGAGGTTGCAAAAGATCATAGAAATTTTCCAAGACGAAGGACAAAATCTAACAGTGAAGGGAAAAGGAGTGCTGCCGGCAACGCTAGGAGAACCCTGGAGCGAATTGGCAAAGGTGGTGCAGAGCTACATCACCTGCGAGGGGCGAAAAGATGTGGTAAGACCGCGTCACCTTAAGCTCCTGGCTGTGTTAAAAGGAAAATGTTCTGTGAATCTCCCTGCATTGTTAAATTCATTACTGCATGATGCCTCTCAGAGCCTGAAAAAGGCACACCATGAAGACGCAGTGGTTAGCCACCATGGGTTGATCTGCCTGATAGTGAGCTACAGTCTCACTCAGCAGCAGAGTAGCTGGGGGGAGCTTATTACAGCAATTGGAGGAGGAGTGGCATCACCATCCCCAAAGGCTAAGCATCCTGCTAGTACCTCTGAAGCACCCAAGGAGCCCAGAGAATCACCAAAACCCAAGCATCCCTCAGATACACCCGAGCAACCCAAGAAACGCACAGAGTCAGTAAAACGAAAACGTTCCTCTAGAGCATCTGGACATGCAGAAAAACATAAGGAACTGGCCACAGAAGAGCGTGCTGCCTCGAAACGTAGGCATTCCTCTGGCACGCCAGAACAATATGAAAAATGCAGAAAGGTGGTGGTGGAAGAACAGGTGGCCAGCACACCTGAACAGCCCGAGAGGCCTAGGAAGTCAGCTCGGTTGGCAAGAATAAAAGGCAGGCTGGAGAAAATCCAGCTAAGCATTGACCAGCCGATCGAAATAACAGATGAGCCACCAGTGCTAGAACAGGAACCCTTGAGGGAAAATGTGGAACAAATTGAGAACGAAGCAGAAGCCGAGGAAGGAAATGAACATTCTGACTCTGAGGCCGAGGCCAACTATCCGGAAGCAGCCACTGAGCAGCCAATTCAGGAGGAGGAGATGGAACAATTGGGGGACAGCCCTCCACAGGTCCCCGTGGAGGAAGAAGAGCTGGCCACCATCTTGGCCAGCCTGGGAGATTATGCTTCACCTTCCAGTCCAACAGACCCTCCTGAAGGACCCTCTGGGGAGAGACGCATGAAGAATTGCATGAAGAAATGGCAGGAGGAGAAAACCTCCCTGTTGTTGACAAAGAAAATGTAAATACCAACCGGGAACAATCCGTTCCCAAGACACCAGAAGAAAACCCACCTACTGATGACGTGGAGAATGAAAATGCTTGTCGGGAACAGTTCGTTCCCAGAATGCCAGAAGAAACCCTCGATGAAAGAGGAGCAGAACTGAGGGCCACTCATGAGCCCACTGCCGAGGCAAGAGAAATTAAGAAATTGAGGAAGAAACAGCAGAGACTACTGAATATTATAGCCCAGCTTCGGCAGAAAATTCAAAGTTTGAAAGCCAGTCTGAGAATAAGAAGGACCATAAGGAGAAAAAGAAGGACAAATGTAGTAGGGTCCTGTCAGATGAGAAGGCAAGGGGCTTATAGGCGTCTCGTAGGTCAATACTCCGCTGATAGACCTACGACTGTTCCAACCAGCACTGAGGAACAAAATGCCGTTCCATCTGATATGGAACATCAGAATGTCGTTCCTATTGACGCTGAGGAACAGACTGCTGTTCCAAATAGCCTATTGGGACCAACTGCCATTCCAATCAAAACCTAGCCGCAAAACGACATTCCATTTACAGAGGGGCCATCGTACCCCTTTATTCATGTTAAGAAAGAAAGGGAAAACAAAGCAGTCCAAACTGAGGCACCACCTTTAGGGATAATTCATGATACAAATTCTAGGCAGTGAAACGTGAAGGTCCAGGTAAAACTCCCTGCCTCTGAGAAATCATGGAAAAAGGATCCAAAAACCAAGGCCTTGCACCACGAGATGAAGCAAGCCCGACAGGAGGCTGACCAGCTAAGGGAACAAATGATCCCTCGGGAAAAATACGAGGAGTTGCAGCAGGAAGCTGAGCAGTTAAAGGAACAAATGATCCCTCGGGAAAAACATGAAGAACTGCAGCAGTAACTGCGGAACATAAGTCAATCAGAGAGTCAGGCCTTTGAAGGATGGCAGAAGGAACAGGAAAAGGTTTCCAAGGTAACACGTCGACTAGATGCTGTTATTAAACAATTGGACACTGTATGTTCACTGTATAATGATGTTTTGACTTGCAGGGCCCTTGCAAAGAATTATGCTTTATTTCTCCTTGAAAGATACTTAAGATTGAAAATAAAAGCTGTCAGGGCAGGTGCCCCTATTCAAATTAATACTATTAATGATTTTATTGATTGTTGCAAACATTATGGGGTTAAGGTCCAACGGTTACTATGTGAATTTTATTTGCACAATATGGTGCTTGAGCAGGAAACTGATTTAAACCCTGGCCCTTTCGTGGGAGATATACAGCTACAAGCCTTTGTTTCATTTGGGGTCAATCAGTTAAAGTGGCTCAGGGCTTACAATGCCTTTCAGAGGCAGGAGAACAGCCTAGATCTATGGGTCAGGGTCGAGCCTAGAGACCCAGTTCACCTATGGCAATCACACAAAAGCCTTATGAGAACCCCGGGCGTCATAGAACTGCTAGGACCCATGCACGAGGATTTGATCCAAAATAGCTTGGAATACTTTCTGGCTATTAAGGATTCTGCCCTGGATGCTGCCAAATTCCGCTATCGGATTTCTACCCCAAGCATCCAGCTCAGGGAGCCATTCAAATACGAGAATTTTGAGCTGGCTGTTGAATGGTTGAGCCTTTATGGCCAGCGCATTCTGCAAGCTGGGCCGTCTTGGTTAGGATACCGGTTCCGTAGCCCAATTATTTGGCACCCTGCACCTGGGTACCAGGCCTTGTATAATATGCCTGCAGATCAATTGAATCAATTCTTTGATAATCTGGTTGCTCACCATGGTTGCAGACCTCCTCACGAGGTGCCCTCTCCCGCCTATTCTCTTACCACTCTCCATGTTAATTATAACGTTTTCATGAGGCCATGAAACAGAGTAAGCTGGGGGGTGTGTAGAGCATTGGAAAGGTATGTTTTAACGAATAACTTAGTGGTGTTTCAAGCAATAGTTGTAACCTTTTCTTTGTTATAAAATAAGGAGAATGTAATGAGAATGAGCACGAATGACCCAATCACTAATAGTTATCTTCTCTATGCAGGAAAAGACAAAAGTAGGAAGGCACGGTGCAAAACGAGAGTTCCATGAGGAGATAACGGATGTCCCTCCAAAACCAAATAAAATCCAGACCAGGGCGAGTGAATCAAGGCAGATCAATCCGGGACGAGATGAAGGACTGTCAGTTTGGAAGGCTAGGCAGAGAAAAGAGAGGAGTTAACAGTTTAACAGATCCCTCAGGATCTTTGATCCTGAGGGATCGTTACTTTCAATTATTTTGTTGTTTAGTTAACTCCGCCATTACTTGTATAAAAAGGGGCAGCATTGAAGACTTCAAAGACTTTTGATTATCTTGTATCTTTACTTTCTATTTACAGACTTCACAGTTGGTTAAACTCAGACTATCGAGTCTCTTTGAGACTTAGTTTTGCTGTACTATCATCGATGCGTTAATATAATATATTTGGTGTTACTTTCTCCCTGCATCTGAAGTAAGTTACGGCGGTGTGCCATTGGAAGCTAAGGGCCCGGCTCCAACGGACACTGGTTGATTGTATCATTACAGTTTGGCTTTGTGTGGTTTGTTTATTGTTCTTAATAATCTGATATACTTACATGCTGTTCCATACTCATTCATCAGTAGTTTTCCTTTTGTAAATCTTTGTAACAAGTTTACATCATATTTCCAGAATTGATCACATAACATTGTTCTGAGTTGTTCACTTCTGTTACAGAATTTATAAGTGGAATGTTTTAGCTACATATGGTTGGAGTGACGATCATAAGAAGATGGAATTAACGTTGTGTGTGGACTACTTGTGATCATTTCAGATTATGTGTACATATGATTGACGTTTCCTGTTTATGGTGGTTTGCTGTTCCATTTGATTAAGCTGTCTACTTGTACAAAAGATTGCTCTTTCTTTGTATGTAAGTTGATGCCAAGAATTGGGAGTGTTGAACTCGCGAGATTTAGTTTCTTTACTGCCGTTCCTTTTACTGCTGTTCCATTTCTGAATTGTCATTCCATTCTGCTTTCTTGCTGTTCCTTTTTACTTGCATTCATTGGTTTGGTGTGGGAGGAGGATCAAGGCTGTCGTGAGACACAGCAGACGCTATTATGCTCCCAGATCCATGATCCATACTCTAATTCCTTTTCCTTCATCAGTTTCTAGAGGGATGGGTTACTATTTCCGTACCCTACTATTTCCGTACCCTTGACTGATAAAGTTTCCGCGTGTGATTTCTTTATGCAAAAGTAATTTAGCCATAGCTTAGCATCCGTTTACTCTTGTATTTCTTAGACCTATACTACTAAGCATTACTCTGACAAATAGCCTCAAATTGAGATACCCTTTACAATAACAAAACGCTCCCGGATTGACTTGTAATGTGAGATAACTAGAGGTGAAAAAGACCCTTGTTACAGCTCTACAATAGGAGACTTGGGAATTTGTACCATGGAGCCTTGAAAATCATGCAACATATTTCTATAGGACTTCCCAAGGGTACACTAGAGTAGTGAGGTACATGCAAAGGGTGCACACTAGGCAATCACACCAAAGCCACCTTTCATGATAAGGATAGTAGAGTGCAAGTAGTCATTGAAAGAGTTCACTCATACGTGTGTGGACCTTTCTCAACATCATCCACGACCAAGCACAATTATTATATTAGATTTGTAGATGATTTCTCATGTAAGTGCTGGATTTTCTTCATGCAAAACAAAGACCAAACATTCTCCAAATTTTGTGAATTTAAAGCACTTGTTGAGAAATACACTCGTAGGAAAGTGAAGGCTCTTAGGAGCAATGATGATGGTGAATATGTGTTGAATGAGTTTAAGAAATTTTATGCAACAAAAGACATTTTAAGGGAGTTAATAACACCCCATAACCCACATCAGAATGGGGTTGTTAAGAGGAAGAACAAAAGTATTTTGGGAGTTCCATGGACAATGTTGCATGATCAGGGCCTACCATTGGACTTGTGGGTTGAAGCATGCAACACAATGGTATATGTGTAGAATAAGAGTCCTCATTGAATTCTGAGGATGAGTACACTAGAAGAAGATTTTTCAGGGAAGAAACCAGATGTGTCACACTTTAGGATCTTTGGTTCATCAGTTTATTGTCATGTGTTCCATGGATACAAGGAAAAATATAGAGCTGAAAGATGAGTTGGGCATATTTGTGGGGTAATATGATACACCTCACAACTATTAGGTGTACCCATCTCACAGGATGACAGTTGTTCGTAGAGATGTGAAGTTCAATTAAGAGAAGGCCATGAGATGTTCCCTTTAGAGGGAGCTTTAGTCTCATGCAGATGAGGAGCTTTTGACTCCAAAGGAAGAATCTCAAGATGTTGTGGAGGAGCCACAAGTGGAGGAGCAGAGAGTGGAACCACCCACTCATGCAGAGACATCCAAATATGGAAGGAAGTGCACCAGGAAAGCTGACAGATTATTACATGATGCTAGAGAGAATGTGGGAGCACCCACATCACAATGTAGGTAGAGGAGGTCACTGGATCAGTACACTAGGTACATGGCTCTGATGAGTGAGATAGCTGAGACAAAACCATCCTCATTCGAGGAAGAAGTGCAGAATCCAGTATGGGTTGATGCCATGGTAGAGGAATATGATTCCATAGTGAGAAATAGTGTTTGGAAAATTGCACCAAGACCAGATAAGAAGTCAATGGTAGGTTCAAGGTGGATTTACAAGTTATAGAAAGCAGTAGATAGAAACATTGAGAGATACAACGCCAGATTTATGGACAAGGGGTTCTCTCAGGTGGAGGGAATTGATTATAAGGAATCCTTTTCTCAACGGAGTGATTAAGGAGGAGGTGTACATTGAAAAACCTAAAGGATTTGAGATCTTTGACACAGAGTCGTATGTCTGCAGACTCAAATGAGCATTGTGTGGATTGAAACAAGAACCCCATGCTTGGTACACCAGGATTGCCAACTATTTCACTAGGTTGGGCTTCACCAAAATTGAAGCAGATGCAAACCTTTACCATATTGTTGTTGAAGGTAAATTATTGATTATAGTATTATCTGTCGATGATTTAGTTTTAAATAATGATGAGAAGTTTATCAAGTCTTACAAAGAGGACCTTGCAAGAGAATTCGAGATGAAGGACATGGGAATCATGAATTATTTCCTCTGTTTGGAAGTATGGAAAGAAGATAGGGAACTGTTTGTCTCTCGGGGAAAGTATTCCAATGAGATACTAAAGAAGTTCTGCATGGAGAGTAGCAAACCCATGGACACTCCTCTAGTAGGAAGTTGGGGGAGAAAGGATGCCGCTTCAAGTGAGGAGGTAGAGGCCACTATTTATAGGAAGCTTGTGGGTTCACTTATGTATTTGGTGAACACATGACCATATGTGTTATGCAGTTAACCATCTTAGTAAACCAATGGGTAGGCCAACTAAACTATATTGGAAGGAAACTAAACATGTGTTGATATACCTTAGAGGCACCAATCAATATGGTCTTTGGTACAAATGGACAGATAGAATGAAGCTTCAAGGCTTCACAAATGCAAATTGGGTTGGTAGTCCATCAAATATGAAGATCACTTCAGGAGGAGTCTTCAATATTGGGTCAACAACAATTTCTTGGTACAGAAGGAAGCAAATATCAGTTGCACCGAGTTCCACAGAAGCAGAAAGAATGGTTTCTAGTCAAGAAGCTTGTGAAGCTATATAGATGAGGAAGATTCTTGTTGGGTTATTTGGTCAAATGATGGATCACACTGTGATTTACTATGACAATCAGAGTTGTATAAAACTCTCTAAAAATAAAGTTTTTCATGATTGATCCAAACATATCGACATTTAGTATTACCATCTACAAGATTGTGTGCAGAGCTAGATCATGTTGTTGGAATACATTCCTACAAAGGAATAGGATGCAGATATTTTGACAAAGGCATTGTCAAGAGGAAATTTGAGTTCCATAGAGACAAGGTTGGGGTATTTGATAACCCATTTCTTATTGAGAGGGAGTGTTGAGAATGGCAACAAGAAAACCCTGATTTAATTTCCCCTTAAATTAAATTAGGAGAGAATTGTAATTCCATATCACAAGACAACAATAATGAGTTGACTAAGTTAATTTCACTTAATTGGCTCGGTTAATTCGAGTTGAGAGTCTAACATGAGTCATGTAGATTGGTTCCTAAATTTTAGGAGCCCAGGTTGAGTTTAATTTGGGTTGTAATAATTTAATTCAGTTAAACTGAGTTAAAGTCAATTAAATCGAGTTAAAGTCAGTTAAACTAGTTCCAACTGTTGGAGGAACTCGTAGGAGGTATAACAATGGGGTGTAACTTCAATGTTCAACTAGTTAACCGATGAATCAGCCATAATTAACTCATGCATGCTTGAAATTCAAGTTACCCAATTGAGATTGGAGTTTAAGGGCAGTGTACTATCAATTGTATAAGTTTTCGAGTTGTACAGGTGGTGCATGTAGTCAGAGAAGGGCCTACAAGGATTGCTCAATCCTAATTGGGAATTTCCCTAATTAATAGGGGGATAATTCCCAAGGAAACAACACAGTGAAATAGGAGCTTGGAAGGTAAAAGAATTGGCTAAGTATTGGCCAGAGTCAGCTTGTGAGGAAGTGAGATAGATTATAATTGTGTAGAGATTGTTTAGGCTTGAACAAGCATTATATTTCTTCTATATTTTTTGACTAATACAATACAGATAGGAAGGGGTTTTGAGTCTTGACAAATTGATTTCCCCTTAGATAAATCTCTGAGGATATGTGATTGAATCTTGTCTCATGTTTATGTTGTGATTTTTCGACTGATTGATTGTTTCCATTGATGAGTAGAGTAGACTCAAGTCTTTTGTTTTAGAAAATTACACAAGCAGTTTGTATCTACAAGGAATTTCGACATCCAGCGTTAGAATCTCCTTTCTAACCTCCATGGGAGCAGAATCAAAGAAGTTTGGAAACGAATCTCACCCTAATAGCTTACGATGTCTGTATGAAGATACCCTTGGAGCACCATCCCTGCAGCTGAGTAATCTTTGACGAAGAGCCATGTGAGCTTGAAACCTATATTTAAAACACAAGATGACCTTTTGGACTGACTGACCTGTTTGGCTATAACTGGTAGTAGGAGAATAAGACACCTCTCTAACACAAATTACCAATTTATGGTTGATGGATGGAATGAAAGACCCCACTACTAACTGAACCAACAAGTTGTAGACAAAGCTTCGAAGGATTAAATGTTGCTTAACACAAATGAAAAAAAAACCCTTACCTATTGATACAGTGGACTGAAACAACTGTCTAGAGACCCCTATGGTAAGAGGAGCAAACCATGTGGTGACTTGAGATGTAAAAATTAAACAAGGGGTAATGAGGGGGGAAAATATTTCAGAACCAAATGGAGAAGGATACCCTATACCATACTCTACACACCAGTATTGGGCAGTTAAAAAAAATCCCGTCAGGGTCAAGGGATTGAGGTGCCGTTGATGGAAGGAAAACAACCAATTCAAAAGAGGGCCTAAGCCCCGTATTATGTAAAAATCACATGAAAACATTGATCACCTAGGTGAGACAAAATATTATGTGTGGAAGAACTTATAACCCTATAATGAAACACTAGTAAACACAGTGAGAACCAACATTGAAACATGAATTTGCAAAACCCTCCTAGAAACATGCATAAAGACAACAATGTATACAACCTTCCCTCAACTGTAAAACGAACAACTCATAACCAATTAGCAAAACATAAGTGTTGCATTGAAATGTTTCCAACGACATGAACAACTCTTATCCGCCACCTTGAAACACTAGAAAAACTTTTATAGATAACTACGGTTGTAATACATCCACTACCTGGTAAGAACCACTCTCTCAACAATTTCCAGAGTGACAACCATATATATTGCGAACCCCAAAACTCTGCCATCCCAAGACAATGTGTCATAGTGAACTCATTAATAAACTTTCTCCAGATGTCAAAATAATTCCTTACTATGTCCAATCCACCATGGGAGAGATGATCCATACCTTAACCGACACAATGGAATAAATGCCCAAAACCCTTGACATACACAAAATCCCGATCTCCCATCCTCGTACAATAAATTTAAAAGGACCTTAATAGTTGGTTGTCGTAACATGAAGCATGAATTCTCCACACGCGCCCCATGTGAAACTATGTGGAAGGTGAAGCTCTACATACATACAAAAGCTACCACCACGTTCACCAAACAAAAATTCTGCATGCCAATCAACACCTCTACCAGAAAACTATCACCGATAGGTGGAAGTTGAAATCTACCTCCAAAAGCCACCACCACTTTTACTAAAAAAAAATTCCGCATGCCAATCATCACCTCTACTCGAAAACTGTCACCGATAAATTGCTTCGTGTTTCATTCCAGTATTTTGTTGCTGGTAAGTCACCCCATCGGGGAATCGTTAAGTCATTATTACAGAAGAACGTGGAACGATGAGTGAAAGTAAAATGTGTTTGGTATATTTAAAAAAAATAATGTTATAAAATTTTATAAAAAATTTTAAAAGGTTTTTTAAAAATTAATAAAAAAATTTGAATATTAAATTTATTTATATAATTATTTTAAACTATATATAATTAATTTGCGAGAGGATATGAAGTTGTTTATGGAACCTAAATCTCCGTTCTTTTTAAGGGAAACATGGAAAGTTTCATCCACGTTTAAAATAAAAATGTCTTTGACATCAGGTGTTGTCGCACAAACTTTAAATGATATCTTGATTTGAGCTTAATATTTTCTTTAATTAGTTGGAGGTTCGTTTAAGAAAACTAAATGTTTTCACATTAGGAAATAAATAGTTTCACAGAGAACGCAAATTTGTTGAATTAAAATTTATTTATTATTATTATTAATTTGTTGAGATCGAAGTCAAGTAGTTATTTAATAATGAAAAGTAGTATACATTGTTTTTTTCGGTTATTCGTTTATATAAAAGAAACCGCACCACATTAATAATAGAGGTTTAATTTCTTTTGATTATATATTAAAAAAAATATATTATTTATGATGTCAATTGTATTATAGAAAGCTAAAGAATTTATATTTTAAGATTTGTGAATACTCGTGGGTCTTGGTGGGTTCTATAGTGAATTGGGTTACTTGCATAGAACACGCACTTGAGACTTTGACACGACAAAACTTGCATTAAATTTGTGTATTTATATAAGACTTACGGGTTTGGCATAGGATCCGCTTCAAACCCTTACAAGACCCATCGAACCTCAGATTGTATTTTTTTTCTTTTACTTTTCTTGTTTGGAAATGAGGTGGAGGAAAAGGGAAATTGGAGGCAAGAAAATTCTTTATAAGCACCTCTCTCCCTTCAATTTCTCATTCACTTGTCATTTGAGTGTTTGGTTCATTTATATGAGTATTGAGTGACTCCATTGCACAGTGAAGGAGCTCTTTGAGGAGGCTAAAGAAGGCTTCATCAGATCAGACCCAGCTTTAGGTAGGCTTCATGAACCTTGTTTTACTTTTTTTTCTTTTTTTTTTTATGCAAATTTTTTTGTATTCAATTTTTTTTTTTTTTTGGTTTTCAATTTTATTTTAATTTGCAATTGTTTTTGGGCCGAGTAGGCAGTCTTTCTCACCCCACAGGGCCCTGTGGCTGAGTTTCTCAGCAATTGGTCAATGTTTCAGAACATCCACAACAAAAAGAGAAACAAGTTGGAGCATTAGAGGTTGGAGAAGTTGGTTTTCATCTACTAAAACCTTCGAATGCTCACAAAACAAGTGCAAACCAAAGGATACAGATCCAATTTTATTGGATACTATTGCTTTAGAGTCTGATCGGGTTGTAGAGGAGGAGTCCCCTGATTTGAGTTGGGTTGATGAAGAGACCGAGTATCTCTCTAGTTTTCCATCTCAAATAGTGACTCCAAATACACTTGCCGCACAGTTGCTTCAACCTTCCGATGTTAGCACTAGCTCCACGAGGGCTTACTGTAGGCGTAGTCGTCCATGAGTGATGACATTCAAGATTATTATGAGACAAGTGATGAGACTCAAGATTGTTATGAGACATTCATTTATCATTTATGACATATGTCTTTGAATTTTGAACTTGCTAACATTTTTTTATTTTAGTTATGGAATCATGAGTTCTTTTTTATTCAATATCTAAATGTTTTGCTTATAAAAATCGAATATGTTATGTAGTACTTTTATAGATATGACATGATGTTATGAATTATTGCATATTTTTTTGGTTTTTATAACTTATAAGGATTGGAATTGTCATTAGTTTCTTTTTTGTGCTTAAAATTTACCATTTTTTTTTTTGTATTTTGACAAGTCTTATATGGGTTGTTCCCGAGTCTTATACAAGTCGACAAGTCAATAGACAGACGAGTCTTATATGAGTACGAGTCGTGCAACATTGATATTATTATAACATAAAGAGAAAGCAATCATTTGGTTAAGGGTGTCTAACCAAAACATATAGATGTGGGCCAAACTAATGAGACCGGGATTCCACTTGTATGGGAGGGGACATATCTGGTTTGATGCTTAAAGGAGTTACATGGAGACAAAATAACATTCTAACTATATTTGTGACTTGAATTTCTATTTTATGCATCTTGTTCATAATGCCATCGATACATAATAGAAGCTCCTTTTGTGTCTTTAAGCACTCCACTAGAACCTATCCCAAGAGAGTTTTCATGTGTTAATATAACTGTATAGTTTGTAAATAGTGGGTTTTCTTGGATTTGGTGTTCCCTATATCTTGTCTCCAATTTCTAGTTCTCCTTCAATGTGGTGGTCGGAAATAAATCGGTGACTAAAGCGCACTTCTGTAAGAGTATTATCTATGTACCTATCGATGGATCTTTAGGCTTCCGTCTGAGCTTTAGGGTGCATAACAAATTGACCCCTTCTAGCAGCCTTTTTACTTGAGGGATCTCTTTGACGAACTACAATGAAATAAGGGAGGAATAAAGTATTTATGATCTCAAGAGTAAGCAGACCAAGTTCCTTCCTTGTAGAGAGCTCACAGACAAGGAAATAATTATGTAAGTAAGGATTTAATTTATCAAGTCGAGATATTACTTCACTGTTCAAAATTTGCTTCGTAAGTATGAAAATATTCCAAGGAGAAATAAAAGTGACCCCAAACGCCGAAATTTATAGAGGACAAAGACCACCCAAAGTCCTCTTAATTTTGAAAAGAAAAAGAACCAACCTATAGAAGAACTTTTCACCTAGGAATCAACCAAAGGGTTGTCCTTATGCCAACTTAGAACCTTGAGGCCACTTAATAAATGATAAACCCCTAGTATAAAGAGAAGAAATTCTAGACATTAACCAAAAACCTGAATGTAAGATAGAGAAATAACTACCCCACACATTATGCCAAATGTGTCAAGAAAACACAAGAAATTCCTAAACCAACTAAGGATAAAAGAACACACAAATCGAAAAATATCTATAGAGAATAAATAGTTTAAAAATCAAGAGACTAGAAGCCACCCAAACCCTCAGAACATGAGTGAATAATAGGTTAGTTCTCCTGAAAGAGGCAAAGGTTGTGAACTTTGCAGCAGTACCACACTTACAATCTAAAAACATCCCAAAACAAAATAAAGGAAAACCCATCCAAGGATCTCAAAATAAATACACAAAAGCAACACTAAAATGGGAGAGAAACGAGTGCCTAAAGAATTGAGGACAATCCCAAGTGTTCTAGCCTCGTTTGAAGAAACTGCTCGACTTCTAAAAACCCATAGAAGCCTACCCAATCTTGACGAATTCCTAAATAAAAGATAATTCTTAGGATTCTTGGCATGACGCGAAAAAATGCAGGAGAAAAGCCATACTAGGAATGTAATGAGCAAGAAAAAATCACCAAAATGGCAAATGCTAGGAATAAGACATATGAAATCAAAAGGAAAAACCTAAAATGGAAAATAATAGGAACAAGGGAGGCTGCGAGGCAGCAAGTCCCTGCATTGAGTAGGTTCAGCCTGAGAATGCAGATAATACAAGTCACCCAAAAAATATATTCTGTCAAACTAAATTGGAAACACTTTTGCAGATAACGTCTTTGTGGTTATCCCCAATCGATTGAAGGTTGACCGAACTAGATGCTGAGAAAGTGCCACTCCTGCATGCTGCTTTCACCAGACCTTAGAGAATTGAATATACATAGTTCATTGCGAGAGAACTATCCACACATCAATGAAATTAGCTAATACACACAATTCACTCCACACAAATGAACCTTTTTATAACAAAGACCTGCTAATGATGTTTTTATAGTTGTAGTCTTTCAATGAGATATACAATAAGTTATAAATATCTGATGCTATCAGGATCTTTGCATTAAAAGGATCCTTGTGGTATACTATAAAATTTGCAAATTAATATAGATTCAATGTCATGAGAAATTTAGGATACATGACTAAAACAGTTACACAAAAAATGCATAAACAAAACATCTTCATACTTTATGAAAAGATTGTAGATGAAATCTTGTTTACCCATCCACTAAAGCAAAGGCATTAAACTGCTATGTATGAGACTGCTTCTTCTGGCATTAACTTTAGGTTCTATACACCATCATGTCATATCCTGAAATTAGAGGACTGGTATCCAATGTCCATGAAGACTAACAAAAAATGCCAAATGCATCCAGGTAATGTCTCCGAGGGTGAACCAGAGTCTGCTGGAAGAATCAATTTTCAGTTGATTAAAGGCTAGAACAAGACTTCAATTATTCTTTGTAATACAAATGCACCAAGAAGAATATTGACCTAAAAACTAAATAATGAGGATGATAAGCTTCTCTGTTTGATCCTCATGAATTTGAAGAATTGCAGTGTGCAGCAACCCTACATTCAATTCTTTATTTTATATCTGAGACTTTAGTTCAGTAGCATGGCTAATTTGTAGAAACGTGAGATCAACTAGGAATTGTTCTAAACCATGCTACTCTTCCAAAACCCAATAAATTACTGCACTTCGCATTTATCAATATAGAAAATCAGTCTGAGACATCATCCTCGCCATAAATAATTTTCCACACTTTTAACCAGGATATAATACAGAAGCTTACAGTGGCATCAACTGTCGATGCTTGAAAAACCATAGAAAAGAACAAAAAATGATCAGCCTAGTAACTCCAGTTATTATCAGAACCCACTTGAAAGTCTTAGGTTTTTCAAACAGATCAATTGGAATATTCATGCCAAAGACTCTAGCTACAACTCCAAATATAGCAACAACAAAAGTTGCAGTTGTGAGCAATAGTTCAAACTGTATCAGCTGGTTATGAACATATCATGTTGAGGGACATTCTTAAAAATTAGAAATATCTCAAAATAAAGTCAATAAAATATAAAAGTAATACTACAACCATTCCTAAGTGTACTGAGCCAAACACCTAACAGAAAAGATGATTATTATCTTGCCAAATTGCAACCCCTGGCCAAGTGGGGGAATATGAGGCAATGCCAAGAACCTAGAATGGAAGGATTTATGCAATTGAAAGATTCAATACAACCTAAACTCAGACCAAACATTGAGGCTTACAAGTTGAATTTTTATGAAATCCTCTGTATCATCTATATATTCCTTTAAGAGCCAAATTGGTAATGTTTTGCAAGAAACGATGCTAAGAAACAAAAGTTTAGATCATAAGATAAAAACATGCCCCATTTGGAATGAAAACAAGCTCTGAAACAGATAACTATTGTTACACTAAAAAATGTCACCGTGACTACTTACAGTTAGTATGGCTCAAATCAACAGTCATGCTACCCTCTTAGGCAAGTCTTATGCCTCTGCTATCCATCTCAAACTCAAAGAAGAGAGAAAGTCTTGTAAAAAATGTGTTTATCTCTGGGGTCGCAGGTTCTCTCTAACCTTACCTGCGGGGACGCTCACAATGTTCACAAAAGTTGCGTCCTTGGACGCTCTGTATGTTAAGGGACAGGTGCGTCCTTCTGTAAAAGGCAAAATGCACGAGTTTCATCTTAAAAAAGTTACTTGTGGTTACTTCTAGAACTTTCTAGAGGTCGGTTTGATGAAATGGATGCGCCTCCAGTTGGTTCATGTATCCCTATTAAGGAGGAACTTATCCCATCAATAAGGGAGCTATCCCACCCAAAGAGGGGGATTATCCCATTGATGGTGGACCTGAATAACCTCTTTACAACACTATAAATAAAGACATTGAGCCAGAGGGAGGAGAGGTTGGAGCTATACATTTTCTTTGGGTAAATGCTGCAGAATTTAGGTCTTCCATTAGAGCCTTTGTGAGGAGAGATTGTCTTCACTTGATTCTATTTGGGAGAGGGTGAGCTTTGTCAAAGTAGAGGAAAACCCTTGATGGACCCTGGGAGGAACTTGCACAACACCAAGGCCAGGTTGTAAGAGTTTCTTTGTTTCGTTATTAATACAAACTGGTTTATTTTTCTCAATAGCTTGTGTTAATGAGTTATTTCATGTGTTCCTTGGTCTGCATGTTGAATATATGTTTTATTATATGAAATGCAAGTGCTTGGTAATTGTTTGATTGTTTGTGGTTGCAGGAATTGACTTGAAGGAGGAGCTCATCCGGATCGTCAAGAACGGACTTCAACAACAGCGTTTTGGAATAAGGTAAGCCTAAACACTTGTAGTTTTCATGTTGTAAAAGGTGTATTTAGAGAAAGATTACTCCATTTTGTCTTGTTTGTCATTAGAATGTCTTAGACTTCTAGGAAGGTCAGTCGTGTCCGCACCCTTGACAGATTCCGTGTGACAAATTGGCGACTCCGCTGGGGAATCCATTAATGTGAAAGTCTTTTCCTTTGTGTGAACTTTGCTCTGAGAAAATCATTTTTACTTTCTGGTTTTTGACTGTGAGAATTAGTATTTGGGTGGCTTAGCTTTAGATTTAGTTAGATTTGGTTTTTCTTAACTTTTCCAGAAGGACGCACCCTCTGAGTACTGCACAGTGCGTCTTTGGACGCGCTGTTGCCGTTTGCACAGAGCGGGCCCGCGCCTGTTCTAACGGGTTGCCTGCGTCTTCCTGTAAAAATTTAGGAAAACTCCATTTTTGCTTTAATTGCTTTTAGATTTTGTTTTTTCTTAGTGTTTTCTGCCCAGATCCTTTAGTACCCTGTCAAAAATTTTCACCTGAACTTGTTTCATTAGCATTCCTGCTTTTAGCTTTCATCAATTGGGTGTTTTGAGTCTCTTTTTTGAGAAATTCTTAATTTGATTTCCTTTGGTCATTACTTGGAGGTTTCTCTCAGTCTTTTCACAATTTTGCATCTTTTTGCTTTTGTTTTTGCAAAAAAATTTCCCCCTCATTCGCCGGGGGGGGCTAAATTGTGTATGAGTGTTAATCGCCTTTGAGTGTTTTTATGTTTTGATCTTTGGAACTCTCACCCAATTTTCTCGACTTGCACTTGATTGGTTCTTAGATTACATTAGAATCATCTTGTGTTTTAGAATTCTCTTGCATAGATCACATTTGCATAATTAGAGTTCTCAGTTTCAGAATATGAATGAAAAATGTTTATAGATTACATTTGCATACTTTTCATGTGAATTGTGCATAGATTACAATTGCATAGTTTACATTCTGAAAAATCTATTGTAGATTTAGATCAGCTTTCTTTGATTTGAATTTCCACAAAAAATAAAAATAAAAAAATGGTTTGGAATTGATTTGCATTAGTTTTTCTTGATAAAATTAGTGCATCAATTTTTTGCATTGTCGGAAGTGAATGGAAACTCTCTCCTTACTTTAGTTAGGATTCATCGAATTGAAAAGATTACATTATCATATTCGATTGCATTCAGTTGAGTCGGGTCATAACACCATTGGTTTCATCTCCATTTACCCATTTGAGTAATAACAACCTTAATAACACAGCGCTTAATTAAAATTCATCTAGTATTTTTTACATTTCTAGGGCTCTGAAACACCAACATAGCTTAAGCTAGGGTCTTGGAGTAGGTGAGTACTTAACTCTCCAAGACTACAAAACCAAACAGATAGTTTATCTTGAGTAGAATAAATCCAATTGTTTCAATTGCACTCTGGGAAAGCTCCTCTTAAAGGAGAAGCACGAGCTCGTGTCCGAACCAGTGAGGGGATCATTCCCCCCTCGTTGGGAATGACGCCAGACAGTACGTATTACAAACGGTAAACCTTGGATTAACCATTGTCGAGGAGCCAGGGGTCACTTATCGGTAAACCTTGGATTGTTGTCAAGGAGCCGGTAAGGGGATTGAGCTTGCTACTCTGCCCTTGCGTGCTGTCGGAGTTTAGACTGTTCCCCCAGGTGTATTTGTTACTGTTGGTGACCTTAGTGACCATAATCTTTAGGTTTCTACCGAGGTGACGGTGGAGGGAAGGTCCCACTGTACCTGGAGCAGACGTCGGTTATACTCACTTGGATTTTCCGGGGGGTTCACTTCACTTCGAGACAGCTAAAGTGGAGGAACTTGTGCCGGTCTATTCATTAAGCAGGTTGCCGGGGTAACTGTTCCACCCGCCATTTCTGTACTGAATTCTACGAGGTTGGGCTTCATCACCAACTAGTGTTTTCAGTCCGGAGAGCTTACTGTTTGTGTGTGGTTTGACTCCTAGATTTGATAGCGCGTGTTAATTTGTTTGTTTTTACTTTTAGAGACCATACGTGTGAATTGTGAATTTTAGTTGTTAAGTGTGAATTGTGAATTGTTAATTTTAGTTTTAAATTGTTAATAAAATTCACTGAAGTTGAATATAATGGCAAATGTTCCGGAATTTATCAACCTAGGAACCCCTCCTAATGAGAATCCTAGTACTTTTCCTTACTTTGGAAATGTTGGTCCTCCTTATATGGCTACTTTGTCATTACCTGGATTTACAATAGGTTTACCGATATGGTTATTTTCAACTTCGTTGGCCCATAATACTCCAGTTGTTCCATCTCAACCGGATGCTTCACCTCAACAGAGTTCACCATCTCAACATCACCAACCTTCTGTTGACCCTTTACCTTCTTCGCCTAATTTTTCTTCCTCCATTTCTTCCTCTTCGCCTGGTAAAAGCCTTGATGCTAGTAACCATGAGGCTAAGAAGAAGAAGAAAGGGAAGAAGAAGAAGAAGAAGAAGAAGAAGCAAGATAAGAAAGAAGTCAACCAACCAACCATGGCTGTAAGTGTTAGTTGTGTTGAGGAAAATTCCGACATGCATCGTAAACCCAAATACCCTTGCAGGCTTTGTAAGGGTGACCACTTCCTTGTCAATTGTCCTGGTATTCCAAAGGTCTTGGAAGTATGGTCAGAAAAATCTCATCAACTTTCCTTTGATCCATCAACCAGTGATAGTCAGGTTCTTGGGAAAAAGGGTAAAGTTAGGTTTCCTTGTAAGTTATGCAAAGGGAGTCATCAAACTCACATTTGCCCTCACATGGATGAAGCCTCAACATTGTTGGAAAAACTTACTGTTCCACAGCAAGAATTTCCAACTGGTTACCGTAAACTTTCTCCCAACCTACCGTCAACTGACGGAGTGATTGATTTAAATTCAAGTACAGTCGATCACACTCTCCCATTGGAGAGTGAA
Organism: Pinus tabuliformis; assembly: GCA_031772625.1. NCBI lineage: Eukaryota > Viridiplantae > Streptophyta > Pinopsida > Pinales > Pinaceae > Pinus > Pinus tabuliformis. The sequence goes on from CM062816.1 coordinate 567,501,281, forward strand.
ACTCATGTCACTCAGGTTGATGATCCGTTAGTTGATCAAGTGGTCGATTCAATTTCAAATTCGGTCGATCACACTCTCCCTTTCGAGAGTCAATTTCATACCGCTGATGTTCTTCTTGTTACATCGGATTCTTCTATGCCGGGGGGCATTTCACCTGTTTCTACAGAACCCCCTCCAAGTACTGAGGTCTTTTCCTTTGATTGGAATAGACTGACAGAACCTCGTCTTCCTTCCTCCATCCCTTTCCAAATCATTGTCAAGGCTGGTGGTAGGGACATACATCGTACTCAGGTAGATGAAGGTGCTTCTGTTAGTATTTTATCCTCAGCTGTTTGGAAAGCTTTGGGTTCCCCTCAGCTTGCGCCTATTACGCAGAATCTGAAAGCTTTTAACAGAACAATTAGTGAACCTTTAGGGATCCTTCCTAAGTTTTCTATTACCTTGGAAGGTAAAACTGTTTGTGTTGATCTTATGGTAGTTTGAGGTCCCTTGGATTTCAATTTACTCCTTGGGCGAGACTATGTTTATGCAATGAAAGCTTTCGTATCGACACTCTTTCGCGTGATGTCTTTCCCTCACAATGGCAGTATTGTGACTGTAGACCAGCTCTCGTTCCCTAGTCTTGTTTCAACTACCAATAATATCACACCCCTAAATGTTCCTGATTCTAAAGTGGTATCTACCCTGCCACGGGTTAATTATGTGGCAACCGGTCCCATGCTTTCAGTTACCGATGTAAGTGAGCCTCCCACTGTTTGCTCATCTTCTTTTGATTTAGATTCGGTAATTGACATGGAAAACTCTATGGGATTATTTGAACATGATGTTCTTATCCCTTTTGAGTCCCTTGACATGTGTTCCTTCCAGAGAAGTATTCTTCCTTCTGATGAAGACCTCTTGGAAGCCATGATCAAGGTGTGTCCATTGACATGTCTTTCTTCTAGTTGGAAGCCATGATCAAGAAGCACGAGGATAGTTTGTTCCTGTCTCAACCTCGTTAAAAAATGAAACTGGATGCACGAGGAAAGTTCCTTTTACTGTGTCAATCTCGTTAAAAAATGAATCAGTGAGCATGAGGATAGTTCTTTTACTGAGTCAACCTCATTAAAAAATGAATCAGGTAGATTTTAGGTTAAGTAGGTAGATTGTAGAAAGTAGGATTTTGAGGATAGTTCCTGTTACTGAGTCAACCTCGTTAAAAAATGAATCAGGTACGAGGATAGTTTTTTCCTGTCTCAACCTCGTTAAAAAATGAAACTGGATGCACGAGGAAAGTTCCTTTTACTGTGTCAATCTCGTTAAAAAATGAATCAGTGAGCATGAGGATAGTTCTTTTACTGAGTCAACCTCATTAAAAAATGAATCAGGTAGATTTTAGGTTAAGTAGGTAGATTGTAGAAAGTAGGATTTTGAGGATAGTTCCTGTTACTGAGTCAACCTCGTTAAAAAATGAATCAGGTACGAGGATAGTTTTTTCCTGTATCAACCTCGTTAAAAAATGAAATAGGCTAGCACGAGGATAGTTCTTTTACTGAGTCAACCTCATTAAAAAATGAATCAGGTAGGTTTTAGGATATGTAGATAGATTGTAGAAAGTAAGTGTGTGCGAGGACAGTTCCTGTTACTGAGTCAACCTCGTTAAAAAATGAATCAGGTACGAGGATAGTTCCTGTTACTGAGTCAACCTCGTTAAAAAATGAATCAGGTATGAGGATAGTTCTTTTCTTGTGTCAACCTCCTTAAAAATGAAACAACTCCCTTTTCAAGTTAAATATTGAAAGTAAACCTTCATTTCATCCAGCCGGTTGAATGCAATGAAGCCTGGGGGGCATGTACCTCGCTTTGCGTCATTATGCTGGGGGCATGCGAACTTTTTGAGCATAGTTCCTTGTCTTGTGTCAAGCTCATTAAAAAATGAAACACGGGTAGGTTAAGTAGGTAGATTGTAGCGAGTAGTCATGAGCATAGTTCCTTGTCTTGTGTCAAGCTCATTAAAAAATGAATCAAGGATTTTAGAGCACAGTTCCTTGTCTTGTGTCAAGCTCGTTAAAAAATGAATCAAGGTTTTTAGAGTATAGTTTTTTATTAGGTAGATTGTAGAAAGTAGTTATGAGCATAGTTCCTCGTCTTGTGTCAAGCTCACTAAAAAATGAAACAACTCCCACGAGTCTTTCCAAGATTTTGAAAGTAAAGCTTCATTCCATCCACCTCATTGAATGCAATGAAGCTTGGGGGGCATGTACCTTGATTTGCATCATTATGCCGGGGGCATGTGAACTTGTAACAAGCATAGTTTTTCGTTTCAAGCTTGTGTAAACATGAAACCGAATCCGAGCATAGTTCTTTTCCTGTGTCAAGCTCGTTTAAAAAATGAAACAAATCCTCCTCTACTTGAGTCGAGAGATTGACTAGATCTCGTAAATGTTAAGTTGTATATTTAGGTTAGTTGTTTCAGTGTTTTGCATAATTTTCTTACAGTTTTAGGTCAAAGTATTTTAAATGATCTCGTCACTAAACCTTCATTTCATCCAAATGGTTGAATGAAATGAAGCTAGAGGGGCATGCGCTCTGGCAGTTACGCTTAGGGGGCATCAAGCACAGTTTCTCTCTGTTTCAAGCTTGTGTAAAAATGAAAATACTTTGAAGCATAGTTTTTATCTGTTTCAAGCTTTTGTAAAAATGAAACCTATCTCGAGTCAATTTCAGTTATTTTCAAGACTCGTTAAACTCATGAAAATACCGAGATTATTTTGCTATCTTTCATTCTCGTAAAACAAATGAAAATGCCGAGATCTTTCCGTCTTTTCCTACTCATAAATTAAATTGAAAGTCGGCCATATGAGTACATTTTTATCATTTTTTCGAACTCGTTAAAACTTACGAAAAATTGAAAACCATGAGTACATTTTTATCCCTTTTTCGAACTCGTTAAAACTTACGAAAAAGTGAAACCTCAGAGTCATCTTTTAAGCCCTTTTCTGACTCCTAAAACGTGAAAATATTGCCGAGCGTTTCTTTTACACTCGTTAAAATGGAATTAAAAGACGGTCCCCTTTTAGCTCTTTTCTGACCGCAAAATCAGGAAAAGATTGCCAGGTTTTTGTCGTTTCAAACTCGATAAGGAAATAAAACGACGTGTCCTTGATCGCTTTTTACTTTTCAGGTCAATGACACTATTATGAAAGTACTCCTTGGTCGCAAGATCAAGCGGTTCCCCCAGGTATTATTTTATACTTTTTCGGGCTTGAGGGACACAAATATACGAAAAAGTTCAACGTGGAGTCTCCTTTTGTTTTTTCAGACTCTCTAAAAATGAAAAATGCCGAGTTTCTCCTATACTGGGCTCGTTAAACTTTTACAGTAAAGGACCTGTTCAATTACAAACAGGAACGAACCACTCCTTCCTAGGGTTCGAATTTAAACTAGGTTGGACTCGTCCGAAGGATGAGCTTATAATCAAGCATATGTTATCCTCCTCAAGCTTGTTAAAAATAAAGAGGTACTTGCCAGAAATGGTGGGGGAAAAGAGAGAAGAATGAACCTGTTTGTTACCTTTTGTCTCAAAAGAAACTTTATTACCACTCTTGAACACGACACTTTTCATTCACCTGGGTTGGGAAATCTTTTACCTCACAGTTGACCAAACCACTTTGAAAGTCTTTTACCGGGTTCCGGGGATTAACTTTGAGTTATTCGTCACCAAGCCATCTGTCGTGTCGTTATGTGTTCAAGAGGTCTGCAAGAAAAACTTTCATCTGCAAAATACTTGTCATCCATTTGACCATCCCTGAGTCAGTCTTTACAGCAACATTTCTTCAACTTGAACAATGATTTCGTGTTGCAGGCTTGCCTGCAACGGGTCGCTTTCTATCGACATCGACACATTATCTAGAAAGATGACTTAGGAATCGACAGTACCTTGAAGTCTGCATGCATCAATGGCAGGTTTCTCGCCTTTGACGTCAGTTTACATCATTGACTTTCGATCAAAGGATTCCGTGAAGTGTTCGACATCAAAACATCTATTCACATTTCACGGGTTGTGCTTGGTACTTTGAGAACCATTGACATTACTGGTGGTCTCTCTCACGCTTGTTAATAGTTTACATCATCGACTGGTAATCAAGTGGTTTCTAACATGTTCGACATCAAATCATTTAAATCACATGCTTAGAATCGTACCAATTCGGGAAGTAGAAGTGAAGACCCTGGATCTAGTTTCTACCATCCAAGCTGCGAGGAGTTTTGTATTCATTATCTATGTAGACTAATCATAAACAGATGGTTGCGTCCATACTGTGTCTACAAAAGTCTATAAAAAATGATGTACTGCAAGATCATTCCTGTATCAGAATAGTTAGGCCATTAGTTAAAGTTTTGAATCTGAGTATGGGAATGCCTACCTCAGTGATGATATAATCTTATACATGTATTTTGTGTTGAAAATTGCAGGTTCCAACCAGGTCATCCAAAAGACAATCCTTGAAATGATAAAGCGCTTCACCCTTCCTAGAATTACAAAACCCTAATCTATTCTAGGCTTCGCACTTTAGGGGGCAATCTGTTACACTAAAAAATGTCACCGTGACTACTTACAGTTAGTATGGCTCAAATCAACAGTCATGCTACCCTCTTAGGCAAGTCTTATGCCTCTGCTATCCATCTCAAACTCAAAGAAGAGAGAAAGTCTTGTAAAAAATGTGTTTATCTCTGGGGTCGCAGGTTCTCTCTAACCTTACCTGCGGGGACGCTCACAATGTTCACAAAAGTTGCATCCTTGGACGCTCTGTATGTTAAGGGACAGGTGCGTCCTTCTGTAAAAGGCAAAATGCGCGAGTTTCATCTTAAAAAAGTTACTTGTGGTTACTTCTAGAACTTTCTAGAGGTCGGTTTGATGAAATGGATGCGCCTCCAGTTGGTTCATGTATCCCTATTAAGGAGGAACTTATCCCATCAATAAGGGAGCTATCCCACCCAAAGAGGGGGATTATCCCATTGATGGTGGACCTGATTAACCTCTTTACAACACTATAAATAAAGACATTGAGCCAGAGGGAGGAGAGGTTGGAGCTATACATTTTCTTTGGGTAAATGCTGCAGAATTTAGGTCTTCCATTAGAGCCTTTGTGAGGAGAGATTGTCTTCACTTGATTCTATTTGGGAGAGGGTGAGCTTTGTCAAAGTAGAGGAAAACCCTTGATGGACCCTGGGAGGAACTTGCACAACACCAAGGCCAGGTTGTAAGAGTTTCTTTGTTTCGTTATTAATACAAACTGGTTTATTTTTCTCAATAGCTTGTGTTAATGAGTTATTTCATGTGTTCCTTGGTCTGCATGTTGAATATATGTTTTATTATATGAAATGCAAGTGCTTGGTAATTGTTTGATTGTTTGTGGTTGCAGGAATTGACTTGAAGGAGGAGCTCATCCGGATCGTCAAGAACGGACTTCAACAACAACGTTTTGGAATAAGGTAAGCCTAAACACTTGTAGTTTTCATGTTGTAAAAGGTGTATTTAGAGAAAGATTACTCCATTTTGTCTTGTTTGTCATTAGAATGTCTTAGACTTCTAGGAAGGTCAGTCGTGTCCGCACCCTTGACAGATTCCGTGTGACACTATTCATGGAGCTAAAATTGTATATTTCAGGGTAAAGAGAAATATGAGAAGAAATAGGCCAAAAAAGGTAGGCACTACCTTTTTTGTTATGTGAACTTATACCTTGCATTACGTTAAGACATCTATTAGTTCAAATGTCACAGAGATGGATAGAGCCTGCAGCAAGCACTGGAGCAGAAATAAGCTCTGGAGCAGAAACAATACATGCCACCTAATGATCAATATCAGAAATAATAAATACAGCCAACCATCTGATATCTAGTTATGTTAATGTGCATCTTTGTATGTAATGTAAAATGATAAGCATACTGTCAATCTCATTTAATGAGATAAGAGATTTGTCTAGAGAAGAAACTCAGGCACATACCACTTTCAGCAAATACAAGATGGGTTAAATCTGGGTGAGGCAACCTATTAAAGTAAATCAGATCATTCTGTTGATTAAGACAACACCCTCATTCTAATCATCTTAGAAGTTAGAAATAGCTAGCCAGCAAGAACCCCTGAAACAGAAAGAAGAGTCTATCCTTTTATTCTCATCATCACCTTTCTAATGCCAACAAATTCCTCATGCCTTTCTAATGCCTTCATACTAGAGAAGGCCTGAAGCAATTTCTAATAAACATAAAAGTTCAAGCAAGTCTTGATTAAAGAACAGATAACAGTTCTACTAGTTCTTGGCCATGATATCATAACAATAACTCTTTCAGATATAAAAGATTGTTTTTGATAAATAGGTTTTTAACCTTGATTGAAAATTTAGTTTATTAAAATAGATCCCTGGACACTAGCATTCATGTTTTGAAATCAAATGCATTTACATAATATAAGATTTCGAGGAATACATATGCTCCAAGTTAAAACCATCAAAAAAAGGCAGCAAGGCAGTTCAGTTATGCTCCAATGCAAACATGACCTTGCAGACTACAAACCGTACATTTGATTACCTGCAAAATAAGAACAATCAAGCCAATCCACTTGCATATGTTACTTATGAGAAAATGCAAGAATCAGAGTTAGAGCTTGGCGCCATATTCAGATATGCCTAGAACAAGATGAGAAATGAGTTAGTATGAAAACCATGTACAGAAAATTATGCATTTATACAAAAACCACCAAACCAAAAGATACAGTTGGTACCTGTATATTCAGCATAAAGAAATCAAAAACCATTTGTAAACACTGGAGATGAGGCCATCCCACATTGCTAGAAGCTTGTTTAAAATTAATCCAACACAATGAGGAAGGATTGAATAACTTGATTTGACTATACATAACCTGTGCACAAATAAGAGCATGAAATAAGTTTTTATATCCAACCTGTGACTGATGTTTACACGGATATATTGCTAAGCATTTTCAATCTCATTGTTAAAGCACAAAGCATAACAAAATTAAAGGACAAGTTCAAAATACCATCAAAAGATGTAGAAAACATGAATTGGGCCAGAGTTCAAGCCTTCTCTAAGGCCATATTAGCTACTTGTTTTGCATCCTTCTTTTTCATGAAAACCACGGAAGTTAGTGAAAACAATAAGCCTCCCAACAAACTGAACACAGATATTCCTACAGAGTCGATGTTGCATTATTCAATTCGCCTATTTGCCCTTAATACTGCAGATTTTGGAGAGGGGAAAATGTAATTGTGTAAATTCTGGAGGGGAAAACTGTAGCTGTGAACTTGTGTAGAATTTGGAGAAGGAGAACAATCGCTGATAGCCCACCAAGTCATTAAAGTGACTTTTAAACACAACGCTTCCAATAATGTTTAAGCAGCAAGTCATTAAAGTGACTTTTAAACACAACGATGGTCGAATAATGAATTTTAAACAACGCTTGGAATAAAAAATAAATTAGAAATGACCATGATAGACCATGTGGCCCTTTACAATTCACACCTGTCCTCACCACTCAGACACCGTTCAGTCTCCATAACGTAGCGTGTAAGCCTCAAGGATGCCATAACGTGCCTCTACCTCAGCATGAGAGGTGTAACGAGAACGAGTTCATTGAAGAAACTAGTGGGCATGTGTTTCTCATTTAATGGTTCAGTATCAAGTTTATGACTTTTGTTTCAGCAACACATAAGATATCCTAAGCATACTCTGCCTTTGTATTCTAAGCTACCATCTCTCAAAGCATACTCGGGGTCCCCTGCACCAGTATAAACCAATCAATCCAGGAGGGCGATCTTAGAAGCAGACAGTTTATTAGCAAAGCTCTGTAATGTCATTATTAGAAGGTATATTCTCTTCGATCAAGACCCATTTGGATCATCCATCAGGCTGGCATTCAAGATTTCGGGGTTCAAGACCCATTCGGATCATAGAATTCGAGCGCGGCTTGTCTTAGCACCAGGATATTCCAAATTTTTCCTTTGGTCTGCAGAGAAATTTATACACACAACCTTCATGAAATTATTACTTAGGGGATAAGCCAAGACGAATTCAAAATTCGAAGCTTCGCAGTAAACCACAACCTTTCACTCCACCAAGTTGCAAAATAGTATTTTAAAGCTATTCTTACCAGTAAGCCATCAAAGGAAAAAAATATGCCAGTTAGCGGCGCTTTACTCATCTCCCTGGTGGTAGAAGGAGAAGGTAGGTAATCCTGTCCCAAGGTGTCGTGTCCACGATGCCCCATCTGTTCCGAGCTGGGTAAAGAAACAACTCACCTCCAGATTAGGCCTGGAACATGAATATGTTAAGCTCCATTAAGTTTTTCCCAACTGCTTCCTACAATTATGGAAGTGAACTGCAGTCATTTCCTTAATTTCTAGAAACCAATTGTAGTAATTTCCTTAAATTACAGAAATCAACTGCAGTTAATTAATTTCTTGTTGGGAGCTTTTGAAGTGGTCCATTAGTCCATCTAGAGTTCTCTGATCTGTCGAACACTTGACACATAGCCAACAGAAGCTTGATGGAAGCTTGGCTATATATATTTATGTTTGGTCCCCAAGCTTTCATCTCAATCCCCTTCAATTTTACACCATCAAGTTGAGAGAGCAGAGCTTGGAAGTGCCTTCAGATTTTCTTATCTACCTACTTTGGCGTATTACTCTTAGGCGTGATTTCTAATACTGTTCTTGGCTGAAAAAGTTCGTCTTTTCTGCAACATGCATACCCAGATTTGGACTTTGTAGGGTCTGTCTGACGCGTGACCGGAATAGTTGTTTCACAGGTGGATATGTTTTCTCATTCTCACGAGTGAATGGTGATTGCCGGCGAATCAAATGCCAGTGGGCCAACTGTGGGTGTTTCCCTTCATTGTCGGCAGCCATGGGTGTTTGAAGAACGTTTGGTGTATTTTACAATTGGTTTAGCAGCAACAAATTCCCCTCTCGCTATTTCTATTTTGAGTGCACGGAGAAACTGTTCTCAAGAGGCTCTGTTCTGCATAAAGGGTAAATTGAACTGTTGAAGGATAGAGTTCCTTTTAGGCATTTCGTTCTTGGGATAGCTTTTGGCTCCAGTTGTTCTGAGATTTCTTTAATCTTCTTCGAATTGCTAGTTTGGTCGAACGAACAAAGCCTGCAAACTCATCTGCTGGTGGAGGCTCCTAGAATCTAGAATTATTACTGGTATTAACATCAATGGCTGGAGGTAATTTATCTTGGGCATAAAAGTTTATTTCGCATTTACGATTCTTTACGATAAGTAATTATTCTGCATTAAAGAATCATTGTTTATTTAACATAATAATGTAAGTATATGGCACCAATCCCTTAGGAAAGGACTACCAACATCCCATGAGAAATGAATCACTTAGTAAGTTGATAGGTTCAAAGAAAATGGAATTTATTGTATTATCATCCATGCTTCTCCTGCTTGCTTTGTATTTATAAATATGCATACTTGATCATCGTTTATAAGAATGTATTTTTAGGGATTTATCTGGTCTTAAGCGCCTCTCAGGTTATAGTAAATGAAAGAGCTTATTCATGATAGCTTGAGTGAGATTTTCCAGTCTGAGATATAAGCATCTCTGGTAAGGCAGGCTCAAGTGAGATTTTCCAGTCTGAGATATAAGCATCTCTGGTAAGGCAGGCTCAAGTAAGTCAGGACCTTTTCAAATAGAGTTGGGTGAAAAAGCTGGGGATTTCAGGAAGGACCCTAAGACAGACTCCGGTAAGGTAAGGCAGGTTCAGCTGAGCTATCTGGTGAGGCAGGCTCAGGCAGACTCAAGCTTTATCTGCATACCTTGTTTTTCTCATTTGTCTGGGAATGTTGTTTCAGACAATTCGGTACCATCAGGAGCACATGTCTCCCTCGATTAGGATGAAAGATCCCATTGAAGCAGCTACCCCCATGCATATTGTATGTACATCTTGTACTATTGCTTGTCTCTATCTTTTCTTATCCGAATACAAACTGTTTTCAATTCCTCATAATAGTTCAAATGCGCCATCCCCCCTCGGATCGCACAAAAAACCCAGACAGCCAGCAGGTTTTATAAAGAGCTTCCAAAATCACTACTAGCATGAATGAGTTAACTGTAATTTTCAATTATAATTAAACAATGTCAAGGTAAGATTCATTAGACTATTATGACTAAAATTATAAGTTGTCAGTGCAGATCACATCACAGGCACACACAAAAGAGGTCTCTCACATGTTAAAAACATATAGCAATGAAAGAGGTAGTTCATTTCCTAGTTTGAGTTTCAATTTGAAAACAGTTTGAATTTTACTTTGATTTTTCATGTATGCAGGCAACATGCTATCTCTTCCCTTCCATTTTCAAAAAGAAGTTAGCATCATCAATAAAGCAGAAGAGAAGTTCGATGTCATACAAAAATAGTGAGAAACAGTGAGAGGCAGTTCACTACATCAAAGAGGCAGTTCATTACCTAATTTGAGTTCCAGTTTGACTTTTCAAGTTTGAGTTTTCATGTATGCAAGCAGTATGCTCTCTCCTCCCTTCTATTTTCTTTGTTCCCTTCTATTTTCTCTAAAGCAGAGAAGAGCAGCTTCGCTCCTTGATTCATTTTCTCCTTAACCAGCTTCTCTTCATCCAGTTCAAGATCCAGCCCTTGATCCAGAAGCTTACCTAGTTACAGCAGCATACCTCACTGGTTGATCAAATCATGTTCCAACTTGGTTAGAGTCTATCCCTCTAAAAGTATAGGACAGTCTGAAGCAGTGCTGTCAACTTACTATAGAGTGTATGACACCTCTGTTTACATGTAAACATAAGAACAGAAGAGGTGTCATGTAAACAGAAGAACAGAAGATTGTATGACACCTAACAGTTGTGGCAGGAAGCGGTGGTGGCATCTGTACATGCAGCGGTGGTGGTTCTCTATTATACGATGGTTTTCTATTATACTAAATATATTTTGATTAACATAAAATGCTTGAGATTTAATGCTGGCATTAGTTTGAAGCTAAATTTGCAAATTTGAAGTGAAAATATGATATAACATATGCTTTCCGCCTCCTTGCCTTGGGAAGAGGCCAAATAAGACCATGAAAAGGAATACTGTTAAAAAAGTTTGGATATTCGCGATAGGAGGTGGTTATTCATTAGGTTAATCAAGTTAAACTAATGCTAAAACCGAACAATTCGATGACTATAGTCCATGGCCATTGCTAGATGGCAGGGACTAATAAGACATATGAAATCAGAAGGGAAAACCTAAAATGACAAATGCTAGAAATAAGACATATGGAATGGGAAAACTAATTCCAAATCTGAAGAGACACCAAATAAAATGTAAACCAAGGTAGAGCTGCCATGCAATGTGAGCTTGTCCTAAATTCTTTGACGTAAGTTTCCACCACCTCATTCCATGATGCACCCCTACCTTCTCCCATTGTTCCATACTTCCTAATGCTTTGTATGGTGTATTGAACCATATATTCAGTGAGGACAAAACACTTCCCAAGCCATGTATGATTACACATTACACACCTTGCATTATGAACCCGTGCCTCATGTCATATGTTAGGGGGTGATTCCCTGTTAATTGCCTTCCTCCACATCCGAAGGCGAAGTTTCAATTCCCCATGTTTGATACCCTCTTTAGGGATCGAAGAGAATAGATTCAATTTAGAGAAGGAAACTATGGATAAATTTCCCTATGATTACATATAACCAGAATGTACTCATATGCATTCCAGATGAAACATCCCAATACATGAATTTTGTATTTTTGTTTTATTTTTTTAAATAAAACCACTCATTCATATAGTTTTGTTTTCATTATTTAATAAAAAAGAATTATGCTTTAAAAATGTTATCCTGGGGCTACTTTGAATATAGATTCAATTAACATCGATATGTCTTTCACTTATTCTTAATATGAATTTAATTAATTTTGGATTTATTATATATTAATAAAAAATTATTAAAAAATATTTAAATTAAAATAAATATATGATCAATTTAGAATCATTTTAATTGTGGATATATCAAATGTTAAAAAAGATTAAATTTCTTTTTACTTTAAAAAAGGTTTATATCTCAATAAATTTGATCTAGTTAAGATAGATCTAAGTTGATTTAATTCCCTAATAAAAATATATATTTTTTATTCTTATTACTATTACTTATTTATATTTCTTTAAATATAATAATTAATAATATATTATATTATTAAAATATGAAATGGTCTATTTCATTTTAATTTGTAAAACCTAAAAATATCAAAATATTCTCATTAGAAACCATTTCATGATTTTAAGATACTTACAGCCTATCACAAATTAACCAAAGCATTGGTTTTATGCACATTTCCAACGGAATTCGTAAGCTTTGAACATTAAGTTGATAACAAAAACATTTTCCTCATGCATTTCAAGAGGAATAAAGCCCATAAAGGAAGAAACAAGATTGATAATTTTTGGCTGAAATGAATTAAGAAAAATATTTTTATGAATAATTTGGGGCTAAGATCGTAATTTTAAGAGGATTGTAATTTGTGGCTAAGATAACGACGTTTATAAGCGATATATTTAGTTTCAAGAAATATAATAAATAGTAATCAAGTTTGTTTTTTTTAAATAAAGTATTTTAAAATTTTAAAGGAAATAGGAATCAAGTTTGTTTTTTTCTTAATAAAGTATTTTAAAATTTTAAAGGCTGAAAACCTAGAATCAAAAAAAATAAATTTTATCTTTTGGATTCAAATCAAAGTAATTCCTTTAAATCCGCAAAGTTCGTGTAAATAAATAAGTTATCTACCTTACCATAACTTGTAATCATCAAATGAGAAGGATGTGGGCTATCCATATCTGGCCTTGGCAACCTACATGGTATATCTCTTGCCACCATTCCAACTTTAGGCATAGAATCATATTTAAATTTTTTGCAACATTCATGCGAGAGGGGGTGAGATGCCTATGGTTCCATAAAGCTCACACTCTTTGATTTGAGCACAAATTCATGGCTCTGAGAAGGAGAGTAGACACCCACCATTTTAAGAAGTGGAGGATGGCTTGTCAGATCATTCAACATAAATTATAGTTAATTCTAGTAGCCTTTAAAACATGACATCAACTACTAGGCTCCTACAAAGATTTTTCAATGAATATTGCCACAAAGAACCATGCAATCCCTGACAGTCATGCTCGCACCAACCACTTAGGATCTCGAATTTCAGTTATAATTTGTGTCTTTCCTCTGTAGGGATATATGTCAATTAGATTTGGGCTCCTTCTTCACCCCGCCTGTAACACACTTTCAGGACCGATGCCTTTTCCTCACCCTTCTTCTTTCTCTAGTTTGGAATTTAGGGTCCCACCTCTGTATCCCCATGTTTGGCTTGACCTTTTTCATCGGTTTCCTCACCTCCACCTCTACATAATTTTAATCCTCTCCACCTGCTTTGAGTGGGAAGCATCAACCTCTATGTGGTATTTCCTTACATGTAATATTCCTTTTATCTCAACTACAATCTTTCGGCCCCAGCGACCACACATTCAATAATGGTTCGATGTTGCATAGATCCCTCCACTGTGAATCCTCACTGGGGCAAACCGATTTATCCCCTCCTACTCTGCCTACTGTACACACCTCACATGCTTAGGACTCCACTAGATTCGACCTGAACCATTATCAATGTCTCATTCCTGAGGTCGTGCAATGAGCCATCACTGGAATTGAAGAGAAAGTGTTCCACGTCATACATTTCATGCTAGATCATTAGGTGGAGCATGAAACTTGGGATTGGACTCCTGATAGATGAAACTTCACCAGGGTACGAACCTCTGCTTACATGAAGAATATCAACCTAAACTAACATATAAATATGCTCATGGGTTGGGTTCTCACTAACCAGACTAACACCCAGTAGGAGCTCATCATCTACATATCAAAGCTCCTAGATCGAATGGACAACATGGAGAAAAAGTTGAATGATATGAATGACAATCTTAAGCAGATTTTAGCCACCACTCAACCTTAGTCAGCCATTGGAGAGGATTCCCCCCCCCTTGCTCTTGCCAAACACCCTGCAAACTGACAACTCTAGTGTAGCTTCTAGAAAAGTGAGAACCCTCTCTATACAATCTTTGTTCTTCTACTTGTTTCAGAATTGTATTCTAGTTTTCTGGTCTACGTAATATTGTTTATTTGAACCCGGATGCAGGTGTTTCCCTAGAGCATTAATGGCAAACATTAGAACTACCGGAAGGACATGCAGCAGGTGACTCACACTCTAACCCAGGCTCATAGCAGGCGAAACCTGGCCAGCATGCAGGTCGCATTAAATGGCCCTTCTGGCCAAGATTTGGAAATTATTGAAATTAGGATGGAGTCCTCTGAGCCTTCAGACCACCCACCACTCCTCAGCTACTGTCTGCCGCAGGCCGAATTCGCTAGTAGCAGAACAGCTACAGGGAGACGTTGTTGGCATCTTTGTTGCATTGATCTTGGGAATGGACACCACTTCTCCCATTCTAAGCTCTGCCCTGTAAATCCTGCTCAGAAGCCCTGTTTTCACATCCAGTCTCCCCTCCCGACTGCTTACCCTGCTAATTCACTCTCCGACCTCGTGGACATGGTCAGACATAGAATGAGAAGCCACCGTGGAGGAACTCGAGGTGGCTGCGCTCGCCCTCAGGCAGTGCAAAGCTCGGCTCCACCCTCTCCCCCTCAGTATCAGGAAAACCCACCTCCTCCCAGGTCTTTGCCTAGACATCCCAATATGCGCAGCGGGCATGGGCATGGGATGGCTTCCATGGATTCACCCAATGAATTCAGGCTCCACTCTGCAATTCCTCAGCTGCGTCCTAGCCATGTCCCCCATGTCACCCAATTCAGGTTCCAAAGCTGTTTGAATCGACCCATCATAACTGCCAATGTGACCATCGTCTTCACTAAAGAAGATGAGTTGAATAGGGAGCGGGCAAGCAATCCTGCAGAGTGCTCACAGGAGGTGAAACTTCTGGATTTGGGAAGGATTCTTGAGAAAAAATTGAAGGATGATGGCCAAAGCTCCGGTCACAGAAAAATGCAGGAAGGAGAAGCTCACGAAGGAGGCATACAGTAGGTTGGCGGCAGCTCTGTAGATGCGGCCTTGAAGATGAGATTCCCTGGCAGCTCAAGTAGCACCCAACATGCAGTGGAGCAGCCAGGTGGTGACACGAAGGGGAAAGGTATAGTTTGGGACCACTATGCGTGCCTCGTGGTTGAGGAGCCACCTGATGAGGAAGGGGACAAGTGACGCCTCGTGGCATTTGATGCCACCCACGAGCCACATATGCCTCTTGCTGATGACAGGTTGGTCCAGTCAGTTAATGTCTTTGCAGTTAGATTATCTGATCATTGATTTTGTTGCTATGAGGTCAAGTCTAGAGATGTCGAGTCCAGAGA
This sequence comes from Pinus tabuliformis, assembly GCA_031772625.1. Classification (NCBI taxonomy): domain Eukaryota; kingdom Viridiplantae; phylum Streptophyta; class Pinopsida; order Pinales; family Pinaceae; genus Pinus; species Pinus tabuliformis. The sequence goes on from CM062816.1 coordinate 567,516,717, forward strand.
CTTTTTGTTGTTTTGATGTCGAGTCTAGAGGAGTTGCTGACTGTTCAGGGCTTTTTGCTGGTTATGTCTGTAATGTTAAGCTGGTTTCCCCAATCTGGGGTAGCTTTGATGGTTTGATGAACTCTAGAAAACACTGGTAGAGGTCAGGCCTCGCTGTAACATTATTTTTGCTTTTTTAATAGAATTAGCCTTACATAGAAAAAAAAAATATTGTTTATTTGAATCCCTATGTATGATTTAAAACCCTGGGCCTTTAGGTCAAAAAAGTATGGTAAATATGAAAATTTTTCTTTTGTGTTATTGATTTGGCCTCCCTAATGGTAGACAAGATTAGTGAATCAATATTATACTGAAATTTTTCCTCGAAATAATATAATCTAAAAACTCTAATATTACAAAAAATATGATTTTTTAGAACTTCCAAAGACGAGTTAACATGACCTAACATCAAACAACAATCTAAAAGAGAGGTTATATAACTAACAAACAAGTCTTCCAAACCCCAAAAGATGGAATTTTCTACATTCAAGAATATACATGCTTATCATGAAATAAAGAAGCATATATGTGTGGTTGTGTTGAAGAGAGAAAGCATATGTACATATGATTCTTTAAAGCAATCAATGTATGCAAGTAAACTATACAAATATTTGAATAAATAACTCAATAAAATATGAAAAAGCGTTGTAGACAAGCCTGGAAATTGAAACTAAAATTAGTATCAATATTGAAAAAAATGCATGAATGAATGAAGCTCGGTTACACTTTTTGGTAAGCACACAGGTTTGAAGGGGGGAAAGTAGTTTGGACAAACAATATTTTATCCCTTGATTGATCTATTTGAGGGCTTAAATATTGCTCAATCGATCTTTAACCTATAAAACCTCGATCGAGATCCTAGGTAACCTGTGATAATTTATATAGAAGCTTAATCAAGTTAATTTTTTTTTTAATTCTTGCCCAAAGCACAACGGGGAGTTTATGGTTGGAAGGGCCTTATTTAACTCCATGAAAAGATCGATTGATCTATTTCAAATTTTACCTTAAGCGCTCGATCAATTCGCTGAGGGACAGAAAAACTGAGTTTTAACTCCCCTCCTGTAGATTTCTCTGCAACACCATCTTGTAGCATAGTGATATTAAGGATATATTTGTCCTTAGGTGGGGGAGTTGATCACATTGAATTCGTGAAGGAATCCTCTATCCAATGGGATACGCATTTGACATTTTTGAATTTATGTCATATTTTACATCTAATTTCTTTTAAATGTTATGCTTGAATTTTTTTTGGACAATTTCAAAAAATCAATAACATAAAATATACAAAACTAAAAAAAATTCAAAAAATACCACCATATTCATTTACAAGTCCTCTTAAAAAGGGTACTGTTGGTTTTTGAATTTATTTAAATAGTAGAAAAAACTTGTATGTGAACATATGTGTCTGAAAAATGCAATTCAAGTGTTAATTCGTTAATTTTGAAAAAAAATAAATAATAATATATATATATATATATATATATATATATATATATATATATAAGACTAAGTTACTACATGTGAACACATGCATACCTGTTAAGATGTGTGGAAATTTGTAAGGACAAGCATTTAATTTAATGTAACATTTACAGATTATATGGTGCTAATATTTTTTGCAAAAAATATCATTCGGACAACAACATAATTCTCCACATATTGTCTTTTTACTCCAAATCAAAATTCACTAATCTTATATGAATTTTGAGTGCTTCAATTCGATAAAAGAGTAAAATGTTGAAATTTCATCACCAAATTTGGCCCAAAAGTGTAACCTCTCTTCATGTATTCATGCTATATTATTCTATATGGAGGCACACTAACGCTAAGAGATGAGCCTAAATGAATTTTTCCTTAATGGACTCACCAATTTTGTTTGTAGAAAAAGTTTCCATGATTAGGTTTAAAATCCATAAGAAAGTGAAGGAAAAATATACACGACAATCCTAGAATATAAGGAAAGTGTTTACCATAACAACTATTTAGAGGGTTATGAAGTCTTAGCTGGAAAATTGACAGTTGGAGAAGATCCCTCTTGAAGAGTCCTCTTGCTCCAAAGAATTTCTCTAGAAATTTCCTTCAAATCTTACACACAAAAGAAAAGGAAACAAATGAAATTCATATAGATGGTGAAACCCTAACTAATCTAATTATTTGGAAGCAAACGAATAAATATCACCAATTATCCATAACTAAGTGAATGAAAAATAAATATAGCATGCATAGAAGTGAATTCTCTATTAATAATTTAAACAATAATACAATGGTTAATGCAACCTAGTTTAGTTTATTGTCGTCACTACACAAAACCACCTCCTAGATTCCCTAGGCCACTAAATATCTACTCCACTATAGTTGGTCATCCATGTGAGAAGATGAAAAATATGAAGTCTCTTTTTGATGCAATTGATGGAAAGGATTAAATATGAAATAAGGTTTTCCAACTGGAAGACGAAACTTAGAAACTTAGGAAAATTGCAGATTTACAAAATGGAATTCAAACCACAAGCATAATGGTACCTACCTATCATCCTCTACCATAGGCTTGATTAAATACTACTCAAATTTATTTCAGGTCATTAGGAACATGCTACATGAGGTAAATTCTTAGTAAATCCCCTAAATCCTTCTTGAAAATGTGCTACCATGTGCACTTTTTTTTTTAAAGTGAAAAATGAAGATAGACACAAATTTCCTAGGGCTAAAAAGCATATGTATGTGCTTCACTTGATGAGGAGTAGCCTATCTACACTTTATGTATTAACAATTGTAGTTTATGTGCACTCAAAGCTTATTTTTAAAGATTTTGTTGGGGGTCAAATGCCTACAAAAGTTAGGGAATGATGAAGTTAGGCCATAGAAAACATTTGTAGAAAATTATGCTATAACGATAATGCTGCATTGGTTTAGGCTTCCATTGTGGCGATGACAAGGGAATGATGAATAGCAGTATTGTAGCAAGAATGTTGTGACTCCTGGGGCTACCAACTTTACTTCATCAACCTGGGGTTTGTAAACTTGGAGGTGACAGTGCTTTATACAAAAATAGATGCAATGGGTCCACTCTTTTGTCACTACTGAGTTGGATGATAGACCACTAGGGTTTCTCAAACCAGACTTCTATTGATTTATAATAAGTTTGATTACTGATTGAGAAAGGATAATTTTACCCTAATTGAGAGGATTTGAAATGCTACCTATTGCAGTAATGAAAGACTGAAATAGATGCCTAAAACACATAACTCATATAGCTATTTGTTAAGATATCTTGCTTAAGAAGAATGATAATTTAACACATGTGAAATCCTAACGAACCTAAGCATGCAATCTGATCTGATCAAACACTTAACTGCTGTGCACATGAAGAAGCATAACAACCTTTTTCTTTTTGTCTTTTTGTGAAAACATGAATGTTAATCCTTCTTGATTTTATGGCAGGTGGGTTAGGTGTGGAGAGAGATGGTTGTGATGGGTCAAATGGCTTGGGAGGCAAGTAGGGGTATTCTCGTAGCTTTCGTGATACATTTCTCACAAATCAAGCTCAAAACAGGCCACTACAGGTCATCCTACAAGATGTCCTAATTCACTTATAGGATCCCTTGTTTTCCTACTAGAATAGGCTGAAAGCATAAGGAGTGATTTGGATAGTGGTATGGAGCTTAGGGAAGGTGAGTTATGGAAAGAACAAGGAAAGGAAGTGTTTAGGACTCACTCATAACTGAAACTGAAGTTGTATGATGTTTGGATTTGCTCAACAAACATGACAAGTTGTCCTTATGAAATGATAACTCGGGTTGTGAACCTAGTGGCCTTTGGAGATCATGGGTGGGTGTGGTTGGGTTGATACTGATGATATAAGGTCTTATTGTAATATTAAAACTCCTACAACATACATATCATTGTTGGTATTTATCCATAAATCATGTCAAAAAAAGAAAGGCTTACATCAACATAGTAAAACAAAATTCATCATTTATTTGCCTAGTTCATGCATGAAAATGGTTGAAGCCTATTATGACAGCACCATGAAATCTAATATAAAGATTAAGATATCAGAAATGACAACTGCAACCTATCTTGTAAAACTAAAAGATGCTGACCTAGTTAGCAGAAAAACCCTAAATCTCATAAGAAACCAGAATTCTGTCTTTTTTGGCTAAATGTGAGTTTTTCCTCAAACCATGGTCCCTGAAGGGAGGAATGAGGCAAGATCTACCTATTATCATCCTTTTTTTGATATTTCATTATCCCTCTAAAGCTACTATTAAAGCTATGCACAAATGGAAGCAAACTAATCAACTTCACCAATACTTACAATGTAACAATGCCAAAATCAATTCAACAAGTAATCTATGAAATAACTTAAGCATACAAGTACAGTAAGAGGAACCTCTGCTACTAGTGTTTGGCCCTAACCCAAGATCTTCAACCCTCTAAGTCAACTCAGTGTTGGATCAAGGGAATGCTCATTTTCAATAACATATCAAAAAATACATAACAATGTTTTGTCACAATCCTTTTAGTAGAAAGTGCTTAGCGAGGTTGAATAAAAAATCTGAATCCCAATGAGGCTCTAGGCCTCCTTATTTTTACAACTAAATTTTCCAACAACTTCCTTAAATCTAGGGAGGCTTGGCCCCCAATCTCAAGATAAACTGGTTCTTAACTATCATTGGCTTAGCTGTCAATGATCCTCATGACTTGGGTGTCTACAACTCCGAGCTGGTGTGATTTGATTGAGGGATCTTCGAATGAGTGAGGGTTTAATGAGGAAGATCCATCTCCTATAATCTCTCCTTATTGTCTCATTCGAGTTCCCACACCTTAATTAGCCATAATTTCCTCCCTAAAACCTGCAATTAATGCATATTAATGCAAAAAATTATGAGGGTCTTGATTTTTACTTGTCAGGCCTTGGCTACCATGGTTTTTTTGGGGCATTGAAGCATGCTTATTATTTTTCTTCATATGCTCCTTGGTATACTTCTTTGATCTTTGGTAGTGAAGGACAACAATAGGTGGGATGATTCTAGTCATAGATGCTACATAATTCAATGGTATTAATTTGGAATTCATGCAAGCGATGCCTTTGAATACATATTGAATAGAACACATATAATGACCTCTTAATTTTCATTGCTTTTGTTTTTCTTACAAGTTATCAAATTATGAGGCTAATTAAATAAGAATATTAGTCTTAAAACTATTCAAAAATTTACCTATTTCTACATGAGTGGCTTCTCCTGAGGTTGATTTGAAGAGTTTCGTGGAGACATCCCTTGCTCCATTCCCATGTTTCAAGACTTCTATAGAAGACATCCTACACAGTTCATAAATATTATCATATTTTTCTATGAGATGTCACCTTTGCTCATTACATTCAATAGGTTTATACATTCATCTTTCATTCCACTAAGTAGAATGTTTCGATGAGTATTCTTGCCCAATTTCACATTGGGTATATGAAAACTATACTAGAATATTTCTAAATAATATTTGAATATTTCATCCTCTTTATGGGTCATTTTAAAGAATTCTTGATGAAGATATTTTCCTTTGCAGTAATCTTGGTACTTTTGGAGGAAATTTTTCTTCATGCTATTTCATGCATCAATAGAAAATATTCTAAGCCACATTGACCATCATAAATCTCCACTCTTAAGGGTAGAAGGAAATTATTTTAATTTCTATCCATGAGAGATGTAATCATAGCTGCAATATGGGACATCAAACTCAAAAAGAAAAGTATGGGGATTTTCACTTGATAAACAATGAAAAATTGGAAGGGAAGAGAGAGAAATGTTCTCCATTAGAGCCTCACTTTCAATGTATTGCATTGGAAATTCAAAAGTAAGGTTAGAGGTACTGATTTTCACTTGATAAACAATGAACAATTGGAAGGGAAGAGAGAGAAATGTTCTCCATTAGAGCCTCACTTTCAATGTATTGCATTGCAAATTCAAAAGTAAGGTTAGAGGTACTTACTCTTTCATTTTTATTTTCAAGGGGTCTTCATAATTTGGTGTATTAACTACACTTGAATCTTATCAAGGAGGGGCCACATGGGACAAAATATTTTGAGGAATTTCTCCAAAGCCATACTATTTATTAATTAGCTCTCCCATTTCTCCTTGCCCTTCAAAAAGGGGAAAACTCTCTAATTTTTCCTTGGAATATTAGCTGGAGTGGAACACCATTATGATTTTCTCCTTTTCTTCTCCTCTAGGTTGTGACCATCATAATAATTTTACACTTGCACCTTTGTTAGTATTATGAGTAGTTATTACATTGGATGTTAGGGGTTCTTTATTATATTCATGCAAGCTTCGTGCCTTGAGAATGAAAAAAAAAAAAAAAAAACTCATCATGTGTTTCTCATGGTGAATGGGCAAGTTATTACCTCTCATATTACCCTTTTCATTCTCCTCACATTCAAGGGAACATTTAACTTTTCTTAAAAAAAATACATGAGCTGGGATGATTAGAGGTATGAATTAAATGTATTTAAAAGAAACCCAAATAATCTGTCTCTATGAAAACACATTGGCTTGGAAATATAAACACACAACATGGAATCATTAGAAGTATGAGCCAACTATCTTCCAAAGAAGCCCCAATAATATATCTCTATGATAACACCCTATCTTTGAAATAAAAACACACAAGTTGGAATGATCATAAGTATGAATCAACTTCCTTTTGAATAAATACCAACAATCTATCTCTATGAAAACACATTGGCTTGGAAATAAAAAACACAAGCTAGAATAATCAAAGGTATGAACCAAATATCATCTGAAGAAACCCCATGATGCATAATTTGTCATGGATATTCCACTGGATAGTTCATCACAACTGATGTATTAACACATATTTGAAAATCCATAATCTACACTACGAGCGCTTATTATTCCTTAGATTTTTGGATCCATTTATTACTGTGTTATGCTTATGCATGTTATAGAAAAATTATGGAAAATAGAGAACAACAAAATAGAAATCACAAACAACAATTAAAAAATATATGATCTAGGAGACCCTTATAGGACAAAACCCAACTGGAAGGTGAGGCTACTTTACTCTCTTTTTCTCCGAATGGAAATGGATGCAAGTATAATGGAGTGAGAATTGTGGTGTGTGGGTTTCTATAGTCCACAAACCCTCACTAATTTATCTTTCTCTCTATCCACTCATTGCTACTCTACTCATCTAAGGAACAAAATGTAGTTGAATAGAATGGAACCCCTTCTATTCCTAGTAGTTCGATTATATCACAACCCAATAGTGTACTAGTGCTCAAGATTGACTCCTTTAACTATTAATTAAAGTTACAACATTAAATTTTCTAGAGTCTTATTCATAAAAATAACATGGATATCCCATTTTCCATGAATAATGGGGATGTTGTGGCATCCTCTCGAAGCATTGTGGTGAAAACAAGAAGATCGAGTTTAGGGTGATATAAATTTTGCATATGGACTCCAATTGAAGATACTTTTGTGCCATTGGAAAGGAATTTGTGTCTAGATTAGGTTGTGGCATATAACACTTAAGCTAAAAAAAAATTATCCCCAAAAAAATGACATTCAATTCTTCCATCTACTTTCGAAAGGCTTCATGCCCAAATTTACCAAATCGAGACCCACCTATAAAAATGGTTATATGAGTTGATTTCTCCAGTTTTTCCAATTTGGAAGCATAAATATGGATGAAAAATGATATAATCATCCAATATATATGACCCCATAAATCCAACTCTATGAAAGCACACTGACATGGAAATAAAAACACATAATATGGAACAATTGGAAGTAAGAACCAGAGATTTTCTGAAGAACCCCAACAATTTCTAACTAAAACCATTAATGTCAAACATATTGTTTCACCCTTAATAACTTCCCCAACAAGGATGCTAAAAATGTGAGGTCAATTAATTAGTATTTTAAAAGAAAAGAAATTATTTCACCAGAACATTTAAATTTCATCCAAGGGTCATAAATTTTCCATGTTATCATGGAGAATATATGCAGGCTACAAAGGCTAAGTTATCATATGTTTAAGAATGTGCAACTATATTAAAAATTCAGTACGGAGAAATCTACTTCATTAAGCTACAACAGTCAAATGTGAATAAGTATTTTTATAAAAAACCATCAATTATCGAATAATAGATATCTTTAATTAGAAATAAACATCAATTCATCAACAAAGATCATGAATTCCTCACCATGAAATCCATTGAGGAATTTTTTGGGGAAATAATATTGCCAATTACCTATTTTTCGGACATTTTATGAAAGGAAATATTCACCCATTTAGTTAAAAATTTGCCTATTTTTTACATATATATGATTAAATTGAATATATTTTCCAAAATATTAACAATTTTAATAGTAAATTACATGTATTTTTTGAATATTTACCTACATTTTAGAAGTATAATTTTTCGAACTAGAATAGCCACCTAGAATATTATACATAGGCATAATATTTATATCCTTAAAAAATACCATGAAATCCACCAATAGAAAATCACCCAAGCGTGTAATTAACGATAAATAATCAAGATCCTTGAGGCTATGCCACTTGGAAATGTGCTTCTTTGTAGAAACTTAATAGAAATACTATATTTATGAAACACATTGGCAATGCATTCAAAATCAATAGCTGAATAACATGTTGCAATCATAAAAATTCCAACACTTATTCAGAGGAGTGGGTCGTACCTCCTTCGAACATAGAGTTGCAATTGGTTTTAGATGTTACAAAAGTAAATATCCAATACATCAACATCATAACCGTAGGAACAGAAGTTACACCAATCGAAAAGAAAATTACAAATACAATTCAGTCATTCCTTCCCATCTGACATGGAGAAGTCATTATTGTTATACAATTATAGGCGTTGCTAACCTTAGCGAATGTGCTAAGAACAATCTTGAAAATGTATGGTTCTAAAGCCCTATTAACTTGTTATCGGGAAAACTAGTGTCTATACAGAGCTTCTAGTCCCACTAAGGCTGGTAGCTACCTTAGAAACAAACACACTAAAAACTACTTTCGTTTTCCTTTATGAGAAATAGATAAGAGAAGAATAAGGAGACCAACCTCTGTCTTGCGCTTGGTTCCTTGCTCGATTCCTCTCTCTTCCAGTAGGTCTTTGCCACTCGCTTCCTTGTCTACCCAGCTTCAAGGAGTACCTATAGAATCAAAGCAGCATAACACTATCCAAGGACATAGATATATTATCATAAACAATATAGGATCAGATGTACATTGATCACACAAATGCATAAATCATCAATTATACAAGAATGTGGAGGAAAACTTGAATAGCTTTATTGATAATCAAGAAAGAGCAAAGAGGATTACAACCAATTGCTCTAACCCAACATCATCCTCTCAGAAAGAACGCCCTTCTTCACCTCATGAAAATCTTAGATCATCCAACACTATGATATTGTAGCAAGAAACCAACAACACTTCCTTACAAGATACAAAATTCCAGCCTCTGGATCTCTAGGATGAGGGATTCATATATAGATGTCTGCAAGGGAGGTGAGTCATCTTTTGAGATTTGATTAGTGTCTTCTCTCTGATAGTTCTTGACTCCACTTGGAGATTGATGATCTCTTACTCATCCCTGGTCGAATTCAGAGAGGCAAGTGTCACAGGAGAGGTTTCTGGAAGATTCCATGCTCCTCCACCTTACGGATTGACCCTGCCATTTGTCCCTTCTCGCCCATCGCACCCCATAGAAGGGTTTTTTGACATGCATCGCACCTACTGTGTGTATTTAGGTGGGATGCAATGCACTTTGCCTATGGAGCAGGTGAAATGGTCGAGTTTTGACCAGTTCTGAGTAGTTTTTCATGGAGAAATTCTGGGAGATGCTATAATCAGTTGACCTTGTTCTTTTAGAGGTTGGAATAACACCTTTAGGGACTTAGGAGCCCTTGGTTTATGGACATTTATGCTTGGGGTTGCAGTGCCTAAAAATGTCTATAACAGTTGCCCCCTAAAGCATGAGGTCGTTAATCTTTTGATGTCGGGTGAAATGCTTTATCATGAGGATACGAAGTTTTTTCGAGCTGGAAGGCGACCTGTAATAAGATACAATACCATACATTATCTTCATATTATTTTCATGATCTAGCTGAGGTGGGCATTCCCATGCTCAGCTTTATAAATTCATTTTCATGTACATAGGACAAACAATCGTCTGAGTGTAGACTGATGATTCTGGTAGAGACATCATCCCTTAGATTGGATGATTATCTGTGCAACAATGATGTACATTTGATGTCTTTATTTTCTTGAATATATATCACAGCCCAGATGGATGAAACTAGATTCGGGGTCTTCAATATTGTTGGATCTTCACTCAAAAGTATAAGTCGATCCATGTGAGAGCTGTTCTGGAGTCGAACATGGAAAGACATCGCTTGATTACCATCCAATGATGTAAGCTGTTAACAGGCGCGAGAGGAATCACCGATAATGATAATGATCCTCAAGGTACTGCAGTACAATTCATTTGGTGTGAATAAGGGACTTGGCATCGAACACCATGCAAAATATTTCGGTCGAAGGCCATTGATGTAAACCTGTCGCCGGAAGTGAGAAACTTGCCATTGAGGCATGCAAGCTTCAAAGTACTGAAAGGGTTGTTCCTAGATCGACTTCTTGGATAATGAGCTGATGTCGACAAGAAGTGATCTGTCATAGGAGGGCCTTAGTGAATCCCACATCAATTACACATAATGGAGCAAATGATTTTAATGGAGGTGAAAATGATCTAGTGATATACGGTTCAGGGTGGCGGTCATGAAAGAATGGAGCGAAAATGTATTATAGTGGGTGAGACACAGGTGAATTCTCTGAGCAACTTCTCTTGAACATATCGATGACACTGACATGATGGATTGGTAGCATTAACCCCAAATGTGGATGGTCTGATGGAACCATGGTGATGTGACTAGTGAATGGAACAACCCAACCCAACTTGGATGCGGAGTGAAAGTGTCATGTTCAAGAGCGACTTGCTACCAACAAAGTTTCTTCAAGTTTTCTTCCCAATTTTTCCCTAGTCATTGCTGACCAGTACCTCTTTATTTTTGTCAAGCTTGAGAAGGATAACATATTCTTGTTCTATAATTTTCCCTTCGGGCAAACCCATCGCTATGTTTTAACGATCCTAGCGATAGTGGAACTCATTCTTGTCTGTTATGGACAAGTTTGTCGCTATTAGGTTTTAATGAGTTTAACGACAAAGATAACTCGGTCCTTTTCAATTTTAAAGAGTCTGAAAAGGGACGTAAAGGAAACTCCAAAAATCCTTTTTCATCATAATCCCTTAAGTCTGAAAAAGTATAAAATAATACGAAAGGGATGAATTTTCGGTAATTTTAACAAGCCGAACAAAACAAGTGCTCGATCTTTTTGTGTAATAATCCCTCAGGTCCAAAAAGATTAAAATCTAAAGGAGGGATAGCACTTCTGGTCACTTTAACGAGGTGGAGAGGTCAATGGCTCGGCAATCTTTTCATATTTTATGAGTCAGCTGAAAAGAGCTTAAAGGAGACTCATTTTTTGAGGAACGAGTGATAGATTCGGGTAGTAGCTGATTCCAGGTAAGGTTTGGAATTTTCCAATCATGGTAGTGTCACAAGGATGGCTAACAAGATCACTCTTTGCAGATGTTCCTCAAAAGGGGTAAACAATCAAGTGGAGGTGAATGATCGCCAATACAGAGTGGAGGTGATGATGAGAACACGACCAAGGCTTCAAAGGTTGAAGTAATACATTCACGATGGTTATTTACCAAAAATTGGTTCATTTTTTATTTTAAAATGAGCTTAAACGCTGGAGGAAACACTTGCTCATCGCTTATGTTTACTTTTTAACGAGCTTGAAGTTCGCGTTAAAACTGCTCGATATAATGGTCATTTCTTGATTTTACCATTAATGACTTTGTTCCTTCAAAGATTGCACTGCATGCTCAATTGCTTCATCAAACTAGTTAGAAATGAACAATACATGTTTGGAAAATGAGTTAAGACACTAATATTTTACTTAAATTACGTAAAAAGTAATTTTAAAAGTGCTTTTACCCCTCATTTTACCATTTCATTTGAACTTTGGTCTGTTGGAGCCTTGGAGGTGCTTTCCCCCTTGATTTTCACCAGCTGTTTCCGGGAGATTCTGTGGACGATTTTTGGCGCCGTCTGGACCAGGTAGGAGCTAAACCTAAGCTCTTTCATTTCATCGTTTCCATTTTGCATTTTGAGCCTGATTTCTGGTTTTTCTGAGCCTCTGGGGTTTGAAAAACTCGCTCTAGCTCCATCACACCCTTTCTATATCGAAAGGTGCATTGCATGTTGGCCTACCCACTCGACAGTTGGCATGCAATGCACCCAAAACACTAATGGGGGTGCGATGGGCGCAAGGAGGGAAATTTGTGCACAATTTTCAATGGAAATTTTTGCCTGTTTCTCACCAAATCAGGATCTAACCCTTCTCTTGTTTATTATCAGAGATTTATTGGACCAAAATGCCTATTACATGGCGAGAACGTGAGCATGAAGAAGAGGACATGCTTGTTTTACATGATCCAGTTACGGTAAATGCACTGCGGAACTGTGGTCTGTTCAAGTTTTTCCGTATCTCTAACATGAGGCAACAAATCAACTTGTTGCAGTATTTTCTCAATGCCTGGGACCCTACCAGCCAGGTGTTCCAGATTAGGGGCAAATCCATCCCTTTGACTGTCATGGACATCTATTTGTTGACCGGCTTATCGAGGCGGGGTGCCCCTATCTCCTTATCAGGTTCAGCCCGTGGGGGTGAATCTGTGAGAGATTACATTCGCAGGTATTGTAGAGAGGGATCTCAGCCGAGTAAATATGGCAAGATCATCATCCGAGATGTCACTGACAGGTCCCTGAGGACCATTCTGTTCACCTTTGGTAGGATGGCTGGTGGTGCGGCTCTTCACGTGGCCAACCGGTCTTATATGTAGTATGCCTTAGAATGTCTCAAACCGAAGGTGTTCAACTGGTGTGATGCAGTACTCTTTGTGATGAAAGAACAATTGACCAAGGTGAAAAATAGAAGATTCAAGAACTTTTGATATGGTTCTATTTTGACCGCCTTTGCCTTGGAAAAGATCCCGCTGATGTAGCCGCAGTATATTTCACTTGGTTTACCTCCATCGACTGAACCACGGATGCAGAGATGGGTCGACCATATGTCCAGACACGCTGGTCAGTCTCAGATTTCCTTTTATGATACCTTCTTCGGGTGGTTCGATCATCAGGAGATGGTTTTTTCCGAGTATCCATATGCTGGTATGGACTTCCGGGGTGACCTGAATTTGGTACTGCCGGCTGGCGAGTAGTGGGGTGCCATTGGTAAATTCTTTGACCATATTTCTGTTTATCATTTCTCTTTATAATTTCCTTGTGCTTTATTCTATCAAGACTAATCAAAACTCATGTGCTCATGTAGATGTTGGTCCCGTTCGGCCAGTAGTACGCCTGAGAGTGCCAGCTGCCGCTTCAGCAGGAGAGGCTGTGGGAAGGGCTATCCTTCGCGACCTTGATGTGGTCGAGACTCTTTCAACATTACAGGATCAGGTTGAGGGCCTCACTCTTGGTATTCTAGATGTGAGGACTGACGAGCTGCCTCTGAGGTTGTAGTGACATACTACTGGAGTGCCAAGTCGATGGAGTAGGCTTTTACGCATGATTGCACAGGTGGTGACTTGTTATCACCAGCATCATTAGACTAGGGTGCCCCCTAGCATTTTGAGTTTTGGGTCATTTGACCAATTTTTTCTTGGTTACAGAACATTATGTGTAAACCATAAACAGTAATATATATATTTTTGATTTTCGGAGTTTTATTTTGGTTAAGTTACATGATCCGAATGCAGATATTGATGAAATGCTTCTTTTTATAAATGTTGCAAATGTCTATCTAACACATAATTTGCCAATGAGTCAGTTAATGTGTTTAAGATTTTGGAAATATGCTGATATTGAATAAAATCAGATTGCCTTTCCAAAATATTGACCCTTAGGAACATGCGCTAGATAGCTGGATTTCGGACGGAGTAGATACCAGTGAGTTGTAGTATGACGAGCTGTGAGTCTAGCCTGACGACAATTCGGCGTATGCCATGTGAGATGGCATCAGAGAGAAGTTCTATCAACGCGCTATACTCAATGATGTTATTCGTTGATCGACCAATACATACCCCTCTGAAACTTACTAACTCACTGCTTGGATAAAAAATGGCCCAGGCCGCAGAAGATAGGTTCCGTGAACTACAACTTGCTCCGTCGGCATATCCAACAAAAGATTCCAATAGGTTAGACATCTGCGACAAATGTAAAAAGTGGATTTACTTGACCAAAACAATTACCCTTATTGAAAACGAAAATGTAACAACAACATATAGGTTACCACACTGAATCATGCATAGTAACGCTTAACGTACAACCCATTACGGGGTTGCGCCAGTGTAATTCTATCGTAATCCATTAACTCGTAGGCTCCTTTTGCTAATACACGTTTAACAATATAGGGGCCCATCCATAAATATTTGAATTTACCTGCTCCCAATTTATCGGATTCTTGGTCGTAAAGTAAGACCAGGTCACCTTCTGAGAAGACACGGGGTTTGACATTCTTGTCGAACTGCGCCTTGACTCATTTCTTATGGGCTTCATTAGCCAAAGCGACATCACGACAGGTTTCATCCAATTGGATTAGTTTCAAGAAACGAGCCTCCTCTTCTGAGTTCCAGGGAGAAGGTCGATTGCGTGTTTGAGCGACGAGATTTCACACTGAACTGGTAAGATTGCTTCTAGGCCATACACCAATTGGAAGGGTGTAAACCCGGTTGTATTCCTTACCGATGTTCGGTATGCCCACAAGGCCGAGTACAAGATCAGGTGCCAACTCCTTTTGTGGACTCCAATCATCCTTTGCAGCATGCGCTTCAGGACTTTGTTGATTGCTTCAACTTGTCCGTTGGCGTGCGGGTAGTATGGAGTAGAGCTGTCATGAGACAACCCTAATTTGGCAGTTAATTCGGCCATCATATGATTGCAAAAATGCGATCCATGATCTGTGACTATAGACCATGGAACGCCGAATCTGGCGACTACATGATTGAAAAAGAAAAGGGCAGCTGTTTCACCAGTGTTATCTAATGTAGGCATCGCCTCAGCCCATTTGGGAAAATAGTCCACTGCGATTATGATATACCCATGCCCCCCCGTCGAGGTGGGGTTACATGTCATGAAATCAATGCCCCATTTGGTGAATGGCCCAACAACAACTATTGGTTGTAGAGGTGTGGGTGGTCTTCTGGTTTTACTATCAAAAATTTGTCAGGCATAGAAACTTCTGACTGCGGTTATGCAATCTTTGAACATTGTTGGCTAGAAGTATCCTGCTCGTAGAATTTTTTGCACCTTAGCGTAACCAGATTGATGTCCCCCACATGCACCTGAATGGAAATCATTTAGGAATTTTTCGGCTTCCTCATGGGTGAGGCACCTCCTCAGAACTGTATCGATGCCATGACGGTAAAGTGTATCACCAACGATCATGTAGTCTTTTGATTGGTATCGAATATGTTTTTGTTCGGAGCGGGAGGTATTAAGCCTATATTTTTGGGTTTGGAGATAGATGATTATATCTCCATACCACAGATTGCTAGAAGATATTAGAAACATAGATTCATCCACGATTGTTTCATCTGATGTTTCATCATTCGACAACGATGGGAGATCGCATAGTAATTCCGCGAAAACCAGGGATTTCTTTGATTTGGATATTACAAATTCCAGATCAAACTCTTGTAGAATTGCTATCCATTTTGAATATTTCCCCCCAGCAACTGTCACGACAATATATAAGTCATGGGGTTGCAATCTGACAGAATGGTAGTTTTTCGAAAGAGGACATAGTGTCGAAATCTCTGTATCACTTGAACAGCTGCGAGCGCCAGCTTTTCAACATAGGAATATTTGATTTCTGTATCATTTAAGTTCCTACTTAAATAATATATAGGATGTTCAATTCTATTGTCTTCTTGAACTAAAACCATTGCGATGGTTGTATCCGCTACAGTTAGATACAGGTTAAAGTATTTTTGATAATTAGGAGCATACATTAATGATGCTTTCATTAGGGATTATTTTAACGCATCAAAGGAGGCTTGCGTGACTTGATCCCAGACGAAGGGCACTTCCTTTTTCAATAGACATGTATAACCTTTAGCAAGTTCGGCGTAATTTGGAATGAACCTCCTCAGAAAGTTTTCTTTCCCTTGGAGTTTCTAAATCTGAAGAAAATTTGATGGTGGAGGCAAATATATGATTGCCTGAACCTTACATGGGTCGAGACGAATCCCATCCTTTGAGACTACAAAGCCAAGTAAACGACCAGAACTGACACAGAACACACATTTGTGTGGATTGAGTCGTATCTTGTAGTGTCGGCAACGTAGAAATGTCACTCTCAAATCCTGTGGATGATCGGTCTGCTTTCGCAAATGAGCCGGAAGGTCGTCAAGATATGGTTGAACGATGTTTTTGATGTCATGGAAGGAAAAATTCATTTCCGTCTGAAATGTTGCCCCTGCGTTCTTTAAACCAAAGGGTAATTTGCGATATGCAAATGTGCCCCACGGACAAATAAATGCAGTCTTTGACTGGTCCTGTGGGCGGATATTTATTTGATTATACCCAGAGAATCCATCCATGAATGAAAATATTTCGCATCCAGCGCATTCATCAATTATCTGGTCAATAAAGGGTGTAGGGTAGTTGTCTTTTGGACAAGCTTGATTTACATCCCTATAATCGATGCACACTCTAATCGTTCCTTGTTTTTTCATAACAGGAACAATGTTCGATACCCAATCGGTTATAGGAACCGGGTAAATGAAACCAGCATAGAGAAGCTTTTCAACTTCTACCTTCATGGCAGCGACTTTCTTGGGGTGCACCTGCCGTAGCCGTTGTCGTATTGGTTTGACATTTAGATACATCTTGATTTCGTGTTCAACTATACTCGAGTCAATGCCTGGCATTTCATCATATGACCAAGCAAAGACATCTCTGAATTCGCAAAAAAGAGCATTATATATTTCCAGTTCTGAAGGAGAACAACATTTGCCAACATAAATATTCTCTACAACATCTGGTTTGGTCGAGATATTTATGGTAATAGTCTCTTCAATGTTGGACAAGTTTCGCTCGGAATCCACCGTGTTTACAGTATTTGATAGGAAATCAAAAACTGAAGGATGATGAAAGTCATCAGGAGTATCTTCTTTACAATCCGGAAGATGGGAACGATGGTGGTAATCTTCCAATGGCACCCCTTCAATTACCATTGATTGAACAATTCCTTCATCGTTGTAATGCACTTGTGACCAAGGATCTGAAGGGGTGCCATATTCCTTAGACCTATCTATCCAAACGCATGATGAGCATTGATTCGGGTCTGCCTCCCATGCCAAAAACATTGATTGCTACAATATTTCTATTGGGCTTGGAGGCAATACCTGCGTATGAGCCATGTTTATATCATTTTCTGAGATCTTTTGAATCGAAGATACCATATTGCAGGTTCCTACCGACGCTACTTCCGCCAGATTGATTGGAGGCAGAAGGGAAAAAGTCCCCATTAATATAGGGTCTTTTAGTAGGCCTACTCCGATATTTTGAAGCATATGGGGGCTTCCATGGATCATCGGAATGCTTCCTGTAACTTGGGAACTATTCAGGAGAAATGTTTGTTGGTTGACGATCGTAATTCCTCCTTGAAAAGGAAATGAAATCTTCCTAAAGTAGGTCAACACAACTGCAGCCATAGCATATATCCATGGTCTTCCCAGTAGGATGTTGTAATCGAGGTTTCTGTCGATTATTTCGACATCTATTTCTACTGTTTTCCCTCCTAGTTCAACTTGTAAGTTACTTAGAATATTGTATGGGGTATACGTTCATCCGTCAAATGCTTTTAATGTTGTTGAAGATCGTGACAAGGTTGGCGATCCTAAAGTTTTCCAGCAACTCATCGACATAATACATGTAGATGCCCCCTCATCAATAATTGTTCGATGAACAGTTTTGTTGAGGGCTTTCACTTGAATGAGGAAAGCTAGTTGATCTGGTAATTGAGGATCGTACCTTTATGATTAAAGGACACAAGATTAGAATCCTTTGGGTCTATCGCACCGATAGCTGATAATAAAGCCTGCTTTTGGGATGGGCGATTTTGCAGTACCTCAAGTGTCGACATAGTGGATGGTGATTGGGCCAGATCTTCCACTATATTATAATGCTGTGCTGCTCTGGCACGAGGATTAAATGTCAACTTGTGTACTACTCCCCTTGGCGGTTTTATTGTTAGCTCAGGAATGATGGGCAGTGCAACTTCTGTTGAAGTTGTTGTTGAACTACTAGGTTGATCTTTATCCTTGTTGTTTGACAGCTGTGGATTCCCGTAATCTTTGTTCCTTGTTGATATCAAAACATCATTTTTCTGTTTCGAAACCGACAACATCAATACTTGGGACGGGGAAGCATTTTCACTAGCAACCAGATTTGTTCCTGGATTTGGAAACGGATCAGTCAATACGGCCGAGGTTTTTGAATTCTTGATGAATCTTTTAAGCTCAGCCTTATGTGGACAATCTCTTGTCCAATGATCCTCATCACATATTATACATGGATTTTTTGGTTTCCTATCTCCAAGAGGGTTTGCAGAAGATTTTTCAGGTGATGATTCCTCCTGTTTCTTCTTCTTCCCTTTGTTTTTCTTATTGCCTCCCGGTTGCTTGGTTTCTTTTCCTTTATCTGTCGAGACAACATTTACTTCCGAGGCGAGAAGTTCTTCTTTTTCATTTTGACTGGAAATCTTACGGGCCTTTTTAGATGTAGTCTTTGTCGATTTCGTGTCTATCGTACCAATCACGCCCATCACCGGCATGAGAGTCATTGTTCGATTTAGGAGGAGGGGGGACAGAAAATTCCGGTCTGGGAGCATCAGGGATTTTATCATAGAGAATGCCAGACTGAGTATAAATCAAGTCTAAATATTGCGCACAAGCAATAACTTGCTCTTCAGTGACAACTCCTCCTTTTGCCACATCTTCTGTAATGGAAGGTAATAAAGACTTAATAAACCATTCAGCTAAAAGCTGATCAGGAACATACGTTTTTACCATTCTACGACGACGTCGCCACTCATGAATATGATCGGATATGTGAGTGGCTGTTATTTGCTTGAAATTGGTAAGAAGTTTTGTTCCTATTTCGTACCTTATCGATAACTAAAAATGGGTTAAAAAGGTTGTGGCTAGTGTACTGAAGTTGTCAAACGAAGCTCTGGGTAACTCGATATACCATTTTGCTACCGGACCAGTTAACGTCCTCTGAAAAAGGCAAAGCCTAATCGAATCATCATTTAGGGTGTTTGATGAAAACCACAGATGAAATGTCATCACATGATTCGATGGGTCTTCACCTGGATTTCCATTAAATTTAGGAATACCTGACGAAAGTTTATGCGGAATCGCTGGCCACCAAGGGGCATAAGCAATTGGATCGTTTGTTAACCTATTTAGATCCGGTAACTCCAAAGTTTCCATGAAGGGTAACTGTTGATTGAGGTTTGGCGAAGCATACCTAGGATATGACGGAATTTCCTGAGCAGTTGGTCTTTGTATACCAGCATAATGCATTTGATGCTGGTAACTTTGGTAAGGTTGATGGGCATAACCATTGTAGAACGGTTGATTTTGACCGTTTTGAATATACGGTTGCCCACTATTTTCAAAGATTTTTTGCTCAGATCCTTGGTATACTTGTTGGAATTGCGGTTGCTGGTATTGCACCAGCCATTGTTGTGAAGCCATGTGCTGTTGTCCAATACTGACTGTTTGACCAAGATGAGGGGTAATTGTACCTGTTTGAGCCCGTGTCACTCCACTAGTTGGCGATTGTGGTTGAGTCATAGGGACAAGAGGCTGTTGCATTACCACCTGAGAAACCTGAGGTTGGCATACAACAGGCAACGCTTGTACTTGCGACACCGTCACAATAGCTGGCGTAGTCGGTATATTTGACATAGGTAAGCATTGTTGCATCGAATATACAACTCTTGGTTGTTGAGGTAGTATCGGCACCCAACCGCTAGATGTAATTCCAGAATAACCTGAATTTTGTTGTGAACTCCCGTATGGTTGTCCTCCCAGAGGAGACAATGAAAGGGTATACTGCCCCCCATACAGTGGTAATCCGGTAGTTAAAGGAATTGTTTGCCCTTGAGGACCAGACTGCCCAAATTGACACCCTGAAGGATCAATTTTCTGATACTCAACATAAGAGTTCCCGGATACTATTCCGGATGAACAAATAGGAACGGACCATACTGTCGAAATAGCCCCTGAGTGGGCTCCGTCTAGCGATTAAGAGCTAGTTGGGACAGATGGTATGCCGACGAACATTGTAGGAGTGACAACAGGGAGTTCTGTCGTTGCTATGTCGGATGACACAGTCCTAGATGTCGACGGTTATTCAGACATTTCTAGTCTATCCAAAAGATTGCCTAGCGATTATACAGGAGCTTCCGATGGCGATAGAATAATTTCTGACGAAGAAGGATATAGAGTGATCCCGACTCCAAATTGCGATGGAGTTCTAGATGGAGGATCCTCCACAATCTCTTCTATAGCAATCAGACCAGGTGGAAGAGGTAGACCGTCAGGTCCGTAAAATATTTCTGGTGCCGAAGAAGGTATAGAATCTGCAGCGACAGATGTTTGGGGAATAACACCCTCTCAATCAGCTGTAGATGGAGCTGGTTCAGTGACACAAGTGTTTACCTTCACACTAGGATTAGTTCTACTGTCCTTTGGTTGTTGCTGAACTTCTTCTATAAAGGCAGGGATACTAGAAATGTTTGGAGTAACTGGAGTCTCCGATGGTGTCGGAACACTTGTCCTAACTTTACCAGGGGATTTGGAACCAGTTAAATGAGTTCACTTTGTCCGTAACAGTTTTGACTTTGGAGACAAAGATGGTTGACTCGTAAGCCTCCGCGAACGACGGGGTTTCAATTGACTTTCTTCCACGATTGTGGATTACTCGATCAACTAAAAATCAAGGGGAAGTATGTTTTCGAATTAGATGAATTTTAGATGCTTTGACACAACTTGTTTTTTCAATTTTTAAGAGTTGAGAAAAAACAAAAGATGACTCTAGTTGCCTTCGATTTTTAATGAGCTTGAAGTGACAAGTGCTTAGATGGACCTTTTCCGTTAAGGAGTCTGAAAAGGAACGAAAGGGACTACTCTGGAAATCTAGACAGAGGGATTACCAAACCAATCGTAAAACTGCACAATACTTTTTACGGTACGACAGTCAATCTTCCCGAATGTTGTCTTTAGTGCATTGTGATCGATAGGGCGGTAGACACGGCTTCCTATGGATAAAGGATAAAGCCTATTGTGGTCTCCCAAAATATACTCGACGGTACGTGGGAGCACAAGTCCGTACTGGCACTTATCGTCTCAAAGTGGAGTAATCACCCAACCAACAGTGGAACCTACAGTTACCAGGCTTTACGACGCGGGAATACGTCTCTAGCCTAGACTTCTAGATGTTGTGCGTTAGGTTCCAAAGTGTTTTTAGATTCATTAAATTTATTTTATGGTTGATCTTGCTTAAGAAATTTGCCTTTCAGGTTCACCGCGTGATGTAGATGTACAATTCCTAAAATGCAATCTAAGATGATAAACAATCATTTAATCTTCTTTCTGCAATGAAAATCCTAGCTACTAAGGAAAGAGAGATGGCGTTCTTTCAACAAAGAGCACAGAGCACACACTATATGCACTGTCCTAAATCAAGCCAACAAACAGTCTAAATGCAAATGCACATGCATGTATTTTTTTTCAGCCTTCTTAATGTGTGAATGAAAAAAAGAAAGCTAAGCGCAAATCTGAATTATTTTCCAAAGCGACAATTAATAACAAGTTTCTTTTCAAAACAAAATGAGGACAATGACGACACTTTGTTATTTGGAATTGAAAACTTGCTTTCGACACTTGGAAAACTACTAACTCAAATCAAATACAAGAGTAATAGTGTAATCGACTATCAAGAACAATCAGATTCTCTTCTATGACTGAAAACGACACTTGCGACACTTTCAAATCAAGAAACAATAGTACAATTACGCTACTTCTTTGTAAATGAGAACTGAAAATGACTCAAAAATACATAAAAACATTTACAGTTCTTTGCACAATGGAGGCAGAATAACAGCAAGGAAAGGGGTTTCAAATAGAGGTGTACTGACTATAGGTAGCAAAACTCCTGAATAGAGCTGAAAAGAGTGAACACAGAAACCAAAATTTAGGAACAAGGCCTTGTCTGATCAGCGCACCTGTAACACAGTGAAACTGAAATGCAACACACCTACTACACTCGGGAAGTGCGATGCATTTGAAGTTCACAGAATAGACAGTGCGCTGGACCAGGGATGAGACTTTGATTGGGTTCCGAGTCACAGTTTGTAGTTCAGTTCAGGGATTTAGGCCGAGCAAGTGGTAATCAGTAAATCAATCACAGGGGTAGATCTAAGGAGGTTACTAGAGCCACCACGAGGGCAATTAGAGAGCTTGTAAATCAATCATTTAATTCATAAACAAAACTCGGAGATAGACTGAAGCAGCGTTGATCTACTTTGCACTTGCATAGCAAATGCAGTTCGAAGGCTAGCTGGCTTGACTTCAGGCTCCGTCTGTAAGTTTATAAAGTAAACAAATGTAGATGAACAAACAATCTACTCGCTCCCCAATGGAGTCGCCATTTTGTTATCAGGAAAACTAGTGTCTATACAGAGCTGCTAGTCCCACTAAGGCTGGTAGCTACCTTAGAAGCAAACACACTAAAAACTACTTTCGTTTTCCTTTATGAGAAATAGATAAGACAAGAATAAGGAGACCAACCTCTGTCTTGCACTTGATTCCTTGCTCGATTCCTCTCTCTTCTGGTAGGTCTTTGCCACTCGCTTCCTTGTCTAGCCAGCTTCAAGGAGTACCTATAGAATCAAAGCATCATAACACTATCCAAGAACATAGATCTATTATAATAAACAATATAGGATTAGATGTACATTGACCACACAAATGCATAAATCATCAATCATACAAGAATGTGGAGGAAAACTTTAATAGCTTTAATGATAATCAAGAAAGAGCAAAGAGGATTAGAACCAATTGTTCTAATCCAGCATCATCCTCTCGGCAAGAAAGCCCTTCTTCACCTCATGAAAAAATTAGATCTCCCAACACTATGATATTGCAACAAGAAACCAACAGCACTTCCTTACAAGATACAAAATTCCAGCCTCTGGATCTTTGGGATGGGGGATCCATATATAGATGTCTGCAAGGGAGGTGAGTTAGCTTTTGAGATTTGATTAGTGTCTTCTCTCTGATAGTTCTTGATTCCACTTGGAGATTGATGATCTCTTACTCATCCCTGGTCGAATTCAGAGAGGCAAGTGTCACAGGAGAGGTTTCTGGAAGATTCCATGCTCCTCCACCTTGCGGATTGACCCTGCCATTTGTCCCTTCTCGCCCATCGCACCCCATAGAAGGGTTTTTTGACATGCATCACACCTAATGTGTGTATTAAGGTGGGATGTAATGCACTTTTCCTATCGAGTAGGTGAAATGGTCCAGTTTTGACCAGTTCTGAGTAGCTTTTCATGGAGAACTTCTGGGAGATGTTGTAATCAGTTGACCTTGTTCTTTTAGGGGTTGGAACAACAACTTTACGAACTTAGGATCCCTTGGTTTATGGACATTTATGCTTTGGGTTGCATTTCCCAAAAATGTCTATAACATAACTATCAATTAATTAATTACAAATAATTAACTCAAAATAATAAAAAATTCTTTTTTATTTCATCTTGTCCATGTCATTGGTTACAACCAAGCCTTGTTGATAGTAACCATTTAGTAATGATCCCAAAAATTTGAATCTATTGTGCTGATTGATCTTAAGCTCCTAAAATAGACTATTGTTTCATACAATGGATATAGCTAAAATGGATATAGTTTTTTCTTTAAGATTCCTGAGGGACATGGGGTCACAGTTGTATCAAATCCTTTACTTGGTGTAGTAGAAGTAGTAGAAATACTTTTGTGTGACTAGAGTAGTAGTGCTTTAGTGCAATAGGAGTAACAATACACTGCTAAGGCAAGAGTAACAACACACTTGTGAGAATGGAATAGTAACTAACCTACATCCTTTTCATAAATGAGTGTAAAAGTCCAATTTCTCCAAAACAAATTAACATAATTCAATAAGATAAAAAGAACTATGAGAAAAACACATCTTGGAAAAAATGCATCTTTATGGATAATAGAAAACTTAAAATAGTTGTAAATAGTGGAAAAAGATAGCTAAAGTTAGAAGGAAAAACGTGTTAAAAGATGGCATTTCTAAGGCCTAACATGACGCAAAAGTAAAATTTATCACTCTTCGTGTTGAACAAGTCCCCAATTGGATAATAAAAAAGAAAATAAAACATCGTTACAAACTCTAGCACATGGTATCCATGAAAATAGGAAAGCAAATGCAATGGAACCCATGAAAGAAATGTGTAGCCCGAATCTATAAACTTTTCTGTACAAGAAAAGAGGGAATAAATTGAGGTAATTCCTTGTTTCTTATATATATTGAGAAACCATTTATGTCCATATATTGGATGAGGCAACCCAAAATGAAAATTTGAGATACTCAAGAAAGAGAAAAGGTTGCAAGAAAGTATTGCTTGGTTGGTTCATGTTGGCTCTTGTAGCTCAATTTACCTGGACAAAAATAGGGGCCTGCAATTGTGGTATGTATCATATTTGGGTCTGCTTGTGGCCCAATATCTATGCCCCAAGTATGGTGGGTTTTAAGGGAATAGGTGAATATATCATTTGTGTGGTTGCTATCTGTGGTCTACCCCTAGTTTGAACTGATGTCAATCACATATTGTTACTATTTTTCATAATATCAGTTAGTGTTTTACAAGTGTTTATGTTACAGGTTGGATCAATCTTCAAATAACTAGCTGCGGGTCAATTGGTGGAAATTTAAGGTTGAAGCCCCACTTGCAAGCCATGCCTCCCCGACAATTCATGCTCTTTTTGAGGGGTGGTGGAAGCAACAACTCGTAGGGCCACAATAGGTTCTGTACATTTGGCAAGGACTCAGCCGAGGCTTCTTTCAATGTTGTTCCGCTAGACACTGGATAAGAAATTAGGAATTTCAAAACCATGGTGGGTGCTGAGAGGTAATCTTATTATGACTCAAAGATATTGGTGGAGGTCTCCTATTGGGTTCTTGACATTGGTTACTCTAGGGGAAGGAGGAATAAATGCCTGAATGAAGTCGTGTTATAATGGTAGATGAAAACACTACTTGGCATGGTGCTAAAAGATAAACAAGTTGAGAGATACAATGTGTTTTCTTCTTTGATGACATTAAAAAAATGTTGAGGAATCAACATTTTTTCATGGACAAGATTGATACAAGATTGGACCATGTAGAAGGGAATATTCAATGTGAATCTAATAGTCTTTCTCCTCCCAGCTGAAGTGTGAAGGACCCAAATCCTATCCCTTCTTTTGATTCTTAATGGTCTCCAAGTTTGCTAACATTTTCTTTTAATGTTTTGTAATGTCTGATCATTACCAGAATGTATGGTTTTGGGTTTTAGGATTATTTTTGGTTTCTTTGAGGAATATAGCTCGGTTGTTCTCTTGTTTTCCATGGAGAAGGTGAGAATACCCCCATATGACATGAAAAACAACATTGTACCCATGAAGAAAGAAATTGTTTTAATTTAAAAAAAAAGGTTGCAAAAACCAATTTATCCACTTACAAGAAGATTAGAGAATTAAAAATGAAAAGAATACTAATGTTCCACAAGAAAGGAGGTAATAAATCTCTCCTACTTGTTTCTACTACAAGATAAATGGGAACTTGTTCAAGCCCCAAAAATCAGGTCAAAAACAAGGGGGATACCCGCCCGGTCCTGACCTTGGTTGGCAGCTCCTTATCCGTTTGGTATAGCGGGTCCGACTGGGGATAATGGGACCAGTTTCCCAATCTATGGGTGTGTGTGTGTAGAATTGGATGTTGCTGATCTAATAGTAACTATCTAAGCTATTCTAATTCAAACTTTAATCTAATTCTATGCTATAGTAATCTAATAAAAACAGCACATCTAATCTATGCTAACCCGGGATGTAATTCTTCTATTATGTGATCTAAAGAGCTTTCAAATAACAACTAGTAATAAAGATCATTCAACGATTATAAGAAAGGAAATCAATTAAGATGAACTATTTCGCATAAGAAGTTAGGCAAAACAGTTGTGAACAGCATATCGCATAATAAGCTATTCATACATTACACATAAATAAATAGTTCCACCGTACAAAAGTGCCAAATGGTAACTCAAACATTCATGCAATAACATATAAACAACTAAAAACTGTATATCACTTTAACATATAAGCAGAAATGGTCAAGAGATAAAAGTACTATTTATGACTGGTCCTATTCATAAGCTTCAAGCAATAATGATTTATTTCTCCTTGCTCTAACATCTACTAAGAGTACAGAAGTGCAACATCAGTAGCAGATATCAAATGCAAACATCAACAAATCTTGATCCATACATTCACCAAAACCTCCTCGGAGGGTGCAAAAGTGCATGTTTTGAGGACAAGTTTTTGGTAAATTTCTGGACCCTTCTCTAAATGCATGAGAAGGGTTTAAATACTACTAACTAAATAACTTAATTACACATATTCAGGATATGGTTTAAATGACCGCCCATTTTTTTTTTAAGCAAAATTATTTCTAAAAATTAAATCAAATATCTAACTATTTCTGTATTTGCTCCTTAACGTTGCGAGCATTCAATATTTGCCTGGGTAGAGTCGACTGACTGTCTTCCGCTTTTGGTTGAGCTAAACAAACAAAAATGGCAAGTGTTGGCACCATTTTTTCTAGCAAAATAGCAGATATGCTTTTTAGAATCATTTCTGGCTATGTGGATTTACTGTGTATGCTCAGTAATAACTCAAATTCCACTTGGTTAACTCTTAAATTGCCTCTGCCTTTGATTTCTTGCGTTTCCGGGCTTATGAGTGACTAAGCAGTTAAGGACTTTGCTTTTTGAGCAATTTTCTCAGCGATGCGCGATTAATCGCGCATCGAAAACTACCTTTGTTCTTTGATCCGGGTCTTTCTGGTGCTTTTTTCGCCTTTAGTGCCTTTCCTTCACCGGGTATAAGCTTTAAAATTTTGTAAACATACTGCTTTTGTGAACTTCTACCCTTGAGTGTTAAATCGCCTGTAGATATCAGCATTGTTCAACCATTCATTGAACCATGGCTCTGACTGATAGATCTGCAATGAATAGCTCAGTAGCGCTCTGAAATTTGCGGCTCTGTTGCATGCGGCATCCGTTCATGAGGGCATTTCTTCTCTGCTTCTGAGCATTGAAGCTTTACCTTTTTCCTTAATCGCTCCCTGCACACTGCTTCATATTGTTTCTGTCTTCCATTCCTACAGTTTGCACATAAGGAGAGCGTAATGATAATAAAAAATGACAAGAAAGATCTGAGCTCTACGGATGTACAAAAACATGCCACCTGACGTGAACTAACTCTTTGAAAAACACAAAACTATCTTTCATTAACATTTGGCGTACATTCATTAATTTTTATTAACGCGCGTATTCAATTTTTCTTGAATGTTGAGCCGGGGAAAATCTTCGATGGACGATCTTTGCGATTCGCATCGCAGCATCACATCATCGCGTTATCTCATTTTATCAATATGTGTTATCGCAGGGTTAGCCGATCATGCCGATCGCAGGATTGCAGGTTGCTGTTTCGCACGATCGCAAGATCGCCGATCGCATTATCGCATTATCGCAAGATCGCAGTTCGTTACCATTTATTAAATAGTTATGTGCTGTTTTTGCGATGTTGTGATATGCGATGTCGCATATCGGCCGTCAGAAATTTCTTAAAGTTTTTGTTTATGAGTGTTTCTTAATGCATGCGATGCGATGGATTTCGCGTCGCATTCTCACAATTTATCATTCTACTCACAAGGAAATGTCCTATCTTTTTTGCGCGATGCGATATTTTCTTAAGGAGTATAATACATGAGTTTTAATTAAATTTTTTGAATTTTTTACTAAAAGTCCCCACTTATCTAGTGTTATTGCTAATATTAAATAAGGAGGGGGGTTGTTGGTGGCCACAACAATTGGCGATTCACTTGGAAGAACCATTTATCTCTGTTTTCTTATTGAATTTTTTTAAAATTCCAAAACAATTTTTTTTTCAGAAAATTAAACTTTGTTATGGACAGATAGAGTACATTATGCTTTTAAATTGTCAATGATATTTTGTTTCAACCTCTTTTTATTCTAATTATTTGCTTCCTTAGGCTAGTCCTTGTATTTACATCAGTCATTACTTGGTCTTGTAAAGATAAAATAAAGTCTCCTCTGTAAACTAGTTTTTAAATATGCTCATTTGTCGTAGGTAGAGCCTCTGCTGCCAGCAGGCGTTTATAGCCTCGATAGGGTTACCTGTTACCCAGCAATGATCCTGTATCCTACTTAAGGTGACCTATAACTTTCAAAGAAAAATCCATCTTTACACTTATTGCTTTGATTTTCTTTTTATTCTTAAAGAACAATGTCTTGGTTTGGTAGCCAAATTATGACACAGTCACTCACTTGATTCATAACTTTGCTGAACAAGCTGGCTCGTGATGAGACCCCTTGTCTTTTGATTGCAACAATCTTGAGTCATTGCCCTATTGTGGTAGACAGTATTGGCAAAGTCAGCAAGTTATGATATCTGTGATCATGATAAGTCGGCTCGTGATGAGACCTCTTATTCTTCAAGATATAGTGTATCCTTGGAATATCCCTCTGGAAGCTGTGATTCTCCTTTAGCAAGGAGGAAGTCATTATTTCCTTAAGATGGCCCTGGATGACAATAATAGAGTTTTTTGGAAATAGCGGTTCTATAGAGAATCTTCATTTTGTTATTGATACCTTTCATTATGCTGATATAAAACAATTTCTTCATTAAAGGTTGCTTTTATCAAATTCTTTGAAGTTGAAACTCGTATCATATCTAGGCTAAAGTTTTTAACTGTATCTGTCAATAATAAAGACCAATTTTCGAAAAGATTTGCTATTTATACAAGTGAAAAGCTCAAAATCCGAAAGAGAATTGGTGTCTTTTTCATAAATTCCTGATGTAACCATTCACAACTGGTTTTATTATGAAAAGAAAAATTATTCTACAAAAAATAGAAGAATAATCTTCTATGGAAAATATTTCTTGAGAATTTGTCCATTAACAGGCAAAGGATCCCTCCTACCTGCTAAATCCTGTAACACAAATGTTGATGGACCTATGACTTCAATAATCTGAAAAGGACCAAGCCACATCCTTTGAAATTTTGTGTGTTTGCCCTTTTCTTCATGAGCCTTATCCCACTTTAAAACTAAATCTCCCATCTGAAAATCTTTTCTGGTCATTATGTTTGAATCAAAAGAGGCTTTTACAAGCACTTGATGATGAGCATGCGTTTTCTTAGCTTGTTCTCGTTGTTCTTCTAATTTAATTATTTCCATTTGTATCAGCTGTAAGGAGGAAGTTGGTACTTCATCAATGTATTGTACTAAAGACAAAGAGGGAATGGCTAAGTGAGTTGGAAGAACCACTTCTTTCCCATAAACTAAATTAAAGGGAGAAGTACTAATTGAAGCTTTTTGCGTTATCCTATCTGCCCATAAAGCATATACCAAAGCTTTGTGCCAATTCTTTTGATTCTGGCCAATTGTTCTTTTAATAATCCTAATTAGGTTTTTATTTGTTGACTCAGCTAACCCATTACCTTGCGGATAGTAATTGGCCAAATATTTAAGTTTGAATCCTCTTTTAAGTGCAAAATTAGTCATTGCATTTCCAGAAAAGTATGATGCATTTTCAAACATTAAAGCAGATGGCAATCCAAACTTAGTGATTATAAATTGATCTATGAACTCAATAATACTTTTAGAATTAGTTGTCTTGAGCAGAACTGCTTCTACCCATTTTGTGAAATAATCTGTTACCGTGAGGATGTACCTATGCTGCTTAGAAGAGTGAGGATCTCACCTATTATGTCCAAGCCCCACTGACTGAAAGGTTGCTCGATGTTTACCGGCTGTAGTGGCAGGGACGGCTTCTTTTGTCTCCCAGCAGTAGTTTGGCAGACTTGACATCTTCTCACGTAACTATGTGAGTCTTTGAACAGCGTGGGCCAGTAATATCCTGTGCATAAGATTTTATGTGCAGTAGCATCTCCAACATAGTGTTCGCTTGCTGGCCCATCATGGAGTTCTTGCAAAACCTTTTCAGCTTCAGTGTTTTCAAGACACCTAAGAAGAACAGAATCATAATTTTTTCTAAAAAGAATATCATTTATGAGCTGATATTGTTTAGCTTTCAATCTTAGAGCTCTTTTCTTATTATGATCAAGGTGTGAAGGAGCATACCCATTCCTAAGATAATAAATGATATCAGCATATAATGATTCTGCTTCGTTTAGGCTTACCTCACCCATTTGTACCTCTTCAGATGGAGTTTCAGAAATTTGCGATGCTCCGGCCAGAATTTTGCAGAAGCCTTGACCTCTTACGATGTTTGTTGGTTTTATCTCAAGGTCGTATTCCTGTAAGGCAGTAACCCAATTGGCCCTTTTCTCACCCACATCCTTTTGCACTAGAAGATTCCTTACCATTGAAACGGTATTATGATCTTAGTATGGGTTTTAAGTAAGAAAGGTCTGAAGTATTTGACCGCTTTGAAAACAGAATAAGCATGTTTCTCCACGTCAAAATAATTGAGTTCAGCACCTTGTAAATTTGAACTAAAAAACGGAATTGGAGCTTCCGCTTTTTCTTGATTCGCCTGAGTTAGTATCGTGGCATAAGACGTATCTGAGGCAAATGTGTATAAAATAAAAGATTCTGAAAAATTCGGGGTTGCTAAAGATGGAGCATTAATAATAGCTTGCTTAATCAGGTTGAATGCTTCATGTTCATCTTGACCCCATTTAAAATTTGAATTCTTTTTAATCATGGTCTACAAAGGAGACACGATTCGTGAAAAATCTGGAACGAATCTCTTTACAAAATTGATTTGACCAAGGAAAGATTGCATGGCTATTTTGTTATGGGGTAGGTATATTTCAGAAATTTCTTTGATTATGTCGGGATCAATGTGAATACCGGACTTTGACACTATGAATCCTAGAAGTTTCCCTTCACTTAATGCGAAAAAATATTTTTTTGGGTTAAGTGAAATTCCATACCTTAGACAGTGTTGAAAGATTTGTTTCAGGTCTTTGAGATGGTCGCTTCGCTTCTTGGAGTACACTGTTATATCATCCAAATAAATTACTATAGATTTATTGACTAAACCTTTGAATGCAATGTCCATGTCTCTCTGAAATGTAGCACCAACATTAATTAAACCAAATGGCATCTTCCGATATGCATATGTGCCCCATTTAGTTCTGAATGTGGTTTTCAACTGATCATCAGGATGTACCAACACTTGATTGTACCCTGAAAATCCATCCAAGAAAGACATTAGTTCTGAACCTGCCACCGCCTGCAGTATTTGCTCCATAGGTGGAAGAGGAAAATTGTCTTTTTGACAGGCTTTGTTAAGATTCCGAAAGTCAATGCAAATCCTAATGTCTCCATTTTTCTTTCTAACGGGTACCATATTGGAGACCCATTTGGAATGTCTGACGGGAAAGATTATCCTGGCTTTCAGTAACTTGTTGAGCTCGGTTTTTATCTAATTTTCTAAATTGGGGTGGATCTTTCTCAGTTTTTGTTGGACAGGTTTTTCGTTATCAATCATAGGAATAGTATGCTGGATGATAGAAGTGTCGTATGTTTTCAGCTCATCATAATTCCAGGCAAAAACATTTTTATATTGTCTCAAAAGACGAATATACGCTAGTTTCTCTTCAGGGGCTAGGCCGAGGCCTAGATTAATGTTTTGTGGTTTAGCATTGGTCCCTAGGTTTACTAATTCGTAGTTCAAAGTTGAACTGTAGAGTTTTGAATTGGTAGACCTCTTAAACTGATATTTCAAATTGTATAAGTCTTCTAACTTAACCACCGACTTTGGTATAACATTATTAGTGCTATTTTGTTGCAATTGTCGATCGTGCTGGTCTTCGTCGATTATTTGATTGGAGTAGGATCCTTCAGATGTGAGGAAATTTACGATATCTAGATCATCATTGAATACTCTCCAATTTGTGATGTTGTTAGGAATGGACGGTCTAAAGATTAATTCTATTGAAAATCTATCTGGACTAAAATCTTCAGAGGGAATAAGATTAGAGGCTATGTTAACCAAAAGGTCTGCACTTGCGTTTTGGAGTTTGAGGATTGAAGAAATATTAAACACTATGAAATGCTCAGTTAGATCTTGTATTAAAGATTGATAGTGTTTTAAGTGACCTGATAAGCAATGTATAGTGTTACGTACCTGCTTAACCACAATCTCAGAGTCTCCAAAGACTTGAAGGCACTTGACATTTAACCTGATTGCTTTGTACAAGCCTTGAACCAAAGCCTCGTATTCTGCTGTATTGTTTGTGCAATCAAATTTGAGTCTGCATGTGAGCATGATCTTTTCTCCTTTTGGACTAATCAGAACACATCCTGCTCCTACTCCTTCGTTAGATCTAGAGCCATCAAAAAATAATTTCCAAAACAAAGATGTATTTACAGTTTTATCTAAAAAATTAATACATTTCGAACTATCAGTTCGGGAAAAATTCTCAACTTGGGACAAAACAGAATTTTCTAAATAAGGTGATGCATGAGCATTGAAATTGCTGAGGAAGGAATTTACCGAGTAATTGCCAATGATACTGCTGTTATATGCTACCGGTTCATTTTCTCCCTCTAACTCCGTTACTATGTACTTCTGGTGTAGCTCTCGTTCAACTTTTATTTGATTCAGTTTACCGTTGTAGGGCAGCCACATGTGCGACCAATCAGTTGCGAAGTATCCATGGAGTTTCTCTGACCAATCCCTGCTAAGAATTAAGCCATAGAATTCTGGGATGTCAGCAACTAGAATATCAATAACCTGACATACTTTCGGGTTGGATGACAATATTATGGTTACTTGATTTAGTTCGCTGATCACTTCGACTTGAGATTGATCGAGCTGAACTATGCGCACTGTGGATTTCTGTGGTTGAACATTTAATTTGGCACATATAGATTTGGGTAAAATATTCGATGAAGCACCGGAATCTACTAAACAATTGTGCACATTTTTATTGAAGATTTCATAAGTAAGGAGAAACGGGGGAGTGTGAGATCTTGATCTTCCTCCAATCAAGGCGATGTCATTTGGGTCAATCTTACTGATCGCGTTCATTGGAGGTCTTCCCATGTTGTGGGAAGCTTGAGAAAGTACAATAGCAGGCAAAGGTGCAATTGGCATGGCATGTAATTCTTTCATCATTATCTTCTGTTGATGTTTCAGTTTGCTCAGTTCGTAAAGGGTGATATTAGCCCTAGTCTTTTTCATGTCATCAATAATATTGTACTCCATTTCATCTGACACTATCAATGTTTTTGATGGAGTCGTCTCATCTGCTTGGACTGGGCTAGTTTGAGTCGCTTTGGATGTCATTTTCTTTGTTGCGACTTTATCTTTTGTTGCAGAGCTTGCACTCTTTTGCTTAGGGGTAGTTTGGGGAGGATCAAGCTGATTTTTACTTCGTGTGCTAACAGGAAATACTTCTTGATCTTCCTCTTGTGGGAGGATGAAGTCCCACATTCCTTGTAATTCCACAACTTCTTCGTCATCAGTATGCCCTTCAGTGGCAATTTCCTCTTCCTCTTCCTCAGATTCAGCATTTGATATGGCATTGGGTGGCTTTGCATTCGTTGAAGGACCTCTTTTAAAAGCTCTGTAGGGCTTTTTCGAAGAAGTTTCTGCTACTTGATTTTTTATGTCGACCATCTCATTGGACATGGTCTTTAGAAATTTCTGCAATCCTTCTAAATCAAAAGGATCTTTTGGCTGTTTCTTCTTGGAGTCTTCCTTGAAGGTGACTTTTTTAGACTTACGTTCCTCTATCGTGGATCTCTTTTCCAAGGCTATTATTCATTTTTCTACTGCTATCGCCTCTTTCATGTTTTCAGCTAAGGTTGTTTTATTTGCCCTGTCCACGAAGATGGCTATGTTCGATGGCAGAAAGGTAATATACCATTCGCATTGTACTTCTTCGCTGGGCTAAGAAGCAGTAGGAATTTTGTTGAAAATTTTGTTGAACCGTAAATTGAAATCCTTAATAGGTTCTCTAGCTTCGGCTTTAAGATTGGATAGGTCATTGATTAACGTTGCCGTTGATCTGTCATCACCAAACTTGGTTAGGAATTGATCTTGGAAGATATCCCAACTTGTAATGGATCTCTAAGGTAATGAAAAGTACCATGACCCGGCTGTCCCTTGCAGTGTATAGGAAAAAAACCGAACAATAGCATCTTCATTAGTAACCCCGTTGAGATTAATGGAAAGCATGAAGTTATTTATGTGTTCTTCTGCTAGCATACCTGCCTCGGGATTGAAATTGGGCAGCCATTTCTCAGGATGGGCCAGTATTTGATTCAAGGGTGCAGGCATTAAGACTGCCCTAGGGTTGTTCCACGGGGACTGGGCCATCGTTGAACTGCTAACAGAGGAAAGTGCAGAAGATGATGCCTGTGGCTGGGAGGATGAGGATACTATGATCGTAGATGATTGAAGAACGGTTGTGGGAGTTCCAGTGGACGAATGAACGATGATTTGGAGTGGAGGTGTGGATGGTTGACTCCGCGGTGAAGTAGTTGAGATGGATGATGCGGACGAAAGAGTCTCACTGTCAGATTCTTACGGTGATTTCGTTGCTCTCTTCCTGGTGGGAAGAGGTAATTCAGTTGGCTGAACGACAAACTTTTCACTCTTTAACCTGGTCAGGGGATGAGCAGGGTTGTACTGCGAAGTCATGCTACCTTGAGATTTATCAGACCTTTGAGGGGAGATGGAAAATCGTTGAAGTTTGTGAATCAGGGATTCGACTTCAGGAGGTTCAATGGTAGATTGGTCTGAAATATCAGGGTGGGTAGTAGCAGTTGATACTTGAGCGACTTTTGACTCTGGATTTAAATGTAATGAGGAATTCGGGGGAGATGATGAGGGCGATTTACTCTCAGAATGGTATTCAGATTTGGATTTACTTGCCATTCATAGTTCAGGCCCTCCTTCTAGCGCCAAATATGTTGAAGCCTCGAAAATCGGGTTGACAACAAGGGGGATACCCGCCCGATCCAGACCTTGGTTGGCAGCTCCTTATCCGTTTGGTATAGCGGGTCCGACTGGGGATAATGGGACTAGTTTCCCAATCTATGGGTGTGTGTGTGTAGAATTGGATGTTGCTGATCTAATAGTAACTATATAAGCTATTCTAATTCAAACTTTAATCTAATTCTATGATATAGTAATCTAATAAAAACAACACATCTAATCTATGCTAACCCAGGATGTAACTATTATGCGATCTAAAGAGATTTCAAATAACAACTGGTAATAAAGATCATTCAGTGATTATAAGAAAGGAAATCAATTAAGATGAACTATTTCGCATAAGAAGTTAGGCAAAACTGTTGTGAACAGCATATCGCATAATAAGCTATTCATACATTTCACATAAATAAATAGTTCCACCATACAAAAGTGCCAAATGGTAACTCAAACATTCATGCAATAACATATAAACAACTAAAAACTGTATATCACTTTAACATATAAGCAGAAATGGTCAAGAGATAAAAGTACCATTTATGACTGGTCCTACTCATAAGCTTCAAGAAATAATGATTTATTTCTCCTTGCTCTGACATCTACTAAGAGTACAAAAGTGCAACATTAGTAGCAGATATCAAATGCAAACATCAACAAATCTTGATCCATACATTCACCAAAACCTCCTCGGAGGGTGCAAAAGCGCATGTTCTGAGGACAAGTTTTTGGTAAATTTCTGGACCCTTCTCTAAATGCACGAGAAGGGTTTAAATACTACTAACTAAATAACTTAATTACACATATTCAAGATATGGTTTAAATGACCGCCCCTTTTTTTTTAAGCAAAATTATTTCTAATAATTAAATCTAATATCTAACTATTTCTGTATTTGCTCCTTAATGTTGCGAGCATTCAATATTTGCCTGGGTAGAGTCGGCTGACTGTCTTCTGCTTTTGGTTGAGCTAAAAAAACAGAAATGGCAAGTGTTGGCACCATTTTTTCCAGCAAAATAGCAGATATGCTTTTTAGAATCATTTCTGGCTATGTGGATTTATTGTGTATGCTTAGTAATAAGTCAAATTCCACTTGGTTAACTCTTAAATTGCCTTTGCCTTTGATTTCTTGCATTTTCGGGCTTACGAGTGACTAAGCAGTTAAGGACTTTGCTTTTTGAGAAATTTTCTCAGCGATGCGCGCGCATCGAAAACTGCCTCCGTTCTTTGATCCGGGCCTTTCTGGTGTGTTTTTTGCCTTTAGCGCCTTTCCTTCACTGGGTATAAGCTTTAAAATTTTGCAAACATACTGCTTTTGTGAACTTCTACCCTTGAGTGTTAAATCGCATGTTGATATCAGCATTTTTCAACCATTCATTGAACCATGGCTCTGACCGATAGATCTGCAATGAATAGCTCAGTAGCGCTCTAAAATTTGCGGCTCTGTTGCATGCGGCATCTGTTCATGAGGGAATTTTTCTCTGCTTCTAAGCATTGAAGCTTTCCCTTTTTCCTTAATCGCTCCCTGCACATTGCTTCATATTGTTTCTGTCTTCCATTCCTACAGTTCGCACATATGGGGAGCGTAATGATAATAAAAATTGACAAGAAAGCTCTGATCTCTACGGATGTACAAAAACATGCCACCTGACGTGAACTAACTCTTTGAAAAACAAAAAACTGTCTTTCATTAACACTTGGCGTACATTTATTAATTTTTATTAACACGCGTATTCAATTTTTCTTGAATGTTGAGCCGGGGAAAATCTGCGATGGACGATCTTTACGATTCGCATTGCAGCATCGCATCATCGTGTTATCGCATTTTATCAATATGTGTTATCGCAGGGTTAGCCGATCACGCCGATCGCAGGATTTCAGGTTGCTATTTCGCGCGATCGCAAGATCGCCGATCGCATTATCGAATTATCGCAAGATCGCAATTCGTTACCATTTGTTAAATAGTTATGTACTGTTTTTGCGATGTTGTGATATGCGATGTCGAATATCGGTCGTTGGCGATTTCTTAAAGTTTGCATTTATGAGTGTTTCTTAATGCATGCGATGCGATGGATTTCGCGTCGCATTCTCGCAATTTATCATTCTACTCACAAGGAAATGTCCTATCTTTTTCGCGTGATGCGATATTTTCTTAAGGAGTATAATACATGAGTTTTAATTAAATTTTTTGAATTTTTTACTAAGGGTCCCCACTTATCTAGTGTTATTGCTAATACTAAATAAGGAGGGGGGTTGTTGGTGGCCACAACAAAACTATGAGGAGAAATTCGAGAACTCCATCTCAATATTCATCTTATGAATTAGAATAAAAATTCAAATAACATAAGGAATTCATATGAGAAGAAGAGGAAGAAAAACTTGCACCATTACTATTGATTCAAATACCAAACAACTAAAACATGATTTCCACACTAGAAGCAAGGGGAGAAGTATATGCTTTGCATAAAATATTGGCAAGGAATAAATTTATTGATGCAGGAGCATCCGATTGAAAAGGCGACAGCTGGAAATGGTTTTTATTTTTTGTTGGAAAGAAAGAAAAACATTTCGAATTTTGTTTTATTTTTGTTTTACTTAAATTAAGGCTGACACAACCATTGTCCTTTAAAAATTAAGCAAGCAAGTAAAAATAGGATTAGTTAAGAGTATGTTTAAAGAAACTGTTAGATAACTGAAAGGTAACTGAGGAATAGTTTCTCAACTGTAAGAAACTGCTAGTAAGGCATTGAAAAAGAAAAGCCAGAGCCTCATGAAAGAGGCTGCCATCCAGAGAGAAGAGAGGACATAGAATTTGAAATTACAATTTTTCTTGAATATCTATTAAAGAAAATGAATCTAGAACTTGTCATTAAGGAAGCAAAACGATTTCTTCTTTTCTTATGCATTAATGTTTCAGACATTGTGTTAAAGCAAAATAGTGAAATAATTCATTAAGATGCCGAATGACATCGACAAAAATCTCGTGATTGAAGGCATCTCAGACTAGGAACCAGACAAAGGCAAAGCCAACAAAGACAACACAACTTTTCTCAACAAAAACCCAGGTACATTTACATTCAATATTCAAGAAGACCTGTGCATTCATTACATTTCCAAATTTAACAGTTTATTATACATTTATATAACCCAAAAATAGTAGAGGGTTCCGAAACCCATGAACACTGAAAACAACAATTTGTAGGCCAAGGCTAGTCAAACAGCAAGGGTATGAAAAACCACGAAGCCATACAAACACACAGAGAAAGCGAAACCCCAAGGGTTATACCCAACTAAGGATAGCACAAGTAAATAATGGAAAAACAACAATATAGCCATGGAGGGATCCTACCCTGTTTTTTCCCAAGCTTGCCAAGACTCCCAAGGACGAGGTCGTGGAGCAGCGTTCCCCATGAAAGACCTATACACCACCACAAAAACAAGGTGGCAGTCAAGAAACCAGTAGGACCAACAAAAAAAAGGACAATGAACAAATAAACAAGGAAAGGAGTAGGGATTTACCTAGAAAAGGCCTGACTCCGCACCAGAGGACAAGAACCAAGTCTCTCACCAGAGGGTTTCTCCCAATAGGAACGCCATAGGAGAAGTTTACCTGCTCATCAAGGAGCCAGAGGGTTGGAGTCATAAAAACGAGGTGTAGAAATGAAATTGGAATAAAAAAATTACCTGAAGTAGTGTTCGTTGAGCCTCCCATCGTAGTAGCAAGGAAAGAACCTATGGTTACACAGAGCCAGATCAACACCAGAACCAACACCAAAAAAAATCATCACAAGCAGAGTAGAGACAAAGCATGAGCCGGGTAACAAATATGAAACAACTTGCAAGTTGAAAGTCAACCTAAAACCTCTGAGAACCAACAAAATAAACCACCACAAGGAACAAGCGAAGGCACAACGCTAACAAACCACCACAAGGAACAAGCAAAGGCACAACGCTAACAAACCACCACAAGAAACAAGCAAAGGCACAATGCACCCACAGAGTTGAACCAGACCATGATGGATACAAGAATGAACTCCTAATTTCCCTCAATAGGTGTTAAATGACTGCATTTGTGAAACTAAGGTTAGTACAAAGGGCAGGCCGAAAATAATAAAGTGCATTAAAACCTCACACCAAAACCCTGCTATTGTTTATTCGAAAAATTGACAAGAGTTAAACGGTCATTGATACATGTCCCTCCTTGAGATTGCCACCAATTTTTGGTATCAGAGGAAGTTAGTTCCTTTCTCTCAGTAAAGATGGAGGTAGGAAGAAGGGGTCGAGGTAGAGCCATCAGAAGAGTAGCAGATGAAGGGCTACGAGAAGAGATTAGGACTTTAACTGCACGTTTGGCAGTAGTGGAGGTAAGAAGGCGTAGAGATCTAGAAGGTGGGGATGACAGTGAGGAAAACGCAACCACGACGGATGGTTCAGATGAAGAGGGACTAGGGACTAAACTATTGAGGTCAGTTTTGTTGGCTAGTAGCAAGCCAAGACCAGATCTTTCTAATTATGATGGCAGTTTGTCCACAGAGGCATTGTTAGACTGGATAAATGAGCTAGATAAAAATTTTGAATATGAAGAAATCATCGAAGACAAGAAGATCAGGTTTACTATCACCAAGTTGAAGGGACATGCAACACTGTGGTGGGATAGTGTGCAGGCAGAAAGGAGAAGATTGAACAAACCATTGATTAAAAAATGGGACAGGATGATTGCTAGGATGAAGAGCAAATTTCTGCCTAAAGATTACCAAATTTCCCTTTATAGACAAGTACAGAGCCTGAGACAAAGGATGATGATCGTAAAGGAATATACTGAAGAATTTTATAAAGTAAACATGAGAGCTAGCTATGTTGAAGATACCCCTGGAAAAACAACGAGGTTTGTAAATGGTCTACGGATGGAGATCCTAGATGAAATTAGTATTCTTCCCCTAAGACCATAGAGGAAGCCTATCAGAGTGCTTTAAAGGTGGAGGAAAATATTTCCAAGAAACAGATGCGAGAAGAGGACATGGTTATGGTAGAGGTAGGGGACAATCCTTTGGTAGAGGTAGAGTTGCCAATAGCAATGAAGAGGGCAGTAGTTCGAAGACTTCGGGACAAACTAAAAGGGAGGGTAACACTAGAGGAGGAAGGTCATACTAGGAAGGAAGAGGTAATGACAGAGGTAGAGGAAATGCCTATAAGTGTTACAAGTGTCACAAGTGGGGACACAGGTCCTTTGAATGTCCTAAAAATGAACAAATTGGATAGAGGGGAGCATATGTTTCTCAACCCGATGAAGCAGAGGCATCACCACAAGAGGTGGAAAATATACCTAAAACCAGGGAAGCCTTGGTGTTGAGCAAGGTTTTATTGAAACCAGGTAAGAAGTAGTTGATCAGACACAGAGGAAAGCATTGTTTCAGACTGTGTGCAAGTCGCATGGGAAATGCTGCAAATTATTCATAGACAGTTAAAATACTAATAATCTAGTAGCTACTGAAATGGTGGGTAACTTGGGTTTGAAGAAGTTGAAGCACCCAACTCCATATAGGGTGTCTTGGTTGTAGAAAGGTCACCAACTGTTGGTCGATGAGCAGTGTGAAGTAGAGTTTCATATTGGCAAGTATAAGGACAAGGTGACTTGCGATATTATGCCAATGGACGTGTGCCATATTTTGCTAGGCAAGCCATGGCAGTATGATAAGAAATTTTTCCATGACGAGGAAACAAATTGTTACAAGTTTGTTAAAGATGGGATAAATCATACGCTAGTGCCCATAAACGAAGACGATGTTGTAGAAACCACTGGAACAAAAGAATTACTGTTAGGTGGAAAAGAGTTTCTGTGACAGATGGAGGATGATAAGGTAAAATATGTAGTTGTACGAAGGCCAAAACCAGTATTGATCCATACTGAAATCACTGACTTACCTAAAGAGATATAGGACATGTTGCAGGAATTTAGTGATATTGTGTTAGATGATATATCACACAAATTACCACGAAAGCAGAGCATTAGTCACCATATTGATTTCATTCCAGGAGCTAGTTTGCCAAACAAAGCTACTTACCATATCAGTCTAAAGGATAATGAAGAAATCAGGAAGTAGGTGCAGGAGTTGTTGGATGAAGGACTGATTCGAGAAAGTCTAAGCCCTTGTGCGGTTTCGAGTGTTTTAGCTCCCAAGAAAGGGGATGAGTGGCGGATGTGCACTAATTCTTGGGCAATTAACAAGATCACTATTAGATACAGGTTTCCTTTACCTCAGATGGATGATATGATGGATTGTTTGAGTGGAGTAGCATACTTTTCAAAGATAGACTTGAAAAGCGGCTACCACCAAATCAAGATTCGAGAAGGTGACGAGTGGAAGACAACTTTCAAGACTAATGAAGGCTTATATGAATGGCAGGTTATACCATTTGGATTGAGCAATGCCCCCAACACGTTCATGCGTTTTATGAATGAGATGCTAAAAGAATTCATTGGTAAATTTGTGATTGTATATCTGGATGATATACTTATATTTAGTAAGACGAAGGAAGAGCATTTTCAACATGTGAGGTATGTATTGGAAAAATTTCACCAAACTAGATTACTGATAAATTTGAAGAAATGTTCTTTTTTCAAGAAAGAATTGATTTATTTAGGATTTGTGATTTTCAAGAATGAACTAAAAATGGATCCGGAAAAGGTTGCAGCCATAGTTAGCTGGCCATCTCCCAAGAGTTTGTTTGAGGTATGGAGTTTTCATGGATTGGCAAGTTTTTATCGAAAGTTTATTAAAATTTTTAGTGGGATTTGTGCACCCATGGTGGACACCATTAAGAAGGCAAATCAGACTTTTCGTTGAACAAAATCAGCTGAGAAGAGTTTTCAGCTGCTCAAAAGGAAAACCACTGAAAAACCAATTTTAAGATTACCAGAATTTAACAAACTTTTTCAAGTTCGTTGTGATGCCAGTGGGATAGCCATTGGAGCAGTACTCAGCCAAGAAGACAAGCCAATAGCCTATTTCAGGGAGAAATTAAATGAAAGTAGGAAACAGTACATGTCTTATGACGAATTTTATGTAGTGGTTCAAGCGTTAAAGCATTGGATACATTATCTACTAGCCAATGAATTTGTCTTATTTTTAGACAATTTTGCATT
Source organism: Pinus tabuliformis (assembly GCA_031772625.1). Taxonomy (NCBI): domain Eukaryota; kingdom Viridiplantae; phylum Streptophyta; class Pinopsida; order Pinales; family Pinaceae; genus Pinus; species Pinus tabuliformis. The sequence goes on from CM062816.1 coordinate 567,559,410, forward strand.
ACAGTATATTATGCAACAACATAAACTGAACCATAAACATGTGATGTGGGTGGAGTACCTGCAAAGTTTTACATTTGTGTTGAAACACATCAACGATCAAGCCAACAATGTGGCATATGCATTAAGTAGGAGGAATTTGATCAGGAAAGTACTATACAATTATTAGGATTCAAACATCTTAAGGACTTGTATGAAATAGATGCAGATTTTAAGGAAGCCTATGAAGCTTGCCAAAACACATTGTTGAGAGATAACAGTTAATGGCTGGACTGTAATATGTAGGAAGGGATGTTATTCAAAGGAGGGCAGTTGTGTATCCCAGAATGTTCTATGAGAGAGAACTTAATCCAGGAAAAGCATAATGGAGATTTAGATGGGCATTTTAGCATAGACAAGACCTTAGATCAGTTGAACCACTTTTACTATTGGCTGAAGATGCGTAGAGATGTACAGAGGTTTGTGACTAGATGCAAAGTGTGTCAACTTGCAAGGGACACAACCAAAACACAGGGTTGTACAGGCCCTTACCTATTCTAAACAGACCATGGGACTCAGTCAGTTTAGACTTTGTCTTATGTCTGCCGAAGACACAACGAGGATTCGATTCCATCATTGTGGTGGTGGATCGTTTCATCAAAATGGCACATTTCATTCTGTGCAGGAAAACTAGTGATGACACACGTATAGCACATTTGTTCTTGACAGAGATAGTCAGATTACATGGCTTGCCGAAGTCTATTATTTCAGATCGAGACGTAAAGTTTACAGGTCATTTTTTGCGGACCTTATGGAAAAAATTAGACACCAAACTAGATTTTAGCTTAGATTATCATCCGCAAACAGATGAGAAAACCGAAATGGTGAACAAAAGTTTCGAAAATCTATTAAGGATTTTGGTTGGAGAAAATTCTCGATAGCGGGATTGTGCACTTACACAAGCAGAATTTTCTTATAACGATTTTCCCAACAGAAGCACGGGCAGTAGTCCTTTCGAGATCCTATGGGGAATGTACCCACATGGAGTACATGAGTTGCAGGATTTGGGTCAATTGGAGTGTAGGAGTGTCGATGGTGAAGATTTCGCAAAGGCAATCAATGATCTTCATGAATAGGTGAAATTAAAATTACAAGATAGTAGTTAAAGATACAAACAGAAAGCAGATTTGAAAAGTCAGGAGGTACAATTTAACGTAGGGGACTTGTTATTAGCACACCTACGAAAGGAGAGGTTTCCTAAAGGAAAATACAACAAGTTAAAATGGAAGAAAATTGGGCCTTGCAGGATTCTTTGAAAGTTTACTGCAAATGCTTATGAGTTGTAGTTACCTCCAGATATAGGAATCTCACCCATTTTTAATGTGGCATATTTGTACCTATACATTGTGGAAAATGAAGAAGATAGTTCAGAAAGATGAACACGGGACACCTAGAATGAGAATGACTCATGGATTAAACAGATTCCCCTAGCAAAGCCTTTACAGATCGAACAAATCCTGGACACCCAGGTGGCTAGACGGACTCAAAGAAAAGAATATTTGCGGTACCTAGTCAAGTGGAAGGGCCATCCTATTGAAGCTAGTTCTTGGTTAGATACTATCCAGATTCAAAGCATCGAGTACTCTATTGAAGAGCTCATGGACATGAGCCATGAGTTTAATTTACCCTAGGAGCCTGATGCAGGAGCATCCGACTGAAAAGCCGAAAGTTGGAAATGGTTTTTATTTTTTTTTGGAAAGAAAGAAAAACATTATGAATTTTGTTTTATTTTTGTTTTACTTAAATTAAGGCTAACACAACCATTGTCCTTTCAAAATTAATCAAGCAAGTAAAAATATAATTAGTTAAGAGTATGTTTAAAGAAATTGTTAGATAACTGAGGAACAATTCATCAACTGTAAGAAACTGCTAGTAAGGCATTGGAAAAGGAAAACTAGAGCCTCATGAAAGAGGCTGCCATCCAGAGAGAAGAGAGGACATAGAAGTTGAAATTACAATTTTTCTTGAATATCTATGAAAGCAAATGAATCTAGAACCTGTCATTAAGGAAGCAAAAAAATTTATTCTTTTCCTATGCATTAATGTTTCAGACATTGTGTTCAAGCAAAATAGTGAAATAATTCATTGAGAGGCCGAATGACATCGAAAAAATCTCGTGACTAAAGGCATCTCAGACCAAGAACTAGACAAAGGTAAAGGCAACAAAGACAACACAACTTTTCTCAACAAAAACCCAGGTACATTTACATTCAATATTCAGGCACCCCTGTGCATTCGTTACATTTCCAAATTTAGCAGTTCGTTATACATTTATATAACCCAAAAATAATAGAGGGTTCCAAACCCACTAACACTGAAAACAACGATTTGTAGGCCAAGACTAGTCAAACAGCGAGGGTATGAAAACCCACGAAACCATACAAACACACGGAGAAAGCGAAACCCCAAGGGTTATACCCAACTAAGGATAGTGCAAGTAAAGAAAAGAAAAACCAAAATACAGCCACGGAGGGATCCTACCCTGTTTTTTCCCCAAGCTTGCGAAGACTCCCAAGGACGAGGCCATCGGTCAACGTTCCCTAGGAACGACCTGCACACCACCACAAAAACAAGGCGGCAGTCAAGAAACCAATAGGGCCAACAAAACAAAAGGATATTGAGTAGATAAACAAAGAAAGGAGCGGGGATTTACCTGGAAAAGGCCCGACTCCACACTAGAGGGTGAGAACCGAGTCTCTTGCTAGAGGGTTTCTCCCAATAGGAATGCCATAGGAGAAGTTTACCTGCTCACCAAGGAGCCAGAGGGTTAGAGTCATAAAAATGAGGTGTAGAAATGAAATTGGAACAAAAAAATTACCTGAAGTAGTGTTCGCTGAGCCGCCCACTGCAGTAGCAAGGAAAGAACCTATGGTTACACAGAGCTAGATCAACATTAGAACCAACATAAAAAAAAAATCACCACGAGCAGAGTAGAGACAAAGCATGAGCCAGGTAACAAAGATGAAACAACTTGCAGGATGAAAGTCGACCTGAAAGCTCTGAGAACAAGAAAAATATACCACCACAAGGAACAAGCAAAGGCACAGTGATAAAAAAACACCACAAGGAATAAGTGAAGGCACAACGCTAACATAACTGCCACAAGAAACAAGCGAAGGAACAACGCACCCATAGAGCCGAACCAGACCACGATGAATACAAGAATGAACTCCTAATTTCCCTCGCCAGGTTTGAAATGACCGCATTTGCAAAACCGAGGCCAGTACAAAGGGTAGGCTAAAATCAATAAAGTGCATTAAAACCTCACACCAAAACCTTGCTATTGTTTATTTGAAAAATTGACAAGAGTTGAATGGTCATTGATACGTGTCCCTCCTTGGGATTTCCACCATTTATAACAAGGCATCCTCACCATCATTATTGAAAAATAACAAAAGGTAACATATTTGGAAAGTAAGATGGTGCATTGTATTAAAGAAAGTTGACATGCATGTCTCTTTTAGTGGAAAGAGTAGCTCTAGGGTAGAGTTGTGAAGTGTTGGTTTTTTCAGCGTAATTAACTAATGATTATCCACAAACTTTGTGTGAAGTTGTATTTGAAGCCACCAAATACTAGATCAAATAACAATCCTTATATTCACCTGATGCAAAAGGAAGAAGCACGCCTCACATTTCAAGATGATAGAAATCTTCAAATTTTCAGATGAATAATTTTTGGCTTTATTTCTTTGGTATTTCATATGCTTGGATATGTGCCATATTCACCAATTTGTGAAGTTAATATTAACATGTGAGGTGTAAAAGGAATAATCACAAGGTAGTATTGACACACATAGTAGAAACGAAATGCTCTAAGAGAATATCCTTTCTAAGAAAGTAAGGACCAAGATATTATTCCATTATAATAAAAAAGTATGGTGTTATGACATAATATTAATAATTTTCAATGAAATATTTCCATAAAGCAGCTTCACAAAGAAATTTCCATAAAGAAGCAAATCCTCCAAGTAGGAGGTACCACTCACTTAATTAAACACCTTAGAAGAAGGATGCATAACCATTTTGGGCATCATGTAAATCTATATTTTATGTTGTAATAGTTTTAACATGTATTTCTAGATTAAGTTGAGCATCGAGATAGTGGTTTATGTACTTTGAGGGTAAAAATAGCAACAAAAATAACTCCACTAACAAAGAGATGTACAACATCACTCTACAACAACAATTTCATAAAGAACTTACAAGCAAATGGATTAATGTAATAATGTAAGGATTGAGAGACAACAAGAACTATTCCACTTGCATCTATAATGAACCAAAGTGACCATAAGGAGGAAGTGGGATATTTTTTCATATTCTCCATAAATTATCTTTTGTGGGACCAAAATCCCCTCAAATTGGGGAGGTCTGATCAACAACGGATTATGAAATTTCATGTATGAACTCATTATAGAAATATTATTCCGCTTCCACTAAGTGTAGGTCAATAAACAAGGAATAATTACCCTTCCCATATGCCTAACAAGCTTTCCAATGAAGGGTGGAAATTTTCCTCTTTTCGTTATGTATTTTCCATATGAAATTTGAAGGAAATTAAAATGGGATTATTACATGAAGGAATATATTTAATATGTCCACCAAATTTCATCCCTCAATTCACACACACACACACACACACACACCCACACACCAAGAAATGTATTTTGGTCATAATTCAGAAATATAATGTCCATTAGAGATTCATTTTTTAACTATAGATAACTAACATCTATCCCCATATTCCGCAAAATTTTGCCAAAAAATATTTTTTATTCTCTACCAAAACATAGAAAATAATGTGGTTTCATTTATCTGGGGCGTTTGAGAAATTTCTGAATAATGTGTGTAATAATAATGGGAGAGGAAAAAAATAGAGGATGATAACACTTTCCACGTCTAAGGAAAAATTGTGTATCATAGATGATCCAAAGATAACTTTACTTCATGCCCATTTTTATAGGTGAGAATAATGGAACAAATCACAAGGTGTGCAACACTTCCATAGTCGAGGGGTTATATTTCTTCCATTATATATGTTCAAGAGAGAATAGTACCAAATTAGAGATTATAAAAATAAAGTTTAAGAAGATGATAACATCTTCATAGACCAAGGAAAGTTGTAGATCTTCCATGCTCCAAAAGGGACACATCTTTATAAGTGTCTATACCTTGAAGTATAAGGAAACATTTATCTTTCTTATTGGTTTTCCCTTAATGAATATCTAGATAAAAACTAAAATTCAATATATGAATGTATTTTATTGGTTGCACATTTTGAATTTCTTATTGTTTTAACTTATTTAATGAAGTGTAAACATATTGGCATAAAAAGAGTTTAATAATATAGAATAAAGATGTTACACATAAGTGGAGTATTAGGCATAATAATTGAAGGAGGATGTACTCAAACTCAAGAAACATGTATCACAATTGTTTATGATGGATTTAAATCCCATAACAATTAATACATGTCTTATTGGAAAATATAACTTAAATCAAGAAATAAAATGACATTTATTAACAAAATATTTTTCTCCATATGCTACACAATTATATATCATTGGGGGTGAACCCATATTGTTAAATTTAGGATGACATATTGCATGGAGGTATACACCAAGTAGAGGTCATTTCTCAAACAAACTACATAATAGTATAACCACTCAGATGAAATGCACCTTTTTCCACCTATTACAAGTAAAATGTTTTCTGGATTGGATGTGAAATGAATAAAGTTCATTTACTAAGTATGAAAAAGTCTCATTTAATGAATATGTAATAATGATATGAAGTTAAAATTCATATACAATAATTAATATAACGAATGAGAGATACGTTGATGCCATAATTCCTGTTGAGAAATTATTAGGGAAATAAATGAGGGTTGATTTATCTTTCATGATAATTACTTGTGAGTGTTTTTTGGATTGTTATTCTTATGCTTGTGTATGGTATTCATCAAGAAATTACCAAAATGTAAGCCATGAGGGTCACAAAAGACAATGTACACAAGATATAGGCTCCAAGAGAGGGAGAAACCCCATAAGGGGGAAAACCCGACCAACTTCTCATATTATAGAAAAAGATCAAAGTGATAAATTCAAGACCCAAAATCCAAGACCAAGACCTTCCACAAGACCCAAGTCATGACTCTTTAAAAACTTCCTCAATCATGTCAATGATGGTCAAAGCTCTTCAAATCTGGTCAAACTATATTTTTTGATCGCTACAACTGATTTCAAATTTTTGGTCCCTACAATTCTCTGAAATTTCATACCTATAGCATATTCTAGGGTAGAAATATTGATTTTTCTTCATCCTTGAATTTCACTCTCTCTCCTTTGACTTTTTCTCTTCTTCCTTAGATTTTCGCTTGTTATTATTCTCTTGCTTGCACATAAATCAAAGTTTCCAAGTGGTGACTAAATGAGGTTGAATTTATCTCTATATATACACATCTAGGAGGTTGAATAGTCCCTTCTAGGGTTGACTTGGTATTGTGGGGACAAAATTGACTCTTTCATCTCAAATACAATTCTTTTTCTTTTTTCTTCCAAAATTTCAAATGGGACTTGATTCAAGTACAATAGATTGACTCATGAGAAATTTTATTTTATCAAATAAACCCTAGAAGCATGAAGAACATGCTTGACTAATGAAATGATAATAATAATAATTTATTTTCTCTTTTACTTGTTCATAAAATACATAATAATACATGTACACTGATAATTGTGAAGATCAAACCTAGTTACACTTGTCAACACTCCCTATTAACTAGGGAGGTCTTCATAATTACACAACAAGATACAAGTATATTCTCAAATAGAAATATTCTCATAAGAAGATTTCATATTGATAAGCATCATCAAGCATCATATCATAGTTAGCACTATCAAAATAAAAAATAATAAGGAATTGACTAACAACATCCATCTCTCCACTAGATTAGAGCACAATGCTTGGAGGCATACATTTGGACACCGCCACCACCGCCTCTCAAGGCACATACCCCATCTTGATGTTAACTAGGTTTGTTCTTACAAGAGTATTCTTATCTTGGACTTCTCCCCCCATCCTCAAAGAATATCATTATTCCTCAAGACTACTCTTATCTTGGATTCTCAATCCTTAATGAATATCAATGATTGCAACTACTCCTATCTTGGATTCTCAATCCTTAATAAGTATTTGTCCTAGATTCTTATCCAATCCTCCATTCTCCCCACCAGTGCCTTCACTATGATTACAATTGTTAGTCCTAGTCTGGTGCATGACACATATAGAATACGATGTCCTCCATCACTCCCTTTCAACCATGGAGGAAATCCTTACTCCCTCTCAACTAGAGAGGAAATCCTTACTTCCCCTCAACCAGTGAGATATAATCACAATCATCATCAAAGAATCAACTACATGTTCTTTCGTAGAGATCGGGGAGATGTGTTGTAGTTACGAGGATCCTATCTTTAACATATCATAGCAAGCTTCGACTTTCCTGAAACTTTCACGTAATGCTGTCATCAAATGATTCTTATAACATATCAAGGAGGAAAAATTCCTCACAACTACATGCACATACCTTTTATTTATTTATAATTCTTCCATTAGAGTCTTTCAAGCCATGATCAATGTTTTCCAATCAATCCACTAGTAGAAAATGAGAAATTAGTGACTAGGTGATTAAAAACGTTAGTCAGCACAACTTTTCCAAGTGAATTGCTAACAAAAAATGAGGAATCTTAAGTGACCCAACTAAAAATGAATAATTTAGTCTCGAGTTAAAATTTATGAATAACGAATAAGTAATACAACTAAAAATGACTAACGTGAATAACTAATTTAATCTAGGAACAAGAATACGACTACCTAACAAGTACTAAAATAATATGAATTAGTCGTTTATGTTAGTCATTTTAATTGTGCATGGAAACTTCAAGATGATAAATGAATATCTATGTGAAGAGAACCTAGTCAATAATATTTTCCTAAAAAAGTAAAACTTGAAAGTGTGCTTAGGTTTGTAAAATAAACACATATCAAAAACTTAAAAAAAAACCATAAAAGTGTGGTTGGATTTGTAACATAAGCACATATCAAAACCTTTCATGGTGATAAATTTAACCTCTATCTCTAAGGGCTCTTATGACCACCTCAAGGTACTAGGAAAATTCAAATGTGATTGATGCAAATATAATTCATAACCTCTAGTCGCTATATAAATTCAATCCTAATTCAAGAAGCCCACATAACCATTAGAAGATGATGGATAATTTTTTAAAAGAAAACACAGATATATTTAACTTTAGATAATGTGAACACATACTATAACCTCTTGGTGCCATGAAATCAAGTGTTGGGAAAAGATCCACGTGAATAGAACCTCATCCACTTTGAGACAAAATTTGATATTGAACTTAATAGGTGGATCTCAATGCAATGAGTTCACCACCCAATGATAACACTATTTTATTCATAGTATCTAAATTGAAAGAAGACAAATGTCAGGTTATGCTAGTCAAACACTTTCCACTCCACAGACAAAATCCAAATAAAAAGAGTTGACGTGAGTGAGGGAGGGCTCTATTAATGCAAAATAGTATCTCTATTTACTCGAAATTCATATCAAAATAAAGTAAACAACGTGAGTGAGGGAGGGATTTTCTAATGTCCCTAATTTCTATTTACTCGGATTTGAAATGAAAATAAAGTTAAAAACATGAGCAAGGGAGGGATTTTCTAATGTCCATGGTTTCTATTTACTTGAATTTCAAATGAAAATAAAGTAAAAAACATGAGCCAGGGAGGGGTTTTCTAATGTCCCTGGTGCCCGCTACTGCTACTGATATCTATCTACATTTGGGGCATCCCTTAAAACACAAGAAGTTGTGAGTAAAGAGATAGAAAAGAAAGTTTTGTTAAACATGGTGGTAGGAAGTAATCAATGGATCCTTGCAGGAAGCCTAAACGACGGAAAATTTTAGGGGCTAATATTTTTAGGTGGGCTATTTTTCCATTATTTTTCCAAAAAAGGATTCACCAATATCCATTTTTTATGAAAATGATTCGCCCAAATTTTACAAAATAAATTATTTTACCTTAAAAATAGCCAATGTTATATAAAGAGTATATATAAAATCATTATAAATTTTAATAATTTTACAAATACATCAAGAAACATTTTATAGTTCACATATTAGGGACTAGTGAGATTCACCATTGTATTTAAACTCCAAGATAAGTTTCCATGCTTAAAGTTTTCCCTGCCCAAAACCCAAGTCCATCCCAACAATAATGGAGATGTGAACCCCAACTCCACAGGTATGCTCATTCTCATTCTTCTAGTTATCCATGTATCTTTTATTTATTTCTACATATGTTTTCTTCTATTGGCAAGGCCTCTTAGCTTGGCATTTGATTGAGTAGAGTTGTGCATGAAAGAGGGATATATTAGTTACACCTATTACCATTCCCTTCATGTTTCTTTTAGGTAAATGACAAGTGAATGTTGTAGTAACTACCATGTTCTTCCTTTTGTGGGTGTGTATCAATAGGTTTTTTTAAGCATGAAATAACTCAAACAAATAAATTGTGCAGACAATAGACTAGTTCACATCGCGATCCACACCTATAACGAATCTCTTTGGAACACCAATGTCATTGGTTTTCCTGAGAACACTTCAAAATACTCTAAAAATACTCATAACTATCAGTAACCAATAATCTGGGCTTATTGGATAAGAAACTATGATGTTTTGAAGTCACAAGAGCCCATTCAAACCCAAGGTATTTTTGTCTTCTCATTTTCCTTTCCCCTCCCCTCAAGGGCCCTATGTCTCTTACAACACCTATGATAAAACACATAGGAAACATCACTACAGTAACTAACAAGAAAGGGGGAACACCCATAATAGATAAGATGGGTTCCCTCTGCTGTGTGCTTGCAAGGCCACATGAATCATCTAATAGGCGACTAGGTGGGAGTGGGTGTTGGAAAATTGATTAGGGAAGCATTATTAACTTATCATTTTCCTTCTTTAACACTTATTTTTTATTTAGATACTTCTTAACTTGATTATTTTTATGTTCTTCATCATCAAATAAATGTCAAAACAATAGAGATCACATGGACACAAGATATAGGCTCCATGTTAGGGAAAATCCTCTCTAACAGGGGAAAACCCACAAGAACTCTTTTCTTATTAACTTCAATGCAGACTTCCAAGACCCAACAAGACCTCTAGCTTTCACCAAGATACAAGTTAACCAACCAACCATACATGTATTCTTCACTTCTGCAACTTCATATCTGTGTTAACAATTCTACAACTTTGGACTTGTGCATCTTCAGACTTCTGCAACTTCATATCTCTAAAGACTTCAAAAACATCTCTTTTGCAAGGTTCTTCTAGCCTCTTCATGGTATTCACATTCCTCTTCAAACTACAGACATATCTTATGTGAAGTGTACAAATGTGTATCCAAAATGGAGGTCAAAGTCTCTCTATAAATACCCTTCCAAGAGCTCTTCAAGCCCACTCTAGGCCAACATCCACTGGTTGGCAAACTTGTCCTTGGAAGCTTACCTAGACACTTCTATATATATAAATAAAAAAAATTCTTGATATAACTACCCAAAAATGGTCTTTTACATAAATACAATGACCATGATTCAAGACAAAAAACTAGAAGCATACAATGGATGCTTGACCTATTGACCAAATGACATAAGCATGAAAACCATGCTTTATAAGAAATTTTTCTCTTACATTTTTCTTCTTTTGATCAATACATAAGAATTTCATCATGACATGAGACAAATTTAATTATGAAGAATGATTCTAGTTACACTTTTCAACATTACCTCTTAACTAGGGAGGTATTCATAATTGACCAACTGATACAAGGACAATACTCACTTTGAAAAGTTCTCATAAGAAGAGTATCAACATACGCAATGTTAGAGATACCAAAACTACCTAGGTATCCTCCCAACATGGACTAAGGTGTGATCAAGGAAACTTGCCACTATAGGTACCATCAGGCTACAACCCTGGTATCAATATAACTAGATATAGATACCATCTAGGATTCCATGGTAAGACACCAACCATCATAGATATCTAGGTATCATCAAGGTCAGACACAAAGACAAAGCTCCATAAGATCAATATACCCTCCCACACTGGGGTCTAGACATCATCAAGGCCAAACTATAACTAAGATCTCAACTCTAACCAAGCCAAGATGTCCTCCCAAGTAACATCATATAGGAAACTTATGGCACTCATCTCTCCTTCTCAAACAAATCAAAGTTATTCACCAATCCAAGAATGCTTCTAAAATATACAAACCTCTTAGGGAGAGATTAACACATCAACTACTTGTTCATTCATCTAAAGATAATGTAGCCTCACAACCCCAATCTTCCAATATATTTGTTCTAATTATTGATATGCTAGCACAATCTATGGGGTCCTCAACTATTTTGATGTTTCTTAGTTCATCACAATGTCCAAACAAATATTTACAAAATATTCCTTCTTCAACTTCTTCAACAACACCAAATTCAGCTGTAACATTTTTCAAAACAATTGAATCTATTCTCAAGACATCAGTACCAGCTACCAACATTTCCTTATCTATTCTCTGATCTCACTCTTTCCTTACTATAATTATGGATGATACATCATGTCCTCCTTTTCAACTATGGAGGATATACACTTTCCTTCATCCAACCTCTTTCTTAACTAGGGGGATAAGTCCATCATCAACAACTTTATTCTTCTAGCTACACAGGCTCTTTCTTTTACATCATCATGTAATCGAATAGCTTTCAAACTTCAGAATCATCATTATTTATCTTCTCATGACACAAAGGTCAACTATCAAACACCAATGTAAACTTTAATGTCATCAAGGTTCTCTTCAATCCCTCTTTCTATCATGCTCATCAAAGCCATCATCAAATATCATCATCATCAAGTAGTATTACATCTTCACAACCTCTTGAAAATTGTGTACCTGCAAATCTCTTCAACAAGTACAACCAAACACAAATATATATTAAGATTAACTTTACCACAAGGAGAGAATCTAGGGTTATCAAAACTTTGAATAAGAAATTAAACTTTAGATATTCAAAACCTAAATATAGTTAGCAATCAACTAGGGTTACACTTTTATGCCCTAGACTCTTATAACAACCTTTGCTAGGGTTTTATCACAAACCTTAGATATCATCATCAAAACTTTATTATTAGACCTTAGATATTTAATAACTAAACAATGTTAGGGTTTTAACCATAGTCAAAGCATTTACACCTAGGGTTTCATTTGCATGCCCAAGGATCTTTATATCAAATCTCTTCAACAAGTACAACCAAGCACAAATATATATTAAGATTAACTTTACCAAAAGGAGAGAATTTAGGGTTATCAAAAATTTGAATAAGAAATTAAACTTTAGATATTTAAAACCGAAATATAGTTAGAAATAAAATAGGGTTACAATTTTATGCCCTAGACTCTTATAACAAGCTTTTCTAGGGTTTTACAAACCTTAGATATCATCATCAAAACTTTATTATTATACCTTATATATTTAATAACTAAACAATGTTAGGGTCTCAACCATAGTTGAAGCATTTACACCTAGGGTTTCATTTTCATGCCCTAGGATCTTTATATGAACTTCTACAAGGGTTTTGTCATAAACCCTAGTCATCATGACGAAACCCTAAAAATCTAGGGTTTCATGAAAGTCTTCTAGGGAAAACCCAATACCCCTCATTACTTCGAATAATGGGGACCCTTCGCATTAATTTTTGGAGAAAACCATTTTTACGATTTTCATAAAAATTAATTGTATTATAATTTTGTCTTTATCACTTTTGTTGGATTTATTTTTTTATTGTTTCATTAAATCTGCCTTCTTGCAAGATTTCCATCGATACTTGTTTCACCTCATTTGGTCAATCGGTTTGTAAATAACACTCCTTTGAAGTTTGATCATTTTTGTTGCCAAGGTTAAAAATGTATAAAATGTATCATATTTCAATTTTTGTAATTAAAATAGTCTTTCATTGTAATATTGATTCTTAGTTATCTTTTACTATTTTTTTTTCATTTTTCATTAACAATCCTACAAAATGACCCAACCAAATTATACGACAGTGAAAAATGCATTTCGGGATCTTGGTAACTTACTCCAATTTATTGTTTTAAAACAAATTGCTAAACCTGAAATCTCAAAATTGCAAAGATGTTGTAGTTCAATTTGTAGAACCTTTAATCCCATGTGGGCCCCACTTCTCATAAGATCATCTCTTCCAAAATCCCAAAATAAAAAGTCTGGTGCTATATTGCGATATATTGCGATATCGCATATCGCATATCACACATTTTTTATGCATTAGTTTAAAACTTTGTGTTGGAAATAATACTAAGACGGGGGGTGAATCAGTATTATCTAATCAATAATAGTTTTTCATTTCCATACTTAGATACATCTATGCTACTTCAGTTAAGTGAAACCGCGTGTATATGCAACTCTGTATAATGAAACTAGCGTATATCCAGAGTACTTGTGATTCAATTAATCCATTAAATGTTGATCTTTGGTTAGTGCATCAGAACTTCATTAACCACATGAACAGTAAGCAAGTGCAGTAAAACGGAATAGATCATCACACACAAGAAGCACACATGAACACCATGATATAAGGTGGAAACCCAATGTGGGTGAAAACCACCTGCTGCAAGTCGTCTTTATCTTATTTTAATAAGAAACTTCATTTTACAATATTTCTGTACTGGTACAGTCGTATACTAGTATGCAGGCTTCTACCTGCAGAGGGCTACAACCCTCTCTCGTTTTCCAGACTCTCCTAGATGGGAGCCACAACCCCCTTTGCTCTTGTACTAGCTGATGTACTAGTAGGTAGGTGCTGGCCTACAATCTCCTTCAATCCTCCAGGGACCACATTTCATACATTTTCAGACTGGATACTCCTGAAGCACAACACTATAATCTGAAGGCCACGTTTCATCCAATTTTCATACTGGGCCCATCAATATCATTGAAGCAAAAAAACAATCAATACCAGCATCATCAATCTCTGAATCACCCAATATTGAATCACTGAAACCTTGTCAACAAAAATTGCAGTCACCAGAACACAGAGCAGAACACTGAACTCTGTAACAATATTCAGAACCAACTATATCATCAAAATCATGCATGATAGTGCATACGCTACTTGGAAGTGTTGAACCAGCATGTATGCGCAACTTCACCAAAGTGTATCAGCGTATATATCATCAATTACTTACTTATAACTTGATGCACTTCTTGACTTCAGACATATCCAGATTATTACATAGGCAAGGATAATATGTGTGTTAGTAACCAGATCTAGTCCATCAGATCACATAAATATGAGTCATTATGATCCTGATCCATTATTAGATCTCATCCATCACCACTGAAGCTAAACACAATCAACCAAACAGAATATGCAGAATACTGACACCATTAAACAGTCATCAGAACTCATCAACAACCAGAACCACCTGTAACTTCAAACATCATAGCTCAAATGGTATACGCTACTACAATGAACCAAACCTGCGTACATACGCGCTTTCACCAAAGCCAACCCGCATACAGATCTATAAATATTCAATCATGACTTGCAACTATTTCAAACTTAAGTTATACCCAGTTCAGAACATTAAATGCGTTAGTATACAGATCTAGAACAAGCATAATAAACCATATAGAGATAGTTCATTTCAAACCATTTGATCCTGATTTATCCTTAGATCTTGTTCTCCATCAACCGGTGAGATTCCTCCTTAGCTCAGATCAAGCAATGCATCATAAACCCTTTACCTGCACACTGGATCTCATCCTTCATCAGATATTCAAATCTTTTTTCCTACGCCTTGCCTAATGATCTTCTTCTCCTTTTATAGTCTTAGCCCTTACTCAATACCATGGTCCAAAACCATAACAAATAAATACCATGGATCCAATACTTGGGATCAACAATTCTGACGAGATACCATAGGTCCAAATATCAAGGACTTAATACCATGGACCAAAACCCAATGTACGCGCCTTCCCTTGCATGAAAGTGCATGTATACACATACGCGCCTTTTAATCTATGATCCCGCGTGTATACGTGACTTTGATAAGAGGAACCTGCGTATACCTTATTTTCTTCATTCTTTGTAGTCTGATCATCAACTCTTTGCTACTGACCTGCTGCACTATAATCTGTCATCTGTGTGATTTGCCATCAAGGACAACACTTGTCTCATAATGCCAACAATTTCCCCCTTTGGACTTGATGGAAAAGCTTAACTTGTCATTATTGAAAATTGTCATCTGATTCCTTTGAGCTGTCCTGCATCCCGTGCATTCAGTCACATCTGATATCTCTTCTGTAGATTCATCTAGTTATAAATAAGTGAGATGTTCTTCTATGAGTGGGTTGCCATCAAGTACAACACATGCATCATAATGCCAACAATCTCCCCCTTTGGACTTGATGGCAACAACACCAAATCACTTTCCCCCTTTGACATCAAGGGCAAAGGGCGGACCAAAATATTCTGTTTCCTTGATAAACATTCCGTTGTCCATACTCCCCCTGAGTACCTGCTGAAATCTCTAATTGAGCTCCCCCTTTGTATATGCCAAGGTGTACCAGTCTGTCCATGCTCCCTCTGAGTACATGCTAAAAACTCTGCACTGCTGAAGTGTGCCGTTCATGCTCCCCCTAACTGTAAGCAAGGTCCGCAAAAAGATGTTCTACAAGAAAGAACATGACTCTATACATCATAAGTGACCTTCTTAGCACCAAAGACTCATACATACATCCATCTCCCAACCAAGTGGGGATATACCAAAAGTTTACACATGATAGTACAAGAGTATAACATCATTCATCCGAGGCATAGTGAGGAAACCAACATAGGCCATTACATGACCTTGATAAAAGAAATACATGACTAAAATATTTCATCATCCTTCTTATGCATAGAGGGGTTACAAATTACATCATGTGACCAGAAGAGATTTCATCAAATGACTACAATTGATAGAGACACACTATTACATCATGAGTCTTGATATGACCTTTACATGAGACCAAACATCTAAATAAGACCATGATAGTCATTAGCAACTATCATACACAATGTATGGTCTGCTCCATAAGCATCTGTCAACAATATCTAGACCAGCAATCATGTTCTCCCTCTGTACCTGTTCCATCCGTGTCAGATGGTCTCTATCAGGCCCCTATCATACTCTTCTCATCCTAAGTTTGGCCCATTGATTTCCTTCAAATTAAAATATACGCGACTGTATCCACAGAAACATGCGTATATACGTGGATCCCCTTCATGAAACTCACGTACAACTACTTCTAGGTCAACAACCTGTAAATGTCCCATCTCAACAACAAGATTATCATCCATGTATCATCACTTGGGAATATCTACATCAATCAACATATGTAAGTATCAACCTATCATCATATAGGTAAGAACTCATCATCATCATGCCTCCAACAATGCAACTTTGAGTAATCATCCATGTATCTAGCATAGCACTATGTATCTTGATATCATCAACAACATCAATCCTCATCCACATGAGCACCAAGAACTATAGGAATCCTGCAAGATAACTGTATTATATGATATTTATGCATATGATGACAACAACATCAAGTAAAGAAGATGTGTATTCAAGCTTTGTACTTCTCCTTATCCTTATGAAGATCACCATGTAAACACCATATATGCATCATCAGAGAATCAACCACAAATTTGATCTGAACATCAACTATGTAACCCCAAGAATCATATGAGATTTGTCATGGATAACTCATAACATTATCATAGAACGATATATCATTTAGCCATATCACCAAGGACTATTAACCATAATGCCAACAATGCATTATTCAAAACATAAACTCCCCCTGAACCTGTGCCATCTGTTTACTGTCGGATCTGATCATGCATATATCAGCAAGAAGTATCACGACATCATCATCATCAAGTTAGGATCAAAACACTTCTAAACATCTTATGATTATCAAGACATTTCCACACATCATTAGCAGATTATGACCATAAATAGAGCACATAATGGACTGAATCATATCAGACCCTTTTTTTGAGCCTGTCCCTTCTGCTTTTCCTCAGACTGACATATACGTGACTGTGTTGTGTCTAACTCGCGTATATACGTGACTTCCATTTATGAAACTTGCGTATGAGATTTAGGACACTGAAGTTTTACACTTTCAGCTCCCCCTGAGTTTGTTATGTCAGTGTTGTGCTGTGTCTGAGTATATTATGTTGTGCCACATCTGTCTGACTATACTTCCTTCTTCTTCCATATCTTCAATGATGTTTTCTCCTTTTGGTGTGATGCCCGTACTTTGTTCCTACATTCCTTTGCTATATGTCCAAGCTTGTTACATGCATAACATCTTATATGTTTCATATTCCTCCTGTAGCAATCAGTAGCTTTGTGACCAAACATATTGCAAGAGAAACAATATCCCTTAAAGTACCTGGACCGTGATGATATTTCTATGTGATGGTCTTGAACCATTCTTCTTTTGCATCTGGCTGCAACATATCCAAGATTATAACATTCAACATTATTCATTGGAGGAGTAAAAGATTTTCTTTGAAGAATTTCTTTCCTTGGTTGTTGATGGGGTCGACCTTTCATCTCCTTGTTGAGCATTTCAGATGTTGCGTTAGAGTTCCTTGTCTTATTTTCTGAACTAGATTCACCTTCAATAGATTCATGAAAACCAAGACCAGTTTTGATAGCAGGAGACCTTTGACTACTAAGAATATCATCGAAGACCTTAGTACTATCTTGAAATCGTAAAAGCTTATCCTTTTATTTTAATTTAGAATATTTACCTCAACTTGATGTTGCTCTTCCTTTTCAAGATACTGCTTCTTCACATTTTCTTCAGTATTTCTTTCTTCTTCCAACTGACGTCTTAGTTCAAGAACTTCATTTTCATGAGTTTGGAGTAGTTCTTTATTCTGCTTCTTTGATTCTTCAAGATCTTCTTTTAGCGAGCGGATTGTGGCTTCAAGACTTTCATGGTAACTGGATTTATCTCTGAGTTTCTTGATGGTTGTGCTCCTCTCATTGACTTCATTTCTTAGTGATGTCACTTCATCCTGCAACTTTTGAAATTGATTTTCCTTGTCCTTGAGTATCTTCCTTACCTTGTTTCCTTCCTCTAATTGAGCTTTTAGTTTGGTAACTTCTTCTTTGAAGGCACATTCCCTTTTATTCAATAGATCTTGTTGATCTCTAATTTTGTCTGTAAGCCTTCTAAATACTGCCTCTATTTGATATCTTTCTTTCTCACCCATAAAACCAAATTCAGTTGCTTTGCTATCGCTTTCATCATCTTCACATGGCTGGATACCAGAGGATAACAAATTCATACCCGATAGATCTTGTTCATCTTCATTTTGAAGTGATTCTAAACCTAAAGTGCTTCTTCCACATAATCCCCAATCGATGCTCCCACTGTCATAGTTCTTCTGAGATGTCTTCTTCTTTTTAGGCGCTTTCTTCTTAAGCTTCTTTCCCATTGTTCCACGGATCTCCTTCAAGCGATCAAGCTTCTATCAAAGGACCTACTCTGATTCCAATTGTTGGAAATAATACTGAGAGGGGGGGTGAATCAGTATTATCTAAATAATAATACTTTATCATTTCCATACTTAGATACATATACGCTACTTCAATTAAGTGAAACCGCGTGTATACGTAACTGTGTCTAATGCAACTAGCATATATCCAGAATACTTGTGACTCAATTAATCCATTAAATGTTGATCTTTGGTTAGTGCATCAGAACTTAATTAACCACATGAACAGTAAGCAAGTGCACTAAAATAGAACAGATCATCACACACAAGAAGCACACATGAACACCATGATATAAGGTGGAAACCTAATGTGGGTGAAAACCACCTGCTCCAAGTCGTCTCTATCTTCTTTTAATAAGAAACTTCATTTTACAATATTTTTTTACTGGTGCAGTCTTATACCAGTACGTAGGCTTCTACCTGCAAAGGGCTACAACCCTCTCTCATTTTCCAGACTCTCCTGGATGCGAGCTACAACCCCCTTTGCTCTTGTACTAGCTGATGTACTAGTACGTAGGTGCTGGCCTACAATCTCCTTCAATCCTCCAGGGACCACATTTCATACATTTTCAGACTAGATACTCCTGAAGCACAACACTATAATATGAAGGCCACGTTTCATCCAATTTTCATACTGGACCCATCAATATCATTGAAGCACAAAAACAATCAATACCAGCATCATCAATCTTTGAATCACCCAATACTGAATCACTGAAACCTTGTCAACAAAAATTACAGTCACCAGAACACAGAGAAGAACAATGAACTCTGCAACAATATTCAGAACCAACTATATCATCAAAATCATGCATCATAGTGCATACGCTAGTTGAAAGTGCCGAACCAGCATGTATACACTACTTCACCAAAGTGAACCAGCGTATATATCATCAATTACTTACTTATAACTTGATGCACTTTCTGTCTTCAGACATATCCAGATTATTACATATGCAAGGATAATATGTGTGCTAGCAACCAGATCTAGTCCATCAGATCACATAAATATGAGTCATTATGATCCTGATCCATTATTAGATCTCATCCATCACCACTGAAGCTAAACACAATCAACCAAATAGAATATGCAGAATATTGACACCATTAAACAGTAATTAGAACTAATCAACAACCAGAACCACCTGTAACTTCAAACATCATAGCTCAAATGGTATACGCTACTACAATGAACCAAACCCACGTACATATGCGCTTTCACCAAATCCAACCCGTGTATAGATCTATAAATATTCAATCATGACTTGCAACTATTTCAAACTTAAGTTATACCCAGTTCAGAACATTACATGCGTCAGTATACAGATCTAGAATAAGCATAATCAACCATATAGAGATAGTTCATTTCAAACCATTTGATCCCGATTTATCCTTAGATCTTGTTCTCCATCAACTAGTGAGATTCCTCCTTAGCTCAGATCAAGCAATGCATCATAAACCCTTTACCTGCACACTAGATCTCATCCTTCATCAGATATTCAAATCTCTTTTCCATAGCGTTGCCTAATGATCTTCTTCTCCTTTTATAGTCTTAGGCCTTACTCAATACCATGGTCCAAAACCATAACAAATCAATACCATGGATCCAATACTTGGGATCAACAATTCTGACAAGATACCATAGGTCCAAATATCAAGGACTTAATACCATGGACCAAAACCCAATGTACGCGCCTTCCCTTGCATGAAAGTGCATGTATACCCATACGTGCCTTTTGATCTATGATCCCATGTGTATACGTGACTTTGATAAGAGGAACCTACTTATACCTTATTTTCTTCATTCTTTGTAGTCTGATCATCAACTCTTTGCTACTGACCTGCTGCACTATGATCTGTGATCTGTGTGATTTGCCATCAAGGACAACACTTGTCTCATAATGCCAACACTTTGTGATTTGCGATTTGGGTTTATGCGATGTGCTAAAATTTCTTAACGAAAGTTTTAGGTCAAACTCCTTATGACTCCTGACCTCCTCTCTGTCATCCTTACCTCACTCTCCTTATCCCTCCACCTCACTATTCCACTCACCCTCCTTATCACTCCATCCTCTCTTCACTAACTCTTCCACTCGCCCTCCTCATTCTTTTTTTTTTGTTGACAGGGGAATCGGAAACTTGGACAGCCTTGCAACTCACGTAACACGGGGTCGATTATGGCCGCCAACACTATAACCCCTGGGAACTGTGCCTGCTTGCTATAACACAGCTCCATGTAAGTCTGGGGATTTGAACTCGTGACCTTAAATATGAAGTCCGCTTTACAGAAAAACTACACCGCAATACGATTACCAACTCGCCTACCCCGTGGGGCTGACTCACCCTCCTCATTCACGGCTATGTAAATATGGATTTTGTTTGAAGTTTTGAATTAATGTGATTTTAAAAATATTATTATATTATATAATATTATAATATATATTATATATTATATAATATTATAATATATATTATATATTAATTATAATATTTTTTATTATAGTTGTAATATAATTTAAATTCTAATATTAATATAATATAATAATATTTCAATTAACCATTAAAGCCTTTTTTTTTAAATTAGTTTAATTTTGTTTACAATTAATTTCTTATTAATTAAGATTAATAATTTACTTATAATTAATTAGTATTAACTCATAGATCATTTTAGTTTAATTTAGGATTAGAATTTAATTTAAATGTTCCATTTTTAGCCTAGGCAATAGAATTTCCAGAATTCCCACAGTTTTTACTCATTAACTTTGGAGGCTCATAAATTGAGTTTTACTTGATCAAATGCGGCCAAGGATGGCTCATTGGATAGATAAAATCATGGTGAACATTTCTGAAGTGGTTGCAAGACCCGATTTAGTCATTTAATGGGTCTAAATTTGAGCAAAATATCAAGCTCTGATTATTTTTAAACAAATATAAATTTATGAGCTTAATTTTCTGCATTCTCGTTTACCCACAACTTCTTCTGAGTGAAGATACATTCATCTATCTTATCCCTAAAAAATTATATCACCATAGGCCTCAATACAAATCTCAGATTTCTTTTATTTTTTTAAATAGTTAAGTTTTGATTTGATATGCGTTATATTCTAGATTTAGTATTTTGATTTTAATTTGCATTTTAATTAAATTATTGATTGGTTTTTCTAGGGAAATAGTTTGAAGAGATGAGAAGAATAAATCTCAATCAATGAAAATTCTCAACAAGAGAAGAATGGGATTTTGGGCCAATGAAAATTGATGGAGCATAACTACTCTTCAACAATTTTCTTATTGGAGAATTCTTTTGTAAATATTATAAATAATAGATTGTAGAATGTATGAAAGGGGGATTTTTTGCTCTGCAACTCTAAAATTCCAAAAAGTACTATTGTAATGAAGATTTAGAGCTATAGGTGAGAGGAATCCTAGGGGAAGAAGACCCTATATTGTAGTGCTTTAATTGGTTTATGGAGAAACTCTTTCTTATTATGTACTACTGTTGTAAGGAGGAGGTCATTTCTGCAAGCAAAGATTGATTGCAGGCCAATAGGATTGTGCACTACTACCATATTGTAAGGTTTTGTAATTCGATTTTAATTTATAAATAAAGGTTTGTTTCATTTATTTTCATATAGCACTATTGTTTGTTGAATTCATGGATGAAAATTCTTTCTAAATTTTTCAATTTAATTTATAGATGTATGAATTAATTGTTGGCTTCATGCACTGTTGCTGAGTTTTAATTATTAATTCATTTAAAAGCCTGATTAGACTATTATATATACTTGAACCTAAACATAATTTGAAAATTGAAATATACATAGGAACAAATAGTTATAATCTTAGATCGGCAAGCTATCTTACGATTTAGGATAATAATTGTTTGCTTTCATACATGATGTCTTATTTGAACTAATTTAGTAATTCATCATGAACATTTGTAGTTCTTATGCATATGAAAAATAAGGAATTGGTGACATTTTTTTTTTTTTTTTTTTTTGAAGCAAGAGTCGTTCCTTCTATTTCATTAAGCCAGAAAATATTTTACATAATGTATAGACGTCCACCTGACGCCGTGGAACTAGGAAAATTAAAATGCTAACTGCTTAAGGCATAAGTCCCAACCCTACAAAGGTAGCCTCCGAACCCTTGGAATGCATACCATATTTGAGCCATGTTGTTAGAAGAACGTATAAAAAACCGCAAAATCTCCCACTCACCAGCTGCTGGACTTGCATCTTTAATCAAAGCCGTCCATTCTCCTCACGCAATCCAATAGAAGAGGAAGAAATAGACAAACGAAGACGTTCGGTGTTTAACGGCCCAGCCCCACCAAACTGCACGATCATTCCTGTCCATAGATTCGCTCAGCAAAATCCAATGGTTGAGAGTAATATCACACGGTTCAAGGTCTCTGGACATTAGTGTGTGATGGGGGTGGTATTCATTTTCACCCCCTGCCACGTGTAGGAAGATGAATGGAATCACTTCCGAATCGCTAAAACCATTTCCCGCTTGAGAGTCATGCGATCAGCCGAAAACCATGATGGAAGCGGTTTTACCTCCCAGAAAAGGAAATTCGAGATATTTTGGGTGCCGAAAAAGATGTGATTCCCATCCCTTGCATTCTATCTTCTTTGCCTGAACCTAAAACCATAGAATTTTGAGATCCTTCCCACTGTTCGACCACCCAATAATCTGGGATATTTGGTTTGCGTACACCAGGGTTTTCTGAGGCCGACAGTGGTTTGGCTCCCACCAAAGAACAGTCTAATAGACAATGGTGAATCATACAAAGGTCAAATCATTTTGAACTTGCCTCCTTGGCTCTGTATCAAAACACTTCCATGTCCTCTTCCACTTGCTCGTTACAAAGAGTTTTTAGTCTGCTATGAGGCAACTCTTGCCACTCCATCGAAACCCTGCATTCTGTACAATGCACACCTTGGTTCGCAAGAAGATCCGCCAGTTTATTGGCCTTTCTGTGGACATGGTTGAAACTTACTGTGTGAAGTCCTTGGAGGTGACCCTGAATTCTTTGGAAAACACGAATTAGCCTCCAGTGTTTTGAGACTTTCTTCGGCATTGTTCCATAACTAATTCTTTTCACTAAGTTAATGATTAACTCAGAGTTCGCTTCTATGATTACATTCAAGAAGTTGTCCTATTTCAGAAACTCTAAACATTGCTCCAAAGCTATTAGTTTAGCCATGTTCCTAAATGGAGATGGAAGATGAAGATAATGCATCCTTCTTCATCCCTTAAAACCCCTCCAAAACCAGCAGTTCTCGGATTGCCTTTTGAAGCCCCATCAATGTTGTATTTCAAATAACCTTTTGGGGGAGGATGCCATAAGTCCTTCTTTGTTTCCATTGAGATTACTTTCCTATCCAGGCCTTGAGGAATGAGCCCCTACATACTCAGCTTCCTGAGAATTCTAAAATCAGCCTCTGAGGGAGGATTCTTAGGGTAATTACGAACTGTGGTTCCCACCGTCTCCTTAGGTTGTTTCAAGATCAGCTCAAACAGGCGATGAGGGGGATTCTTTTCATCCCTGAATATTATCTTTTTCCTCTCTTTCCAAACATTCCATATAATGAAGCTTGGTGTTAGGGCCCAAGCTGAGCTAGGAAATTGATAATCTGAAAAGTTTCTTCTCCAATTATTGAGGGTATTAATGATATTCCCTTTGTCCCTGTCGGTTTGTTGAAAAATGGTAGCAAATTTATCCCATAACTAGGAGGTGAAAATGCAGCTATTGAGTATATGCTCCATTGTCTCCTCTTGAGCTTCACAGAGCTGGCATCTAGAAGGCCCCAGAACACCCCTCTTCCTAATATTATCCCAAGTCAAGATTTTCTTGTGATGAACCAACCACATGAAGAGTTTGATCTTCATCCACCCTTGGTGCCTCCATAGGTTCTTCCAGATCTTATCCGAAACATTGGAATCTAGCTCAAGGATAATAACTTTTGCTTCCTTAAGATTGAACGTGCCCTCTTTATTGTTGCCCCATCTTAGTTGGTCTTGTCCCCTGTTATTAAGATCATCCTTTTTTCCAACATTCTCATGAGTGCCTCTGCTTTTGTTTTCAAGGGGCTATCATCTCTGCAATCAATGTTTCTCTAGATTCTCCACTTTCCTGTATGATGAGTATGATCCCAGAAGTCCTTTACCTTATTTAATCCTTGGGTATCTGTCTCATTCTTAAGGCCTAAAAAGTCCTCTTTTAACAGTATTGGTTTTTGTTGCCACTTATCCTCCCAGAATAGAGCTAGATCTCCCTCTCTGATTTCCTAGAAATTATTTTCTTGTACTAGGCTTCTGTTCTCCCAGGCTTTATTCCAGATGTATGAGCCCTTTACATTTCTAGACATTCTTATGAGATGACTAGTTTTCCAAGAGCTAGCATATTTTTCTTTCCAGATACTTGCCCATTGAGTCTTTGGATCTTGAACCCAAAGCCACCATAGTTTAGCCCCTAAAACTTTACTAAGAATCTCCTGATCATCTAAGCCTAGGCCTCTGTGGTTCTTGGGTTTACATATTTTTTCCCAAGAAACTAAGGCCCATTTTTTCCTTGTCTCCTCCTTACCGCAAAGAAAGTTTCTTTGGATGTTTCTGAATTGCTGTAAGACTCCTTTTGGAGCTGGGAGAGCTAATAACATGAAAACAGGAATTGATTGCAGTACAGCCTTTGTAAGTACCAACCTACCAGCTATATTTAAAGATCTGATGGTCCATTTTCTGACTTTATCCTGCAACTTATTGATCAATGGTTCCCAAATGCTCTTGTGCATCGGTTTAGAAGTTCGAGGAAATCCAGAATATTTTGAGGGGAGGGAATCGCTTTGAAAGCCTAGAATTCTCGAGATATTTCTCTGAATAGCAATATGGTATTAAAGAAAAATATTTTTGATTTGGAGAGATTAACTTCCATACTTGTAGCCATGGAAAAGTCATTCAGGATTTGTTTGTAGGTTGTAGCTTCTTTGACTGTGGGGATTCCCTGTAAAATGGTATCATCTACAAATTGTTGATGAGTCAGTGCCTGACCATTCTTAGTTAGTTGAAGGTCCTCTATCTTACCCGTTACTTTAGAATGCTTGATAGACCGACCAATTCCTTCCATCATGAGAATGAAAAGAAAGGGAGAGAGTGGGTCTCCCTGTTTGAGGCCTCTAGAAGGAATAAAAATCTCAGAGGGAGAGCCATTCACTAATATTGAAAAGCTGGAGGAAGTCACCAGGGCCATAACCCATCTGACCCAGTTATGATCAAATCCAAAAGCAATAAGAAATTTCTTGATATAGGTCCAGTTCACGTTGTCATAAGCTTTGGCTATGTCCGATTGCATGATCATTCCAGCCTGCCTCTTGCTAGCTAACGAGTGAACCACCTCTTGAGCTTGAATGATGTTGTCAAGAATTTTTCTTCCTTCCACATAACCAGATTGTTCACCTGAAACTAGAGTAGGAAGTAGAGGTTTGAGTCTGTTGGCCACTACCTTGGATATTATCTTGTAAACCACATTGCATAAAGCTATGGGTATATACTTATCAGGTGTTTGAGCTATGTCATGTTTAGGGATTAGGGAGATGAAGGAGGTATTCAGCACTTTCAAAATAGTTCTGTTCAATTTGGAATCCTCCACTACATTCAAAATATCCTGTTTAACAATATTCCAGCAATCTTTAAAAAAAATCCACATTGAAACCATCCTGGGCTGGTGCTTTTCCATTTTGCATATCTTTGAGGACTTCACTGACCTTCTCTTCAGTTACTGGCCTGTTAAGGTTGAAATTGTCCTCTCTACTCACCAGCTTAGGTATGTTTCTAGTTACATCCCTGATGAAATGTTCTCTGTCTGAATTGTTTTCCTGAGTTATGCCTCAGAAGTGCTGAACTAAAACAACTTCTATGTCCTCATGGGAGGTATGAAGCTCCCCATCCTCGTTCTTGATTGAAGATATTTTGTTGTGATCTCTATTAGCCATGGTGGATCTATGAAAAAATTTAGTGTTACACTCTGCTTCTTTTAGCCATTGAACTCTAGACTTTTGTCTCCAAAATATTTCCTCTTGTTTACACAAATACTCCCATTCTTGATGATGTTTATCAAATTGATCACTTTTGACGTTATCAAAGGCTTCCATGATTAGAGCTTGGTTGAGAACGTACATTTTGTTTTCAACAGATTTTTTTTCCTCAAAAATGTTGCCAAAATCATTCTTGTTCCAATCTTTAAGCCTGAGCTTGATGTGCTTTAGTCTTTTATGTAGAAGGAACATTCTTGTTCCCTAAATATGCAAATCTTCTGACCACCATTTTTCAATATTGCTCATGAATTATGGGTGGGAAAGCCAGATATTTTCAAATCTGAAAGGTCTATTCCTGGGAGTACCTATGCCCTTGATCTCCAGTTGATCTAGCCAGTGATCTGAGCCTCCGAAGGGGAGAACTCTCACTGTTACTTCCTTATCTATAAGCATAAGATCCTCTGAGACAATGAATCTGTATAACTTGGAGGCTACATGAGACCCTTCTCCTCTTTTATTATTCCAAGTAAAGAGGCCATTGTTCATATCATAATCAACTAGTTTCATATTATCTGTAAAGGTTTGTAACGCTAAAGAGTCTTTACTTAGAGCTCTGGTTCCCCCTTTTTTCTCCGAAAGAGATTTGATCATGTTGAAATGCCCTCCCATAATCCAAGGTATTCCTGCATGTCTGTCCTTGAGATCCACAAGGGAATCTAGAAACCTGAGTTTATCATCTATTCTTTGAGGGCCATAAACATTTATGACCAGATAGGTATCCCTATCTCCTACAGGCTGAATAATTACTGATAAATAATTCCTAGATGCCTCAGCATCTATTATGCCAATTTTTTGGGGGTTCCAAAGAGTGAGTATGCCCCCTGTTGTATTCTTTGCTTTGACTTCTAGAAACTCAAATCTGCTGAGCCATTTGCTATGAATTTGTCTTAATTTTTGAATGGAACATTTTGTTTCTTGGATGAAGATTATATCTGGTGTTGCTTGTTTCATTCTATTATTGAGCATTCTCTGCTTTCTTTTACTACCTAGACCCCTGATATTCCAAGATGTGAACTTCATAATTAAATATTTGTAAAGGAGTAGCTGGCTAGATCTTTCATCTTACCCGAATCTGTCATTAGCTTTCCACACTCTATTAAGAGCTCATTCTTCTTTTTTCTACCGCTTTTTTTTCCTGGGTTTCTAGTTGCTAATCCAAGAGTTGTTTTCATCGTTTTCACACCTCTATTATCTTGCTTGTCAATGTTTTTTCCTTTCTCCAACCCCTTAGCCTAAGTTTTCCATAAAAACAACTGCTGTATTCTATTGAGCTCTTCTCGAGGTAACGAGTCTACTCCTCCCGTGGTTCCCTGTATCAAGAACCCTTCCAGATCTAGGTGTTCATTGTCAAGAATCTCCTGTGGCTCATGGTCCTCCAGCTCCATTTCACTCTAGGTCATTTCCTCATCCATCTCCAGTTCTGCATCACTCATCATAGTCTCTTTCTGATTATCAATATCCTGTGCTTGTTCATGGTTTTTTTCTTTCTCCTTTTCCCCAGGACTTCCTTCCATTGCTTGATCTTCTTTTGTAATCTCTTTATCGTCTTCTAGAACTTGGAACTTGTTCTGACTGGTCTGTTGCCTTTCATTTTGATGTTGCTTTGGCCCTCTTTTGCCGCCTTTTCCTATATTTACCACTTTTTGAAAGCTATTAGTGTCCTTCATTGTGTTAGATTTTCTCTTGTTTACTACTTTACTGAGTGGGAAGTCTCTGAATAGGTGCCCATGTTCATGGCATCTACGACATCTGAATGGAATATGCTCATAGTCTACTGTTTGCACCCATTCTTCATCAAAAACTTCCAAGATCACCTCATCCAGAAGAGCTCTGGATAGATCCATTTCCACACATATCCTTGCAAAGGATGTATATTTTCCCCTTCTTGTGGCTTCAGAAGCTTTGACAAAATGACCTAATTTATTGCCTATGGTAGCTAACGATTCAGTTTGCCAGTAATCAAGAGGTAGAGAATAGAGCCTTACCTATAGCGGTACCCAAGTAAAATTCTCTCGTTCTGGGACAAAATTCATCATCCATGGCCACATATAGAGGCTAGCTGCTACATATAAGTGGGGCCCTCCTTCAAACAATCTGTCTTTGTCTTCAATATTTGTGAACACCACAGTAAAGAATCCCTTTGACCCAAGATGTAGGTCAATGCTCCCTTTAGGTTTCCAGTGGTATTTGGTCCACGTCTGTAAAGCTTTTTTAGTGGGCTATAATCCCATGAATCTACAAATGATAGCATAAGTCCACATGTGATCCAGTGCGCCTCTAGAGCAGGATCATTTAAAACTACTCTGGGTGTGATCTCAGCTTTGGGTTTACAAGGTCCCTTTTGATTTTTGTCTTTAGTTCCCTGTTTTTTGTCTTCTTCCTCCTTGTCTTTCGTGTTATTGTTTTCCTTATTTTTGATTCCTTCTATATCCTCTTCTATATTTCTTTTCCCTTCCTCAGTAGTACCTCTGGAATTTTCTAGAGGTTTCTTGCCTTTGCTAGCTATGACCTCCTTATAAGAGGGAGTGGAGCTCCCTCCTCTACGACCCTCCATGTAGATCAACCTCTGCAACTATCTGAAACCCTCGTTGTTCATCCTCCGTCTTTCGATATGTGCCTTCAGCTCCACATCACAAGCAATTATCAAAGTAAAAAAATCACATAATTTAGTTGCCGTTAGATTTCTCAACGGTCGGAATTGGATACATTTTCAATAAGCTCTTATGTAACTATCTACTAAGTGTTTAATTTTTAGTATTTATGTTAATGAAGAATCAGATCTTGTGACCTACCCCCTCAATCTAATTCCTCCATCTTAATTCCAATTCTTTAAAGTTTATTTTCCTTGTTAAGTTAATTGGCTCTTAATTGAGAGGATTATTTCTCTTTCCTTCAATCACGATAGGTTAGATTAATTTCATCTTAGATTAGATCTTGCATGTGTTATCATACCTTTTACATTCCATAAGTCCTCTTTTTAAGAGGAAAAACTTTAGAGTGGTTTAGATATGTCCTTAAAGCAGCTTAAGGGTCATTCTCTTACCTGATCAGTAAGAAGAATCGATCTGATGTCCCTGCTTATTGGTAACTAAAGAAACATATTAAACCCATAGTAATAGGGAGAAGGTAATTTGACTTAGTTAATCCAGTTGGAACTACCATTCCAAACGGAGGAGTTGCTTTAAGGTCTGGACCTAGTGGTCTCCCTTATAGTGTTGTAGGCAGAGAATTTCTAGCCTTCAACATTTTTGGTGCTAGAAGGAGGGCCTAAAACTTGTTGTCTATTGACGTCTTTCTATTCTAACATTTTATTTTTTATTACACTGGATCCTCTTAAACTTCCAATTTGGATTTGTATTTATGGACGTGCATCTGCCAATACTCCACCAGAAGTGGTAAGACTCTTGTCTCATGTAAATTTTAATGGTAAGAGGAAAACTTCTGCATTTAATCACGCTTTACAATTCATTAAAAAAATTTCAAATCCTACTTTTCATAATTTCGATGAAGACATTTTATACATGATTTTTACTCTTACATTCTTGGAAAAAGCTAGAAGTTGGTACCAATCGCTTCCAGTTGCCTTAATTCACAGCTAGGATCAATTTATTACAATGTTTCTTTGTAAATTTGATGGCTATGTCTACGAACATGTATGTGATGATTTTGAAGATTTACGAAGATTCAAAAATGAATCTTTTATTGATTTTTCCATTCGATTTCATTTAAATTTCTTGAGATTTAAAATTAAAGATAAACCTTCGAAAGAGGGATTATTAGATTGGTTTGAATATGTTTACTCTTTTCCTGCCATTTATAATCCATGTGGAATTATTACAAGATTTTATCAATCCCCTTCTAATTTTATTAACATAATTGAAGATTCCAACATAGAGGTGCATGCCAATCATGATGAAGTGGCCTTAGCCATGTATGATAAATTCTTAAATTTAGTACACACCTCTTTTCGTATTAATGATAATCATGCTAATGAACCATCATCACAAAGCTTGCAAAAATTTTCTCTTCAATTACATGAAGATACTCGTACTAATCTTGGAGAAAATATACTTTGAAATCTGAAAAACACTATGCAGTAAATTCAGAAAATTAGAGCATAAATCAGCAAGTACAAGTAGAAATTGAAGTTTCAAATAATATGCAATCTACTACACAAATTTATGAATTTGACGAAAAGGAAAGTTTAGGGCAGAAAAACAACATTTTTCAAAAAAGCACTAATAGAGAAGTGAATGATCATGAATCTGAAATTTGGAATGAAGAAAATATACTTGAATCCGCAAACAAAGAATGTTTCAGATTCATTTCTTATAATTCACATTTCTCCCTTTATCCTGATATTTTTGCTGATAATAATTTATCCTCTCTTCACTTTAAATTTATTTCAGAAAATAGAGAGGATGTTTTAAATGATTTTCAATTAGTTTTTATCAAGATAGAGAATCAATCATCGATCATTCTTCTACCATTAATGAACATGTGCTCCATATTTCTTCTTGTTTTGATACATTGGATGAGATCAAAGGGAATTATAATGAATTTCACGAGGTCATTTATGATAGTAAATTTGACATTAAGGATACTAATTTGTCTTATTCTCAATTGAATAACATGTGAAAATGAAGAACAACTTGACTCAGAAATTGTTTCAAATAGTTCTCATTTTCAAACAATTAATCATACTCATGATTTCAGCATTCAAGAAACCATTCCAATCTATGATTTATACAACGGTTAAGCTCTCATTCCTATTCATAGTCATAATTCTCTTTCTAATTCACAAGTTGGTATTGATAATCATTCGAGTTCCATTATTTTGGGTAATTCTCGTGAAAAGGAAATTGTTTTAAAACAGTCCCAATTTTGCTGGGACAATAATTGTAACACTAGTGTAAACTACAATTCAATTTTGTCATTATTCCTTCATTTATTTTGTTTAACTCTAGATTTGTTTTCTGTTTTCGATTTTCAATTTTAGATACTTTGTGCAGGCTTATTGAACAACTGAGTATTGAACACTCAATTGATATATCACCTGAATGGGAAGAGGAAGATTCCACTTATAATCGTGAACATCAAGAGCTATTTCTCTTCCAATTCAAACTGATGTCATTTCTTATCAATTCCTTCTTTCTTATCAAAATAAGTATCAACAAAAGAGTGTATCTTCACGATATGACCAATGATCTAATGTAATTAATAGTTTTAAGTTAAGTCTATCAAACCTCCTTCTATATTTCATAGACCCATTTGAAAAATATTTGGAGAATTTTTCTATGCAGAAGATTGTTAATAATTTAACACTTGCACATATGACTAACATATTCATGCAGGACATTATATCTAAAATATCATTTCCACAATCTAGCCTGTTATCTTCCTTATCCAATCACTCCCAATCAATAATGGAAATCCATCCAAATTTATATGATCCAATTGGAATTCTACTAAAAGGGACATCTCAAGAGACGATAATTGCAAATAAGTTTCTTTATGTAAATATATTAGCAATAATTGTACATTTTGCTTTCAAATTTAGTTTTCTTAGTTTAATTATATTTATTCTCTTGTTACTAACATTTGACATGTACACACATGCAGGACTTAAAATAAGAGAGTGGTTACATTGGAAGTATGACTATACCTAGTCATGTTTCCCTCATTTTGTTAGAGATAGGAATATATTAATTTAGATTAGATTTCTTTTCTGTTTGCACTTATTTCATTATTTTAGATTTTTAATAAGCAAGTAATGAATCCAACTTCTTCTAGG
This sequence comes from Pinus tabuliformis, assembly GCA_031772625.1. NCBI lineage: Eukaryota > Viridiplantae > Streptophyta > Pinopsida > Pinales > Pinaceae > Pinus > Pinus tabuliformis. The sequence goes on from CM062816.1 coordinate 567,592,055, forward strand.
AATCCCTTTTCATTTTTGGAAAAGCGACTTAGAATATTATAGTATCTCTTGAATAGTCAGATCATATATATTTGTGAAGCCCTTAATTGTCTTGTTTTGCGAAAATTCAGCACATTGATCATACATCAAGAAATTCCGAGAATTTGTTACAACTTGACAATTTTTTATTGACAATTATTTCTAAAAAGAAGCTCATATTCACCACTCTTGTCCTCCAATGTAAATTTTAGGTGGATGCAATCAAAAAATTAATCACTTAGCGTTTTAGATTAAATAAGTAGATGATCTTGAACATATGCAAATTTTGAGAAATACATGGGAGAACTTGAAGATTCATGAGGTAAACCTACAGTCTAAATTATTCTAGGTATGTGTCTACAGGTTCATTGTCATCTAGTGTTAGATTTACTTTTCTTAAAGGTTATTTCTTATTTCTGTTTTGTTTCTTTTACAGGGCTTCATTGACTTAATTGTGCAAACCTTAGATAAGAAATCATCCAACCTTTTTTTAAACATGCAACATGTTCAGGGAATTATTATTTGTTGTTCATCATAATTTGAGTATTCCTTAATTTTTCTTTAATTCATTAAAACCTCGATAGTCCTTTAAAATATTATCGAAAGATTCATATCGAAACATTCTAATATCATAATTCTCATCATATGAGAGCTCCGATAAAATTATTCCCTGATCCGATATTTACGATAACTATTAAAAGGGGATTTTTGTTTTAAAAACGAAATTAAATTTGGTGCTTCATTTTGAATTGAATACTTTTAGAAGTTTCCAGCACAAAATGTCATGTCATATATCACAGGTCGCATGCCGGAGGTTCTCAAATGAGCATAGTCCAAATATCTCTGATCCCCCAATATTCCCATCCCCTCCGATCTCTGATTAAATTTTCCAACCGATACAACATTTAATTTCGGTTTTAAAATATATCGCGTCCATTCATAAATCACAATTTTGGTTGGGGCATATGTTTTGAATGTTCCAATGTCCTGGATCTCATCTGAAATAAAATACATATAATAAAAATTTCGGCTTTGTTCTTCATCGCCCATCAACATATCAACGATGTTACATCCTGTACTCAAATCTTCCGATTGTTGATCTCTTATAAAATCCAAAGCCTGTCCCACCAATACGCCATGTCATCTATCATATTCCCACCATCGCAAGAATAATATCAGTGTTTCATTTTTATTAATAGCTCCAATCTCCCGATATTATTATTATCTGATATCCTAGTTGCTCCATCGCAGTTTCCCATCGCATATTCTCATAGAGCAACTTTTCTATCACAACACTTGTATCGCATCATAAAACTCAAATGAAGCCTTGCCTTAAGATCCTTTGATGCGATAAAATTCAATATATGCCTCTCTACCATTGTCTTTTAACTATTATATAACACTCAATTGCATATCGGCAAAGGTAAATCTCATAGCTTGAAAATTATGCATGGGAAAGAAACTTGTGATGTGAAACATCCGATGAGGCATCCTATATAAAAGACTTTAAGGCACTCTTGGCCAACCACTATGGTAATGAAGCAATTCATAAAAAATTGGAACATGGTTAAATCATTTTCAATTTCTCTTATATTTGAGTTTTGATATATCACTCTATATTTAATATACGAAATTCAAGACCTCTCCATATTACACTAAATTGTCTTGGATTTGGACTTGATTCTGAAACAAATTATGAAAATCATGGAGTCAATATGAAACTTATAATATTATGAGAACAATCCTCGTTGCAATCCATAAAGAAGCATCATTTCATTCTCATTTTTGTGGATTTGTTTTATTTTCAGATTCCTTGGACATAAAGCATTGCATTATTCTAGTTTACTGCTCGCTTTAGATTAAATTTAATAAATTATTATTTTGGGTCAATAAAACTTCTTAATGCTTTTAATTCTAATTAAAGGAAGAAGTTATCTTTTATTGGAGAAAATGATACCTCTCAAGTAATATTAGATGAAATTCTCCAATGATAAGTTTCATGTGCCCACTTTCATTTATTTTCATTTATTTACTTTTGGTTTCAATTTTGTGTTTAGCTTTTGCTAATATTGAACTTTGCTTTTACTGGTCTTCATCAACCCTTCACACCTCTACCAGATCAATTTTGAAGTTCATTCTCTTTTGTTTAGTTTTCTTTGAGATTCTTGAAAGAAGTAGTGATGATCCTCATCAAATAAATTAAACTGGGGAGTTTTTAACCTTTAGTCTATTCCTTTAAGCATTAATGTTATTAGAAGATGACTATAATGCTTTTATGAAGATTTTACTTTGAAACAAGAGAGTTTGCAGTAGACATAGACTTCTCATTTAGCATATTATCTATCATCACTGCTATTCACCCTCTACATATTGAGAGCCTCATTTCTTATAACTCTGCAAGATAAAAAAATTTAATCTCAATATAGGAAGAAATGTGCATATATGCTTATTTTATTTTATCTCTTTTGTTGAGACATTTGTATAAGTAGTCTTGTTGGAGTTTATCTTTTAAATTTGGATTCCTTCTTTCATCTTTCGTCCCCTTCATTTTTATTTTTGTTTGCTGATTTATTTTCTTACTTTAGTTTAGGAATTCTTTTATTTTTTCTTTCGGGTTTGTTTTGATTTTGGTAACTCTTCCATGATCTATGTGAAATACCTTTTTCCTCACCCGACAACAATTAGCATACATGGGAAACATATTAACTCTATCTACTTCAGTGAATTTCATTTGTCATTAAAGACATATCTTTATGGAACCATAAAACCATATTTCTTTAAATATTTTTCATGGAGGAACACACATCCTTTCTAGGTGATTGAGTTTAATTTTTCAAGGAAAGAACTGTTTGGGTTTAATACAATGAATCCCTCCCTCCCTCCACATAAAAACCTCTGATTAAGAGTTGCAAGGAAAGAATTTGGAGTAAACATTATGAAAGTATTATGTCCATTAAACATAAATATCTATTACCATCCCACCTCTTTCATTCAAATACATAATAAACTAAGATCTTGCAAAATGCACTTATCGAAAGGGTGATTAAAGAGAAAGCGTGGAAAATACAAGTAAACATGTCTGGGCTATGGATGCTTGCTGGCAGCGGGACTAGGCTTGTATGGCATAAAAGACAACTTTGTCGAGGTATTTTTCATGCTCACTGACAGGTTAACGATGTTAGGGACCAATCATAAAATGGATATATGCTTTATAAAAACTCCTATATGTACCTTCTTTGCGCCGAGAGGCGCTCTACAACACACTATAGGTTAGATGTGTAGATGTAATGTAAGTATGTAAACAATTTTAAATTTTGGCCCAATTAAAAAGAAGAAATTAAAAGTGATATCGGGGATGAGTTTAAACATTTAAATGTTGGCTCAAATAATAATAAAAAGTTAAAATAATAAACAAGAAGTTAAAAGTAATAGATAAAAATTTAAAAGTAATATAAACTTGGTATCAAGGATGAGTGTAAACATTTAAATGTTGGCTCAATTAATAATAAAAGGTTAAATTAATAAAAATAATAAAATTCAATTTGTTATATATTGATTTTTTTACTAACTTTTGAATATGCTTTGTTACAATACCATGGGTCAATACCATGTCTTATCAATACCACATGCCCAAAAACCATAACGTATTTATCAACCAAAATATTTTATAGCAATACAAGATTCTTAAGCATGGATATTCATTCCCACTTTATCGTGGATATTATTAACTTGTAAATAATAGGATTTATTACTATACCATGGGCCCATACCATGACTTGTCAATACCACATGCCCAAAACACAGAAATTATTTCACAATCAAAATATTTTATATCAATATGAAAATATTCTTAACCATGGATATTCACTTCCACTTTACTTATATAAAGACGTGAAATTTATATATTATAAATAATATTATTAAAACACAGTATAGATCCATCCTAACTAAGAATCTAAGCAATGAGAGAAACCAAAGTGACTAATGATAATAAAGGAAATAGAGTGCATGATTTTCTTTAGTATTTTTTTTCTTTTGTCATGTTGTTTGTGATCCTCCAAGCTTGATTTGTGGCTTGAGGAGCCTCGACCAGGGGCATCTAAGCCATCAAAGTCACCCTAGGATTGCACTCGACCTGGGCTACACCAACCCTAAGATGACTGGAATTTTTAGCATGTCTCCTCCCCCGAGCACATGGCACAACTAACCCCCTGAGGATTGATCTCGGGTTGCCTTGCTCACGGGGCCCATCCTCAACCAGTTGTGCTAGCAGGACTTGAATTTTAAGTATTTCACTATTGTATTTATTTACATGATTGATCAAAAATATAGGTTCAATATTTTACAATGGGATCAAATTCAAGGGGGGGGGGGGTGGAGGGTAGGTGGGAGAGAGAGAGGGAGGAAAGAAGAAATAAATAGACAGATAGAGGTGGAGAGAGAGCGAGGGAGAGAGGAGAGGAAAAATAAGGGGAGAGGAGGGAGATATGGAGAGAGAGGGAAGAGAGAGAGGCAGGCACAAAGATGGAGGGGAGAGAGAGAGATGGAGAGAGGGAGGGAGATAGCGATAAAGTTGGAGGGAAGAGAGAGAGAAGGATACATAGATGGAGGGGAGAGAGAGAAGGAGAGAGGGAGGGAGATGGTGATAGAGTTGAAGGGAATAGAGATAGAGAGATGGAGGGGAGAGATAGAGGGAGGTGGGAGAGAAAGGGAGAGAGATGAAGGAAGAGAGAGAAGACTCTAGAGAGAGAAGGAGAGAGAGTTGGAGTTGGAGGGGGAGAGAGAGGGAGTGACAAGGGAGAAATGGAGGGAGAGTGAGAGAGGAGAGGAGGAGGGAAGAGAGAGAGGGAGTGACAAGGGAGAAATGGAGAGAGAGTGAGAGAGGAGGCAAGAGGGAAGAGAGAACGGGAGAAAATGGGGAGAGAGAGAGAGGGAGAGATAGATAGATATAGAGAGAGAATGTGTATGTTTGGGGGGTGAGATAGAGAGAGGGAATAAGAAAGAGACACATAGATACAAATATAGATATTATATAGTAGTGAGAGAGGAGAGCAGGAGGGAAGAGAGAGAGGGAGAGATAGATATATATATAGAGATAATATGTGTATGTGTAGGGGGTGAGATAGAGAGAGGGAATAAGAAAGAGACACAGATATACAAATATAGATATTATATAGTATTATATAACCATCCTAGATCCATCTTAACCCCAAATCTAATAAGCATTGAGAGGGATCAAATCTCTCGAGGTGCAATCATTTCCTCACATTGTGCACTGAAAAAATATGTTAGCACCTTGAGAGATTGGATCCCTCTTGGCGCTTGATAGATCTAGGGTTAAGATGGATCTAGGTTGGTTTATTTTTCATATGAGGTAGTTTTAAATCAAATTTCCCCAAATTTTGATTCATGGCTTTTACTCAAATCTTCTTTGAGTAATTATCTTTACAAACTCATATTATTAGATATGTGGGACCTATGGAAATATTTTACTGTTAGATGATTTTGTGATTTCCATTATTTTTAACATTTGGGTAAATTAAAGTTCAATATCTTTAACTAGAGATAGCTGGTTCTTCCTAGTGTGTCACCATTGTTGTAGGGGAAACCTAATGCCCCCCATTACTTTGAATAATGGGGACCCTTGACAGTAATTTTTAGAGAAAACCCTTTTTATGATTTTCATAAAAATTATTTGTCCTATAATTTTGCCTTTATCACTTTTGTTGGATTTGTATTTTGATTGTTTCATTAAATTTGACTTCTTGCAAGCTTTCCATTGATACATGTTTTGCCTCATTTGGACGATTGGTTCGTAAATAGCACTCCTTTGAAGTTTGATAATTTTTGTCGCTAGGGTTAAAAAATTTATAAAATGTAAGATATTTCAATTTTTGTAATTAAAATAGTCATTCATTGTAAATATTAATTCTGAGTTAACTTTTACTATTGCTTTTTCATTTTTTGCTAATGGTCCAACAAAATGACACAGCCAAATTATACGAAAGTGAAAAACGCATTTCGAGATCTTGGTAACTTACTCCAATTTATTATTTTAAAACAAATTGCTGAACCTGAAATCTAAAAATTGAAAAGTAGTTGTAGTTCATCCCATGTGGACCCCACTTCTCATCAGATCCTCCCTCCCAAAATCCCGAACTAAAAAGGCCGAAATAAAAAGTGTGATGCGATATTGCGATATCATTCAATCATTAAACCAAGTGGAACCACCATTCCAAATTTTTTGTGATTTTTTTTTAATTTGTGTGTGGACCTAGTTAAACCGGGTGGAACCGCCATTCTAAATGGAGAAGGAACTACTTTAAGGCCTAGAACAGGTGGTCTTCTCATAATTCTATGCCTACAATAGAAAGATAAGGGTTGATTTAATCTATAAGTAAAACACTCCAACAACATACAATTTTTTATGTTTCTCTAGAAAACCCCTCGAAATGAGAGAGGCATTACTATAAATAGAATTTATAGACAAAATGATCGTGCCTGCTCATATGATGGGTACCTACTGCAAATCTTAGAATTTTACACATACCTTGAGTTTATTCTTCTACAAACTTTGAAAGGGCTCCCTCCTGAAGGACTCCCTCTTACCATGATAAAATCATCATCTTTGAGGTCCATCTCCATATGAGTATACTTTTATCAGAGTGCGCAAGGATCCAACTTGATTACCAAGTTACCATTTACTCTATTCATAATATTAACATATCATTTTGTTTCCTTCAATACGTACCTACAACATTAATTGACAAATACTACCAAACAAAATATACAAATACAAGAAAATAATGCCAAATTTGTCAATCTAGGGTTTCCATGGTTTCTCAAAGGGTGTACTTCTAGGGTTCTTAGATGAAAACCCTAAAAAATTATTGATATAACCCTTGATAGGGTTTTTACTTTTAGTGGAAACATCAACCTTAGGATTTCAAATCCTAGGTTTTACCTAATTCAACCCTTGTTAGGGTTTTCCATATACCCTAGATTCTCCTTGTAAACCCTAGATGTTATTTTCAAAGTGCTAGGGTTTCCTTGAGGGAATGTCAAAATAGGGTTAGGGATTTTGTTCCTAGGGTTTGAAAGTTCCACCTAGGGTTTATGAACCCTAGATACCAACAACCTTAAAAATATAAGCCCTAGATTCCTACTATTCAAAATTTGTTGTAAAACCATAATTTCTTTTAAGACCCTTTGTCATAATTTAGACTTATGAAATGCATATGACAATTATATGTACCTCATAGGAAAATACCATGTGCTTTTGTCTTTTATTTATTTGTAAGGATTCAATCTTTCTTCACGTGTCACCATTTCTTCAACAAGTGATTGTCATATGTCTCAATTGTTGAGCTAATAGCCAGTCCACTTAGACTTCTGTCATTGATACCATTATGTTATTGTTTTTATAATAGACTTGAGCCATGCTGTAAGTTCCAGTCATCGTATTATCATATCAATTATTTTGTTATCCAATTTTAGGTCATCCTTATGCAGTCAACACATTTTAAACAACATCTTATTATCGAACCGTGTCATGTAACTATGGACCATGTATATATGACCTACGAGTCATACAGTCTTGTTGGCTCCGTAATGTGATAGTCGTGACACAAAATCCTTGAGTATGGAGCAATTGTAAATAATATGAGCCTTTCAAATCATGAAAGAGTAATTACTTTGTATCTTTACTAAGATAAGGAACTAAAAAATCATAGCGAGCCATGAATGTTGCAAGAATATAAGCCATTGTGAGAGTCATAATATCACCATTATGATAACAAAAAATCAATATAGTCTCAAATTTTTTTTGTGAGCTTCATAACATACAAATCACAATTATATGAGCACAATTTGTAGTAATGAGATCCTCCTAGCAATCCATTGTTGGCATTATAAATCCACCAAAACTCTGCGCTACACAGGATGTAAGCCTCTGAGATTTTGAATTCTAAAAGGGTTGAGCCATTGCAATTCATTTTCAAAGAATGTGAATTGCACAAATATGAACTAGTGTAGATTCATGCTTAAAATATTACGAGTCAAGCAAGGGTGCGATCTAAGACATGCCACATAATCATAACGAATTATTGACAAAGAAAATATTTTAATTAAATAATCGAACCATTATATTTAATCTGTTCTAATAGATTTTAGAGTGAAACACATAAAGTAGGCCACAAATATGATAACGATTATGTGAATTTAATTTGTGACTTCCATATTATATGAGCTATAAAATGGTATTGAGCTTTGAGTTGAGTGATGTTTTAGAGATGGTGCCTCTCCTTTTAAGGAGATTTCTAGGGTTTCCCTAGAATTCATATCATTGTGCTATTTTTTTTTAACAAAAGGTGATATCTATTCTCCTTTCTCTAAGCCTTATCTCTAATTCCATGTTCGAAAACTAATTAGGGAAACATTATTAAGTTATCCTTTTCCTTATTTAACATTTATTTTTTATTAATATACCTCTTAACTTGATTATGTTTATGTTGTTCATTATCAAATAATTGTAAAAAAAATAGAGATAACATGAACACAAGATATAGGCTTCATGCCACAGAAATCCCCTCCAATAGGGGAAAACCCACAAGAACTTCTCTTCTGATTAAGTTAAAAGGATATTTCCAAGACCCAAAAATACCTCTAGATTTCACCACGATTCAGGTTAGCCAACCAACCATACATTTCTTCTTCACTTCTGCAACTTCAAATATGTGTTAACCCTTATGCAACTTCGGACTTGTGCTATTCAAACTTTTGCAACTTCATATCTCTAAAGACTTCAAAAACATCCCTTTTGCAAGGTTCTTCTAACCTCTACACGGTCTTCATATTCCTCTTCAAACCACAGACATATCTTATGTGAGGTGTACCAATGTGTATCATGGATGTCAAAGTATCTCAATAAATACCCTTCTAAGAGCTCTTTAAGCCCACTCTAGGCTGAGTTCCACTTGTTGGCCAACTTTTCCTTGGGAGCTTACCTAGACACTTTTATATATATATAAAATTATTTTCTTGAAATAAGCGCCCAAAAAGGGTCTTTTGCATAAATACAATGACCACGATTCAAGACAAAACCTAGAAGCTTATAATGGATGCTTGACCTATTGACCAAATAACATAAGAATGAAAACCATGCTTTATAAAAAAAATTTCATTTAGAATTTTGGTCTTTTGATCAATACATCATAATTACATCATCACATGAGGCAAATACAATTATGAATATCGATACTAGTTACACTTTTCAAAAGTAGGGAATGGTCTTTGGATTCGACTAACTCCCATTGGTGGATCAACTTCTCACCACCCCTCACTAAGAGGTGGGATTTTAGTTTCCATCTAGATGGAGGAGGGATTCCATGTGGGCATCAATCCTCATATTCTATGCATTCCAACAACGACAGAAACAACAAAGGAAATAAAAGAAGTAGAAGTAGGATGACCAATGTATTCCACCAATATTCAGGTTCTGATGTAATTGTTTCATATTTGAGCAGCCCATCTGAAAGTTTCCAAGCACAATACTAGAGCCACATTCCCCATGGAGACTCTAGTTCTATTGTTGCAATGCCAAGGATTACTAGGTTTGAGGTTATCTACTTGTATGCCATTGGGGTTCATTATTATTTTTTTATACTATGTGTGGTTGTTTAGGGAAGGCCTAGGTTTGACAGAAATGATCACATTGCAAATTACTTTGGATCAAATAAGTACACACATATTAAATAACTGAGTTCTTAATGATATTAAAAACCCAATATCTTTGATCAAAAACCCATAATATAATATAAGGGGTCCCATGGATTAGGCATGGCTCAAAGGATGTTACACACACGCGTATTATTGCATCTCATCTTTTTATGATGGGAAAACATGATTTTTTTTTTGAATTTAACTAAATTTGACACCAATTTTGTTGGGTTAGTTATGGTTTTGTACTTCTACAATCACATTTTGTACATAAATATATATTTATTTTCTCTTTCCATGTTGGGAATGATTATTACCTTCTTGTAAAATTGGGTAAATTTTGTTATAACTATGTCATTAGGTATTTTTGGGTAGTTTTAACGATCACTTATCCAATCACACAAGTGACATGCCATACTGGTATTTACGCTTATAGATGGGTGTTTTCGTTCACACAACAATAATAATATTGACGATGTCAAAGCCTAGCTAGACACTAAATTAATGTATAAAAAATATCTTTATTTTTTTTCTTATATTAGGAATAACTATGATTGTCACACGGAATAAGTCGATCTTGCGGACAAGATAGACCTTCCTAGAATCTAAAGAAGACCTAATGACAAGCAAACCAACCAGACACTATCTTTCTCTAAATATGCTTTAATAAACAATGGCAAACAAGTGTTTTTAGGGCCTACCTTAGGTCCAACGCAAGTTTGTGGATGCCCTCGCTCCTTCGATCCAAATGAGCTCCTTTGTCGCGAATCTGCAAACACAAACAAGGCAAACAAATTAAATAGCACCTGAAAAGCCAATATCACAAAACATATTTAACATGAAAGTCAAGGAGTCCATGAAACAAATAACATGAGATACTTGTTGAGAAAAATTAGTTTCATTGTATTAATTCAAAAGAAGAAGAACTTTACAACCTATGCCTTGACGCTGTACAAGCTCCTCCCAGGGTCCAGCAAGAAGTCTCCTCTAATTTGACAAGTTTCACTCACTCCCCAATGAAGCCAAAAAGGTATGTGATCTCTCCTCTTAAGCTCAACTAGGAAGTCTTGATTTCACCAGCATTTACCCTAAAAAATGTTCAGCTTCTAACCTCCCCAGCAACCAGCCCAATGCTTGAATTTATAGTGCAATGGAGGGAGATTACTAGGTCCTCCTTCAAAGGGATAAAGCCCTCCTTCAAAGGGACAGCTCCTCTCTTCAAGGGATTAGCTCCTTCTCTTTTGGGATGCATGAACCACCTTAGAGCGAACAATCCACGTCAAAATTCCTTCTAGAATCCTCTAGAATTAACCCAAAGTGAGTTTTTTAAGATAAAACTTGCGCCTTTTGACTTTCACAGGGGTCCGCACCCACACCGTTAGGGACAGAGTGGGCAGGTCCGCAGTTTTTGTAAACAGAAGGTGCGGGACTGCAGGTGACAGTGAGAGAAAGTGCGGAACCAGAGTCTCATTGATTTTTAATGTCTTTCTCCCATTTTCAAAGCTTGACTTGAAGAGCTGAGGTCTGAGACTTGCTTAGGAGGATAGTACAAGTGATGATAGACCCATACTAGCTGCAAATAATCATAGTGACGATATTTTTGTGTAACAAATTTCCCCCTAAAGTGCGAAGTCTGTAGTAGATGAGGATTTCATTTATCATTTAGGAAGAGTGAAGTACTTTATCATTTCGAGGATCATCTTGTGGAGAGACCGGTTGGAACCTGTAAAAACATTCAATGCAAGATATATATATGAGATCATATCATCGCTGAGGTAGGCATTCCCATACTCAGATCAAAACTGACTAGAAAGCTAACGACTGCTCTGATACAGGAATGATCTTGTAAAACATCACAAGTATAGACTCATGTGGACACAGTATGGACGCAACCATCTGTTTATAAATAGTCCATTATATAATCAATACAAAATTCCTCGCAGCCTAGATTGTGGAAACTAGATCCAGGGTCTTCATTTCTACTTCCCAAAACAGTACGATTCTATCCATGTGAATGAATGTGTTGATGTCGAACATGGTAGAAACCACTTGATTACCAGTCAATGATGTAAACTGTTAACAAGTGTGAGAGAAACCACCAGTGATGTCAATGGCTCTCAAAGCACCCAGTACAATCCATGAGATGCGAATAAATGTGTTGATGTCGAACATGTCACGGAATCCTTTGATCGAAGGTCAATGATGCAACCTGTCGTCAAAGGCGAGAAACCTGCCATTGAGGCATGCAGATCTCAAGGTACTGACGATTTCTAGATCATCTTTCTAGATAATGAGCTGAAGTCGATAGAAAGTGATCCGTCGCAGGCAAGCCCACAACACGAAATCATAGATCAAGTTGAAGAAATTTAGTTGCAAGGACTGACTCAGGGATGGTCAAGATGGATGACAGATATTTTTCAAATGAATGGCCTATTGGTAGTGACCTCTTGAACACATAACGACATGACAGATGGTTTGGTGACAATTAACCCAAAGTTATTACCTAGAAACCAGCTGAAGACTTTCAATGTGGTTTGATCAACTGTTAGGCAAAGGATTTCCCAACCCAGGTGAATGAAAGTGTCGTGTTCAAGAGCGGTTACAAAGTATGACAAAGAGGCTCATTTCTCTCTCTTTTCCCCCACCATTTCTGGCAAGTACCTCTTTATTTTTCACAAGCTTGAGGAGGATAACATTTGCTTGATTATAAGCTCATCCTTCGGATGAGTCCAACTTAGTTTAAATTCGAACCCTAAGAAGGAGTGGTCCGTTCCTGTTTGTAATTGAACAGGTCCTTTACTGTGAAATTTTAATGAGTCCAGTATAGGAGAAACTTGGCGTTTTTCATTTTTAGAGAGTCTGAAAAAACTTAAGAAGACTCTAGGGTTGACCTTTTCGTAAATTTGTGTCTCCCAAGCCCGAAAAAGTATAAAATAATACTTGAGAGAACCGCTTGATCTTTTACGACCAAGGAGTACTTTTCGTCATTAGTGCCCTTGATCCGAAAAAGTATAAAAGCGATCAATGACACGTCGTTTTATAACCAATATCGAATTTGAAATGACAAAAATATGGCAATCTTTTCATGTTTTTACGGTCGGAAAAGAGCTGTAAGTGGACCGTCTTTTAATTCCCTTTTAACGAGTTTAAAAGAAACACTCGGCGATCTTTTCATGTTTTAGGAGTCAGAAAAGAGCTTAAAGGTGACTCTAAACGTTTTTCGTCGAAAATGATAGATTTCGCCTGAATAATCTGTTATTCTGCACAAAAACATAAACATTACTCATACCTATTTGAAATGGATAAAAATGTCACAAAAATACCTTTTCAAAGTGAAACATAAACAATTTTGCAATTTATTTACTCAAAAAACTTATAAAAAGGGCCTTCGTCAATTCATTTTTACCGTTTGAGTTTTGGGTTAGAAAATAGTGCTTTTGCTCAGAAAACTTCCCATGAAGATTGAGGAAAATCCAACCGTCGGAATCGAACGCCGTCTCCTCCAGGTAATCCACATCATCCTACTCTTCATTTTTAAACGTTTCAATTTTTGTTTTAGTCATTTATTTCATTTTTGGGAGGGTTTTTAGGCATAAATCCCACGCGCGGGGGCCCGTAGGTTTACCACCACTGGCCTGCGGACCCCGAATTTTTCTCCATTGGGAAAAGGCTCAGGGTCCGCACCTTCCATGTAGACAAGGTGCAGTCCCACACACTGTGTCTAACCCGGAGGGTGTGGTCCCGTCGCAAGGGTTTTTAACCCAAAAATTCTCAATAATGGACCAATCAAAATAATTTCTAGCAATTTAATTTATCCTTATGCTTGATGCAGAGAGTACATCATGCTAGATTGGCGTGAACGAGAGCATGAGGATGTGGATGCTGCCACATGGAATCATCAGCCTTCACTTGATGCTTTGAGGGTGTGCGGCTTGTACAAATTCTGGGTCATTCCTGGCATGAGGGCTCAGGTGGATTTCTTACAGTGGTTGGTTGAAAGATGGAGCATACATGACCAGTGCTTCTTCATTGGTGGCCACCAGCTCGAAATCGAGCTAGCGGACGTATATTTCTTGACTGGTTTTCCTAAGAGAGGCAAAGACTTGACTCTGTTTGGGGCTAGGCCAGGTGGCCAGTCTGTCGATAGCCTCCGGCTAGAGTACTGCAATAGCCAGGCTAGAGACAAAGGGATAGGCATAAAGACCATATCCCATCCTGAACTCATGGTGATTGCGTTTACTGTCACCAGACTTTGCGAGGTTGCCGCATTACATATTACCACCAGATCCCAGATGCGTATGGCAGTTGATTGCTTCCGAGGCACCATCTTCAACTGGTGCGATGCTGTGTTGGCCAATCTGAAAGGCTAACTGACCAGGGCCAAAAACGGACAACTAAAGACCTTTGGTTACGGGGCTTTGGTTGTGAGTTTTGGCCTGGAGAGGGTTCCTATGTTGATCCTGCAGCACCTTACTATTGGAGCTGGGCTTCCTCGAGAGCCCAAACTGATGCGATGGGTCACAGTTATGGCCTATCACCCGGACGAGAGGACAGAGGTTGCTCGATTCAAACCTGAGTATTTCCAATGACTGGAAAACCAGGTCTTTTTTATTCAGGACTTCCCTTACGCTGGGATAGATTTTTGTGGTGACCCAGACATGGTTCTTCCACCAGGAGAGCAGTGGGATGATTCAGGGAAAATCATTTTCAACATTTTTCCTATTTTATTTTATTTTTATTTTTCCATCGTCTCAAAACTGATAGTAAAAGTTTAAAATGTAGATGTGGGTCCATAGCGACCAGCTGCTCTCCGACCTTATGAGAGGAAACAACCAGTTGCACCCGCGCCAGCCCCACAAGACGAATGAGCAGAGGTTTTGGCCAAGTTAGAGGGTCATCTTGAGCGCTTGACAGGAGATATTCCGGAGACCACTATAGATGACATTCCTCATCGACTTCAGCGCTATGTGATTGGGGTCCCGGGACCTTTTAGGAGGTTCCTTTGCAAGGTGTCCCATGCAGTGGTTTCTTATAGTGATCATCACTAGTGATAGGATGATCGCCTATTGTGGGTACATATGAGATTTTTGTTTTTTGTACTTATCATTTTTGCCGATCATAAGGTCTAAATCATTATTACCGGCTTATCTTGTAAATCATGTTATGGAATGGTTTTAAATTTACATGTATGATTATTGCAAATGTCTATTTAACATTCGAGAAGCAATTGCATCTGCTAATGTATTTAAAGATCTTGGAATATGTTGATATTCAATATAATCAAATTCACGTTCCAAGAGATGCACTCTCAAAAATAATCTTAATAACACTGGATTTGTAATTTCATACACTCTATTAAGCTGTAATACAACGAGTTCAAAATCTAACCTCACTATCAAACTCCGAATCCCAAATGAAATAGATTCAGATAATAACTCAATCACTGCACTATACTCGGCAATGTTGTTCGTTGTTTGACCGAGGCTTACCCCATGCATAGATACTAACTCGTCAGAGGACGAATAGATAACCCAGGCTATGGAAGAAATGTTCTGTGTATTATGACAAGCACCATCAGCGAAACCAATGTATGTTTGGAGAGATATCGACATCTGCAATATCAAGAGTAAAACCAAGATAAGTAGGAATAATGACGAAAAAACACTCTCTAAGCTAAGCACACTGTTTAAACTAAAACAAACCAGCTAGAAAGAAAAACTATCCTAACTAAAAATCTCCATACCCATTCTTTAAGCATAATACCTCTTCAAGTAAAGACCATTTCTGGGTTTACCTAAAGAGTCCCCGTCAAAGTCTACCAATACATAGGCCCCTTTTGCTAGCTTTCGCTTGACAACATAGGGACCATGCCTCATAGGAACGAATTTTCCAGCGCCTAATTTATTATTAGCTTGATCGTAAACTAAGACTAGATCTCCTTCCGAAAAATTTCGAGGGGTCACATTTCGATCATACTGAGCTTTCATGCATTTTGCGTGAGTCTCGATCGCCAATGCAGCATCACGTCGATTCTCATCTAATTGAGCCAAGTATAATAAATGTTTTTCCTCTTCGGAAGTGGCTAGAAGTAACTCGATGGCCATTTGCAGTGACGGGATTTTGCATTCAATGGGTAACACAGCTTCCAAACCATAGACTAGTTGGAAAGGAGTGAACCCTGTTTATGTTTTTGCTGAAGTTCGGTACGCCCAAAGTGCTAAAAATAGCATGTTATGCCAATTTGACCGATGAATGCCAATGATTTGTCGGATCATGATAACTAAAACTTTGTTGATGGATTCAACCAGACCATTCGCTTGTGGATAATAAGGGGTTGAACTATCGTGACGTAAACCAAGCTGGCCTGTAAGTTCGGTCATCATAACGTTTCGAAAATGACGCCCATGATCAATGATTATCGCTTGCGGGACACCAAACCTAGCAATTATATGATTGAACACAAAAATTGCAGCTGTCTTTCTGTCTGCCTCAAATGTAGGTATTGCCTCAGCCCACTTGGTAAAATGATCTACCGCAAGGATGATATATGTATGCCCCTCGACCGAGTGAGGGTTACATGTAATAAAATCGATACCCCATTTGGTAAAAGGACCAATGGAAATTATAGGGTGGAGAGGAGCAGGTGGAGCGCGCATCTTTCGATCAAAAATTTGGCAGTTGTGGCATTTTCAGACCGTCGTAATACAATCTTTAAATATAGACGGCCAGAAGTAGCCAACGTGCAATATCTTTTGGGCTGTGGCATACCCTGACATATGACCGCCACACGCTCCAGAGTGATAGTCATTTAGAACCCTTTCAGCTTCCTCATGAGTTAAGCAACGTCAGAACAGAGAGTCCGCCCCACGGCGATAAAGAGTATCTCCAATAATCCTGAATTGTTGGGACTGGAAACAAATTTTTCGACGTTCTGACCTTGACATTTCTGGCCGAAAGGATTGGGTCTAGAGATAAATGATGATATCCCCATACCACGGATCTAAAGTACTGATTAGAAACAAGGATTCGTCTGCAATGGGCTCCTCTGCCACAGTTTCCGTATCAGCACGCGGGAAGTCACACATTAACTCCGCAAAAACTAAAGATTTCTTAGACTTGGATTTCTGAAATTCCAAGTCGAACTCCTGTAGGATAACAATCCATTTAGAGTACTTGCCCCATAGCAATTGCTTGGTTAAAATGTAGATCATAGGGTTGCAATCCAAAATTACAGTGGTTTTACGTAGTAAAATGTAGTGACGAAAATGTTGGACAGCTTGAACGGCTGCGAATGCCAATTTCTCCACATGTGAGTATTTTAGCTCAGTTGGATTTAAAGTTCGACTAAGGTAATATATCACATGTTCAGTTCCGAATTCATCTTCCTGAAGTAATACCATTCCAATGGTGGAATCAGAGGCGGTGAGATACAAGAAGTAATCCTAGTTGTAGTTGGGAGGATGCAATAACGGTGCATGGGTCAACGCGTGTTTAAGTGCATCAAAAGATTTCTGAGCTATCACATCCCAATAGAATGGAGTATTTTGTTTCAACAACTGAATAAAACCCTTTGTAACCATGGCGTAGTTAGGAATGAATCGTCGTAAAAAGTTTGCTTTCCCCTGCAAACTTTGGAGTTGGCGAAGACTCAAAGGAGGAGGAAATTTGACGATAGCTTCAACCTTCGAGGGATCGATGCGAATGCCGGCTTTTGAAACTACAAACCCCAGCAATTGACCCGTTTCTATACAGAAGACACATTTATGTGGGTTCAATCGAATCCGATAATTCCTACACCTCATAAAGATTGCTCGTAAATGGACGAGGTGATCAGCTCGATGTAATGAATGAGCAGGAAAGTCATCGAGATATGGTTGCACAATGTGCTTGATGTCATGAAACGCATAAGACATGGCCCTTTGGAAAGTTGCTCTGGAATTCTTAAGCCCAAAGGGTAACTTGCAATAAGCAAATGTCCCCCATGGACAAATGAAAGCCAGTTTTGGTTGATCGGCAGGTAGAATATTGATTTGATTGTATCCGGAAAAACCGTCCATAAAGGAGAATCTTTCGCTGCCGGCACAATCATCAATAATTTGATCGATATAGGGAGTTGGGTAATTGTCCTTTGGACAGGCTTGATTAATGTCCCTATAATCGATGCATATTCTTATTGTTCCATGCTTTTTGTTAACTAGAACAATATTCGATACCCAATCCGTTAACGGGATCGGATAAATGAAACCTGCTTTCAATAATTTTTCAACTTCTGCTTTAATTGCAGCAGCTTTTCGTGGGTGAATTTGACGCAAACGTTGTCGGATGGGTTTAGTGTCCACGTAAGTCTTGATCTCATGAACAACAATCGCAGGATCAATTCCTGGCATTTTCTCATAGGACCAGGCAAATATGTCGCGGAATTCTTGAAATAGGGCCTTATATAGTTGAATTTCGTCATCTGTACAAGAGGCACCTTTATGAATGTTCTCAACAATTTCGGGCTTAACCAAAATGTCAATAGAAATAGTTTGAGAGATGTTTCCCAAATTTAACTCTGAATCAGGATGTTTCATTGGATTCTGAGGTTCCTTGACATATTCAGTTGTAAAAATTGATGAGAAATCATTTTCAAAATGATCATTCTCAGGTAGAAACGAAGATCTGTGATGGAGATCTTTCCATGGTAAATCATCTACACATAGGATTTCATGAATTTTCTCATCAGAGTGAACAAGTTCAGAAAACATGATTAAATCCGAGCTTGATGTGAAAAGTGATCCCTCATGGACCACATTCATGAAGTCAATTTCGGTTGAAGATGGGTCGGTAAACGATTGCACGGCCTCATACGCAATTTCATATGGACTCAAAGGCATGACATCACCAAAAGAGTCTATCTCAGATTCAGAAGGAATGATCCAAGGATCATCATAAACAATGGTGTCTGATGTAATCATATGAATGGTTGCAAATGAAGACGATGCATTGATCGGAGGAAAAGGAAAAGTTCCCAGTAAACCGGCATCTTTAACTAGTCCTACTCCAACATCCTTATATGGGATAGTCATTTTACCGACATGCTAAATACTCTCAGAAGAGGCTGGGTTGGATGAAAAGTAAGCCAGCTGGTCTATTGTTATGATCTTCCCATTATGTGGAAACTTTATTACTTGAAAGACCAATGAAACGACCATTGTCATAGCGTAAGACCAACTTCGACCCAAGAGAAGGTTGTAATCTAGAGGGGCATCAACCACCTCCACATCTAGACTAACGATTTTTCCTTCAACCCCTATAGGCAAATCCTGTAGAATGCCAAAAGGATGAAACCCATGGCCATCGAAGGCCTTTAGAATCGTTGGGGATTGATTTAGCGAAGGAGAACCAAGTGATCTCCAACACTGTATCAACATAATACACGTTGAGGCTCCCTCATCAATTACAGTCCGATGAATAGGCCTGTTTTTGACTATCACTGGAATCTGGAAAGCCATTTGATGAGGCAAACATGGTGTACTATTTTCTAGATCGAAAATTATTAGGTTCGAGTCCTGAACGTCAACAGCTTCGATAGCTCACAAAAGTAATTTACGTTGTGCTGGATATGATTGCAACACTTCCAAAGCGGACATTGCTGAGGGTGAAACAGCTAAATCCTCAACAATGTTATAATTCTGAGCCGCTCTCACATGTGGATTGAAAGCTGACTTTCGAAGTATACCCTTGGCGGGCGGTTTGATTACCAAGTCTGGATTAGGTTTCTCGATCTGTAGTGGATCGGAACCGGGAGCTGGGGTTGATGGATTAGAATGAGAAGATTATGCTTCTTAACCATCAACAGGACTTTTACTACCATAGTATTGCGATCGAGTTGCAATACTAACATGGGACATCATCAGTATGGGTTCTTCATTGGCACTCGAGGACGAACCTATCATCTTACTGTCTTGAGCTGGAAAAGGATCTTTCAAAACAGCAGGAGTTTGAGAACCTTTGACAATCTTCGCAGCCTCTGCTCGATGAGGGCAGTCTCTCGTAAAATGTTCATCATCACAAATGAGACAAGGATAACAAGGTTTTTGCTTTTCATCATTGGATTCCGATTTTTCAGGTTTCTCCTTTGAATTTTGGTCCGTTTTATTCTTCTTCTTTCCTTTCTTCTTCCCACTGGATTTTGACTTGGCTGTAGATGACTCTACAACGTGAATATCGGTGGAAATCTCTGCAGAAGAATCTCCTGTTGGGGAATCAGGCAAGGTTATGATGGGAGAAGAATTCTTGGAAGACTTCTTCTTACTTTTAGTGTTAACCATGCCAATCATACCATCGGCGGCATGAGATCCCGAAGGAGCTACAGCGATTTGATTTTTCTTGGGAAGATCGGGGATTTTCTCATGTAACGTACTTGACTGAGTATAGACCAAGTCAAGGTACTGTGCTTGAGCAATTACTTGCTCCTCAGTAACAACTTCGGCTTTAGCAACATCTTCAGTGATATTTGGCAACAAAGATTTTACAAACCACTCGGCCAAGATCTGATCCGGAATAAACACCTTCACTAAATGCCGTCGACGTCTCCACTGATGGATATGATCTGAAATGTAAGTGGATATCGATTGTTTTAACGAAGTTAACAGTTCCGTGCCATTGTTATATCGGACTGGCAATTGAAAATGAGTTAAAAACGAGGTAGCTAACTGACTAAAATTATAAAAAGTGCCTCGTGGTAACCCAATGTACCACTTGGCCACGAGACCAATTAGAGTGCGCTAGAAAAGTCTAAGAGAGATTGAAACATCTGAAATGGAATTAGACGCACACCAGAGGTGGTAAGTCATCACATGGTTCGAGGGGTCCTCTCCTGATTTACCTTCGAACTTAGGAATGTCACTAGGCAACTTATTCGGCATTGGCGGCCAAAACGGAAGATAATTAATGGGATCGTTCGTTAGGCGCGGCAAGTCAGGTAAGTCCAAATTTGCAATAAACGGTAACTGCTGATTAGGATCCCTAAAACTCTGGGTCATGAGACCAGCCCCAGGAGGAGGATATCTAGGATAACTAGGAATAGGAATTGCATTTGGGATATTGTATCCTCCCGGAAAACTAGGATTAACCGGACCGTACTGGGGTTGTTGAGGTTGTTGATAATTGTACCCAGGGTACGACCGAATTGGTACTATTCGTGGTACGGTTGATAAGTAAATTGTGGTTGACTTGTGACAACCGTACTTGAACCAGGTTGTCCTACAGGCATCTGAACCGAAGTTTGAATCGTAGATCTAGATGGTGGTAAAGATGTCTGAGGAGTAGATACAGGAACATTAGAAACCGGAGCTGTCGATACTCCAGAAGTAGGTGGGGAAGATTGAATAGATGCTGCGGTAGTTGTAGCAGTCGTTTGAGGTGGAGTACAAGGCGTAATAGGCCCAGGCTGAGAAACTACCGAAGGTACAAAAGTTTGAATTTTAGAATGGACTGGTTGCTAGGGTGTACCAGAAACTAAGGGTTGTCCAGTTTGAGATGACAACTGTACATTTGGCTACAACACCTGTTGAGTTTGCGATGGATCCCACACTATATTCATTCCGGGGTACTGACTGTTGGGTCCCTATAATACTAGTGATTACCCCATTACTATTGTAGTTATACCCCTTATTTATATTGATGTACCCATGTAGTGCCCATATTGTTACTATTGTGCCACATAGAAGCCCACTATTGTTATTGTTGTGCCCTACAATATTATTGTTATGTAGGC
This sequence comes from Pinus tabuliformis, assembly GCA_031772625.1. Classification (NCBI taxonomy): domain Eukaryota; kingdom Viridiplantae; phylum Streptophyta; class Pinopsida; order Pinales; family Pinaceae; genus Pinus; species Pinus tabuliformis. Next base: position 567,613,551 of record CM062816.1, read on the forward strand.
TTTGATTGTATTGGGACCACTTAGACTCCTATATATAGAAAGGAGGTATTTTCATTTGTATCATCCAAGAATTGTTCATTTATGTAATGTAAAGGAGGTTGCTCCCTCGAAGAGGCTGAATTCTAAGGCGTGGATCTCTCTTTTCTATCTTTTTGTGAGCTGGTTTCATAACATTTGGTATCAGAGCTTTGGATTCTAGGGTTTCGCTGCTCCAAACAGGTCATCGTGGCATTTTCGCTATAACTTTTTTTCTGTGATGTTTCAGAAGTCGCAAAAAAAACCCATTTGAGAAGACATCGCGCTGAAGCTTGGGTCCGAATTTCAGAGCTTTTCGTGTGATATTTTCTGAGATATGATTTCAGGAAGTTGGTCTTTTTGATGACTCCTGAATTACACTCAAAACAGGTGACCTGGGGAAAATCGTCATAACTTTCTTTCTGAGCATCGGATTGAAGTTTTGTAAGAAGGTACAGAAAGAGGACAGACTGTAGTTTCTTGTGGGTGTTTTTCAGATCAAAATATCGAAACAGTGACTCGTGGCACATCGTACAACTTCGCTCTACTGAACCAGTCTAAAAGCAAGTCACTGTGGGAGATTTCACATAACTCTTCCTTGGAGAATCCAATTTGGCTCAGACTTGTGGCATTGGAAAGAGGACACAGAAGGCTACTACAGGTAGCAATTTCAGAATTGGATGATCCGAAATTACAGAGATACATCAGATTCAATATCAGGCTTCTATAAAGTGAAAAAAGGTGTGTAGTTTTTATTTTTATTTTTGTGTAAGCTTGGTTTAACGAAATTCAAAGGGCATAGTAAAGCATTATTATCGGTAACTGATGCCCCGAGGAAAGAAAATGCAAACACCTAGTAAGGAACCTGAAAGCTCTAGCATGACTCATGAAGAAGAGGAAGAAATGCTACATGATATATCAAAATTACAAGAACAAGTGCAACAAATGTCACGCTCACAAAAGCTAACAGAAGCTAAGATAAGTGGCGTGGAATCTAAGGTAAATGGTGTGAAATCTAAGATAAAGGGCATGGAAGCTAATATGGAGGATTCGATGGCAAATTTGAAGATAGATTTGAATACAAACATGGAAGAATTGAAGAAGTTGCTACAAGAAAGGGTCACTAATGGTGAAAAGGTAGTAAAGGAAACTCATGATGAGAACAAAAGAAATGTTAATCATGATTCCATAGACTCTAATGTTGGATCAAAGACTCACCATGTTCCAAAAATCGATATGAGGAAGTTTGATGGCAAGGATCCCGCCACATGGATATTACAGATGGAGCAATTCTTCGATCTCAATAATGTGCAAAACACACAAAAGGTACGTATGGCAACTTTATATTTGGAACCAAATCAGTTTGTATGGTATCAATGGCTTTGTTCTCGTAAACAATTTATCACTTGGGCAATTTTTACGGAAGAATTGATAGCACATTATGAGGATACAAAAAGCAACACTTTTTTTAGCCAATTGATAAGTCTCAAACAAAAGGGTTCAATAATGGAGCACATTGAGGAGTTCCAAAAATTGAACATAAGGGTAAAAGATATTCCAGAGGAGCATAGGATTGATGTGTTCATAGGGTCTTTAAAGGATAATATCCAACATGATGTGCGCCTTTGGGAACCTGATTCATTAGAGAAGGCATTCAGGTTAGCAAGAAAAATGGAAAGCAAAATTATGGCAACTAGGAAGCATACCATTCACAACTATAAAGAAGGAAGTGTTGTTGCCCATAGTCTTCCACAACCTACAAGGTTGACACCACAACAATTGGAAGAAAAAAGAGCAAAAGGGCTTTGTTACAATTGTGATAGCAAATACACAAAAGGTCATAAGTGTGCTGAGAAGAAATTATTCTACATAGATTGTGAAGAGGAAGAAGAAAAGGAGCAAGAAAGGTCAAAAGAAGAGGATATATTCCAGGAACAAAGCCTAGATGAAGAACAAATAAATCCGACCATATCTTGTAATGCATTGGCGGGAATTACCACTCCTCAAACCATCAAGATAGAAGGACAAATCAAGAAGAAAAAGGTAATAGTGTTGATTGATTCAGGAAGCACCCACAATTTTATTCATTGTAGGGTAGCAAAAGAATTGAATTGCTTCCTATATCCAGCACCAGAGTGTCAAGTGATGATTGCAAATGGAGGAACAATAAATTGTTCTGGAAAGTGCCATAATATCAAGCTATCCATGGGAGAATATGTATTGACTAGCCCAATGCTTTCCATTCCAATGGGAGGTGCTGATGTTGTACTAGGAGTCCAATGGCTACAATCCTTGGGTACAATAGCTTTTAATTTTCAAGAACTTTTCATGAAATTTTCTGTGGAAGGAAAGGAAGTTGAATTAAGGGGTATTGCAGGGAAACCAGGAAAGATAATCAGCTCTAATGGTATGACAAAGCTTCTAAAAAAGGAGCAAAGAGGTGTAATTGCACAATTATGTTCGCTAGATGTTTCCACATTGGAATCATCTATTTCTCCAGATCTCCAAAAAGTCCTGGACAATCATTCCAAGGTATTTGAGACTCCCAAAGGTCTCCCACCTATGCGTGATCATGATCATGCTATTCATCTGATTCCAGGAAGTGTTCCTCCAAACATCAGGCCGTACAGATATCCATATGTCCAAAAAAGTGAAATTGAACGTATGGTTGCAGAAATGCTAGAGGCTGGTATAATTCAACCGAGTCAAAGTTCTTTCTCAGCTCCAGTAGTATTGGTGCACAAGAAGGATGGATCATGGCGCATGTGTCCAGATTATAGGGAGCTCAACAAGCTCACTATTAAAGATAAGTTCCCCATTCCTGTTATTGATGAATTACTGGATGAATTGCATGGATCAATTTACTTCACCAAGTTGGATCTTCGTTCGGGATATCATCAAATCAGAATGAAGATTGAAGACATTCCGAAAACAGCATTTAGAACTCATGAGGGTCATTATGAATTTTTGGTCATGCCTTTTGGCCTTACCAATGCACCTTCAACATTTCAAGGTTTGATGAATTCAATTTTCAAACCATTCCTTAGAAAATTTGTGTTAGTATTTTTTGATGATATACTAATCTACAGCAAGTCTTGGAAGGATCATGTTGAACATGTTGACAGGGTGCTACAACTATTGGAGGAGAAACAATTATATGCAAAAAGATCCAAATGTTTCTTTGGAGTCCAGGAGGTGGAATATTTGGGTCATATTGTATCTCATGAAGGAGTTAAGGTAGACCCTAGCAAAATTAAAGCCATTAAGGAATGGAAAATCCCCACATCCATAAAGCATCTGCGAGGATTTCTTGGGTTGACAGGGTATTATCGCAAGTTTGTTAAGAATTATGGGAGAATAGCAGCACCTCTAACAACATTATTGAAGAAAGATTCATTTTCATGGACTTCGGAAGCAACAAAGGCCTTTGAACATCTTAAAGAGGCAATGTGCCAAGCACCGGTCTTAGCTACACCGGACTTCACAAAAACCTTTATTGTGGAATGTGATGCTTCAGGAAATGGAATTGGTGTTGTTCTAATGCAAGATGAAAGACCCATTGCTTTTGAAAGTCGTCCAATCAAGGGAAAGTTTTTAAGAAAAGCTATTTATGAGAAGGAAATGTTGGCAATACTCCATGCACTTAAGAAATGGCGACCCTACCTAATGGGAAGACACTTCAAGGTAAAAACGGATCATGATAGCCTTAAATACTTTTTAGAACAAAGATTATCCTCTGAAGAGCAACAAAAGTGGGTCACAAAGATGTTGGGTTATGACTTTGAAATCATCTACAAAAAAGGGAAGCAAAATGTGGTGGCAGATGCACTCTCAAGAAAGGATGAGGATGTGGAAGCATTGTTGTGTGCCATTTCTATTATCCAACCAGATTGGATAAACGAAGCAAGGGAGGAATGGAAGAATGACGAAGAAGTGTGGGCACTTATTCGAAAGCTACAACAAGATTCCAGTACTTCTGATACATTTAGCTGGAAAAATGATTCGTTATGGTACAAAGATCGCTTATACCTCTGTAAGAATTCCCAGCTAAAACAAAAGATTCTTATGGAATTGCACACTTCTCCCTTAGGAGGGCACTCAGGATTTTTAAAAACTTACCACAGGGTTAAGAAGGAATTTTTTTGGGATGGCCTTAAATCAGATATTCAAAAGTTTGTGGCGGAATGTTTGGTTTGCCAGCAAAATAAAGTTGAAACAATTAAGACACCGGGTCTATTACAACCTTTATCCATTCCAAGCCAACGTTGGGAGGAGGTTTCAATGGATTTTATCACAGGTTTACCCAAGTCTGAGGGAAAGAGTGTCATCATGGTGGTAGTTGACAGACTTACCAAGTATGCACACTTTTGTGCATTATCACATCCATTTAAAGCCAGTACAGTTTCTACTGCATTTATGGAAACAGTTCAAAAGCTACATGGAAACCCAAAGATTATTGTAAGTGACAGAGATCCCATTTTCACTGGAAATTTTTGGACAGAATTATTTTCTTGTCTTGGTACTCAGTTAGCTCATAGCTCATCTTATCATCCTCAATCTGATGGGCAAACTGAGATAGTAAACAAATGTTTGGAAGGATATCTTCGTTGCTTTGTATCTGATAAACAGACACAATGGGTCAAATGGTTGCCTCTGGCTGAATGGTGGTATAACACTTCCTTCCATACAGCAACAAAAATGACCCCATTTATGGCACTTTATGGGTATCAACCACCATCCATCACATCATATTTAAGAGAAAATTCTAAGGTTCAGGCAGTGGAACATCACATCGAACATCAACAACAAGTCCTCCAACTCTTAAAGGATAACCTCGTGTTGGCACAGAATAGAATGAAACAACAGGCAGATCAACATCGCAGTGAAAGAAGTTTTGATGTAGGTGATTGGGTATTCCTACGGCTACAACCATATAAGCAAATGTCCCTCAAGCAAGCTAAGAAGGATAATAAATTATCACCAAAGTATTATGGTCCGTACAAGGTGTTGCAAAAGATTGGTACTATGGCATACAAATTGGAGCTTCCTGCAGCTTCTCGATTGCACCCAGTTTTCCATGTTTCATGTTTAAAGAAGGTTATAGGCGACAAGCTCCCAGTTCAAACAATATTGCCAGAACTTGACGAGGAAGGAAAAATTATATTGGAACCGGAAGCAGTCATAGAAACAAGAACTCGACAGCTACGAAATCGATCAATTTCAGAGTACCTTATCAAGTGGAAGAACTTATCCGCTGAAGATTCCACATGGGAGGATGAGAATTTTATGCAGAAGTATCCAGAACTACTCAAGCGTTGAGGACAACACTTTTTTGAAGGAGAGGGGCATGTTGGGTCCCTATAATACTAGTGATTACCCCATTACTATTGTAGTTATACCCCTTATTTATATTGTTGTACCCATGTAGTGCCCATATTGTTACTATTGTGCCACATAGAAGCCCACTATTGTTATTGTTGTGCCCTACAATATTATTGTTATGTAGGCTTTGATTGTATTGGGACCACTTAGACTCCTATATATAGAAAGGAGGTATTTTCATTTGTATCATCCAAGAATTGTTCATTTATGTAATGTAAAGGAGGTTGCCCCCTCGAAGAGGCTGAATTCTAAGGCGTGGATCTCTCTTTTCTATCTTTTTGTGAGCTGGTTTCATAACACAGACCCATAACAAGTTGAGAATACTAAGGACCATAACTGGGTTGAGGGTAGGATTGATAATTGAAAGGTACATTTCCCATTCCTTGAACATACATTTGACCGGAGGGTGGTTGGAAACCTTGGTTCGAGTACTGACCTTGGGGTTGATACCCTTGAGGCACGTACTGATACTGGGGTTGACCTTGAGGTATAAATTGATAATGGGGTTGACCTTGGGGTACATATTGAGTCTGGGGTTGACCTTGAGGAATGTACTGTCCCGTAGGTATGTAGTGTCCTTGAGGTTTCCCCCCAGATGCAAATTGGGTTCGCTGAGGTTGCCCCCCAGGCGAGAATTGAGGCTGCCCCCCAGGGGGTAACTAGCCACCTTGAGGTTGAGGATTGGGAATAGAACCTGACATCATAAGAATGTCTTCTACGCTCAACGGCTTAGTACCATTGCTTCCAGTTAATAACCCTTGCTCAATGGGTTGAGGAGATGCTCCCGAAAAAGTACCAGAAAGGGACTGATACCTGGAGGGAATAGAAGGACTGTCGTACAAAAAGGATTCAGGTGATTGAGTAAACATGGACGATTTTCCTGACATATTTAACTGAGGATAGTAACCTCTAGGTGTTGGGTGATAAGGAGCACGAGGTGGTGAAAAACTTAACCCTGGGTTTTCTAAGAAATTAGTCAAAGAAAGCTACCGAGTACTGCTCCTAGGTGGACTGTAAAAAATTGGTTCACGCTCCCTTAGCTCAATAACAGGTTGATTTTCAGGGATAGGGATGCCTACTTCTTCTTCCGGAGTAGCAAGTTCTTCAATAGCAATAAGTCCAGAAGGAAGATCTTGGGTGATTACTCTTTCTACCCTAGGTGAACGAGGACCACTAGAAGCTGGAGAAACAAACCTCGATGTTGGAGTAGCAGCAAATTCACTTTCAGGCTCGGATATTTCAGGTTCCTCACCTATATCACTAGTAGATGAAAAGCTACCAGTAACTTCGGAAACAGACACTGACTGTGGATTATAATCTGCCACTAATGGTTGAAAATCAGGATGTACTATCAAAGAAGATTCTCCTTCTTCAGGTGACCCAACTCTACTGTCTCTAGGAGTTACAAGGACTTTCAGGCCTTCAAGCTGGCTCGGTACTTCCACAGGAGGTTGGCCTCGAAGTCTACGGGACTTCCTCAGTAACTCAGCCACGTTTACAAACTCAGGAGGTTGGCCCCGAAGTCTACGGGACTGCCTTGGTAATTCAGCCACAGTTAAAAAATTTTAACTACTTCACACGCAAACAAAGTAAAATATCAAGGAAAACTACCTAAAGTCTCTAAAGAACCAAACAAATTTGAATCACACGGCTAAAGAATCTAGGAGATCAAACACACACAAACAGTAACTTTCCGTACTGAAAACACTAGTTGGTGATGAAATCCAACGTCGCAGAGTTCAATACAGAAATGGCAGTTGGAACAGTTACCCCGGCAACCTGCTTAATGAATATACTGGCACAAGTTCCTCCACTTAACCGTCTCGAGTGAAGAGAACCCCCCAGAAAATCCAAGTGAGTCTAGCCAACGTCTGCTCCAGGTACAGTGGGATCTTCCCACCACTGTCACCTCAGCAAGAATCCTAAAGAATATGGCCACTAAGGTTACCAACTGAAATAAATATACCTGGGGGAACAGTCTACGATCCGATACGCACGCAAGGGCAGAGTAGCAAGCTCAATCCCCTTGAAGGCTCCTTGACATAATCCAAGGTTTACCAACAAGTGACCCCAGGTTCCTTGACAATGGTTAATCCGAGGTTTACCTTTTTTAATACGTGAATATCTGGTGTCGTTCCCAATGAGGAAGGATTGATTCCCACACTGGTTCGGACACGATCTCGTGCTTCTCCTTTAAGAGGAGCTTTCCCAGAGCATAAATGCAACAATTGGATTTCTTCCCTACCACAAGATACGGCTACTTGTTTGTTTTTACTGTCTTGGAGAGTTAATTACTCTCCTACTCCAAGACACTATCCTAAGCTAAGTTGGTGTATCAGAGCCCTAGAAATAAAAATATTACTAGACGAATTTTACTTTAAGCGTTATTTTTTATTGGTTTTTGTTTAAGTCAAAAGGTGTGGAGATGAAACTCATGGTATAAAGACTCGACTCAAAATCATTAAAAATGCACCTAAGATGATTTAAACAATCTTTTTCTCTTCGATGAACTTCTAACTAAGAAAGAGTTTGAGAATGCAAATACTTTGTAAACACAAATCCTTCTTAAGAAACAAATTAAAAGAATAGCTTTTGCCTTTTCCAATGCACTCAAAACGAGACAACTAATTATTTCACAAAAATTTCCCTTTTTTGTTTCAAAGCACTCAACCACTACAAAACAAACTTTTTTCCAAAAGAGATTTTTTATATTTTTTATAAAACACTCAAAACTATGGAAATGACTAACTTTGAGATCTATAAACTATAAAAATCTATTTGAAGTCAAAGCCTACAAGATGTCTTTTTTAAGGATGTTTTACTTAGCTAGATGTGAGCTAAGGACTAATTTATGCAGAATCACAAATAAGTCAAGAACAACCAATTTTGTTTTCTTTTTGAAAATGAAAAACCAAACTTTTAAACACAAGCTTTACGAAGTTTTGTAAAGAGAAAACTCAAAGCGGATTCCTCAACAAGGGGAGATTTCATAAATGGTCAGACTCATAAGAAGTATAGTAGACACTAAGGTGATCTGAAGTCCCTACAGCTTCTAAGCTCAGAGCCACTACACAACCAAAATGAAAAACAAGCCCAACAAGCAAAACTCTTAGGAATTTCACCTAAAACCCTAACACTAATGAAATCAACCTAAGGAAAAGCTTCTGACAGGTTATATGCAGGTTTGGGCAGTAGATAACAATTTCTAAACAAAAACTAAGCTGACTAACGGAGGAGAACTTAGGTTTTTCAAAATTTTGACAGGGTCCGCAGGCCCACAATTGACACAGGTGCAGTCCCGCTCTGTGCTAAAAGCCAAGATGCGGATAGGTACACACTGTGTCAAACGGCTAGGGTGCGATCCTCTCCCAAAGCTATGAAAAACAAAAAATAACCCTGGATCTAAAAACTCTACCCAATTTTACACACAACAAGCCAAAAACAGAAACAAAAACACAGTTTCTCAAGTCAAAGTAAAAACAAGGACAACAATCAAGTCCCCAGTATGGTCGCCATTTTGTCACACAGAATAAGTCGATATTGCGGACAAGATAGACCTTCCTAGAATCTAAAGAAGATCTAATGACAAGAAAACCAACTAGACACTATCTTTCTCTAAATATGCTTTAATAAACAATGGCAAACAAGTGTTTTTAGGGCCTACCTTAGGTCCAATGCAAGTTTGTGGATGCCCTCACTCCTTCGATCCAAATGAGCTCTTTTTTCGTGAATCTGCAAACACAAACAAGGCAAACAAATTAAATAGCACCTGAAAAGCCAATATCACAAAACATATTTAACATGAAATTCAAGGAGTCCATGAAACAAATAACATGAGATACTTGTTGAGAAAAATGAGTTTGATTGTATTAATTCAAAAGAAGAAGAACTTTACAATCTATGCCTTGACGCTGTACAAGCTCCTCCCAGGGTCTAGCAAGAAGTCTCCTCTACTTTGACAAGTTTCACTCACTCCCCAATGAAGCCAAAAAGGTATGTGATCTCTCCTCTTAAGCTCAACTAGGAAGTCTTGATTTCACCAGCATTTACCCTCAAAAATGTTCAGCTTCTAACCTCCCCAGCAACCAGGCCAATGCCTGAATTTATAGTGCAATGGAGGGAGGTTACTAGGTCCTCCTTCAAAGGGATAAAGCCCTCATTCAAAGGGATAGCTCCTCTCATCAAGGGATTAGCTCCTTCTCTTTTGGGATGCATGAACCACCTTAGAGCGAACAATCCACGTCAAAATTCCTTCTAGAATCCTCTAGAATTAATGCAAAGTGAGTTTTTTAAGATAAAATTTGCGCCTTTTGACTTTCACAGGGGTCCGCACCCACATCGTTAGGGATAGAGCGGGCAGGTCCGTAGTTTTTGTAAACAAAAGGTGCTAGACCGCAGGTGACAGTGAGAGAAAGTGCGGAACCAGAGTTCCATTGATTTTTAATGTCTTTCTCCCATTTTCAAAGCTTGACTTGAAGAGTTGAGGTCTGAGACTTGCTTAAGAGGATAGTACAAGTGATGATAGACCCATACTGACTGCAAATAATCATAGTGACGATATTTTTGTGTAACAATGATCTTGTTGTAAAATAATAATAATATTTTAATGTTAATGTTGTTGGCCCTCAGTTTTGGTCTATTTTTGCTTAGGGAAACTTACCTAATTCTTATATTTTCCATCCATTTTCCATCATATCCATCTCATTTTGATGTATTTTATGCATATTCAGGTGTTTAATTTTAATTTTGCAATTTCTAGAAGTTTTTATGAAAAATGAGTTTCAAGTGCAATTTTGGACTGAATTAGAAATTCCCGTAATAACTATGTGGATGACATGTTTGTAGGACATTTGGGCTCGAGTTTGATGCATGGATGGACAGCTTGGGAACTAGGACTAAGCTAAATCCACTTGGTTTGGCCAGAACAAGCTTTATTAGGCCCGGTCAAGGCTGGTCAAACATGACTAGTCACCAGAAAATCCCTAGGAAATAGGGAAATTTTAGATTTTATGGGATTGACCATATTTCTTGGGATGAATTGGATGAGTTCGACTTAGATAGGTGGATATGAGTAGATATGAGTATTAGAGATAATATAGATTAGTTTGTTTCATTAAACCTCTATTTAAAGCCAAGACTTTGATGGCTTTTGAAAGGGAATTTGTATGCAACTTTTGTATAATTGGAGTTGGGTGCTAATTTGAAGAACCTATTTCATTTCAATTTGTTTTTCATGCTTGGTTGATTTACTAAAGTTGTTGTAGCTGAGATTTCTTCAAGTGTGCAAGGCAAGGGTGGAGGGCCCCACACCAAGCTAAGTACACTTCTTGGTTCAGTTTTCATAGTTTTCATAGACTAGTTTTTGTTTCGAATGTATTTAAATGTGTGATGATTGTTGAATGAATATTGGTTTAATTATAATCTACATATGAAGGGACACAAAGGAATTTATGTTAAATTCCCCTTCTATTTGATCTTGAACTAAAACTGAATTTCATTCTCCTTTTCTTATTTGAAGTTATTTATGCATTTCTGGTTTGAAGCAATGGTGATTGTGATATAGTAGGATTGTGAAGGAGGACAATCTGGACCTCCTTAGTTAGTAGCCTCTTCTTTTACATCTTCTGCATCATAAACCATTGTTAATTAGTGCTCTTATATTTATCTTCATGAAAATAGTATTGTAGGGAAGGACAACCTGGTTCTCCTAAGTTAGGAGCTTGTTCCCTCATATATTACATAAATGAAGTAGAAATTGTTAAAATAGGTTTATATTTGTAATATGTACTTCCTTAATTCTTCAAATTTTATCTTCTAAACTTGATTAATCTGATGTCCATATACAGTGGATTTGCCTCCAAGTTTTACAAACTCGGATTGATAATTAAATACTTGTGTTAATTTAGTCAATAAATTAGCTCAACATTTTGGCGTCGTTGCCAGGGAGGTAATTATTAGCATAGTCAAATAGAAGATAAACAAAAACACTAAAAATTTAGTTAAGATACATTTCTCTTAGTTATGTTTCTTTATGCCTATAAATAGAGATCCTAAAATTAGGTTTCCAAAAACAAAACCCCCCAACAAAAACATAAAATAAAAAAAAAAAAAAAACTACAAAATCCATTTTCAACAAAAAGATCTAAAAGATGATGTTAAAGAATAGGCTACAACACTACTCCATTCTTCAGCATTCTTTCTCATCAAATCTTTATGATCAAATAAATTTTCATGTCCAAACATTCATTAAATTATATTTTTCAAATTTGGATATGAGTTTACTTATGATCTTGTTACGAAAATGGATGCACTGGAAATTCTCTTATACTTGAGAGAATGAATTATTTTTCTAAAATAGAATAGGATAGAATAGAATAAATAAACAGGTAGAATGAATTCACAATAAGACTTCCATAATAAATTTGTTTCAAACAATTTATTCAAATCATTGTTCAATATTTATTTGAAAGGACTACATGGCAAAATGCAGTAAGAGAAAGCCTATTTTGGGTAGTCATATAGGATCATTTTGAAATCATGGTTTATTTTACATATCTCTTGGAATCTAGTTTTGGAATCCATTTTGAAGTTCTCAATTTATATCACAAATAAAAATGTGATAAAAATCAAAACTAGGTCTCAAGTGACATGTTAAAGACAGAGTTAGTACAACCTATATTTGAAGTGTCTAATGGAAACATTTTTATCTGAAATTCATAGGGAAGATAGCCCTAGGAATCTAGTTTCCAAATCAATTTGAATCACTTCAATCAGGTATCATATGAAAAATTTATTCTTGAAATACTAATTGCTTGTCGAAAAATCTAGAAGGTGACAATTCTAGGTCTTGACTGTTCATTGGCATATTTGAAATACCAAATCATCTTCTTTCCAAAACCTGTTTATATGGAAGATATATATTCAAGTCTAGTTTAAGACAAAATTTGAATTATCCCATTTGGAGGTGAAATGAAAAGTTATGCCACATTTAGTGACTGCATGTCTTCAAAACAATATAGTAAAACTCTCCCTCCTAGGCCTGTTCATCACCAATTTTGTGATATCAAGGCTAAGAATTTTTAAAACTTGTTTCTATTGGAAATACAAAAATGAATCTACTTTAATATCCAAGTGGAATCACATTGATCTGATCTTTATCAAAGAAGTTACGCTTCAAACAATGACTATTGGTCTAATTAAAAATTAACAAGTAGCTCTATCAAACATGGCACTCCTTATAATATTTACCAGTGTTGATAATATCGCCGAGATATCGGCGATATTCGGATATCGCGATATTTTCGGCGAGCCAATATATCGCCGACAAAATATCGCGATATTTTCGGCTTTTGAAAATATCGCGCGATTTCCGAAATATCGCCGATATTTCGGAAAATATCGTGCGACAATAAAAAATATCGCCCGGTGACTGTAAAAAATTTCTGCATGGCCTATAAAAATTTGATTTTGGTTTTTTCATATCATTTTCATTTCTGATTGCTGGAGAAGGAAGGGGAGAGCTCTGTGGTTTCTGCCAAGGAGGGTTTCAGCATTCTAGGCCCTAGTATTGATATGCTATTCATGGTAATGTTAAATTCTTAAAGTAAAAGTGACATTCTCCTTAATCTTCATTTTCATCCTTTTACTTAAATTTTTAACATTACCATGAAATGACTCAGGATGTTTGAGAGTGGTTCCGGCCTCATTGGATTTCATATGGAGAAAGTAGAATTTTAGATTCCATTCAAAATGCAGCAGACTTATCAGTTTTTTAGGATTTCAGGATTGGGAGATTGTAATGTTTCCAGGTGACACCACCTGCCCGGGCTACCCCTACTACCAGTAGAGGACGTGGTCTACCTCCTATAGCTCCTACTTCTAGTTCTTCAGCTTCTAGAGCATAGCAAACTCCACTACCAACTCCACCAGCGCCAGCATCTACATCTAGAGGGAAAGGGAAAGCTGTGGCATTTTCTCGCAAGAGGGGCGGAGGAAATCAATAGGATTAGACTTTAGTTATTTTCTTATGTGCTTGTAAGTTGTACATGAACAATGAACATTGAATATTCAAGAATCAAGACTAAGCATATCACATTCTAATTTCTAAATAGTAAATTTTGATTCTATTTATTTTTTTAAAGTGAACTATGAACTTTGAGAAGTAATTATATTTTAATTTGATTAGATACGTTGCAACCTGCAATTTAATATGGATAAAAAACTATATTTCGGTATATATATATATATATATATATATATAATGTGTCCCCCGTGTCTTGTTTCCAGGTCGTTGCGTTTTGTATTGAATACTCGTATTTACGTGTCCTCCGTGTCTCGTGTCCTCGTGTCATGTGACTTAGCTTAGACAATATTGATGTATTGTCTCCATGGAGGGTGGAGTCTAAGGAGCCCCTCTTGGTGGAGTCACCTTCATGGTTAGAGCCAGTGGCAAATGATCCATTAGAGCAGGGGCAGCAAGAAGAGGACTCGAAGTCAGAGGAGCAGCAACACTCAGAGGAGGAGTAGGAGGAGGAGGAGGAGGACACTGCGGGAGCATCAACATCAATACCATCTGCTATAGATAGAGGAGAGCATAGCCCCATACCTAGCACTCATTATTTGACATTAGGTGCAGAGGCAGGGTCAGGGCCTCCTACTACTAGGGGCAGGCCTGGTAAACAGCCCATCATGTTTTCCCATAAAATGGGGAGAGGGCAACGATTTTAGATAGATAGCTGCTAGTTTTATTTGTTATGCTACATATAACTCATGATGATGAGATACTTTTATATATGTGATGTTATTTTGTATTGGTTCTCCATATTTGAGTCCTTGAATGGATAATTATCAGGGATCAGCAGGATTTGGTATCGCCTTTGATGTATCATTTCTATTTGACATCATACATATCAGTGTTTTCTTCATATTTATGTGCCAATGTGTTTATTTCATGTTGTTATTGCTTTATATGTTTAAAAATCTTTAAAAAATGAATATATTATGCATTTTTTATGCTTGCCGAGATTTGCCGATATTTTCGCCGATATTGCCGATAAGATATTTTCTGGACCCTCGCCAATATTTTCCTGATACTGATATTATCAACACTGATATTTACCATATCATTTTAAACAATTTTGAAAACTTGTTTATACTGGAGGTAGCCATATGAATTCACTTCAACTTGGCTTTGGAATCACTCTAATAGGATATCAAACAAATATTTTGTAAACAAAATACCGCTAGGAGGTCTAGGCTGGCCACCATTCCTCAAAGGGGTAAATAAATGCTTTATGTTTGTCTATCATATTTGGACTTGTTTTCTAAGCAATGCTTGTAATGATTTACATTTTTATTGGAAGAAGAAAGACTGTACATCTCTCTTCCTCCATCGTCTAATGTTGTATTGCAGGCAAGTGCTATGTTTTTGCAGGTCATAGGAAGAATGAAGGAGTCAACTCCATGGATGAAGTAATTTTCAAAAGTCAAATTCATATTCCAGAATATGAATACAAATGTTCAAGTCAAAGCAAAGTGAAAATTCCCCTAATGTTGAGTTCATTCAATGAAACTCAAACTCTTGAAGCTTGCTCTTCAATGTTGATCAACAACACCAACAAACCCTACAACATGATCAAGATCAAGGCAAAAAGACATGAAGATAATCATCAAAAGAAGCAGTCAAGTTCGGTACCATGTTAAGTCACATCAATCTCCAAATAAGCCTTTCATATTGAATTCATATTGTTCATGATTTGATCCATCATCCATATTGTATGTTAAGCTCCATGACCATGCATGTTGAAGTCCAGACTTACTACTAAATCATGACTTCAATATAACCTATTTTCATAAGCTTTTCATACTTCCCTACTCCATTACACCCCACCTCCATTCAGAAAAGGAAAAAAGAAAAAAATAGAAAAAGATAAAAAATAATAAAGGAATTTGGTTGTGAAAATCCACGAAAGTGGCACAATACAAACTCGAATTCATATTGGAAAACCAACTTGCTTGGCCAATATGAATTCTCTATTTTGTTTTACCATTTCTTCAGTTTGAGTTTGTAGGAATCATCCTTTCAAAATAAAGAAGAGCTGAGGACAAGTCTTCCCATCAACAAGGGGGGAAGGTTCACAAAAATAAACTTAGTTGTGCAGCTGAATTGACGATAGAACTTGTATTGTTGGCAGTTGGGACCTGAAATATTTTTGAAATCAATTGTAGAGGGACCTGAAATGTTAGCAAAAACATGTATATATTACATCAAAATGTACATGACAGAGGGGACCTGAGTTATTATGAATCAATTCCAGAGGGACCTGAACGACATCAACAATCAATGGACCAGAATCAATGAAGGATGCTAGAACAGGAAGCATAAATAAGCTCTATCTATCTATGATATTTGATCAAGACAACTTCATCCAATATTTTTAAAGAACAACAACATTCATCCAATACTACAGGGATGTACAAGTATCATAAGTGCACAATTTTGCTCTTGTAAATTCAAATTTTTGTAGAAATTTCCAGACTTTGTTAAAATTGAGTTAATACCTGAATGCATATTTTATATTCATCACATTTTCCTCATTCTATACCCATTAGCCTATGTCCATCCTACTACATTTACCCTATACCTATTCCAATGTACATATGTACATATTTTTTATTCCATAACCCTAATATGCCATTATCCTTATATTCTACATTCCCTTCATATATTTCATATTCACTTCATAACTTTAATAACCCTAATCCTAAGTATATAATCTTAAGCATTTTTCCTTCAAGCAAAAATAGATTAAAAGATGCAATGAAACCTGCACAAACAAACCAAGCAATTAGCATCATGGAAATAATTTTAAATATGACTTGAACGGTCATTTTAAAATTAAAACGATATGTTAAAACAACATAGGAGATATAAGAAATGCACATATTGCAAAGCCTTTAAACCTTATCATGGCACATAAGAAGAAATGCTATTAGTAATATATGCATGCAATATGATACGGTGGCAAGTATATGGTAATATGATGGGGTAAGGCTATTATCATAGCAGACTTATGGAAATACATTGCAGTAAATAGCACACATGCACATTATGGAAGCCATTAAATCGAAATGATTTATGAGTGCATGGTTCATATGGTGGAAATACAATGCAACGAAGGACATGGAATTATGATGCAAACAAACTAAAGTATGGGCAGCGTAATAAGGATGGCAAATGGAATGACAAGAACGTAGTAAGAGAGTACACACAGTGAAACATAAGCAACCACAAGTACGCAAGTGAAAGACATTGCTGCATGTGAAAAACAGTCAAAATATATTCAAAAATATGCTACAGCTATCCTTCACCATTACAGCGAAACAAGCTCTGAGATAATCCTTTCTTCTACCATCATAGCCAAAGGCTAGCTCAGGAAGAAAGGGAGTAACACTGTGCAGCCACATGCGTTCATACAACACCTTCAGTTGTGGAGAAATAAGGACAGAAACCAAACAGTGAATGGTCAAAACGTTTTGAACAAGCAGAAAAACTTTGTGCGTATTAACAGAGAAGTAAAACGTTTGATGCTCAAAACCCTATGTGTATTAATAGCTCTGCCACTGTTGATGCTCAGAACCGTAAATTTGCTGCCATCACAGCCGTTGAGAGGCTCAGAGAAAACAATGAAGCGTTGAAAAATAAATTAGTGTATAAGCTTTGAGCTTGAGGTAAAAACATTTTGAAAAAAACCCTGTGCGTTTTAACAAAGCTATAGCTATGTAGAACACACTCTCTCAGCTATTGAAGCCGTAAAAAGGCCTGTACACCGTGGATCTGGAGAACGTGGCCATAGGAAGGACGCAACCATAGCAGCTACAGGTATGCAGAATAGAAAATGACTTGGAAGGTAAAAAAAAGGGTCAAACTACATTTAAACAAACTCTATAATGTTATTTTCCATAATTAAAATGCAACCCATCTTAGTGATTGAGCCTTTCATCGCGTGAATGAAGCTGGAGCCATAAAAAACGCAGAGAGAAATGCAAAGCTAAGCAAGCAGCGTAGGAATAAGGCAGTTATACATAAGATTTAACGCTGAGTTGAATCCCATGGATTGCGCAGGTGAATAAGGTAAGATCGAAAGCTTGATTCTTGTTAATAAATGCAACAGAGGAAATATTGGGATTTTTCGCTGAGATATGGAATGTCTGTTATTTCTTTAAAAATCTATGCCACCAGTCATCAAATAAGAGTGTTTAATAGGGAGAAACGATATGAGATATAGCTAATTGGGCCACGAATCAAGGGGATCACGCCACTTCTTTAAGAGCAGTCAGGTATTTTATAAAATCGCCAAGTTTTCATCTAAAACATAGTGTTTGCATACTGAAGTTGATTTTCTGCATGATGAAATGGCTGCAGATTAATTGCACAATGAGTTTGCTTGCATGCACGAGGAAGTAGGTTCACGTTAACATGTGATTTGTTAAAGTAGGATAGAAAAATCAAAACAAATCTTGGCCAGGGTGTCTTCACAGATCAGATTTTCCACGAACAGGGTGTTTATTCTGGTTGACTGCATGTTGAAATAATAAATGAGAAAGTTTTGAAAGCATGCCAAGCCTAAAATCTACACCTGTACATGAGGAAAAACAGTATGATAAAAATCAAGTTTCAGTTCGATGCATGAAAATATTGGTTAATAAAAACAAAGTTTTCTGGGCTGTATTACGTAGAGTAGGGGATGAATTTTCTTTTAAAAGTGATGTTTCAGTAGGGGTTCTATTGCAGACACGTTTTTTTTATACTATTATACAAGGTTATATTGCGTGTTGTTGCACAACAAGGATTGTAATGTATAACAGAGAGTGTATATTGTGTGAATAAATGAATTTTAAGTGCTGCTGCAGGGGATTGTATTGTGTGTTGTTGTCAAACAGTGGTTGTATATTGTGAAAACAAAGAAAATTCTCTTTTAAGTGCTGTTATAAGCGGTTGAATCTCTTGTTTTCTTTGTAGAAACAAGTTTTTTTTAGAGCTGTTACAACCAGGGCAGAGTTGAAAACCATTTTTGTTCTCCTTTCATACAATGCTGAGATTAGGCTTGCATAAAGATTTATACAGAGAACAAAATTTTTCCTTCTTTCTTTTTACACACAGTGGGAAAAATGCATTTCATCCATGTATGGGCACAGTGAAAAAAATTCGAAACAGAGAGGAGATTTTTGATGAATTTTGGCAAGAAACAGAAATTGAAGGCAGAGAAGAATGATTTTTATTTTCTGGATTTCGATTTTTGGGGAATATTATGTAGCTGAGCATAATTATGATTGCCTTATAGGTTGATTTTCATTTTCCAAGAATCAATTACTCAAAAGGTAGTGAATGAATGAGTGGTTATGCAGTGGTTACCTTGAGTAAATCTCCATCTTTCAATTTTTGAGAAGGCACAGAAGGTGAATTTGAAAACAATTATTCTGATTTGTGAAAATTGTTCATTTCAATAATTTGATTTCAATTGATTTCAAATCTAAGGATCATGAAATTTTATTTAGTCCCAGAAAGGAATTTCGATTTTTGAAAGCCAATATTTTTCGTTGCCTTTTTCTGAGTAAAATAACATGAAATTTGAAAAATGAAAACATGGGTTTTCTTCAGAATGAGCCTAATTAGACTCCATGCAGGCAGTTTTCTCAAATTCATTTTTATTTGGGATCTTTTTATGGTTCTTCCAACCCCTATTTTGCAGATTGCACGAGTAAACGAGTGGCTAAATTAAAAGTGAATGCCTAGACATAAAAAATTGCTTCTTTTAATGAGATGTAAGGGCAACTGGATATTGGAAGCTTTGAGTAAAATTGTTGATTTGAGAGGGACATTAATCCTGCGTCGGAATGTATTGCAAAATTCAAGTTTTATTTGTCGTCTGAAGCTGCTCATCCAGAATGATATATTGGAAAATAATGTCATCCACAAGAAAAGAGAAGAAGTACATGAAAGCATAGATATCCTTTTACAGGTAGCTCAAGAGAAAGCTTCATCTTCAAGGGACAAAGCCATTGGTAGAATAGCAAGGGAGGTCAACATACAGAGGCAGAAGATCAATGAGACAAAGGCAAGCATGAGGACATGCTTGAAGATTAGCAAGGGGGAGATGTTGGCCCTCAGTTTTGGTCTATTTTTGCTTAGGGAAACTTACCTAATTCTTATATTTTCCATCCATTTTCCATCATATCCATCTCATTTTGATGTATTTTATGCATATTTAGGTGTTTAATTTTAATTTTGCAATTTCTAGAAGTTTTTATGAAAATTGAGTTTCAAGTGCAATTTTGGACTGAATCAGAAATTCCCGTAATAGCTATGTGGATGACATGTTTGCAGGACACTTGGGCTCGAGTTTTATGCATGGATGGACAACTTGGGAACTAGGACTGAGCTAACTCCACTTGGTTCGGCCAGAACAAGCTTTATTAGGCCCGGTCAAGGCTGGTCAAACATGACTAGTCACCAGAAAATCCCTAAGAAATGGGGCAGTTTTGAGATTTTATGGGATTGACCATATTTCTTGGGATGAATTGGATGGGTTTGACTTATATAGGTAGATATGAGTAGATATGAGTGTTAGAGATAATATAGATCAGTTTGTTTCATTAAACCTCTATTTAAAGCCAAGACTTTGATGGCTTTTGAAAGGGAATTTGTATGTAACTTTTGTATAATTGGAGTTGGGAGCTAATTTGAAGAACCTGTTTCATTTCAATTTGTTGTTCATGCTTGGTTGATTTACTAAAGTTGTTGTAGCTGAGATTTCTTCAAGTGTGCAAGGCAAGGGTGGAGGGCCCCACACCAAGCTAAGTACACTTCTTGGTTCAATTTTCATAGTTTTCATAGACTAGTTTTTGTTTCAAATGTATTTAGATGTGTGATGATTGCTAAATGAATATTGGTTTAATTATAATCTACATATGAAGGGACACAAAGGAATTTAAGTTAAATTCCCCTTCTATTTGATCTTGAACTAAAACTGAATTTCATTCTCCTTTTCTTATTTGAAGTTCTTTATGCATTTCTGGTTTGAAGCAATGGTGATTGTGATATAGTAGGATTGTGAAGGAGGACAATCTGGACCTCCTTAGTTAGGAGCCTCTTCTTTTACATCTTCTGCATCATAAACCATTGTTAATTAGTGCTCTTAGATTTATCTTCATGAAAATAGTATTGTAGGGAAGGACAACCTAGTTCTCCTAAGTTAGGAGCCTCTTCCCTCATATATTACATAAATGAAGTAGAAATTGTTAAAATAGGTTTATATTTGTAATATGTACTTCCTTAATTCTTCAATTTTTATCTTCCAAACTTGATTAATCTGATGTCCATATACAGTGGATTTGCCTCCAAGTTTTACAAACCCGGATTGATAATTAATTACTTGTGTTAATTTAGTCAATAAATTATCTCAACAAATGTCACAACATATCCATACATAAAATTGAATTATGAGACACTTTTTTTGTGGGACAATAATGTTAAGGTCACAACTCAGCCAGGCACCAAATTGGTGTATGAGACACTTTTTCTTATGGGACAAGGGACCCATCCATGCAACATACCTTTATTTGTTTTATTCTCATATGTTGAGATTAAATTTTCCCTTTTTGTAAAATTGGTCTAGTTTTGTCACAATAATTATTAGGTATTTTGTGGTAGTTTCAGTGATCACTAATCCAATTACACAAATCATGTCTGACTAATGAAAAATTCACCAAATAAAAAAATGTAAAATGATACTATAATTTTTTTTTTATTTTTTATTGGTGATCTGCGCTTTGTTGTAATTTAAATATGATTTCCAAAGATTCAGATTTTGTTTGGGAGACCTAATATATTAACTTTATTTATTAAACAATATAATTCAAAATTGGAAAACAATATAAAACTATATTAATTAAACATCATATAACCATACAAATATGTAATAATTATACAATTCATAGAAAAATATATATCTAGGTTTATTAAACTATTAAATCTAAGCTAATAAAACAAATATATAAAACCTAGAGTATTAATCGTAGTTAATAATAGGCACCAAAATTAAAAACAAAATAGGACTATACTAATTAAGCAACCAAGATCTATTTATATTATACAATATAAACTTATAAATTATAAATGAATATTAATAAAACAACATCATTCACCTTTATTCAGCAGTAAGACTAGGTTTAGGGCTATTCAGTTAATAGGTTAAAAATAATAAAATTTAATAAATTATTGAATGATCAATGGTCGGCTAAAACTTCCCAGCTGTCATCCTTCTCCATATTTATCACAAACTCTTTTTCCTCTTCTCTGTACACCAAGTCCTGATGATGAGTCTTGCTCTAGACTCGAAACATCGACAAAAAAGAAAAAGATGAACACTGTGGATTATCCGAATCCAATCTCTCAAAAACCACTCCACAGAAACCTGCAATCCAAAATCTCATGGAGTCAAACTCCATACTTATTAGCTAGACACACAACAATTACATTTG
Source organism: Pinus tabuliformis (assembly GCA_031772625.1). Lineage (NCBI taxonomy): Eukaryota > Viridiplantae > Streptophyta > Pinopsida > Pinales > Pinaceae > Pinus > Pinus tabuliformis. The sequence goes on from CM062816.1 coordinate 567,635,490, forward strand.
AATGTAGAATAAAAACAAAGAAGTTCCATCGAACCCAGATATAAATCCATAAATGGATAACTACTACATTATTCTTAAGATGGTATCATTTTCTTTTTCTAATTACGATGGTATCTCTTTCTTTCACTAATTTTTACCTAAAACCATCCAATTTTGGCCATAGCACTTATGAAACTCTCGGAAATTATTCCCAAAAAATTATGTTTTGAGAAAGGAACTACACTATGAATTGATTTGCGCTAGTGGATAATTGAATTGGAGCCAATTGTAGTGAACTACAAGCACCTTACCATGATACCATGGCCCCAACCCACACACAACTTATAATTGAACATTAATAATCCTCTCAAATGATTCATCTGTAGGGCCCAAATCTTAAATCCCAAAAGGCTTTATTACAAGAATGACACATGCAAGGCTAAAATAGATTTTAGTTAGGCTTTTCACCTCTCCACCTTGAGGCTTATGTTCACTAGCATGAAATTTATTTCTAAATTCCCTACTATAAAAGACTATGTTTCTCTAAAACCCATCAAGATGGGAGGATGCTAGGCTGATGTTGTTAACTTATTGGACTAAGTATTGGAATCTTCTCTCTTGTCAGAAATATTATCATGGCCCTAAAATAAGGATCGGAAGGATATTATCCCCTTGTTCGAAATAAAAGGCCCACTTCCCTATTATTAAATTGAAAAGAAAGATATATTAATCAAGACAAGACCTTTCAGTACCAAGCCTTGTCAAGAAGGGAGGTAAGGGATGTATGTATGAAGTAGACTCTCTTTGATTGCAGATGAAAAATCAATAACACAAACAATAAAGAATCATTAGCAAAATGTTATAGCATGCAAAAAATGGAGACAACTAACTGAGAAGATACCATGCTACTGCACAAGTTCCTTCTCTTCTGATACACACTTTATCTTTGTTGCAAAGTACAAAATTTTGATATCATAGTCTTGCTATTCATAGGAATCTATTGTTTGCATAGAAGCTATTCATATTCTCTATTGACACAAGAACCCTTTCTTCATCTACCTCAATAGCCTCCACTCAGTCGTTGGTCTCTTGAAGCCTCATTCCCAATTTATCTTGGAAACAACAAACAAAATGGAGAAAGGAACAAAAATTTGTGCAATTAACTAGGTGTAAAATATGTTATTGATGCCACAACAAATGGTATGTGAAGAGGAACCTTATTTGTGGGAAGTTTCCCATTTTACCAGGAACTATCAGACTACTTCGATCTTGACTTACGACACCAACCTCACGTACACTGTTCCAATGGCTCTGAGCTCCTATCTATCTACTCAGCTAGGCAATAAGATAGGTGCCTACACGCCTGATGGGTCAATGATTTCCATTATAATAGCCTTAGGTTGTGCAGTTTTGATGGGTTTGATCAACGTAACATTGAATGCTCTACCGATGGATAGATGGGCTAATGTTTTTACGAAGGATTAATAGAGTCTCCTAGCCTTGGCAGCAGAAATTATTCCCATCATGGGCTTCTGTGATTTGGGGAACTTCCCTCAAAAAATAGGTTGTGGTGTGCTGAGAGGCAGGGCAAGTCCTGCTATAGGGGTCCAGATCAACTTGGGCTTCTTTTACTTCCTTGGCACTCTTGTCTCCATGGTTTTGGCATCTTGGTACAAGTTTGGCTTTGGGGGTTTGTGGTATGGCTTTCTAGTTGCCCAAATTGCTTATGCTCTTTCTATTCTATTCTTTGTTCTGAAGACAAATTGGGATTTTGAGGCGTTGAGATCCCAACAGTTGATTGGAGGCTATGTAGATGGTAAATTATAGATGACATTAAGTAAAGTCATTGATGCGGATGAGGAAAAATGTCTTATGTCTACACAACGAATGAGTAACCCTTACAACAAACCATAAATCCTTTGAAATTCCATCACAATAATCTCAAAATTTGCATCTGAGATGAAGCTTTATTTTAGAGGAGGAACTTGTGGGGTAGAATAGTATCTGATTGAGTTATTTTTTGATGGCAATTTTACATGTATTTAAATTCTAATTGTGGGATCGTATCAAAATTAGTCTTTCTTTCAGGGACATGGAAATGTCTCCTACATAGAAAGAGAAGATACACAATCTTGTCCTTTGGCACATGATGTTAACATGAAACTAATGTCCCCTTAACCCAGATTCAATTTTAGAGAAGCAAAGTCTTGTATAGTAGGAACCTAGTCTTTAATCTGAAGGAAAATGGTCAGAAGCCAATCCATTATAAATATTCCTGCCCAGTGGTGAAGCAATGTTTTTCTTTTTGTGTAGTGTCATTTGATGAGGGCTTTGTGAAAAAATCTCCATCGTAAGATATGTAAATTAGAAGATTAACGTAGCAGTTTTTATTCGTCAAACTTATGATGCCTTTTTAGCATTTTTCATGTTTATTATTTGATGTGGCATGTATATCTTTTAAGTGTGATTGGGTATTAGGTGAGTAATAAGTATGGATGAAGTCCAAGAAATTGTTTACACATTAAAATAAAATATTAGAATTGAAATTAAATTCATTTGACTTAACCCAGACTAAAATAATACTATTTTCAATGTGTATTTTTAGTTAATTGGCCAAAAATATATTTTTAATTAATTATCCAAACTAAAAATAATACCATTGTCAATGTGTATGTTTAGTTAATTGGCCAAAAATATATTATTAATTAATTAGCCAAATATTGGCATCTAGTAAGCACAAGTCAATGTTTGAGTCCTGAGATCAAAAAATGATATAGTCTTTATATCATGGTATTGTTTGTTCTAGTTTATAGGTACAACCTCTCAATTACCTGGAAAGTTATGTTTCTCCATTGGGAGTATGTGTCATGAAATATTTGAATTTAAAAAGGGGACAAAGTTCTCATTTAAAATAGCAATTTTGAGCAGACTAAAAGGATTGCATCTGAACATGGCTGCAATGTTTTTCAATTTAACCATTTTTGAGGTGTCTTATGTGAAGAGCCAAGGGATGTCATATGTGATTAATTGAACGAATTACCATATATATTAAGCCAAAAGCGCATTATGTATTCATTTATTAATAGAAGTTATAATATTATCACATCCCAAGTTTGTTTGCTTGTCATGACATCCATGATTTTTTGGGATAATATTATGAAATACAGGTTTTAGATAGTATATTTATTTGAGAAGATCCCCTATATGTAAGAAGGCTATAGGAAAAAGTACCAAGGATCTCTAGAGTATTCCTTTTGGAAGGGTTTAATTCTAAACTTAGACAATTCTTTAATTATTGAATTGCAATTTAAACGAGCAAGTGTTTTATATGTTTATATGTATCATAATTACTGTGAATATCTACACTTTCAGTTGAAAATAAATAATAGTTACAAGGATTCAAAGTAATGTAGTGTTTAATCTCCATAGCACTTGAGTAGCCTGAGTAATCATTTTATCTTTAGAACAAACATTATCATGTCTGATTTGATTTAATAGGTCATTAGTGGAAGTTTCTTTAAATTATAAAATTAGTCAATTATAATCCATTTATGGCAACTATAGTTTCTGAGGAAGGAAATTCTCCATAATATGGGATTACATGGTGGAGCAATATAAACATATATTCTCCCACTTCAATTTGGTTATGGAGTGATCCACTTGTGGCAATATTTATTTAGTTGCAGTGAATCATCTAATAATGTTGGCTTATATGTACATTTTCTTACCTCCAATCCACTTGCATTGTTGTAATAGGTCTCTTCAGTGTCATTTGGGCTGATGTTGGGACAAATGGGCTATGAACTAATATATTTATAAAGCTTGAGTCCTAGCCTTGATAGCAAATGGTATGTCTATCATGGTCCTCTGTTAGCTTGGAAGCTACCCACAAATAAGGTTCCTCTTCACATGCCATTTGTTGTAGCATCAACAACATATGGAATGGCTAGCTAATTGCCCAAATTGATTCTTGTTTCTTGAATTTGTTTGTTGTTTCCATGGTAGATTGGGAGTGAGGATGGAGAGACCAACAACTGAGTGTACGCTATTCAAATGGGAATCATAGCTTGCATCAAAGAAAACCATTGAGGTAGATGAAGAAAGGGTCCTTGTCTCAACAAAGTAGATGGAAAAAACAACAATTTAGTGATTCTGCCTTAAGGAAGTCATGAAGAGCATTCCCATTAGTATAATATATAGTTCTTCCACTATGCATATTATGAGATAGAATCAGTTAGTTAGGAGGGGTCAACATTCCATAGGTGCTCCTTTTTGACGATTCCTATGAAAGGCAAGACTATGATATCACAATTTTTCATTTCGCAAAAGATATAATATGTGTATCAGAAGAGAAGGAACTTGTGGGGTAGCATGGTATCTGCTCAATTAGTTGTATGCATTTTTGGCATGTTGCTTCATTTTGTTGTTGATTCATTTTTATTTGTATTATTTCTTTTACATCTACAATAAAAGAGATCCTACTTCATACATACATCCCTTACCTACCCTCTTCAAAAGGCTTGGTACTGAAAGGTCTTCTCTTGATTTAGGGATTTTTCCTTTTCAATTTACTGCTAAGGAAGTGGGACTTTGATTTCCAACAGGGGATAATATCCTTCTGATCCATATTTCAGTGGCATGGAAATCTTTTTGGCAAGAGAGAAGATGCCAATACCTAGTCCAATAAGTTGAAACTTGACAACATCAACCTGACATCCTCCCATCCTGATGGGTTTTATAGAAACATAGTCTTCTATGGTAGGGAATTTAGAAGTAAATTTGTAGGCTAGTGAGAAAAAACCTCAAGGTGGGGAGGTGAAAAGGCTAACTAAAAACTATTTAAGCCTTGCATAAGTCATTCTCATAGTAAAACCTTTTGGGATTTAAACTCTAGCCTCTACAAATGAATCATTTGAGAGCATTACCATTGTTCAATTAAAGGTTGTGTGTGGGTTGGGGATGTGGTCTCGTGGTAAGGTGCTAGTAGTTCACTACAACTGGCTCCAATTTGATTATCAACTAGCCCAGTTCAATTCACAGTGCAGTTCCTTTCTCACTGCATATGTTTTTGGGAATAATTTCCAAGAGTTCCGTAAGTGATTTGGCCAAAATGGGATGGTTCTTGGTAATAATTAGAGAAAGAAAGTGATGCCATCATAATTAGATAAGGAAAATGATAACATCTTAAGATTAATGTATCATTTATCCATTTTTAGAGTTATATCTAGTTTTGATGGAAATTATTTATTTTTATTCTTCTGCATTCAAATGTAGTTGGTGTGTGTCTCAATAATAATTATGGAGTTCAACACCCTGAGCTTTCCCAAACAGAATCTAAATATTTGAAAATATTTTTTAAAGTATAATAAAGAGCAGATCACTTGCACAAAATCAAAATGAAAAATAAAATAAAATAAAATGATAGTACCATTTTATGTTTGTTTATTTAGTGACATTTCATTTAATCAGACATGACCTGTTACTAGCCCACAAGAACTATCACAAATTTAATCGATAAAGTAAGGATTGTCATGTGATATTATCCTCAAACTCTTAGTTTCAACTTCAGTGAATGACTCATTCAAACCCTAAGCATCAAAATTATGTTTAAATATATCTCTTTGCATCCTTTGAAGTCTTTTAGATGAAATATAGTTGTAGATTTTGGTGGTGACACTCTGAAAGTTATGGTGTTTGTTTATGAATAAACTTTAAAATTGATTATATGGAACCCATTGGACTTTAGAAGAACATGCTAGGAAATTGTCACAGTATTTGAACAACAAAAATCACAAAAAAATATGTAAAAGTGTTGTTCAATCGATTGAAAAACTATTTGTTCAATTGTTTGAACAACAAAAAGAGAAACACACAAAAGTGTTGTTGAATCGATTGAACAACAATCGTTCAATCATTTGAACAACAAAAATCACAAAAATGTAAAAGTGTTGCTTAATCAATTGAACAACAAATTGTTTAATCATTTGAAAAAAAAAAAGTGAAGCACACAAAAGTGTTGTTCAATCGATTGAACAACAATCATTCAATTGTTTGCACAACAAAAATCGTAAAAATGTCAGTGTTGTTCAATTGATTGAACAACAATTTGTTCAATTGTTTGAACAGAAAAAAGCGAAACACACAAAAGTGATGTTCAATCGATTGAAAACCAATCATTCAGTCATTTGAACAACAAAAATAGAAACACACAAAAGTGTTGTTCAATCGATTTAACAACAATCGTTCAATCGCTTGAACAAAAAAATCGTAAAAATGTTAAAGTGTTGTTCAGTCGATTGAACATCAATTTTTTCAATTGTTTGAACAAAAAAAATCAAAAGACGCAAAATTGTCGTTCAATCGACTGAAAAATAATCATTCAATCGTTTGAAAAACAAAGACAAAATCAAGAAAGTGATGTTCAATCGATTGAATAATAATTGCTCAATCGTTTGAATAGTGAAAACCCGAGATGTAAAAGTGTTGTTCAATAGATTAAACAACAAGAAACAAAAATAAAAGTGATGTTCAATCGATTGAAAAACAATCGTTCAATCGTTTGAACAACAAAAATTACAAATGCAAAAGTGTTGTTCAATCGATTGAACATCAACCATTCAATCGATTGAATAAAAATTATCAAGCACTGAAAAAAAAATCCTCATATTTACATGGTGATGCCTAATCTAAATTGCAATCAATCAAAGAGAATATATACATTATTTACAATTTAAAGAAATCTCAATTTTTTGAAAGAAGTGCTGCTGGGTCATCACTCCATACAACTAAGATTTGCATGGAGGGGTCCTTGCGTACCTGCTCGTAGAAAGACTCCTTGGTGAGTCCTTTGTGATAAAGACGCACTCGATGCCCGTTAACCTTAAAAGAATGGCTAGATCCATCAATGATAGTCGAGGTAAGAATACCATTGCTATGAATTTCTTGAACCCCATAAGGTTTGAGTCATCTTGTTTGCAATTTTCCCAGAAAATCCTGGAATCTAGAGTCGTAAAGGAGTGCCCAATCCCCATTTTGAAGTGTCTTACTCTTGATAAGGCTGACATGCCACTATGCCTTTTTTGCGGAATAATTAGTGTCTGTTGCAAAGCGAGCTGTCGAGCCTCATCTATTTTGTTGATCTATTGAAGTTGCTTGGTTTGGGTTGTTGTTAGATCCAGCCCCGCTTCTTGGGCCGTTCTTAAAGTCTTCATTTTGAATTCGATTAGGAAAATAAGTTCTTTGCCAAAAACGAGTTGTTACAGAGAGTATCCAATAGTATTCCTCCAAGTTGTGTGAGAGGCCCACAAGGCCTCTAGTATTCTAGCAGCCCAATTTCACTGGTGTGTTGAGACTATCTTGGCTAGAATCGCTTCAATGACCTTATTGGTGCTTTCTACCTTCCCGTTCACCTACAGGTGATACGGGGAAGTGATCTAATGTGTAATATGATGGTTTCTAAGAGTGGCGGTAATATTGTGTCCTACGCATTTCCTCCCTCATCTATGATCACTTCTCATGGTAAACCATACTGCACAAATAGCCCAAGAAGGAAGTTAATCACAGCTTCCTCTATGGCTCTTGGTAAATCTACTGTTTCCACCCATTTCGTCACATAATCTGTGGCAAATAGTATGTAAGCCTTATAATTGGATGGCAGATGGAATGGGCCAACAAATTCCAATTACCTTCTCTCGAAGGGTTCTATAACTAATTGGGGTTATAGGGGAATTTAATCAGATTGGCCAGGCCTGCCCATTCATTGCTAGCTATCACACGCCTGGGCATATTTCTTAGCATCCTTAAAAATAGTGGGCCAATAATAACCCATCTGTAATACCTTATGACCTATCCTACGATCTGCGAAGTGTCCCCTGTAGGGCTCATCATGGCAAGCTTTTAGGATGTCATAAATCTCATCCTCACAAATGTGTTTTCGTATACACATGTCAGCCCCTGTGTGAAAAATATATCTGCCTTTCCAAGAGAATAGGGTGCTGCATTGAATGATCTGTTTCCTCTCTCTTGTCATCAAATGCCTCGGTAGCTTCCCTACTACCAGACAATTTTCCATATTTGTAAAATAGATGTTCATTTGGAAATTGGTTGTCTACTACCAGTGGATCATTCACCTTCGGAATTCGAGATAGAAAATCAACAACTCGGTTTTCCTTTCCCGAATGATCCTTGATAGTAATGTCGAACTCCATCAAAAGCAATAACCACTATGTCACTCGACCATTTGTGATAGGTTTATTAGTTAGATACCAAATGGCAGAGTGATCAGTATACAGAAAGACTTGGTAGCCAATTATATAATGTCTAAACTTTTTTATTGCATAAATAATAGCTAAAAATTCTTTTTCTGTTACTGTATAATTAAGTTCTACAGAAGTGAAATTTTTGCTAATATAATATATAACTTAAGGTTTCCTATCCTCCTCCTGGCCGAGGACAATGCATATAGCTACATCTGATGCTTCCATGGATATGTGGAAAGGAAACTCCAACTTTGGTCCACGTAATACTGGTGTTGTTGAGACTAGTTTCTTTAGACCTGTAAAAGTTGTGTCACATTTGTCAGACCATTTGAAATCAACATTTCCAGTTAAAGCATATAGAGGCGCAACAATTTGTGAAACATTTTTGATAAACCTATGATAACAGCATGCATACCCAGGAAGCTACGTACCTCTGTCTGAGTGAAGGGAGTAGGCAATAGAAGAATTACCTGAATTTTTGCTGGATCTACCGTATCCCTACCGCAAAGATATAATATCCCAAGATTACGCCCTCGGTTATCATCATGTGACACTTGACATTGCCTAAACATAACCTGGTAGCAATGCATCGTTCTAAATTTTTTTCTAATGTTTGCAATGCTTGGTCGAATTCATCCCCATATGGAGTAAGGTCGTCCATATACACCTCAAGTCCTTCATTTATCAAATCAACAAAAATGCTAAGTATAGCTCTCTGGAATGTAGCCGAGAAATTACACATGCCAAATGGTAATAATATGTATCCAAATGTACCCCAGAGACAGGTTAATGTTGTTTTGTCTTGGTCTTCAGGGGCGATTTGAATCTGGTTGTAGCCTCTAAAACTGTCCAGGAAGGAAAAGAACTTTTTCCCTGCCAAAGTATCAAGGACTTGATCGATGAATGGGAGGGGGAAGTGATCTTTCTGTGTTGCCTTGTTCAATTTACGATAGTCTACACAGATACACCACTTCCCATTTTTCTTGGGGACGACCACCAATGGAGAGACCCATTTACTGTCCGAAATAGGATAAATGAAGTTCACATCGAGCAACTTTTGTAACTCTTCTTTCACAACATCCTTGAGATGTGGATTCAATCTTCGTTGAGGCTGCCAGATGGGTCGAGCATCCTTCTCTGTATAGATGTGGTGTGTACATAGTTGTGGGTCTATACCCTTCATGTTAGGATAATCCCAGGAAAAATGTGCTTTATATTTCTACAGGACTGGTATGAGCTTTTGCTGCTGATCGCTATCTAGACTATCATTAAGGTTTATAACTTTCCCTGGTTCGATCTCAATAGGCTTGCTGTTATGAACATTGTTCGTTTGGATATGTTGGTCGTCAGTATCCTTCAAAGGATCTTCCATGGCTTCATTATCAAAGATTTCTTTCAACATTTGAGACTTTACATTGCTCAGATTAGTTGGCTGATTGATAAAATTGTTGATAATGTCATCTTCAGTTTGATCTTTGAATTACAGTGCCTATGCTACTATGAGTGGTGAGCGGATTCTTTCATCCAAGTATGTTGGTGGTTGTTTACATATTTTTACAATGGGCAGACTAGGATTGGCAGGAGGATATAACATAAGACTTTTTACAACATCCCCCTCTGCAATAGTCATGCTTCCTTCTCAGTAGCCGATATAAGCATCAGCTGTCGCTAGCCAAGGTTAGCCCAGAATCATAGGATGCCCATCCAATTTACTCTTTGGGTTTATGACAAGAAAATCTACTGGATATTCCCATGAATCAACAGAAACTGTAATATCCTGTAAGGTCCCTTCTGGCCTTACCACCGAATGATCATCTAGTACTAATAAAGTTGTGGTTGGTTCTAGGGCTGTAATACCAAGTGATTGATAGGTTTCTACTGTTAAAATTAATGGCTACACCCAGATGAACTAGTGTATTGGGAAAAGAGAGACCATATATCTGAACTGTCACTATGGGATTTCCAAGATCTTCATGCTTTACCGGAGTTTCCCCTCCGAAGAGTAAATTAGATAAGGTTCCTACAACATGAATGGTGGGTGAAGTTTTAGCTTTCCTCACAGGCTTCTTTACACATAGCTCTTTGATTTTTTTAACATAGATGGGAATATCTTGAATACCCTGAAGGAGAGGAATTTTAATACAAATATTTTTTAGTTCCCCTACAAGATCAAAATCTGGGTAAACAATAGGTCTGGGTATCGTTAAGCTTTCGAGGTACGAGGGAGAAGTGACTGTAAGTTTTTCAGGGTCTTCACATTGATCTGTCTCTTCCCCTTGGTTTAGTTTAGTATTAATTATAGGTGGTGGTATATGTATAGGTGGGGTTTCAATTTCAATTAATGGCTTATCCCTATTTTCCCTAGGGGTGATGATACGTCCTAACCTCAATCAAATTTGATTACATTCTTTTTGCTCAATCTCATTGTCCGAACTTTTGATAATTTGTACCAACTGGACCAGTATGTTATTAATATTTGGATTTGGCTGAGCTGGCAATTGAGGGCACAGAAGACATTGAGGATTTTGTCTGTAATGTATATGGAGCTCATAGTGCAGGTTGAGGCTGAGGACCTATCCGCATAGGTGCACTGGATATCCCTAGTGGTCGCTACCAATTTGGAGACCAGTTCTGATTTTGAGAGGTGGAGGCAGGCCACTGGGATTGATAGGGATTATCCTACCAAATAGGAGTAAAAGGATAATTTAGCTAGCCATTACCTGGGAAGGATTGAGTTGGCTAGGATGCCATAGGGAATGGATGGGTTTGCCAATTTGGGTAAGGTGATTGGTCGTGCCATTTTGCCCCAAGGTTCTGTTGCTGATTAAAATGTGAAAAAGGAAAGAACTGGGATGTGTCTTGTGACATACGTGTAGTTTTAGCCTGCCACTATCGACATTGGTTCATTAGATACGCTGGGTATGTCTCTTCTTATGATTCCTTGAATACCACTTTCAGCCCTAGTAGTGATGGACATTGTTCAGTGGCATGATATTTGGTGCAGATAGCGCATGTATAGACCGTGTCTAATGGACACTCCCATTGGTTGTGCTTCTTTCGACAACATGGAGAAAAGATGGCCAAGTTTTGTTCTGCTAAGGCTTGCTTTTGTTTAGCCAGTAAGACGTCCAACTGTGTCGTGAGGGTGCCAAGGATGTCTGTTTTGAAATCTTCTAAGAGGTTGACGATCTCCATTCGTGTTACACCTCCACTATGAGATTTGATTCCCTTTCTCATGGGATCTCGGCTTCCTGCTCCTGTGCATGTTCTTCCTTGCGAACACTTAATATACAAGCATAATATTTCATCATAATCTTCCTGAGAAATATCTCTTTTCCCCATTAAATTTAGAGTTTCTAACCATTCTCCTTTCATCCCTTTAATTAAGACAGCTCTTAGGAGTTCTTTAAGTAAGGTGGTGTGTGCATATCTCTGCAAATTATAATTAAACCATTCAAGATACTCTTCTAGAGTTTCATTATCTTTTGTAGTCATCTTAAATATTTCATCTTTTGGCTCCCTAGTCTTGCAAAAGTCCTGGTATGTTGTGAGGAAGGAGGTTTTCATATTGTCCCTAGAATTAATAGTTCATCCACCCAGACCCATGAACCATCTTAAGGCTACTCCTTTTAGAGTAGAGGGGAACAATTCTAGCTTTTAGGGGTCAGTGATGTAGTCATATATTCTATAGAGGACATCACACTCAAACAAGAAGGCATCAGGATCCTCTATGATCATCCCGTGAAAAGTTGGGATGCTCTGCAGAGTGTTGGGTGTGGAGCCTGATTATCTTCTATATTCAAAGGTCTCAGTCGGTTGTATACCCCAGGAAGACTGTACACCCCTCCATGTAGGGGGGACTTGTCCTTCCCCCCCCGCATGGGTAAATCCCCCCTGGCTGGGGTGTCCGGGGGCCAGCGGTCCCCCGAAGCTAAAAATAGATGTAAAATTGCCTTGTAAAAGTCTAGTAATTTCTAGTCAATCTAGGCCATTCATTAGGCGGATGATCTGACGGTAGAAGTTACGTTTAATTTAGGGTTTTTGGCCCAAAAATGCAACCCCTCACTATATATGAGGGAATTGTATTGCATCTATGTATATCTGTATTCTGAGTGAGGAAGAGAGAGGAGATTGAGAGCGAAGAGGGTGTTACAATGGATTTGTTGTAGGTTGTATCTCTTTAGTTTGCTAGATAATATAAAAGGAAGGACTGGTTGTTTCTCCATGGACGTAGCCCAAACTGGGTGAACCACGTATATCTGTGTCTCTCTTGTTTTATGCGTTTTCTATGTTTATATTTCTGTAATATTTTATGCGTTCCATTGCTCCGTAATATATAATTTTCTAACAACTGGTATCATAGCCGAAGTTCTATTTGGCTGATAAACTCGTAGGAGAGAAGGGTTCCTGGTTCGAGTCGAGCAATGGCGGAAGATGGTAGGTTTAGGGTTGAAACATTCAACGACCAAAACTACCAGCTATGGAAGATGCAGATGGAAGATTATCTGTATCAGAGAGATCTATACCTACCATTGAGCGGAAAGACAAAGAAGCCGAAGAGTATGACAGACACAGAATGGGATATTCTGGACAAAACGGCACTTGGAACAATATGGATGTGCTTAGCGGCGTCGGTAGCATTTAATATTTCAAAGGAAATGACAATACAGGTTTTAATGTCGGCATTGGCCAAACTATATGTAAAACCCTTGGCCTCAAATAAGGTATTTCTTATGAAGCATTTATTTAATATGAAGATGTCAGAAGGTGGATCTATTTCAGATCATTTAAATGATTTTAATACAGTTAGAAGTTATTTAAGTTCTGCAGGGGTAAATTTTGATGATGAAGTTAGGGCTCTGTTATTTTTGTGCTCATTGCTAGAAAGTTGGAATGGTTTAGTTATGGCCATTAGTAACTCTATCTCTGGATCTGGTACATTAAAGTTTGATGATGTTGTCGGTGCAATCCTTAGCAAGGAAATGCGACGGAAAAGCTCCGGTGAGACATCAGGTAATGCTTTGACTGCAGAGACTAGGGGAAGAAAAATGGAAAGAGGAAAGAGCCCAAGATATCGCAGTAAGTCAAGAAAAGGTAGATCCAAGTCCAGATCGGGGATAGTGTGTTGGAAATGCAGGAAGAAAGGACACTTGAAGAAAGACTGCAAGTCTCGGAAGGGAAAAGAAGGAGACACACAGCAAGAAGCTAATCATGAAGTGAATGTAACATGTGATGTGTTGCAAGATGCTTTGATTCTTTCATTAGAAAATATTATTGATGCCTGGGTGGTAGATTCAGGGGCCTCATTCGATGCCACACCTGATAAGAAACATTTTCATGATTATGTTCAAGGAGATTTTGGACAAGTTCGATTGGGTGATGATAAACCCTATAAAATCATTGGAATGGGTACAATTTTCATAAAACAACAAAATGGAAACCAGTGGCTATTGAAGAAGGTAGGGCATGTTCCAGATTTGAAGAAAAATCTGATTTCAATAGGGCAGTTGGGAGTGAAGGTTGCGTAAGTACTTTCACAGATAAAACCTGGAAGGTCACTAAAGGATCCATAGTAATAGCAAAAGGAGAAAAGGTTGGTACATTGTACTTATGCAGTGGTATTTCTAATTCTGTTAATTCTTTAACCTCTACATGAGAAGATACGGCATTGTGGCATCATAGGCTCAGGAAAATGAGTGATAAGGGGATGTAGATTCTTCACTTAAGAAATTTATTGCCAGGTTTGAAGCATGTTGATTTAAAATTATGTGAGAATTGTGTTTATGGAAAACAGAAGAGAGTCAGATTCCTTAGAGTTGGGAAAGAAAAGAAGAGCAAAAAATTAGAGCTTGTACATACAGATGTATGGGGACCTGCTCAGGTATCATCTCTTGGTGGCTCTTGTTATTATGTTACTTTTATTGATGATGCAACCAAAAAAACTTGGATTTATTGTATTCGAAATAAATCTGATGTATTTGATACTTTCAAGAAATGGAAATCTTTGGTTGGAAATGAGATAGGGAAAAGGTTGAAGTGTCTCAGATCAGATAATGGAGCTGAATATTGTAGTGAAGAGTTTGATAGGTACTGTTCAGAGAATGGAATTCGTAGAGAGAAGATAGTTCCAGGAACACCACAAGAAAATGGTGTGTCAAAAAGGATGAACAAGACAATCATGGAGCGTGTAAGGTGCATGAGATTGCATGTAGGATTGCCTTTACAATTTTGGGTAGATGTTGTAGATACTATTGTTTATCTAATAAACAGAGGGCCTTCAAGTTCCTTGGATGGTGGTATTCTAGAGGAGGCATCGATAGGTAAAAAGATAAACTACTCATTTTTAAATACTTTTGGCTGTGAAGCCTTTGTCCACATTAATAAAGAAAATACAACAAAGCTTGAGGCAAAATCCAAGAAATGTACCTTTATTTGATATGGTGTTAATGATTTTGGTTATCATTTATATGATTATGAAAATCACAAAATCATTAGGAGCAGAGATGTAATATTCAATGAAAACGTCTTGTATAAGAATTAGTTGCAGGAAAAGAAACAAGAAAAGGAAAACAAAGAATACATAGTGCTTGATGATATCATAGGAAAAGTGATGGTGCCTGAAAATCATAATGATCAACAGCCAGAACAACAACCACAACAGCAACAAGCACTTCAAACACCTGAAAGTGGTGTTAGAAGATCTACCAGGATAAGTAGACCCCCTGAACGATACTCTCCTTCATTATATTATGTATTGTTGACTGATTCTGGTGAACCAGAATGTTAGGAAGAAGCAGTGTAGGTAGAAACCAGGAAGAAGTGGGAGAAAGCCATGAAAGAAGAGATGGACTCCTTAGCACATAACCAGACTTGGGACTTAGTCAGGCTGCCTACAGGTAAAACAGCATTGCAGAATAAATGGGCTTCCAGGCTGAAGGAAGAAGATGGAGGAAAACAGAGGTACAAACCTAGACTTGTGGTGAAGGGGTTTGCACAGAAGAAAGGTATTCATTTTGATGAAATATTTTCTCCTGTTGTGAAAATGACTTCAATCAAAACTATTTTAAGTCTAGTAGCAGCTAAAGATTTGCATCTTGAGCAGTTAGATGTAAAGACAGCCTTTCTCCATGGGGATTTGGAGGTAGAGATATATATGCAGTAGCCACAAGGATATGAGGTAAAAGGGAAGGAGAAATTAGTGTGCAGGTTGAGGAAGAGCTTGTATGGCTTAAAACAGGCTCCAAGGTAGTGGTATCTAGAATTTGACAGGTTTATGTCTGAACAAGGTTATACTAGATGTCACTATAATCCTTGGTATGAGAATAACTAGAGATAGGAAGAATCGCAAATTAACATCGTCTCAAAGTGAGTACATAGAAAAGGTGTTGAAAAGGTTTAATATGTAGAATGCAAAACGAGTTAGTATACCTTTGGCTAGCCATTTCAATTTAAGTAAGGAGGCGTGTCCCAATACTCAGGAAGAAATGGATCGTATGTCTAAAGTTCCATATGCATTAGTAGTTGGAAGCTTAATGTATGCATTGGTATACACAAGGCCTGATATTGCACATGCAGTGGGAGTTGTAAGTAGGTAGATGAACAATCCAGGAAAATAACATTGGATGGCGGTGAAGTGGATTCTCAAGTATTTGAGATGTACCAAAAGTCAAGCATTATGCTTTGGTGGTTCAAACATTGCTCTAGAGGGATATGTTGCTGCAGATATGGCTTGTGATAGAGATAACAAGAAGAGCACATTAGGGTATGTGTTTACTATAGGTGGAATAGGTGTCAGTTGGGTTTCAAAAATCCAAAGTGTTGTTGCACTTTCAACAACAGAAGCATAGTATGTTGCTGCTACAGATGCTAGTAAAGAAATGATTTGGTTACAAAGGTTTCTGGATGAATTGGGCAAGAAGCAGGAGTTGTACAGGTTATACATTGACAGCCAGAGTGCCATACATCTTGCAAAGAACTCTGAATTTCATTCCAAGACTAAACATATACAGCTCAAGTACCATTTCATACGGTCAGCATTGGAAGATGGACAGTTGAAGCTAGAAAAGATACACACTAGCCAGAATCCTGCAGATATGTTAACAAAAGTTGTAACCAGGGAGACATTGAGAATTTGCTCAGTTTCAATTGGTCTTCAAGAATGATGAAGAAGATGAGAAACAACTAGGTCCAAAGTGGAATCATTGTCTAACAAATGAAGTAGCGGTGGAGTTGCTATAATCAGTCTCCAAGTGGGAGATTGTTGGGTGTGGAGCCTGATTATCTTCTGTATTCAAAGGTCTCCGCAGGATGTATACCCCAGGAAGACTGTACACCGCTCCACACGGGGAGGTGCAGGGGGGACTTGTCCCCCGCCCCCCCCCCCCTGTGGGGGTAAATCCCCCCCGGTTGGGCAGTGCAGGGGCAACACCCTCGAAGCTAAAAATAGATGTAAAATTGCCTTGTAAAAGTATAGTAATTTCTAGTCACTCTGGGCCATTCATTAGGCGGATGATCTGACGATAAAAGTTATGTTTAATTTAGGGTTTTTTTCCCAAGAAGGAAACCCCTCACTATATATGAGGGAATTGTATTGCGTCTATGTATATCTGTATTCTGAGTGAGGAAGAGAGAGGAGATTGAGAGTGAAGAGGGTTTTACAGTGGATTTGCTGTAGGTTTTTTCTCTTCAGTTTGCTGGATAATATAAAAGGAAGGACTGGTTGTTTCTCTATGGACGTAGCCCAAACTAGGTGAACAATGTATATCTGTGTCTCTCTTGTTTTATGCATTTTTTTTGTTTATATTTCTGCAATATTTTATGTGTTCCATTGCTCCGTAATATATAATTTTCTAACACAGAGGAATAGCCTTCATGGGGGCATTGGCTACTTGATCGACTATGGGATATTCTAATGTTAAGGTTTGACCTTGAGGTGGTTGGGTTGCCATTTGGTCAAAGATGTGCCAATAACCTTCTGGAATTTCAGGGGGTGCTTTTTGAGTAAGCGGGGAATTAGCAACCCGAGCTGGCTTTACAACACTACCTAGATCTAGGATCATAGGAGACCCCTATTCAAACATCTATGGTTCTGCCTTAGCAGTCCCACTAGTTTCTCCTTCTCCTTATCTTAGGTTACACGATTTTCCCTCTTGGAGAGGATCAGAAAGTAAAATGGTTGTAGCGTAAAGACTCTGTTAAGGTCCTCCAATTTGGCTTTGAATCTCAGCGTAAGCTATAGATGGTGAGCCTGATGCTTGAGGGCTTACACTAGGACTTTTTCCAGTTACTGGATGAAATCCTACTGATGCTTGAGACTCTGATTTTCTCACGATTTCATTTATAAAGGGCGTTATCCCAAGGTTCATCGATCCTTTGGGTTTTGTGGATTTATGTGGGGGGTTGTTCTCTTTTTCTGTCTTTCTATTCCTAATCATTCATAAAAAACTGATTCCTATTTAACTTCTAAGATTTTGCTGAAAAGCGGGCTGGTAAGCAAGCACTTTACTTGTTAGGTATGCAGGTTCTTACCTTCCATTTTTAAAACCGAATTCTTTCACAGCAAGATAAAAATGAAACCACTTTAAAACATTCTCCCCAGCAATGGCACCAAAATGTTAATGCACTAAGATGTCTTTTTACTGGAAATCTTAATTCCTACATTAATCATCAACCCAAGGTAAGTCTTTTTATCTCAAGAATGTCAGCACTATATGTGCAGTGAATTTAGAGTTTATCTAATGATAAATCATTTCAATCACTAATAAATGTTTTTTCAACTCAATCCAAACAATTCTGAAAGAAATAACTATGAAGGAAATAACTCTTGAGAGAACTCTTAACACTCTATGCAACTCTATTTAACTTATTCCGAAATCAAATGAATCTGAATGTAAGTGAAAAGAATCACGCTCAACAATATTTAAATAGAATTAAGACTACTTCACTTAATCAAGAAAGGGAACTATAACAATTGAACAAAAATGGTAATGTATAGCAAATCTGAATTGAACAACAAATCCTAATTGAATGGAAGATCCTAATTGAATAGCAAATCTCAATTGAACGACAACTGATAATTGAACAACAAGTGAGCATGTAATGATAAATGATATCTAAACAACAAATGATTTATATAAGAAAATTATGGAAATCGATTAATTCTATCTCTAAGATCTATGATAACATAACTCGAAATGAACAACAATCTACTACTATAACCAATATGACTAATCCAATCAAAGGGTTACTAAGATATATCACACAGCTAAGTCTGAATCTAAATGAACAACAATATGAATCAAAATCGTCAATCTTCACAAATAAGTGAAATGATATTAACTTAACGTTAACAATCAGTAATGACTAAATATAAAATATTATAACACAAGAAAGAAGTAGGACTTCTCTTGACTGGGCCCACAGTCACCAGAAGTCTCTGCTAGGAAATGCTCAAAATATAGGTATGGATCAAACACATTCTTTCTTCATTAAAATAAGCAACACAACTACAACATTACTGAGGTAACAATATTATATGTCTCAAAAGAATAATTACAAGTTATGAAATTTTGAACTCTGTGCAGTTTTGCCTTTCGGCCTTATATATTACATTTAGAAAATAAATATATAAAAGCGAATCCTCAGGATTAGGGGATCCTGAGGATTTCACTATACATAATCTGATCTTGTCATGAAATAGCATCAGTCTTCCTAGTCTTTCACTGCCTTGCCTTCCTCAGACGCTATATTTTTCCTTTTACGATCTGATGTTGCAGTGTCGATTGAACAACTATTGTTCAATCCGCGTCTTCTGCATATAAAGATAGAAGAAAAGTCAGTTTCCCATGCTAGATTTATCTAATTTTTACCAAGTTCTTTTACCCAACTTTAGCTATTATTTAATTTACTTTTATCCATAAACAAAGATAATCATGTGATGGTAAATGTTAAATAAATTTATTTATGAAGAGAAAACATACCTTTTTCCTGACCCAACAAAGAAGACCCTATATTGCAGTGTTTTAATTTGTTTGTGGAGAAACTCTTTATTACTATGTACTACTGTTGTAAGGAGGAGGCCATTTCTGAAAGCAGAGATCAATTACAGGCCTATAGGATTGTGCGCTACTTCCATAATGGAAGGTTTTGTAATTCGATTTTATTTAATTAATAGAGCTTTGTTTCATTGATTTTTATATAGCGCTACTGTTTTTCGAATTCATGGATGCAAATTTTTTCTCAATTTTTGAATTTACATTTATGGATGTATGAATTAATTGTTGGCTTCATGCATTATTGCTGATTTTTAATTCTTAATTCATTTTAAAAGTTTGATTAGATTATTCTACAAACTTGATCATAAACATAACTTGAAAATTGAAATATACATAGCCTGAACAAATAGTTATAATCTTAGATTAGTAAGCTAACTTACGATTTAGGATAATAATTGTTTGTTTGCATACATGATGTCTTATTTGAACTAATTTAGTAATTCATCATGAATCTTTGTAGTTATTATGCATATGAAAAATAAGGAATTGTATATATTTTCAATAAGGTCTTATGTAACTACTTACCAAGTGTTTAATTGTTAGTATTTATATTAACGAGGAATCATATCTTGTGAGCTATCTCCTCGATCTAATTCCTCCATCTTAATTCCAATTATTTAAAGCTTCTTTTCGCTATAAAGTTAACTTTTTTTTCTATGTAAAAGTAAATCTATAAATGGAAACATAATGTACAGTGAGGCCCCGGCCTCTGTGGGTCTAGGTCAGCCATATGACCATTTTAAACAACAAGACTTAAAATTGAGACTACCCTCGGAGGGGAAACCAGTCCGAAAATGAGAGAAAGTTAGGTTCCTTCTGCCCATGCAGGGGCTACAAATCCAGAAATCAAAATTTACTGCCATGGTAAAATTCAAAATTGACTGCCAAAATTAACCACTGTAAAAGATCAAAAAAAGCAAAAAACTCAGAAGACCGAGCTTGACATATGACCTATGACATGCAAATGCTAGGTGTCTTAGGACGGTGGCTTCTCTTCCACAATCGGAAACCCATAGTCTTCTGAATCTATATCCTTTGCCTGCTTGCCACCCATGGTGTCCTGTGGCTTTGTGTCATCAACCCAAATGCCTTTGGCTTTGTTGGTGGCATTGCCACCCACCATCTTTGAGCTGCTTACGGACGGATAATCCTTAGCTTTCTGCGGATGGCTTGTGCTCGGCTCCATCTGAACATTTTCGTGCGGCTAAGGAACCTAGTTCTTATCAGGGCTATAGGTTGGAGCAATGCCTGAGCTAGCTTCCTCCCTAAAATCTACTGAGACGATGGTAATGACAACCAATCGGTCCATGGAGCAAGAAAAATAGAATTGAGTGTACTGGGTGGTATTAGTAAAATTGGTTGACTGGGTGGCTTCGTCACTTCGATGAGCCTCACAGGGGTGAGTTCGTCCTCTTCCACTACGCGTATCTGGATAACTGCCATGGAAGTGGGAAGAGGAGGGATTGGAGGGTGGGGAGGCTGATGGGGAAGACGAAGTAGTGGGGGGCAACAAAGAGGGGCAGATGGCACTACCACGGCTACCACCACGCCTGCATCTCATTCGATGATGACGACACATAATGCTCTGAGAGGGATGCTGCAGTGAGAAGGGAGACAAAGTGGTAGGAAGAAGGGCGAGAGCAGCTGAGGTGATACTAAAAAGAATAGGGGATGTCAAGTCTGGGACAGAGGTAGGGGCCGAGGCCTCAATTTGCAAGGTGCAGTGTATTGACTGGAAGAAGTGATAACCATTGCACAGGTTGACGCAGCATAGTAGTTTGCAACACCTTCCCATTGTGGTTTGAGAGCTTGGCTTTGCAATGGCGGGGTGGCAAGAGCAATTCAGAGGCAGAATGGATGAGTGAAGAGGGCTTGGCTCCATGATTTTATGTTTGCAGGGGAAGTCTCAATCTGCACAGAGGATTAATTGTGGCGGCTAAGGGGTAGATTTTTGCCTTAAATTCCCACAGGGGAAGGAACAGATTACCATGTGACGTGGCTATCTTTTAGGCGGGCATCGTATTTGCCTTGAATGCTCATCTACCACCCACATCCAGGGGTGTTGCATCATTTTTCACTAGTGTGTTATATTCTTGTTGGTGTTTGGCATCTTTTATTATATCCAGCGAGCCTGTGTATAGAGTTCGATCACTGTTCACCCCTAAATTGGCTAAGAGGTTGGCCACTTTGTTGTCGTCTCTCTTGATGTGTTTGAAGGTGATTGCTCTATTGGTTGCAAGCCAATGCTCAATGTGTTGTAAACGAGCTGCGAGTCTCCAGCTACAAGATAGCTTATGTACTGGAGTTCCCTGAATAATTTGATTGGCCATATTGATGAGGATTTGTGAGTCTCCTTCGATTATTAAGGGAAAGTAGCCATGTTGCTGAGCAAGGTGGAGACCTTGCCACAATCCTTCTAGTTCAGCCGAGTTGTTCGTGTCCCATCCTGATGTGCCTAGGAAGAGTAGCAAAGGATTTCCATAGTGATCCCTAAAAATTCCTCCATGTCCGGCCTGGCCTGGATTGCCTTTAGAAGCACCATTAAAGTTTAACTGCATGAATCCTGGAGGTAGAGGGCACCAATTACTAGAAGAGTGGTGGGAAGGGATGGATCTACTGGGATGCTCTTGAGTCTAGATGAGCCCGAGGTTATAATTCTTCCAAATGGTCCGTTCTTGTGGGTCGGTGTGAAAGTCATCACCGCTCTAAGTTTGGAGTGCTAGATTTTCTTGAAGGTTGCTACATAGATTGCTCCATATGATCTCGATGGGGTTGGTTTGATTCCTGAAGATATGCAAATTCCTTTCCTTCCAAATAGTCCAGATGAGGAGGTCTAGAACAATTCTCCATAGGGAGTTAAGTAGGGGACTTTTGTACAGATTTTTAGCCCAGTGACGTATAGTTTTGGTGATGTCTTCTTTTACTCTACCATCTTTTTGACATCTGAAAATTGTTTTTTCCCAAAGTTTGTTTTCCAAATAACAGGAGTCCATGAAATGTTGTATAGTTTCCTCCTGTTACTTGCATTTGGGGCATCTTGAGGGGCCAATTTTTTTTTTCTTAAGTTGTCCCATGTAAGAATTCTTTTATGACAAAGCAGCCATAGAAAGGTGGAGATATTGGGCTAGATTTTAGGAGACCACACTTTGTCCCAGAGAGGGTCCTTGTTATTCTGAGTATTAATCATAAGGTTGTATGCCTCTTGTGTGGTGAAAGTCCCACGTGGCTTGTATCCCCAACGTAGGATATCCTTTTCTTTAGAGAATCTAATTCTCCTATTGGTTAGCTCTATGTCCAACTCCTTATACATTATCTCTGTACCATCCCTGATGATGTGCTCTACTTTTTTCCATTGTCTTTATCCCTGATCGAGGGTGGGAATACAGTACTGGTTGACTGTTTTCCATTAATGAGCTTCCTCGCCCTCTATTTGTGGTAGTGAGATTAAGTTGTTGATTTTGGGTATTTTCTGCCATTAATCCATTCAGAAGCAAGCATTGTTGTCGTTCCTTATTTCCAAAAAGTTGTGCTGATGGATCATGTGTATGTGCAATCTAGCCACATTCCAAATTAGGGAGCCTTTTCTCGTATCTGTGAGCCTGATCAAGTCTTCATTCGATCTGTTGTTAGCATATTTGGCTTTCCATAGGATCGCCCAGGGTGTGTGCGGAGCTGAAAGCCACTTCCACCAGATTCTTGCTCCCATGACTGCGTTACTATGTTGAGGGTCCTGAAGACCGATTCCCCCAAGGTTTTTTGGGAGGCAAACTATCGCCCACTTGACCAATGCCCATTTGCGATTATGTCCAGCAGATCCCCATAGAAAATTCCTTTGAAGATCTTTGATTTTTTTAAGTACCCATTTAGGCACTGCTAGAACAGAGAAGAGATAAAGAGGCATAGATTGCAGTACAGCCTTGATGAGGATTAGTCGACTTGCCATGTTTAGGGCTCTGAAGGTCTAGGAAGTGAGGCAGGCTTCAAGTTTGTCTAGGAGTAGTTGCCATGAGGAGTGCTTAAGAGTAGAATCAGTTAAGGGGGCGCCAAGGTACTTGGAAGGGAGAGAGCCGACAAAGAATCCTAGAATGCAGGCTATGGAGTTTTGAGTCATGGTGGGAGTATGGAAAAAGAAGATCTGGGATTTAACAGTGTTGATGCTGGCTCCAGAGGCTGCTGCGAAGTCGTCAAGCCGGGACTTGAATTTTCGGGCTTCTTGGATCGAGGGATTCCCAAATAGCATTTTATTGTCCACAAATTGCTGGTGGGTGATGGCAAGGGAATTATGAAGGGATATACCTCGAAGCTAATGCTCCTAGAGAGAATTATTGATGGCCTGACTGTTGTAAAGTTAATTGACTCTTGATGGAGAGAAGGATTTATCTTTCCTTCAATAGAGTTAGGTTAAATTAATTGCATCTTAGATTAGATCTTGCATGTGTTATCATATATTTTGCATTCGATAAGTCCTCTTTTTAAGAGGAAAAATGTTAGAATGGTTTAGCTATGTCCTTAAAGAATATTAAGGGTCATTCTCTTGCCTGATCAACAAGAAGAATCAATCTGATTTCCCTTTCTATTAGTAACTAAAGTAATATATTAAACCCATAGCAATAGGGAAAAGCTAACTGGACCTAGTTAAACCAGGTGGAATCACCATTCCAAACGGAGAAGGAACTACTTTAAGGTCCAGACCAGGTGGTCTTCTCGTAATTCTCTGCCTACAATAGAAAGATAAGGGTTGATTTAATCTATAAGTAAAACACTCCAACAACATAAAAATTTTTATGTTTCTCTAGAAAAACCCTAGAAATGAGAGAGGCATTACCATAAATATATTTTAAAGACAAAATGATCGTGCCTGCTCATATGATGGAGACCTACTACAAATCTTAGAATTTTACACATACCTTGAGTTTATTCTTCTACAAACTTTGAAAGGGCTCCCTCTTGAAGGATTCTCTCTTACCATGATAAAATCATCATCTTCGAGGTCCATCTCCATATGAGTTTACTTTTATTAGAGTGTGCAAAGGTCCAACTTGATCACCAAGTTACCATTTACTCTATTCATAATATTAGCATATCATTTGTTTTCCTTCAATACGTACCTACAACATTAATTGACAGATACTACCGAACAAAATATACAAAGACAGGAAAATAATGCCAAATTTGTCAATCTAGGGTTTCCATGGTTTCTCAAAGGGTGTACTTCTAGGGTTCTTAGATGAAATCTCTAGAAAATTCTTGGTATAACTGTTTAGTCGATTTAATGTGTCCTAAATTGCTACATTAATTATCAATCCAGGAGTCATAGACTGATGAAGTGTGGCGCACTATATGTGCAAGACAGCCTCTTTCTTATCTTTTTGTCGTTTTCAATTTTTATTTTGTTTTGGGGGTTTTTATCTTCGTTTATCTCCTAATGTTAATGGAAATCATATTCCTGAGTTTTAAGAATACTCTTGAAGGAAAGTATGGATATAGATTTTAAGGCAATTATGTCCTCTATAATGATTTGCAGAACTTAACACTTCAGAGGGTCTTAGAACATATTAGTGATGAAATTAATACTTGAACAAAAATGTATTGCTATTCAAATCAAGCAAATAATGAACTACTGATCATGAAACCATTATCTCTGTTGCTGTCTAAATATAGAAAAATGAATTAAGCTACTGCACTCAAATAAATCAAAAATTGCAATCTAGTAAAAGTAAAGTCAATTCACATCATTCATAATCTGATTCCTCGCCAGGTAGTCTAAGTTATGGCTTTCAGAGATAATCATCAATGATATTAGCAAGTTGATGTCTAATAGCAGAAAAGTAAAACTGAAATCAAATTACATCATTCATAATCCGATTCCTCGCCAGTTAGTCTAAGCTATGGCTTTCAGAGATAATCGTCAATGATATGAGAAATTTAATATCTAAGCTAACTAACAAATCAAGTGCATAAGACTGAAATCAACAAAACAGAACTGGAATTAAAAAAAAATAAGAAAAGCAAAGTCAACAGAGACGCTGATTCCATGTCACTAGTTATTGCGAAAATTATATGCAAATGCCGAGGCCTACTCTATCTTGAAACATACACACACTGATTAGCGTTAACAACAATATACAAAGCTTGTAAAATCATAAATAGGAATGAAATGTTAATATTATAACAGATGAAATATATACACAGGTGGATAACTATGACACATGTGCAGTGAAAATAAGGAAACAATACATAAAAACTGTACAGCAACAAGGAAAACGAAACCTCAGCGTATAGGGGCCCTCTACACAGCCTCGGTCAACAAGATATCAATCCAAAATTATGTTCATGCAATCATATAGAAATAGAGTCTTCTTTATATATCAAAACAGAGGAAGAATCCTCTTGTTACCACAGTGGAACTAGTGTCACGGCACAGTAACTTTAACAACAAAATTACATTAACAAAAACTAACTTCTATGCGTATAGAAACACGTTATTTATAAAAAAAACTTCATAACTATTTTCCTGTGAAACTACATCAATAGAAGACAAGTAAAAGATAACGTCCATGGATTTAGCATAATGTTTACCAAGATTATTCAATCTAACAAAAGTGGTTGTTGGATTTGCATCGTGGTGCAGTCTACAGCTGTCAACATGACCCCAGTGATCAGTAATGGCTACGAATCCTTCACGTGCTTGAAAATGGAGTCCTGTTGCTATAGGATTCCTCTGTTTGACCACCGTTGACCATGGCTTTCCTTGATGAATCTGGCTGAACCAATAGGACCTCATCCATGTCTAGGTCATTTCTAACTTGCCCATGTGCTTGTTTTGCCTGATGATACCTGCAACCTAGAGTTTAACAAAAACAACTGCGGAAAGTGGCTGCATTCCGCAGCTAATGAGCAAAATCTAAGTCAAACAACAAACACAAAAACATAGTTAGAAAACCACTTAAATGCTCCTTTAGAATCAATATTCAGTGATCTCTGATAGCTTATGGAGTACTAGTGAGGGGAAAAAGTATGGGAAAATGTGTTGGAGAGGTGTAATTTCAAAGCTCAACAATAACCCTTGATAGGGTTTTTACATTTAGAGGAAACATCAACCTTAGGATTTCAAATCCTAGGTTTTACCTAATTGAACCCTTGCTATGGTTTTCCATATACCCTGGATTCTCCTTGTAAACCCTAGATGTTATTTTCAAAGTGCAATGGTTTCCTTGAGGGAACGTCAAAATAGGGTTAGGGCTTTTGTTCCTAGGGTTTGAAAGTTCCACCTAGGGTTTATGAACCATACATACCAACAACCTTAAAAATATAAGCCCTAGATTCCTACTATTCAAAATTTCCTGCTAAACCATAATTTCTTTTCAGATCCTTTGTCATAATTTAGACTTATGAAATGCATATGAAAATTATACGTACCTCATAGGAAAATACCATGTGCTTTTGTCTTTTATTTATTTGTAAGGATTCAATCTTTCTTCATGTGTCACCATTTCTTCAACAAGTGATTATCATATGTCTCAGTTGTTGAGC
Organism: Pinus tabuliformis; assembly: GCA_031772625.1. Lineage (NCBI taxonomy): Eukaryota > Viridiplantae > Streptophyta > Pinopsida > Pinales > Pinaceae > Pinus > Pinus tabuliformis. The sequence continues at coordinate 567,662,314 of CM062816.1, forward strand.
TAATAGCCAGTCCACTTAGACTTCTATCATTGACACCATTATGTTATTGTTTTTATAACAGATTTGAGCCATGTCGTAAGTTCCAATCATCGTATTATCATATCAATTTTTTTGTTATCCAATTTTAGGTCATCGTTATGTAGTCAACACATTGTCAATACCATCTTATCGTTGAACCATGTCATCTAACTCTGGGCCATGTATATATGATCTATGCGTCATACTATCTTGTTGGCTTCGTAATGTGATAGTCGTGACACAAAATCCTCGAGTATGGAGCAATTGTAAATAATATGAGCCTTTGAAATCATGAACGAGTCATTACTTTGTATCTTTATTAAGATAAGGAACTACAAAATCATAGCGAGCCATGAATGTTGCTAGAATATAAGCCATTGTGAGATTGTGTAATATTAGAGTCATAATATCACCATTGTGATAACAATAAATCAATATAGTCTCACAAATTTATTTCTGTGAGCTTCATAACTACATACAAATCACAATTATATGAGCACGAGTCATAGCAATGAGATATTGCTAGTGATCCATTGTTGGCATTATAAATCCACCACAACTGTGTGCTACAGAGGATGTGAGCCTCTGAGATCTTGAATCCTAAAAAGGTTGAGCCATTGCAATATATTTTCAAAGAATGTGATTTTCACAAATACGAACCACTGTAGATTCATGCTTAAAATAGTACGAGTCAAACAAGGGTGTGATCTAAGACATGCGACATAATCATAGCGAATTATTGACAAATAGAAGATTTTACTTAAATAATCGAATCATTATCTTGAATTCGTTCTAATAGATTTTAGAGTGAAACACATAAAGTAGGCCACAAATATGATAACAATTATGTGAATAGAATTTGTGACTTCCAGATTATATGAGCTATAGAAGAGTATTGAGCTTTGAGTTGAGTGATGTTTTAGGATGGTGCCTCTCCTTTTAAGAAGATTTCTAGGGTTTCTGCAGAATTCATGTCACTGTGCTTTTGTTTTTTAATAAAAGGTGATCTCTATTCTCCTTTCTTCAAGCCTTAGCTCTGATTCCATGTTCGAAAATTGATTAGGGAAACATTATTAAGTTATCCTTTTCCTTATTTAACATTTATTTTTATTTATATACTTCTTAACTTGATTATGTTTATGTTGTTCATTATCAAATAAATGTAAAAAAAATATAGATAACATGAACACAAGATATAGGCTTGATGCCGAGGAAATCCCCTCCACCAGGGGAAAACCCACAAGAACTTCTCTTCTTATTAACTTCAAAGGATACTTCCAAGACCCAAAACCACCTCTAGATTTCACCAAGATACAAGTTAGCCAACCACTCATACATGTCTTCTTCACTTCTGCAGCTTCAAATCTGTGTTAACCCTTATGCAACTTCGGACTTGTGCATCTTCAAACTTCTGCAACTTCATATCTCTAAAGCTTTCAAAGACATCCCTTTTGCAGGGTTCTTCTAGCCTTTTCATGGTCTTCGCATTCCTCTTCAAACCGCAGACATATCTTATGTGAAGTGTACTAATTTGTATCATGGATGTCAAAGTATCTCAATAAATACCCTTTTAAGATCTCTTTAAGCCCACTCTAGGCCGAGTTCCACTTGTTGGCCGACTTTTCCTTGGGAGCTTACCTAGAAACTTTTATATATAAAATAAATTATTATTTTTAAATAAGCGCCCAAAAAGGGTCTTTTGCATAAATACAATGACCACGATTCAAGAGAAAACATAGAAGCATATAATGGATGCTTGACCTATTGACCAAATAACATAAGAATGAAAACCATGCTTTATAAACAAATTTTCATTTAGAATTTTCTTCTTTTGATCAATACATCAACATTACATCATCACATGAGAGAAATATAATTATGAAGACTGATACTAGTTACGCTTTTCAACAGTGGGGAATGGTCTCTGGATTCGACTAACTCCCATTGGTGGACCAACTTCTCACCACCCATCTCCAGGAGGTGGGATTTTAGTTTCCATCTAGATGGAGGAGGGATTCCATGTGGGCATCGATCCTCATATTCTATTCCTTCCAACAATGACAGAAACAAGAAAGGAAGCCGAAGAAGTAGAAGTAGGATGACCAATGCATTCCACCAATATTTAGTTTCTAATGTAATTGTTTCATATTTGAGCAGCCCATCTGATAGTTTCCATGCACAATACTAGAGCCACATGCCCCATGGAGACTCTGTTTCTATTGCTACAATGCTAGGTATTACTGGGTTTGAGGTTATCTACTTGTATGTCATTGGGGTTCAATATTATTTTTGTATACTATGTGTGGTTGTTTGGGGAAGGCCTAGGTTTGACAAACATGATCACATTGCAAATTACTTTGGATCAAATAAATACACACATATTAAATAAATGAGTTCTTAATGATATTAAAAACCCATTATTTTTTATCAAAAACCCCTAATATAATATAAGGGGTCCCATGGATTAGGCATGGCTTAAAGGATGTTACACACATGTGTACTATTGCATCTCATCTTTTTATGATGGGAAAACATGATTTTTGTTTGAATTTAACTAAATTTGACACCAATTTTGTTGGGTTAGTTATGGTTTTGTACTTCTACAATCACATTTTGTTCATAAATCTATATTTCTTTTCTCTTTCCATGTTGGGAACAATTCTTCCCTTTTTGTAAAATTGGGTTAATTTTGTTATAACTATGTCATCAGGTATTTTTGGGTAGTTTCAATGATCACTAATCCAATCACACAAGTGACATGCCATACTGGTATTTATGTTTATAGATGGGTGTTTTTGTTCACACAAAAATAATAATAATGATGACATCAGAGCCTAGCTAGACACTAAATTAATGTATGAAAAATACCTTCTTTTTTTCTTACATTAGGAATAATTATGTTCTTTTTGTAAAATAATAATAATACTTTAATGTTAAGGTCACAACATAGCCATACAAAAAATTGAAGTATGAGACACTTTTGTTTGTGGGACAATAATGTTAAGGTCACAGCTTAGCCAAGCACCAAATTGGTGTATGAGACACTTTTGTTTGTGGGACAAGGGACCCATCTGTGCAACAAACCTTTATTTGTTTTATTTTCATATGTTGAGAACAAATTTTCCCTTTTTGTAAAATTGGTCTACTTTTGTCACAATAATGTTGTTAGGTATTTTGGGGTAGTTTCAATAATCACTAATCCAATTACAAAAGTCATGTCTGATTAATGAAAAAATCACCAAATAAACAAATGTAAAATGATACTATAACTTTATTTTATCTTTTGTTTTGATTTTTTGCTGGTGATCTACTCTTTGTTGTAATTTGAACATGATTTCCAAAGATTCAGATTTTGTTGGAGAAATCTCATGGAGTCGAACTCCACACTTATTAGTGAGACACACAAAAAATACATTTGAATGCAAAAGAAAAAACAAAGAAGTTCCATCGAAACCAGATATAAATCCATAAATGGATAACTACTACATTCATCTTAAGATGGTATCATTTTCTTTTTCTGATTACGATGATATCACTTTCTTTCACTAATTTTTACCTAGAACCATCCCATTTTGGCTAGAGCACTTATGAAACTCTTGTAAATTATTCCCAAAAAAATATATATTGAGAAAGGAACTACACTATGAATTGATTTGGTATAGTTGATAATTGAATTGGAGCCAATTGTAGAAAACTACATGCACCTTACCACGATATCATGGCCCCAACCCACACACAACCTATAATTCAACATTAATAATCTTCTCAAATGATTCATATTTAGGGCCCAAATCTTAAATCCCAAAAGGTTTTATTACATGAATGACACATGCAAGCCTTAAATAGATTTTAGTTATACTTTTCACCTTTCCACCTTGAGGCTTACGTTCACTAGCATGAAATTTACTTCTAAATTCCCTACTATAGAAGACTATGTTTCTCTAAAACCCATTAGGATGGGAGGATGTCAGGCTGATGTTGTCAACTTATTGGACTAGGTATTGGAATCTTCTCTCTTGTCAGAAATATTACCATGGCCCTAAAATAAGGATCGGAATGATATTATCCCCTTGCTCAAAATAAAAGGCCCACTTCCCTATTATTAAATTGAAAAGAAAGATATCTTAATCAAGGCAAGACCTTTCAATATCAAGCGTTGTCAAGAAGGGAGGTAAGGGATGTTGTTATAGACATATTTGTGCACTACAACCCCAATCACATATGTCAATAAGCCAAGGGCTCTCAAACCCCTATAAGTGTTGCTTCATATCCTAAAGAATCAAGGTCAACTGATTGCATCATTTCCTAGAAGTTCTCCCTAAAAAACTGCTCAGAACTGGTCAAAACTGGACCATACAGACTGCTCCATGCTGAGGGTGTGATGCATCTCACCTGCTACACACAAAGGGTGCGATGCATACTGAAAATCCCTTCTATAGGGTGTGATAAGCGAGAGCAGACAAATGGCAGAGGGAATTTGCTTGGTGGAAACTCAGAGAATCTTCTAGAAACTGCTCATATGACACTTGCCTCTCTGAATTCGCCCAGGGACGAGTAAGAGATCATGAAATATCCAAGTGGAACCAAGAACTATCACTGAAATGACACTAATCAAAATCCCAGAAGCTGACTCACCCCCCTGCAAACATCTATATATGGATCCCTCATCCTAGAGATCCAGAGGCTGGAATTTTGTAATTTGTAAGGAAGTGCTATTGGTTTCTCCTTGAGACATTGTATTATTGGGTGATCTAGCTTTTCATGAGGTGAAGAGGGCTTTCATGCTAGGAGGATGATGCTGAATCAGATAGCTGGGTTGTAATCCTCTCTTCTACTACTTCTATCAATAAATATATTTGAGTTTTCCTCCATATACTTGTATATTTCTGAATCTTGTATTTGTGTATGCATTTGTATGGTTAATGTACATCTAATTCTACATTGTTTATGGTTATAGATCTCTACGATTTGATGGTATTTTGCTACTTTGACTCTACAAGTGTTCTTTGAAGCGGGATAAGTGAGAAAGGAGTGGGGGAGCTCTATCAAAGGAGAGAGGAAATAAGCAAGGAGCCAAGCAAAAGACTGAGGTTGGTATTCTCTGCTTCTCTCTCATCTATCTCTCATAAAGGAAAACACAAGTTACTTTGAATTGTTTGTTTCTAAGATAGCTACCCATCTTAGTGGGACTAGCAGCTCTGAATGGACACTAGTTTTCCCAAAAACAAAATGGCGACTCCACTGGGGAGGAAATAGTTTTCTTGTTTGTTACTATCATTTTCTTTATAAACTATAGAAGGAGCCTGAAGTTAAGCCAGCTAGCCTTCGAATTGCTTTTGCTATGCAAGTGCAAAGTAGATCAATGCTACTTCAGTCAATCTCTAGGTTGGTTTATGAACTGAACATATGACTTGCAAACATCCTAAGTGTCCTAATGGTAGCTCAATAACCTCATTAGATCAGCCCCTATACTTTGTGTTTACTGTATATCATAAGCTCAGCCTAAATCCCTAAACTTAGCTGTAAACTGTGGGTGAAAACCAAGCTTAGTCTCGTCCCTAGACCATCACACTGTCTCTCATTGGCAATCTGGATGCATCACACTATCTCTCATTGACAGTCTAGATGCATCACACCTCCCGTGTGATGCAGGTGAGATGCATCCCTCTTTTCCTTAAGGACAGGTGTGATGATTGAATGAGACTGTTTCTGCCTCCAAATTTTGGTTTTTTTTCATTGTTTTCAGCTCTATTCTGTAGTTTTGTTGCCTATGATCAGTATATCACTATTGAAACCTTCTTCCTTTGCATTATTTAGCCTCCATTGATAAGGAATTGTGAATGTTTTTTATGTATTTTTCATCATTTACAGTCCTCCTTTGCAAACGGTAGCTTAATCGAACTGTTGTCTTTTGATTCGAAAGTGTCACAACTATCGTTTTCAGTCAAGAAAAAGAGTGTCGTAAAGTCTTCCTCTTTTAGATAGTCGATTACACTTTTGCCATTATCTTTGATTTGAATTATCAATTCTTTGAAGTGTCAAAATCAATTTTCCATTTGAAAGAGAAAGTGTCGTCTTAGTCTTCCTTTCATTTTCTGAAAAGAAATTGTTAAACTGTCGAGGAAAAGTAGTTCAAATTTGTACTTAGTTTTCTCTTTTTCATTATCACATTAAGAGAACTGAAAAACAAATACATGCATGCGCATTTGCATTTAGACTGCATGTGGAAATTGATTTAGGAAATGTGCATTTAGTGCATGCTCTATGCTCTATGTTGAAAGAATCATATTTTTCTTTCCTTAGTAGCTAGGATTTTCATTTCTAAAAGAAAATAAACGACTGTTTATCATTTTAGATTGCATATTTAGGAGTTGTACATCTACATCATGTGGTGAACCTTGAAAGGAAAACTTCTTAAGAAAGATCAACTATAAAATAAACCGCAATGAACATAAAAACACTTTGGAACCTAACGCACAACATCTAGAAGTCTGGTCTAAAGATGTATTCTGGCATCGTAAAACCTGGTAACTATTGTTTTCATTGTAGGTTGGGTGATTCCTCCTCTTTGATATGACAAATGCCAGTACGGACTTGTGCTCCCATGTACCATCGAGTATATATTGGGAGACCACAATAGGCTGATATCCTTTATCTTTAGCAAGCCGTGTCTGCCGCCCTATTGATCACAATGCATTGAATACAACATTCGGGAAGATTGACTGCCATACGTAAAGTCCTCGGTAATTTCTCTAAAATTTACCACCAAGGTGTATATTGCAGTTTTGCAATTAGCTTGGTAATCCCTCTGTCTAGATTTCCAGAGTAGTCACTTTTGTTCCTTTTGAGATTCCTTCAAAGAAAAGGTCCATCGGAGCACTTGTCACTTCAGGCTCATTAAAAATCAAAGGTGACTAGAGTCATCTTTAACTTTTTCTCGACTTTTAAAAATTGAAAAAGCAAGTTGTGTCAAAGCATCATAAAATTTATTTTATTCGAAATAACATCATTATTCCCTCGTTGGTCTTAGGTTGAAAAAATGGAGTCCACCAATCAAGGATTTCCCCTTGGGGGGAATCCTAGTCCTTTCTCCTCTTGGGGAGATGTTGGTGCTCCACACATGGCTACATTGTCCCTTCCAGGGCTCATAATTGGCTTGCCAGTATGGCTATTCTTGACCTCTATCATTCAAAACACCATAATTCCTCAACAATCAAATCAACAACCAGATGATACTGAAGTTTCTCCCCCACCTTCCACTTTTCTTGTTTCTCCCTCTCCTTCTTCTTCTTCACTTGGTGAAACTAGTAACACCAAAAACCAAGTAACTAAGAAGAAGAAGAAAGGGAAGGAGAAGAAGAAGAAGAAGCCAACAGCGAAAGGGGGAAACCACACATCGTTGGTGAAAATCCACACACTGCACCATCCAAACCCAAATCTTTGTGTGTCATTTGCAAAGAAAACCACTATCATCGAGATTGTCCCTACATCCCGCGGATCTTGAGAGACTGGTCTCCCCGCTTGCACAATCTGGTGTCTTCAACCTTTGTCGATCATGGTGAGAGTACATTTTCAACTAGTGAAAATGAAGTCAATGGGAAAAAAGGAAGATCTAAGTTTCCTTGTAGGTTGTGTGAAGGCAATCATGCCCTCCACCATTGCCCTTTCATGATGAAGCTAAAAGCGTTTTGGATAACCATCCTGCTTCATCGCAGCGACTTCGTCCTGGATACAAGAAACTCTTGCCAAGTCCATCGCTAGTTGAAAATCTGATCGACACACCTCTGTTGTCAGTCGAAATTCCTATCATTGAAGATAAACCCTCTAAGTCCACACCAGACCAAAGTCAAAAGGTCGAGACGGTAGTCGACCCAGTTTTGTCTTAAGAAGGTCCACCTCCAGATGATACAGTCTCCAAAGAGAATGAGAATGACACCGTTCAAATTCTTTTTGTTAACACAGAATTCGATGAACATGTGGGAAATCTACCCATTCCTTTACCACAGGAGGGAAGTTCCTCAGCTCAAGAGATTCATCTAACCATTTATTCAGTCCCTCCTCCAAGCAATCTAGTCGTTTCCTTTGATTGGAATCTACTAGTGATACCCCGCCTACCATCTAATGTACCGTTCTAAATCATAGTACAAGCTTACAGAATGATCATGGTTGATACTATCATAGATGAAGGGGCTTCTATGAGTATTATTTCTTGAACTACTTGGAAAGTGCTTGGTTCGCCATCGCTTCTACCTGAGATTCGAAATCTGTTAGGCTTCAGTAAAGGAACCAGTCAACCATTAGGGATCCTTCCAAATCTGCCTATAACTTTGAGAAGGAAAACCATTCATCTAAACGTGATAGTAGTCCAAGGGTCTCTAGATTATAATCTACTCCTCGGGCGTGACTACATTTATAGCATGGGAGCTATTGTTTCCTCACTCTTTCGGGTCATGTGTTTCCCGTATGAAGGCAAAATTGTCCAGCTCATAGACCAGCTTTCATTCCTTGATTCAAACGTGGCTACTAGTCAAATGCCTTCCCTAAATGGTCCTTTTGCACAAGGAATATCTCATCAACCTCCAGTCTGTCCACTTGATGAGCGTGAGTGATTCAATGAATGTGACGAACCCAAGGGGCATGCGCCTTGGTTTGCTTCAGCAGGAAAACCCCAGATATAAGGTAGGTTTCCTCGTAGGATATATGACCAATCTGACACACCCATCTGTTTAGGAAAATAGGATCAGTTTGGAAAAAGATTTCCTCGTCAAAGGTTATGTGATTGGCAGTGGATCCACACCTTTCACCTTTGTCTATTTCGATGGATAGAGCCAAGGAAGTGTTTTGTCTGCAACATGGACGAAACAACCTTGATTTAATGCAAGAACTTCCATATGGTAACTTGGAAACTTTACTTCTCTTTATACCTGGGGGCATGCAAGCCTTTTTTATGCAAGTGAAAAGCGACCAACGTAACTCTAACCCCATAGTTTTACTAATTTCAACTGCTTAATTTATGTGATTGGTCTAATCCACCATTCACCTTTTTTAGGACCGGCGGCGACAGCAAAGCAAAGGAAATGTTTCCCGATGAGAAACTATCCTACCTAACCTAAGTAGTTCTTTAACCCTTAGGATAGTAGTTGGTTGTTCCTAGCTTGCATACAAAAGGCTCGGAGCAAAGTTTCACATGGGGCAAGCTCCCAAAAAAATGAACCTACTAATGAGAGACATCCTTATTAAACGACTGTCACAAGCAATGTTTCTGCAAAGTTCAAGCTCGTTAAAAAATAAACCCAGCAATGAACATATGTTCGCCTAGAGTTCATGCTCATTAAAAAACGAACCCACCTTTGGTAAATAACCTTTGTGATCACATTACTATCAGCTTTTGAGCCTTGGTCATGTTCTTACCATCACCTCCAATTTTTTGGCCGATCATACGCCTCCACTTGATTGTTTACCCTTTTGAGGAACAACTGCGATGAGTGATTCTATTAGCCACCTTCTTTACACTGCCATGATTGAAAAGTTCCAAACTTACCTGGAACCAGTTGCTATCCGAAAATATTACTCATTCCTAAAAAACGAGTCTCCTTTAAGCTATTTTTAGACTCGTAAAATATGAAAAGATTACTGAGAAATTGACCTCTCCAGCTCGTTAAAGTGATTGGAAGTTCCATCCCTCCTCTATACTTTAATCTTTTTGGACTTGAGGGATCATTATACAAAAAGATCAAGCGCTTGTCTTTTTCAGCTTGCTAAAGTGATTGGAAACGTCATCCCTTTTGTATTATTTTATACTTTTTTGGACTTAAGGGATTATACTACGAAAAAGGACTATTGGAGTTTCCTTTCCATCTCTTTTTAGACTCTCTAAAACTGAAAAGGACCAAGTTATCTTTGTCGTTAAAATCATTAAAGCAATAGCAATGAACTTGTCCATACAGACAAGAGCGAGTTTCGCTGTCGTTAGGCTCGCTAAAACATAGCGACAGGTTTTCCCGAAGGGCAGATTATATAACAAGCATATGTTATCCTCCTGAAGCTTGACAAAAATAAAGAGGTATTGGTCAGCAATGACTGGGGAAAAAGGGAAGAAAACTTGAAGAACTTCATTGGTAGTAGGTTGCTCTTGAACATGACACTTTCATTCCATCACCATGATTGAGTCAGGTTGGGTTATTTTGTTCACTGGTCATATCACCACTAGTCCTCCGTACCATCCCTTTTGGGGTTAACACTACCAATCCATTCCAGTGTCACCGATATGTTCAAAAGAAGTCGCTCAGAGAATTCACCAACCCAGCTAACACCTCATCCGTTGCAATACCTTCGTGCTCCATTTTTCATGACCACCACCTTGAAGCTTGTGTCATCAGATCGTTTTCACCTCCACAAAATCATTTGCCCCGTTTTGTGTCGTAGATGTGGGATTCATTAAGGCCCTCCTACAATGGGTCACTTCTTGTCAACATCAGATCATTATCCAAGAAGTTGACTTAGGAACAACCCTTTCAGTACTTTGAAGCTTCCATGCCTCAATGGAAAGTTTCTCACTTCCGGTGACAAGTTTACATCAATGGCCTTTGACCGAAAGATTTTACGTGGTGTTTGAAATCGACTCATGTATTCACACCATATGAATTGTACTACAGTACCTTGAGGGTCATTATCATTATTGGTGATTCCTCTCGCACCTATTAACAACTTACATCATTGGCTGGTAATCAGGTGATGTGTTTCCATGTTCGACACCAGAATATATTTTCACATGGATTGTGTTATGAAACCAGCTCAATAAAAGATAGAAAAGATAGATCAATGCCTTAGAATTCAGCCTCTTCGAGGGGGCAACCTCCTTTACATTACATAAATGAACAATTCTTGGATGATACAAATGACAAAACCTCCTTTCTATATATAGGAGTCTAAGGAGTCACAATATAATCCAGCCGACCTAACAATAATAATATAAAGCCACAAAAATAACAATAGAGGGATTCTATGGGGCACAGAAATAACAACATGGGGGTAATAGGGGCACAACAATATAAATAAGGGGTATAACTACAATAGTAATGGGGTAATCACTAGTATTATAGGGACCCAACATGCCCCTCTCCTTCAAAAAAGTGTTGTCCTCAATGCTTGAGTAGTTCTGGATACTTCTGCATAAAATTCTCATCCTCCCATGTGGAATCTTCAGCGGATAAGTTCTTCCACTTGATAAGATACTCTAAATTGATCGATTTCGTAGCTGTCGAGTTCTTGTTTCTGTGACTGCTTCTGGTTCCAATATAATTTTTCCTTCCTCATCAAGTTCTGGCAATATTGTTTGAACTGGGAGCTTGTTGCCTATAACCTTCTTTAAACATGAAACATGGAAAACTGGGTGCAATCGAGAAGCTGCAGGAAGCTCCAATTTGTATGCCATAGTACCAATCTTTTGCAACACCTTGTACGGACCATAATACTTTGGTGATAATTTATTATCCTTCTTAGCTTGCTTTAGGGACATTTGCTTATATGGTTGTAGCCGTAGGAATACCCAATCACCTACATCAAAACTTCTTTCACTGCGATGTTGATCTGCCTGTTGTTTCATTCTATTTTGTGCCAACACGAGGTTATCCTTTAAGAGTTGGAGGACTTGTTGTTGATGTTCGATGTGATGTTCCACTGCCTGAACCTTAGAATTTTCTCTTAAATATGATGTGATGGATGGTGGTTGATACCCATAAAGTGCCATAAATGGGGTCATTTTTGTTGTTGTATGGAAGGAAGTGTTATACCACCATTCAGCCAGAGGCAACCATTTGACCCATTGTGTCTGTTTATCAGATACAAAGCAACGAAGATATCCTTCCAAACATTTGTTTACTATCTCAGTTTGCCCATCAGATTGAGGATGATAAGATGAGCTATGAGCTAACTGAGTACCAAGACAAGAAAATAATTTTGTCCAAAAATTTCCAGTGAAAATGGGATCTCTGTCACTTACAATAATCTTTGGGTTTCCATGTAGCTTTTGAATTGTTTCCATAAATGCAGTAGAAACTGTACTGGCTTTAAATGGATGTGATAATGCACAAAAGTGTGCATACTTGGTAAGTTTGTCAACTACCACCATGATGACACTCTTTTCCTCAGACTTGGGTAAACCTGTGATAAAATCCATTGAAACCTCCTCCCAACGTTGGCTTGGAATGGATAAAGGTTGTAATAGACCCGGTGTCTTAATTGTTTCAACTTTATTTTGTTGGCAAACCAAACATTCCGCCACAAACTTTTGAATATCTGATTTAAGGCCATCCCAAAAAAATTCCTTCTTAACCCTGTGGTAAGTTTTTAAAAATCCTGAGTGCCCTCCTAAGGGAGAAGTGTGCAATTCCATAAGAATCTTTTGTTTTAGTGGGAATTCTTACAGAGGTATAAGCGATCTTTGTACCATAACGAATCATTTTTCCAGCTAAATGTATCAGACGTACTGGAATCTTGTTGTAGCTTTCGAATAAGTGCCCACACTTCTTCGTCATTCTTCCATTCCTCCCTTGCTTCATTTATCCAATCTGGTTGGATAATAGAAATGGCGCACAACAATGCTTCCACATCCTCATCCTTTCTTGAGAGTGCATCTGCCACCACATTTTGCTTCCCTTTTTTGTAGATGATTTCAAAGTCATAACCCAACATCTTTGTGACCCACTTTTGTTGCTCTTCAGAGGATAATCTTTGTTCTAAAAAGTATTTAAGGCTATCATGATCCGTTTTTACCTTGAAGTGTCTTCCCATTAGGTAGGGTCGCCATTTCTTAAGTGCATGGAGTATTGCCAACATTTCCTTCTCATAAATAGCTTTGCTTAAAAACTTTCCCTTGATTGGACGACTTTCAAAAGCAATGGGTCTTTCATCTTGCATTAGAACAGCACCAATTCCATTTCCTGAAGCATCACATTCCACAATAAAGGTTTTTGTGAAGTTCGGTGTAGCTAAGACCGGTGCTTGGCACATTGCCTCTTTAAGATGTTCAAAGGCCTTTGTTGCTTCCAGAGTCCATGAAAATGCATCTTTCTTCAATAATGTTGTTAGAGGTGCTGCTATTCTCCCATAATTCTTAACAAACTTGCGATAATACCCTGTCAACCCAAGAAATCCTCGCAGATGCTTTATGGATGTGGGGATTTTCCATTCCTTAATGGCTTTAATTTTGCTAGGGTCTACCTTAACTCCTTCATGAGATACAATATGACCCAAATATTCCACCTCCTGGACTCCAAAGAAACATTTGGATCTTTTTGCATATAATTGTTTCTCCTCCAATAGTTGTAGCACCCTGTCAACATGTTCAACATGATCCTTCCAAGACTTGTTGTAGATTAGTATATCATCAAAAAATACTAACACAAATTTTCTAAGGAATGGTTTGAAAATTGAATTCATCAAACCTTGAAATGTTGAAGGTGCATTGGTAAGGCCAAAAGGCATGACCAAAAATTCATAATGACCCTCATGAGTTCTAAATGCCGTTTTCGGAATGTCTTCAATCTTCATTCTGATTTGATGATATCCCGAACGAAGATCCAACTTGGTGAAGTAAATTGATCCATGCAATTCATCCAGTAATTCATCAATGACAGGAATGGGGAACTTATCTTTAATAGTGAGCTTGTTGAGCTCCCTATAATCCGGACACATGCGCCATGATCCATCCTTCTTGTGCACCAATACTACTGGAGCAGAGAAAGAACTTTGACTTGGTTGAATTATACCAGCCTCTAGCATTTCTGCAACCATACGTTCAATTTCACTTTTTTGGACATAGGGATATCTGTACGGCCTGATGTTTGGAGGAACACTTCCTGGAATCAGATGAATAGCATGATCATGATCACGCATAGGTGGGAGACCTTTGGGAGTCTCAAATACCTTGGAATGATTGTCCAGGACTTTTTGGAGATCTGGAGAAATAGATGATTTTGATGTGGAAACATCTAGCGAACATAATTGTGCAATTACACCTCTTTGCTCCTTTTTTAGAAGCTTTGTCATACCATTAGAGCTGATTATCTTTCCTGGTTTCCCTGCAATACCCCTTAATTCAACTTCCTTTCCTTCCATAGAAAATTTGATGAAAAGTTCTTGAAAATTAAAAGCTATTGTACCCAAGGATTGTAGCCATTGGACTCCTAGTACAACATCAGCACCTCCCATTGGAATGGAAAGCATTGGGCTAGTCAATACATATTCTCCCATGGATAGCTTGATATTATGGCACTTTCCAGAGCAATTTATTGTTCCTCCATTTGCAATCATCACTTGACACTCTGTGCTGGATATAGGAAGCAATTCAATTCTTTTGCTACCCTACAATGAATAAAATTGTGGGTGCTTCCTGAATCAATCAACACTATTACCTTTTTCTTCTTGATTTGTCCTTCTATCTTGATGGTTTGAGGAGTGGTAATTCCCGCCAATGCATTACAAGATATGGTCGGATTTATTTGTTCTTCATCTAGGCTTTGTTCCTGGAGTATATCTTCTTCTTTTGACCTTTCTTGCTCCTTTTCTTCTTCCTCTTCACAATCTATGTAGAATAATTTCTTCTCAGCACACTTATGACCTTTAGTGTATTTTCTATCACAACTGTAACAAAGCCCTTTTGCTCTTTTTTCTTCCAATTGTTGTGGTGTCAACCTTATAGGTTGTGGAAGACTAGGGGCAACAACACTTCCATCTTTATAGTTGTGAGTGGTATGCTTCCTGGTTGCCATAATTTTGCTTTCCATTTTTCTTGCTAACCTGAATGCCTTCTCTAATGAATCAGGTTCCCAAAGGCGAACATCATGTTGGATATTATCCTTTAAAGACCCTATGAACACATCAATCCTATGCTCCTCTGGAATATCTTTTACCCTTATGTTCAATTTTTGGAACTCCTCAATGTGCTCCATTACTGAACCCTTTTGTTTGAGACTTATCAATTGGCTAAAAAAAGTGTTGCTTTTTGTATCTTCATAATGTGCTATCAATTCTTCCGTAAAAATTGCCCAAGTGATAAATTTTTTACGAGAACAAAGCCATTGATACCATACAAACTGATTTGGTTCCAAATATATAGTTGCCATACGTACCTTTTGTGTGTTTTGCACATTATTGAGATCGAAGAATTGCTCCATCTGTAATATCCATGTGGCGGGATCCTTGCCATCAAACTTCCTCATATCGATTTTTGGAATATGGTGGGTCTTCGATCCAACATTAGCGTCTATGGAATCATGATTAACATTAATTTTGTTCACATCATGAGTTTCCTTTAAAACCTTTTCACCATTAGTAAGTATTTCTTGTAGGAAATTTGTCAAATCTGTCTTCAAATCTGCCATGTCTGTCTTCAAATCTGTCTTCAAATCTGCCATGTCTCTCCTCAAATCTGTCTTTGAATCATCCTTCTTAGCTTCCATGCCCTTTATCTTAGATTACACGCCATTTATCTTAGATTCCACGCCACTTATCTTAGATTTCACGCCACTTATCTTAGCTTCTGTTAGCTTTTGTGAGCGTGACATTTGTTGCACTTGTTCTTGTAATTTTGATATATCATGTAGCATTTCTTCCTCTTCTTCATGAGTCATGCTAGAGCTTTCAGGTTCCTTACTAGGTGTTTGCATTTTCTTTCCTCGGGGCATCAGTTACCGATAATAATGCTTTACTATGCCCTTTGAATTTCGTTAAACCAAGCTTACACAAAAATTTAAAAAAAACTACACACCTTTTTTCACTTTATAGAAGCCTGATATTGAATCTGATGTATCTCTGTAATTTCAGATCATCCAGTTCTGAAATTGCAACCTATAGTAGCCTTCTATGTCTTCTTTCCAATGCCACAAGTCTGACCCAAATTGGATTCTCCAAGGAAGAGTTATGTGAAATCTCCCACAGTGACTTTCTTTTAGACTAATTCAGTAGAGCGAACTTGTACGACGTGCCACGAGTCACTGTTTCAACCTTTGAATCTGAAACACACATACAAGAAACTACAATCTATTTCTATACCTTCTTATGAAATTTCAATCCGATCCCCAGAGAGAAAGTTATGATGATTTTCGCCAGGTCACCTGTTTTGAATGTAATTCAGGAGTCTGCAAAAAGACCAACTTCCTCAGATCATATCTCCGTAAATATCGTGCGAAAAGCTCTGAAATTTGGACCCAAGGTTCAGCGCGATTTTTTCTCAAATGGGTTTTTTTTGAAACTTCTGAAACATCACAGAAAAAAAGTTATAGCAAAAATCCCATGATGACCTGTTTGGAGGAGCGAAACCCTAGAATCCAAAGCTCTAATACCAAATGTTATGAAACCAGCTCAAGAAAAGATAGAAAAGATAGATCAATGCCTTAAAATTCAGCCTCTTCGAGGGGGTAACCTACTTTACATTACATAAACGAACAATTCTTGGATGATACAAATGAAAAAACCTCCTTTCTATATATAGGAGTCTAAGGAGTCACAATATAATCCAGCCGACCTAACAATAATAATATAAAGCCACAAAAATAACAATAGAGGGATTCTATGGGGCATAGAAATAACAACATGGGGGTAATAGGGGCACAACAACATAAATAAGGGGTATAACTACAATAGTAATGGGGTAATCACTAGTATTATAGGGACCCAACAGATTGACTTGTACATCGGGTGAAGATTGAACAAGTTTGAAGACCTCAGATCTAGTTTCATTCATTTGGGCTGCAATATATTCAGGAAAATAAAAACATCAAATGTACTCCATAGCTGCACAGATAATCATCCAAGCTAAGGAATGATGGCTCTACCAGAATCATCAGTCTACCACACAGATGGTTGTTTGTCCTATGTACATGAGAATGAATTTATAAAGCTGAGCATGGGAATGCCTGCCTCAACTAGATCATGAAAATATTATGAAGATAATGTATTGTATTGTATCCTATTATAGGTCACCTTCCAGTTCGAAAAACCTTGGATCCTCATGATAAAGCATTTCACCCGACATGAGAAGATTTACAACCTCATTCTTTAGGGGGCATCTGTTATAGACATATTTGGGCACTGCAACCCCAATCACATATGTCAATAAACTAAGGGCTCTCAAACCCCTAAAAGTGTTGTTTCATACCCTAAAGGATCAAGGTCAACTGATTGCATCATTTCCTAGAAGTTCTCCCTGAAAAACTGCTTATAACTCGTCAAATCTGGACCATACAAACTACTCCATGCTGAGGGTGCAATGCATCTCACCTGCTACACACAAACGGTGCGATGCACACTGAAAATCTCTTCTATAGGGTGCGATGAGCGAGAGCAGAAAAATGGTAGAGGCAATTTGCTAGGTGGAAACTGAGAGAATCTTCTAGAAACTGCTCATATGACACTTGCCTCTCTGAATTCGTCCAGGGATGAGTAAGAGATCATGAAATCTCCAAGTGGAACCAAGAACTATCACTGAAATGACACTAATCAAAATCCCAGAAGCTAACTCACCCCCCTGTAAGCATCTATATATGTATCCCTCATCCTAGAGATCCAGAGGCTGGAATTTTGTAATTTGTAAGGAAGTGCTATTGGTTTGTCTTTGAGACATTGTATTGTTGGGTGATCTAGCTTTTCATGAGGTGAGGAGGGCTTTCATGCTGGGAGGATGATGCTAGATTAGACAGTTGGGTTGTAATCCTCTCTTCTACTACTTCTATCAATAAAGCTATTTGAGTTTTCCTCCATATACTTGTATATTTATGAGTCTTGTATTTGTGTATGCATTTGTATGGTTAATGTACATCTGATTCTACATTGTTTATGGTTATAGATCTCTATTCTTTGATGGTATTTTGCTGCTTTGACTCTACAAGTGTTCTTTGAAGTGGGAAAAGTGAGAAAGGAATGGTAGAGCTCTATCAAAGGAGGGAGGAAACAAGAAAGGAGCCAAGCGAAACACTGAGGTTGGTACTCTCTGCTTCTCTCTCATCTATCTTTCATAAAGGAAAAGACAAGTTAATTTGAATTGTTTATTTCTAAGATAGCTACCCGTCTTAGTGGGACTAGCAACTCTGAATGGACAATAGTTTTCCCGGAAACATATGTATGTATGAAGTAGACTCTCTTTTATTGTAGATGCAAAAGAAATAACACAAACAACAAAGAATCATTAGGAAAATATTACAACATGACAAGAATGGAGACAACTAACTGAGAAGATACCATGCTACCGCTCAAATTCCTTCTCTTCTGATACACATTTTATCTTTGTTGCAACTGCAAAATTGTGATATCATAGTCTTGCTATTCATGGGAGTCTATTGTTTGGATAGAAGCTATTCATCTTCTCTATTGACACAAGAACCCTTTCTTCATCTAACTCAATAGCCTCCACTTAGTTGTTGGTCTCTTGAAGCCTCATTCCTAATCTATCTTGGAAACAATAGCAAAAATGGAGAAAGGAATAACAATTTGTGCAGTTAGCTAGGTGTAACATATGTTGTTGATGCCACAACAAATGATATGTGAAGAGGAACCTTATTTGTGAGCAGTTTCCTAGTTTCCCAGGAATTATTAGACTACTTCGATCTTGATTTAGGCCACCAAACTCATGTACATTGTTCCAATGGCTTTGAGCTCCTATCTATCTACTTAGGTGGGCAATGAGCTAGGTGCTTCTAGGCCTGATAGATCAAGGATTTCCATTCTAGTAGCCTTAGGTTATGCAGTTTTGATGGGTTTGATTAACGTAACATCGAATGCTCTACCGAGGGATAGATGGGTTAATGTTTTTATGAAGGATTAATAGAGTATCCTAGCCTTGGTAGCAGAAATTATGCCCATCATGGGCTTTTGTGAGTTGGGAAATTCCCTCAAACGATAGGTTGTGGTGTGCTGAGAGGCAGGGCAAGTCCTGCTATAGGGGTCTAGATCAACTTGGGCTCCTTTTACTTCCTTGGCACTCTTGTCTTCGTGGTTCTGGCATCTTGGTACAAGTTTGGCTTTGGGGTTTTGTGGTATGGCTTGCTAGTTGCCAAATTTCTTATGCTATTTCTATTATGTTTTTTGTTCTGAAGACACATTGGGAGTTTGAGGCGTTGAGATCCCAACAACTGATTGGAGGCCATGCAGATGGTAAATTGTAGATGACATTAAGTAATGTCATTGATGCGGATGAAGAAAATGGCCTTATATCTACACAACGAATGAGTAACCCTTACAAAAAACCATAAATCCTTTGAAATTCCATCACAATAATTTCAAAATTTTCATCCGAGATGAAGCTATGTATTAGAAGAGGAACTTGTGGGGTAGAATAGTATCTGGTTGAGTTATTTTCTGATGGAAGTTTTACATGTATTTAAATTCCAATCATGGGATGGTATCAAAAGGAGTCTTTGTTTTAGGGACATGGAAATGTATCCTACACAAAAAGAGAAGATACTCAATCTTGTTCTCTGACACAAGATGTCAACATCAAACTGATGCCCCCTTAACCCATATTCAATTTTAGAGAAGAAATGTCTTGTATAGTAGGAGATCTAGTCTTTAATCTGAAGGAAAATGGTCAAAATCCAATCCATTATAAACATTCCTTCCCAGTGGTGAAGCAATGTTTTTTTGTGAAGTGTCATTTGATGAGGGTTTTCTTAAAAAATCTCCATCGTAAGATATGTAAATTAGAAGATTAATGTAGCAATTTTAATTCGTCAAAGTTATGATGGATTTTTAGCCTTTTTCATGTTTCTAATTTGATGTGGCATGTATATCTTCTAAGTGTGATTGGATATTGGATGAGTAATAAGTATGGATGAAGTCTGAGCAATGATTTACATATTAAAATAACAAATTAGAATCAAAATTAAATTCATTTGACTTAACCCAAACTAAAATAATATTATTTTCAATGTTTATTTTTAGTTAATTGGCCAAAAATATATTTTTATTTAATTATCAAAACTAATAATAATACCATTGTCAATGTGTATGTTTAGTTAATTGGCCAAAAATATATTATTAATTAATTAGCCAAATATTGGCATCTAGTAAGCACAAGTCAATGTTTGAGTCCTGAGATCAAAAAATGATATAGTCTTTATATCACGGTATTGTTTGTTCCAGTTTATAGGTACAACCTCACAATTACTTGGAAAGTTATGTTTTTCCATTGGAAGTATGCGTCATCAAATATTTGAATTTAAAAAGGGGACAAAGTTCTCATTTAAAATATCAATTTTGAGCAGACTAAAAGGGTTCCATCTGAACATGGATGTAATGTCTTTCAATTTAAACATTTCTAAGATGTCTTATGTGAAGAGCCAAGGGATGTCATATGTGATTAATTGAATGAATTACAATAGGTATTAAGCCGAAAGCACATTCTATATTCATTTATTAATAAAAGCTATAATCGTATCACATCCCAAGTTTTTTTGCTTGTCATGACATCCATGATTTCTTGGGATAATATTATGAAATACAGGTTTTAGATAATATATTTATTTGAGAAGATCCCCTATATGTAATAAGGATAGAGGAAAAAGTACCAAGGATCTCTAGAGTATTCCTTTTGGAAGTGTTTAATTCTAAACTTATACAATTATTTAATTATTGAATTGAAATTTAAACGAGAAAGTGTTTTATAGGTTTATATGTATCACAATTACTATGAATATATAGACTTTCAGTTGAAAATAAATAATAGTTGCAAGGATTCAAAGTAATGTAGTGTTTAATCTCCATAGCATTTGAGTAGTCTGAGTAATCATTTTATCTTTAGAACAAACATTGTTGTGTCTGATTTGATTTAATAGGTCATAAGTGGAAGTTTCTTTAAATTATAAAATTATTCAATTATAATCCATTAATGGAAACTATAGTTTGTGAGGAAGGAAATTTTCCATAATATGGGATTACGTGGTGGAGAGATATAAACATATATTCTACCACTTCAATTTCGTTATGGAGTGATCCACTTGTGGCAATATTTATTCAGTTGCAGTGAATCATCTAATAATGTTGGTTTATATGTACATTTTCTTACTTCCAATCAACTTGCATTGTTGTAATAGGTCTCTTCAATGTCATTTGGGATGATGTTGGGACAAATGGGCTATGAACTAATATATTTATAAATATTGAGTGTCATAGCCTTGATAGAAAAAGCTATGTCTATCATGGTCTCTGTTAGCTTGGAAGTTGCCCACAAATAAGGTTTCCCTTCACATGCCATTTGTTGTAGCATCGACAACATATGGAATGGCTAGCTAATTGCCCAAATTGATTCTTCTTTCTGAAATTTTTTCGTTGTTTCCATGGTAGATTGGGAGTGAGGTTGGAGAGACCAAGAACTGAGTGTAGGATATTCAAATGGGAATCATAGATCACATCAAAGAAAACCATTGAGGTAGATGAAGAAAGGGTCCTTGTCTCAACAAAGTAGATGGAAAACAATAGCACTTTAGTTCTTTCGCCTTAAGGAAGTCATGAAGAGAATGCCCCTTAGTATAATATATAGTTCTTCCGCTGCACATATTATGAGCTAGAATCAGCTAGTTAGGAGGGGTCAACATTCCATATGTTCTCCTTTCTAATGATTCCTATGAATAGCAAGACTATGATATCATGATTTTGCATTTTGCAACAGAGATAATATGTGTATCAGAAGAGAAGTGACTTGTGGTTTAGCATGGTATCTTCTCAATTAGTTTTCTTCATTTCTGGCATGTTGCATCATTTTGTTGTTGATTCTTTGTTATTTGTGTTATTGTTTTTACATCTGCAATAAAAGAGATCCTACTTCATACATACATCCCTTACCTACCTTCTTCAAAAGGCTTGGTACTAAAAGGTCTTGTCTTGATTCAAGGATTTTTCCTTTTCAATTTACTGCTAGGGAAGTGGGCCTTTGATTTCTAATAGGGGGATAATATCCTTCTAATCCTTATTTCAGAAGATGGAAATCTTTTTGGCGAGATAGAAGATGCCAATACCTAGTCCAATAAGTTGAAACTTGACAACATCAACCTGACATCCTCCCATCTTGATGGGTTTTATAGAAACATAGTCTTCTATGGTAGGGAATTTAGAAGTAAATTTTCACGCTAGTGAGAAAAAACCTCAAGGTGGGGAGGTGAAAAGCCTAACTAAAAACTATTGAAGCCTTGCATGCACCATTCTTATAATAAAACATTTTGGGATTTAAACTCTGGTCCCTACAAATGAATCATTTGAGAGTATTACCATTGTTCAATTAAAGGTTGTGTGTGGGTTGGGGTTGTGGTCTCGTGGTAAGGTGCCAGTAGTTCACTACAATTGGCTCCAATTTGATTATCAACTAGCCCAGTTCAATTCATAGTGTAGTTCCTTTCTCACTGCATATGTTTTTGGGAATAATTTCCAAGAGTTTCGTAAGTGCTATGGTCAAAATGGGATGGTTCTTGGTAATAATTAGAGAAAGAAAGTGATACCATCATAATTAGAGAAGGAAAATGATAACATCTTAATATTAATGTAGCATTTATCCATTTTCATAGTTATGTCTCATTTTGAGGGAAATTCTTTGTTTTTATTCTTCTGCATTCAAATGTAGTTGGTGTGTGTCTGGATAATAATTATGGAGTTCAACATCTTGAGCTTTCCCAAACAGAATCTGAATCTTTGAAAATCATTTTTAAAGTACAACAAAGAGCAGATTACTAGCTCAAAATTGAAATGAAAAATAAAATAAAATAAAATGATAATACCATTTTATGTTTGTTTATTTAGTGACATTTCACTTAATCAGACATGACCTATTACCATCCCACAAGAACTATCACAAAGTTCATCGATAAAGTAAGGATGGTCATGTGATATTGTCCTCAAACACTTAGTTTCAGCTTCAGTGAATGACATGTGATATTGTCGTCAAACACTTAGTTTCAGCTTCAGTGAATGACTCATTCAAACCCTAAGCATCAAAATTATGTTTAAATATATCTCTTTGCATCCTTTAAAGTCTGTTAGATGAAATAGAGTTGTAGAGTTTGGTGGTGACCCTCTGAAAGTTCTGGTGTTTGTTTATGAATAAACTTTAAATCTGATTATATGGAACCCATTGGACTTTAGCAGAACATACTAGGAAATTAGTATAGTACTTGAATGGACTCATTATTGGAGCAACGGTTACAATGTAAGTGGCTTCTTCTGTGCTCCTTGTGTTCCTGTGGGTTTGATTTTTATCTAAGAAAATAGTCAAAGAGGAAAGAGAATTTAGAAAGATGGAGCAACTTCCCAAGAACCAAACATGTATACACTTTTCAAATTTGAAGTGATATATATATATATCAACAAAATTTTTCTCTTTGATCATATTTTATGTTCTAGGAAATCTTCAAGGAGTGATATTCACCAATCGTTTACTTCTCTGGAAATTTTCCAAACACTAGATTGTGATAGATGAAAATTCCTCTTTCAAAACACAACTTGTTACATTCCATGGAGATTTTCCATACACAATTGAGGATATTATAAAAAGATAAATATGCTTGATGACACTGACATCATTGGTTCTAGGGGATTTGGAACTATGTAAATGTTAGTGATGGACAATAACAACTTATTTGCAGTGAATAAAATTGAGAAGTGTGATGTAGCATCCAATCAGATATTTGAGAGGGAGTTGGATATTTTGGGAAGCATTAAACACAAGAATATTTTTAATTTGCAGGGTTATTTTAAATCTCCATCAGTGAAAATTATTATCTATGATCTCTTACTCATCAGAATCTTAGATGAATTTATCCATGGTTAGTAATTTCAAAATTAGATGAGTATTTTTATTGATACCATAGTTTGAAACCATGATGTATGCCTGATTATAAGGTTTTTGACTTTTTTCAAACTACAAACAACCTACTCCACATTTAAACTAGATGGCCTGATTGAATATATCACTTGGAGCAGGCCAAGGCCTGGTTTACTTGCATCATGACTGTGACCCTAGAATTGTCCACCATGACATAAAGTCTAGCAATATACTCATTGATGAAAGGTTGGAGGCACATGTATCAGACTTTGGTCTTGCAAAGCTCTTGGAAGATGGAAAAACACATGTAACCACCATTGTTGTAGGCACACTTGGATACTTAGCTCCAGGTATGTTGGCCTTCCTTCTACACATGAGCCCGAGTTTATTCATATTTATTATATGCATTAGAACATTAGATTTTATCCTCCAATGTCAAAATAGAGTACTTGCAAAGTGAGAGAGAAATAAAGAAATCAGATGTGTACATCTTTGGAGTAGAATTGCTAGAATTTCTTAGTGGAATAAGACCAAATGATCCTTTCGTTATGAATGAGGGGGTGAATTTGGTAGGATGGGTGAGTCTAAATCCATATTTCCTTTCATTTTGAAATGTGAATTTGTGTTTCCCATTAATTTAATTATATATGCACATGAATGTTCTACTATAGTTCCTTGTCTTAAAATTTCCTTGATACTTGATATTTACTTGGTCTACAAACTACCTGTGGAGTACAACCTATTATGAAGTTTTTAGATGGCCATTTCTACTTCACTTTATGTCATATAAGTTCAATATTGTTATTAAATCATGTCTAATTGAAAATTGAATTAAAGACACACATGAGAGAGAGTAAATTAGAGGAGATTGTTGATCCAAGACGTGCTTGTGTACCACGAAATAATATTGAGACAATTATTGAAATTGTAGCCAAGTGCATAAAACCAAACACTAAAAAATGACCAACAATGAACATAATAGTTTAGATGCTAGAGGAAGAGACTATGTCTCCCTAATCAAGGGATTTCTTCCCAATAATGAATCATGTAGTTCAAATTCTAGAAGAAGAGACTGTCTACCTGCCATAGTGATTTTTATGACTCATGTTCTGATGGAAAATGAATTCAATTCGACTACTAGATGTAGAGATAATTCAAGGTGATAATGATTTCCATTTAAAGTGATTGTTTTCATTGAGGATGTATTGTTTGGGCCTTTAGTAGCCCCCTCCTTTATTTTTCTTTACCCATTTGAATTTTGTATATAAACCATAATGAGATATAGTAATTTCTTATGATGGTAGAGTAGATCATCCATGCTAAACAAAACTAAATTGTATGTGAATTATAATCAGCAGTCAACTGTATTAATGAAATTCAAATAGAAGATTCTATGGGTTATTTCATTTCAACCATAAAACACTTTGAATAAATGTTTACTAGGTGCGTTTCCACACCTTTGCAACCTGTGTCAACCTCTTAACTGAAAAACATTGCATAATGTACACAAAGGAGAATCAACTAGCAATGCATATACAAATCTTAATGAACAATTTTCATCCTCAGCTAATATCAATTGTTTCTCAAAAGAACGCTATGAAATTAGCGAAAAGATACAGTTGGACGAAAGGAAAATGGTAAGGAATATTGAATGTTATTAGATCAAAGCCTCTATACTGATGTGGCTTTTGCCTGTGATTGATTTAGATAAGAAACTTCATTTGTCAGAACATTTTTCAATATATATAAAATATAAAGTGTCTATTTTCAGAATTCAAACATGGGATATTTGTCTTGGAACAAGAATATGAAAAATAGAGAGTGTTGCTAGAACTTCTTCTAAATAAAACATGAGATTTACCTCTTGTCTCTCCCTGTAGCCTTTCAGAGTCCAGAGCATCCTTTTTATATAATTGTAATTGGAAAATCTAGGTAGATACAATAATCAATTTATGGCTATGTGTTATTTCTAAGTCCCTCTTCCCTTGGCAGTGATATTTCAAGTCAAGGGAAATATTATCCTCATGCAATCCCTAGAGACTAAAAGGTTGGGGTAGCTAAGGGCCATTGAACTCTTTCAAACTACTAGGGAAGGAGCATTAAATTCTTTAAAGAAATCTCATGTATAATATACAATAATTTAGGAGAAGCTTCTCATTTAATATTTGATATCAATATGTTTTCTGTCACGTAGACTTTGTATTTGTAGATTCTTCTTTTTAGTTTTAGAAGCTTAGTTTCCTTTTTGTGACCATATTATTGTAGTTTGATTCAACTAGCACCTGATAGGTTAATTGTAACAGCACTGAGTAAAACTCGAATTGTGTGGCACTCTAAGCTCTCAACAAATAAGTGCAAGAGAGTCTCATAAAATGAGAATTGAGAGGCAAAACAGTTAGAAAATTTGATCATCACTACTGCATCACTAAGCATGGAGCAACTTGTACTAACAACTAGATTAAAATTCGAGTGGATCTCATTCATTATCAGGAAGTGTCTTTTTGTCTCAACATTGATTGTAGCTCTTTCAATTCCCTTCTTTGGTAAGAATACCTATAATTTCAAAGTCTATATTATCATTTTTAGGAAGTGTCTTGTTGTCTCAACATTGATTGTAGCTCTTTCAATTCCCTTCTTTGATAAGAATGCCTATGATTTCAAAGTCTATATTATCATTTTTTTCACTATACCATTTACTAAAATTATGAATATTCTTGAAGGTTTTGTAATGGAATTAATAGTATATTCCCTTATGATGGTCATTGTAGATTTCTCACCATGTTCTTGATTTATGAGCATATATGGAAAGAAAATAACTAAGCTATAAGTATGATTACTATTACATATAATATGCACATATATTTTCTGAGAATTCTTGCCTTCACAAAATCATTAATCAATTACTTTGTGTTTGTTACAATATTTTGTAAGATGTGTGACCCTTTTATCATCTAATGAAGAAAAGAAATTATATAATTCCAAAATTATGACTAGGATAATATAATAGTGTAAAATATTTCTTGTAAGGGACCGATATTAACTTCCCTATAGATCCCTCCCTATTCAAGCCATTGGAAACTTTTGATACATTATAAAGATGGCAATCCTTTATGGAGAGAGTATGTTCAACCAAAATTCCTTACAGTTTAAAACATAGGACACAATTGTTTGCCTATGACTTAATTTTGCTTTAGTAGAGGTTCTATCAATGATATGGAAATGTTCTTTATTCCTGCTTCATAGCTTCTCTTAATGTTAAATGAGGCATACCCATTTCTATATCAATTAGATGCCAATGATTTATTGTTTCTTTTTTAATAGATTCGTCTTGGTTGAAACTGTATTGCAATTTCTAGGTAAGCCACAAAATTTCCAAACTTTGTTAGGTTGTAGCCATGGATCATTTCTTATGTATGCACTGGATTATAATCATTCTTAAGGTAAAATGAATACCTTCGATTTAGCTAAGGTTCCTAGATCTGCTTTTTCCTTTAGAAAATTTGGTGCCATATCTTAACATGTTTTCCAAAATATTAAAGTTCATTTTGTACACGAAACATCTTAAACACATTGAATCAGATAAAATGTGTGTATATAAATTTAAACACATGCAATGAAGAAAGATATTTGATGCATGGATGTTCTCTCCTATTAAAAAACATTCAAAACTTCGTTTTAGATGAGTCATTTCTCTAACTGTCAATACTCTTGCACGTTACTTTAATGCATAGGTATCATGCAGAGGCACATCAATCAAACTCACTTAGCATGAAATAACTCTCTATATACTATATAGTATAAACTAGTTTACTGATTGAACTTTTATCCAAAAGGGCTTTCGTACCTAAAGGTTTTGATACTATTAAGTTTATCTGTTGTTGGATTACTAACATTTTCATTATAAACACCATATTCTACTAATTTGGTTTTTGGTTTTTCCTGATACTGAAAGCTAATATTATTTCCATGCAATAGTTCTATCAACAGTTCAAGTGATATGACAAGCTGACAATTCAATCAACTAGGGTAAGCAATCATCAAGGTGTTCTCTGAGTTTCTATTAAAAATTATAATGGCAATAAGGAAATTTAATTTTCAATTGGTTTTGTAGAGATTCTCATAGGGATATCAGTCACAATCTTAGTGATGCCCTTCACTGTACATATATTTGGAACCGGAAAAGTTCACTACTCATTTGCTCTAGTTATTTTGATATGGTTTTTGTTTATTGCCTTCATTGGTGTGTACAAGATCGCTAAATGTGATACAATTGTCCTCTGAGATTTTTATCCCAAACACATCTTTCATTACTTCAGAAGATATTCACAAAGGGGTTTGATTTTACTTGGAGGAATAGTTCTTTGTGTGACAGGTATAAAATATGTTACCAACTGTTTGATTTTTTTTTTTTAATTTATCAAAACAAGGCTTCATTTCTTACGTTAGATGGGTATAATGTAGTAGCTGAAGCTAATATCTATTGTTCTTTTTTTTCCACGTATTGATGCATTAAAGATTTAAGTGCTGAAAGGGTAGCCAACCACTGCAGATATATAGATTTCATTTGATTCTCTATTATTAGATGTCTATTGCTATAATAACATTGAAAATTAGAAGTCTTTTTTTACCACATTCAAATAAGGGTGGATTCAAAAAATTCTAAACAATAATTATCATGCAAAATTCAATATTTGGAAAAAATACATATGGGAGCATTATTCTTGGTGAGGCCTTGTATCAAACATGATATATATATATATATATATATATATATATATATATATATATATATATATATATATATATATATATATATATATATATATATATATATGTATGTATATCTAAGATAACATGACTATATTTCTAGTTTGTAATATTTTCACAGTGTGTAGTGGGCATATCTAATTCCTTTGATGGATCATAAAAAATTGATTTACCACTTTGAAATTGCATGATGGATTGTTTGACCATTCTCATACCATGGGGATTTGGATATTTTGGAAATTATGTTTAATGCTTATCCATGCAAAAATGCATACGTCTATAACTTGATAACATGTATCTTGAATACTATGATGCCTTCCAAGCCTATTGGTTTCACTCTCTCGCTACTTCCTATCTCTACACTACTCATGAAAATATTTTAGAAATCAAGTAAACGAGGGCAACAAAATTTCTCGTTGCCAATAAATAAGCCAAAAGAACATATAACTAAGGTATACTAAACTGCATTGACATGCCACTATGTGGCTCTTGTTTTAATTTAGTCGAAAATCCTACTAATTAATCTATGTTAATTAATAATGAACACATAAAATCAATATAAAACTACTAAATTAGTATTTTATATTGATTAATGATGAACACAATTAAAATGTATATACAATGAATAACTTAGTCATTTATAATGATTATTAATAAAAGTAAATGAAATGAATATAAACTACTAAATCAGTGGTTTATATAATGAATATGAAACTACCAAAAAAATATAAATGATTACTGTAAATGATAAATTTGTGATTACAAATGATGATTAAATTTTGCATATATGACTATTACTAGCTAATTTACAATATCTTACTCGACTGAAGTTTAGTCATATTTCTTTGGTCATTAATTGGTTTCAAACAATGACTAAAATTTGCATATATATGACTATTAGTAGATAATTTATAATATCTTATAATGTGACCAACATTTTGGTCATATTTATTTGGTCATTAATTGATTTTCATGGGTGATCATGTAATAGTATATTTTATTATGTATTTGGTCATTAATTTTGGAAATTAATGATTAAATCAATGACTAAATTAATGACCAAATTTATGACTAAATATACTGCTAGATGATAAAATTGAGAGAAATAATTAATGAATACACTAAATACAACTAAAATTTGGTTGCATTATAAGATACTATAAATTAGCCACTATTGGTTACCGACTGAAAAATGGTCATTTATATGCAAATTTTAGTCTTTTTTTAGTAACTAATTAGCCATTTTGTACTAGTGATCCATGTTCTCTCAAATCAAACCAAACAGTTCCTTTTACATGTTTCCATTATGATGCATGTGTTGTCCTTGATGACAACCCAATTGCAATAGAACAAATATATGGTAACTAGATGAATCTACAGGTCAGATAAGAGGTGATAGAATGATGGAACAAAATAATGGGTCAAAGGTTTATGGATCAGAATCAGAAGCTTGATATGGGAAATTGTTGGTATTATGAATTAGGTGTTGTACTTGATAGAAACATATTTGATGAGTTGTCCTTGATGAAAAACTATTTGATGAATGAACTACTTGATAAAGGTATAAATAGGCTGTGACAAAATGCATGACAATTGTGTTTACATATGTGACAAAATGCAGGGAAGATTAGAGGAAGTAGTTGATAAATGATAAAGTGATGGAAACTCACATTGAAACATGTCAATTTAGAGGTGATAGAGTAATGACACAAAAGAACAGGGTGATGGGACAAAGACTTACATATCAGAATCAAGAAATTAAGGAAAGAGAACATTTTAAGTTGTATACGTTGTTTCAACTAGTTCAAGTAGATTATACATGTGAGTACACAGAATGAAAGGAGTGTATGTGTATGCATGCAGTTTCATAGAAGGCAAAGTGCGTATGGGATGAAAAATTAAGGTTAATGAATACCAGGGGTTCCTGTTGAGAACAGGATCCCCCAAGGACAGTTTTGGGGATAAAATCCCATGTTTTGTGTTGAATTTTGTAGTAAAGTTGTAAAGTCTCCGCATTTTGTGGTCACGGAGCATGAAGGTGTCATGAGTCATAAAGGGTTATCCACCATTATTTTGTAAAGTAAAGTCGGCTATAAAAGATCTACCCATGGTCCATGGACCATGGAATTGTATAAAAAGAACTAAGTAAGCTCTAAGGAGTCATCAATAGTTTTGCAGAGTCAAAGAGTCATAGATTTGAAGTAAGAAGTCTAAGTTTCAGGTTGTAGCATAGGTAGAGGCTATGTAGCTGATTGTGTAGAGGCCTAAGGTGGAAGTCCAAAGCTAAGTACAGAGAACCCTCCAGCTATGTGTGTAGGTGGATAGAGTCTGTAATCACTTGAGGATATCAATAAAGAGAAGTATTCTGCAAATTCTGTGTCTTTGTTTCTAGTTACTGAATCTTGACATGTTATGTATGTGTTTCATTTATAATGATTATATGATGTGCGAATGTATTGAATTACGTCGATTAAGGGAATGCAAGTAAGAAAATCTGTTTACATGGTGCTAACTATGATTGTTTAATAAGATAAGTAAGACAATTAAACTAGTTTGGGACTTTGAATGGTATGTTGCCCTAGCAGCGTGTAAGTCCCTGAGTTGCAGGTTAGGGCTGCACGAAGGTCAATCGTACCTTTTCATGGAGGTACTGAAGGGCAGAGTGAAGGGCTAGACAGACAGAGCCCTAGAACTCTACGACTTGCGTGAAGGCAGGAATAGAGGAAATAAACCAACATCACAACCATCTCAGGGTGTGGGAACTTGGTTCCAACATCTCCCCATACTTTTTTGGGTGAGACTTCAATCCATGCTCCGCGGGTTGATGCTGAAAGGGCTAGTAGTGTAGGGATTTGTTTGGCTAACTAACACTGAACCTGGGTCAGGCCCCACCAAGCCAACAAATGGTTCCATTTCTGGGACCAGAATATGCATAAGAGACATCTAATGTCGTATCACTGGAATCCAACTAAGAAAGAGATTGGAGACTGGTTGGATAGGAAGATCCATGAATTCGTGGCGTAGGAGAATAGAAACCTGCAACTGATAAAGGGACAGTGGCTGGACAGGTACCTATATACAAAGATCCATGAGATATTTTCCTGTTCCTTTCTAATTGAGCTATAGGAGTGGATCATGAAGATAACAGATAGCCAAGGAAGGTGGAGATTGGACGGTCCTATTGTTTAGACCCCTAAGCTAGTATAGAAATCGGAAGCATATGAGGATAAGATCACCCGCGCTATCGATCATTGGCTTGATCGCATCATAGGAGGATTTTTAATTGAATTCGCGATCGCACCTTAGTCAGCTACAACGAGGGGGAGCAACACTTTTTCAAAGGTCCACAAGGTAAGTACTTGAAATCTTTGAATATCTGGATTAAAATGTTATTGTGCGAAAAATGGGTTATGCAGCTACCTTGATGTTTGGAGCTATGCAAAGGAGAAAAACTTATAGGAATGAAGGAAGAAAGGGTCCTGAATATAATCCATTGATTTCACCTCCACGAGGTGACAAACAAGGAATAGCGCATGTTTCTCCATTAAGTGCTATTCAGTTAATAATATCAGGATTCTTGTGATTGCCACCTCCACCCACACCACCTCTAAATTCACCACTATCACCTATGACTTCACCAGTACCACCTCCACCGCAGTTCAGCATGGCGAATTCAGTGAAGTTTCCTTTCTTCAAAGGCTTGGGAAATGAAGACCCAAACTAGTTTTGGTTCGTTGTGAAAGTTGTAAGAGAAGCTCAAGGTGTTACAGATTATCACATGAATAAGGAAACACTGGTTAATGCTTTGCAGGATTGCGCGCTAACTTGGTACATCAAGTACTCTAATGATAACCCAAATGTTGGAGTAGCAGACACCCAGACTGCGCTAAACAAAGAATTCAGTAGGCCTAAATCTGAGGCATAGCCGATTGTGGGGTTCAAGGAAATTGCGATGCAACCAGGCGAGACACCTTAGGAACTAGATCAGAGGTTGAAATGTAAAATCTATGAAGCTAATATGAACTTAACAGATGGACGACACCACGAATGGTTCATGGCTTTGCTCTTGCCACACCTAAGGGTTGCATTGTCACAACAAAAGATAATAGCTCAGGCAGAGGACTTGGAGATTCCAATGAGACTGCATGAAACAAAGATGCAAGATCCAAATCTATGGGTTCAACAGATCCATGCACAGTTGAAAAATATTTTCCTTGAGATGCAAAGTTTGAAGCAGGATAGAACAACTCAACCAGAGGTGTGTGAATAGGTATGGTTCTTGAAATGCAAGGGTGAGGGGTATGACAAAGACCATTCCCTAGTCTTTGCAAACTAAATTGTAGGAGGGGGACCGATGCCTTTGAGGCCAGAAGCTCAAGCAGGATCGAGTGCAGGGCCTGCATTATGGTGCGCTATATGTTAGGTTGCAGGAAAACATGCCACGGATAACTGTCATTTGCTGCAGAAGTTTGTACAGACACCGCAACAACTTTTCTGCAACTTTTGTAGGTCAGTAGGGCATGATGAGCGTAATTGCAGAAGCTATGAATTGATTATGGATAGATCTCCTGCCTATAGGGTTTAGGCAGAAACATGACGCCGTGACCAGAGCGCGGGGATGGCACGAATAGGTTTTTAGGGGTGGGGACGAGACCGAGGTGGAGGAGGACCTGGCAGAGGTCGGGGACAGCTAATCTGCTATAATTGCAGAGGACCAGGACACTATGTCCACAATTGTGCTAACCCAACATGTTCGTCATGCAAGTAGTGCACTCTGTTTGATCATGAAACGAAAGATTGTCCTACACTGATAGCAAGGATACATGACAAAGGGGCGCTACCACCTCAGCTAACTTAGAACTTGCAAATGATGAGGTCTGAGCTGCGTGAAGAGGATCTGAACATGAATATAGTGCTCTAAAGTGGAATCAAAATAGGAGATGACAAGGGGAAACAACCCGAAGACAACACATGGGTTTGCAAAGCTCCGACGAGGGAGGCTGAGTTCGATTTGGAGTGTGCATGTGAAACATTCATGGAAGCAAAGAAGAGCTTCGCTGAGGCCTCCACCTCAGGGAGCAAGGATAAGCCTAATCAGGAGATCGACCCTTCTATGCTTACAACCTTCCTAGAGACTTGCATGAAGTTGCTGCATGATAGAAAGGCTATGAAGGGATTACAAGATCTTATAAATAGATGCACCAGAAACACTCTGGGTGAACCGTGCGTGGTATGAAAGATTGGTAAGCATAGAAAAAGGACAGGACGAGAGATGAGGCTGATCACGTAGATAGGAGAGTATGAAACGGATTAGGTTATTTTGGACTTGGGGTCAGATGCGAACGTCCTACCGAAGTAGACTTCAGAGCAGGTGGGGAGACCCGCATTACAGTGGTCCCCGACTCAGCTAAGGATGGAGAATTATTAGAAGATCATACCCATGGGGTAGCTCCAAGGGGTGACTATAGATATTGAAGGCGCGAGCACACTGGATAACTTTAAAGTAATAGAAATTATGGATGATAGCAACCCCTATCCTGCGCTCCTTGGCATTGATTGGGCTACTAATATGAATGGGGTAATCAACCTAAAGAAGTGAAAGATGATATTTGAGTAGAAATCACTCCATGTAATAGTACCCCTAGATCTTGCTGAAGGATCACGCTATACTGAACTAGTCCACGATTATAAGAGTGATGACGATATGAACTATATCTATAAGATAACAATGTGAGACCAAGATTGGGTGAATCCAACAATGGATGGATGAATTACATGTGATCGCAAGAGTTCTTGTACCTCAGACTCTGATGAAGAATTATAGCACTTGCAGAATCAGTTTCATGAAGTAACTACATTAAGATGTAACATGATGACCCGGTTGCTACTGCTGTGTGTCGTCAGAAGTAATAAATCTTCCCACTTATGATGGCTTTAATGATGTAGATATCTTTTTGGATGCATTTGAGAGGGAGGTACCAAAAAAGTAGCGCTTCCAAGCATTGGACTGGGCACTGCACGTTACGCCCACAAGATGGTGGGGTATGCACAAGGGAAGCTTTGATGATTGGCACGAATGTAGGAGGATGTGGAGAACATGGTTTGGAAAGCCAAAGGTGTGAATACCAGACAAATATGATGGGTAGGATGATTTGTGTGCGCACTTGGCTAAATGGGCTCAGGCTTATGGAGAGGAGCCCCAACCTGAATGGGTGCACTTGTTTTGTCACACCCTGGATGTCATCTCGATGAACTGGTACTTAGAAACAGAGCTCCACCATGGTACAAGTGAATGGGATATTCTGCGTGAAGGATTCATAATGACATTCAGCTTTGAAGATAGGTTTTACTATATTGATGAGGCACTACAAGAGGTGAAAGAAGCAATATTTAGGGTACCACAGGATCCTTTCGACCTAATTTAGCCTGATTAGGCTACTTAGCTGAGTCACACGTTGGAATGTTATAATGTAATCGATGAAGAAGAGGATGAGGATCTGCAAAAGATTAACATCCCTAAAATAGAAGGTCATTGCGAGGTTGAAGGACCACAGATTGAGAATCCTAATATAACTGCGCCGCTGAAAATGAAACAGGTAAAAATTGGTACGGAGGTAGAGCCCAAATTCACAAAGATTGGAGATTAATGCAATGACATGATGGTGGATAAGGTCTCTAAATTTCTCCGCAAATACCAAGATTTATTCCCTAACAAGTTTATGGATCTAAAAGGGATAATAAGAGACCTAGGTGTTATGAAGATCATGTTGAAGCCTGACGTAAAGCCGGTTAAGAAAAGACCTTACTGTCTCAATCTGAAGTATAAGGAGAAGGTTCGCTTAGAGCTAGACAAGATACTCGTGGCAGGCATCATTAAGCTCGTAGAAGAATTTAACTGGGTAAGCCCAATGGTGGTATAGGAGAAGAAGCAGAAGGATTAAATAAGGATATGTACGGACCTCAAAAAGTTGAATGATGCTTGCATACATGATCCTTTCCTGACTTCATTCACTGATGAAGTGTTGGACAATGTAGGTGGCCAAGAAGCATATTCCTTTATTGATGGGTTCTCTGGGTACCATCAGATCAAAATCACACCAAAGGATAGGAGGATGACGACCTTCACAACTGAGTGGGGTTGTTTTTAGTACATTGTAATGTCGTTCGGATTAAAGAATATGCCTGTGATTTTATCACACGTAGACATTGCAACATTCAAGGAATTTATTCATAAGTTCCTAGAAGTATATTTTGATGACTGGACTATGTTTGGACTAGTGAAATTCCATGTTGCCAGTTTATGCCTAATGCTAGATACTTGTTGAAGATACCATATCACGCTCAATCTGAAGAAGTGCCTATTTTGTGTTCCTTTTAGGACCTTGCTAGGTCATGTGGTTTGCAAACAGGGATTGGTGGTAGATCTCATGAAGATCACGGTGATACTAAATTTGGAAGTTCCAAGGAGTGTGAAATAGTTGTGCGCTACCCTAGGACATACAAGATATTACAAAAAGTTATCAAAGGCTATGCCCAGATCACCATGCCTATGGAGAAGTTGTTGAAGAAGGATGTCACATTCTGCTGGAATGACAATTGTAAGAAGAGCTTAGATGTATTGAAAGAAAATATGGTCACCGTGCCAATTTTAGTCTTCCCAAATTGGGAGAAGGAGTTTCATGTATGTTTCGATGCATCGTGTATAGCGCTAGGAGTAGTACTTACACAGGCTGGCAGAGGAGACTTGGACCATCCTATAGCGTTCGCAAGCATAAGGTTATCCAAGGTGGAGAAGAACTATTCCACCACCGAGCGCGAAGGGTTAGCCATGGTATACGCGCTCCATAAGTTTAGACACTACTTGTTGGGTGGCCATTTTAAGATGTATACAGATCATTCCGTGTTGAAGTACCTAGTCAATAAGCCTGTGTTGGGGGGAGAATATACAGGTGGTTGTATTTTTCCAGGAGTATGATTCTGAAGTTATTGTGAAGCCCGGACAACTGAACACATGACCAGACCATCTGTTGCCCATCGAAATATGGGAAGAGCCCACTAATTTGGAAGAAGGATTTCTTGATGCAAAGCTATTTACAGTGTGCATCACGGATGGTCATTTTGAAGATATCATACACTTTCTAACGATAGGAACTATACTGGAAGGATACATTGTCCAACAAAAGAAGGAGTTAGTGGTGCATGCGATGGAATTTTTTGTCATTTCCAGGCATCTGTATGAAATTGGGTTCAATGAGATATTGCAATGGTATGTACTGGAGTTTAAAAGGAGCAGCATCCTCACGGATGCTCATGGGGCTGCCACAGGAGGACATTATGCAGGGAGAGTGACTGCACAGAAGATTCTATGAGCAGGGTTGTGGTCGCCCACCCTCCATCAAGACTCAAAAGCATATTCCAAGGCATATGTGCTGGGTGTAGGAATTACACTTAAGTAAACTCCTCAACATTTAAATTTTCAACCCTAGAGATTCGTAAACTTAGAGACTAAGCACAGGAAATTCCAGAGATGGTATGAATATTTCTAATATCAACACCTACTTTCCTTAAAGGGAAAATTGCAGAATAAAACTATAGAGGAAAAAAGGGCAACTCGAACCATCAAAATAATCCAAGGCTGGAACAAGAAGATATTTACTTGCAAAAGAGATTCAGAAATAAAAGGAGGAAAGTACTTTAGCTGACTATTAATTAATTATTGAGAATGTGTTTTCTTTAGCAAAGACACCTTAGCAGTCTTCAACAGATGGGCCCCTTCAAACCTGCTTATGTAAAGATGTCCTTCTCGCAGGAATCGATCTTGCACTAGTGCAGGAACAATGATTTATGCAGAAGGTGTAAAGTAATGTTTGTACTAAAAGTGCTATTCTTTGTACAAGGGCTTGAACTTTCTCAAATCCAAAGCACTCATATATAGTACCAAGAAACTAGTTCTTGTACCCGATCAGAGCTTCTTACACTTTAACTTTTAATTCTTGAAATCAATGCTTAATTACTGCAAGTGTTATGAAACCAGATTGCATATCAAAAAGATGAATGTTTGCAGAAGTAAAGAAACAATCTTTTCAACTTATCCTATTGTGAAATGTTAATGAAAGAAAGAAAGTTGTTGGAAGTAAACTAAAGAGGCTTACTGCATCACACTATCTGGCATTGGTGCAGGAACAGTTCTCCTGCTCGGACCAAGGGGAAGCCAAACCAAACGTGCAGAAAGTGAATAGCACACCAACATGCACTAGTGCAGGTAATTTCTCCTGCTCGAACCAGGTGGAGAAAACCAATTCAAAATTAGATGTAGAAAAGGAAATTTAACTACTTTACATTGCAGATTAGCGTTCACTCAGACAGAAATTCAAATGTTGTAAAGTAAATCACACTTGGCAGTTCAAAAACATAAATCACAAGATCATAAAAGAGGGAAAACGTTTTGGGTTGGCTGGGCCCTAGCCAACCAACGTGTTTCCCTTTCAAATGGAAATGCTACTCAGTACTAAATTAATTCATCAATTTTTAAACATAAAGAATAAAATTCATGAAGCGTAAGGTGGAGCTCTTATTATTAAATCATCAAAGCAAATACATGCGTGATTACATATCTAGCCCAAATTTGGGCAATAACAAAAGACAGGCTTGTTACCGCCTTCCTGGTTCTATTCTCTAACCTATACAATTCTATCAACCATTAAGCATTTCATCCTATTTACATTTCTCCTTATATAGATCCTTGGCCGAAGGCCAAAAGGATCATTTAACTTGTTACATAATCGATTGCAGAATAAGATTTAGTTACAACAAATTACATAATTGATTACAAAATAAGCTTTCGTTACATCAAATTACATAATTGATTGCAAAATAAGCTCTCGGCTTCCACAATTAGACATTTTAATAGAAGAGGTCGTGGCTATCTCTAGGTGTTCGTTCCTGCTAAGTCTGCTCTCAGCTACTCCAGATTAACTTGCTATCATAACTGGGACTCGAATGCCTTTAGATATGTTTTGTTGTTCGTGGCTAAGGTGGTGCAAAACTAGGTGTCAATCTCAGAGATCCAGATTTGCTGCCAAGATTCGCGGTGCTGGCGCTGGTGCGAGATCTGATCTGCACTAAAATTGATGGTCAAGGTGAGCATTTAACTATTAAATAACATCAGAGGTAACGATAAGTTACAAAAGTAATTTTAAGCAGGAAATCATGTAATAAATAGTTAATAAATGCTGAGTTAAATTAAAAATGTAAAATATGAAGTTAATGCAAAATGTGTCATCGTTCTCACACTAGTGCAAGATGAGGGCGCATAAGATAAGTAAAACATGGAAATTATTATGATTTGGGAAGGGAAAAATGGTCAAAAAGGATGAAAATTACGGGACTAACATCCTCCCATCCCTAAACTGTTGTGTGTCCTCACATAACTCTTTACCGCTGCAAAAGAACTTCAAAATTTTGAGCACTCCAACTCAATGTTGTTCTGGCACAATGTCCTCAGTCTCTACTATTTCAGCCGTCTTCCTCTTGATGTGCCTTAACTTGTTTACTACCTTTTTCAACCACCTGAAACAACATCCAGCCCGATATTTCCGAACTCTGACCTCACTTTTCATTTGTTTGAGCTCTGCCATTAATTCTTCTTTGCTTTGTTCTTTCTCCTCTTGTGCTTTAGTCACAAGTTGCTCCAAGTTTTACATTTGGAACTATAACTCAGCTATCCAAGTAGTAGGAATCACCAATTCTTTTCCTCCCTCTTTCTCAGCAAGGGCTATCACTTTCTCAAGGACTTCCATATCTGCCATCTCAAGGAATTCTTCTTCCTTTGGTCCCTCTTTTTCCAAGTCTCCTTCCTTCTACTCTTCTTTTGGTTTTACCTTTCCTTTTTCAGGTTCTTCTTCATCTTCTTCTTCTTCCTTCAATTCTTCTTCTTCTATGGATTTTGTCTCTTCTTTTTCAGGTTCTTCATTGTCTGGTTCTTCCCCTCCTATTTCTTCTTCTTCTCCGTCTTCTTTTTCTTCAGCTTCTCCTTTTGTCTCTTGTTCTTCCTCTTGGGCTAGTGCTTCCTCTTGTACTGGTGTAGGATGGGTGTAGGATGGGGTTCCATACCTTGTGGGGGTTGTGGTTCTTTGCCTACACCAGAGATTTTACTCTTCTTATGGGGCCTTTTGATAAAATCTATGGGTGGAGTATCGTCCCTGACTTGTGCAATATTTACCACATCTGCAAGGATCAACATATTGTCATGTTTAGATGCTTATGCCTGTGTAAAAGGGCTTTCTTTAGTGGGTACAGTAATTGTTTCCTTAGTGGAAGACGAGATCTTCTCTTCTATTGATTTCTCTAACCGCTTCCTTTTTGTACTAGTGCGAGAAGGACTTCCCTTTTCACTTTTGTTCGGGCCCTTTCTTGTACTAGTAGGGGCCTCTATCTTCTTTTCCTTGACTGACTCTTCATGCAATCGTTTCAACAACTCTTCCCATGACATACCTACCCTCTCCAGCTATTTTAGGACCAAGATTTTGATAAGGCCGTGATGGTATAACCATGTATCGACCTAGTCTTCCCTTCCATCCTGTACACTTTTTGCCATTTTCTCCAGGCTTTTAAGCAAGAAGTGAGGGAAGTTCATCTTCCAACAAATGTGTCAGTGTTATATACCTAGGCGGGATAACATGGGGTACAGAGGGCGGTACCCAAGGGAATAATATAATAATGGGATGGGCCATAGTAATAAATAAGGTGGTTAACCCATATCATGTAAGGGACTGCAAGTAGTTAGTAATAATGTAATGGGCCCATGGTATTAGGTA
Organism: Pinus tabuliformis; assembly: GCA_031772625.1. Lineage (NCBI taxonomy): Eukaryota > Viridiplantae > Streptophyta > Pinopsida > Pinales > Pinaceae > Pinus > Pinus tabuliformis. The sequence goes on from CM062816.1 coordinate 567,702,718, forward strand.
GATGGTATTGAGGGAACCATGGTAATGACCCATGGTATTATACGTATGAGGCCTATAAAGAGGCTAGAGACTCCACATTGAGGGATGTGAATGATTATTGTATGAACAGGCTTATGGCTTGTGGAGTGTTCTCCTTCCTTAAGGAGTGAATGTATGGTGTTGCCCTATCTTAAGGGTTTGATCAATAAAGTGAATCATTTCATATTATTTCTGGGTTTATTTGCATTGTCTTACATTTTCATATCAGATCTATAATATTTTTGGGTTAGAGCTATAACAATTGGTATCAGAGCTATAACATTCCGGGTTAGATCTATAACACTCAGCCTACTTTAAAGTGTTGTAGCATTCTGAAATGATACATCAGGTTGCGGGTGTATCTCCCTTCGCAGGTCACGAATTTCTCCAAAATAAACAGGAGGTCCTACCATTGACCCAGCAAGGCTTTGCGCGGGACTCCACATTTCCAGTTCACCTCTATATTTTTCTCCTTGACAAAATGTTGCTAGCGTTTGCTTTCTAGCTTCTAGTTCTTTAACCACTTTTCTCCCGTATTCTCCAAACCCATTGCTACTGCTACAAATTTTTTTGTGACTTCAAATTTTAGCGGTTGAATTCTCACTTGGCCATTCTTAAAACTTCCTGCAAATTGTAGGGCGACCTCTCTATCATACCTATCAAACTTTTGTAGGAACTGTAGAAATCCCGACTCTCGCAACAGTGCAAGATTGTTGTGATATTCGTCAGTCTGCTCAATTTTTCTAAGAGACAAGGTTTCATTTTTCAAACAAGCGGCTGTGAACAATTGAGCTCTAAGAATTTGCGTGCAATACCAGGGAATCGTCCCTCATAAAGAAAAATCTAAACGTTCATCCATCATATCTTCGATTCATTTGCCATAGATATTCATCATTTGTAGTCAGGCCTAATTGGTATGCACGACAGTGGTTTAATGGTTAAGTGCAATAATAATCATGGTGAAGGGACGTTTATGATAAATGGAGGAGTAGGAGAATTATGAGTGAAAGACATTTCAAATCATGGCAGAGTGGGGTAGATTATATGCAAGCAACGATTAACACAATTCTTACATTTCTTCATAATTACAAAAAAGGACTTGGCATTCACTAAAAAAAGATCATTATTTCTACTTAAAAACTTCGTACTTTTAACTAATTTCCTCCTAGGTATTATAATAGCATAAATACTTGTCGATGACATGAAAAGACGTCATATAACTTTCCATAATAACAACTTTCTTATGTCATATGATAACTTGTACTATGCTACGGACGAACTGCATGCTCATACTGATCTTTGTACCGCTTAAATCATATCATTCTGCTGGTACTTTTCTACTCATCTTATCACATAAGAAAACATGATTGCACTAGTGCAAGCATAATATTAAGACAGAGAATTAAAATATAGGTTGGATTTCATATGATTTCCTCAACTTTATTATGAAGTTTACTTTGCCCTTTCTGATGTTTCAGAGCACATCCTTTTGCTCTTCATATGCAAGATCCTGCAATAAACTCATGAGGGAATAAAGGAGTGGGAAAGGGGAATTTTTAGAATGGGAAGGAATTCTGTTACAGGGATTCCAGGAAAGTACCAAAGAGGGAATAAATAGAAGTGGGATAGGGAAAAAAAATTCAGGGTTAAAGTGGGATTTCTTTGAAGCAGACAGGGTAAATTTAGAAGAATGTGGGAAGGTCAATATTCTGGGATCAAAGAAGAAAACTGAGGGAGTCTTACGAAAGTGGAATATGAAGAAAGGAAGAAAATTTTCTGGAAAATTTGCCTGCATTGGTGCAAGAAAAAATAACTGCAGTGAAAATTAAGCGTTACTTGAATAAAAAAATATCCATGCTAATTACCCCAACTGTATAAGGGTTGGTTCTGCTGATCCTGCTTCTACTTGGTGGCAACTTAGCACATTTAAGGATCAAGCAACATTTTATTTTTATTAGGAATTTTTGATCTTCCCACCAGCAAGCTAGTTCTCAAGTTGATCCTTCTGCAATCATGTCAACAAACTAATTTTCATAATTACAGGAAATTTTTTTCTTTATTTTTTCTATTTTATATAATTTTTCTTATTATTTTTTTTTAAGTTTTAATTTTTTAATTTTATATTTTTTTTTTTTGAGAAGAAGGAAAAAAAATTCATGTCTCCAAAAAGTTGGTATTACCATTCTCCACTACCGTCCCAAATTACTATTGGACTTGTTGTGAAAAATATTTTTTGTTAAGTGGCTAAAAGTACTTCTTTAATCTATGTCCATTTACCAAGAACACTGAATCTTGTCCATCAATAGTTTTAACTTCAACTGCTCCATTCTCGAATACTCAGATCACTTCATAAGGTCCCATCCACTGTGTATGGAATTTCCCTTTAAAAATTTTAAATCTAGAATCATAAAGGAGAACCCAATAACCTGGTTGGAATTGCTTTTTCTGAATAAACTTGTCATGCCATCTCTTACATTGTTGCTGAATTAATATGTTCTGCTGAATAGCATCCCTTCGAAATTCGTCCAGTTCATTTAATTGGAGAAGACACTGTTGTTGTGCCTCAGAGAGATCTAGTCCTAACTGGACTGCAGTCCTGAAAGTTTTGATCTAGAATTCAATTGATAACAGAACCTGTTTTCCATATACCAACTCATATGGTGTATGTCCCGTGCTTTTTCTCCAAGTGGTTTTGTATGCCCACAAAGCTTCTAGTAATATTTCAACCCAATCTTTTCGATGCATATTGACTGTCTTTGTAAGAATGGACTCAGTCACTTTGTTTGTAGATTCCACCTAGCCATTTGCTTGCAGATGATACGGTGTGGACTTCCTGTGCCAAATCTTGTATTACTCCATCACACCCTGTACCAGATTAGAAATAAATTGTGGACCATTGTCAGAAACAATTTCTCTAGGCACACCAAATCTAGTAAAGATTTCAGTAAAATGAAAATCAACAACTTTTTCTGTCGCAAAAGAAACAGCTTTAGCTTCTACCCATTTTGTAACAAAATTTGTACAAGCCAAAATATTCTTTTTACTTAATGATGCTGGATTTATTGGCCCTATAAAATCAATAGCCCATTTTTCAAATGGCTCAATCATAAATTGAGGGCATAAAGGCATTTCATTGGTTTGATTAGGTTGGCCCATTCGCTGACAGCTATCATAGCACTTGACATACTGTTTGGCATCCTTAAACAAGGAAGGCCAAAAGTAACCAACGTGCAATACTCTATATGCAGTCCGCTTATCAGTGAAGTGGCCTCCACAAGGTTCATCATGAGCAGATTTCAAAATTTCAAACACTTCCTCCTCTCTTTCACATCTACGAATAATCATATCTGGGCTTGTGTAAAAGAGATCTCCTTGAATCCAAGAGTATGCAACACTTTTCTAAATAATATTCTGCTTTTCATGAGTGGACAAGTGGGGTGGTGTTTTCCCAGTAACCAAGTAATTAGCAATGTCACCAAACCACAAAGAATCTGTTGACATAGGAAAAAGATGTTCATCTAGAAAATCATCATTAACAGGAGTTGTTTCACCCGGACTATCCAATCTAGAAAGAAAATCCGCTACAACATTAGATTTTCCTAGTCTATCAACAATAGTAATACTAAACTCCTACAACAATAGTAACCACCTAGTCACTCTACCACTAGTTAAAGGCTTGTTCATCAAATATTTAATTTCAGAATGATCAGTATGTACAAATACTTCATATCCCGTAATATAGTGTTTGAACTTATTAATTGCAAAAATCACAGCTAAAATCTCTTTCTCTGTAACTGTATAGTTTAATTCAGCAGAAGACAAATTTTTAATAATATAATAAATAACATAGAATTGCTTATTTTCCTCTTGTTGTATATATTCGCCAATAGCCAAATCTGAAGCATCCGAGGAAATATGAAAAGGAAGAGACCAATTAGGACCTCTTAGAACTGGTGCCTGTACTAACTTTTCCTTCAATGTTTCAAAAGATTGTTGGCAAGCTATAGTCCAAGAAAATTCAATATCATTAGCTAGAAGTCTAAAAAGATGAGTAGCTATCTTAGAAGAAATTTCAATGAATCTTCTACAGTAACTAGCATGTCTTAGAAAACCTCTTACTTCCCTTTGAGTTTTGGGTGCAAGAAGATGCAGAGTGATTTCAATATTTGCTGGATCAACCTGAATACCTTTACTAGAAATCAAATGGCCAAGTACCACCCCTTCTTTGCACATCAATTTGCATTTCTTGTCACTCAAAGCGAGATGGGTTTCCTCACATTGAAGAAGTAATTTTTCCAATTTTTCAAGAGCTTCCTGAAAAGAATCACCAAACACATAAAAGTCATCCATATAAATTTCCACAAATTCTAGATCAATAAAAATAGCTAAGATTGCCCTTTGAAAGGTAGTCAGGGCATCACATAAGCCAAAGGGAAGCACTATATAAGAGAGTGTAGCCCATGGACATGTAAAAGTAGTTTTATCCTGATCTTTGGGTGCAATCTATATCTGGTTATAACCACTGAAGCCATCCAGAAAAGAAAAGTGTTTCTTTCCTGCAAGGGTATCAAGCACCTGGTCAATGAATGGGAGAGGGAAATAATCATTGAGAGTGGCTTTTTTTAATCCTCGATAATCAATACAATTATGCCATCTTCCATCTTTTTTAGGTACTAGCACTAATGGAGAGACCCACTGACTGTTAGAAATAGGATAGATAAAACTGGCATCCAAGAGGTTTTGTACTTCTTCTTTCATAATATCTCTTAGAGCTAGATCCACTCACCTTTGGGGTTGTCGGATAGGTCAAGCTCCTTCCTAAATATAGATATGATGTGTGCAAGTTTCAGGAGGGTTACCCTTCATATCTTCATAACCCCATGCAACGACACTAAGATGGTTTCACAACAAATCACAAGTTGTTTTTGTTGAGATGAGTCCAAATCTGAACTAATATACAAGGATTTAATAGGGCTGATCTAAACAAGAGTAGTATCAGGCTCGGGAGTACTCAAGGGAGTGGTCAAATGCAGTGGTGCAGAAGAATGGGGATCATGATCTTCTTCAAAATCTAGGCTGAAAATTTGGCTCACGGCTCCAAATTAGGCATAGTGTCTAGATTATTCAGGAAGTCTTGAATCTCATCTTCTTGTGAAGACCCAGTATAATGATGGATAAGAGAGATGGTATGAGTCTCGTCATCACTACTTTGATCCAACCACAAAGTATCTCGAAGGTCCTGAATGGATCTGGTAGGGGGATATAGAGTAACATTCTTTCTAGAGTCTCCATGTGAAATATACATATCACCATAATGACATCCAATATAGGCATCAGCGATAGCAAGCCATGCTCGACCCAAGATCAAAGGATGTCCTCCTACTGGGTTCTTTGGCCGAAGTACAATGAAATCAGCAGGATATTCCTAAGAATCTAATGAAATGATCACATCATCCAATACTCCTTCTGGCTTAATTTTAGATCTATCTACTAATTCAAGCACGGTGGGAGTAGGGAAAAGTTGGGTTAACCGAAGTTGATCCATGGTTTGCTTAGTCATGACATTAATGGTTGCTACCAGGTCTATAATAACATTAGACACAAGGACATTACCAATCTGAACTAAGACAACAAGGTTTCCAGGATCAGTATATTTTTCCATAGACACACATCCTATCATTAACTCTGTTGCCCTACTAACAAATTGAATGGTTTGGGGTTCCAATTTCTTCTCCCTGGGCTTCTTGAGACAGAGCTCCTTAATAATCTTAGTGAAAATAGGGATCTCTTTGATGGCTTGAAGCAAAGGTATCTTAATGAAAAAAATTTGAAGCTCTGATGCCAAGCTAGTCTCAGAAATAGGCTCACTTCTTTCCATAACTAGCCTCTCTGGGAAGGGAGGCTAGTTGGAAGAAGGTGGCAAGGATCCAGAGGGTAAGGGTTGTTTGGTGACTGCTTTTAGAGAATGGTTAGGTGTTTCCTCTTTCCCTTTCTCTTCAACAATCACTATGGGTCGGTTCTAATTTTCTGATGTTACAGTCCTTCCCGATCTTAACTGGATATCATGAACCCCAACTGGTATAGACTAGTACTGAAATGATAAAGGTGGGTTTGTTACATATATCATTTGCACTGCTTTGTTATTGTTAAGATTAGGCATAGGTTGAGCAGGCAAATGAGGAGGTTGAAAGGGTGGAGGTAAAGGCAATGGTGGATTAGAATGACTTGGAAGTTGCGGCATTGAATTTTGTGTATGAGGATATGACTGCATAGGTGGCTGGTAGGAATATGGGGAATGAGTTGGCCCTCTCCAACCTTGCTGCCATGGTTGAGAAGGTTGTCCATGCTGATATTTATTTCCATACTGCCACTACTGATAAGTGTTATGATAAGACTATGCATGTGAATTATAACCAAAATAGTGTGGAGAAAATTCAGGAGCCATAGCTGCACCTACCTGAGGCCAATTTCTTCTTGCTTCCATACCATTCAAGTATTCAGCTTCAGGCTATCCCCCTATGAATAAAGATCTAAGTCTTGGTATGGAGGGAAATTTTTTGGTGATATGGTCTTCTGCACAAATAGCACACTTATTAGTTTCTTTTAAATTAAGAGGACACTCTTTAGGCGGATGCTTATCTCTACATTTAGGACAGAAAATACATAGTGACTCTTGTTCCTTTATAAGTTTTTGCTGAAATTTTAAAGAGTCCAATTGTTTAGAAACAATATTCATTATATTAATTTTCATTTTTTCAATTTTATTTTCTAGTCCAATAATCATAGCATCGGTAGATTCAGTTTTTCTATTTTTATTTCGAGCTCCTCTACCAGATCTATATTGATTTCTTGAAAATTTCCTGCATAATTCACAAATTTCATGAAAAGTTTGTTGGGAGATGTCTCCTTGTCCTAGCAGATTTAGATTATTTCTAGCATTATCAGTAAGTCCTCTTAAGAACAAGGTTCTAATAGTGCTAGAATCAAGCTTAAGTTTCGACCTTTGTAGAATATACAGAAATCTTTCTAAGTAATCTTCAAGAGTTTCATCATCATCTTGTATGATCGCAAAAATTTCATCCTACATGTCCCAAGTTTTGAAATATTCCTAATATTTAGACAAAAGCACTATCTTCATCTATTCCCAAGAGGTTATAGAGTTTCCTCTTAGCCCCATGAAACAACACAATGCTGAGTCCTTGAGGGTATCAGGAAATAATATTAACTTTTGAGCATCAGTTGAATAATCATAACTTCTACACAAAATATCAAACTCGAATAGAAAAGAGTCAGGGTCTTCATGAACTTTACCATGGAAATTGGGGGAGCTGATGGTGGAATATTCTTCATCTACGCCACAGTATCAGGATCCACAATTGGAAACACAAAAGTGGATTGTTCTTCACTTACCTGATCCTGGTTTTCACCAGACCCTTCCACATAATTTTCATGATCTGCCATTGTCTCTTTCTTACTCTCGACAGGATGAACCACACCTGAGTTGTTGTCACCAGAATCCAGGTGGATTGTTCCTGCGTGATGGGTTTGGTTAGGCTTCCTGCTCATAGAAGGGGACCCAATATGAGAATTGTTTTCAAAATTATTTTAGCCCTTAGTGGGATTTGAACCCTTACCTTTCCGAGGCATTCATTTCAAAGAAAGAAAAACAACAAGTAATTCCTAATAAAAATGTTGTTAGAAATCAATTAACACCAGTAAAATTCCTTCAAAAGAAAAATATTTCCCAAACAATGCTGAAAGAAAAAAATTACCTCTATTATACAATTATAAAATTCTTACCAAATCAAATCGCCTCCCGGTAATGGCACCAAAATGTTGGGTGCATGAATTACACTTAAGTAAACTCCTCAACACTTAAATTGTCAGCCCGGGGGATTTGTAAACTTAGAGATGAAGCACAAGTAATGCCTGAGATGGTATTAATATTTCTAATATCAACTCCTACTTTCTTTAAAGGGGAAATTGCAAAATCAAACTATAGAGGAAAAAAGGGCAACTTGAAGCATCAAAATAATCCAAGGCTGGAACAAGAAGAAATGTACTTGCAAAAGAGATTCAGAAATAAAAGGAGGCAATTACTCTAGCTGACTATTAATTAATTACTGAGAATGTGTTTTCTTTAGCAAAGACACCTTAACAATCTTCAACAGATGGGCCCCTTCAAACCTGCTTATGTAAAGATGTCCTTCTCATAGGAATCGATCTTACACTAGTGTAGTCTACTTGCACTAGTGCCGGAACAACGATTTATGCAGAAGGTGTAAAGTAATGTCTGTACTAAAAGTGATTTTCTTTGTGCAAGGGCTTGAAATTTCTCAAGTTTAAAGCACTCTAGTACCAAGAAACTGGATCTTGTACCCGATCAAAGCTTCTTACACTTTAACTTTTAATTCTTGAGATCAATGCTTAATTACTGCAAGTGTTATGAAACCAGATTGCATATAAAAAATATGAATGTCTGCAGAAGTAAAGAAACAATCTTTTCAATTTATCCTATTGTGAAATGTTAATGAAAGCAAGAAAGTGGTTAGAAGTAAACTAAAGAGGCTTACTAGATCACACTATCTAGCATTGGTGCAGGAAAAATTTTCCTGCTCGGACTGGGGGGAAACCAAACCAAACGTGCAGAAAATGAATAGCACACCAACATGCACTGGTGCAGGTAATTTCTCCTACTCGAACCAGGCAGAGAAAACCAATTCAGAGTCAGATGTAAAAAAGGCAATTTAACTACTTCACGCTGCAGATCTGCTTTTGAACTCAGACAAAAATTCAAATGTTGTAAAGTAAATCACACTTGGTAGTTCAAAAACATAAATCACAAGATCAGAAAAGAGGGAAAACATGCTGGTTTGGCTGGGTCCTAGCCAACTAGTGTGTTTCCCTTTCAAATGGAAACACTACTCAGTACTAAATCAGTTCATCAATTGTTAAACATAAAGAATAAAATTCATGAAGTGTAAGGAAGAGCTCTTCTTATTAAATCATCAAAGCAAATACATGCATGATTACATATCCAACCCAGATTTGGGCGATAACAAAAGATAGGCCTGTTACCGCCTTCCTGGTTCTATTCTTTGTTCTATACAATTCTATCAACCATTAAGAATTTCGTCCTACTTACATTTTTCCTTATATAGATCCTTGGTCGAAGGCCAAAAGGATCATTTAACTCGTTACATAGCCGATTGCAGAATAATATTTCGTTACAATAAATTACATAACTGAGTACGAAATAAGTTTTCGTTACACTAGATTACATAACCAATTGAAAAATAAACTCTCGGCCTCCACAATTAGACATTTTAATAGAATAGGTTGTGGCTATCTCCAGATGTTCGTTCCTCCTAAGTCCAATCTCAGCTACTCCAAATTGACTTGCTGTCATAACTGGGACTCGGCTGCCTTCAGATATGTTCTGTTGTTCATGGCTAAGGTGATGCAAAACTAGGCGGAAATCTTAGAGATCCAGATTTGCTGCCAAGATTAACGGCGCTGGCACTGGTGTGAGATCTGATCTGCACTAAAATTAGTGGTCAAGGTGAGCATTTAACTATTAAATAACATAGGAGGTATCGATAAGTTACAAAAGTAATTCTAAGTAGGAAATCACGTAATAAATAGTTAATAAATGCTAATTTAAATTAAAAATGTAAAATACGAAGTTAATGCAAAATGTGTCATCGTTCTTGCACTAGTGCAAGATGAGGGTGCACAAGATAAGTAAAATAGGGGTAAATGGTTATGATTTGGGAAGGGAAAAATGGTAAAAAAGGATGCAAATTAGGGGACTAACAATATGATGTGTGTCGAAGGACTCGCAGGCCATCATAGAGGGATGAGATGCCTCTAAATCCATAAATTACATTACAAACATTTGAGAAATGGGCGATAAATTTTGTGGGACCCATCCAGCCCCAAGGAAAAACAGGAGCGAGGTACATTATCACTGTGACAAAATATTTGACTCAATGGGCAGAGGCATAACCTGTGAAGGATTGCATAGGCACGACTACTGCAAAGTTCGTCTTTGAGTATGTATTAACGTGATTTGGGTGTCCAAATATTTTGATGAGTGAGCGCGGTATTCACTTTCTGAATAAGATGATCAGCGCACTAACAAAGGAATTTCAGGTATATCACCAGAAGAGCACACCTTATCACTCGCAGTTTAACGAGATGGTGGAAGCATTCAATAGAGTGGTGGAAAATGTGCTGAACAATATTTTCAATGCTTGGCGAAGTGATTTGGACGTACGCATACCTGCGGTACTATGGGCCTATTCGACGACATGCAAGAAGTTGACTGGACAAACAACTTTTAGGCTTGTTTATGATGTTGAAGTAGTAATTCCCATGGAATACATTGTGCCTAGTCTACACATAGTGACACTCATGGGTATGATGGATTACGGAGCCCTAGAGGAGAGGCTCACGTAGGTGGATGAGCTTGAGGAAGAAAGATTTTTTGCTGGATTTCACCAATAGGTCCAAAAGTAGTGTGAAAAAGCATGGCATGATTGACACATTTAGGTGCACACCTTTAAGGTAAATGACCTAGTTTTGTTATATGACAACAAGTCTAATAAATTTCCGGGGAAGTTTAGGATGCAATGGTTAGGGCCCTATGTCATTAAGGAGATTACCGATGGAGGAGAAGTTCAGTTGGTCAAATTGAATGGAGATACCTTCCCAGGAAAGTTGAATGGTCATTGCTTGAAGCCATACATCGGTGGTCCTGCAATGTGGCTACATGAAGGTAGCACAGTCTTAGCACTCCAGGCAGCTGAAAGGAGGCATGAGACTATAAACTAAAGTGCCCGGGTCAGGGAGCTATGCGATTGGAGGATTGTGCGAAGCAAGGAAGTGTCACAAGGTTCACGGAAGTGCGAAGGGAGGTACGCTACCTAGGGAGAAATCACACAGGTTGGCTAGAAAGTGATCATTAAAGTCACTGTTCATGATTTGATGGGAGAAATGCAACCAAATGGACCAGGTGGCTAACATTTAAGACAAACTTTAAGGCTCAAATCCTTGAAAATTTGCCGGAAATCTAGCATTAATGAACTGAATTTGGGGGGAACAGTCGAATTTAAGTTCAAAATGCCCTATAAATTACAAGTGATTTTCCAACGAAAAACACTTGGCATTTTGAGAATTGAGTTGTTGAGCTCTTAGGCACACATGAATTGTGAGCACTATGAACTCTTGATAGCCAGTAAAGTATTTGAGACATTGCTGAAGGAGACACAGGAGTTCTTATAGAACATCATGTCAGTGCCCACAAAAGCTATAGATACCGAAGCAGAGGAGTCAGTGTCGGAAATTGAGATGGAGGTAGAAGTAGCTACTCTGGAGGTTGTTAAAGTATTACCTAGAGTCCCTAAGTCACCAAGGACAACAAGACCAAATTTGACCCCAACCAAGGAGAGTGCAAAGAATAAAAAGGGGAAGCAACCTACAATACCGGTGCGCGCATCGCCAAGAAAAACCCATCGAAGCCTACTACACAGGAGAAGGGAAAATCCATGAATTTGGAGCCGAAGGAGGAAGAAATTGAAGACATCCCGATGGATGATGAGGATGTGCGAGTAGATGTGGAAGAGGTTGAAGCCCAGGGTGTCGACCCTATCACTCAATTGCCTAAGTATTTCCCTTCGCTCAAGGGCAAGACCAAGGTGCCAAAAGACATCGATGAAAGAAAGGTCCCCTTACAAACCCCTCTGCTGTCAGATGAAATTGTTTTTGAAGGACCGCACATGGGATGGGTTCCTTTGTTGAAACTTGAAGATAGGGACTTGGCCGACCACGCAAAGTTCCAACACCCTGCGACCGAGTAGCTGATGCGTCACATTATTGACACAACCACTGGAATGACCACATTGCAGCAACGAAGGTGGCTCAGAGGAGTAGAAAAGGCAGGGTTGCTCAACCTGCTTTGGGTGTCACACTACAGCTGCACCTCAATTACAATATTCATCATCAATAAGTTGTTGTGCTTGGTGCATGATGGGTGTTTGTGGCTAGAGGACCCAATACCCATTACAAACAAATTGATCCACAGGATCATGCAGTTACCTTACATTGGAGAAAATCCGGCCATGATATTTGGAAGAAAAGGTGGTGAGTAGGCCTTTGTAGAGGCCATGAAAGAAAATTTTAATCTGGTGAAGGAGCTGCATGGATATGCTATATCTAGCATCTGCGACCCTACTGTAAAGGTAGCTACAAAGATATTAGTAGGGAAGCTGATGAGGAAGTGTCACACTGATGAGGTGCTCGCACCTATCGTCACGCTAGCATCCCAGTGTGCCGAAGGAGTCTAGTTCAACTGGGTGGACTATATACGCAGTGAGTTCCTTGCGAACTGCTGCAAAGCACAGGAGCTCAACAAGACGTTCCACTAGACGTGGCTCTTGCTGTTAATTGCACTAGTAGCATGGGAGTTGCCAGAGGACAGTTAATTCACTTCGGTCGTGCCAGATCTAATAGAAGAAGCAAAGTACACTTTGTTGTGGGCGACTAAGGATGCGTAGTGCATCAAGGACAATAAGATCTTCTAGATCTCGATGGAGATGAACATCTGCATGGCATCCAATTGTAATCCATGGTTTTCACCTACGGTGTATGCCAAACTGCAAGGCTATGGAGAGTTTAAAGCAGACTTTCACCATGTGTCCATCAGGGCACGGAAGGACCCTATGTAGAAATGGTACGACTTGCCTTACCTGGCAACAGATGATGCCATTGATGTAGTACTTGATCAATGACCAGCAGAGTGGCGCGCTATAGTAGACTTGGTGGTGGGAGGAAGAAAGTCCATCACACAGAGAATGAAGGAGGAGGCCAAGCTTAAGAAGACACAGTTGGCCGATGAGAGGAAAAAGGAGGCCACTGACAAGGCCCAGGTGGAGCACAATGCCACTGAGCAGACGACCAAGCAAATAGGTGGAACAAAGTGAGGCACTGATAAAGGCACGAGGTCACCTTCACGTGAGACAGAGGAGGAGACAGACGAGCAGAGAGAAAAACATGGCGCAGACCCATAGGCGACGTTTAACCGCATCAAGAGTCCAAGGGAGCAAGAGAAGGGAGGGTCTAGGATGAAATCAAAGGCTACTATGTCATCACTGGACCAAATCACCCTCACAAAGTGTGATTTGCATGACATCGGTGACACGATGCAGGATGTCACCACGAAGACCCTACAATAGTTTGAGCTGCAATAGAAAATAATCTTGGGGGCTATCCAAACAGGTTTGCAGGAGCTGCAGACCCACGTGTCATAGGCTGGCACGGTGGATACTAACCTTGCTAACAACACTTCAGAGGCTACCAAGATGCTGCATGCGAAGTCCTCCAGTGTGATAATGCTGCCTGATGAAGCACTGACCATGGAGAACGAAGCTGATAGGCCTACTATTAGTGCCCTAAAGGGAGTAGGGTTGAATCTAGCAATGCTCCCTCATGAAGCACTCCACCTCTTGCAGGATGGAGTGATTGCAGATCTGAGGGCCCATGAGCACTGCGCCCTCCATGTGATTAACAAGCAACGGATCAACAATGAGTAGATGGCACTACAAGGAGACTTTTCCATCGCCACTGTGACTGAGGCAACCAACTAGAACAAGTGCATTATGCAGGTCATCGATGTGGCATGTTGAATTGTCCCAGAGTTGGCCATTCCTGAGGAGGAATGAGTTGAGGTGTGCATCCACAAGCTGGCTACAGGGGTCTTTGATGCTCGAAAAAGAATGGTGAGGGTTCAGTGGGAGTTGAACCTATAGATCATAGAGTTACAGTTGAAGTCCCAACCTTCAACTCCACCAAAAGTAAAGGAGCAGCGGGCGACCGCTGTCACAGAAGTAGTAGTGGTGGTTGATAGTGCAGTAGCAGATTGCGCACAACTTTTTTAATAGTCGTTCGAGGTCATGAAAAGCTTACAGGAGGACCCCAATGTATAATTATTATAAATAGAAACGCGCGAACTACAACAGTGCTATGATGAAGTCAAAGGCACAGCGCAAACCATTGTGCTCACACAAAGATTGGTGAAGCTATAGGAGGACAGGCAGCTAAAGGAATAGGTGGATGCAACGCTGCACAAGGAAGCAGTGCTGAAGGCATGACTAAAGCCCTAGCTAGATGAGGCTTACACAGCAACAACCTCTATTGAAGGAAATATTGTGACTCTGCAAGTACTCAGCAAAAGCTTCAGGCTGACAGTTGAAGAGCAGTGACCTAGCAGATGGTTGAAGACGCAACGCAGGTGACCGCACAGTGCACTGCTAAGGTTGCGGTCATACTACTTGAACTGGAATGTCTTCATGCTAAGATCTCCGCACCTGCCAAGTGACTCGAGGGCGAGTCACAATGTTTGTGTTGGGGGCCTGTTAGGAATGAGATCCCCCAAGGACATTTTTGGGGCTAAAAGCCCATTTTTTGGGTCGAATTTTGTAGTAAAGTTGTAAATTCTCTGCATTTTGTGGTCACAGAGCATGAAGGTGTCATGAGTCATAAAGGGTTGTCCACCCTTATTTTGTAAAGTAAAGTCGGCTGTAAAATATCTACCCATGGTCCGCGGACCATGGGATTGTATAAAAAGAGCTAAGTAAGTAAGCTCTAAGAAGTCATCAATAGTTTTGTGAAGTCAGAGAGTCATATCTTTGAAGTAAGAAGTCTAAGTTTCAAGTCGTAGCGTAGGTAGAGGCTTTGCAACTAAGTGCGCAGAGGCCTAGGGTGGAGGTCTGTAGTTGAGTGTGTAGACCCCTGCAGCTATGTGCGCAGGCGGATAGAGTCTGTAATCACTTGAAGATATGAATAAAGAGAAGTATTATGCAAATTTTGTGTATTTGTTTCTGGTTACTGCATCTTGACATGTTATGTATGAATTTCATTTATAATGCTTATATGATGTGCAAATGTATGTAATTACATCGATTAAGTGAACACAAGTAAGAATATATGTTTACGCAGTGCTAGCTATGATTGTTTGATAACCTAAGTACGACACTTAACTAGTTTAGGAATCTGCATGGTATGCTGCCTTAGTAGCACGAAAGTACCTGAGCCACAAGTTAATGTTGCACAAAGGTCAATCATACCTTTTCACAGAGGTACTGAAGGGCAGAGTAAAGGGCTAGACAAACAGAGCCCTAGAACTCTATAACCCGCGCAAAGGCAGGAATAGAGGAAATAAACCGACATCACAACCATCTCAGGGTGTGGAAACTTGATTCCAGCATCCCCCCATACTACTTCAGATGAGACTTCGGTCCGCGCTCCATGGGCTGATGCCGGAAGGGCCAGTAGTGTAGGAATTTGTCTGGCTAACTAATGCTAAACCTGGGTCAGGCACCACCAAGCCAACAGTTCCTACCATGGTATTGGCCCATAGTAATGAGCATGACAAAGAATATTTATCCCATCAAAGAATACCATCAGCATTATTATGGTTTTGATCCAAGGTATTGAAAAAGGCTAAAAATATATAAGGAGGTGAAGATCAAAGTGTGAGGGTGTGCAAGTGATGAAAATATTATGAAGAGTTATATCAAAAGAAACTATGGATGTTATGGGTTATTGATGCTTTGCTTGATCTGAACTATGTATGCACCTGAGTGTTTGATGATGGATGATATCAAGTAGTTCTGAAATAATTATGCGCTAATGATGGATCGGGATCATGAGACTTGAAATGATTTATCATTCTATGATCTAATAATGGATAGGGTAGATCTATGTGATAATGCATGTTTTATCCTTTAAATGTTATTCTCTGTGTATATCTGAATTCTTGAAAATCTTCGAAGTTATAAGTTATGATTTCCATATCTATATGCAGGTTCACCTCGGTGAAGGCCTGTATACACGTAGGTTTGGCACTTCCAAGTAGCATATGAAAAATAAAAGCTTGCTGTTTAGAAATGACTGATCTATTTGATCAGTGTTGCTGTTTTATTGTTGTTTATGAATGATGTCTTCATTAGATTTAAAGTAACATGACATCAGATCTTCATAATGTATTTGGGTAGTATAGCTTTTGGTTCGGAAGTTTTATGATTCAATATCTTTAAAGGTATATGTAGGTTGGGTTACAAAAAGTAGCGTATACATGCAGGTTGGCTTCATTGAAGTATCATATACATTCTGACATATGATTCTTGAGGTTGCATTTGATTTTGTTTGTTGATGCGGTATTATTGGTTCAGCTCTGTGTTCCAGTGATAGTGATCTAACTGCTCAGAGTTGATGGGTTTCAGTGATTGATAGATACAGTTGTATTGTAGTGGTGATTGATTTTGAGCTTGAATGTTATTGATGGGTCCAGTATGAAAATTTGATGAAACATGGCCTACATATTGTGGTGATGTATACCAGGAGTATCCAGTCTGAAAATTTATGAAACATGGTCCCTGGAGAATGAATGAAGGTGGTAACCCTCTGTAGGTCGGTGCCTATGCATTGGTAAACATATAAGCCAATACAAGAGCTAGGGGGTTGTATCTCCCTTCCAATAGTAGCTAGAGAATGAGCGAAGCTGGTAGCCTTCTCTAGGCCAACGCCTACGTACTAGTAAACATATCACCCAGTACAAGAGCTAGGGGGTTGTAGCTCCCTTCTAGTAGCAGCTGGAGAACAAGTGAAGGTGGTAGCCTTATGTAGGCCAATGCCTATGTACTGGTAAACATATCAGCTAGTACAAGAGCTAGGGGTTGTAGCTCCCTTCCAGTAGCAGCTAGAGAATGAGTGAAGGTTGTAGCCTTATGCATGGTGGGTTCTTGCGTATTGGTATGAGTCTACGCCAGTGCAAGATTATAAACAACTTATTATTTATATTAAAAAGAAGATAGAGACAACAATAACATGTGGCTTTTTCCTGCATTGGGTTTCCACCTTAAATCTTGGTGTTCATGTGTGTTTCTTATGTGTGATGGTTTATTTTGTTATCGCATCACATGGTTACTAGTTATCTAATGTTTAATCAAGCACTAATGCATTGGAAGAAGACAAACATATGATGGATTAATTGAATCATAAGTTCACTAGATATACACTAATTTTCTTTAGAAAAATAGTGTACACATGCAGGTTACGTTCAATAAAGTCATGTATAGAAATCTATATATGAAATGAAAAAAGTTATTGATTTGTAAATACTGATTCACCCCCTTGCCTCTCCATATTTTTCCCATCAATACAATATCATCAAACATGTTATCTCAACAACTATCTCTCCATCCCCTTCACATAATTCTACAATATGTCCTTTCAGGGAGCCAAACCATCTCTCGTCATTATCATAGTTTTCCAAATTACAAAATCCTCTAGTAATGTTATGGAATTCTTTATATTAAATTATTGTTACTTTCTCCCTCTAAGGTCAACATTCCTTTTTATGGTGTATCTTCATATTGCAACATAGTTCTACTTCATGCTCTTTAGTTTTCAATCATCAATCAATGTGTTTCTGTAACAAACCAATCAACTGTTGGTACAATGACATTAGAACTCTTCAACTTCTTTACTTACGGACATTGCCTTAGATCAAACATCATCTCTTTTGGTCACAAGTTTCTCTAGGTTTTCTACCAATCTTCAATTAATATCATATCCATTAGGGTATTTACAACTCCCTCTTTCCATCTAAGAACTTCTTTCCCTCTAATTGACTTCTTTGATGCAAACTTCAGCCTATTCTCTTCTTCTTCATTTTCATACTTTCCTACGTTCTTCTACTTCTTCCTTTTGCTAGTCAAGCTTTAGATAAATCTTGTTTTTAGATGCAACATTTATTGTAAGACCATGAAAGAACAAAAAGGACAAGGAACAAAGATAAAAAATAAAGGGATATAAATTACTTATCTTTTGAGAAGGATTGGCTCCCTCTTAATCTTGGACCTATTGACCAACCGTGTTCTCACATTAAACACCAAGAGTTAGATCTATCTTTAATATTGAAAAAAATTAGATATGGCTTTTTCTCATAGGGTTCTTATTGATTGAGTCTATGCAAGCGTTCACAAGCCTCAAATTCCAAAGTTATTTAAGACCTCACAAACTGCAAGTTCTACAAACCCTAGATTCTCAAGGTATTCCAAGTATTCAAAAGGATCAAAAGAAAAACCTTAGTGATACTATTGCATTTCTTGATCTCAAGACCTCACCTTCACATTCAACTAATACAGGTTCCTCAATTCTTCATTCTTCAAGCTAAGGTATGATCCATAAATTTGAGTTTTTCTTATAGGATCTTGACCTCGAGTGATGTTTTACATAGTTCTGGCCCCTTCATCAAGTTATATATCAGAACACATTGACCCAAATTTATGTTTCTTGCAGCTACATTTTGTTCCTTTAAGGCCCGCTTCAAGGCGAGATCCAATATTTTGTTATGCATGAGAAAGAAGGTAAAATATATGCTTCTCATCATAATACCTTCCATGACTTATCACAACTCTTTTACAAAGTTCTTGACTTATATTGATGAGTTTGGTCTATAGAATTCGGTCCTTTTTTGAATACATTCTATTGTTCATTCCTAAGGTGTAGAAGCTTGTCATAGATATATGCCACGGTGTGCTTCACATACTTTAAAATTCTTATCACAAATATCGTCACATATTTTCTCTCTATAAACATTTCTCAATGCCTCAAATTTTGCATTATTCATCATTTTGAATCCCTAGTAGAAGATTGTAGTGTTGTAGAAGGTTCATGTACCATGCTTGCATGATTCTATAGATTTCTTAAGGCTCACATCATAAGATACTTGCATCTTTGTAGACTCCTTCATATATTGACTACTATACTTCTGAATTTCTTTATCTCTTTTTGTATTTTATATATGCTTCTTGTAAGCTATTTCTAGAGTACATAAAACTTGCATCAACCTATCAGTAAACTTGTCACTTCAAAACTTGGATTGCTCATAACTTTTTGTACCATAGTGTCATATAAAATACATATGTCATCTTAGAATGGATATATAGTTCTCGTTCAAAGCCCTTAAGGGTTTCAATCCAATTTATATAGATGATCTTAGATCATAGGGATATTAAGTGTCTTCCTTTAATTCATATCGGAAATATATTCTTCCTAAAATTCCTATCACAAGGGTATTGTACATTTTTTTTTAACAATTTTGCATGGTACTTTCCATAGAGATAAAATTCATAAAAAAAAATTATTTTATACAAATGAATGGGAGGATTCAAACTTCATTGAAAATTATTCATCTTCATTAATCACAGAGAATATTATGAACTATATAGGGATCAAATGTCATGTATATCATGAATGCTTGTTCCTTAACTTTATTCCATACTTCTTTATGATTCGTCCTTTCAAACTTCTAGGATAGATACTTAAGATAATAAACTTAAATTAGGATATAGAGAATAGAGGAAAAATTACTTGTCAAGGGAGAGAGAGAGATTGTCAAGAATATTGATTTGGCTTCCAAGGGTGTTCTGAAGTCATGGCTACTGCAAAGATAGTGAAATTCAAGTCTTCTTTCTTTGATTAAGATGACTATTGTAAGTAGTGTCCTCAAAACTAGTAGTTGTAAACTTCTATAGAAGTGTCTTCAAATGTGACAAAAAAAAGGTGATCTTCAAGTTGCCTTCTTCTAATATTAGCTCTGACACGGGGGCATCATATTAGAATTTATTTCTCTTTCATGCTAATTATTGTGAGTGTTTTTTGGCTTATTATTATAATGGTGTTTTGTTCCAATCCTAAACCATTTATTTATGTAATGAGCCCAAGGGGCATCGTTAGAGTCATAATTAGTTATTTGGATCAATAAATCCCATAAGAAGTTATCTGCATTTATATGGATTGAAAGTGGTTGATGCACATTATAGAAAAGGGATGACAATTATTTATAAATTGGCCATAGTCAATAAATAAAGTAGTTAACCCATATTGTGCAAGGGAACACAAGTACTTAGGGTTTTAGATGTCATGAAACTATATATAGTCTTAGATAGCAGGGGACTTCTAGTCAAGTTTTATTGTAATTGAGACATGCTTTGTTGGAGGTTTCCCCCTTGAAGAGGAAAGTGAACATTGCATTTTGCTTCTGAAAAATATAATATCTTTGTAGCTCATCTCATTTAATGTGATATGTTTGTGTTTCTGAAAGTATTGTTCTTGTATTTCTGGCATTCTAATATTCTTCATAGGTCAAGTATATAATAAGTAATTTTAGAGCACTTTCTTGGGCCAGTTATGTAGAAAATCCTGTAGATTCATAAGCTCATGAAATGTACTAAAGAACAAGACAAGAGTCTATTTCTACTTTCAACCAATGGAAGCCAATAGATCGATGAAAACAATATGAACAAGAAGAAGATAAATCAATGGAACATAACACAAGATGTATTGGGAAAGACACTGCTCAAAACCCCACTATCTATATTGCATATATCAGAAATATGAGTGAAGATACAAAGACTTTTCTCACTAGAACAATTCAAAAAAAAGTATGCTCATCTCTCTTAGCTTGCAAGCTAGCTCAAGACAAATCCTTCTCCTATTCAGCAGCTCTCCAAGAACCTAATCTATTTCATAATTCCTAGGATGAATAACCCATATTTAAAGGGAATTCATGCTTCTAAAACTGCGCAATCCAAACATAGGTTCTTCTCTGATTGCATGCATGATCTATACAACTCAGTAAATCATACAACTGATATTACACTATCCCTGCACTCTAGTCTCAACTTGGTCTTTCTCACCAACATGCATGAGTTTCTAATGAGGGAATCTTTAGTTAACTAGAGTGACAATTGTGGATGAACTATTGCACCAATTGATTGTTAACTCTCTATTAGTTCCACAAACAATGTGGAACTAATTTAACTAAACATAACTCAATAAATTGAGTGATATAAATAAAACTCACAATTAAACTAATCCTAGACCCCTAAAAATTAGGGAGAACATATACATGAATTCAAAAAGACTTCCAACTTGAAATACCTAATGTAATTAAGTTAATTAAACTTAATTAACTATTTACAAGTTGATATGAGAATAGAATTCGATTTTAATTCACAGTGTAATTCAAGGAAAAATTAAACTGGAATTTCTTGTTGCCATTTCTCAACACTCCCCTCAACAAGAAAGGGATTATCATCTACCCCGATCCTATCTGTGAAACTCAAATTTACATCTTCACAGTGCCTTTGTAAAAATGTTAGCATCTTGCTCCTCTATGGGAATGTACTCTAACAACATAATCTTCCTCAATACAGAATCTCTGAGATGATGATATTAGATATCAATATGCTTGGACCGATACTGAAAAACATGATTTTCAAAGAGTTTGATACCACTCTGAGTATTGCAGTAAATCACAGTTGGATCCATCTACTGACCAAACAAACCAACTAGGATCTTCCACATCCAGATGGCCTCAAATGTTGCCTGACTCGTAGCGTTGTACTCTACCTTTGTCAAACTGAGTGCAACTGATATTTGTTTCCTGTTCTACCAAGAAACTCTCGCTGAACCAATACTGAAGATCCCTCCTTATGTGCTCTTCCAATAAAATGGACTCCCTACCCAATCTGCATTGGTGAAGCCTTGAATATTTACTCCCTCTGTCTGTTTGTACCATAATTCGTACTGATTAGTGCCCCTGAGGTATCTCAACACATTCTTTGCCACCTTCCAATACAGCTTGGTAGGCCTAACCATCGCTTGACTAAGCTGGTTAACTGCATAGCACATATCCGATCATGTGTTCACCAAGTACATGAGTGAACCCACAAGCTTCCTGTGAACTGTAGCTTCCACTAGTTTCCTTGAAGTAGCATCATCCTTTCTCTAGTTACCTACTAGAGGAGTCTCCATGGGTTTGTTTCTCTCCACGCAGAATCTCCTGAGTATCTCATTGGCATACTTGCCCCAAGACGCAAACAACTCCCCATCACCTTGCCATATCTCCATGCCAAGAAAGTAATGCATGAGCCCCATGTCCTTCATCTCAAATTCTCTTGCAAGTTCCTCCTTGCAATATTTGATCAGCTAATCACCATTTTTCAGTATGAGATCACCAACATAAAATACAATGATCAATAGTTTACCTTCCACCACTATGTGGTAAAGGTTCGCATCCGCTTCACTCTTCATGAAGCCCAACCTAGTGAAATGGCTATGTATTCTGGTGTACCAAGCACAGGGTGCTTGCTTCAGCCTATACAACGCTCTCTTGATCTGGCACACATGCGACTCATGTCAAAGGTTTCAAAACCTTCAAGCTGCTCTATGTACACCTCTTCGTCAATCATGCCATTAAGTAAGGTTATCTTTACATCCATCTGATGTATCTTCAAACCAGCCTATGTTGATAGTGCCAATATAGATCTGATTGATGAGTACCTTGCAACAGGAGAAAAGGTCTCATCATAGTCAATCCCCTCTACATGTGAAAAGCCACGGGCCACAAATCTAGCCTTATGCTTCTCCACACTACCATCTGCAGCTTTCTTTACCTTGTAAAGCCAACAGGATCTCATTAGGGGAATTTTGAGGTCTAAAATGGGCCTCCTAAGGAAATTATAAAATAATAGTGGAAATGATAAAATAAGATTAGATTACATCATCAAATTTTAGAGGGAAAAAGGAAAAAAACTATTTTTCAACTCATATTTTCAACTTATGTCCCTTTGGGTTTACTCAAATTTCAAGCATAAACACTTGTTGGATGCAAAAATTAATTCCTCATCCAATGAGTACCCATGTTTCATAATTTTTATGGACCTTACTACATGAAAAATGAGAAATACATGAGAAACATGATTGCAATCACGTTATTTCATGTATTTCTCATTTTTTGTGTAGAAGGATCCATAAAAAGTATGCAAAATGGGTACACCGTAGATGAGGAGTTAAATTTTGCATCCAACGAGTACTCCCGCTTGAAATTTCAATAAAACCTTAGGGAGATAAGTTGAAAAAGTAGTTTTATTATTTTATTATTTTTTAATCTTTCTACTTTTTTACTCCAAAATGATGAATCATCCCCCATGGTTGACATCATCATATTGAATCTTATTTTTTCTTATAAACTTTATTTTGGTTTCATATTTTTCGTAGGAGGCCCGTTTTAGACCTCTAAAGTCCCCTAATGCACCACTGACTTGTCCTCTAGTCTTGGGAACACATCCCAAAAATTGTTACGAACTATGGAGTCATATTTCCCCCACCATGGAATCAACCCAAACTATCTTTCGCACTGCTTCCTTAAAAGGAGATGGCTTTATCACAACAAATTCACCCATAATAGCCATGTATCCAGTGTACCTCTCAGGTGACGTCCGCTGTCTGCGCTAAGAAGTGGGTGCTCCCACATTATCCCGTGCATCATTCAACAATTTGTCAACCTCTCTGGTGCACTTTCTTCCCTCTTTGGAAGACTTTTCCTAAGTGTATGTCTCCACTCCTAGATCCTCTGCATGTGGTTGCTCCACATAAATCTGAGGCTTCTCAACCTTAGGAGCTAAAATCTCCTCATCCACATGTATCTCAAGCTCCCTCTCAAGAGAAAATCACAAGGTCTTGTCCTAATTGAATTTGACATCCCTGCAAATCACCGTCATCCTATTGGTCGGCATGTACACCTAATAGTTGTGAGGTGTATCAGTGTACCCCACAAATATCTCCAACTATGATGTTAGCTCAAGCTTCTTTCACGCATATTTGGTCACATGGCAATATAATGATGACCCAAAAATCCTAAAGTGACCAGCATTTGGCCTCTTACCAGAATAAGCCTCCTCTGGTGTCTTCATCTCAAGTATCCGATGTGGGCTACGGTTCTGAACATAAACTGTTTTGTTGCATGCCTTAGCCCACAATTGTAGTGGTAGGCCTTGATCATGCAACATCATCGTTGCTACCCCTACTATGTTTATGTTCTTCCTCTCGGCCACCCCATTCTGCTGAGGGTTACTGGGTGTCATCAACTCCCCTTTAATCCCTTCCGCTGCACAAAAGTTCTCAAACTCATTTGAGACATACTTGCCATCATTATCACTTCATATAGATTTAACCTTGTTTCCTGAATCTTTCTCCACCAATCATTTAAACTAAAAAAACTTTGTGAAAGTTTGATCATTTTTTTGCATGAAAAATATCTAGCGTTTTCGAGAAAAGTCATCAAGAAATATAACATAATACCTATGTTTGGCCATGGAGGATGTCGAGAATGGTCCACACACATCTAAATGGACTCGCTCAATAATAGCCTTTGTTCAATTGTCTCTGCCATGAAAGGAAGACTTGGTGTATTTTCCCAAAATACACCCCTTTCATGTATTAACATGCTCAAGTGTACCTTTTAGAAGGCTGGTAGAGATCTGCTACAATATCTTCAAAACCCCATGTTGCAAGTGGCCCAATCACTTGTGCTACAACTTGCCAATGTCTTAGCTCCACCCTTTCTCCTTGTGTGCTCAAAGAAGCACACTCTTCTACCTCCAACTTATAGATACTCTTCACTTGAATCCTTATCTTCTTTACTTGACCCATGGCTATGTGTCGAAGGAACACCTTTCCTTTAGAGAAGATCACATCATAGCCTATATCCTCAAGCATGACAATGAATACCAAGTTATTCTTCAACCCGGGAACATAAATAACATTCTTCAAGGTGAGTGGAGCCCCATGCTCCCTCTCAAAAGTAATCTTGCCCAATCCAGTAACACTATACTTCCCATTGTCACCCATCTTGATATGCATTTGGAGATCTTTCTTCTTTGGATCACTAAATAAATCTTTGTCGCGAGTCATGTGGAATGAAGCTCCAATTTCTAAGTACCATACACTTCCCATCATTGATGACACCATGCATGCATTGAAGGAAACTTTCAATTCAAATTGAGAGGCCAAAGCCTCAACCACATCTCCTCGTGAGGACTTCTTCTTGGAATTCTTGAGTGGACAATTTGTAGCAAAATGGCCCAGCTCATGACAATGAAAGAACTTAACTTTCACCATGTCTTTCATCTTACCTCCATGATAAGAATCTGATTTGGAATGGGAAGCTTCCCCTTTCCCCTTCTTCACCTTAATCACTAAGGTGCAATTCTCTTCATCATCATTCTTTGATGAAGAGCCATCCCTACTGTTCCTCCTGATCTCCTCTGGCATCAAATCTGACCACAATTGTTCCCAATCTAGAAGCTTATCCCCACCATTGAAAAATTCTTAATAACTATGGAAACTCTTTGGGATTCCTAGAAGAACATGAATCACAATATCATCCTCATAAATCGTGATTCCAATGCTTCCAAGTTCATCACGACACTGAGTGAATTTGGTCAAGTATTTTGGAATCGTCTGGCCTCTCACCATTTTTATTTTTCAAATTTTATCCTTCAGTGCCAATTTCCTTTGGTCACTGTTGTTTAGATACAAGTCCATCAATGTTTTCCACATAGCATACGAAGTTTCTTTTCCATGAAGACTCGAGACAATGTAGTCTCGAACTCCCTCAAGGATTATCCGCCTCGACTTCGTCACACACTTCTTCCATTCTACCAAATTATGTTCATTCGATGCTACTGGCTTAGGAATTTATTGATCAATGAATTCCTTCAAGCCATTATCCTCTAGCACAACCTCTATTCTGTCCCTCTAGGATATAAAACTTGAGTTTCCTTCCAAGGCATACTCGAGTCGCAAATCATAGAATGCCAGCTGTTGATCCTGAAGTATGTATAGAAAATTTGAATTTCACCTATAACCCAAAACTCAAAACTTCAAAATCTCCTCTAGTATAATGTTCTCAGCTCTGATACCATGTAGAAAATCCCATAGATTCACAAGCTCATGTAATGTACTAAAGCACAGGACAAGAATCTACTTCTACTTTCAACCAACGGAAGCCAATAAATCGATGAAAAGAATATGATCAAGAAGATAAATTAGTTGCACATAACACAAGATGTATCTAGGGAAAGCCACTACTCAAAACTTTACTATCTATATTGCACATATAAGAAATATGAGTGAAGATAAAAAAAATTGTTCTCACTAAAACAATTCCACACAAGTATGCTTAACTCTCTCAGCTCACAAGCTAGCTTAAGCCAAATCCTTATCCTATTCAGTACCTCTCCAAGCCCTTAATCTATTTCATAATTCCTAGGATGAATAGCTTGTATTTAAAGGGAATTCATGCTTCCAAAACTATGCAATCCAAACATAGGATCCTCTACAATTGCATGCATGATCTATACAACTCAGTAAATCATACCACTGATAGTACATTGTTTCTACACTCTAGTCTCAACTAGGTCTTTCTCAAAATCGACATGCATGAGTTTCAGATGAGGGAATCTTTAGTTACCTAGAGTGGAACTTGTGGATGCACTAGTGTACCAACTGACTATTAACTCTCTATGAGTTCCACAAATAGTTTGGAACTAATTTAACTGAACATAAGTCAGTAAACTGGGTGATCTAATTACAACTCACAATTAAAATCATCCTAGAGCCCTAAAACTTAGGGAGAACATATACATGACTTCAGAAAGACTTCCAACTCAAAATTCCCAAGCTAATTAAGTTAATTAAACTTAATTAACTATTTACAAGTTGCTACGAGAATAGAATCCAATTTTAATTCAAAGTTTAATTCAATGACACATTAAACTAGAATTTCTTGTTACCATTTCTCAACAAGCTACACCTCCAATTTTGGAAATTATTATTATTATTATTATTATTATATTTTGGGCTAGAGATGCGTTCCAAAGTCTTTAAACCATGGGATATGTTGCTGATCGCATAAACCTGTGGATCTAGTGGGGCATGGATGCAGGAACTACAAGAGGTGGTCATGCTTGTTGGACTCCCTCATAACCCTTGTGGTCACCTCATTGAGTAGTAGCTCATTAGACATAACAACATACAATTTTCACTACGACATACCTTTGGGTATATTTGAAACACCCCCTAGGTTAACCTAAAACGCAACCTTAAATAAGTTGTTTTCCATATTACTAAGATAGTACACTAAGAACAACACTTGGGGAGATTAATCACACATACAAAAGGGTAGTCGGATAGTATGACTAAGGGTATGGCCGATTATCCTTATTTAGTTCTCTGAAATATTGGGATAAGAACTAATGTTGGACCCCTGCATATATTGTGATCTATAGCACATGAAACTCCTTTGTGACCATATTTACCTTTCTTATCTCCAAATCACCATCCTACCTCTCACAATGCTAAGTCGTTGGGGTTCTGTCGCTACAGTGTAGATCAAATCCAGCAGTTGGGGTTTCTATCGCTATGATCTAGATCAAATCCAATAGTTGGGGTTTTAGTCACCACAGTGAAGATCAAATTCTTTGTGTAGTTATGGTTTTGACCACTATAGACAATATTAAATTGTAGTTGAACATTTTGCAGTGCCAAGAATTTGGGGACATGATGCTATAGGCGAGCTCTGATTTTCCCAAGACATTTGTTGTATTGAGAATTTTGGATTTTGGTCATTGTAGTATTGATAGACGAGGGAGTAAGTCTAAAGTAACTATAAGCCACTTGCAAGAGATATAGCCCACACAATTCATGATGATGAGCTAATCGAAGTGATACCATTTGCCTATAAGCCATCCAATTTTCGTGCAGTCCCAATTTTTTCTAGGAGCGACTTCAAGTGACCCACACCAATAGACTTCTGAGATCACCCTCTTTCCAACCATAATTCTATTAAGTAAGATTAGAATTTTACTATGGCCAACATATGACTTTTACCCAAGCTTAAACAATGGCTACAAAGAAGATGGAAAAAATAGAGAAACAATTCTAGGACTTCTAGGAATCCTTTGATGCCAAAGTCCAAGCAACAATGTTAGGTACCCTCTGCAAGGCTAAAGAACCCATAGGGGATGAACACATTTTTGATGCCCACATGGAGGGAGAATCCAACCCACACCTTAATTTTAGTGGGGTTCACCAATATTCGAGCCACAAGACACCCAATCTTGTCATGTACAAATTTAATTGCTTTATCCCAGTAGTAAGGGTGGAACAAATGGAACAATATTTCCATCTCAAAAATATGTGGAATGATGACACTAAACTATGTGTGGGAGATCTTTACTTGGACCAAGAGTAATGGCAATGGTGGTAGTGGCATCAAAAATGCTATCCAGGAAGGACAAATTGGAACATGTTATCGAAAGCCATATGTGCCCGTTTTGATAGGGAATATCACTTTTGGATCACTGTACTAAGATTAAAATCAATGGTAGAGTATGATACCACATTACAACATTTGAAAAATTGCCTATCTAGACTAAGGGCCTAGTAGATTCCTTTTATATGGAATGCTTCATCAACAACTTAAAGGAATCCTTCCAACCCCATGTTTGAATGCATCAACTAGCTACTTGGTTAAAAGCATGCCATAAGGCCTTAGATGCAGAATTTGTGCTAAATGCCCAATCCAACCATCCAAATTTCACTTCACGGGCATGTCCCACCCCTTCCATGGGTTCCATCCAAACACTTAAGGTTCAAAGGGTATTGTTGGAAGAAATGGATGAAAGAAAGAAACAAGGATTGTTCTATTACTATGATGACAAATATTCTCTGAGCCATAAATACAAGGAACCAAAATTCATTCAAATCGATGCTACTAAAAGCAACTCCGCACATGAGTTTTAGTCGATTGAACTAAATGAGGAGGAAGAGGGTGAACCTCAGACAACTACAAACTCTGTCACAAATAATATAACTATACCAGATGAGCTAGTTATTTAACATCATGCCTTGGCAAGAATTTATTCTCCACAAATGCTCAAAATTAGATATTTTATTAAACAATAGCCAATGGTGGTGTTGATTGATAGTGGAAACACACCTAAATTTGTCCATAATAGGGTAGTAGAGGTTTTTCATTGTTTTGTGAAGGAGGTATCTAATTTCAAAGTCCTTATCGCCAATGGGGGGGAGCATGAAATCTGAAGGGTGTTGTAAAAATGTTAAGCTTCAGATGGGGGATTATCACCTTAAAGTCCACAGGTTCACCATTGAAAATGGGTGGTTAAGACATTTTTCTTGGTGTTGAATGACTTCGAACACTGGGCCATATCACCATGGACTTTCAAGAGCTCTATATGAGCTTTAAGCCAAAGGAACACACTCATACACTGTGAGGACTCCAGGAAGGTGCTCCTACTATCATCAACTTGCATCGAATGGAGACACTTTTAAAAAAGGGCCATCATGGGGTAATAGTGCAATTCAATGCCGTACATGCCATTGAATCTACTCCTGCTCACATTCATTGAGATATGAAATATGTATTTGATCATCTGCAATGGGTTTTTGAAAAACCTAAGGAGTTTCCACTCTCTAGGGGTGAACATGATCATACCATCCCTTTGCTTCCAAGGACTCAACCACCCAATATATGCCCTATAGATATCCTTTTGCACAAAATAATGAGATTTAAAAATCATCAAGGAACTCCTCAAAGAAAGGGTTATTCATCGGGGCACTAGCCCTTATTCACCCCCAATGGTCATGGTTTTAAAGAAAGATGGTGAATGACACATGTGTCTAGACTTTTGGGCCCTCAACAAGCTCACCATCAAGGACAAATTTCTTATCCATGTAGTTGATGATATGCTTGATGAAATATATGGTGCTAAGTTTTTGTCCAAGCTGGACATTCGCTCCAGCTATCACCAAATATGGATGAAGGAAGCTAACATTCCCAAGAAAACCTTGAGAACCCATGAATGCCATTATGAATTCTAGGTGATGCCATTTGGTATTTTTAATGCCCCATCTACTCTTCAAATCCTCATGAACCACCTTTCAAAACCATATCTCAAAAATTTCATCCTGGTATTTTTTGATGGCATCGTCATCTACAACATCACATGGGATACACATCTTCAACATGTTGAAAAGGTATTGCAACTTCTGCAGGATCATAGATTTTTTTCGAAACTGTCCTAATGTTATTTTGGCATGGTATAATTGGAGTATTTGGGACACATTGTGGGCCATGCTAGAGTAAGTGTTGATCCTAGAAAGATTTAGGAAATGTAAGATCGGTCCCAACCAAAAAAATTGAAGAGCTTGAGGGTATTCTTTGGTCTCACATGATACTATTACAATTTTTTCTACAATTATGGACGCACTACTAGGTCCCTCACCAACATTCTCAAGAAAATGCATTTCTTTGGACTAACGCAACTTAGAAGGCCTTCTTGGCTCTTAAATGGGCAATATGCTGCACACTAGTATTGGTACTACCAAACCACAAAACGTTTTGTGATTAGATGTGATGCTTCAATTATGGGCGTTGGAGAAGTATTAATGTAGGAAGGTTGGCCACTAGCTTTCACTAGTCAATGACTCTGTGGCAATAATTTGGGTCAATCTATGTATGAGAAAGAAATGATATCCATATTACATGCAGTAGACACTTGGTGACTCTACTTATTGGGGAGACATTTCCAAATTTTCACTGACCATCATAGCATGAAGTATTTCCTGGAGTAGCATTTATCATTGCCACAACAAAATAAATGGATCACTAAAATGTTGGGCTATGATTATGATATAGTATACACGAAGGGATATGAAAATTTTGTGGTCGATGCCTTATCTCACCAATTTGAGGAAGATGGCACCCTTATCTCCCTCTCTCTACCCATACCATCTGGTATTGAAGAGGATTGTGATGAATGGTTCTCCCACTCTTGTTTATCCCAACTTATTAATATATTACGAGTAGACCGTAATTCCTCAGAGGGTTACCCTTGGAAGGATAATATTCTTTTCTATAAGGATTGAGTGGTGCTTGCCTTGACCTTCACCCTCAAAACCATAAACTTGGAAGATCTGCACTCCTTACCTATCGCAGGAAATTCAGGCTTTCAGAAGACTTATGTACATGCACAACACTCTTTCTTTTGGGCACAAATGAAACAGGGTATTCTCACTTTTGTATATGAATGTGAAGTATGATAGTGCAAAAAAGGGGAAACAATAAAGATACTAGGCACTTTACAACCCTTTCCGCTACCTTCTTCCATCTAGAGAGATGTCTCCATGGATTTCATTACAAGCCTCCCAAATTCAGGCAATAAACCTATCATCATGGTGGTTGTTTACATGCTTTCCAAATATGCTCATTTTCATGCTTTACCACACTTGTTTACCCCAACATTGTTGGCTCAAGTTTCATGGATCAAATATTCACGCTGCATGGCATGTCGACTTCCATTATGTGTGATTGAGACACCACTTTCACCATAATTTTTTGGCAAGAAATCTTCAAGCTATAGGGAACATAACTCCAAATTAGTATCATGTATCAACCGTAGACAGATGACCAAACAAAAGCGGTCAACAAATGTTTGGAGACCTATCTATGGTGCTCCACTTCAGATAAGTAACATCAATGGGTACATTTGTTTCCTTTAGCTAAATGGTGGTATAATACTAACTATCATGAAGGCACCAAGATGATGCCATATGACTCAATGCATGGAAAACTTCCATATTCACCAAATTATTATCTTCTAGGATATTATAAAGTGTAGGTAGTTGATAAGCTACTTTAGAATCATACAGTCATGGTCACTCAGCTCAAAGATAATATCCATCAAGCTCAGAATAGGATGAAGCAACATGTCAACCAACACCATTCAGAGAGGTCATTTCATGTGGGTGACCAAGAATTTCTACGACCCTAGCCTTATAAGCAGACGTCTCTCAAATAAAGGGGCTACCATAAATTATCCCCAAAATTCTATGGGCCTTATAAGGTAATTCAACATATTGGCACAGTTGCTAACAAATTAGCCCTACTACCCAGTTCAAAAAATCCACCCAGTCTTCGATGTATCCTACCTCAAGAAAGTCGTGGGGAACAATTGCAATGTTCAGACAATTATGCCAGAATTGGATGAGGAGGGTTCCCTCTGGCTTAGTCACGAAAAGTCCTTGATGCTCGAGAAAGACATCTCCATGGTCACATGATCAAGGAAGTCCTCATCAAATGGAAAGACACCTCTCAATAGGATGTGATATGGGAGCCAACCACAATGGTTTAGTAGTTTCCACAACATCAACCTTGAGGACAAGGTTACTTTTGAAGAGGGAGGGAATGTTAGGGTCCAACGCTAAACCATTTTTTTATGTAATAATCCCAAGGGGCCTCGTTAGAGTCATAATTAGTTAGTTGAGTGAATAAATCCCATATGTGGTTATCCGCATTAATAATGATTGTAAGTGGTTGACCCACATTATAGAAAAGGGGCCACAATTAGTTATAAATGAGCCATAGTTAATAAATAAGGTGGCTAACCTATATTTTGAAAGGGACCACACATAGGATTTTGGATGTCATGAAACTATATATAGTCTTAGATAGAAAGTGAAGCCTTGTCGAGTTTTATTGTAATTGAGCTCTGCTCTGTTGGAGGTTTCCCCTTCGAAGAGGCAAGTGAACATTGCATTTTTCTTCTGAATAATATAATATATTTGCAGCTCGTCTCATTTCATGTGTTATTTCTATGTTTTTGGCAATATTGTTCTCATATTTAGGACATTATGATAAAATTTGTAGGTCAAGTATATAAAATTAAGAAATTACCAAAATTTAAACCATGCATATCACAAAAGGAAATGAACATAAGATATAGGCTCCAAGTGAGGGAAAAGCCCCATAAGGGGAAAAACCAAACCAACTTATTTTCTTATATAATTAGATCAAAGTGAGAAATCCAAGACCCAAAAGCCGAGACCAAGACCTTCCACAACACCCAAGTCAACCCTCCTCCAAACTTTCCTTAATCAAGTCGAATCCAATTAAGCCAACAATTGTCAAAGCTCTTAAAATATAGTTAAACTATAATTTTTAGCCCCTGGAATAGATCTCAAAATTTTGGCGCCCGCAATTCTTTAAAATTTTACATGCGTGGAAAATTCTAGGGCATAATTACGATAGGAAGCTCGATTTTTCTTCCTCCTTGACTTTTTCTCTCTCTCCTTTGACTTTTTTATCTTCTTCCTTAGATTTTTCGCTTGCTATTCTTCTCTTGCTTGCACATCAATTATAGTTTCTAAGTAGTGACCAAATGAGGTTGAATTTCTCTCTATATATACACATCAAGGAGGTTGAATAGCTCCTTCCACAACCGACTTGTCCAAGCAGGGATGACTTGGTCTTGTGGGGACAAAATTGACTCTTTTGACTCAAATAAAATTATTTTTCCTTTTTCTTCCAAAAGTCCAAATGGGACTTGACTCAAGTACAATAGATTGACTCATGAAAATTTTTCTTTTGACTCAATAAACCCTAGAAGCATGAAGAACATGCTTGACTAATGAAATAATAATAATAATAATAATAATAATAATAATAATAATAATAATAATAAAATTATTTTATTCTTTTGCTTCTTCATAAAATACATAATAATACAAGTACACTCATTATTATAAATATTGAACCTAGTTACACTTTTCAACAATTCCTTGTGATGTTATACATATAACATGAACTAGTCATAATGGATGAGGGGTCTTGCCCTGTAGTATGTCATGTTGTTTAGATATGATGCAACCTTTCACTTATTATTAATTTTCATTTATTTTTATTTTTATTATTATTTATTGATTTCCATATATTTATGTTCATTATAGGATGTGGGATAGTGCTCACAATATGTGAGTCAGTAAATAGTGCCAAATTTCCCTTCGGGGGAAAATCACATAAAAGGGAAAATTGGGTCGGAGACTCTATTGGTATCTCCATATAGCTATGCCTTAGGAACATGATATAATATAATCAAGAATTAGTGACTTCTATATCAATTTATGTTATAACCTTACTAGATTATGGGAAGGGGGGGAAATCTATTGAAGCTAGAAAGGTCTTCCATTAAGGGCACACTATAAGAAGATAATTGAGAGGAGTAGTTTTGGATACCTTAACTTCTTCCAATTTGTCAATGACATGATGCAGGTAGAAAATCTCTCATCCATGATGCAAAAGCATATAACTAAAATTTTCACGATGACAAGGATCTAGAATGCAACAAAGGATAGTACTATGGTTACACTTTATCCAAGTAAAAGATCTTTAACATGGAATATGAAGGATACAGTACTCCTATAATTGTCAACAATGTTTTTTTGGGGAATGGTCAGTTTGGAGGACTTATAATGTTGAATTGGTTGAAGGTGATTGGGTCGATTCTTTAATGCTATTGTAACTATGAGAAACCCTATCATGATGCTTATGTGTGATCCTCTATTGAGGACACTTGGGCATATGAAGGGTGGAGTAAATATTTAGTTAAGGAATTTATAAAGGGTTAATAGAAGATACAAGTCGTGTAATTTCCTTGTTGGAATATTATTTTGATTATGTGAATGATATATGTAATTTCTAGTTTTAATACATAGATATTGAATTCAATGAAACTATGTTAATAAGAGGGATCACCTCCTTGTGACAAGATAGGAGAATTAGGTGCTAATAGTGTATAGTAGTCAACTACAACTAAGTTTTTCTAGGGGCATGACATCTAAAATATAACCAATTATCAAGGACTAGGATACCCATATGGTTGGGAGCATGATTTTGTGGGTTAATTTTTTCTTTTGTTGGGCATCTAATACCACATGCATTAGAGTTATGAGACATCAATACATGGATAGTTGTACCTTACTAGATATAAAACAATTGACATAGGCATGCAAAGTTTATAGTTGGTTGAAACTCCTTACATAGGTTGGTGGTAATTGTATTGATTTTGATCAACATTACCCCCCACCTACATTGCCTCCAAACATTGTTAGGATTATTTCTCTATTTACCCATTTCCATTGGATTTGATTGTTATTTTATGAATTCAATTTCTTCCCTCCTTATCCTCTCCATTCTTTGGTTCTTTCTTATTAGGATATCCTTGGGGATTTTGTTATTCTTGACTAGGTTAGGGATTGAAAGGTTGAATCATGTTAATGTTCAACGGTGGAAATGGTTTAGTGGAAAATTATTATCCTTGGTATGAAGAATATTCATGCATAACACATTAGTTTTTAGGGTCATAGGGAGTGTCATATGATGTACCTACATACAAAGTGCTTGGTCCCCCATAGGAACTATTTTTGTCACTAAAAGTAATATGAACTCAGTAACATGTGCTAGGTATTTGAAAGAGTTGCTAGGACCTACGTAAGATGTGTTTTCCCCTATAAAATGACTCCAAAAAAGGATATAAGTACCAAACAAATATATGTTGCTAAATTGATTCACAGAAAAAGACAACACTTGTTATTACATTGACCATACAAGACCATTAATGACAAGTGATTCCCCTAGAATTGAAGGTGGTTCATTTGATGAATACCTATGGGAATCAATAATTACTATGTATAAGTACCTTTAACATGAGTAACCCTAATCAAACTTGGTATTTACGATCATATCTTCTTCTTTTTTGGAAGAAACATTTATAGATATTTAATAATGGCAGAAAGAAGAGATTTAAAAATCCAGTCCACTAGGATTTTTTCATGTACTTCAGTTTTACATAAGATTCTCCTACATAGCTACAAATAAATATGTTCCATGATGTGATTATAAATGGTTTTGGCAACAAAATTAGTGAGGATTTTGACTCTGGTGTCATGTAAGACATATATTTGAAAAGGATCAAAAGAAGTTTGCTATAGACTTGAAAATGGCATATGTGTTAGTATTAAGATGAAAATTCTAGTTGACTATTATTCCTTTGAGGGTGCATTAAAAGAAACTAATACTAATTGATTTATTAACAATTTTTATAGAATAACATCATGAGTAAAAATTTATAACATGGTTAGTGAGACCTTCAAATCTACACTCGAATCTAGGTATATCTAATGACAACTTGGTATTCATAGCGAATTAAGATGAATCAAGCATAATTAGATAATATATACAATGTGTTATATTTGGAAGGTTAAGGTTATGCATGAATGGTAAGAAATGGGGATGAAAATTTTGTCTTTTGCATTGCTCACAAACTACATGATTCACTTGGGTGGAAGCCCTAGGATTGGACACTAAGAATGGATTAAGGGTTGTAAATTCATGGTTTAAGTGAACACGTTTAAAATGTTTACACCCATTGTTTTGGTGTGGAGGTATAAATAGTATTTTAAACCTTTATGTTTAGTACACCCTATAATAAACATGAAAATATATCATTCATAAAATAGCAAATCTCGAAAATTCATTAAATAAAGTATTAAGTGGTTTGTTTTAAAGTTTATTTTTGAGAATGGAAATTTTTATCTTTGAAATTTGATGTGTGATTGTTGTGATTATTGAAATTATACTTGTAAAAAATGAAGTTTGTTAAATAAATAGGGCATTGAAACAAAGTGTTGTTCCTTATTTTAGTTTTTTAATTTCTTTTTAACTACACATATAATTTAAAGTACGTGAAAGTCTTTAAAGATGCATTACCAAAGCAACAAAAAGGATAAAGTGGAAAGATCATTCAACAAACCCTAAAGCAAGAAAATCCCAAAGTCCAAAATAATGATAAACCTTTGTCAGAATAAAGCAAACATAAGAGATACAACATGACTAGGGCTTCAAAGACCTTTGTGTAGGTCATGAAGGATACAACAATATGATTGGGCCTTCGTATGTGTAAGTAATAAGTGATACAACATGAATGGGGATTTAAAGGCCTATGTGTATGTCCTAAGTTGGAATAAGAAATTTTGGTTCACAAGAATATTTGACTATGAAAAAATGTCAAAAAAATCATGCAT
This sequence comes from Pinus tabuliformis, assembly GCA_031772625.1. Classification (NCBI taxonomy): domain Eukaryota; kingdom Viridiplantae; phylum Streptophyta; class Pinopsida; order Pinales; family Pinaceae; genus Pinus; species Pinus tabuliformis. The sequence goes on from CM062816.1 coordinate 567,739,591, forward strand.
CATTTTTCCATAAAAGGAAAAAAATGCAAATTTAGAAAACCAATGGTCTTAAAATCACGGTTTAGGGAATTTTAACTATATAAAATATGTTAATAAAGAGAAGTAACTAACATAAATAAAATATAGGATGTTGTTTCCAACCAACGAATAATTTCATGTGCTCTTTCTAAATATGGTCATCATGTTTCTGATGGGATGTTTAAGATTTATAGGAATAAAACTAGCCCTCAAAACTAGTTAATCTGCTAAAGTAGACATACACACAAGTAATCAACTACATTAATTTATATGTATCTACCCAAAAACAATTAGTTGGGATAAACCATGAATGCAAACCTTTGTGATATCCTTCTAGGATGTTTGTCTTGAAATCTAAGGAGGAACGTCTCTTTATAGATTCAACATCTCAACAAATGTACACACCACACCCAACAAATGAATAATATTATTTCCTACTAATTGTCAATTGTGTTTTTATTAGCACAAATCCATTGAAAATATTTGAGACAAAATAAAATATTGTTCAAGGAGAAAAAAATGACATGATGGTGTTATCATAAACAAGAGAAAAGACACAACAATATGAGAATTCCACATTGGGAGTATTAGAGGTAGCTTCCAATCTTTTATCCTCCAAGAGTTGTTTCCTCATTTAGAACTATCACTTTTGTTCAAAATTGATATTGACAATATAACCTTCTACGAGATGACAATATGGAGGACAAGATTCAAGAACATAATAGTACGAGAGATCAATAGAAGGATTGGTATAAGCATTCAATTCAATCCTTGAATAAATTTGGAAATATAACACTAAAAATCACAATCTTATTATAATTAAAGATAAAGGCCTTCGTTTATAGATAAATTTGGATCTTTAATGGTGAGCCTCTTCGCATGTGAATGTAATAGCTCCAGGAATGGCTAAGGATTCATCCATTCAATGGGTTATCTTAACTTGAATGGGGCCATATACCAAGGAGGTCAATTCTTCAAAAGTGAATTGTGAAATATCCTTATACTTAACTAGAGACATGCGCTTTTCAATCGGTTAAATGTGTAGCCATGTACATAATAAATAGATAAATGTGTATTCTATAGTGTGTCAAGATGATAATTCAATGTGGTTTGTGTTCAATTTTCTTACATAATTGGCCATACTTATTATGTTTTGGGTTGCATAAGTGAGGTTTTGGAGGTCATAATATGCCATTGGAATGAATTAGGAGGTATTTGAAAAACATATTAAATATAAAATAGAAGCATGCTAGCAATATGGATATGGTAGAGAATACATTGATTTTTGAATGTAAACCCTTTTCATAAGAAGTTATATATATATATATATATATATATATATATATATATATATTCGTAAAATTTGAGAATTTCAAAGATCTTTAATCTATATTAGCTATTAGTGTTAATTCTTTGTATTCCATCTATAATTTCCTTGCAAGGGAGAGAAATGTGACCCTATCATGACACCATATATCATTTATAGTAAGGGACTCAAAAAGAGTTTCAACCCACCATAAGCCATTGTTAAGATGAGCATGATGGCCTTATTATTATCCTAGGGAGTGGTGTGTGGGTAATGCACCATGAGTACCCGACACAATGATATTCAATAGAATATTTGGTTAATATAAAGTTAAGAAAACTTAACCAAAGTTAAGAAAACGTATGCTAGAGATAGAATTGAATATCAACAATTAGATATTTATGTATACCTTATCAACTTAATAAAATTGCTTTCCTCACAAAATTTATGTGTTTAATATCTATAATGCTTGAATGGTTGTTCATATTCAACTACTTTATTTAGAATTGATATATGAATTGATATATTCATATATAGCGTCAAGTAAAATTAAGTCCATATTCAAAATTATTTGACAAGATAAAAAAAATTACTTCTCTATAACAAGGTTGAGTAGGGTTCAGCAGTAGTAAAATTAAAATAAATGATTAAGAACATAATTCGTAATGATTAGGCTTACCATCCATAATACTAAAATATTCTAAGATTATTAGATTATTATTTATGGATTTGAAGGGAGTGGAAATGAAATTATTAATTAATTATTTTTTCCATTATATGTTACATTATTAACGGAAAGGTATGTTAAAGGAAAGTGATGATCATTCACTAATCAATTTCAATATGGAGGTTATGAGCATTGCTTTTCATCTTTGATAATATTACTTTTATGTTTTAAATTTAAATGTTATTTTTTAATATTAATTTTATGTTTTAAATATAAATGTCATTTTTTAATCAACTAAATTAGTATTGATAAATTTTTTTTTTGAAGTATTTCATTTTTTCTTATTAATGATTTCATTGTTATTTTAGGTTTTATTTTTTCTTTTTTGGAACTAAAAGAAGTGGAAGCTAGACTAAGATCATAGTAACATGAAATGCTTGGTTCTAACTACTACCTCGATGACCTCTAGGAATACTAACATAGCCCCTCCCAATACTTTAATAAAGGGTTTGAACAAATATTAATGTCTCGAGTATTTCTTTAACAATACAATCTATCACCACTTAATCTACACTTCGAAAGATAAGTATTATTATCTTTAAATTTCATAGAGAAATAATATTTATTGTTATCAATATTATTAGTTTGATTTTGTATTCTAATGGTTAACCCAAACTTCAAAATCTCTATCCATGCACCTTTGAGCCAATAGTGACTACTTCTCATATTAAAAGCAACAATAATAAGAAAATATAGTTCCTTAATTTGAATAATTAATACTTTATTTCAAGATATCTAATCATAGCTTTTGATTTTAGTAAAGTACACCCTACTAAGCAAGCAAATATTGCTTCATTCGTTTTTAAAATTATGAGTAAAAAAGAAGATCAATTCAATTTTATTTCCATTCTGCCCTAAGATGTTGTAGGATTAGACTTCATAGTCCTAAGATGTTGTAGGATTAGACTTCATAGTCCTCCAAAATTACTAGGATAACTGAAGTCTTTAATATCATTTTTTCTAATCCTAGCCTGAACTCAATATTTCTTGATATGTTCTTAAGCTCATAATTATAATATTTCTAACCTTGAATGGTTCTCTTCTCTACACGATGCTTCTAATTTAATGGAAACTAAAACCAAAGCATATGTATTTGTAAAATTGAACGTATTCACGAATGTCAATGCATCATATAAAATTTGTAGTAAATTCGTTTTTTGGATTTAATTATAGTAGTATTGGTTTTATTAATGTAAGTTTATATTATTTTTTTAATTGTTGGAATACTTTAAAGTTTTTGGGAAAATCATCAATAATATTTACAAGGAGAAGAATATCATTAACATATAAGATAAAGATGAAAATAGTTTGACCATGTTCTTAAATTAAAATCTCTTTAATTGTTAATCATTTTTATTAATACAGATGCCAAAAATTTAGTAAATAAAGATATATTTGGCTAAAATTGATATTATAATTAATACTTGTATTTCTTATCATAATGCTAGGAAATTTAGAAAATGTACTTGCAGTTTAAAAAAATGATTATTTTTTCTAATCTTTTTTCATATGTTGTTTTAAGCATGGCATTAAAGATATTTTTAGAAGCAACAAAACAACATAGGATATAATTTTGTCTTTCAATCTATAGCAATCACTCAAGGGTGATATGGTAATAATTTGTAACATGTTGGTTGCTAAAACCAACTTGATCTTTATCCCTTTCATTATTGTCCTCAAATTATTAGACTAATTTTGTTTTAAAGAATCGGTTCAAATAACTTCACTAGAAAGGGGCAAATCATGATAGTCTAATAATTGGATTAACCATGGTTCAATTTGAAATATGATTAACAATTATAATTATTCACCATTTTTTAGGCTTGATTGAAAATATGTAAAAGGATTAGGCTCTTTTTTATGGTCTTAACTTGGTATCCTTTACTCTATTTAGATTTTCATTTGTGAGATATTCCCTACCTTTTAGATTTTACAGGGATCTCATTTTGCCAAAATATTGTAGGTTCTCTTTTACAAAAGTCATGATGTCTCCAGTGATTGAGCTTCTAAAATTGTAAATGAACCTACTTCACTTTCCTCTTCATCCTTTCTTATACCTATCTTTTTTCCCACTAGTTTTCTAGGTATACTTTGTAACAACAAAATTTACAGTTGATGAACTCTTTGTATTTTTGTAGGCATTCCTCATGATATTCTAGGTCGAAAGGAGTAAAATCATTTTTTTTTAAAATGCAATATTATTTCAATTTATTTAATTGTCATTTAGATATTGTTGAGGCTCTTTCATCCATCTTGTTTAAGAAATTGTTAAACTTGTTACATTTGAGATATTAGAATTAGTTTCCCCCAAAAAATTATTTATGTGTCATCTTGTTTTTATGAATTTCTATGGTGGATGTAGCAGTAGATTCTTGAGCAAATTATGTGATACAAATGTTTTTTCTATTAACAAAAGGTTTTTGATATTAACAAAACAATTCTTTAAAGTTCTGGATCTAAGGGTTTTATTTTATTTTCATCCTGCAAATTCATAATTCATTTTGGATTTACATTATTTTAAAAAGAAGGGAATTGGAAAATATTTTGAGTTTTTTTTAAAGATAGTTTCATCTAAATAAAACATTAAAAAATTCTGATAAAAATTCTAATTTACCATATTTCATCATTTTAACTAGCATCAAAATATTTAAAGATTAATTTCCAAACATAACAAAATTACATTGATATTTTAGAAATAGAGATTTTAAAGTGTTTAAACAGTTTTAAAAAATTCACATCAATATTTAGTCTACTCAAATGAACATTAAATATCATATAAAATATTTGATTATACGTTAAAAAATAAAATAAAATAAAATAAAATAATATATATATATATATATATATATATATGAATGAATGATTGTGTATAACATCTTTGTAACGTTGAACTCTTCGCATCACCTCCTAGAGAAATTTAAGACATATAAAAACATAATATTATTTGATTTACACAAAAATATAATCTTTTGTCAAAATTTCGTTTTTCTTAAATTGGTATTTCTTTTATTATTAATTTTTTTTATGTACAATAAAATATTTTATTTTGCTTAAAAACCATACCTATTGAATAATTTGTTTATGTACAATAAAATATCTTATTTTGCTTAAAGACCATACCTATTGAATAAACTGTGCAGTTTCCTTTTCATGTGTAATAGTTTTATCTCAATTTCTAGGATAGCATTTTACAGCTTCCGATTGGAAAAGCAGAAAACATACCCTTAAGAGTATTGTACACCAGAAGTGTAACAGATTACACATTTTATAATAGTCATTTCAATACAGAGCCTAGCTTTAGAGTGTTTAAAAATTTCCCTTCACTTTTGTAAAGTTGAAACTTGATATTGCAGCTCCACTTTCCTATATTTTTCACGTTACTTTCAGATGCTATGTCAAGTTCACATGCACTCAAAATTGCAACCATTCTGCTCATTGGACTCATTGAGAAAGGAAAACAAAATCTAAGCTAATGGCAAATAAAAGCTAATCTTAAAAATATCTCTATACTTGAACATTAGAGTTAGTACTGGTTGCCTTGAAAATTAAAAGGGACAGTAAATCTCAAATAAAAATTTTCATTCCAATTTCTTATTAAAAAAATTACAAATTCAACCCGGACATTAAACTAGTTGAGAGGGATTGATTTTCCAGTAAGAAATGAAACATTTGAGGACATCCTCATAGATTTATAAAAGTCAGAATGCATATAACATTGGCTCAAGCAGTATATATAACAGTATATATAGCGACCGAGAGAACATAAAACATAACAGTAGCTGAAGCATAAAGGGGCTTAATTGCCATCATTATTTTCAACGCTTGTGCGTATCCTGGAGATCATGTTCTTCAATTCGATCTCCATTTCAGAAATCCTGGATTCCAGATATACGAACCGCTCTTCCAATGAGTCCTGCACTTCGTTTATCTGGTGTTCCAAATGCTGCCATGGTTGTGACAGGTTTGGGAATTGGCCACCTCCCAAAATGTCATGCTGCACGCGTCCTTCCCTGGTTTCTAGTGCACCTTGGGCTTCCATGGCGATGGTGGTTGAAGCCTGATCTCTTGTATTACGCTCCTGAAATATCTCTGTAATATGTATCCAATGCTCTTCTTGCACAAATCTCAGTGATTCTCTTGAAGAGCATACGAGCTAGGCAAAGGGTTGTTCCTTCCCCATACAATATAAACTTCACGGGGTGGCTCTTGGCTTTCCGGCTTCCGACTCTCCGCGCCATATATCTCAACCGTCGCACCAAGAAAGGGTCATTACAATCTTGAATTCGACTCATCAGTTGAAAAAAATAAATAAATAAGAGTTTGGATATCGTATCAAGAATCTTGGAGGTTGGTTTTCAGCATTGTGACATTATGCTAGGCAATATTTTTTATTTCTATTACATAGAACATGCCAAAAGGTGATATATACGAGATGGATGGAGATTGAAGAGATATTTATAATAGTTATAAATTGCGATATTAATCTCTTCATAATAGTTATAAATTGTGATATTTTGTTAATATTAAATTGTTTGTTTGTTTTTTGGGATGATAGAGTGGTTAGTATATTGATAAATTATTATTTTTATTTAGTTTTAAATATTAGAAAAGGACTTTAATTTTTTATAATGAGCATAGTTTTATTTTAAATATAAATTTAATATGAGTTTAGAGGGATCAATTTTTTTAGATATAAACTTATTTTAGAATGAAAAAAATAATGTGTAAATTTTTATTGTTTAAACTGGTTTTTGAACATTATAAAAATTACATAACATGTGCAGTAAGCCAACTCCTTGTTTTTTAATTATTAATATATATTTTAAGTATATGTCAATATTTTATTCATAAGTGACATTGCATATTTTATTCTATACAACATTAAAGTATATTTTTTAACATTTTTTCTATATATAAATATGTTAAAATATGTTTGAAAAGTATAGAGTTTAAGCATTGTCTACATGGGGTAGCTCAAGCGGCAAGGGCCGTGGAAATGAAGTCTCACCGAACCAGAAGTCTTGGGTTCAAATCTTGGGCTACCCTTCCCCCGTAGAGAGGTACATAATGGACATGTAAATCGGAGAGTCCCACCCTAGCTTACCAAAAAAAAAATATAGAATTTAAGCATCTTATTTACATATTTTTTTTACATTTAATTATTTTATATGAAACTATATTATATTATATGGACAATTAATTAAATTTGCATAATATTGTTTTTCTATTTAAAAAATATTTTATTTTTATTTTAAAAGAAACAAAAATATTTACATAATTTTCACACTATATTATAAAATAAACCTCTAAATTCAATAAAGCAAAAAATAAAGTATTTTCTTGTATTGTTCTAAGTAAATATCGTTTGAAAATGATGATTCCACTGTATTCAATTCATTTCAAAACTAAGGATACGAATTTAGTTTCGTAAAAAAAATAATAAATTCAAAAATGAATGTGAACCTCGCCCGGCCCCTACTCATATTGGCATAAAAATATGTTTCAAGGCTCGAAGACATAATGCATGTATCCCTTAACATTATTTTTTCTTCTTGAGTTGATTGTTATGGGGCTAATTAAGTCAACTATCTCTTCTTTTTAATTTTGATGGATGGTTTTATAACATAGTATCTGACCTTGTGTCTAATTTTGATGGATGGTTTTATACAATTGACTATTTGGCATATCTTATTGAGATGGATTTTTGCTTGAGTTTATTCGAGTTGTTGACCGATATTTTTATCATTTTTTAATTGAAAGTTATGAGCAATTTGCAATAAAATATGATGATGATGGTGGTGGTAGTGGTTAAAGTCTATTGAGATCAAATTAGTCTATCGGACCTATAATTTTATTAGTTTTTAATTGTCCAGCTCCTCGTCTTTCTTGGCGAGATTGGTGTTGTAGCTTTCTTTCTTTTCTACGGTCTTCCAACTTCCTTTATCTTGCATATCCTTCATCTCTTCTGGTTCTTGGGGCATTGGTGTCTTAGCTTCACGATTTATTGTGTTTGTCCTTTTGAAGATAGTCGGAGAAGAAGTTTGGTCTAGGAGATTTTCTTTGCTGTTAAATGAAGATTTTTTTTGTGCTATATTCGAATCCTCATAACTATTGATGTTTGAGGTGTTGTCGAGGTCATTTTTTTGTTGTTGGGCAGGGCTTTCCCCCTGCTTGTCTTGAGAGTTATTTCTTTCTTGCCCAATTTCTTGTGATTTAGAGTTTTCTCGAGAGTATTCTTCTTTGATGACAGTGTAGTGTTCTTTTTGTGCTCCTTCCTACCATGTAGATCTGTGGTGATTTTTTCTAGCAGAATTTTTCTGGGAGGCTTTTCGGCATTTTTTGGCTAGATGGCCTGTCTCAAAGCAAGATCGACATCTAAAGAGGACACTTTCATAATTGAGTTTCTAGTTCTACACATAGTCTTTACTTTTTAGATGTATTTCAGCTGGGAATCCAGCACTGAAGTCCATTTCCACACAAATGCGTGCATAGGTGGTTCAGACATATTCCTCTGTTTCTGGCCACCTGCAATGAAATTTCCCAATTGCATTTCCAATGGCTTTTAGCGAGGAGGAATTCCAGAGATGGAAGGGTAGGTTTGGCAATCTCACCCAAACTGGTGTTGAGGTTATGATTGTTGTTGAGGGATCGAATGATGGGTTCCATGGCTTCATGAACAGGCCTGAGTTTTCCCAAAACAGGGCTAGAATCTAGAATACATTGTCTACTTTCAGGGTTTTCAAAATCTATTATAAAAAAACCCCTAGCACAGGGGTAGATATTAATTGCATCAGAAATGACAGGATTCCATACCTCTGAGATCCAACGATGGAGACCTGTTAGCTGCGGCCAAAAACCATAGAATTGTTAAATTAGGGAAATTTCAGAAAACTTCAGAGCCTCATCGAGTGAGGCCTCGTCCACTTGGACAGTGGGAGTTGGGGCTTCACTGACGATATGGGCAGGAGCTTGCCCCTTAGAGATGGATAGATCTGAGCCAGCAACTATTTTCGCGAAATTGGGAGCCATCTGGAAAATGCTCTCCTGCTGAGTATAAAAATGTTTCTGAAGAATTTATTGTCCCAAGCAACATGCAATAAGTTATATTTATGTATGATATTCATTTGAGGAAGGGAAAAAATGGACGGCATAGGGTTTGATCTGAAACCCTAGGCCCTAGGCCTAGGTGTTGCAGGTTGTCGCAGTCATGGCTGTACGTTTTCAGGGCGCAGGACGCAGCTGGCAGGGTCACGGCGGGTCGATGACAGGTGTGTAGGACGTAAGTTGGAACCACGAAACGGAGTAGGGGCCTTCACGGAACGGGAGTTGGAGCCGGCGCGTAAAACCCTTTTTTCGTTATGATGAAGTCATTCCGGCTTATAAACCATTTTCTGTGCAGCTGGAGGATTCTTAGATCTGGGACGTTACACTGTGCATTTTGGGAAACGGCGGGAGGAGTTATCAAGGTAAAAGTCCGTAAGTTACCATGGTAAACCCTAGGGAGTCGGTGGACTTGGACCCTTCCCCGGCGGATATACTTTCAGTTTGGGGGAAGGAGGTTTCCTCGGAAAACATTGAGCATTTCTTCGGTTCCTCAGCAAGTCAGGCAAGTGCGCTGCTCACGGGAGGAGGTTTTTGGCATACTCATGTGACATCGGGTCTACTGGATGAGAGCCTTGAACTACTGGGAGGGGCTGGATCGGCTGGCAGGTTCACACAACAATCAGAAGGAAGGGCATTGGAACAATCAAACCCTCATTCATGGCCAGGTTTGTCTTTAAACAGAATTGATGGAGGGCAAAGCTCCAAGTCTATCTCCCCGTCCAAGGTCTTCATTTCGTCGGGAGGGTTGGAGGACATCATAAACTTTCCAAATTCGAAAGGGGTATGGAGGACTGTCGGCGGAGTTCAGAGTGCAGGGAAAGTGCGGGGGGAAGGGAACAATCTTCCAGAGGTCCCAAAGGCCCTGTTTCCTTCCAATCCCTTGCCAGGAATCTCAAAGGTAGTCGTGGGTTCTGCCGGCACCAGGGATTTAATTTCTCCGAAGGCTGATACTTGCCCATCTGAAAGAAGGAGTCTAGCTGAAGTTCTACATCCGCCTTCGCGAGAAATCGGGAGTCCGGTGGAAGGTTTGGTCGAATCCCACAGCGAACATCAGATTCGAAGACCTGAGGTTTTTGGTAGCGGGAGATCAGGAGAACCAGGAATTCCAAACCCTCCTTCAGGGGGAAGTGCACCCTCAAATTCGACAGCGAAGGTAGGCGAAAAAAGGAAGAAGACCAAGCCGTGGAAAACAAAGAAGGTTACAAATTTGGCCCTCGGCATGGATGTTCAGGCTGAGGAAGCGTTGGATGTGGCGGAGTGCACCCTCGTGGGCAGGGTGCGGGGTAGATATATATCAGGGAACTCTTTAAATCAGTGGGCAGAGAGCCAGTGGTCAAACTCTCCGGCAAAAGAATTCTCGACCGCTATACTGATGAACGGATGGTTCATGGTGAAATTCAAATGCAAAGAAGCTATGGAGTGGGTCGAGGAGCGCATTTGGGCGCTTGGCGATAGGCCTGTATTTTTAAAGCGTTGGACGCCCATGTTCGACGCAACAAAGGAAAAGGTAACTGAACAACCAGTCTGGGTCAGAGTTCCTAATTTACCTCCCTATCTTTGGGTCGACTCCGTTTTCAAATCCATTGGGAACCATTTGGGGACTTTCTTGGATGCTGATAGATCCTTTCTGCATACCTATGAACGGGCCGTGGCGAGGATCCTTGTAAGACTAAACCCATCTGAAGGGCTTGCAAAATCGGTTTTATTACAGTACAAGGATTATGAATATGATCAGAAACTGGATTACGAACTCTTTCCATTCAGGTGCTTTCGCTGTCAAGAATATGGGCATCTGGCAAGGGATTGCCCTAGGGGAAAAAGGAGAAGGAAGCTGAAGCGCAGAGAAGAGGATAAAGAGGGTCAGAGGAGAAGAAAGGAGAAGCAGATGGAGGACAATGCTATGGAAGCGGCTCACCGAAGCTCAAATTTGGAGGATCAGGAAGTCGAGGACCAGCATCAAGAGGAAGGGATCCCTCTGCGCAACACAACAGATCAGTCTTCAAAAGACCCACCTCTGGAAGGACCTGAAATCCCCTTGGCGGAAGATCCATCGGGTATGCAGTCTCCTCTTCCTATCCTCTCCTCTTTTTCTGAATCTATAAAGGGGGGTCTGTCTGATGATTGTAATTTGATTAAAAATCTTGATGAACATATTCAAAACATAGAGTCCATCTCGGGAGCTCTTCCGGCCCTAAATCTGAACTGTGTGGAAGCCCCCATTCCGAGTCAGACCCAAATCAAATCATCCCCTGTTCATCATTACAATCTCAGATCCCATGGTAAGAGACCAGTAACCTGTCAGGGTACCTTAGAATCTGTTGGAGGCCTTCATCCTGAGTCATCGAAAAGTAATATAAAAAAATCCAGGGGTAGGAAATCCCTTTTCTCCAAAGCTCAAGTCAAGGCAAAATTTGATGTTGAGGATGGCAAACAAATGTCGATCACAGGGGCACTTAGAGCAGCTAAACCCCATGAGTCGGTTATTAAATGATCTGCCTCTCCTGGAATTGTCGAGGGTTGGCTAGTAAACCCAAAAAACTAGCACTAAAAGATTTAATTTCTTGCCACAATCCAGACTTGGTTTTTCTACAGGAAACTTTGGGAAATAGCTCAGATGTTGAATCCTCCCTTGGCGCTCTGCTCCCGGGTTGGGCCTTCACAGCTCTAGATGCCTCTGGACACTCAGGAGGTCTTGCCATTGGTTACAGAATTGGAAGACTTAGAGCCTTAAATTCTTGGGGTTTCTCCCATGCACTGGGTATGGAGATTCAATCCCCGGATTTTGAGCAGCCTTTCTTGGCCATCAATGTTTACGGGCCTTGTCAGGGTCGTGTCTCCTACTGGAATGATATGTTATCAAAAACTCTGCTTCACGGGAAAAAGCTTCTTATTGGAGGGGACTTAAACTTTTCCCTGGGGATTGCTGAAGCTTGGGGACCAAATGCAAGGGAAGATCCTCTGGCTGATTTCTTCTTATCTCTTCTCCTGAATCACAATCTTCTTGATGTTAACATTATAAAGGCTAAACCTACTTGGCGGAATAGGAGAATAGGGGAGGAGAGAATTGCAAAAAGACTGGATCGTTTCCTCATAAATGATGCTTTGGCCTCTCATATTCCCCTTTTCAGGCAGTGGGTGGGGGAAGGAGGAAACTCAGACCATTTTCCTATTCTTCTAGAATTTTCTAAGACCCCTCCAAAACCGGCTTCTCCTTTTAAGTTCAACTCCTCCTGGATCCAGGAGGAGTCTTTCATCCAACTGTTCAGGAATACTTGGAGACATCCGGATCTTGACTATTCAGGAAGCAAAGGAGCTTTTTTCATGGAGAATTTAAAAAGGTTAAAGAAGGAAACCATCAATTGGGCAGCGGAGAAAAGGAGGAAGTCATATGAGGAAATGGCTAGTATAAATGAAGCTCTAAACACCCTAGAAGACCCGGATGCTGATGCATATCTATCTCAGGAGTCGAAGGAAAGAATTTTAGAATTAGAAAAAAGAAGGGCAAAGATTCTTTTGGACAGAGAAGAAGAATGGAGATTAAAAAGTAGGGCTATTTGGCTGAAAGCCGGGGATGAGAACACAAAATTCTTTCACAATTATGCTAAGGGGAGAAAAAATGCAAACACAATTTGGAAATTAAAGGATGCGGATGGCAGGGAGCACTCCTCCTTTGAGGCAGTCTCAAATATGGGGAAAGATCATTTCCAATCTCTATTTTCTGACCCAGGGGGGACCACAATAGCTGAGATCATTCGCACTGCACAAGCTTTCCCCCGTTTTGTGGAGGAGGAAGAGGCAGAGAACATTTTTGGTGCAGTGACAAAAGAGGAGGTCGAAAATGTCATAAAATCAATGCCCAAGGATAAAAGCCCAGGTCCGGACGGCTGGACCATTGAACTGTTTTTGCACTTTTTTGAACAGATAGGCGATGAATTGACTGAGGTGGTGGAGGAGTCAAGAAGGAAAGGGGAAATCTATGGGCCTTTCAATGCAACTTTCATTGCACTCATCCCGAAAAAGGAAGTACCGGAATCCTTTGAAGATTTCAGACCTATATCCCTTTGCAATACCATTTACAAGATTATTGCAAAAGTTATAGCGGTCCGTTTGAAGCCCATCCTTTCTACCTGTATATCCAACGAGCAATTTGGATTCCTGGATGGACGACAAATTCACGAGGCCATTGGGGTGGCTCAGGAAACCATCCATAGTTTAAGAATCTCTAAGAAGAAAGGGGCAGTGTTGAAAATAGACCTATCAAAAGCTTATGACAGAATCAGCTGGTCATATCTCAAGCTTCTTCTGACACACCTCGGATTCAAAGTGGGATTCATAAATTGGATCATGGGGTGCATTACAAATGTAAATTTTGCTGTTTTGATTAATGGGGCAGCCTCCCAATTCTTCAAAAGTCAGCGTGGTCTGAGACAAGGATGCCCCCTCTCCCCTCTTCTTTTCCTTCTGGCTGCTGAAGGTCTCAGCAGGCTGATCTCAAAAGCAAAGAGAGCTGGCTTGATAACAGGTTTGGAAGTAGCGGTAAATCTTTTTATTACTCATCTTCTATTCGTAGATGATATTCTTCTATTTACAAATGGGAATCCAAATGAACTAACAGTTCTTAAAGACATTCTTGACATGTTCCTAAAAGCTACAGGGTTGCAAATAAATCCCAGGAAGTCCCAGCTTATAATGGAAGCCTTTTCCAGGCAGGAGGAGGACATGATCACTTCTTATTTGCCTTTTGAAACATGCAGCATGGAACAGCCTTTTAAGTATCTGGGGTTCTGGCTAAAACCTTCTACATACAGAAAACAGGATTGGAATTGGCTTGTGGCAAAAATTGAGCAAAGGATCGCTCACTGGAGTTTCAAATGGTTATCAAGGGCAGGCAGATTAACTCTGATAAACTCTGTTCTGCAGGCCATCCCGGTCTTCTGGGCTGCCCTGACTTGGATCCCAAAAGGTGTACTTCACAAAATTAAGAAAATTTGTAGCAGATTCCTTTGGTCGGGCACAAAAGAAGACTCAGTCCTCCCTTGGGTAGCCTGGGATAAGATAGCTAGACCAAAGGATTGGGGGGGATGGGGCATAAAACAACTAGTTGATTTTAGCCAGTCCTTGGCTGCAAAATCAGGATGGCGAATAATAGAAGCAGAAAATCTGTGGACCAAAGTGGTAAAAAGGAAGTATATCGACCCGGTGCCCCTTGATGACTGGATTCGGAGGCCAAATAAAAAAGGAAGAAATTGCTCGGTCGTCTGGAAGGCTACCTCAGAGGCTTTCTACATCATCGAACAAGGTCTCGCTTGGCAAGTGGGGAATGGAGAGAGCATCCGGATAGGAAGGGACCCGTGGGTAGGTTGCAGTGAGCTCTATGCCCTGCCCCCCGGTCTCCTTACTCATCTAGATTCAAAAGGGATCTACAATCTAAGCCAGATTGCAAACATGGAGCTTCAGTCAATTTGGGGACAAGATTGGAAATCGGTAGAGGTTTTAGGGATTGAAAATTTATGGCGGAATGAGTGGCAGAGGTATTTAAATGAACTAAAGCGTACAAATGTTAGGATAAAGGATCGGCCGGATCTGTTGGTATGGGCTCATGCTGAGACAGGCTCATATTCCCCAAAGGAGGGATACACTTTCCTGATGAACAGAAAGGGATGGGATCCTCCCATCTGGTGGTCAAGACCTCTTCTTAAGCTGAAATGCCCCAAAAAAGCCAGGATTTTCCTATGGTGTGCACTCAATCGGAAGATACCTACCTGGGATGTTATGACAGCTCGTTATAAGGAGGGACCTAGCCGCTGTGCTCTATGCAAGGAAGCTTCAGAATCGATCAACCACCTTTTTGTGGAGTGTCCATTCACCAAACTTGTTTGGGAAGAAACAATAAGATTATTGAAAATCAATGCTAGATGGGAGGGAGCGGATATCAAGGCGGCATGGGAGGGTTGGTGGTTAAATCATCCAGAGAAGAATATGAGGAACCTTCCTCCCATCCTCTGTTGGGGCATTTGGATTGCTCGTAACCGCAGCATCTTCACAGAAAAATCGCCCCCAGTGGAAGTTATTGCAATTCAGAGCACAGCAATATTATCTAGTATCCCCGAACCTGAGACCTCCCCTGCCTCTCAGCAAAGGACAGAGCTTCAGATAAAAGCTGGTATTCCCTGGGCTTTCTTCGACGGGGCAGCACAAAACAATTCCACTGGCGCTGGAATTATTATCCACCTTAGCTCAAATCACTCTCTAAAAGCCTCTGTGGGTCTTGGTCCGGGGACAGGAATGTCGAAGCAGATGAATATTCTAAAACAGGTTTACAACAGGCTGTGGGCTCGTGGCGGATAAAGGAACAGGTCCAGGACCAGATTCGTGAGACGGATCTGGCCCCATATACTTAATTTTTTCTGTTTTGTTCAAAAGATCGGATGGGGCCAAGTATTAGTACTTTTTTTTCCTTGGCGTTTTTCTGTGTTTATATGAACCAAAAAAAACAAAAACTTAAAGCTTCTTATTTTTTGAGAATTCTATGGATAAAACTTTTATGGAATATTTCTGTAAAGTTGCGGGCTGTTTTCCTTTAATGGAGGCCCGTGGATACTCGACAGCCTTTTATTATGCGGCTGAGTACAGGCAGTAGACATCAGGGATCTTAGGATCCTATACTGTGTATTAAAGTCATGAAAAATGACGAACCATGGGGAAGGTTGGCACCTCCTTGTATCAGGCAGTTTGTTGATCTGCTGGATGTTAACTCATCTCTTTTGTAGCTCTTTTATTATATAATAGAAAAGCTCGGCTTTTTTCTTTGGAAAAAAAAGTTATATTTATGTATACTAGTAATTTTAGTTAATTTCACATGTAGCTTGGGTCTCGTTATTTGAAACTCACAACTCAATTTACTATGCTTCTCATTTTGAAATTAATGTTTATTCTCTTTATTTAAATTTATGTTGCTCATTGATATTTATAGATTTTAATTTTAATAGATTTTATTAATTTTAATTTTGATAAGCTTTATTTTTATTATTATTAATATAAAAGTTTTTTTCAAATTATTTTATTGATAATTAAAAATACTTGATTGGTACATATTCGGTGAAAGTATTTAATGATTAATTTGATATTTTACTTATAGTATTTATATTTTTATAAAGGAAGTAGTATATATAAACTTTTATAAATTGAGTAATTTTTTTATAAATGGTTTTTAGAGCCAGTAAAATATGTATATTTTAATAAATTATGTAGTCAAAACACTATAATAAAATATGATATATATGAATTTAATTTCTAATTAAATAAAATTTTATTATTATTATAATTTTATTTTGACATCAATATATTTTGTGTTTCTTTTTCTCACAAAATATGTTAAATAAATTATTTAGATTATACTTAAGTTTTGTTCACAATCTTAGAAAGTCCTAGTTTAGGCATGTGAATGTGTTTTTATGATATTGTTTGATTGTAGTGGATAAAATGATTATTAAGGTGAATGTAAAATTTAATCATTCTATGTTAAGTTTTTTCATGCGAATGTGTTTTTATGATTTTTTTAGCCAGTTGCAATAATATGATGATTGCAATGGATAAAAACCTTTTTGGGTTGAATGTGAGCATGTCTAATCAGTAAAGTCACACTTCAAGTAATTTTAAGTAAACAAAAATATTTTCATTTTATTGTGTCACTTTTTTCTACATTTACATTCCCTATATTTTCTCTTATATTTTCCATTAAATTTAAAAATGAAAATGATCCTTTTGGTAATATGTGATATTTCAAATTAAAAAAATGTGAGAGAGTCTTAAGAGATTGTAATTGGGAAAACATTCAACTAATTACGAAAACATTCAATTAAATTGATATATTTTTTGAAACAACTTACAATTTAAAACAAAATTTAGACATAACTAACTCCTAGAATCAAGGATAATTAACTAATTAAAAACTTAGATGCTTTCTCTGTAAATCTAAAACAATGAGTTTCAAGCTATTAACGATTTGGTCATTTATTGAATATTCCTAACATTCCCCTTTAATTGAGAAATGAATTTTCTGCAACATATAGTTTATTTTTACAAATTTGAAAATCAACCTTTCCAACAGGCTTGGTAAATATGTTGGCCACATTTTCACCTATATTTCAACATGCCAAGTCAATTTCTTTTAACTATATATTTTCTCTTACATAGTGATGTGTTTCAATATGTTTTGACCTAACATGATACATTAGGTTATTTTCCAATTTGATGGAACTTTGATTATTGCATGATAATCATTGATACTTGTTGTCCTTCTCCAATGTCTTTGAGGGTTATTTTAAGCCACATTTCTTCACATGAAACATTGGATAATGCTTTTTACTCAAATTTTATGGATCATAGTGAAACAATAAGCTATTTCTTGTTGGTCCATGTGATGGCTATAGATCTTATACTGAACACATCCATAAGTGGACCTCTTGTCATCTAGATTCCTATCCCAATCAAATTTATTATGACCTATCAATTGAGCATTACAATCATCAGTATGCTCAATGCCAAAATTAATAGTTCCTTTCAAATATCAAAGGATCCTCTTTATAACATTTGACTAATTATTATGAGTTTTAGCCTTGTTTTCGCTAATTACATTGAATAAATAAGCAATGTCAGGCCTAATTGTGGTGCGATAATTTAAACTTTCACCAACTATCAATATAGCATATCATTAACTTCTTTTAGTCCATCATCATTACATAGCTTGACATTTTGTTCCAATGGGTTAGACACTGCTTTACAGTCATCCATGCTGAACCTTTTGAGTAATTCCTACACATAGTTACTTTATTTGATTAAGGTCTTACTGTTGCCTCTCCATATTTCCAGACCTAAATACCTGCAGATTTGTTCAAGATCTTTCATCTCAAATACCCATGAAAAAATAATTTTGATATATTTAATCAAGGTAGTAACGCTCCTTGTCATAATTAGATCATCAACACATAAAGAGATTAAATAAATATTTCCATTCATATCTGATTTAATATACATATTAGGATTGATTTTACTTTTCATGGAACCTTGTTGAAGGAATAACAAGCCTATTTTTTGATACCATGACTTGGGTGCTTGTTTTGATCCATATAAGGCTTTCTTCAACCTGTAGACAAGATGATCTTGACGCTACCTCACAAACCTTAGTTGGACAAGATAAACCCATTCTTTCGAATCTCCATTTAGAAAATATCATTTCACATCTAAATAATGTAATTTCCAATTATATTTTGTGGCCAATGCTATTATTATTCGAATTTTGTTCATTTTTTCTATCACAACAAAAGTATCGTCACAATCTATACCTTTCTCTTAATAACCTTTCGCAACCAAACTTGCTTTATATTTGTCTATGCTGCCATCAACTTTAAATTTTAACTTGTACAATCACTTTGATCATATAGGGTCTTTGTTTTGAGGAAAATCATTTTATTCCCATGTTTCATTTTCATAATATAATTATACTTTTCTTCCATAGCTTTCATCCATTCTCTATTATCATTAGCTTGTTCAACATTTAATTCTTTCATTATTTGAGTCATTAAATAATAGTCGTGATACCTTATAGGTGTTTGGGTTTGTTACGTTGACGTTATTGGTGTTACGCTTCTCTAGAGTGTTCTTTAGTTCCTTCTTTTTCTTTGTCGAGTATCTCCATATCTACATCTTGGTGTACTTTGAGTACTTGAAGTGTACATGCTACATGTATCTTCATCTTGAACCCATTCAACAACTTCTTGTTTGACATCTTCATCATTTATTCAAGTAGATGTCACACATCATGAACATTGTCTTTTCTTATTTCATCTACAAATTCATGAAATAAAACATCTTTTCAAATACTTTATGAGTGATGGGATAAAATGTTTTCTAAGCTTTATAATATGTACAATAACAAAAAAAAATACATTTGATTGTTCTAGCACCTAATTTTCTTTGGTTCTCTTTGAGAATGTGTGAACATGTAGTACTCCCAAAAATTTTAATATGTCTGACTTCAGTTTTAAAACCATAATAAGATTCAAACGTTTTAAGAATTTAATTGGACTTCCATATTTTAGATACACAATAATACTGATAGCTTCATCCTAAAAACCATTAGATAAATATTTACCTTTGATCATACTTTGAGCACATTCAACCAATGTTTTGTTCATTCTCTCAACTAGTCTATTTTGTCGAGATGTATGTGGCAGTGTATACCTTTGCAAAATTACATTCTCTTTTAAATACTTAATGAATTATCCTAATGTATAGTCCCCCACTCGATCTAATATGAGAATTTTGATGTACCTACATGCTTGTTTTTCAACCATATTCTCAAATTCTTTAAAATATTCAAACACATTAATTTTCTTCATTATAAAATACATCCAAGTATATCTAGCACTATCATCAATAAAAATAAAAAAATGATATGATCATCCAAGAGACCTTGTTTGCGTAGAACCATGTACATCAACATGTATTAATTCAATAATTTCATGTTTTCTTCTTTTTGTAATGTAGGAATTATTCCTTATGTTTACCTAGAGTACATCCTTCACATTCAATATGTTCATACTTAAGATTTGGAAGACCATTTACTATATATTTCTTTTGAAGAAAAAATGGATCATTATAATTCAAATTTCCACAACCTTTATTTCAAAAAAAATAGTTTGACATGGATGTATATGTCAATGCTCGATGACCTCTCCTTGTTAAACTAAGCTTATAAAGTCCTCCAACTATTACTCTTGTTGCAACAACTTTGCAATGATCCTATCTATTCTTCAATACATATTGACATTTCATAAATCCAATCGTTTAAACCCTGATATTCTATAGTGGAAACTGAAATTAAGTTATTCTTTATACCTAGTACATGCATGAAATTTTGAATTTGTTCCTCTTTTCCATTAGGAAAAGTTATAGATATGTTTCCATGTCCTTTAATTTTATGGTATATATTATCTCCTAGATAAATATGAGAAACACTAGTTTTTTCATGAAATGTATTAAACTTGTCTCTATTAGAAGACATATAAATGGATGCACCAAAATTTATGATCTAGACATTGATATCATAAGTCTTAACAAACAAAGAAAAATTGGAAACAAACAACTTCAAATTACTTAAATGGGTGTCATTGTCACCAAAATGTCCTACATTCCTTCTATTTTTAGATTGATCATATCTCCTTTTTTGACAATTTCTAGCAAAGTAGAAAGTATTACTAGAGAAATAACATACATAATTTCTCCTCATATTTGAATTTTTTCTTGTAGGTCACGGTCTTTGAAATGGTTTATGATATGGCTTTCCTTCTTTAGTTTTGACCCATTTTTTCCCTTTCTCTACTAAATCCAGATCAGAACTCTCAGACCTTTCATTAAGTTTTTTTCATCTTTCTTCCGTCTACATGAGAATACTTACCAACTCATCAAAATTAGGAGTTTCTCCTTGTTTCAAGATGTAGGCTTTAACCATGTACAATAATTACCTGCAAACAAATTCTTAAAAAAAAAAATATACAGTGGTAAGAACATAAAATATACACAAAGATTTTCTCTTGGAACCCAATTCGAGAAAACCAAAGAGTTTTTTCATTATATTCATCTCAATGTTATAATACGTTATATCATGTCGAAGCATTCATAAACCCTAATCCATTAACCAAGGATTAGAAAATAATCATAGTAACGTTGACCGAATCTATAAAATACCATGGGAAAAAACTATGATGCCCAAAACCATGTGCAAAACCATGAGTAGTTCTACCCACCATCCTTGGGTCCACCCCCCCATCTTTAGGTATACCTAACTATTATTGGGTTCACATCATTTTTGTTTCTCGAGGCACTACCTCAGACCATGTGTAAGGGGGCTACCCCCCCGCCATGCCTGGAACAACATAAAAGAAATTATCGCTAGCCATGGAAATAATATAAAACAACCCTACATTCTCAAAACTTGTTGTTTTCTTTCCACACAAGGGGGCGCAAGAGTGCACATTCATTGGTCTCAAGATGAAAGACCAATTGTTTCTCTACGCCATGAAAACTTCTTAGTGCTCACATACTTTGTCAATGCATTTGCAACATTCTTCAAAGTGTCCACCTTTACCAACAACACCCTTTTGTCTTCAACCATATCCCCTGCTCAAATATGTAACTCGTTTTGGTCTTCATAATGGCATTTGAAATCATGATTTTTTGTATTTATTGTAAAGAGAAAAATAAATCTATTATTTTTGTTCTTGAGTCATGGGTTTCATGCTGAAGGTTATTTGTTTTATAGGTCAAGAACCCATTAAGTTCTTCTAGGGCTTGTCATTGAGTCTACAAGTCAATTGAGTCATTCTTATGTATGGAAGACCCTCTTGGGTGTCTTATGTATTATAAAATAAAATTTATTTGAGTTAAAAATAGAGTCAAAGACCCTCCAAGACCTTATCAAAGAGAAAACAACAAGTTAGTCTATACAAATGACAAGTGGGTCTAGAGAAAAGGACAAGTCGGCCTACAAACTAGAACACGAAGTCTATAAATAAGGGTACTTGGCCTCATTTAAGGAACTCCAATCATATCACAAAATTTTGATAAGAATACAAGAATAAGCTTCATATCCAAGCAAAAATGAGGAATCATAAAGAAAATAAAATCAAATAATTTTGCACTATTTTTTGGGCCATCACTCTCACATATGCGAAGGAAAGCTAGGGAATTCTGTAGTTGCAACAAATTAAATAATAATCATCAACAAGAGTTGAGTTTTGGGTCAAGAGGAAGTCTCCCTTGCAAGGCAAATAGATAAGAAAGATAAATTATCTCAAGAAAAGGACAGAGAAGGACTAAATCACCATAAATTCTCTCACACATGTCACCTAGGGATTTTGCAGCAGGGACCAAAAATTACATTCAAAGTTGCAAGTCCAAAATCTTAGTCAAAAGTGAAGTGAAAATTGTTGGAAGGTAAATTTGACTTGGTTAAGAAATTAATTCTAGGAGAAAGTTTGACTTTGCAAGACCATCCTCCCACATTTACCCAAGTTAATCGGTCTTCCAGGGTAAACATGTCATGAGAGGATACTATGATGTGATTCAACTCCCCATGTACAGTTAAGGAAGTGGAACCCAAAAAAAACCATTATGACCTTCCACACATTCTATAGAATCTTCAAGAGCCAACAAACCCTTCCAGGTGACCAACCCCTAAAACAGCTTGACATTTAACTATCCTGGAGCCTTAGTTGCTCCCATGACAAGGCATGCATGCGACTGGAACCCTCCAACTGCTCCCACAATAAGGGCATGCCATTCAATGTGGAACTTTTCAGCTAGTTCTGAACTAGTGACCCTAGATTTGGTGCCACTTTTTCAGGGCTAGGACTCAGGCCACTACCTAGAACATCATGAAAATTTGATTGATGATAAATAACATTGAAAAAAAAGGTACAAATTCAAACACTTGTTCAATGAATTGAATGTACCCCTACTAGCTATGACAAGAATTTCGTCAAACATGTCACAAATATGCAATCTATAGATCATAACAAAAAATCAAAGCATAGGGGTATCATACTTATCTGAGATCTATAAAGAAGCATTGATGCCTTATCACAATAGATACAATATCATCTATTAGGCCATATATTCATTGTTCATTCATTTTCTAATCAAAACATCATGAGATCCATACATCAAGTATTTCATAAAATATACTCATAACCAACAATTAACCAACATAAACAACAAGGATATAACAGCAATAAAAAACCACATATGAAAAAATATGTTTACCCATCAATACAAGAGGAAAACGTATCTTATTAAATTATGAAAAATGCAATGAGGTCTGGGACTTCCATGTACCACCCAACCATAGATTGGCTGAACCAAATATTTATTTCAACCAATCACCGTCACGCCATATTCCAAGCATGAATGTGGGATCTCATAAAACAACTCAAGAAAAACCAAACCAGGGCTTCGAGAGGCCAAACCAACTCAACCCTCAACCAGTGATTCCACCTTACGGTTAGACATCACTAACCGTCACTAGACTGGTCTCTACCTATAACAACCCTGGTGAAAATTCCATGTAATAAATGTTAAAAACAATAACCACGAATGACTGGGACACTTATTCCAAGCTGAATGTTGGGCAAGCCATCCTAGGGGGTGTTCATTTGATTATTTATTGGCAAAGGTAATGGCTAAGGCATTAAAATGGAATTTTCGCACATTTAATTATGAAAATAATGGAAATTAGTAGAAAAGGGAGGTGAAAGGTCACATGTTTTATGTCAGGAGGAAAATAAAGGAAAATAATTGAAAATGAAGAAAATAGAAGCCTCATTTATAAAAAGGATTTTCAGGATCAGTTGGTAACCTTTTGTTAGTTCAGTTTTGGAGCTCTCTCATTATTCTATCTCTCTCTCTCATTCTCTCTCTTTCAACATCTTCAACAAGTGATGTTTCTAATCCATCTTCCTTAGCAATATTCTTTGATTTAGAGATGTTGCAAGATCTTATCATCATGAAAGATATGGCGCAAGAGATGAATGAAGATAGGAAGGAGAACATTATACTTCAAGAGGAGTTGATGACCATGAAGGAGGAGAAGCAAGAGCTCCTTAAAAAGATGCATGAGATGGATATTCAACTCCATGATGCCAAGGAAACCCTAACCAAGTATGTGCATGAAAATGAGGTATGCAATTAAAGTTTATCTTCAATTTCCTCTCAAAATGAATGTTTTGGTGCTTTTGAAAGGCACACGAGAGGAATAGGGTCCAAATTATTGATGAAGTTGGGCTATGAAGGTAAAGGGTTAGGAAAACATGCACAAGGCATAGTTGAGCCAATTGTTGTTGACGAAAGGCCTAGGTATTTGGGTCTTGGTTATGGAAAACATGATGGAGAATGCTCCAAAACCAAGGAGTCACATTAAGGTGTTCCAAGAAGGACATTGATTACATGTTCATTACCTCAAGCTTGTGAAGTTTGTGTTCATGAGGAATGCAAAAGTTTTATACCCACTTTGCAAGAAGATGCTCATAAGTATGCAACTGGTGGAAATGGAAAACAAGAGGATGCTCAAATTCACCTCTTCAAGAAGGAGACAAAGGTGAATGTGCAAGGTATAAATCTTCCTTTAATGAATTTTCTTTTGATTATGTTAAACATGGTAAATATTCACATAAGATTTGGTGAAAATTTACATGTTCCTTTCGTGGTTTGAATAACCATATTGTTTCAAGGTGTTGGAAGAGGATAGCCATTCACAGGAAACTTTCAAACCAAAAGAGATAGAAAGCCAAAGGTCCATTAGATAATGGAAAACATGTTGAAAGGAAGATGCAATTATTTTTTCACTCACTGCCATAAGCAATGCCATCTTGTAGACAAGTGTTGGGCTTTGCATCCAACAAGTCATCGATGACATTTAAAGAAGATGGAGAGAGATTTTGGCAAGAATGGAAAAGTTGATTCCATAATTGACGTGGGTCAAGATGATACACATGATGAAGTGTAGCTAAAAGAATATCCATTGAAATGGTTTGGAAAGAGATGGCTAGATTTCTTAACTAATTAATTGGCCTTGCATTTCTTTTGTAATTAATGCAAATCTTTCCTTATTGATGCTTTTCCTTATTATTTGGATGCATTTCTTTTCTCCTAAAAGTATGTTTCATATTTCATGAATAAATATGTTGGAAAAGTAGAGTTATGTTGAATCACTTAGATGCAGCAAATATGGCAATTTGCAACTACAATTTTGCATGCATGTTGCATTCTTGAACTTGCATGGTTACGCTAGGAAGGTGTTCGAAAATGGAGTATGTTGACTCACTTAATTGCAGCAAATTTGGTCATTTTAGCTCTTTAAGTACTCATACATACAAATGGGGTCCTTGTACTTGTGATTGTACTTGTGAGAGAGCTGAGAATTGTTATACATGCATGAGAGTTTGTGTGTGTGAACACTGGAATTTTTAATAGTTTCATTATCTTTAGACATGCATGAGTGATTGACTTGTGTTGGTTGATTTCTTTGTTAACATGTATGTTGTCAACTTGATAATGTTGATCATTTGCACATGCATCAATGTCAGCTTGTGTGGTCAATTGATTGTTACATGTATGTTATATCGACTTGGAAGAGTTGATTTTGTCTCTAAAGATGAAAGGGAGATGTGATGAATTGTTTCATGAGAATGTGGAATTCTTGTTGTAAATCATCAAGTTGTTGTACATGCTTTTGCTTGATTTGAAAGCAGTTGCTTTGAAGAAGCATGTTTTGTCGAATTGTGTTTAGTCGATGGTTTATACACCAAGATGTAAGAGTACATGGTAATGTTCACATGATGTGACATTTGTTGCTTTGAAGAACCAAAAGGAAGAGGTTGCCAAGTTATATTCTTTCATTAAACATAGTTACCGATCAAACGAGAAAATGACCTAGTACTCGTTTTTTTCAGGTAGCAAAAAATCGCTCTATTTTGAAAAATGGCGATTCAGAATACACATTTTTTTTTTGGACCATATTTTTGCCACTTTAATTTTTTTTTTATGTATCAAGTGTGAACAATTTCTTTAAATGTTTGTGATTTTCATGTTGGTTTTGAAAAGCGTTAATGCAACATCAACACATTTTTTTAGAGGGCTTATTTTTGACATTATAATTTTTTTTATGTATCAAGTGTGAACAATTTTTTTTTGTTAGTAATTTTCATCGTGATTTTGAAAAGTGCTGATGAGCATCAACCCTTTTTGCTTAAAGGTCTTAATTGTTACACTTCAATTTTCTAATGAATTAAGTGTGGATAATTTTTTTTAAATGTTAGGGATTTTTCTATTACTAATGAAACATAAAAATATAAAAATAAAAATAAAATAAAGTACAAAAAATTATAAAAACAAAAAAAAAAACAAAAAACTATAAAAATAAACAAAAATAAACAAAAATTAACTCGTAAAAAGAAAAACTGAATAAAAAATAAATAAATAAATAAATAAATAAATATATATATATATATATATATATATATATATATATATATATATATATATAAAGAAAAACAAATTAAACCAAAAAAAAAGTCTAAAAACATTTTTTAAGTAAACAAACAAATAAAAAATAAAAACCTCATTAGAAAAATAAAAAATAAAATATAAAATAAAATAAAAATTTAAGAATTATTTTCTTAAATTAAAATTATAAAAATAATAAATAACATAAAAGAAACTTAGAAGGAAATAACAAATATATATAGCCTTTCAACCGGTTTTAGCGAGGTGCGGCACCACCGAACACTTTCTTTTCACCAAAACTTATGTTCGTGGACTACGCCTAACCACTTACTCCTACTTAGTTTGTGTTTCGCAACCAAGTATTATTATGTTATCCTTTATACCAATGAACACCCATACACATTCATTATCATCAGCGATTATAAATGAAGAACACAATTGCACAGTATAAAGGGAGGGGAAACTCCCTGAACAATGAGTCTGCCCGAATAATATATTATACAGTATTTTACAACAGTTACAAAGCTTTACAAGTATATTTGGAAACCCCAAGTTTCATACTTAGCCAAATTTACAATCTTCGGCAAACTCAGTTGCCCAGCTCGTCGCCGCCTCTGCACGGTCGCTGCACAACTCACCAACCCTTCGTTCACCTTGTCATATGATCATGTTGTTTTCCCAACTTGGGCGTACCTCCAAGTCACCACACACAGGTGCCTCCACTCGAGACACACCTTTGTCCACAATCTCAACACTTCACCAAGTCACTGTGCACACTTGCACAACGGGCAGATACTCACCCGAGTCACCCAAGAACCCGTGCCAAGTCATCGCACAAACTGGGCACCACACACCTCTGCATGCCTCACTCCAACCGGCGGGCGACCTTGCCCATGCCCTTCACCCAAAACCAAGAATGACACTTAACTATGTGCGGCCTTGCCCAAGAACGGGCGCATCCTCCAAACTTGCGCCTTCACCTCTTATGCGTCCACCTTCTAGTTCTGTGCCTTCTCTTCACATGAGCGAAGATGTTGTGTGTTGAGAGATAGCCTAAATGAGTCCAACGCATCTCCAATATATACCAAAGGTAGGGCAAAGTCTTGGCTACCCAGCCGACTTGCCTAATGCCCCTACTCCATCACAATCTCGCCCAAGATACATGTCGGCTTGCCCATGTTCGTAGGTTGGCCTCCATACATTCAAACCCATGCCTCCATGCATATAAACTTGTTGCTCTTCCCTCCTACGCACTTCATTATACCTTCGCGTGCTAAGGTCGAGCTCGCACTTCAACTTTCCTTTGTTGCACTTCAAGCTGAGAGTGCTCAAGGATTGTAGGTCCTTACATCCTCCTCCACCTTAAGTCATTGTCGTCCTTGACAACATACCATCCTGGTGGCCATCCACCAAGATCAACATCAATATCTGTCTCATCCTCGGTCCATGATGTCAACTCCTCCACATACTTCAAACATCCCTGCAACATATGTAGAACTTCTATCTCCATCATGTGTTGTCCTGATCGTGTGAATTGTCCTCCTTGTCTGCGTGATGTCAACATCTCTCTGGCACACCGCTAGCCCCCATGGCTTAAACTATTCGGGTGATCAGTCCAACTGTCACATTAAAATCACAAGAATGTCCATCCTTATGCCTTCACCAGTCTATCTCGGATTCTGCCACATCCCGGACTCACCAAGAATCTCTCCCATGCTCAGTTCCATGGAAACTCCATCCCATCTGCAACATGTCATGATGGTTGATGTCAAGTCATGCCTGCACCATCTGTCATACCTGCTCAACGTGTTTTAAGGACTCACTAGCATGAGAAGCTAACAATGAGCCCCATCTTCTTGTCATCTAAGAAGATGTGGAGGGGGTAGAGCCTGAAGGCTCACCCTCACTAATCATCTCAATCCATCTGTCAGCATCTTCCATCTCCATCCTTTGTAGATAAGTAACCCGATCCTCTTCCCAGACATTCGGCCTCACATACGCCTCATCATCATCATCATTCTCAACCACTTCTAGCCTTCTTGACAAATCCAATATACTATATGAAAGTGTCCTGATGACCAATGACTACTCGGTAAACTTTGCCTCAACCGTAGACAACCGCTTACTCATGTCTTCCATCCACTTTTCATCCTCCATTTGCATCACTGCCAACTTACTATCAGGCCTTGTCACTATAATGGTTGGAACACCAATGGGTACATCTTCCCTTCCATCGTAAATGTACAGCTTCCTCAAATGTGGAACAATCATAGCATCGAATTGTTTCATGAATTCCATTCCCAGCACATCTTCATAGTCATCAATCCGCACTATAGTGAAGTTGACTTTCCCAGTCCACTCACTTAGTGTTGTATCTACATTTTCAGCTACACCAAGAACATTGTCAGGAGGATAATTGACTATCTTCATCTTGCCTTCACCGGTACAAATTTCAACCCAATTCTTCTCGCAGTATCTTCACCCATGAAGTTGTGAGAGGCCCCACTATCCACCATAGTGAGTATATTAGCACCTCCAACCTTCATCTGAACATACTCCAACTTGTTCCTCTCAGGATCCCTCCAAGAGATCACCTTTGTAGCAGTAGCAGCACCAAGTATCTACATCATCCCCACAGAAGCTTCTCCATTCTTCGCGTTAGATTGTGCAATCGGAGCCACTTTCGGTCTAGAAGGACAATTCTTCATCGTATGTGGTCCAACACATATCCAACACTTCAAGGCTTTCTTCATCTTCGAATTATCATCCAATTTCGAAGCATCATCCTTCTTCTTCTCTTTCAGCTTATCGGACTTCTTCTTACTATCATAAGAAGTCTCATCATAATGCTCCACCAACCTATCCATAGCAGCAAAAGCTTCCTCAAATGTTCTAATCCTCTACCTCTTCACTTCATTGCGTGCCCAAGGCTTCAACCCAATAATGAAATTGAACACCTTGTCCCTCTCCGCCATGTCAGGAAGTTCCATAATCGCACTTGCAAACTCCCGTTGATATGTCTGAAGGTTCCCGAAGCTCATTTGAACACAATTTCTCATCGCTCAAACATGTGAGAAGTTCGCAGATTAGAGGTGGACACAGCAAGGAAGGCACATAGCTTGGTGATGCACCCATTCTTGGGCAAGGCCGCACGAAGGTGAAACATACATCTTGGTCTTGGGTGAAGGGTGCGAGTAGGGTTGCTTGCCGGTTGGAGAAAGGCATGCACAGTGTGTGTGGGCGCCTGGTTTCTGCGACGACTTGGCACGGGTTCTTGGGTGACTCGGGTGAGTGCTCGCCCGTCATGCAAGTGTGCACGGTGACTTGGTGAAGTGTTGAGATTGTGGACAAAGGTGTGTCTCGGGTGGAGGTGCCCGTGTGTGGCGACTTGGAGGCATGCCTAAGTTAGGCAAACAACACGATCGTACGACGAGGTGAACGAAGGGTTGGTGAGTCGTGCGGTGACCATGCAAACGGGCCGACGAGCTGGGCAACCGATTTTGCCGAAGATTGTAAATTTGGCTAAGTATGAAACTTGGAGTTTCCCAAGTATACTTGTAAAGCTTTGTAATATTGAAAGACTGTATAATATATTATTCGGGCAGACTCATTGTTTAGGGATTTTCCCCTCCCTTTATACTGTGCAATTGTGTTCTTCATTTATAATTGCTGATGATAATGAATGTGTATGGGTGTTCATTGTTAAAAAGGATAACATAATAATACTTGGTTTCGAAACATAAACCGAGTAGGAAAGTGGTTAGGCGTAGTCCACGAACATAATTATTAGTGAAAATAAAGTGTTCGGTGGTGCCACACCTCACCAAGCGCAGTTGAAAGACTACTGCCAGGTTGGGGGCGTGACAAGATGGAAAGGATCTACCATGTATGTGAGAATAGGAGCATCGAGGATTAAAAACACTTCCTCTTAGAGTGCCCCACGTACAACCACATCAGATCTCAGTTTCACAATCTTTGTTACAATACTGACCTTCCTAGCCTTTTACAATGTCAAAATTATAGTGAGCTCGGAAGGCTTCTCTCCAAGCTTTTTGAGCATAGGAATAAAATCTTAAATCAAATTAAATAATTTGTTTTTAGGTCCTATAGACCAATGTTTGGGCTCATGGGACGTTAACCACCACCACCATCATCATCATCATCATCATATATATATATATATATATATATATATATTATACACAAAATAAAATTAAAAAAAAATACAAAAGAGTTAGAAAAAAACATATTATTTTTTTTAATAGAAATAAAAAAACAAAATTGAAAAGACAAAACAACAATTCAAAACATATTTAAAAAAAATTCAAACAATTTAAAAAAAAATCAAAACAATTATATATATATATATATATATATATATATATATATATATATATATATATATATATATATATTATTAAAAAATATAAATAAATTGAAATAATAATCCAAAACAATAATTTTTTTTATAAAAATTAAGAAAAAAAAAATTTCAAAACATATTAAACAAAATTAAAAGATTAAACTAAAAAAAATCAAAACATATTGAAAAGAATCGAAACAAATTAAAAAAAATAGTAATTCAAAACCAATTAAACAAAAAAATAAGGGGTGGGTGAGGGTCGGTGGTGGTCACAGGGAGAAGGAGGGGAGAGGAATGAGGGCAGGGCAGCGGCTAGGGATGGGGAGATGGGTGAGTGAGGGCGAGGCTGGCATAGGCGAGAGGGGGATTAGTTTTTTATCTTTGTTAATTTTGTTATTTTGTTATTTTCAATTCTTTTTATTTTTTTATTTTTTTTTATTTTTTTTTAATGTTTTTTTTTATTAATTTTAGTTTATTTTTTTATCGTGTTGAATTTTTCTTTTAATTTAAATATTATTAATTTAATTATAATTATAACTTTTAATTTTTTATAATTTAAAATTTTTAATATAATTTCTTAATTTTTAATTTTTTCTTATTTTTAATTTTAATTTTATTTATTTATTTTGTTTTATTTAAATTTATCTTTTGGTAATTATTTAACTTTTTTAAATGATGTTTTTATTATTATTTTTTATTCTCAATTTTGAAAAAGTAGTGTTTTTGTTTATTTAATTTTGATTTTTTTTTAAATTATATAATTTTTTTAAATTTTAAATTTTTATTTTATTTATTTATTTTTTGTTTTATTTATTTATTTTTTATTTGATTTCTTCATTTTTACAAGTTAACTTTGATTTTTATTTTTTTTTTCTACTTTTATATATATATATATATTTTTTTTTTACATATTTTATGATTCTTTTTTTTCTTTCATGAATCATCCCCTTGCCACCATTGGATGGTTGGGCCTTTGCGTGGCTTGCGAATTTTTTTTTTTTTTTAGGTTTTTAATTTTTTTTAGGTTTAATTTTTTTTTTAATGTCGTATTTATTTTTGTTTTTTTTTTTTATTTGGTTTTTATTTTATTTTACCCTTTTATTTTCTTTTTTCCTGGAATCAGCCTGCCAGCCCCTGAGCAGGGTTGGTCGTGGGTGGGGAGGTGGATTGCACACAGCCGCCTCCCCACCTGCATCCGTGGCTAACCCCACCCATGGGTGGCTGAATTATATATATATATATATATATATATATATATATATATATATATATAATTTTTATTTTTAATTGTTTTAATTTGATTTTTTTTATTGTTTTTATTTTTATTTTTAATTATTTTGTTTTCATTTTGATTTTAATTAATTTTTTTTATATATGTTTTTTTTAATTTAATTTAATTTTTTAGTTATGTATTTTATTTTTATTTAAAAAAAAATGTTTTTTATTGTTATTTTGTTTATTTATTTTTTTGTTGTTAAATTATGTATATTTGTTTTTTTTTTTTTTTATGATTTTTTTTTGTTTAATTTTTTATATTTTCAAGTTAATTTTATTCTATTTTTTACAAATTTTTAGTTATTTTTTTCTTTTCTTTTTTTACAGTTGATGTTTTTGTCATGTTTTTAAGTTTTTTTAATGTTTTATTTCTTGTTATTATTTAAAAAAAATATTATATATATTTTATTTTTATTATTATTATTATTGTTTCTATATTTGAATTTTTGGTGTCTTTTGCATTATTATTGTGTTTTTTACTGTTTTGTTTTTTTATAATATTTGATTTTATTTTTCTTTTGTGTTATTTTTTTGTGTTTTTTTATTTTTTATTTTTTTCAATATTTGAATTTCTTTTTGTATTATTTTTGTGTTTTTTTTATTGTTTTTATTTTCTTTTCAATATTAAATTTTGTTTTCTTTTTATTATTTTTTGTGTTTTTTTCATTGTTTTTTCTTTTTATCAATATTAAATTTTTTTTTTTCTTTTGTATTATTTTTTTGTGTGTGTTTTTTTATTGTTTTTATTTTTTTCAATATTTGAATTTTTGTTTTCTTTTGTATTTTTCATTTTTATTTCTTTATACATTTATTTTTTATTTTGGTTTTTATTTTTATTTTTTTTCTACAGGGTCCATGTCGATGCTCGTCTAACAACCCGATCCCATTATGGGCAATTTGATAGTTGATTTTAAAATTTTCGTTATAATGAATCGAGTCTTCCCCCACAATGTATCAATTTCATGGTTGGTCTTTAAGTTTTCATTACAATGGGTCAAGTTCACATACACCACGTGTCAATTTGATGGTTGATTTTTAAATTTTTGTTGCAATGTATCGAGTTGTCTTAGGCTAAGATTTTAAAATTGCTATATATTTAGCATTTAAAGAATAAATTACTCTTGGGTGTTTATTTTTAAATTTTTTTCGTCATAAATTTTTCCATAATGACATGCTTGAAATATTTTGAAAACTTGAGATTTTTTGTAATCATAATCTTTGGTTTTAATTGCATAGTTGAAAAATTATCAAGATTTTAATTCTTTTCTAAGTCGTGATATTTTATCTTTAATGCGGTAGTTGAAAATAATTACGATTTCAGGGTTTTTCAAGTCAAGATATTTTATCTTTAACAACATGGATGGAAATTGTTAGAATTATCAAGATTTGAGATATGCTATTTTATCTTTAACATCAGGTCCAAGAATTGTTAGAATTTTACAGTTTTTCAAAGTCCATATATTTTATCTTTAATTCCATTGCTAAAAAATGTCAAAATTGTAACCCGATTTTTTGTTGTTGTTGTTATTCCAGAATCAACACTTATTTTTTAAGGGTGTTTTTTTCATCCATTTTGCAAAAAAAAAATAGTTTTTACTTCCATTTAAAAAAATGTTGAAAATTTACCCTAAAAAAAACATCGTTCTGGAATACACAATTTTCATTTTTGAGTTGTTTTTTCATGCTTCTTGGGGGTTTTTGGGCTAGAGTACCTGTTTTGAGGTAATAGTTCTCATTTGATTGGTTAACTATGTTATGAGTGTTTTTCAAGGTTAATGGTGTTTCTTGTGGCAAGATGTCGCAGGGTTTTGGAAGTTCCATGCCTGAGAAAGAGGCTCATGATTAGCCTTCATTCTCAAATCATGACATGAGCAGCATGTTAATACTAGAGGATGATGGAATCAAGAAGTGAAAGTGGACAAAAATGTCAAAAAAACAATTACAGCCATTGTAGACCATTTGATGTGTTGATGCCAGGAAGCGAAAGAGATGGTGAATGCATTCTTCCAGATGTGTAATTTGGAACCGTGGAGGTAAAAGAATGGTCATTTATTTTCTTGTTATTACTAATATTAGAACTCATTGCTGTAGTTCACTCAAATGGGCTTAACTTGGAAAATTGGTTTCCAAGGGGAAGTTTGCATCGAATGCATGAGTTACGAAGGAGGAACATGATTCTTAGTGGGAAGGCCATCAGTCAACTTTCCAAGCATCGAGGAATCAGTTTGTTATATCAAGGTGCTTAATCAGTAAGCAGCCAACAAGTGTTGGATTGGGTCAGCAACAAAAGGAGAACATTGGTTGAAGTGCCAAGCCATTTGCAAGGCATGGCATGTCAGTGAATCCAAGTGGTTGTTATGGAGATTTTTTCGAGTAGAATCAATGGATAGAACTTGGGAAGGAGAAGAGTATTCATCTCTCACCGGATAACCAACTTTTGTGGGTCCAAAAGCTTGTCAGTGGGAAGGAGTGATTGAAATCTGGATTAGGGGAAAAAATATGCTTAAAAATAAAAGTGCTTAAAATTGCTCGAAACTTGAATGAATGCATATGTCTCAGTAATACAATCCCAATGTAACTTGTTCCACTCAAAACAAATTTTGTATGAGAAAGATAGAGCCTTTTGTCTGCTTTGTCAAACATGAAAATTTTGGGTATAGGCTCATTGGGATGATGACTAGGCATCCGTATAGCTGAGTTAGCAAAAAAATATTCCGAGGAATATTCCCAAAATATTCCCACAGGTGGCTCAATCGAATGGTGACAAGTGTCAACACGTTATTTAGCCAAGGGCATTGATGTGAACCAATGAGAAGCTAACATGTGGCAAGCATAGAGGCCGCCACATGCCCTCTCAATGGTTGGGTAAAATTATTTGGTAGGCCGGTGAATCGAAATCGCAACCTTTCCCACATAAACCCAAAGCCTTACCACTATGCCACGCTATTGTTTCTTAACATATGGTGGGCGTGATTTGTATTTCATTACATGCAAGTGGTGGATTGGGAGGTAATCGCTAACCTTAACCTTTTCATGTGACCAACTTTGTAACCGGTGGCCAACACCAACACTAAGCACGAGGATTAGTGCTAATTAAACCATGATTAACCTTTAATTAATTACAAATTTAGTTTGCGGCAGTTTTGGCAGGGCTGAAAAATCTGGCATTGCTCCAAATTTGGCGGGGTTAACTGGAGTTTCTCCAAATTTGGTGGAGTTTTCCTAGGGAAAATCAAAGAGGCCATAACTTTGGCATATTTTGACCAATTTTGGCTCAAAAACAGTCATTCCTAGTTGATTTGGATGCTCTTAACACAATGGCATAGGTTGTAGAGGAAGAAAGGTAATTACGTACATGATTTTTCTACGTTGAAGTTTAAGGAAGCCTAGGGCCACTAGGAGAGGAGGTCAAACCGAGATTAGCTGAAGTCCAATTGCAAATATTGGAAGGACATTTTTGAGGTTTCTAGGTCTTACGAATCCAATGGAGCAAGTTTCAAATCCATTGGAGCACTCTAGGTGCATGTAATCAAAGAATTGACCATTAATCCAAAGAGGGCCTAGCCATTGAAGTAGGTCCAAGCAGATGTAGCCCAGGAGGGGTGAACTCCTTTATCAGCTTTTTGTTATGAGTTCCTGTGTTTTACTTCTCTACATTTTACTTGTTTTATAAGTGTTTTAAAAAGCTAATTAACCTCATAAATTTCTCATAAAAGACAGTCAACACTTGACACATAATTCCTCACATTTTGGTTAATTTGAGGCGATCTTAAACACATCTTTTTAATACTGATGAGGGAGCTTGCATAGAATTAATAAGTTTTCCCAACATTCATATCATTTGTTGATCGTGATGTCCTCTTCCACTTTCCTACTCTTCCTTTTCCTTCTTGCTCCAAAGCTCCAAGTATGCCACACTCCTCTAAGAGTGCTCCAAGAAACTCTGCGTCCAAAAGTATGAGAGAGAAATAGTATATAATATAGTGCTTCAAGCTAAAAATAAGAAAACTCTAACACTAAAAAAAGCCATGAACTAATCCTCATAAGAATTTTTATCATTAAGGCCTCTATTTTCTTCATTTTCCATTATTTTTCCTTCATTTTCCTCTTCACATGCAACATCTGACCTTTCAACTTCCTTTTCTCCCAATTTCCATTATTTTCATCCATTACCTTTCCGAAACCTTTTCCATTGCCTTTGCCAATTTCCTTTAACCATAATAACGAAAATGAGCACCCACTAATATGTTTTTCCCAAAATTTAGCTCGGAATATGTATCCGATGACCTTGGTATTATATTTTTTATATGGATTTTTAGCCATGGTTGTTACAACCCCCTCCCCATGGGGGAACATTTTCCTCGGTGTTCAATGACACCTATAACCAGCTAGACAACTAAAAACAAAACATAATTCCCATGGAGATTTATAACACAACTTGTTGCAGTATTTACAATGACCACTACTAAAACATGACAAGCATAACCTTTGTTGGAGCTTTTTAACACAACTCATTATGGTATTTACAATAACAACCACATACATAATCAAGCACATTTTCTCCGACCATCAAACAATCATACTATCTACGGATATTTATAAATTAACTTGATACAATATCTACAATAATATACAAATATCTACATATGCACATTTTCTGAACCAGCAAATAAAAGGATACGATTCCCATATCAATGAACAAGGGAATCCAAAGGCTCACACCTATACCCTCAAAAGTAGTACCAAGATTCACCTCCTTCCCAGGAATTCCAAAACCAACTTCCAAAGTTAAAGCTGCATCCGATGTCCAATGTTACAATCCTACGCCACTTGTCCTCTTAGTGAACAATTACCGACTCACTGTTTGTGGGAACACTCCTAATGTGCATCTGATTCCATATGGAAATGCTCATGACCAAAAACAATCCATCCTTGGCCTTCCTTTCTCTGCTACATAGTCCCTTAGGCAATATGTTCACCCTCTTTCGTGCAGTCACACACCTTCCAAGTTTCGCAAGCATCCCCTCTCTTCTATACAGTCCCTCAGGTGTCCCCTCCCTTGGCAAGGTTTCCTCACATCAGAAGGTCCAAAACCAAGGGATATCCCTTCCTCAAAACCATCATACTCGTCATAGCATGCTCACGGAAATCAATGGACACTATTGGGTACCATTGTCACATAATGGCCCCGCTCCTGAAGTGAATTACCAACATATTGTTGTGTGTTCCAATTCTTTTCAAAAACACTGCTAATTCTTGCAGTTAGTTTCAACCATCCCAAACCAGGAATTTCCATGCATTCCTGTACCAAGAACATAATTCCCATTAGATTTAAAACAATTTGAAATAAATTCAAATCATACCTCATTGGTGTCCTATCAATAAGGTACACTTGCAATTTTTCTCACTTCCTATCATAATAGGTAAAACTAACTCTTTGACCAATTATGATGTATAAACATATCACATCCGGTTAGCTAAAAATGAAACCATCACAAATAAAAATCATAAATCACATGTAACCATCATTAATCAGAATCATAGATCACATGGAACCATTAGAGTCATAGATCTCCTACATAATCAAAACTAGAATAAAACAGTAATACTTATCCTTCAATTGGTTCACTTCTTCTACCTTTATCCTTTGTCCTTTCCATACGCACACTAGATCAGTTGCCACACTCAAAAAACACCTAGTTCCTTCTCTTCAACTGTCTACACATACACATAGTGTGCATCACACATATACAACCACACATCACATACAACACCACACAGTACATACACCTACACCTGACGTACCACACAACACATACACCTACACCCAGTGTACACCATAAAAAAATACATAAACCTACACCTAGTGTAAAACACAATAGATATACATACACAGAGTACAACACAATGAATACACATGTCACGATGCCACGACTACATAATCCACATACGTAGTACCGCATGTACACAACATAACA
This sequence comes from Pinus tabuliformis, assembly GCA_031772625.1. Taxonomy (NCBI): domain Eukaryota; kingdom Viridiplantae; phylum Streptophyta; class Pinopsida; order Pinales; family Pinaceae; genus Pinus; species Pinus tabuliformis. The sequence continues at coordinate 567,777,423 of CM062816.1, forward strand.
TGTATGACATGCACACAATACCACATGTACATTGGCACCTAATGTAAAACATGTACACAATACCACCTCTAGATAAAACCACCTACACAATGTGTACACAACATCACACGTACACGACACCACTTGCATAATGTGTAAACAATGCCACATGTACACTGCACCACCTTTACAACATGTACACAACACCATATTTACACGTCACCAGATGCACGCCATGTACAAAAGACCATATGGACACAACGCCAGATGCATGACATGTACATGGCATCACCTAAACACAACACCACATGTACAGCATGTACACAACACCACTTGTACAATCATGGGCACAACACTCTATGTACAAAGCACCACATGTACAACATGCACACAACACCATATGTACATAGCGCTACATATACAACATCTACATATCACCATATGTACACAACACCAAATATACAACATGCACACAACATCATATGCACACAACAGTTCATATCAAACATGCGCACAATACAATATGTACACAACATCAAATATCCAACATGCACATAGCACCATCTATAGCAACACTACATGTGCAATTTATGCATAACACCATACATACAACATGCACACAATATCATATGTACACAATACTACATATGCTACATGTACATAAAATCAATATTGCAGATCGTAAGACCACACTATCCTTACCAAGAAACCTTCCTTCTAGTGTCTTTCCACCATCCATGTTTGCCCCAACATGCCGCAGATCATATTTCTATCACTTCGTTAATGTATCCCTCAGGATAATCTATCCACAACATAAACATAGACATAGCATAATCAACCAATATCAATTCATATCCACATGATACTAACCTCATAGATATGTCAGGGCTATTCTTCCCACTTGACTTTGCATAATACCATAAATCTCTTCATGTTGTTCACCTGCATAAGTAATCATTCCTCCACAAGAATGATTTTTTATGACCCTGTTAGACAATGACATATATATGTACATATATACATATAAATATTAACATAAGACAATCATGATCCTCGATGACCCTATCAGGCAATGGCATACATACATATATACATACACCTATAAACATTAGCACAATTAAATCATGATCCTTGATGATCTTGTTAGACAACGACATATATACATACATAGACATCATCTTAATCATGATCAGAAAATAATTTCTAGATATCATAAGGTCAAGGTTAATAGAACTCCCTTTATCCATGCAACACATGAACAACATTGATGACAATCGTTCCCAACATATCCAAGGCATCTGACACCTCAAATCCATTTAGTTTACCTTTCATGGTTACCTTCCTCATGATTGTCATACCACATTCCATTCACCTCAATGGACCCAACCAATCCATCTAGTTGTCATACTTTTTCCTTCAAATTCCCTTATATATGCACCGAGCTTCATCCAAGTCTTACATCACCTGTTGGGTTTCATTCAGCTCTTCCCAATCTCCATTAACTTCCTCTTTTCCCAATCAATTTCCAAGATCCTCAAAATACAAAAAGGTAAGAAAAAAAGAAAACAAGAAGAAAACCATGAAAACCCAATAACAATACGACACCAAAAACAAAGTGGCATGGACATGCACTAGACATAAACAAAACTACAAATCGAGAACAAAAAATCACAAAGGACTAAAAGCACAAAACTAACAACATAAATCATGACTCAATTCCCATGGGTTCACAGTGCTTCCAAGGAAAAGCTCAACCTGAGCCTTCTCCAAGATTTCATGGTGGTCTCTTTGCCATGCAACCCTTAGCATCATGTTGCCATAAGCACCCAACTATCAGTGCAAAAATAAACATACCATTATATCAGTTACCTTGCCTAGTTGTATCAAGCAAGCTGTCGTGAACCCCTGCACATGTGTCATCTCTCAAGGAACTCTAATTCCTTGATAGATTGAGCCATAACTAGAAACTATTTGTTTACCTGTTAAGTACAGGTTCATAAATATAGCACATATCCACATAATGTCATACAAAATCTAGGTTAAGAATACTTCTTATACTAATGCAAGTGCTCATTCATTTCGAACTGTGGTTTCCAAACATGGCCAAAGTAATTCTTACCCAATTTATTTCTTTTATCTTGCTACAATCAAGCCTTATTATGTACTATCACATCACCCAACTATAAGTTATATAAAGTATAACAACCACGTGTTAAAATTTCATGTAATAAAAGTTGATAAAGGAAAAATAAGACAAAGGTCAAGGGACACTTATTCCAAGTTGAATGTTGCAAAGAATATCGTAGTGGGCATCACTTCTTGTGTTTATGGCTAAGGGGAAATTAGAAAAGGTAATGGCAAAGACTTTGAAAAGGAGAAAAGGTACTATTGGCATTTTATTTATGAAAAATAAAGTAAACTAGGAGAAAAGGAAGGTGAAAGGTCACAGGTTGCATGTGAGGAGGAAATTGAAGGGAAAAGGAAGAAATTAGAGGCTTCAATAATAAAAGGACATCAGAGCATCAATTGGTAGCATTTTTTAGAAAATTGTGATTCGGATCATCCACAGTATTATGTACATCTTGTCGATGTTTTGAATCCCAAAGGGGATCTATCTTTAGGACAGAAAGTGATAGATTGAAGGAAGAGTATTCCGATGAGAAATAGATAAATACCTATTACATAAAAAAAAACCGACTAAATTAAATAATATAAAACTAAGCCTACGTGAAAATAACTAATAAATTAAAATATTTTAATTATTATGTAAGTAATTAATAATTTTATTTGATGCATTTATTTAATTTATAAGTAATTTTAATAATAATTGATTTTAATTTCTAATAATAAATGATTTTTAAATTTTAAGAAAAAAACTAAAAACTAAAAACATAAAATTAATAAAATATTTTATTTTATTATTGAAATAAATAAATTTTATTATTAATAATAAATTATTTTGAACTTTCATGAAAAATTCTAATTAAATAAATTTTTATTTTATTTTATTTTATTAATAAATTAATGTTAATACCTATTAATTATAAGAAATTATATATATCTATATCTATATCTATATATATATATATATATATATATATATATATATATATATATATATATATAGATATAGATATATAATTTCTTAAGACCTAATTTTTAATTAGATATAATATTTTTATTTTTTTTATCAGTCCAAGTTTGGAGTTAGTCTCAGAGAGGAGAAGAGAACCAAGAGGAGAAGGAAAGAAAGTAAGTAAAGAAAAGACAAAGAAAGAAAATGAAAGAAAATATCAAGCAAGAAAAAGTTGAATAGAGAAGCATCAGCAAGAATACTTGTAGGTAACAGGTTGCATGTATTATTTGCTCATTGGTTTTGACATGCATTATATGTGCATGTTGTTATTTAGTTCTTTTGTTGTGATTGGCATGGATTTTGTCGGGTTTCGACATTGGATTTTAGCCTTACCTTTCAATTTTTGGATAGCCATGGTGTAATGGGAATTTCCTCGGTTTATTTTTGGATTGCTGGAAGATTTTGGATCCAAGTGAGGTGGTCTCGGGAAAATTCCCAAAGGCCTAAGAATCCCTTGAACGGTAATGGCAAGATACATGGTAAAGACTGAGAATTCCTCAAGGTATTGGAGAAGAAATTATGAGGCATCTGAGATCGGTTTGGTTTTGTGGTCTCGACATGATTTTAGGTGAGATCTCGGTATGGTGAGGGTGGAGGTGGTTTAACCTATGGATTCCCTTGGTTGTTTATGGATTTATTTATCCCGTGAGATCCCACATTCATGCTTGGAATATGGGACGAGGTTGATTGGCCAGAAGAAATATTTGGTTCAACCAATATATAGTCAAGTGGTATGTGGAAGTCCTGAACCTAGTTGGATTTTGCACATGTTTAATAAGAGCCAAGTTTCTCTTGATTTTAGTGAGAAAATATACTTGCTATTATGTGGATTTAATGGTTGTTCTCTAATTTTTATCTAGTTATATGCTAGTTATACGTGTGGCTATTTGACAGTTCTTAGTCATTGTTCTTTCCATGCTTTTACTTGTATTTGAATGAATTTTTGAGGGCAAGACCTAATTGATGTTATGACTATTATTGTGAGAAGGAAATGATCCTTCTTGTTAAATGTTAGATAATTTTTCAGCTCCTTATGTTATGACTTACATTCATGACTTATAGGTTGCATGTTTACCAAGTGTTTGACAGAATGTCAATCCCATTTGAGGAAGGTCAGGTCAAGTCCTGGTTTCAATTTTGGTTTACAAGTAGTTCATTTATGTCATTTTTCATCTCTAGAAGTTTCATTGAGTTTTGGGTAGAGACCTAAGTCCTAGCCCTAAAAAAGTGGCTCAAAATGCAGGGTTGTTGGCATAGAACTGACTAGAAAATTCTAGAGTCAAATGTAGGTAGGCTTATCAGTGTGACTAGAGGGCTATAACTGCTGACATGCCTTTGCAAGGGAGAAGCTAGGGCTTTGGGTCAGTGAAAAAGAGAGTTATCATAGAGTTTGGACTCCTAGAGGGGTTGGGTTGCTCCTCGAGGTCCTGTAGGACTTGAGGGAAGTCAGTGAGGTCTCAATTTTTTGACTCCATTCCCTTAAGGTCATATAGGAGGTTGAGCCTTATCATAGTGACCCTGAACTCATGTTTACCCCAGGTAAACTAACAAAAGTGGATAAATGTTGGAGGGAGTGTTACAGGGTGGTATGAGAGTGGGTTATGCTCTCTTTGCGTAAATTCTAATGTTTTCAAGGTTATGATTGTCATGCATGGGGTCATGGTATATAGTCTATATGGTCATGCATGATGTTGTTATGTTTTTATGTTGTTATTGATGCTGATGTGTGTAGAGCGATAACTAGGGTCTCTCACACCACCAATTATTCCACATTATTAAGTCAATCCGGGATCGTTTTGTTCTTTCAAGGAGTAACTCAATCCGAGGCTGTTTTGTCCAAGTAGTGCTCGGTAGTATAGCGTTCTAATGACTTGAAAGGAAACAAACACTAAGCTGTAACTAAACCAATTCAGAAAATGAAATCACACAAGGCAGATGATCAGTCAAGGGTACGGAACCAATAACCCTTCCCTTTAGAAACTGATAAAGAAAGAAAACCAAAGCATGGGCTTATAGGTCAGGGAGCTAGGCAGCGTCTTGCTAGGCTCACGACAGCCTTAGGCCTGGTATCACGCGAAAGCAATAAAGGCAGATTAACGAAAGTAAAATGGAACAGCAGTAATCAAATGGAACAGCAAACTATCATAAACAGGAAACGTCAATCATATAAAATGGAACAACAAACCCAAATGGAACAGCAAACCCAAATGGAACAGCAAACCCCGAAGTATGTACGTGGTCTATACTACTGTGGTGATCCGAGAGTAATGTATGATGTGACTATGTTTCTGAACAAAGTGATATTATCTTCAAGCCTCACAAATACTTATTTCATATAAATCCAATAATGATAACATTCATACCAGTATCTTGCTGTAGAAATGGATGCAGTTCGAATAGATTCAGTTTGTGTAATACAGAGACGTGAATTAAAGAACTTATTCAGATTCAAATATTAATTAAGAAGCATAGCCTATCATAGAAAAGATATATCGTATTACTGAAACAAAAGAAATAAGCAAACCACACAAATCACCGTATGATACAACAGCAAGTGACCGTCGGAGCTGGGCCCTTGGCTACCAATGGTACACTGCTTAGAGTTACTTCAGATGCAGAAACGAAGTGAACACCAAGTCCTTTATATTGATTGCATTAACAAAAGTATACAAAATCAGATCTTACAAAACTCAGTGATCAAAATAGTTCTGAGCTTATAATTATAACACAGTCGTCCCCACGCTCGATGGCGTGGTACCTTTATATAACAGCAATGACGGAGATGTCTAGATACAAAAGATAAGCTTAAAGCAGCGATCCCTCAGGATCGAAGATCCTGAGGGATTCGCTAATCGTTCAGGTCTCCTCTTCCCTTCTTGCGTTCTCCGTCACGGTATCCTGCGTCCTTTTCCTGGATTATTCGTCTCCAATTTTACTTGATCTTGTCCGCATCCGGTTCCCTGTTGACGGGACAGCAGTTACTTTCCTTTCGCTTCTCGTTTTTACTCGATAATTCCCTATTTCTGCGTCCTTCTGCATAGAAAACATCAATTATTAGTGATTGAGCTTCGTTTGTCCATTTTCACACAATTTACTAAAACCCTTATATTTTTAGACTCATAATGCAGAAAAGATTAGAAATAGTATTGAAAAACCACTAGATTGCTTATCAAAAAGCATACCTTCCAGGTGCTCCACACACCCCCCTGCTTACCCTGTTTCATGTCCTCATGAAAACGTTGTAATTGACGTGCAGGGCTGTGAGAGAGTAGGCCGGAGAAGGGATCTCACGAAGAGGCCGACAACCATGATTAGCAACTAGATGGTCAAAAAACTGATCTAACTGATCTGCAGGCATCTCATATAGGGCCTGATATCCAGGTGCAGGATGCCAAATAATTGGCCTGCGAAACTGATACCCCAACCAAAATGGTCCTGCTCGCAGAATCCTTTCCCCATAGAGACTCAATCGACTGGCAGCCAATTCAAAATTCTCAAAGTTAAAGGGTTCCCTGAGCTGGATGTTTGGGTTAGAGGTTCGGTATCGAAACTTTGCAGCATGGAAGGCCTGGTCTTTAATAGTCAGGAAATACTCCAGACCATTTCGGATCAAGTCTCCATGCATGGGACCTAATATCTTCATGACACCTGGGATCCTCATCATACTCCTATGTTCTCTCCATAATGCTGCTCGGTCCCTAGGTTCAGTTCGTACCCAAAGGTCTAAACTATTTTCTTGCCTCTGGAAGATGTTGTAAGCTTTAAGCCATTTCAACTGATTCACCCCAAATGAGATAAAGGCTTGAAATTGTATATCGCCAACGAAAGGGCTAGGATTCAAATCAGTTTCCTGGTCTAAGACAAGATTGTGCAGGTAGAATTCACATAACAACCTTTGAACTTTAACTCCATAGTGCTTGCAGCAATCTATAAAATCATTAACAGTGTTGATATGGATAGGTGCTCCTGCCCTAACAACTTTTATTTTTAATCTCAAATAACGTTCAAGCAAAAACAAAGCATAATTTTTAGCAAGGGCTCTACAAGTCAAAACATCAGTATACAAGGAACACAAGGTGTCCATCTGCTTAACAACACTATCTAGTCGACGAGTTACTTTAGCAACCTTTTCCTGCTCCTTCTGCCATCCTTCAAAGGCCTGGCTCTCAGACTGACTGGTGTTTCGAAGTTGCTGTTGGAGCTCTTTGTATCTTTCCTTGGGGACCGTCTGTTCTCGCAACTGCTCGGCCTCCTGCTGGGCTTCCTTCATCATTTTATGCAAGGTTCTGGTTTTCGGGTCTTTCTTCCAGACAGCCGTAGAAGCTGGAAGTTTAACCAGGACCTTCCTATTGCGTTGTTTGGAATTTTGGACCCGAATTACACTCGAGGGGGGTGCTTCCGTTTGAACCTCCTTGCTATCCGTTTCCTTTTTAATGCGAAAAAAGGGTTGGTGCGGTCTTCCTACCACCGGAGCCTCTTGCTGTTCCATTGGGATGTCCATTCGTTCCTTCGGGCCAGATGGAACAACAGTTTCTATTGGAACAGCACCCTGTTCCTCATTATCATTTGGAACAGAGGACTGTTCCTCAACAGTAGGTCTCCTGATGGGGTTTCGTCCATCAAAACGAACCCTAACCCTCGGGGTTCTTGCTGCCGTGGTCCTTTTCCTTTTCCTTGCAGTTTTTTGTATTCTCAGACTGGCTTTCAACATTCTGATTTGTTGCCGAAGTCTGGCTATCGTGCCCAGCATCCTCTGGTGCTTCTTCCTCAATTTTTCAATTTCCCTAGCCTCGGCAGAGGGTTTGGCCTTCAATCTTACTTCTTCTTCCTCTCCTGGAACATCTTCCGGCGCCCTGGGGACAGATTGTCCCGAATTGATGTCTTCTGCTTCATTACCATAGCCAGGCAGGTTTTCTTCCCCTGCTTCTTCTGCATGCCCTTCCTCAGGTAATTCTTCTTCTGCGGGACCATCAAGGATGCCTCCTGGACTGGAGGCTTGGCCGTATTCTCCCATATTGGCCAGAACTGCTGCCAATTCCTCTTCTCCTGGATGGTCTTGCAACGGGCTACCCATGGATTGTGCGTTTTCTTCTTCAATTCCTCCTTCTGGCTGGTTAGTTCCAGCCTCTGATTGCTCAGCATTTCCTTCGGGTAATTCACCTTCCTCTTCCGAAGGTTCGTCCTCGATTTCAATTGGTTGGGCCGCAGTTTTCTGAATCTTTTCCAACCTTCCCCGTATTCGAACCAATCAAGCTGACTTCCTGGGTCTTTCAGGCAGGTTGGGAGTGCCAACAGGTTCTCTAGGTTCCTCTGGTCGTTCCGGCGTATCGGAGGGTCGCTTCCATTTCGAAACAGCATGCTTTTCTGCCGCCGACTTCTTACGTTTCTCTGATTGTTCCGGCGTGTTGGAGGACTGCTTTCGTTTTGAAACAGCATGCTTTTCTACTGCTGGCTCCTTGTGTTCTTCTGAACGTTCCAGTGTGCTGGAGGTTCGTGGTAAAGCCAGTCCCTTTTTAACTGTTTCGACCAATTCCTCCCAGGTGTCTTGCTGTTGGGCAAGACTGTGGCTTATTATTAGCCGAATCAGTCCGTGGTGGCTAACGACCATCTGTGTGTGCTGAGCCTTCTTCAGACTTCGGGCCGCATCGTGTAATAACGAATTTAAAAAGGCAGGGAGATTTACAAAGCATTTTCCCTTCAAAACAGCTAGAAGTTTTAAGTGACGAGCCCTTACCACATCTTTTCTCCCTTCGCAGGTGATATAGCTCTGCACTATCTTCGCCAGCTCAGTCCAGGGTTCCCCCAGTGTTGTCGGCAGAACTCCTTTCCCTTTGACTGTCAGACTTTGGCTGTCGCTTTGGAAAATTTCCATTGCTTTCTGCAGTCTTTCCTTCTTCAGCTCCCATCTGGGTCCAACAGCTGGTAATCCTGAGGTTTCTGCAATAATGTCCTCCGTGACTTCTATCCGCTTTCCTCCGACTATAGAGTGGTTTTCCTGCAGATTTTGCAGGAATTCCAACGCTACAGCCTCGTTCGATTCTTGCAGGCGGTTGAAGTAATTCAACCATCCTGCATTTTCCAGAATTTCGCGGGCAGCAGCGGACGCGATCAGCTTGTGCGGTTCACTTCGGATTGTCTTCCCGCCCATAGCTTACTCTCAAAAATAAACTCGGGAATGACACAACAACTGTCCGCAGTATTTACCGAACAGAGAGGATACTCGATGCTATTTTTAAGAAGGATTTTTGCAGAGCATGCAGCAAAGAGAAAGATCGTGGATGGCAGTCCGTAGAATGAGATCATCATACTGTTAAATCGTGTCATTATTTTGCCCGAATGGTGTGCAGCCACGTAACCGTTGGAGTAATGAGGTCACCTCCCCCCCCTCGCGATCTGATAGGCTGCCCCCAGCCGTCAAAGAGAGGAGCAACAGCCAGTCGGGAGTCAAATCATAAAGTACAGCAGGTAGAAATTATGCCATGTTGTAAAAGGACAATGGAGTACCAAAACCGAGGCAGAAAAATGGATCGATTTTAAGATAAGCCAGTGTGATATAATGAGTAACCGAGGGTTGAACGTCTGTCAACTGTACCAAGTCTCCAGTAGTCATTGCCAATTCCGTTGCCATGATTGGTGATAATGTTCATGCGATAATTATATCAGGGTGTGACATATGATACATGCAAAGGATATAAAAGACAAATAGACTTAATATCATACCTGTTGGTGTAAATATTACGACTCCAATGCCATTAACAGAGCTCTGCTGCCAACATGTGTTCATAACCTTGGCAAAGTTGTTTATCTCACCCTCCGGAACCATTATCCTTTGTGTATCTACTGAAGAGTGCTTTGTCAAAATGCAGGCCATTATGCTGGCTTGATGACCAGATAACCATAATGCCATTCACAAGGTAGGCACGAAACGTGGTCAGGCCGACTCGTGATGAGACCTCCTGTTCCAAGGTTTGTTTGTTATTTTCCCTTTGGACCATATCCCTGGTGTGGTGGCCGTAATGGGAATGCCACTTCGCTTCCATCCTTATGATCATGGTAGGCTGGCTCTGAATGAGACCCCCTATCCTACATTTGACGATTTCATATCTTGTTTTTATTTTTTCTTTTATTCTTCTTTTGCAGCACACTTCTTTTTCTTTGTCCAATTACACATAAGGGTGGTTCCGCACTCCTTAAGAGCGGGGAATGGTGGAAGAAGTCTTATAGTCCCAACAGACAGATATAAATCGTTTGCTCATATTCCTCAGTAATGATCAAGAAAGTTTTTAGGGAGATCGACATGATAAAAATTACCAAACCATGGTTCAGGAACAAGATAATGACAGTAAAGACGAAAGTTAATGTCCCTCCTCTTGTCTTCTTATATATGCTGACTGTTAAAATAATAGCGATTTATGATATGCAGGTTTCGGTATATCATGCTTTTATGTTCATTGCATAATGTCATTGCTATATCTAAAGGATTTAGGAGAGCATAATCGCAAAACGTCCAAATAGGAGCAGAAAGGTTCTGATGGTGTCTTCTCTGCACGAAGCATGTGAATGACTCATCTTGCGAAAAAGAAATAGCGGAATTAGCCAAATTCTGCATGTTGAAAAAAGAAATATGCGAGTGTTGTTCCTTTTCGCAAAGGAACAGCAAAGCACAAAGAGTGTTGTTCCTTTTCGCAAAGGAACAGCAAAAATCCACACGTGCTGTTCCTTTTCGCAAAGGAACAACAAAAATCCACACGTGCTGTTCCTTTTCGCAAAGGAACAGCAAAAATCCACACGTGTTGTTCCTTTTCGCAAAGGAACAACAAAACAAAAAGTGTTGTTCCTTTTCACAAAGGAACAACAAAAAATTCCAAAACGCCAAAGTGCTGTTCCTTTTCGCAAAGGAACAGCAAAAATTCCAAAACACAAACGTGTTGTTCCTTTTCGCAAAGGAACAGCAAAAATTCCAAAAGACAAACGTGTTGTTCCTTTTCGCAAAGGAACAACAAAAATTCCAAAACGCAAACGTGCTGTTCCTTTTCGCAAAGGAACAGCAAAAATTCCAAAACGCGCAAGTGTTGTTCCTTTTCGCAAAGGAACAACAAAGTAAAAAGTGTTGTTCCTTTTCGCAAAGGAACAGCAAAGCAAAAAGTGCTATTCCTTTTCGCAGAGGAACAGCAAGACAACTAGTGCTGTTCCTTTTTGCAAAGGAACAGCAAAACACCAAAAGTGCTGTTCCTTTTGAAAAGGAACAGCAGAATCACACGAGTGTTGTTCCTTTTGAAAAGGAACAGCAAAATCAAACCAGTGCTGTGCAAAATAAGGTAACCAAAATACTACAAACAAAGATGAAAAGAACATATGTACAGGATGTTATGTACAAATTATGAAAAACGAATTTCTTAAGTTATGGGTGAGGAAGATTTCACTTCCTCTCCTAAGATCTCCAAATCAGTATCTTGCTGAAGCTGTTGACAAAAGGATTCCCGAGTAAGAGGCCATCGATAGAGACGAACTCGGTGGCCATTTACTTTGAATGTATGTCCAGAACCATCAATCGTGATCAGAGTGAGGGTCCCATTATCGTGCACCTTCTGGATCTCATATGGTCCTAGCCAGCAAGTCTGGAGTTTCCCCGGGAAGTCCTGGAACCGAGAATCGTATAGTAGAGCCCAGTCTCGTTCATGGAAGACTTTATTCTTTATAAGTGCATCGTGCCACTTAGCTCGCTGCTGTTGGATTAATGCTGTGTTTTGTAATGCAGAGAGCCTAATCTCATCCAATTCGTTGATTTGTCGTAGTCGATTGATTTGTGCCTCATTCAGATCTAGGCCGACTTCTTGTGCAGTTCGTAGTGTTTGGATCTCAAATTCGATAGGAAAGATTGGTTGTTTCCCAAACACCAATTGATAAGGTGAATAGCCTGTGGTACTTCTCCATGTGGTTCTATAAGCCCACAGTGCTTCAGGTAGCCGAGCAGCCCAATCACGCCTGTGTGATGCGATAGTCTTTGTTAAGATTGACTCAATTATCTTGTTACTGTTTTCTACTTGTCCATTTGCCTGCGGATGGTAGGGGGTAGTAATCTTATGTTGGATATGATAATTGTTAAATGTTGCAGCTAGTTTATTTCCAACAAATTGTGGTCCACCATCTGTAATTACTTCTCTCGGAAGTCCATAACGTACAAACAAATGGAACAAAAATTGTATTACCGAATCTTCTGTAGCCCTAGCTAATGATTCAGCCTCAACCCATTTAGTAACATAGTTTGTTGCTACCAGGATGTATGTCCTTTGGTTTGATGGTGGATTAATGGGCCCGACGAAATCGAGAGCCCATCGTTCAAATGGCTCAAGAACCACTTGTGGTCTCAGAGGCATTTCATCAGCTTGACCAGGTTTTCCTGCTCGCTGGCAGCTATCACAGGCCTGCACAAACTTTTTCGCGTCCTTAAAGATTGTAGGCCAATAGTACCCTGCCTGTAGTATTTTATGTGATGTTCTCTTGTCGGCAAAGTGCCCCCCGCATGGTCCACTATGACAAGCCTTTAAGATGTCTAGGATCTCATCCTCTCGAATACACCTCCTGATTTGCATGTCTGCCCCTGTATGGAATAAATGGTCTCCAATCCACGAAAATCGAGTGCTTTTTTGAACAATTTGCTTTCTTTCCTGAGGGGTTAGGTGTTTTGGTAACTTACCCACTGCAAGGTAATTGGCGACGTCAGCATACCACGGTGTTTGAATGGCAATGGCAAACAGATGTTCATCAGGGAATTGATCTTCCACGGCTGCTGCTTCGCTTGATTTGGGTATTCTTGAGAGGAAGTCGGCTACAGGGTTCTCCTTGCCGGGTCAATCCTTAATTGTGATGTTAAACTCCTGCAACAGGATCAACCATCGAGTTACTCTAGCATTTGTGACGGGTTTGTTTGCTAGATATTTAATAGAAGAATGATCTGTATATAACACAACAGGATAACCTGTAATATAATGCCTAAATTTATTAATAGCATGAATTACAGCCATAAATTCCTTTTCATTAACAGTATAATTGAGTTCGGCAGAGGATAAATTTTTGCTAATATAGTAAATATCGTATGGCTTCTTATCCTCTTCTTGTCCTAGGACTGCACCGATTGCTGTATCTGAGGCATCCGATGAGATCTGGAATGGCAGATTCTAGTTTGGTCCTCGAAGGACTGGAGCTATTGACAACAACTTTTTCAATTCTTTAAAAGCCTGGTCGCATTTATCTGTCCACAAAAAATCGACATTACCTGTCAAAGCATATAGAGGTGCTGCAATTCGTGAATAATGTTCTATAAAGCGTCTGTAATATCCAGAAAATCCAAGGAAACTACGTACCTCTGTTTGAGTAGTGGGGGTAGGGATGAGCAAAAGAATCTGAATTTTAGCAGGGTCTACCTGGATGCCAGCTGCTGAAATGTAGTGCCCTAGAATGAGCCCTTCCGTCATCATCATGTAGCACTTCTCGTGGCTCAAGCAGAGTCTGGTAGCAATGCAGCGTTGTAGAACTTTTTCCAGGGTATCCAGAGCTGGATCAAATTCATCCCCATATGGTGTGAAGTCGTCCATATACACCTCAAGTCCATCATTTATTAGATCTGCAAAAATACTGAGAATAGCCCTTTGAAATGTAGCAGGGGCGTTACATAGGCCGAAGGGTAATACACGATAGGCAAACGTTCCCCAGGGGCACGTAAAGGTAGTTTTATCCTGGTCTTCAGGGGCAATTTGGATTTGGTTATATCCACTGAAGCCATCCAAAAAGGAGAAAAATTTCTTCCCCACTAACGTGTCCAATACTTGATCTATAAATGGGAGGGGAAAGTGATCCTTTTGTGTAGCCTTGTTTAACTCCCTGTAATCGACACAAATCCTCCATTTTCCATTTTTCTTGGGTACCACCACAAGGGGAGAGACCCATTTACTGTCAGAGATAGGGTAAATAAAGTTAACATCTAAGAGCTTCTGAAGTTCGTCTTTTACTATCTCTTTTAGGTGAGGGTTGAGTCTTCTTTGTGGCTGACGGATAGGTCTTGCATCTTTCTCTATATAGATGTGATGGGTGCATAATTGAGGATCAATCCCCTTCATGTCGGGGTAATCCCACGCAAATGCATCCTTGTATTTTTGTAACAGATTAACAAGTTTTATTTCTTGATCTGGTGTAAGATTGGCGTTAATATTCAGAGTTTTACCAGGTTCAATTTCCACTACTTTGCTATTAGCAACAACAGTTACTGGTATTGTCTGATCATGCAGATCTTTTAAGGGATCTTCTTCTAGCTCACTGTCAAATGCTGCCTCTATCATAAGACACTGCATATGTGTTCTAGCTTCAGTTTGACTAATAAAATTGTTAATGGCGTCGTCTTCTGTTTGATCTTTGAAGTCTAACGCCTTCTGTATAGTTAATGGAGATCTGATGTTGTTAGCAAGATATGATACAGGATAAGAGTTAGTTTTAATCATTGGCAGGCTTGGCTGAGCTGGAGGATATAGAATTAAATTTTTAACATCTGGTCCTTTAGCTATAGTCATGTTTCCCTGCCAGCAGCCAATGTAGGCATCGGCAGTAGCAAGCCAGGGTCTGCCTAGGATTAACGGATGTCCATCTAGTCAGGTTTTAGGATTAATTACCAGGAAATCTGTGGGATACTCCCAGGAATCTACGGAAACCATGACATCATTCAAAGTACCTTCTGGTCGAACTACAGATCGATCTGCCAATTCTAACAGAGTAGAGGTAGGTTCTACTGATGTGATGCCAAGCTTCTGGCAGGTGGAGGTTGTCAAAATGTTGATTGTAGCTCCCAGGTCGACTAGAGCGTTAGTCAGGGTTTGGCCATAGATTTGAACGGTTACAATTGGGTTCCCGGGATCTTCATATTTGATAGGTGTCTCTTTTCCTGATAATAGGTCGGATAAAGTACCAACTACTTGGACTCTAGGGTTAGTATTTGTATTCCTCCTTGATTTTTTGATGCATAATTCCTTTATGGTTTTCGCATATATAGGAATATCTTGTATGGCTTGGAGGAATGGAATCTTTATATACAAATTTTGTAATTCTCCCAAAATGTCAAAGTCTGGAGGTTGTATAGGTCGAGATATGACTAATCGTTCTGGGAAAGGAGGAGAGGATGTACTTGCTTGTTTATTGTTTTGCTCTTTGTTTTCATCCTCCCGTTGTGGGGGTTGTTCTAGTGGTAACTGATTTTCAATATGAATTGTTTTGTCTCCCTCTGTTTCTATTATTCGTCCAGATCTTAACTGAAGATCGTTGCACTCCCTTAGGTCAGACTCAATCTCTGATGTGTCTATGATTTGGATGGATTGGACTGGCCTATTATTAGGATTGGGATTGGGTTGGGCTGGGAGTTGCGGTCTCAGATTAGACTGGGGATTTTGTTGTAAAGCTGGCAGAGTTGGTTGAGGGAGTGGGATTGATCCTGCTGGCTGATATGTCGATCTTGGCCAGCTTGTCTGCCAGGATGAGCTTTGCGAAGTGGAAGGGGTCCACTGTGGAGGATAGGAACTATTCTACCAATATGGTGGAGGATAAGGGCAGTTTGGCCAACCAAATTGGGACATCCAAGGATTCGGAGTAGGAAACATTTGAGGTGACCAATTTGAAAACGGGGGTTGAGACTGGTTTTGCCACATGCTCTGTTGCTGAGTATTGAACTGCGGGGGTTGAAAAGAAGAGGAGGGGTCTGGAAACATACCTGATTGCCCAGGCTGCCATTGATGACGTTGGTTAACAAAGTATGCCGGTTCTGACTCCTCTTCTGCTTCTTTGTATACTGCCTTCAAACCAGGAAGTGAAGGGTAGCTTTCGGTCAGGTGGTCCTTGGTGCAGATAGCACATATTTGGACTGTATCCAGCGGGCATTCCTTATGGCTGTGTTTCTTCCTGCATCGTGGGCAAAAAACAGCTAGATTCTGCTCTGCCTCGGCTTTCTTCTGTTTAGCCTGCACAATGTCAAGTTGTGTAGTTAATGTTCCCAGGATATCAGTTTTAAAATTTTCTAGCAAATTTCCAAGTTCCACCCGTGTTACTCCCTCTGTTAATGTTCTGTTATCTCTGGGGAAGAGATCATATTCCGCTGGTTTTACCCTCGTGCTGCCTCTTGAGCTCCTGGTACACAGATCAATGATATCAGCAAAATTTTCCTGATAAATGTCTCCTTTCCCCATGATGTTTAACGTTTCGATCCATTGCTCTCTCATACCTCTAATTAATGCAGTTTTCAACACGTTATCAGGCAGAGGTAGTGATGCATAAGGGGATCTTTGCAATTTATATTGGAAACGTTCCACATATTCTTCTAAGGTTTCGTTTGGTCTCGCTGACATTTGAAAGATTTCATCTTTTAGTTCCCTCGACTTACAGTAATCTTGGTATTTCTTTAAAAAGGCTTCTTTCATTTGATCCCAATTGTTAATAACCCCACCACCTAAGCCCATAAACCATCTTAACGCAGCCCCTTTTAATGTAGAGGGGAACAATTTCAGTTTCTGGGGATCGGTGGTGTAATCGTATCCTCTACATAATACATCAAATTCGAACAAGAATGCGTCCGGATCTTCTGATGTGAGGCCATGAAATGTGGGAATATGCTGGAGAGGGATGGCTTTCATGGGTGCATTTGCTGCAGAATCTACTATCGGATATTGCAATGTGGAGGTCTGGGTGTTTGGCTAATTCTGCACCATGGGATCGAATATATGCCAGTAATCTTCAGGAATTTCCAAGAGAGTGTTCCTTGGTTGAGGAGGGGTAGTCTTAACAGGTATTGTCTTGACACCACTCCCTTGATCAGGGATGATAATGGCCCCAACTGTCTGCGGTGAATGAATTCCTTCAACAAGGATTTTCACAGCTATTCCCTTGTCCGGGCTATTTAAAGGCTGGTTTAATTCAATAGGAGATCTAGGTTCCTCAATTTCCCCTGTTTCTCCTTCTCCTTCAAAAAGGTTACTTTGGGTCCCTTCGTGCAATGGTCCAGGAGTCAAATTTTCAATTTCTTGAAAATCCTGCTCCTCTGTTCGACTGTGCACCTCAGCAAAGGCTTCGGATGGTGATCCTGAGGCTTGAAGGGAACTAGTAGGCTGTTTAGAATTAGCTTTCTTATATCCTACTGATGGCTGAGAGTCGGCTTTCTTATAGATTTCGTCTATGAAGGTCGTTCGTCCAAGGGTCACCGGCCCCTTAGCTTTGGATGGAGGCTTTTGATCTTTCTCTAACTTTTTCTGCTTAGTCATGCACTCCAATTAAACTGCTAAATCCTATTTAACCAGCAATTCTACTAAGAGAGCGGACGGTGGAGCAGGGCTTTTACATGCTCCGTACGCAGGTTCTTACCTTCCATTTTTAAAATCCAACTCCCTCCTAGCAGATTTGCGCACTACTCTATAAAGGACAAATGGCTATTACCCCTTCCCCGGCAACGGCGCCAAAATGTAGAGCGATAACTAGGGTCTCTCACACCACCAATTATTCCACATTATTAAGTCAATCCGGGATCGTTTTGTTCTTTCAAGGAGTAACTCAATCCGAGGTTGTTCTATCCAAGTAGTGCTCGGTAGTATAGCGTTCTAATGACTTGAAAGGAAACAAACACTAAGCTATAACTAAACCAATTCAGAAAATGAAATCACACAAGGCAGATGATCAGTCAAGGGTACGGAACCAATAACCCTTCCCTTTAGAAACTGATAAAGAAAGAAAACCAAAGCATGGGCTTATAGGTCAGGGAGCTAGGCAGCGTCTTGCTGGGCTCACGACGGCCTTAGGCCTGCTATCACGTGAAAGCAATAAAGGCAGATTAACGAAAGTAAAATGGAACAACAATTCTTAAAATGGAACAGCAGTAATCAAATGGAACAACAGTAATCAAATGGAACAACAAACTATCATAAATAGGAAATGTCAATCATATAAAATGGAACAGCAAACCCAAATGGAACAGCAAACCCCGAAGTATGTACGCGGTCTATACTACTGTGGCGATCTGAGAGTAATGTATGATGTGACTATGTTTCTGAACAAAGTGATATTATCTTCAAGCCTCACAAATACTTATTTCATATAAATCTAATAATGATAACATTCATACCAGTATCTTGCTGTAGAAATGGATGCAGTTCGAATAGATTCAGTTTGTGTAATACAGAGACATGAATTAAAGAACTTATTCAGATTCAAATATTAATTAAGAAGCATAGTCTATCATAGAAAAGATATATCGGATTACTGAAACAAAAGAAATAAGCAAACCACACAAATCACCGTATGATACAACAACAAGTGACCGTCGGAGCTGGGCCCTTGGCTACCAATGGTACACTGCTTAGAGTTACTTCAGATGCAGAAACGAAGTGAACACCAAGTCCTTTATATTGATTGCATTAACAAAAGTATACAAAATCAGATCTTACAAAACTCAGTGATCAAAATAGTTCTGAGCTTATAATTATAACACAGTCGTCCCCACGCTCGATGGCGTGGTACCTTTATATAACAGCAATGACGGAGATGTCTAGATACAAAAGATAAGCTTAAAGCAGCGATCCCTCAGGATCGAAGATCCTGAGGGATTCGCTAATCATTCAAGTCTCCTCTTCCGTTCTTGCGTTCTCCGTCACGGTATCCTGCGTCCTTTTCCTGGATTATTCGGCTCCAATTTTACTTGATCTTGTCCGCATCCGGTTCCCTGTTGACGGGACAGCGGTTACTTTCCTTTCACTTCTCGTTTTTACTCGATAATTCCCTATTTCCGCGTCCTTCTGCATAGAAAACATCAATTATTAGTGATTGAGCTTCGTTTGTCCATTTTCACACAATTTACCAAAACCCTTATATTTTTAGACTCATAATGCAGAAAAGATTAGAAATAGTATTGAAAAACCACTAGATTGCTTATCAAAAAGCATACCTTCCACGTGCTCCACAATGTGTTGATATGTTTATATGGATATGCTTATGATTATACATGTACACGCTAATGTGGACTGATCTTATAGATAAGATAAGCCTCCCATGAAAGTCATTGATATATGGATTTGATTTTTCTATCTATTTGGTTTATCTAACATGGTACACTTTCATGAAGAAGAGAATAAAATATGACAGGCAAAATGATAGACTACATTTCCCATCACTCTCCCTATATATTAGTTGGGAAAAAAGGAGAAGAGTATTCTCCTAGTGTAGAAGATACATTGAGGATCTTGAGGGAAGTGACCAGAAGTTTCAAAGTAGAAAAATGACAGGTTGGATGAGGCTTAGCAAAGACTTGCAAGGGCTCAGGAGAAGCAGCTAGAGGTTAATGCAACGATCCTTCATAGCTTGTCAGAGTTGTAGGAATAGGGACAATAGAGGATCAATCAAGAACAAGAAGAGAAAACTAATGGAACCTATGGTAGCAGGTCTCAGTTTGGTTACAAGTTGAATAGATCAGATATCGTTAGAGGTGGTAGACTACTAGATACAACTAACAGGAGACTACTATGTATGGGCATCATTCTAGTTCCTCATCCAGGAGAAATAATCACAATCATCATTGTCATCATCCTTATTGGAGGGGTGAGTATTTACCAGAGGATTTAAAGAAAGTTAAGATGCCTACATTAGAGGGAGAGATGAAGAAGTCAGATGATGCAGAGGCATGGTTTCTTGGGAGGAAGAAATTATTTAGATTGCATAGTTACTCAGAGAACATGAAAGCCAAGATATCCACCTTCAATCTTAAAGGGAAAGCAAACATTTGGTGGGAAAATGTGAAGAATATCAAAGTAAATTCTGGAATGAGAGTTGATTTGGGATGAGTTTGAGAGACTCTTCAAGAAGAAGTACTTGTCTGAGAGGTACTATGATGACAAAGCTAAGGAATTTTATGACATGCAGGTGGTTTATATGATAGTTGATGAGTATAGTAGCATTTTCTTGGAGTTGTTGAGATATGTGACATATCTTGAGGATAAGGCTAAGATTTAGAGGTTCATCAGTGGTTTTGCAACAACATATAGAGAATGTATTGATTTTGATGAGCCTAGATCATTGGAGGAAGCCATCAATAAGCTAAAGCATTTTTATGAGCAGTCAAAGCGCAATGCTGGGCCTAAACGTGACTTGAAGGGAAATGAGAAAGTTAAAGGGGAGTGTCCATTGAAGCAGGTAATACCTCAAGATGTAGGTGAGAAAGAAAATGTGGTTCCTTACAAGAAGTTCAATACAATTGAGAAGGGTCATGGGTTGTACCTTAGAGAGTAGCAGAAACAAGGTGATGGTAGAGGACCATTGCAGTGTAGGATATGTGACAAAGATCATCATAAGAAGGATTGTCCATTGTACCAAGGAGGTAGGCCTCATATATATAGTGCTCAGGAGGCACAAATAGTTGGGATTTTGGTCATAATATTCCTTGGATTTATGAAGTTATGGACAACAGGTAGGTGGATCACTAGGAATCTATTATTGAGATGGTCTATAAGATTTGTGATTAAGTTATTTCTATTTTTATTGATTCTAGATCTAATTATAGTTATGTTAATCCTGACCTAGTGGATAAGTGTGGCTTGAGAAAATAAGTGCATGCAAATTCTTGGTTAGTAAAGTTGGATATAGGTACTAACAAGAGAGTTCATCATTGGGCAAGATCTTGTGCATTCAAGTTGAATGGTATGCCTACAACATCACATTTGGATGTACTTCCATTGTATAATATGCTTTTGGGTATGGATTGGTTGTATATTCACAGGACCAAATTTAGATTGTTATGACAAGGCTATTGAGTTCCTGGATTATAATGGGGGAAATATGTTAATTTTTCACAGGGCTACATTGTTCTTTGCTTTGATAATTGCATTTCTTGATTAATAAATAAATTTCACCCCATATCATCATTAAATTATTCAGATATACACCATTATTCATCATCATATGCAATTATAGAGAAATTACAAGGTCATCATTATCAATGCAACAGAACATAAAGGAATAATAGAATAAAAGTATGCACACATAGAGACACTAGGATTGGTCTGAGACTAGGGAAAAATCCATTATTGGGAAAACCCTTGCAAATCTTATTCTTCTTAGGTCATCATCAAATGATTCAAAAAAAGAGAATATAATGATCCATAACCTTATCTATACAAGAAAACAACTATGATATCCATCAAACAGATCTAATCATTCTCATAATCAAAACCCTAATTCCGATGGCTGAAATGTGTTGTCATTGACTGTAGTCAACTGATGGATACAACTAAAGATTGTACTGAACATTGTCGAACACTAATTTCACTTAATGGAGTTTCTGGAATACTAGAATATCATCTTTGAGTCTTGGACGTATGGAGGAAGAGTTGTGTGAACATCTATAACAATCTTGGACGCTCTCTATGAACTATATGCCAACATTTATGGTAGCTCAGATGCTCCCTACACCATTTTGTGTATGCGTCCAGGGACTAACTCACCAAATATTATCCAAAACCTTAGACGCTCTCTTCTATTTATTGTGTGTATGTCTGGGACAACCTAGGTGCTCTTAGGAGCACTTTGTGCAAGTGCCCAGGGACTGGCACCTCTAGATCTGCCTCTGAAACGTTGGACACTCCCATAGGCTTCTGTGCTAGCATCTAGGACTCTCTAGACATTGTCTTGGCCACTGTGTGCTAGCGTCCAGGGACTTAAATTATCAGTTCTATGCTAGCATACAGGGATTAGAAAACCCTAGATAAGTGCAAGAGTTGTCCCCCGAGGTTACGGACCCTTGGTGAACATTCCTCCTACAGACTTGTGCGAACCAAGACAAGAAGAGAAGAGAAGATGGAATGATCAATGTGTCCAAATTATCTTGAGTTATCTTATATTTATAGGCTTTCATGAGGGTCCATTTGGGGTTGAGTCTAACTTATCCAATTTAACATGTGCTTAGGGTAGACCTAACCCAATATACATGAGTGAATAAATAAATTCAAAAATCAACTTTCTATTGTCCAAATAAGGTGATATTCAGGTCGATTTTGGTCCTCTAGTAAATAAGAATGTAATGAAATCATCATCTTAGTCATCTAAGTTGTCCAAGGTGGAATTTGACCGTAGTTTCAAAAATTAACACTCCCTCTCAACTAGGGAGAATTCCACCTACCAATATTTGTCCATCAATCAATATGCTATTTTGGTGTCTTCAAGTGTCATCAGGTATCATCCCCGATCAACTCTATCATGTAGTCATCATTCCATTACCACCTCAAGTATCTCATCATCACAAATCATCAATGTACATCTCGATCTATCCCTTATTCCTTCTTATCTCTTGATTTTTCCTTCTCATATATTGAACATTATTGGATCTAGAAGAAGAAGAATTTGTTACTAGAGGGTATGTTAGTGTCAGTCTTTGAAACCTTCCCCCAGTGATAAAAAATGCTCTTATAAAGGGGTCTTAGGGTGTCAAAGTCAAATTTGTCATTTCAGTGAGTCTTCAAGTAAAATTTGGTCACTAGGTATTAAGTCTAGGGTTTGTTTTCACTCTTTCAAATTTTTTCCAAATGTCAGTCCATGTCACCATTCAGCTGAGTGTGCTATCATTCAAAGATTTTTCATCAACATTTCAAGTTCCAATGGGTCATTTTACACCTTGTTCATGCTTCAGTTGTACTTGGGTAATGCTCATTTCCCTCTCCTAGGGTTTTGAAAGTAATTTCTCTTGGATGGTCAAATCATCAACAAAACTTGTATCCTGATGCTCATTCACATTCCCCTATCCTTAATGTACCTTCTTAAGCACTTCCCATCACTGATATCCCTCAAATTCGTCATTTTCCCACAAACCCTAGCTTCTTGCTACAATTTGACAATTTTCTAGGCTAGGCCTGTGTTTTTCCCTTTTGAACCCCTTCCCCTCACTCAACATTTGAAACTTCACTTTCCCCTACTTCCTAACATCCCTCCCTACTTCCCAAAACTTTCTCAAGAATTTAGAAGCCCCTTATCCCCTTCATTTCACTTCATTTCGACAAATCCCATATTCCACACATCGGGATAGGTTTTACTCAAATAATGTTTCTTAGCAAGAAAAAATGAATTTGGAAAATGTGAGAGAGGCTTTTGTCCATAATAGGCAAAGGAAGAAGAAAATCCTTCAATTTTTACACAGGTTTCATGGTTTTAGAGAAATGTCAAAAATAAAGTTGCCTCAGGAGGGTTGCTCCACCTCTGGAGTGGCCTTGGGAAAATCAAGATTTCTCCTAGCTTGGTTGGCCAAATGACTTACTTGATGAGTGAAATGTTAATTAGAAACAAATAGATTTCCAATGATCTATCATAAGCTTAGTTTCGAGTTGAGGAAGACTTTCAAAAGTTTACTGCAACAGCACTTTGCATTTAGGTAGCCTCATTTTGCACATTTTGACCAATTTTGGGAGATTTGACTTTTGACAGGGAAAATAAACTCCAAATTGAAAAATTAAAAATGTTTTGGAAAGTCGACTCAATAATATTTCAAATGTGCTATACTACACCAAATTTTGACACCAGGAATGCCTCCAAAGTTGGTCTGAAAAAGGGCACTACACATCAAATCAGTGGCGTTGCCCTTCAAATTTTGCAACACAGGAAATTTCAGCTAATGGTGTTGCACATTGAATTGGCTCAATATTTTGTGAAATGGCTTGTGGTTTTGGATTCCTCATGAAAAAATAATGAAACCCAAAAAGTTTCATAAAATTTGGAGGAGGTCTAGGTCACCTAAAGGGCAAAAAACACCTAAAACATGCCCTCTCTGCCACTTTTGGACCCACATGAACCAGTCTTGGGAGAAATGATTTTTGAAGGGGAAAATGACCTTCAAATAAGAACATTCAAAGTGTTTTAGAAACTAGATAGGTAGATATTTCCAACAAGCTATCTTGGGCCTGATTTGGTGAAGTGGAAGGTCTCCAAAATCATCCTTGAAGTGGTGCTACGCATCAGACTCAGGGCACTGCTCATGAGGCAAATGTTTGCCAATTTTGCCTAAAAACTCATATTTTCGCCTATTTTGATTATCAGTTGAGTTTTTTTCTTCCCCTTGGTAAATTAATGATGTAATATGATGTAATATGATGTAATATGATGTAATTATGATGAAAAATTACTTGAGGGGGTAGATACATCAATTAGAGGTGGTTTGAGATTGAATGAATCAGTTTCCATAGTTGTAGAGGCAAGCTGTTCCACTGCCTATTTTCTAGTTCCTATTTTCTAGTTCCTAGTTTAGATGTTTTTGAAATAGATACTTGACTCATGGATTCAACCGTTGATGGCTAGAATAGGTGGTTTGATTCCTATATCATGTACTTTCTTAGTCATTTGTAAAGGTTGGATTCTTGTGGATGCTTTGAGCTTCATTGTAAATCACTTCTGTAGTTTGGCAAGGAAATGAACCAGGGTTTTGCAGCATTTTGTGGGATTCTTGTGGTAATGTGTCTTGTCATTGTTTATTACTCTGTTATTTAGTTTCTCTTATGTGTATGTGTGCCAACATCTATCTTTTTCTGCATAACTAAATGAATCAAGATTAATAGGTGGAAACCATTGATATTCAGTGCTCTGCCTTGGGGTTACATTTAGTTTTTTTAATGTTTTCTGCTGTTTGAATAGGACTCATGAGCCTTGCATGCCCTCTCCAAACTCCTTAACGGTCTAAGAATTATCATCACACCCAATTCAAAGTGCCAAAACACCTACCTACCTCGCCCCACAGAACCCCCTGCAAATCTGAGTTGATTTCCCCGACCCAAAGCTGCCTTCTTCATTTGATCCAACAACCAACCATCAAAATCAAACAAAATCCTCTGGTCTATCATACCTAGCCTAAAATCAGTAGTTATTATCAGTGATCTCAAGCTCTAATTACCATATCCTAATTTATATTGACAAGGAGAGAGCCCTCTCCCGACCTGGTAGGGCTAGCTACCGAGTTAAGCGTGGTTTGATGTTACCCTAGACCTGCCTTCCTTCAGCCTGAGGTAGATCTAGGAACTAACACAGTGGCAACCATACTGGGGAGCATAGTTTTATGTTCCTCAATAAATGTATAAAGTTCAGATCCGATTGTTGATGGTGAACAACGATCCGACATCGGAAAGCTGAAATCATTCACCTGGCAACTCTAAATCAGTTTCGACATTAGATCCATGGACTCCAGTGGAGGATGAACTTGACCAGCAAAGACAAGAAAGGACAATATGGAGAGATTAGGTATTCAAGTTGGAATTTCATCCAAGACATTATGTTCTTTGTTATAAATTATTTCTTCTTGTTTCCTGAGAATGTCAAGAAGGCTTTACGAAGTATATTGTGTTTGAGAAAAGATTCCAGACCTACATTTTATTCTTTCCCTTTGAATATTGTGAGTACAAAATGTTCACATGCCTTTGATCTTGATCAAGATCCTTCTTCTGAATCTTGTGGTGACCGTCTTCAAACTGATGAGCCTCAAGAGACCAAGACTGATTCTAAACCTTCTATACATACTCTTATACCTTGTAAAATTCCCAATCGATACAAGCCTCTGATTTTACCTTCTATATTCCATGCTTTCCCTAAAAATTATTACCTATATCTACCAAGATTTGATGGTGATTATAACAACATCGCTGCTGAGCGACATGTATTGAATTTTGAGTTGTTTCTCGACCTTTTTGAAGTTGATGAAGAGGATGTCAGTATTAGGATTTTTGATCTTTCTTTGCAAGGAAAAGTCTAGAGTTGGTTCAAAACCTTGCTTGATGCGAGTATCTCAGATTTCTAGCAGTTTGTCAAAGTTTTCCTCGATAGGTGGGTGGTCAGACAGAACCCTTTCTTGATTATAGAAGAGTATAACCAGCTGAAAAGACTGCCAGCGGAGACAATACAACAGTTTTTTCCAGATTTAACTAAGTCTATTTTTTGATGCCAACTAATCTAAGACCTCCTCCTGGATCCACTATCTTGCACTACCCAGAAGCCTTTGATCCGGAAATGGAGTTTTAGCTGAGGGAAAGGAACCTTGCAACACTTGAAGAGGTGCAAAACAGTGCAGTAGATGTAGAGGCTAATTTTTTGATCAGAAGGGAAAAGTTGAAGGAAGAAGAGGTGAAGAACATATATCCAAAGGAATTGACATATTTAGAGGTAAAGCTCGACATTTTGGTAAGTGTAGTGGAAGAGATGATGCAAAAGATCACCACAAGGAATGAGTATGATGTTCAAAATCATGGCTCGCTGATTGAAGGAAAACAAGTGGCTGAACCAAAACATTTTCTTTCTTATCCCAATTGTCATAGATCTGATAGTGATTATTTTATAGATCATCTTGGAGAAGAGAGATCTATTGATATGACATGTATGCTTGATGATGTGTTTTATACTGATGAATTCCCTAAGTTTGATCAGTATGATGATGATTATGTTCTCCAAATAGAAGCTAGTCTTGTAGACAAATCAACAGCTACTTTTTGGAAGGTGGAAGTTCACTTTTAGCAGCTCAAGTATAGTGATCAACCGATGCATATCGGCTATGGAAGTGAGGAGGAAAGTGCAGAAAATTTTCAAGTAACTGAAGGATCTTTGCCTTTTTGTTTTGCTTTGTTCCAGATCATCAGAGACAACATTCATGCAATCAGAAATCAACTATCGACAAGTCTTGATCTGGACCATCTTGATGACTTGGAAGCTAGAACATATGATCAAATGATGCAAGATGATTCCATTCCATTCTGTTTTGAATCATTTTAGTTTTTGAAGCAAAATTTGCATAGTATATCTTTAAATGAGTAGCCTATAGCGAATCATGTAATCTCATCGGAACCAATAGAAAATGGGTTGCAGCAGTCTTTTCAATTTTTTCATGATCCAATAGTTGATGTGTTGGATGATGTCTATAGTCAAATTCCTTCTCCATTAGCTACTCGTGAGCTTGAAATGTGTAGTAATACAAACTTGATCTGGAAGCTAGTTTCTTTGTCATTTTCAACAGGAGTCTTGTCACAAAGCTCAGATCAAAGTGTGCATTCATGGTACGAGGAGAAGAAAGGTAATACATTGGATGGGTTAAGTCCCAGTGTGCATGAATTTCAAGATCCTTATGTAGTGTTTTTGGAGTCATATAGAGCATCCATATTATTCAATTTGGAAAAATTTGGATCTGCATACAAGTTTTCATGGAAGTTTCCTTTCAGTAGTTATCTCTTGTTATTCATAAGAAAGCGCTTGTGGAGAATTCGAACAACAGCTAGAATGCTTACTTGGTTGCATTGGTTGTTTCATTTCACTTGATCGAGTGATGAATGAAACAGTTAGAGTGGGTTTTATTGAATAAGCTCAATTTTGAGCATATTTTCCAGTTTGTCAGTTGTGTTTTAGTATTGAGTCAGTTTTAGTCAGTTGGTGTTTTTGAGTCATCAATATTCAGTCATGTAATTTCAGCTTGAGTTTTTGACTCCATTGCTCAATGGACAAGGCACTCGTCTGCTCTCCCAAAGATCTGTGGTTTTTGGCACCTCCAAGGGGCTACCATACCCATTGGAGCCAATGTTAGTGTCAGTCTTTGAAACCTTCCACCATTGATCAATTATGCTCTTACAAAGTGGTCCTAGGGTGTCAAAGTCAAATTTTCTCATTTCAATGAGTCTTCAAGTAAAATTTGGTCACTAGGTATTAGGTCTAGGGTTTGTTTTCACTATTTCCAAAGTTTTCTAAATTTTGGTTCATGTCAACATTCAGCTGAGTGTACCATCATTCAAATAGTTGTTATCATCATTTTAGGTTCCAATGGGTCATTTAACACCTTGTTCGTGCTTCAGTTGTACTTGGATAAGGCTAATTTCCCTCTCCTAGTGTTTTGAAGGTAATTTCTCTTGGATGGTCAAATAATCAACAACTCTTGTATCCTGATGCTCATTCACCTTCCCCTATCCTTAATGTTCCTTCTTAAGCACTACCCATCACCGATATCTGATCCAGGTGGATATTGGTGGCCACCAGCCAAGTCCACCTGGACCCTCACCATTGTCTTTCTCAGCATTTTCAGTTTCCTTAATCGTAGCACAACTTACTATTTTTAGTAGTTTTTTGGGTCCTAAACTTCCGGAGCCGTTTTGAGGCCCTAAACGACGTTTTTTGGGGAATCCGGGGGCAACATGTGTTGCCCGTTCCAACAATGATAATGCTCGGATAGATCTTTCTAATGAGCTATTGTACGCATCAAACGGAGATCATATGCCAAAGTTACGACCTGGGGAAGTTCATGTACCAATTTACCCCAAATGGGGCCCACAATTTGGCGTTTCATCTCCTAGGGTTAGGTTTTGGAATGTTAAGGGTTTTCCATTGTTTCTCAACAATAAATAGGCCTTCGAGCCTCATTGTAACACAGTTCAAAGGCATGTAGCCATCACATCTCTTCTCAGAGATAAGCTACCATCGCCCTAGCTGGTTTATTTACATTTCTGGTTGTAAGCATATTTCAGTATTTCCCATTAATGAAATGAAGTATTATTTCCGCTGCATCTTTGTGTATATGGTTATCTCTGTAATTTGTTGCGTTCCTGTTTAAATCTAGATCAGTGGTATCAGAGCAGTCTGCTTTTTCTCTGTTTTTCTTTGCATGTCCCCAACAAGGTCGGGATATAAGGAGTTAGGGCTTGAACTGGTTGAACCTTTGCAAGACCAGCCTCGTGAATCCCGACGGCCTCCCATGGCAGACGAGAAGAAAGATGAGGGGGCAGGAGATCCCATCAAAATCTTGCTCGAAGAAGCCCTCGAGCGACAACGGAACGCGATGATGGACAGCTTTGCCCAGATCCTTCAGCGGCTACCCAGAAGCGACGCATCGGCTTCCAGTAGCTACTCTGGAAACGCCACACCCTTTAAGGTACAAGTTAATTTTGAAATCCCCATATTCGAGGGTCAGATAGATGCAGATGTCGTAGATAAATGGTTAAATCTGCTAGAGGGTTATTTTTCTGTTCATGAATTTTCGAGTCGGGAAAATATTGTTTTTGCTCTTCTCAAAGCAGCCCCCCACGTCAAGGACTGGTGGGAAAACTACTGCGAGCAGAAGGAAGAAAGTACTGGCTCACTATTTTTAGCCGCACCCACCTGGGATTCTTTCTGGGATGCCATCAAGGAGTAGTACTACCCTGTCGGAAGCTATGGGGATGAATACATAAAGTGGACCACGCTGCGGCAGGGAAGGGACGAAGACGTGCCGAAGTTCACCAATATTTTCCATACCCTTCGTACAAAGTTGGGTATCAACGATTCGGAGTAACATTTGATACTCAAATACCGTCGCTTCCTGCACAAGTACATCCAGGAAGAAATACAATTCCTAAACATCCCCTCGCTCGGCGAAACATACCGATATGCCGTCAAGGTCGAGCAGAAGTTTAAACAAAAGAAGCGAGACTTTGGATCTGCAAATCCAAAGTAGGGGAAAGGTGCCCCTAAACCACAGAACAAAGGACAAAGCCAAGGTGGGACAGCCCAAGACAACCAGTCGAAGCTGCAAGCAAAGAACAGCGCCGCGAAGCCGAGAAAGGACACTGGAAAATGGTGCGAGTTCCATAAGAGCTCCACTCACAACACAAGTGAGTGTCGGGCCAAGCAGTCACTGGTGGCTGAGCTAAAGGTTTCAGAATTAGATGCATGTTCCGACTCTGAGTCAGAATGCGATAAGGGGTATGAAAAAGGGAAGCAGATCATTGATGCGGATCCCAGCGCCATTGTTGCTACCGCAAAGATCCAGAAAAATGAACCCGAAGATCCAGAGGAGGAGGAGCGTCTCTTCCACTCCCAGATGTGGGTAAAGGGCTCCCCGATACAGTTCATTGTTGATCGCGGGAGTCAAAAGAACCTCATTTCTGCAGAGGTCGTGAAGCGGTTGGGCTTATTGACCACAGCACATCCACAACCATACACCATTGGGTGGCTTCACTAAGGACAAGATCTTTGCGTGAGCCAGTAGTGTCGTCTTCCATACAACATCAAGCCCTTCACGGATGAGGTATTGTGTGACATTGCTCCCCTTGAAGTTTGTGATGTATTACTAGGACAACCATACTTGTGGAAGCGACATGCTGTATATGAATCAAGGCCCCGTGCTGTTATTATTACATTGGGAAATAAGTTGTTCAGGATACCAGAGGTAGCACCACCTGCCGCCGTCTCTTTGATTACTGCAAAACAATGCAGTAAGATCATTTCCAAAACCAGGAAATTTGTTTTCCTGATGATACGCCCTCAAGGAAAGAAGAAGACAGTGGCCGCGGCCTCCAAACGGGGTCCCTCTGCACGACAACTGCAGATGGACAAGATTGTGGAGGAGTACAAGGACATCTTCACCTCCCCGGCAGGGGTTCCTCTACACTATCAAGTCAAGCACTCCATCGATCTGACCCCAGGTGCGCCACTACCCAATGGACCAATTTATCGGCGCTCAATTCTGGAGAACAATGAAATCAAGAGGCAGATTCAAGAGCTCCTGAAGAAAGGTCACATCTGTCCGAGTTCATCGCCCTGTGGGAGCCCGATCATGTTGGTACAGAAGAAGGATGGGACGTGGAGACTTTGTATTAACTATCGGGTGCTGAACAAGATCACTGTCTGTAATAGGTACCCGATCCCACGGATTGATGACCTCCTAAACCAACTAAAGGGGGCGAAATATTTCAGCAAGATCGATCTGAAGTCAGGATATCACCAGGTACCAGTCGAACCCTCCGATGTGTGGAAGACTGCCTTCAAATCCAAGGAGGGCCTCTTCGAATGGTTGGTCATGCCTTTCGGATTGACGAATGCTCCTACAACCTTTATGAGGCTAATGGATGACATCTTGCGGCCATTCACTAACTCCTTTGTAGTAGTATACTTGGATGACATTCTGATATTCAGCCAGAGTTGGGAAGAGCACCTCCACCACATCCGACAGGTTCTCCAAACACTGCAGCAACACAAGCTATGTGCCAATTTGGAGAAATGCACTTTTGGCATGACCCAGGTTCAGTATATGGGATACATCATTGATGAACAGGGGGTGAATGTCGATCCAGCCAAGATCCAAGTCATTCGGGATTGGCCCTCTCCAACCACTCTAACAGAGTTCCACAGCTTTCTAGGTCTGGCCAACTCCTACCGCAGGTTTGTGTTGGGGTTTTCTCATATTTCTTGGCCCTTGAGTCAAGTCACCAAGGGAGGGGCGAAAGCAAAATTCTTTTGGTCTGAATCTCAATAGAAGGCATTCGGGGAGTTGAAGGATCGCCTCTGCACGGCACCAGTGCTCACGTTACCAGATTTACAACAACCATTTGAGGTCGAGACAGATGCCTCTGACTATGCTATTGGGGCAGTCCTTACTCAACATGGACATCCAGTGGCATATCACAGTGAAACACTTTCAGACACAGTCCAGAAGTACCCCACTTATGATAAAGAGATGTATTCCATTGTACAGGCCTGCCGACAATGGAAGCATTACATTTTGGGGAAGGAAACGGTCATCCACACAGACCACCAACCCCTGCAGTTCATACAGACTCAAGGGAATTACAGAACGATCGCCATCAGAAGTGGTCTACATACCTACAACAGTTTCACTTGAATATCAAGTATAAAAAGGGCAGCACCAATAATGTTGCAGATTGCCTCAGTCGACCACCGATCATGGCGCTAACCACCGTGCTCAACTCTTGTGGGCACGAGACTTCTGATTGGCCACTTCTCTACAAAAGCGACCCAGAATTCGGCCACACATACAGACACTCTTGGAGGGTTGGCATGTTGCAGATTTTCACCTCCAAGATGCCCTATTATGCCACCTCGGTCACCTTTGTGTTCCTTCAAGCGAGCGTGCCAAGATGATTTGGGAAGCACACTACAGTCGGGCTGCTGGGCATTTCGGGGTCGAGAAAACAGTGGAAGTACTGCAAAATTATTTCTATTGGCTGAATCTTCGACAGGATGTTGGGAAGTACATCCGATCATGTACTGCCTGTGCCATTACCAAACCGGCCATTAAGAAGCACAACCTCTATACCCCGTTGCCTACCCCTAGTCGACCTTGGGAATCCATCTCCATGGATTACATGTCAGGCCTTCCTTCCACTAAGCATTGAAATGACTGTGCTTTTGTGGTCGTCGACAGGTTCTCGAAGATGGCCATTATGGTGGCCTGCAAGAAGAATATCACAGCAGAAGCCACTGCTAAACTCTTCTTTGAACGAGTGTGGGTGCACTTTGGGATCCCACAGTGTATCATCTCAGATCGAGACAGTCGGTTTCTCAGCACATTTTGGTCCAGTCTCTGGTCAATGCTGGACACCAAACTCACGAAGTCCACAGCCTTCCGTCCTCAAACTGATGGCCAGACAGAGGTTGTCAATAGGATGATTGTGCACATTCTGCGCATGTATAACTCAAAGCACCCACGCACATGGGACGAGAGCCTCCCCTATGTTCAGCACAACTACAAGCGATCTCTTCACAGCTCCACTGGCCATAGCCCTTTTCAGGTAGGTTTGGGATTCCAGCCACTATGCCCCATTGATGTGGTCATGCCACTTGCAGCTACTCACATGAATTCAGCTCATGTCTAGTCCGAAACAGATAAGGCCACCAACTTCATTGAGCGCATCCAACATATTCGCCAGCAGGTCCATGACATTCTTGAGAAATCAAATGCCAAGTACAAGCAGCGACATGATCAACATTGGGTGCCACACAAGTTTCAGGTGGGCGACAAAGTCTGGTTGCATTTGCAAAAGGAACGCCTTACTGGAGCCTATCGGAAATTGAGACCACTCCGATATGGTCCTTAAACCATTACTAAGGCTATGGGAGACAATGCATTTGAGCTCAACATTCCCCCATTCCTTGGCCTGCACCTAGTGTTCAATGTGGACTGCCTTCGGCCATACTTTCCACCATTGCTAGACACATCCGACATTCCAGAACAGCTCAAACCCACAGAATTAAATCCAGATTGCATGGAACAAGCTGCAACTGATCAGATCATGGACACACAGATCAAGAACACTCACCAACAGAATATCCAACTGTATCAAGTTGTCAAAGCAGGCCAACTCCTTCAGCAGGGCAAGTGGCTCACTAGGGAACAAGTTCAGGAGAAGTTTCCTCATCTCATGGAGGAGCTCAACGCAATGGGGACCATTGCTTCCTAAGGGGGGAGGAATGATCCAGGTGGATATTGGTGGCCACCTGCCAAGTCCACCTGGACCCCCACCATTGTCTTTCTCAGCATTTTTAGTTTCCTTAATTGTAGCACAACTTACTATTTTTAGCAGTTTTTCGGGTCCTGAACTTCCAGAGCTGTTTTGAGTCCCTAAACGATGTTTTTTGGGGAATCCAGGGGCAACATGGGTCCATGGAATGGACCGATGGACCGATGTTTCCCATTCCAACAATGATAGTGCTCGGATAGATCTTTCTAATGAGCTATTGTACGCGTCAAACGGAGATCATATGCCAAAATTACGACCCGGGGAAGTTGATGTACCAATTTACCCCAAACGGGGTCCACAATTTGGCGTTTCATCTCCTAGGGTTAGGTTTTGGAATGTTAAGGGTTTTCCATTATTTCTCAACAATAAATAGGCCTTCGATCCTCATTGTAACATAGTTCAGAGGCATGTAGCCATCACATCTCTTCTCAGAGATAAGCTACCATCGCCCTAGCTGGTTTATTTCCATTTCTGGTTGTAAGCATATTTCAGTATTTTCCATTAATGAAGTGAAGTATTATTTCCGCTGCATCTTTGTGTATATGGTTATCTCTGTAATTTTTTGCGTTCTTGTTTAAATCCGGATCAATATCCCTTAAATTCATCATTTTCCCACAAACCCTAGCTTCTTGCTACAATTGACAATTTTCTAAGCTAGGCCTATGTTTTTCCCTTTTGAACCCCTTCCCCTCACTCAGCATTTGAAACTTCACTTTCCCTTGCTTCCTAACATCCCTCCCTACTTCCAAAAACTTTCTCAAGAATTTAGAAGCCCCTTATCCCCTTCATTTCACTTCATTTCGACAAATCCCCTGTTCCACACATCGGGATAGGTTTTACTCAAATGATGTTTCAGAGCAAGGAATAATGAATTTTGAAAAAGTGAGAGAAGTTTTTGTCCATAATAGGCCAAGGAAGAAACAAATCCTTCAATTTTTACACAAGTGTCATGGTTTTAGAGAAATATCAAAAATAAAGTTTCTTCAGGAGGGTTGCTGCACCTCTGGAGTAGCCTTGGGAAAATCAAGATTTATCCTAGCTGGGTTGGCCAAATGACTTTCTTGATGAGTGAAATGATAACTAGAAACAAAGAGATTTCCAATGAGCAATAATGAGCTCAATTTGGAGTTGAGGATGACCTTCACAGGTAGACTTCAACAGCACTCTGCATTTAGGCAGCCTATTTTTGCACATTTTGACTAGTTTTGGGAGATTTGACATTTGACAGAGCAAACAAACTCTAAATTGAAAAATTCAAGATGTTTTGGAAAGTAGACTCAATAAAATTTCCAACAAGCTATCCTATACCCAATTTGGGCACTAGGAAGGCCTCCAAAATCGGTCTGAAAAAGGGCACTACGCATTAAATCAGTGGCGTTGTGCATCAAATTTTGCAACACAGAAATTTCAGCGAATGGCACTACGCATTGGGTTGGCTCAGTATTTTGTCAAATGGCCTGTAGTTTTGGATTCCTCATGAAAAGATAATGAAACCCAGAAAGTTTCATAAAATTTTGAGGAGATCTGGATCAACTAAAGGGCAAAAAACAACTAACAAATGCCCTCTTTGCCACTTTTTGGACCCACAGGAACCATTCTTGGGAGAAATGATTTTTTAAGGGGAAAATGACCTCCAAATTAGAAAAATCAAAGTGTTCCAGAAACTAGATAGGCAGATATTTCCAACAAGCTATTGTGGGCCTGATTTGGTGAATTGGAAGGCATCCAAAATCAGCCTTGAAGTGGCGTCGTGCATCAGGCTTAGGGCGCTACACATCAGCCAAATTTTTGCCAATTTTGCCTAAAAACTCAGAATTTCACCTAGTTTGACTATTAGTTGACTTTTTATTTTCTCCTTGGTAAATTAATGATGTAATATGATGTAATATTATGTAAATATGATAAAAAATGACTTGAGTGGGTAGATACATCAGTTAGAGGTGGTTTGAGGTTGAATGAATCAGTTTCCATAGTTTTAGAGGCAAGCTATTCCACTGCCTATTTTCTAGTCCCTAGTTTAGATGTTGTTGAAACAGCTCCTTGACTCATGGATTCGACTCCTGATGGCTAGCATAGGTGGTTTGATGCCTATATCATGTACTTTCTTAGTCATTTGTAAAGGTTGGACTCTTGTGGATGCTTTGAGCTTCATTGTAAATCACTTCTGCAGTTTAGCAAGGAAATGAACCAGGGTTTTGTAGTATTTTGTGGGATTCTTTTGGTAATGTGTCTTGGCACTATTTCTTCCTCTGTTATTTAGTTTCTCTTATGAGTATATGTGCCAGCATCTATATTTTTCTGCATAACTAAATGAATCAAGATTAATAGGTGGAATCCATTGATATTCAGTGCTCTGCTTTGGGGTTACATTTAGTTAGTCAATGTTTTCTGTTGTTTGAAGACGACTCATGAGCCTTGCATGCCCTCTCCAAACTCCTCAACAGTCTTAGACTTATCATCACACCCAATTCAAAGTGCCAAAACACCTTCCTACCTCGCCCCACAGAACCCCCTGCAAATCTGAGTTGATTTCCCAGACCCAAAGATTTCTTCTTCATTTGATCCAGCAACCAACCATCAAAATAAAATAAAAAAATCCTCTAATCTATCATACCTAGCCTAAAATTAGTAGTTTTTATTAGTCATATCAAGCTCTAATTTCCATATCCTAATTGAGATTGACAAGGAGAGAGCCCTCTCTCGACTTGGTAGGGCTAGCTACCAGGTTAAGTGTGGTTTGATGTTACCCTAGACCTGCCTTCCTTCAGCCTGAGGTAGATCCAGGAACTAATAAGGTAGATTAAGCTACCAACCTCTATCCATCAAGATGCTACTTGGAATCTCTGCCAGTGGATTACTACCTAGAATATCATCATCAATCATCATCAAGGAGCACATCTCAACATATAACCACATCGGGGAAAACATCTCGACCTGGAATCTCATGGGGGAGCTATACATCTACAACCCCATATCAACATATCCAAGCACACAAGGGAGCATATCTCGACCATGGGATCTCATCAAGGAGCTCAATCTCAACATGGAATCACATAGGGTGATCTCAATCCTTCCTATTACTAACTGATTTTCCCATCGATGACCTTGAATAGTCATGTGGTAGAAAACCTGCAACATAATCGACTTAATTAGTACACCCAAAGTACACTCTCAAATTTTTGGAAAAACGAGGAGCGGTATTCCTGACAAGTGCAATTTGTGGTTATGATGTAAATTGGTGTATACTCTACAAATTCCAGACATGGGAGAAGCATTCTCTAACCCTTTGAAGATAGGGGAGAAGAATCTTCAACCCTATGGGTAATAGATAAGGGTAATACCCTATTTTCGAGAGTTCCTTCAACCCTAGGAGCCCTCTATCTCAATTCCTCACCCTGGGAGCTCAGACAGGGAGGAAGAGTTGGCTTAGTGTCCTTGATCAACACTTCTCTCATCATACTCAAAGTTGGTATCAGCTTGTCTCAAAAGTAGTTGTTTCCTATTCATATAGGACATCAAATCAAATATCATGTCAAAACATAAATAATCATATACATCTCAAAAGGATACCATAATCATCCTCCCTCTCAAGGAGGTACCAACCACAATCCTAGTTTTGTTTAGAACAAATACATTGTCTCAATATATTAGAGTATCTCGGCCCCAACTATAAATGTGGTATTTGTTTCCAATCAAATCTCACACTATATCATCAAAATGTATCCATGTCATATCCAGATCATGCTCAGACAACTCTCTAAGAATATTTTTCATCTTGCCTCATAGCTATTCATACTAGCGACATCATACTCATCCTCAATCGTACTATGGGCATTTCATCTAAGATGTCTTGGTAGATTGCAGACTAAAGAAACATCCAAATATGATTAACAATAATCTCTATCAACAACAATACATCCACCTATTCACATTCTTGGCATTTTTTTGAAACAAAGTTAATACTGGGGGGTTGACTCAGTATTATGGCTAGTTTTTACTTTATTCCAATTTACTTTTCTTATTTAAACTTGGCATTCATCCACATAACCAACAACAATCTATAATGTTGCAGCAACACTAACTCAACATACACGCACACAAACCATAAGCATCATACATATAGACACATGTTTTTTCATGTGGAAACCCTTTTGTAAAAAAACCACAAATATTATTATTATTATTGATGTAAATAGAAGCAACTCCTCTATTACACCAATTTGTTTGTGATCACCCACTCATAGGAAACACCAACTCCCTTCATTTTGTTTTCTAGCACCAATTAGCAGGAATCACCATCTCCATTTGTTTGTAGACACTTGTCCAACGTACTAGAAGCACAATATGAGGCACTGACCTCATGGATTTGTTGCAAACCCCAAGTTGAAACTCCTTGGATTTATTAAAGCACCAACTTGCAGTGGCACCAACCCCCAAGCCTTCCCAATCTCCACTAAAGATGGAAGCACCGACTTCCTATCTATAGGAATCAACCCAAATTCAAATAGGAATAGAATGTCCTCTATGATTTGGCAACAACTCTGCCTAATCTGATATTTGATATTTTCTCACTCTGCTACACTTTGCAACTCTCTTCAGTAGCCGTGTCATCTGCTCAACAACAGTCACTCTTATCCCTCTTCTCTCTGCTCTCGACATCAGTCACTCTCCTCTCTGCCACTCTACTCTCCACTTGGTTTCTTTAAGCCTTCGTGACCAACTGTTATCCCACATCCCAATGAAATTTTATTGTGACACATGAGCCAACCATTGCAAACCTCCGATCATCGATTGTTGATGTGACATAATCATGTCCATGTGACACTCTCTAAGTGGTGACATGTGTGACCTAGATATGGCCCGTTATGCCACCCAAAATGGTCGAATACATCTTCCACATGTCCTTCAATACTGCTACATCATGTTGATGTCAGTTGCCACTTGGCCTTATCAGAACCAATCAGATCCTGCCATGTGTCCTCATCACAACTCACCACTTACTGCCATGTGTCCTTATTGGATAACGCTTCCATCTGTCCTTATTGGAGGAAACCAGACACCTCCACATGTCCTCTTGGAGGTGATAGAAAGAGGCCTGCCATGCTTGGTTTTTCAATGATTTCCTCTGTAAAAATATTTTTGACTCTCCCGTGATTTAATACTAGAGATTTAAATCCCAACATTTTTCTATTTGTTGCACTGATGCCAGCCACAAAGGATCATTGATTGCAATTCATCGGATCCTCGATATGCAATTCGTTGGGAGTTCTGATATGTGATATCTCTAATCGCTGATCAGAAAATTGAATTCGATGTGCGATGCACCTTAGAACCTATGATTGCTAATTGTCGGGACCTACGATTTCTGATATCGCTAATCATTGATGAATGATTTTCATTCATAGTGATATGCACCTGTATCTCCAATTTCCAATTGTCTGGATGGCTGACTATTGCTACTCTCATATGCGATATTCCTCCCTACTTAAGGCTTTAAACCCATAAACTTTAGCATGTCATAACTTTTGAACCATAAGTCCATTTTTGAACTTCCACGGATTGTTGGAAAGCTCTTCCCAAGCATTTTAAAAAGTAGGGGGTCTAATTAGCCTTTGATCCCACCTAATACCTCAGAATATTTCTCCAAAATCATTGCCAGTATTCTTCTCCTAAACTCTTAAGATAGATGGGAAACACACCCACAATGTGTACTTAGCATGAGGTCTATAGCAACCAAGAGACTCCTCCTAAGACATCACTACCAGCATTTGCTGCAATAAGAAACCTAGCATTTTTGGTTGACACCAATGCAAACACTCCTGCAAAATATTAGGCAAGCCATATTCCCAACACAATTCCTCAACCTAATTGTTGACATCAATGCCAATACACCTGTAGATTCCTTCTCAAGGCCATTGACCATGCACACAATGCCAACTATCCAACAAAAGCCACCTTTCGCATTGATGGAAACACACCATCCTTTTCTCCAAGTGATGGCCAAACCTCAACCTTCTTCCACACATCTCATGGCATGAGACAATAATAGCATTCTTGTCATCACAATTTCTCCACAAATTTTCTCCCTCTTTGACATCAATGGCAACGGGCTACAAAATTCTTTTCTCTCCCCATGCTCTCACTAAATTTGAGGACAAGAGTCTAGCTATCGAGATGTGCATTCTTCCTTGCAAACCTCTCTATTAGGATTGCCACTACTATTGCTCCATAAACTGGGAAAATGTGATATGCTCCCCTTGAACATATACTGCCTCTAATTTGTCCTTATAGTTTTGGTCACCTTACGGTTGCTAGTTGAGCACTCGGTCCACCAATTAATCATTTGGATCAAAAGGATTGATACGCATTATACTTCTCATGGTATTGTTGTTGCTACAAATACCAATTTATAATGATGCATTTTGACTCGCCCTTCTTTGCTACTGCTGTTGCTTCTGAGACTACTCTCATTCTTGAGAATCTCCACTTCTCCCCTTGAGATCATTCTCATGTATAGGAACTGCTCCATAACCCATCCCAATTTCATCAACAAAAATGATATAAATGGAACACTATACCAGGAAAACTCTGTTATTTCTTTTCTCAAAAATAAATGTCCATTTGCACATGTGGTTACTCAATATGAGCACATCACAACCAATTGACATAGCTACACCAATTGAGGGTTAAGGGACATGAAAAATCTTATACCAATTGTGTTTTATGAATAAAATATTGTTATACATTATCAACTTACAACTTAAATGAAATAAGAGTGTTTCATCAAAGATGAAAACCTTTCTCTTTACTCAACAAGCTTCCTTTCTAAGGTTGCCCATTGTTTCTTGCTACTTCTTTATCAAAGTAACTGCCCCTGAGCTAATGCTCCTTGATCTCCTGCTAAGCTTCCTTAATTTTTCTTGGGTACTAATCCTGTGGACTTGACTAGATTGTGATCTTCCAATCATTCCACACTACCACTACAACCCTTCTTATTGTCACAACAAAATCTATTGTTGTATCCTCCTCATGTTGGCTGCACTCCTCCTTCATCCATTAGATGCACCATTCTGATTATACTTCTTTTCCTTCTACATTTAAAATACTTGAACTCCCTTGAGGCCCTTCTCTTCCTTCACTGAAGAGAAATGGAGGATCTACTCCCCCTAAGCAGATCACCCCTCCTCTTTCTTCAGACCTTTAAAGGTTTAGACTTGACAGAAGAATTCCCATCTTTCCTCTTCCTTGCCCCTATCTAGGCTTCTTCTTTTCTGAACTTGGGTAGAGGAAAATTTCCTTTCAACTCCTCTTTCTTAATCCAGATATGCTTGGAGCCTCTCTTCCTTTCAGAAGGGACTACTACAAGAGTAGGAGGATCATTCTTTTCACTTATTCACCTTTCCATGTTGATATAGAGAATTGAAGATATATGAGCATCTTTCAACTCTATTGATTCTCCATGTCTTCAAATCTTGAGTTGTTGCATGTGCATGCACATGCTCGAAAGCATTATGTTTCTTCTCATTTATGCAGTCATCTCTCTTTTGCCCGAGATTTCCATTTTTGGAGCATTCAACATGGCATAAGACCATGGTAGAGGAGTTACCCTTTTTGACACATCTTTTTTCGAAACTCTTCTCAAGGCCATCATGCCTTGTTCTAGCCTTATTGCACATTTTTGGGTTGCTGCTACCCAGCACATAATGCTTCCTTGCAAGCCATCTATAGTCTATGGATTTGTGTCCAAAATTTTTGCAAGAAAAAAAGGAAAGAAAAGGATTATGTTGAGAGAAGTTATATTTTCTTTGAAGGCTCTGTCTTTTAGGAGGAGGGGTCCTCTGCTAGCTCTTCATGTGCCTTCTATGACAATTTTCATTACTATCTTGCACTCCTCCTTGTAGTTGCCTTGCCCTTTTCTATTGCACTTGCTTCTGTTGTTGCTTGGGCTTCTACTGCACTTGCTACTGCTTCTTGGGCTTCTGTTGCACTTGCTACTTCATAGCCTTTTACTGCACTATAGGTTGCTGATCTTTAGCCTTCTCCTGCTTCCTTTCATTCTCTTTTTGTTGATGCTTTCCTTATTCCTACTGTTGTCCAACAAATTTTCTTTTTTTGTTTTTGAAACCTTCTAGCTTCTGATATTGAGACAACTCTTTATTTGACTTCTCTAAGACGTGTCTTAATGAGACTACCTCAACTTATCGACTCTCAAAGCAAGCCTCCTTTATACTAAGCTAAGGGGTTAACCTCCCAATTAGATTACTAGCCTCTTCTTGTTAAGGAATTAGTTCAAGTATTGTTTTTCTCATCTTCTCATTATCGAGTTCATAAACTTCCATTTGCTGCTATTGCTTGAGATTTGCATTTGATAGGTCCTTGATCTCTTTTATAGTAGAAATCAACTTCTTTATAGAAAATATACTTTCATTTATATCCTTCTCTTTTGTATCAGAGATGCTAGCTAAGTTATCACAAATATCTAAGCCCATCTATGTGTTCATGGAATCTTCCATAGGTCCAAGGGTTATTCCTTCTTCTTCATATAATGATCCCTTTTTTTATATTTCTATTAGACTAGTTCTATCTTCATTACAGCTACTAGATGCATGGCTATCTCTATATTTACATGAACATCTAGATAATGAATGACCTACTTCTTTACATTTATCACAAGGAAATAACATACCTTATAACGAACATGGTCTCTCCTATGAGACTTCTACCTCATCAATGAAAGTGTGACAAGCAACAACTTCTCCACTTTTTGGTTCATTATTAGAGTAGAAGAGCTCCTCAACCTCTTCTCGAGCCACATGGCTATCTACACTATGCAGACATTGCAGACTGTCCTACACATATGTTGCTAACTTACAATGCCACACTTTATCAACATCCACCTTAGATAGCCCTCTCATGATGACCTCCTTGGCTTTTACATTATGCTCATTCTTCCCTCTATACTAAATAGAGTACCACATGTAACCATTCAAGGCTAGTAAACATTCCATCATTAAAACCACCCAAACTTCATAATTGATCCCACAACCTAATTCATTTAAAGATGGAAGTCCTTTTTTTCTTA
The DNA here is from genome assembly GCA_031772625.1 of Pinus tabuliformis. NCBI lineage: Eukaryota > Viridiplantae > Streptophyta > Pinopsida > Pinales > Pinaceae > Pinus > Pinus tabuliformis. Next base: position 567,819,922 of record CM062816.1, read on the forward strand.
ACCAAACTCCATTAGCCATTATTTCCTTTTGATCTACCTTGTAGAGATTAAGATATTTCTGAAGGAACGTAGCTCTGATACCAATTGTTGGAAATAATGTTAATACTGGGAGGGGGGGTGAATCAATATTATGGCTAATTTTACTTCGGTATGCCAAATTACTTTTCTTATTTAAGCTTGGAATTCATCCACATAACCAACAACAATCTATAATGTCGAATCAACACTAAATCAACATACAAGCACACAAACCATAAGCATCATACATATAGCCATGATCTTTTTCACGTGGAAACTCTTTTAGGAAAAGACCACAAAGATTGATGTTGTCATTGATGTAAATAGAAGCACCTATTATATTACAAAAATTTGTTTGTGAGCACCCACTCACAGGAAGCACTAACTCCCTTTGATTTTTTTTCTAGCACCAACTAGTAGGAAGAACCAACTCCCTCTGTTTGTAGACACCTGTCTACCTTACCAGAAGCACTATATGAGACAAAAACCTCATGGATTTTCTAGAAGCACCAACTTGAATCTCCTTGGATTTATGCAAGCACCAACTTTCAGGAGGCATTGGCCCCCAATCCTTCCCAAGATCCACTAGAGATGGAAGCATCAACTTCCTATCTGTAGGAACCAACCCACATTCAAATAGGAACTGAATGTCCTTTGTGATTTGGAAGAAACTCTGCTTGATCTCAGCTTTGATCTCTGCTCACTCTACTGCACTTTGTAGCTCTCTGTAGCTCTCTTCAACAGCCCTATTATCTTCTCAACAACATTCACTCTCATCCCTTTGCTCTCTGCTCTAAAAAAAATCACTTTTCTCTCTGCCACTATGCTCTCCAAAACACACAATCTTCTCTTAGACTTGCTTCACACAACATAGGCTCAGCTCTTCGACTTATGCTCACAACAACTCACAAGAACCTTCAACCTTCCTCACAGCACATAGGCACTTCAACCTTGAACACAGAGCAGAGACACTTTAGCCTTGCTTACATAATGCACATGCACCTTCAACCTTTCATACATAGCACACAAGAACCTTCAGCCTTGCTTACACAATGCACAGGAAACTATCACCTTTCACATATAGCTTGATGCCCTTGGAATCTCTTTACCTCTACATAGGAAATCTCAGCCTTGCTCTACAGAACTAGCTCTTCCTTAGCCTCACACAACATTTCTCACACTTAGAGCTCTTTCCTCTTGGCTCTCTAGAAAATATGCAACTTTCCTCTACATGCTTAATTGAGCTCCTAGGTTTTATTCCTCTGTTTTTTACCCCAATCAATGTTGTCACATTGTCCTTGTTTAACACTGCACATTGTACTTAGGCATGGCCCTGCATTCTACTTTCTACATCGGACTTGGTCTCTACCACTACATTCACTTTAGAATGGTCATTTGACTGTCTTGACTCTTTTCTCCATACTGAGAATTAATTCTCAGTCCACTTGCTTACTCAAGCTAGGCATAGTCCTCTCTATGTTGCAGCTCTCCCATCACTAAGAATCTCCATGTTGAGAATTTAATCTTGGTCCACTTGCACATTCCAGTAAGACTCTCCATGCCTCTTCATGGCTTACATCACTTCGGCATGGCTTTTCTTCTTTGCATTTATTTCTATAATGCATGCATGGGATATCTTCAGTGACCAACTCCACCACGTCTCCATTTAGTCTTTAGTTATCGACCCATCCAACCTTAAAAGTCCTCTATTGTGCTATCGGAGAATTTACACGACATTGCTATATCAGAGCTTCCACATTGAAACTTTACAGTGGTGCAATGTTACACATTGTTGATTTTCAATCTCTGACATTCAAGCCCCTTTTGATTAGATCCTTGATGTATCTCAACCATAGGACCAGATGTTGTGACCAAGCGCCAACCATATCAGATCCCCCTTATCGGTGACTTTCATATGTTGCCCATATGTCAGCAAGCACAGACCACTGATCGTCGATCTCTGATTTCCTAGCTCCTTTCACTTAGGCTCTTACCATGCACTTCTCACCATTGGACCAAAGGTCGTGACAAGTCACTTAGCATTAAGGTGCTTAAGCTTTTAGACTCTTGTCAGGGGCTACACTCCCTTTGTTATGAATTATGACCTTGGTTTCCCAAGTTTCTCCTAAACTAAGTGCTAACCACATCAGAACCCCCTTATCGGAATTTTTCACGTGTTGCACATATGCCAACAACCATAGATTGCTAATCATTGATCTCTGATTTCCTAGCTCCTTGCTGCTTAGCCCTTGCTGTGCCTTTCTCACCACACGATCAAAGATTGTTATCTAAGGCTTAGTCTTAAGGCGCAAAGGCCTATACACTCTTTTCTAGGGGTTCTTTTCCCTTTATAAAGTACAACGCCCTTGGTTTCTTTAAGCCTTTGCAACCACATCCCATCCTACATCCTGCATCCCGAAGAAATTTTAATATGGCACATGAGCCATCCATCGCAACCTATGATCATTGATTATTGATGTGTTGTAATCACTTCCACATGGCATTCCTTGAGTGGTGACACATGTCACTTGGATATGGCTCATTGGGTAACCCAAGATGATTGAATACGCTTTCCATGTGTCGTTCCGTACCACCACATCATGTTGACGCCAACTTCAACTTGGCCTTATTGGAACCAATCATATCTTGCTATGTGTCATGATTGAAGCACACCACCTGCTGCCATGTGTCCTTATCGGATCTTACTAGACACTGTCATCTATCCTTATCAGATCCAACCAGACACTTCCACGTGTCCTTCTGGACGGGAGAGAAAGAGGCCCGCCATGCTTGGTTTTGCAACGATTTTCTTTGTAAAAAAAATTTTGACTCTCCTGACAATTTAACACTGGAGGTTAAAATCCCAACATTTTCCTATTTGTTGCACCGATGCCAGCCACCAAGGATCACTGATTACGATTCGTCAGGACCTCCAATATGCGATTTGTTGAGACCTCTAATTCGTCGAGAGTTATGATATGAAAGATCTGTATTTCTAATCGAAAAATTGCATTCACTGTGCGATGCACCTTAGAACCTTTGATTGCCAATTGTTGGAATCTCTAATAGCTAATTTTGTAGGTTTTAACCCCGTACAGAAATTACCTACACACGAATTCTAAAACACAGAAAATAAATAATGTGAGAGTATAACACATAAAACACATATACACAGAGATTTTCTCCTGGATCCCAAAACTGAGACTACCAGCTTTATTTTTCATTATGTTCCTTTCAATGTTACAATACATATTTATACATGCTGAAGCATCCAATACCATGGAACAAAAACCATCGCATCCAAAACCATGTGCAAAAAACATGCACAAAACCATAGGTAGATCTGCCCAACGTAATATAGGATCCAAAACCAAAATTTTTTGTGGCACCCCATAGAGTGGGGTTACCTACACCCCTCAAACCCACTGTGACTCCCCCAACTACACAATCAGCACAACAAAGGGGGGGCACCCCCCGCCTTCTAACCCCTCGGTTAACTACGTGGGCTAGTCGTAGAAATAATATAACACAACCAAACAAATTTTCGAGACCTCTGATTGTCGGGACCTTTGTTTGTTGATATCGCTAATCATTGGTTGGTGATTTTCATTTGTGATTCTATTCACCTAAATCCTCCAATTGCCGATTTTTGGTCTGGCAGACTGTTGTTGCGCTGATATGCGATATTCGTCCCTCCTTAAGGCTTTAAACCCCTGAACTTCACCTGGTCATAACTTTTGAATTGCAAGTCCATTTTTGGACTTCCGTATATCATTGGAAATCTCTGCCCTAGAAATTTCCAAAGGAGAGAGTCTAATTAGCCTTTTAGCCCACCTGTTACCTCAAAATATGGCTCCAAAATCACTATCAATATTCTACTCCTGAACTCTTTAGACAACTGGGAAACGCACCCACAATTTGTCCTTAGCATGAGGATTGCAACAACTAAGAGATTCCTCCTAAGCCATCACTACCAACATTTGCTGCAACAAATAACCAAGCTTGTGTGGTTGAAATCAATGTCAACACTCTTGCCAACTATTATCAAATCCAACTTCCCAACGAAACTCCTTATTTTGATTCTTGACATTAATTCCAATGCACCTACAGATGCTTTTTGAAGGACATTGGCCATGCACACAATGCCAATTGTCCAACAACATTGTTGTCATTGATGCCAAAGGAGAAACTATGTGAATCAAAATGTTGAGTTTGGGATGTTGAATCAGAATGTTGGCTTATGTTGTTGTATGCATATGATGAGCAAGAATGTTTCTCAAAGGATGATTTATGTGGAATGTTATATGTCTTGAACTGAAGAAGGATGAAAGTGATGTGAAATGCAAAGGCTATGATATTCAATGTGAAGGTAGAAAATTGTCAAATGGAACACAAAATATTGAAACACAAGTTGGAAAAATATATGCTTTTATTAATAGAAAAATGTATGATACAAAATTGATGTCTCCTGTAATCATTATTAGTTGAGCGGTAAAATGAAGGGCCAAGTGGATGAGCAGTTTTGGAAGACCAACATACCATGCTTCATTTCATATTCCTACAAATAATACAAACACCCCATATGGATTTCTTATAAAACATACAGTGTGGAATGGAAAGGGAACCTTTTTGAAGAAAAATAATCTGCATAAGAAAGTGGATACGAAGCAAGGAAAGAGATGCAAAATGAAAAGGAGAAGCAATGCAGCAGTAGACTTAACAACAAAAATGTAATTGGGGTAACCAACATGTGTAACATGATGTTGTAATTGAGAGGTTTTTGTCCCCTTCTATGTTGTAGCTTGAAAAGGAATAGGTTGTAGCCTGTTGAGGTAGGAGTCTCCTGTGGGTTGTAACCTACAGAAAATTTGTGGGAGTTGGAGCTTCATTCGAGGTAGGAGCCTCTTGTAGGTTGGATCCTATAAAAATCGGATGTAATAAGGAGTCATTGTTTTCCTTCTCATCAATTTCAGCCTAAAATTCATGGTTTTCTCCCTTCAGTGTTTCCACTTATATCTGGTGTCTTCATGTGTTTATTCTTGTGTGTTGTGTGAATGTTTTTAATTCTTGATAAATAAATCTTCAGACTTCTCTCCTTGAAACCTACAAAAGGAATCCAATAATAATTGAGCACAAACATGAATCGCTAAATGCTTAAGAATAAGATTATATTGAGCAAAAATAAAGAATTTGAATTATTGATTCAACCCCCCCAGTAATTCCCAATCATAAATATCCATTGGTATCAGAGCAAGTTCCTTCAGTAGAAGTCTAACAACTAGAAGGAGGTCCTAAGTCAGTAAAATGGCTATTCAAAAGGGATGCTCAAAAAAATAAGGCCCCTCTATTTACTAGTACAAACTATGCATTCTGGAATTTAAGAATGAATAAATATTTAATGTCTCTAGGAATGGAAGTTTGGGCTGCTGTGATGATGGGGTATGAAGAACCAAAGGAAACAACTAGTGACAAAGATTCCAAACTGAATTTTATAGATAATGCAAAATCTATGAATGCACTTCTGGGTGGTCTATGTGAGTTTGAAATTATCAAAGTAATTCATTATGAGACAACTAAAGATATCTAGGTTAAATTATAAAATATTGAAGAAGGAGATAAAAAGGTGAAGATGGCCAAATTACAAGTGTATAGAACCCATTTTGAGGCCTTAAAAATTAATGAAGATGAAGATATAGCTAAATTATTTTTAAGAGTTGATGAAGTTATAAATATTATGTTGGGTCTACATGAAACAATCGATGAAATTGTAATAGTTCAAAAATTTTTGAGGTCATTACCTTCTAAATTAAATCCTAAGGTTTCAGCTATAGAAGAAACAACAAACTTTGAGACTTTGAACAAGGATCAACTATGTCGATCTTTGACAGCATATGAGATGAGAATTCTGAAAGGGGAGGAAACCAGCAGGGATACAACTTTCAAGGTAGACAAGCCCATGTAAGGAAAGGAGTGGTCATGCTCAAGTTTTGATGAAGAAGAAGAAAATTTTTTCAGAAGGTTGAAGAAAGACACAACTATAAAGGAAACATTCCATTTAAGTGTTTTAATTGTGGAAGAGTGGGATGGTATGCATCACAATTCCCTTTTAAGAAAGAGGTAAATTAGCCTAAAAGGAATGAGAAGAACAAGTCTAACAAAATGCAGAAGGAAAGATAATTCAAAAGAAAAAATTTATGTGCTCAAGAAGATAGAAGTGGATCTGAAATTTTTAATGAATCCTCTAGTGAAGATGGAACAAGTGAATTCGTGTTGATTTCCTTGGAAAAAATTGAAAAGGAATTCTAGGAATATGAAGAAGAAGAGGAAGATGAGATAAACCTTAAGGGGGAGTTAATCAATGCCCTAGATGAAATAGAAAGGCTTAAACTAAAGAATAGAAAGCCGAAAGAGATCTTATTGAAATATGTAAAGGAAGAATCAAATTTAGATTACATTATCAAGTTGAAATTTGAACTTGAAGAAGTAAAGAACGTGAAAGACATTGTAATGAATAAAATAAAAGATAAAAACCAAGAGTGTGAAAGATTGGAGGAAGAGGTGGTATATCTAAAGAAAAAGCTAGAGAAGGCTCAAATTGAACTAAACATGAATATTTAGTGGACAAAAGGGCCTGAAAATTTGGATGTGATATTGAATGCTCAAAGGTATCCACTCATAAAGACTGGGTTAGTCTATGAAGGAGAATCCAATAAATCTAAGGCAGAGGATAAAAGGACAATCACCTTTGTAAAACATGTTAAGGGACAGGATGACAACTCACATCAATTTGAGAACAAAAATTTGAGAAACACTTCAACATCAAGTGAAAAACTGCAAAGGAACATTCCCAGTAAAGTACAAGAGGAAAAATAAATGGACAATCAAACAACAATCTATTGGAAACCACACTTCTTCAGGAGACACGATTATCAAATGTCAAGATGGTTAGATTCTCAAACAACATCCACTACTAGGTACAAATATTTGTTTTATTGATATTGTTACTGTTGTAAAAAATTTGGACATAAATCCATAAATTGTATAGATTGTGTCAAAAGAATTGATTTGGGAAATTTTAAGATGAGAAACAATGGATTCACAAACACTAAAACAAACATGAATCTTGGCAAAAGTGCATTTTCTCCTCTCCTTGATATCATTGAATGTTTCTATTGTCACAACTTTGGGCACAAGTCTTATGAATGTCAACTTAAAGACAATATATTAACATATCATAACATTTATAGAACAAATGGATATATGCAATGGAGAAAGAAGGTAGAAGAAAAGAAACTTGATAAGAGTGATCTAGTTCTGTATGCTCAAGGTAAAAACAATAAATGGTATGTGGATAGTGGCTGGTTTCGAAATACAATAGGAGATAAAAGAAAGTTTGTTTCCTTGAATGAAAATAAGACTAGAAATGTCACATTCGTTAATGATGAAGTGATAAGAATTAGGGGAAAAGGCTCAATATGTACTGTTTGTAGATGGTATGAAACATAACTTGTTAAGTGTAATTCAGATGCATGACAAAGGGTGTGATGTTCTCTTTAGAGCTCAAGACTACAAAATCAGGTCAACATCTATAGGGAACGTTCTAGCTAAAGGAGTTTGAATTGAGAATAATATATATATATATATATATATATATATATATATATATATATATATATATATATATATATATATATATATATATATATATATATATATATATATATATATATATATATATATATATTGAAAGAAGAGAGTGAGGAATGCTACATCAACAAACAAGATGAATCTTGGCTATGGCATAGAATATTGGGGCATCTCAAATTTGATCACATTGTCAAAAAAAAAAAGGGAGTAGTAGGAGATCTACCAACAATAAAGAAGCCTCAAAATACTATCTGCAAGTCATGTCAAATGGGTAAAAAAAAGCTGACATCATTAAAAGTCAAAGATAAACTATCAAGTAGTAGGCCTTTGCAGCTAGTTCATATGGATTTGTGTGGGCCTTCTAGAATGGAAGCGCCAGGAGGAGAATAATATTGCATGTTGGTAATCGATGACTATTCAAGATTGACCTGGGTGGTATATCTCAGAAATAAGTCAGAATCATTTGAGAAATTTAAAACATTTAATGCATTGGAAGATAATCAAAGAGGGTGCAAGATAAAGTGCATAATGTCTGACAGAGGAGGTGAATTTACATAAGATGATTTTTCAGACCTATGTAATGAATTTGGGATAAAACAACAATATACTATTGTAGACACATCACAATATAATGGAGTCGCAGAAATACAAAATTGGTCTGTTAAGTAGATATCCAGAGCCATAATGCAAGAAAGACATATTTCTCAAACCTATTGGGCAGAAGCAGTGCATACATCGGTACATATTCTCAATAAGGCACATCTCAAGCCAAATTATAATAAGACACCTTATGAACTATGGCATAAGAAACCAACATCAATCAAACATTTTAAAGTATTCAGGAGTAAATGTTATATAAAAAATAATGATGAAAAGCTAGGAACTTTTGACGGTCAATATGATGAAGGAATATTTTTGGGATATTTGTCAAAAAGTAAGGGATATATATTTTATAATAAATGATTTCATAATATTGTGGAATGCATAGCTTTTAAGGTTGACGAAGAGACTCCCAATAAAAACGAGAGCACATGTTTTATCAATCCTCCAGATCATCATCATCATCATATCAGTAAAGAGAATGAAGTACAAGATGAAGAATTGGAAGATATAGAGACTTGTCCAAAAATATCCTCAAGACACACTCAAAAGAATCATACTAAGAATCAAAATATTGGAGATGAAAGTCAAGGAGTACAAACAAGGAGGCAACTAGCAAAAAAATATGAGCAAGTTCATATAGTGATGTTGTCATAAATAGAGCCAAATAAATTTGAAGAGGAAAGTAAAGATAGAGTTGGATAGATGCTATGAACGAGGAGTTAGATCAAATTGAGAAGAACAAGACTTGGGAAATGACAACAAGACCTACCGAAAAGAATGCCATTGGCACAAAATGGGTATTAAAAAATAAGATGAATGAACAGGGTCAAGTTGTTAGAAACAAATACAGACTAGTGTGTAAGGGTTACTCACAAGTGGAAGGCCCTGAATATGAAGAGACTTTTGCTCCAGTCACAAGACTAGAGGCAATCAAGATGTTTTTGGCCTTTGCATGCTATAAAGATTTCAAGGTGTACCAAATGGATGTGAAGTTTTCCTTCCTAAATGGTGATCTTGAGGAAGAAGTCTATATGGAACAACCTGAAGGTTTTTCATTGTCAGATAAGCCTAACTATGTCTACAAGTTAAAGAAAGCACTATATGGTCTTTGAAAAGCACCATGGATGTGGTATTGTAGATTTGATAAGTACCTTCAAAAATAGGGTTTCAAAAGAGGAGGTGTTAAGGAATTTAGACTTCTGTGATCCATAACATTGTTCAGAAACTCTTCGGTGAAATCACATAACCAATCTATTGTTGACGCGTTTCGAACCAACCAGTGTGGTTCATCGTCAGGACAAGATGAAGAACTGATCTGGCTTAGCTTGATTAAATAGAGCGTGCAGAGACTCCAACGGCTATATTGCCAACGGCTAGATTGACCTAAAGGACAAAGTCAAACCACTAATATTCTTGATATAATAAATTCTTATTATTCTTGGAAAACAGCTAAATTTGGTAAATAATATATTAAAAGAATTCATATGTATATTTAAAAAATATATTATTATTAACTAAACTTGAAATAATTCATTCGTTGACTAAATGATTATGCTTAATAAAGGTATAGCATATAATATTTATATCATTCAAACTTATTATGGTCCATAAATTAATAAATAATTAAACAATCTATAATTGTTGTTATCCCAATATTAATTATATATAAGCAACTAGTCTTAGATTACCATTAGGTAAATCTATTGGTAAAATATATTATTTTATTTTATTTATTATATAATGTGATGGCCCATTCGAATTCAAATAATATGTTATATATAGTAATTTATATTTATCCTTATTTACTTAGTAATTTATAATTTCAAGCAAACAATAGTATTCTGTTAAATCTTTATTATACTTAGAATTTAGTTACAATTGAGAAATACATTAAAGTACATGCTTAATTAATGAAATAACTAACTCAATAGGTATAACATATATTTATTAATAATAATTTTTTATTTACTATTTAACCATAAGGGCCCAATCTAATTCAATTAATAATTTATATTCACTCATTTGTTATGAAATCACTAAAATTGAATATGTCATTAATACCTATAAGGACTAAAAAGGAAAAACACTAATTAAATCTATAAGACAATCACAATCATTAGAAAGGAGGGACTAACCACTAAAATCAAAACATCAGGAGAGGGAAGACATAACGACCGGGGAAGAGGAGGCTAGGAAGATAAGGCTGGGACCCAACAACTGCTAATCTTCCAGCCATCATCTCGATTAAGATTGTTCGGCCTCTTCTCAATCTCCAAGGCCTCTCTAAACTTGCGATGGTGAAACTGCGCAACTTTGGCAATCTATACATAAAGGCTCATGGAGATGAATTACTGATTATAGATGTATATGTAGATGATATTATGTTTGAAAACAATAAACATCATCTAGTAAAATGGTTTGCTAAAGATATGAAGACTGAGTTTGACATGTCTATGATTGGAGAACTTACCTTCTACCTAGGGATCCAAATCCTACAAAATCATGGAGGCACATTGTAACATCCGTGGTGAAAATTCCATGTAAAAATATAAAATACCACAGATGATGGGACATGTATTCGACGTTGAATGTTGGGCTGGACATCCTAGTGGGCATGTTCATTTGGTTGTTTATGGCTAAGGAAATTAGCAAAGGCAATGGTTAAGGATTTGGAAATTCAAAATGGAATTTTTGGAACTTTTATTTATGAAAATAATGGTGATTAGGGAGAAGATGAAGGTGAAAGGTCACAGGTTGCATGTGAGGAGGAAATTGAAGGAAAATGATGAAAAATGAAGAAAATAGAGGCTTCATTAATAAAAAGGCTTCTGAGGATCAATTGGAAAGTTCTTAGTCAGTGTAAGGTCTTGACTCTAACTTTTGTTATGGTTATGCATGGGATCAAGAAAGGCAAAGAAGGCAAAAGGAAGCAAAGATCAAGTAGGGAAAGGTGGGATTAAGCAGCTACAACATGGCTATTTGCAGACATCGATTTGCATGTGCATTTTCCTTGCTATATTTGGCATGCATGGTATTGCATGTGGTTATTTTTCTATTATGGCATGGGTTTTTCTAGGTGTAAGAGTGTTTTCAGCCTATCCTTTCCATTTTCAGATAGCCATGGTTTGATGGGGTTCTCATGTTTTGGTTGAGCTAGATTATTGGATGGATTCGAAGCTTAGTGGGGTGGATCTCCAAATGATATAGAACATGGCCTAGTGGTCCCTAAACCGGACTGCGGATCATGGTAAATCCACTAGCCTACTGACACCTGAGCCACATTGTGGGTTGTGGTAAAGCCAAGATTATGTTGCCTCGATGGGCCTAAAATTTGTTGTCAGTGAATAGCAAGATATACAGTAAAGCAAAGAGTTGTTTTTCTCTTAGTTGGGCCCATTAATCCTAGGTTTTGGATATGCGGTAAAGCCTGGAGAGTGGGTCTTGATTTAGGACCTAATGATCTAGGTTTCGATTGTGATAAAGCCTGAGAGGCTAGGATACATTATAAATCCTCATGGTGTAGGTGGAGAAATCCGATGGCATCCATGCTTGTTTGGCCTAATGATCGGGTCGAGATCACAATAAACCATGTTATGATGTGTCCATTGTGTTGGCCTAGTGATTCGGGATGGATTAAGGTAAAGCCTAGTTTCTATTAATGAGGTTGAGTTGGTTTAGCCTCGGTATGCCCTGGTTGGTTCTTTTGGTTTGAGTCCCACATTCATGCATGGAATATGGCACGGGGTTGAATGGCTGAAGAGAGAATTGGCTCATCCATTCTATGGTCGGGGGGAACATGTTAGTCCCATAACTGGGTGGTATATTGCATTCACTAATTGGAAATTCATTCCCTTGATTTTCATGTGTAAATGTATTGATGTATATATGGATTTGATGGATGGTATGCTAATGATATTTCTGTCCCTATTATGTTGGATATATGTATGTTTTATGACAACAACTATGTATGGATCTTAGAATTTTTTTACTTGTAAATGAATGGATAGTGTACCTAGGGGCTAATAGATGATAATGTAGCAAATGATTTGCAGAAACAATGGTTCATATCGATTCTTAGATAAGTGTGAGAACCCTACATTTAATTCTGTTGTTTACACCTATATGTTACATGTTGATGACATGTTTGATGAAATGCTTATCATGGCTAGTAGAGGTTTAATTAAGGTCTTGTTTAAATTATTTCTTTTACATCATTATTTTCATGTTCTTTAACTGATCTTAAGATATCATTCCATTTTGGGCAGTGACCTGGGTCTGAAAAACTGGTTCAAATCCTAGGGTCGCTGGCATAACACTGGAAAATTGGTTCTGTAGACACTGGCAAGCAAGCCCGTGAGAGCAAATTTGGGTTTCTGGATGTTGTCATGCCTATATCATGAGAGCGAATGTGGCTTAATATGTCCAAAACATCAATAGGACCTAGGGACATGATGTCTGAGTGGATGACATGTCTCTTAAGGGTTTTTTTGCTTATGTGGATAGGTTGGTGGATGTGTTCCATCGATTCCACTTTCTTAAGGTCACATAAGAGGTCAAATCCAATCATAGTAGCCTCTCATTGCATGAAAGACACCGCTCTAACTTAGACAATTGTGAGAATACCAACTCTTTGACATCTTCATGGTGGTTGATAGTAGCGAACTAATGACAAGTTAGATAGTCTGTGATGGTGTCTGTGTACTCTAAGGTGGCATCTTTCTGGAAATGAACTCTTGCATATGTAGCATCCGGGTACACTCATCAAGCTCTTCTATCCAACTCATCTAATAACATGTGAATCATTGTCTTGAGTTCAGCTGGACTAGCGAGATACTTGTCCATGGTGTTTGCACTGATCACCAAGTCTGGGCTAGTGGCTATGTGCATCAACTCATCAAAGTATGAGTCAAGCTCTAGTCAGAACTTTGTCTCCACCTGGGTGAGTGTCCCAATAGATGGGGTCACATGTGCATGCATAACAACATCCATACTCCTAAATACCTATGCATGGGAAGCTTGTAGACTATTGATGAGCTACGGGAGATCTTCATAGTTCCAAATCTAACTTCGTATGTGTACCTTCAGCTCGAATGCTCTGGGCTTCATCATCTTAGGCAAGTGTAGCAAGACTCCCTTGTATCTCATTGTCCATGTTTGAATGTAATAAAAACAGTATGCATGTTTGATAAGATACATGTCCTCCTTGCACATCATTGATGCCAACCGTTGAGATGGAAAATTGCCTTATGCATGGTACCAAACTTCGAATACAACACTCGCATGGCTGTGTCAAGGGACAATACTTCATTGAGTATTGCCTTCTTCAACTCTACTGGGGTGGATGCTATAAACAATTCTCCTCCCTGCTTGGCCATCTATAACTCCTTAGCCATTCGCTCATTCTCAGCTATCAAGAAGCGAAAACTCAATATATTGGCTTCGACATATGCTTTGGTAGCATCGGCCAATGTTGCTAGATGCTTTCTCATTTCAGACACGATCACTCATTCCTCAAACTGTGTAGGAGATGTGTGATCATCCGAAGTCAACAATTTGTGAGATTTCACAACACTATTTTGGGACTCATCGAACGAGACATTGTGCATCTCCTCCTCTAGATTGTCTCTAAGGATCTCAATGTCTCCTTGGTCAGTTCAGAATTGCTCCTCTTCTAGATCTGATGAAGCTACCGGATCAACCTCTTGGTGGTGAGGCATGAGGCCGATGTCTTGCTCTAACTCCTATTTCTCCATGTCTCTATCCATATGCTCAAGTGCTTGTTCAATCTCTTGAGAAAAGTCCTATTCCTACGATGACTCACCTTGTCTGTCTCATTCTAGTTGTTCAGATGAGTCTACTACATGTATGGGTGTAGTTTCATGTGTCTATACATGTTGCGCCACCTGTTGTACATGTTCTTGTTGTGATTTCTTCTCCTATTTGCATAGATCCTGTTTCTTCCCAAGTTTCTCCTTCAACTCATCCAACTCCTTCTTTATCTCTGACATTCTCCAATTTTCTATTTCCCTTTACGCATTCCTATTATCACGCTATTACCTCTTCACCTCTATTGGAGAAGCTACTTTCTACACAAGTGGGTCTGCTCAGAATTTGCATCTTTTTTTCTCCTCCATGCTGTCAAAAATCTTCCTCTTACCATTGCGATGTACTGGTATGTTTACCTCTGCTTCTTCTTTAGTTGGTGCTCTTCGGGATGCTGCTTCATGCTTCTTCACTAACCATTCAATAGTGAGGCCAACTCGTTCATTGGGCCTAGAGAATCTGTGACAATATCACCATCAGTCTTCCTCTTCCCAATGACATTCCCCGTGGATCCATGTAAAATATACTCTGGGGGTTGAATGGATATTTCTTGATCTCCTCTGCTTCGACATCTGCATGCTTGAAAGTATCTCCTATAATTTGATTTGCAACATAATAGCAGGCCTAGGTGTCTTCTTCTTTTGTTGTAGCCTAGCTAACAATCCTACCGAGATGTGATATGATACTTCCTACATGATGATTTTGTCTGAGGAAAACTTTAGCAGAACATGTGGAGGATTCTGCATGTTGTACATCCATATGAAAGTGCCGAACGGTGAGGCATACCGATCTACTATATCAATCAGTACCTCCATTGCTACCTTCGACATGTAGGGTGGATCCTATTAAATTATCATCTTGTACATCGGGTTGACAAAATGATCAGATAGTTGTGTGATAACTCCTTTGAAACTGCATTCGGACAACATCTTACAATAAGTGTTCACAGAGGTCTCCATCTATGTCCATGCCCACTTCAAGCCCAGAAACTCGTAACAGGAATAGATTGCATCCAAAATGTAATCAGACATGTAGATTTCTACCTACTAATCTTTGGGAGGCTATTGAGCTCTTGCTACATCTTCCTTCAGCTGGTGAGCCAACATGTTGGACCAATTGCATGCTTTGGCTTCTCTGGCCAATTGGTCCAACGCGATCACCCAACTCTGCAAGATGGTTTTCGTGCTATATTGGACATACAAGTGACATGAAAAGATGACCAAGTATTGATACGTGTTTTGTAGTATCTTCATCTTGCAGACCTGGTTGGGTGCCATCCTGAATTTTTCTAGCTCCGTCACCCAGTTCTTCAAGATATCTCTAGAGTTTGCATTACTGCTGGGTATGTTGAAGGGTGTCTCCATGGTGATCACGGGCTTCGACACATGATACATCTATTCATAATCATGTGCCCTAAATGTAGCAATATCCATTCCATTAACACTTCTCACTGTCATCATCGCGGGATCAGTGTGCGAGATGATCCGATGTATCATGTCCATGCATGGGAGCACGAGATACCTGCATGCAATCCGGTACAAGTTGGACTTGTGGATGTTCACATAGACTTGGTGGTCTTCGAGATCTTCCCCGAATGTGCCTACAAATGCATAATTGATCTCTTTCCAATTGAGCTTGATGTCCTTGTCTATAATCAGCTTGGTGTCTTCATAGGTCGGTAGACTTTTAGAAACTCACTCAACTACTCCTCCAATTGCACTTTCATGAGTGTCCTTTGATCCTACTCTCTTGGACGCCATTGATCCTAAACTGGTGAGAGTCAGATAAACACCTGCTAGATATGGAGACATAGTGACATGCATGGCAATAAATCTGTCAGCTAAAACTAAAGCAAACTTGAGGAACAACATGCAATATACTTGAGGATTGACTGGCCCGCCTGCTATAGGAATTGGGCAATGAACAATTACTGTTGGCAATGGTTGTATCCCTAGTGACTGCATTACACAATTTTCTGGGCCAACAATGATTGCCTCTCAGAATTTCACAATGAAATATTGGAGGACAATTGCTGGGCCGAAATGTGCATTTTCTGAGAGGGGAAGGTAGAGCATTCCCTCTCAAGAGTGCAGAATACTGTCTTGGTGAGGCAGAGCTCGGGCCAAGGTTGCCCAAACCTACTGATGGGAAACTAAAATAAAATGTGAATTTGAATGCATGGTGATACTGAGTGTAAGTAGGAGTGAATGGGAGATTCATAAATTAGAACAACATGCATGTAGGTGAAGTGAGTCACCGAATCGGCGATCATTCATGAAAAATAGTGTCATGCATGTGAAAATAGTGAGATGCTAATGAAAATTGAAATGGTGCTAATACAAGCTAATATGCATGAAAATGATAGCAAGTGTTCACAGAAATCAAGAAAACAACACTCACACAAGCAAAAACACAAAAAGTGCTAGAAATGTTACAAAAGACAAGTTAAGAGGACTTATCCGTAAATAACTGAGCTTGATGTGTCGAGGATTCCTAGATGTGTTGTGGGATGTCAACGCTCCAAGATCGGTGTGAATAAGTGAGTTATGAAGCATCAAATAAATAAGTTTGAGGCTCATGACGTGCATGCCAAAAATCTAGGAAAGAGCGACACTTGGAGGAAAGATTCTAAAACGATCTTTGCATGTAATCTCCAACTCCTAAAAATAGCTCCCTAAAAGCTAGGGATGCTTTTTGCATGTTTCTTTTTGCTATCTAGGAAAAAGCATCCCATGCATACAAGTCAAGTTTTCTAGGTCCTGGATGGAACGGTCAACTGAATGGCACATGCAACAACCTACTTGAATGAGGGGAAAATTTGCCCATTTCTGGGTGGGAGCTGGGCCAGATACCTAGAGGGATTGCACAATTTATGGGATGGGTAGCTAAATACTACCCAGAATTGTGCACTTTCTGGGCTAAGCAGTCCTGCTAGGAGATATTGTGTAGTTTTTCTAGCAAAGGTTGATAGGAAAAGTTGCGTAATTATGGAGCCTAACAGGCTTCCAGATAAGATTTCGCAATTTCTAGAGGGATTGCACAATTTATTGAGGATGTTTCTTAGCCTGCAGTTGGACCAAGTCCACAGAAACAACCTATGAGGGGGATGCAACAAGTTATCATGCACAGGCTGGAAATATGCTAGAAAACCACTGAAGCTTGTGTACTTGACAGAGCAAGACATGTTACTGAGGATGGTTAGTAGGGGGGCTCCAAAACAAAGCTAAGGAAAAATTTTGGAGGGTGGTTGTAGCCGATACAACACTTGGAGACACACTGGTAGAACTCCAGCTCTCTCAATGGACCTTGTTTGTGAAAAGAAAGACTAGCACCTCCAAAAGTATTTTTCAGTTCTCAATTCATCTTGGTTTCTGCGCTTGCTTGATTGTAAGATGTAGCATCTGCCAAGCTCTTGGTTAGTTGACACACGTTCCAAGCCAAGACAACACAGTTGCTTCAATTGGTGTAGAGGGGTATATTGGTGCACAAGTAGTATAGTCTTCAGAGTCTTAGTTTCATCTTTGGTGTTGCTCTGCTGCAATCAGGCTTGGACAATACTCCCCCAGAGTCACGCATGAACACAAGCATCGCTCTATTGCTAGTGACCTTGGTTAGTACCCCGACAGAGTTACTTACATCACCTCTCTTCACATGAAGCCTTTCTCTTCTTTTGCCTTATTCATTTTTCATTTCTCGAAATTGATCACTTTTTCACTTTTCCATTATTCGTTTTTATAACTGTGCATAACACTTATTCATTTCAGAGGCGAAATAGTGATCACGAATTATTGAGAGCATAAGAGGTTGTTCCTTCATAGAAGTAGTTTATTATATACCTCTTACGTGCCTGTTAAGGTTTCCCCCCTCACCTTACTCTACTTGATAGAGCTGCCAAGGGCTAACCCAAAAACAACTAATTAGAGTAGGTGATAGTAGTTAGCACACAAGTGATGTGTTTTCACCAAGGTTTGCTTCGAACAATACATATTTTCCATTGGTGCACCATGGACTGAAGATAACAAGTTCTTCATACAGAGGTGGGATGACAGATAACCAAGTAGTCATAGTTGTACATGTCATCTTGTACTTTACCTAGATTGTTTCAAGAGTTACACATGGTTTCATGTGAAACTAACCTACGAATGCAAAACAAGCAAACGAACATAAAAAAAAAGTGAAAGAAAAAAAGTGAAAGTAAAGCAGGTAAGCAAAAAAACAAGAAAACAAAAAAACGTGTGAGGTAAGTAAGAAAATAAGCATGCAAGCAAACAACCAAAATCAAACACTACTCCTACTCCTAAGCTAACAATGCATGGGCTTGATCATGTGAAGTGATACTTCCAATGCAGTGACTAGTGCATTGTCTGACCCATGTTAGTGAAGGCATGGTTAATGAGTAACCCAGTTGTGCGAACCAGTAAACAAGAAAGATATAACAATGAAGACAAAAACACTCTGTGTTTCAATGTTTCCACAGAACATAAGTGAGTGAAAATACATGACATGCAGTCTGTGGACTTTTCATGGTGTTTTGCAGCACTACGTGCAACTGTGAAGCATACTCATACCCTTGACTATGACGTGCAAGAAAATGAAATAAGGAAAGGAAACTTGCATTGTGCACGTGTGATTGTAATGTAAGATTCCTCCAATGCATGAGCGATGGGATTATGCAGTTCGAGTGGAGGAAGTATGATCTCTGTGTGATATTGATCTTCAATGCATACAAATGAGTGATGAGGAGCCTTGGTTATTTCTTGATCAGAAGTGAAACCAACCTTAGGACAGTGAGGGCCTGACATAACCATTAGCTCGGGCTGAGGTGCCTTGACAGTTTGGGGGGTTTTGACTTCATCGATAGATAGATCATCATAAACTGGTGGCCTCAAAAAATAAAATGTGATAAAATCATCATCGTGATCAAATACGAGAGAAAATAGATCACAATAGCTACAATCAGAAAAATCAATGATTTCATCGACATCCTCATGATCTAATTTAATCAAACAGAGGGGTATATGAGAAGTAGAAAATTTCACCCTCTGTGTTTTTGGAAAAGGTAGATCAAAAGTCAAGTGGATTTTCAATGAATAATCTATCCTCCCCATTGTCGGATGATGGATTGACATTGAGTGTGTCCTGCGAGTGATCAACAGTGGGTGCATCCGTAGATGGACATACACATGTGAAATCATGGATGGCAAGTTCACCAAAGAGGCCAAGGAAGATTGGAGGAGGCTCGGACATAAAGGAGTCATCATTCACTGAGTGTTGATGCTTAAGATCCCAGTAATACTCTTCATGAATGACAACACATGTTGGTTGTGCAACAACAACTCCGCCTATGGCTTGATCCTCATTCACAACAAGTGTAGAGTCTGGAATGGAAGAACACAAGATAGTACCATCCAGAGTTTCATTTGATTATCAAGATGGACACTGTGGTACAAAATTCATATGACAACTCAATGGACTCACAACCAAATCTGTGTGAAAATTAACTGAAGTGATGCTGGGAAGATGTGACAGTTGAACAAAAGTGTGTGCTTGTTCTCCTACATCACTCTGTAGTGGTGGAGTTGTTTGATGAGGGGACTGTGGACAGTCACTTGTGAGAGTGACCATGTCCATATGAAATTGCGCAACTCCATCACTGAAGTACGTTCGGTGAGGCTTCGGCTGAAAATTCTTCTTGGGATGGACTAATTTGTTAAGATAGTACTCAAATCTATCCCAAAGATAAGGAAATTTCATCTGGTGTTTCGGGGCTTGAAACTGCAAATCATGGAAGTGCTGCCAAAAATCCAGAGGCGATTCATGCGGAGCCATCTCAAGATATTACATATCAAAATGATGGAAAGTATCTCCAATGAGATCACAGAAATTCTCAAGTGAGTGCATGCTATCAGCTAGTAGGATGCAGCATCATCATTATGGGGATTCACGAAGTGTGTGTGCAAGAAGCAAGCTGGCCTGTTCATTAGAACATCCATCTTCCTCGTCAAGCATGGCAAGGAAGTCATGTATGAACATAGGGCAACCCAATTCTCCTTCACCATCATATGTGAATTCGGACAAGAGATCAGAAAAATCCCTCGTGATGTGGAGAGGTTCAACATGCAAAAGACATTGTGGAGGGATGAGTGTAACAAGATCCACGATAGATGTGAAAAGTATCAAAATAGGATGATAGGACACATCTTGTCATCTATCCCTCCTTCTAGTGCCAAACATTTTGATGGTGTTGGACCTGCCAACATGTCAGGGGACGTCATCGGTAATAAGTCCCAACTAGACATCATATCGTTTGGTGTAGGAGTCCCAACAGTGGGTCATATGGTGTCACTTTGACCATGGTTTCGCATAAAGGCACATAATATGTCCCTGTTGGTAGCAAGGGTGTGCCAGCTGAAATGAGTCAAGGAAGGTGCATGAATGGTTATAACATGTGGAAAGTGCGGTGACTGTGCCCCTTCAAAACCTGTGATAGCATGCGGCTTGGAAGGGAACACATGAGCGAAGATGGATCACAAACTAGAAAGCAAGTTAGCGAGAAATACAAAGTAATGGTTAAACCAATCAACACATTTCAGTAATATTCATACATACTTATACAGAATAGTCCATATATGCACGTGTAAGAAAGCAAATACATATATCATTTAGAGTAAACAAGATAGCTGGAATACAATACGACATATGCACGAAACATGCTGGTTCTGTTATATTTAGGAGTCTAAGTTCCAATCATAAAATACATCCATGTCCAACCACTAGTTCTGATAAGGAAACGTCATAGTCACAACCACCTACTCCTCCAAAGAGATATACTAGCTCCACATAGTGGATAAGCCAAGGCTCTCTAGAATACTATCGAAGCTTTCTATGATATACTCCTATTGGAATCTTGGCTTACCAAAAGCATTTACAATGAGTTATGAGGGACTATATATAGCAAAGGGTGGGGTGGCCTTTGACATTCCCCTTGGTAATAGTTCATCTACCCTCATGACTCTTCATCTACTCTATGATTGTTACATCCAACTATCGACACTTGAACTTACACTTGACAAGACATTACATACAATCTACACATGTACCCATGTGAGAAAAAATAGGCTTGAGAAATCCATGCAAGACACCACTATGACTTGGACAACTGTGAGAAGACCACCTCTTCGACATCCTCATGGTGGTCGATAGTAGCGAACAGATGCAAAGATCGGTAGTCTATCATGGTGTCCATGTACCCTAAGGTGACATATTTCTCGAAATGAACTCTTGCCTCCATAGCATCTCGGTACACCGCTCAAGCTCCTCTTTAAAACTCCTTTGATAACATGCTCATTATTGTCTTGAGTGTGTCCAGACCAACAACATACTTGTGTATGGTGTCTGCATTGATCACCAAGTCTAGGCTGGTGGTTATGCACATCAACACGTCAAAGTACGATTCAAGATCTAGTCAGACCCATGTCTTTGTCTTTGCCATGGTGAGTGTCCCATTAGATGGGATTGCATGTGTGCACACAACAACATCCATAATCCTAAATACCCATGCATGGGAAGCATGTAGACAAGTGATGAGCTACGGGAGATCTTCATAGTTCTAGATCTAAGTCCTGATGCGTGAGTTCAACTCGATCACTCTGGGCTTCATCATCTTAGGAATGTTTAGTGGGGATCCCTTGTATCTGATTATCCATGTTTTTATGTAATCAAAATTAGTATGCCTGTTTGATAAGATACATGACCTCCTTGCACATCATTGCTGCCAACCATTGAGATGGACAATTGCCTTATGTGCGATACCAAACTTGGAATACAACTCCCGCATGACTATGTCAAGGGACAATACTTCATCTAGTATTGCCTTCTTCAACTCTGCTCGGGCGCATGTTGTAACCAATTATCCTACCTGCTTGGCCATCTGTAACTCCCTAGCCATTTTCTCATTTTCAGCTATCAAGAAGTGAACACTAGAGCTAGTGGCTTTAGCATATTCTATAGTAGTATTAGCCAATGCTATTGGATGCTTGCGCACGTCAAACACGATCACTCATTCCTCAAACTATGTAGGAGATGTGTGATCATTTGAAGTCGACACTCTGTGAGAATGCAAAACTCTATGTTGGGACTCATCGAATGAGACGTTGTGCATCTCCTCCTCCAGATTGTCTCCAAGGATCTCAGTGTCTACTTGGTCGCTTGGGACTTGATCTGCTTCTAGATCCGGTGAAGTTCATGGATCGACCTATTGGTGGTGAGGGATGAGGTCAATGTCTTCATATACCTTCTGTTGCTCCATGTCCATATCCATCTGCTCAAGTGCTTGTTTAATATCTTAAGAAAAGTCATGTTCCTACAATGGCTCATCCTGTCTGCCTGATGCTAGTTGTTTGGATGAGTCTACTACTTGTACAGGTGAAGTTTCATCTCTATGTACATGTTGCACCCCCTGTTGTACCTTCTCTTCCTTTTATTCCTTCTCCTGTCTGCGTAGCTCTTGTTCCTTCCAGAGTTGCTCCTTCAACTCATGCAACTCGTTCTTTGTTTCCTCCATTATTCTTTTTTCTCTCTACCTTTGCGCGTTCATCTTATCGCACTATTGCCTCTTCGCTCTTATTTCCAAATCTTATTTCTGCATAAGTGGGTCTGCTCAAAACTTGCATCTTTGTTCCTCTTCCATGTTTTCAACAATCTTCCTCTTTCCCTTGTCGTGTACTGGTTTTTTTACCTCTACTGATGCTTCAGCTGGTGCTCTTTGGCATGCTGCTTCACGTTACTTCATTAACCATTCCACAGAAAGGCCAATCGGTGCATTGGGCCTAGAGAAGCTATGAAAATATCTCCATGGGTCTTCCTCCACCCAATGACATTCCACATGGACCCAAGTAAAATATAATCTCGTGCAGTGGTCTTTCACAAGACAATGTGGGTCATGCGGGTGAAGCTCTGGGTGTCGAATTGATATTTCTTTATCTCCTCTACTTTGACATCCGTATCCTTGAAATTTTGTATCTCATATAACCCGATCCGAAATGGAAGAGTAGGCCAAGGTGCCTTCTTATTCTGGTGGATCCTAGATAACAATCTTGCTGAGATGTGATATGACACTTCTTGCAATACGAGTTTTTCCGAGGAAAGCTTCGACAGAACATGCAGAGGCTTCTCCATGTTGTACATTCGTATGAAGGTGTCAAACAGTGAGGCATACTAATCTGTTATATCAATCAATGCCTCCATTGCTGCCTTCAACATGTGCGGTGGATCCCGTTCAAATATCATCTTGTACATTGGGGTGACAAAATGATAGGACAATTGTGTGATAACTCCTCTGAAGTTGCATTCATACAACATCTTACAAAAAGTGTTCATAGAGGTGTTTGTCATTTTCCATGCCCACTTCATGCCCTACAACTGCTAACGGGCACAGATTGCATCCAAGATGTAAGACATATAGATTTTTTCCTTCTGACCTTTTGGTGGCTGTTGAGCTCTTGCTACCTATTCCTTCAGCTGGTGAGCCAACATGTCAGACTAGTTGCATGCATTTCCTTCTCTAGCTAGTTGGTCTAATGCGATCACCCAACTCTGTGAGAAGGTTTCTGTGCTCTCTTGGCCATACAAGTGACATGTAAAGATGACCAATTATTGATACGCCTTCTACAGTATCTTCATCTTGTAGACCTGGTTGGGTGTCATCATGAATTTGCTTGACTCCTTCACCCAGTTCTTCAAGATATCTCTAGAGTTGGCATTGTTGTTGGGTATGATGAAGGGTGTCTCCATGGTGACCACAGGCTTCAAAATATGATACATATGTGCATAATCTTGTGCCCTATGTAGAATTTTTCTATAAATTAGCTAGCTCTGATACCATGTAGAAATTCTCACTGTAGATCAACAGATTATGCAATATACTAAAGAGAAATATAAGATCTACTTCTACAACAAACTTTGCAGAAGCTTAATCGAATATGAGAAAGATCAATAAGAACACATATAATAGATGAAGAGAAAGCAATCACATGAACACAGAATAATAATCCTGGGGAAAGCCTCAGCCTAAAACCCCAATCTCTGTATATCATACAAGTGGAAATATAGTCCGGATTACAAAAAGAATCAGCTCACAATCTATCCTGCTCTCTCTACAATCCCTCTGCTGCTCATAGATAGTTAAAGGCCTCTCAAAAACCTTCTCGTCTATCCTCCAAGCCTCCTATTTACTTGCACAGTTTTTCCTAGGGTCTAGTGCTTCCACAAGTGTGAATTCCCACCTCACACTGCTCACTTGGATCAGAAATAACTGCACAAACCTGAAGGAGATAAATCCTTCTCCATGGACGAGTTTCCTTTATAGGAAAATACCTCCAATTGGTAGTACACGATCCCTTCCTTTGATCTCAGCTAGGTCTCTAATTGAACTAACATGCATGAGTTATTTATGGAGAATATTTAGTTATTTGAAGTGCAGTAGTTATATGCAAGCATGCATTAACTAACTGAACTCATAATTAATTCAACAAACTATTTGAATTAATCTAACTGGACTTGACTCAGTTAACTGAGCCAACTAATTACACTCATTTTACAACTCATCCTTATCTCTTTAACTGATGGATAAATTCCTCAATCAATGGAGAAACTATTGCATGTCCTCACATAGACTTCATATTTGATTTTTCACAACTAATTAACTCATGGTGAATTAATTAATTATTTTTCAAATAGTTGGTAAGATCAAATTTGAATTTTACTTCTCGATTTTAGTCCAGGGACTGACGAAAATTGAAATCCATCCCAAAATTCTATTTATAGCAATGCTATTTTTAGCACTTCCATTTTTCATTCCTTGTTTCTATGTCCAACACTAGTACCCGAAATGCTATTTATAGCAGTGCTATTTTTAGCACTTCTACTTTTAGCATTTCTTGTTGCAATTTTCAACACTCCATCTCAAAAAGAAAGGCATTCAACTTGAACCTGATCCTGAACCTTTGGAATGTTATGCATGCTACACTTCTCCCAAGTGTTATTACTCCAGCAACTCTAGAAACAAAAATGAAAACTCCCAACTAACCTCTATGTTGGGCTAGAAACATACTCTGATGTTGAAGCTCCATCTGTCACTGACAAGTTCTCCCTCTCTTACCCCTGAGCTACTACAACACTCCATTCATCTCTCACCATTGCACACCTCTCTGTGCCATCCTGCACTAGTGCAACACTCCTGTGCCTTTCACATTGCTGCAACTCGCTAGCTCTACATAGTCTTGGGAATCCTACACTATAGCTCTCTCTGCCGCTCCATCCACATCTGTCTCTACCCAATCAGCTAGTCCTGCTACTCCTTGCCAAGGCTCCTGTAGCAAAGTTGAATCAAAGAGGTTGGGAACCTCAATGATCCTGCCCTTATTTCATCCTTCTTCGGAGTGTCACTCGACATCGCCCCGCCTCCTACCTAGAGTTAAGGATGCATGTGATCCCTCTGCCCACTTGTCTCAAAATTCCCCCCCATTGGAGGTCTCTACATGAGTGGATGCCTCCACTCAATCTCCTCTCGGCTTCCCCAATTGTGGTTGCTCTAAAACCTCCTGAAGCTGCTTCACCAATCGTGGCTCCTCCACAATCATCTCAGACTTCTTTTGGCACTACATGTTGAGAGGTAATGTACTTTCCCTCTCAACCACCAAGTCTTCATCAGTTGCCTTGCTCTTTAAGTCTTTACATGCATCTTGAACCTCAAGAGCATACAGGTTCTTGACTGGTGAACTGATCTGCGTCACCTGTCTCGTGATGATGTGTCTAAGGAAAACCTTTCCCTTACTGAAGACTACATCATAGCCTCTATCTTCCAGCATCGTGATTGACACCAAATTTTTCTTTAGTCCTGGTACATACTTGACATTGGTGAAGGTAATGTGAGCTCCATGCTCCCTCTGAAAAACAATTGTGCCTACACCTAAGACACTATAATTTTGATAATTACCCATTGCTATGAGTATCTGGAGATCTTTCTCCTCCAAGGTATTGAACAAACTCTTTTCGCAGGTCATGTGGAAATAAGCTCCACTGTCAAGAAACCAACCACTTCCCACCATGGATGAAACCATGCATGTGAAGAGTGTGAAATCCAACTCGATCTGTGAGGCCAATGCCTCACCTTCAAATTCTTCCACGAATCCCTTCTTGTATTTCCTCAGTGGACAATTTGTAGCAAAATCGCCCACCTCATGACAATGAAAGCATCACACTTTTGATTTGTCAAACTTCTTCCCACCATGGGAAGAGCTGGAATGAGAATCCTTCTCCTTCCCCTTCTTTGCCTTACCTGCTAAGGCGCAATTTTCTTCATCCTCCTTGGGTGAAGAACCATCTTTGGTGCTTCTTCTTATCTCCTCCTGCATCAGATCTGACTGAAATCATTCCCAATCTGGTAGTTTCTCTCTTTCATTAATTGATTCTTGGTGGCTATGCCAGCTCTTAGGAAGACCGAGGAGTGAAAGACTCACCATGTCATCATCAATGGTCTTGATCCCCACACTTCCAAGCTCATCCCTATTGGTGGTGAGCTTGTTCAGGAATGTAGAGATCATGTCACCCTTTTTACACTTGACTTTCCGAAGCTTGTCCTTCACTGCTAGCTTCCTCTGATCACTGCTATTCTAATATCTATCTTCCAATGTTTTCCACAGTGAAAACAATGTCTCCTTCCAATGGAGACTCAAGACTGTGTGGTCTCAAACTCCCTCCAGAAGGATTCTCCTTGCTCTAGCCATACATTTCTTCCATTCTGCCACTTCAGTAGCACCATTCGGCTTAGGGACTTCTTGAACAATGAAATCCTTTAGACTGTTATCCTCTAATACTGCTTCCATGCGATCCTTCTAGGCTATATAATTCAAACCGCGATCAAGGGCATATTCGACTCTTAAACCATTGAATGCCATAGGTGAAATATAGATGTGATAAGAACTCGATTTCTATATTCACGAATCAAAAACTTTGAACTTCTCCCTTCTTGTATATTCTTCTTCCTTGATTAGCTTTTCTCCGATACCATGTAGAAATTCTCACTGTAGATCAATAGATTATGCAATATACTAAAGCAAAATACAAGATCTACTTCTACGACAAACTTTGTGGAAGCTTAATCGAATATGAGCAAGATCTATAAGAACACATATAACATATGAAGAGAAAGCAATCACATGAACACAGAAGAATAATACTAGGGAAAGCCTCAGCCTAAAACCCTAATCTCTATATATCATACAAGTGGAAATATAGTTCGGATTACAAAAGAATCACCTCACAAGCTATCATGCTCTCTCTACAATCCCTCTGCTACTCATAGATAGTCAAATGCCTCTCACAAACCTTCTCCTCTATCCTCCAAGCCTCCTATTTCCTTGTGTAGCTTTTCTTGGGGTCTAGTGCTTCCACAAGCGTGAATTCCCACCTCACACTACTCACTTGGCTCAGAAACAACTGCACAAACTTGAAGGAGATAAATCATTCTCCATGGATGAGTTTCCTTTATAGGAAAATTCCTCCAACTGATAGTACACTGTCCCTTCCTTTGATCTCAACAGGGTCTCTAACTGAACTGACATGCATGAGTTATTTATGAGAGAATATTCAGTTATCTGAAGTGCAGCAGTTATATGCAAGCATGCATTAACTAACTAAACTCACAATTAATTCAACAAACCATTTGAATTAATCTAACTAGAATTGACTCAGTTAACTGGGCCAACCAATTACACTCAATTTACAACTCATCCTTATCTCTGTAACTAATGGATAAATTCCTCAATCAATGGAGAAACTGTTGCATGTCTCGAATAGACTTCATGTTTGATTTTTCACAACTAATTAACTCATGGTGAATTAATTATTTATTTTTCAAACAGCTGGTAAGATCAAATTCGAATTTTAGTTCTCGATTTTAGTCCAGGAACTCACTAAAAGTGGAATCCATCCTGAAATTCTATTTATAGCAATGCTATTTTTAGCACTTTCATTTTTCATTCCTTGTTGCTATGTCCAACACTAGTACCTGAAATTCTATTTATAGCAATGCTTTTTTTAGCACTTCTATTTTTAGCATTTCTTGTTGTTGTTTTCAACACCTTAAAGGTAGCAATCTCCATCCCACTGACACTCCTCAATGTCATCATCTCGGGACCAGAGTGCGAGATGATCTAATGTACTGTGTCCACACATGGGAGCACATGATACCTACATGCAATCCGGTACAAGTTGGACTTGTGGATTTTCACATAGACTTGGTGGTCTTCGAGATCTTCCCTAAATGTGCCTGCAAATGCATCATTAATCTCTTTCCATTTCAGCTTGATATCCTTGTCTAAAATCAAATTTGTGTATTCATACATGGGCAGACTTGTAGACACTTGCTCAACTGTTGCTCCAATTGCACTTCCGTCAGTGTCCTTTCATCCTAATCTCTTGGAGGCCATTGATCCTGAACTTCTGAGAAGAAAATGAACACCTGCTAGATCTAGAGACATAGCGACATGAATGGCGAGAAATATGCCAGCTAAAACCAAAGAAAACTTGAGGAACGACATGTAACATACCTGTGGATTGACTGGTAAGGATTGCGTAATTTTTCCTGGGATGTTGGGAGACTGGCTACTGGAACGATGTAGAAGGTAGTACAAGATGCTGGGCGGATGGATGGCTACTAGAGTTGCAATCTAGACTCACCTGTTGGTTGTTGGAGTTGCACAATGCACAATCTCTATTGGCAAATGGTTGCAGGCCCAGTGACTGCATTGCGCAAGTTTCTAGGCCAACAGTCACCGCCTCTTAGAATTGCACAATGAAATATTGGAGGACAGTCATTGGGCATAAATGCACATTTTCTGAGAGGAAGGCAGAGTCTTCCCTCTCACGATTGCACAATTTTGTCTTGGTGAGGTAGAGTCTGGGCCAAGGTTTCCCAGACCCTCTGACAAGCAACTCAAAGAAAATGTGAATGTGAATGCATGGCGATACTGAGTGTAAGTAGGAGTGAATGATCGTGCATGCAAACAATGAATGGGAGATTCAGAAAATGGAACAACATGCATGTGGGTGAAGTGAGTTTCCGAATCGATGACCTTTCATGCAAAATAGTGTCATGCGTGTGACATCAGTGAGATGCTAATGAAAACTAAAACGGTGCTAGTACATGCTAATATGCATGCAAATGATAGCATGTGTTCACATAAATTAAGAAAATAGCACTCATATAAGAGAAAACACAAAGAGCGCCAGAAATGATGGAAAAGACAAGTTAAGAGGACCTACCCATAAATAGTTGAGTTGGATGTGTCGAAGACTCCTGGATGTGTTGTGGAATATCAGAGCTACAAGATTGATGTGACTAAGTGAAATCTGAAGCGTCAAATAAGTAAGTTTGAGGCTCATGACGCACATGCGAAAAATCTAGGAAAAAGCAACACTTGGAAGAAAGATTCTAAAATGATCTTTGCATGTAACCTCCATCTGCTAAAAATAGCTCACTAAAAACTAGGGATTCTTTTTTGATGTTACTTTTTGCTATTTTGGGAGAAACCAACCCATGCAGGCAAGTCAAGTTTTCTCAGTCCTGGGTGGAACCGGTCAACCCAATGGCACGTGCAACATCCTGCTTGACTAATGGGAAAATTTGCACATTTCTGGTAGGGAGATGGGCTGGTTTCCCGGAGGGATTGTGCAATTTGTGGGTTGGGTAGCTGACTGCTACCCAGAATTGTGAAATTTCTAGGCTAAGCAGTATTGCTGGGAGAGATTCCGCAATTTTTCCATTGAAGGTTGACGGGTAGAATTGCACAATTCTAGAGCCCAACAGGCTACCAGACAGGATTTCACAATTTCTGGAGGGAAGGTTGGTTCCCCTCTATAATTGCACAATTTCTTGAGGGATCTGCTCAGCCTGTAGCTAGACTAAGTCCGAGGAAATAGCTTGTGATGGGGATGTAACAAGCTATCATGCACCGGCTAGAAATCTGCCAGAAAATCATTGAAGGTTATGTGCTTGACAGTGAAATACATGCTGCTGAGGATGGTTGGTAGGGGGGCTCCAAAATGAAGCTAAGGAAAAATATTGGAGGGTGTTTGTAGATGCTACAACACTTGGTGACACACTGGTAGAACTTGAGCTCTCTGAATGGACCTTGTTCGTGAAAAGCAAGTCTAACACCTTCAAAAATATTGTTCAGTTCTCTGTTCATCTTGGTTTTTGCACTTGCTTGATTGTAAGATGTAGCATCTGCCAAGCTCTTGGTTGATCAACGCACATTCCAAGCCAAGCCAACACAGTTGTTTCAATTGGGGTAGAGGGGTATATTGGTGCACAAGTAGTATAGTCGTCAGAGTCTTAGTTTCATCTCCAGTGTTGTTCTGCTGCCAGCAGGCCTAGACAACACCCCGAAGGAGTCACACAGGAACACAAGCATCGCTCTGCTACCAGCGAGCCTTGTCAGTACACCGGTTGAGTTAATTGCATCACCTCTCTACACAGGAAGCCTTTCTCTTCTTTCACCTTATTCATTTTTAATTTTTCAAAAATTTCTTACATTTTCACTTTTTCATTTTTCATTTTTATAATTGTGCATAACACTTACTCATTTCAGGGGTGGAAGAGGGATCTCGAATTATTGAGAGGATAGGAGGTTGTTCCTTCAAAGAAGTATTTTATTATATACCTCTGACATGCTTGTTAAGGTTCCCCCCCTCACTTTACTCTACTTGACTGAGCTGCCAATGGTTAACCCAAAACCAACCGACTATAGTAGGGGACACTAGTTAGCCTGCAAGCGTTGTGTTTTCATGAAGGTTAACTTTGAACAGTACATATTTTCCATTACCGCATCACGGACTGAAGATAACAAGCTATTCATATAGAGGCCGAATGATAGATAACTAAGTAGTGATAGTTGTATAAGTCCTCTTGTACTTTACCTAACTTGTTTCAAGAGTCACACATGGTATCATGTGAAAATAACCTATGAGTGAAAAACAAGAAAACAAACATAAAACAAAGCGAAAGCATAAGTAAATGTGAAAGAAAATCAAGTAAGCAAACAAATAAGAAAACAAACAAACACACGAAGTAAGTAAGAAAACAAGCATGCAGGAAAACAACCAAAAGCAAACACTACTCCTACTCCTAATATAACGGTGCATGGGTCTCATCACATGAAGTGATACTTCCAATGAATCCACCGACACATTGGTTGACCCATGTTGGTGAAGGCATGGTCCGTGAGCAACCTGGTTGTGAAAATTAGAAAACAAGAAAGATATAACAACGAAGACAAACACGCTATGTGTTTCAATGTGTCCACGAAACATAAGTGAGTGCAAATACATGACATGCAATCTATGGACTTGTCACGGTGTTGTGCAGCACTACGTGCAGCTATGAAGAATACACATACTCTTGACTATGACATGCAAGAAAATGAAAGAGGCAAAGACAAGTTGCGTCGATCACGTGTGCTTGCAATGTAAGATTCCTCCAATGCATGAGCAATGGGATCGTGCAGTTCGAGTGGAGGAAGTATGATCAGTGTGTGAGATTGATCTTCAATGCATATAGAAGAGTGATGAGGAGCCTTGGGTGTTTCAACAATTTTCTAACCAAAATTGAAATCAACCTCAAGACAGCGAGGACCTAACATAACCATCAACTCAAGCTAAAGTGCCTTGACAATTTGGGGGGTTTCGACTTCGTTGACAGATCGATCATCATAAACTGGTGGCTTCGAAAAATAAACTGTGATAGAATCATCATCATGATCAAATACAGGAGCAAATATATCATGATGACTACGATAAAAGAGATCAATGATTTCATCAATATCCTCATGATTTTAGGAATCAAACAGAGGGGTGGATGAGAAGCAGACAAATTCACCCTCTGTGTTTTCGAAAAAGGAAAATGAAAATTCAAGTGGATTTTCAATGAATAATTTATCCTATCCATTGTCAGATGACAGATTGACATTCGGTGTGTCCTATGAGTGATCAACAATGGGTGCATCTGTAGATGGAGCTACACATGAGAAATCATGGATGGAAGGTTCACCAAAGAGGCCAGGGAAGAATGGAGGAGGCTCATACAGAAAGGAGTCATCCTTCACTGAGTGTTGATGCTCAATCTCCCAGTCATACTCTTCATGAATGACAACACATGTTGGTTGTGTAACACCAACTTCGTCGATGGCTTGATCCTCATTCACAACAAGTGTAGAGTCTGGAATGGAAGAACACAAGACAGTATCATTCGGAGGATCATCTGAGTATGAAGATAGAGGTTATGGTACAAAATTTATATGACAACTCAATGGAATAAAAACCAAATCTGCCCGAAAATTAAGTGAATTGATGTTGGGAAGATGTAATAGTTGAATAGATCTGTGTGCCTGTTCACTTGCATCACTCTGTAGTGGTGGAGTTTTTTTATGAAGGGACAATGGACAGTCACTTGTGACAGTGACCGTGTTCATCTGTGATTGCACAGCTCCATCACTAAAGTATGGTGAGCGAGGATTGGGCTCAAACTTCTTCTTGGGTTGGAATGATTTGTTAAGACAATATTCAAATCTATCCCAAATATAAGAAAATTAAATTTGGATTTTCAGGGCTTGAAACTGCAAATCACGGAAGTGCTACCAAAAATCCAAAGGCGATTCATGTGGAGCCTTCTGTTGTTGTAACAGTTTTTGGTTAAGATATTTTGGATCAAAATGATGGAAATTATCTTCAATGAGATCGGAAAAATTATCAATTAAGTGCATGCTATTAGTCAGTAGGCTACAACATCGTCGTTGTGGGGATCCTTAAAGTGCGTGTGCAAGCAGCAAGCTGGCCTGTTCATCAGAACATCCATCTTCCTCGTCAAGCATGGAAAGGAAGTCATGTATGAACATAGGCCAGGCCACTTCGCCTTTGCCATCATACGTGAATTCAGACAAGAGATCAAAAAATCCCTCGTGATGTCAATCTGTCCGGCATGCGAAAGACATCGTAGAGGGACTATGCCCTTTGAATTCCTTCAAACTGATTTTTCAAACCAAGCTTATGCAAAAATTTAAAAAAATATACACACCTTTTTTTCACTTTGTAGGAGCTTGATATTGAATCTGATGTATCTATGTAATTTTGGATCTCCAAGGTCTGAAATTTCTTCTTGTGCTAACCCTCTGATTAATCTTTCTAACCCCGCAAGTTTGATCAATATTGGATTCTCCAATGAAGGGTTATGCCAAATCTCCCACGATGGCCTGACTATAGAGTAGTTTAGTACAACGAACTTGTATGACATGCCGCGAGTCAATGTTTCAACCTTAGGTTCTGAAATGATAACCAAAAAACTATAGTCTATCCTCTTTATATAACTTCTTACGAAAATTCAATCTGATGCTCAGAGTGAAAGTTATGATGATTTTCCCAAGGTCACCTATTTGGAATGAAATTCAAGGGTCTGCAAAAACCGTAACTTCCTCAGACTATAGGGAGCTGAACAAGCTAACTATTAAAGATAGATTTCCCATTCCTATCATTGATGAATTATTGGATGAATTGCATGGATCAATTTACTTCACCAAGTCGGATATTCATTCAGGATATCATCAAATCAGAATAAAGACTGAAGACATTCCAAAAACAACATTTAGAACTCATGAGGGTCATTATGAATTTTGGTCATGCCTTTTGGCCTTACTAATGCACCTTTTACATTTCAGGGTTTGATGAATCCCATTTTCAAACCCTTTTTAGAAAATTTGTGTTAGAATTTTTTGATGATATACTAATCTACAGCAAGTCTTGGAAGGATCATGTCCAACATGTTGACATGGTGCTCAAATTATTGGAGGAGAAACAATTATATTCAAAAGTCTCCAAATGTTTCTTTGGAGTACAAGAGGTGGAATATCTGGGTCAGATTGCATCTCATGAAGGTGTTAAGGTAGACCCTAGAAAAATTAAAACCATTAAGGAATGGAAAATCCCCACATCCATAAATCATCTACGAGGATTTCTCAGGTTGACAAGGTATTATTGCAAGTTTGTTAAGAATTATGGGAGAATAACAGCACCTCTAACAACATTATTGAAGAAAGATGCATTTTCATGCACTCCAGAGGAAATGAAGGTCTTTGAACATCTTAAATAGGCAATGTGCCAAGCACTAGTCTTCGCTACACCAGACTTCACAAAAACCTTTATTGTGGAATATGATGCCTTAGGAAATGGAATTGGTTTGGTTTAAATGCAAGAACAAAGACCCATTTCTTTTGAAATTTGTCCAATCAAAGGAAAGTATTTACACAAAGTTGTTTATGAGAAGGAAATTTTGGCAATACTACATGCACTTAAGAAATGGTGACCCTACCTAATGGGAAGACACTTCAAGGTAAAAACAGATCATGATAGCCTTAAATAATTCTTAGAACGAATATTATCTTCAGAAGAGAAACAGAAATGGGTCGTAAGGATGTTGGGTGATGACTTTGAAATCATCTAGAAAAAAGGAAAGCAAAAATTTGTGGCAGATGCACTCTCAAGAAAGGATGAGGATGTGGAAGCATTTCTTTGCACCATTTCTATTATCCAACCAGTGTGGATAAATGAAGCAATGGATGAATGGAAGAATTATCAGGAAGTGTGGGCACTCATTCAAAAGATACAACAATATCCCAGTACATATGATGCATTTAGCTAGAAAAATGATTCATTATGGTACAAGGATTGGTTATACCTATGTAAGAATTCCCAAATCAAACAAAATATTCTTAGGGAATTGCACACCTCTCTCTTAGGAAGGCACTCAGGATTTCTAAAGACCTATCACAGGGTTAAGAAGGATTTTTTTTTGGATGGCCTTAAATTGGATATTCAAAAGATTGTTGTAGAATGTTTGGCTTTCCAACAAAATAAAGTTGAAACAATTAAGACCCTAGGACTATTACAACCTTTATCCATTCCAAGAGAATGTTGGGAGGAGGTTTCAATGGATTTTATCAATGGTTTGTCAAAGTATGAAGGAATGAGTATTATTATGGTGGTAGTTGACAGACTTACCAAGTATGCACACTTCTGTGCATTATCTAATCCACTTAAAGTGAGTACAACTTCTACTGAATTTATGAAAACAATTCAAAAGTTACATGGAAACCCAAAGATTATTGTAAGCGATAGAGATCCCATTTTCACTGGAAATTTTTGGACATAATTATTTTCTTGTCTTGATACTCAGTTAGCTCATAGCTCATCTCATCATCCTCAATATGATGGGAAAACTAAGATAGTAAACAAATTCTTGGAAGGATATCTTTGTTGCTTTTTATTTGATAAACAAACACAAGTGGTCAAATGGTTGCCTTTGGGTAAATGGTGGTATAACACTTCCTTCCATACTGCAACAAAAATGACCCCATTTATGGCACTTTATGGATATCATCCACCATCTATCACATCATATTTAATAGAAATTTCTAAGGTTCAAGTAGTGCAAGATCACATCGAGCATTAGCGACAAGTTCTCCAACTCTTGAAAGATAACCTCACCTTGGCGCAGAATAGAATGAAACAGTAGGCATATCAAGATCACAAGGAAATAAGTTTTGATGTAGGTGATTGGGTATTCCTACAGCTACAACCATATAAACAAATGTCTCTCAAGCAAGCTAAGAAGGATAATAAATTATCACCAAAGTATTATGGTTCGTACAAGGTGTTGCAAAAGATAGGTACTATGGCATACAACTTGGAGCTTCCTTCAGTGCCCCGAGTGCACCCAGTTTTTCATGTTTCATGCTTAAACAAGGTTATAGATGAAAAGCTTCCAGTTCAAACAATATTTCCAGAACTTGACGAGGAAGGAAAAATCAGATTGGAACCTGAATCAGTTAAACAAACAAGAACTCAATAGCTATGAAATTGATCAATTTCAAAGTATCTCATCAAGTGGAAGAACTTATCCATTGAAGATTCCACATGGGAGGATGAGAATTTTATATAGAAGCATCTAGAAATACTCAAGCGTTGAGGACAACACTTTTCTGAAGGAGAGGGGTATGTTAGGTCCCTATAATACTAATGGTTCACCCATTGTTATTGTCAGTGTATCCCTTATTGTTATTTTTGTGCCCCTATTGTCCCCATATTGTTATTATTGTGCAGCATAGAATCCCACTATTGTTATTTTTTTCCTTTATATTATTATTTTGAGGTTAGATTTGGTTATATTGTGACCCCTTAGACTCCTATATATAGAAAGGATGTTTTTTAATTTGAATCATCTAAGAATTGTTCATTTGTGTAATGTAAAGGAGGTTTCACCCTCGAAGAGACTTATTTCTAAGTTGTTGACCTATCCTTTCTATATTTTTGTGAGCTGGTTTCATAACAGTGTAATAGGATCCATGATAGATGTGAAAAGGTTCAAGACAGGATGAGAGGACACAGCTTGTCATATGGCCCTCCTTCTGGCACCCGAAATTTTGATAGTGTTGGACCCGCCAACATCTTACGGGATCTCCCCAGTAAGAAGTACCAATTAGACCTCATACAATTTGGTG
Organism: Pinus tabuliformis; assembly: GCA_031772625.1. Classification (NCBI taxonomy): domain Eukaryota; kingdom Viridiplantae; phylum Streptophyta; class Pinopsida; order Pinales; family Pinaceae; genus Pinus; species Pinus tabuliformis. The sequence goes on from CM062816.1 coordinate 567,856,620, forward strand.
TAGGAGTCCCAGCAATGGGTCATATGGTGTTGCCTTAATTGTGGTTTCACACAAAGGAAAGTACGATGTCCATGTTGGTAGCAAGGGTGTGACAACTATGGTGAGTCAAGGAAGGTGCATGAATAGTTCTAACACACGAAAAGTGGCGTGAGTGTGCCCCTTGGAAACCTGTGATAGCACGTAGCTTGGAAGGGAACACATGAGAAAATATGCATCACAAAGTGGAAAGAAAGTTAGTGATAAATCCAAAGTGATATTTAAACCAATCAACACATTTCAGTCAGATTCATACATAATTATACAGAATAGTCCATACATGCATGCATAAGCAAACAAATACATATATCATTTAGAGTAAACAAGATAGTTGGAATAAAATATGACATATACATGAAACATGTTGGCTCTGTTATATTAAGGAGTGTAAGTTCCAATCATACAATACATCAATGTCCAAACACTAGTTTCGATAGTGGAATGTTACAGTCACAACCGCCTACTCCTCCAAAGAGATATACTAGCTCCGCACACTGGAGAAGCCAAGGCTTGTTACAATATTAGCCAAGCTTTCTCTAAGATACTCCTATTGGAAGCTTGGCTAACCAAAAGCCTCTACAATGAGTTATGAGCAACTATATATAGAAAATGGTGGGGTGGCCCTTGACATTCCCCTTTGTGATAGTTCATCTAACTCTTCATCTCCTCTATGACAGTTACATCCAACTATTGACACTTGAACCTACACTTGACAATACATTACATACAATCTGCACATGTACCCATGTGAGACAAGATAGGTTTGAGAATGGTGTGCAAGACACCACTATTGTTACCGGGGATAATTTCTATGCAGAACTACTAATCCCACTAAGGCTAGTAGCTACCTTAGAAACAAACAAAGTAAAACTACTTTCGTTTCCCTTTATGAAAGATAGATGAGAGAAGAATAAAAGAGACCAACCTCTGTCTTGCGCTTGGTTCTTTGTTCGATTACTTTCTCTTCTGATAGTCCTTTGCTACTTGCTTTCTTGTATACCCAGCTTCACAAAGTACCTGTAGAAACAAAGCAGCATAACATTATACAAGAACATAGATCTATTATCATAAACAATTTGGGATCAGATGTAAATTGACCATACAAATGCATAAAACATGAATCACACAAGAGCATGGATGAAAACTTGAATAGCTTTATTGATAATCAAGAAAGAACCAAGAGAGTTACAACCAATTGTTCTGACCCAACATCATCCTCTCAGCAAGTAAGCCCTTCTACACCTCATGAAAAGCTTAGATCACCCAACACTATGATGTTGCCTCAAGAAACCAACACCAATTCCTTACAAGATGAAAAATTCTAGCCTCTGGATCTCTGGGATGAGGGATCCATATATAGATGTCTGCAAGGGAGATGAGTTAACTTGTGATTTGATTAGTGTCTTCCCTATGATAGTTCTTGATTCCACTTGGAGATGGATGATCTCTTACTCATTCCTGGTCGAATTCAGAGAGGTAAGTGTCACAGGAGAAGTTTCTGGAAGATTCCATGCTTCTCCACCTTGCAGATTGACGTTGCCATTTGTATCTTCTCACCCCTCACACCCCATAGAAGGGATTTTTGAAATGTAACCCACCTACTATGTGTATTTAAGTGGGATGCAATGCACTTTGCCTATGGAGCAGGTGTAATGGTCCAGTTTTGACCAGTTCTGAGTAGTTTTTCATGGAGAACTTCTGGGAGAGGCTGTAATCAGTTGACCTTGTTCTTTTAGGGGTTGGAACAACACCTTTAGTGACTTAGGAGCCCTTGGTTTATGGACATTTTATGCTTGGGGTTGTAGTTCCCAAAAATGTCTATAATAGTTGCCCCCTAAAGCATGAGGTCGTTAATCTTTTTGATGTCGGGTGAAATGCTTTATCATGAGGATCCGAAGTAGTTTGAAGCTGGAAGGAGACTTGTAATAAGATATAATACAATACATTATCTTCATAATATTTTCATGATCTAGCTGAGGCGGCCATTCCCATGCTCAGCTTTATAAATTCATTTTCATGTACATAGGATAGACAATCGTCTGAGTGTAGACTGATGATTCTGGTAGAGCCATCATCCCTTAGATTGGATGATTATCTGTGCAGAAATGATGTACATTTGATGTCTTTATTTTCCTGAATATATATATCGCAGCCCCTATGGATGAAACTAGATCCGGGGTCTTCAATCTCGTTCGATCTTCACTCAAAGTACAAGTCGATCCATGTGAGAGATGTTATGGAGTCGAACATGGAAAGGCATCGCCTGATTACCAGCTAGTGATGTAAGTTGTTAACAGGCGCGAGAGGAATCACCGATAATGATAATGATCCTCAAGGTACTGCAGTACAATTCACATGGTGTGAATAAAGGACTTGGCATCGAACACCACGTAAAATATTTCAATCGAAGGCCATTGATGTAAACCTGTCGCCAGAAGTGAGAAAATTACCATTGAGGCATGCACGTTTCAAAGTACTGAAAGGGGTGTTCCTAAATCGACTTATTGGACAATGAGTTGATGTCAACAAGAAGCGATCCATCACAGGAGGGCCTTAATGAATCCCACATCGATGACATGGAATGGAGCAAATGATTTTAATGGAGGTGAAAACGATCTAGTGATATAAGGTTCAGGGTGGCGGTCATGAAAGAATGGAGCGTAAATGTATTGCAGCAGGTGAGACACAAGTGGATTCTCTGAGTGACTTCTCTTGAACATGTCGATGACACTAAAATGATGGATTGGTAGCATTAACCCCAAATTTGGATGGTGTGATGTGACCGGTGAATGAAACAACCCAACCCGACTTGGATGCAGAGTGAAAGTGTCATGTTCAAGAGCGACTTGCTACCAACAAAGTTTCTTCAAATTTTCTTCCCAATTTTTTCCCCAGTCATTGCTGACCAGTACCTCTTTATTTTTTTCAAGCTTCAGGAGTATAACATATGCTTGTTCTATAATTTGCCCTTCAGGAAAACCCATTGCTATGTTTTAACGAGCCTAGCGAAAGTGAAACTCATTCTTGTCTGTTATGGACAAGTTTTTCGCTATTAGGTTTCAACGAGTTTAACGACAAAGATAACTCAGTCCTTTTCAATTTTAGAGAGTCTGAAAAGGGAAGTAAAGGAAACTCCAAAAATCCTTTTTCGTCATCTAATCCCTTAGGTTCGAAAAAGTATAAAACAATACAGAAGGGATGAATTTTCGGTACTTTTAACGAGCCGAACAAAACAAGCGCTCGATCTTTTTGTGTAATAATCCCTTAGGTCCAAAAAGATTAAAATCTAGAGGAGGGATAGCACTTCCGGTCACTTTAACGAGCTGGAGGGGCCAATGGCTCGACAATCTTTTCATGTTTTACGAGTCAGTTGAAAAGAGCTTAAAGGAGACCCATCTTTGAGGAACGAGTGATAATTCAAGTAGTAGTTGATTCCAGGTAAGGTTTGGAATTTCCCAATCACGGCAGTGTTACAAGGATGGCTAATAGGATCACTCTTCGTAGCTGTTCCTCAAAAGGGGTAAACAATCAAGTGGAGGTGAATGATCGGCCAATACAAAGTGGAGGTGATGATGAGAACATGACCAAGGCTTCAAAGGCTGAAGTACTACATTCACAATGGTTATTTACCAGAAATTGGTTCATTTTTTAATGAGCTTAAACGTTGGGGGAAACGTTTGCTCATTTCTTATGTTTATTTTCAACGAGCATGAAGTCCGCGTTAAAACTGCTCGATTAATCCAGTCATGTAATAAGAATTTCTCATATATAAAAATGGCATTATTTCAAAGCTTGGCCCCACATCCTTCCTTTATGCAAGTTAGGAAACGACCAATCCTATGAGTTTAAAGGGTTAGAGGACCTACAAATTTAAAAAAAATAAATGGTCGCTCTTTGCTTGCATGCCAAAAGGTTTGCATGCCCCCAGGTATATAGACATAGAGTTTCAAGGTTACCCCGCAATTTCACGGACAAAACATTTGTTTTGCCAAAAAAGGCCTACCTCTTTCAGGTTACCAAATATTGTTCTATTTGTACCACAAACAAAACACTTCTTCGACAATGTCTACCAAAATAGACAAAGCCGAGTGGCATAGACGCCTCCACTCACATAACTTTGACGAGGGAATCTTATTCTTGTCTAACCCCCTTTTCGTAGATGGATGGGATTTTCAGACTAGTTAGATATACTTCGTGGAAACCTATGCTATACCTGAAGTTTTCCTGCCAAAGCAGACCAGGGTGCGTGCCCCCTGGGTTTTAGTCGTGTCCCTCGAATCACTCGCGCTCATCAGGTGGACGGACTGGGGATTGATGAGACATTCCTTGTGTGAAAAGACCATTTAGGGATGGTATATGAATATTCGCTATGCGTGAACCAAGGAATGAAGGCTGGTCTATGAGCTTGACCATTCTTCCTTCGTGCGGAAAACACATTACTCTAAAGAGTGAGGAGACAATGGCTCCCATGCAATAAATATAGTCTCGCCCAAGGAGTAGATTATAATCCAGGGGTCCTTGGACTACCATTACGTTCATGTGAACGGTTTTCCCTCTCAATGTTATGGGCACATTGGGAAGGATCCCTAATGGTCGACTGGTTCCTTTGTCAAAGCCTGTTAGATTTCTCATCTCAGGCAAAAGCGATGGCGAACCAAGCGTTTTCCAAGCAGTCGAGGAAAGAATACTCACAGAAGCCCCTTCATCTATGATGGTACCAGCCATAACCATTCTATATATTTGAGTAATGATTCGAAATGGTACACTAGCCGGTAAACGGGGTCTGCCGAGTTGATTCCAGTCGAAGGAAACAACTAGGTTGCTTGGAGGTAGGACCGAATAGATGGCCGGGTATGACTCTTAAGAACTTCCTTCCTGCGATAAAGGAATGGGTAAGTTGCCCGCATGTTCTTCGGAGTCTGTGCTTACGAAAAGAACACGGACGGTGTCATCCTTGTTCTCTTCAATGATTGTATCATCTGAAGGTGTAACCTCTGAAGGCAAGACCAGGTCAACTTCCGCCTCGACCTTTTGACTTTTTTTTGGCATGGATTCAGATGGTTTTTCTTCATTGATAGATACTTCGGCTGAACACAAAGGCGTGTTAGCCATATTTTCAACTAGTGACGGACTCAGCAAGAGTTTTTTATATCCAGGAGGGAGCCATAACGGTGAAACCGGACGGTCGTCCAAAACTCTTTTAGCCTCGTCTAAGAAGGGACAACGATGGACGATGTGGTCGCCTTCACATAGTTTACAAGGAAATTTGCATTTTCCTTTTTGTCTAGGGGTTTCACTTTCACTAGTTGACAGTGTATTTTCAACATGATCATCAGAGGTTGACAACACCAGGTTGTGCAAACGAGGAGACTAGTCCCTTAAGATCCGAGGGATGCAAGGAAAATCTCTATGATAGTGGTCTCCTTTGCAAATGACACATGGCGATTTAGGCCTGGTCAGTGTAGTGTGTGGATTTTCGCTAGACGATGCTTGGTTGCCCCTTTTTTCCTTTGGCTCCTTCTTCTTCTTCTCTTTCCTCTTCTTTTCCTTCTTCTTCTCACGAACTTGATTCTTGGCTTTACCAGCTTCATCAAGCGAAGAGGAAGGAGGAGAGGAAGAATTGGATGAGGTAGAGGGTTGGGGGGTAACCCCAGTAACGTTTAGTTGTTGACTCGATTGTTCAGAAATCATGGTTTTCTGAACAACGGAGGTTGAAAAAAGCCATACGGGCAATCCTATTGTCAATCCTGGAAGCGACAATGTGGCCATATGGGGCACACCAACATCTCCCCAAGAGGAGAAGGGTCTAGGATTTCTTCCAAGGGGAACTCCTTGGTTGGTGGACTCCATTTTTCTTCAACCTAAGACCAACGTAGGAATGGTGATAATTATTCCATTTAAAATAAATTTTAGACGCTTTGTCACATCTTGTTTTTTCAATTTTAAAGAGTCGAGAAAAAACAAAAGATGACTCTAGTCGCCTTCGATTTTTAATGAGCCTGAAGTAACAAGTGCTCAGATGGACCTTTTCCATTAAGGAGTCTGAAAAGGAACGAAAGGGACTGCTCTGGAAATCTAGGCAGAGTAATTACCAAACCAATCGCAAAACTACAGAATACTTTTTACGGTACGGTAGTCATTGCGATCGATAGGGCGGCAGACACGCCTTCCTATGGATAAAGGATTAATCCTATTGTGGTCTCCCAAAATATACTCGACGGTACGTGGGAGCACAAGTCCGTACTGGCACTTATCATCTCAAAGTGGAGGAATCACCCAACATCATCTTTGATCTTGCTTAAGAAATTTTCCTTTCAGGTTCACCGCGTGATGTAGATGTACAATTCCTAAAATGCAATCTAAGATGATAAACAGTCGTTTTATCTTCTTTGTGCAATGAAAATCCTAGCTACTAAGGAAAGAGAGACAGTATTCTTTCAACAAAGAGCAAAGAGCACACACTATATGCACTGTCCTAAATCAAACCAATCAAACAGTCTAAATGAAAATGCACATGCATGTATTTGTTTTCAGCCTTCTTAATATGTGAATGATAAAAAGAAAGCTAATGTGCAAATCTGAATTATTTTTCAAAGCGACAATTACTAACAAGTTTCTTTTCAAAATCAAAATGAAGACAATGACAACACTTTGCGATTTGGAATTGAAAACTTACTTTCGACACTAGAAAAACTACTAATTTAGATCAAATACAATAGTAACAGGGTAATCAACTATCAAGAGCAATCAGACCCTCTTCTATGACTGAAAATGACACTTGCGACACTTTCAAATCAAGAAACTACAGTACAATTACGTTACTTCTTTATAAAGGAGAACTGAAAATGACTCAAAAAATAAATAAAAACATTTACAGTTCTTTGCACAATGGAGGCAGAATAACAACAAGGAAAGGGGTTTCAAACAGAGGTGTACTGACTACAGGCAACAAAACTCTTGAATAGATCTTAAAAGAGTGAACACAGAAACCAAAATTTAGGAACAATGCCTAGTCTGATCAGCACACCTATAACACAGTGAAACTGAAATGCAACGCACCTACTACACTTGGGAAGTGCGCTGAACCAGGGACGAGACTTTAATTGGGTTCCAGGTCACAGTTTGCAGTTCAGTTCAGGGATTTTGGCCGAGCAAGTGGTAATCAGTAAATCAATCATAGGGGTAGACCTAAGGAGGTTACTAGAGCCACCACAAGGGCAATTAGAGAGCTTGTAAATCAATTGTTTAAATCATAAACAAAACCCAGAGATTGACTGAACCAGCGTTGATCTACTTTGCACTTGCATAGCAAATGCAGTTCGAAGGCTAGCTGGCTTGACTTCAGGCTCCGTCTGTAAGTTTATAAAGTAAACAAATGTAGATGAACAAAAAATCTACTCACTCCCCAACGGAGTCACCATTTTTTTACCGGGAATAGTGTCTATGCAGAACTGCTAATCCCACTAAGGTTGGTAGCTACCTTAGAAACAAACAAAGTAAAACTACTTTCGTTTCCCTTTATTAAAGATAGATGAGAGAAAAATAAATGAGACCAACCTCTGTCTTGCACTTGGTTCTTTGTTCGATTCCTCTCTCTTCTGATAGTCCTTTGCTACTTGCTTTCTTGTATACCCAGCTTCACAGAGTACCTGTAGAGTCAAAGCAGCATAACACTATACAAGAACATAGATCTATTATCATAAACAATTTAGGATCAGATGTAAATTGACCATACAAATGCATAAAACATGAATCACACAATAGTATGGAGGAAAATTTGAATAGCTTTATTGATAATCAAGAAAGAGCCAAGAGATTTACAACCAATTGTTCTGACCCGGCATCATCCTCTTAGCAAGTAAGCCTTTCTTCACCTCATGAAAAGCTTAGATCACCCAACACTATGATGTTGCCTCAAGAAACCAACACCAATTCCTTACAAGATGAAAAATTCCAGCCTCTGGATCTCTGGGATGAGGGATCCATATATAGACGTCTGCAAGGGAGATGAGTCAGCTTGTGATTTGATTAGTGTTTTCCCTCTGATAGTTCTTGATTCCACTTGGAGATTGATGATCTCTTACTCATTCCTAGTCGAATTCAGAGAGGCAAGTGTCACAGGAGAAGTTTCTGGAAGATTCCATGCTTCTCCACCTTGTGGATTGACCTTGCCATTTGTCTCTTCTCGCCCATCGCACCCCATAGAAGGGATTTTTTAAATGCAATGCACCTACTGTGTGTATTTAGGTGGGATGCAATGCACTTTGCCTATGGAGTAGGTGAAATGGTCCGGTTTTGACCAGTTCTGAGTAGTTTTTCATGGAGAACTTTTGGGAGAAGCTGTAATCAGTTGAACTTGTTCTTTTAGGGGTTGGAACAACTTGTTTAGGGACTTAGGAGTTCTTGGTTTATGAAAATTTTATGCTTGGGGTTGCAGTGCCCAAAAATTTCTATAACAACTATGACTTGAACAACTGTCAGAAAACCATCTCTTCGACATCCTCATGGTGGTTGACCATAGTGAAATGATGCCAAGCTTAATAGTTTGCGATGGTGTCCGTGTACTCTAAGGTGACATCTTTCTGGAAACAAACTCTTGCCTCCATAGCGTCTAGGTACACTTCTCGAGCTCCTCTATCCAACTCGTCTGATAACATGCACATCATTTCCTTCAGTGCAACTGGACCAACAACATACGTGTGCATGGTGTCTAGACTGATCATGACGTCTGGGATAGTGGCTATGTGCATCAACTCGTCAAAATATGAGTCAAGCTCTAGTTAGACTTGTGCCTTTGTCTTTTCCTGGGTGAGTGTCCCAATAGATGGGATCGCATGTGCTCACACAACAACATCCATACTCCTGAATACCCGTGCATGGAAAGCTTGTAGACTAGTGATGAGCTGCAGGAGATCTTCGTAGTTCCGGATCTAACTTTGGATGTGTGCCTTCAGCTCAACCGATCTGGGATTCATCATCTTAGGCAAGTGTAGCAGGGCTCCTTGTATCTTATTGTCAATGTTTACACGTAATCAAAATCAATATGAACATTTGATAAGATATGTGCCCTCCTTTCAGATCATTGCCACCAACTGTTGAGATGGGAAACTGCTTATGCATGGTACCAAACTCGGAATACAACGCTTGCATGACTGTGTTAAGGGACAATACTTCATCGAGTATTTCCTTCTTCAACTTTGCTCGGGCAGATGCTATAACGAATTCTCCTCCCTACTTGGCTGTCTGTAACTCATTAGCCATTCACTTGTTCTCAGATATCATGAAGGAAACACTCGAGCTAGTGGCTTTGACATATGCTTTGGTAGCATCAGCCAATGTTGTAGGATGATTGTGCACATTAGGCATGATCACTCATTCCTCAAACTATGTAGGAAATGTGTGATCATCCCAATTCAACACTCTACAATATTGCACAACTCTATGTTGGGACTCGTTGAATGAGACTTTGTTTATCTCCTCCTTCGAATTGTCTCCAAGGATCTCAATGTCTCCTTGGTCACTTGGGACTTTCTCCCCTTCTAGATCCGGTGAAGCTGGCAGATCGACCTCTTGGTGGTGAGGCATTAGGTCGATGTCTTGCTTTAACTCTTGTTGCTCCATGTTCATATCCGTCTTCTCAACTACTTTTTCAATCTCTTGAGAAAATTCTTGTTCCTACGATGGCTCACCCCGTCTTCTTGATGCCAACTATTCGGATGAGTCTATTACCTATACGAGTGAAGTTTCATTTGTATGTACATGTTGCGTCCCCTGTTGTACTTGTTCCTATTGCACTTCCTTCTCCTATCTTCACATCTCTTGTTCCTTCCATATTTGCTCCTTAAACTCATGCAACTCCTTTTCTATTTCCTCCATTCTACGTTTTCCTCTCTACCTTTATCTGTTCCTCTTATTGCGATGTTTCCTCTTCGCCTCTATTTCTAAAGCTTATTTCTGCATAAGTGGGTTTTCTCAGAACTTGTAGCTTTGTTCCCCCTCCATGTTGTTGATAATCTTCCTCTTTCCCTTGCAACATACTAGTATGTTTACCTCTACTTCTACTTCAGCTGGTGCTTTTTGGGATGCTCCTTCACGCTGCTTCTCTAACCATTCCACAGCAAGGCCAACCAGTTCATTGGGCCTGGAGAATCTATGACAATATCTCCATGGGTCTTCCTCCACCCAATGACATGCCCCATGGATCCAAGTAAACTATACTCTTGTGTAGTGGTCTTTCACAAGACAATGCGGTTCAAATAGGTTGATGCTCTAGGCATCGAATGGATATTTCTTGATCTCCTCTGCTTCAACATCTGCATGCTTGAAATTTCATATCTCGTATAACCTGATCTACAATGAAAGAGTAGGCCAAGGTGCCTTCTTCTTCTGATGCAACCTAGTTGACAATCCCGCCAAGATGTGATATGATACGTCCTACATGACGAGTTTGTACAAGGAAAGCTTCGGCAACACATATGGACAATTCTCCGCACTATACATCCGTATGAAGGTGCCGGATAGTGAGGCATACCAATCTGCTATATAAATTAGTGCCTTCAACATGCAAGGTGGATCCTGTTCAAATATCATCTTGTACACCGGGGTGACAAAATGATCAGACAACTGTGTGATAACTCCTATGAAGTTGCATTCGGAAAACAACCTACAATAAGTGTTCACAGAGGTATCCACTGATGTCCATTCCCACTTCAAGCCTGGAACTCCTGATAGGCACAAATTTTATCCAAGATGTAAATGGACATGTAGATTTTTACCTGCTGACCTTTGGGTGGCTGCCGAGCTATTATTACCTATTCCTTCAACTGGTGAGCCAACTTGTTGAACCAGTCACATACTTTTTCTTATCTGGCCAGTTGCTCCAACATGATCACCCAACTCTGCATGAAGGTTTACATTCTCTCTTGTCCATACAAGAAACATGCAAAGATGACCAAGTACTGGTATTCCTTTTGTAGTATCTTCGTCTTATAGACTTGGTTGGGTGTCATCCTGAATTTGGCTAGCTCCTTCACCCAGTCCTTCAAGATATCTATAGAGTTGCCATTGCTTTTGGGTATGCTTAAGGGTGTCTCCATGGTGATCACAAGCTTTGACATTTGATACATATATTCACAATCATGTGCCCTAAAGGTAGCAATCTTTGTCCCACTGAAATTGCTCAATGTCATCATCTCGAGATCAGTGAGCGAGATGATTCAATGTATCATGTCCGCACATGGGAGCATGGGATACCTGCATGCAATCCGTTACAAGACAGACTTGTGGATGTTCACATAGACTTGGCGGTCTTCGATATTTTTCCCCAAATGTGCTTGCAAATGCATCATTGACCTCGTTCCATTTCAGCTTGATATCCTTGTCTACAATTAGCCTGGTGTCTGTGTAGATTGGAAGACTTATAGACACTCACTCAAATACTGCTATAGTTTCATTTCATTAGTGTCCTTTGATCCTGTTCTCTTGGAGGCCATTGATCCTAAACTACTGAGAGGTGGACAAACACCTGCTAGATATGGAGACATAACGACATGCATCACAAGAAATATGTTAGCTAAAACCAAAGAAACCTTGAGTAACAACATGCAACATACTTGGGGATTGACTTACACAATTTTTCCTGGGAGGCTGAGAGACAGGCTGCCAGAATCGTGTAAAAGGTAGTCCAGGTTGCTGGGAGGATGGATGGTTGTTGGAATTGCACAATGTTCAATCTAGACTAGTTCGCTAGCTGTTGGAATTACAAAATGCGCAATTTCTGGTGGAAATGGTTGCAGGCCCAATGACTGCATTGCACAATTTTCAGGGCCAACGGTCATTGTCTCTCAGAATTGCGCAATGTTGTCTTAGTGAGGCAGAGTCTGGGCTAAGGTTTCCCAGACATGCCAATGGGCAACTGAAATAAAATTTGAATCTGAATGCATGGCGATACTGAATGTAAGCAAGAGTGAATGACCATGCATGCAAACAGTGAATGGGAGATTCAGAAAATGGAACAACATGCATGTGGGTGAAGCAAGTTGTTGAATCTGCGACTGCTCATGAAAATAGTGTCATGCATGTGACAAGGAGATGTTAACAAAAAATAAATTGGTGCTAGTACAAGCTAATATGCATGCAAACGACAACAAGCGTTCACAGAAATTAAGCAAACAACTCTCAGACAAGCGAAAACACAAAAAACGATAGAAATGCTTCAAAAGTTAAGAGGACTTACCCTCAAATAGTTGAGCTGGATATGTAGAAGACTCCTGGATGTGTTGTGGGATGTTAGAGTTCCAAGATCGATTTGAATAAGTGAGCTCTGAATTTTCAAATAAATAATTTTGAGGCTCATGACATGCCTGCCACAAATCTAGGAAAAAGTGACACTTGGAGGAAAGATTATAAAACGATATTTGCATGTACCTTCAGCTGCTAAAAATATCTCCCTAAAATATAGGTATGCTTTTTGCATGTTTCTTTTTTCTATTTTGGGAAAAAGTCACCCATGCATGCAAGTCAAGTTTTCTTAGTCTCAAGTGGAACCAGTCGAACCAATGGCACATGCAACAACTTACTTGACTGAGGGGAAAAATTTCACATTTTTGGGAGGGAGTTGGGTTGGCTACCTAGAGGGATTGCACAATTTCCAGGTTGCATAGCTGACTGCTTCCCAGAATTGTGAAATTTCTAGGCTGGGCAATCCTGCTGGGAGAGATTGCACAGTTTTTCCAATGAAGGTTGACATGCAAAATTGAGTAATTCTGGAGCCCAGCAGGCTTTCAGACATGATTGTACAATTTCTGGAGGGAAGGATTGTTCCCTTCTAAAATTGCCCAATTTCTTGAGGGAGTTGTTGAGCCTGCAGCTAGACCAAGTCCAGAGAAACAACCTGTGAGGGGAAAGCAACAAGCTATCATGCACAAGCTAGCAATCTGCTAGAAAATCACTGAAGCTTGTGTACTTGACACTGCAAGACATTTCACTGAGGATGGTTGGTAGGGCGCTGAAAAATGAAGCTAAGGAAAAATTTTGGAGGGTGGTTATAGCCACTACAATAGATTGTTATGCATAAATGATAATTATTTATGAGTTAGTATGTGAACATGTTAGTTAGTCACTGTTATGGATATCATGATTTATGTTTGAGTTGATTTGTTGTGAAGTTATATCATGCTAACCTGGATTGATTCTACAGAAAAAATCCCCTCCCCTGATTTACATTAAGGTATGAGTTTGCTTATGTCATATATTTCATACCTGAGTGTTTTATTATGTTGTCTAATTGATTTATTTAACATGGTATGGTTGCAAATTGGTTGAATGTTTTATGAATTGCATAATATGACTATGTGATCAAATGATCTTGTTTTAAGATGGTTGTACTTATACATATGTGTGGAGATAGTTGATATGTACTTGAGTGTAATAGGTGACAAGCGTAGCATTATATCTAATGACTATGAGTTAACTATGGATTATGCCATGATTGTTAGTCTTGGTAAAGGTTTATTTCAAATTGATAGATATTATTGTCTCAATATTTGGAACATGTGGTTGAGATGTGTGAGAAGTTGCAGGAAACATATTGGTATTAGTGTGATAATGTAATAGTTGATGTGTATATATAACTAACCATTGAGTGATGTGATAGTATATAGTAAGCCTCGATTACAACAAGGTGAAAAGTTAAAGGAAAAGAATTGGGAAAGAATTCCTTTGGCTATGTTTGGAAACCCTAACTCCAAATGAATGAGTACTTTGCACATAGGAAGCCTTCTTAACCTTGATTTGTTTGAAATTATGTGGATATGTGCTAGATTCACGAAGATGTCTTTGACAGGTATATTATCTAATCTCTAGTTGTAGGTGGATATGTCAAGGGAATTGGAATCCCTTGAGGGATGGCATGGATGTGGTAGTTTAAATAAACGTGCTTGGCACAACAAGGTAAGGTATCTGGTGTATTTTTATATTTATTTATGCACTGGAAGTTATGTGTTTATGGTAGTACGATGTAGGGGATTGCATGGCAAAGAAATTGCCATGAAATTTTGAAGAAAGATCTCATTGAGATTTCCTTGGGAACTAGGGGGATTGAGTCATGGTGTCTGTGGCTAGTCTTGTGCTTTGGTCTTTTGAGATTTTTGTGCTTGATTTGCGATTTTGCGAGTGTTTGGTGCATAGCTATGTCACTTTATTGCGATGTCGTGTGGTTATTGGTTTCCATGGTTTTCTTCTTGGTTGTTTCTTGGTATTTCCTTTTATGTTTTGAGTCTTGGGAATTGGTGGGAAAGAGGAAAGTTGATGGAGCTCAAGGAAAGTTGTGTGGCACCCAACAGGTAATGTAAGACTCAGATGAAGCTTTGTGCATGAGTAAGCATAGTGGAAGGTAAAACTCTGACAGACAGATGGACTGGTTGGTCCATAGTGGTAAACGAACGATGGGAGTACAAACATGTGAAAAGTAGCTAGAAAAGGTAAAGTAAATGGATCTGAGGCATCAGATTCGTTGGCTATGTTGGGAACAATTATTCTCAATGTTTTACATGATTTGCACAAATAAGGAAGTTTTCTAACCTAGATCTTATGTTATCTGGTAATTATGGTATGATCATGATTATGATGATGTTTATATATGTATACATGTATGTATGCATGTCATTATCTAATAGAATGATGATTGTTTTATGCTAACGATTATATATGTATGTGTATGTATCTATGTCAGTGTTTGACAAGGTCATCAAGGATCGTCCTTGTGGAGGAATGATTTCTTGCGTAGGTGAATGGGAGGAAGAGGTCCCTATCTACGAGGAATCAAGTGGGAAGAGTAGTCGTGACAAATATATGAGGCCAGTATCATGTGAATATGATTTTATATTGTATTCTTGTATTATGCCTATGTTTATGTTATGGATAGGTTATACCAAGCGATACATCAACAAAATGAAAGCAGTGTGGTCTATGGCATGCAAGGATAGGCATGGATAAGACACTAGAAGAAAGGTTTCTTGGTAAGGACAATGTGGTTTTGGATGTGTGGCACTATTGTTGTGCATATGTTGTATATGTTGTACATGTTGCATCTATGGTGTGTGCACATGCCGTGTTTTCTATATATTGTGTGTGTACATGTTGGATATGCAGTGCTATGTACAGGTGTTGTTGCATGCATGTTGTACATATGGTGCTATGTACATATAATGTTATGCGTGTGATTTTACAAGTGGTGATGTGTGCATGTGGTGTTGTGTACATGTTGTACAAGTGGTGCCATGTGCAGGTGGTGTTGTGTACATGTGATGCTTTGCACATGTTGTGCAAGTGGTTGAAGTGTACATGTGGTATTGTGTACATGTGGTACCTATGTTACTGGTGTATATGCATGTATTACATGATGTTTTATAACGTGTGTAGTTGTATGTGTGTGATTTACACTATGTGTATGTGCACATGGTTGAGGAGAAAGCACTGAGTGTTTGTCTGGTGTGGAAACCGATTCAGAGTGCGTATGAAATAAAGATAAAGGTAGAAGCTAAGGATTGATGAAATGATAAGTATCAACATTTATTTCATTTTTATTATGCATGTGATCTATGATTATGGTTTATGATGGTTACATGTGATTTATGATGGTTTTGTTTTGAGATAAGCTGATGTGATATGTTTATACATGATGATTTGGTCAAACATGTTAGTTTGACATGTTGGGACTTGAAGTAAAAAAGATCGCAAGTGTACCTTACTAAAGAGCTACCAATGAGGTATGATTTGAATTTATATATTTATTTTAAATCTAATGGAAGGTATGTTCTTAGTACAGGAAGCACGAAAACACCCAATTGGGAGGTTAAAATCGATTGCAAGAATTAGCAACAACAACGAAAGGAAATGGAACATGCAGTAGTATGTTGGTAAGTATTCAGGAGTGGGGTCATTATGGAAAATTGGTAGCCAATAGTGTCCATTTATTTCCATGAGCATGCTATGAACGGTATGACACTTTTGAGGCATGTATATTCCTTGGTTTTGTATCTTCTAATGTGAGGAAGCCTTGCCAATGGACTAACTGCCCAAGATAGGGAATGTTGAGGAACTTGGAAGTTGAATGACTACACAGAAGGGGTGACCAGAATTTGTGAGGGACTGTGTAGTAGAGAAGGGAAGGTTATGGATATATTGGTTTTGGTCATTAGAATTGCTAGATGGAATAAGATATACATTGGGAGAGTGCCCTGGAACAATGAGCAAGTAATTGTTCATTGAGGGGACAAGTGGTGTAGGATTATAGCGCTGGACATTGGATGCATCTTTGATTGTGGTAGTGGATTATGGACTTCCTAGGAAGTTGGTGAATTCTGGTATTACTTTGAGGGTGGAGGTGTGATCCTCTGGATTCCTTTTTGTGGATGTAGGCATCATATCCTTTATTTGCTGGTTAAGCAAATGTGCATATGTGTATATGTGGTTATTGTAAATACTACAATGAGATGTGTTATAAATCTCCAGTATGTGGTATGTTTGCTATCTGGTCATGTGGTCATGATGTTTTGATTTTGAGAAGGTCGTTTATTGTAAATACTACAATGAGATGAGTTATAAAGCTCCATGGGCAGTATGTTTTCTTTCCAGTGGTTTTTACTGAGGTCTTGGTGTGGTTTAACACTGAGGATGGTGTTCCCCAAGGGGGAAGGTTTCGTAACATCCTGGTGAAAATTACATGTAAAAATATATAATACCATAGATGATGGGACACATATTCCAATGTGAATGCTGGGTGGGACATCCCAATGTGGGTGTTCATTTGGTTTTTTATGGCTAAGAAAATTGACAAAGGTAATGGCTAAGGCTTTGGAAAGGAAAAATGACATTTTTTGCACATTTGTTTATGAAAATAATGGAGATTAGCAGAAGAGGAAGATGAAAGGTCATAAGTTGCATGTGGGAAGGAAATTGAAGGAAAATGTTGGAAAATGAAGAAAATAAAGGCCTCATTAAGAAAAAATCTTATGAGGATCATTTGGAAATTTCTTAATCAGTATAAGCTCTTATTGAGTGTAAGGCCTTAGCTCAAGAATTTTCTATGGTTATGCATGGGATCAAGAAAGGAAAAGAAGGAAAAAGGAAGCAAAGATCAAGTAGGGAAAGGAAGGATCAAGCAACTACAACATGGATCTTTGCAGGTATCGATTTGCATGTGTAATTTCCTTGCGAGATTTAGCATGCATGGTATTTCATGTGTTTCTTTTTCTGTTATAGAATGGGTTTTGCCAAGTGTAATAGTGTTTTCATCCTAGCCTTTCCATTTCCAAAAAGCCATGGTGTGATGGGGTTCTCATATTTTGGTTGAGATGGATTACTGGATGGTTTCAAAGATTAGTGGGGTGGATCTCGAAATGATAGAGCACATGGCCTAGTGGTCCCTAAACAAGACTGTGCATCATGGTAAAGCCACTGGCCTAGTGACCCTTTAGCCAGATTGTCATATGGTAAAGCCAGGGATTGTGTTTCCTTGGTGGGCCTAGGAATACCTACTGGTGAATGAAAGTATATATGGTAAAGCTAAGAGGTGGTTTTGTCTTCCTTGGGCCTGGTAATACTTGGTTTGGAATATGTTGTAAATCCTAGAGAGTGAGTCTCAATTTAAGGCCTACTAATCTGGGTTTGGATTACCGTAAAGCCTGAGAGACTAGGAGATAGAGAAATTAATCATAGTGTAGGTGGAGAAATATGGTGGCATCCATGATTGTTTGGTCTAGTGATTGGGGGGAGATCACGGTAAATCCTATTATGATGTGACATTGTGTTGGCCTAGTGATCTGGGATGGATTAGGGTAAAGCCTGATTTCTATTGATGAGGGTGAGTTGGTTTAGCCTTGGTATGCCATGGTTGGTTCTTTTGGTTTCATTCCAACATTCATGCCTGGAATATGGCACGGGGGTGAATGGATGAAGAGAGATTTTCTTCAGCCATTCCATGGCCAAGTGGAACGTGGTAGTCCCATCTCTAGTTGGTTTATTGCAGTCATTAATGAGAAATTCATTCCCTTAATTTTCATGTGAATGTACTGATGTATATGTGGATTTTATGGTTGATATGCTTATGGTATTTCTATCCCTATTTTTTTGGTTATATGTATGTTTTATGACAACAACTATGTATGGCTCTTAGCATGTTTTTACTTGTAAATGAATGGATAATGTATATATGGCCTAATATATGATAATGTAGAAAATGATATGAGGGAACAATGTGTCATAAAGATTCCCAGATGAGTATGAGATCCCTACACTTAATTCTATCGTTTACATCTGTAGGTTATAGGTTGATGACATGTTTGATGAAATACATCTCATGACTAGTAGGGGTCTGGTTAAGGTCTTCTTTAGCTTATTTCTTTGCATCATTTTTTCCCTGTTCTTTGACTAATCTTAAGCTATCATTCCATTTTGGGTAGTGACCTGGGCTATGGGCCTGAAATAGTGTCTCAAATCCAAGGGTCACTAGCATAACACTAGCAAATTGGGTCTCTGGGCACTGACATGAAAGCCTGTGAGAGTGACTTTGGGTTTCTGGACGCTGTCATGTCTATAGCATGAGAGCGAATAAGGCTTAAGATGTCCATAACATTAGTGGAACCCAGGGACATGATTTCTGAGTGGTTGACATGTCTTGAGAGGGTTCTGTTGCTGATGTGGATAGGTTGGTTGATGTGTTCGATTGATTCCACTCCTTAAGGTTACAAACAACGTCAAATCTAATAACAGTGACCTCTCGGTGCATGTTTACTTGGTTGGCATGATTACTTGAGTAGATGTGGGAGGAGGGTGTTACACACATTCATTTCTCGAGAGAAATACCTAAGAGATATTTTGAAAAAATTCCAAATGGAAGATTGTAAACCTATCTCAACTCCCATGACTACTGGATGTAATCTATATGTAGATGACAAATCACCTGATCTGGATCAAAAGCTTTACATATCTATGATAGGAAGTCTATTATACCTAACAGATTCTTGACCCGATATAGTGTTAGTAGTCCGATTAGTAGCAAGCTTTCAATCAACACCCAATCAAAGCCATTTCTTAGCAACAAAAAGAATATTCAGGTACTTGAAAGGGACTACAGGCTATGGTCTATGGTATCCAAAAGATAATGAATTTACATTGACAACATACATAGATGCAGATTGGGCTAGTTGTGTCGATGACAAGAAAAGTACAAGTGGTGATGCATTCTACCTAGGAGAGTCTTTAGTGCCATGGCCAAGTAAAAAACAAACATCAGTTTCTATATCTACTGCGGAAGCTAAATACATAGTAGCTACATCCGGTTGCACACAAGTATTGTGGATGAAACATACACTACAAGACATGAAGGTAAATTTTAATGAACCTATATCTATCAAATGTGACAATACAAGTGCAATAAGAATTTCAAAAAATTATGTGCTCCACTCAAAGACTAAACATCTCCCTATAAAGTACCACTTTCTCAGAGAACAAGTGGCTGAGAAAATAGTAAAGATGGAGTGCATACCCACAAGGGAATATAAAGCAGATATATTTACAAATCCCCTTCCTAAAAAACCATTTGAGTATCTGAGAAACAAGCTAGGGATAGTGCCTACAGGTGCTCCTCACTAATGTAACTTCAAAAAGGAGAGTCTAATACTTGAAATTGAATGCACCATCTAAGGGGGAGACTACAGGAGAAAGAAGGAGTTAAGATGAGGAATATGAAGAATTTGATTTTGTTAATAATTTAAAGTCACTAAGAAGCAACAAGAACAAAGGTATCATAAAGTTGCGAGATCAAGTCATTTTCTTCTTGAGAAAGCAACATCAATTAGGTGCACCATTCAAAAGTTCAGTCTTTAATGCAAGGTTCTATATAAAAATGTACACATGTATCTACCCTATATATAAGCATGTAAATAAATAAATAGACAAAGCATGTTGACATCATTAGAATTTTATAAAGAATCCTTCATTCTATGATTGTTTATACGGAATACATTGTTGTACATTATGATGATCCATGTATTAACTAACAATTGATCTATGAAAACCTGAGATCTATTCAAACAAATATATACATACAACTAGAAGCAAAGAGACCATTATGGAAGTAAAGTGGCTCTCAACTCTAAAGGACTTAAAATAATTAAGGTGCAATACTACATTCAAAGTTTGAGATATCTTCAAACATGTATGCTGCCATCAATCCAAGAGGAGTAGATTGATTTTAGTTATCTTTGTGGCAATTTTATAGGAATTATTCATCACGTAGAATCATGAGATCGAAATATGAACCACAAGATTTTCAAGTTGCACATGAAGAAATCTAGCTCAACAAAATATGACATAGTTATCGATCAAATGAGAAATATTACCTCAAAACTGGTAATAGAGCCCAATAATCCCAAAAAAAAATGAAAAACAACCCAAAAATAAAAAGTGTTGACTGTGCATCACCATTTTTTTCAATGTAAATTTTCAGTATTTTTTAAAAATAATAGTAAAAAACAACAAAAGCCATTTTGTTTGGTGCAAAAAACACCTTGAAATCGAAAAAGTGTTGATGTTGGAATAACGTTTTTTTTTGTTTTGTTCTTGTTTTTTTTTTTTCCAGGGTACATCTTTTAATAATGACGTTAAAAGTAAAATATGATGACTCTGAAAATCTTTAAATTTTCAACGATTTTCAAGCATGATATTAACAATAAAATATCACGTCTTTGAAAAGCCTTAAAATTCCAACGATTTTTAAGGATGACATTAAATTTAAAATATCACTTCTTTGAAAAACCTTAAAATTCCAACAATTTTCAAGCATGGTGCTAAGAAAAAATATTTATGGCTCTTTGAATCATTGACCGGAGAATCCACAGTATGAGTATTTTTGTACCAGCATTTCAAATCCAAAATGGGATCCGTCATCAGGGTTTGAGAATGATGATAAAAGAAGAGCAGAATGGATAGAATAAATACTTAAGAGGACAAATTTTTTAAGGAACAGCACATGGTCAGCCTGAATCTGAAATTATTTTAATTTTATTCTTATTTTTAATTTATTTTTATTTTTAATAAATTACCTTTATTTTATTTTATTGAATTTTTTTATAAAATTTTTTAATTTTAATAATTAGGTTTATAACCTATAGATTAAAAAGAAAAATGAACTGATACTAAATTTTTTTGACAATAGATTGAACTAAAATATATTAATTTCTATATAAATTAATTTAATATATTAAATTAATTCATATTAATAATTATAAATAATAAATATTTATAATTTATCAATATAATAATTAATATATTAATTAATGGTTATATAGAAATTATTATATTAAAGTATTAAAAAAATAATAATTAATTATTAGGTTAAAGGAGCTATTTTAATAAAATGAAGGGATAATAAATTAATTATTATAGAAATACTAGGGAATATATCAATTTCTACTAGGGAATATATCAACACTAGGGAATATATCATTAGGTTAAAGGAGCTATTTTAATAAAATGAAGGGATCATAAATTAATTATTAAAGAAATACTAGGGAATATATCAATTTTTATATATAAATTAAATTAATATATGAACCAAATTATATTAACAATTATAAATAATTGATCTTTATAATTAATTAATATATTAATTAATCGTTATGTAGAAATTAATATATTAAAGTATTTTTATGCTAATAATTCTAATTATGATATAGATAAAAAGTAATGACCAATAATAATAGGATAGGAGAGGGAGGGAAAACTTACCTGCTTGAAGGCTTACCTGGGGATGGGTTGACGCTTTTTGATTTCCCTGATCAGGGGAAGCCAACTCCCGCTAATCTCCATACCACTGTCTCTGTTCAGATTACAAGGATGCTTAATAATTTCAAGTGCTTCTCTGATCTTTCGTCTCTGTTGCTGCTCTTCTCTTGCGATAATTGATGCGTTTTCCAGGCATATGTGGTGCTTAGTCTTCGAGGAGTGTTCTGCCAAGGCTGAGGTACGAGATCTTCCATTCCTGATGTCAGTGCCATGTTCCTTGAGTCTTGTCTGGAGGGAGCAACCTGTTTCGCCTATGTAGCTTTTTCCACAGGAACAGTCTATTTTATAGACTCCTTTAAGTTGCTGCTTGTCAATATCATCTTTAACAAACTTCAAACTTTGCCTGATAGTACCAGGAGCTGAGAATTGTGTTATAATGTTTTTCTTTCTTAGGATTTTAGCGATTTTGTCAGTAACCCCATGGATATAAGGTAGAAAAACCTTGCCACATTGAGGTTGGTCCTGATCCTTAGGTTTGGGAGATGACAACTTCCTTTCAGCTTTCTCCATGGCTTTTTTAATCTCATGATCTTTGTAGCCAATATTCTTAAAAAGTTAAAACTAAATGCCTCTTTTCTTCGTTAATATGCTCTGAGTCAGAAATTCGAAGGACTCTAATGGCAAGAGTATTCAGAACACCAAACTTTTGGGCTAGGTGATGGTGGGAATCCGCATGGAGGTAACTTTCTGTGTGGGTAGACTTCCTGAAAACCTTATGGCCCAAAGAGCCATCCTCTTTTCTGATGATTAGAATGTCCAAGAATGGGATGCTCATGTTTTCTTCAAGCTCCATTGTGAATTTTATTTCAGGAGAGATGGAATTTAGGTGAGTGAAAAACTTGTCAAGTTCTGCTTTACCATGTGTCCATTTTATATTGGTGTCATCGACAAAACGCTTCCACCAGGCTGGCTTTAAAGGATATGATTCCAGGGCCTTCTTCTCAAAATATTCCATGTATAGGTTGGCCACGATTGGCGAGAGGGGTGATCCCATTGCTACACCGGATGTCTGCTCATAAAATGACCCTTGGAAGGTGAACACCGTTGACCTTAAGCAAACTTCAGCCAGCTTTGCAGTCTCTGGATCAGTAACATCTTTTATAACCTGAATGGCCTCATCAAGAGGAATCTTCGTGAATAAGGAAACCACGTCAAAGCTTACAAGGATGTCATCACTTTCCATCCTTTCATTTTTAATAAGATTCACAAAGTCCTGGGAGTCTTTGATGAAGGAATCAGTATTTCCGACCAGGGGTTTTAGAATTTTAGCAACGTATTTAGCAAGCTCATAGGTTGGGGAGCCAATAGTATTAACTATCGGTCTAAGGGGGACCCCTTCCTTATGGATCTTGGGTAATCCATAGATTCTAGGGATGGTTTCACAAGAGGGGGTTAATCTCTTCTTTAATTTTTCGTCAAGGTTGGAATCTGAGATTATCTTTTTTACATCCTTCATGATTTTGGGCATGGGATTACTGCTCAGCTTCTTATAACTGCCACAACTTAGGTGATCATTCATTTTCTGTACATAGTCTTCTTTATCCAAGATGACCGCTGCTCCACCTTTATCTGCTTTAAGAACTACTACCTTGTCATTATTTCGCAAGGACTTGAAAGCTCTTTGTTATTCCTTACTCAACCATAACATTAAAGATAAAATATCATGACTTAGAAAAACATTAAAATCTTGACAATTTTTCAACCATGGAATTAAAACCAAAGATTATGATTACAAAACAATCTTAAATTTTCAAAATATTTTAAGCATGACATTATAGAAAAATTTTATGACTAAAAAAACTTTAAAAATGAACACCTGAATAAAAGAGTTATTATACTAAGAGTAATTCTTTTTAAATGCTAAATGTATAGCGATTTTAAAATCTTAGCCAGAGACAACTTGATATATTGCAAAAAAAAATAAATTAAAAATCAACTATCATATTGACACACGGTGTAGGTGAGCTCAATCCATGAAAACTTAAAGACCAACCATGAAATTAACACATTGTCGTGTAGACTCGATTCATTATAACGAAAAAATTAAAATCAACTATCAAATTGCACATCATGGGACTGGGTTGCTAAATAATCATCGACACAGACCCTATATATATATATAAGAAAACAAAAATAAAAATAAAAAATAATAACAAGTAAAAAAAAACATGACAATAAAAAATATATAGTAATGACATAAAAAAAATATAAAATGTAAAAAGAATAACTATAGCATGTATAATTTAAAAAAACAAAACGAAAAAAAATGAGTAAAATAAAATAAAAACCAAATAAAAAAATAAGAAAATAAAAAATAAATTACAAAAATCAATTACAACATTAAAAAAATCTAAAAATTAACCAAAAAAAAAATCCCTAGCCACCCAACGGCGCAACTAGAGAGGTTGCAAGGGGACAATTCATTATAAAAAATAAATTAAATTTTATAAAATATGTAAAAAAAATTAAAACACAAAAAATCCATAAAACTGAAGAAAAAAAAATAAAAAAAAAATCAAAATTAACTTGTAGAAATGAAAAATTTAAATAAAAAATAAATAAATATAAAAATATAAAACAAAAAATTAGGAAATATATAAAATTTAAGAAAAAACCCATTTTTTAAAGTTAAAAAATAAAAAATAAAAATAAAAAACATCATTTAAAAGAACGGGTTAAAAAATTAATGAAATTAAATAAAAATTAAAAATTAAAATTAGAATTAAAACCATTAAAAAAATAAATTTTAAATTAAAATTAAGAAAAAATATATTATAAAATATAAATTATAAAAACAATAAACAAAAATTTAAATTTAAATTGAAATATATATATATATATATATATATATTAAAAAAATAAATTTTTTTCTTAAAACAAATTAAAAGAAAAAAAAAATTAAAAAAAAAAATATTAAGAAAACAATTACAAAAAATTATAAAATGCGAAAAAAAACATTAACCAAACCATGTAAAATTGAAAAGAAAAAAGATAAAAAAAGGTAAAATGAAATAAAATATAAAAAATCAAAAAAGAAAATACAAAGATAAAATACAACATTACAAAAATTAAAAACATTAAAAAGAAAAGGAAAAAAAATCCACGCAACCCCATGGCAAGGGGACCATTCATGACAAAAAATAAATGAAATTTCATAAAATATATAAAAAAACAAAAAAAAACCATAAATATGTAAAAAAAGAAATTAGAATTAACTTATGAAAATGAAAATTTTAAATAAATAAATAAAACAAAAATCTAAAAAAATAAATAAAAATAAGAAAAAATAAACCATTTTTTGAAGTTAAAAATTAAAAACAAAAAATAAAAACATCATTTAAAAAAAGGTTAAATAATTACCAAAAAATAAAATTAAATAAAAGAAAAAAATTCAGAACAATTTAAAATAAATAAGCTTAAATTAAATAAAAACAGATATTAGAAAATTTAAATTATAAAAATAAAAAATATTTAATTTTAAAAAATATATATATATTGAAGAAATTAAAAAAAAAAAAAAAAAAAAAACATTAAAAAATAATTTTAAAAAATAAAAAATAAAAAATAAAAATTCTAAGGCAATTTAAAAAAAAAATTATTTTAATTAGAATGAAAAAAGTTAAATTTAAAAATAAATAAAATAGATAAAATAAATAAATAAATAAATAAAATATTAAAAAAATTTAAAATTAAAAAGTAAAAATTAAAAAGAAAAAAGAAAATAATAGAAAACAATTGAAAAATAATTAAAAGATAAAAAACCTGGGCGCAACCCTCCTCCTCCCTTTGGCCCTCCAATCTCCCCCTGACCCCAACCATCCTCCTCCCTGACCCCCCTCCCTTCCCCACTCTCGTCCCTCCCCCTCCCTCACCTCCCTCCCCTCCCTAGCTTCGGCCCTCCCTCCATCCCCCTCCCTCCATCGACTCCCGCCTGTTCCCCCTCCCTCACCCTCCTCCCCTCCCTACCCGGGCCCATAGCCAGCGGCTGGAGTCCATAGGCAAGTCCTAGGAATCGGCCTGCGGCCTCCACCCGCTAGATGGGGGCCTGGGTGGGGAGGGTAGGCGGGTGAGGAAGAGGAGGGGTGAGGTGTCGGGGAGGGGGGGAGGGGAAAGACGGGAGAGGGGAAGGCGAGGAGGGGGTCGGGGCAGGGAGATGAAGGGGGTGAGGAAGGGGAGGCGGGGTTCAGTGGGAGGAGGGTGAGGTGTAGGGCGGAGTTTTTTTTTTTTCAATATTCTTTTAATTGTTTTCTATATATATATATATATATATATATATATATATATATATATATATATATATATATATATATATATATATAGTTAATGTTTTTTTTTTTAATTTTGTTTTTAAATTTTTATAATCTAATTATTTTTAATGTTTTGAATTTTTTTATTTTATTTTTGTTAATTTTTTTTAAGATCTTTATTTATATATTTATTTTTTAATTGTTTTTTAATATATATATATATATATATATATATATTAATCTAAATTACTATTTTTTATTTGTTTTGTTTTTATTTTATTTTTTTATTTGTTTTGAATTTTTTTTAATATGTTTTCAAATCAATTTTTTTTTTAATTAATTTTTCCTTTTATAGTTTAAATTTTTTTAATATGTTTTCAATTCTTTATATATATATATATATATATTTATTTTCTTTTCATTTAATTTAATTATTTTTATAACTTTAATTTTAAAAAACAATTCTAATTTTTTATGTTGTTTTTTTTGTCTTTTTATATATATATATATATATGGATTTTTGCATTTGTTTTTTTTGTCGTGTTTTTTTATTTTATTTTTATGTTTTATTACTAACATGAAAATTACCAACATTTAAAAAAAATTATCTACACTTAATTCATTAGAAAAATTAAAATGTAAAATCTAAGCCCTTTAAACAAAAAGGGTTGATGCTCATCAGCACTTTTCAAAATCAAGATGAGAATCACTAACAAAAAAAAAAGTGTTCACGCTTGATACATAAAAAAATTTAAAGTGTCAAAAATAAACCCTCTAAAAAATTGTGTTGAAGCTGCATCAACACTTTTCAAAATCAGCATGAAAATCACTAACATTTAAAAAGGTTGTTCATACTTGATACATAAAAAAATTTAAAGTGGCAAAAATATGCTCCAAAAAAAAGGTGTATTCTAAATCACCATTTTTCAAAATCGAGTGATTTTTTGCTAACTCAAAAAAGGGGTACTAGGTCATTTTCTTGTTTGATTGGTAATTATGTTATATCAAGTGTAAACTATTGCAAAGAATTATTTCATGAATACATCCTTGTTATGGTTGGAAAGAACTCTCGCTGAAGAAAAATATGAAGATGTTTATACAACCAGAAATGCAATGCGAGACTAAACTACATTTCAAAATCTCGGTGCATCATTAGGATCTCTCTAAATCCTTGAGCACTGCATAACCACAAAGATTTAAATGATGTGAATGCTTGAATAAGTAAAATGAATTTATCAGCGAAACACGATATTTTTGAAGTACTTCAACAACGCAATTAAACAATGTACAATCTGTTGTTCCATTAAATATAAACAATCTCATAGGAATTTATGTATGGACTCAATTCATCAACAATTCATCATTGTTCTAATCAAAAGCTCATGTGCAAAAGAAATTGCAACCTACCCAGGGATCATTCTCCATTCCAAAACAAAGAAAAGAAAGGGAAATTATTTTTCTCATCAATCACATCTCAAGTAGCTACAGTCTTTTGAAGAAAATGAGGCGCTGCAATATCAAATACCCTACAAGAAAATTCTTTCAAATAAACATATTATAGAATTCAGTACAGAAATCGACATTCAAATCTATTGTATTGCAGAATAAAATGAAGAATTGGCATCCATCAAAGAGAACCAGGCGCTCAAGATGATTTCTATATATCATGATAAGGTATGAATAGTGACAATGAAAGTAATGCAAGGACAAAGAAGAGTAACATTTATATCAATTATGAAGGTCAAGATTTGATTGTATTAGAGATGTCAGGTATAGAAAGACAAGACCATACATAGAATTGACATCTAGTGGATTAGAGCAATGTTAAAATTCTTTGAGATATCATGAAATCACTTGAGGCAATGGAATAATTGTGTACAACAGAATCATAATGTACAGTGGAATAATTATATGTAGCGTTCATATATTCTATGGCAGCGTTTCTATTAGAGAAGTTCTATTTGATTCCTTTAGCATTAATTACCTTGGAGAAACATTAGTGGTTATTATGGCATTACTATCATTATCAAATGATCCAATTGTGTTATTGCATTCATTAGCATTATTATTGCTACACAATAGGAAAATTTGATGCTAATTGGCAATTATAGGATAGATGTAAATTATTCTTGTGGGCTTCAACATATTTAAGGCACTGGCCTCCAACACAACAAACTCCAAATACATATGTCGGTGTGGATGATCAATTCCAAGCAAATGAAGATTGAGTATATGTTATGGAAATGAAACTCAAATATTGTGGGTATACTCATTCTAAGTATCAATTCAGATATTTCACATTGATTGATTGATGCGAAAAAAATGTGAAGAACACATTGTTGAAAATAGCAACAAGAAATGCTAAAAATAGCACTGCTATAAATAACATTTCAGGATACCTTCCTATTTTAGTTAGTCCCTGAACTAGAATAGAGAAGTAAAAATTCGAATTTGATCTTACTAGTTGTTTGAAAAATAATTAATTAATTCACCATGAGTTTATTAGTTGTAGAAGATAAAACATGAAATCTATGTGAAGACATGCAACAATTTCTCCATTGATTGAGGAATTTATCCATCAGTTAAAGAGATAAGAATGAGTTGTAATTTGAGTTGTAATTAGTTGTCTTAGTTAACTGAGTCAAGTCTAGTTAGATTAGTTCAAATAGTTTGTTGAACTAATTGTGAGTTCAGTTAGTTAATGCATGCTTGCATGTAACTGCTACACTTTAGATAACTGAATATTCTCTCATAAATAATTCATGCATGTCAGTTCAGTTAGAGACCCAGTTGAGATCAGATGGTGGGACAGTGTACTATCAGTTGCAGGAATATTCCTTGGTGGATATCTCTTGCATGCGGAAGGAATTCATTCCTTGAGGATTGCGTAGTTACTTCTTTAGTTTAGTGAGTGCGAATGAGGCCAATTCACACATGTGACATCATTAGACCCCAAAAAATTTTTTGCAAGGAAATAGGAGGCTTGGAGGGCTGAGGAAAGGCATATGTGTTGTCTACTCAGTCTGTGAGCTATATTGTTCGATTGCAGAGAGCGCATGATAGCTTGTGAAGCTGATTATTTTTGTAATTTGAACATATTTCCACTTGTATGATATTATAGAGATTGGGGTTTTAAGCTAAGGCTTTCCCTAGTATTATTCTTTTGTGTTCATGTGATTTCTTTCTCTTCATATGTTATATGTGTTCTTATTGATCTTGCTCAAATTAATTAAGCTTCTGCAAAGTTTATTGTAGAAGTAGATCTTATATTTTTCTTTAGTATATTGCATAATTTGTTGATCTACAGTGAGAATCTCTACATGGTACCAAAGCAAAGGTGATCAAGGAGAGAATAGTATACAAGAAGGGAGAAGGTCAAAGTTTGTGGTTCTTGAATATAGAAATCGAGTTCTTATCACATCTCATTTTCACCAATGGCGTTCAAAAGCTTAAGACTCGAATATGCTCTCGATGGAAGTTTGAATTATATAGCTTGGAAGGATCGCATGGAAGCAGTATTAGAGGATAACGGCCTAAAGGACTTCATTGATCAAGGAATCCCCAAGCCAACTGATGCTACTGAATTGGCGGAATGGAAGAAATGTGTGGCTAGAGAAAGGAGAATCCTTTTGGAGGGAGTTCAAGACCACATAGTCTCGAGTCTCCATGGGAAGGAGACACCGTTTTCAATGTGGAAAACATTGAAATATCTATATCAGAATAGCAGCGATTAGAGGAAGTTGGCATTGAAATACAAGCTTCAGAAAATCAAGTGTGAAAAGAGCGACACGATCTCTACGTTCCTGAAAAAGCTTACCACCTATAGGGATGAGCTTGGAAGTGTGGGGATCATGACCGCTGATGATGACATGGTGAGTCTTGCACTCCTTGGTCTCCCTAAGAGCTGGCATAGCTACCTAGACTCGGTTATTGGAAGAGAAAAACTGTCGGATTGGGAACGACTTTGGTTGGATCTGATGCAGGAGGAGATAAGAAGAAGCACCAGAGATGGATCCTCATCGAAGCAAGATGATGAGGAAAATCTAGCCTTAGTGAGTAATGCGAGGAAGGGGAAAGGGAAGGCATCCCAATCCAAATCTGGTTCCTCCCATGGTGGGAAGAAGTTTGACGAATCGAAAGTGCGATGCTTTCATTGTTAGAAGTGGGCCATTATGCTACGAATTGTCCACAGAAGAAATCCAAGAAGGGTTCCTCAAAGGGATCTGATGATGAGGCACTGCCCTCATAGTTTGAGTTGGATTTTTGGCTAATCGCATGCATGGTTTCATCCATGATGGGATGTGTTTGGTACCTAGACAGTGGAGCTTCATTCCACATGTCAGGTGACAAGAATCTTTTCAGTACCTTGGAGGAGAAGGATCTCCATATGCCGATTGAGACGAGCGATGATGGAAAGTACCATGTCTCAGGTGAAGGTACGGTTGTGTTTTAGAGGATGGAGCTCCCCTCACCCTGACTAATGTAAATTATGTACCAGGTCTAAAGAAGAATATTGTGTCCATTGCTATGCTAGAAGATAAAGGCTATGATGTAGTCTTTAGTAAAGGAAAAGTATTTCAGATGCATATCAGCACTGGATAGACCAAACGAATCAGGATTCGAGTAAAGAATCTCTACAAGCTAGAGGTAGATGAGTGTGCTGCATTCAGTTCCAAAGCTGAGATGGTGCAAAGCCAAGATGTTGGCAAGCTATGGCATAGAATACTAGTCCACTTGCACCATGGAGCCCTGAAGATCATGTAGCAGATTTCTACTAGATTACCCAAGGGAAAACTGGAGTAGACAGATGCATGCAAAGGTTGTACCTTAGGTAAGTATGTGAAATCTTCCTTTCTGGATCAAGACAGTAGAGCTGGAGCAATCCTAGAGTGAGTTCACTTAGATTTTTGTGGACCATATCTATAGCCTCCACCGCTAAACAAAGTTACTATGTTATTTTTATTGTTGATTTTTCTCGTAGGTGTTGGATCTACTTTAAGGAAAAGAAGGATTATACCTTCTTTAGGTTTTGTGAGTTTAAAGCCTTGGCAGAGAAAGAATCCAGAAAGAAAATAAAAGCCTTGCGTAGTGACAATGGTGGAGAGTATGGCTCCCAACAATTTAAGGACTTCTACGCTGCAGAAGGAATTAAACAGGAGTTGACAGCACCCCATAACCCACAGCACAATGGGGTGTCCAAAAGGAACAACAGATCGATTGTGGGAGTAGCACAAGCGATGTTGCATGACCAAAGCCTACCACTGCATTTGTGGGTTGAGACATGCAATACAACAGTATACTTGCAAAACAAAATCCCACACCATATACTGGGAATGAAGACACCTATGGAGGCCTTTTACGACAAGCAACTAGACGTGAGTCACTTTTGAATCTTTGGATCATCAGTTTACTATCATGTGACCAAAGATTCCTAGAAGAAGCTAGATCCCACAGTTGAGTTGGGAATACTTGTGGGGTACACAGATACACCCCACAACTATAAGGTGTACTTGCGTACCAGTCAAAGGACTGTGGTATGCTGGGATCTAAATTTCGACGAGCATAAAGCCACATGAGTATCACTTGAGAGGGAGCTCAAGTTGCTTGCAGATGAGGAACTTTCAATTCCTAAGGAGGAGGATCCTCAGATTGATGTGGGGCAGCCGCATGTAGAGGATCCAGGAGTGGAGACATCCACTCATGGTGAGACTTCTAGAGATGGGCGGAAACGCTCAAGGGAAGTTGATAGGTTGATGCTAGATGCATGGGAGAATGTGGGACAACCATCTTCTCATCACAGATAGAGGAGGTCACCAAAGTGGTACACTGGTTACATGGCCCAGGTTGGGGAGTGTGTAGATTTCGAGCCTTCTTCATTCGAGGAGGTAGTGCAACAAATAGTCTTGGTTGATGCAATGGTGGAGGAGTATGACTCTATCATGTGGAACTATGTGTGGGATGTTGTCCCAATACCTTAGGACAATTCAGTGGTGAGCTCCAGATGAATTTACAAGGTAAAGCAGGAAACTGATGGCAGTGTTGAGAAACATAAGGCAAGGTTTGTTGCCCGGGGTTTCTCACAGGTCGAGGGGATTGACTACAATCAGAATTTTGCTCCTGTGGCAAGGAACTCATCTATGAGATCGATATTGGCACTATCATCTTAGATGGGGTGGAAGATCCACTAGATGGACGTGAAGACAACCTTCCTCAATGGGAAGATTGAGGAGGAGGTGTACATTGAGCAGCTAGAAGGTTTTGAGACCTTCGATCGTGAGTCGCATGTGTGAAGACTCAAGAGGGTTCTGTATGGGCTGAAGCAAGCACCCCATGCTTGGTACACGAGGATCGACAACTATTTCATCGGGTTTGACTTCATGAAGAGTGAATCAGATGCAAACCTTTACCATATCATGGTAGAAGGTAAGCCATTGATCATTGTTCTTTATGTCGATGATTTGATTTTGAAAGGTTATGATCAGCTGATACAGTCTTGCAAGGAGGACCTTGCAAGAGAGTCCGAAATGAAATACATGGGTCTTATGGACTACTTCCTAGGCATGGAAGTGTGGCAAAGAGATGGAGAAGCTTTTGTGTCTCAAGGCAAGTATGCCAATGAGATCCTCAGGTGGTTCCATATGGAGAAGTGCAAACCCATGCAAACTCCTCTAGCTAGGAACTAGAGGAAGGAGGATGCTACTTCAGGTAAGGTAGTGGCTACTACTGATTATCGGTAGCTGGTGGGTTCACTTATGTATCTGGTGAACACACGACCCAACTTATGTTTTGCAGTGAAGTAGCTGAGTCAAGCTATGGTTCAACCTACCAAGTTGTTTTGGAAGGCAGTGAAGCCTGTGTTGAGATACCTCAGAGGCACATCTCAGTTTGGATTATGGTACAGACGGAGAAAGGGAGTGAAGCTTCAGGGCTTCACAGATGTGGATTAGGCAGGGAGTCCATCGTTCTTGGAAGAGCACTTCCAGAGGAATCTTCAACCTTGTTTCAACTGTAGTTTCTTGGTACAATAGGAAACAGAGATCAACTGCACTTAGCTCAGCAGAGGCTGAATACATGGCTGCTAGTTAGGCTCCATGTGAGGCCATTTGGATGCGGAAGATTATAGTGGGATTGTTTGGTCAAAAGATGGATCCTATAGTCATCTACTGTGATAATCAGAGTTGCATCAAACTCTCTGAGAATCTAGTTTTTCATGATAGGTCCAAGCACATTGATATCTAGTATCACCATCTTCGAGACTGTGTGGTCAAGAGGATCATATTGTTGCTGTATGTTTGACTAAGGAAAAGGATGTAGATATTTTTATGAAGGCATTGTCAAAATCCAAGTTCGAGTTCCACAGATATAGGATTGGGGTTATTGATAATCCATTTCTTGTTGAGAGGGAGTGTTGAAAATAGTAACAAGAAATGCTAAAAATAACACTACTATAAATAGCATTTCGGGATACCTTCCTATTTTAGTTAGTCCCTGAACTAAAATAGAGAAGTAAAAATTCGAATCTGATCTTACCAACTGTTTGAAAAATAATTAATTAATTCACCATAAGTTAATTAGTTGTAGAAAATCAAACATGAAGACTATGTGAAGACATGCAACAGTTTCTCCATTGATTGAGGAATTTATCCATCAGTTAAAGAGATAAGGATGAGTTGTAATTTGAGTTGTAATTAGTTGGCTCAATTAACTGAGTCAGGTCTAGTTAGATTAGTTAAAATAGTTTTTTGAAATAATTGTGAGTTCAGATAGTTAATGCATGCTTGCATGTAACTACTACACTTCAGATAACTGAATATTCTCTGATAAATAACTCATGCATGTCAGTTCAGTCAAAGACCCAGTTGAGATAAGATGGTGGGACAATGTACTATTAGTTGTAGGAATATTCTTTGGTGGATATCTCTTGCATGCGGAAGGAATTCATTCCTTGAGGATTGCACAACTACTTCTTCAATTTGGTGAGTGTGAATGAGGCCAATTCACACATGTGACATCATTGGACCCTAAGAAAAACTGCGCAAGGAAATAGGAGGCTTGGAGGGCTGAGGAAAGGCATATGTGTTGTCTACTCAGTCTGTGAGTTGTATTTTTGGATTGCAGAGAGATTAGGATAGCTTGTGAAGTTGATTCTTTTTGTAATTTGAACATATTTCCACTTGTATGATATTACAAAGATTGGGGTTTTAGGTTGAGGCTTTCCCCAGGATTATTCTTCTGTGTTCATGTGATTTCTTTCTCTTCATCTGTTATATGTGTTCTTATTGATCTTGCTCAAATTTATTAAGCTTCTGCAAAGTTTATTGTAGAAGTAGCTCTTGTATTTTGCTTTATTATATTGCATAATCTGTTGATCTACAGTGAGAATCTCTACACACATTACATTAGAACAATACAAATATACAAGCCTGAAATAGAGTGTGAAAATGAAGACTGTAAACTCCACTATTCTTGTGTTTATATTTCCATTGATGTCGATATTCTAAGACGTGCACAACTTTCTAAGCCACTCATAAAGCTAATTGGATGCATGAATTCAAAGGTGGTAATGTTGTCACAGGTTATCACCATTGAAATCATGGATTGAAGGACGTTGGTTTACTGGTAGTATGTGTTTCTTTTACCACCATTGAATTCATGGATTGAAGGTTGTTGGCTTAATCGAACAGGACCCTCACTGACAAAGCAATACCATATCATGTGCATTCATATTGGGCATAAAAAATGAGGAAAAAATGAAATGATATATTGAGCATATAATATGGGGATAAAAGGGTTTTTATATGCTGTATAGAAATATATGTATTATAAGGTATTGTTTATACCATACATTGGCCATGTGGAGGCAAAAACAAGTGGACTAGAGAAATAGAGGTTTAGGAGTACTATGGGAGTATCCAAAGTGGGAGGGAGAAAGAAAAACCGATGGTAATATTAGGTCCATAATAGCCTAATATTCAAACCTATGACCCTAGTATTGACATGCAATTCATCCTTTTACTTAAATTTTTAACATTGTCATGAAATGACTCAGGATGTTTGAGAGTGGTTTCAAGCTCATTAGATTTCATATGGAGAAAGTAAAATTTTAGATCCCACTAACAAAATCTAGCAGACTTATTAGTTTTTCAGGATTTCAGAAATGGGAGGATTGTAATGTTTCCATTGGGTTATGACATGTGCTAGGGTATGGAACTTTTATTTAATCAATAGAACCAAGCCCTATATGTACCTTGATGTTAGTGACAGTGGTTTTCCTAACTCCTCTATCATGACCCTACTAAAAATGTACCCATCACTCAAACAAAATCTTGACTTGACACGTTACATTTTTTCTATCTTATGTTAATTTTTCGAGGGTGATATTAATGACAAAGATCCCAATATAGGCAATGATTTTGATGATATGTAGGTATTTGTTCTAGC
Source organism: Pinus tabuliformis (assembly GCA_031772625.1). Taxonomy (NCBI): domain Eukaryota; kingdom Viridiplantae; phylum Streptophyta; class Pinopsida; order Pinales; family Pinaceae; genus Pinus; species Pinus tabuliformis. The sequence continues at coordinate 567,892,190 of CM062816.1, forward strand.
ATGATTTTTATGGATGCTAGGGGCCAATGTCTATAGCCTATTTGTTGATGTATTTTTGGTTTAGAGATGGATTGCACTCGATGTTAATTTGGTTATGTTCACCCTTACATGCTATATAAAAGAGAACTTGTAATTTGTGGACCTGTGGTTGATGAATATTATAACCACTAGATGAATGATGTTTTATGGCTTAATCCATGTTCTTTTATCACAAATTCATCTTTCTACATGATTTTGTTGACATATATGCATTAATATATATATATATATATATATATATATATGTATGTATGTATATATATATATATATATATATATGTATATATATATATATATATGTATATATATATATATATATATATGTATATATATATATATATATATCTGTATATGTATATGTATATGTATATGTATATATGTATATATGTATGTATGTATGTATGTATATGTATATGTATATAATTCACTGCCAAAATCTCTACCAACCTAGGATATTTTGAAAATGTCACTCCTCGCTCTTGCTTCCACTCCCACTTCCTACTCCCACTCCCACTCCCAAACAACCTTGTTCCAAAACATACATGCATAACATTACTAATACCTTTATGATCTATGTCTAATGTGCATGATAATATTTTGTACCTATTTCTTAGCTAGTGATACTCCTAATGATGGGGCAATAGAGAAAACAACATATATGGCACCTTCACCCTTTCCTTACATTAGTGATGAATAAGTTGAAAGAATGTGAAGGAGACAATGATACTGACTATTGCTTGGGAGAGGGCACATGCATGCCATAGGAGATAATGAAATAAACTATTGTTTGGAAGAGGGTGTGTGCATGCTAAGGGTACACATGTCACACCTTCAATTAATTCTAGTTTAGATATTGTTTCAAATTTAGTAGTTTTAGTTTTGGATAGAGTTTTTCTATTAAAAGATCTTTTTCTTTTGTTATTTTTAGCATGCATGATCTATTCTTACTAAGAGGGTGCATATCCTTAGTCAATTAGAATACTTATGCATGAGAAATTCCCATGTTAGGTAGAGGACACAAGTCTCAAGGAGGGGATGCATGCTTGCATGCTCCAATTCATCTTTTGATGGAGACACACTTACTTGGCAATCTTTCCATGCAACTATGGTGCACTAGGTGATCATATTATGTCTATGATTTGAAAAAGTCCAGGCAGATAGGATTTTTCATGTGTCCATATTCATTGTACTTTCTCTCCCCTTCCTATTCTATAAACGAGAAGAAAGGTGCTCCATTGTGTTGGTTATTGAGGTTTTGTTTTGAAATGTTGTAGTGTATCCTTTTTAGTATTCAATAGAAGATAGATGTGATTGAGAGTGAAATCTATGTATTTTCCATTCAAATTTTCCACAATATGTATTTGTAAATCAACCAACTTATATCTGCCCCCTTTTATTGAAACTTCCAATTTTTCAGCTACCTAGTATTTAGGTTATTCTTTCTAGGTGTAGAATCTTCTTACCATTGTTAATGAAAATAAAGCGATATAAATATAAATCGGTATGAAAAATGTTAATCAAAAAATGGATACCTACAATATCTAGTGAAAGTAGGGGCTTTTTAAATTGGGAAGGTGTATTGGGTTCATATTGGTAGGGGGTTAAATAAAGTGATTTTTAGAGTTATTTTCCAATATGTAGTCAAATTAACGGTATTGTTTAGTATTCCACAAATTCACGTGCTATGTTATAGGTACATTGAATGAAGCCCCTATGGTTAATGGTTGATATGGTTTTAGAATGAATGCATCATATGATGATAGGTTGTTTTAAAAATTTCCATTTCTAAGGATGAATATATCATATGATGAAATGTACAAAATGCTACATGTTTGAAGACATTTTTTTACAAGTACGGAAAGCAAGGAGTCATCCTCAGCCCTTTTATAATACTATGATAAATATATCAATGTTAATTCATTGAGCATCATCTTGAAGCCATGTGGATAAATTATGGAGAACCATATGATATAACGTTGCTCTCCTACCTTACTAATTTAAACACTATGTAATGATGGAAATATGGGAAGACTTACAAATTAATACATTAAGCAACATTGAAAATTGATACATTGGCAGTATTTTTAATACATTCTCAGACATATTTTTATGAATTAAGGTTTTGTGCCCTAACATGATTATTCCCTAAGAGTTCATTATGGAACAACCTTCATCACGGAAACAATCCTTCTCGGATATTTGTAACAATGATTTGTCCATCAGGAGATGAAAATTATTGCCCTATTCTTATATTATTTGTGCTTCTGCATGAGGAATTTCTCAATATAATGGAATTCTCATACATGATATGGTCTCATTACAAATTGTTCTCTCAACATTATTCTTGAAACTTTTTATAGAGTGTTCTCACAACATTATGTTGCAACACTCTTTTACAATGAGTTGAAAACCATATTTTTTTTCTATACCTTAATAACATAAAATGGATAAATGTGGACTGGAGAGCTACAAGGCATATATAACCCCTTTCCATTAATGTGAAAGGGGGAGGTAAGCACAGGTTATGGGAAGTAATGAGAAATATCTTTCAGGACAAAAGCGGGAGGAAAAATGAGTTTCCACCAATGCCAAAGAGGGGGATTGTTGGCATTATTATCATTGATGGAAAAGGAACAACTACATGAATCAGAATTTTGTGATAGGGATGTTGAATTAGAATGTTGGCTTAGGTTTTCATATGCATATGATGAACAAGAATGTTTCTCAAACACTGATTTATGTTGAATTCTAGATGGCTTGAATTGAAGAAGGTTGAAAGTGATGTGAAGTGTAAATGGTATGATAATCAATATAAAGGTTGAACATTGTCAAATGGAACACAAAATATTGAAAGGGAAGATGGAAAAATATATGCTTTTATTAATATAAAAATGTATGATACAAATCTGATATGTCTCTTGTAATCATTATTAGTTGACGTGTTTTATTTCAACTCTATTTTATATAAAAAAAATCTTTCAAAACTAAAACTAAATGGATAAGTGTATGAGCATTTTTGTAAGCCCAAAAGACAATGCTTCATTTCATATTCCTACAAATAATACAAACAATCCATATGGATTTCTTATCAAACATACAATGTGGAATGGAAAGGGAACATTTTTGAAGAAAAACAAACTGCATAAGAAAGTGGATGAGAAACAAGGAAAGAGATGAAAAATAAAAAGGAGAAGTAGTGCAACAGTAGACTTCACAGCAAAATTGTAAAGGAGTTAACCAACATTTGTAACATGATGTTTTTATTGCGATATTTGTTTCCCCTTTTGTATCTTGAAAAGTAATAGGTCGTATCCTGCTGAGGTAAGGGCCTCTAATGGGTTGTAGCCTGCAAAAAACTTGTGGGAGTTGGAGATTCCTTCGAGGTAGGAGCCTCTCGTAGGATGAAGCCTTAAAAAATTTGATGTAATAAGGAGTAGAAACTTGCCTTCACATCACTTTCATCCTAAAAATTGTGGTTCTCTCCCTTTGGTGTTTCCACTTATATCTGGTGTCTTCATGTGTTTATTCTTACATGTTGTGTGAATGTTTTGAATTCTTGATAAATAAATTTGCAGACTTCTCTCCTTGAAACCTACAAAAGTAATTCAATAATAATTCACCAAAAACTTGAATCATTAACTACATACGAAGAGGATTAAGTTGAGAAAAAATAAAGAATTTGAATTACTGATTCACCCTATTATCGCTCCCAGAGACAACCTTGGATTGCTTACAAGAGCAGTGCCTGGGTGCATCTAAATCGGTGTGCCTCAAATCATTCTCAAATCAGAGGAGACATCACCCATTTCTATAGACATATATAAGAGGCATCAGTTGGTTCTTTCATCCAAAGATACAGGTCAGGTATTTCAGTATTTCTACACATACACAGTTCCCAGAAATATAATAGAAAATAATGGGGGTTGAGAACTTAGAAGGCTTACAGTTTAATCTACTTTATGGAATAAATGAGAGAAGACAAAGAGAAGGGATAACTCAAAATGTAGAGCTCAAAGCACTAAGAATTTTATATTAAAAACATAGAGCCTGAAACCATGAGATTTGGTACAATTATCTGAGTTACAAGTATATATAATGTGATTAATGTAGTGTAGTTTAAAGATATCATTTCAACCCATCAAAAAGACATGTGCATTAATAGCTCAATGAAATGAATTTGTAGGCAAGTATGGAATATTATAGCATCTATTATTACATGAATTTAGAGAATAAAATAGACAAAATGGATGAAAATAGGAAATAACACATTGTAATACTTCAAAGGGGGAATCACCACGACTCATGTGATATTCTACAAGATCTATGTAACTAAGTGATACTGTCTCACAAAAATATCAAGCTTTCTTTGTAGATTTCAGAACTTTTATTCAGTGTTTCTACATCCTATTTATAAGAAGAGGGGGTGTGTTATCAATCATGATACAGTACAAAATATCCCTAGATCGAGTCTCAGTTTTTAGATCATCTTGCTATCTCAGCCAGGGAAGGCTTTATGTCCAAAAGACATCACAAAAATTGTAATTACCTCGTAAAGGAAATCACATCACAAGATCACAAAACATATGAAACATTAATGCAATATCTTTGCACCTATTCCTATAATTACTTTGGCTTTAGGTTATATCTAGTTCACGGTATGGTCTTCTGTGCTGCTAAGCTAACTCTTGTCATTTTTGCCTTGATTTCATTCGGTGTTGACTTCTGGATCCATGTCATAATGGGATTTTTTAGGATCATCCCATCCCATTCCTTGAATGCACCACCTGCTCTTCTTACAACCATAGATGTTGACCCATCACCCCCTTTAAATATCTGTTAAATACTATCGGTGCCCTGAGAAAGCCCGGTGTCCTATTTCATGGTGTACCTCGGAGTCCTTTGAACATGGATCTTTAACAAAGGAATATCATGTGACAAGTGTGATGTGACTTCCCTTTAAGATCCCCTTTGATGTACCACCCTTTGTTTTCTTCATATAACCACGGGCTAAAACCAGGGGCTTAATCTTTCAGGGGTTAAGGCCTTTAAACTTCTGTCCAAGGGCCTTTTTCTTTCATAATTTGAAATGCCCTTTGATTTCCTCTTACACCACATCAGTTGAGGTTCGAATGCAAAATATTTATCAAATAGAGTCTATGAAATATCGCTTTTGGGGGCTTCTTCCTTATTGTAATCGCAACTAGGGATGAGCATCAGTGTAGGAAAGAATTTTTGTTTCATGCAGTCACGGATATGTGAGATGACATCATTGTTGCCACAAATCACCTGGAAATGGTGCCATAAGACCCCTGAAAATGTTGAAACTAAGTGACACATGTCCCCTGACACATCAACATCTGTACTGCCATGTCATTGATGACATCATCTTCCATGTCAGCTCTAAGGACCAATCATATGCTGCCATGTGGCCCCTAGAGGAGAGAAAAAAGGCTTGCTTAGTCCTGTTTTCATGTGCACTTCCTTTGTTAATTAATTTTGGCCCTCTTTGGAACTTTTACACTGTATCTCCGAATCGACCCCTGCATGGTCTTGGAATGAAAACCTCGTTGATCTGCTGATATTACAGGATTGTAAGATACATGATTTACCATACCACCTTATCACCATGTGGAGGAGAGGGAAGGGGGCATCCCGACCATGGTTTTTCCATGCTTTTCTTTCTTAGACATTTTTGTCCCTCCCCAACAATTTCACACTATATCACAAGATCATCCCCCTGCAAGGTTTTGGAGTTTGTTGTGACTGCAGGACTTGTAGGATCCGGGGATGCGATATCGACGTTTGACACTTTGAACTGTAGATAACCTTAACTATGTGCCCTAGGACCTCATCAATATGCGGGATGTGGGACTGCAAGTAGTGTGAAGCTGTGGGACTACAGGGTTGTGGGGTGTGGACTACAAGTAGTGTGCCACGTGGCCCCCCCAGAGGTGTGAGAAAGGGGGTTCGCTTGCCCTTGGCTTTCAATGGTTTTTAGCATAAATTGACCTCTTCCCTTCCTTGAAAATTTAACACTATCGGCATGCTTCCCCCTTGCAATTCCTTAAGGATGTCCCGTAAAGAACTGCAGGGGTCATGTGAGAATGCAGGATGCAGGACTTGCAAGACTGCGTGATGCAGGAGTCTGGAGCCAACGAATGTGATTTTCCTTAGTCCCTTTAATGTTTTTTCTTGGTTTTTTGGGCTTTCCAAAGGAAATCTTCAACATGCTCTAACCTCTTATCCAGGAGTCCTTTTTTGGACTTCCATATACCATTAGAAAGCTTGTTTTGGGCACTATGCAATGGAGAGGGTATAATCAAACTCTGATAGCTTATGTGGCTCATGAAATGGCTTCAACTTCAATTTTCTTATGCATCCTGGAGAACTGATCATTCGCAAATAAGTGAGGGACAACATTGGCTCCACTTGGGGATAGTTCCTTGCTAGCAAGGTGCTGAGAACCTACACACTGTTAACTACTCCTTTAGGCATGGAGTCACTTATAATCAAAAGAAAAATTTCATGAAAGTAGGATTTTTTTAACATAAAATTCAAATTCAAATAACAATTGCAATACACACCAGATACTTCTAGTTTTGAAAATAAAATTTGAGGAACTGACAATTTACTAGCAGTTCCAACAAATCACCATCCAAGTTTTCAAGAAGATATGTGTTTTTCCCTCACTCTTCTACAATCCTGAAGGGGCCAAACCATAGTGGATTGAATTTTCCATGTTTTCCTTTGTCCTCCTGTTAGACATCCCACCTGAGAAATAAATCTCATGGCTAAAGAGGTATGTCCTTGGATTTCTTGTCAAACAGAGATTTCATCTTTTGTTGGTAATTAGATGGTTTGGCCTCCACCTGTTCTTTATTTTCCTGAAGCTCAACTAGCTGATTTATCCTTCTTGTCAAGGCACTTGGCTCTTCTTCGAATTCTTGTAAGAACCTTGCTACTAGCATTGGTAGTTGGATTGGGAAGATACCAACCTTGCCATACACTAGCTCAAAAGGTGATTTCCTAGTGGATCACTTAGGCATTACTCGGTTGGCCCATAGATAAAAATTTAGTTGGGAATCCCAGTTCCTTTGATTTTCAGTGATGGTCTTCTCCAGCACCCTCACCACAACTTTTTTTGAGGACACAACCAAGCCATTGCCTTAAGGATAGTATGTAGTGGATTGCCCAATGGTGATATTATATTTATGGAAGAAACTAGTGAAATTAGCAGATTTGAAGACTGGATCATTATCAGTGATGATTTTGAAAGGATAACCAAAGAGGGATAGTAATTTCTCCTCCATGAATTTTATCACCACTGAGTCTATAACATTTCTATCTAGGATGTCCTCTACCCACTTGGTGAAATAGTCAGAGGCTATTAATATCCATTTGTGATGGCCATTCTATGGTGGGTTTATCTCCCCTATGAATTCCACTCCCCACTTTCTAAAAGGCTCCTCCACATGCACAATAATATGGGGAGAGGAGCCAATTTCTATCTTTCCACAAACACTTGGAATTCTGGCACATCCTAACTCTGGAATGAACATCCCCAAACAACATAGGCCAATAATATCCACCCTTGAGGATTTTATGTGTCATGGTCTTCTAGGTGTAATGCCCTCCATAGACTCCTCCATGAAACTCTCCAATCACTTTATGGGTCTCCCCTCCTACCAAACATAGCAAAAATAACCCCACAGGGTTCTTCCAATAGAGTAGGCCATTGGATATGTTATATTTCTACGCTTGCAATCTCAGGCTTCTGTATTTGGATGTATCTAGCCCCAAAGGGAACCTTAGGAACAATAGGTAATGAACAATGTTCTTATACCAAGGTGATCCCTCGTATTTGGCATATATTTTTTGCTCAAATTTTTTAATATTACTCTGGTGATCCTCTGGTCTACCTTCCTCTGTGATCAGGTTTATCCCTAGTGCTTGGCAGTTGGATTTGGATAAAACCTTGGCCATCCCCTAGCCTTCAATGAGCTTGGTAGGATTTATTTCTAGCTCGTATTCTTATATTTTCACTACCCACATGCCCCTCTTTCCTTTGTTGTCTCCTTGCACCATGATGTGCTTGACTGTTGTTGTTGGGACAAACTTTGTGATTTTCGATTGCAGCACATACATGAAAAATGCCTTCAGATAATTTACCAGTGCATAGGCTTGCTTCCCTAATATATTATATTTTAGCTCAGCATCCCTTAGGACTTGGCTGAAGAAGGTGACAGGCTACTCATAACCCGCTTTATTTTTCTATAGTAGCACTGTGGTGATGGTATGTGGAGAGGTGAAAGAAAAGATGTAGAAAGGAGCTGAATAGTTGGGGCTGGCTAACACTGGGGCTTCAGCCAAAGCTTCCTTGATTCTACTAAAATAATCACGGAGGATAGGGCTCCACTTGACTTGATTTCCCTTCTTCAGCATGTCTGTAATACCCTTGACTATCTATGCATAATTGGGTATAAACCACCTTAAGAAATTTATTCTCCCCAAGAAGGCTTGGAATTATTTCTTATTCCTAGGGAGAGAAATGTGGCTAGTAGCTTCAACTTTTTTAGGATCGATCTTCATGCCCTCCTCTGCTAGTATATGTCCTAGCAACTTTCCCTTACCTAGGGTGAACTCAGATTTCTTAGGATTTAGGGAGAGGCCATATCCCTTGAAATTCTCAAAGGTGAGTTTTAAGTGGAGGATGTGTTCTTCTTCAGTTGTGGAAATGACTATGATGTCATCCAAGTAGACCACCATAAAATTTTCTTACTCCCCCATGAAAGCTATGTCCATGGCTCTCTGAAATATGGCCATTGCATTTATCAGCCCAAAATGCATGCGAGCATACATGAATGTTCCCCACGGGGTGGTGAAAGCAGTCTTTTCTTGATCCTCAGGATGCATTACCACTTGAGTGTATCTAGATAACCCTTCCGTCATGGACATTTTTGGCTGAACAAACCACCTTCTGCAATATATTATCCATCTTGGGCAGTGGGAAGTTTCCTTTCAAAGACACCCTGTTTAGATTCTGGAAGTCTACACATAGCCTTACCTCTCTGATATTTTACTAGACTGGGACCAAATTTGCTACCCACTCAAAGTATCTTATGTTGAAGAGTCTAGGACAACCAAAACTAATGAGATTCTTGTTTATCATGATAGAAATTTCTGAATTTCTTTTGAAATTTTATCTTAGATTAATCTTCATATTATTATTAGTATGTGTTTGATTCATCAAACTACTATCAAAAACAAAAGGGACAAGAACACAAATTATTTGGCTTTCTGTTAGGGCCAAAACCTCTCCCTCTTGGAGAGGAAAACATGCACAAAATTATTCTTATGGATATTCCAATTGACGAATACCAAGACCATGACCCTTGACCTACTCTACCACTCCAAGACCAAGACACCAATTCTCTTCTCTATGACTACTGAGATCATTCTCATTGTTGCACCATTAAGGCAAGCTCTGTCACTGAGATCTTCATTATTGCTTCTTCACTATGTCAACGAGGTACCTTGTCTTCATTGAGGTCTTCACTATGACCTTGATTCTATGCTTTTATCAATTCACCAAGAGCTTCATTATGACAATGACCATGATGATTGTTTCACCATATCTCCATGTATACTTAGATCATCACTGTGCTCTTGTTGAGATCATCATCACATTGAATGTGAGCATGCTAAGAATCTATTCTATGATAAGTATGCTGAGAGTGATATTGTAACTATAGGATCATTGTGATCTTTATTAAGTCGAGACAGTGAGACTGAGACCATACAAAGATAGTAAGGATTCTGAGGTTCTTTCCCTCACATATATATACATTAACTACCATGAAATAGGTCCATTGAGATTGTGATACTGAGATCCTTACCTTGCATTTAGGCCAAGACTGTAATGGTTACTACTGTTTCTAATTATGTCGAGACTGTGATCTCAACTGAGACTAAAGCCATGTTTTTCGTTACAAGATATATGTATGACAGAGGCACTACTGTGCTCATTCAAGGTTTTAGACCTTGGAGAAGGACATTTCTTTATGCACCCATACGAAACATTAGACCTGCTCCTTGTCACCGAGATCCTGTATTCGAATGAGATCTCCCTCTTGCACCTCATACCATCCAAAATTTCAGAGGAGAAATGCGAGTTTTGTACCTAAGATTTATGGATACCCTAGATGGGTATTGATAGTGGTTTATGCTCCAAAATAAGCCAACTTGTCTTTATGAATCATTGTGTCTATTATTCTAGGCTGACATGAATGCCATTTATACATTTAATTGAATATTGAAGCGGACATGATGAATTCCTTATCGATTTTCTTGTAGACTTCTTGTGCTTGCTAATGGAGGATTGATCTTGGTCTTGGAGGGCCACTCTAGTCTTGAATATATTTTACATAGGCTCATGAGGAGCTCCTTCATACATGACTTGACTCTTTGACATATTAATAAATCCTAAATACATTAAGAAGAAGTCTTTGACCTAATGTCACTTCTTTCTCATGAAACCTGTGCAGCAAGGCATACAAAATAAATTTATTTTCTTTTATTACGTCATTTATAAAGATCAAATCATTATGAAGACTGAACCTAGTTACACTTTATTCAACACTCCCTCTTAACTATGGAGGCATTCATAATGGTACTTGGTCATTCTCAATCTAAAAAAATTCACATAAGAAGAATTAGATTCGAAATCCATTTGTTATAGCATCATTTCAACAAACATTTCTTTCATATAGCAAGGCCTTGACTAACATCTCTATCTATCACTTAGATCAAAGCACATAATGTTGGAGAGACCAATGACTGATAGAAATGCATCATCATTTTCTCTCTTAAGGTCATACCCACTCGAATGTTCTCTGAGTATGTCGTACTAGGACTATTCTCATCTTGGGTTCCCAGCCCTAAAGAATATCAGTTTTCTTTCCCACTCTTGTCTTGGATGCGCTACCACATCCTCAAAGAGTGTTGTATGCTAGATGATCACACAATCCTCCATTCTTGCTTCCAAATTGAAGACAAGAATGTCATGTATAACTCTCCCTCTTAACCAGGGATGAGTTCCAAGTTTCTCTTTACTTAGAAACTTACTCACGTTCCTTTACTCATAGGAACCTTCCAGAACTCCCTCTTAAACAAGGACTCTATCATTAGTACTTTATAGGGTCTTCTAGTTGGCTAATGATCCAAGACCTTGATGTCATCAATTTCTTCATTTGCAGGGTTCAACCATCCATCACTTTCCTTCATCATGTCATTCCTTCTTTCCTGGAAAGTATCCTCCTTGGCTTTACATTTGGGGCTTCCTTTGTAGGGTCATCTATCTTCACTTTTCATTTAATAGTGATTTCTCTAGATCACAAAGTACATAGTCATGACATCCTTCACAACTCTCCTTACCTTGGCCTTGCACGCATACCCAGACTTTCTCCAAGAGGTCAGAAACCAAAAAAAATCACATATTACCTTTTGGTGATTGCATTTTCCAGTGACATCTTACTGTAGATATCAACACCTTGCATACATGTTGACACATCTCCCAAAGATATTTATTGTCAAGGGTCTTCACCTTTTCAAAATTCCATCAGAGTCTTCACATATTTAAGAGAAATTCTTCAGCGTAAATCACAAGATCAATCATTTGTCGACGCGTTTCGAACCAACAAGTGTGGTTCATCATCAGGACAAGTTGAAGAAACAAATCTAGCTTAGCATGTTAAATAGTGTGAGCAGAGACTCCAAAGGCTATCCTGACTAACAGCTAATTTTGACTTTATGACCAGAGTCAAGATTTAATGGAAATTAGTTAAATTATGTGAATATATAACAATATAAAATAATTTAAAAAATGTTAAAGGTTAGCTAGAAAGTTATTAAAAATTATAATTTGTTATTTAAATGGGAATTAAAATATAAATTATACGTATATATATATAAAGAAATATATACAAAGGTTAGTTAGAAAATTATTGGAATAATAAAATTGAAATATACATAAAAATAATAATATATAAAGTTTAATTACGAAAGTTATAAAAGGTAAAAAGATTTTATTTCATTTTAATAAATAAATTCATACATACACACACACACACACACACACAGAGACACACACATATATATATATATATATATATATAAAATAATAATAATAATAATAATAAAACATATATATATATATATATATATATATACAAAGACAAAATGAGAGACCCTAGGAGGAAGGAGAAGACAAGGTGCCAAGGAAAAACAGAGACATAAAGGGGAACCAGCGAAAGCAAGAAAGGGTAAGACTAGGAAGAAAGGGTCAGGATCCAACAACTACTGATCTTCTAGTCGTCATCTCTATTGAGATTTCTCGGCCTTCTTTCAATTTCAATAGCTTCCCTGAATTTATGGTGATGGAACTGGGCAACCCTAGCAATAACCTTGGCCTCCTCAATACACACATGATGCTTGGTATTTTCAGCATGCTCTGTTAACGCTGAAGACTTGGTTCTTCCATGTCTTAGGTCCGCTGCATGTTCGCTAATCCTTTGATGGATGGAGCACCTTGTTTCCCCGATATAGGGGGTCCCACAAGAACAAGGGATCAAGTAGACACCCTTCATATCTTTAGGATCAATGGGATCCTTCACTGATCTGAGGGATTTGTGAATAGTGTTGAGGGGCCTGAAGGTTGAGGTTCCTAGTCAAATCTTCCTGATCCTTTGGATGTTGATTACCTTCATCATGGTTTCATATTTCATGATCTCTTCCATCCTCACACCTTCCATTCCCAAGATATTTCAATCAGAGTTCTTCAATTACAGTCAACCACCTCATACTTCATATGAGGACATATTATGTTGATTTCATCTAGTGTGACTTATGTCTTTCTACATCCATTCTGAGGAGGAGACTTTTTTCCTATTGATCATGATTAATCCATGTTACCTGCAACCATATGAAATGAAATTACAATATTAAACATAAAATACATAACTTTTTTTACCTTTAGGTCATGTAGGCTTCTTCCAACAACTTCCTTGATTGAAAATGTCTTTAATCCCTTAATATGCTTCATTTCTCATGTCATCAAACCTTCATATCATGCATTCCATAAGTTGGATTTCCTAATGTAACACTTGCTGCCTTACTAGATTAGTGGATCCTCCAATGAGGTTTCTATCACAGAATCTTGAGGATCTTGCATGTCTCCATATGGAAAATGTTTTCCCTTTTGAATTCTTGTCCTTTCCTTTGATATCTAATGAGATTCCCAAGAGCTACGTCCTTCATGTTCAACTGCCATGGATTTTTTCCTTCATGATTCCCATGGTGATATTACAAGCTCTTGTTTTCATGATGCCATGATGCATCTTATCATCGTGATCATATCTGCAGAAAATTTGGAGCTTGTGATATGACCCTTTTGTGAGGGACACCATCTCACTCATAGTAGAGGTATGGTACTCCCTCTTTCCTTGGCCTTTTTCTTCAGCTTCCTCCATCCTTTCGAAGATATGAGCTTCTTCTCATAGCATTGAATCTTAGCTATAATATTCTATGTTGAAAAATTCCATTGCCTTTCTACACATGTTTAAGTCCTTTTAACCTTCAACACTTTTTTCCATAACTTGTCCTCCTTCCATCTTGCATAGATACCAAAATTTGTTGCATGAGGAAATTTCCATGTCCCAAGGACACTTGTCATATGGCTAGTTAAGGACATCGATTATTATCTTCTTATCATCTTTCTCAGATCTCCCAATTGAGATCTCATGAAGATACTTCTTTATTCTTTGATACCTTTGCTGAATTTCAGAGAGTATATCTTCTAGCATTTCATGTATCCCTTTTATGTCTCCTTTCTTTCTACACAGGAAAGAGAGAACCTTAAGAGTTCTTATGAATTCAAAGGGGACCTTTATTTGTTCACTGAATTATTTTCCCCATAAGGACTATGACAATCCTTCTTATTCCATGCAAGAACATTTGATGACCCATCTAACCTATAGATCTTCTTGCAATCATGAAGTCATTTCACCAAAAATGATTAATGAAAATAATTACTTGAGATGTGAATATGAAATCTTCACCTTGCTCATGTTGGTAGTAGTTGGAGAAAATGTATTGATTCTTCCACCAATTGGGATCCATGATAGGAAGATTGACTTCTTTTCCTACAAGCTATCTTCTTTTATATATCCACTGAACTGTTGATCTAATTTGGCTACATAAGTGGACATGTGGATCCTTGTAGTATGCAACATAGTATTGAGGTTGCTTGTCATGATATATATAGAGACCCATAAGTTATTATAACTTCTATATCAAATATTGTCCATACAAACTCCAATGTATTTCCTCAAATATGTATCATCAAGCTTTGAGAATTTGAGATTTCAAGACTGTGTTATTTATAGAAAAGGATTCAATCTGAGATAGTGAATATCACTCGTATGTTGTAGAACAAAACTGCGGGAGTCACCAAAGTTGTTGGCATGTATCTTGAGATCTAAACACTTCATCTTTTGACTGTTTTTGTTCAAAACCCTAGCTATTGAAGACTATTGTTGTAGATTGCTTCTCTAGGTCTTTATTTTTTAAATGTAGATCTTGATTCCTACAACTTGCTTCGATGTTTCCCTTGAAACTTGATCCCTGAATGCCTCCTTTCTACCCTTCCTTTGACTTATGAACCTTCCCTTTCATACCATGTTGAAGAATCTAGGGCAATCAAAATTAATGAGATTATTCTTTAGCATGATAACAATTTGTGAAGTTCTTTTGAAATTTTATCTTAGCTTGATCTTCATATTATTATTATTATGTGTTTGCTTCATCAAACTGCTATAAGAAACAAAAGAGAAGAAAACAAAGTATTTGGCTTTCTGGCAGGGAAAAAACCTCTCTCTCTAGGAGAGGAAAACCCTCACAAAATTCTTCTTATATAGATTCCAATTGACGAATACCAAGACTATGATCCTTGGCCTATTCTACCACTCCAAGATCAAGACACCAATCCTCTTCTCTGTCACTGTTGAGATCATCCTCAATGCTGCATCATTGAGATATTCATTACTACTTCTTCACTATGCAAACAAGGTCCCTTTTCTTCATTGAGGTCTTCAATGTGACCTTGATTCTATGATTTTATCAATGCACCAAGAGCTTCATTATGACAATCACCATGATGATTGTTTCACCATATCTCCATCTGTACTTAGATCATCATCAAATTGACTGTGATCATGCCGAGAGTGTGTTCTATGATAAGTATGCGAAGACTGAGATTGTAACTATAGGATCATTGTGATTTCCCTTAAGCCAAGACAGTGAGACTGAGAGCATACAAAGACAGTAAGGATTCCTAGGTTCTTTCCCGCACATATATATACATTGACTTCTATGAAATAGGTCCACTGAGATTGTGATACTAAGATCCTTACCTTTCATTTAGGTTGAGACTGTAATGGTTACTACTGTTTCTAGTTATGCCTAGACTGTGATCTTAACTGAGACTGAAACCATGTTTTTCCTTGCAAGATATTTGTATGACAGAGGTACCTTACTGTACCAATTAGAGGTTTTAGACCTCCAAGAAAGACATGTATACCTACACACATATGAAATATTAGACCTGCTCCTTGTCACTAAGACCTTGTACCCAACCGAGATCGCCCTCCTGCACCTCATACCCATCCAAAATTTCAAAGGAGAAATGTGAGCTTTGTACCTGAGATTTTTGGATACCCTAGATAGGTATTTTTAGTGGTTTGTGCTCCAAAATAAGTTGAATTGCCTTTATGAATCATTGTGTCTATTTTTCTAGTCTAACATGACTTCCATTTATACATTTAATTGAATATTGAAGCTGACATGATGAATTCCTTATCGATTTACTTGTAGACTTCTTGTGCTTGCTAATGGAGGATTGATCTTGGTCTTGGAGGGATGATCTAGGATTGAATATATTTTACATAGGCTCATGAGGATCTCCTTCAAAAATGACTTGACTCTTTGACATATTAATAAATCCTAAAGACATCAAGAAGAAGTCTTTGACCTAATGCCACTTCTTGCTCATGAAACCCATGCAGCATGGCATACAAAATAATTTTATTTTCTTTTTTAAAACATTTACAAAGATCAAGTCATTATGAAGACTGAACCTAGTTACACTTTATTCAACATCTTAAACTTACTATGATATTTGACTGGAGTAGCTTCCTTACCTCTCTTTCAATGGAGGGGGGTAGGAGAGGATTTATCTGTCTGAGTTTCTACTTGCAGGGTTTCATTCTGCCTTTCAAAGGAATCTTATGTTGTATGATGTTAGTATCAAACATTTTCAAACCATCATAAGACCAAGAAAAAACATCTTGTATATTTTGAAAGTTCTAAATACCTTTGTTTGTAATGCAAGGGGATTCCTTTTGACAGCTTGATCATCTAGGGCTCCTCCTCTAAACCAATGTTGTAGTCCTATACTTAATCGTCCATCTCAGGAGCCATTAGTTTGGTGGATATGTTGTCTTTATTAAAAATCCTTTCTTGTGGGACGAGTCCACAAGGGATAATATTCCCTTTTAGTTGAAACATTTTGTGCCCAGCCACTACGTCTTTCCATGAAGTGGCTTATTGATCTCCTTCTTCTTTTTCTTCTTCTTCTTCTTCTTGGTCGATGGTGGAGTTAGAAAACTCCCCAACAACTTCTATGAATCATTTCACTTACTCGTGATCTTCGAACACCTGCCAGTGCTTGATGTTATTAGGTATGGAGGGTCTACACCTGACTTCCACCTCATAATTGAGGAGAGGATTTTGAGGGGGCATGAAAGTGCTTGTAGCTACAACAAGGGAGTCAGCCCAAGGAAAATTTTAAGGATGGAAAATTTTCTTGAAGTTTAAAACATTGGCGAATCTCACTAATCCCTAATATGCAAATTATAAATGTTTATTGATATATTTGTAAAATTAATCAAATTTATAATTATTTTATATATAGTCTCTCTATAATGTTGGCGATTTTTAAGGTAAAATAATTTTATATTCTAAAATTTGGGCGAATCGTCTTTTATAAAATTGGGAATTGGCGAATCTTTTTTGTGGAAAAATCATGGAAAATTAGCCCACTGGGCGAACATTAGCCCCTAAAATTTTCCATGAGTCAGCCATTCCATTTCCTTCTCTCGAAAATAATTAGATATTAAAAGCCATGAATAAATTCTCAATTAAATCCCACACATATTTCTAGTATGTCCTCAGTCTCTGGTGTTTAGCTTGGCATTGATTTCTAATCTGCCTTACGACTAGTTCAGAATCTCCATAGAATGATAGGCATTTGATATTCATATTTCTTACCCTTTGTAATCCAAGGAACAATTCCTTATACTTTGCCACATTGTTGGCCACCTCAAACTCAAGTTTGAAAGAGAGGAGTATCAGGCTACCCTCCGAGGATACCAACAATTTTCTAGCTCCATTTCCTGCTTTTGCGTTTTCTCCATCGAAGTAGAATTTCCATAATTTACTTTCATTCCCTCATAGGCACTCTGACTACCCTATTAGGTGTACTGATGTTTCCTCTAGGAAGGTATCATCCTCTTTTAGGAATAGATAGAAGAGGCCACTTTCTTTTCCATACACTGGGGAGTTTTTTGAGCCTTTAGTTGAGGTCACAGTTTTTACAAACCTCTTTATAGCCTCCTTTTTTCTCCTCCAAAGGTAGGAATGGTGGGATAAGTTAGATCCAACTTAATAGAGTGCCCCACCTTAGAACCCCAAGATCTAGATAGCAACATGCAAAAATGAGGGTGTATATCTGCCACTACTATGTCCATTACCACACTCTTCATAGAGATTTGAACCAGGTTGACCACTAGATCCTTTATCATTCCCAGACATTTCACCCTCTTGGAGTCAAAGGAGTATAGGTCCTTCTAGGGCTTGGTGATCTACAAGCCAAGCTATTCCATTACTTCCAATCGCATGAGGTTGTGGGAGGCTCCGAAGTCCAACATGCAATTATGCAAAAGAAGGTCATGGATTCCTAGAGTGACATAGAAAGGTGCAGTAGAAGGATCAAGTTCTTCCACATGTGGCCCAAAGGCCACCATTGGCCTTTCTTCCTGAAGATTTAGATAATCATGGGTGGGTGATGAGATTGATGGATTCATGAATTGAGATACCTAATATTTATAGGTAGGTTGATTCTGATGCTCAATCAGTGGAACAAAAATATATACCTTTCAAGCTCCTTTTGAAGGTTGAATGTAGATTGGGTATTTCCTATACCTCCTGGCTCTACTTATCCCTCACTACCACCGACATTTTTCTACAGAACAAGCGTCTCCTTTGATGTGTGCTCCTTTGAGCTATTTCTTTCCTTATTCAAGGGGACTTTTACCGTGGCAGGGTTAGGATTCAACTTACCTTTCCCTTTATCTGGTACTAAGGGAATAATTTGAGGGCAAGTTTCTTCTTGTTTTTCTGGCTCCCTTGACCTCTTTCTTGAAGATCTTAGTGTTAGTAAATTATATATTACAGAGCAATGGAACACAAAAAATGCATAAAATAAGAGAGACACATACATATGTGGTTCACCCAGTTTGGGCTACTTCCACGAGGAAATAACCAGTCCTTCATTTTATATTATCTAGCAAACTGAAGAGATACAACCTACATCAAATCTGCTGTAACACTCTCTTTTCTCTCAATCTCCTCTCTCTTCCTCACTCAGAATAAAGATATGCATAGACGCACTACAATTCCCTCATATATAGTGTGGGGTTGCCTTCTAGGGCAAAAATCCCTATATTAAACATAACTTCTACCGTCAGATCATCTACCTAATGTATAGCCCAGCTTGACTAGAAATTACTAGAATTTTGCAAGGCAATTTTACATCTATTTTTAGCTTCGGGGGCGCTGCCCCCAAACCCCCCAGCTAAGGGGGATTAGCCGCCCTAGACCCCCGTAGGGGGGACAAACCCCCCCTACATGGTGGGGTGTACAGTCTTCCTAGGGTATACATCTGGTTGAAACCTTTGAATATAGAAGATAATCATGCTCCACACCCAACACTTAGATCATACTTTTGGTGTAGTTGTGCTTTCATGAAATATGAAAATTGTTTACAATAATAATCTATATCTTCCTCCTTTGTTATGGTTTCTCTATGATGACTCGCCTACTGGTGAGCCATATTTCCATGTTATTCTTCAAATAAAGAAGAATATAAGTTTCCTTGCATCTCATGTGTATCTGACCATTGTTCATCGAGATCATATTGCAAATATAGAGGATGAGGGATCTGATCTGGTTGTTCCTTTATTTCCCTTGGCAATATCTATAATGGAGGCCTTCTATATTGTGGGTTATACCTCTGGTTGTTTCCTTGAGTATTCTATTTTGAGAGACTCTTGTTCTAAATTTTGAGCTTTCCAACCTTATGTGACAAACTCCATATGAGTTTATCTAGCTCCTCCAACTTCAGGTCTGGTGATTCTCTTGTATGACTAGAGGAGGAAACTTCTTCTTTACCTCTTATATTCCCAGTGGTTTCCTGCTTTCCACTTGACTTCCCTGTTGAGGAAAAATTTTATTCTACTTCAAGAGCATTGACTTGGATTTGATCTAAAGTAGGATACTTCTTTTCTCTTAAGGTAAAGCCAAAGTTAGATTGAAAGGTTCCCAGGTAAGCTACATGAGAAGCAACTGGAGGAGGCTTTATCTCAGTAGGCAAGTTGTTATATTGCTTATTGAACCTCGTATTAAATTCTGAGATATCCTCCTTTGGATTCTTCCTGATGGCATTGAACTCTATGAGGAGGTACTCATGATTTCTCTTCTCACCCCACTTTTCTGTGAAGGAGATTTCAATTTCCTCCCAAGTGGAGATTGAGGCATTTGGTAGGGATTTAAACCATTTTATGGCATCTCCATCAAGGGACTATACGAAATGTCTTAGGACTAGATCGAGCTGTTCTACACTCTAGTTCTCACCGAAAGCACAGAAGACCTAAATGTGTTTCTGAGAAAAATTTTCATCTTCCCCATTAAACATAGGCATAAGATTTAAGTAGTCCTAGGGCATAACACTTAGGGGCTATGGTAAATCAATAGGTACATACTTATTTATAAAAAATCCTGGAAGAGCCATATGAATTAGTGGAGGGGGATTAAAATTTGCTTGAGGAACTAGGGTTAAGACCACAGTGGTTGGAGGGGAAGTAGGGTATGTCAAGATCTTAGGCACCAATCCTAAATAATGAGCAACAATGAGCTGAGAACTAGAGGAGGAAGTTGCAAAGGATGGTGAGATGGTAGCACAGGTAGGGGGAGTTTTCCCTTTCTATACTTTCCTGAAAATTAAATTTTCAGGGTCAGATACAAATGGGGCCTTTTATTGAGAGGTGTCTGAGTGAGTATGAGGCCTTTTAAAAGCCAGGGTGATGAATGATAATTAGGGGGGTGTGGATTTGCCAAGATGATGTGAATAAAATCAGAAAATACTTCTCTCACCTACACGAAGGGTGCTTAATTTGTCGTATCTTGGGGGAAAAGTCCTTCAATATGTTCCCTAGAAAGGGCATCAAAAGATGTTTCGCTCCCAAAGACAACCTTAGATTGCTTACAAGACTAGTGGCTGGGTACAACTACGTCAATGTGCCTCAAATGATTCTCAAGTGGGAGGAGATGTCACCCATTTTCTATACACATATATAAGAGGCATGAGTTGGTTCTTTCATCCAAAGATACAGGTAAGGTATTTTAGTATTTCTACACATATAAAGTTCCCAAAAATATAACAGAAAATAGTCGAGGCTGAGAACTTCAAAGGCTTACAGTTTAATCATCTTTATGGAATAAATGAGAGAAGACAAAGAGAAGGGATAACTCAAAATGTAGAGCTCAAAGCACCAAGAATTCTATATTAAAAACATATAGCTTGAAACCATGAGATTTGCTACAATTATCTGAGTTACAGGTAGATATAATGGACTGAAAAGAAACTGGATGATGTGATTCATGTAGTACAATTTAAAGACATAATTTCAACCCATCAAATAGGCATGTGCATTAACAACTCAATGCAAATGAATCTATAGGCAAGTATGAAATAATCTAGTATCTATTATTACATGAATTCAGAGAAGAAAATTCTACAAAATGGATGAAAACAGGAAATAACACACTATAATACTTCAAAGAGGGAATCACCACTACTCTTGTGATATTCTAAAAGATCTATGTAACTAAGTGATATAGTCTCACAAAAATATCAGCCTTTCTTTGAAGATTTCGGAACCTTTATTCAGTGTTGCTACCCCTTATTTATAAGAAGATGGGGTATGCTATCGATCATGATACAATGAAAAATATCCCTAGGCCGAGTCTCAACTATTAGATCAGCTTGCTATCTCGACAAGGGAAGGCTCAGTGTCCAAAACACATCACAAAAATAGTTATTTCCTCATAATGGAAAGCACATCACAAGATCACAAAAAAATGAAACATTAATGCAATTTCTTCATACCCATCCTTGTAGTTACTTCGGCTTCAGGCTATATCTAGTTCATGATATGGTCTCTTGTGTTGCTTAGCTAACTCTTGCCATTTATTCCTTTATTTCATTCGATGTCGACTTCCAGATCCATGTCACAGTGGGATTTTTTTGGATCATCCCATCCCATGCCTTGAATGCACCACCAACTCTTCCTAATACCATAGCTGCTAACCCATCACCCCCTTTAAATCTCTGTTAAATACTATCGATTCCCTAAGAAAGCATGGTGTTGTGTTTCATAGTGTACCCAAGAGTCCTTCGAACGTGGGCCTTTAACACAAGAATAACACAAAACAAGTGCGTTATGACTCCCCTTTAGGCCCCCCTTTGATGTAGCAGCCTTATCATTGTTTTCTTCATATCACCATGGGCTAAGACCAAGGGCTTAACCTTTCAGGCACTAAGGCATTTAAACCTGTTTCTAGGGTTCTTTTTCTTTTATAATGTGAAATGCCATTTCATTTCCTCTTACATGACATCGGCTGAAGTCCGAGCATGAAATCTTTATCAAATAGAGCCTATGAAATATCGCATCTAGGGGCTTCTTCTTTATCGCAATTGAAGCCAAGGACAGGCATCACTGGAGGAAAGAATTTTCATTTCGCGTGATTCCCTATATGCTGGATGACATCATCGTTGCCAAATGTCACCCAGAAATGGCCTCATAAGACCCCTGAAAATGCTAAAACTGAGTGACACATGTCCCCTACCATGTCAGCATCTGTACTTCCACGTGTCCTTCATACCACCATGTCATTGATGATATCGACTTCCATGTCAACTATGAGGAATAATCATATGCTGCCATGTGGCCCCATGGAGGAGAGAGAAAAGGGCCTGCGCAACCCTGTTTTCGTGTGCATTTCCTTTGTTAATGAATTTCGGCCCTCCCCGAAATTTTAAACTGTATCACAAAATCGGCCTCCACACGATCTTGGAATGAAAACGTTTTTGATTCACAGATATTGTAGGATTTCGGGATGCGGGATTTACCATACTGTCGTATCGCCATGTGGAGGAGAGAGAAGGGGGCGGCCTGGCCTTGTTTTTTCCATGCTTTTCTTTGTTACACTTTTTCATCCCTCGTTAGTTATTTCACACTATATCACAATATTTGCCCCTCACAAGGTTTTGGAGTTTGTTGTGGCTATAGGACCTATGGGATGCAGGGATGTGATATTAACATTCACCACTTTGAACCGCTAATAACCTTAGGCATCTGCCCTGGGACCTCATTGATATGCAGGATGCAGGACTGCGGGTAGTGTGAAGCTGCGGGACTATGGGGTTGCGGGATATGGGACTACGGGTAGTGTGCCATGTGCCTCCCTAGAGGAGAGAGAAATGGGGTTTTCTTGCCCTTGGTTTTTCAATGATTTTTAGTGTAAATCAGCCTCTACCCTTCCCCAATGCTTTAACACTATCGGCATGCTCCCCCCCCCGCAATTCCTTAAGGATGGCCCATAAGGAATTACGGGGGTCATGTGGGAATGCAGAATGTAGGACTTGCGGGACTTGCAGGACTACGGGATGTGGGAGTGCAGGGCCCTCTAATGTGATTTACCTTAGTCCCTTTATTGTTTTTTCTCGGTTTTCTGGGCTTTCCAAAGGAAATATTCAATAGGATCTAACGTCTAATCCAGGAGTCCTTTTTTGGATTTTTATATACCATTGCAAAGCTCGTTCCGAGAACTATGGAATGGAGAGGTTCTATATAATGAAGCTTTGATAGCTTATATGGACTAGGAAATGGCTTCAACTTTATTGCTCTTATGCATCCTGGAGAATTGATCATTTGTAAAGTAGGATTTTTGTGAGTGCCTGTAAAAATCCTGGATGCTCTTTGTGAACTTTATGCCAACGTCTATGGTATCCCAAAAGCTCTCTAGGCCATTATTTGCATGAGTCTAGGAACCAACTCACCGTATTTTCGCCAAACCCTTAGATTCTCTCTTCTAGTTACTATGTGTGCATCCGAGACAACCTGGATGCTCTCACGACCACTTTGTGTGAGTGTCTGGGGATCAAAATATCCATATCTGCCTATAAAACCCTAGACACTCCCATAAGATTCTATTCCAACATCTAAAGCTCTCTAGATGATATCTCGACCACTGTGTGGCAACATACATGAACTAAAATTCCTAGTTCTATACCAGTGTCCAAGGATCAGAAAACCCTATATCAGTGACAGCTTCACCCCTAAGATTTTGAACCCTTCTGCGAACTTTCCTCTGACAGGCCTATGCGAACCAAGAAAGTAAGAGAAGACAATATGGCTTGATCAATGTGTCCAAATGAGCTTGAGGTCTCTTCTATTTATATGCTTTCATGAAGGTCAACTTGGGGTTGAGGTCGACTTGTCCAATTTAACATGTGCTTAGGGCCAACCTAACCCAATATATATGAGTGAATAAATAAATTTAAAAATCAACTTTCGCTTGTCTAAATAAAGTGATATTTAGGTCGATTTTGGTCCTCTCGAAAGCAGGAATCTAATGCAATCATCATCTTGGTCATATGAAAGTGGAATTTGACTATTGTTGCAAAAATTAACAAAAGACAATCTTACAAGGAAAAAAGAAGCCTACATCAGTGAGGATGGTCAAAGCTATGCAGGATAAGCACAGTTGTAGGAAAGGATGTGTGATGTTTGTAGTTCATATTTCTAGTCATAACGGTAAGGATGTTGAGGATGTAGAAATCTTCAAAAGGTACTTTGTATTACAGTAGTTTCAGGATGTGTTTCCAACAAAGATTCTAGAGTTTCCTCCCAATAGGGAAGTGGACTTGTCTATTGAGTTGGTACTAGGGGTTTCACTGACATCGAAAGTGCCTTACAAGATGAGCACACCAGAGTTGGTGGTGTTGAAGTTGCATTTGAAGGAAATGCTTAATAATGAATACATTAGGACAAGTGTATCACCTTGGCGTGCACCAATATTGTCCGTGAAGAAAAAGGATGGTACTCTTAGGTTGTGCATTGATTACAAGTGACTGAACAAGGTGATGATAAAGAACAGGTACCCGTTGCCAAGGATTGATTACTTGTTTGATCAATTGAAGGGGGAAGAAATTTTCTTGAAGATTGATCTGAGATCAGGATATCATGAGGTACGCATCAAAGAAGACGAAATCTACAAGACTACCTTTAGGACCAGGTAGGGTATTATGATTTTGTTTCAGTTCCATTTAGTTTGACTAGTGCTCTAACTACTTTTATGTTCTTGATTAATAGCGTGTTGTGTCCTTATCTAGATAAGTTTGTTATTATATTCATTGATGACATATTGATATATTCTAAGAATTAGGAAGAGCATGTTTATAATTTAGCAGCAGTGTTGATATTGATAAGAGAGCACCAGTTGTATGCCAAGCTTAGAAAGTGTAGTTTCTTTCAGATAGTGGTGCATTACTTGGGTCATGTTGTTTCCAAGGAAGGCATGGTAGTAGATCAAGAAAAAAAGGAGCTATCATGGAATGGGAAAGGCCTAGTAATGTGGATGAATTCAAATCAAGCATGGGGTTAGCAAGTTACTATAGGAGACTCATCAAGAAATTATCACACATTTCCTATCCTATTACATTATTGCAAGGGAAAGGTAGGAAGTTCTAATGGATAGAGAAGTGTGCAACCAGTTTTGAATAGTTAAATTAGTTGTTGACGAATGCTCTAGCATTGAAGATTGCAGTTTTGGATAAAGAGTTCACAGTGTGTATAGATGCTTTCACGAGAGGGCTTGGTGGATTCCTTATGCAGGAGGGACAAGTGATATGCTATGAGGCCAAGAAACTGAATGGGAACGAGAAACAACACATGAATCATGATCTTGAGTTAGAAGTCATTATTCATGCCTTGAAGATGTGGAAACATTATCTTCTTGGAAAGAGGTTTGTGTTGATGAGTGATCATAGTGGGTTGAGATATCCATTTGACCAAATGTATTTAAATTCCAATCAAGCTAGATGGTTGTCTACCCTTTGTGAATTTGACTTTGAGATCAAATACATCAAGGGTAAGGAGAATAGGGTTTCAGATACTCTCAACATGAAAGTGCAATTGAACCATGTTGCAGTAGTGAGCTCATATGGGACATATTTATAGGATTATATATTATAGGTAAGACCATAGTGTGACTGGTATGAGGAACTTATGCACAGGTTACATCAAGGTACATGTGATCAGGATGTGGAATATTGTCTCACATCAAATGGCTTGGTGAGATTCAGGGACATGATCTATGTGTCAGATAATAGTGAACTCAAGAATATTATCTTGAGGGAGTCTCATGTAACGCCATATTCAAGTCACCCATGTTATCAGAAAACGTTAACAATAATGAAGAATTCCTACTATCAGCCAAATATAAAGAAGGAAGTGGCAGAGTTTGTGGCTAGATGTTCATAATGTCAGTAGGTGAAGGAAGAGTGTAAGCATCCAGTTGGGTTGCTTTAGCCAATTTGGATTCTAGAGTGGAAGTGGGAATTCATTTCTATGTATTTCGTTATAGGCCTTCTGAGGACATCAAGGCAACATGATTCTATCACGGTTGTAGTAGACAAGTTGAGTAAGGTAGCTCACTTCATTCTAGTAAAGACTACTTATCTTTCTAGTGAGGTAACACAAGTCTTCATTAGGGAGATCATGATATTGCATGGTGGTCTGAAGAATATTTTGTTAGATAGGGATACCAAGTTCACTTCCACGTTTTGGAAGGAGCTGTTTGGAGGATTGGGGAAAACGTTGGCATTCAGTACAACTTATCATCCATGGACAGATGCACAAACAAAGAGGGTCAACAGGATTCTAGAGGATATCCTGAGGATACACATGATGCATCAACAGAGGAGATGGAAGGAGTACCTTCCATTGGTTTATTTTTCTTACGATAACGTTTACTAGGAGTCGCCAAGGATGAGTATGTTTGAAGCACTATATGGACGAAGTTGTAATACCCCCATCAGTTAGAGTGATCTAGTGGACAAGGTACTTATTGGACCGGAAATGTTGGAACACATGAAATGTAGGTTATAAAGAAGAATCTAAAGGAAACACAAGACATGCAAACGATCTATGCAGACTAGCATAGGGAATTTAAGGAATTTTAGGGTGGGGAGAATTTCTATTAGTGCATCAAGCCCAAGAAGATATCGTTGAGGCTTGGATCATGTGCCAAGTTTGCACCATGGTATCACAAGGCTTTTCAGATCATTGAGAGGTTTGGACTAGTGGCCTACAGAGTTGCACTTCCTCTGACAATGAAAGACCATGATGTTTTCCATGTTTCATTTCTTAAAATACATGTAAATGATGTTGATCATGTTATTTATTGG
Organism: Pinus tabuliformis; assembly: GCA_031772625.1. NCBI lineage: Eukaryota > Viridiplantae > Streptophyta > Pinopsida > Pinales > Pinaceae > Pinus > Pinus tabuliformis. Next base: position 567,919,152 of record CM062816.1, read on the forward strand.
ATTGTATTGCAAATGGAACCAGAAGGAGAATTCAGGCCAGAACCTTAGTGCATATTGTAGCAGAAATAGCTCATGCTATAGAACAGAGTAATTGAGCAAGGTAAAGTGCAATGGAAGAACCTTGGGCCCAATGAAGCTACATGGGAGATGGTTGATTAGACACAATCTATGTATCATTCATTTTTTTTCAGTTGAGGCAACATATTTTTGGTATATGTATATGTACACAGATGCAAATAAAACCATGATTTGTGTCATAAATCGCCAATAAGTGGTTTGGTTTTCATGTTGTCATGTTTGTCATGATGGTTTTTCTTTTGAGTAGATTGTTCATTGTAAATACTGCAATGAGCTAGGTTATAAATCTCCATGGGTAGTATGTTTTTATTTTTAGTGATTTTTATAGTTGTAGGTGTTAAAGAACACCGAGGAAGTTGTTCTTCTAAGGGGGAGGGGTTTGTAATAGCCCCAAATTAAAAGTTCATGTAATAAAAGTTTATAAAGGAAAAATAAGACCAAGGTCAAGGGACACATATTCCAAGCTAAATGTTGGGAAAAATATCCTAGTGGGCATCACTTTTTGTGTTTATGGCTAAGGGTAAAATGGTAAAGGCAATGGAAAAGGCTTTGAGAAGGAAAAAATGTATTATTGAAATTTTATATATGAAAATAAAGGAAAATAGGAGAAAAGGAAGATGAAAGGTCATAGGTTGCATGTGAGGAGGAAATTCAAGGAAAATAAAGGAAAATAAAGGAAAAAGGATCAAGTAAGGAAAATTTGGAACAAGTAGCTTCAGCAAGAATACTTGCAAGTAAAAGGTTGCACATATGATTTCCTAGCTATTTTTGACATGCACGACATGTGCATGTTGGTATTTGGTTCTTTTGTTGTCATTAGCATGAATTTTTCTAGGTTTTGATGATGGATTTTATCCTTGCCTTTCCATTTCTAGATATCCATGGTGTGATGTGACTTTTCTCGGTTTGAGCTTTGGATTGTCAGAATATTTTGGATCTGGGTGAGGTGGTCTCAGGAAAATTCCCAAAGGCCTAGGAATCCATTAACCAGTAATTGTAGGATACATAGTAAATCATGAGGGTGGAGACAGAAAAATTCCTCAAGGTATTAGAGAAGAAATTATGATGCATCCAAGCTCAGTTTGGTTTTGTGATCTCAACATTAGTTTACGCAAGATCACAGTATCGTGAGGGTGGAGGTGGTTTAACCTCTAGATTTCCTTGGTTATTTATGGATTGGTTTATCCCATGAGATCCCACATTCATTCTTGGAATATGGCATGATGTTGATTGGATGAATGAAGGATTTGGTTTAGCTAATATACGGTTGGGTTATATGTGGAAGTCCTAAACCTAGTTGGATTTTGCCTATGTTTAATAAGAGTTAGGTTTTTGTTTCTTTTGATGAGTAAATGTACTTGTTATTGTGTGGCTTTAATGGTTGTTCTGTCGTTGTTATTTATTTAGCTATATGCTAGTTATAATCATGGTTATTTGATAGTTCTTAGTCATGGATCTTTCCATATTTTTACTTGTAAGTAAATCAATAATGAATGCAAGGCCTAATTGATGTTATGAAAGCTAATGTGAGAAGGTAATGATCCTTGTTGTTATACCGCAAGCAATTTTTCATCTCCTTATGTTCATATTTGCATTCATGACTCATATGTTGCATGTTTACCAAGTTTTTGACAGAATGTTAGTCCCGGTTGAGAAGTTTAGGTCAAGTCCTGGTTTTAGTTTTTGTTTACAAGTATTTTTTCTATGTCATTTTTCATTTTTGGAAGTTTCACTGAGTTCTAGGTAGAGGCCTAAGTTTTGGCACTGAAAAGGTGGCTCATAAATTGGGGTCGCTGGCATAGAAATGATGTGAAAAGTCCAAAATCACATGAATGTAGGCTTATCAGTATGAATAGAGGACTATAGTCACTAACATTCCTTCACAAGGGAGCGACTGGGGTTTTAGGTCAGTGAAAAAGAGAGTTATCTTAGGGGTTGGACTCTTGAAGGGGTTGGGTTACTCTTGTAGGTCCTGTAGCACCTAAGGGAAGTTAGTGAGGTCTCAAGTTGTCAAATCCATTTCCTTAAGGTCATACAGGAGGTCTCATATTATCATAGTGACCCTTAGCTCATGTTTACCCTGGATAAATCGACAAAAGTTGGTAAATGTGGGAGGGGGTGTTAGATAAACAAAACAATTGTTACCTTGTAATTCTAATACGTGAATGTTTTCCTGCAACTATTAACACATGTCAGACACACATTCCAAATATCAAGACATAATGGATATTAATTTGAAATCAAAATTTACCAAGATGACTAGTCTTGTCATAATCTACAATCATCTCATAGTCATAAGTCATAATACTACAACTAGTGCCCACTTATACTCAAGTACATATCAGCTATCTAAACACATATGTGTTAATACACCCATATTAAAAAAATATCATTACCTCATGCAAAATTATAGACACATACTTATATCTTGCAATTAATTAGATATTCAACAACAGATAGACGACATAATAGACACCAAACACTCAAAGACTAGATAGATGACATAGTCAAACATTCAAGCACTAAACTCATGATATCCATAACAGTAGCTAGCTAACATTTTCACATCATAAACTTATAAACAATTATCATTCATGCATAACAAATCAAATATGCAGAGATAGTCAAGATTAGTACAACACACTATCACAATTAGGTCAACTCATACCTTAATTTCATAACCCTACCCATATGTACAGGAAAATATGTATTAACATGATACACATAGCATCAAGATCTTAAATGCAATGACTATAATCATCATGCATATGAGCACAATTCATACAACAATAGGTTACTATCATTCACGACTATCTGACACATGTGCATATGACTACACTAATCAACTAGCACTTATCATACATGTAACCATGAAAACAATAGAGTGACAATAATATCAGTAACCCTAATTCTTATAACGACCATTAAAAATAGACTTGCATGCCAAACACACAAACCTATATGATGATCTTCTCTTACCCTGAAGTCTAGTGCTGCAATCTCGCTCTGGAGATCTATGTCTCCTGCTCTATCTAATCCAACTCATCAACATCATAACATACCAATAGAATCATGATGACACAAGCCCACAAAAAATGACCATCACGATGCATCTCTCACCTACTATACATGCATAACCATGACCATGAAAATGCATCCATAACAACATATAGACACTGACATGCATAAGAAATGCATATACAACTGACATGCATTCATGACAAACACATCTTAACAAAAAAAACATCAACTTCTACATGAAAACACAACTATAACAATGACCACCATGATGCATATATAACAAGCACATATACAACCTACATGAATTCATGAAAAACACATTATGCCCATCTAGTCCAAGTGTTGAACCATGCTGTGATACCACTCTGTAACAACATCCACAGACATTCACCCAATTTAACCAGTATGTTGGGGTAAACATGTGATGAGAGGTTACTATGATGTGATTAAAATATCGATGTATAATTAAGGAGGTGGAACCCACAGAGAAAAGACATTTTGACCTTCCACACATGCTACAAAATCTTCAAGAGTCAGCCAACCCTTCTAGGTGACCAACCCCTGAGACAACTTGACATTTTGCTACCCTAGAGCCTAGGTTTCTCACATGAAAAAGAATGGACGTGACTAGGACACTCCAGTCATTCCCATACCAAGGGTATGCCAATGACTATGGACATTTTCAGCTAGTTCTGAGCTAGTGACCTAGGATTTCGTGCCACCTTTTCAGGGTTGGGACTCGGGCCACTGCCAAGAACTTCATGAAACTTTTAGAAATGATAAATAACATTAATAAAAGGTACTAATTACAAATCTTGATCAACGACATGAATGGATCCCTACTAGCCATGATAGGAATTTTGTCAAACATGTCACAAATATGAAATATATAGGCCATAAAAACAAATCTGAGCATAGGGGTATCATACTTATCTGAGATCCATAAAGAAGCATTGATGCCTTATCAAAATAGTTACAATATCATCTATTAGGTCATATATTCATTATTCATTCATTTTCTAATCGAAACATGATGAGAGCCATACATTAAGTCTATCATAAAACATACTCATAACCATCACAGAACCAACAAAAATAACAAGGATATAACAACCATAAAAATCCACATATGAACAATTATGTTTACCCATCAATACAATAAGAAAGAAGATCTTATTAACATATGAAAAATACAAATAGGTATGGGACTTCCACGTACCACCCAACCATAGATTGGTTGAACAAAATTTTGCTTTCAACCAATTGTCCCTGTTCCATTTTCCAAGCATGAATGTGGTATATCATAAAATAACTAAAGAAAAACTAAACTAGGGCTTCTAGAGGCCAGACCACCTGAACCATAAACCAGTCATTCCAGCTCAAAGTTTGACATCACTAACCATCACCAGGTTGGTCTCTACCTAACTTGTCCAGGGCTCTAGACTGTTTGTTCGAAGTAGGTTTTCCAAGACCAGTAACTCAATCCATAGCTGTTACAGCGCTTCCAGAGATTTTTTCCAACTAGGTCTTTTTGGGTTGGTAAATTAACCCACCAAGGGCTTCTAGAGAATTTTTCCAACCAAGGCTTCCAAGACTAGTAACTCAAACCAAGCTGTTACAAGGCTTCCAAAGCGTTTGTCCAACCAAGGCTTCCAGGAACTAGTAACTCAACCCACAACCATAGGGAACATGAAAACCAACTAGAAAACAAAATGAAAGACACCCACAACATCATGGCTATCTAGGAAATGGAAAGGCTAGGAAAATCCTCCATCAAACCAAGCATTCCTCCATTCCAATGATAGATCATAACCAAGAATTGACATGCATGTGCCATGCATGCCAAAACTAGCAAATAAATCATACATGCAACTCAGTACTTGTAAGTGAAATTTTTTGTACCTATTGATCCCAACGTCCGCTTGTGATTTCCTACTCTTCATTTTCCTTCTTTTTTAAAATTGGCAACTACGGCCAAACTCCACATGGGCCATCTTATTTATGATAGCTAACATTTTTCTTGTATTCATCTCTCCAAGTGGTGTAGGATTGATCTAAATATCATCTGATTCTGACCCGTACAAATGAAGATATGAATTTATTTATATTATGGATAAATTGTCAAGGTCGACCAACAAGCAAAATAGGCATTCAAACCCCCAATTTGTCCTCAATGTTGCATATAAAAAGAAGGAGACCTCAAGTCATTTGGTCATCATCTCATGTCACCCCTCTCTCTCTCCTCTTATGATTGGGTATGCATTTTTGGGCATTCTTCTCTCTCACACGTGTGAAGGAAAGGATGACAAATTTATGTTGACTACATTGACCAACATTGGCCAAGTTGCCGGGAGGTTGTTTGAATGCATTGACTCGAAGTGGTGACCTATTTTAACTTCAATTTGGGTGAAGTAACTCTTTCCCATCAGGCCACAGACCTGGGCACAAAATCCAAGGCAATCTGACCTCTCATTTGACTAGCATTGACTATACTAGGGCTGGCCATAGGGTTGAATTTCGTTGACCAATTTTGACTTGAATTTTTCAGACTATTTTGGGCTAATCAGACTTGATGTTGGAGACTGAAGTTGATTGGGCTTGACCGAGCTAAACTGAGGAAGTATTCTGCACTCTTGACCAGCGTTGAATTTTTTGGTTACGAGTCTTTTGCTGCTATCATAAATTGTCATATTTTTAAATTGTACTATCTCTCTCTCTCTCTCTCTGTTGAACTATTGAAAAATATAAGAAGAATTGATCAATGGTTTCCCCACATTAGGGTTTTTCCCTAGTTGGTGCCACATCTTATGTCCTCTTGTCTTGGCTTTACTTCTATTGTTTATGTTTATGTTCTATCTGCATTTTACTATCATATTGATGTGATTGCTAAACTAGATATTGATAATGGGCTAATAAAGAAATTGAAGTAAAATTGCTCTAATGCGTAGAACATACCATTGCCACCTAAAATTAACATGGTATCAGAGCTGAGGTGAAGACAAAGCCTAAGCAAGAGTGAAAGAGAAACCACCTAAGACAGTTGGACAAGGACAAAAGGCTCAATGGGTTCCTCATCCCACTTCTTGGCTAAAGACAAGCTCCATGAAAAAGATGACTATCATGGATGGAAGATGTCTCTTGATTTGACCTTGGAGAACAAGAAGTGTTGGACTATGTGAAGGGTAAAATCCTTGAGCCTCCTTTAGATGCACTGGCTACTACGAAGACCAATTACAATAGGGCTGAAGTCAAAGTAAAGAATATCATCAGAGATTCCATAGACAAGCGTTTGGTGGCCTACATCTTCAAATTGAAGACCTCCAAGGAGATCTACGATAGGTTGATCAGCATGTCCAAGGTTAGTGATGCTAATCAAATTTTATTTCTCAAAAATAAGTTGAAGAATATTAAGAAGGGCAAGGACGTGGATATTCAAGCTTACTTCTTAAGGATCACTATGATCAAGAATGATCTACTTTCGATTGGAGAGGTCAATGTTGACAGCAAACTTACTATCACTACCCTTGGAGGCATATGACCTGAGTGGCATATATTTAGAACTACTATTCTCAATAATGATCGAATTCCAAGGTTTGAAGAATTGATGTCAAGCTGAATACAATAAGAAACAAGAATGGTGGAGTAGGGAATTCCTTCTAATAGAAGCAACCCCACTACATTCTCTGCTCATGCCAAGAGGAGAAATAATTCAGGGTCTAAAGTTCATTTCAATGGAAAGCCACTATGCAAGGGAGTGTCTAAATAAAATGGACACATCACATGATCATGATCACAATCATTCTAGGCCCAACTTCCACAACAACGATAAAAGGAATGGCAGGTCCAATGGAAAGGGAAAATGGAATGCGGGACATTAAGGAAATGGTCGACCCTCCAAGAAAGGAAGGAACTCCAGGTATGAAGAATCAAATGTTGTTAACAATGAAGAAAAGGGGTACTATCTTGTATCGACCCTCTCCACTGCCACTCCATTGGACACATTAGGGAATTGGCTAATTGATAGTGGTGCCTTAGGGAACTTCTCTGGATACATGGAAGCTATCTCTAATCTGATAGAAAAGGAGACAAACTTGGAGATCATGCTTGGAGACGATGCCACCTATCTCATGAAGGGAGTAGGGAATGTTATCGTTCAATTGAATCAAGGTAACACTATTCATTTATAAGAAGTACTATATGTACCTAATCTCAAGAAGAACCTGGTGTTTCTGGGAAAACTAGTGTCCATTTAGAGCTACTAGTCCCACTAAAATGGGTGGCTATCTTAGAAACAAACAATTCAAAGTAACATGTATTTTCCTTTATGAGAGATAGATGAGAGAGAAACAAAGAGTACCAACCTCAGTCTTTCGCTTGGCTCCTTTCTTGTTTCCTCTCTCCTTTGATAGAGCTCCACCACTCCTTTCTCACTTGTCCCGCTTTAAAGAACACCTGTAGAGTCAAAGCAGCAAAATACCATCAAAGCATAGAGATCTATAACCATAAACAATGTAGAATCAGATGTACATTAACCATAGAAATGCATACACAAATACAAGATTCAAAAATATACAAGTATATGGAGGAAAACTCAAATAGCTTTATTGATAGAAGTAGTAGAAGAGAGGATTACAACCTAGTTGTCTAATCTAGCATCATCCTCCCAGCACGAAAGCCCTCTTCACCTCATGAAAAGCTAGATCACCCAACAATACAATGTCTCAAAGAGAAACCAACAACACTTCCTTACAAATTACAAAGATCCAACCTCTTGATCTCTAGGATGAGGGATCCATATATAGATGTTTGCAGGGAGGTGAGTCACCTTCTAGGATTTTTATTAGTGTCATTTCACTGATAGTTCTTGGTTCCACTTGGAAATTTCATGATCTCTTACTCATCCCTGGGTGAATTCAAAGAAGCAAGTGTCATATGAGAAGTTTCTAGAAGATTCTCTGAGTTTCCACCTAGTAAACTGCCTCTGCCATTTGTCTGCTCTCGCTCATCACACCCTACAGAAGGGCTTTCCAATATGCATCGCAACCTTTGTGTGTAGAAGGTGAGATGCATCATACCCTTAGCATGGAGCAATGTATATGGTTTAGTTTTGACCAGTTCTGAGAAGTTTTTGAGGGAGAACTTCTGGGAAATGATGTAATCAGTTGACCTTAATCCTTTAGGGTATGAAACAACACTTTTAGGGGTTTGAGAGCCCTTTTTTTATTGACATATGTGATTGGGGCTGCAGTGCCCAAATATGTCTATAACAGTTTCCCCCTAAAGCATGAGGTCGTAAATCTTTTGATGTCGGGTGAAATGCTTTATCATGAGGATTTGAGGTTTTTCAAACTGGAAGGTGACCTGTATAAAATATGATACAATACATTATCTTCACATTATTTTCATGATCTAGCTGAGGTGGGCATTTCCATGCTCCACTTTGTAAATTCAAATTCATGTACATAGGACAGATAATCGTCTGTGTGGCAGATTGATGATTCTGGTAGAGCCATCATCCCTTAGCTTGGATGATTATCTATGTAGCCATGGAGTACATTTGATGTTTTTATTTTCCCGAATGTAACGCAGCCCAGATGGATGAAGCTAGATCAGGGGTCTTCAAACTCATTCAATCTTCGCCCGATGTACAATTCGATCCATGTGAAAAGATGTTCTGGTGTCGAACATGGAAAGACATCGCCTGATTACCAGCCAATGATGTAAGCTATTAATAGGCGCAAGAGGAATCACCAATAATGATAATGACCCTCAAGTTACTGTAGTACAATTCACGTGGTGTGAATACATGAGTCGATGTCAAACACCACGTAAAATCTTTCGGTCGAAGGCCATTGATGTAAACCTGTCGCCTGAAGTGAGAAACTTGCCATTGAGGCATGCAAGCTTCAAAGTACTGAAAGGGTTGTTCCTAAGTCGACTTCTTGGATAATGAGCTGATGTCGACAAGAAGTGACCCATCGTAGGAGGGCCTTAATGAATCCCACATCTATGACAGGGAATGAAGCAAATGATTTTGTGGAGGTGAAAACGATCTGATGACACAAGGTTCAAGGTGGCGATCATAAAAAATGGAGCACGAAGGTATTGCGGCGGATGAGGTGTTAGCTAGGTTGGTGAATTCTCTGAGCGACTTATCTTGAACATATCAGCAACAATGGAATGGATTTGTAGCGTTAACCCCAAAATGGATGGTATGGAGGACCAATGGTGATATGACCAGTGAACGGAATAACCCAACCCGACTTAATCATGGTGATGGAGTGAAAGTGTCATGTTCAAGAGTGACCTGCTACCAATGAAGTTCTTCAAGTTTTCTTCCCTTTTTCCCCAGTGATTGCTGACCAGTACCTCTTTACTTTTTCAAGCTTGAGGAGGATAACATATGCTTATTCTATAATTTTCCCTTCAAGCAAACCTGTCACTATGTTTTAACGAGCCTAGTGACAGTGAAACTTGCTCTTGTCTGTATGGACAAGATTGTCGCTATTGTTTTAACGAGCTTAATGACAAAGATAACTCAGTCCTTTTCAATTTTAGAGAGTCTGAAAAGAGACGGAAAGGAAACTCCAGTAGTCCTTTTTTGTAGTATAATCCCTTAAACCCAAAAAAGTATAAAATAATATGAAAGGGATGACTTTTCCGATCACTTTAGTGAGCCGAAAAAGACAAGAGCTCGATATTTTTATGTAATGATCCCTCATGTCCAAAAAGATTAAAATATAGAGGAGGGATGGCACTTCAAATCACTTTAATGAGCTGGAGAGCCCAATTGCTCGACAATCTTTTCATATTTTATGAGTCTAAAAAGAGCTTAAAGGAGACTCATTTTTTAGGAATGAGTGATGTTTTCGGATAGAAACTAGTTCTAGGTAAGTTTGGAACTTTTCAATCACTACAGTGTAAAAAAGGTGTCTAATAGAATCACTCGTCGTAGCTATTCCTCAAAAAGGTAAACAATCAAGTGGAGGCATATGATTGGCTAAAAAAGTGGAGGTGATGGTAAGAACATGACCAAGGATCAAAATCTAATAGCAATGTGATCACAAAGGTTATTTACCGAAGGTGGGTTCATTTTTTAATGAGCTTGAACTCTAGGGGAACATATGATCATTGCTAGGTTTATTTTTTAACGAGCTTGAACTTTGCGGAAACACTGCTCGTGCCAGTCATTTAATAAGGATGTATCTCATTAGTATGTTCATTTTTTAGGGAGCTTGCCCCATGTGAAACTTTGCTCCGAGCCTTTTGTATGCAAGCTAGGAACGACCAACTACAGTCCTAAGGGTTAAAGAACTACTGAGGTTAGGTAGGATAGTTTCTTGCTGGGAAATAATTCCTTTCCTTTGCCATCGCCGCTAGTCCCGGCAAAGTTGAATGGTGGATCAAACCAATCACCTAACTTAAGAAGTTGAAGTTAGTAAAACTACAGGGTTAGAGTTACGCTGGTCACTTTTCACTTGCGTAAAAAAGGTTTTCACGACCCCGGGTATAAAGAGAAGTAGAGCTTCCAGGTTACCATATGGAAGTTCTTGCATTAAAGAAAGTTTGTTTCATCCACGTTGTAGACAAAACACTTCCTTACCTCCATCCATCGAAATAGACAAAGGTGAAAGGTGTGGATCCACTGCCAATCACATAACCTTCGACATGGAAATATTTTTCCACACTGATCCCATTTTCCTAAATAAACAGGTGTGTCAGATTGGTCATATATCCTATGAGGAAACCTACCTTATATCTGGGATTTTTCTACTGAAGCAGACCAAGGCACATGCCCCTTGGGTTCGTCACATTCACCGAATCATTCGCGCTCATCAAGTGGATGGACTGGAGGTTGATGAGATATTCCTTGTGCAAAAGGACCATTTAGGGATGGCATTTGACTTGTAGCCATGTTTGAACCAGGGAATGAAAGCTGGTCTATGATTTGGACTATTCTGCCTTCATACAGGAAACACATCACCCGAAAGAGTGAGGAAACAATAGCTTCCATGTGGTAAATGTAGTCATGCCCAAGGAGTAGATTGTAATCTAGAGGCCCTTGGACTACCATCACATTCAAATGAATAGTTTTCCTTCTCAAAGTTATAGGCAAATTTGGAAGGATCCCTAATGGTCGACTGGTTCCTTTATTGAAGCCTAACAGATTTCGAATCTCAGGCAGAAGTGATGGCGAACCAAGCACTTTCCAAGCAGTTGAGGAAAGGATACTCACAGAAGCCCCTTCATCTATGATAGTACCAGCCATAATCATTCTGTAAACTTGTACCATGATTCAGAACGGTACATTAGATGGTAGGTGGGGTCTTGCTAGTAGATTCCAGTCAAAGGAAAAAACTAGATTGCTTGGAGCAGGGACCGAATAAGTGGTCGAATGAATCTATTGAACTGAAGAACTCCCCTCCTGTGGTAAAGGAATGGGCAGATTTCCCCCATGTTCATCAGATTTTGTGTTAACAAAAAGAATTTAAATGGTGTCGTTCTCATTCTCTTTGGAGACTATATCATCTGAAGGTGGACCTTCTGAAGACAAAACTAGTTCGCCTACTGTCTCGACCTGCTGAATTTGGTCCGGTGTGGACTCAGAGGGTTTATCTTCAATGATAGGCATTTCAACCAACAACAGAGGTGTGTCGGTCAGATTTTCAACTAGCGATGGACTTGGCAAGAGTTTCTTGTATCCAGAAGGAAGTCGCTGCGGTGAAGTAGGACGGTTATCCAAGACTCTTTTAGCTTCATCCAGGAAAGGGCAATGGTGGAGGGCATGATCACCTTCACACAACCTACAAGGAAACTTAGATCTTCCTTTTTTCCCATTGAATTCATTTTCACTAGTTGATGGTGTACTCTCAACATGATCGACAGAGGTTGAACACACCGTATTGTGCAAGCAGGGAGACTAGTCTCTCAAGATCCTCAGGATGCAGGGACAATCTCGATGATAGTGGTCTCCTTTGCAAATGACACACAGAGATTTGGGTTTAGATGGTGCAGTGTGTGGATTTTCGCCAGACGATGCATGGTTGCCTCCTTTCGTTGTTGGCTTCTTCTTCTTCTTTTCCTTCCCTTTCTTCTTCTTCTCAGTTACTTGGTTTTTAGTGTTACTAGTTTCACCAAGCGAAGAAGAAGAAGGAGAGGGAGAAACAAATGAAGTGGAAGGTGGGGGAGCAACTTCAGTATCATCTGGTTGCTGATTTGATTGTTGAGGAATTACGGTGTTTTGAACGACAGAGGTTAGGAATAGCCATACTGGCAGGCCAATTGTGAGTCCTAGAAGGGACAATGTAGGCATGTGTGGAGCACCAACATCTCCCCAAGAGGAGAAAGGACTAGGATTCCCCCCAAGGGGAAATCCTTGATTGGTGGACTCCATTTTCTTAACCTAAGACCAATGAGGGAACAATGATGTTATTCCGAATAAAATAAATTTTATGACGCTTTGACACAACTTTCTTTTTCAATTTTTAAGAGTCGAGAAAAAGCTAAAGATGACACTAGTCGCTTTCGATTTTTAATGAGCCTGAAGTGACAAGTGCTCAGATGGACCTTTTCTTTTAAGGAGTCTAAAAAGGAACGAAAATGACTACTCTGGAAATCTAGATAGAGGGATTACCAAACCAATCACAAAAATGCAATATACACCTCGGTGGTAAATCTTACCAAGGACTTTATGTATGATGGTCAATCTTCCCGAATGTTGTGTTCAGTGCATTGCGATCGATAGGGTGGTAGACACAGCTTCCTAAGGATAAAGGATATCAGCCTATTGTGGTCTCCCAATATATACTCGACGGTACGTGGGAGCACAGGTCTGTACTTGCACTTGTCATATCAAAGAGGAGGAATCACCCAACCTACGATGCAAACAATATTTACGAGGCTTTACGACGCTGGAATCTGTCTCTAGCCTAGACTTCTAGATGTTGTGCGTTAGGCTCCAAAGCGTTTTTATGTTCATTGAGGTTTATTTTATAGTTGATCTTTCTTAAGAAGTTTCCCTTTCAAGGTTCATCACATGATGTAGATGTACAACTCCTAAATATGCAATCTAAAATAATAAACAGTCGTTTATTTTCTTTCAGCAATGAAAATCCTAGCTACTAAGGAAAGAAAAATATGATTCTTTCAACATAGAGCAGAGAGCACACACTAAATGCACTTTTCCTAAATCGATTTCCACATGCAGTCTAAATGCAAATGCACATGCATGTATTTGTTTTTCACTTCCCTTAATGTGAGAATGACAAAAAGAAAACTAAGTAAAAATCTGAACTACATTTCCTCGAAGCGACACTTTAACAATTTCTTTTCAAAAAATGTGAGGAAGACTAAGACGACACTTTCTATTTTGAATGGAAAACTGATTTCGACACTTCAAAGAATTCATAATTCAAATCAAATATAATGGCAAAAGTGTAATAGGGTACGATGAGCGAGAGTAGAAAAATGGTAGAGGTAGTTTGCTAGGTGGGAACTCAGAGAATTGTTGGGACTCACAATTGACCTATTTTTGACCTTATCTTTTGCGGTATTATTATCCTTTTGCAGTCATAAGTTGAAAGCTTTTATTTTATAATGACGTAATGACATACTGAACCACAGAACGCTGCCACTTTCATTTCACAACACTTAAAAATGATAAGAAATGCTGGTATGAAGGACCATGTTATGAGACTGCAAACAGAGGTCCTAACAGACTGTCAGCAGTATATGAAGACCAAAGCATCCTTGGCTGTTAAAGAAAATAAACTATTTTGGGATAACTGCCCCGCAGAAAGGAAGGAATATCACCCATATAACCCATCAAATCTGCAAGTAGCACTATCAAGGGTACCTCGGTATGTTGAATGCATGCAGCGTTGTGCTGAAAATTGGATGGGTTACAAATTTAAGTTCCCACTTTTATGGTTGTCAGATGATCAGTACAAGGGCCAGTTTGGACTTTCTAACAGAGAAGAGGCAGCAGCATGGAAACATATACGAACTGTTTGTGGTTTCAGAGACAAGTTTGATGTTACTCCCTACAGCTATTGTCTTAGTAATCTGCATTGTTCGTCCCAGTTCTCCGACTCAGACTCAGAGTAGCCATTGCATGGGGACATGCAATCTCTTCAGTTGGGGGGGATGTTGGGACTCACAATTGACCTATTTTTGACCTTATCTTTTGCGGTATTATTATCCTTTTGCAGTCATAAGTTGAAAGCTTTTATTTTATAATGACATATTGACCCCAAGGTATGAAGTAACCTTCCGCATATCTATGTTTAATTGTTTATTTCATATTCGTGAATATATTTATACTTATCCTTGGAAACACTGACTAAAATTGTCAAATAATTGCCTTAAGTTTGCAGGAGTTATAAGGTATAGTTGCTGTAACACCAAAAAAAGCAACTACTCAGTTGCTGTAACACCAGGAACAACAACTACGCAGTTGCTGTAACACCAGAAGCAGCAACTTCGTAGTTGCTACAGTCAGCAACAGCAATTACCTAAAGCAAGCTATTTTGTAACAGCCACGAACAACAGATGGTAACTATTTAAAGAACCTTGACGTGGCATAATCAAGCAGAAGTCTAAAGAAAGAAGAACACAGTCAGCATGGCCCAAATCAGGAACAGCATGGGGAAATGGCAAAGGAATATGAAGATCCCGAGAAGACGGTCGAAGTCAGTTACCCGCTGTGTAACAGCGAAAGCTCAAGAAAGAATGTATCATCATACTATTGTAACAGCACTCTGAATTGCTTATTTTTGACAAGATGGGTTAACTGAATAGGCTGTAATACTTTATTGTAATAGATGCCTCCTCTATAAAGAGGAGACATCTACATGAAAAAGGGATTAGTCAGTGTCAATGGTCGGTTTGTAAGAAGGGATTCTGAGAACATCAGCAAGTCTGAACTCTACTGTATTTAATCTTTTTGGCAGATGAATATAAAACTGTTTTGAGCACTTAATCCCGTCTTCGTTTTCCGGGGAATCTTGTGAGAGGGACTGGAACCACCTTCCTCACAAGATTCACCCATTTACTTTCTTGTCAAGTGTGTAAGTGTGCAATAGTTCCTTTCTGGTACTCTGCTTGGATTTGATAGCATTACCTCTGGTATTCTTTGTTTTGCTAGTACTCTGTTTCATTAATCACTTGAGTTTGTTTCTCACCGGTGAATGAGAGTGCAGTGTGCATTAGTAAATCTGATTACAGGGGCAGGTGCTGAACGTCCCCATATGGAGGATAGGGTCTTGATCCTCTGCCAACATAGCATCCATCATTTCGCTTTCCAGATTCGTAGTCTTAATTAATTGCTTTTATTTTAACAAAGTACCGTAACGACATAGCGTAAGAATTACGTATACTACAGCTTTTCGATGATTTTAGACTTTGAGTACATACAGTACGTAGTAGCCTTTGAAATAAAAAGACTTTCCCTGGTTGACAATTAATGTGGTACTTGAATGTTTAATTCATAAAAAATTCAACTAGCCAACAAGAATCTTCTAGAAACTGCTCATATGACACTTGCCTCTCTGAATTCACCCAGGGATGAGTAAGAGATCATGAAATTTCCAAGTGGAACCAAGAACTATCAGTTAAATGAAATTAATCAAAATCCTAGAAGTTGACTCACCCCCCTGCAAACATCTATATATGGACCCCTCATCTTAGAGATCCAGAGGTTGGAATTTTGTAATTTGTAAGGAAGTGGTGTTGGTTTCTCTTTGAGACATTGTATTGTTGGGTGATCTAGCTTTTCAAGAGGTGAAGAGGGCTTTCGTGATGGGAGGATGATGTTCGATCAGACAACTGGGTTGTAATCCTCTCTTCTACTACTTCTATCAATAAATCTATTTGAGTTTTCCTCCATATACTTGTATATTTTTGAATCTTGTATTTGTGTATGCATTTGTATGGTTAATGTACATCTGATTCTACATTGTTTATGGTTATAGATCTCTAAGCTTTGATGGTATTTTGTTGCTTTGACCCTATAGGTGTTCTTTGAAGTGAGACAAGTGAGAAAGGAGTGGCAGAGATCTATCAAAGGAGAGAGGAAACAAGCAAGGAGCCAAGTGAAAGACTGAGGTTGGTACTCTCTGCTTCTCTCTCATCTATCTCTCATAAATGAAAACACAAGTTACTTTGAATTTTTTGTTTCTAAGATAGCTACCCATCTTAGTGGGACTAGTAGCTCTGAATGGACACTAGTTTTCCCAGAAACAAAATGGCAACTCCCCTGGGGAGCAAATAGTTTGTTGTTTGTTACTGTTGTTTGCTTTATAAACTACAGATGGAGCCTGAAGTTAAGCTAGCTAGCCTTCGAACTACTTTTTCTATGCAACTGCAAAGTAGGTCAATGCTACTTCAGTCAATCTCCAGGTTGGTTTATGAACTGAACATATGACTTGTGAACATCCTAAGTGCCCTTGTGGTAGCTCAATAACCTCATTAGATCAACACCTATACTTTGTGTTTATTGTCTATCTTAAGCTCAGTGTAAATCCCTGAACTTAGCTGCAAACTATGGGTGAAAACCAAGCTTAGTCTCATCCTTGGACCATCACACTATCTCTCATTGGCAGTCTGGATGCATCGCACCTCCCATGAGATGCAGGTGAGATGCATCCCTGTTTTCCTTAAGTACAGGTGCGATGATTGAATGAAATTACGGCCATATAGACCACATACAATCCATCAAAATGCTCATAGAAATACGTGGAGAAATAATCTTTCATTAATGATGCAAAATCCAAACCTAGGATGGGACTTCCAAATTCCACCCGACTATAGAATGGCTTATCCAAATCTATCTTCAACCATTCACCCCTGTGTCATATCACAACGATGTATGTGGTATCTCATAGAACACATCAATAAAAACCCATCCATGGATTCTAGAGGCCATCCACCTCAACTCATCAAACAATGATTCAACCTCATGGTCACACATCCCAAAACCATCATCATATCGGTCTCTATCCCAACCGTCCAAGGCTCTAGAGTGTTTGTCCAACCCGGCTACATGACTAGTTACTCAAGCCACAACTTTTACTGGGCTCCAGAGAGTTTTTGTAACCAAGGCTATTGGACTCGTAACTCAACCCACAAGGGCTCCAGAGAATTTATCCAACCCAGGTTACGGGACAAGTAACTCAACCCAAATTTTTCTAGAGATACAAAGTGTTTTTCCAAGCAAGGCTACAGGAATAACAACTCAACCCAGGTTAACGAAACATGAGAACGAACCGAAAACACAACAAGGAAATAAACCCACAATCACCATGGCTATACAGTAAATGGCAAGGCTAGGCAATCCACTATCAATCTCGACCATCCTCCATACCAATGAGATATCACAACCAACAGCCCACATGCATATGCTATTCATGCCAAAAATACTGAAGGTGACATACATGAAACTCGGTACTTGCAAACAAATCTAATGTAGTTGTTGATCCCGATGCCTTCTTGCACTTTTTTTCTCTTCCTTTGCCTTCTTCCTCCAAAAATCCAAGTATGCCACAGCTTCTAAGAGTGCTCCAAGAAAACTCTAAGTCTCCAAGAGTATAAGAGGGAGAGAATAGAAGAGATCTCCAACATTGAACTAACAAAAGGTTACCAACTGATCCTCAGAAGCCTTTTTATTAATGAGGCCTCTATTTTCTTCATTTTCCATTGTTTTCCTTCAATTTCCTCCTCATATGAAATCTGTGACCTTTCACCTCCCTTTTCTCCTAATTTCCATTATTTTCATAAATAAATGGGCCAAAAATTTTATTTTCCTTTGCGAAGCCTTAGCCATTTCCTTTTCCAATTTCCTTAGCCATAAACAATCACAAGTGATCCCCATCACTAGGATTTTTCTTAACATTCACCTTGGAATAAGCATCCCATCAATTGTGGTTATCATTTTTCCTTTATTTACTTTTATGACATGGAATTCTCACCAAGGATTTTATAGAAACCTCCCCTTTGGGGGAACACCATCCTCGGTGTTTAATCACACATATACCTCAGCAACCTACTGAAAGAATACATACTACTCATGGAGATTTATAGCACAACTCGATGTGGTATTTACAATGATATATCTTCTCCAAACAGAACATCATGACAACATGACAAATACTGCATAGTGGAGCTTTATAACACAACTCATTACGGTATTTACAATTATCATCATGTTGAGTGTCACTCCACATGAAATCATAACATCATGATAACATAACCACATGATAACATTGTAAAATGACAACATAATAATAATGACATTACACCTGTACCACATAGTGGAGCTTTATAACATAGCTCATGGAGAGATTTACATCAATATATATGTGTGCATATAGCAACATTAACAAAAATATATACCAAAACATATACCAAATCATATACCAAAGCATACACTGAACACCATATCTAAGCATATACCAAAACATCATGTAACATATACAAAACCATCATAAATCACATATAAAACCACCATAAAGCATATACCAAACCACCATAAAGCACCTATAAAACCACCATAAAGCATATACCAAACCACCATATTGAATCTTCTTTGCCTGAATCAGAAAATAAGGAAGGATACATAGCCCGCATCTGATCCTCCATCTCCCATGTAGCTTCATCTGGCCCAAAGTGCTTCTATTTCACTTTAACTTGCTTTATTGCTCAGTTATGAAGCATAAGAACCTTTTTTTGCAATATACATTGAGGCTCCAAATGGACTTATCCATCTAGTTCCACCTGCAATACATACCACTCATTCACGTGATCAAATCCTTAACATGATTATTAAGCAAAGATACCTGCAAAACATCATGGAAATTCATTGTCAAAGGCAGTGCAAGTCAATAGACTATTGGCCCAATCCCCTCAATGATGTTGAAGGGTCCACAAAACTGTGGTACCAGCTTAGCACATGATTCAATCTGCAAGCATATCTTCTTTAGTTTGATGCACAAGTTCACCTATTAACCAACCTAGAACTCCATGAAAAACCTTTTCCTATCTGCATAACTCTTCTGCCTATTATATTCTTCCTCTAGATTCTTCTTGATAACATGCATATCCTGTTACATGTCTACCAACATATCTAGTCCAATGAACACCCTGTTAACTAGATCACTCCAACTGATAGGAGTGTTACAACTCTACCCATACAATGCCACAAAAGGACTCATCATCAATGACTCCTGATAATTGTTGTTTTATGTGAAGTTTACCAAAGGGAGATAGTATTCCCATTTCTGCTGCTGATGTATCACATACATCCTCAACATGTCCTCTAATATCATTTTGACCCTCTCTATTTTTCCATCTGTCTGCAGATGATAGGATGTGATGAAGGACAACTCTATGCCCAAATTTGTAAATAACTCCTTCCAAAACTTGGAAGTTAACTTCACATCCCTGTCTGACACAATATTCTTTGGGACACCATGTGATCTGACCACATATTTGATGAATACCTTTTCTACATTGCTAGCTGAGAGTGTATACTTAAACGGAATGAAGTGTGCAACCCTGTTAATATATCCACAATGACTATAATGGAATCATGCTATCTCACTGTCCTTTGGAAACCCTGTGATGAACTCCATGGAAATGACCTCCCATTTCCACTCTAGAATCGTGATTGGTTGTACCAGTCCACCTAGATGTTTACATTCTTCTTTCACTCGTTGAAAATCAAAACATATAACAACAAACTCTTATACATCTCTCTTCAAATTCAGTCGATAATAAAATTTCTTCACTGCACTTAATGTCTTTTGATAAGCTAGGTGACTTGAAAAAGGTTTCGCATGAAACTCCCTTAAGATCACCTTCTTGAGCTCACTGTTATCTGGAACATATATCCTATCTCAGAACTTAGCCAACCCATCTACTATAAGATAATAATCCATACCCTATGCACCTGCACCTTTATCTATACCCGTACCTGTAACTATACATATACCACTACCTATACCTATACTTTCACCTGTACCAACACCTGTACTTGTACCAACATCTTCCTGCAAACTATGCACAATATCCATATACCTAACATCTTGGTCAAATCTGAAGTGGAAGCTATTGGAAGGAAAATTTGACTTGGTTAAGGAAGTACTTCAAGGAAAGAGTTTGACTTGGTCTTGGAGGGGTCTTGGTCAAGGGTCATATGTCTTTAAATTCGTCAATTTAAGTTCTATAAGAAGATAAGAGTTATTGTGGGTTTTCCTCTCAAGAAGAGAGGTTTTGGACCTAGACGATAACCTATATCTTGAGTCATATTGTCTGATTGTTCTTTATTGTTTTGTAGTTGTTTGATGATAAGAAAACTAATAATAAAAAAGTGAAATTAGAATCTAATCAAGTGAAGTAAAATAACATCACAAGAAGTTATCAATTTAAGAGAAATCACCTAATCTAGCTTCCCTAGATTTCTCAACATCCCTCACAAACTGATACTGAACATTAGTGTGCTTTACGTTTGAATGATAAGCAGGGTTATTTGCTATGAAAAATTCACTTTTTTTGTCACAGTCTTTCCTTGTATCTCATTGTATCTACCCCGTACTTGAACAAAATATCTACAACTAAACTACTTCCATGATTGCATGAGTGGCTTCCATGTATTCAACCTCTGCAGTTGAAAGTGCCACTATAGACTCTCTCTTAATCATTGAAATGACTTCTCCTCTGAATAGGTTAAACACATACCCACTTGTGGATCTCCTTTGATTGAAGTCGCTAGCCCATTCTTCATTAGCAAATCCACATATGTCCAACACTTTGTCCAATCCTGGTCTATCTTGGTAGCACAAACCATAATCACTGGTGCCACACAAATACTTGAAAACTTGATTCACTACTCTCCAATTCTCCTTCCCTTGTTTTGACATAAACTTGCTCAATACTCCCACTACATGTGCAATGTCTAGTCTAGTGCATACAATTGCATACATAATACTACCCACTACACTCGCATATGGAACATGGGACATGTACTCTTCACCTTACTATGTCTTGGGGCATTGTTCAACAGATAACTTTGCACCTACAAGAATAGGAACCTTTACTGGTTTACTATCCTACATATTAAACCTGTACAATATTGTCTCAACATACTTCCTCTGGTTGAATGAGAGCTTCCTCTTTTCCAAATCTTGTCCAATTCCATTCCAAAAATATAGTTTGCAGCACCAATATCCTTCATGTCGAATTTTGAGGACAATTGGGTCTTCAAATCCTGGATAATTTCTTTTTCATTTCTAATTAGAAATATATCATCCACATATAAGAACAAATAAATATCATGGTCACTAATTAATTTTAAAAACACACAGTGATCTACTTTTATCCTTCTGAAGTCAAGTCCCTGTATTTATGTGTGTATATATATATATATATATATATATATATATATATCAAAATTTGATACCACATCCTTGGTGACTTCTTTAACCCATACAAAGAAATTTTTAACCTGCATACTATTGGGAAAAATATCGGGGGGGTGGGTGAATTAATATTTTTAAACTCACTTTAACTTTTCATTTTCTAGTTCTGATTTTTGTATGCTACTACCATTGAGGAAACTCATGTATGTACCTGACTGTGGTAACTGAAAATTTGGGATATACACATGACTAATTTATCATTTATTTCATTAATTTTTCATCCTTAGCTAATGCACCACTACTTCATTATTCATTCATTAACAAGAAACCATAAGTAGTAAAGAGTAGAGAACACAACACATAAGAAACACACATAGCATTGTATTATCTTTTAGGTGGAAACCCAATGTGGGAGAAAACCACCATTGTCCTGATCTTTATCTTCTTCTTTTATTATAAAGGAAGACATATTACAATATTTTATTGGCACAACCTCATAATAGTACACAAACACCCACTTGTAGAAGGCTACAACATTCTCTCATTCTCCAACAACCATTGGAAGGGAGTTCCAACCCAATGATCTTGTTTACTATCTCCTACCGGAAGGGATATCCTACCCCATGTATAAATTCTCTAGCCACTAGTGGAAGGAAGCTTCGATTCCCTTAATGAAGGATCCAACCCTCAAAACCTTTGTGGACCATGTTTCATAATATTTCATATTGGATCCACCTACCTCAAATCATATATTCATACTAGACCCACTTCCAAAAATAAGCCCAATATCAAATAGCAATTATGAAACCAATCACTAAGTCAAATCATCCGATCATAACACCAACTGAAACACTCCAACATTAGAAAACCAATCACTATATCTAATAAACCAATGAAACATATCAATAGATCATATCAATGCACAACAACTCATCAATATATCAATCCATATAATTTTCTTTATCATATAGACACATAGTGTTGTTCCTTTAAACCATGATGAAACATATGTCAAAATGTATATGCTACTCTTATGAATGATATCCACATACGTACACACTTCCCTTGAAGAAGACCTGCGTAAATATCTCAAATACTGACACTTGAATATGAATCACTGTCGCATTGAACCAATCATTGAAACACATGCTGAGTCCATCAAAAATTAAAATATAGATCACCACATTGTAGCATCATCACGAATCAACATTCAACCCAACCAGTACTGTCAAACATAGATTATTATGAGAGAGACATCATTGATTGAATACAACAAATATAACAGAACTACTCAAATATCCTCAAAATCCCATACTGCAAAACCCTAACATGTCTATTCAACTTTTACAAAGCATATCCACATATGTACGTGCTTACCACTCATCACCCCAACATATAGATTTGTCCATACTGAAAATGCTTCAAAGAATATATATACGTGACTACCTAGAAGCAGTTCTCATATGTACATGACTCACTTGAGACAAACCTACATATATATCTAAAAACATTCACTGAAAACACAATTTTACTCTTTGCAGCCCTTACTGTCAGAATTATATAGTTTTAAGATTACTTCATTCAAGTTACAACACAAATATATCATTGTTAGATATTTTAAATAAGTACAACAAACAACACATATATCACCATATTTTAGACATGATTCCTCTCATTTCTACTTGGTGCACACCCGTTTCAAATCAAATCAATCATAAACAATTCATCACTTGCACACCCAATATC
This sequence comes from Pinus tabuliformis, assembly GCA_031772625.1. Taxonomy (NCBI): domain Eukaryota; kingdom Viridiplantae; phylum Streptophyta; class Pinopsida; order Pinales; family Pinaceae; genus Pinus; species Pinus tabuliformis. Next base: position 567,942,410 of record CM062816.1, read on the forward strand.
TTGAACTCCATATCTTCATATAGTCCTTAGCCAATACCTTGGTTATGTTGTAAGTATTCTTGGACGGAATCAAATATTCATTGTCGCACTCATTAATATGGGCCAGTACCATGGTAAAGAGCCCTGGTATTCATAATTCTAACACCCTCCTCCCACATCCACCCAAGTGACCATTCCAACTAAGGTAAACATGAGACAAGAGGCTGCTATGATTAGATTTAACCTCCTATGTGAGCTTAAGGAAGTGGAATCAATAGAAACATCACACAAAGTCATCCAACATCAGCTTTAGGATCCTCAGGAGACATGTCAACTACTCAGAAAACCTATCCCTGGGTCTCACTACTTTTCTGGATCTCTTTTTCCATACTCACACTGTTGCTATGGGAAAGGGAGTGACCAAAAACCCAAAGTTTCTCTCACAAGCTTTCCTACCAGTGACTAGAGACTAAAATTGTCAAATCTATGCCAAAGACCCTCGGATCTAAGCCAGTTTTCAGGCCCAGAGACCAGGCCACCGCCCAGAATGGAGTAATAGCTTGAAATGAGTAAAACTACAGGGAAACAATGATGCAAAAGTATTAAGTTGAACAAGACATTTATCAGACCCTTACTAGCCATGTGGGGCATGTCATCAAACATATCATCAAAATGTAACCTATAGGTGTAAACAACTGAATTAAGTGTAGGGATATCATATTTATCTGACAATCACTATGAACCATTTCTCCCTCATGTTAATTTCTGCATTATCATCTATTAGGTCATAGACAAATTATCCATTCTTATAAAAGTAAAAACATGATGAGATCGATACAAAGCTACTATCATAAAATATACATATAGTTAGCCTAATAGGAACAAAAATACCATAAGAATATTAGCCATCAAAATCCACATATACATTAATACATTTATGCATGGAAATCAAGGGAATGAATTTCTCATTAATGAATGCAATAAACCAACTGGAGATGGGACTACCATGTTGCACTTGACCACAGAATGGCTGAGCCAAATCTCTCTTCAACCATTCACCCTCATGCCATATTCCAACCATGAATGTGGGATTCAAACCAAAAGATCCAACAAGGGCCTACCAAAGCTAAACCACCTCATTCTCATCAACAGAAACCAAGATTTATCTTAATCCATCCTAGATCACTAGCCAACACAATGAGCATATCATAATATCCTTTACCGTGATCTCCACCTGATCACGAGGCTAAACAAGCATGGATGCCACCATATTTCTCCACCTATAATGTGAGGAATTTTAATGTCTCCTACTCTCTTATGCTTTACCACTATCCAACCCTAGACTAGTAGGCCCTAAAATGAGATCCACTCTCTAGGCTTTACCACATATCCAAAACTTGAGATTGCTAACCCCAATGATGAGAAAAATAACTCTAGGCTTTACTGTATATCCTACCATTCACCAACAAGGATTCCTAGGCCCATCGAGGCAACACAATCATGGCTTTACCGCAACCCACAGTATAGCTCACGAGTCACTAGGCTAGTGGCTTACCATGATCCACAGTCCGGTTCTAGGACCACTAGGCCATGTGCTATATCATTCGGAGATCCACCCTACTCAAAGTCAAATCCATTCGAAAATTTAGCTCAACCAAGACATGAGAACCCCATCACACCATGGCTATCTGGAAATGGAAAGGTTAGGCTAAAAACATGGTTACACTTGACAAAACCTAAGACATGATAGAAAAGAACCACATTCAATACCATGCATGACAAATTTATCAAGGAAAATACATATGCAAATCGATACCTACAATGAATCTTGCTCTAGCTTCTTGATCTTGCCTTCCCCTGCTTCATCTTTGCTTCCTCTTGCCTTCTTTTCCTTTCTTGATCCAATGTCAAATGTTTCAATTATGATACAAGTATTGTCCTTCATGTCAACTCACTCACATGTCAGTTCAGTTTTGATGAAAGGAAACCCACAGTGTAACAGATCCATTTAGACGTAACAGGGCATTGGTACAAAAGAACAAGAAGATGGAACTAAAGTCTACTAATTAGAATGAAGAAGTTGAAGGTAAAGGATGGTGAAAAGAAGTTTAAGATGTATACACAGGTCCACTTAGTCAAAACAGTGTATACACATAGGTCCACAGAACAAAAAGCACGTATACATATACACGCACTCCCGCAAGAGGAAAACTGTGTACAAGTTGGGAAATCAAGAATTTTCAAGAGTAGAGAATACCTGTTGGGTCTTGAAAATGTTATTCATTTCCATTACACATTCACTATTATATCCATTATATCACCTCCATTTCACTACTATGTCACCACATTCATCCCACTTTCATTATCATTGGGCCACATTTATATTTTTCCAAACTTTATTAATTCTTAGCCTTTTTAAGTGAATGTGTGGTTAAAAATTAGAAAATAATGTGCATATGCTTATACCTAACAAGTTGGTTGAGATTGTTGACATGTGTAGGTCAAATGGAGGCTTCTAGAAGACCCTTATGTGCCACTCTAAGGCCAAATTCGAATTTGAGTGGAAAGAATCATGGGAGCATGAGGATAGGTGTCACATCTCCTAATTGTATTGAAACTCTAAGAAGACATGTGTCTTATTAGTTCCTATTTTTATTATGATTCTAGAGGTAGAGGGAGAGATTCATGGACTCTCATTAATGAGATGGCTTCTCATCTTTCTGTATAAATAGGAGATCTCTCTCCTTCATTGATCAGCTTGTTAGCTTGCGAGCTTGTTAGTCTTATCTTAGCTTGGAGTTTATAGTTCTTCCTTGATGGCTTTTGAAAGATTTGGAGAGCTTTGTTGTACTTTGAAATTTTGAAGAATTTGAATAAAGCTTTGATGTTCTCAACATGGAAGGAGATGTGAAGTAGATGTCATGGAGCACATTAGAATGTAAGGTAGAGTAGATTTTATTTTGTAATTTTGCTTTGGTTTCATTATGTCATTTGATTTCTTTCAAGTTTGATAGATTAGAGTTTCCATTGATGCAATTTTAATTAATGCAAGTGTGTTCAACCGATTGATTGTAGATTAGTTTTTCTTTACATGTTTTTGCATCAAATAGTGACATGAGATTTGCCTCTCTACTGAACTTTTTCTTAAGCTTTTCAATTTCAGTTATGCTTTGATTTTAGTCTTATTTATTTGTTGTTGTTAGTTAGTTTAGATATCAAATTCTTCATGTCATTTGACGTTATCTCCAGAGCCATGACTTAACCCCAAAAAGCTACTTGGCGAGCTATCGGATTATAAGTGAAGTTACTTGATTTTACTTTCATTTGCAAGTAGTTAATTTAGATATCAGGTTCTTCATGTTATTGACGTTATCTCCAGAGCCATGGTTTAACCCTGAAAAGCTACTGGCGAGCTATCGGATTATAAGTGAAGTGACTTGATTTTACTTTCATTTGCAAGTAGGTAATTTAGATATCAATTCTTCATGTTATTGACATTATCTCCAGAGCCATGGCTTAACCCAGAAAAGCTACTAGGTGAGCTATCGGATTATAAGTGAAGTAAATTGATCTTGCTTTCGTTAGTCTGCAATTTTTGGTTTGTTTGAGTGCAATAGTTTAGATTTTATTTCTGTAACTAGATGGGCAGCAGAGACAGTGATTTCATGATCAATATTTCATCTTTCGTTTGATTTAAGTAGCTGCATATTTACATTCCTGTTCAAGTATTAATTTTATCAATAACTTGTTTTGAGATCTTTTAAAGTGCTAAGTTTTGGAAGTTACCATAAGGGACATAAAACTTGTCTTGAAATCTACATCCATACTTGACCTTTAAAAGTATTCTTAAGATCTTAGAATAGGATTCCATTTGCATTAGACACTTTAGGAGGTCAACAAGAACAAAACCCCAAAACAAGATAAAAACTATAAAACAACGAAGTAAGAAAAAGGTTAACTAAGCACATATGGTGCACCACACTTCATCAGTTTATGATACCCGGATTGATAATTTATGTAGATCAATGTAAGACGTTAAATTGACTAAACAATACCGGGGGTCAATACCATGGTATTAGCCCAAAATATTGGGTGGAGTAATGACTATTTGATCCTGCCCAAGAATACCATGGGTCCTAAGTGGTTTTGGTTTAAGGTCTTGAGAAAGGTGTAAAACTATATAAGGAGGAGAAGATCATAAGGCCAAGGTGTGCAATTGAAAAGTGTTTCTAGGGAATAATTCTATCTGAAGTATATTTTATGTTGTAGGGGCTATGTTGTTTATTTGATCTGAAATATTTTGTGCACCTTGAATTCAATGTTGAATCAGGATCATGAGACCTGAAGTGACTTACCATTGAATGATATGATATTGGTTGGGCTAGATCTAATTATGTACACTTGTTTTATGCTTTGAATGTCATGATTTGGGTTTGTCTGAAGTCCGAAATAGCGGTGAAGTTATGAGTTAATATTTAGATATCCGTACGCTTGTTTGCTTTTGTGAAGTTGCATATACACGATAGTTTAGCTCTTCCAAGTAGCGTATTCAAAAGAAAAGTATGTTGTTCAGAGATGCTGCTCTATTTCATCAATAGTATTGTTTTAATGTTGTTTTTCAATGAAGTCTTCTTAGATCTGAATGTAAAACTAAATGCATAAGGAGTTTGACATCTGATTGATTGATTGTATAAGTGAGAAGGGTGATCTCTGCTACAACCTGTGTAAGGCACTGTAAATTGACAGTAGATGTTCAATATATTTCCAGTTAGTACAGACTTGATTTAGAAGTTTTATGTTTCAATAGTTTTGAAGGTATACATAAGTTTGATTAAAGGAAGTAATGTATACACGGAAGTGGGGTTCAATAAAGTAGCGTATAAATTCTTATGCATGATTTTTGAGGTTGCAACTAGTTCTAAATGATGATGCAGGTTTCTGGGTTCAAGATAGTGTTGTGGTGACAGTGATCTGATTGTTCATATTAATTTATTGTTGGTTGATGCAGTTTGAGTTTCAAAGTTTCTGATGGGTCCAGTATGAAAATTTGATTAAACAAGGCCTTCATGTGTATTTTTGTGTACCAAGAGCATCCCGTCTAAAAATTTATGAAATGTGGTCCCTAGAGGAAGAGAGAAGGTCGTAGCCTTCTATAGGTCAGCACCTACATACTAGTAAACACATTGGCTAGTACAAGAGCTAGAGGGTTGTCTCTCCCTTCCAGTAGAAGCTTGAAAATGAGAGAAGGTTGTAGCCTTCTACAGGTGAGTGCCTACGTACTGGTATGAGTCTGCACCAGTACAAGATTGTGAACAGATTTTATTATTATTAAAAGAAGACAGAGACAGCAGCAGGTAGTTTGGTTTCCACCTTAAATCTTGGTGTTCATGTGTGTTTCTTATGTGTGATGGTTTATTCTATTTTTACTGCATTTTTAATAAGTTACTGATGCACTAGTTATAGATCACCACATGATAAATTAACTAAATCACAAGTTCTCTAGGTATATGCTGGTTTGACTAATCATAGTAGCATGTACACGCTAGTTAATTTCACAGAAGTAGCTTATATAAATTTGTTTCAGAAATGAAAAATTATTGATCTGATAATACTAATTCACCCCCCCTCTTAGTATTATTTCCAACACCAAAATACTCCAAGAAAACACTATGTCCAAGAATATGAGAGAGAGAGAGAGAATAATGAGAGAGCTCCAAAACTCAATTGATAAGAGGTTACCAACTAATCCTCATCAACCTTTTTATGAATGAGGCCTCTATTTTCTTCATTTTCCATTATTTTCCTTCATTTTACTCACATGAAACTTGTGACCTTTCACCTCCTTTTCCTCCTAATTTCCATTATTTTCATAAATAAATGTACAAAAAATGGCATTTTTCCTTTCCAAAGCCTTAGAAATTACCTTTGCCAATTTCCTCAGCTATAAAAACCAAATGAACACCCTCTAGGATTTCTTGCACAACATTCAACTTGGAATAAGTGTCCCATTGATCGTGGTTATTGTTTCTAACTTTTATTACATGGAATTTTCTTCAGATTTGTTATAGAACCCTCCCCCTTGGGGGATACCATCCTCAGTGTTCAATCACACATGTACCTCAGCAACTTGTTGAAAGAAGACATACTACTCATGGAGATTTATAACACAACTCGATGCAGTATTTAGAATGAAATTTCTACTCAAGGGAAAAACATCATGGCAACATGACAACATACCGCATAGTGGATCTTTATAACACAAGTCATTACGGTATTTACAATGATCATCCTTCTTAGTGCCAATCCATATGAAATCATAACATCATGATAACATAATCACATGATAGCATAGTAACATGACAACATAATCATAATAACATGACATCCATACCACACAGTGGATATTTCTAACAAAAATCATGGTGGTATTTACATCCATATACATGTGTACATATAGAAACATTACCATAAATATATACCAAAACATATATCAAATCATATACAAAAACATATGTTAAAACATATACTAAACACCATATCTAAGCATATATCAAAACAACATAAAGCATATACCAAACCACCATAAAGCATATACCAAACCACCATAAATAATATACCACACCACCATATCGAAGCTCCTTTGCCTCAACAAGAAAACACGGAAGGATACATAGCCTGCATCTCATCCACCCCCTCCCATGTAGCTTCATCGGGCCCGACGTGCTTTCATTACACTTTAACTTTCTCGAATGCTCAGTTCTAGAACATCAACACCTTTTTCTGCAATATACATTGAGGCTCCAGCTGGAATTCTCCATCTTCTCCCACCTGCATAGACCAGTCAATCACATGACCAACATCCTTAACATACTTAAGAAAATATGCATGGAAAACATCATGGACTTTCACTGTTGAAGGTAGTGCAAGTCGATAGGCTATTAGCCCAATCCTCTCAATAATACTAAAGTGTCCACGAAACTATGGTTCGAACTTATCACATGATCCAATCGACAAGGAGCTCTTATTCAATTTGATGTGCAAGTACACCTGTTCCCCAATTTGGAACTCGTTGAACAACCTGTTCCTATCAGCATAACTCTTCTGCCTATCCTATGCTTCCTTTAGATTCTTCTTGATCACCTGCATTTCCTTTTCCACGTCTACCCACCTTTCTAGTCCAATGAACACCCTGCTAACCGGATCACTCCAACTAATAGGATTGGTACAACTCTGCCCACACAATGTCTCAAAACAATTCATCCTCAATGACTCCTGATAACCGTTGTTGTATGCGAACTCTACCAAAGGGAGGTAGTCTTCCCACTTCCATTATTGATGCATCACATACATCCTCAACATGTCCTCCAATACCCTGTTGACCCTTTCTGTCTATCTATTATCCATGGTAACTCATTAATGTAATTTTTTTTTTATTAGTTAAGGTTTTCCACCACTGATATTTTCATCTATCTGCTATTTTTCTGAAAGAGGTTGCTATGATTTATAGTTGGAGATTAAGGAGGAAGAACAGGTCCACTCTATTTGTTTAGGAGAAATTCCCATATTCCCATATTCTCATCCCATTTCATGAATTCCTATTGTAGTTGTGTTTCATCCATTCCTACTCTAGCTGTGTTTCCCATTTCTGCTCTAACAGAATTCACCCATTCCAATTCTAGCCACATTTCCACATTCCCCTTTGAAATACTTCATAACATTAATAAGCATGTCGAAATCCTTTTAAAGGCTGGGACCCATAGTCTATATTGCAATTAGCCCTTTCGCTTTTGTGAAACCATATATGCCTGTGTTTCTCCTTCGCTTGTGATTGTAAAATCACAAATCATAAGTCTTTCCCACCGATTGGGATATCGTATAAATCCATCACCACTCCTTCGGCATATCACAAAACCCTTCTGGTCCACTGATATCACTCCTCCAACAATAAGTCCCGGGGCCCACCCATGGTTAACCTTGCACAAGTTCACACCCCCAATCGCAATCTTGTTTTAATCTGATGGCTCTTAGGCCTTTTCGCACCCCCGCTATGGTTCTCTTTATCGCACGGGGGTGGGGGGGTTCTGAAAAGGTGGTTTCCCCACCGCTACACATCCTTCCCTTGTGATTTCATGCCCCCCCCTTTTAATACCATAAATTTCTCCGACCCCCCTCCAAACTATAAGCACAATTCTGGTTCACATCACCCTATACTTCCGTTATGCCTCCACTCCCCTACTACCACATAGCTCCTTCTACACATCACTTCCCACCAACGAACCCAACCTCACCTTCACGTTAGCTCCCGAACTCCATCCACATGCTCTAACTCAGCCATGCACGTCGATTCCTGCCCCGATTGTATTCCTTTCCTCCAATCCCTGGTTGCCACGTGACCCCTCCATGTGCAACCATTCACAGTTCAAGAGAATCGATCCCCCTAGTTTTCATTGTTAAATTTGACCACAATGGGATTTTTAGATTGATCAACAACCTAGATCAACAAACACTTTCTCTCAGTGAGTCAACAAGAATTTTTTTCAACGTTTCTTCAACAACATGGTTATTAAAGAGACAATAAGAAAATAGGGAAGAGGCACAGTGGAACAGTAATGGAATTTTCAGCATGTTTCAACAGCAAACAATATCAGTTTTGAAGAGCCAAATGTTGGAGTTTCCACCAATATAGTTTCATGCTCCAAATTATTGTAACAATCCATATGAATCCCATTTGTATTCAAACTCTGTTGCAACATAAATTCTGATGGAGTCTCAAAGTTTTACTAATCAAATAGGAACAGGTCTCTAGAACAATGGATTCAATTAGGCCCAGGTGGCAAGATATGTAAAGAGATCTTTCTCTATAAACAAGTAAATTTCTAACTCTGAGAAGGGCTGGTTTGGAATGTGAAAATTTTTCCTTCTGTAATATTTATTCTTGTAATAGAAAATATGCACCACTTTATTTTTGTACTGGAGATTCCTTTTTTTTTAGCCCTATCTTTTCATGTTCCTTTGTTGTTATTAGTTTTCACAGTTTGTTGATTACATGGAAATCTGTCAAACAACTCCAACCTCCTTCAATTTGTTGTGATTATTATGAATGTCCGTATCCACTTTAGTAAACCAAATATGCCTCAGTTTCCATAAAACAATGTTGTTTATTATTTTTTTCTTTGACTGAATCCATGCCCAATGGTGGCTGCCCTCACACTCTTTCACCTGAAAAATCAAATAGAAAACCAGAGTTAACCATTTTCATTCTTATAAAAAATTGAGAGAGCCTTATCAGATTGGAAGGGTTGACTTCCAATTAAAATCTGGCTTGAAATGCTTAAACCGGGTTGAAAGGTTGACACAACCTAACTTGGTCCAACCCAGTTGATAACGTTTTGGTTCATTTACCGAGAGCTGCAAAGATCCTTTTTTTTGGGATTCTCTTCGAGTCTCTCCTTTCTGATTCCTGATGGTAATAAGAAATTGTAATTTCCAAAGGTTTTGATATTACCCTGTCGACTCCACTCTTAAAGAATACTGAGTATCGAAGTTTCATGGTGAATCCACTACTTGCAAATCAATATCTTGAAGATTTTCAAGATAAGTTCTACCAGAAGTCTATTCCAGTGAACAATGAAGGTGAAGTTACTTTCATTTGTTAGCTTAAGTGATGGAATTAGTTTTTATTTTGAGTTTCCCATATATGATCCACTGCTAATTTTGTTTAATCATAGTTGAGAAGCCTAGGTGTTGGATCAACTCTTTGTCTCGTTATACTGGAGATTTTATATTGCTTGAATTAAGTAGGTGGATTTTTAGATGTTAGAGTAGGACATAAATAAGCTTGTTGGCCAAGAATTTCCTTCAGGTTTAGATTATATGTTTCATTTTCTTTTCAGTTTGGTGAAGTGGGTTTGATGTAGTCTTCATATTGGGATACAACCAAATGGTCAGCCAACTGGTCTATTGGTGCTTTGCTACACCACAGGGGCACAACATCCCCAATGGAGCCGATTCTATCCATGGTAACTCACTAAAATAAATTTTAGTTTTATTATTTAAGGTTTTTCACTATTGATCTTTTCATCTATCTATTGTTTTTCTAAAAGAGGTTGTTGTGCTTTATATTTCGAGATTAAGGAGGAAGAATAGGTCCATTCTATTTGTTTTGGAGAAATTCCGATATTCCCATATTCTCATCCCATTTCACCCATTCCTACTCTAACCACATTCACCCATTCCAACTCTAGCCACATTTCCACATTCCCCTTTGAAATAATTCATAACATTAATAAGCATGTCGCAGTGCTTTTAAAGGCTGGGACCCGTAGTCTATGTCGCAATCGGCACTTTCCCTTTTTTGAAACCATATCTAATCGTGCTCCTCCTCCTCTTGCGATTGCGACATCACAAATCAAAAGTCTTTCCCGTCGATTGTGATATTGCATAAACTTGTCACCACTACCCCTTCGTATCGCAAAACCCTTCCGAACCTCTGATATCGCTCCTCCAACAATATCACCATGCACCGATAAGTCCTTAGGTACACCTATGGTTAAACCTTATACAAGTACACACACCCAATCACAATCCTATTTTAATCTGACAGCTCTATGGCCTTTTAACCCCTCCCCAAACCCCTGTTGGTAGGGTGGGGTGGTGGGGGGGCGGGGGGGTCAGGTCTGAAAAGCTGGTTTCCCCACTGCTATATGTCCTTCAATTGTGATTTTGAATACCCCCACTCTAATATCGTAAATTTCTCCAATGCCCTCTAAAAGTGGTTTTCCATGCTCCCACTATAACCCTCAATTCCACTTCACATCATCATCCACTTTCGCTTCACATCATCCTCCACTTTTGCTTCACGTCACCCTCCACTTCCACTCCACCTCCACTCTCCTACTGTCACACAACTCCTTCTTCCTATCACTTCCCACCAATGATACCAAATTCACCTTCACGTTAGCTCCCAACCTCCATCCACATGTGCCAATTCAGACATGCACATACATTCCTGTCCCAACTGTATTATTTGCCCCCAATCCCTAGTTTCAATGTGGCCCCTCTACTTGCATCCATTGACTATTTGAGAGAATCAATCCCCCTAGTTTTCATTATTAAATTTTACCACAATGGGATTTCCAGATTGATCAACAGCCCAGATCAAAGAACACTTTCACTCCATGAGTTGATAAGAATGTTTCTCAACGTTACTTCAGCAGCATGGTCATTAAAGAGACACCAAGAAAACAAGGTAGAGACACAGTGGAACAGTAATGGCATTTTCAGCACGTTTCAACAACAAACAACACAGCAGTTTCGAAGAGCTAGATGTTTAAGTTTCCACCAAACAATGTTGTGCTTTAAATTATTGTAATAGTCCATATGACTCCCATTTGTATTTAGACTCTGTTGTAATAAAAATCCTAATGAAGTCTCAAAGTTTTATTAATCAGATATGAACAGGTCTCTAGAACAATGGATTGAATCAGGCCCAGGTGGAAAGATATGTAAAGAGATCTTTCTCTATAAATAAGTAGATTTTTGACTTTGAGAAGGGTTGATTTGGAATGTGAAAAATTGGCCTCCTATGATATCTTGTTCTTGTAATAGAAAATCCACAACACTCTATTTTTGTACCTATGATTCATTATGGGTTTAGTCCCATCCTGTCGTGTTCCTTTGTTGTTATTAGTTTTCACAGTTTGTTGATTACTTAGAAATATGTCAAACAACTCAAACTTAATTCAAATTTTTGTGATTGTTGTGAATGTCCTTATCCACCTTAGTAAACGGAATATGCGTCAATTACCATAAAATAGCGTTGTATATTATTGCTTTTCTATGACTAACTCCATGCCCAATGGTCGTTGCCCTCACACTCTTTCACCTGAAAAATCAAATAGAAACCCAAAGCTAGCCATCTCCATTCTTAAAAAATGTTAAGAGAGCCCTCTCAGATTGGAAGGGATGACTTCCAGTTAAAAGCTGGCTTGAAATAGTTACATTGGGTTGAAAGTTTGACACAGCCTAACCTTCTCCCGCTTGGTTGATAACATTGTCCATCTATTTCAAGATGATAAGTTATGCTAAAGGCCAACTATGTGCCTAAACATGAAAATAACTCCTTCCAAAAATTGGAAGTGAACTTTGCATCCCGATCTAACACAATCATCTTTGCAACACCATGAAACCTGACCACATCTCTGATGAATACTAGTGCTACATCGCTAGCTTCAAATGTAAATTTCATTGGAATGAAATGTGCAACCTTTGTTAACGTGTCCAAAATGACCATAAGGGAGTCATGCTGCTTCAATGTATTAAGAAAACCTATGATGAAATCCATGGAAATAACCTCCCATTTCCCTTTTGGAATCACAATCAACTGTAGCATTCCACCTGGATGTTTACACTTTGCTTTCACTTGCTAACAGTCAAAACACCTCACCACAAAATTTGTTATATCGCTCTTCAAATTTTCCCAATAATAATATCTCTTCACTGCTATCAGTATCTTTTGATAACATGGGTGATCTAAATAAGGTTTCGCATGAAACTCCCTCAAGATCACCTTCTTGATCTCACTACTATATGGAGAAAATATAATGTCTCTCAATTTTACCAATCCATCCACTGTAAGACAATAATCCATACCATATGCACCTATGCCCATACTTATACCTGTACCTATACCAACACTCTGGTGCAATCTTTGCACAATCACCATATACTTGACATCATGCGTACCTTCCTACACGATACTATCTTGTAATTTCGCCTTGTAGGAGTTCATAGCTGCCAAGTGATGCACATGTACCCGTCTACTGAGAGCATCTTTGTAACATTGTCCTCCCACATCTACCCCAGCAATCAGCCAGCTGATGTAAACATGTGACGAGAGGCCACTATGATATGATTCAAACTTCTAAATCAAGATAAGGAATTGAACTGACAGTAACAGACTATACAGACATTAATCACCAACTACAAGACCCTCCGGAACCAATGCAATACATTAGACATCATGCCTTGAGGTCCCACTGAGCTTTTGGATGATTTAATGCTCAGTTTCTCCCATGCTATAGGCATGATTGTGACGGGAAACTCAAAGTTGTTCTCATAGGCCTTCCTTCCTGTGAAAAAAGACCAAAATTGCTAGTTCTATGCCAATGACTTTGAGATTTGAGCCACTTTTCAAGCCCAGAGCCTAGGTGACTACCCAGAGTTGAACCATCTCTTAAAATCAAAAAAATAAAATGGAAATGATAGTACCAAATCAAATACTTGTTCAAGACCTTGACTAGACCCCTACATGCCATCATCGGTATTTTGTTAAACATATTTTGAATGTGTAATCTACAAGTGTAACTAACAGTTCTGAGCATAGGGGTCTTGTAATTAATTGAGAATCGCTAAGAACAGTTGATGCCTCAACACATTAATTTCCATTCCATCCATTAGGTCATAGATACTTTGGTCATTTAGTTACAATTAAAAACATGAGAGAAGCCATACATGGTTGTTTTCATAAAACACATACATATCCAACATAATAGGGAAAACAATACTCATTAAATTACAGCCATATAGACCACATACAATCCATCAAAATTCTCATAGAAATACATGGAGAAATAACCTTTCATTAATGATGCAAAATCCAAACCCGAGATGGGACTTCCGCATTCCACTCGACTGTAGAATGGCTTATCCAAATATCTCTTCAGCCATTCACCCCTGTGCCATATTCCAAGCATGAATGTGGGATCTCATGGAACACATCAATAAAAACCCATCCATGGATTCCAGAGGCCATCCACCTCAACCCATCAAACAACAATTCAACCTCGTGGTCAGACATCCCAAAACCATCATCAGATTGGTCTCTATCCCAACCATATAGGGCTCTAGAGTGTTTGTCCAATCCGACTACGTGACTAGTAACTCAAGCAACAACTTTTACCAATCTCTAGAGTGTTTTTCCAACCAAGGCTACAGGACTAGTAACTCAACCCACCAAGGGCTCCAAAGAATTTGTCCAACCTAGGTTATGAGACTAGTAACTCAACCCAAGTTGTTCTAGGGATCCAAAGTGTTTGTCCAACCAAGGCTACAAGACTAATAACTCAACCTAGGTTAAGGAAACATGAGAACAAACCAAAAACACAACAAGCAAATAAACCCACGATCAGCATGGCTACCCATGAAATGGCAAGGCTAGGCAATTCACTATCAATCTCAACCATCCTCCATGCCAATGACAGATCACAACCAAGAACCCACATGTAAATACCATGCATGCCAAAACTAGTGAAGGAGACATACATACAACTTTGTGTTTGAAAACAAATCTGATGTAGTTGTTGATCTCGATGCCTTCTTGCACTTTCTTTCTCTTCCTTTGCCTTCTTGCTCCAAAAATCCAAGTATACCACACTCTCCAAGAGTTCTTCAAGAAAACTCTAAGTCTCCAAGAGTATGAGATAAAGAGAATAGAAGAAAGCTCCAACATTGAACTAACAAAAAGTTACCAACTGATCCTCAGAAGCCTTTTCATTAATGAGGCCTCTATTTTCTTCATTTTCCATTATTTTCCTTCAGTTTCCTCCTCATATGAAATATGTGACCTTTCACCTCCCTTTTCTCATAATTTCCATTATTTTCATAAATAAATGTGCCAAGAAATGTCATTTTTCCTTTCCAAAGCCTTAGCCATTTCCTTTGCCAATTTCCTTAGCCATAAACAATCACAAGTGATCCCCATCACTAGGATTTTTCTTAGCATTCACCTTGGAATAAGCGTCCCATCAACCGTGGTTATTATTTTGCCTTTATTTACTTTTATTACATGGAATTTTCACCAGTGATGTTACAAAACCCTTCCCCCTTGGGGGAACACCATCCTCAGTGCTTAATCACACGTAGATCTCAACAACCTGCTGCAAAAAGACATACTACTCATGGAGCTTTATACCACAACTCGATGCGGTATTTACAATGATATATCTTCTCCAAACAAAACATCATGAAAACGTGACAACATATCGCATAGTGGAGCTTTATAACACAACTCATTATGATATTTATAATGATCATCCTATTGAGTGCCACTCCACATGACATCATAACATCATGATAACATAACCACGTGATAGCATTATAAAATGACAACATAATCATAATGACATTATACCCGTACCACATAGTGGAGCTTTATAACATAGCTGATGGAGAGATTTACATCAATATATGTGTGTGCATATAGCAACATTAACAAAAATATATACCAAAACATAAACCAAATCATATTCCAAAGCATATACCAAAACATACACTAAACACCATATCTAAGCATATATCAAAACATCATATAACATATACCAAACCATCATATACCAAAGCACATATAAAACCACCATAAAGCATACACCAAACCACCATAAAGAATATACCAAACCAGCATATTGAAGCTTCTTTGCCTCAACCGGAAAATAAGGAAGGATACATAGCTCGCATTTAATCCTCCATCTCCCATGTAGATTCATTGGGCCCAAAGTGTTTCCATTTCACTTAACTTGCTTTATTGCTCAGTTCCAGAGCATAAGATCCAATCTGCAAGTAGCTCTTCTTCAATTTGATGCGCAAGTTCACCTATTCACCAACCTAGAACTCCATGAATAACCTATTCCTATTTGCATAACTCTTCTTCCTATCCTATTCTTCCTTTTGATTCTTCTTGATTACATGCATTTCCTGTTCCATGTCTACCAACATATCTAGTCCAATCAACACCCTATTAACCAGATCACTCCAACTGATAGAAGTGTTACAACTCTACCAACAATGCCTCAAAAGGACTCATCCTCAAGGACTCTTGATAACTATTGTTTTATGTGAAGTTTACCAAAGGGAGATAGTATTCCCACTTCTGTTGTTGATGCATCACATACATCCTCAACATGTCCTCTAATATCATTTTGATCCTTTATGTTTATCCATCTGTCTACAGATGATAGGATGTGTTGAAGGCCAACTCTATGTTGGAAGCTGCAAATAACTCCTTCCAAAACTTGGAAGTTAACTTCACATCCTTGTCTGACACAATATTCTTTGGAACACCATGCAATCTGACCACATATTTGATGAATACCTTTTCTACATCGTTAGCTGAGAGTGTACACTTATCTAGAATGAAGTGTGCAACCTTGTCAATCTACCCACAGTGACCATAATCAAATCATGCTATCTCACTATCCTTGGAAACCCTATGATGAACTTAATGGAAATGACCTCCCATTTCCACTCTAGAATCGTGATTGGTTGTACGAGTCCACCTGGATGCTTACATTCTTCTTTTACTAGCTGAAAATCAAAACATATAACAACAAACTCTGCTACTTCTCTCTTCAGATTCAACCAATAATAAAATTTCTTCACTGCAGTTATTGTCTTTTCATAGCCTAGGTGACTTGAAAAAGGTTTCACGTGAAACTCCCTTAAGATCATATTGGTGATCTCACTGTTATCTGGTACATATATCCTGTCTTGGAACCTGACCAACCCATCTGTTGTAAGATAATAATCCATACCCTATGCACCTGCACCTTTACCTGTACTCGTACCTATAACTATACCTATACCACTACCTGTACCTATACCTACACCTGTACCTATACCTGTACCTATACCAACATCTTCCTGTAACCTATGCACAATATCCAAATACCTAACATCATTCTGAATTGCCTACAATATCCTATCCAGTAATTCTGTCCCATAGGATCTCATGGCTTCCAAATGATGTACCTATACCCATATGCTGAGAGCATGTGCCACCCTATTCTCTTTACCTTTCATGTACCTGATCTCGAAGTAAAACTTGTTGATCGTGGCCAACCATCTAACCTGCCTGACATTCAAATTTAGCTGGTCAAACAAATTCCTCAACCCAATATGATCACTCATAAGTACAAACCTACTACTAAGAAGATAATGTCTCCACATCTTCAATGCATGTATTATCACTTCTAACTCAAGATCATGTGTCGAGTAGTTCTCTTCATGCTCATTTAGTTTCTGGGACTCATAGCATACCAATTTTCTATCCTACATAAGGACTCAAACAAGACCTCTTTGGCAAGCATCTATGTATACCACAAACTCTTTGTCCAGATATGAAATCTGTACCACTGATGCATGTGTCAACAACTTCTTAAGTTTCTCAAAGTTAACCTCGCACTCCTCTATCCATTCAAACTTCTTACCTTTCCTTTTCAATGATGTAATAGGATGAGCAATCTGTGAGAAGTTCCTGATGAACCTCTTATAATAGCTTGCCAAACCCATGAAATATCTCACCTCATTTACATTATTAGGAGCTACCCACTCCATGATGGCTCTTCTTTTTTCTATATCTACTGCAATTCCCTCCTTGGAGACAACATGTCCCTAGTAGTGTACCTCGGTCTGAATGAAACTACACTTTCTGATCTTAGCATTCAACTAATGCTCCCTCAACAACCTCAAAACGGATTCTAAATGCTCGACATTCTCTTCCTCATTTTTAGAATATACCAGTATATCATCAATGAACACAATAAAAAACTTATCCAAATATGGATGCAACACGTTATTCATCAAACACATGAATGTAGATGGAGAATTAGTTAAGCCAAGTTGAACAACAACAAACTCATAATTCCAATACTTGGTCTTAAACACAACCTTGTAGATGTCCTTTTATTTGATGCATACCTGATGGTATCCAGATCTCAAGTCAATATTCAAGAACACCACCTCTCCCTTTAACTGATTGAACAAGTCATAAATCCTCAGCAAAGGGTACCTATTCTTGATGGTCACTTTGCTCAACTGCTTGTAATCAATGAATAATCTAAGAGTACCATCTTTCTTCTTCACAAAAAATACTAGTGAGCCCCATGGTGATAAACTTGGCTTAATGTATCCCTTGTTCAACATTTACTTCAACTATAGCTTTAAGTCAACTAAATCAGGTGTGCTCATCCTGTAAGGTGATTTTGATGTTGGAGCTGATCCTGGCACCTACTCAATAGAAACATCTACCTCCCTCTAAGGTGGAAACTCTGTAATGTCCCAAAGAAATACATCCTTGAACTTATATAAAACTGGGTACCTGTTCAACACATCTACATCCTCAACTTACTTTCCTTTATTTCTAGAAATGTGCACTGCAAATAACTTACACAATTTCCTGCAAATAAGCTTTGCTTGCATAGCTGTCACCATCCTAACTGATGTATCTTTCTTCTTTCCATATAAGAATCCTGGTTCTCCATTGTCATCAACACACTCAATTGCTTTGTCATAGCACTCTACCTTGGTTCTATGAAGATACAACCAGTCCATGCCCAACAACATACTGTATGAACCCAATGGTAATACACTCAATGTGTTGCGGTAGGCATACCATTCAATTCAAATGCACAAGCTCTTACCCAATGATGAAATCATTTCTTTGTACCTATAGCCAATTGCACTAACCAAGACTCTGCATGAAATTCCTTACTCAAACCACACTTATCCACCAAGTAAGGACTAACATAGCTATAATTAGATCGAGAGAATCAAAATAGAAATAACTTGATCACATATCTTACCGTCCATTTCAATGATAGATTCCTGATGCTTTGCATGTTTGTTATCCAAGGATGCATAGATATGTGGAATACTTTGACCAATGTCTCCAAAATTATGTTCCTCCTGCGCACTGTATATCTTAGGCCTACCACACTTTTATTGTAGACAATCCCTCATACGATCATCTCCTCCACAAGTTCAACATTGCACGATCTCCTTATTCTGATCCTTAGATTTGTGTCCCTGACCTCTATATGATGCATTGAACCTCTTAAGTGTTGCACCATTCTCCTTGTTACCTGAGTCCTAGGGTCTTACTCACATCTTGTCCCATTTTCCTTTGTTCTTTGCATTACATCTCCAATATGGCTTCATCCCAATTCGATGTTTTGATTGTTCATAACAACGCTTTATTTTTTGGATAGCCTCTTCTAATGATCTAGGCTCATCGAACTCAATGCTATCTTCAAATGCAACTGGTAACCTGTTGTAGCGGCTACAACCACCCTCCAAAAAATTTCCTTAGCTTGATTTTGGAGGCTCCCTACCAACTATCCTTAGAAGCATGTATTGCAATATCAAGTAATTAGGCTTCAACTTAGTTTCAGTGGGCTGTCAGACTGGGCATGTTAGCTTGTTTGTCTCCCTCCCATAGGCTGACATTCTGAACTTAGACTATTTGCTGGCTGAGAGGCTCCCCCAGAAAATTGCACAATTGTGGAGGAGAACCACCCTTCCCTCTAGAAATTTCACAAATAAGATGGGCATCCTATTGGCTCCAGGATTGCACAGGACAATCAAGTAGTCCTCCTTCACAAGACTGCACAATCTGACCCAACAATGGGCCTGAACCTAGAAATTGCGCAATTCTTGGAGGCAATCACCTGCTCAACCCAGAAATTGCATAATTCTTGATAGACAGCCAACTCTGCTCGACCCAGAAACTGAGAAAATTTTCATCCTAGGCTCACTGACCGATGCATGTGCCTTCAGGTTCACCGGTTCCCTCCGGGACTAAGCAAAATTCATTTGCATGCATGAGATACTTTTCCTGAAATAGAAAAAGGTAGTATGAAAAAGGCATCCCTATATTTTAAAGATCTATTTTAGTAGTTGGAGGTTACATGCATAGATCAATTTAGAAACCTCTCGCCAAGTGTCACCTTTTACTATAATTGTGGCATGTGCATCATAACCTCGATCTTATCAAAACTTATGACCTAGACATTGTAGAGCTCATCCCTCACATCAATATTGTAACTCTAACATCCCACATCACATCCAGGAGTATTTGACACTTTCAACTTAGCTGTTTTAGGGTAAGTCTGCTTCTCATGCCTTGCGTTTCGTTTCTGTCGCCTTTTTTTGTTTTTCTTTGTGTAATTGTTGTCTTCTTCACTTCAATGAATGCTTGCTATCATTTTGATGTATGTTTGCACCGACAGTTGCGATTGCGCTGACCAGCTACACACACATGCATGTTTTCCCATTTGTTGTATCTTGCACTTATTGTTTGCATGCATGATCATTCGCTCTTGTTTACACTCAGTTTCACCATGCATTCAGACTTCTCATGTTTTCAGTCGGTCGTTACCAGGTTTAGGCTACCTTGACCCAGAGATTTCCTTGACCTGCTAGCATTGCACATTTCTAGAAGTGAAGCCTCTGCTTTCCCTCCATAAATTGCACAAGATTGACCTATCACTGACCTCCAATCTTGCATTGTACAATTTTGGGAGGAAGTGGCTTGCTGGCCCCAAAAACTACATAATACAGTTTGTTAGTTTGCATGTCATTGCTGACTGAAATTGCGCATTGTGTAGTTTCAGTCCTCAGCAGGCTAGGATGGACTGCGCTTTGCGCAGTTCGAATAGTCATTCAACCTCCTGACAGCCCGAAATGTGCCTTGCGCAATTTTGGTAGTCAATCTCCTAGCCTCTCGGTCAAAATTGCACAATCTTCAAAGACAATCACACAGGTATGTTGCATGTCAGTTCTCCAAATTGTTTTGGTTTTCAACTAAAATATTTTTGGCCATGAGTGTTGCTATGTCTCCAGGTACCACAGGTGTTCGTTTGCCTCTCAAAATCATAGGTACAATAGCTTCCAGGAGAGCAGAGTCAAAGACACCATTGAGAGCGCAACTGGGGATGTAGTCGATCAAGTCTCTATGAACTTTCCTATCTATGAAGACATCAAGTTATTCATAGAAAGGTATATGAAGATGAAATGGCAGCGGCATCACAACAAGCAACAATAGAAGTTAGCACACCTGCATGCGACAAATGCAAGAGGAAGGTTGTTGAAAACAAGAGGCAGAGAGAAGTTGCAAGTTCAAATAGATCCACTTGTGATGAAAGAAGCTTTGGAGATTGAGGCTATGAGGTGAAAATGTGACAAGAGGATCACACAGAGGCAAAGAGAGAAATAGAGAAGGAGTTGCAGATGTTGAAGTGACAACTCAAGGAAAAATAGGATCTGCACAGACAAGAGAAACATGTACATCAGGAGGTGTAATATGAATAGACTAATGCGACTGCACACATACAGGTTATAGACCCAACCCAGTAGCTGGCACGAAGTAGATAGGGTGAGTGGTGTCATCGATTGCATGCAAGGGTGTCCATGAGCATGGATGCCATTATGCGCACATATGCGATTCTAGCCATTGGGACACTCACCGAGGCGAAGACAAGAAGCAAGTCCGACTGGAGCTAAACATGTATTTCGACAAGTTAATGCACATGGTCACCAACACACACTTTGAGATCAGCACAGACACTATGTATCAGTATGTTGTTGGTCTGATTGCACTTAAGAAATTGATGCACATGTTATCAAATGAGTTGGAAAAAGGAGCCATATCAGTGTACCCAGATGCAACAGAGGCAAATATTTGCTTTCAGTAGGATGTCACCTTTGAGCACGCGAACACCATCATGGATGACTAAGCCTGGCATCAGTTTTCCACCATCGATCATCGCGAGGATGTCAAAGAGTTGGTCTCTGCAACATTGTCTGAGTCTTAGTGATAGCTTTTATGCCTTGCTCAAGCCTATTTTGTCTCACATGGGTACATATGTAGATTATATGTAACATCTTGTAATGTGAGAGTCCAAGTGTTGATAGTTGAATGTAACAGTCATGTCATAGTTGAAGATTCATGAGGGTAGGCGAAGAGTCACAAAGGGGAACATCAAGGGTCACACCACCCTTTGCTAATTATAGAACCTCATAACTCATTGTAAGGGCTTTTGGGCAACCATGCTTTCGATGGGAGTATCTTAGAGAAATCTTTGGAGAGTATTGTAACAATCCTTGACTTCTCCAAAGTGTAGAGCTAGTACATCTCTTTGGAGGAGCAGAAGGAAATGACTATAACTTCCATTATTGGGACTAGCGTTTGGTCATGGTTTTACTGTATGATTAGAACTTTCACTTCTTAATATACCAGAGACAACATGTTTCATCCATGTGTTGTTATTGTATTTCAGTTGGTTACTCTAATGATATATGTATATGTTTGCTTATGCATGTGTGTATAGACTCTTTCTGTATATGTACATATGAATCTTAATGAGATGTGTTGTTGTTTTAACCATCACTTTGGATTGTTGGTTCGCCTGCCTTCCAGTTTGTGATGCACCTTTTCTCGTGTGTTCCCTTCCTAGCTACGTGTTTACACAGGTTTCCAAAGGGCACACTAAATCCACATTCTGTGTGTTAGAACCATTCATTCACATTCCTTGGCTTGCTACGCATGTCACACCCCTGCTACTAACAAGGACAACTTACTTGCCTCTTCGTGCAACCGTAGTCAAGGCAATACCGTACGACCCATTGTTTGGACTCCTACACTAAATTGTCTGAGGTCTAGTTGGGACTTCTTACCGGGGAGATCCCTTGACATGTTGGTGGGTCCAACATCATCAACATTTTGGTGCTAGAAGGAGGGCTAGATGACAAGCTGATCCCTTACATCCTGTTTTGAATCTTCGCACATCCATCATGGATAATGTCAATCTCATACCTTCGGAATGTTTTTCACATGCCGAATCTCTTGACATCACGAGGGATTTTTTTGATCTCTTGTTAGAATTCACTTATGATGGTGAGGGTGAAGTAGCATGGCCAAAGTAATTAGAAGACTTCTATGCATTCCTTGCAAATGAGTTCTATGGAGAAGAGGCTAATGTGCTACTTTCACACACACTTCATGAATCCACACAACGATGGTGTAGAAGTCTATCACTTGAGGATTTATGTGATCTCATTGAATCTAATTTCCATCATTTTGATCCAGAACCTCTTAACAAAAAGCTATTAAAACAATGGAAGACTCTGCAAGAATTGCCTATGGATTTTTGGGCCCACTTTTGTGTATTGAAATTTGAAGCTCCAAAAAGTCAAATGAAATTCCAATATCTCATGGATGGATTTGAATATTGTCTTACTAGATCTATCAATGCCAAGAAGAATTTCAAGCTCAAACCCCACTCATCATAGTTTGGGGATGGAATTGCACAATCACAGATGGTCATGGTCATTGTCACAAGTGATTGTTCATCATCCTCTCATCAAACAATTCCACCACCATAGAGTGATGTGGGAGAACATGCATACATGTTTGTTTAACTGTCACATCCTCCCAACATCACTTCCCTCATTTTTTGTGCAAATTTGGTTGTAAAGCCCATGGGTTGTCACATGCATGTCTTACATCAACCTCCGTGTTCATGTTTTGTTGATCCTCCAGATTGCACTGTCTTGTGTTCTTCCATTCCTGACTCTATAGCTATTGTGAATGAGGATCAAGCTACGAAGGAGTTGGTGTTTCACAACCAACCTACCTTGTCATTCATGAAGAGTATGACTAGGAGCTTGAACTTCAACCCGCGGTGAAGGATGATTCGCTTCTTTTCGTGCCTCCTCCCCTTTTCCCTGACATCTCTAGTGATTCTACAGTACCTGATTTCACATGTTTATCTCCGTCTATGGATGCACCCATTGTTGATCATTCGAAGAACACATTGGATCTCAGTCCATCACCCGACGACAGAGACGAAAAATCATTCATTGAAAATCCACTTTATTTTTCATCTGCTTTATCTAGAAATGCAGAGGGTGAACATTCTTGCTTCTCATCTACCCCTCTGTGTGATTCATTAAGTCATGAGGATGTCAACAAACATCCTGAATTTTATGATCTTGGTTGTTGTAATCACTCTACTTATTCATCGGATCATGATGTTGATTCAATCATTGCTAATTTGTCTAAGACACTTGTCTATGATGATCTATCTATTGACGAAGTCAAAACCCCACAGACTGTCGAGGCACTTCAGCCCGAGCTGATGGTTATGTCAAGCCCTCCCTATCGTGAGGTTGGTTTCACTTTCAATCAAGAAATTTTCAAACATGCAAGTGTATTCATCACTTATCTGCATGCATTGAAGATCAATCTCACACACAAATTTCACTTCCTCCACTCGAACTATATGATCCCATCACTCTTGCATTGGAGGAATCTCACACGGCAAGAACACTTGCACAACATAAGTGGTCTACCTTTCTCATGTTTTCTTGCATGCCACAGTCAAGAGAATGTGTATGCTTAACATCTACATGTAGTATAGCACAATGCCATGGCAAGTCCACATAGTACATGTCATGCGATTCACTCTCTTCCTTTTTGTGGACGCACTTAAGCCTGGAGTGTGTTTTTCTTCATTTTTATATCTTTCATGTTTGTTGGTTCGCACTACTATGTTGTTTGCGAACCATGCGTTCACCAACATGGGTTGACCAATGCACTAGTGGTTGCACTGGATGTATCACTTTACATAAGCAAACCCATGCACCGTTAGCTTAGGAGTAGGAGTAGTGTTTGCTTGCATGCATGTTTTCTTATTATTATACATGTTTGTTTATTTTCCTATTTGTTTTATTACTCACTTTGCTTACGCATTTACTTCTTCTTTTGCTTTATTTTTTCATTGTTTCCTTGTTTACATTTGTAGGTTAGTTTCGCATGAAACCGTGTGTGATTCTTGAAACAAGCTAGGTAAAATACAAGAGGACCTGTGATGTTATCAAGACTTGGTTATCTATCATCTTGCCTTTGTATGAAGAAATTGTTATCTTCATTCCATGAAACATCAATGAAAAATACATTCTGATCAAAGTGAGCCTTGGTGAAAACACAACACTTGTGTGCTAACTAGTATCACCTACTCTATTCAATTGTTTTGGGTTAACCCTTGTCAGCTCAGTCAAGTAGAGTAAGGTGAGGGGGAAAACCTTAACAAGCATGTTAGAGGTACATACAAACTAGTTCCTTGAAGGAACAACCTATTATTCTCTTAATAAGTTGGGATCCCTCTTCCGCCTCTGAAATGAATAAGTGTTATGCACAATTATGAAAAATGAAAATGAAAAAAAGGAAATGTTTTTTTTTTTTTTCGAAAAAATGAAAATGAATAAAGCAAAATAATAGAAAGGCTTCATCTGTAGACGGGTGATACAAGTAAATTTGCCTATGTACTAACCAATCTCATTGGGAGTGGAGTGATGCTTATGTTCTTGTGTGACTCTGTCAAGGTATTGTCCAGGCACCTGAGATGAAAACTTAAACTCTGACTCTCATATGGCTTGTGCACCAATATACCCCTCATCCCCACTCTAAAAAACTGTGTTGGCCTGGCTTGGAATGTGTGCCAACTGACAAAGAGTAGAGTGGATGCTACATCTTACTGTAGAGCTATAAAAAGGGTCTCTTTCACCTCTAATTACCTCACATTAATATGTCAATCCGGGAACATTTCGCTATTTCAAAGAGTGTCTTATTCTAAGGCTATCATTTGCCAGAGTAATGCTAGTAGTACAGTTTTCAAAAATACAAGAGTAAATGGATGATTGTCTACAGCTTAACCACTTCAAAAGATTAAATCACACCTTCAAAAGACTAAGAAACTTATTAGTCAAGGGTTCGGTAGAAATAACCCATCCCTTTGGAGACTGATGGAAAAGGAAATCAGAGAACAGATCGTGGATCTGGGAGCCCGACAATAGATGTCAATGCTCACTATAGTCTGCAATCATTCTTCATGCCAATACCAGGAATTGGAATGGCAAATAAGAAATGGAACAGCAATTAAGAAATCGAACAACAAGTCTGAAATGGAATAGTGAATCCGAAATGGAACAACAAATCTGAAATGGAACAGAAAATCTGAAATGGAACAGCAGCTAAGCCTCACAAGCAGTAACTTCTTAGTCTATCAGATCAAATGCATTAATCGTAATCTACAGGAATCAAACGATAATCTTTCACTCTTAAGGGCAGATTGAATAACACACACCAATGGAACAACACTGATTACTGATAAATTATGGAACAGCGCTTGAAAATCATATACGCACGCAACACACTTAAATAGTAATCTGATCCAAGTATCGATCTCAGTTAGAAATAATACAACTGCCTTTCAAAATAGAACAACATTGTTCGTAAATCCAACAATCACAAAGAACCTAACTTCCAAAATGAATTCTGTAACGTTAATGAATAGGTGCACAACACAAAAGCTCTGTAATGGAACAGTAACAATATTCTGTAAAGACTAGCAGTATTAGGTCAAATCTTAAAAGAACAGTAATATGATGCAGAATCAATACAATCGTTTAGTCTGTAGAAGCCTTAATGAATTAAACATAATAGAGCATGTGATGTAAACTTATAAAACACACCAGATTACCAAATGACGTCAATAGGCAAACCACGCATGAACCAAATGTAATAATACAAGAGCAAGTGTCCTCCAGGGCCAGGCCCTTAGCCTCTAAGGGTACACTGCTTAAAGTTATTCCAAACTCAGAGATGAAATAATAACCAAGTTTGTATTAATGCATAGAGAAGAATTACAATAAACCAGTTCTTAACGAGACTCGATGATCAAAGTTTTGATCTTAAAGGAAATTACATAAAAGCATAAATGTTTCTAACCCTTCTCCCAAGATAACAGTGCTACCCCTTTTATAAGGGTGATGGCGGAGATATCTAGGTGCAGAAATAGATAAAACAGCGATCGCTCAGGATCAAGGATCCTGAGCGATTCGCCAAACCATTAGTCCTCAGTCATTTCTTTTCTCTCCTGCGTCGAGCTGATATCTCCACCTCCTTTCCCGAGATGATTTGCTTTGATTTGCTTTGCCTTGTTTTCATTCGGTCTCCCGTCAAAGGGACAATGCTTAACCCATCCTTGTCCTTTCCTTTGGAACGACAACTTCTCGTTTTTCCTCCTTTCTGCATAAGGAAATGACAATCGTCAGTGTTTTCGTCTTGCATATTAATCTCACATGGTCTATTATAGTTCTTTATCATTTTCCTAGTTCATGATGCAAAAGGTTTGTAAATTTCAATGAAAAAATACTGAAATAATCATCGAAAACATACCTTCTTTAGTACTCCACACTTACAATCAAGAAAGTGTGGAATCGAAGATGATCAAATAACTGAACAATACTTCCAGAGGTGTTAGACTTGATTTTCGTGAACAAGGTCCATGCAGAGAGTTGGAGATCTACCAGTATGTCGCCAAGTGTTGTAGTGGCTACAACCACCCTCCAAAAATTTACCTTAGCTTCATTTTGGAGCCTCCCTACCAACCATCCTTAGTAGCATTTCTTACACTATCAAGTACTTAGGATTCAACTTAGCTTCAGTGGCCTGCCAACCTGTTCATGTTAACTTGTTTGTCTTCCTCCAGTAGGTTGGAATTCTAGACTTAGACTATTTGTTGGCTGAGAGATTCCCCTAAAAAATGGCACAATTTTGGAGGGGAACTAGCCTTCTCTCCACAAATTGTGCAAATCAGTTGGGAAACCTGTTGGGCTCCAGAATTGCATAGAAAAGTCAAACAGTCGTCCTTCACAAAACTGTGTAATCTAACCCAGCATCAGTCATCAGCCTAGAAATTGTTTAATTCTAGGATCTAGTGACTTGCTGAGCCTAGAAATTACGCAATTCCTGACAAACAACCAGCTCTATTCAGTCTACAAACTATGAAAATTTTCATCTCAGGCTCACAGATTGATGCATGTGCCTTTAGGTTGACGGTTCCCTCTGGGATTGAGCAAAATTGATTTGCATGCATGAGTTTCTTTTCCCAAAATAGAAAAAGGCAGCATGAAAAAGGTATCCCTAGATTTTAGGGATCTATTTTTAGTATTTGGAGGTTACATGCATAGATCATTTTAGAAACCTCTTGCCAAGTGTAGATTTTTTCTATATTTGTGGCATGTGCATCATAACCTTGATCTTATCAAAAGTTATGAACTATAAATTGCAAAGCTCATCCCTCACATTGATCTTGCAACTTTGACATCTTGCATCACATCCATGAGTCTTCGGCACTTTTAGCTTAGATTTTTTAGGTTAATTCCACTTCTCATGTTTTTCACTGCATTTCTATCACTTTTTGTGTTTCGCTTTGTGTAAGTGTTGTCTTCTTGATTTCAATGAATTCTTATTGTCATTTTGATGTATGTTATCTTGTAGAAGCACAATTTTAGTTTTTGTTTACATCTCATTGTTGTTACATGCATGACATTGTATTGCACCGACGGTCGTTGTTGCAGTGACCCACTACACACATGCATGTTTTCCTATTTTCTGGATCCTGCACCCACTGTTTGCATGCATTATCATCCACTGTTGTTTACACTTAGTTTCACTATGCATTCAGACTTCTCATGTTTTCAGTCACCCATCGGCAAGTCTGCCCTACCTTGACCCACACCTTGCTTTGCATGGCTAGCATTATGCATTTCTTGAAGTGAAGGTTCTTCCCTCCCTGCAGAAATTGCAGAAGACTAGCCCGGAACTAACCTCCAGGCTTGAATTGCCCAATTTTGGGAGGTAGTGCCTTGCTGGCCCTAGAAACTATGCAATACAGTTTGCTAGTTTACATGTCACTACTGATTTAAATTACGCATTGCACAGTTTTAGTCCTCATCTGACTAGGCTGGACTGTGCATTCTATAGTTCTAGTAGTTAGTCAGCCTCATGACATCCTGAAATGTGCCTTGCACAATTTTGGTAGTCATTCTCCTAGTCTCTAGGTGAAAATTGTGCAATCTTCACAAACAGTCACACAGGGATGTTGCATGTCAGCCCTCCAGTTTGTTTTGGTTCTCAACTAACAAATTGTTTGCCATGATTGTTGTTATGTCTCCAGGTATCATAGGTGTTATTCTGCCTCTTAGCACCACATGTACAATGGATTCTAGGAGAGCAGAGTCAAAGACACCATTGAAAGCGTAACTGGGGATGCAGTTGATCAAGTGTCTATGAAGTTTCCTATCTATGAAGACATCAATTTGTTCAAAGATAAGAATATCAAGATCAAATGGTAGTGGCATCATAGCGAGTAGTACCATAAGCAATAATAGAAGATAGCACACTTGCATGCAACAAATGCAAGAAGAAGGTTGTTGACAACAAGAGGTAGAGTAAAGTTGCAAGTTCAAGCAGATCCACTTGTGATGAAAGTAGCTTTGGAGATTGAGGCTATGAGGTGATAGCGTAACAAGAGGATCGGGTAGAGGAAGAGAGAGAAATAGAGAAGGAGTTGTTGATGCTAAAGTGGAAACTCAAGGAAGAACAAGAGTTGCACAGATGAGAGAAACAGGTACAACAGGAGGCATAAAATGCACAGACCGATGAAACTGCACACATACAGGTTATAGACCCAACCCAATAGCTGGCATAGAGCAGGAAGGGTGAGAAGTGCCTTTGATCACATGCAAGGGTGTTCAGGAGCATGGATGTCATTATGCACACGCATGGGATCCCACCCATTAGCACACTCACCGAGGCAAAGACAAGAAGCAAGTCCCACTGGTGCTAAACATGTATTTTGACAAGTCGATGCACATGGTCACCAACACACACTTGGAGATCAGCACAGACATTATGCATCAGTTTGTTGCTGGTCTAGCTACACTCAAGGAAATGATGCACATGTTATTAGATGAGTTGGACAAAGCAGCCATATCAGTGTACCTGGATGCAACAAAGGTAAGAGTTTGATTTCAGTAGGATGTCACTGTTGAGCAGACACCATCACAAACGACCAAGCTTGGCATCAATTTGCCATAGTCGATCATTGTGGGGATGTCAAAGAGTTTGTCTCTCCACCACCTTTTGAGTCTTAGTGATAGCTTCCATGGCTTGCTCAAGCCTATTTTGGTCTCACATGGGTGCATGTGGAGATTGTATGTAACATATTGTAAAATGAGAGTCCAAGTGTTGATAGTTGAATGTAACAATCATGTAGTAGTTGAAAAGTCATGAGGGTGGGTGAAGAGTCACAAAGGGGAATGTCAAGGATCACCCCACCCTTTGCTATTTATAGAACCTCATAACTCATTGTAAGGGATTTTTTGAAACCAAGCTTCTGATAGGAGTATCTTAGAGAAAGCTTGGAGAGTATTGTAACAAGCCTTGACTTCTTGTTGAGTTCCAAAACTGCCTTTTTTCAAGCAATTTCTTCATCCTTCTTCCTTTGTTTTCCCATGCCAATGCGTCCTAAGCCATCAAAAGCCATTCCATGTTGCTTATAGGAGTACATTTTAGTGATTTTCAAATTATATTATTATTTGTGTTATTTGGATAGGGTTTTGCTTTTCAGCTACAGAACGTAGCCACATTCCGTAGCTAACCGGCCATTCCGCAGACATCTCCATACTTTTGCAGGTTACAAATGTCGATAGGGGAAATGAGCCACATGGGTAGATGGAAAATATCGGTACATGGATGGTGTTCTATCCAATTGATCAAACTCGAGGAGAAAGACCCCGGTCAAAGCAGAGTCAATGGAGAAGTCCTACAACAACTAGAACTCTGTTTTTGCACGTAAATGAACCTGAGGCATGTTCCTAAAGCTGAGGATGTCATTTTCCACCTACATAACCAAATCCAACAGCTGTTATTCATAGATTTACTGTTCGAGCCAACCGAAGACTAAATTCCCAGATGCACTACCTGTTCACGTGTTTGCTGTAGAATATTTTTCTCTTAAAAACAGTTGTGGATTTTTCATATAAATCTCATTGTTTGGAATGCAAAACTAGTTAATGCTTTTGATGATGAAGTAGAGTAATTTCCATTTGTAAGCATGAGACATTCAGTACTTTCTTTTCAATATAAAATTCTATTTTTTTCATATGGATACCTGAGTGTGTGAAGTGATTTTGCATTGCTAGTCCTAGGTCGTGCAGAGGGCCACTGCTTGGCCAAGGTTACTTTTCGTTTCTGTACATTTCCATTTGTTATTCTCTTTCATTCAGCTGTACATTTATTGTGTTTTTATTTATGTCCATAATCATTTTTAACACTGTGTTCATTGCAGCTTTTGTCACTTAACTCAGATAGGTGAATTCTAGTTTAGAAGTAGTTCTTTAGTTTCTCTTATGCTCTAGCTTCTTCACTGTAGTTTTTAAATTGTGTCAAGTAGCATCATTTCTTCTGCTATTCCTTAGTTTTTAGTTTTTTTAATTTAAGTTGTTTCATGCCTTTGCTTATTAGGATAGTCACTCATTACAAAAATGTATGTTTCCATAGCCTTTTGTTGATGGTTTATCCTCAAACTAAATGGTGAAATATGGGATTTATGAATGAGATTTCTTGTTCTTCAATACCTTTTTTCTTCTTAGTGTAGTCACTCATGTTATAAGAAAATATTTCCAGAACCTTTCGTTGATGATTGATCTTCAAAATAAATGGAAAAGTGTTGTGTTTATAAATGAGATTACTTGTTGATTCATTAGTTTAGAGTTAGATAGCTTGATTCCATTTTCTTGTCAATTTAAGAAACTCATGATTTAAAGAGATATTTCCAAAAGCCCTTCGTTTACGGTTGAACCTAAGACTAATTGGTGAAATTCCTTACTAGTGACTGAGTTTTTCCTTGCACTTTTAATATTTACTTCTTTTAGAATGTGTTATAGCTCCAATAATTGGCGACTCCAATGGGGACAACACTCTTGTTGTTCCTAGTTTGGGTGTTTTTCAAGCCAATCAGGGCTCAGCTGCCTTGTCTGCTTACTGTTACTGTTTGGTCTGTTCTTGAACTTTAAGCTTTGCCAGTTTCTTCAGTTTGTCTTTTTTATTTTTCTTGAAGCTTTTCATATACGCTATTTTTCTTAGATACAGAGGCGTATATACGCTTGTTTCTTTGAGTGAACCCGCGTATACACAGGTTTCCTCAAACACAGTCGTGTATACACGCAATCTGTACTACAGTACAGTCGCATATATATTCCAATTTTCAAGATTTGTAAATCTTTTTGGCCTCTGAAGGTTTTTCTGGTGGTTGGAGTCAGTCTGAAACAATCATTTTCCAGTATCAGTTATTTGTTTTACAGCGAGCATCTCATTCTGAATTCTCTATGATTATAAGGAGTATTGGTCTTGTTTTTTGTTGATTGCAAGCGTCATCATTTTTTGCTAAAGCACGCAAGATTTCTTGCTAGGAATCTTGGCTGCTCTGGTTCATCAGAGTAGGGAGATTGATCACAATCTTTGTGTTAATCTTGCTTTTGGTGACTTTTTGTTTGCTTGACAAAATCGCTTTTTGTGACCATTCACTTCTTTCTTTCATGAAAGTTGTTGTTTGACACTTTCTTGGAATTTGTCTTTTTGATCTTTTGGTTTTCATTGCCAAAGCTTTCATTGCTGCTTTTGATTGTTAAGAGCGATTTTAGACACATTTATTTTTATTGAGTTTTCATCCATTGAGTGATTTCAATTCGGAAAAGTGTTTGATTGCCTATTCTTCAATCACAAGTTTCAGTGTTGAGAGCATTTTTTGAAAAGACTTTTTTTCTTGTTACTTTCGAAGAAAATCTTTTGAAAATCTTAGTTTTGCTTTCTTGAACTTGGTTTTCATTTGGTTTCCTTTTAGTGAAGTGAAAGTGCTTTATGTTTGTCTTAGAACTTGTTTTTAGTGTTTAAACGAAATGAATGGTAACATCTCATATTCCATCTAGACATTTTAAGTGGCAAGATAAAGATTGATAAGCAAGCAACTTTCATTTTTTGTTGCATCAGCATATATTTGTTGCATTAGGATAGATTTGCGTCCCCTTTTAGGCATACATAGCTTTGTTAGCTTTTGTGAGTGTGAAGTGTGCATTAGCGAAAAGAAAAGAAAAATTTGTTTTATTAGAAGTACCTCTGAACCCTATAGAAATTTATCTTCATCGAAAAACGAAAAAGTGCATGTGCATGTAGTTAAGTTTTTATTAATTTCTTTTGCGTCAAAAAACACCACTAGTTTCACTTCCGTTACCTTGTGACTTAAAGAACAGCCTAATAAAATCAAGCGCTAACTAAAATTCACTAGAACTTTTTGTTTTAGTCAGTTACACCAACAAGATTAGGATTTTAGGGGCTTGGATTAGGTGAGTGGAGATTTAACTCTCCAAGGCCACATAAACGTCAAACGTAGGAGTCTGAATAACGAGAGAAAATCCAATAGCATTAGGAAGACCAGGAAAGCTCCAGATCTAGGAGTTAAGAACGAGGGTCTGTGAAGACAGGGAAGACAGATACCCCCTCTCCTACTTGTCCGAACTTACCTCACGACTGTTCCACCTGGCTTCTGGGACGAGTTGGTATCCATAGTTGCTACTCCTAGGGAACTACACAGGTGGCTGCGGAGGGGAATCCCGTGGCACCTGAGGTTGACGTTGCATCACTCTCGACAGTACTACTGGAGCGCACCGTTGTGAAGCTTGGGGGCTTGCACCGGCATAGGCTGTTGTTAGGAGGTCAGCGTAACTTCCTCTGTTACCTTCGCTGATAGGACTGGGCCGTCATTATCCCAGACTATCTTTGGAAGGCCCCTGACTCCACTTTCTTGTATTTTGGTGTCCGGTCCTCATCACCCAGAGCGGAAATACTTGGAAGTTGTTTGACTGGCTGATATCTTTAGGGACTTTATAGTGTGTGTTCTTTGTTCCTTGTATATAGTGGGCTTTAGGTATTTTTGTCTAGTCACATTTGGACTTTGTGTTTTGAGTGACCAGCTTACCACTCTACTGATCTTGAAAGGCTTTTTGTCGTTCTTTCAGAAAGTGCGGAGTTGCCTCCTCAAGGGCAAAGGTTTTGATTGCTTATCCATATTCCTTGAAAAGTTATTTCTATATTCCCGTAGGGGAAGGGTCTTTGGAACAGCTAGATATGGCCAATATTCCTATGGAAAGCAACCAAGGTGCCCTCCCAAAAGGGGATCCTTGTGCTTTTCCTCTCTTTGGAAACGTTGGTACTCCCTTAATGGCCACTTTGAATATTCCTGCGTTGAATGTTGGACTACCCGTTTGGCTGTGGTCCACTCTGAATATTCCAAATGCTCTTGAAGCTTCTCAGTTGAATGCTTTATTTCAAGGGCATCACATGGGTGCTAATTATTCATCTTCTCTCAAAGAGAAATCTGGGGTTCCTTCTTCTTCTCCTTCTTGTCACAAGAAATCTAAAAAGAGGAGAAAGAGGAAGTCAAAGAAGAAGAATAATTCTATCCTTTCATCTTCAACCTCTGCAAGTCATGTTGGAGATGAGCCTTCAGCCACTGCTAGTCATGCTGGGGGCACAAGTCTAGTCACTACAAGTCACACTAGCACTTCATCTTCAACCTCTGCAAGTCATGTTGGAGATGAGCCTTCAGCCACTGCTAGTCATGCTAGGGGCACAAGTCTAGTCATTGCGAGTCACACTAGCACTTCATATTCAACCTCTGCTAGTCATGTTGGAGATGAGCCTTTAGCCACTGCTAGTCATGATGGGGGCACAAGTCTAGTCACTGCAAGTCACACTAGCACTTCATCTTCAACCTCTGCAAGTCATGTTGGAGATGAGCCTTCAGCCACTGCTAGTCATGCTGGGGGCACAAGTCTAGTCACTGCGAGTCACACTAGCACTTCATCTTCAACCTCTGCTAGTCATGTTGGAGATGAGCCTTCAGCCACTGCTAGTCATGCTGGGGGCACAAGTCTAGTCACTGCAAGTCACACTAGCACTTCATCTTCAACCTCTACCAGTCATGTTGGAGATGAGTCTTCAGCCGCTGCAAGTCATGCTGGGCGCACGAGCCTAGTCACTGCGAGTCATACTACCAAAGAGTCACCGACCTCTGCAAGTCATGTTCAGGACTCTCTGCAAACCACTTCTAGTCATGTTGGCAGAATGGAGGTTGATAAGAAACCTGGACGTAGAAGTTTTAAACCTAAGTTCCCTTGTAAGATATGCAAGGGAGACCATCTTACTCATTTATGCCCTGGTATTCCAGAGGTTCAAAGGATATAGTATGAGTCTGAAAGTACTTCTACTCCTAAACCTGATATGGTTTCTCATCAATCCCATCAACCATTGGTTAATAATGTGGTAGAGCCAGTGCAATCGCTGGCCGATTACACTCCTCTTTTGGGGGTTGAAGTGCCCAACAAAAGAGTCTGTTTGATCTCTAGTACAGAGTCTTCTAGTATAGGGGGCATTCTGGTTACTTCGAATGTTCCCCTCCAAGTGCTAAGAGTGTTTCCTCTGATTGGGATAGCCTTGTTGAGCCTCGTCCTCCTTCTGCTGCACCTTTCCAAATAAAGGTCACGGTTAATTCCACAAATGTCTATCGATGTATGGTGGATGAAGGATCCTCTGCAAGTATTATATCCTCTTTGACATGGAAATCTTTGGGTTCCCCAAAGTTGTTGACAGCTCAGAGTCAGTTGTTAGCCTATGATAGAAGACCTGGTAAATCTATGGTTGTTCTTCCTGAATTGCCTATCACTTTATGTGGGAAGACTGTCTTAATCGATATGATGGTGGTTGATAGCCCTTTAGACTTTAATATGCTACTTGGGCGTGATTATGTCTATGCTATGAATGCTGTGGTGTCTTCACTCTTTCGAGTATTGTGCTTTCCTCATAATGGGAATATTTTCACTGTTGATTAGCTTGCATCTGATAATCACCACTCTAATTCGACTTTACTGCAGAATGCCCCTTGGTTTGTTCCAAGTGTTCAAGTAGAATCTACCCCGCCACGGGTGAATTATGTGGCATTGAGTCCTCAATGTTCAACCGCTTCAGAGAAGGATCCTTTGACTTATTATTCTCCTTCTTGGGACTTGGTCCCGGTAGTTGACCAAGAGATTTATCCTATAGGGACATGGGACCCGTTAATTCCCTCTTTTGATCCTTGTAGTTCTCATGATTTCTTAGAACTTGTGTTGCCTTCACAGGAGGAACTCTTTGAAGCCATGAGTTATGACTACCAAAGGAGTCCTTGGTCTGATCCCTGCAAGGGGTTTGTTTGGAAGAGCTACTATACGTAAGCCGCAAGGCTACGTGGTTCCCTGTACCATATTGTTTATATGAGGTACGCATTTTCAAGTTTTGTATTCTATAACACAAAAATCTTATATGAAGTTTATATGTGTGATGTATTAACTTCATGTCTAGTGTTCCTATTTATGTTTACAGAACTTGGAAGATTTCTCCATTGGAAGTTTATGGTTGGTCCGTTTTGACAGGTATTGGTTCTCAAAACTGGCATATAGGTTAGGTTTTTTCGCCTGCATTGTGCACTTATCATTTTCCTTTCTCATTTGGCCTTAGGATCGACCCCACCAAGTTATGGTGTGGAACCTTTTCATTGCTTAGAAGTATCATGACTTGTGGGGTAGAGCCTACCTTATCATGGGTGCCCTAGTTAGTACCTTTTTTGTCGCTCGGCACTCATGATGATTTTTCATCCCTAGGCTCGGGAGTCCTCTGTAGTCCCGCCATGACTTATGCATTGAAGACTCATTCCTCTTAGCTTCTCCACTTTGTTCTGGCATTATACCCTAGAGGCTCCTTTGTGTTGCATTGTACTACTGCATTGCATGTTGACCATTTGCACCTTTTGGCCTGGAGCCGGCTTCACTTGGACTCGTGTTTAAGCCAACTTTTGACCATGACGTATGCAAAATCAACCTTGCATACCTTTGACTTCTATAGCTTGACACACCTTGACCCGTGAGGGAGCATACCTTTGAGTCTCACTGACCAGTTTTCACCTCCCTGCATTGAGCATAGGAATGTTCCTGTCCCGGGAACTAGACCATCTGTTTCACCGACACTCACTCTTTCCACTGTACCATAGCATTCTTTTATTCTTTTTCCAGCTTAACAGAAAAAGACAAAAAAAAATAAATATTCCAAAAAGAGCGGGAACGGGACATTATTTCCATTTATTGTTGGCAGCTAGAGTCAGTCGTGTTGCCCTTGAACAAAGCACTCAAAACAAAGTCTCCTCCGCATGGGTGGGATTTAGTTTGACTTAGGTACGCCATAACCTTGTTATTGAGTCAGTTCTCCCTCGATTGGTTATCTCTTCCAATCATATGGAGGGTTCGTTCATGCCTCCTGCATGGCAAACTTATACAGAGTCATCATATGCTGCCACACAGTCACATTGGGTCGTGCTTTTGTTCAAGGGAAGTTAGCTTGAGTCGACCTTTCTGCGGTGTCTCTTGACTCATTTTTCAGTCGGCCATACCTGGTTGTCAGTGTCATGTCTATCATCACATCAGTTATATTGGTCCTTTACTCGTGCCGGTTTAAGAAGGTCCCCATTGATTTCTTGCTGGCGGGTCTTGTCCTTATCGACGACGACACCTTTCTCTGAGGACAAGCCTAGAGCCGCACCCTGGCCCTTTTTTCATTATTGATAGGTCACCTTGTGCTCAGCATCAATTAGTATCATGGGTCTTTGACTGAGTGGTTTCCCTTGTGTTCGACATCAGCTTACATTATCACACATTGGGATTCGTGCAGTACCTTGGTTTCCATTTGACCCTATTGGTGGATACCTCGCCTCTGTGTCAGCTTTCATTATTGGTTGGTTTAGAGGGTTTCTGTCGTGCGCTAGCCACATCTTGTGTATGCCGGAAATGTACTTTGGTTGGGTTACTACATCTTTTTTCGTCTGATTCCTTCCACATTATTGGCCTACGAGTTACACTCGCGCTAGATTAATGGAGGATGCCTTAATTCCTTGCTTCTGGCGGATCTTTCCCTATCGACTCTGACTCATTGCTCTGGGGCAAAGATCTAGAGTCCATTTGGCAGTACCTTGGGGTTTGCAGTCATTAGTGGCAGATCCTTCGCTATCGACAGTGGGAAACCATCATTGTCTCCTGATCGATAGATTCTTACAGGTGTTCGACTCCAGCTCATCTATTCACATTTGTTAGATTGTACTGGGTACCTTGACGCTCATTATCATTATCGATGAGTA
Source organism: Pinus tabuliformis (assembly GCA_031772625.1). Taxonomy (NCBI): domain Eukaryota; kingdom Viridiplantae; phylum Streptophyta; class Pinopsida; order Pinales; family Pinaceae; genus Pinus; species Pinus tabuliformis. The sequence continues at coordinate 567,980,344 of CM062816.1, forward strand.
GTCTCGTGTTTGTTAACGGTATACATCAATGACTGGTAATCAAATGATTTCTCACATGGTCGACTTCAGATCATTTATTCCCATGGTGTAGAAATGTACCACGGTGGTCGGTGAAGACCTCAGGTTGTATCAGCATTCATTGGTTCACTTGACAGTTGCTCCTGTTGCTGCTAGTTGATACCACTCCACTTTATATGTTGCAGTCAGTCATGGCGACATTCTATATGCTGGCACCTGAGTTTGCAGTGTAGTACCATCATATTCCATCATGTTCAGTTGGTACCTTTTTGGGATCAGTCTTTGATATCAGTGATCCGTTGCATCTTTCAGCATCATTGACAGTCTTATATGTGATATTCAGACATGTACTTGTTCATTATGATCAGATGATCCATTATGTATCTTTCAGTCATTTATACTTGTATACTTAGTGGATCCGCTTGTACTTGATATGCGGGCATGATTTACTTTTTCTAAGCAAGGGTATGCCCACCTCAGACAATGTTTCTTTCTGATCTCCTTTGGTGGCTTGGCAGGCTAAATTCCGGTGAAGTCCTCCTCGGTTTTTGACAGACTTCCTTTCCATGTACTCGCATAATATATTTCGGCCATCATGTACCCCTTCTGACCTCATATATTAGGGGGCATCTGTTATAGCTCCAAATCTCACTCTTATGGTTTGTGATGTTGTATCCATGCCCTAGGGCAACCCCTCCTTCCAGACCTGGTCCTAAAATTTAAAAAATAGTGTTTTATCCCTTATACGCGACATTTACCTAAGTTAAACGCGTGTATACGTGGGTATGTGTATATCCAACCCACGTATATGTATTAAAACACTTAAAAAAATATAAAATTCCTTCTTTTCGGGCGGAGATCGCGGGTTTTACCTACTGATCACCTGTTAGTGCCCGTGGCCTAACTGTTCCCAACCAACTCCTAACTAAAAAAATACTTTGGAGATGGTATAAAAAGACCTCAAAGGGAAGGCCTAAGGGAGGAGAGAAGAGAGAGAAAGGTTATTATGCTGAGATTTTTTCCCTTGACCAGGTCTGAAGTCCCTTGTGCCTTCTACACATCCCCCATTTTGTACAGGAAACCTTTGTTTCCTTGTGTTTTGATGTTCATCCACCATTTATGACATCATGGAGAGAGTCATGGAAGGAGTTTTGTTAGAGGCTTGAGGCTGGAATGGATCCGGAAGGAAGCTTTGCTTGGAGCCTGCTGAAGGTGACTCAGGTGAACATATTCCTTTTTATGTACTTTATTTGTCTATAATAAAAGAAACACATGTATTGGTTCCCGAAATGAATCTTCTTTATGTTAATGATATTCATGTTTTGAATTAATGTGTAAATGGTTGTTTGGATTTCATAACTAACTACCTTTCTTTATGACATGAAGATGGTTTCTTTATAATTTTTTGTCCATGTACTGCTGTGTTCTTTGAATTGTTTGTTTTGTAGGACAAAAGAGAAGAAGGGAACTCCAAGAAGGGTTTGCACCCTAAAGGCCTTCTCAAACGTAGGACTGAAGGTACGTACCCTTATCATATAATTTTCTTATAATAGCATAATGGCTGTATGAATGCATGTTTCTTTGAATAGACAACTTTCAGTCTGCTAGGGTTTCACCCAAAAATCCCTAGGGGAGTAATTCCCTCTACCAGAATGGTGAAGAATGAAATCTCTCAAATGTTTCTAGCACAAGGAGTTAATTTCTCCCTAAATTATATAGCAGAGTGGTAACAATGTTTCATATAGTTTTGCTTTCACAAATAGTGTAGTTGCAATTTAAGTTTTGTCTCTTTCCTTTTGTTTAATTGCAATATTTCATTAGACTTTAATTTTGCAAGTAGAATAGACAGCAGAAGTATTTTTGTTTTCAGTATTTTGTTCTTAGTTTGTTGTAGACAGCTGCAATTCCATTTTCTCATTCAAGTTTTGATTTTATAGATAGCAGTTTTAAGAGTGTTTCAAGCTCATATTTTGGAAACCGCTACAATAGCAAGAAGATAATATTTTCACTTTCTTGTTTTGAAAACTCGACTTCCAAACTTGGCCTAAAAAGCACTTTTAAACTCTCACTTCATTTTTCTAGGTTTTTATCAGCAGTAGATTAAGATTTTAATTACATTGCAGAACTTTAGGAGTCAAAAGAACAAGACCCAAAACAACATAAACTTGAAAATAGTGAAGTAAGAAAGGGTTATTTAGCACATATAGTGCACTACACTTCATTAGTTTACGACACCCGAATTGATAATTCATGTAGTAATTTAGGACACTAAATTGACTAAACATTTTGGCACCGTTGCCGGGGAAGTGTAACTAGGTAGCCTATCTCTTACATTCATAAAAAAATATAATAATTTCTTGAGTATTCTCTCCTCTTGCACTTTGTGTGATCTGGAGGATCAAAAAAAGAATTGTTATTCCAACAACAAAAAAATCATTAGAAACAACAAAACAAAACAATGACATGCATAGAGAACAAGATTCTAGGGGTTGATTTATAGCTAGGGGCAGAAGTTCGATTATCACAACACTGAGAGTTAGAAAGGACACGCCTCCATCCCAGACTCATACAACTTGAAAATAGTGAAGTAAGAAAGGGTTATTTAGCACAAATAGTGCGCTACACTTCATTAGTTTACGACACCCAGATTGATAATTCATGTAGCAATTTAGGACACTAAATTGAGTAAACATTTTGGCGTCGTTGTCGGGGAAGTGTAACTAGGTAGCCTATCTCTTACATTCATAAAAGTATACAATAATTTCTTGAGTATGCTCTCCTCTTGCACTTTGTGTGATTGGGAGGATCAGACAAAGAATTGTTATTCCAACAAAAAAAAAATCATCAGAAACAACAAAACAAAACAATGACATGCATAGAGAATGAGATTCTAGGGGTTGATTTATAGCTAGGGGCAGAAGTTTGATTTTCACAACACTGAGAGTTAGAAAGGAAACACCTCCATCCCAAACTCATACTCCCAGCCCTAGGATTCCTGGAATTCAAGGGGCAACAACTCAATTAGAAGATTCTCCCACTTCATCTACTAAACCAGACCTAGGAGAGGAACCCTTTCTAACCTCTATAGGGGAGCCTATTGTAGTTGAAGAAGTAGGAATACCTAGAGAAGAAGAAGAAGTAGAAACTTTTTCTCATCAGCCATTAATAGAAGAACCAAAAGATTCTGAGGAAACTATCATGGCAGAAGAAGAGAAAATGGATAATTTTCACTATTTGGAGGAGGGGGTAGAGGTAGAGGAAACAATGGTAGAGGTAGAGGAAACATTAATGGAGGAGGAAGAGGAAACAATAATGGAGGAGATAACTCATTTGGATTCCCTATAGTCGATGAGGAAACACATACAACAATGAAAAACATTTCACCATCTGTCTTCCCAAAATTTTATGGGTTGAGAAGTGAGGATCCTGGAACATTTCTGTTCAAGTTTGAAGTATTATGTCAAACTTATGACTATTTAGAAGACTCCCAAAAACTCAAATTGTTCCCTTCAACACTGAAAGGGGCTCCCTTGAAATGGTTTATGGGGTTAGTCACTCAATCCATTAGAATTTGTAATGATATGAGATAGGCAGTTTTGGATAGATACTTGGATTACTGTATGCCTACCAATCATAAGGATGAAGTATTCAAAATGATGCAAAAGGAAGATGAAAACTTAGAGGATTTGCTTGAGAGGTTTAACTACAATTTGAAAAGAGAAAAAATGAAAAATTTAGATGAAGAGACCTTGAAAGCTCTTTTGTTGAAGGCCATTAGAGATGAATGGATAGATATCCTAAACATGATGGGGAAGGGAGACATCTCTCAACTTCCATTGAGTGACATAGCAGAACTATGTGTCCATCTCTCAAGAGGGAAATCTAAAACTGGGAAAGGACCAAGAGATCCTTCTCTTATTAGAGCAAACAAATCTGCAACTAGATCTGTAAGTAGGGCAGAAATATGCAATATGCTCGACGAATTCAAAACTGATATTTTAGGTAGCCTTAGTGAGCAACTAGAAACCCTCAAAATCCAAAAAAAGCAGAAAAAAAGTTGATGCTTTAGCCATCTTTTGTCCAAAATGTAGAAAGAAACATGCTCTAAGGGAATGCCCTTTAGATGCAAAAATTGTAGAAACCTGCATGATTTGTTCAGAAAGTCATGAGACCAAGGGTTGTCCTTCAATCACAGGTCTTAAGGCTGTCCTTCAAGAGGAAGTAGTCCCAAATTCTGTAGAACCTCTTTGTTTTGTTGCAAGCAGACCTTGGCAAGGGCATCAAAATCAAGGATTTAACAATCCAATGAATTTTCAGCTCCCACCAAACTAGAATTCTTGGCAACAACCTTGGGCTCAACCTCAAAATCAGTATCAATATCGATAATGGAAACAATGGGCACAAAATCCTTCTGGGAGATTTGCTCAATATTATCAATATCCTCCATGTTATCAGAGCTATCCTCCCCCACAAAATCAACAACAAAATCAACAATCACAACTTCCAAATCAAATCCCTCACCTTTCATTTCCATTTCCATAACAACCTCAACAACAAAGTCAAAATCCTCAACTCTTACTTCCATTTCAAAAAAATCAAAATCAACTACCAGCCCAACCATTTCCAAACCCCAATAATAAAAGCCCTTAGAATGCTTACATGGTAGAAGGACAACGATTTCCTACTTACACAGATTTTCCTCTAGATCTTAATGATGTTCAACTTAGATCTGGTAGGATTTTACAAAATACCTTCTATAGATATTGAAGAGAAAGATGCTTCTGAGGAGGACTCTCTAAAAGTTGATAAAATTTTTGAGGGAACATCCTTTCAAAACCAAAACATTCAAAAAGAAAAACAAAAAGAGTCAATAAACACAACTCCTATAATTGAGCAACCTGGATCTACTTCTACACCTCCTTTTCCTGAGAGATTACAAATTGATAGAGGAGTGGAAAAAAAAATCTTGTTGCCCAATTATGATTTCCTAGATGAATTAAAGAACACCTATATCAAGATTCCCTTGTTACAAGCCATCAGAGAAATTCCTATTCTAGCAAAAACAATAAAGGAGTTGAGGATCAAAAGATCAGGAAGAAAACCAAGAGACACAAAAAGAATTCACCTGGTAGGAAAAATAGCAGATATCATGATGGGAAAGATTGCCATGTAGAAATATGTGGATGCAGGAAGTCCAATGTTAAGACACACATAAATGGGATTGAAATTCCAAACATGTTGATTGACTTAGGGGCAGCTATAAACATTATGAGCAGATAGACTATGGAACAAGTTAAAGTTCCTAATCTTCTTTGCACACCTACCTTACTGCAACTTGAAAATAGATCAGTAATCAAACCAGATGGTGTGTTAGAAGACATTTCGGTGTCCTTATATTCTTTTGAATATCATGTTGATTTTATGATTTTAACTCCCAAGAATAATCTAGGAGGACACCCACTTATCTTAGGAAGACCTTGGTTGGCCACAGCTGATGATTTTATTAGTTGTAGATCTCGTGACATGTACATTTCTGATGGTAGTTCAACAAAGAAATTCACTTTGTATCCTCCAGTAGAAGAAATCATAGAAATAGATGACAGGGAATGGATTGATGATGAAAATGTTATACAACCTATCTTTACTATATCATAAATTAGTGAAGATATTCAAATTTTGAACACATTAGAAAATTTTGAAACATCTTCAGAATATGATCATGCACAATTTCAGGTAAATTCGAATGTTGAATACTTTTCATCTAGGTAGATGTCTCTTTATTCTATGGAAGATTTTGGTAGCTTTGCAATTGAAATTTTTCCAGGTAGAACATTGAATATAAACAAAAACTTGGAGAAATTACAACAAGAGGAGCTAACCAAAATCTTACAAAAACATTCTGCTACATTTTCATGGGCGTATACTGATATCAAAGCTATTGACCCTAAGAATTGTATCCATTATATCTATATTGACGAAAAGAATAGATGAATCAAACAACCTTAGAGAAGGATGAATCCAAATCTTAGGGAGATTGTGAAAGAAGAGCTCCAAAAACTACTCAATGTAAACTTCATTTACCCAATCTCAGATAGCCAATGGGTTTCTCCTTTGGTAATTGTCCCTAAAAATAATGGTAAATGGAGGGTGTGCATTGATTACAGAGAATTGAATAAAGAAACCTTGAAGGATCACTTTCCTTTGCCCTTTATAGATTAGGTATTAGATACATTAGCAGGTAAAAGGTACTTTTCATTTTTGGATAGTTTTAGTGGTTATAATCAAATTCAGATAGCGCCTGAAGATCAGGATAAAACCACATTTACTTTTCCACGGGGAACTTTTTCGTATCGAGTGCTTCCTATTGGATTATGTAATGCACCCACAACATTACAAGGGTTACAAAATCCTTATAGGAGATTTTCTCGATATTATTAGTATCCTCCATCTTATCAGAGCTATCCTCCCCCATAAAATCAATAGAAAAATCAACAATCACAACTTCCAAATCAAAGCCCTCACCTTTCATTTTCATTTCCACAACAACCTCCACAACAAAGTCAAAATACTCAACTCTTACTTCCATTTAAACAAAAGCCAAATCGACTACTAGCCCAACCATTGCCAAACCCCAATAATAAAAACCCTCAGAATGCTTACATGGTAGAAGGACAACAATTTCCTACTTAGATGATTGTTCCTCTAGATCTTAATGATGTTCGACTTAGATCTAGTAGGATTTTAGAAAAGGAAAAACCTTCTATATATATTCAAGAGCAAGATGCTTCTGAGGAGGACTCTCTGAAAGTTAATAAAATTTTTGAGGGAACATCCTTTGAAAACCAAAACATTCAAAAAGAAAAACAAAAAGAGTCAATAAACACAACTCCTATAATTGAACAAACTGCATCTACTTCTACACCTCCTTTCCTGAGAGATTACAAATCGATAGAGGAGTGGAAAAACAGATCTTGTTGCCCAATTATGATTTCCTAGATGAATGAAAGAACGTCTGTATCAAGCTTTCCTTGTTACAAGCTATTAGAGAAATTCCTATTCTAGCAAAAACAATAAAGGAGTTGAGCATCAAAAGACCAGGAAGAAAACCAAGAGACACGAAAAGAATTCACCTGGTAGGAAAAATAACAGATATCACGGTGGGAAAGATTTCCGTGTAGAAATATGTGGATCTAGGAAGTCCAATTGTCAAGACACACATAAAAGGGATTGAAATTCGAAACACGTTGATTGACTTAGGGGCAGCTATAAACATTATCAGTAGACAGACTATGGAACAGCATAAACTTCCTAATCTTCTTTACACACCTACCTTACGGAAAATTGCAGATAGATCAATACCTTTTCCTTCTTAGTGTAGTCATTCATGTTATAAGCAACCATCCATGCACTGATATTTTCCCATCTACCCATCTAGCTCGTTTCTTTTATCGACACCTGTAACCTGCAAAAGTATGGAGGTGGCTACAGAACGACCGATTACTTTTCATTTCTATACATTTCCATTTGTTATTATCTTTCGTTCAACTGTATATTTATTGTTTATTTATTTATTTCCATAAACTTTTCTAACACTATGTTCATTGCAGCGTTTGTCACTTAACTCAAACAGGTGCATTCTAGTTTAGAAGTAATTCTTTAGTTTCCCTTATGCTCTAGCTTCTGAACCGTAGTTTTTAAACTATGTCAAGTGGCATCAATTCTTCTATTGTTCCTTAGTTTTAGTTTTTTAATTTAAGTTATTTCATGCCTTTGCTTATTAGGATAATCACTCATTACAAAAATGTGTTTTTCCACAGCCTTTCGTTGATGCTTTATCCTCAAAGTAATTGGTGAAATATGGGATTTATGAATGATATTTCTTGTTGTTCAATACCTTTTCCTTCTTAGTGTAGTCACTCATGTTATAAGAAAATATTTGCAGAACCTTTCGTTGATGATTGATCTTCAAACTAAATGGAAAAGTGTTATGTTTATAAATGAGATTATTTACTGATTCATTAGTTTATAGTTAGATAGCTTGATGCCATTTTCTTGTCAATTTAAGCAACTCATGATTTAAAGAGATATTTCCAAAAGCCCTTCATTTATGGTTGAACCTAAGACTAAGTGGTGAAATGCCTTACTAATGACTAATTTTTTCCTTGCACTTTTAATGTTTACTTCTTTTAGAATGGTGAAGAATGGAATCTCTCAAATGTTGCTATCATAAGGAGTTAATTTCTCCCTAAATTACATAGCAGAGTGGTAGCAATCGTTAATCTAGTTTTTCTTTCACAAATAGTGTAGTTGCAATTTAAGTTTTGTCTCTTTCCTTTTGTTTAATTGCAGTAGTACATTAGACTTTAATTTTTCAAGTAGAATAGACAGCAGAAGTAGTTTTGTTTTCAATATTTCATTCTTAGTTTGTTGTAGACAACTGCAATTCCATTTTCTCATTCAAGTTTTGATTTTGTAGATTGCAGTTTTAAGAGTCTTTTAAGCTCATATTTTGGAAACCATTAGAACAGCAAGAAGATAAGCTTTGTCTTCACTCTCTTGTTTTAAAAGCTCCACTTCTAAACTTGGCCTAAAAGGCACTTTTAGATTCTCGCTACATTCTTCTAGGTTTTTATCAGTAGTAGATTAAGATTTTAATTACATTGCAGAACTTTAGGAGTCAAAAGAACAAAACCACAAAACAACATAAAATTGAAAATAGTGAAGTAAGAAAGGGTTATTTAGGACATATAGTGCACTACACTTCATTAGTGTCCTAAATTGCTACATAAATTATCAATCCGGGTGTCATACACTAATGAAGTGTAGTGCAATATATGTGCTAAATAACCCTTTCTTACTTCACTATTTTCAAGTTTATGTTGTTTTGGGGTTTTGTTATTTTGACTCCTAAAGTTCTGTAATGTAATTAAAATCTTAATCTACTGTAGATAAAAACCTAGAAAAATGAAGTGAGAGTCTAAAAGTTCTTTTTAGGCCAAGCTTGGAAGTGGAGTTTTCAAAACAAGAAAGTGAAGACAAAGCGTATACTCTTGCTATTGTAATGGTTTCCAAAATATGAGCTTAAAAGACTCTTAAAACTACTATCTATAAAATCAAAACATGCATGAGAAAATGGAATTGCAGCTGTCTACAGCAAAGTAAGAATGAAAATGCTGAAAACAAAAGTGCTTCTGTTGTATATTCTACTTGTAAAATTAAAGTCTAATGAATTACTGCAATTAAACAAAAGGAAAGAGACAAAATTTAAATTGCAACTAACTATTTGTGAAAGCAAAAATAGATGAAGCATTGTTACCACTCTGCTATATTATTTAGGGAGAAATTAACTCTTTATGATAGCAACATTTGAGAGATTTCATTCCTCACCATTCTAAAAGAAGTAAACATTAAAAGTGCAAGGAAAAACTCAGTCATTAGTAAGGCATTTCACCACTTAGACTTAGGTTCAACCATAAATGAAGGGCTTTTGGAAATATCTTTTGAAATCATGAGTTGCTTAAATTGATAAGAAAATGACATCAAGCTATCTAACTCTAAACTAATGAATCAACAAGTAATCTTATTTATAAAAACAAAACTTTGCATTTAGTTTGAAGATCAATCATCAAAAAAAGGCTCTGCAAATATTTTCTTATAACATGAGTGACTACACTAAGAAGGAAAAGTAACTGAACAGTAAGAAATCTCATTCATAAATCCCATATTTCAACAATTAGTTTGAGGATAAACCATCAATGAAAGGCTGTGGAAACATACATTTATGTAATGAGTGACTATCCTAATAAGCAAAGTCATGAAACAAATTAATTTAAAAAAATAAAACCTAAGGAATAACAAAAGAACTGATGCTACTTGACACAGTTTAAAAACTACAGTTAAGAAGCTAGAGCATAATAGAAGCTAAAGAACTACTTATAAACTAGAATGCACCTATCTGACTTAAGTGACAAAAGCTGCAATGAACACAGTGTTAGAAATGATTATGGACATAGATAAAAACACAATAAATGTACAGTTGAATGAAACATAATAACAAATGGAAATGTATAGAAACGAAATGTAGCCTCAGCCAAGTAGGGGCTCTCCACACCACCTAGGAAAAGCAACATAAAATTACATCACACGCTCAGGTATCCATATGGAAAACATAGTTTTATATTGAAAACAGAGTACTGAATGTCTCGTGCTTACAAATGGAAATTACTCTACTTCATCATCAAAAAAATTAGCTAGTTATGTGTTCCAAACACCCAGATTTATATAAAAAATTCAAAATTGTTTTTAAGAGATAAATCTTCTACAACAAACATGTGAAAAGGTAGTGCATCCGGGAATTTAGTCTTCGGTTGGATCGAATAGTAAATCTCTAAATAGTAGATGTTGGATTTGGGTATGCTGGTGGCAAACAACATCCTCAGCTTTAGGAACATGCCTCAGATTCATTTACATGCAAAAACAGAGTTCTACTTGCTGTAGGACTTCTCCGTTGACCATCCTTTGACCGGGGTCTTTCTCCTCAAGTTTGATCAAATGGCTAGGACACCATCCATGTACTGATATTTTCCCATCTACCAATGTGGCTTGTTTCTTCTATTGACACCTGTAACCTGCAAAAATATGGAGATGGCTGCGGAATGGCTGGTTAGCTGCGGAGTGTGGCTACATTGCGTAGCTAAAAAACAAAAGCCTATCCAAATAACACACATAATAATATAATTTGAAAATCACTAAAATGTACTCCTGGAAGTAACATGAAATGGCTTTTGATGGCTTAGGACGCATTGGCATGAGAAAACAAAGGAAGAAAGATGAAGAAATTACTTGAAAAAGAGGCAGTTTTGGAATTCAACATACCCCAACTATGAAGCTATTGAATTTCCTCATTCAACCAAAATTGTAACAATCCTCTTTCTACTGCATCTGCTTTGAAATCTCAGCAAGAACAGCCAACCTTTTCTTGCTTTTTTTTTTCTGTCACTGCCATTCTAGGCTTTCTCATGACGAATCTAAATTTAAGGTTGATGAGGGCCTTGCTTAGCTTCCTATTTTTCTTCTTCAATTTTCCATTCTTCTTACTCCACAAACCCAAATAAAGCATGGTATTATCATGAATGATTTTGTCCAGCTTGTTTTTCTCTTTTAAAGGTTCATTTTCCCTCTGAATGTGCCTATTTAAGACCTCCAACTCATAGATTTCTTGCTTTAGTGAGTGAATCAGAGTTTCTTGTGATGTACCTAGTTGTTCAGGGTTGGATGAGGTCCCCTGATCTATTGTTTTATTATTCTTCTCCAATGACTAAATATAGTCATAAATCTGCTGTTGAATTGGGTTAATCTCTGGAGATACTCTTCTTGGACTACTTTCAAAGTCTAGTTGAGGAGAATGTTGTGGACTCTGCTCAAATGCGATGTTATCTTGGGATTGAGTTGGAGTCTCCTCTTCCAAATATATGAATTGGGCCTCTTTTGCCTTTGTTTCATTCATGTTTCCTTTAAGCCTATAGCTTCTCCTTAGACTTTGTAAGCCTATGTTTTCTTCTTCTATGACCTTTCTTCTTTTCCCTTTTTCTTTTTATTTCTTGGACTATTCCTTAATGTGGACTAATTTCTTATAGAGAAATTGTTCCTCTTCTGATGAAGGCTCAGGAGTTTAATAGATTTCCTCAACTTTTCTTTTTATTTTTCCTCTCTGCTTTGTTTGCTTCATGACCTCAGTTAGAGTTTTAGAGAGAGGTTCTTCCTCACTGTTTTCTTTTGCTGAACTGGTAGGATTATTTTGAATTGCAAGAGTTGTTCTCCTCCTCCTACTCTTGTTTACTAAACTCCCTTCAGTAACTCAGGTGGATCTTGGAAAAAGTTCCTTATCAAGAAGTTTTCCCATGTGTCTCCTATATCCTTCAAGTGATTTTCAACTAGAATTTTTATGAGACCATGGTGATAAAGGTGAGGTTCTATATCTTCTATTTTCTTTTGAACAATGGTGGACATCTTCCTTAAGCTATTCAACAGAAAGTAAGGGAGATTGATGGTTCCGTTTTCCAAAAATTTCATCAACAACCTTATGTGATACATGTACATTGAACCATATCTACCCTCACATGTGATAAATTTCTGAATAATCAATAGCAAACTACTCCATTTATCCTTTAATATAGAGATGGGAATTCCTCTTTTCAAATTGAGATATCCATACTTGGGTTTTGGAGAATAACTTTCCAAGCCTAATCATTGAATTCCTTATTTTTGAACCATCTCTCTCCATCTTTTGGGAGTTCGATTGCAGCTGGAATGGAAGATTCAGCCACTGAGAACATTTTATCACCAATCTCCACTTCTACCCCATCAAAAGATCTTGGAAATGTTTTGGTGACTTCTTTGTGATGGCAGTTGAATTTCTTGATAAAGATTAGCTAGCTAGCCTTATTCAATGTCTTCATCAATTGAGGGTATCCCTCCATAAACTTGACTCCTATGGGCTCTGTTCTTACAATCAGACCCATTCTGCTTTTCTTCATTGTGTAGAAACTCTGTAAATGGTGGTTATATGGGAACAATATGGAAATGGAATACCAGAGAACTATAGAGAAAATCGATGGATATGGAACTGAAAAAAAACAATGGATATGAGAGTGTTGTGGTCACCAACAACCCCCCTTCTTCACTTGACATTAGCAATAACGTCAAGCAAAGAGGGGACCCTGAACAAAAAATCCCAAAAAATATTTTTCTAAAGTTTTTATATTTCTCTCCCCAAGGCTTAAATCGCATCGCAAACAAAGGCCGAAGCGTTACTCGAGCGCAAAATGCAAGACCGCGAATGAGCGATGCGAAGTTCATCGCGTCGCATACATCACACGCGCCCCTTTAAATGAGCACCTTCGAAAACCGCCAACCGCCGATATGCGATATCGCAAATCGCAAGCATCGCGCTATATGGCATAACCATTAAACAAAATTTGCGATATCTGCGATTTGCGATCTGCGATCTCTGCGATGGCAGCGATTTGCGATCTACAATCTGAAAAGACTTATCACACGACAAGCCCAGGATTAAGTCCGCGCCTGAAGGAATTTAATAACCGCATGCTTGAGTATCAAGGAATGATTGCATCGCATTTATCGAAGAGTCAAGTCATGATGCATGTCAGGATTACGCATTCATTAGAGTTTAATGCTTTCATGTCAATCTTCATTTCCCTTGTTCTTTGCGTAGACTGCAAGACATGCAACTGATATAAATCTATATGCAGGAAACATCTGAGAAAAAGGGGAAAGCGCCAATCAAACAGCAGAGAGAAGATGCCTCCGCAAACGAATGCCGCATGCAGCAGGACCACGGATTCCAGACTATCAGACAACCGGCACTGATGAAATTAGACTATCCAGGACTCAGAGTCAAAGGCGCACAAAAGCAGCGCGTTCAGAAAAGATCCTGAAGCTCATACTTGGTAAAGCAGAGAAAGAAGCGCATGAGAAGGAAGACGCTTCAGGAAAACTTGGAACAAAGAACGGAAACAATTCTTAAAACAGGGAGATGTCGATACAGCACGACTCCTAACCCACTCAGTCATTCGCACGACCGGAAACCGAAAACAGCAACAGCAAAATCAGTTCGAGAAGAACCTGGGTTGTGCTAAGTATACACGCGGCGAATACACCCAGCTAGAGAAAGGTTTTCGAAAATATCTTCCGGTCTGTCAGAAGAAAGTGTCAGCTCTTGTTATTTCCACTTTTATCTCCCTAGCAAAAGAAGAAGGCAGTCAGCCGACTCTTCCCAGGAAAACGTTGCGCTGTTGACAGCACTAAAGAGAATATACAGAAACGGTCAGAAATTAGATTTAAAGTTTTAGAAATAAATTTGCTTTTAGTAAAGGGCGGTCATTTGAAGCCGATTCCCTAGATTCGTGTAATTAATATCAATTAGCTAGTAGTATTTAACCCTTCTCATGGCATTTGGAGAAGGGTCCGGAAATTTGTCAAAAAACTTATCCTCAGAACATGCACTTCTGCACCCTCAGAGGAGGTTTTTGATGAATGGATGGATCAAGATTTATTTATGTTTGCATTTTAATATCTGTTACTGATGTTGCACTTCTGTACTCTTAGCAGATGTTAGAACAAGTAGAAATAAGTCATTATTACTTGAAGTTTATTGGTGAAATTAGTCATAAATGGTACTTTTATCTCTTGACTAGATTCTGCTAGTATCCCTAAAGTGATATGTAGCTGAGTTATTTATATGTTATTGTATGAATGTCTGCATTACCATTTGTCACTTCTATATGATGGGATCATTTAATCATGCTTAAACATATATAAAACTGATTATGCGATATGTTTTTCACAACTACTCTGCCTAACTTCTTATGCAGAACGGTTTATCTTTATTGGTTTATATTCTGATATCAGTTGAATGATCTTTATTACCAGCTACTGTTAGAAATCTTTCTAGATCGCATAAACAAAAGAAAAACACCCCAGGTTAGCATAGGTCAGATGTATTTCTCTTCATTAGATTACATTAGCATAGAGTTAGTTTAGCAGTTAAAATCAAGACTAGTTTAGAAAAACCTCTAGATTAATATCATCAGACTCTACGCACACACACACACCCATCACATTGGGAAACTGGTCCCATTACCCCCAGTCGGACCCGCTACTCCAAACGGGCAAGGAGCCGCCAACCAGGTTCCGGACCGGGTGGGTATCCCCCTTGTTGTCGACCCGACCTCGGGGCCCTCAACATTTCTGGCGCTAGAAGGAGGGCCAAGCTATGAATGGCGCATAATTCAAAATTCAAATACCATTCTAAGAGCAAGTCACCCTCACCAACTTCCCCGACTTCCCCGGTACGACTAAACTTGAAACTGGAAGTCGCTCGGACAATCCACCGTTGCTATACATCCCGATACATCAGAACAACTTATTGTTGATCCCCCTGGAGTTCAAACCTTGATCCGTAAACTCTAGGGATTCTCTATTTTTAACCAGAAATCTGATAAATCTAAAGGCATCTTGACTTCGCAATACAACCCTGCTCATCCCCTGACCCGATTGAAGAGTGAAAAGTTTGGCATTCAGCCAACTGAAATCCCTCTCCCCACTAGGAAAAGAGCAAGGAAAGCACTTCAAGAGTCTGACAGAGAGACTCTTTCATCCACCTCATCCATTTCAACTCCCTCTCCGTGAAGTCAACCACCCACATCTCCACCTCAAATCACTCATCCATCTTCCACAACCCTTCCTCCACAATCGTCAAAGATCGTAACATCTCTATCTTCTCAACCTCGAAGATCATCTTCTACACTTTTTTTAACTAGCAACTCAGCGATGGCACAATCTCCATGGAACAACCCTGGGGTGGTTTTAATGCCTCCACCCCTGAGTCCAATACCTGCCCATCCTGAGAAGTGGTTACCAAAGTTCAATCCAGAAACTGGAATGCTAGCTGAAGAACATATCAATAATTTCATGCTTTCCGTTAATCTCAACGGGGTCACCAACGAAGATGCCATGGTCCGACTCTTCCCCTATACGATGCAAGGGACAGCCGGGTCATGGTAATTTTCGCTACCCTCCGGATCTATCACCAGTTGGGATATTTTTCAAAATCAATTTCTCACCAAATTCGGCGATGATAGATCGACAGCGACACTGATCAACGATCTGTCCAATCTTAAAGCTGAGGCTAGGGAACCCATTAAAGATTTTAACTTACGGTTCAACAAGATCCTCAATAAAATCCCCGCTGCTTCCCAGCCCAGCGAGGAAGTAAGATGCGAATGGTACATCACGGCATTACCTGCAAACTTGGCCATCTTCGTAGATAGGGAAAGCAAGACAACCTTAGTCGAAAACTTGGCTGAGGCATTGGCAGTCGAAAGACGCGTAGTAGCCCTAGAAAAGAGATCTACAATCGAAGAGCGTAAATCTAAGAAAATCTCTTTCAAAGAGGAAACCAAGAAGAAGAAAACGAAGGATCCTTTCGACATGGAAGGATTACAAAAAGTCTTGAAATCCATGTCTAATGAGATGATTGATATAAGAAAGCAAGTAGCAGAATCGTCCCCAAGAAATCCTTTTAGGAATTTCAAAAGAAATCCCCCTATGGAGACGAAGCCACCCAACGTGTTCTCAAATGTGGAATCTGAAGAAGAAGAAGAAGAGAGCACCATCGAAACGCAAACCAACGACGAAGAAGTGGTGGAACTGCAAGGAATGTGGGATTTCATCCTCCCACAAGAGGAAGATCAAGAAGCACTTCCGGTTAGCACACAAAGCAGAAATCAACTTGATCCTCCCCAGACTACCCCAAAACAGAAGGGCGCAAGCCCTCCAGCGAAAGAAAAGGTCGCAACAAAGAAGACAACCCCTAAAGCGACCTCATTTAGTCTAGTCCAATCAGAGCAATCGCCTCCATCAAAGACACTAATAGTGTCGGATGAAATGGAGTATAACATCATCGACGACATGAAGAAGACTAGGGCTAATATCACCCTGTACGAGTTGAGAAAATTGAAACACCAACAGAAGATCATGATGAAATAGTTACACGTCGTACCTACTGCACCTCTACCTATAGCTATAGCTTCCCATAATATAGGAAGACCCCCAATCAACGCGATCAATAAAATCGATCCAAATGACATCGCTTTGATTGGAGGGAGGTCTAGATCTCACACTCCTCCTTTCCTCCTCACTTATGAGATCTTTAACAGAAACGTGCATAACTGCTTGGTTGATTCTGGTGCTTCAACCAATATTTTACCCAAGTCAATATGCGCCAAACTTAATGTTCAACCACAAAAATCCGCGGTGCGCATAGTTCAACTTGATCGATCACAAGTCGAAGTGATAGGCGAACTTAATCAAGTGAACATAAGATTGTCGTCCAACCCCAAGGTATGCCAGGTCATCGATATTCTAGTTGCTGACATCCCTGAATTTTATGGTCTAATTCTTAGCAGGGATTGGTCCGAGAAGCTCCACGGATATTTTTCGACTGACTGGTCACACTTGTGGTTACCCTTCAATGGGAAGCCAAATCAAATAAAGGTTGAACGAGAACTGCACCAAAAGTACATAGTGACAGATTTGGAGGGAGAGAACGAAGCCATAGCATACAACAGCAGCATCATCGGCAACTACTCGGTAGACTCTTTCCTTGGAAATTTCAATGCTCACATATCACCATATTTAGAAAATTCAGTCGTGTCCCAAGTAGAAAACTTTTCCCAGACTGATGATTCAAAATGTGTTAGTTTCTTAGATAACCCTGTAAATACTTCTTTATTTTGGAAATTATATTTTGATGGATCTAAGTCCAATGAGGGAGCAGGAGCAGGATGCGTCTTGATTAGCCCCGACGGAAATAAGACCATGCTCACATGCAGGCTGGAGTTTGATTGCACGAACAACACAGCAGAATACAAAGCCTTGGTGCAAGGCCTATACAAAGCAATCGACTGCAACGTCAAATATCTCCAAGTCTTTGGAGATTCCGAGATCGTCGTCAAACAGGTACGTAACACCATACACTGCCTGTCTAGTCATTTAAAGCACTATCAGTCTTTAGTGCAAGATCTCACTACGCATTTTACAGCATTCAATATTTCATCAATCCCAAGACTTCACAATGCAAGCGCAGACCTGCTAGCAAACGTAGCCTCCAGAATCATCCCCTCCGAAGACTTTAGTCCAGATAGGTTTTCCATAGAGTTAATTTTTAAGCCGTGTATCCCTGACAACATCACCAACTAGAGAGTATTCAACGACGACCCAGACATCGTAAGTTTCCTTACCTCTGAAGGATCCTACTCAAACCAGATAATCGACGAGGACTGTCATGACCACCAAATACAACAAAATGGCACGGATAATGCTATACCCAAATCAGTGGTCAAATTCGAAGATTTGTATGACTTAAAAAGTCGGTTCAAAAGATCAGCTAACGCAAAACTTTACAGTTCAACTCTGAACTACGAATCAGTGAACTTAGGAACCGAAGAGAAACCCCAAAACGTTAATCTAGGCCAAGGCCTAGCTCCTGAAGAAAAGTCAGCATACATTCGTCTTCTACGACAGTACAAAAACGTCTTTGCCAGGAACTACGATGAGCTGAAAACTTATAACACTTCTATCATTCAGCACACTATCTCTATGATTGACAACGAGAAACCCGTCCAACAGAAGCTCAGGAAAATCCACCCCAACCTGGAAAATCAGATAAAAACTGAGCTGAATAAGTTGTTGAGAGCCAGAATAATTTTCCCAGTTAGACATTCCAAATGGGTATCCAACATGGTACCTGTTAGGAAGAAAAACGAAGATATTAGAATCTGCATCGACTTCCGGAATCTCAACAAAGCCTGTTAGAAAGACAATTTCCCCCTCCCACCTATGGAGCAAATACTACAGGCTGTAGCAGGCTCAGAATTGATGTCTTTCCTGGATGGATTTTCAGGATATAACCAAGTGCTGGTACACCCAGACGATCAGCTAAAAACCACCTTCCGAACTAAATGGGGTACCAACGCGTATCCGAAGATGCCGTTCGATCTGATCAATGTCGGCGCTACTTTTCAAAGGGCTATGGAGATTGCGTTCAAAGGGTTAGTCAATAAATCAGTAGTGATTTACCTAGATGATATAACTGTGTACTCCAAGAACCGAAGCGACCATCTCAAAGATTTGAAGCAAATATTTCAAAGATGTTTAAGGTATGGAATCTCGCTTAACCCGAAGAAATCTATTTTCGCGTTGAGTGAAGGAAAATTGCTAGGGTTCATAGTGTCCAAATCGGGCATTCACATTGAACCTGACAGAATCAAAGAATTTTCCGAGATATCCATGCCCCATAACAAAAAGACCATGCAATCTTTCCTAGGACAGATCAATTTTGTGAAAAGATTTGTCCCAGATTTTTCACGCATTATTTCTCCCTTACAAAAAATGATAAAAAAGAATTCAAACTTTAAATGGGGTCTAGACGAGCACGAAGCGTTTAACTTAATCAAACAAGCCATCATCAACGCTCCATCCCTAGCGACCCCAAATTTTTCAGAGCCATTCATCTTATACACGTTTGCCTCAGAAAATTCTTATGCTGCGATCTTGACCCAGGCAAACCAAGAAAAGGCAGAAGCCCCGATCACATTCTTTAGCTCAAACTTACAAGGTGCTGAGCTGAAATATTCAGACGTAGAGAAACAGGCATATGCCGTTTTCAAAGCAGTCAAATATTTCAGACCCTTCTTGCTGAAGGCCCATACTAAGATCATAGTACCATTCGTAGCGGTAAGAAACCTCCTGATTCAGAAAGATGTGGGCGAGAAGAGAGCTAATTGGATCACTGCCTTACAAGAATACGACCTGGAAATCAAGCCGGCACACATCGTAAGAGGCCAAGGCTTCTGCAAGATGTTAGCTGGAGCATCGCAAATCCCCGAAGAATCGCCTGAAGAGGTACACACGTATGAGGTAAGCCTAAACGACGCAGAATCAATTTATACTGACATCATTTATTTCCTGAAAAACGGATATGCTCCATTTCACCTGGATCACATCAAAAAGAGAGCCCTGAGGTTGAAAGCCAAACAATATCGGCTCGTAGATGATGTCTTATTTAAAAGAAACTATGATTATGTGCTTCTTAGATGTCTTGAGAAAAATGAAGCCGAAAAGGTTTTGCAGGAACTCCACGATGGACCAGCAGGTGGACACTATGCTGGAGAAGCCACCGCACACAAAATCTTACGTGCAGGATACTACTGGCCCACGCTGTTCAAAGACTCGTACAATCACGTAAGAAAATGCCAAGTCTGCCAAACGGCTGCAAGGAAACAAAAGAAGTCATCCATGCCACTGCAGCCGGTTAACATCGAACAGCCGTTCAGGCAATGGGGCCTAGACATAATAGGTGAGATCGTTCCTCACTCCTCTAAACAACATAGGTATATCGTCACTGCAACTGACTATTTTACTAAATGGGTAGAGGCAGTTCCTCTCAAGACAGCTAATTCTGAAAATATTATTGAATTCATAGATCAGTTTATCATTACTAGGTTTGGATTGCCAACGGCCTTAATATTCGATAACACTTCATATTTTTCTAGAAATACCATGACTGAGTTCGCACTCAAAAGAGGGTTCAAACTAAAGTATTCTGCCAACTACTATCCAAAAGGTAATGGGTTGGCTGAATCAAAGAACAAGAACCTAATTAGGATTATCAAAAAGACAGTCGACCAAAGCGAAAAGAATTGGCATAAAGCGCTAGTAAATGCCCTATGGGCAGACAGAATTACAAAGAAAGCCTCTATTGACACTTCTCCCTTTAATTTAGTTTACGGGAGAGAAGCAGTTCTTCCTACTCACTTAGTCATTCCCTCCTTGTCCTTAGTACAATACATTGATGAAGTATCCACTTCTCCCTTACAACTAAGGCAAACGGAAATAATCAAGCTAGAAGAACAACGAGAACAGGCCAAGAAAACCCACGCTCACCACCAAGCGCTGATAAAATCCTCTTTTGATTCGAACATATTGACCAGAAAAAACTTTCAGATGGGAGATCTAGTTTTGAAGTGGGATAAGGCTCACGAAGAGAAGGGCAAACATACGAAATTCCAGAAGCTATGGCTTGGTCCTTTTCAAATCGTAGAAGTCATAGGCCCATCGACTTTTGTGTTGCAGGACTTAACAGGCAGGAGAGATTCTCTGCCTGTAAATGGACAAATCCTCAAAATGTATTTTCCATAGAAGGTTATCCTTCTAATTTTTGTAGGATAATTTTAGTTTTATTTTTTAAATATAAATAAGGTTGGTTGTGAGTGATCATAAATTGTATTTATGAAGTATATACCATTTCTCTATCAGATTTTGATTTCACTTGTATAAATAGTAAAACTTTTCGAAAAATCTGACTTTTATTATTGACAGGTAGAGTTAACTTTAGCCTGAATGTGACGTTAGTTTCAACTTTACAAGGAAATCTGGGATGAAGGTAACTTTTGGCAAAAAATTGTTATATGCCAACGCAATGAAAAGTATCATCAATAGCAAAATAAGTATTCTCTGCAAAACTGTTGTTCTTAAACTCTATTATTGTCGTCCAGAGCTTTCTTAAGGAAAAACAATGACTTCCTCCCTGTTAAGGAAAATCGCAGCATCCAGAGAACCAATCCAAGAAAACACTATATCTCAAAGAATAAGAGGTCTCATCACGAGCCGGCTTATCATGATCACAGATATTATAACTTGCTGACTTTGCCACTACTGTCTATCAAAACAGGGCAACAACTCAAGATTGTTGCAATCAAAAGACAAGGGGTCTCATCACGAGCCAGCTTGTTCAGCAAAAGTGTAAATCAAGTGAATGACTGTGTCATAATTTGGCCACCAAACCAAGACATTGTTCTTTAGAGAATAAAAAAATTAAAAAGGAAAGAAAAAGTGTCAAAAGGGTTTTTCTCAAAAGGGTTTTTCTCTGGAATGTTGTAAATAACCTCAAGCAGGAAAAAGGATCATTGCTGGATAATATGGTAACCCTGTCGAGGCTATGGACGCTTGCGGGCAGCAGAGGCTCTACCTACGACAAATGATCATACTTTACAAAGCTAGTACGCAGGGAAGACCTTATTTTGTCTTTGAAAAGACTGAGTAATGTCTAGGTGTAAATACAAGAAATAACCCAGAGGAAGCAAACAATCAGAATGAAATAAAAAGTTGTGATGAAACATCATTGACAGGATAAGGGGTAATACTCTATCTGCCCATAACAAAATTTAGGCATAAGAAAACTTTTCTATTTTGGAAGTGAAAATGCAATAGAACAAGCAGAGATAACTGGTTCTTCACAGTGAATCACCATTGTTGTGGTCACCAACAACCCCCCTTCTTCACTTGACATTAGCAATAACGTCAAGCAAAGAGGGGACCCTGAACAAAAAATCCCAAAAAATATTTTTCTAAAGTTTTTATATTTCTCTCCCCAAGGCTTAAATCGCATCGCAAACAAAGGCCGAAGCGTTACTCGAGCGCAAAACGCAAGACCGTGAATGAGCGATGCGAAGTTCATCGCGTCGCATACATCACACGCACCCCTTTAAATGAGCACCTTCGAAAACCGTCGACCGCCGATATGCGATATCGCAAATCGCAAGCATCACGCTATACGGCATAACAATTAAACAAAATTTGTGATATCTGCGATCTCTCCGATTTGCGATCTGCGATGGCAGCGATTTGCGATCTGCAATCTGAAAAGACTTATCGCACAACAAGCCCAGGATTAAGTGCGCGCCTGAAGGAATTTAATAACTGCATGCTTGAGTATCAAGGAATGATTGCATCACATTTATCGAAGAGTCAAGTCATGATGCATGTTAGGATTACGCATTCATTAGAGTTTAATGCTTTCATGTCAATCTTTTCATTTCCCTTGTTCTTTGCGTAGACTGCAAGACATGCAATTGATATAAATCTATATGCAGGAAACATCTGAGAAAAAGGGGAAAGCGTTAATCAAACAGCAGAGAGAAGATGCCTCCCCAAACGAATGCCGCATGCAGCAGGACCGCGGATTCCGGACTATCAGACAACCGGCACTGATGAAATTAGACTATCCAGGACTCGGAGTCAAAGGCACACAAAAGCAGCGCGTTCATAAAAGATCCTGAAGCTCAGACTTGGTAAAGCAGAGAAAGAAGCGCATGAGAAGGAAGACGCTTCAGGAAAACCTGGAACAAAGAACGGAAACAATTCTTAAAACAGGGAGATTTTGATACAGCACGACCCCTAATCCACTCAGTCATTCACACGACCGAAAACCGAAAACAGCAACAACAAAATCAGTTCGAGAAGAACCTGGGTTGTGCTAAGTATACACGCGGCGAATACACCCAGCTAGAGAAAGGTTCTCGAAAATATCTTCCGGTCTGTCAGAAGAAAGTGTCAGCTCTTGTTATTTCCACTTTTATCTCCCGAGCAAAAGAAGAAGGCAGTTAGCCGACTCTTCCCAGGAAAACGTTGCGCTGTTGACAGCACTAAAGAGAATATACAGAAACGGTCAGAAATTAGATTTAAAGTTTTAGAAATAAATTTGCTTTTAGTAAAGGGCGGTCATTTGAAGCCGATTCCCTAGATTCGTGTAATTAATATCAATTAGCTAGTAGTATTTAACCCTTCTCATGGCATTTGGAGAAGGGTCCAGAAATCTGTCAAAAAACTTATCCTCAAAAGATGCACTTTTGCACCCTCAGAGGAGGTTTTTGATGAATGGATGGATCAAGATTTATTTATGTTTGCATTTTAATATATGTTACTAATGTTGCACTTCTTTACTCTTAGCAGATGTTAGAACAAGTAGAAATAAGTCATTATTACTTGAAGTTTATTGGTGAAATTAGTCATAAATGGTACTTTTATCTCTTGACTAGATTCTACTAGTATCCCTAAAGTGATATGTAGCTGAGTTCTTTATATGTTATTGTATGAATGTCTGCATTACCATTTGGCACTTCTGTATGGTGGGATCATTTAATCATGCTTAAACATATAGAAAACTGATTATGCGATATGTTTTTCACAACTACTCTGCCTAACTTCTTATGCAGAACGGTTTATCTTTATTGGTTTATATTCTGATATCAGTTGAATGATCTTTATTACCAGATGTTGTTAGAAATCTTTCTAGATCGCATAATCAAAAGAAAAACACCCTGGGTTAGCATAGGTCAGATGTATTTCTCTTCATTAGATTACATTAGCATAGAGTTAGTTTAGGAGTTAAAATCAAGACTAGTTTAGAAAAACCTCTAGATTAATATCATCAGACTCTATGCACACACACACACCCATCACATTGGGAAACTGGTCCCATTACCCCCAGTCGGACCCGCTACTCCAAACGGGAAAGGAGCCGCCAACCAGGTTCCGGACCGGGTGGGTATCCCCCTTGTTGTCGACCCGACCTCGAGGCCCTCAACAGAGAGTGAACTATGGAGGGTATACGAATCAGGAAGACTGTATGCACATGAACAGTGTGGAGAATGTAAGGACTAGTGTATACGTAGACTGTGTGGAGGCAGAGTGTTACTCATACATAGAACCGAGAATTGAACGAATAGTCTGAGTGCTTGCATTCATAAGAAGGCTGCAGGAGTAAAGGTAAATGAGAAACTCAGTGTGTGAAAGAGCCATATTCGACTGAGTTACGTTCACATAATTAGCCGCTTAAACAGGTGTAATGAGAAAGTAGAGTTAAGTATGAGTGAAGGTCGGAGGAAAATCGTGAGACAATTAAGCATTAAGTTGGAAGGCATCGTGGAGTAAATGCAACAATAAAATCGTATGATGACAAGTCAAGGAGTAGTGATTATTCAAATTATACAACATATGCTTTTATAATGCTATTTGAAATAGGTTTTATTCTCATCTTTAGAACCATACCTTTCCATTTGCTAACCTTTGATTGTTTGATTTTGTAGGTGCTTAGGTGTTGATGTGTCTTCAGAAGTTGATTTCTCCTTCAATACCTGCATATGGCATTTATTACTAACTGACTTTTTATTTTTTGGCTAATGATCAAACTATTACTGGAGAGTTATATTGGCTGCAGAACAGGATTACCTGTGGAATTGGAGAACAGCTGCGGAATGTAACATAGTGAATGAAATATGACTTAATGAATGAATGAAAATAGAAAATATCTGTATGGATGAAATATGGTAGAATGGAAATGAAAACTGGATATGAAGAAATACCGAAGAAAAAATTATTGATGGAATGTGGTGGTGTGATGGAGTGAAATTTTCAGAAATAAAATGAAGGACTTTCCTCTTTTTTTTTGGAAAATATAAGGTTTCAGAGTCTTCTACTCAATGTAAACTTCATTTACCCTATCTCTGATAGCCAATGGGTTTCTCCTTTGGTAATTGTGCCTAAAAAGAATGGTAAATGGAGGGCGTGCATTGATTACAGAGAATTGAATAAAGAAACCTTGAAGGATCACTTTCCTTTGCCATTTATAGATCAGGTATTAAATACATTAGGAGGTAAAAAGTACTTTTCATTTTTGGATGGTTTTAGTGGTTATAATCAAATTCAGGTTGCACTTGAAGATCGGGATAAGACCACATTTACTTGTCCATGGGGAACTTTTGCCTACCGATTGCTTCCTTTTGGTTATGTAATGCACCCACAACATTCCAAAGAGAAGT
Source organism: Pinus tabuliformis (assembly GCA_031772625.1). NCBI lineage: Eukaryota > Viridiplantae > Streptophyta > Pinopsida > Pinales > Pinaceae > Pinus > Pinus tabuliformis. The sequence goes on from CM062816.1 coordinate 568,005,603, forward strand.
ACTAGGAATTTTTTTTGATCTAATACATGATTGTGTAGAGGTATATATGGATGATTTACAGTCTATGGTAACACATTTGAAGAAGCCTTGGAAAATTTGGAAAAAGTCCTTGAAATATGTAAAGAAACAAACCTTTCACTAAGCCATGAAAAATTCTTTATGATGTTTATGGAAGATATTGTTTTAGGACAACACATTTTAGGAGATGGAATTAAAGTAGACAAATATAAAGTTGAATTCATCTCTAAGTTACTAATTCCAAATTGCCAGAAATATGTTAGGAGTTTCTAGGATTTATAGGATATTATAGAAGTTTCATAGAAAACTTTACCAAAGTATCTCCACTCTTCAAATTGCTTACAAAAGATTGTGAATTCAAGCGGAATCCTGATTGCCAACTAGCATTTGAAACCTTGAAAACAAAAATATCTTAAGCACCTATCTTAAGAGGACCAAATTGGAAACTTCCTTTCCATATCTCTACAGATGCTTCAGATACAGCTCTAGGAGCTATACTAGAACAAAAAGATTTGATTCCTTATGCCATTTACTATACAGGTAAGAATTTGACTCCTACTGAGTTGAATTACACTGTGACTGAAAAAGAGTTCTTAGCTATTATTCATGCAATTAACAAGTTTAGACATTATATAACAGACTATGAAACCTTTGTTCATACATATCACTTTGTAGTTCGATATTTGATGAATAAACCTATTACTAATGGAAAAGTTACAAGATGGCTTTTACTTTTGCAATAATTCAATATTACTGTGCTAGATAGACCTAGGAAACAAAACACATTTGCTAATTTCTTATCTAGGATTTAGAATATCAAAGAAGACTCTCTGGTTGAGGATAATTTCCCTGATGAATATCTATTTCCAGTAACTACTCAAACTCCTAGGTTTGTAGATGTTGCTAACTATTTGGTTACGTGGCCAGATCTTATGATTAGAAGATGTGTCAGAGAAGATGAAATGCCTAATATTCTCAATGCATGTCATGATGAGCCATGTGGTGGACACTTTGCTGACAAGAGGAGAACCTATAAAATCCTTTCTTTGGGATATTATTGGCCATCAATCTTCAGAGATGAAAAAGAATATGTCAGAAGGTGCATCAGCTGCCAAAGGGTAGGGAAACCTACTCCCTCAAATGAGATGCCACTACAACCTCAGGTACTTATCGAACCCTTTGAAAAATGGGCTTTAGACTTTATTGGACCAATTAATCCTCCATCTAAGAAGAAAAAGTATATATTGGTATGTATTTATTATGTCACCAAATGGGTAGAATCCAAATCATTCTTTTTTATAAAGAAAAGACAGTAGTTAGTTTTCTTTTTAAGGGTATTTTTACTCGCTTTGGTGTTCCAAGAGAAATTATGACAGATCAAGGATCTCAATTCACATCCAAAATGATTGAGAGGTTTATGGAAGAGTACAAGATAAAGCATAGGAGATCCACTCCCTATCATCCACAAGAAAATGGCCAAGTGGAGTCTACCAATAAAGTGATTGAAGGAATCCTCACCAAGACTGTGCCTCTACATAGAAGAGATTAGGCATAAAGGCTTCCTGAAGCCTTGTGGGCCTGTATAACTACATGGAGGAACACAGCAACACATACACCTTATGAACTTGTTTCTGGAAAGCAAGTCCTGTTCCCCATTGAGTTCCAAGTTAAAACTTTCAAGATGGCAGTTAAGTTGGGGATGGATCTATTAGAAGCTCAAAAGCATAGACTGGAGTAGTTGAATGAACTTGATGAAATCAGACAAGAAGTAGTTCAAAGGACTGATCTAGTTCAACAACGAAGAGCTAAGTGGCATAACAAGTACATCAAGGACAAAAGGTTTCAAGAGGGAGATTGGGCATTACTATTTGATTCAAAGTTCAAGGATTTTCAAGGAAAATTTCAAACTCATTGGATTGGGCCATATGGGATTGAAAAAAAAATTAGCAATGGATAAATAAGAATCAGAACCATAGATGAGCATCAAACTCCTCTCCTTGTGAATGGTCATAGGTTGAAGATTTATCAAAATCCAATCTCAAAGGATGAGGTGATCAAGATCTTTCAAAATAATTCTGAAATGAAGTTGGTGAAGAAGAATCATTCTTCTCCACCAACTTAGTCTTTGTTCTTTTCATCAATTAAAAAAAAAAAATGTATAAGCTTGAAAACCAATCACTGATTGGCATCCTTATACAGAAAATACAGGGTGAAAATTAGAAGACTCTGAAACCCTATATTTTCCAAACAAAAAGAAGAGGAAAGTCCTTCATTTTATTCATGGTTTATTTTCCATTTTACTTCTGCAAACTTCACTCCATCACACCACCACATTCCATCAATAAATTTTTCTTCAGTATTTCTTCATATCCACTTTTCATTTACATTCTGCCATATTTCATCCATACAATCATTTTCTATTTTCATTAATTCATTAAGTCATATTTCATTCACTATGTTACATTCCATAGTTGTTCTCAAATTCCACAGCTGCTCTGATTTCTCAACTAATCTGATTCCATAGCTAATCCTATTCTGTAGCCAATCTGATTCTGCAGTAACAGTTTGATCATGAGCCAAAAAATAAAAAGTTAGTTCATAATAAATGCCATATGTAGGTATTGAAGGAGAAATCAACTTCTGAAGACATGTTAGCACCAAAGCACCTACAAAAGCAAACAGTCAAAGGTTAGCAGATGGAAAGGTATTGTTCTAAAGGTGAGAATGAAACCTATTTCAAATAGCATTATAAAAGCATAAGTTTTATAATTTGTATAATCACTACTCCTTGACTTGTCATCATACGATTTGATTGTTGCATTTACTCCACCATGCCTTCCAACTTAATGCTTAACGGTCTCATGATTTGTCTCCAACTTTCACTCGTACTTAATAGTTCTTTCTCGTTACACCTATTTAAATAGCTAATTATGTGAATGCAACTCAGTCGAATATGGCTCTTTCACACACTGAGTTTTTTGTTTATCTTTACTCTTGCATCCTTCTTATGAATGCAAGCACTCAAACTATTCATTCACTTCTCGGTTCTGTGTATGAGTAACACTCTGCCTCCACACATTCTACATATGCACCAGTCCTTACATCCTCCACACTGTTCTTGTGCATATGGTCTTCCTACTTCGTATACCCTCCATAGTTCATTCTCATATCTATAAATTTTCTCTACAGTTCTCTGGTATTCCATTTCCATCATGATCCCATATAACCACCACTTATAGAGTTTCTACACAGTGAAGAAAAGTAGAATGGGTCTCATTGTAAGAACAGAGCCCATAGGAGTCAAATTTATGGAGGGATACCCTCAGTTGAAGAAGGCATTGAAGAAGGCTGGTTCGCTAAAGTTTATCAAGAAATTCAATGGACATCACAAAGAAGTCACCAAAACATTTGCAAGATCTTTTGATGGGGTAGAAGTGGAGATTGGTGATGTAAGGTTCTCAGTGACTGAATCTTCCATTGTAGCTGCAACCGAACTCCCAAAAGATGGAGAGAGGTGGTTCAAAAATAAGGAATTCAATGATGAGGCTTGGAAAGTTATTCTCCAAAACCCATGTATGGATATCTCAATTTTCAAAAGAGGAATTCCTATCTCTGATTAAAGGATAAATGGAGTAGTTTACTCTTGATTATTCAGAAATTTATCACATGTAAGGGTAGATATGGTTCAATGTACATGTATCTAGGGGTGATTTTAGGGGCGAATGTTCGCCCTTTGGCGAAATTAAGGGGTTTTAAATTTTTAGTGGGCGATTATTTTGTATCATAGTACACTTTTACAAATCACCTCAAATAGCCCACCTTCTTTTAAGGGAGAGGGTAAAAAAGGTAAATTTAGCCCTTGAAATTAGGAGTTGCAACCTTCCATTCGCCCATTTTCAAGAATAGCTTTTATTTAAGTGAATCCATTCGCCCATTTTCAAGAATAGGTTTTATTTAAGTGAATCCTATGGGCCAAAGGCCCAAATACCATATTTATAAAAGAGGTATGGTAAATTAATGAAAATATAAATAAATGAGAAGTATGGTAAATAAATAAATAAATAATTATATTTACTCCATAAGTCACCTTATATACATGCAAGGGTGTAAACAAATAAAAATATAAGTAAAGTGGAGGTATGGTAAATAAATAAAACGTTTTTTTTATACTTACTCAAAAGGTATGGTAAATAAATACAAATATAAATAAACTAGACGCATGGTAAATAAATAAAACCTCTTTTTATATTTAGTCCATAACCCTCGTTCTATTTATGAAGGCTCAAGAAAGAGGTTTTATTTAAGTGAATCCTATGGGCCAAATACCATATTTGTAAAAGAGGTATGGTAAATTAATAAAAATATAAATAAACGAGAGCTATGGTAAACAAATAAAACATTTTTATATTTACGAACACTCAAAAAATGCGTTATATTTAGGTGAAACCTATGGGCAAAATACTATGGGACAAATACTATGGACTAGATTGTTATTAATACCATGCAAAAAAAACATTATTAATCCTAATATTAGTATTAATAAAAATAAAAATGGCACATGGTATTGACCCATGGTATTCACCAAAATGGCACATGGTATTGACCCATGGTATTCACCTAGAATGTAGCCTATTTAAATGGGGGAATTAAACTAGCATAGATCCATCTTTACTCTGGATCTACTAACCCCCGAAAGGTATCAAATATCGGTAATTTTGATTTCAAAAGATATTTTAAAGAAATGCAATGATTTCATTTGTGTATTCAATAAACACAAGATTTTATAATTGAGTAAAATATTAGTAAAACATGCCTGGTGAGAGATTCGCCAAAAAATTATATATACATATCATATTATTGATAAAATCGTCTTCCATTTTTCCTATATACCATGGAGATTCGCCCATTTATTATACATGCAAATTTAGGGGGGCTTCTTAAAATTTTCCCTGCATGATGTATGACATAAGGTTGTTGATGAAATTTTTGAAAAACGGAACCATCAATATCCATTACTTTCTGTTGAATAGCTTAAGGAAGATGTCCACCATTGTTCAAAAGAAAATAGAAGATATAGAACCTAACCTTTATCACCATGGTCTCATAAAAATTCTAGTTGAAAATCACTTGAAGGATATAGGAGACACATCAGAAAACTTCCTGATCAGGAACTTTTTCCAAGATCCACCTGAGTTACCTGAAGGGTGTTTTGTAAAGAAGAGAAGGAGCAGGAGAACAACTCTTTCAATTCAAAATACTCCTACCAGTTCAACAAAAGAAAATAGTGAGGAAGAACCTCTCTCTGAAACTCTAACTGATATCATCAAGAAAACAGAGAAGAGAGGAAAATTAAAAAGAAAAGTTGAGGAAATCTATCAAACTCCTGAGACCTCATCAGAAGAGGAACAATTTCTCTCCGAGAAATTAGTCCACATTAAGGAACAATCCAAGAAAGAAAAATAAAAAAAGGAAAAGAAGACAGGTCATAGAAGAAGAAAACATAGGCTCACAAAGTGTAAGGAGAAGCTCTAGGCTTAAAGGAAAAATGAAGGAAACAAAGACAAAAGAGGCGCAATTCATAGATTTGGGAGAGGAGACTCCAACTCAATCCCAAGATAACATCTCATTTGAGAAAAGTCCACAACATTCTCCTCAACTAGACTTTGAAAGCAGTCCAATAAGAGTATCTCCAGAGATTGACCGAGTTCAGCAGCGGATTTATGACTATATTGAGTCATTGGAGTAGAAGAATACTAAATAGCCAGCTACATCACAATAAACTCTGATTCACTCACTAAAGTAAGCAAACTATGAGTTGGAGGTCTTAAATAGGCACATTCAGAGGGAAAATGAAACTTTAAAAGAGAAAAACAAGCTAGACAAAATCATTCATAATAATACCATGCATCATTTGGGTTTGTGGCATAAGAAGAACAAAAAATTGAGGAAGAAAAATAGGAAGCTAAGTAGGGCCCTCATCAACCTTAAATTTAGTTTCCTCATGAGAAAGCCTAGAATGGCAGTGGCAGCAAAAAGAAGCAAGAAAAGGTTGGATGTTCTAGCTGAGATTTTAGAGCAGATATAGTAGAAGAAGGATTGTTACAATTTTGGTTGCATGAGGACATGCAACAACTTCATAGTGGGGATATGTTGAGTTCCAAAACTGCCTCTTTTTCAAGCAATTTCTTCATCCTTCTTCCAAGTTTATTTTCCCATGCCAATGCATCCTAAGCCATAAAAAGCCATTTCATGTTGCTTCTGAGAGTAAATTTTAATGATTTTCAAATTATATTATTATGTGTGTTATTTGGATAGGGTTTTGTTTTTCAGCTACAGAACATAGCCACATTTCGCAGCTAACCGGCCATTCCATAGCCATCTCCATACTTTTGTAGGTTACAGGCGTTGATGGGAAAATATCAATACATGGATGGTGTCGTATCCATTTGATCAAACTTGAGGAGAAAGACCCCGGTCAAAGGAGAGTGAATAGAGAAGTCCTACAGCAACTAGAGTTCTATTTTTGCATGTAAATGAATATGAGACATGTTCCTAAAGTTGAGGAGGTCATTTTCCACTTACATAACCAAATCCAATAGCCACTATTCAGAGATTTACTGTTCGAGCCAACCGAAGACTAAATTCCCAGATGCACTACCTATTCACGTGTCTGCTGTAGAAGATTTTTCTCTTAAAAATGGTATTTTTCATATAAATCATAGCATTTGGAATGTGGAACTAGTTAATGTTTTTGATTATGAAGTAGAGTAATTTCCATTTGTAAGAACGAGACATTCAGTACTCTGTTCTCAATATAAACTCTGCTTTTTTCATATGGATATCTGAGCGTCTGAAGTGATTTTGCGTTGCTAGTCCTAGGTCCTGTAGAGGGCTCCTACTTGGCCAAGGTTACTTTCTGTTTCTGTACATTTCCATTTTTTATTCTCCTTTGTTCAACTCTACATTTATTGTGTTTTTATTTATGTCCATAATCATTTCTAACATTTTGTTCGTTGTAGCTTTTGTCACTTAAATCAGATAGGTGCATTCTAGTTTAGAAGTAGTTCTTTAGTTTCTCTTATGCTTTAGCTTATTAACTGCAGTTTTCAAACTGTGTCAAGTAGCATCAGTTCTTTTGCTATTCCTTAGTTTTTAGTTTTTTTAATTTAATTTGTTTCATGCCTTTGCTTATTAGGATAGTCACTCGTTACATAAATGTATGCTTCCACAGCCTTTCATTGATGGTTTATCCTCAAACTAAATGGTGTAATATGGGATTTATGAATGAGATTTCTTGCTGTTCAATACCAGAGCCTTTTGTTTATGATTGATCTTCATACTAAATGGAAAAGTGTTGTGTTTATAAATGAGATTACTTGCTGCTTCATTGTTTAGAGTTAGATAGATTGATGCCATTTTCTTGTCAATTTAAGCAATTCATGATTTAAAGAGATATTTCCAAAATCCCTTCGTTTATGGTTGAATCTAAGACTAAGTGGTGAAATGCCTTACTAATTACTAAGTTTTTCCTTGCTCTTTTAATGTTTACTTCTTTTAGAATGGTGAAGAATGGAATATCTCAAATGTTACTATCATAAGGAGTTAATTTCTCCCTAAATTATGTAGCAGAGTGGTAACAGTAGTTCATCTAGTTTTTCTTTCACAAATAGTGTAGTTGCAATTTCAGTAGTTCAATATTTCATTCTTAGTTTGTTGTAGATAGCTGCAATTCCATTTTCTCATTCAAGTTATTATTTTATAGATAGTAGTTTTAAGAGTCTTTTAAGCTCATATTTTGGAAACCAATACAATAGCAAGAAGATAAGCCTTGTCTTCACTTTCCTGTTTTAAAAACTCCACTTCCAAATTTGGACTAAAAAGAACTTTTAGACTCTCACTTCATTTTTCTAGGTTTTTATCTACAGTAGATTAAGATTTTAATTACATTGCAGAACTTTAGGAGTCAAAAGAAAAAAACCCCAAAACAACATAAACTTTAAAATCGTGAAGGAAGAAAGGGTTATTTAGCACATATAGTGCACTACACTTCATTAGTTTACGACACCCAGATTGATAATTCATGTAGAAATTTAGGAACTAAATTGACTAAACACTTCTCCATAGTGCAGAGCCAGTACATCTCTTTGGAGGAGAAGGTGGAAATGAGTGCAACATTCCGTTATCAGGACTAGTGGTTGGTCATGGTTGTACTGTATGATTGGAACTTTAACTTCTTAATATAACAGAGCCAACACATTTCATTCATGTGTTATTGTATTTTAGTTATCTTGGTTACTCTAATGATATATGTATCTTTTTTCTTACGCGTGTGTCTATAGACTCCTTTTGTATATGTATTTATGAATCTTACTGAGATGTGATGTTGGTTTAACCATCACTTTGGATTTTTAGTTCGCCTACCTTCTAGTTCATGATGCATCTTTGCTCATATGTTTCCTTCTAAGATGCGTGTTTACATAGGTTTCCAAGGGGTGTACTCACTCCACCTTTTGTGTGTTAGAACCGTTCATGCACCTTCCTTGTCTTATTACGCATGTCACACCATTTGTTACCAACAAGGACATCTTACTTTCCTCTGTGCACAACCTCGTTCAAGGCGATATCGTATGACCCATTGTTGGGACTCCTACACCAAATGGTCTAAGGTCTAGTAGGGACTTCTTACCGGGGAGATCCCTTGACATGTTAGCAGGTCCAAAACCGTTAACATAACCCACTAAAGAATCTCTAAATCTTAGCCTTCTCCTCCTTGATGTAAGGCACATACCTGAACAATTCCAAGAATCTACTAGTGTATTCATCATCTATCATGGATCACATCTTTAGCTCATAGAATTATTTCACTGTGTCATCAAAGTATCTTTCTGACAAATACTTCTTCTTGCATATCCACTAAAACTCACTCCAAGTCAAATATTCCTCATTTATACCTCTCACATTCTTCACGTCCTCCCACCAAATGTCTATATTTCTTTTGAGAATGAATGCAGCCACTCTAGCTTTCATGGTATTTGAATAATCATGCAATCTAAAGAACTTCTTCATTCCTAGCAACCATGCCTCTACATCTTGTGATTTATTTATCTCTCCATCAAAAATAGGTGGCTTTTCCTTCTTAAAATCATCTGGAAAATACCCCTTATAACTCCTCCTGTAAGGATATTGATACCGATGATGATCATAGTGCTTATCTGAATTAGAACTAGAATAATACATGTTTTTATGCCTTCTCCTATTTGGAGTGTCCAACAATTTTCCATCTCTGATTGTTTCATATCTATCTGATCGATGAAAACCATGTGATATACTACCATATGCCCCATTGGTTCTATCCTCCTGCTCATGGCCGATTTGAAGAGGTCCTTTTTGTTGCAATTCTGACAAGCTCTAAAGTATCACTGCATTTAGTTGTGCTAACTTTTCCTTTACCTGTATGGTTCTATAATTATCTGCCTTGCAACTCCTTATTTCTTCCTTTAAACTTATCAGTGTCACTTCCAAGTCAAAATATTCCCCAACACCATACTGCTCCTTGAATTCATAGAGAGAGTCTCTACAGGCAACCATCTTGCTACCCATTTGATATTTCTTCCTACAAGGTATATCATGTAAGCTAAACCAAATCACAATAAACCAACGTACGTTAGTATAATTTTGGGAAGATACCTCGTCTACAAGATCAACAAATCATCGTGATACATGTATAGCATAATCATGACAACATATAAAAACATAGAACATAAGCATATGACCATGCAATCATCATTCTAGCTAGGGTCCAATCATCAATGCATGACCTCAACAACAAAACACACAATGACCTCATGCATGAAAACCACCATCATTATGTGACTATACACTTGACTACATGCAAACATGAACATGCATAAGTGATGCATAACCATCCACACATATGCATAAAGTCATATGACTAAACATGAGTGAACAATACTTGAAATCAAACCTGCAAGAATGATACATGCAACCAAGCATACAAGAATGTAACCAAACATGTAAGAATGTAACCAAGCATATACAATGATACATGTAAGGGAAATAAATCAACATGTAGCCAATGATACACTGATAGCGATGCATTCCACAATAACACCTCAAATTTTACATGACAACATCATGAAAGTGCAACAAGCACATGTAACACAAGTGTGAGAGACTCATATGCAATTGACATGCATGCATGACCAACACATAGACCATCCAATTCAAGGGGTGAACCATGCTTTGATACCACTCTATAACACCCTCCTCCCACATCTACCCAAGCAACCTGCCAGCCAGGGTAAACATGCAACAAGAGGCCACTATGATATGATTTGACCTCCTAATTCACGTTAAGGAAGTGGAACCAATGGAAACACACCATACAGACATTAATCATTAGCTACAAGACCCTCAGGAAACAATCCAATACTTTAGAAAACTTGTCTTGGGGTCCCACTAAGCTATTGGACAATTTAAGGCTGAGTCGCTCCCATGCTATAAGCATGAGTGTGACCAACAAATCAAAGTCGCTCTCATAAGCTTTCCCGCCAGTGACCAAAGACCAAAATTGTCAGTGTTATGCCATCCACTTTGAGATTTGAGCCACTTTTTCAAACCTAGAGCCCAAGTCACTCCCCAAAATTGAACCATCTCTTCGGATCAGAAAAATAACATGGAAATGACATTATTAAAGCAAATACTTATTGAAGACCTTGAATGGACCCCTACTAACCATGACCAAAATTTCATCAAATTTATTGAAAATGTGTAATCTATAGGTGTAATTAACAGTTCTGAGCATAAGGGTCTCATACTTAGCTGAGAATCACTAAGAACCACTGATGCCCCAACACATCAATTGGCATTCCATCCATTAGATCATAGATACATTGATCATTTAGTTACAAGTAAAAACATGAGGGAAGCCAGACATGGCTGCTGTCATAAAACACATACATAACCAACATAATAAGGACAGAAAAGCTTATGAAATTACAACCATGTAGACCACATACAATTCATCAAAGTTCACATAGAAATACACAGATAAATAAAATTTCATTAATGATGCAAAATTCAAACCCAGGATGGGACTTCCACATTCCACCTGACTATAGAGTCGATGATATGGGTCTTCCACTTTCCACCTAACCGTAGAGTGGATGATATGTGACTTACACGTCCCACTTGAATGTAAAATGGATGAGCCTAATATCTCTTCAGTCATTCATCCCTGTGCCATATTCCAAGCATGAATGTGGGATCTCATATAACACATCCATAAAAAGTGATCCAGGGCTTCCAGAGGCCATCCACCTCAACCCATTAAATAGTGATTCCATCTCACAGTCAGACATCACAAAACCATCATAATATTGGTCACTATCCTAGCCGTATAGGGATCGAGAGCATTTTTCTAACCTTGATACGAGACTAGTAACTCAAACCACAACTTTTACCGAGCTCCAGAGCATTTGTCCAACCAAGGCTACGTGACTAGTAACTCAACCCACCAAAGGCTCCAGAACATTTTTCCAACCCAGGTTACAAGACTAGTAACTCAACTCAAGCTATTCCAAGGCTCTAGAGTGTTTTTCTAACCAAGTCTATGAGATTAATAGCTTAATCCAAGCTAAGGAAACATGAGAACTAACCAAAAACACAACAAGGAAATAAACCCACAATCACCATGGCTATCTAGGAAATGGCAAGGCTAGGAAATCCATTTCCAATTCCAGCCATCCTCCATGCCAATGACAGATCACAACCAACAACCCACATGCGTATGCCATGCATGCCAAAATAGGGAATGAAACATACATGCAACTCGATGCCTGCAAAAAAATTTGATGTAGCTACTAATTCCAATGCCTTCTTGCACTTTCTAGCTCTTCATTTGCCTTCCTTCTCCAAAAATCCAAGTATGCTACACCCTCCAAGGGTGCTCCAAAAAAACATCAAGTCTCCAAGAGTATGAGAGAGAGAATAGAAGAGAGCTCCAACACTGAACTAAAAAAAGGTTACCAACTGATCCTCAAAAGCCTTTTTATGAATGAGGCCTCTATTTTCTTCATTTTCTAATATTTTCCTTCAATTTCCTCCTCACATGTAACCTATGACCTTTCACCTCCCTTTTATCCTAATTTCCATTATTTTTATAAATAAATGTGCCAAAAATTCAAGTTTTCTTTTCGAAAGCCTTAGCCATTTCTTTTTACATAAACAATCACAAGTGATCCGCATCACTAGGATTCTACCAAATATTCAACTTGGAATAAGTGTCCCATCAACCGTGGTTATCATTTTGCCTTTATTTACTTTTATTACATGGAATTTTCACCAGGGTTGTTACAATCTGCCACCCCGTTCTCTTTACATTTGATGTACCTAATCGAGAAATCAAAATTGTTGATCGTGGCCAACCATATAGCCTACCTGGCATTGAGATTCAGCCAGTTAAACAAATACCTCAACCCAATGTGATCACTCATAAGTACAAACCTCCTACCAAGAAGATAGTGTCTCCACATCTTCAATGCATGTATGCTCATTTCTAAATCAATATCATTTTTAGGGTGGTTCTTCTCATGCTCATTTAGCTTCTGGGACTCATAGCATACCACTTGTCCATCCTGCATAAGGATTCCACCAAGCCCTCTCTTGCAAGAATTTGTTCATACCACAAACTCTTTGTATAGATTCGCAATTTTTAGCACTCATGCATGTGTCCAAAAATTCTTAAGTTGCTCAAATCTAACCTTGCACTCCTCTGTCCATTCGAACGTCTTACCTTTCCTTTTCAATGATGTAATAGGATAAACAATCTGCGAGAAGTTCCTGATGAAACTCTTACAATAGCCTGCCAAACCCATGAAATATCTCACCTCATCTACATTCTTAGGAGCTACACACTCCGTGATGGCTCTTATCTTCTTTGGATCTAATGCAATGTCATCAATAGAGACAACATGTCCTAATTAGTGTACCTCAATCTGAAAGAAACTACACTTCTTGATTATCATACAATTGGTTCTCGCTCAACAACCTCAACACTATTGCTAAATTCTTAGCATGTTCTTCCTCATTTTTAGAATATACCAGTATATCATCAATGAACACAATAACAAACTTATCCAAATATGGATGCAACACACTATTCATCAAACACATGAATGTAGTTGGAGCATTAGCTAAGCCAAATGGAACAACATCAAACTCATAATGCCCATACTTGGTCTTGAAAATAGTCTTGTGATTGTCCTCTTCTTTGATGCATACCTAATGGTATCCAGATCTCAAGTCAATCTTCAAGAACACTGTGGCTCCCTTCAGCTGATTGAGCATGTCATCAATCCTTGGCAAAGGGTGCATGTTCTTGATAGTCACTTTGTTTAAGTTCCTGTAATCAATGCATAATCTAAGAGTAACAACTTTCTTCACAAACACGACCGGTGCGCCCCAATATGATACACATGGATTAATGTATCCCTTGTCCAACATTTCCTTTAATTGCAAATTTAAATCGACCAACTCAAGTTTGGTCATCCTGTAAGGTGCTTTTGATGTTGGAGTTTCCCTTGGCACTAACTTGATAGAAACATCTACCTCCCTATGAGGTGGCAACTCTATAATGTCCTCAAGAAATACATCTTAAAACTATTGTAGAACTAGGTACCTGTTCAACATATCTACATCCTTAATCTCCTTACCCTTATCACTAGAAATGTTCACTGCAAATAACACACACCCTTTCCTTCGGTTACGCTTTGATTGCATAATTGTCACCATCCTAACTGATGTGGCTTTCCTCTTACCCTGCAAGACTCTTGATTCTCCACTGTCATAGAAACACTCAATAACTTTATCATACTGTCTACCTTGGTTCTATGAAGATACAACCAGTCCATGCTCAACAACATACTGTATGAACCTAATGATAATATATTCAAATATGTTATGGTAGGCATACTATTCAAATCAAATTTTGCATCTTACCCAATGTGATAGTCACTTCTTTGTACCTATAACCAACTTCACTAACCAAGACTCTACATTCAATTCCTTATTCAAACCACACTTATCCACCAAGTTAGGAGTAACATAGCTATAATTACATCCAGAGTCAATCCAGATACAAAGTAATTGATCACAAAGCTTACTGTTGATCTTAGTGATAGATTCCTGGTGTTCTTCCTACCTATTGTCCACTACTGCATAGATATGTGGAACACTATGACCAACATACCCAATGGTCTGTGCCTCCTGTGCACTATTTATCTAAGGCTTACCACCCTGATTTTGTCAACAATCTCTCTTAAGGTGCTCCTTACCACATGTCCAACACTCCAACCGACTAGTGCCCTCACCTCTATGCTGTTGCTACTGATGTGTCTCATGTCCCTGTTTATCTGCATTAAATCTCTTTTGTGGTTTCATATTTTCTTTCTCATCTGCATGAGAAGGCCTTGTTCTCTTAGGATGTCATTTACCGTTACCTTTGTCCCTTCCATTCCATCCAGGTTGAGATTCATTATTACTCTTTGATTGTTCATAACAATGCTTCAATTTCCCAATAACTTCCTCAAGTGACCGAGGCTCATCATACTCAACATGATCTCTAAATGTTAATGGAAAACCACTGAAAAATCTCTTAAATTTAGCCTTCTCATTAGTAAGATATGGTACATACATCAATAAATCTAGAAACTTGGTTGCGTACTCTTCATCTATCATTGATCCGATGTTTAGCTCATAGAATTCCTTAGCGTTACTTTCATAGTACCTTTCTGACAAGAAATTCTTCCCAAAGCCTCTTGAACTCCATCCAACTCAAGTCATCTATCCTAATGTCTTTAACCCACTTAACATCTTCCCACCGGATGTATGCTTTACCTTTCAAGTTGAATATCACTACTGTAGCCTTCGTGTTATCTGTGTATTCATGCAACTCAAAGAATTTGTTCATCCCAAGTATCCAAGCCTTTGCATCTTCTAGATTCTTCACATTACCATCAAAATTAAGTGGTTTTGCATTCTTGAATTCACTCAGAAAGTATCCCCTATCATTCCTCCTATAAGGATGATAACGATGACGATCTTGTTGTCTATCAGAACCAGAACTAGAATAATATATGTACGCATCACCTCTCCTATCTGGAGTATCCAAAAACCTTCCATCTCTCATCATATTAGATATACGAAACTTATGTCTACTAGGAGACCTACTGCCATATGCCCCATTAATTCTATGCTCATGTCCATGGCTAATCCAAAGTGACCATTTTCGCTGCAAGCCTAACAAATTATGAATAAGTATAGAATTAAAATATGTTTACTTCTCTTGTGGCTATATGATCTAGTCATTATCTAGCTTACAACTCCTTGTCTCTTCCTTCAAACTTCTCAAAGTAACATCCAAATTGTAATAGTTCCCAACACCATGTTGCACATCTCATTCATAGAGAGATTTTATGTAGTCTACCACCTTTCTAGCCATTTGGTCTCTTTCTTGCAATGCATAATATGTCAGATAAACATAATCACAACAAATCAGTGTACCTTAGTATATATTGGGGAGGATGCCTTGTCTGCAAGATCACCAAATCAACTTGATACATGTATAATATAATCATAACAACATATAGACATATGCAAATAAATGTATCAACACATAAACACCACTCTAACTAGGGTCCCATCATCAATGCAAGGCCATATCAATGACTCATGCTATGACCTCATACATGACAACAACCATTACTCCCTTTTACACATTGCCACATGCAGCCAACGATATGCATAAGCAATGCCTAATCAACTACACATACACATAAATGCATGTAGTCAAACATAAATGATCAATTCTTGTAATCAACCTACAAGACTAGTACATGTAATCAAAATATTCAAGAATGTAACCTAGCATACAAGGATGTAAGTAGGTGACATAAAATCAAATTGTAAGTGACATATAACCATATGGAACCAGTCATATACTCATGATGATGCATTCCATAAAATCAACATCAAATTCTCCATAACAACCTTACTTTAACCATAATCAATCAGTAAGAAAATTCTACAAGCACATGGAATGCAAAAGTGAAAGACACACTTGCAACTGACATGCATGCATGACCAACACATAGTGTGCATCCAATCCAAGATTTGAACCATGCTCTTATACCACTTTATAACACCCTCCTCCCACATCCACCCAAGTAACCATGCCAATCGAGGTAAAAATGAGACGAGAGGCTACTATGATCATATTTTACCTCCTATGTGAACTTAATGAAGTGGAATCAACAAAAATATCACACACAATCATCCAACATCAGCTTTAGACTCCTCAAGAGAAATATCAGCCACTTAGACAAACTATCCCTGGGTCTGACTGCTATTCTGGGTCTCTTTTTCCATATTCTCTCTCATGCTATGGGCAAGGGAGTGACCAACAACCAAAAATCGCTTTCACATGCTTGCTTGCTAGGGATTAAAGACCAAAATTCCCAGTTCTGTGCCAGGGAGCCTGGAATTTAAGTCACTTTTTCAGGCCCAGAGCCCATGCCACTGCCCAGAATGGAGTGATAGCTTGAAATCAATAAAATACAAGGAAACAATGATGCAAAAGTAACAAGTTAAAAGATACCTTTATTAGACCCCTACTAGCCATGCCAGGAATTTCATCAAACATATTATCAACATGTAACCTGTAGGTGTAAACAACGGAATTAAGTGTAGGGATCTCATACTTATCTAATAATCACTATGAACCATTGTTCCCTCATGTCAATTGATTCATTATCATCTATTAGTTAATAGACACATTATCCATTCATATACAAGTAAAAACATGATGATATCCAAACATAGTTTTTGTCATAAAATATACATCTAACCAACATAATAGGAA
Source organism: Pinus tabuliformis (assembly GCA_031772625.1). Taxonomy (NCBI): domain Eukaryota; kingdom Viridiplantae; phylum Streptophyta; class Pinopsida; order Pinales; family Pinaceae; genus Pinus; species Pinus tabuliformis. The sequence continues at coordinate 568,022,560 of CM062816.1, forward strand.
TAGATATACCATAATCATATCAACCATCAAAATCCACATATACATCAATACATTTGCACATGGGAATCAAGGGAATGAATTTCTCATTAATGAATGCAACAAACCAATCGAAGATGGGACTACCACATTCCACCCAACCATAGAATGAATGATACAAATATCTCTTCATTCATTCACCCCCATGCCATATTCCAAGAATAAATTTGGTACTCAAACCAAAATAACCAACTAGGGCACTCTGAGGCTAAACCACCTCACCCTCATCAACAAAAACAAGGCTTTATGATAATCCATACCAGATCACTAGGCCAACACAATGAAGACATCATAAAAGGCTTTACCATGATCTCCACCAGGTCACTAGGTCAAACAAGCATGGATGCCACCACATTTATCCACCTACATCGTGAGGAATTTTCCTCTCTCTTAATCTCTTAGGCTTTACGCCAACCCAAACCCAGATCACTAGGCCCTAAATCGAGATCCAATCTCCAGGATTTACTGCATATCCCAAATCTAGGATTACTAGGCCCAACAGAGAGAAAACCACCTCTTGGTTTTACCGTATATCCTACCATTCACCAAAAAGGATTCCTAGGCCCACCAAGGCAACAAAATCCTAGCTTTATCGGAACTCACAGTTTGGCTCAGGTGTCATTAGGTTAGTTGCTTTACCATGATCTAAAGTCCAGTTCAGGGACCACTAGGCTACATGATTTATCATTTGGAGATCCACCCCACTTAGCTTTGTATCCATCTGAAAATCCATCTCAACCAAGACATGAGAACCCCATCAAACAATGGCTATCCAGAAATGGCAAGGCTAGGCTGAAAACATTGTTACACTCGGCAAAACCCATGCCATGATAGAAAAGAACCACATGCAATACCATGCATGCCAAATCTAGTAAGAAAAATACACATGCAAATCAATACCTACAATGAATCCTGTTGTAGTTGCTTGATCTTTCCTTTCCTTGCTTGATCTTTTCTTCCTCTTGACTTCTTTTCCTTTTTTGCTCCAATGCCAAAATGCTCCAATAAAACTCTAAATGTCCAAGAGTATGAGAGAGAGAGATAGACAGTAATGAGAGAGCTCCAAAATTCAACTGACAAAAGGTTACTAACTAATCCTCATAAGCCTTTTTATGAATGAGGCCTTTATTTTCTTCATTTTGCATTATTTTCCTTCAATTTCCTCCTCACATGTAACCTGTGACCTTTCACCTCCTTTTTCTCCTAACTTCCATTATTTTCATAAATAAATGTGCCAAAAACGCCATTTTTCCTTTCCAAAGCCTTAGTCAGTTCCTTTGCCAATTTCCTTAGCCATAAACAATCAAATTAACACCCCGTAGGATGTCTTTCCCAACATCCAGCTTAGAGTAAGTGTCTCATCGACTGTGGCTATTTTTTTTTAACTTTTATTACATGGAATTTTCACTGGTGCTGTTATGGAACCCTCCCCCTTGGGGGACACGTCCTTGGTGTTCAATCACACATATACCTCAACGACATGTTAAAAGAAGACATACTACTCATGGAGCTTTATAACACAACTCGAAGCAGTATTTACAATGAAAGATCTGCCTAAGAGAAAAACATCATGACAACATGAAAACATACTTCATAGTGTATATTTATAACACATCTCATTACGGTATTTACAATGACCATCCTACTTAGTGCCAATCCATGTGACATCATAACATCATGATAACATAGCCAAATTATAGCATGTTAACATGACAACATAATCATAATAACATGGCATGCATACCACATAGTGGAGCTTTATAACATAGATTATGGTGGTATTTGAATCCATATACATGTGTACATATAACAACATTACCACAAATATATACCAAAACATATATCAAATCATATAACAAAACATATGTTAAAACATATACTGAACACCATATCTAAGCATATATCAAAACATCATAGAGCATATACCAAACCACCATAGGGAATATACCAAACCACCATAAAGCATATACCACACCACCATAGTGAAGCTACTTTTCCTCAACAAACAAACATGGAAGGATACATCGCTTGCATGTGATCCACCATATCCCATATAGCTTCATTGGGCCCAAAGTGCTTCCATTGCACTTTAACTTGTTTGATTGCTCAGTTCCAGAGCATGAGAACCTTTTTATGCAATATACACTACGGCTTCAACTGGAATTCTCCATCTAATTCTACTTGCAATATAGATCAGTCATTCACATGATCAACATCTTTAACATAACTCTTAAGAAATGATAAATGGAAAACATCAAGGAAATTCATTGTCGAAGGCAATGCAAGTTGATAGGCTACTGGCCCAATCCTCTTAATAATACTGAAGGGTTCACAAAACTGTGGTGAAAGTTTATAACATGATCCAATCTGCAAGGAGATTTTCTTTGGTTTGATGCACAAGTACACCTGTTCCCCAACCTAGAACCCTTTAAACAACTTGTTCCTATCTGCATAACTCTTTTCCCTATGCTTTTATATTCTTCTTGATCACCTGCATTTCATGTTCCATTTCTACCAACATTTCTGGTCCAATCAACACCATGCTAACTGGATCACTCCAACTGATAGGAGTATTACAACTTCGCCCAGACAATGCCTCAAAAAAAATAATCGTCAATGACTCCTAATAATCGTTGTTTTATGAAAAATCTACCAAAGGGAGATACTCTTCACACTTCCACCGCTGATGCATCACATACATCCTCAAAATGTCCTCCAATATCCTATTGACCCTTTTTGTCTGTCCATCTATCTGTTGATGATAAGATGTGCTAAAGTCCAACTCTGTTCCCAAACCTACAAACAACTCCTTTCAAAACTTTCAAGTGATATTTTGATCCATGTCTAACACAACCTTCTTTGGAACACCATGCAACTTGACCACATCTATGATGAATACCTGCGCTACATCGCTAGCTGAGAATGTAGACTATACTATGCAACCTTTGTTAACCTTTCCACGATGACCATGATGGAATCATGCTGCTTTACTGTCTTAGGCAACCCTGTGATGAAATCCATGGAAATAACCTCCCATTTCCATTCTAGAATCTTGATCGGCTATAATAGTCCACTTGGATGTTTGCACTCTACTTTCACTTGTTGACAGTGGAAACACCTTGCCACAAACTTTGCTATGTCCCTCTTCAAATTTGGCCAGTAATAATATCTCTTGACCACTATCAGTGTCTTTTGATAACTTGGGTGACCTAAATAAGTTTTCTAATGAAACTTCGTCAAGATCACCCTCTTGAGATCACTACTATTTGTCACATATATCCTATCTCTAAATCTAACCAATCGATATGTTCTAAGACAATAATCTATACCCTATGCACCTACGCATGTACCTATAATATCACCTGTACCTATACCAGCACCCTACTGCAACCTGTGCACAATCTCCATATACTTGACATCCTACTGACCTACCCACAAGATCATATCCTATAATTCCATCCCATAGGAGCTCATAGCTGCCAAGTGATGTACTTGTACCCATCTACTAAAAATGTCTACCACCCTGTTCTCTTTACCTTTGACGTACCTAACCTCAAAATCAAACTCACAAATCATGGCCAACCATATAGCCTACCTGGAATTCACATTCGGTTGGTCAAACAAATACCTCAACCCAATGTGATCACTAATAAGTACAAACCTCCTGCCTAGAAGATAGTCCCTCCACTTCTTCAATGCATGTATGATCATTGCTAACTCAAGATCATGTGTTAGATAGCTCTTCTTGTGCTCGTTTAGTTTCTGAAACTCATACCATACCACTTGTCGATCCTCCATAAGGACTCCCCCAAGCCATCTCTGGGCAAGCATCTGTGCATATGACAAACTCTTTGTCTGGATATGTAATTTGTAGCACTGGTGCATGTGTCGACAATTGCTTAAGCTTCTCAAAGCTAGCCTCACACTCCTCTATCCATTAAAACGTCTTACCTTTCCATTACAATGATGTAATAGGATGAGAAATCTATTGCAAGTTCCTAATTAACGTCCTATAATAGCCTGTGAAACCCATGAAATATCTCACGTCATATACATTCTTAGGAGCTACCCACTCCATGATGGCTCTTATCTTTTCTAGATCTACTGCAATGTCCTCCTTGGACACAACATGAATGAAGTAGTGTTCCTCAGTCTAAAAGAAACTACACTTGCTAATATTAGCATACAATTGATGCTCCCTCAATAACCTCAACATTGTTGCTAAATGCTCGGCATGCTGTTCCTCATTTTTAGAATATACCAGTATATCATTAATGAACACAATAACAAACTTATCCAGATATATATGCAACACACTATTCATCAAACACATGAATGTAGCTAGATAATTTTTTAAGCCAAATGGACCAAAAACAAACTCATAATGCCCACACTTAGTCTTAAACACATTCTTGTAAGTGTCCTCTTCTTTGATGCATACCTAATGGTATCTAGATCTCAATTCAATCTTCAAGAACACTATTGTTCCCTTCATCTGATTGAAAAAGTCATCAATCCTCAGAAAAGGATACTCATTCTTGATAATCCCTTTATTCAACTGCCTATAATATGCATAATCTGAGAGTACTATCTTTCTTCTTGACAAACAAGAGTGGTGCACCCCAAGGTGATACACTTGGCCTAATATATCCCTTGTCCAACATTTCCTTCAACTGCAACTTTAAATCAACCAACTCAAGTGTGCTCATCCTATAAATTTCTTTTGATGTTGGAGCTACCGCTAGAACTAACTCGATAGAAATGTCTACCTACCTATGAGGTGGAAGCTCTGTAATGTCCTCAGGAAATAGATCCTAAAATTGCTGCAAAACTGTGTACCTGTTCAACACATCTGAACCCTCAACCTCCTTACCTATGGCTATGCTTTTCTTGCATAGATGTCACCATCCTAACTGATGTGGCTTTCTTCTTACCCTGCAAGACTCTTGATTCTCCATTTTCATCGACACACTCAATAGCTTTATCATAGCAGTCTACCTTTGTTCTATGAAGATACAACCAGTCCATGCCCAACAACATATTGTATGAACCCAATGGTAATACATTCAAATGTGTTGTGGTAGGCATACCATTGAAATGAACTGCGCAAGCTATTACCCAATGATGAACTTACTTCTTTATACCTATAGCCAACTTCACTAACTAAAACTCTGCATGCAATTCCTTACTTAAACCACACTTATCCACTAATTCAGGACTAACATAGCTGTAATTAGATCTAGGGTCAATCAAGATAGAAATAACTTGATCACAAAACTTATTGTCCATCTCAATGAGAGATGCATGGTTTTCTTCCTTCCTGTTTTAGACTGATGCATTGATACGTGGAACACTCTGACCGACATCCCCAATGATTTGCATCTCTTGTGCACTATATATCTGAATCCTACCACCGTGATTATGTGGAAAATATCTCTGAACGCGCTTCTTACTGCATGTCCAACACTCCAACTAACCAGTGCCCTTACCTCTATGTTGTTGCTGCTGATGTGACCCATGTCTACGTCTAGTTGCATTAACTATCTTTTTCATTTCCATATTCTCTTTATAATCTGCATGCAAGGGCCTTGTCCTCATAGACTTCCATTTACCTTTACCTTTGTCCCTTCCTTTCCATCCATGCTGAGCTTCATTCTTATGATTTGATTGTTCATATAAATGCTTCAATTTCCTAATAACTTCCTCAAGTGACCAAGGCTCATCATACTCAATTTGATCTCTAAATGGTGATGGAAAACCACTGACAAATATTTGAACTTTAGCCTTCTCATCAGTAAGATATGGTACATACCTCAATAGCTCCAGAAAATTGTTCATGTACTTTCCGTCTATCATTGATCCCATCTTCAGCTCATAGAATTCCTTAGCCTTACTATCATAGTACCTTTTTGATAAGCACTTCTTCCTAAAAAGCCTCTTGAACTCCCACCACTTGAAGTCATCTGTCCTAATGTCTGTGGCCCACTTAATATCTTCCCACCAGATGTCCGCTTTCCATTTCAAGCTGAAGATCGCTGCTCTAGCCTTCATGTTATCTGTGTAGTCATGCAACTCAAAGAATTTTTTCATCCCAATTATCCAAGCATTTGCATTTTCCGACTTCTTCATATCTCCATCAAAAGTAGGTGGTTTTTCTTTCTTGAATTCATTTGGAAAGTATCTCTTATCATTCCTCATATAAGGATGATCATGATGTCTATCAGAACCAAAAGTAGAATAGTACCTATACTCATCGCATCACCTATCTGGAGTATCCAAAAACCTTTCATCCCTTATCATATTAGATCTATCCTACCTATGTCTACCAGGAGACCTACAACCATATGGCCCATTAGTTCTATCCCCATGTCCATGGTTGATCTGAAGTGGTCCTTGTGACTACAAGTCTGACAAACTTTGAAGAAGTATAGAATTAACCTCTACTTTCTTGTATTGTACCTATATGATCCAGTCATTATCCACCTATTGTGCTATACAACTACCCTCCCCATTTCAAAATTTCTATCCAAGACTTTAACATGAAATGGGGCTCCTTTTTAGTTTAAAGCAATAATTCAATAATAATCACAAGCTTGGATTTAATCACATAACACATGCATGTTCTTATGAAAAGGTCTAATCCGATATAAATATTACCCAAGAGATTTTTGTAAAACAAATGTAAAATAATATGTCACATCCTTTATTTAAAGGATAATCTTAAAAGGCTCTCATTAGCAAATCGCCGATGTAGTAATGCTATCAGAAATTGCATATCGCAAAGTGAATAAAGAAGTATTCCAAAGGTCTACGCTAAAGCCCCCGATGTGATAATGCAATCACAATCAACCATCACAGATACCATGAAACAAATAACAAAAGCCCCTTTGGAATTCGCCGTTGTGATTTCATAAAGGAAAAATGCGCTTTTCGATAAAAGCCTGTTAAAGGTATATTATTGGGTTTAAGCTCTAAATCAATGATAAATGAAAAATGGATGATTCTTTAATTATCCCGCCTTCTCATGATACTTCGCACCTTTATCGCAATCGGAGCTACCTATGGTAACAACTTGAGCTATACCTTTGCACCTCCCAATCTGTGATATGCAAATTTCGATAATTGCTTGTCGGGAAACCCTATACATCTTCTTTAAGAGTTTTCTAGTAATATGTGCGATGCGACATATCATTATTACATTTAACTTCCACGATTGGCAGTTACGAAAGTCATTAATACAACAGTTAAGGTTGAATATTTCGAGGATTTCATCTGTGGTAAGCGAATTCAGAAGAAAAGCTTTGGAAATAACTAAAGCCTTGTCTTGAAAGTTGGATATTCTTTGTCATAATATATCATTAGCCAAACCCTTATGCGATATCTCTACATCAATGATTGAAAAAGCAGTAGATGCCAGACTTGAATTAGAAGGCAGATGAAAGGTTAACCAATTTTCTGTCCTGGCAAGATCCCAAAGAAGGAATGGCTCCCAATCTGCCAAGAATACAAGAATCACATAAGGAAATCTTTCTTTCTGAATGGGAGTCTAAATTAATGAAATTTGAAAGAGCAACGTCTAGATGTAGAGCTGCAATGAATAGTCTGATCTAATTGATAAATAACTTTCAACATATGTCTAATTTGATCATTGATTTCTCTCCAAGAGGACTCATAGAAGCAAAATCATTGGAACAATAATGGAAACAGGAGCTGGCACATAGGGAAAAACAGATTGGAGGAATCCAAAGCTTGACACGAGAAATGTTCTAGTTTTTCCTTGTCAAACAACATAGCAAGCAGATGGCCATGACATGTCTTTCAGATGTGATCAATTGCATGATCTTCAAACTCTCCAATGCCACCTATACAGCTCAACTACACTCTAGGATGAGTTAGCCTCTAGAAATCCAACCTATTCTTGTAATCTATCAACTGTAATCACAGGAAAAGAAGCCAATACAATGAATTCATTTCAACTGCCACAACACTGCTACTTTCAAGATAAATCCCAGATTTAAATGTTTATAGTTAAACCGGCGCATAACGTTTTTTATTGATAATTTTTTGTTATTTTTAGTATTTAAAGACCCTTTCATGTATTTACAAAGGGTCCTCAATTTGTATTAAAAACTTTACTTCGGAGTTGCACTACTGTACTTCTAATATTTTTTTTTATCAAAAGCTGGACCAAAGTTCTACATTTTTGCGGAAGAGGCTTTTATAAAGATTTTCACTTTTGCATCTTTTGAAGGTGTTCTCAAATAGGAAGGCAGAATCTAAATGTTGTTTACATCGAAAGAATTCAAATGCATCAGGATTGTTATCATTCGAATATATATGTCATTGATATATATTATGATTAATGCGATAATGTTTTTATTATTACTTTGTTTAACTACTTAAACAAAGTAGCTATCATATGAATGCATAGTTCTATTGTATGAATAATTCATCTTTATGGTTATTTGTTTAATAGGAACAATCAAGAATCGTGTTGTTAAAAGAATACGTGGGATAGATTAGTTATCTTTGTATATTTTTGCATTATAAAATAGGACACATATCAGTATCGTTATACACTCCAAACCAATCACCCACCAACTCATATACGACTCGGAAACTGGCCCCATTACATCCAGTCGGAGCCACCATACCAAATGGAAAAAGAGCTACACTAAGGTCCAGACTGGGTGGTTTTCCCCGATGTTGATGCAATGATTTTAGAGGCATCAACACCACCTTACAACTCCTCATCTCTTCCTTCAAAATTCTCAAGGTAACTACGAAATCAGAAGAGTTCCCAACACCACGCTACCCATCTGATTCATAGGGAGATTCTATGTAGTCTACCACCTTGCTAGCCATTTGGTCTCTTTCCTACAATGCATGATATGTTAGATAAACCAAATAACAACAAATAAATACACCTTAGTAGAGCTTGAGGAAGATACCTTGTCTACAAGAGCACCAAATCAACGTGATACATATATAACATAATCATAATATCATATAGACATATGAAAAGAAATGTATGAACACATAAACATCACGTTAACTAGGGAAAATATTTTATTAATGAGCACTTTATTTGTTATAGAGAATATGGCACAGAAGGCGAATCTCATTCCGCAACAACAACAACAGGCAGTGGTGGTTACAATGAATTCTTTCCTGTATGAGGGAGATCTAGATCTGACCGTCACCAAAATGTAGCCCTACAACCTCTTCAATTAGATTTCCCCTGTTCATACCATTCACACCTGTAGAGATCATATTAACATGTCCTTCTCTTCCTCACGCTGGATATCCTGCAATGTGATAGTGCCACTATCAGAATATGCAAGATCTTCGTCCATTATTCCTCCTATCATACCCACATCATGAAGACAACTCATTTTGGTCGCAGGAGTAGAAACTCTAGCTAGCAATGTCTTTCTTGTTGGCATCGTCTACAACACAACAGTGCCTAGATCCACCATAGATACCACTGTATCTCTCTTATTACAAGAAAATTTGGCCATGCATCGATCAAATCTAGAGACCTATGTATTTTTTGCAATAGTTTTGGAAGTAGATCATAGTCTGAAAATAGATTCACCCCTCCAACACACAGATCTGCACTTGTATGGGTTGGATCTAGTGATAGGCATACATCTGGAGTTTTTTCCCATAATGGCTTCAAGATCTGGTGATGAGGAAACTCCACTGCCCTCCCTACAGGCTGAAGACAAGAAAGGGGTATGGAATCCATATAAATCTAAGAGGTCTGGTTATGTCGACCCAGCAAGGATGCTTCAAGTAAAGGAGACATAATCATACTACCTAGATCTATAGATCCAGCAGACTAGGCACTATCAAAGGCTAGATATACCCACCACAGACCCGGATCCAATATAAATATTCATTAAAAATTTGCAACGAAGGACTGTCTACATGCAAATTTGTAAGGGGAGGATTATAAAGGAACTAAAGTATGAAATCCAAGCTCATACAGGTATCATTGCAATTATTCAAAGTTTGCTATCCGCAGAGAAAACTATGCAGGATAATTACACTATATAGGAATATGGAATTGTCAGAGATTCAACCATCACTCTAAATCTGAGATTTAGAGGAGGATGCTCTAGATCTAGCTCAAAGGTAAAGGATTCCTTTAAATATGTTGTCAAGGGAAAGGAAGAAGCTAGCACCAAAACAACACCACCACTAGATCTATCTGGTCCTTACATAGTGGAGCAAAAATCATAGATCCCAGCCTTGACAATCTCTCTGCCTGAGGTAAATGAGATTTATGTAGAGTTCTATATTAAGGATGTCATGCAGATTCAATGGCTTTTGGCCTAAATTAGATGCACTACATCAATGGACCTATACCACATGGACTAGAAATTGTGATATCCATCTATGCTCTAAGGGGTTTTTTATTGTCTAATTCGACACAGTCAAAGACAAGGAATATATACTCAATGAGAGACCATGGTTTTGGGGCAACATAGGACTTTTCATGATCCCTTGGTTCCATGTATTTGATGCCAATACTATGGTGGTATCTAAAAAAACTGTCTGAGTCAGGCTACACAACCTTGCACTACATTTCTGGCACCTCAAAGTATTAGAAGGAATGTGAAATGCACTAAGAAAATTCCTCAAGACAGATGCAGGAAGAGTCTCAAGAGGCATATTCCCCTTCACTAGAATATGTGTTGAGGTAGATCTTAGTCAAGGATTACTTGACAGTATTATTTTAATCCATAAAAATACACAGTGGAATCAACCACTAGATTATGAAAATATGGCATTCCGGTGCCATGGCTTCTAACAAACATGTCTCCTTCTCAACACTTGCCCACATGCTGAAAAGACACCCAAAGCAACAAGAAACCATCACAAAAACCAAAAGTTTGGCAACACACAGAGAATCCAAATGAAAAAAAAGAAGAAGAGGAGACACCAAATAACACTTCAGACAATATGGGGCAGACTGCACTAATTAATCTATAGAAGGATAACACAGAGCACAACTCAACATTAATACAATGATCCAACAATCCTCCGCAACAATACGAGCAACACACAATAGAAGCTAGTGGTAGAAAATGATTACATGGTTTAGAATGATCTAACTCTGACAAAGAATGAAAAGATAATACCAATGAGAATAAAATGTCTATTGTAACATCCACTCCCAACACTGGTGGTTGGCGAAAAGTGGAAAAAAAGAAAGGTAGGAAAGAATAGATTTGTCTTTTATGGATTCTAAGAAATCAGAACTTGCTATTATTGCATATTCTCTTTAGCATATACAACATGTAATTTTGATCATTTTTAATGACAAAAGCCATTACTCCATTGTACACATTGCTACATGCAACCAAAAATATTCATAAGCAATGCCTAATCAGCTACACATACGCATAGCCACATGTAGCTGAACATAAGTGATCAATTCTTGTAATCAAACTACAAGCCTGATACATTTAATCAAAACATTTCAGAATGTAACCTAACATATGAGTATGTAAGTAGGTGACATAAAATCAACATGTAAGCGACATATAACCATATGCAACTAGTCATATACTCATGACAATGCATTCCACAAGATCAACATCAACTTCTCCATAACAACCTTACTTCAACCATAATCAATCTGTAAGAAAATGCTACAAGCACATGGAATGGAAGTGTGAAAGACACACATGCAACTGACATGCATGCATGACCAACACACAACACCCATCCAGTCCAAGAGTTGAACTATGCTCTAATACCACTCTGTAACACCCTCCTCCCACATCCACCTCAGTAACCATGCCAACTAGGGTAAACATGAGACGAGAGGTGACTCTAACTAGATTCGACCTCATATATGACCTTAAGGAAGTGGAGTCAATGAAAACATCACAAAGATTCATCCAAAATTAGCTTTAGAATCCTCAAGAGACATGGCAGCCACTCAGACAACTTGTCCTTGGGTCCCACTACTATTCTAGATCTCTTTTTCCATAGCCGATCTGATGCTATGGGCAAGGGAGCAACCGAAAACCAAAAGTTTCTCTCACAAGCTTGTCTGCCATTGATCGAGACCAAAATTGCCAGTTTGTGCCACCAAATCTGGGATTTAAGCCACTTTTTTTGGCCCAGATCCCGAGCCACTGCATAAAGTGGAGTGATAGCTTGAAATCAGTAAAAATATAGGGAAACAATGATGCAAAAGTAATAAGTTGAAAAATACCTTTATTATACCCCTACTAGCCATGCCAGGAATTTCATCAAAAATATCATCAACATGTAACCTACAAGTGTAAACAACAAAATGACATGTAGGGATCTCATACTTATCTGAGAATCGCTATGAACCATTGTTCCCTTATGTCAATTATCGCATTATCATCTATTAGTTTAGAGATACATTATCCAATCATATACAAGTAAAAACATCCTGAGAGCCATACATATGTGATGTAATAAAATATAAATATAAACAACATAATAGGAACAAAAATACCATAAACATATCACCCATCAAAATCCACATATACATCAATACATTTGCACATGGAAATCAAGGCAATGAATTTCTCATTAATGAATCCCATAAACAAACCAAAGATGGGACCACCATTTTCCACCCGACCATAGAATGACTGAGCCAAATATCTCTTCAATGATTCACCCTTGTTCCATATTCCAAGCATGAATGTGGGACTCGAACCAAAAGTACCAACGAGGGCATACAAATTTTAAACCACCTCACCCTCATCAATAGAAATCGGGCTTTATTATAATCCATCTCGAATCACTAGGCCAACATAATGAACACATCATAACTGGCTTTGCCGTGATCTCCACTAGATCACTAGGCCAAATAAACATGGATGCCACTGGATTTCTCCACCTACACCATGAGGAATTTTCCTGTCTCCTAGTATCTCAGGCTTTACTACAATCCAAACCTAGATCACTAGTTCTTAAATTGAGACCCACTCTCTAGGCTTTACCACATCTCCCAAAATTGAGATTACTAGGCCCAACAGAGCGAAAACCACCTCTTGGCTTTACCGTATATCTTGCCATTCACCGACAAGGATTCCTAGGCCCACCGAGCTAACACAATCCTCGCTTTACCTCAACCCACAGTATGGCCCAGAGGTCACTAGGCCAATGGCTTTACTATGATCCACAATCCAGTTCGAGGACCACTAGGCCATGTGCTCTATCATTCATAGATCCACCACACTCTACTTTGAATCCATCCGACAATCCAGCTCAACCAAGACATGAGAACCCCATCACACCATGGCTATCTAGAAATGGAAAGGCTAGGCTAAAAACACTGTTACACCTAGCAAAACCCATGCAATTATGGAAAAGAATTGTATGAAATACCGTGCATGCCAAATATAGCAAGGAAAATACACATGAAAATGGTTACCTAAAATGAATCTTGATGTATGTGCTTGATCTTGCCTTTCCCTACTTCATCTTTCCCTCCTCTTCCCTTCTTTTCCTTTCCTGCTCCAATTCTAAAAGGCTCCAAGAAAACTCTAAGTTTCCAAGAGTATGAAAGAGAGAGAGAATAATGAGAGAGCTTTAAATCTCAACTGACAAAAGGTTACCAACTGATCATCATAATACTTTTTTATGAATGAGGCCATTATTTTCTTCATTTTCCATTATTTTCCTTCAATTTCCTCCTCACATGCAACCTATGACCTTTCACCTCCTTTTTCTCTTAATTTCCCTTATTTTCATAAATAAATGTGCCAGAAATGTCATTTTCCCTTTGCAAATCCTTAGCCATTTCCTTTTCTAATTTCCTTAGCCGTAAACAATCAAACGAACACCCCCCTAAGATGCCTTGCCCAACATTCAGCTTAGAATAAGTGTCCCATCGACTGTGGTTATTGTTTTTAACTTTTATTACATGGAAATTTCACCAGGGTTGTTATAATAATACCATGGTGTGGATTCTGCATGTGACTTCTCCTCACCATACCTGCATATGTACACGATCTTGCTTCACAAGGCTCGCATATAATTTCTCACACTTGATCTTTGTCTTCAATCTACCTCTGATCTTATATTCCTTTTTTCATATCACCTATAGCATTTGCATAAACATCATGTTAACATATCTATCAAGTATGTTACCATCAAGGACAACACAGTAGTCATAATTCCAACAATCTCCCCTTTGTACTTTATCGAAACCACTTTGGTGTTTGGTTACTACCTCCTGTAAACACCTAGAAACACATCTGTAAACACACCAAGCTTCTCTCCCCTTTGACATCAAGGGAAAATGGCTGACCAATGTTGAATGAAGACATATCTTCCCCTATGTAGTGAGGATCATTGTAGGGATAATCAAATAAATATGAAGACTATGTACTGATCATGCTCCCCCTAAGCATATGCTGAAACCTATGAAGATATACAAGACTTTATGAATTAATCATATATGTCCTTTCCTATCACCAATGACTCATGAATACATCCGGGTTACATATTTGGCTCATCATTACATCAAATTCTAAAGATAATGGGATTACATACATAAATGAGTTAACCCGAATAGTCGATAGTTGACTAAATTTTACAATGATTTACAACATGGGTCTTCACATGAACTTTACATCAAGAGATAGATATGACATTTATAACCAAAGACAAGGACCTCAATCATGAGGTAGCAAGACCATAATAGTCATCGTAGGAACTTGCAACATAAACTTTTGATAGAAACAACATGAAATACAACATGCACATCCTGATCATCAATATGAAAGATATGAAAATGTAGCTTCAATATCATCAACTTGTGACCAAGTATGCAACATTACCAAAAAGTCGTAGCAACAACATAAGATTGTTCCATAGAGATCTGTTATCAACTCATCCCCTTGACCTCATCATGGTCAACTTTCAATTTCCCTTTCTAGGAAGAGCCACAATCCATGTGCATCAGAGAAATATAGATCTTTTGCAGCATAACACCATATATTTTCATGCATCAACAACATATGTGAGAACCAATAATATCACATTCAACAACATCATAACCAATTTTCACATGTAACTCAAGAAAGATATAAGAATCATCCATAACTTCACTTTATGCAACTGATGATAGAATAACATCAACTTATCTGTCTTCAACAGGAACAGATATACATCATTATCTTATCATGAACATCATCATGCAACAAGGAATTCTCAAGTAATCATAATGCCAATAATTAAATAATTAGAAGAACAATAGATGCTCCCCCTGAATCTGAGATCCAACTATTCAATGTCGGGTTTCATATCCAACAAATCAGTTAGAGAAGGCATCAAGAGAACCAAAGAAGCCATGATATCGTCATAGACCAATATAATTTCTACGTAAAATATGTGCATCATCAATAGAATTTAACTAATCAATGCCAGAACCAAAAAAAATTAATAATTGATTGAAGCACATTAGAATCTCCCCCTAAGTCTATCCCCCCATTTCTTCATCTCTAAGAAACATGCGTGGCTGTCTAGATCAAAATTTGTGCATATACACGACTGTCCTTCATAAGATATGCATACAAAAAATAAAATGTTGAAACTTTCATAAGCACAATTCCCCTTGAGCATGTAATGTATGTTCATGTTCACTCTTACTACATTAGTTGCAATGTTAGTAATATAAGCATCTTCAAATGAATATCAAAACAACACGGGAATCATCATCAATATATACATATGTATAGCTCCCACTTAGATTATACACCAATGATTTTGAGGACCTGATAGTCATTATCAACTCTTCATGAGGTCATGTATCTCACATCACTTCTGCAATCACTATGAGAAGTAAGCTTTAAGAGCAATGGATTGTAATAGGGTCAATGTTCCCTACGTTTCTAACTGATGTTTCTTCTTCCTCCAAATCTTCTTAAAATTTTTAATAAAGTGCTGGAATGTACCATATTCTATTTCTATTCCAAGTGCTTGTCCTACAATTAGAGGCCTTATGCCCAAATGTGTTACAAGAGAAACAATATCCATGAAACCAAAATTTATGCCTAGGGACTTATCTTGACTTTGATTTAGAAGATTCATTTTCAGATGAGTGACTTAATTCAATTTTCTTTTGAACCATCACATGATGGTTTCTCTTGTTATTGCATTGATGATCTAGAGCCATGTAACCAATGTTTGTCTTGATTAGAAGAGATATTCATTAATTGATGATCCTCTTTAGATATTGAGATGCCTTTACCCATTTGTTGATCTTCTTATATTCTTCCCTTAGGGTCACAATTTCAAATTCTAATGTCTCAAAATGTTTTCTTTTTATTGAAGTTGTCTTATTATGCTCTCTCCTCTTTTATTAGTTTCTTCTACTTCCATATTTAACATGTTTATTTCCTTAACCATGTTATTTCCTTTTGTTTCCAATTCTTTGTTTGCATTCTTGAGTTCTTCGTTCTCTTTCAATTCTTTAATTAAGTCATCTACTTCACAATTATCCGATTCATTAATTGACCAATATTCAAGACCCATAAGTACTTGATAATCATTATTACAATCTGAATCTAAAATTTGTAGGTCATCGAATGTGCTATGTCTATCTTCATTAGAGTAAAATATTTTCTTGTCAGAAAGTTTCTTTTTGGAAACATTCTTTCCATTCTCTTTATATGGAAATTTAGATGCATAAGGACCTAATCTTCCACAAGAAAAACATTTGAAGGGAAGCCTTCCTATGAATTTTCCAGTTCCTACTTGCAATATCCTCACGAAGTTTTGTTCTTCCTCATCTGATATGTAGCTCGTATCATTGGGTGATTCTGTCTATTTCCATTTATATGTGACCTTGAAAGGTGCTTCTCACATATTCGATGGACCCCTTTTTCTCATCTAAAAGGTTGTTAGGATCCCATGCATCTATTCAATAGTGAGAATCTTCAAATCTTGCATTTGTACAATAGCAGAGACTTTGGAGTTAGTGATTTAAAAATATTTTCAACAATAGTAGCATCCTTTATTTTATCACCAAGATTTCTCATTGGGTTAATATTATCTTCTACTCTAAGGAAAAAATCCCTAATGCTTTCATCATCATGTGTTTTAAGTGTCTCATATTGAATTTTGAATGTCTGAATTTTAACACATTTTATCTTGGTGTCACCTTCATAAATTTAGATAAGATTATCCCACATTTCCTTTGCGGTGTTCATTTGGATGACTTTCACAAATTTGGACTTGGCCAGACTTCCCAAGATGGCATTTAAAACCTTTTCATTGGTTTCATATTGTTTCTTCCCTGCATTATCTGTGGAAATAGAGGCGTGACATTGATATCCACCTTCAAAAATTATCCATACTATTCCAAGTGCCTACAAAAATTCCCTCATTCTAACTTTCCAAAAGACAAAGTTAGTCCCATTAAATAAAGGTGGCCTGATAGAAAATACTCCTTCTTGACTACTCATCTTGATGAATCTTCCTTAAGAGATGAACCTTTTAATGAGGGACCTTCTTTGAGACAAATTTTTGGGAAAAATACTTGAGGGGGAGAGGGTGGGGGTGAATCAATGTTTTAAACTCACTTTAACTTTTTAGTTCCTTGTTCTGATTTCAATATGCCACTCTTATTCAGGAAATTTGGGTATGTATGCGACTGTGGTAACTGGAAACCATGTGTATACAGATAACTAATTTATGATTTATTTAATTAATTTTTCATCTTTAGCCAATGCATCGTTATGTTATTATTCATTCATTAAGAAGAAACCATAAGAAATAAAGAGAATATAACACAACACATAAGCAACACACATAGAACACCAGGATTTTTTAGGTGGAAACCAAATGTGGGATAAAGCCATCATTATTGTCATCTATGTATTCTTATTTTATTATAAAGGAAAACATCTTGCAATCTTTTACTGGCATAACCTCATACCAGTAAGTAGGCACCCACGTGTAGAAGGCTACAATATTTTCTCGTTTTCTAGCACCCACTGGAAGGGAGCTCCAATGCCCTTTTCTCATTTACTAGATCCGACTAGAAGGAAAATCCTACCCCCTACAAAAATATTCTAGCTATTACTAGAAGCAAGCTTTGACTCCCTTACTGATGGATCCAACCCTTAACACCTATGTGGACCACGTTCCATAATATTTCATGTTGGATCCACCTTCCTCAAATCATTTTTTCAGGCTAGACCCACTTCCAACATTAAGCCCAGTATCAAATAACAATTTTAAAACCAATCACTGAGTAAAATAATCCAATCATAGTACTAATTGAAACACTACAACATCAAAAAAACTAATCATTGAATCGTAATGAACTAATGCAATGGAACAACAGATCATATCAATTTACAACCATTCATTGATATACCAATCCATATATTTTCCATCATCATAGAGACACATTGTTTTCCTTGCAAACCATGATCAAACATATTCCATAATGTATACGTTACTCTCATGAATCATACCTACATATGTCCGTACTTCGACCTACGTACAGATCTCAAATAACTAACACCTAAATTTGAATCAATGTCACACCAAACTAATCATTGAAACACATGATGAATTCATCACAGATTAAAATACAAATCACCACATAGTAGCATCATCACTAATCAATATTCAACTCGACTAGTACTATCAAAAAGCGAATTATTATGAGAGAGACATCATTGAAAAACAATAGCAAACATAACAAAAATGATCAAATATCATCAATAACCCATACTACAAAACCCTAGCATGTATACATGAATTTTAAAAAGTCTATCCACGTATGTATGCACTTACCATTCACCACACATGCGTACAAATTTTTCCATACCACTAGTATAAACTAAGAAATTAGTGACAAGGTTAGTCACCACAACTTTTCCAATTGAAATACTACCAAAAATGAGAAATCTTAAGTGACCGAACTAAAAATGACTAACATAAATCACTAACTTAGTCGCAGGTTAAAATATGTGACTAGATAATAAGTAATACAACTAAAAATGACTAACATGAATAACTAATTTAGTCTAAGAACAAAAATACAACTTCCTAACAAGTACTACAATAATATGAATCAATCTTTTATGTTAGTCATATTAATTGTGTCAAGCAATCTAAACTTACAAGTGATAGGGGATGGAAAGGTTGTTAATGAGTGGTTGCAAGGTTATCCTTCCTTAAACACTTCTTCATCCTCACATGGTGTATAGGTGAGCCAATTTTGCATTATTTTTCTCTAATAGTTTGTAATTTTAAAAATATATTTTTTAACAAAACAATTATTTTATGTATTTTTTAAAAATCTATTCATTGAATCTAATTGGATCTAATTCCAATTTGAAATTAATTTGAAGAGAAATTTTATTTTTTAAGGCTATAATATCAAATAAAAACTACTTTAATTTCATATTAACGACCTAGATCCATCTTAACCCATGATCTATCAAGTGTTGATGGGATTTAATCTCTTGAGGTGAAAACATTTTTTTCTAGTGCAAAACTTGAGGAAATATTTGCACCTCAAGATATTGGATCCATCTTGGCACTTGATAGTTATAGGGTTAATATGGATGTAGGTTGGTTATATAATATCTATATTTGTATTTGTGTCTCTTTTTTATTCCCTCTCTCTATCTCAACCCCCCAAACATACACACCCTCTATCCCTCTCTTCCCCTTCTCTATCTATATCTCTCTTCCCCTTCTCTCCCTCTCTATTTATATCCTTTTTTGTATTCCCGCCTGCTCTCCTCTTTCCCTCACTCTCTCTCCATGACTCCCTTGTCACCCCCTCTCTCTCTCCACCTTTCTCCCTCCATGTTTTTCTTGTTCCATCTCTCTCCTGCCCCCTCCAATTCCATCTTTCTCTCCTCATCTCTATCTTCCTTCCTTTCTATCCCTTATCTCCCACCCCCTCTATCTCTCTCCCAAAAATCACTCTCCCTCTCTCTCTCTTCCATCCAACTATATCACTATCTCCCCCCCTCCCTGTCCTTCTCCATCTCTATGTCACCATCTCTCTCACTTCACCTTCTCTCCCTATCTCTATCTTCTCCTCTCTCCCTCACTCTTTCCCCATCTCTCCATTCTCACTCCTCTCTCTCTCCACCTCTATCTCTCTATGTCTTTGTTCTTTCCTCCCTCTCTCCCACTCCAACTCCATCTCTCTCTTTCTCTCTTTCTCCCTCTCTCTCCTATCTCTTCCTTCCTCTCTCTCCCTCTCTCCCACCTCACTCTCTCTTTCTCTCTCTCTCTCTACCCTAAAAAATTTTCACTATCTCCCTTCCTCCTCCCTCCTCTCCCCCAACTCTCTCTTGAATTTGATCAAATTGTATAGTGTTTAAGAAATTATCTAAATTAAAAAAAAAAAATTGTTGTAAAATATTAAACCTATATTTCCGATCAATCATGTCAAAGAAAATAAAATAATGAAAACTTTAAAGAATCATGCACTATATTTAATCTATTATAATTAGTCATTTTGCTTGCTCTCATCCCTTGGATCCTTAGATAAGATGGATCTATGCCGGTTATATATATATATATATATATATATATATATATATATATATATATAAAGAACTGGCCTAGATCCATATTAGCTTAATTTTATTAAAACCTTAATTTAATTTCTATGGGAATACTTTTAGTAGTTATGAGGATAGAGAGTTTAGATATATCTCAAATTGTAACATTTTACCTTTTAATTCAATTAAAAAAAAGTTGTAAAATTAAATTAAAATAAAATATTTTTAATATGAAATAAGTTATGGTTTTTTGGCATGTGGTATTGATAAGCCATGGTATTGGCCTATGATATTGTAACAAAGCTAATTTACAAGTTAATATCCATGGTAAAGTGAGGGTGGATATGCATGGTTAACAATCTTGTCATACTATTATAAAATATTTTGATTGTGAAATAATTTATGTTTTTTGGGCATATGATATTGATAATCCATGGTATTCACCCATGGTAATTTAACAAAGGATATATTTTACAAGTTAATAATATCTATCGTAATGTGGAGGTGAATATCCATGGTTAAGATCTTGCCATATTGTTATAAAATATTTTGGTCGTGAAATAATTTATGGTTTTTGGACATGTAGTATTGATAAGTCACGGTATTGGCCCATGTTATTGTAACAAAGCCTATTCACAAGTTAATAACAAAATCAAAATATAACAAATTGAAATTTATTATTTTTATTAATTTAACTTTTTATTATTAATTGACGCCATATTTAAATGTTTACACTCATCCCAATATCATTTTTAACTTCTTATTCTTTTTAATTTAGCGTGTTACACAAAAAATAACAAATTCTTATTAAAAATAAATCATTTAACACAATTAAAATTTATATATTTTATTTTATATTATAAATATTTCTTTTCTTTTTCATTTCCAGTTTACCACTAGGTTCAAATAAAATATTCACAGATTACAACATCACATTGTAGCACTGCATTTTTGTCTACCTTGTTGATATCTACGTGGAAATTCCAGAAGAAGGAATACCATCAATGTGATCTATAGATTTCATGGGATTCGAAACCTAGATGGATTTTGCATGGGAAACATCTTAGGAGAGCATCAATGATTATGTGGAGGAAGGGCAAAGTCATTGGGAGTGGAGATTTTGGTCATTCGTACATGGGTATGAATTTGGACTCTAGAGAGTTCTTCCTTTTTACTAAAGATGATTTTTGTTCTGATGGGTAAAAAATTTCGATGGTTTATATGATCAAATCATAGATTTCATCTAGAGGTGATAGCTTAATGATTATGATAATGCAGATCTTGATTGCAGCCAACAATTCACCAAAAGACAATGCACAAGTAAGCATTTTGCATGTCCTTATTGTACAAAGGGTTTAAATATTATGATAATGCAGATCTTGACTGCAGCCAATAATTCATCAAAAAACAATGGACAAGTAAGCATTTTGCATGTCCTTATGGTACAAATCAATTTGCTCCTCCCTAAATTTTCTAGGGTCAGCATGTATGAAATTTGATTTTTTCTTTTCACCTTTTTTTTAGTGGTTGATTATTTGTGTAATGGACTCTACCATGCCCAAATTCAAATGGCTCGAGTGATGCAAGAAAAATTTCTGGTAGGATGCAAATACTAGACCTTCCTCAAACTTTGTTACATGAAATTAAAATTTCTTATAATCATGAACATAAAATATTTTATGTTTCATACTTAGATTTTGATCTCAATGGATACAGTTTTAAAACATGTTACCATATTTTAAGTAGAATATACTTAGATCCATTAAACCTTACAACTCTCCAGAGCTTAGGTTAATTTCAGCTAAAAAGAAGGAACCTGAATGGCTTTTGCAATTTATACTCAATGCTTACAAACAATAATTAAAAATGGAAGAACCCAAATGGTATAATAACTTTTACTCACCCATCAATTTCCAACACCATTGTTATTATTCTAAACCTAAACCGCGAGAGTAGAAGAAGAAGAGGACAATGGATGAGGTGGACCCTGACCTGCTTGATACTTTTCAAAAGTTGGGCATGCCCTTGACTAGAAGAAGAGATTGACCAATGTTGTTGTAGATGTTGTTTTGACAGTGTTTTCATTGCTACTATGAATAGGTAGACTCTATAGGCAGTTGCGGTTATCTTTTCTTCATTATAAGAGGTTATTCATGAATATCTTGATCTAGTTAGGAAGTAGCTTGGCAGGGTTGTTCCTCCTGCTAATAAATATTTTTTTGCATTGTATTTTGTTTTCTTAGTGATATCTCCTTCTATTAAATCCCTAAGAACACTTTTTCGCTGATGGAAATATCCACTTATTTCAAGACAAATGAGATGGAGACTAGGCAGTTTGAGAGGACTCTTATTGTTGTAGATGAGAGGAGTTTTGTGAGGTGAGAGGAATTATGTAACATATATTGAAGGATGCACTGCACCATTTTATGACACCAATCATATCCATGCCACAGTAGTGGATCTCTATTGCACCAAGTGAGAAATGATACAATATTCTATTGTAAATAATTGGTATGTCGGGGATGAGGAATGCATATGTGGGATTTATAATTTTATTACAAAAAGAGGTTTGTGTGATGGACACAAGTCAATGATTTCGTGGACCCGAGTAGATACTAGTTTGACAATCACCTGGAAATACTCAAGAATTGTTTTGAAAGATGATGATGCAATTGGAGAGTTCTATTATGTTGATGATGGGCCTATAAGTTAGACATAAATTAAGGCCCATGCCTCTAAATTAAACATAAATTAAGCCCCATCTAACTATCCTTCAACACATTAAACCTCTCTTTTTGTGTTAGATAATATATTTTTAACTTTAATATATTCATTAGGAAGGTTTATGAATAATTGAATATTTGTGCCTAATATTATTTCTTTTTGTGGAATATTATGCGAATATTGGGAAGATTATGAAGATTTGGAGGAGGAGATAATCTAAGGACTTTCTGCCTACTGTAGGAGGATCAATATTTAATAATAAATCAATAAGATACTATGGAATTATGGCACAAATTGTGGAACTCCAATGATTGAAAAAATCTAGGAATGTGTTCCCTATCATTTAATGCAGATTCCTAGTATTGGGAACCAGATCCACTAATCAAGGGATTTTCATGGGGAAAGATTCCTAATGATTTTGTATAAGTACCAAGTCGAATTTTCCTCTAGGCGTAGATTTTGATTAGTCTTCTTGTGGAGAGAACTCATATTTTTGCAACTCCATTGTATTTTCTTGTAGGGATGTAATTGTATTGATGAAAATAATGAAGATTGGTGTCATGTTCATCTTCCAAATATTGTTCACCTCCATAGGTCTCAAATTTTCTTTGGGCTTGGCTATCCCAAAAGTATCATAGCCATTTTGTATCATTTTCTTTCCTTCTTTTCACTTCTTATTCACATGCATCTCTTCTTTGTATTTGTTTCTATTTCTGCATTTAGTATTGATGATTTATTGTTGTAAGATTGGGTTAAATGGTTGATGTAAGTTCTTTTGCAAGATCAAAAACATCATTTCATCATTGGAAAAGCTTTGGAAGGTCATAGTAATCATGATCTACTTGGATTAGTCTTCATATTCCCAAATCTAGATTTTTGGAACTCCTTTTTAGGAAAGAACAATAAATTTATGCTATTTTTTAGAGCATGCTAACGAGATTCAATCTAGTTGCTTCTAGCTACATTATATATATAAAAAAAACTCTATTTAATAACAAAATTTACCGCATTTCATTTTCACTTGATTAGGTTAGGCATTTGATAGATTTACTAGCTCACTAGTTCTCGAATTTCTGATTTTTAGGCTAGTAATTTTCTGTTATTTAATAAATCTTTCCCATGTATAAATAAATTCATGGTTAGATGTAGAAAAAAATGTGTGTTGTTGCAGGGATACCTCACCTCGTTCCCCTCATCAGCCCATGTCTCCAAAATCCACTAAAGTCTCAATCCAAATTCTTATTTTATAAGAAAAAATTGACATTTCAATTAAGGAAATCTATAGACCTTGAAGCCCCTACTTGAGTTATGGGTAGTGTCCACTATCTCCATGCCTTATTCTTCCATTATCCACCTTTCCCAAGCTCCATTCCACCTTCTAGACCACTTCCTAAGCTTTCGTCTTACCTTTTGTAATAAAACAGGGGATTTTGTAGACATCATGTAGGAACTAGTACTTCTTGTAGGAAAACTTGTAGTGGCCTGTTTAGAGCCCGAATTGAGAAAAATCATCACTATAAGCCAAGGTTATGCCCCTACTTGCCCTCCAAGACATGCAAAATATTTTACTCATTTTCCTTCACACTTGTCTCCCTCGCCAAAGAGCCAAGCAAGATTAGCATTCACATTTTTCAAGAAAAAATATAAAAAGGAAAAAGTTATTATATATATATTCATGCACAAAACAGTTAGCACTCTCTATATCAAATTCCATGCTGAGTTAGTTTAGATCATCACATGTTATAAATAGGGATAATTTAGGTTTCTTTTACATTGATTTCATGATCTCTATGCAATTAGAATATGTTTCCTTCCTTGTACTTTATTTCTTGCAATAGGTTATAGTTTCCATTTTAGTTCATTTTCTACAATTAGTTTAGGGTTTGATTTCAGTACATGCTCTCGATTACATCATGACGAAAAATGAATGAAATATTGTATGCTGCACATAAAGTACCAATACCTCTTATGTTTTTACGAACCCTGGGTTGATAATTAAAGTCGGTAGCCTTGGGAGTTGCAACACTCTTGTTGCAATACTGAGGCTCATCACTTTTTGGCATCGCTGCCAGGGAGGTGTCAAAGTATGCATTGTTTTCTTCCCTAGTTGATTGATTTCTTTTTACTTTTTGGAAAAACAAAAAATAATTGCATTAGGCATATTTCATTTTTAAAATAGAAAAGTGCATTTCATTATTGTTTTCATTTAATCATAAAAACAAAAAGAGTATCCAACACCAACCCACCCCCCCCATTTGATCACCTGCTGTAGTAAGAGCCACATCACCATTCACTTTTGAAAGTAGAAGAAGAAGATGGCAAAGAATGTAGAAGAAATGGATGGAGATGATGACAATGAGGAATATCCTCTCAGATTTCTCATTCAAGATACTGATGGTAGTGTGCACATGAAGAGCATCGCGTTATCTTTTCTTAAAAAAATTGATGGTCTAAGGTCAGAAGATCTAGAAACATTTCTCTTTGAATTTGAAATTATCTGTAGATCTTATGGTTACTTATTAAAAACTAAAAAATTGAGATTGTTTTTGGCAACATTGAAGGATAGAGCTCTTAAATGGTTCATGAGTTTAGGGACTAATTCAGTAAGATCATGGAATGATATGCAAATATGCTTCTAGAAAAATATAAAGATAATGATCTTAAAGAATAAATCTTTAGAATTAATCAAAAGGAAGAGGAGAGCCTTAAGGATCTAATAGAGTGGTTCATGTATAATATTAAGAGGGGAAAATTACATCATTTAGGATCTAACATGCTAAAGACCCTCTTAATTAGAACAATTAGGGATGAGTGGATCGATATTGTTGATCTCACGAGTAGAGGTCATGTATATCAATTATCATTTGAAGAAATTTATGAAACATATAAACACATATCAAGAGGAATGGTAATAGTAAGACAATCAACATCAAGATCAGTAAGTTAAGCTAAACTTGAATTTTTTTTTTATAACTTTAAAAAAGAAATCCTTAGAAATCTAAGTGAATAAGTAGAAAATGTTAAAAATACAAAATGAGAAAAAAGAAGATTTTGATACTTATGTTGTCCATGCATAATCTCATGATGTTAAATGTTGCTCCTCATTACCAAGGTTGAACAAAGTTCACCAAGAGGAAAATGGAGCAAGTCAATTGCCAATGCAACTATGTTATATAGCTCCAAGAGGACCATGTAAGTTTATTCAACCTGATATGATACAAGAGCCTAATTCACAATTTCAAGCTTATGCACATCCATGTCAAAGTATTTGGAACACACCCATTCCTTGGAAACATTGGCCATCTCAACCTCAAAACCAATCTTGCCAACAAGGTTGGCAAGGAGGTTATGGGAGTCATCCACAATATCCTCAATATTTTTCTCAATATCCTCCATACCCAACTCTATGTGATCCCCACCATCCACCTCCACTACAACCATAACCCCAACCACATCCATCTCAAATATCCACTCCCGCTCAACTACTTGTACCACCATTTCCAAACCCACACATTGAAGTAGCTCAACCCACTTGCAATGATGAGGTACAACACTTTCAAATATCTCCTCTTGAGATAAATGTTATTCACCATAGCTAAGGAAGAGTATTTAAAAAAAGATATTCTCTTGATATCATTGAAGTACTACATCCATAAGAAGAAGATTCAAATGAGAATACCAAAGGATCATGGGCTGCATTTGATGAAGAGTAGACAAAAAAGTCGGAGACCAAGAAATCTACCACATGGTTACCATTAAATCCTCTATGTATTCAAGAGAACAATCAACAAAAATGGAAAGATTTGAATTTCATGGAAGAAGAAGACATCAAGATGATCCAAAACAACAAGCAAACCAATGGCATCAAAGTTATATTAACGTTTGGTTCAAGAAAATCAACAAGGTGAAACAATACTCTCTTATTAAATCGTGCTTAATATCATCAAAATCAAATCATTTGATCACTCAAATTCAGGTACATGTCAAAGGATACATTTCAAGCCTACACATTAGTTTTTCTGTCATCCTGATGTGCACATGGCTCCACTGGAAGTATTCTTCTACTTGAAAGTGATTTTGTTTTTCAAGTAGAGTAAGGTAGATTTTTTTTTGGAAAATAATAGAAAAATTAAAAATATCAAGTGAAAACCTCCTTTGAGGCACCTTCGATTGGCTCATTGTTTGAAAAACTCCATGAGGCAGTCAATGGGTTAAGAAAAAAGAAAAAAAAAGAAATGATCCTAGGTGAAAACCTCCTTTGAGGTGCTTAGGTAGACTGATCTGAATTTGAAACTACTTGTAAATGGTTTGCAAGGTATTCAATTCAGTAATATACATGTTTAAAAGATGTCCATGTCTTGCAAAAAAAAAACAAATGAAATTTTCAGTTGTTCATGTCCCATTTAAGTATAGCAGATTTATTTCCTTTTACTATTTAACACACTAAAACGGATTTGTTCTGCAAAATAAATCAAACACAGATGCAAAAGAAGTTGATAAAGCAGTTCACCCCTCTTGGGCTACGTCTGTTGGGTCCAAGGCTCCCCAAATGAGCCTGTCCTCATTTTAATTAAATGCTCCCAATGAATATACAGCTGAATAAAAGCCTCTACAGGTTGAATAGACTGTAAAAATGGATTCAGAACACTTGAATCCTTCAGGATTGACTACTGGTTCACCTCCAATGGATACCTGCAACCCTATATAGTTCTCCCAATATTGGGCCCTCGTGGCTCCTAGAACTTCCACGGCTCCAAAATCTCTACAAATGGCCTCAGATGGCTGTAAAACCTATACTAATGGCTTCAGAAGGTTGAAGATACCCAAAATAAAAATAAAAAAAATCGTCCAAAACGGACTTTCCTAGCCAAAGTTATGGCTCATTAAAGATTCCCTCCAGTTTGGCCTAAACAAACTCCAGCTAACTGTAGTTGGGGCCAGTTAGCTCCGCCAATTATGGTAGGACCACCCCCCAAAAATACGCCAGTCTAACCATAATGGTTTGGTTGAACTGCAGTTATAATAAATAACATGTGAACGGTCCCGGCGGTTTTGGGTTTACCTCGGAGTTTGAGCCAAACTGTTCGGGCTAACTATCCGTTTAACTCTGCGTTTATGGGATATGTGACCACGTATCAACATTGACCGTTTGTGCTGGCAGTTGAGTTAGGCCCGCAGTTATGGGGAGAGGGTCCCATGGTATGGGGGCTGGCACTTAGGGGCTGGCCCCCTTCTTTTCCCGCCCAAACCGATATTCAAACTCTTTCACCATGTGATTCCGCACTCATTTTAAATGTGACCATTGTGGCGCGTTGGTAAGGCGCTGCATTCTCCCGTGGGAGGTCGTGGGTCCAAACCACACTTTAACCAAAAATTTTAACGTGCGCACATACCTTGCTGACGTCACCTTGGGCCACGTGGTAGCCTCCAATCCTGCCACGTGGCATCCTACCATTCGCTGCCCAAAAGGAATATTCCAAGGAATATTCTGTGGAATATTCTTTTTTTTTTTTTTTTGAAAAATTCAAAAATTAAGGGTTATTGGGCGATTTTGTTGTCGGCATAACTTTCTCATACGGCGACCGTTTTTCGAACCGTTTGCGGCGATGTAATCAGGAGGACAAGAAATTTCCAGTCATTCAATTTTAAACCAGTTCTAAGCACTTTCACTTTTGAGCATTTTACGACACTTAGGACATGAGCACCTGATCACGCCTCCCCATTGGGAATCTTTTGGACCCAAAAAACCTTCAACTACCTGTTAAAGACGTGAGGGTACAACTCCCTCACTCTGTCCACCTCCATCGACTTTGCCTTGTTCGGTTTGCTGCCTTTGAAACCAACCCACACATAATCTACATTGCCCCTCCTTGAAGTGTGTGTCCTTCTGTCAAGGATTGTATCTTCTTTCAACTCATCTAAGAATTCTAGTGAGAAATCTTCTATAGATGGCAGCTGAACAACACTTTCATGATCAACAACCAAAGGAGGTTCATACAAACGTAAGTTCTCCACATTGACAACAGAATACATTTGCATGTAGGAAGGCAAATCTAATTGAAAAGCATTATTTCCAACCTTCTTGAGGATTTTGAATGGACCATAACGAATAGGCTTCAACTTTTTACCTTCTACTTGCATCCTTTCCTTACTAATGTACAACCATACCTCATCCCCTTCTTGAAACTTGTGATCAACTCTATGCTTGTCGTGTCTTTCCTTGTACTTGCCTTGACTCTTCTCAAGCTATTCTTGAATTTGCTGATGTATTTGCTGAATTATTTTAATGAATGAATGAGCTTTGTCAATATCACTATGTCCCTCAATGGCGACATCTTTCTCAAGAATGAAATCAAGAGGTGATTTTGGCAAGTAACCAAAACACGCTTCAAATGGTGAGGTGTTTGTGGAAGAGTGCTTGGCACGATTGTAAGCATGTTGTATGTAGTGCAAACGTTCATCCCAAAGCTTGGGATGCTTGCTGCAATAACCTCTCAAGAGGTGCACAATGGTTCTATTCACAACTTCTATTTGTCCATCTGTTTGCGGATGGAAAGTAGTACTTTTCTTCAACTTTGTGTCCATCATCTCCCATAGGTTGGACCAAAAATTCCCCACAAATCTGGAATCCCTGTCACTAATAATGGAAGTAGGCAAACCAAAGTGAATCCATACATGATGAAAAAATAACTCAGCAGTTTGTTTAGTAGTTATAGTTTTCTTACAAGGCATAAGTATAGACATTTTGCTGAAACGATCAACTACTACATATAAATAATCATGCTGCTTTCTAGATTTTGGCAAACCTCCTACAAAATCCATAGAATTCTCTCCCATCGTCTAGAAGGTACCAGCAAAGGAGTATACAAGCCAAGCTTCCTATTACTAGACTTGGTCATAGCACATAATGAACAACCTCTTATGAACCTTGAAACAAAATCTACCATGCGAGGCCAATAACAATACCTCTGTAGATGTGCAATTGTTTTGCTTACACAAAAATGGTCAGCAATAAGAGAAGAATGAGCTTCTCTTATGACATTTATTCTCCCCCCCTGTGGTATACACAACTTTCCCAAATGAAAGAACAAATTGTTATGCATGTGATAGTCATTTTCCTCTACATGATTCCATTTACTCAAGTTAGCATACACATCTTTAAAGTCATCATCAGATGCATATTGTTCTATGTAACTATCATGTACAATGGAATCATTCTTGAGTAAAGTAACAGCACCAA
Organism: Pinus tabuliformis; assembly: GCA_031772625.1. Classification (NCBI taxonomy): domain Eukaryota; kingdom Viridiplantae; phylum Streptophyta; class Pinopsida; order Pinales; family Pinaceae; genus Pinus; species Pinus tabuliformis. The sequence continues at coordinate 568,053,109 of CM062816.1, forward strand.
TAATAGGCCTTAAAAGCATATCAACAACTTTATTCAAAGTACCTTTCTTGTACCTTATTACCAAATGGAACTGTTGCAAGAAGCCCATCCATCTGAAGTGTCGTGACTGTTGTAACTTGCTTTGTGATTGCAAGTAATGTAAGGGCTGATGGTTGGTATGTATAACAGTTTCTTTGCCCATCAAATGGTGTTTCCACTTTTTGACACTTTGCACCAATGCATACAACTCCTTATCATATGTAGGATAATTTACAACAACACCATTAAAAGTTTCAGAATGAAAAGGAATAGGCTTACCATGTTGTAGAAGAAATGCACCCATGGCATAATCATTAGCATCGGTCTGTATCTCAAATGGCTGTCTCAAATCTGGCAATGCAAGGACTGGAGCTGTACTAATCTTCTCTTTCAAAGATTTGAAAGCTTTTTGATGCTTGCCTCCCCATTGGAAAGCATGCTTCACACTTGTCACTGCATGCATAGGAGCTGCTATAGAAGAGAAGTTAGAGATGAACTTCCTCCAATATTGAGCTGCACCCAAAAAACTTCTTACCTCTGTTATGGATTTGGGAGTAGGCCAATTCACAATAGCCTCTATTTTAGCAGGATCTATTCTCAAAGCACCTCCTCCTACTATGTGTCCCAAATAAACCAAAGAAGTCTTTCCAAATTCACACGTTGACATTTTAAGAAATAACTGATTCTTCTTCAAAACATCAAGTACTTTCCTAACATGCATGACATGATCTTCTCTAGACTTGCTGAAAATTAAGATGTCATCTAAGTAGACAATAATGAAATCATCAAGAAAAGGACGCAAGACATCATCCATTACCCGCATGAAAGTTGCAGGTGCATTGCACAAACCAAACGACATCACAAGCCACTCAAAAAGTCCTTGTTTGGTTTTAAAGGTTTTCTTCCAATTGTCACTTTCTTCAATTCTTACTTGATGATATCCACTGCGCAAGTCTAACTTAGTGAAATATCGAGCATCTTTCAGCTGGTCTAGAAAATCATCTATCCTTGGGAGTGGGTAACCATTCTTTACCGTTATCTTGTTCAAGGCCCTAAAATCAACACACATACGCCAAGTGCCATCTTTCTTTGGAATCTGTACAATCTGTGACCCACATGGCGAAGTACTTGGCCTTATGAAACCCTTGTCCAACAATTCCTTGATTTGCTTCTTTATTTCGGCATTCTCCATAATAGACATGCGGTACATGCCTATGTTTGGAAGAGGACAATCTGGATGCAAATGGATTTCATGCTTAATCTCCCTCTTAAGAGGCAAACATGTTGGCTCCTCAAACATCTCATGATATGCATCAACTACATCATACAGATCTTACTTAAGTTTTGGATCAAAATTGTCAAATGACTCATGATTCACATCAACCTTGGGCTTAATCATAAGAATAACAAAATTCTTACTTGAATTGACCAGCCTTTTTACCTGTCCTGCATTCACCATCGCTATATTTGTCTTCTTGCGATGAGATCTAACAATGAACTCCTTGTCATCTTTTAAAAGATGATATTTGTTTTCATGGCGATGAAAGATAGCTTTCCTTTCAAACAAGTAAGGACTTCCCAAAACAATTCCTGCTATATCAAAAGGTACCACATCAAGTTCAACTGTGTCAATAAAATGTGCAGTAATTGCAAAGCGCAATGTGCACTTTCTTGAAACTTGTAAATTTGCATCCTTGCAAATCCATCCAAGTGGATATGGATTAGGATGTGGAACGGTCTCAAGTTTAAGCTTCTTGAACAAGTCCTCTGATATAAGGTTTGCTTGTGACCCACTATCAAAAAGTGTGTCAATCTTAGTATGTTTTGAAATCACCCTCACATGAAACAGTTCAATTCTTTCTTCCTCATTAGGAACTTGTACATGACAGTTTGAGGTACTAGTGCTGGCTTGAGTTTCAATTTCTTTTCCCTTCAAGTTTTTTAAACCCATGGTTGCAATTTTGGTTTCATCACCTGAATCATCCCCTAAATCCTGTGGTGTAGGTGTAGTAGCAACAGTTTTGTGTTTCCCTTTGGATTTGTTAAATTGAGGTCTTTTTTCAGGATGTAATTTCCAACAGTTTTTCTCCTCATGACCTGGTTTAGAACAATGTTTACAGATCACTTTCTCACTCTCCTGTTTGACATATGCATTCTTTTTTCCCTTTCCCTTGGAGGTTTTTTCTTTGTTTTTCCCCTTGGGGGGGGCTTGTTTCTACCCTCTTCAAATGTGTTTTTTCCCCTTGCCTCTAAATGGGTAGCTTGGACACAAACCTCATCCAGGCTAGTAGGGTTAAACATCAAGATGGTGTGTCTAAGGTGGCTATGCAAGCCACCAATGTATTTCAGCAAGGTTTCCTGGGTCTGTAAATCTACCCCTAACAAGAGATATCTTCTCCTGAATTCTTGGGTGTAGTCTTCGACACTCTGACCCTTAAGTTGTTTGAAATTTTGCTAGTTCATAATGGCTTTCTGCATGTGAGCAAGAGGGTAAAACTGTTTTTTAATGGCTAACAGAAATTTAGGCCATGTTAAGGTAACCTTACCAAATTTCTTGATCTCCTCTTTAGTCTTGGCCTCCCACCAGACTAATGTTGCTCCATCCATTCTCAAGGAAGCCAACTGAATCTTTGTGGCATCATCATGCATATTCTGGATCCTCAAGTAAACTTCCAACTGCCTAATCCAGTTGTCAAGCTTTTTTGCATTCAGTTCACCATTAAACATAGGTAATTCCAATTTTACATCAAGCTTTAAAAAAGGACTTTTTGTAGAGGATCTATGCTTATGCACAGAAGAAGAAGACGAGGATGAAGAGGAAGAAGGTGACGATGGGGGTTGTGGATCACCATTACCTGCATGTCCTTTCTTGGAATGATCATCATCCTTCTTACCTCCTGAAGAGCCCTCTCCTTCATGTGGATGTTTGGACCCTTCTCCAGCCAATTTCTCATTTCTTTCTTGGTACAATATCCTCACCATTTCAGTGAGGTCCAAGAAAGCCTTTCTGAAGACTCTTTCTTCTTCTTTTGGATCCATGTCTGCAGGAATTTCTCCTTCATGTTCAGACATTCTTGAAGCTTCTGCTGAGACTCTTGAGGGTGAAATTGAAGGTGGAGGTGATGGATCTCTGGCCTTCCTTGACTGAGGATTCTCTCGTTCTCTAGTCAACTGTCCTTCCCCTCTTTTAAGTTTCAACCTAGTAAGCATCAATACTTGCAAGACAGTTAGAAGATCTTTGCACAAAAACAATCAAAAGACAACTACACCAAAGATTGACTGAAAGAGCATTTATCTACTTTGCAATTGTATAACAAGAGCATTTCGAAGGCTTCCTAGCTCGTTTCAGGCTCTTTCTATAGTTTATTTGACTGCTTTTGATACAAAGAAACAACAACATAGCTCTGATACCAACTTGATTTGAATTTTAAACTACTTGTAAATGGTTTGCAAGGTATTCATTTCAGTAATATACATGTTTAAAAGATGTCCATGTCTTGCAGAAAAAAACAAATAAAATTTCTAGTTGTTCATGACCCATTTAAGTATAGCAGATTTATTTCCTTTTACTGTTTAACACACTAAAATGAATTTTTTCTACAAAATAAATCAACCACAGATGAAAAATAAGTTGATAAAGCAGTTCACCCCTCCTGGGCTATGTCTGCTGGGTCCAAGGCTCCCTAAATGAGCCTGTCCTCGTTTTAATTAAATGCTCAAAATGAATATACAGCTGAATAAAAGCCTCTACAGGTTGAATAGACTGTAAAAACGGATTCAGAACACTTGAATCCTTCAAGATTGACTACTGGTTCACCTCCAATGGATACCTGCAACCCTATACAGACCTCCCAATACTGGGCCCTGGTGGCTCCTAGAACTTCCACGGCTTGAAAACCTCTGCAAATGACCTCAAATGGCTATAAAACCTATACCAATGGCTTCAGAAGGTCGAAGATACCTAAAATCAAAAAACATTCGTCCAAAACGGACTTTCCTAGCTAAAGTTATGGCTCATGAAAGACTCCCTCCAGTTTGGCCTAAAAAAACTCCAGCTAACTATAGTTGGGGCCAGTTAGCTCCGCCAATTATGGTAGGACCGCCCAAATTTGGCGCTCCACCAAAAATCCGCCAGTCTAACCGTAATGGTTTGGTTGAACTGCAGTTATAATAAATAACATGTGAACGGTCCCGACGGTTTTGGGTTTACCTCGGAGTTTGAGCCGAACTGTTCGGGCTAACTATCCGTTTAACTCCACGTTTATGGGATATGTGACCATGTATCAACATTGACCGTTTGTGCGGTTGAGTTAGGCCCGCGGTGATGGGGAGAGGGTCCCATGGTATGGGGGTTGGCACTTAGGGGCTGGCCCACTTCCTTTCCTGCCCAAACCAATATTCAAACTCTTTCACCATGTGATTCCGCACTCATTTTAAATGTGATCGTTGTGGCGCATTGGTAAGGCGCTGCATTCTCACGTGGGAGGTCGTGGGTTCAAACCACACTTTGACCAAAAATTTTAACATGTGCACATACCTTGCTGACGTCACCTTGGGCCACATGGTAGCCTCTGGGCCTGCCATGTGGCATCCTACCATTCGCTGCACAAAAGGAATATTCCAAGGAATATTCAATGGAATATTCTTTTTTAAATTTTTTTGAAAAATTCAAAAATTTAGGGTTATTGGGCGATTTTGTTTTTGGCATAAATTTCTCATACTACGACCGTTTTTCGAACCAGTCATGGTGCCAGAATCAGGAGGACGAGCACTCTCCAGTCGTTGAATTTTGAACCAGTTCTGAGTACTTTCATTTTTGAGCATTTTACGACACTTAGGACATGAGCACCTGATCATAGACCTACTAGTGGAAAACCTCCTTTGGGTAGCTAGTAGGCCTAGAAGAAAAATAATAAATAATAAATAATAAATATTTTCTCCACATGTCTCTCTAATGAATGCATGTACTCCCCAAACATTGTCAAGAAAAAAAACGAGTTGGTACCAAAAGAAAAAAATTGGTCAAGCTTAGTAGAAAAAAGTCAAATATTGACTTTCTCCTCCTTTGCTAAAATTCTCCAACAAGGCCAAGGCAATGCCAATCCATCACCCTCATCTATTTTCACCATCCACCCATCATTCTCAAGTTTTTCCTGTTTGGTCTTCTTGTTGTCCAAAAAACTACAAGAATCCTCTGTTTTACTACACCAAACAAAAATACATAGAGAATATTTTTTTTTTTTCCATAACTTTAAAACCATGCATCCATTTGCCAATCATGGGGAGATGGGTATGGATGATGGTAACATGATCAAGAAAGTTCAGAAGATTCCGTTACACAGTTTCCAATAAATCAACCTCCATCACCTACAACCATTTTTTAATTTTCTCGATATTTGGGCATCCGTATAAAAAGTTGTTTCATGGGGAGATGCATATAGATGGTGGTAACATGACCAAGCAATTTCAGAAAATTCTAGTGCATGGTTTCCGAAAAATTGGCTTCCATCACCTTTAACCATTTTTAGTTTTTCTCAAGATTCATGTATCCATTGACCAATATTTTCTTATGGGGAGGTGCATAATGATGATGGAAACATGCTCAGAAAATTTCAGGTCAATCCATTCTACCATTTGGAAGATATGGACAAAACAAGTATGCTACAAGAGGTTATCCTAAATTACTACATGATCTCTACAGGAAGTTCAAAATTACTACAGGATATCAACAGGAAGGTCGAGAAGAAGCTACAAGAGGTAATATGATGGAGAAATGGGTCAAAAGGTTAGTTATTCTTTTGGGAAGGTTAATATAGGTCCCCCAACAGTTGCACATCAACAAGAAGACAACCCATCAGTAAAATGAGAAAAAGAAAAAACAAGAAAAAGGTAGTCAGCAAGATGTACCTGAGTCATTAGCAACATAACAACATCCTCAACAACAACATGCATGCCTCTCCAACAACCATCAGGTAGGTACATGTATACAATATTATTGATCTTGTCTCTTGAGCATATTATAGTTAGAAATTTGTTGTAAATGCATGAGAGATGAGGTTTTATAAGCTAAGGATGGGTCAACAGTCTTAGTGACCTTCAACTAGTTAATTGCAGCTCACTCCTTCACTCATACAATGTTGAAAAGTCAAATTATGAAGGGCGATGATTTCAAGGAATGGGGAAAATAGTTAAAAGAATAATTTTTTACAAAGGCCAAGTCACCACAACATTCCAATCCCTCCATCCACTTCATATTCTCTATCTATCCATCATTCATCCATCCCATTTGATAATCTCAAGAACAAAGGCTATACCTTGTCTCACCCTGAAAATGTCTGGAAAAAACAAACAGAACATCCTCTCCATTTTCACAAACCTACACTACTCCCTCTGAGCCTGAGCATCATCTTCCAAACCCTCTACATCATTTCTCATCACTCTCATACTGTCAAAAGACTCTGAAGGAAGAAACAATGACTACTAAAAGAAGGTAGAATGCTGCTACAAGAAGGAAGAAGGAATCAAATTGTGATAAAAACCAAAAAAAAGGTCGTGCGTAAGAGAGACCTAATCAAAATAGACAACTCCAAGGCCATTAGGTAATCATCTAGGTCACAAAAGTAAAGAAAAAGGAAAGTTAATGGTCTCAAGAAACAATGATTTTTATTTGAAAAAATATGTTTTTGGGTTTTTCCTCATAGAACTTACACCCAAGATTCTTAATGCATAAGAGAGAGGCCACCAAAGCCATGAACGAGACACAATGAGGTCACTAAGTTGCAGTGAGGATGAAAAACACTTTCAGTAGGGGGGTATGATGGGCCTCTAAATTAGACATAAATTCAGGCCCATTTCTCTGAATTAAAAATTAATTAAGGCCCATATGACTATTCTTTAGCACATTAAACCTCTCTTTTTGCATTAGATAATCTATTTTTTTACTTTAGTATTTTCATTAGGAAGGTTTATGAATAATTTCATATTTGTGCATAATATTATTTATTTTTGTGGAATATTATGAGAATATTGTGAGAATTATGAAGATTTGAAGGAGGAGATAATTTATGGACTTGCTCCCTACTATAGGAGGATCAATATTAAATAATAAATCAACAAGATATTATAGAATTATGAAATATATTGTGGAACTCCAATGATTGAGAAAATCTACGAATGTGTTCCCTAACATTTAATGCAGATTCCTAGTATAGGGAACCCGATCCACTCATGAAGTCATTTTGGTGGGGAAAGCTTCCTCCTTTCATGGGGAATGATTCCTAATAATTTTTCATAAGTACCAAGTCTAATTTTCCTCTAGGGATAGATTTTGATTAGTTTTCTTCTAGAGAGAACTCGTATTTCTGTATCTCCATTGTATTTTCTTGCAGGGATATAATTGTATTAGTGAAATAAATGAAGATTGGTGTCATGTTCATCTTTTAAATCTTGTTATCCTCCATAGGTCTCTGAGTTTCCTTGGCCTTGGGTATCCCAAGAGCCTCAGAGCCCTTTTTTACCATTTTCTTTCGTTCTTTTCACTTCTTATTCACATGCATCACTTGTTTTTATTTCTTTCTATTTCTGTATTTAGTATTAATGATTTCTTGTTGTAAGATTGGGTTAAATAGTTAGTGTAAGTTGTGTTTTAGGATTAAAATCATAATTTCATCATTGGAAAAGCTTTGGAAGGTCATAGTCATCATTGAGCTACTTGGATTACTCTTCTTATTCCCAAATCTAGATTTTTGGAACTCCTTTTTAGCAAAGAATTAGTAAATTTCTGAATTTTTTTTGGAGGATGCTAATGATCTTCAATCGAGTTGGTTTCACTTGCATTAGATCAAAAAAACATTCTATTTAATAAAAAAAATCACCCCATTATATTTGCGCTTGATTAGGTTAGGAATTTGATATAATTATTAGCTCACTAGTTCTTGAATTTTTTATTTTTAGACTAGTAATTTTTTGTTATTTGATGAATCTTTCTCATGTATAGATAAATTAGTGGATAGATGTAGGAAATAATGTGTTTTGTTACAAGGAGACCTTACATCGTTCACCTCATGCACCCATGTCACCAAAATCCCCTAAAGTCTCAATCTAAATTCTTGTTTCATAAGGAAAAATTGCCATTTCCATTGAGCAAATCTACCTATCTTGAAGCCCTTGCTTGAGTGTTCTAGGTAGTTTCCACCACCTCCATGCATTTTTCTTCCATTATACACCTTTATCAAGCTCCATTCCACCTTCTAGACCACTTCCTAAGATTTCAACTTGTTTTTTGTAGTAAAACAAGGGATCCTGTAGACATCTTGTAGGAACTAGTATTTCCTGTAGACATCCTGTAGGAAAACCTGTACTGGTTTGTTTTTAGCCTAAAGTGAGAAAAATCATTATTAGAAGCTAGTGTTAGGCCCCTACTTGCCCTCCAAGCCATATGAACCATTGTACTCCTTTTCCTCCACACCTGTCTCCCCTGCTAAAGAACCAAGCAAGATTAGCATTTACATTTTACAAGCAAAAAGATAAAAAGGAAAAAGTTATTTTATATATATTCATACACACAACAGTTAACACTCTTTAGTTCACTTTCCATGCTCAGTTAGTTTAAATAGTCACATCTGATAAATAGGGTTAAGTTAGATTTGTTTTACATTTAATTCATGATCTCTATACAATTAGAATATGCTTCTTTCATTGTACTTTATTTCTTGCAATAGGTTAGGGTTTCCATTTCAGTTCATTTTCTACAATTAGTTTAGAGTTTGATTTCAGTACCTGCACTCCATTACATCATGAAAACAAAAGAAGGACACCTTGTATGCTGCACATATAGTGTCGATACCTCTTAAGTCTGTATGAACCCCGAGTTGATAATTAAAGTCGGTAGGCTTGGGAGTCACATCATTCTTGTTGCAATATCGAGGCTCATCATTTTTTGGTGCCATTGCAGGAGAGGTGTCAAAGTATGCATTATTTTCTTCCCTAGTTGATTCATTTCTTTTCACTTTTTGCAAAAACAAAAAAATAATAGCATTAGGCATATTTCATTTTTAAAATAGAAAAGTGCATTGAATTAGTGCTTTCGTTCAATCATAGAAACAAAAAAAATATCCAACACCAACCCACCCCTTCTTTTGATCATGTTATCACTTAGAACTATAAACATTTGTATATATAGTCTTTTGTCCAAATTAAAGTTCAAAAGTTGGTGTCAAATTGTTTTTATTCTATGTTTCTTACTTACGTTTGGAGTTTTAAAGGGGTTTGATGTAAGTCGTGCTCTAATCTTATTGGTCATCCTCCACCATCATGGTTTCATAAGTCATGTCTTGTCTCATTCATATCACCAATCCTTTCCATAGTTTCGCAGCGCAGTCTCCTATTGGTCAGTTTTGCAGCGTATTTCCGTAATTTTGCAGCGCAGTTTCTTATTGGTCAATTTCGCAGCATAATCATTGTTTAGCCATTCCGCAGCATGTCACCATCAAGCCGTTTCGCAGCACATTATGACAATTCAAAACTAGCTGCGTTGCGAAATCGCGGATTCCTGCGTTTTGCAGCAAATATTTCTCAAAGGGTCAAGTCTGTTGTTGAGTCATCGTTTCCATCCGTTCATGTCAGTGGGCGTACCTCCCAAACACTCATTAACCATTACTCCACCAATAGGTTTGCAGGCATGCACATAAATATAATTCAAATGGGTTTTACCGTGCATAGATTCTTTATGGTGATCGTAAATGATGCATAAATGACTAGCCTGTGCGAGGAGATATTTGAATTGCAAGCGAGCCCGAGTTTTTTCAAGAGAGCCTGAATTGCAAGCAAGCCCGAGTGAAAAAGAATTGAATCATCAGTTTAGTTGAAGCTGCTGGTAATTGACTGTGCGGAAATTTCAAAGGCAAAATGGAGAGGAAAGGGCATAGGTCTGGGAAATGTCAGAGAACAGAGCCTGAAGGTTTGGACCTCGCACTAAGAGATGAAGGCGTGAAGAAAGCCTTCAAGGATGCCGGCTGTTGGAATTTCTGTGAGAAGCTGCAGGGTGGCCATGCTCAGGTAACAAAGGATTTTGCTTTAAATTTCACCGGTTTGAATTCTAAAGTTGCTATGTTAGAGGTTCAAGTGTCCCCGGAGGCAATTGCTGCTGTAACTGAGATTCCAAGGGGGGGGCAAGAGTGGTTTAAGAACTTTAAATTTGATATGAACCCCTGCAAAGAATTTCTAAAAGAGGCATATGTGAATGAGGATCTAACAAAGGCAGTGCCTAGAAACTATGTTAAGGAGCACTATGCTCTTCTTCTCACATGTATTCAGAAGTACTTAACCTGTGAGGGAAGATATAACAAGGTCTACTCCTATCACTTTAAGTTGTTGTTGCATTTTACTGGTAAGGCATCCATAGATATTCCATTTTACTTGTTTCGCAGTCTCAGCAAAATGTGTGACAAAGTGCAATTAAGAAAGGATGACTATGAAACATAATTATTTCACCATGGTTTGGTTAAATTGCTAGTGTTGGATGGTCTTCAAAAAATTGGTAGAGACTGGAACTCTTTCATCTTCATGGCTGGTTTCCAATGTAAAACAGGTCTTACCCCACAGCCAGTTAAGGAAAAAGAAAAATCAGTTGATGAAGAGCCCACAATAGCCCAACTTCGAAAGGAGGCAAAAGATAAAAAGAAGGCTAAGTCACAGTCGAAAAAATCAGTGAAGCCATTGACCATTAAAGAGCAGCCTCAGCCATCATCAAAAGAAGAGGTTGAGCATAAGAAAGCTGTACCTGGACCAAGTGAATCTGAAACAGTGTCTAGAGCTAGGACAAGGAGTCAAGTAAGCAAAGAAAAAGGCAAAGCATTGGCTGTTGAGGAAAGCCCAACATCTAAAGCCAGCTTGAGTGATTTGCTTGAGGCCATTGAGTTTGAGCAGGTTGAGCCAGTGCATATTGAGCCAATGCACATTGATTTGACTCAATCGTCACCAGAAAGCACTAAGAAATCTAAACCTTCAAAAAGACTGAGGTTTGATGAACCCGGTGATGAATTTGTCCTCAAACCAAGAAGACCTGTTACAAGAAAACAAGTAAAGGAAGCCTCTAAACTGCCTAGAACAGAGGAAGTTAAAAAATTGCCTAGAACAGAGGAGGCAGAGAAAACCAAGCAGAAGCACACCAGTAGAACAATCATTATTTCCCAAGGGGGTAATGTTATAGCCATAAAGGACCAGCTGGAGGCAGAAAAGATTGAAATTGATAAGGTGAAGAAATCCACTAGGGAGTTTGCAGTCAGATATGCAAATAATCGGAAAGCTGTGTTGAAAGGAAGTAAAAACCTAGTAAGCCAGGTGGATTCAGTAGCTGATGTCTACACATGGACGGTTCCAGCTCTCAAATAGGCCCAATTCATCAGAAAAATAAACATGTGTTTAAAGGCTGAGAACAAAGCCATGAAGAGGAGGATTGAAGACTTGGAATCACAGCTAGGTCAGTGGAAGAAGGTGGAAGACTTAAAGGCTCAGCTAGATCAATTAGCTGATAAATAAGGTTTCTGCTCAAAGAGAGGTATTGTTCTATGTTTTGTAAAAATTTTGGCTTAGTTTCATTATTTTGAAGGAATACAGACCCCTGTCATATAAAAAGGAGTTTTAGCAATTGGAGGTATAAGCAGTAAATACCTTAGAGAAAAGATAAATTGTTTAAACAGTTTCGCAGTTTCGTAGCGCGCTACGAAACTGCGAAACTACTGTAGGTGCTATTTTTAATACAGGCAAACAGTTCGATGGAATAATCAGAAGTTTTCAAAGGAAACATCTGAGGGACATTTAGGAGACCGAAGGAAGCTAGCATAGCCAGTCAAATGATGGCAGGTGTTCCTTTGTAAAAGTGTAATGTTTTGGTTCAAGTTCAAGTTTTTATTGTAAAGGCATTTTATTACTGGTCATTAGGGTTTGGAAAGAGTTGCATACGAGGAGTTTTGGGCTTGCACACCTGTTCATCAACGAAGCCTCCAGCACATTTGGAAATATGGTGATGCTCATCATTTTTGGGATATTAAAGAGCTAGAGACATGCTGCTACATTTTCGAAGAGGTAGTGGAAGACTGGAACCGGAAAAACAGGGGTTTTATCCTAATATTATTGAACCATCAACGCATCCAGCATCCAAAGCTAGCCTGGAACATTGAATCCTCTTCTCAGCTATCTCGGCCAAACTGAAAGCAGACAGGTGTCAAGGAGCAAGAAAGAATCATTCTACGAGGAGGATAGAATTAGAGTTTTAGTTTAATTAGGACTCTTTAAAATTCTAGTTTAGCACTTGTTGTATTTAATGAGTCAGTTAAATAGTAGATAGGGGTAATTAGTAGCAGTCATCGAGATCCCCTCATGCTGGAGGAGGAAGCTCAAAGTAGTTAAAGATATGTTTCTATATATAGATGAAACTTTGATGTAATGGAGGTTGGATATTTGAGAAAACAGAGTTTATTTTGGCTTGTGTAAAAACTTATTTTCAGTAATACAAATGACTGCTTTTTCTTCTCAGGATTCATACAGTGTTTCAAATGCTCAAGATATAAGTGGTTTTGTTTTATCCTTTATGTTTTACAGCTGTATAGATACACAATCACTCAGAATTCACTTTGCTGCTCTGACTTCCTGTGTGTATTTGTAAGTTGAGGTTTCTATGAGAGGTATTTTGAGTGTTTAAACATTACATGCCCTGACTTCTATGAATGAGTAGTTTTATAGTTTGCTGAAATGATGATTAACTCCATGAGCCCAATGGAAGTCTTTGTAATGTCTGTCCAGCCAACATATGTGTTAAATTTACTTTGCAAGAGTTAGCCATCTCATCAATATTTAAAATCAATAACCCTTTAAGAGAGCCCTCTCAGGCTAAGGAGGCTAAGCCTTAGTCAAAAGTCTGGTTTGAAATAGTTACACAGAGTCTAACTGATCAGTAGCCTTTCAGTGCTTGATTTTGTGATAACATTTTGGTGCGTCTGCCGGGAGCCTGAAGATTACTCATTCCCGAAATTCTAAGATTGAACTTCTGAAGGTAGCGGGAGTTCAAAAATGTTTTCGGGGCTGCATTCTACCTTGGTGACTGCATTAATTCCTAAAGTTTAAAAAGGTGGCTTCGAGAGGAAGATATACAAGGAGTAATCCTGACCCAAACCCACCTAGTCCTATGGATAATCCTAATATCATCTCAAGGAGTAGACAAAGATTTTCTGATATACCAGGTACTTCAAATATTTCAAAGTCTTTGTTTCCTGAGTTTTCTAGAAGTCCTGAAGATAAAATTGTTGATGATAAAATTCAAGAAGTCTTGTTGAGGTCTGAAAACGAAGAAGAACTTATTGGTATCATTTTGGATTTACAAAAGAGAGGCATTGATACTTCATCTTTAGTGTCACAAAAAGATAAAGAAGAGTTTTGGGAAATTGTTACTTCTGAATTGTTATTAGAGGAGGAGGACTTGAAACAGCTCAAGGAGCTTGACCCTTTTGAAGTTTTACTCAAATCTAAAACTGGTTTACCTCTCCAAAATTGGAGTTCTTTTGTTAGTGGTTTACAAAGTCCCAATAGTCCTTTCCGTACTCATACTTTATCTTCTGCCTCTGCTAGTCCAAATAGTCCTCAGACAACATCTCATACTAGTTCTGGTCCCTCTGGTCATACAATACCTGTTGTCACTGTTCCTCCATTCATTATGGTTGTACCTGCTAGGTATGCTCCTCTAGCTCTCCCTGCTGTTTTGCATGATCTCCCTAGTAAATATGCTGCTAGAATTCCAACATGGGGAGGAGATGAAGACATTACAGCTGAAGAACATGTGGATAGATTCAATGATTTTGTTGATAGGGAAGAAGTGGATGATGAAGATGTAAAATTAAGACTATTTGCTCAAACTTTTATTGGGGAAGTCCGAAAATGGTTTAAAGCCCTGGGAGCTGGTAGCATTCATAGTTGGGCTGAGTTTGAAGATAGTTTTATGAGGAAATGGGGAAATAGAACTAATCCTATTCAAGCCCTCACTGAATATAATAGTCTAAGAAGAGCTCCAGATGAAACTGTTCAAAACTTTTCTAAGAGGTTTAATAAAGTATATAATTCCATTCCAGCACATTTGAAACCTCCTGGAGCTTTGGCACAGTTAAGATATGCTGAGTCATTTGATTCAGATTTCTCTCTTTTGCTCAGAGAAAGAGAGTCTGCTACTCTGGCTGAAATGCAAAATGATGCAATCAAGGTAGATGTGAATATGCTTGCTGCTAAGAAGTCGAAGATGGCAAAGACTAAGATAAAGGAAGAAGAGAAGCCTTCTACCTCTGCTCAAGAAGATAAGTTTGAAACCATGATGAAAACCATGGAGAAATTGATGGACCAATTAGCACTTGGGAATACTGCTGCTCCCCAAGCACAACAAGAGCCTCGGTTTAGGAACCCTCAATTTAGAAGGCCTCAAAATCAGCAAAGGCCAAGAGACAATAGAAATCAGCAGGCAGATCCTCCAGTGAGACCTCCTTTCCAACAAAACATGGTGGATGAAGAAGAAGAACCTGAAGAACCTGAGGAATCTATTCATTGTTTTGGTGAGGAAGACTCAGAAATTTTCTTAACTAAGGAGGAACATGATGAGTCCAACGAGTTAAAAGCAGAAGAGGAGCCTTCAGATTTCTTAAAGGGTTATCAGCATGCCATATTTGAGATTCAGAAGCAGTACAATCTCAAAAACCGAGATGTCCCTATTACAGCAAATAAAGCATAGCCCAAGAAGAATAGTTCAAAGGCAGTTGAAGATAAAAAGGAAAAGTCAAAGCAGATTGATGGTAAAGGTGATTACTCTGTTGATAGAAAGGATATTCAAAACCCTGCACCTCCTAAGGAACTTGAAAGGTATGTTTCTGTTTTTAATATAGAAAATGAGATTGCAAAAATTAAAATATCAGCCCCATTCAATGAAATTCTGAAAGTAGACAAATATAGAAGCAAGATTGTGGAAATGCTTAATTCTCCACAAGGAGGGGCTGATATTCTAAATGTGCAAGAGGATAATCCTATTATCTGTTTAGGTCCAAGACTTGAAGATGAACAAAATGATGGGTTTACTCCTTTTTATATAAGAATTAATATCCATGATATGACTCTACATAATGCTATGCTGGATTCAGGGGAATCACATAATCTCATGCCTAAGGTGATCATGGAAAGATTGGGATTAGAAGTAACTAGACCATACAAGGACTTATTTTCTTTTGATTCAAAGAGAGTTCATTTCATTGGGTTGATAAAAGATGTTGTTGTGGCACTCACACAAATCCCAGCAAAAACAACTGTTATGGACATTGTTGTTGCAGACATTCCACCTAAGTTTGGGGTGCTTCTTTCAAGGTCATGGGCAGCAAAAATCAAGGGTACCATGCAAATGGACCTGACATATGCTACTATTCCAGTATTTGGTGAACAAAGGAGGTTGTATCGTGAAACAAGGATGGCATATATGGTAAGCAGCAAGGACAAGCCTCAGAATTTTCCTATTTACTCTTGTGATATAGGGCTTGGATCAGCTATTCTTTTCAATGAATCAGTTGGAAAAGAATTACAAGATGAACATGCAGAAAATCAGTATCAGGAGGTACAACAAAGAAATGAAAGAGACATCACTGGTTGCTGGTCCTTATACTTTGATGGAGCAGCAGGAAAAGAAGGCGCAGGAGCTGGGATTTGGATCACTAGTCCAACTGAAGAAAGTAAGTTCCTGTCATACAAACTGAACTTTGATTGTACCAATAATATGGCTGAGTATGAATCTCTGGTTTTAGGCCTGGAAACCCTGATAGAGTTGAAGGCAAAGAACATTGCTGTTTATGGAGATTCTGAATTGGTTATTAAGCAGGTACAAGGTGCATATCAAACAAAAGATGCCAGGATGAGAGCCTACAGAAATTTAGTGTTGGAATTGTTAGAAAAATTCCAATCCTATACCTTCAGTATAAAAACCAGAGATCAAAATTCTGTTGCAGATTCTCTTGCTGTTACAGCTAGTCTTTTTATTATTCCTAAACATTCTTCTGATAGCTATGAAGTGAAGGTTCGCCATAGACCAGTCATCCCAGATAATATCATAAACTGGCAAGTCTTTGAAGATGATCAGCAGGTAAGAAATTTTCTTGAATTGAAAGAGGAGTTTGAGCATAATCAAATAGATCAGCAGAATATGTTAACAGAGACAAGGGAAAATTCTGAAGTGTTGCAGCTACAAAACAACCTAATTCCTAAAGGCCTTATTCCACTTGAAAAGTTATTTGATCAAAATGATGTGTTTAAAGCACCAAGGTTGCAAGCTAATGAAGAGGAAATAGAAAGTTGTAATTTAGGTGACTCAGTTGTGCCCAAATTAGTCAAGATTTCAAAGTTCTTATCAGCTGATATGAAGGTCAAATATGTTGAAATGATGAAGAAGTTTATTGATGTTTTCGCATGGAGCTATGCTGATATGAAGCAATATGATTCCTCAATCATACAACATACCATCCCAATTAAGCAAAATGAGAAGCCTTTTAAGAAGAAATTAAGGAGGATCAATCCCCTTTTGATGCCACTAATTGAAAAAGAAGTGAAAAAACTTTTTGATGCAAAAATTATTGTTCCAATAAGATTCTCAAATTGGCTTGCTAACTTGGTACCAGTCAGGAAAAAAAATGGGGAGATTAGAATTTGCATAGACTTCAGGAACTTAAATAAGGCTTCACTGAAAGATAATTACCCTCTTCCTAAAATGGATCTCATTTTGCAAAATATTGTTGGTTCCCAAAGAATGTCTATGTTGGATGGCTTCTCAGGGTATAATCAGATCCTTGTTCATCCAGATGATCAGGAGAAGACAGCTTTCACTACACCATGGGGCACATTTATGTATGCAAAGATGCCCTTTGGCCTCATGAATGCAGGAGCGACTTTCCAGAGGGCTATGGATATTGCTTTTGCTTAAGAAAAAGATAAATCAGTGGTGGTATATCGTGATGATATCACAGTCTTTTCAAAGAAGGAAGAAGATCACTTAAAGCACCTTGAAAGGATCTTACTAAAGTGTACGAGGTTTGGTATTTCTTTAAACCCAACCAAAAGTATCTTTGCTTTAACTTCTGGAAAATTGCTTGGACATATTATTTCTGAAGAGGGAATTAAGATTGATCCTAATAGAGTTAGTGCTATTCAAAGGCTAGGTTTGCCAATGAGCAAGAAAGAGGTTCAATCCTTTCTTGGAAAGGTTAATTTTGTTAGAAGATTCATTCCTAACTTTGCTGAAGTGGTCAAACATATAACAAAGATGTTAAGGAAAGGAGCAGATTTTAAGTGGACAGATGAAGCAAAGAAGTCATTTGAAGAAATCAAAAAAGCACTCACTCAAGCACCAGTCCTCATCAGCCCGGATTTTACCAAGGAGTTCTTGATCTTCACATTTGCTTCTGAAGATACAATTGCTGGAGTTTTACTGCAGAAAGGAAGTCAAGGTACTGAACAACCCATTTCTTTCTTTAGCAAGACATTGGCTAATGCTGAATTGAAATATAATATCTTAGAGAAGCAGGCATATGCATTGGTGAAAGCAATTAAGGATTTCGAAATTTATGTGTTGCACTCTCATATTGTTGCATACGTGCCAAGTGCTGTTATAAAAGATATTCTTACACAAGCAGACCCGGATGGAAAAAGAGGAAAATGGATAGCCAAGCTGTTGGAATATGACATTGAGATCAGGCCCACCAAGTTGGTAAAGGGTCAGGGTTTAGCAAAGTTGTTAACTCAGTCAAATCTCGACTGCATTGGTATCAATTTTAGCACATAAATATCAGAAATTTCTGAAAATGGAGAAGAATTGGTCCAAATCAATGAAAAATTTCTGATCTCAGAGTGGTATAAGGATGTAGCATTTGTCTTGCAACACAATAGAGCCCCTGATAGCCTTTCAAAATCCAAAGCTCGGTTCACCAAGTTGAAGTCTCTCAGATATTTTGTATATGATCAAAATTTATTTTGGAAGGATGCAGGAGGAATTCTATTAAATTGTCTCATTGAGGAAGAAGCTGATAAGGTAATTGATGAATTTCATAAAGGGGATTGTGGAGGCCATCACTATTGGAAAGCCACTGCAAACAAAGTTCTAAGAGCTGGATATTTTTGGCCAACTATGTTCAGAGACATTTATAAAAAGATAGCATCATGCCATGAATGTCAAGTATTTGAAGGAAAGAGAAAGCTCATGCCAATGCCATTGGTTCCCATTTATGTTGAAGCTCCATTCCAGCAGTGGGGATTAGATTTTATAGGGGAAATTCATCCTCCTTCATCAGGATAGCATCGCTGGATTCTCACAGCCACTGATTATTTTACAAAGTGGATAGAGGCAGTACCTACCAGGCAAGCAAATGATTCAGTGATAATTTCCTTTTTAGAAAATAACATCTTATCAAGGTTTGGTTGTCCAATCAAGATTATAGAAGAGAATGCCCAGGCTTTTAAGTCCAAAAGATTGATAAATTTTTGTCATCAATATCACATTTCCCTTGGTCATTCCACTGCTTACTATCCACAGGGAAATGGCTTAGCTAAGAGTTCAAACAAGAGTCTTGTGAGGATTATTAAGAAGCTATTGCAGGAAAATAAAAAGGCTTGGCATTTGAAGTTAAGTATGCCTTGTGGGCTGATCGCATTTGCACAAAGAGGTCCATTGGAACATCACCATATGAACTTGTGTATGGAGCAGAGGCGATATTCCCAACTTCTCTCGGGGTACCAGTTATGAAGCTGATTCAAGGATTAAAAGAGGAACCAATTGCCATACAGCGAAGGATAAATCAGCTAATAGCTTTGCAGGAGAAAAGGAGTGAGGTGTTTGAAGGTCATCAACAAAACCAAAATCGGGTCAAGAGAGCATTTGACAAGAAGATCAAAGAGGTTACATTTCAGATTCATGATAAAGTCCTGAAATGGGAAGCCAGAATTGAAGAGAAAGGTAAACATGGTAAATTTGAAAATTTGTGGAAGGGACCATATCAGATTTCTGCTTTCCATGGAAATAACACCTACATTCTGCAGGAGGTTGATGGAACACCATATGCTGGAGGGCCTGTTAATGGCAGGTTCCTAAAGCATTATAATCAATGAAAGTCTGCCAAGTATCTCATAAGCATTGTATATAACCGTTTTATGAATGTTTCCTGTTGAAAATAAGTGACAAGCTGAACAGAAAAGCTTTAGCCCGAGGAGAAGGCCCATAAAGCTAGAAAGGAATGCTTGTCAATTCTGTGTGTGTGTTTTTAAGGAATGGATAAAAGCACTGAGTCTGCAGGTTCTTAGTGTACTACAGGAGCACACTATCCCAAGTGGAGCCACTGTTATCACTTAGAACTATAAACATTTGTATATATAGTCTTTTGTCCAAATTAAAGTTCAAAAGTTGGTGTCAAATTGTTTTTATTCTATGTTTCTTACTTAGGTTTGGAGTTTTAAAGGGGTTTGATGTAAATCGTGCTCTAATCTTATTGGTCATCCTCCACCATCATGGTTTCATAAGTCATGTCTTGTCTCATTCATATCACCAATCCTTTCCATAGTTTCGCAGCGCAGTCTCCTATTGGTCAGTTTTGCAGCGTATTTCCGTAATTTTGCAGCGCAGTTTCTTATTGGTCAATTTCGCAGCATAATCATTGTTTAGCCATTCCGCAGCGTGTCACCATCAAGCCGTTTCGCAGCACATTATGACAATTCAAAACTAGCCGCGCTGCGAAATCGCGGATTCCTGCGTTTTGCAGCGAATATTTCTCAAAGGGTCAAGTCTGTTGTTGAGTCATCGTTTCCGTCCGTTCATGTCAGTGGGCGTACCTCCCAAATACTCATTAACCATTACTCCACCAATAGGTTTGCAGGCATGCACATAAATATAATTCAAATGGGTTTTACTGTGCATATATATTTTATGGTGATCATAAATGATGCATAAATGACCAGCCTGTGCGAGGAGATATTTGAATTGCAAGCGAGCCCGAGTTTTTTCAAGAGAGCCTGAATTGCAAGCAAGCCCGAGTGAAAAAGAATTGAATCATCAGTTTAGTTGAAGCTGCTGGTAATTGACTGTGCAGAAATTTCAAAGGCAAAATGGAGAGGAAAGGGCATAGGTCTGGGAAATGTCAGAGAACAGAGCCTGAAGGTTTGGACCTCGCACTAAGAGATGAAGGCGTGAAGAAAGCCTTCAAGGATGCCAGCTGTTGGAATTTCTGTGAGACGCTGCAGGGTGGCCATGCTCAGGTAACAAAGGATTTTGCTTTAAATTTCACCGGTTTGAATTCTAAAGTTGCTATGTTAGAGGTTCAAGTGTCCCTGGAGGCAATTGCTACTGTAACTGAGATTCCAAGGGGGGAGCAAGAGTGGTTTAAGAAATTTAAATTTGATATGAACCCCTGCAAAGAATTTCTAAAAGAGGCATATGTGAATGAGGATCTAACAAAGGCAGTGCCTAGAAACTATGTTAAGGAGCACTATGCTCTTCTTCTCACATGTATTCAGAAGTACTTAACCTGTGAGGGAAGATATAACAAGGTCTACTCCTATCACTTTAAGTTGTTGTTGCATTTTACTGGTAAGGCATCCATAGATATTCCATTTTACTTGTTTCGCAGTCTCAACAAAATGTGTGACAAAGTGCAATTAAGAAAGGATGACTGTGAAACATCATTATTTCACCATGGTTTGGTTAAATTGCTAGTGCTGGATGGTCTTCAAAAAATTGGTAGAGACTGGAACTCTTTCATCTTCATGGCTGGTTTCCAAAGTAAAACAGGTCTTACCCCACAGCCAGTTAAGGAAAAAGAAAAATCAGTTGATGAAGAGCCCACAATAGCCCAGCTTCGAAAGGAGGCAAAAGATAAAAAGAAGGCTAAGTCACAGTTGAAAAAATCAGTGAAGCCATTGACCATTAAAGAGCAGCCTCAGCCATCATCAAAAGAAGAGGCTGAGCATAAGAAAGCTGTACCTGGACCAAGTGAATTTGAAACAGTGTCTAGAGCCAGGACAAGGAGTCAAGTAAGAAAAGAAAAAGGCAAAGCATTGGCTGTTGAGGAAAGCCCGACATCTAAAGCCAGCTTGAGTGATTTGCTTGATGCCATTGAGTTTGAGCAGGTTGAACCAGTGCATATTGAACCAATGCACATTGATTTGACTCAATCGTCACCAGAAAGCACTAAGAAATCTAAAGCTTCGAAAAGACTGAGGTTTGATGAACCCGGTGATGAATTTGTCCTCAAACCAAGAAGACCTGTTACAAGAAAACAAGTAAGGGAAGCCTCTAAACTGCCTAGAATAGAGGAAGTTAAAAAATTGCCTAGAACAGAGGAGGCAGAGAAAACCAAGCAGAAGCACACCAGTAGAATAGTCATTATTTCCCAAGGGGGTAATGTTATAGCCATAAAGGACCAGCTGGAGGCAGAAAAGATTGAAATTGATAAGGTGAAGAAAGCCACTAGGGAGTTTGCAGTCAGATATGAAAATTATCGGAAAGTTGTGTTCAAAGGAAGTAAAAACCTAGTAAGCCAGGTGGATTCAGTAGCTGATGTCTACACATGGACGGTTCCAGCTCTCAAACAGGCCCAATTCATCAGAAAAATAAACGTGTTTAAAGGCTGAGAACAAAGCCATGAAGAGGAGGATTGAAGACTTGGAATCACAGCTAGGTCAGTGGAAGAAGGTGGAAGACTTAAAGGCTCAGCTAGATCAATTAGCTGATAAATAAGGTTGTTGCTGAAAGAGAGGTATTGTTCTATGTTTTGTAAAAATTTTGGCTTAGTTTCATTATTTTGAAGGCATCCAGACCCCTGTCATATAAAAAGGAGTTTTAGCAATTGGAGGTATAAGGAGTAAATACCTCAGAGAAATGATAAATTGTTTAAATAGTTTCGCAGTTTCGTAGCGCGCTACGAAACTGCGAAACTACTGTAGGTGCTGTTTTTAATACAGGCAAACAGTTCGATGGAATAATTAGAAATTTTCAAAGGAAACATCTGAGGGACTTTTAGGAGACAGAAGGAAGCTAGCATAGCCAGTCAAATGATGATAGGTGTTCCTTTGTAAAAGTGTAATGTTTTGGTTCAAGTTCAAGTTTTTATTGTAAAGGCACTTTATTACCGGTCATTAGGGTTTGGAAAGAGTTGCATATGAGGAGTTTTGGGCTTGCACACCTATTCATCAACGAAGCCTCCAGCACATTTGGAAATATGGTGATGCTCATCATTTTTGGGATATTAAAGAGCTGGAGACATGCTGCTACATTTTCGAAGAGGTAGTGGAAGACTGGAACCGGAAAAACAGGGGTTTTATCCTAATATTATTGAACCATCAACGCATCCAGCATCCAAAGCTAGCCTGGAACATTGAATCCTCTTCTCAGATATCTCGGCCAAACTGAAAGCAGACAGGTGTCAAGGAGCAAGAAAGAATCATTCTACGAGGAGGATAGAATTAGAGTTTTAGTTTAATTAGGACTCTTTAAAATTCCAGTTTAGCACTTGTTGTATTTAATGAGTCAGTTAAATAGCAGATAGGGGTAATTAGTAGCAGTCATTGAGCTCCCCTCATGCTGGAGGAGGAAGCTCAAAGTAGTTAAAGATATGTTTCTATATATAGATGAAACTTTGATGTAATGGAGGTTGGATATTTGAGAAAATAGAGTTTATTTTGGCTTGTGTAAAAACTTATTTTCAGTAATACAAATGACTGCTTTTTCTTCTCAGGATTCATACAGTGTTTCAAATGCTCAAGATATAAGTGGTTTTGTTTTATCCTTTATGTTTTACAGCTGTATAGATACACAATCACTCAGAATTCACTTTGCTGCTCTGACTTCCTGTGTGTATTTGTAAGTTGAGGTTTCTATGAGAGGTATTTTGAGTGTTTAAACATTACATACCCTGACTTCTATGAATGAGTAGTTTTATAGTTTGCTGAAATAATGATTAACTCCATGAGTCCAATGGAAGTCTTTGTAATGTCTGTCCAGCCAACATATGTGTTAAATTTACTTTGCAAGAGTTAGCCATCTCATCAATATTTAAAATCAATAACCCTTTGAGAGAACCCTCTCAGGCTAAGGAGGCTAAGCCTTAGTCAAAAGTCTGGTTTGAAATAGTTACACAGAGTCTAACTGATCAGCAGCCTTTCAGTGCTTGATTTTGTGATAACAGATCGCATGGTGCAGTAAGAGCCACATCACCATTCGTTTTTGCAGGTAGAAAAAGAATATGGCAAAGAATCTAGAAGAAATGGATGTATATGATGACAATGAGAAAGGTCCTCTTGGATTTCCCATTCAAGATACTGATGGTAGTGTGCACATAAGTAACATCCCTCAATATTTTCTTCCAAAATTTCATGGTCTAAGGTTATAGGATCTTGAAACATCTCTCTTTGAATTTGAAATTATCTGTAGATCTTATGGTTACTTATTAAAAACTCAAAAATTGAAATTGTGTTCGGTAACATTGAAAGATAGAGCTCCTAAATGGTTCATGAGTTTAGGGACTAATTAAATAAGATCATGGAATGATATGAAAAATATATTTCTTAAAAAATATAAAGATCATGATCTTAAAGAAGAAATGTTTAGAATGAATCAAAAGGAAGATGACAGCCTTGAGGATCTAATAGAGAGGTTCATGTATAATGTTAAGAGGGGAAAATTACATCATCTAGAATTTGACACACTAAAAACCCTCTTACTTAGAATGATTAGGGATGAGTGGATTGATATTCTTGATCTCATGAGTGGATGTGATGTATATCAATTATCATTTGAAGAGATTTGTGAAACATGAAAACACATATCAAGAGGAAGGGCAATAGTAAGGCAATCAACATCAAGATCGGTAAGTCAAGTTAAACTTGAAAATTTTCTTGATAACTTTAAAACATATATTCTTAGAAATCTAAGTGAACAATTAGAAATGTTAAGAATACAAAATGAGCAAAAAGAAGATTTTGATACTTGTGTTTTCCATGCAGAATCACTTGATGTTAAATGTTGCTCGTCATTACCAAGGTTGAAGGAAGTTCACCAACAGGGAAATGGAGCAAGTCAATTGCCAATGCAACTATTTTATGTAGCTCAAAGAGGACCATGGCAGCCTATTCAACCCGATATGATACAAGAGCCTAATTCACACTTTCAAGTTTGTGCACATCCATAAGTAATTGGAACACACTCATTCCTTTGCAACATTGGCCTTCTCAACCCCAAAACCAATCTTGGCAACAAGGTTGGCAAGGAACTTATGGGAGTCATCCACAATATCCTCAATGTTTTCCTCAGTATCCTCCATACCAAACTCCATGTAATCCCTACCATCCACCTCCACCACAGCCACAACCCCAACCACATCCATCTCAAACATCCACTCTCGCTCAGCTACTTGTACTGCAATTTCCAAACCCACACATTGAAGTAGCTCAGCCCACTTATAATGCTGAGGTACAACACTTAGAAATATCTCCTCTTTAGCTAAATGGTATTCACCATAGCTCAAGAATAGTATTGAAAAAAAGAGATTCTCTTGATATCATTGAAGGACTACATCCAGAAGAAGAAGATTCAAATGAGAATACCAAAGGATCATGGGTTGCATTTGATGAAGAACAGACAACAAAATCAGAGATCAAGAAAGCTCCCTCATGGTTACCATCAAATCGTCCTTGTATTCAAGAGAAAAATCACCAAAAAGGGGAATATTTGAATTTCATGGAAGAAGAATACATCCAAGATGATCCAAATGAACAAGCAAACCAAGCGCATCAAAGTTATATTGAGGTTTGGTTTCAGAAAATCAACAAGGTGTAGCAATACTCTCTTCTTAAATCGTGCTTGATATCATCAAAGTCAAAGCATTTTATCACTCAAATTCAAGTACATGTCAAAGCATAAATTTCAAGCCTACACATTAGTTTTTTTGTCATCCTGATGTGCACATGGATCCATTGGTAGTATTCTTATACTTGAAAGTGATTTTGTTGTTCAAGTAAAGGAGGGTACAAAAAAATGAAAAATAGGAGAAAAAAATAAAAATATCAGGTGAAAACCTCCTTTGAGGTGCCTCTAATTGGCGTATTGATTGAAAATCTTCATGATATGGTCAATGAGTTCGGAAAAAAGAAAAAAAGAGAAAAGAAAATATCCTAGTTGAAAGCCTCCGTTGAGACGCCTAGGCAGACCTACTAGTTGAAAACCTCCTTGAGGAATCTAGTAGGCCTAGAAGAAAAAGAAAAATAATAAATAATAAATCTTTGCTCCATGTGTCTCTCTAAATGCATGTACTCTCCAAACATTTGCAGCAACAAAAACAAGTTGGTACCAAAATAAAAAATTGGTCAAGCCTAGTCAAAACAAGTCAAAACTTGACTTTCTCCTCCTTTGCTCAAATTCTCCAACAAGGCCAAAGCCATGCCAGTCCATCACCCTCATCTATTTCCACCATGCACCCATCATTCTCAATATTTTCCCATTCAGTTCGATTACTGTCCAAAAAAATATAGGAATGCTTTGTTTTACTACAGGAAACAAAAGTACATAGAAGAAATTCATTCTTACCATAACTTGAAAAACATGCATCCATTTGCCAAACTGTTTCATGGGGAGATGCATATGGATGATGACAACATGATCAAGCAATTTCAACAACTTCTAGTACACAATTTCCATGAAATTGACCTCCATCACCTACAACCATTTTTGAATTTTCTTAGTATTCTTATATCGATTTAAAAATATGTTTCATGGAGAGATGCATATGGATGATGGTAACATTCCCAAGCAGTTTCAGAAAATTCTAGTGGATGGTTTCCAAGAAATCGGCCTCCATCACCTTAAGTCATTTTTATTTTTTTTCCTAAGATTCATGGATCCATTGACCAAGATTTTTTATGGGGAGGTACACAATGATGATGGAAACATGCTGAGAAATTTTCAGGTCAATCCATTCTACGATTTGGGAGATATGGAGAAAACAAGTACGCTACGAGAGGTTGTCCTGAATTACTACAAGATCTCTACAGGAAGTTCATAATTACTACAGGACCTCTCGAGGAAGACTGAGAAGAAGCTACAAGAGTAAATATAATGGAGAAATGGGTCAAAAGGTCAAGTATTCTTTAGGGAAGGTTAATATAGGTCCCACAACACCTGCACATCAACAAGAATACAAACTATCAACAAAATGAAATCAACAAGAAAGAAAATGACAGTCAAGAAGATGTACCTAAGTCATTAGCAGCATAGCAACATGAAATCAGCAACAACATGCATTTCTCTCCAACAACTATTAAGTAGGTACAGGTATGCAATATTATTGACCTCTTCACTTAAGCATATTATAGTTGGAAATTTGTTGTTAATGCATGAGAGATGAGGTTTTATAAGCTAAGGACGGGTTAGCAATCTCAGTCACCTTCAACTAGTTAATTGCAACTCACTTCTTCACTCATGCGATGCTGAAAAGTCAAATTATGAAGGGTGATGATTTCAAGGAATGTGGGCAACAGTTAAAAGAATAATTTTTTGCAAAGGCCAAGTCACCATAACACTCCAAGACCTCCATCCACTTCATATTCACTATTTATCCATCATTCATCCATTCCATTTCATAACTTCAATAACAAACCATATACTTTGTCTCACCTTGAAAATTTCTTGAGAAAAAAAAATAGAGCATCCTCTCCATTTTCACAAACCTACACTACTCCCTCTCAGCCTTAAAATCATCTTCCAAACCCTCTACATCATTTCTCATCACTCACATACAATTAAAAGACAATGAAAGAAGAAGGAATGACTACTACAGGAAGGCAGAATGCTGCTACAAGAAGGAAGAAATAAACATATTGCACTAAAAACCAAAAAAGGGTAGTACCTTATAGAGACCTAATCAAAACAGACAACTCCAAGGCCATTAGGAAATCATCTAGGTCACAAAAGAAAAGAAGGCGAGCTAATGGTCTCAAGAAACAATGATTTTTCTTTGCAGGAATATGTTTTTGGGTTTTTCCTTAGAGAAATTACAACCAAGGCTCTTAATGCACAAGAGAGAGGCCACCTAGGCCGTGAATGAGGCACAATGAGGTCACCAAGTTTCTCAGAGGATGAGCAACACTTTTAGCAGGGGGTATGATGGGCCTCTAAATTAGACATAAATTAAGGCCCATGCCTCTAAATTAAACATAAATTAAGGCCCATCTAACTATCTTTCAGCATATTAAACCTCTATTTTTGCATTGGAATGTATTTTTAACTTTAGTATATTCATTAGGAAGATTTATGAATAATTGCATATTTGTGTCCAATATTATCTATTTTTGTGGAATAATATGAGAATATAGGGCAGATTATGAAGATTTGGAGGAGGAGATAATATATGGACTTGCTCCCTACTATAAGAGGATCAATATTAAATAATAAATGAACAATATATTATGGAATTATGGCGTATATTGTGGAACTCCAATGATTGAGAAAATCTAGGAATGTGTTACCTACCATTTAATGTAGATTCCTAGTATTGGGAACCAGATCCACTAATCAAAGTGATTTTGGTGGGGAAAGCTTCCTCCTTTCATGGGGAATGATTCATAATAATTTTGTATAAGTACTGAGTCGAATTTTCCTCTAGCCATAAATTTTGATTATTCTTCTTGTGGAGAGAACTCATATTTATGTAGCTCCATTGTATTTTCTTGTAGGGATGTAATTTTATTGATGAAAATAATGAAGATTGGTGTTATGTTCAGCTTATAAATCTTGTTCCCCTCCATAGGTCTCTGATTTTCCTTGGGCTTGGACATTCGAGGAGCATCATATCCCTTTTGTATCATTTTCTTTCCTTCTTTTCACTTCTTATTCACATGCATCTCTTGTTTTTATTTCTTTCTATTTCTGCATTTAGTATTAATGATTTCTTGTTGTAGGATTGAGTTAAATGGTTAATGTATGTTCTTCTGAAGGATCAAAAGAATAATTTCATCATTGGAAAAGCTTTGGAAGGTCATAGTAATCATTGAGCTACTTCGATTAGTCTTCTTGTTCCCAAATCTAGATTTCTAGAACTCCTTTTTAGAAAAGAATAGTAAATTTCTGCTATTTTTTAGAGAATTCTAAGGAGCTTCAATTTAGTTGGTTCCACTTGCATTAGATCAAAAATACATTCTATTTAATAAAAAAATCCACCCCATTTCGTTTTCACTTGATTAGGTTATGCATTTGATATATTTACTAGCTCACTAGTTCTCGAATTTCTGATTTTTAGATTAGTAATTTTTTGTTATTTAATAAATTTTTCCCATGTTTAGATAAATTTGTGGGTAGATGTAGATAGTAATGTGCGTTTTGTAGGAATACCTCACCTTGTTCGCCTCATCCACCCATGTCGCCAAAATCCACTGAAGTCTGAATCCAAATTCTTGTTTTATAAGAAAACATTGTTATTTCCATTAAGCAAATCTACCCATCTTGAAGCCCTTGCTTGAGTTCTAGATAGTGTCCACCACCTCCATGCCTTATTAGTCCATTATCCACCTTTCCAAGGCTCCATTCTACCTTCTAGACTACTTCCTAAGCTTTTCGCTTGTTTTTAGTAATAAAATAGGGGATCCTGTAGACATCTTGTAGGAACTAATACTTCCTATAGACATCCTGTAGGAAAACCTCTAGTGGCCTGTTTTGAGCCTGAATTGAGAAAAATCATCACTAGAAGCCAAGGTTAGGCCCCTAATTTCCCTCCAAGCCATATGAACCATTGTAGTCCTTTTCCTCCACAACTGTCTCCCCTGCCAAAGAACCAGGCAAGATTAACATTTATATTTTTCAAGCAAAAAGATAAAAAGGAAAAAGTTATTTTATATATATTCATGCCCACAATAGTTAGAAATCTCTAGATCAAATTCCATGCTCAGTTATTTTAAATCATCACATGTGATAAATAGGGTTAAGTCAGGTTTCTTTTACATTTATTTCATAATCTCTATGCAATTAGAATATGTTTATTTCCTTGTACTTTATTTCTTGCAATAGGCTAGGGTTTCCATTTCAGTTCATTTTCTGCAATTAGTTTAGGGTTTGATTTCAGTACAAACACTCCATTACATCATGAAAGAAAAGGAATAAAACATTGTATATTGCACATATAGTGTTGATACCTCTTAAGTTTGTACAAACCTTGGGTTGATAAATAAATTCGGTAGGTTTAGGAGTTGCAACATTCTTGTTACAAATATCGAGGCTCATCGGTTTCCTTGAAAAATAACTATCAATAAGGGGGACAAAGATGATCCATATAAGGAAGAATCGTAGGGGTAGGATTGTTTCTAAAATTATATCTATAGGAAAGTCAAGGAACTACTACAGGGGATTAGTGCAGGTGCAACCAAATTCTCATAATGCAACGAATTTTTCACACTGTAATTCGATGCTCATCGATGTCTAGGCAGATGAAAATACTTATTGTTACATTCAGGTACAATTTGAGTTTCATTCTAAAGTCTCTAATTTCATTTATTGATAGTCCTTGTGTCCTTGTATCTCTTAATTTCATTGTGGTAGGATTGGAATGGGTTAAAAAATCAAGAATATCATTGAGTAAAATAGACACCCACGTGTCACTACATATCATTGTGCATATTCTCTATTTTTGATACAATTAGAAGTGAGCAATATGATGTGCGCCCAACTAAAAATCCTAGCCGGCATGATGAATCCAATGTTAACATGGAAATTGAAACCAAGAATCATAAAATATAAATAAATTTGTGACACAAAGTAAAAAAACACAATAAAATATTATATGCCAACATTGTCTATTTAGTGCAACATACTATTAATATTTCATAATTTTCATATATGGTGGATGTCATGAAGATGCCATCAAGGAAAGTTACTGACTTGAAGATAAGATGGTCACTGTAACTATTTACTTTAAATAGGATAAATTTAGGTAATTAAAAAAAGTTTGAAATCACTAGAAACACCACCCCTGTTTATTTTAAATAGGCTAATTTAGGTAATTAAAGCAAGTTTGAAAATCACTAGAAACACCACCCCCACATCATTTTATGTCCAGTTGTACAAGATAATATTGAGTAAAGTTATGAGCACTTCCATTTAAATTGACCATACATAAAATAAAAAAAGAAGGTTGATGCTTTTAAAAGCTATATCCATCATTAAATATAAGATATGACAAGGATGGCTCATAATTTTAAAGGCTATATTCATCACCAACTATAAGATAAGAGTTAATGAGATGAAAAAAAAGTTTGCCTTGATATAACATGTAAACGTCATATCACTTATAACTCATGCATATTGTATCTTATTGTGCATATGTTCATTGTATAACTTCAATATAGGTATTTTTTTACATTTATATTGTCAAATATGTAGAAATTACATTACAGTAGCTTAAATCCGCACACAAATAAAACAACAAAATTATGGCAGGGGAATGAGTAAGCATTTTCACACTAGTTTAAATTTTCCCCTTTGATGAACCAATTGAATGCTATTTTTGGTGGAGTATTAAGTTATTAACCAAAGATAAAAAAAATGGTAGTCTCTTAAATGACTAAAAAAGGATTTTTAGAATGTTATATAGAAGTTAGATTTCACGTAGCTATATCTACACTGACGTAACTATAATATTCCAACTCCATTTTTTTTATATATATAAGTTACATTTAAGTGTTACATTTGAAATAACAATATGTACCCTGACATAACTATAATATTCCAACTCCAATTTTTTCACACTTTTCAACATTTTAAAGATTTGTCTATTTTAGTGTGATTATGCAATTAAATAGTTGATATCGTTTAACATGTCTCCTATTTGGAACATTTTGAATTATTAAGTGGGATCTTGGGTAGGATTTTGTTACTACCATATATCATGTTTTAAGTATATGGTGTTTTATAATTCACCCAAGAGACTTTAGGAGCAACCTTGAATTGCATGCTTGTTTCCATTATACATCTAATATTTGTAACCTTTTCCATGTGAAGAACCCAATAGCCCATTCTGAGCATGAATAAAGTACCTCAAAAATTGGGGAATATCAAGTATTCTATATCCAGAGGGGGATAGATCTAGAGAAGGCAATGAAAACTATCATAAATGTCTTTTGTCGGGTTATATTTAATGAAACCCCACTATAATTTTCTACTAAAGTAAATCAATTGATGAATTTGAAGCTTGAAGGTAGTGTTGAATAGGTGTTGCAAGGTATCTATATAACACTATATATCTACATGATTCTAATGCCATGAGATGGTGTCTCAATAACACTATTGTCCAGTGAGAGGTGCTAGATGTAGATAGCTTTCTCATGTCCTGCAGGTAAATCATATCATTATATTTCTATAAAATCTTGGAATGTGTTCAAATTTTGTCTGAGATAAGGAAATATGTATGTATTGTTGAATTTATCTATGTTGTAATACGATCAAGAGTAAAGTTTACATTAGAAATAATTGGGATCTACCATGTAAGTATACTTTACTACAAGAAATTCTTGATTTGTTAGATCCCAACTAGTTAGGGTTGAATTTACTTTTGTTGTAATGAGATTAAGAATAAAGTTGTAATTTTAATCATTGAAATCTACCATGTAAGATTTATTCAGTACATGAAATTGTTATTTGTTAGAGCCCAACTTATTAGGATTATGAAGAGTCCTCTTTCATGATAATATTTATGACTACTTTATTCTTGCTCAAAGAATTACATATTATAGAAAGGTGGAAAATAAATGAGATGCAGCTGAATGGTTTATGTTTTAAAATGTGTGGTGGGAGTATAAAATAATTTATAGTTGCGTTCAAATATTTTTCAGCACCCAATAAAGTGCTTCATTTTCCTCCTAGTTAATTCCTTTTCTCCTATCCTAATGCTTCTAGAAGTCCTTCTCCAAAGTGATCTCTTAACTATCTCGGAGGGAAATTGATTACTTCATTGGAACCCATGGATTACAATTTGATTAGGAGCAACATATGAGAAACATGGAAAATTTTAGGGGCTAATATTCGCAAGTGGGCTAATTTTCCATGTTTTTTTTAAAAAAAGATTTGCCACTTTCGATTTTTCTCTAAAACTAGTTCGGCCAAATTTTATAGTATAAAATTATTTTACCTTAAAAGTATCTAAATTTTTATAAAGAGTATATATAAAACTATTAGAAATTTTCATATTTTTACAAAAATATCAACAAACATTTTATAATTTACAATTTGGGGACTAGTAAGATTCGCCAAGGTTTCTAAACTTTAAGACAAATTTTCATCCTTGAAATTTTCCTTAATGAGAAAGCTTCATATTCTTCAATATATTCCGCAAGTTAAAATCATATTGAACGATTTCCTTTCTGTTTAATTGGTACGACAATTACTCAAGCATTTCCTATGATTTTGAGACCTTTTTCAATGATTTTTTTTTTTTTGAAAGTTATATTATCAATTTAAAGAAATTAAAGAAAAGGTGAAAATGATGCAATGGAAGGATTTTATGTTTTAGTGCCTAATAATTCCTTGCTAATTTGAAGGGCTTGGTATTTTATTGACTCAAGATTAGCCACATTTGACTTCCTAATAATTCTTTTAATTTCATTTTTGTTGGGTTTATATTGCTATTCTTGAAGTTGGTGATCTACTGTGTGTGTAATAGGAAGTATTAACTACTAAGCACTCTCAAAGGTGATATTGATGGATGCTTGAATTTAAATGCCCCTACTTGACACTTTAGTATTACATGATCATGGAAAGAAATTATTAATCAATATTAAAGGGAAGATTATTAATGTGCAATGTTTCTTGGCTTGTCATATAATTACTTCATTTTAGCCCCCAATAATATATTTGAGGCTAATTTTTGGTTGTTAATTGTAGATCTTCCCTTTGGCTCAGAAAAACATCGAGGATAAATGTCTAATGCATTGGCATTGGACATCATCAAAGAGGAATTCACCAAAACCTGCAGAGGACATGGGAGCAATGGGTACAATGAGCGGATAACCACTAGGGAAACGCCGAGGCACCATAATTTCTTGTGTATGTAGATTCACTCGAAATTAACTAGTCACAAAAGTACCTTTTTTCCCCGAATATTTTCATGTATACAAAAATACTAAACACAAAATTCCAAACTAATTGTTCAAACTAATAATTATCTGATGGTTATAATTTATAGTTAAATAATATAATATGATTAATATTATAGGACACAACTATAGGGTCTGACTATGAGGGGTATTGTAGCAATATATGTCCACTTCTCATTGTATTAGACAATCATCTCTCAGAGTATGATATCCATCCCACGAAATGTACTCCCAGAGGCCATTATTGGTGTTACACTAAAAAATGTCACCATGGCTATTTACAGTTGGTATGGCTCTATCAACAGTCATACTACCCTCTTAAGCAAGTCTTATGCTTCTGCTATTCATGTCAAACTCCAAGAAAGAGAGAAAGTCTTTATAAATATGTTTATCTCTGGGTACGCAGGTTCTCTCAAACCTTGCCTGCGGGTACGCACCTATTGTTCATAAGGTCTGCGTCCAAGGACGCTCTGTATCTAAAGGGGCAGGTGCGTCCCTCTGAAAAGGTTAAAATGTGCAAGTTTTATCTTCAAAAACTTACTTGTGGTCATTTCTAGAGCATTCTAGAAGGTTGTTTGACGTGTATTGAGCGCCTCCAGATGGTTCATGCACTCCTACCAAAGAGGAACTTATCCCATCAATAAGGGAGTGATCCCATCCAAAGAGGGGACTATCCCATTGATGGTGGACCTGATTAACTTCCTCTTGAGCACTATAAAAAGAGGCATTGGGCCAGAAGGAGAAAAGGTTGAAAGCTATAGATTTCTAAGGTTAAATGCTGCAGGAATTAGGACTCCCATTTAGAAGCTTGTGAGGAGAGATTGTCATCTTTACTTGTTCTATTTGGAAGTGGGTGAGCTTTGTCAAAGTAGAGGAAGACTCTTGTGGACCTTGGAAGGAGCTTGCACAACACAAGGGCTCAGGTTGTAATGGTTCCTTTTGATTACCTTTAATGCAAATTGGTCCATTCTTCTCAATAACTTGTTGTTTATGGGTTATTTCATGTACTCCTTGGTCTATGTGTTGAATATGCTTTGTTTTATGTTATAATCAGGTGCTATTTAATTGTTTGACTGTTGGTGATTGCAGGTTTTGGAGAAAAGGAGGAGCTCATCCGGATCAACAAAGCTTGGACTTCTACAACAGTGTTTGGACAAAGGTAAGAACGAAACACTTGATTTCTCATATCATAATGTATGTTTAGAGAAGGATAGCTCCAGTTTGTTTTGTTTGTCATTAGAATGTCTTAGACTTCTAGGAAGGTCAGTTGTGTCCGCACCCTTCACTGATTCCGTGTGACAAATTGGCGACTCCACTGGGGATTCCATTGATGAGAAAAGTCTTTTCCTTTGTGTGAACTTTGCTTTGAGAAAATTGGTTTATTTTTCTGATTTTGGCTCTGTGATTCTGTCTCTGGGTGGGTTAGCTTAGGATTAGTTTTATTTTGGTTTTTCTTGAGTTTTTCAGAAGGACGCACCCTCTGAGTATTGCACAGTGCGTCCCTGGATGCACTGTCGCTGTGTGCACAGTGCGGGCCCGCACCTGTCTTAACGGGTTGCCTGCGTCCCCTGCTAAAATTTAAGAAAATTCCATTTTTTGCATTTTTTCCTCTTAGATTTTGTTTTTTCTTAGTTTTTTCTGCCCAGATTCATTAGTCCCTTGCCAAGAATCTTCACCTGAGCTTGTTTCATTGGCATTCCTACTTTATGCTTTCATCAATTGGGTGTTTTGGGTCTCTTTTTTGAGAAATTCTTAATTTGATTTCCTTTGGTCATTACTTGGAGGTTTCTCTCAGTCCTTTCACAATTTTGCATCTTTTTGCTTGGGGGGGCTAAATTGTGTATGAGTGTTAATCGCCTTTGAGTGTTTTTACTTTTGATCTTTGGAACTCTCACCCAATTTTCTCGACTTGCACTTGATTGGTTCTTAGATTACATTAGAATCATCTTGTGTTTGAGAATTCTCTTGCATAGATCACATTTGCGTAATTAGAATTCTCCTTTTCGGAATATGAATGAAAAATGTGCATAGATTACATTTGCATACTTTTCAAGTGAATTGTGCATAGATGACAATTGCATAGTTTACATTCTGAAAAATCAATTGTAGATTTAGATCAGCTTTCTTTGATTTGAATTTACACAAAAATAAAAATAAAAAAAGGGTTTGGAATTGATTTGCATTAGTTTGTCTTGATGAAATTAGTGCATTAGAGAATTTGTTATATTTTCTCTTAGTGATCAATTTTTTCATTGTTGGAAGTGAATGGAAACTCTCTCCTTACTTTAGTTAGGATTCATCGAATTGAAACGATTACATTATCATATTCGATTGCATTCAGTTGAGTCAGGTCATAACACCATTGGTTTCATCTCCATTTACCCATTTGAGTAATAACAACCTTAATAACACAGCGCTTAATTAAAATTCATCTAGTAATTTTTACATTTCTAGGGCTCTGAAACACCAACATAGATCAGGCTAGTGTCTTGGAGTAGGAGAGTAATTAACTCTCCAAGACAGTAAAACCAAACAAGTAGCTGATCTTGTGATAGAATCAAATCCAATTGTTACATTTACACTCTGGGAAAGCTCCTCTTAAAGGAGAAGCACGAGCTCGTGTCCGAACCAGTGAGGGGATCCATCCTCCCTCGTTGGGAACGACGCCAGACAGTACGTATTACAAACGGTAAACCTCGGATTAACCATTGTCGAGGAGCCAGGGGTCACTTATCGGTAAACCTTGGATTACTGTCAAGGAGCCGGTAAGGGGATTGAGCTTGCTACTCTGCCCTTGCGTGCTGTCGGAGTTTAGACTGTTCCCCCAGGTGTACTTGTTGCCATTGGTAACCTTAGTGACCATAATCTTTAGGATTCTACCCAAGGTGATGGTGGAGGGAAGATCCCACTGTACCTGGAGCAGACGTCGGTTATAATCACTTGGATTTTCCGGGGGGTTCACTTCACTTCGAGACGGTTAAAGTGGAGGAACTTGTGCCGGTCTATTCATTAAGCAGGTTGCCGGGGTAACTGTTCCACCCACTATTTCTGTACTGGATTCTGCGAGGTTGGGCTTAATTACCAACTAGTGTTTTCGGTCCGGAGAGCTTACTGTTTGTGTGTGGTTTGACTCCTCGATTTGATAGCGCGTGTTAATTTGTTTGTTTTTACTTTTAGAGACCATAGGTGTGAATTGTGAATTTTAATTGTTAGATGTGAATTGTGAATTGTTAATTTTAGTTTTAAGATTGTTAATAAAATTCACTGAAGTTGAATATAATGGCAAATGTTCCGGAATTTATCAACCTAGGAACCCCTCCTAATGAGAATCCTAGTAGTTTTCCTTACTTTGGAAATGTTGGTCCTCCTTATATGGCTACTTTGTCATTACCTGGATTTACAATAGGTTTACCGATATGGTTATTTTCAACTTCGTTGGCCCAAAATACTCCAATTGTTCCATCTCAACCGGATGCTTCACCTCAACAGAGTTCACCATCTCAACATCACCAACCTTCTGTTGACCCTTTACCTTCTTTGCCTAATTTTTCTTCCTCCATTTCTTCCTGGTAAAAGCCTTGATGCTAGTAACCATGAGGCTAAGAAGAAGAAGAAGAAAGGGAAGAAGAAGAAGAAGAAGAAGAAGCAAGATAAGAAAGAAGTAAACCAACCAACCATGGTTGTAAGTGTTAGTTGTGTTGAGGAAAATTCCGACATGCATCGTAAACCCAAATACCCTTGCAGGCTTTGTAAGGGTGACCACTTCCTTGTCAATTGTCCTGGTATTCCAAAGGTCCTGGAAGTATGGTCAGAGAAATCTCATCAACTTTTCGTTGATCCATCAACCAGTGATAGTCAGGTTCCTGGGAAAAAGGGTAAAGTTAGGTTTCCTTGTAAGTTATGCAAAGGGAGTCATCAAACTCACATTTTCCCTCACATGGATGAAGCCTCAACATTGTTCGAAAACCTTACTGTTCCACAGCGAGAATTTCCAACTGGTTACCGTAAACTTTCTCCCAATCTACCGTCAACTGACGGAGTGATTGATCTAAATTCAAGTACAGTGGATCACACTCTCCCATTGGAGAGTGAGACTCATGTCACTCAGGTTGATGATCCATTAGTTGATCAAGTGGTCGATTCAATTTCACATAGAGTCAATCCCACTTTCCCTTTAGAGAGTGAATTTCATACCGCTCAGGTTCTTCTTGTTACATCAGATTCTTCTATGCCGGGGAGCATTTCATCTGTTTCTACAAAACCCCCTCCAAGCACTGAGGTCTTTTCCTTTAATTGGACTAGACTGACAGAACCTCGTCTTCCTTCCTCCATCCCTTTCCAAATCATTGTCAAGGCTGGTGGTAGGGACATACATTGTACTCAGGTAGATGAGGGTGCTTCTGTTAGTATGTTATCCTCAACTGTTTGGAAAGCTTTGGGTTCCCCTCAGCTTGCGCCTATTACGCAGAATCTGAAAGCTTTTAACAGAACCATTAGTGAACCTTTAGGGATCCTTCCTAAGTTTTCTATTACCTTGGAAGGTAAAACTGTTTGTATTGATCTTATGGTAGTTCGAGGTCCCTTGGATTTCAATTTACTCCTTGGGCGAGACTATGTTTATGCAATGAAAGTTGTCGTATCGACACTCTTTCGCGTGATGTCTTTCCCTCACAATAGAAATATTGTGACTGTAGACTAGCTTTCGTTCCCTAGTCTTGTTTCAACTACCAATAATATGACACCCCTAAATGTTCATGATTCTAAAGTGGTATCTACCTCGCCACGGGTTAATTATGTGGCAACCGGTCCCATGTTTTCAGTTACCGATGTAAGTGAGCCTCTCACTGTTTACTCATCTTCCTTTGAGTTAGATCCGGTAATTGACATGGAAAACTCTATGGGATTACTTGAACATGATATCCTTATCCCTTTTGAGTCCCTTGACATGTGTTCCTTCCAGAGAAGTATTCTTCCTTCTGATGAAGAACTCTTGGAAGCCATGATCAAGGTGTGTCCATTGACATGTCTTTCTTCCAGTTGGAAGCCATGATCAATGTTGCGAGGACAGTTTTGTTCCTATGTCAACCTCGTTAAAAAATGAAATAGGGTGAGCAAGGATAGTTTTTTCTTGTATCAACCTCGTTAAAAAATGAAACAAGGAGTCCGAGGAAAGTTCCTTTTACTGTGTCGACCTCATTAAAAAATGAATCAGTGAGTCTGAGGAAAGTTCCTTTTACTGTGTCAACCTCGTTAAAAAAATGAATCAGTATGCACGAGGATAGTTTTTTCCTGTATCAACCTCGTTAAAAAATGAAACAGGCTAGCATGAGGATAGTTCTTTTACTGAGTCAACCTCATTAAAAAATGAATCAGCTAGATTTTAGGATATGTAGTTAAATTGTAGAAAGTAGGGTTTTGAGGATAGTTCCTGTTGCTGTGTCGACCTCGTTAAAAAATGAATCAGTGAGTCTGAGGAAAGTTCCTTTTACTGTGTCAACCTCGTTAAAAAAATGAATCAGTATGCACGAGGATAGTTTTTTCCTGTATCAACCTCGTTAAAAAATGAAACAGGCTAGCATGAGGATAGTTCTTTTACTGAGTCAACCTCATTAAAAAATGAATCAGCTAGATTTTAGGATATGTAGTTAAATTGTAGAAAGTAGGGTTTTGAGGATAGTTCCTGTTACTGAGTCAACCTCGTTAAAAAAAATGAATCAGGTTTGAGAATAATTCCTGTTACTGAGTCAACCTCGTTAAAAAATGAATCAGGTATGAGGATAGTTCTTCTCTTGTGTCAACCTCTTTAAAAAATGAAAAAACTCCCTTTTCAAGTTAAATATTGAAAGTAAACCTTCATTTCATCCAGCCGGTTGAATGCAATGAAGCCTGGGGGGCATGTACCTCGCTTTGCATCATTATACTGGGGGCATGCGAACTTTTTGAGCATAGTTCCTTGTCTTGTGTCAAGCTCGTTAAAAAAGGAAACAAGGGTAGGTTAAATAGGTAGAGTGTAGAGAGTAGTCATGAGCATAGTTCCTTGTCTTGTGTCAAGCTCATTAAAAAATGAATCAAGGATTTTAGAGCATAGTTCCTTGTCTTGTGTCAAGCTCATTAAAAAATGAATCAAGGATTTTAGAGCATAGTTCTTTGTCTTGTGTCAAGCTCGTTAAAAAATGAATCAAGGTTTTTAGAGTAAAGTTTTTTGATAGGTAGATTGTAGAGAGTAGTTCATGAGCATAGTTCCTTGTCTTGTGTCAAGCTCGTTAAAAAATGAAACAACTCCCACGAGTCTTTCCAAGATTCTGAAAGTAAAGCTTCATTCCATCCACCTCATTGAATGCAATGAAGCTTGGGGGGCATGTACCTCGTTTTGCGTCATTATGCTGGGGGCATGTGAACTTATAACAAGCATAGTTTTTCGTTTCAAGCTTGCATAAACATGAAACTGAATCCAAGCATAGTTCTTTTCCTGTGTCAAGCTCGTTAAAAAATGAAACAAATCCTCCTCTACTTGAGTCGAGAGATTGACGAGATCTTATAAATGTTAAGTTTTTAGGTTAGTTATTTCAGTTTTTTGCATAATTTTCTTATAGTTTTAGGTCGAGTCTTTCAAATGATCTCGCGCTTGAACCTTCATTTCATCCACCATAGTTGAATGAAATGAAGCAGGGAGGCATGCACTCTAGCAGTTACGCTTAGGGGGCATCAAGCACAGTTTTATCTCTGTTTCAAGCTTGTGTAAAAATGAAACTACTTTGAAGCATAGTTTTTCTCTGTTTCAAGCTTTTGTAAAAATGAAACCTATCTCGAGTCAATTTTAGTTATTTTCAAGACTCGTTAAACTCATGAAAATACCGAGATTATTTTGCTATCTTTCATTCTCGTAAAACAAATGAAAATGCCGAGTTCTTTCCATCTTTTCCTGCTCGTAAATTAAATTGAAAGTCGGCCACATGAGTACATTTTTATCCCTTTTTCGAACTCGTTAAAACTTACGAAAAAGTGAAAACCATGAGTACATTTTTATCATTTTTTCGAACTCGTTAAAACTTACGAAAAAGTGAAACCTTGGAGTTCTCTTTTAAGCCCTTTTCAGACTCCTAAAACATGAAAAGATCGCCGAGTTTTTCTTTTAAACTCGTTAAAACGGAATTAAAAGACGGTCCCCTTATAGCCCTTTTCTGACCGTAAAAACAAGAAAATATTGCCGGGTTTTTGTCGTTTCAAACTCGATACTGGAAATAAAACGACGTGTCCTTGATCGCTTTTTACTTTTCAGGTCAGTGGCACTAATTATGAAAGTACTCCTTGGTCGCAAGATCAAGCGGTTCCCCCAGGTATTATTTTATACTTTTTCGGGCTTGAGGGACACAAATCTACGAAAAAGTTCAACTTGGAGTTTTCTTAAGTTTTTCAGACTCTCTAAAATTGAAAAACGCTGAGTTTCTCCTATACTGGGCTCGTTAAACATTTCACAGTAAAGGACCTGTTCAATTACAAATAGGAACGAACCACTCCTTCCTAGGGTTCGAATCAAAACTGGGTTGGACTCATCCGAAGGATGAGCTTATAATCAAGCATATGTTATCCTCCTCAAGCTTGTTAAAAATAAAGAGGTACTTGCCAGAAATGGTGGCGGAAAAGAGAGAAGAATGAGCCTATTTGTTACCTTTTGTCTCAGAAGAAACTTTATTACCACTCTTGGACACGACACTTTTCATTCACCTGGGTTGGGAAATCCTTTACCTCACAGTTGATCAAACCACTTTTGAAAGTCTTCAACCGGGTTCCGGGGATTAAATTTGAGTTATTTAGCACCAAACCATCTGTCGTGTCGTTATGTGTCCAAGAGGTCTGCAAACAAAACTTTCATCTGCAAAATACTTGTCATCCATTTGACCATCCCTGAGTCAGTCCTTACAGCAATATTTCTTCAACTTAAACAATGATTTCGTGTTGTGGGCTTGCCCGCAACGGGTCACTTTCTATCGACATCAGCACATTATCTAGAGAGATGACTTAGAAATCGTCAGTGCCTTGAAGTCTGCATGCATCAATGGCAGGTTTCTCGCCTTTGACGTCAGTTTACATCATTGACTTTCGATCGAAGGATTCCATGAAATGTTCGACATCAACTCATTCATTCAAATCTCATGGATTGCACTGGGTACTTTGAGAACCATTGACATTACTGGTGGTCTCTCTCACGCTTGTTAACAGTTTACATCATCGACTGGTAATCAAGTGGTTTCTACCATGTTCGACATCGACTCATTTATTCGCATGGCTAGAATCGTACCAATTCGAGAAGTAGGAATGAAGACCCTGGATCGAATCTTTACCATCCAGGCTGCGAGGAGTTTTGTATTCATTATCTAAGTAGACTAACCATAAACAGATGGCTGCGTCCATACTATGTCTACAAAAGTCTATGATTATGATGTACTGCAAAATCATTTCTGTATCAGAGTAGTTAGTCTGTTAGTTAAAATTTTAATCTGAGTATGGGAATGCCTACCTTAGTGATGATATAATCTTATACATGTATTTTGTGTTGAAAATTGTAGGTTCTGACCAGGTTCTCCACGAGATAATCCTCGAAATGATAAAGCGCTTCACCCTTCCTAGATAATACAAAACCCTAATCTATTCCAGGCTTCGCACTTTAGGGGGCAATCTGTTACACTAAAAAATGTCACCATGGCTATTTACAGTTGGTATGGCTCTATCAACAGTCATACTACCCTCTTAAGCAAGTCTTATGCCTCTTCTATTCATGTCAAACTCCAAGAAAGAGAGAAAGTCTTTATAAATATGTTTATCTCTGGGTACGCAGGTTCTCTCAAACCTTGCCTGCGGGTACGCACCTATTGTTCATAAGGTCTGCGTCCAAGGACGCTCTGTATCTAAAGGGGCAGGTGCGTCCCTCTGAAAAGGTTAAAATGTGCAAGTTTTATCTTCAAAAACTTACTTGTGGTAATTTCTAGAGCATTCTAGAAGATTGTTTGACGTGTATTGAGCGCCTCCAGATGGTTCATGCACTCCTACCAAAGAGGAACTTATTCCATCAATAAGGGAGTGATCCCATCCAAAGAGGGGACTATCCCATTGATGGTGGACCTGATTAACTTCCTCTTG
The DNA here is from genome assembly GCA_031772625.1 of Pinus tabuliformis. Lineage (NCBI taxonomy): Eukaryota > Viridiplantae > Streptophyta > Pinopsida > Pinales > Pinaceae > Pinus > Pinus tabuliformis. The sequence continues at coordinate 568,095,442 of CM062816.1, forward strand.
ATCACTATAAAAAGAGGCATTGGGCCAGAAGGAGAAAAGGTTGAAAGCTATAGATTTCTAAGGTTAAATGCTGCAGGAATTAGGACTCCCGTTTAGAAGCTTGTGAGGAGAGATTGTCATCTTTACTTGTTCTATTTGGAAGTGGGTGAGCTTTGTCAAAGTAGAGGAAGAATCTTGTGGACCCTGGAAGGAGCTTGCACAACACCAAGGCTCAGGTTGTAATGGTTCCTTTTGATTACCTTTAATGCAAATTGGTCCATTCTTCTCAATAAATTGTTGTTTATGGGTTATTTCATGTACTCCTTGGTCTATGTGTTGAAAATTCTTTGTTTTATGTTATAATCAGGTGCTATTTAATTGTTTGACTGTTGGTGATTGCAGGTTTTGGAGAAAAGGAGGAGCTCATCCGGATCAACAAAGCTTGGACTTCTACAACAGCGTTTGGAAAAAGGTAAGAACGAAACACTTGATTTCTCATATCATAATGTATGTTTAGAGAAGGATAGCTCCAGTTTGTTTTGTTTGTCATTAGAATGTCTTAGACTTCTAGGAAGGTCAGTTGTGTCCGCACCCTTGACTGATTCCGTGTGACAATGGGATTGAAATTTTTTCTTTCAATGGAAAAGTGGTGATATATTTTCTTAGTCCTTAGTGTTCTTCTTCCCTAAGGTTTTAACACTACTCACAGCTAGCACCTTCATTCAACCAAGTGAGGTACTCATCTTGTAAAGTTGATTCATTTTGTCTCCACAATCCAATATGATGTTGGATCAATCTCGTGATCCTAAAAACATAGGTCATAATAGTGAGGAATGTTTACTGTAGGAAAAACAATATCCAATTTTAAGGAACATGACTCTTTTAGAACAAGCAATAAGGATATTTTTTACACTGATTTTTATTTTCCATTTGTTTTCACAAGTTATGTATTGCCTAATATTTTTAACATGTAACTTAGTTGGTATGATTGTGCCTAAGGTTTTGTTAAAGGTTGAATTCTAAGTTCATAAGGTGTTATTTTCTATGGTGAGATTTTGTTTGCTTTGTTTAAGCAAGTCATCTAGTTGCATAGTGGCCAATATCAAATGTTGAGGTATATGTCGTATACATATTTTATAGTCTACTTTATTTTATATGAAAGTATTCATCGTCTTTCATGTCTTATACTTTGCATTGTATCTTCTTTCATTTGCAGGAGAGGAACTCAATATTTATGGGAAGAAGTAGCAATTGAAGAAAGAGGAGAACAATAACACAAGAGAGACAAATGCAAAATGAGAGAGAGAAGAGAATTTCTCTGGTGATACCCTTAGAGCCAATATCTTGCATAAGACACACTCATAAAGATTGATGGTCAAGCCTTCAGAGTTGGTGAATTCACTTGCAATGCTTTGGCAACACAGTGATAATGTTTTGAAATGATGAAACAATACTACATGTGTAAATAGTAGTCCAAACAATATTAAGTTGGAAACTCATATTCTAATACCTGATATTTTATATAATAAAATTTGTATGGTTGAAATTACTTTTATTTGCACTTGATATTATTTAGTCTTGTAATTAACATATATAAATTTGTGTTATCATATTAGATAAACATGCACATTGTTTGGCATTTTTTTTAAATTTAGTCTCAAAATCAAACTAATTGATTTATGTTGATTAATAATGAACACATAAAATCAATATAAAACTACCAAATTCGTAGTTTATATTAATTAATGATTAACACGAATAAAATGAATATATGACTAAATTAGTTGTTTATAGTGAATATGAATGAAATGAAATGAAATGAATAGAAAATACTAAATCAATCATTTATATAATGAATATGAAAATACTAAAAAAAGATAAATGACTCCAAATAATAATTTTTTTATTAAAATGATGACTAAATTTTGCATATATACGATTACTAGTAGATAATTTATAATATCTTGTAACATGACTAAAATTTAGTCATATTTATTTGGCTATTAATTGGTTTCAAATGATGACTAAAATTTGCATATATATGACTATTGGTAGCTAATTTAGAGTATCTTATAAGATGACCAACATTTTGGTCATATTTCTTTGGTCATTAATTGTTTTTATTAAGGATTCATATAGTAATATATTTTGTTGTATATTTGGTCATTAATTGCGACAATTAATGACTAAACCAATGAAAAATTAATGACTAAATATACTAGTATATGGTAAAATTAAGGAAACCGATTAATGACTAAGCTAAAAATGACTAAACGTTGGTCGCGTGATAAGATATTGTAAATTAGCTACTATTGGTCAATGATTGAAAAATAGTCGTTTATCTACAAATTTTAGTTGTTTTTTTAGTAACTAATTAGTCATTTGGTACTAGTGTACTAAAAATACTCTGCAAAATATATACGCGGCTACCCAAAAGAAGATTTACGTACGTACGCGACTGACCTAAGACAAACCTATGTGTAGATCTGAAAAATTTCGCTGCAAACACAATTTTAATCTCTGCAACACTTACTTTCGTAATTAAATACTTTTGAGATTACATCATTCAAGTTACAACACAGATATACCATTGTTAGATATTTTCAATAAGTACAAAAAACAAGCACATATGTCACCATACTTCAGATATGAGTCATCTCCTTTCTACTTGGTGCACACCTGTTTCAGATCAAATCATTCATAAATAATTCATCACTTGGACACCCAACACCTTGATCTCCATCTCTTTATATAGTATTTGTCTTAGCCAATACCTTAGGTAAATAACTTGGTTATGTTGTAAGTATTATTGGATGGTATAAAATACCTTTTGTCGCACTCATTTCTGTGGGATAATGTCATGGTAAATACCCCTGGTATTCATAATACCATGGTGTGGATTCTATACATGACCTCTCCTCACCATACATGCATATGTATGCGGTGTTGCTTCAGAAAACCCATGTATACTTTCACACACTTGATCTCTTCCATCCATCTGTCTATGAACTGATATTCCTTTGCTCATATCATCTATAGCATATGCATAACCATCTTGTTCAAATCTCTATCAAGTAGGTTTCCATCAAGGACAAGACATTAGTCATAATGCCAACATATACGAGTTCTTTCTTACCCTTCACAGTAAAACCTTCTGGTTGCTTCATATATATTTCTTCTTCCAGATACATGTGAAGAAATGTTTTATTCACATCCATTTGTTTTACCTCAAAATAAAAAGTGGTAGCAAGAGATAACCGTAATATAATAGAAAATAACATGGAAATAGGAGAAAAATATCACCAAAATCAATTTCCAACACCCAGGAATAACCTTTTCGTGTAATTGAACTTTGTATTTCTCCACCTTGCCTTTTGTATTCATCTTCTTCTTAAACACCCATTTGCTACAAATCTATTTCCTACTAGCTAACAACTCCACTAAATACCAAGCCTCATTTTTGTCTAAGGATTCCATTTCTTCAACAATGGCATTTTTCCAAAGTTTTCCATCCTCTGAAACCACATACTCCTTGAAAATTCTAGGATCATCATCAGTAATCAATATAAAGAAATTGAAAAAAATAAAATCGATTGTACCTCTCTGGTTTCCTTCTCTCTGGAACTAATCTCGTCAAAACTAGAGTGTGTGGTTCCCCCTCTTGTAATTCCCATTATGTTGTAGAGTTTCATTCTTTCTCCTTCATTTCAAAATATATCATCTTCTATTTACTTTTCCTTTGGTATGACTTCATGTTTAATAACATCTTTCACCTCTCTAAAAACCACATCTCAGTTGTACAAAACCTTGTTTATGGTTTCTAGAGCTTATAACCTTTTAAACCATCCATATACCCAATAAAGATGCACCTTTCAAATTTACTATCCAAATTGGTTCATGCATCATAGCCAAATACCCTGAGATGACAGAGAGAGGGATTCTTACTAGTCCATACCTCATGGGAAGATTTATCCTCCAACGTTGATGAAGGAGATGTATTAAACAAGTAACATGCAATATCCACCGTCTCTTCCAAGAATTATTTCCCTAATCTAGCACCACTGAGAACTATTATTTCCTTTTCCATCAACATCCTATTCATTCTTTTTACAAATATATTTTGTTGAGGTGTTTATGGAGTAGTCTTCTACTATGCTACACCAAACTTGTTATGGAAATATTTGAATTCCTTCTCACATAACTCTCCACCATTATTTATCCCCAACACCTTAATCTTCTTGCCTATCTATGTTTTGACCATAACATTATATTCTCTAAACCTATCAAAGACTTCAGATTTATTTTGTGAGGAAATATATCCATGCATTCCTCATGAAGTAATCAACAAATGAGATGTAGTATACAAACTTACCCAATGATGGAATTGATATAGATCCAAACAAATCATTATGCACAAGCTCTTATATTCTTTTTACCCTCTTAGAACCAGAGGGGAAACTCACTTGATTATGCTCAAAATCCAAAGAGAAATTAGACATACCTTCTACCACACCATTATCATGTAGTATTCAAAGGCCCTTCTCCTCAATGTGTCCTAATATTTGATGCCAGAATAATTTATTTTCACTAGAGGCTAAAATATTTTCTTCTCCACTAACCGTTACACTCATCCATAACAATAATTTCCAACAACTTGTAATATTTTTTATTTAAAATCCCATCGTCAATACTAGTGATCCTCGAACCATATTGCATGTATCATTCTTGAACACCATTTTTACACTTACAAAATCCATCTTTCTTACAAAAATTAGATTTCTTGCAAGTCCAAGAATGTGTAGAACACCAGGAAGTGTTTTAATCCTTCCACCTTGAAATTTCATATTGAATTTTTCACATCCTATTATTATGGTGTTCCTCTCATCCCCTATGAATACATCATCTCCATCATATTTCTCATATTCGCTAAACCACTCCTTGTGGGGAGTCATATGAAAGGATGCACCTAAGTCAATCGACCATGCCTCATGATCTTCTTTTTTACTTGAAAAAGAATCTATGTATATACCCCCACCTTCATCTAAGGTGGTTTTAACCTTTACAGAAGGAGCATAATCAAATCCCTTTCATTTCTCAGGAGTTTTAGATATATAGTCCTTTTTTTAGTTCCATTATTTTCTGCATTTCCAACATATATTTACAAATTTTCTTGCAGATTTATATCTCTCTCTAGATTTAGATCTCCCAATTGAGGACATATTTTTATCTATGTTCTAGAACCATCCCCTTAAATACAAGGCATCTCCATTCTATCTCTCCATATTTTTTCTCATCATCTCATCTGACAACAAGGATGAAACTATTTCATCAAACTTCAAGGTAGTTGTATTGCTACTTATCACAACAACCAGACTATCTGATAAGTCTGGTAGAGAACACAACAAACTAATGCACTTATCTTTGTCTCCAATTTTAATATAAATAGATAACAACTCATTTACCATAGTATTGAAGGAATTTAAATTCTCCATCGCTAATTGTCCATCCTTCATCCTCATGTTATACACCTTTTTGAATAGGAACAATTTATTCACCAGAGACTTAGATTGATACAAAGTCCCTAACTTCTCCCACAAAGCCTTTTCCCTAGGTTCCCCTAATACATTCAACAATACTAAAATTGAGATACAAAATCACATTGCGCTCTTTACCTTCTGATATAATTTCACCTAGTCTTCTACTGACATTATTTTTGGTTCTGTACTTGGATCTACAATAATCCATTAATCTCTTTCCACCAAAATATCCTCCATCTTGAGCTTCCACAACTAAAAAATTAATCCATTGAATTTGTTTACCTTTATCTTTCGATTATTTTCCATCTCCTTTCACGATGAGAAACAATCCCACAAATCTCCCATTGTGACAAGGTCTACCACAGGCCCAAGAAAATCCCCTCAACCACAAAGGTGTCCTCTTGAAGCTAAAACAACTCTGACTGCAGATGTAGGTTTTAACTCGATACAAAAATTATCTGCAAACAAATCCTTAAAATAGAAAAATATACAATGGAAAGAATATAAAATATACACAAAAGTTTTCTCTTGGAAACCAAATTGGGAAAACCAGATTGATTTTTGATTATATTCCTTTGAATTTTATATTACATTATATATAGGTCTAATCATTCATAAAATTCAATCTATTAACCCTATATTAGGACATAATCATAGTTCCCTTTATCGAATCCACAAAATACCATGGGAAGAAACCATCACTACCAAAACCATGCACAAAACCTTTGTCGTCAAGTTTATTTTTAATTTCTTTAATTCTTGAAATGAAATTGTTGATACTTTCATTCTCCATATTTACTAAAATGAAATTGTTGATACTTTCATTCAAGAATAAGACTTGATTTGTATTATTTGTATGATACATATATTTAAGTGTTGTGCATGTCTCATCATAGGTCTTGGAGTTTATAATATGGGGTATAATATTGTCCTTTATATACATTCTCAAGAACACTTTTTTCTTCCTCTTGTATTGCTTCCAGGCTTGAATCAATGAGGCAATGGATCCTAGGGCATTTGTCTTAGCTTCGTCACAACATGCAATTGACCAACATTGTATCCCTCCATTAATGTGTGCATTTTAAACTTAAATTTTGCATAGTTTTCACAATCGAACTTTGTTCATTCATTTAAATAGGAGTCTACCAAAGGATTAGCCATTCTTAATAAGGACTCTTATAGAAATACTTTCTACAACTTTAAAAGTAAACTACCTATTTTTGTTTCTCACAACTCAATATTTGATTCAATTCTTTATACATCTCCTTTCATTCATGTATTCCAAAGCATTGTTGCAAACATACACTCCTACGCCCAAACAAAGACTTCAATCAATTATTTACTCCTTCTCAACATAGTTTGGATCTACATATCCTTTCTTCCACATTACTCCACTCCACTTTTCCTCTCTTCCAACTTCTATCCAAGTAGTCCACTTTCTTGTTAATTCCACGTGTTATAGGGCTCCACATTTTCACTTGGTTAATGAATTTCTCTACACCTGTTTAACAATTCCAACATGATTCCTCTTTCAATCTTTCAGTCAAACCTCCTTGCACAACACATTCACATCTATATTACAAAAGTGCCTCCACATGCTCTCTACACAAAGGTAGTTGATGCATAGCTGCAATATATAACACTTATGAATCCTTTATATTTTTTCATCTCCAAATCAATGTATTAAAACTCACAAATCATAACTCATAACTCCTACACACAAAGGCACAACAATGTTACATAAAACTCTACTCGACCCTGAGTGTACATTTCACTTTAATGCTTCAACACTCACTATTTCACTAATAGTTCATGTAGCTAATGATAGTAACACACACAACTTGGACTTTGGCCCCACGTCTCATTTCACATAGTGTTCCCATTTAAAGGCTCTACAAAATTACTAGTGCACAACTTCAATTTACACTCACTGATCTAGTCATACAACATAGAACTTATCAATGTAACTTCTACAACTAAACTCATACCTCATGCAACACAACACGTGACTTCACAACCACTCAATTCATTCTAATTATCACCTCTCACACTCTTTCTCTTGGCAACTCTAATACCAAATTAGAGAGATAGACATGAGAGAGCATTATTTTAATTGGGAACACACTCAATTGAATTGATCTATTGCTTGAAACATCTTACAATTTATAGGAAAATTTAGATATAACCAATTCCTAAAAGAAAGGACAAGATATTCACTAATTCTCAACCTAGACACTCTCTACATATGTCTAGAACATTTTGTTTCAATCTCGAAACAATCTAATCATTTATTAATTATTCCTAACAATAAATAGATTTTTTATGTTTTTTATATTGTGTGTATGCATCATTGCATGAAGAGAAGGGAGATGCATCTACACCCTAAGTAGATATTTCATGTCTATAACATTGATAAATGAATAAAAAGAAAATAGATGTTAATGATGCACCAAATAGAAATATTTATAGTGGAATATACAAATATTACTAAAATAAATAAAAAAAACAAATAGAATAGAAAACATAGTGGACAATATGAATTAAAATATTACACCTTTATTAATATGGAATCAATTTTCACTTTCATATTCTAGGGGACACCTCCAATAAAGTATAGTTGAGATTATAAATGAATTCCAAGACACCTTTTACAATGTTTCTACATATTTTTATGATGACTTTTATCTTCAAAGAACATTATAGAGAAGGAACTTTCTAGTAAGTCGAACCTTCTAGTAAGAATTTCTACAAAAAAATGTGTTCACACTATTTCATGGACCTTATTTACTAGTAATGGAATATGTACTGAATGATCCATAATAATCCATCTACTTAGGTTATTATTAAGCTTACATTAAAGAAATTTTGAGGTCTAAAATGGGATTTTTAAGGAATATTATAGAATAATAGGGGAAATAATAAAATAAAATTAGACTATATCATCAAATTTTAGAGGGAAAAAGAAAAATCTACTTTTTAAACTTGTATTTTCAAATGATATTCCTACAATTTACCTAAAATTTCAAGCAAGAGCACTCATTGAATGTAAAATTTAATTTTTCATCCAAGGAGTAGCCATGTTGCATACTTTTGATGCACCCTCCTACATGAAAAATGAGAAAGACATGAAAAAACATGATTGCAATTACATTTTTAATGTATTTATCATTTTTTGTGTATTAAAGTCCATCGAAAGTATGCAACATGGGTTCTCCTTGCATGAAGAATGAAATTCTACATTGAAGGAATGCTCCCACTTGAAACTTGAGTAAAACCGTAGGGAAATAAGTTGAAAATATGAGTTAAAATGTAGGGCTTTTATTTTTTTATTTTTTAATCTTTTTTACTTTTTACTCCAAAAATGGTGAACCATCCCCGATGGTTGACATCATCATCTTGAATCCTATTGTTTCTTATAAAGCTTATTTTGGTTGCACATTTTTTTTGAGGCCCATTTAGACCTCAAACTTTCTCTAATGACACCCTAAAAAGCCCTCCCCATTAAAAATGGATTCCTTTTCCGTAGGGTTGGAGATGTGGACAATGATATTGAATAGGCATTGGTTCCCATGTTGCATCCTCTTGTTATGTGTCCTTCCATTGTATTGAATTTTTTTTGGTAGTGCACTAGAAAGGGAGATACTCTCTCTTGTCAAGGATGACCACTCGATGCAACCAAATGGAAATTTCTTGATCAAATTCAGGCACACTACTTTGAACAAATTTAGGCACAGTACTTTGAACATAGTAATTTGATCCAACCACTTTATTTAAGAAGAAGAGATGAAAGATGAGATGAATCTAAGAGTTGCTTGGAATTGTAATTTGTGTCTTCAGGGGCTACTTGGATCTAATTGTAATCATTGAATCCATTAAGAAATGAAAATAATTTCTTTCTTGCTAAGGTATTTAAGACTTGATCAATGGAAGGAAAGGGAAAATAATCTTTTATTCAGTTCCTAATAATTGACACACACCTACCATTTTCCATTGTTTTTAGAAACAATGGTGATGAGAACCAGTATTGCAACAAGGATGTTGCAAACCCTAGGGCTACCAACTTTACTTTATCAACTCGAGGTTTGTACAAACATGGAGGTGACAGTGTTGTACACACAAGTAAATGTTAGGCCCCTATACTACTAGTGTAACCCCTTATTGTTATTAGTACAACCCACTTATTATATTGATGTACCCATGTAGTGTCCATATTGTTACTATTGTGCCACATAGAAGCCCACTATTGTTATTGTTGTGCCCTACAATATTATTGTTATGTAGGCTTTGATTGTATTGGGACCACTTAGACTCCTATATATAGAAAGGAGGTATTTTCATTTGTATCACCCAAGAATTGTTCATTTATGTAATGTAAAGGAGGTTGCCCCCTTGAAGAGGTTGAATTCTAAGGCGTGGATCTATCTTTTCTATCTTTTCTTGAGCTGGTTTCATAACATTTGGTATCAGAGCTTTGGATTCTAGGGTTTCGCTGCTCCAAAAAGGTCATCGTGGCATTTTCGCTATAAATTTTTTTGTGTGATGTTTCAGAAGTCGCAAAAAAAACCCATTTGAGAAGAAATTTCGCTGAACCTTGGGTCCAAATTTTAGAGCTTTTAGCGCGATATTTACAGAGATATGATCTGAGGAAGTTGGTCTTTTTGCAGACTCCTGAATTACATTCAAAACAGGTGACCTGGGGAAAATCGTCATAACTTTCTTTCTGAGCATCGGATTGAAATTTCGTAAGAAGCCACAGAAAGAGAACGGACTATAGTTTTCTTTTATGTATTTTTTAGAGTCAAAGAATGAAGCAGTGACTCGTGGCACGTCATACAAGTTTGCTCTACTGAACTAGTCTAAAAGCAAGTCACTGTGGGAGATTTCACATAACTTTTTCTTGGAGAATCCAATTTGGATCAGACTGGTGGCATTGGAAAGAGGACACAGAGGGCTACTACAGGTGACAAATTCAGAACTTAAAGATCCAAAAGTACAGAGTTACAGTTGTTTCAAGGTCGAGCTCCTAAAATCAAGAAAAAGCAAGATGAGGAAGTTTGATGGCAAGGATCCGGTAAATTGGATACTTCAGACGGAGCAATATTTTGATCTACATGGTATACAACTGTTACAAAAGGTATGTATTGCATCTTCATATTTAGAACCAGATCAAGTTTTATGGTACAAAGGGCTTTGTTCTCGTAAACAACTTGTTACGTGGTCAATTTTCACGGAGGAAATGATAGCACATTATCAGGATACAAAGAGAAACACCTTCTTTAGAGCAACACCACAACAATTGGAAAGAGTAAAAGGGCTTTGTGACATAGTGGAAAGCAAAATTATGGAAACCAGGAAGTGCACCCCTCACAACTATAAATATGGAAGTGTTGTTTCTCCTAGCCTTCCACAACCTATAAGGATTACACCACAACAATTGGAAGAAAAAAGAGAAAAAGGGCTTTGTTACAATTGTGATAGAAAATGCACTAAAGGTCATAAGTGTGCTGAGAAGAAATTATTTTACATAGAATATGAAGAGGAGGAAGAAAAGGATCAAGAAACAACAAAAGAAGAAGATATACGCCAGGACCCCACCCCAGAGAAAGAAGAAATGAATCAGACGATATCTTGTAAAGCATTGGCAAGAATTATCACTCCTCAAACTCTCAAGATAGAAGGACATATCAAGAAGAAAAAGGTGCAAGAAGTGAAAGATCACATCGAGAAAGAAGAAATGAATCCAACCATATCTTGTAATTCATTGTTCGAAATTACCACTCCTCAAACTATCAAGATAGAAGGACATATAAAGAAGAAAAATGTTCAAGTAGTTAAAGATCACATCGAGCATCAAGAAATGAATCCGACCACATCTTGTAAATGATTGGAAGAAATTACCACTCCTCAAACTCTAGAGATAGAAGGACATATGTTGTTGGGAAAAGTATCCAATACAGAATGACCCTATCCCACTCTAAGGGTGATAGTACCTCAGCAACAATCAAAGCAAAGCTATTCGAGATTACTTCTTTATGAGATGTAAGAGAGAGGAGGAAGAGATCCACTAACCGATGTCTTCCGCTAATGATTGATCCAATCTTCTCTCTTTGTTGCTTGCTCCCAGCTCCTTGCTCTTTCACTGGCCCAGCTACACCAAGATCCTGCAAAATAACAAGAGAGGGAAACTACAAGAAGCATACATTCATAATTGATTCAAGGATTAGAATAAATCAAATACACCAGTATAACAACACATCATTGAGATACATGCATATAGAAGAACCTCAAATGCTTTATTAATGGAAGAAGTGAAGTTCAGGAAGTGATACAACCATAAAAGGCCCAATCCAGCATCACCTCCTAGCAGAAAGAAATCTCCTCTTCACCTCCTTCAAGCAAATCACCCAATAGTTCTATACTCAAACCAACAGCACTTCCTTACATTCACAAGATTCCAGCCTCCCTAGACCTCATGAGAGAGCTCTATATATAGGAGTTTTGGAGAAAGGATGAGTCAGCTTGAGGCTGGCATGAAGTTGACTAGTGTCCTCTCCCACTTCAGTTATTCTTCAGTTCTTGAGTCCACTTGGAGGTTCTTGCTTCCACTTGGAGATCTAGACCCTCTTACTCATCACTAGGCGAATTCTCTGATCCAAGTGTCATTTTGGAAGCTTCCTGGGCATTGACACCTTGAGGAATGACTGCGCCACTTGGCCAAACTCGCCCAGCACAGGTAGCCTTCTTTGCAGTTGACATTCAGCGCTGGTACACAGTGGAGCAGTTGACATTCAGTGCAGATGCTCAGTGGAGCAGTTGACATGATCCAGAATTAGCTTTTTTTTTTAGTGTTTTCAGGTAGAGAACTGATATTCAGTGTTGTGGTTTGCTGACCTTTTTCCTCTAGGGGTAGGAACAACATGTTTAGGGACTTTGGATCCCTTAGATTATTGACATTTCATGCTTCATGCTGTTAGGCACAAAAATGTCTATAACAGTTGCCCCCTAAAGTATGAGGTCGTTTATCGGGTGAAATGCTTTATCAGGAGGATCCGAAGTTCATTCAATCGCTGAGAGGTGACCTATAATAAAATACAATACAATACATTATTTTTCATTCTGTTTTCATGATCTAGCTGAGGCGGGCATTCCCATGCTCAGCTTTATAAATTCATTTTAGTACATAGAATAGACGATCGTCTGATGGTAGACTGATAATTCTCTGCTGAAATTATCATCCTTTGAGTAGGATGATCATCTGCTGCAATGATATACATGTCAAATGTCTTTATGTTTCCTGAATATATATCGCAACCCGGATGGATGAAACTAGATCCGGGGTCTTCAAACTCGTTCGATCTTCACTCTAAGTACAAGTCAATCCATGTGAGAATTGCGCTGAAGTCGAACATGGAAAGACATCGCTTGATTACCGGTCAATGATGTAAACCGTTAACAAGCGCGAGAGGAATCACCGATAATGATAATGACCCTCAAGGTACTGCAGTACAATTCACGTGGTGTGAATAAAGGACTTGGCGTCGAACACCACGCAAAATCTTCTGGTTGAAGGTCATTGATGTATACCTGTCGCTGGAAGTGAGAAACTTGCCATTGAGACATGCAAGCTTCAAAGTACTGAGGGGGGTGTTCCTAGATCAACTTCTTGGATAATGAGCTGAAGTCGACAAGAAGCAATCCGTCAAAGGAGGGCCTTAATGAATCCCACATCAGTGACGCGGAACGGAGCTAATGATTTTAGTGGAGGTGAAAACAATCTATGAAATATGATTCAGGGTGGCGATCATGGGTGGATGAAGGATAATGTATGGCAGTGGATGGGACACGGTTGACTCTTTCTGAACAACATCTCTTGAACATATAATGACACTGACGCGATGGATCGGTAGCATTACCCCAAATGTGGATGGTTTGGCGAGGACCATGGTGATGAGACCAGTGAATGAAACAACCCAACCCGGTGTGATATGGAGGAAAAGTGTCATGTTCAAGAGCGACTTGCTACCATTGAAGCTTCGAGGTTCTCCCAATTTTTCCCCAATCATTTCTGACCAGTACCTGTTTATTTTTGTCAAGCTTGAGGAGGATAACATATGCTTGTTCTATAACCTGCCCTTCGGGCAAGCCCATCGCTATGTTTTAACGAGCCTAGCGATAGGGAAACTCGTTCTCGTCTAAAGACAAGTTTGTCGCTATTAATCATTTTAACGAGTCTAACGACAAGGAAAACTCAGTCCTTTTCATTTTTAGAGAGTCTGAAAAGGTACAAAAAGTTAACTCCAAAATTCCTTTTTCGTCATCTAATCCCTTAAGTCCGAAAAAGTATAAAACAATACAGAAGGGATGAGTTTTCGATAATTTTAACGAGCCGAATAAAACAAGCGCTCGACCTTTTTGTGCAATAATCCCTCAGGTCGAAAAAGATTAAAATCTAGAGGAGGGATAGCTCTTCTGGTCCTTCTAACGAGCTGGAAGGCCAAAACTTGGCAAACTTTTCATATTTTACGAGTCAGTTGAAAAGAGCTCAAAGAAGACTCGTCTTTTGAGGAACGAGTGATAAACAGGGATGGCAGCAGATTCCAGGTACAGGTTGGAATTTTCCAATCACGGCAGTGTCACAAGGATGGCTAGGTGAAATCACTCTTTACAATTGTTCCTCGAAATTGGTAAACAATCATATGGAGGTGAACGATCGGCCAAATGACAGTGGAGGTGGCAGGTGCAAACATGACCAAGGTTTTTTATGGCTAATAAATTTACGATCACAATGGTTATTTACCGGAATAGGTTCATTTTTTAATGAGCTTAAACTCTGGAGGAAACTCTTGCTCAATCTTATGTTTATTTTTTAACGAGCATGAACTATGTGCTAAAACTGCTCGGATCTCGCTTTTCTATTTTTTAACGAGCATAAATTCCACGGTAAAACTGCTCGATATACCAGTCATAAGATAAGAATGTCTCCTGTGAGATAGCTATTTTTTATGGAGCTTTATCTCACGAAGCTATGCTCCATCTCATCCTTTCTTTATGCAAGTTTGGAAATGGCTAATCCTACGAGTTTAAAGGGTTAGACCTACAGGTTTAAAGGGAGGACCTAAAAATTAAAAAAAAAAAATAGTCGTCCCTTGCTTGCATTCCAAAAGGTTTGCATGCCCCCAGGTATAAAGTACAATTTCAAGGTTGCCCCTACTTATCCGTTAAAACATTTGTTTTAAAGGGTGAGGCTTGCCTCTTTCTGGTTACCCAAAGATTGTTTTGTTAACACCATCAAACGAAAACATTTCCTCGTCACTGTCTACCGAAGTAGACAATGGTGAATGACCTTTGTCAAACAAGTAACCTTAACAAAAGAATCCTATTCTAGAACAACCCCTCTTCCATCCATGGACGGGGTACGGACTAGTCATATTCTTTCGCGGAAATTCTACCTTATACCCAAGGTTTCCTCTGCCCGAGGCAGACCAGGATGCATGCCCCCTGGGTTCCAGTCCCATCTTTCCGAATCACTCGCACTCATCGGGAAGGAGGACTGGGAGTGGAGACATTTCTTGAGTGAATAGACCATTGAGGGTTGGTATGTGATTATTTGCGATGCGTGATCCCGGAAATGAAAGTTGGTCTACGAGCTTGACCATTCTTCCTTCGTGTGGAAAACACATTACTCTAAAGAGTGAGGAGACTATTGCCTCCATGCAATATATATAGTCTCATCCAAGGAGTAGGTTATAATCCAAGGGTCCTTGAACGACCATCACGTTCATTTGAACGGTCTTCCCTTTCAATGTAACAAGCACATTGGGGAGGATCCCTAATGGTCGACTGGTTCCTTTATCGAAACCCGAGAGGTTTCTTATCTCAGGTAAAAGCGCCGGGGAACCCAATGCTTTCCAAGCAATATAGGAAAGGATACTCACATATGCCCCTTCATCAATGATAGTTTCGGCCATTACCATTCTATAAATTTGGACTATGATTCTGAATGGTATACTGGCTGGCAACAGGGGTCTGCCTAGTTGGCTCCAATGAAAGGACACAACCAGGTTGCTTGGTGGTGGGACCGAATACATGGCCGGATGTGACCCTGACGATGTTCCTTCCTGCAATAAAGGAATGGGCGCATTTCCCTGATGCTCATCAGAGTCGGTGTTTATGAAAAGAATCTGGATGGTGTCATCCTTATTCTCTTCAGTGAGGGTGTCATTTGAAGATGAATCTTCATTGACGGTGTCATTTGAAGATGAAACCTCCGAAGGCAGAACCGGGTCAACTATCGTTTCGACCTTTAGACTTTCGTCTGGTCTGGATTCAGTAGGTTCATTTTCAATGACTGACGCTTCAGCTGACCACTTGAGTGGGCCAGCTGTATTTTCAACCAACGAAGGACTTGGCACGAGTTTTTTGTATCCAGGAGGAAGTCTCAACGGTGAAACCGGACGATCTTCCAAAACTCTCTTCGCTTCGCCTAAGAAGGGACAACGGTGGATGACGTGATCGCCTTCACACAGTCTGCAGGGGAATCTTGCTCCCCCTCTTTGTCTTGAACCTTCACTTTCGCTGGTTGACGGTAAGCATTCAACATGGCTATTAGAGGTTGATGCTCCCGAGCTGTGCAAACGAGGGGACCAGTCCCTTAGTATCCGGGGAATACAGGGAAAATCTCTATGGAAGTGGTCTCCTTTACATATGACACATGGCGATTTAGGCCCGGTCTGTGCTGTGTGTGGATTTTTGTTAGATGTCTTTTGCTTGCCCCCAGTCGCCTTAGGCTCCTTCTTCTTCTTCTCTCTCTTCTTCTTCTCCTTCTTCTCCATGGGAGCTTGGCTTTTGCCGGCTCTACCTTGCGAAGATGAAGGATCGGAGGAAGAGTTATAGGAAGTAGAAGGCTGGTGGGCAGCTCTAGACTGGTCTAACTATTGACTCGACTGTTCAGGAACCATGGTGTTCTCAACTACATTGGTTGAGAATAGCCAAATAGGCAGGCCAATTGTCAGTCCTGGAAGCGACAATGTGGCCATGTGGGGCGCACCAACTTCTCTCCAAGAGGAGAAAGGACTAGGATTTCCATCATGTGGAATTCCTTGGTTGGGGCGTTCCATGTTCTCAACCTACAGATCAACGCAGGAATAGGAGGTGATTATGTTCCGTTTAAAATAAATTTTATAACGACGCTTTAGACACAACTTGCTTTTTCACTTTTTAAGAGTTGAGAAAAAGCTGAAGATGACTCTAGTCTCCTTCGATGTTTTAACGAGCCCGAAGTGACAAATGCTCGGATGGACATTTTCAGTTATAGAGTTTGAAAAAGGCCAAAAGAAACTACTCTGGAGTTCTAGGCAGAGGGTGTGCCAAACTTTTCGCAAAACCACAGAATACGTTTTACGGTACGAGTGGTCGATCTTCGTGAATGCTGTGTTCACTGCATTGCGATCAGTAGGGTGGCCGACACGGTTTCCTATGGATAAAGGCTTTGTTCCTATAGGGGTCTCCCAATATATACGCGACAGTACGTGGGAGCACAAGTCCGTATTGATACTTATCGCTTCACCGTGGAGGAATCACCGAACCACTCAACGCTAAGATATCACGTTTAACGACGCCGGAACACGTCTCTAGCTTAGACCTCTATGTGTTTGCGTTATGTTTCAATGCGTTGTTATGTAAATTCAATTTATTTTAAGGTTGATCTTGTTTAGCAATTTGCCTTTATGGATCACCACGAGATGTATGGTAACAGTCCTAAATGCAGTCTAAGATGATAAGCAAGCTTTTCAATCTTTCAACTTTGAAAATCTTAACTACTGAGGGAAAAGAAAGACATCATCTTTTCACACAGATCATAGAGCACAAACTAATGCACTTTTTCCTAAATCGACGTGCAAGCTGTCATAATGCACATGCACAATGCAAGTATTTCTTTTCTCTTTCTTAATGTTGATGTAATACAAAAAGAAAGCTGTTGTATAATTTTGAATTCAATTTCAAGTGAAAGCAAACAAGCTTGTCCAAAATCAAAAGACACCTTAAGATTTACTTGTTTCGACACTATAAATATATAAATTCAAACCATATGACGAAAGCAAAAGCTCAATCAGCTATGAACAACAAACAAACTAACTCTTAAGATCAAAATGACACTTATCACAAGTCTAGATCTAAGAGGCCACAGCAAGACTAGTTCACTTTCATTACGGGAAACTGTAAATGATATAAGAAATACACAAAGAACAAACACAGTTTCTTTATACAATCGAGGTGGAATAGTGGCAAGGAAAGTTGGTTTCAGATAGGTACATTGACTGATAACAAGCTGCAAAAACAAGGGTGAAAACAGGGCAATAAACAGGAGGGAACCCCAGTAGCACTAGGCAAAACTGGTTCAGCGCAGGTAGTACACTGGCAGTTTGACCTTCAGCGCAGGTAGCCCCTTTGGGAACTGTGCTGAAATGTAGACTGCCTTCACAGTGCCTGCACTGAAGAGATAAACTTTCGTTTTTCTCAGTTTCCGGGTCAGAGATTGCTCAAAAATTCACAGTTTTTGGCCAAATCAGAAGCTATCAATCAAGTACACACTAAGGGATGAAAAGGAGGATGAAAAGCTATCACTAAGAGCTATTTAGAGTCCTTGTGGATCAGCTCTTCAAATCATAAACATGCCCAGAAACTGAGCTAGAGTAGCCGCCCTCTACTTTGCATTTGAAAGCTCCAAATGCAGTTCGATTCGGTACTCCCTCTGTTTATGAAATGAATAGAAAAAACACAAACAAACAACAAGATACGATCCCCAGCAGAGTCGCCAATTTGTTGTTGGGAAAAGTATCCAATACGAAATGACCCTATCCCACTCTAAGGGTGATAGTACCTCAGCAACAATCAAAGCAAAGCTATTCGAGATTACTTCTTTATGAGATGTAAGAGAGAGGAGGAAGAGATCCACTAACCGATGTCTTCCTCTAATGATAGATCCAATCTTCTCTCTTTGCTGCTTGCTCCCAGCTCCTTGCTCTTTCACTGGCCCAGCTACACCAAGATCCTGCAAAATAACAAGAGAGGCAAACTACAAGAAGAATACATTCATAATTGATTCAAGGATTAGAATAAATCAAATACACCAGTATAACAACACATCATTGAGATACATGCATATAGAAGAACCTCAAATGCTTTATTAATGGAAGAAGTAAAGTTCAGGAAGTGATACAACCATAAAAGGCCCAATCCAGCATCACCTCCTAGCAGAAAGAAATCTCCTCTTCACCTCCTTCAAGAAAATCACCCAATAGTTCTATACTCAAACCAACAGCACTTCCTTACATTCACAAGATTCCAGCCTCCCTAGACCTCATGAGAGAGCTCTATATATAGGAGTTTTGGAGAAAGGATGACTCAGCTTGAGGCTGTCATGAAGCTGACTAGTGTCCTCTCCCACTTCAGTTGTTCTTCAGTTCTTGAGTCCACTTGGAGGTTCTTGCTTCCACTTGGAGATCTATACCCTCTTACTCATCACTAGGCGAATTCTCTGATCCAAGTGTCATTTTGGAAGCTTCCTGGGAATTGACACCTTGAGGAATGACTGTGCCACTTGGCCAAACTCGCCCAGCGTAGGTAGCCTTCTTTGCAGTTGACATTCAGCGCAGGTACACAGTGGAGCAGTTGACATTCAGTGCAGATGCTCACTGGAGCAGTTGACATGCTCCAGAATTAGCTTGTTTTTGAGTGTTTTCAGGTGGAGAACTGATATTCAGTGTTGTGGTTTGCTGACCTTGTTCCTCTAGGGGTAGGAACAACATGTCTAGGGACTTTGGATCCCTTAGATTATTGACATTTCATGCTTCATGCTGTTAGGCACAAAAATGTCTATAACAACATATCAAGAAGAAAAAGGTTCAAGCAGTGAAGGATCACATCGAGCATCAACAAAAAGTTCTCAAACTTTTAAAGGATAACGCAACTTCAGTGCAAAATCAAACAAAACAATAGGTAGATCAACATTGTAGTGAAAAATGTTTTGATATAGGTGATTGGGTATTTTTACTGCTACATCTCAATGAAGCTATTTATGAGAAGGAAATGTTGGCAATACTACATGCACTTAAAAAATGGCGACCTTACAGAATGGGAAGACTCTTCAAGGATGAGGATGTGGAAGCATTGTTTTGTGCTATTTATATTATCCAACCAGGTTGGATAAACGAAGCAAGGGATGAATGGAAGAAGGACGAAGAAGTATGGCCAATTATTCAAAAGTTGCAAAAGATCCCAATTCAAACAATATTTCCAGAAATTGAAGAGGAAAGAAAAATCATATTAGAACCAGGAGCAGTCACAGAAACAAGAACCCGACAGCTACGAAATCGATCAATTTCAGAGTATCTCATCAAGTGGAAGAACTTACCCGCTGAAGATTCCACATGGGAGGACAAGAATCTTATACAGAAGCATCAAGAACTACTCAAGCGTTGAGGACAATGCTTTTTGAAGGAGATGGGCATGTTAGGCCCCTATACTACTTCTGTAACCCCTTATTTTTATTAGTACAACCCACTTATTATATTGATGTACCCATGTAGTGTCCATATTGTTACTATTGTGCCACATAGAAGCCCACTATTGTTATTGTTGTGCCCTACAATATTATTGTTATGTAGGCTTTGATTGTATTGTGACCACTTAGACTCTTATATATAGAAAGGAGGTATTTTCATTTATATCATCCAAGAATTGTTCATTTATGTAATGTAAAGGAGGTTGCCCCCTTGAAGAGGCTGAATTCTAAGGCGTGGATCTATCTTTTATTGAGCTGGTTTCATAACAGTAAATGTGATGGTTCCGCTCTTTGTCACTTCTAAGCTGGTCATAGACCACTAAGGTTTTTCAAACCAGACTTCTATTGATTCATAAGAAGCTTGATTACCAATGAGGAAAAGAGAAATCTACACTAAGGGAAAGCTTGTCTACTGCGGTAAGGAAAAAGCTGAAATCAAATGCTAAAACACACCATTTTTTTAACTAACTTCTAAGAGGCTTTTCTTGAAAAGAATGCTTAGGTTAACATGTAAGCAATCCTACTTTCCTAGTTATGCAAATTGAATCATAAAAAATTATACTCCTGGGCATGTCAATGAATAAAATAACTCTGTTTTTCTTCTTGTCTTTTCTCATGAGAAAGTGTGAAAGCTAACTTCTTTTGGTGGTGTGGCAGGTGGCTTAGGAATGATGGTGAATGGTTAAAAGGCTTGGGAGACAAGTAGGGGTCCTTTTCTATCTTCCTAGGGGATTTTTCGACAATTCGACGTCAAAAAAGGCCTCTACAGGTCAACCTACAAGATGTCCTGAATTCTTACAAGATCACCTGTATTCATACAGGATACAACCGAGAGAAAAATGAGGGATGTTGAAGGTAATGGAAGGCTTAGAGAAGGTGTTTGGTGGATGGAATGAGGCTAGGGATTGCCTAGGACTACTTCAGGACTCAAAACCAGACTTGGGAGTGTTAACACCCAGGTTGTTCCCTATGACTCCCAAGGGAATACGGCCGGGGTAACCACTAACCAATCTTTGGATCACTGTTTCTAGCCAAACTGTGATCAGAGAGGGCTCTCTCTTTATGATTTGTAACTGTTTATGATAGGGTTTTAGGCTAGCTATTATGCACAGGTTTTGTTTATGTTTTGGTTGAAGAATTTCTTTCAGATCTCTTGTGATGTGATTTTCAAAGAGTTAAATACCATTGGGCAATGGAGTCTATGGCTGTAGGTGTTTAGAAACCTTGAGATGAACTGGTGAAACTTACAGGGCCATTTGGATACTTCATAGAACAAATTTTGATTTATAACACGAACAGGAAAAACAAGCAGTGAGAGCATTCAAGGATTTTCACTAAATGTTTAAGTATTTTCACCAAACTGGTTATGAGAAAATGGATGGATGTCTCAGGGGCAAAATTGAATCCCTGGGAATATCTATCACTGTAAAAGATATAGTTTTAAAGTGCAGCAACTAAGAATTACACTTCTTTTACTGTATCTGAAGAAAACATGGATAATAGCTCAGTTTGAGTTCAGGGTAATCGGTGATTAAATCCTGGAACTATTCTTCTACTTTGCTATTAAGTGGAAAATATTTGGACAACAAAAGAGAACAAAAGACTCGAAAACATGTAATACAGAGATTTAAGAAAACTTATTGTTTCATGAAACACTCTGGAATCCTGCAACATTCACCATTCATCACAACGCATCAAGGTACACCAAGCTTTGGAAATTCCATTCACCCTTTGTATTATCTCTCTGGGAATTTTACAGCAAGTTAGATCTCCAAAATGAAAATAACAACAACCCCCTGAGCTTCTGCCAGGGGTGAATATATACTTGCGATTGTTTACAAAAATATCTGAGTCCTGAGTTATCTCAGACTTAATGTTCTTACCAACTTTGAGATATTATTATCAGAAATTTATTACAGCATTGAATACAAAATAAAGGCGCTTTAATGTTCTGTCAGAAGATATTTTGGCCTTTGGGATCTGCTGAGTCGGTTGAGATACTTTGATTAAATGCTGGAGAACCCGACTTTATGGCTTGTACGCTGTATTTTGGGTTTGTCACCTGTGATTGAGACTGCTGCTGTGGTGAGTAAATGGCTTTGCTGAGTTGGCTCAGCATCTGCCTCTTCCTTGTAGATTTTATTCGTCAAAATTGTGCCTGCGTATGACTGCTCATGTACTGGAGAAAATTAGCGCTACAGGTTCTGGCCTGATAGAATTATCTGTGTCAAATTCTTCCATACTTCCTGTGTGGGCAATTGATGATTTATGATTGCCCCCATAGTCTCATCTGCCTCAGTATACTTAAAGAAATTTGGTGGTGTATCAAACAGGTGATCAATTTCATTCATAATAAAAAACAGATTATCCACCCTATCATACAGATTCTGCCCTGATGCTGGCCCTGTGTCTGTTGAGGTACTGGGTTGTTTTGCAATCTGTGCTACTGCATGGGCATCAATCCTTTTGTTGTAATTTTCTAGGGTGAGCAGTCTTTCTACGCTGCTTAAAATGCTGGGGAGGCCTCTGTTCTGTAATGCTACAAATCTGTCCAGGAACTTGTTGATCTCGGTCTGCATATCCTGTGTTCTCCTCTCTAGTGTTCCAACTAGGCTTCTTAGTGTCAGGACTCTTTTGACTACTGATATTGTTTCAGTCTTGTTAGTAATTCCCATGGCAGCTAGTTGAGAGCTAGTTTTGTTATTTAAAACATTGACCATTCTGCTGGCAGCATCTGGCATGTGGCCAAGGCTTGCTCTTGCTCTGTGTATTTCCTTGTTTGCCTTTGTGATGAGCACTATTTGCTCATCCATAGTCTCAATGTACTGCCACTGATTGGTGATGGATCGACCAATGTTGCCCCAGAGGACTGCTTTTAGTTCTGCTGTTACCTTTTCCAGTGCAAGCTCTTTTTCCAGTTCAGCTATTCTCTTTTTTAGAGCTTTTATCTCTCGCTCCTTTGTTGCTTCATTCTGCTTGCTTTTGTCGAATTTTTCATTCACCTTAGCCAAAGTTTTCTTGACTTCATCAAGCTCTTTCATTTGAGATTCAAGAACTTGGATCTCAGCTTGCAGCTTCTGCATATCCAGACTAGGAGTTTGCTCTGTTGCTGGTGTAGTTGTTGCTGTAGATGGTGCTGTAGTTCCAGTCTGCTGAGGAGGAATAGTAGTTATTGGAGTAGCTTCTTCAAGGTTGATTACTTCCGGAGGGGGCTGGGAGGTTTGGCCCTCTTCTCTTTGCTTCAGTGCTGTTTGTAGTGCTGCCTTTGCAGCTTCAGATTGTCCTAGCTGGTCTTGAGTCCTAACCAGCTCCTTGTACAGGGATACCAGCAGGTCTGTAGTATCCTTTTCCTGCCTTTGCTGGGCAACCTCGTCTGTTTGTGGATGGATGGTGGCTGGGAGCTTGATTTTCTTTCTTAAGGCCGCCATGTCTGCATCCCTTATCTTCAGGAGTTCTTGGATACCTTTGACATCTTTAGGATCATGTCCTATTTCTATAATTACTTCTTCCAAGGACTTGATCCTATTGTCCTTGGCTTGCGATGATGCTCTTTCTAATTCCAGCTGAGAGGCTGTGTTATCCAGGCTGCTCTTCAGTTTGTAGTTCTCCAATGTCTCATCTGCCAGGGAGGCATACACCATTTCACCAGTTTGTTTATGTAATTCAATCTTATCCATAGGGTGTATGTCTTTGGCAAGAACCTCCATGTTGGTTCTTAGGTAGTCCGAGGTGGATTGAGGATGCAAGGTTGTAGGCATGAAGTGGCTCATTATCATTTTGCCTTCACTTACATCGAAGGCAGACATGAGTCTCTGCTGGTTGGTAGGAGCCAGGTTCAGCAAGTGATTGTATAGCTGCACTTTAATTGGATCGCTCCTCCTCTTGATGTCAATGAACTGTTGTTTGATGCTAGACTGTCCTTCTCTGTGTTGACTGGAGGAGCTGACCTCTCCTCCTATAGTTCTGTCATGTTCATGCTGAAATGAACTAGCTGAAACTTCTCCACTGGGTGGGCCCATGCCCATTGCTTGCCTTACTGCTATATCCTCCTCTTGAGAGTCATTTAATCTTTGTCTTTTCTCTCCCCGATTGAAGGATGAGGTCAGGGGGGTCTCTCTATCCCTTTTCCTGGTCAAGTCCTCCTTTTGTGGGGTTTGGAGGACCGAGGTGTCAACCATAGTTTCTGCCCTAGGAGGCACCACTGTCTGAGCCTGCTGCTCAGTGGAGCTTGGAGGATCAATCACTTTTTCTTGCTGCAAGGGCTGCTGTTCACTAAACTGTTGCTGCCCAAGTTCATGCTGCTCCATCTCTTCTTGCTGCTGTAGCAATGTGTCCACTTGTTCTTCTGTCAATGGAGGTGGCTGCTCCACCTGCTTCCCTTTATCCTTGCTTGCTGTCTGTGGTGTTTTCTCGGCAGTTTGCTGCTGGGCTGTAGATGATGTATCAGCTGCTCCAAGTTGTTTTTTGTAGGAGAGGGGCACCTGTGCACAAGTTTCCAAGTCAGCTTCCTTTTGCATATTTCTAGCCTGTCTCTCTAGAAGCTCTTCAGCAGTTATTTCTTCTTCTAAGGTACCCTCTTCCCAGCTTAAGGCATTGGCATACTGTTCAATCTCAGGTTGTCTTTTGTGTGCATAACCACCCAATTTGTATTTTATCCTCCTGAGGGAGATAGCATGATTGGGGTCATAGGGTATCCATTCAAAGCTGGTTTGCAGTCTGAGGCCTTCCAGGATAGTGTTTGCCTCTTTCCATCCCTCTTCTTTTCTGTTATATAGGAAAGGACCCAGCTGGTTCCTTACCTTCAACTGTGACTTCTTGTTGTTGCTCTGAAAATGAAGATAGTCTGAGTTCCCAAACTGTCTAAAATATTCCAAGGCAAAAGGCCTCGTGGGGACATACCTTGGCAACCTAAATGGGTTCAACTCACAGCCATATATCCTGATGACTGTGTGGTTTTGGTAGAAGTACCAATTACCAATGCTGTAGGACTTATTCAAATGGAGAATTCTCCTCATGTCATCAGTTAGTCTAGGAGGAGGAGTACCTTGCAGCACTGTTAGGGCTGGGTAAACAAATAAATCAATAAACTCACAGTATGTATAAGGTGATACTGAGGTATGATGAAAAACAGAAGTCCAGAACACAACTGACCTTGGAATTCCCTGGGCATTGAGTGGCTTCAAAGGAACAGAGAAGGTGGCTGGCTGGTAAAAGAGGAATAAGTGGTATATATATGAAGTATACCTGAATAGTCTTTCCCTCTTCAAGTTCATAAACTGCTCATGGATTTTATCTGCAATGTAGGTTGCATAGTCATAATGTACAGCTGGGGGTTTACCAGGAGAGAATATAGACAGCATTGCCATTATGCTGTCATCCACATCCTCCATTCCCTTGAATCCTAGGACATAGCCAATTAGATCCACCAACATTCTGCCCAACTCATTTAGATATTGATACCCAATAGGAGGGGTTCTGACTGTTTCAGAGCCTGGCCTGACAAACAATTGGTTGATTTTGACGATCTGGTCATTTGACAGTTTGCTCCCTCTGTTTATCAAATTCTGCATATATAGAGGGGTCAATAGCTTGGCAGTTTGGAAGTGCAGCATTCCATTTATACTCTCTGGGGTAATCTGGAACAGGATTGAGCCTGTGGGGCTGATGACAGCTCTTTGGCTTGGGTCATAGCATTCCTGGCAGCTGTAGATCAGTTCTGGCATAGGATTTACTTGGGGAAGGTTGTAGATGGGCAAATTTGAGTCCCAAATTCCCAAGATGTCTGCCCCACTCAGGTGCTGGGCTTTTAACTCATTCATCATTTGGATATTGTATTTGGTTCCCATAGGGAACCAGTCCAGCATTTGATAATCCATGTCTCCCAGGGGTTTCCATGCTAATTCCTGGTGAGGAGCATTGAGGGGCTTGATATTTAGAGCAATAGGAGTCTCCATAGTTTTTCAAAGTGCAAGGATTGTGGGTGGATAGCTAAAAATGGTAGCAACACAGAATGGAGGTGATTCTCTGTGAAAACAGTTGGTATCTTGGATATCAGAGGAGAATTCACTCAACAGCAATTGAAATACTGTTTGTTTTAGTAGCAGAGCTTCTCTAAGGTCTGACTGTCCTCTTCCAGTGGGTGAATTGTATTTACTAAGGAATCTGCCGGGAAACGCAGAGTGACAGTGGTTTTGAGCGAGTTACCAGTATTTGAGGCTCGGCCGGTGCTTGTTGGTCTTCACAGTTACAATGGTGGACGCGCAGATGGAAATGAACGGTGCAAATATAGTTTTTTAGGTTCCTTTATCCTTCTGAGCAATTTAAAGTTCAATGACAGTCGTATGGAGGGCAGAACACTGTAAATACCTGTAAATTGACGAGCGGAGGTCGAGCAGAGGTGCACGGCTGCTGCTGAGGAGGTCGCCCGGGCTAATTCAACAGGTTGGCGGCAATTTGAACGTGAACGGTCATGCAGAGAGACCAATAGAAACAGGAGCAAAAGTGGGGAAACACGGGTTTTTTGGGTAAATATGGGTTTTTTACCATTTTTGGCGCTTTTTAGTGATGACGTCAGCATGACGTCAGTGGTGGGTCACGGTGAGGTGACGTCAGCTGACGTCATCGGGTGACGTGGCAGTAGATTACTGGTCCAAGGGGCGGTGAGGTGGCAACCACGTCAGCGGCCAGGTGGACGAATAGCGGAGGTAAGTGCGAGCGGATGTGACGTGGCGGTGGGTCAACGGTAAATAGGTGGCAGTTAGGACCGTGGCGGTTACGGTTAAGGCTAACCGCTGCGGTTTCTCGGGGCGGTTTGGGTACGGCGCAGAGGTTGTCAGGCCCGGCTCCGAGATATCTTAGCGCCTGACGCGTGGAGAGGCCCTGACGTGACGCAACGTCATCATCTCGGGCGGTAAAGTACAGCAATGGGGGCCGCTCCGATATTGACGTGGATCGTCGGATCTTAAGGGCTTGATCCGACGGTGGGCGGAGTATGGAGGTGCTCGGGTTATATGCGGGCGGAAAACTTTAATTTTTGTGGGTTTTTTTATTGGTTTTTCGAATGTTTTTTCATTTGATCAATAATGCACTAACATTTGGGAACGCGCCAGAGGCGGGTTTTGACCTTAATAGCTTTTGCAAAGGATTTAAAGGCGGAAAAGGGGTTTTATAAGGGTTTTATCAATGCGGAGGTGGTTTAAGAAGCAAATTGTTTTGCAGCAAGGGGGAATAGGATGGAACAGGTTCACCAAAGTGACCAGATGTCATTTTGGTCCCTCTCGAAGACTATATGGCTAATATGCCAAGGGGAGGGAGTATATATAATATTTGGGGCTTTTATACACCTTAGTGTTAGTATCATTAGGGGGAGGGGTAAAATAGGGGAGCTATATAGTAGAATTAGAGGTTAATATGAATGAGGGGGGTGATGAGGGGATTTTACTGAGTTTATCTGAAACTGACTTGGTTTTGAGAGTAGATCAAAATGAAAAGATCTTAGACAAGAAATGTGGATTCTGAATGAGCTAGAAACACCATAAAACCATGATTTCTCTTCATGAATCTCAGTTGAAAGAAAGGGAGTGTTAGTAATGGAATAGAGGGGAAGAGGGAGGTTAGTCATGCTCCTTGCTGTAATATGATGGAATTAACCACTTTGTCCATTGATAGATTTTGCCTTGGCAAAACACTTCTTGACATATGTGTAATGGTGAAAATACCCTTTCTGCAACCACAACTGCCTACCCAGCTATTTCCCTAGCATTTTTTGTTTCTTCTTGGAGGGGCACTTGGACTTGCAACCCTTGCTTGCCTTTTCTTTTCTTTGGCTTTTTCCCTTTTCTTTCTATCTACTTCTACCCTTATCTCTTCCAAGGTCCCAGATTAAACTTTTGGGAACCTTTGCTTCTCTACCTGCACTACTTGTCTGCCAAGATTAAGCTGTTTGGACAGACTTCTTTCTCTATTCTATAACTCAAAATTGAAACATGGCATGATCCAGTTTAAACTGTTGAATCATCCACAAAATTGAAATGAGGCTCTTAACATTCAAAACACTTTACACACCTCTGGTTCTCTGGAAATATGGGATCTTTGTAATGCCAAAGCAGAGCATATTTGGATTTTCTTTGGTCAATCATGAAATATGAAACCTATTACTATAGGCATCCAACAGGGAGATGGCTGGATTTGTTCAAAAAGCGTGGAGAAGTAGTCTTGTGAAATGATGAAATTGGTGAGGGTTTTGGTGAAAGGAAAGAATGATCATGGATGGATGAAGTTGGGATGAGGTTGTTGATCATGAAATATCTATGTACTACTGAAACTCTTGCACTGCCTAAAACATTAACATTTATCCATAAATCATATAAACAAGAAAGTTTTCAATTAACTAAGGAAAACATAATTTCATGAGCTAGCTTCCTACTTCATGCATGAGGGAAAAATTGTAGAAAAAGATGAACCCTTGATGATACCTGAAGTAAAACTAAATATATAAGAACTGATAACTAAATCATATTCTTGCAAACTAATCACATACTGGCCTAAGTGCAGAAAATTGTAAATTCCATGAGAAACTAGAATTCTACCTTTTTGGGGCTGCATAGGGGTTCTTTCCTCAAACCTTGATCCCTGAAGGAAGGAGTGAAATCCACATGCTGATAGCTTTTGGATGTTCCTTTATCTCTTCTAAGCTACTGCTGAAGTAAATCATAAATGGAAGCAAACTAACCAAATCCACAACTACTTGCATTGAAATAATGCTAAAGACAATTCAACTATGAAATCAACTTAGAATACAAATACAAGAGGAGGAGCCTTTGCTTCTAGGGTTGGGCCTTAACCTAAGAAATTCAGCCCTCTGAGTCAAATTAGTGCTGGATCAAGGAAATACTCATTCTCATTATCAAAACAGAAAGTTACATAACAATGTCTTATACAAGTCTTGAACTCAAAAATGGCTAGTGCTTTTAAAACAAAAGTTCGAATCCTAATGAGGCTCTAGGCCTCCTTATTTATACAACTAAAGTCTCCAACAAATTCCTTAAATCTTGGGAGGCTCGGCTCCCAAACTCGAGATAAACTGACTCTTTGCCTGTCACTTTCTCAACTTCCTTTTGATGTCCATGACTTGGCTTCTTGTACTTTAAGCTAATGTGATTGATGGAGGAATATTCAAATGAGTGAGGAGTAATTGAGGAGGATCTACCTCCTACAATATTTCCTCCTTGTTTCATTTGAGTTTCAGCCCTTAATTAGCCAAAATTTCCATGATTTTCTCTCAAAAGCCTACAATCAATGCATATTAGTCCACTAGGCATAATATCTCACTTTGACTCATCTCATTAAGAAAAATACAATCAAATATGTAATAAATTATGAGAAGAGTTTATTTAAATAAGCTAGGAGGTGCATTAAGGTCCATATAGTTACCCAATGATGAGGCTCATCATCAACCCCCTACTAAAAGTGTTGTTCATCCTCTAAGAAACTCAATCTATATCCATGTCTTTCATTGCTATAGTCGCCTCCATGACATCCCATGCTTCTGCAGTAGTTTCATCTTGCTGTGCATAGAATCTTGCCTTCCTTTCTATCTCCTCGCACTTCTTTCTTTCATCCTCTTCCTTCCTTCCTTCCAACATTCCTAAGAGCAGTGGTGGAATAAGTCTCAATCCAATCCAATTGACTTTGAGTCTTTGGAGAGCTTTCTTGTACATGGGTGTCCTGTTCAATTCTTCTCTCATTCTCTGAGGAGAATGGTACTCTCAATTTTCAAGCTACAGGGCAGAGTGTTCCATATCCTTTGGCAAGCTTACATGTTGTCATCCTCTAATAGCCTAAACATGTCAGCAATGTGTGTGATTGATTTCTCTTGGGTAGTAAGGTACCTAGGTGCAAGTTGAGGGTCATTTGCAATCAAGTTATGGGTGTTGATGACAACCATTGGATTTGATTTCTCAGCTGTTATCATGAGAGGTTATGTTTCTTCCCATGCCATTATTTTCTTCATTTCTGCAGCCCTTGCTTCCTCATGGTTCATCCATGATGCCAAAGCCATCAACTGTAAGTCCCCTAGTTTTGAATTAGGGTCCCACACATTCAGATGTATCAAGGCTACATTATGTAGGTAGAACTCAAACATTTTAGCCCTATCCTAAAATGTGCTTTGATCACAAAGATCAATGAATTGTTTATAATCTTGTAATGACATAGTGCCTCTTTGTGCTAAATTCTTGGTTTGGAATTGCAGCCACTGTTCCTTAAGATACAATGCATAGGACTTAGTTGGCATCCTGCACTGGATTGCCTCTAAGGATAGACTAGCCATGGATACCAATTGATTCTCTTTCTCCTGTAGCTATCCTCTTAACCATGCATTTCTGCCTCCAACTGAGCTTTCATCATTGCCTCTCCGTCCCTTAGGCTGCTGAGTTCTTTTCCCATCTCCTTTACTTTCTCCTCCATGTGACCTATGTCCTCCACTCCTTTGCATTTGGAAATTTTCATCCATCTATGTGTTCTTGCCCTTTATATATCAAGATCAAATAATAATGGGATGGGAAATCTCTGTGGAATGACCCTAACCCCTTCAATGAACCTATAGTAGGAGTGAAGGTTAGGTTGAGGACTAGGTTCCCTCAGCTCTGGTTCCTCCTTTTTTATTTCTTGCTGCATACTCCCTTCTTTGTCTAATTTATAAGTTTCTTGTAGGTTTAGCAGAGTTTCCTGTAGGATTTCCTTTGCTTCTTGTAGGTCCTTCTGTGTATCCTGTAGGAGGCCTTTTCCTTTGGATGAGGCAGATCTAGTGACAAGCCTCCTAACATAAGTGATAGGAGACTTGGGAGAGCCTTGTCCTGATGATCCTTCTCCTTGATTTTTCATAAGAGCAGGTATCTTTTCCTATTATATGCGTGAGTCTTTAATGGAAATAGGAACTTGGTGGGAGTTTGAGGTTTCCCTTGCCTTATTCTTGTACTTTTTCTTGTCCTAAAGTACAATGGCGTTTGTCTCTGTCTCTTCCCTTTTTGTATGATAAGAGTACTAAGGGAAGTGAGGGTAGTTGTTGCCTCTTTCTCAGTGGGTTCTAGGGATACCTTGGGTGATTCTTCCTTGCCTTTTGTCTCCTCTTTTCCATTCCCCTTCTCATATTTGCATTTATCTTCTCCTTCTCCCCCTAGTTCCTCACTATGTTCATCAGTTTCCTCCTTTGCATCTTCTTATGTCTCTTCACCACTTTCCTTCTCCTTTTCTTCATCTTCTTCCTCATCTATTTCCTCTTCATCCCCCTCTGTTTATTCCTCCTCCTTTTCAGTTTATTCCTCTTCCTTCTCTATTTATTCTTCATCCCTTTCACTGGCAGTGGGGCTCTTATCATACTCAAGGGATTTTATGCCTTCCTTAGTCTGTTGTCTCTGAAAGTTGCCCATATGATAGGGAGTCTGAGGTTTTGGAGGGAATTTTCTATGATAAGTCTAATTAACCCATGATGGGCTAGCTATTGATGGTTTCCTTCCTACACCTTAATTCTCATATCTATCATTGATTGAAGAAGGAAGTAGGGTATGGTGAATCTATTTTGAGGAGGTGTGTCTTCTCCAAACCTCAACTCTCGGAGAAGCCTAAAGTGGTATCCATATACCACACTATACCTACCTTCACATGATATATATATTTTATAAGGTGGTAGCTAATTCATTCCAATGATATGGTAGGCTTGCTCTTCTAACTCCATTTTTGTCTTTCATTGCCTCCTCTCCTTGTAAAAAGAATTTCTTCTTTGCAATTTGGCTATTTCCCTTATCGTCCTTACTCCAAGGAATCCCTAAAGGAAGAGTGGAGATTCTGCCTATGATTTCAGGGGTGATTTCTATAGAGAGGCCTTTCACCATAATAGTGGCATGGGTCCTAGTCAGTGGAATGAGGGAGAGAGAAAAGTCTTTGGCTACTTCATCATCGTATCCCCTCAATTTATCAAAGAAACCCATCCAACTGTGCCTTGTGAATATCTCTAGTATAGGAAGGTGTTGGTGATTCCTCACTGTGTTGATGGGTTCCCTCTTATTAAACTCCCCTATCATTTTCTCTAATGGATGGAGGGTTGTATATGTCTAATACCAAATTTAATGAATGAGGAATTTGAAATGAAAATTCTGTGTATACAATTCCCATAGATTGCAATCTTTTTTAACACAATAGAAGGTTTCTCTAGATTCTTTTCACTTGTAAATTGTGGGATAGTATAGAGCATACCTCCTTATCGCTGATTGATGAATCCAACCTTTGTTTTTTCTTTGTAGAATTGCTCACTGCCAATCCTGTAGGTGTTATTATGTATCCTGTAGGTGCTCCTGCGCAAGGAAACAAGAAATTATGCCTTTCTTGTAGACTGATTAAGGGCTAAGAGTGACTTTTCTAGTGTGTAGCCTTGAGAACGTGAATGTGCATGGGGATCAACGTTTATTTCCTCATATGGGTGATTTGAGTGGGGTGGTGTGCTAGTAGCCGACGTACAATATCTATTTTTGGACCATTGGTCTCACTACCACATCATCATTCTCCTCACCTTGTAATCAACTCCTACTTCGGCATCCATAAAATAACCACTTTCAACCTCATCTCTCCTTTTCCTTGACTTGACTGTTGCCACATGTGTAAGGACTAACTATCTTCTCCTTGTTGACTGACTGAAGGTGGCCAAGTTAACTAGCCATCTTTCTCTTATAAACCAACTCTTCCACAACTTTTACATGTTTAATCATACTATTCTAACGAGAGAGTCAAAGCAAGATACTTACTTGTGGTAATGATGCCCTAATGTTGTTTGTTGAAGAATGAAGTCCTTGCTGTGTACTAGTTGCATGTGATTTTCTCCTCTCTCTCTTTTTTTTATTATTATTTCCCTCGGATGTTTTTCTTTGATGTGTAAGTACTCATTGTTAATGCTGACAATCCTGATGCTGCTACTAAGCTATAGAGGAGATTCTTTGACCTCTGGATCTCGATGCTTGAAGCTGACTGCAACCTTGTGAATTTTTGTTTTGTGAGATAGGCTGCTACAGGATTTCCTACAGGATGTCCTGTAGTTGCTTCTACCTCAAAAATTTTTAATCATTTTCCACTTCTGTAGCATGAGGACGGTTGGCATGGGCAGAGAAGCGGTCCATGGATTTGTGAATTAGGAAAATAGCATTCAAGTGTTGTCCCCTTGTTCTCTGTCTTAATCCTCTTTTCTCTGTTTTTTCTTTGAAAACTGTAATTTTTTGAAACTGACTTTTTTTATGAATGCAAGGGTGATCATGGTGGAGAGGTATGGTGATGAGATGGTGAAGTAGATTTTTTTTTGACATGGGTGGCTTATCCCCTTGCTCTAGAGTTACTTCCTTTAGGATTCCCAAGCCACTGTAATTCCTACAGGATCATCCTGTAGGTTTTCAGGGAATCCTGTAGGTTTACAGGGAATCCTGTAGAAAACACAAAACCCTTGAAAATTGAGCTAAATGAGTGGAAAAATGGAGGGAATGATGGAATGATGAAGGATAATGAATGGAGAAATAAAAAACATGAACTGGATAGGTCCTTTTCGATCCTCTCTTGTTGCTCTGATCCTCCTCCTACTAACCTACAAACAATATCTTCAAAATTTCTTTTCTCTTTTTTTTTTTTTTATAATTTCTTTGTTTTTTGTTTTTTGTTTTTATCTTTTTGAAAGAAAATACTCTGCCTCTAAGAGGTTTTCATCCTAGTTGCTTTCCCTGGGTGCCTCAAAAGAGGTTTTCACCTAGATATTTTTTTTTTTCTCTTTTTTTGTTTTTGTTTCTTTTTTTACACAATTGGGCTACCTCAAGAGGTTTTAAACCCAACAGTGGGACTCAGGTGCCTCATGGAGGTTTTCACATGAGTCTCCTTATTTTTCTCTTTTTTTCATTTTTTTCTTTTTTCCTTTTATTTTTCTTTTTCAGTGACTTGATAAGGTAGAATATGAGACTTTCTCCACCACCATCAATGTCTTGTTGATGTCATTAATGAACTCTTACTTTAGAAATGTCTTCTCGTAAACCTTCAATATGTTCCCGTTAACAAGTAAAGGAATGGCCTCTACATCAATGGTTCTAATCTACACTTAACAATTATCATGACATTTCTTTATGACATAAGGCCCTAACCATCTAGTCCTAAATTTCCCTTAAAATATTTCTATCTGGAATCATATAACAAAGCCTAATCACATTCTTGAAATTTCTTGTCCTTGACATTCTTTTCATGCTAGATCCTGCTCTGAATTTGAGTCACCTCTGTGTGTAGGAGGGCCTACATTCTAAACTCATGTAACCCATTCAGCTATAGAGATCTCTATTTTTATGCACTGCTGAGATCTCGATCTAGTTGTGTTGCCATCCTTAATGTATTGCACTCAAATTCAATGGAAAATGGGGCCTTTTTCCCATAGATCAAATCATAGTGTGTGAATCTAGTGGTGGTATTCCAGGTGGTATTGTAGGCCCAAGTGGCCTCAACTAATCTATTTTCACAATATTTTATGCTACTACTAACCAATTTTGTCAGAATGCCCTCTAGCGCTCTGTTGCTCGCCTCAAGCTTCCTCCAATTCACAGCCACCGAAGAAGAGGTAAGGTTGGCTATTTGAAGTGGTGGGGGTATTTGGCAGAAATTTCCCTAATTTATGCCTATTGCTACATGGCATGAAAGAAGTGTTTTTTTTTTGTTTTTTCTTTAGCTTAGCTTTGAGAATAATTGTAGAATTGAAATTACAAACTGAATGGAAACTAACAGACTGAATGAAAACTAACTGCTTGAATGAAATCTCAATTGCAGAATAGAAAAGAAAGAAAATAATGTAGAATGGAAAAGAAAGCCAACTAAATTTACTTTTTCAGAAACGAAACTAATAGAAAAATGTTAGAGATAAGAAATGGAAGAAAGAATTCAGTAATCACATATTACTCATATACCTCCTCGAAAATGGTGCCAAAAAGTGATGAGCACTAGTATTGCAACAAGAATGCTGTAACTCCTAGGGCTACAAACTTTCCTTTATCAACCCGAGGTTCGTACAAACTTGGAGGTGACAGTGCTGCATACACAAGTAAATGTGATGGGTATGTTCTTTATCACTACTAAGCTGGTGATAGACCACTAAGTTTTTTCAAACCAGACTTCTATTGATTCAGAAGAAGCTTGATTACCAATGAGGAAAAGAGAAATCTACACTAAGGGAAACCTTGTCTACTGCAGTAAGGAAAAGACTGAAATACAATTCTAAAACATGCCATTTTTCTAACTAAATGCTAAGAATATTTGCTTCAAAATAATTCTTAAGTTAACATGTATGCAATACTACTATCCTAGGTATGAAAATTGAAACATCAAACATTCTATTGCTATGCATGTCAATGAATAAAATAACTTTGTTTTTCTTCCTATATTTTTTCTTGAGAAAGTGTGAAAGCTAGCTTATTTTGGTGACGTGGCAGGTGGCTTAGGGATGATGGTGAATGGTTAGAAGGATTGGGAGATAAGTAGGGGTCCGTTTCTAGCTTCGTAGGGGCTTTTTCAACAATTTTACCTCAAAACAGGCTGCTACAGGTCAACCTACTGGATGTCTTGAATTCCTATAGGATCCCTTGTATTCCGATAGGATACAACCGAGAGAAAAACGAGGGATGTTGAAGGTGATGGAAGGCTTAGGGAAGGTGGTTGGTGGATAGAATGAGGCCAAGGAGTGCCTAGGACTACTTCAGGACTCAAAACTATAGTTGGGAGATGGTTGGATTTGCTCAACAATCTTGGAAAAGTACTCTTGTGAAATGATGAAATTAGTGAGGGTTTTGCTGAAAGGAACGAATGATCATGGATGGCTGAATTTGGGATGAGTTTGTTGATCATCAAATCTCTATGTATTACTGAAACTCTTGCACTACATCAAACGTTGACATTTATCCATAAATCATATAAACAAGAAGGATTTCAATTAACTAAGGAAAACATAATTTCATGAGCTAGCTGCCTACTTCATGCATGAGGTAAAACTTGTAGAATAATATGAAACCTTGATGAGATCTGAAGTAAAACTGAAGATAGAAGAGCTTATAACTAAATCCTATTCTTGCAAACTAATCAAATGCTGGCCTAAGTACAGAAAACCCTAAATTCCATGAGAAACTAGAATTCTGTCTTTTTGGGGCTACATAGGGGTTATTTCTTCAAACCCTGATCCCTAAAGGAAGGAGTGAGGCCAAATCTACCTACTGAGAGCTTCTTTATGTCCCTTTATCTCTTCTAAGCTACTACTGAAGTAAAGCACAAAGGGAAACAAACTAATCAAATACACAACTACTTGCAATGAAATAATACTAAAGACAATTCAACTATGAAATCAACTAAGCATACAAATACAAGAAGAGGAGACATTGCTTCTAGGGTTGGGACCTAACCGAAGAGATTCAACCCTCTTAGTCAACTCAGTGATAGATCAGGGAAATACTCATTCTCATTATCAAAATAGAAAGTTGCATAACAATGTCTTCAACATGTCTTGAATTAAAAAATGACTAGTGTTTTTATAGCAAAAATTCAAATCCTAATGAGGCTCTAGGCCTCCTTATTTATAGAACTAAAATCTCTAATAACTTCCTTAAATCTAAGGAGTCTCAGCTCCCAAACGCGAGATAAACTAGCTCTTTGATTGTCTCTTGCTCGGCTACCTTTTGATCTCCATGACTTGGTTGCCTATACTCCGAGCTAGTGTGATTGATAGAGGAATATTCAAGTGAGTGAGGAGTAAATGAGGAGGTTATACCTCCTACAACCTCTCATCCTTGTATTATTCGAGATTCAGCCTTAATTAGACAAATTTTCCATGATTTTCTCTCAAAAACCTGCAATCAATGCATATTACTCCACTGGGTGTAATATCTCACTTTGACTCATCTCATTAAGCCAAATACAATCAAAATATGTAATAAATTATGGGAGGAGTTGATTTAAATAAGCTAGGAGGTTCATTAAGGTCCATATAGTTACCCAATGATGAGGCTCATCAAATGGCAAGGGTAAAGACCCACTTTCTATCAGAGATTGGTTAAATTAAATTTCCATTCAACAAATTTTGTATTTCTTCCTTCAAAATTTATTTCAGTGTTATATTCATCCTTCCCTGGATTTCCTAAAAGGTTGAGGATATTCCTTTATATAAATATGGTGAGTACATAGATTAGGAAAGGTCCCCTTCATGTTGATATAATCTAAGGAAAAAGAAATACTATTTTTCTTAAGCATATCTATAAGTTTCTTTTTCTAAGAAGATTCCAGTTCGACATTAATATTCAAAGTGTTTCTAGGATGAATTTAAATAGCCTTTGTTCGATTTCATACAACAATATTAGGTGGGGCTTTTCTGTCCAGTTGTTGTGCTAGTTTAATGGGTGAACATGTTTCCTCGGAAATGTTTCCCCAAAAATTAATCGAGTGGTGAATTATAGCTGATGTGAAAATGTGCTATATATAAGGGTGAAAATCATGTCATCCTCAATATTTTATTTAAAAGTTGAAGCTTGGTCGAGAGTTAAGAGAGGTTTGGTAAATTTATCATCAATTCCTTCAAACCATACAGAGTTTGAATGATCCACGGAAGGTTTAGCAAGAGGATAAAGAGTAAGAATTTTCATAGAGTTTCCATGTGTAATAATCATATCCCCACACCTACAATTGCTATAGGCATATGCTGTGGCCATCTAAGGCCTACCTAGAATTAATGGGTAGCCTCTAATATTAGATTGAGGCTAAAGAATCTTTAAGCCAGCTAGATATTGCCATGAATCTATGGAAATGAAAATATCCTCCACCATTCCTCCTAGTTTTATGGTAGAACTATCAACGAAATAAAGGATAGTGGGGGATGGTATTATACCAGGTAGTTTGACATTCTCCATGGTCTCTTTTTTAATTAAATTTATGGATGCCCCTAAATAAATTAACATATTAGCTATGGGAATATTACTAATGTTGATGGTAGTGATGAGGCTTCTAGGATCCCCATACTATTCCGCAAAAAAAATTTTGAACATCAAATCTACTAATTTTCCAATCACATGAACTATCTTGGGACCTTTCCTTCTTCGACCTACATTTTTCAAGAAAAGGTATCTAGTGACTTTCGCATTAATAGGGACATCCTTAATGGATTGAAACAATGGAATATGCACACATTCATTTCTTAATTCTCCCAAAATGTCAAAATCTAGTTGCATAAGGGGTTTCTCAAGACATAATCTTTTTGGATAAGGAGCAGAATCCAACTCATTTTCATAAGATTTTTTTGTTGATGTATCTTGAGATTTTGAGGGAAGAATTTATGGTTTTGGAGAGTTATCATCATCATCTTGTTCTTGAATGGTGAGAGGGTTTTTTATTTTAATTACTTTTCTAGAACGCAAATACATATTTTTGTAGTCCATTGATGAAAGGGTATAAGTAGGGAAAATACGTAGTTCATTGTTTTTAGGGGGATGGACTACATTGTTCTTCAGATTAGTTATGTGATGGCCATGTAATTGAGATTTTTGTTAATTTTGGGAAGGTTTATTGAAAGGTAGTTGAATTTATTGTGGATGCCATTAAGATAGAGGTTGTGGTGCCATTTGAAAGGGGGGAGGCCCTCTCTAGTCTGGGGCCCAACCTTGATTTTTCAAACTAGGGGGTTAATGCGGCCTTGGAATAGGAGGGTACCATCACAAAGTTGTAGTAAAGTAATGGGAAGGTTTAGATTATGTGGACCCAGTGACCGAGGGGGTCATGGTTTCTTTTTGGCCATGAAAAATATTTGCACAAACTCTTGATTAGCATCTTGAAATGGTACTTTAAGCCTTTATATAAAAGGACAATCCTTATTGGAATGTTTCTTCTCACAAATATTGAATCCCTCAACATTGTTTAAATAACATTCTCAAAGAGGATGTTTTTCTCAAAATTTGGACAAAATATGGCCAAGGCTAACTCAACCTCCTCCTCCTTCTTTTAGTGTGTAGGGTATTGAATTGAGAGTTGAGTGTCCTAAGGGTATCAATTTTGATGTTATCAAATAAGTTCTCAAAGTCAAATTTAGTCACCCCTTGCCCCACTTGACCTAACAATTCTAGAGACCACATCTTGAGAAATCTTTCCATATTTTGAGCTCCCTCTGTAATATCGCTTACACAAGTCACAAATCTCATCATATGATAATAGAGAAATATATTCTACTCACATAATTCTTAATGTTTCAAGGAAGTTCTCTCAAATACCATTAAGGAAAAGGATACACAGATATTTTGGGTCCAAAGTATTTTTGTTTTGTTCTTTGTAGATTATACTAGAACTTATCCACATAGTCCTCCTGACTTTCATCGTATGCTTGGGATATTTTCAATATTTCTTCTTGAATATCCCAAACCTTACAATCATATTGATATTTATTCAAAAATGTTTTCTTCATATCAGCCCAAGTTCAGATGGAGTTTCCTCCGAGTCCCATACATGAGTGGAGGGCGCCATCCTTAAAACTTGCAGGAAATAATTTCATTTTTTTAGCATCCATAGAGTAATCATAGCTATAACAAACGACATCAAACTCAAACAAAAAAGAGTTAAGGTCCTCCTTTGAAAGGCCATACAAATTTCAAAGTTTAGAAAGATGAACGCTTTTCATTTAGACCACCATATTGAGATATTAGATGGGTAATTCAAAAGTAAGAAGTTTGTATTGTCTAGGTCCATTTACTTTTTCATCCCTCATTTTTCCTTTTTTTCAAGTCCAAGGGTTCTAAATCTTATTAGAACCTTCAAAACTTTCTAATTCCTCATCCAATGTAATTTATTCCCTCCTTGGTGTTTCTCCCTGTTATCACTCGTAATTTTCTCAAGGCTAATGAAAGAAATCACCAAGGTAACCACAAACCTACTTTGGAGATTAGGATCTAGCCTTCCTAATGCTCAGAGCGGGCTCTCTCTTAATGATTTAATTATGGTGTTTTAATTGGTTTTAGGCTGGTTATGTAGTATTGATTTGGTTTTGATTTGAATTGTTGGTGGAATTAATGATTTAGATGGATAGATGATTGTCTATTTTCCATTAGGCTATGGAGTCAATATATCAAGGAAACAAAATAGAAAAAAATTATAAAATTAGTGTTACAGGGCAAGGTAGTCGAGCAATATCAAATCTTGAGGCTGGAATGGTGAAATGATTTTCAATTGGGATCGTGGAATAATTAAGGATTCCTTAAATCAGATAATGAAGGAAGTGAAAGAGGTCAACCAGGATGGGAGAGCAATTAAGGATTCTCAAATCTAGATATCAGAAGAAAACATAGAAATGTATAACAGTAAGAGCAAAGTGTACTTAAACAATTTCTGCAATAACATTCCTATTATACCATTCAAATTTAGAAAACATTCAATTTTATGGAATACTTTAGAGAAGAACATGAAGAATTGAAATATACTTCACTGAAGTGGCTCAACACATGAATCTCGTAAAGAAATGCTTCAATTATTTTCCCTGTTTGTCAACTGAAAAACTACAGTAAACCCTTAGGTTGTAGATGAGTTCACCTATAGAAATGTTAAGAAAATCCACCCTCTATACTTCGAATTATGAAGTATTTATACAAAACTCATTAGAAAAAATCCCAAATTGTTTTGGGAATTATTCTAGGAAAAAGAAATATCTTCGTGCAAGAAGATAGAGGTAGATACGTAACTGCTGCAAGCCATGTTTGTTTATTAGGCTCTGTTGTCGAATATTTTGCTACCTTTTCCAATTTTCTATTTTTCTTCCACACTAGCTATCTTTTTACTTTTCCCTTTGACTGATACTCTTTGACTAGGCTAACCTGTTGCTTTTCTTTCACAGTTATGTATTCACTTTTAACTTGAAATTTCACAGTAAATCATTTAACTTTTCCCAAGTCTTTGTGTCTAGAAAATTAATATTTACCATTCTTCTGTAGACTTCATCATCTTCTCTATATTTTTCAAAGGGGTTTGCAGAGGTCTTACATCCAGAGTGTAATGGGAAGCCATAATGTGGTTTATTCAACTGAATTACTCTTTCTGTGGCTTTAGGAGTAAGGTCAGAAGGTATGGAATAGTGGGGAGCGTAATTATAGTTTGTATAAAAGTGCTTTTGGATGCACAGTAAGGTTTTCTTTAGTCTAGAAAGGTTCCTTAATTAATTTAATTAATTAACCCTTTAATAATTACTGTGTATAACTTAAATTACAGGGTCGTTCTGGTTCTTTCAAGAATACCTGGAAATTGATGATTTGGTTCGCAAATAGGGTTCTGTGGTAGCAACAGGGATTTCTGAGGCTTCAATTATGTATATGCTACTTCAATTTCGTGTCTGGAGCATCCTCTGGTTGCAAAAGGTGGTTAAAATGGTTGCATAGAGGTTCAAGGTTTCATAATTGGTTAAAATAGTTTTGTAGCGAAAATGACTAAAAAGAGAAAAAAGGGCTTTTTCGGCCTTTTAACCAACAACGGTTAGATTTTGGCGTGAGTTTTAGTAAATGAATACTGGGTAGTTTTCTTTTAGGCAAGGAGGTAGTTTTAGGCCATATCGCATCGCTTTTGGGTGGAGGGTGTATTTTTCACAAGCACGCAATATAACTTAGTGTTGCCACGTAGCCAAATGGTGCTCGTCCAAAACCGCAAATCTCTTGTGATTTTGGATCATTAATTGTCAGATGATGAAACTGCACGACATGGATATGTCCTGTTGGATCTGGAGGTGGGAGATTGGAGGGCTATCGAGTGGTGAAGCGCACGAATGGAGTTGGGATGTGGTTGGTCGGGCCCGAGATTTAATTAGAATGAAAAGTGATTAACTAATATAGGAAATGGGTTAAGAAAGGTGGGGACCATTGGTTTATATGGCAGAGGGTTTTAACTTCATACCAAGGTTTGGTGAGTTAAAAAAGGGCGTCGGGGAATTATAATGTGGGGGACTTTAATTACATAATGTGGGGTATAGTTTAGGAAATAACTTACGATAAAAGGGGTTTAGTGGGTTTTTAAGGGGAAAAGGCGAAATTAATAAGGGGGAAATGTATTATTTGTGATGGAAATGTGTTTCACACTAAGGAAAGGGGTTTTGGAAGGGGGAATGATTTTTGAAGGGTAATGTCCATGGAAATGTGTGAAACAAAGGGATAAAAGGTCAAAATGAGGGGAAAGGATTTTTACAAGTAATGAAGGGATAATGAGGGGAAATTAATAACTAAGTATGTGGGGGGTCTAGTGAGATGAGGGGAAATTAGTAAATAAGCTTTAGTGAATATCCTTTCCCTTTGACAATTCCTCGTGCACATGAGGAATAGGATTAAGCATGATGAAAGTGCTTTTTGACTTAGCAACCTTGTGCCCTTGCAAAACTTCTTCTACCTACCCTTTATTTACCCTAGCATTTTATCTTCATTCATTGGGTGCATTTGATCTTACTGACACAAAAGGAATGTAAATTACCATATATTGAAGTACACACAAACACACATACTTTACTACTTCCATAACATTGACTCTGTTTCTCTGCACCAAGATGGACCTCCTTAAAAACATGACTTGACCCCCTCAGGTATGATTGCTTGAGCTTCACTAGTGGGTTCAATAACTATCTTATGGATCAAAGCTTTGGCTTGCAGTTCTACATCTTTGGCTAGTGGTCCTCCTCTACATACGACTTGGTGTATGCGTCTTTTCGTATTGAGAGATAGAAAAATGAAATGAATATGAATAACACGCAACACTAAATCTATATTGAAAAACCCTAATAATTTATTAGGAAACACCCAAAGAACGATATAAAGTATTTTTCTTACCAAAAAGTTACTACCATGATATAAATATCTTAATGTTGTTATATATTTTTTTTAAGAATTGCCACCAATTTCACTAACCAACTTAAAATAATTTCAATTTCTACATTTCCATTTAATTTAATTATTATCCTATTTTAACACTTAAATATCATTTAATATCTAAATGATCATAATTTTTTTTAGAACCCAAAAAGACTATAAAATCTTAATAATACATCAAACCGACATTATATATAAAAACTAGCACAACCACATTTACTAATGTAGTTGATATAGGCGTATATCCACCACCCACCACATCAATAACTTGTAGATGTATTTTGTTAAATGCTAATATTCATTATTATTAATAACTATATAAACAATAATAGCCATATTATTTTATATTTATATAATTATACTTATTATATTAACATTACTTTGTATATTCCCCGGATGCGGGTGGCAGGACAGCAACGTTGGGCATGCCACATGCTATGCATGGGCTGCCCCGTGTAGACAATACGGCTTCCATATGAAGGCCGTCAACCG
Organism: Pinus tabuliformis; assembly: GCA_031772625.1. Taxonomy (NCBI): domain Eukaryota; kingdom Viridiplantae; phylum Streptophyta; class Pinopsida; order Pinales; family Pinaceae; genus Pinus; species Pinus tabuliformis. The sequence goes on from CM062816.1 coordinate 568,138,929, forward strand.
GCACTTGAACCCCCAGCTGCGATTAATGGAATTAATGGTGCGGGCGGTAGGTTTATGGATCTGTACAGGGCACTTAATGCGCGCCTGTCTCGAGAGCATGAGGCAGAGCATAACAAGAGCGATGGAGGGCGTAAGAAATGTATGTCTGGAGAATTTGGGAAAAGAAGGAATTGCAGAGAGCCGAGGCGGTGGCAGCTCCGTCGGGTTTCTTGTGGTTACTATCACTGCCATAGCCTCTCTGGTTACTGGTCTTGTAGTCGGTGGCACTTGGCTCAATTGCTGGGTGAGAACCAGAATTGGTCCACCTTGCCACCAAGGAACGGGTCTCAGAGAGGAAATTGGGTACCAGAGAAAGATTTGGGAAGTAATAGGTTCAGTCTTCGACTCCAAGCTCACCTGCACACACACAAGAGCAGAGTCAGTTTCACCATGGTTAAACTCCGTCAGCGACAGCCGTGTAGGAGAGGTCCAGCTAGAGGCTCTTCCTCGCGAGCTCCAGTAGTGGATGAGCATCACCACTGTTGTTGCTGCTATTGCCATCGAAGAGCCAAAGCTACTCCACTTCCCATCAGCCAGTTTTTGGAGGTTGGAAGTGCTAATGAGGACAACTCAGAGCCTCCCTCCTTTGGCTCAGTGGTTTTCACATTGCCAAGTGCTGAGAGCAACCCAGGGCTCAGTGCCCACATCTCAGTTATGTTCACAAGAACTCTGGAAGAAAATGGGGAAACTGCCCCTCAAAACTCGCAGAAGAAGCAAGCGGAGGGCAAAGGCAAAGAATTTGTCCAAGGAGTACAGGAAGCAGGGGAACAAAGCTCCGCTTTGGAGCCACCAGCGTCTGAGGCTGGACAACACGAATCGTTTCCTCCTGTGGGACCAGCTCCTCCGGATATTGATGAAGAAACATGGCGAAAGATGTGGGAGGGTAGACCAGAGGGAGAGGGCTGGGCGTATATCGTGGAGGAAAACAGCCTTGCCGACGAAGCTGATGCCTTCTTCGCGTCCCTTCCTTCTTCCTCAACACATCGTAAGGATTAAAATTGACACGGGTAATTCTCTCTGGCGCTTTCGTTTTGATGGCTGGCAGTGGATGCCTACATATTCGCCTTCTGTAATTTTGATTGGGAGCTGGTCTGGTCTTACTTTCAGTTGGTCAATTCTCAATTTCAATTTTGTCTGGTTGCTAAGTCAATCCCATCTGGCAATTCGCCCCTGGTTGTTAAGTCAATCCCATCTGGCAATTCGCCCCTGCGTGGGTAGTAATGTTTTGAATCCTCTTCCTGGGGCTCCAAGGGGAGCCCGCTGACGTCTAATTCTGGTTTTGCATATGTGGTCTGGTGCTGCCCCTGCGTGGGAGCGTTACTTCTGTGCTTGGTCTGTTTGGTTTTGTGAAGGCTTTCCCGGAGAGGGAGACCTCAGAATTTTGTTCTTGGTTCCCAGAGAGCTACCAGAAGCCCTGGAAGACTTGCTTCACAGTTTGTAATTTTCACTTGTACAGTTAATATATGAATTAGATAGCCTTTATGTAGAAAAAAAAAAACATTACTTTGTATATTAATACAATATTAGTTATTACATAAAATTTTGCTAATATGTTAATATTTATATTTAAAACTATAATATAATTCATATATAATATAATAATAACATTTAGTTATTATTAATAATATGTATTTATTGTCAACATTATGTTATTGTCATTAATTATTATATATTTATGAATATAATTCTAGGTATATTTTATATATTTTCTTAAAATACATTAATAATATTTACTATATATTAAACTAAAATATATTATACTATTACTTGAATATATATATATAATTTGTTAATATATTAATTGTTATAACTCAAAGTATAATATAATTAATATATAACATAATAATAATAATTTGTTATTATTTATAATAAGTTTTTATATCTCACCAATATAGTGAATAATTATAATATATTTATTAATATAATTGTTAATATATTGTATTAATCACTTAAATCCAATGGATAAATATTATAAACGTAAGGGATCAATATTAAAAACACAAGGGATTAATAAAGTCTAAGAATTGATATTTTAAACCCAAAGAATTGATAAACCCATATGATAATTAATATTGTAAACTCAAGGGACCAATAAGCCTTAGGGTTTACTAATATTATAAACCCAACGAATTAATAAACCGAAGGGATAAACATTATAAATCTAAGGGATTGATATTAAACCCTAGGACTAATATCAAACCGTTAATATTAACATTTAATAAACCCAAGGGATTATTAATATTATAAACCCATAGGATTAATATTATGAACCCAAATAATTAGAAAACTCAAATGATTAATGTTATAAACCCAATGGGTCAACAAACCAAAGGAATCATTGATATTATAAACACAAAGGATTCATAAACTCAAGGGATTATTAATATTATAAAACCAAGGGATTAATAGTATATATCCAAATGATTAATAAACCCAAGCTATTAATAAACCCAAGGAATCAATAAACCCAACAAAGTAATATTCAAAACACAAGTGAATCAATATTTTAAACTCAAAGGATTAATAAACCTAAATGATTAAATTATAAAACAAGGAATTATTAGTTTATGAACCGAAGAAACTAATAAACTCAAGGGTTTAATATTATAAATCGAATGAATTAGTAAATGCAAGGGATAAATATTATAAAGCTAAATGGTCAACAAAACTTAAGGAATCAATATTAAAAACACATGAGATTAATAAACCCTCATAATTACCATTTTAATCCCAAGGAATAAGAAAACCCATAAGATTATTAATATTATAAACACAATGAATTAGTAAACCCTAGGGATAAATATTATAAACCTAAAAAATCAATAAACCCAAGGGAAAAATACTAATTCATTACTATTAATAATTAATGTTACTACAGTTAATAATTAATATTATTCTTTAATTTTTTACAATAATAATATAATATTATTAATTAGTAATATAATTATTAATTAACTAATAATATAATTATTAATAATTTAATAAATAGTAATATCATTATTTAAATGTAATATAATTATTAATTAATAAATATTAATAATAACTAATTAGTTAAAAATTACTATTAAAAACCCAAGGAAATAATATTCAGAATGGAATACTACTGAATACAACGGATTAATATTATAAACCCTAAGATAAATACTATAAACCCTGAAATAAACATGGTTGACCATGGTTTACCATGGTTGACCATGGTTTACCATGGTTGATTTTCACTTTGGCACAATCTTTTTCATAATGTGATGTTGGGTCGACCATGATTTATTTTCATATTGAGACAATCTTTGGCACCATGTGGCATTGCACCATGGTTATCCATGTTTGACCATGAATATAAACCTAAGGGATTTATATTAAACCCTATCATTAATATTATAAACCTTATGAATAATATTATACCCTAAGAATATGAACCCTTATATTAATAAACACAAGGGTTTCATATTATAAACACAAGGGATTAATTCTAAAATCTGAAGGTATTATAAACATAAGGAATTATATTTTTATATCCAAGGAATTATATTATTATACACAATCAATTAGTAAACCCAATGGATAAATATTGTAAACATAAATGATCAACAAACCCAAGGAATCAATATTAAAAACACATGGGATTAATAAACACTAGGAATTAAGATTTCAAAACCCAGGGGATTAATAAATCCATGGGATTATTAATATTCCAATCCCAACAAATTAGTAAACCCAAGTGATAAATATTATAAACCTAAGGGATCAACAAACCCAAGGGACCAATATTAAAAACCCAAGGGATTAATAAACCCTAGGAATTAATATTTTAAACTCTAAGGATTAATAAACCCAAGAGAATATTAATATTATAATTCCAAGGGATTAAATTATAAACCCAAATAATTATAATATTATAAACCCAAGGGACTAATAAACCCAAGGCTTTAATATTTTAAACTAAAAGAATTAGTAAACCAAAGGGATAAATATTACAAACCTACGCAATCAACAAACCCAATGGATCAATGTTAAAAACATAAGGGATTAATAAAGCCTTGGAATTAATATGTTAAACCCAAAGAATTGATAAAACCACATGATTATTAATATTATAAACCCAAGGGATCAATAAACCATAGGGATTTTTTTTTTGCTAAGGTAAGAGACGTTCCATTCATTACTATTAATCAAAAAATAAATTACAAAATTTACAACAGTCCAACATCTCCTATGGACTCCAAGCAGAGATGCTTGCCCCTCGAGGCATGGCCCTTAAACTATGACAAAGCCTCGACAAGGGAAGACGGGTCAAAGAATAACCTAAAAAAATGTGACTATCCGAGTCACTAAAGGACCCAACAGTGGAAGAGAGATTTGTTTCTCGAAGACATGCTAACTTTATCTCCCCTTCCCCACACAACTGCCACTAAATCAGAAAACCCAAAAACCTATCGCTCTGCCCCCTATGGTGTAATTACATCTCGACAAAATTGGCTTCTCCTAAGAGCCGTACACTGGATACTGCACTACCCCAACCAAGCTGATTGGTGAAATCTGACCATTGATCAACGTCGCAAGCCCACATCGTACTGCAGACTTGCCTGAGCTTTACCATGCAATGAGGGCAGTTTCTCTCCTCCTCTCTCCTCCACATGTTATCAGACGTATGGAGTCACTTGCGATTAACATAAACCGCCTTACAACCAAAAGTGGTGTGATCACCCTTAAACCACTTGGGACACGGTATTTCCTTCCTCCTGGCGGAACCCTGGTGAAAATAGTTGTCTTCATTATCCTGAGCCCCATTCAAACCCACAGGAAAGTTGAGCGCGTTGATCCCCTTCGCCTTATCATGGGTACAGTATCTGCACCAAGGATTTGTGTTGAACTTGATGGAACAAAGCCCATTGCCTGGCTTAAGTTGGTGAATCTTGAGACTGGTATTTTCAGTGCAGCTGAAGCCTGCCTCCATATGCCTTCCACCTACCTGTTTGATTAAAGAGGGGAAAACCAATTGAGGATAGCTCATTGAGTCCTTTCTTTTTCAGTTGAAACCCGAAAAGCTTCTTTGTCCTCTTCCACAAATTTGAGACTGAGAGTTTTCAAGTTGTCAGATGGCATTGTTTGCCACCTTATCACCATTTTGGTTTCCTTGCAATTGACCCCTTGGTTGGCCAAGAAATACGCCAGCTTATTAGCCTTCCTACGAACATGATTGAACCTGGCAGGGAAAAGCCCCTGCAGGTGGATTTGTATTCTCTGTAAACCCTAGATTAACTTCCAGTGCTGAGAGACTTTCTCTGGCTCTAAACCATAATTGATTCTTTTAACCAAGTTAATAACCATCTCCGAGTCAACTTCGATGATCACGTTGTAGTAGTTTTCCTACTTCAACAAATCTAAGCATTGCTCCATCGCCATTAACTCTGCCATGTTATTAGTCGCTCTTCATAAATGGCAGTGGAACAGAGAGAGGATGTTACCTGCTTCATCCCAAAGAGCTCCCCCAAAGCCCGCTGTTCCGGGGTTGCCTTTGGAGGCTTCAGCTAAGTTGAATTTCAAAAAACCTCTTGGAGGAGGTTGCTAGTATTGTTTTTCAGACTCCCTTTTTCTTACACTTTTGTACTAGCTAAGAGGGGTGATCCCCTACAGACCTAACAGCCTGAGAGTTCTCAAGTCTGCTCCTGTGGGTGGAATTTTAGGAAGATTCTTGACTGTTGAGCTGACCGTCTCCTTGATCTGCTTTAAGATCTGATCAAAAATATGAGAAGCGGGATTCTTTTAATTTTTAAAGATTCTCTTGTTCCTTTCTTTCCATATGTTGCAAATAATAAAACTTGGCATGAGAGCCCAAGCTAGATTGAGAACTTCATTATCTGAGAAATTTCTACTCCACCCGTTAAGGGTGTTGGTAATACTCACTTTATCCCTGTCAGACTATTGAAAGATATTGGTAGAGGCATCCCATAATCTGGAAGTGAAATTACAGTTGTTGAGAAGATGTTCCATAGTTTCCTCTTGGGCCTTACAGAGCTGGCATATAGAAGAACCAAATATTCCCCTCTTTCAAATGTTGTCCCAAGTCAAGATTTTCTTTTGCAAAACCAACCACATGAAGAGTTTGATCTTCATCCAACCTTGATGTCTCTAGAGGTTTAGCCAGGTTCTATTCGGAGCCTGGGTAACTAGCTCAAGGAGAATACTTTTTGCCTCCTTAATATTGAAGATGCCTTTACTGTTGTTTCCCCATTTGAGTTGGTCATGCCCTTCAGACACCAAGATCATATGGTATTCCAAAATTTGATCAAGAGCCCCAGCTTTTGTTTCTAGCATTCTATTATTCCTGTAGTTTATCTTCTTCCAAATCCTCCATTTCTTAGTGTTGTGGGTATAATCCCAAAAAAATTTCACTGTAGTCAGACCTTAGGTGTCCATTTCATCCTTAAGGTTCCAAAAATCCTCTCTTAACAGTTTCAGTTCTTGTTTCCATTTGTCCTCCCAGAAAAGAGCTAGGTCTCCTTCTCTGATTTCCCAAAAGCTATTTCGTTGAACTAAGCCTTTGTTCCCCCAGGCTTTATTCCAGATGGTAGATCATTTAATGTTACCAGACATCCTTATGAGATAAGAGTGATGCCAAGATTTAGTGTATTTTTCTTTCCATATGCTTGCTCATTGAGCCTTGGGATTTTTGACCCACCTCTACCAGAGTTTGGCCCCTAGGACCTTACTTAGGATCTCCTAGTCATCTAGACTTAGACCCCCATGATTCTTGGGTTTACAGATTTTTTTCCCAAGAGACCAAGGCCCACTTCTTTCTAGCATCCTCCCTTCCCCAGAGAAAGTCTCTTTGGATGTTTCTGAATTGTTGTAGAACTCCCTGAGGGGCTGGAAGTGCTGATATCATGAGAACTAGAATAGATTGGAGCACCGCCTTTGTTAGCATGAATCTGCCTACCAGGTTTAAGGATTTGCTCGTCCAACTTTTCACTTTATCCTACATTTTGTTGATCAGCGGTTCCCAAATGATTTTGTGCAAGGGCTCTGCCATGAGAGGAATTCCTAAATACTTTGAAGGGAGGGAGTCCCTCTAAATGCCAATAATTCTGGAGATATTTCTCTGAATAGCAATATCAGTATTAAAGAAAAAAAATTAGATTTGGATAGGTTAACTTCCATACCTGAAGCCAAGTCAAAGTCATACAGAATTTGTTTGTATGCTCGAGCCTCTTTGACTGTGGGGATACCCTATAACATGGTGTCATCTACAAATTGTTGATGAGTCAAAGCCTGACCATTCTCCTTCAGTGGAAGACCTTGAATTTTTCCCGTAACTGTGGAATGATTGATAGACCGGCCAAGACCTTCCATCATGAGTATGAAAAGGGAGGGGGAAAGCGAACCCCCCTACCTCAGCCCTCTTGAAGGAAGAAAAATCTCAGAAGGAGAGCCATTAACCAAAATAGAAAAGATAGAGGAGGTTACTAAGGCCATAACCCATCTGATCCAGTTGTGGTCAAAACCAAATGCCTTTAACACTTGCTTGATATAAGACCAGCTCACTTTGTCATAATCTTTTATTATATCCAGTTGTAGGATCATAACAGCTCTCCTTGTGCTGGTTAAAGAGTGAACCACCTCATGAGCTTGAATAATATTGTCCAAAAATTGTCTACCTTCAACATATCATGATTGTTCCCCTGAAATTAGAGTAGGCAGCAGAGGTGTAAGTCTGTTGGCAACAACCTTGGATATAATCTTGTATACCACATTGCAAAGTGCTATGGGTCTATACCTTTCTAGTGTTTGAACATTTTCCTATTAGGGATCAAGGAGATGAAGAAGGTGTTGAGAGCTTTCAAGATAGTTCTGTTTGTCTTGGAGTCTTCCACCACATTCAAAATATCCATTTTTACAATATTCTAGCAAGATTTAAAGAAATCAACATTGAAGCCATCCGGGCCTGGTGCTTTGCCATTCTGCATTTCGTTGAGAATTTCACTGACCTCCTCTTCAGTCACTGGTCAGTTGAGGTTGAAATTGTCCTCTCTAGACACCAGCTTAGGTATATGCTTTATTAAGTCCTTGATGTGATGATCTCTTTCTGGATTACTTTCCCTGGCTATTTCTCAGAAGTGTTGAACTAGATCTGCCTCTATCTCCTCATGAGTTTGTAGGAGCTGTCCATCCTCCTTTCTTATTGCAGAGATTCTGTTGTGTGCTCTATTCACCATGGTGGATCTGTGAAAAAAATTTGTGTTACGTTCCCCTTCTTTTAGCCATTGGACTCTAGATTTTTGTCTCCAGAATATTTCCTCTTGTTTACACAAGTTTTCCTAGTCTTGGTGATGTTTCTCCACTAGATCATTTTTGTCTTTATCGAAACCTTTCAAGATCATAGCTTGGTTGAGTATCTGCATTTTGATTTCGATTGATTTCTTTTCCACAAAGATATTGCCAAAATCTTTCTTATTCCATTCCTTGAGCCTCATTTTTATGTGCTTTAATCTTTTATGAAGCATGAACATTCTGGTTCCCTGAATCTGAAGATCTTCTGCCCACCATTTTTCAATATTGCTGATGAAATCTGGGTGTGAAAGCCAAATATTTTCAAATCTGAAAGGTCTGTTTCGGGGGGTACCTATACCCTGGATCACCATTTGAATTGGCTAGTGATCTAAGCCTCCAACGGGAAGAACACTCACTACTATTTCCTTTTCTAGTAGCATTAGATCCTCAGAGATAATGAATCTATCTGACTTGGATGCTACCTGAGACTCCCCACCTCTCTTGTTATTCCAAGTGAAGAGGCCATTGTTGGTCTCCACATCCACGAGTTTCATATTCTCATAAAAGATTTGAAATGCTAAAGAATCTTTACTAAGTGCTCTAGTTCCCCCTTTCTTTTCTGAAAGTGATTTTATCGTATTGAAATCCCCTCCCAAGATCCAGGGTATTTAGGCATGTCTCTCCCTGAGATTCTCAAGGGAATCTATTAGCCTGAGTTTCTCCTCTATCCTTTGAGGGCCATACACATTCGTGACTAGATAGGTACTCCTATCCCCTACAGGCTGACTTACTACTGATAAATAGTTCCTTGCAGGCTCTACATCAATTATTTCAATTCTTTGCGGGTTCCAAAGAGTCAAAATAATGCCTGTTGTATTCTCTACTTTAACTTCTAGATATTTAGAACTATTAAGCCATTTGTTGTGTAGTTGCTTTAACTTTTGAATGGAGAATTTCGTTTCCTAGATAAAAATTATATCTGGAGCTACCTGCTTCATTCTATTGCTAACCAATATCTGTTTTCTTTTACTGCGTAGTCCCCTAATATTCCAAGAAATAAACTTCATGATTAAATATTTGTGAAGGAGTAACTGGTAAGGTCTTTCATCTTACCTAAATCTATCATGAGCTTCCCACACTCCATCAGTAGCTCATTCTGCTTTTTTCTGCCTCTTTTTTTTCCTGGATTTCTGGGTGCTAAACCCAGAGTAGATTTTAATGTTTTCACTCCTTCACTGCTCAGACTTCTTCCAATATTAGCTCCCTCTGAACCCTTTTCCTGAGTTTTCCATAAATATAATTGCTATATTCTACTGAGCTCATCTTGAGGTAATGATTTTACCCCACCAGAAGCACCATGTATTAAGAATCCTTCCAGATCCAGGTGCTCTCTTTCCAGGATCTCCTGTCGCTCCATTTCCTCCAGTTCCATCTCACTCTGGGTCATTTCTTGGTCCATCTCTGGTTCTGTATCACTCAACATGGTCCCTGACTACTTGTCATTTTCCTGTGTTTGGTCACTATTTTCACCTTTTTCCTTCTCTCTCGTATTTCCTTTAGTTGCTTGATCTTCTGCTGTTCTTTCCTCTTCCTCTTCTAGAACTTGGAACTGGTTCCGCCTAACCTGTTGTCCCTCCTTTTGTTGTATCCTTTGCCCTCTTTTGCTGCGTTTTCCTTTATGTACCACCTTGTGAAAGATGTCTGGGTCTTTCGTTGCATTAGGTTTGCTTTTATTCTCTGTTTTTCTAAGAGGGAAATCCTTGAGAAGATGTCCATGTTCATGGCATCTATGACATCTGAATGGGATATGCTCGTAGTCCACTGTTTGAACCCATTCTTCATCAAAAACTTCCAATATAACTTCATCCGGAAGAGCTCCAGATAGATCCATTTCAACACATATCCTAGCAAAGGAATTGTATCTTCCCCTTCTAGTAGCTTCTGAAGCTTTGAAAAACTTACCTATTTTATTGCCTATGGCAGCAAACGCTTCAGGTCCAGAGGTAGAGAATAGAGTCTTACCCAAACTGGGACTAAAGTGAACGTTTCTCATTCCGGGACAAAGTTCATCTTCCAAGGCCTCATATAGAGACCTGTTGCAGCATAGAAGTAGGGCCCTCCTTCAAGCACTCTATCTTTATCCTCAAGACTAGTGGATACCACGGTAAAGAAGCCATTTGACCCAAGGTGAAGCTCAATGCTCCCTTTAGGTTTCCAGTGGTATTTGATCCATGTTTGTAAAGCTTTTTTTGTGGGCCATAGTTCCATGAATTTGCAAATGATTGCATAGGTTTGCATGTGCTCCGTCTACGCTTGCAGAGTTGGGTTATTTAATACAACTCTGGGTGTTATATCAGATTTGGGTTTACAAGGACCCTCATTCCTTTTCCTTTTTGTTTCCTATTGTTTGTCAACTTCCTCTTTGTCTTTAGTGTTGTTGTTCTGTTTTATTTTTGTAGCTTCTTCCTCCTTTTCCTGGTTACTCGTTCCCTCTCCCGAGACCTGTCTAACTTTTCATGGGGGCTTCTTTCCCTTGTTGGCCACCACCTCCTTGTAGGATGGAGGAGATCTCCCTCCTAGGCTTCCCTCCATGGATGAAAACTCCCTCTGTAACTTGAAACCCTGGTCCGTCGTTTACTTTTTGCTCCCCATAAGTGAAATTCATAAACCCTAGGTCCGATTGTTAATATTATAAACCCAACAAATTAATAAATCAAATGGATAAATATTATAAACCTAAGGGATTAATATTAAACCATGTGACTAATACTTAACCCTTAATATTATGGTTTAATAAACCCAAGGGATTATTAATGTTATAAACCCAATGGATCAATAAACCCAAGGGATTATTAATATTATAAACACAAGGGATCAACAAAATCAAGGGAATATTAATATTATAAACCCAAGGGATTAATATTATAAATATAAATGATTAATAAGACGAAGGAATCAATAATCCCAACAATCTAACATTAAAAATCCAAGTGATTACTAAACCCTGGAAATTAATATTTTAAACTCAAGGGATTAAGGAAGCCAAAGGATTAAATTATAAAACGAAGGAATAATTAATATTATAAACTGAAGCGACTAATAAACCCAAAGGTTTAATATTATAACCCAAGTGAGTTAGTAAATGCAAAGGATAAGTATTATAAACCTAAATGATCGAAAAACCCAAGGTATCAATATTAAAAACACTTGGGATTAGTAAAATCTAGGAATTATCATTTTAAACCCAATGGATTAATGAACCCATGGGATGATTAATATTATAAACCCAACAAATTATTAAACTCAAGGGATAAATATTATAAACCTAAGAGATCAACAAACCCAAGGGATCAATAGTAATTTCTTTTTCTAAAGAAATAGATAGCATTTCATTATAATGACTGGAAAAGGGCTAGGTCCCATACAAATTTCAAACTTGTTTTATTTGCATCTTCCCTCCCCTTACATTGGGTATGGACCTTCTTTCTACCCCTATTATTTACATATATTCTATTGGGAAAATTATAGCTGTATATTATCCAAAAATCTCCTGCATATTCTCTACAATGACATTACATAAATGGAGATTAAAACAAGCACAATCAGCTATTTCCAATCTTGGCATCATCACCCACAAGCTTTTCCAGTTCCTCCATTTCTATCTCTTCTTCTTCCTGAACCCTCACAGCAGTAGTACCAGCACCATCATCTTCTTCTAGAGCCCTCGCAACTACCTCCTTGACATTATCGACATTGATGGCTTACGAATTTCCAACCTTGAACACTTCCTTTAAAACTCCAACCATGGTTGTCTCCACCTTGATTTCAATATTATCAACCTTCTGCTAGACCCTCAGAACATCCATGCATAGGTCTTCCATGGTTTTTTGCATTAGTTCCTAATCTTTACTGCCTAGATAATTGGGGATAAATCACCACCATGTTTTTGTTCAATTCTTTGACAATTTCCTTAACCAGTTGTTTGCAATAGCCATTTACTAGGCTCTCAACTCTTACATGCCCCATGCCATGGATAGACCCCAAGCTTATAGGACTAGATCTTCCCCCACTGCCATTTCTCACAGATGACATTCTGCAGCAAGATGCTTCTGCACGATGAAGATCATGTGGTTAACTTACTCGAACCAGCTAATGTATATAACGACTTGATCCATCTTGACATTCGTCTCAACCATGTCTTTCATAAATGGGAAACAATGCATAGTCTTGTCAATTCCTATTCCTTCCATGTTTTCCATCATCCAAAACTAGAATTGAGCAACGATGGTTCCTTCATCCCCAAGGGAATAAATTATATTGCAAGTTCCAGTGAGAAAATGATGCCTCATCACCCACCTGTCAACATACATTAATTTCCATTTGAAGGTGCCACAACTGTGAATTAACTCACCACCTACTGACCCTATATCCAAGATACAACAAAGGTACGTCAGGGGACTATTGTTCTTAACTAACATCACACTAAGACGCCTTAGAGAGTTGGCCTCCTTAACTGCTTCCTTAATGCTTTGACGAACCGTTCCCCCAGTATACAACACCGTCTATAAGCCTTTGATCAGGGCATATGACATGATGTAATATGACGGTTTACGCAAATTCAACTAATTCGTAATATAACTCCAACGTTAGACTGTCTATCCACTAGATCGTTTTTGTCACGTAACACATAGAACAAGTGAACTTTCTCAAAAAAAATTAACGTGTATATGATCCTTACCATGATTGAGGAAGTTTCTTGTTCTAGGTGAGTGGCATTCTCGAGAAGCTTAATACAATTTTGGATGATTATCTTGGAATCACCGACTATATTCAAAGTTTTTAAACCTTTATCCAAGCATATTTTCACTCCTTACCAAAGTGTAAGATCCTTGATTTGATTGTTGGTTGCAACACAAGTCCCCATGTGTATTTTACTTCTGTATTTTCTTCGAGGTTGATTATTACCCCTCCCACTCTGGCCTCCACGAATACTAATTAATTATTATTATTATGATTATTATTAATAATTAATAATAATAATAAATTTGTTAAGCTTGGTAAATCCTCCTTTTTCGTTAGTTTATAAAGAAAATTTACACCACATAGATTGGCTAGGTGGCCTCAACTTGCCCAATGGGAAACCAAGTCTGTTGGCCACCTATCCGAATTGTATGCCATCCAGTAACAAAAGAGTTTTATTTTTCTACCCAATCTATATAAGTCTCATAATCATGTCTAGAATCTAGATATCTACTTATACATATTCTTGCATAAGGAAATGTAAAAGCTAGCTGCATATATAAACAAAACTAACAAGAGATATTATCTAGTCATTCTATTTAGCCGAAGCTGATTCCATTGGTGCTGGGTCTTTGGCATTCGATCATGGATGCTCAGTCAGTTCCAAGAGACATGGGATGTGCCTCTCAATTCTGCCAAATCTAACATCTTGCTTGTGTAGTTGAAACTGCACCTTCCGAAATTCTTGTTTATAATTCGGCATGCCTTAAATAGTGATGGCCATGCCCACCGAGATTTACAACATAATCTTGCTCAGCAGGCTCTTCATTAGCCAATATAGGTATAAGGTATGTTTGAATTGAGTGATCCTGCCTCTAGTGTTGCCGGGGTCTCGGAAAAGTGTCCTATAGTCCTTCATTCCCGTGTTCATATTGCTTTACTATTTAACTTCATCTTCCCATTCCTCTAGAATTTTGTAGATACCTTCATTTGTGCCCTCATAGTATGCCTCTACCACTTCATTGATAAGTCTTTCCATTGTTTTCCTACTTCTGCGAGCCTCAAACGTGCTCGAGTCTATGTCCCTTCTGGTCACTTGGGCCCGTATTCTACAACCAAGCATTTTGCAGGATGATCCATGGTTCCACTATCCTAATCATGTTCATTCGAATAATTCATTAATCGAAGATAGCTAAACAAAATATAACAATAGTCTTGCACCTGGGTGGTAGTGTTACAACTTGCCACCCTTCCTTGTTCCTCCCCTTCCCCGTCAATTGCAATGTCGGGGCATTCATGGTCGTAGGTCAATTCCTAGGAGGGGGTTGACCCACTACCATCCCTAATGGTACCCTACTACCACAACCACCACCTCTCGGCCTCAAGCAGGTTAGCTTCCACTCCCCAATTACGAGTTGGCGAGCATTGCCACATGCCCTCATTCAGCCAACCATGGTATGCATACCATTTCCCCTCTGCCCAAGACACAATCTGATAGCCCAACCTAGTCATCGCCTCATCCCTAAGCTCCATGATGCTATCATCGCCTATCTGCCTATTATAGACAGCTTTGTTCCCTTGCCAAACTTCCCTCCAATAGTTCTTAGCCTTTCCCCTTCTGTTGTGGTTCCTACCTATCTCCTAGCAACTACACATGCATCTATAATAGGGACCTTCTCCCAGACTGTGGGTGGATTGGAAAACTATACCCCTCGAGCTTGTGCTCTACCTATACCCATAGGACCCCTACAAGCTACCCTACTCGGCCCTGTGCCTAAAATTCCTAGGGTTCCCATGTGGGATATGATAATTTCAAAGCAGAGGGAAATGGATACAATACCAAGTGGATGGAAAAGAAAAATGCAAGACCAAGCAAGTGCCACTAACCTCCACCCCCAATTCCTCTAGCGCTGCTCAATTTCGTAGCTTTCACCCATAAAACATCCCTTCTCCATCAAGTAAAAACTAGAATAGTTCAACATTGTGAGGGTTGAGGGATACCATATTACATACCTGTTAACTCTTGCAAGAAGATGACGTGCTTGATGTTGTGGATGGCGTTGCAAAGTATGTCTGGTGCACCAGCCTTCCCGTCCACAATCGATCTGAATAACAACACCCAACTAAATCCCTTTACTCTTGTTAAGGCCTTCACCAACACAACTCTCGTTGCCACCTTTCCCAAGTTCCCTACATGCCATCATGCAAAAGGACACTACACCCATCTTCTCGATCATGTGGGAGGAAGTGTTACTGTACTCGGAGGTGCCCTCCATTCAACCTCTATTCAATTTCCCAACCATCGGCTCGCACCCCGATCAAGGTCTATTAATAATTAATCTTACTACAATTAATAATTAATATTATTATTTAGATTTAATATCATTAATATTAATATTAATAATTAATAATTAATACATTTAGTCAGTTGCATATTAATAATAATCAATTAATAATTTTAGTAAATAATAATTAATTAATTATTACAATTAATTATTGAAAATTGTAAATATTGTTTCTTTATAACTTTTAATATTAATAATAACATTTTATTAAACCATGAACCATAAACCCAAGGGATTTGTATAAAAACTAAGGATTAAAATTATAAACCCTAAAATAAATATGGTTGACCATGGTTAACCATGATTATAAACACAACAGGTATATATATTAAACCATATGAATAATATTGTAAACCCTATGGATAATATTATACCCTAGGAAGTTTTACTCATCCCCTCATCAATTGGATCATGGCTTGCATAACATCCCCCACTTACAGTATCCTGATAAATGGTGCAGCCTCCCACTTCTTCCATTCGGAGCGAGGCCTGCGACAAGGCTGTCCTTTATCCCCACTTCTTTTTCTCCTGGTAATGGAAGCCTTGAGTCGATTGATCATCTCTGCCAAAATGGAAGGTACTATCAGGGGCCTTAAAATAGCAGAGGACTGCTTCATTACTCATCTGTTGTTTGTAGATGATGTTCTCATTTTGCTCGATGGCAGTATTCAAGACACCTCGACATTCAACAGGATTCTAAAGCTATTTGCACATGCCACGGGAATGGAGGTCAATCGAACCAAATCCTCTATCACTTTGGTAAACACCTCGGTAAATGAATCATATTCTGCCTGCCAAGCTTTCCCTTTCACCACACAGCCCTTGGACAGGGGATTAAAATACCTGGGTTTCTAGCTAAAGCCCACCACTCAGAAGGTAGCAGATTGGGCCTGGCTGATTACCAAAGTGGAAAAAAGGATTACATGTTGGAGCTTCAGATATCTATCCAGAGCGGGAAGACTTACCCTGATCAAATCTATTCTAGAAGCCACACCAGTTTTCTGGATGGCTCTCGCCTGGATTCCTCGGAACATCCTTTCAAAACTCGAGCAGCTCTGCTCTAGATACCTTTGGGCTGGCAACAAAGACAAGCGCACATTTTCCTGGATCGGATGGAAAAAGATTGCCCTGCCCAAGAAATGGGGGGGCTGGGGTTTGAAGGATCTTCCTTCCTTTGCTAGTGCACTGGCGGCCAAGATGGGTTGGGCACTGCTCTCCTCTCAAAGTCTATGGACAAACATTACATTTCACAAGTACATTTGGCCTCTCAACATCTTGGATTGGGCTAGGCTCCCATCTTGGAACAAGATTGGCATATCCTCAATTTGGAAAGCCCTTTTACATTCTCTCCCGCTGATCAGGAACAACATAGTATGGAGAATAAGAATGGAAGTAGAGTCCGCATTGGATTAGATCCTTGGAGCGGTTGTGGGGGGAGACACAGGCTCCCACAAGATCTGGTGTAATATCTATCTGCCCAAGGTATTAGAGTCATCTCACAAATCACGGACCAAGAGCAAACTGACCTTTTCCATCAGGCTTGGAAGAATTCCGCTCATCTCAACCTCCCGCAGAGATGGCACGATGCATGAAGTGAATACTGTGCGGCCCTGATGGAATCACATGTCAGAATAACTGAGGGACCGGACGAAATCATTTGGCACCTGGCGGACAGTGGGCGATATACTCCAAAAGTGGGATACGTTCATATCATATGGCAGAGAAAACCCGAAGTTCTTGATCGATGGTGGCATAGCATATGGAAGCTATCTACCTCCCCTCGCTCCAAATTGTTCACTTGGTGCGTTCTCAAAAACAGGGTACCCACGGGTGAGCATCTCATGCGAAGAGCCCAATTTGGACCGTCGAGATGCGCTCTGTGCAAAGATGCTAGTGAATCCATGGAGCACCTCTTTCTGCGTTGTAACATTGTACTGCAAGTATGGAACAACATAAAACAGGTTATACAATACACGGGAGAATGGAGAGGAATCGACCTTATCAATGCATGGATTGAATGGGGCAACAGTCACAAAGGCACAAAATTTGTAAACCTGCCTATTATCATAAATTGGTCCATCTGGAAAGCAAGGAACCAACTGATTTTCGAAGAGAAGGCCTTACAATGGCCACTTATTGAAGCCCGTATCATATGTGCTTACAATGAATTACCTAATCCGCCTCCACCAAAATCCCGCAGACCAAATCCTCCCCCCCCCATTGATCGGGGAACCCCTTAGGCTTATTTCGACGGGGCTGCCAATGTCTAAAGCAGCGGGGGTGGGTTCATTTTGCATAAATCTGAAAATCACTCCTACTTCATCAAGGCTGGTTTGGGGGCTGGGACCAACAACTTCGCTGAACTCATTTCTCTTCGTCATCTGCTTCATTTTGCTTTAAGTCATCAATGCAACATCATAAACATCTTCGGGGATTCACAGATCATTATAAATTGGTTCAACAATATCTCTGCATGTCATATTCATTCACTCAATAACATACTTGATGAAGTACTACAGTTCAAGGAAGCTTTTAATCACATCTCCGTTTCTCATATCTACAGGGAACATAACCAGGATGGTGACAAACTTTCCAAGGAGGCCGCGTTGATGGAGAAAGGACACTGGGAGATAACTGAGATTTTGGATCAACAGGAACAAAAGTTTTATCATCGCCCATACATAGACCCACAATATCCTACTGTGGGTCTGCATGAGACTTAATCTCAAACAGCAATATGACAGTACCAGTACACAGAAAAATGTTTTTTTTGTAAGCGGATGGATGCCATAAGGCATCAACTCTATGAACTATTCCGACCATACAGCGATATAATGCAACAACAGATATATGTATTTATTTTGTAAAATGTACAGAGATACCAATGAACAAATGCCATATGCGGCATGCACATATGTAACCTTTCATCTTTAATGAAAAGTTTACGGATTTTCCCAGGGGAAAAATATTATACCCTAGGAATATGAACCCTTAGATTAATAAACCCAGGGGATTGATATTATATACCCAATAGGATAATAAACCCAAGGGATTAATATTATAAGCCCAAGGCATATAAACTGAAAGATAAATATTATAAAGCATAAAATAAACATGATTTACCGTGGTTGATAATGGCTCATTTTCATATTGAGAAAATATTTGTCACAATATGATGTTAAACCATGGTTGACCATTGTTGAGTATGACTGATTTTCAAATCGAAAAAGTCGTTGTCAGAATGCAACATTGGACCATGGTTGATTTTAATATTGAGGAAATCTTAGTCACAATCTGACATTAAAAAATGATTGACCATGGCTAGCCATTACTGTAAACCCAAAGGATTTATACTAAACCCAAGGAATTATATTAATAACCCTATGAACAATATTATACATTTGGAATGTGAAACCTTAGATTAATAAACCCAATACATTGATATTAATGTTATTGTACCCTATGAATAATTTTATACGTTAGGAATATGAACCCTTAGATTAATAAACCAAACAAATTGATATTATAAACTCAATGGATTAATACTAAAAAGCCAATGGTTTATAAGGTCAAGAGAATAATAGTAAACCCAAAGGATTAATATTATAAACCCCAGGTATATAAAGACTTAGATAAATACTGTAAACTCTCAAATAAACATGGTTAAACATGGTTTACCATAGTTGAATTAAACATTGAGACAATCTTTGTCAGAATGCGATGTTGAGGATGACCATAGTTGGTTATGGTTGATTCTCATATTGATACAATCTTTGTCACAATGTGGCATTGGACCATGGTTAACCATGATTGACAATGGTTGACAATGATTGACACTGGTTGCCCATGGTTGATTGTCATATTGAGACAATATTTGTCATAATGTGACATTGGACCATGGTTGATATTTATATTGAGAAAATCTTTGTCATGATGCAACATTTGACCATGGTTGACCATGGTTCACAATGGTTGGTTTTCATATTGTAACAATATTTTTTCCAATGTGAGATTGGACCATGGTTGATCATGGTTGACCAAGATTATAAACACATGGTATTAAAATTAATCTCCAAGATTAATATTATAAACCCTAGTATTAATCCAATATTATAAACACTAGTATTGAACCCAATATTATAAACCCTAATTTTAAACTCAATATTATAAAACCTAAATTTAAACCTAATATTATGACCAAAATGTTTGATCAATATGGTTGAGCATATTCAACTAGATTTCACCATTACAAGATTATAAATATTATTTTTATGAACATTATTAATATTAATAGACCCAAGGAATCAATAAACCCAACAAACCAATATTAAAAACTCAAGCAATTAATAAACCCTAGGAATTAATATTTTAAAGTCAAGGGATTAAGGAACCCAAGGGATTAAATTATAACACAAGGAATTATTAAAATTATAACCTGAAGCAACTAATAGACCCAAGGGTTTAATTTATAGATAAAATGAATTAGTAAATGCAAGGGATAAATACTATAAACCTAAATGAACGAAAAACCAAAGATATTAATATTAAAAAGACATGAAATTAATAAACCCTAGGAATTAACATTTTAAACCCAAGGGATAAAATAACCCATGCGATTATTAATATTATAAACCAATGAATTTGTTAACCCAAGGTATAAATATTATAAACCTAGGAGATCAACAAACACAAGAGATCAATATTAATTAATTATTATTATTATGATTATTTTTATTAATTAATATTACAACAATTAATAATTAATATTACTATGACTAATAATCAATATTACTATTTAAATTTAATATCATTATTAATTAACAAATATTAATAATAATTAATTAATTATTACAATTAATTATTGATTGTATTTTTCATTAATAATAATAATAATAATAATAATAATAATAATAATAATAATATTGTTAATTTAATAATAATTTATTAAACCATAAACCCAAGAGATTTGTATAAAAATTAATGATTAAAATTATAAACGCTATGAATAATATTATACCCTAAGAATAAGAACCTTTGGATTAATAATCCCAAAGAATTGATATTATAAACCCAAGGGAATAATAAAACAAGGGATCAACACTAAAATTCCAAGGGATTATAAACCCAAGGGATTAATATTAAATCTAAGGGATAAATATTATAAATACAATGTATATAAACAATAACATAAATATTATATACCCTAAAATAACATTGTTGACCGTGGTTGACCATGATTACAAACACAAGGAATATATATTAAACCCTAAGATTAATATCATAAACCCATGGATAATATTATACCCTAGTATAAACCTTATGTATAATATTATATCCTAGGAATATGAACCCTTAGATTAATAAACCCATTCGATTTATATTATAAACCCAATGGAAAAATAAACCCAAAGGATTAATTCTAAAACCCCTAGGTATTATAAACTCAACGCAATAATATTAAACCCAAGGCATATAAACTAAAAGATAAATATTATAAACCATAAAATAAACATGGTTAACTCTCATTGACCATGATTCATTTTCATTGTGAGAAAAACTTTGTCACAATAAGATGTTCGACCATGGTTGACCATGGTTGAGCATGATTGATTTTCAAATTGACAAAATCTTTGTTACAATGCAACGTTGTACCAAGGAATTATATTATTAACCCTATGAACAATATGAAACCTTAGATTAATAACCCAACGAATTGATATTAATGTTATAAACCCTATGAATAATTTTATACCCCAGCAATATGAACCCTTAGATTAATAAACCCAAGGGATTAATACTAAACTCCAAAAGTTTATAAACCCAAGGGAATAATAGTAAATCCAAGGGGTTAATATTATAAACCATAGTTATATAAATACTATATGTTGTGAAATAAATTTGGTTGACCATGGCTTACCATGGTTGATTTGAACATTGAGACAATCTTTGTCACAATGTGGCATTGGACCATGGTTGACCATAATTGACAATGGTTGACCATGGTTGATTTTCATATTGAGAAAATATTTGTCAAAATGTGACATTGGACCATGGTTGATATTTATATTGAGACAATCTTTGTCACAATGCAACATTGGACCATGGTTGACTATGGTTCACAATAGTTGGTTTTCATATTGAAACAATCTTTTTCACAATGTGAAATTAGGCCATAGTTAACCAAAATTATAAAGGCATGAGATTTATATTAATCCATAAGATTAATATTATAAACCCTAGTATTGAACCCAATATTATAAACTCTAGTATTGAACCCAATATTATAAACTCTAATCTTAAACTTAATATTGTAAAACCTAAACTTAATTGTAAAACTAAATCTATATTATAAAACCTTAACAATTTATTACTAACCACAGAAAATAATATGAAGTGTTTCCTTTTATCAAAAAATTAACTACCATAATATACCTATCTTAATATCACTATCTTAATGATGTTATATCTTAATGATGTTCTATTTGTTTTGAAGAATGGCCACCAATTTCATAAACCAACTTAAAATAAAATTCAATTTCTACATTTCCATTTAATTTAATCATTATCCTATTTTAACACTCAAATACCATGTTATATCTAAAATTATATGACCATAATTTCCTTTTAACAACCTGAAAAGACTAAAAAAAATCTCAACAATACATCAAAACGACATTGTATATAAAAATTATTACCCAACTGCATCCATTTATATGCTTGAGCTTATGCGAATTGTACATTCAGTTATCTGACGAGTATGAAGTAAAGTTAATTGCATTGGATGAACCTAATATGTAATCACATTAGAATACCCAACATTAGCAACCAACTCCATTAACATGAAAATAACAATGGTTTCTTTTAACCATCGTGTGAATGGATTTTTCGTATGCCAAAGGGATTGTTTGAATATCTCTTTTTCACTTATTTTTCTAGGTGGTTTACAGATTTTGAAGATGGGTGATGTTATGTTTACCAAATATTCGTGTTAAGTAGATCTATTTGCAAAGAGTTCACTATAGAACCTTACCTAAGATATCAAGAGATTTGAATCCATGCTTCTCAATAAAAAAGAGCTTTGACAAACCTGGCGATATCTTCATTTTCAATATACTGTTTTACTTTGTGGGTGACAAATAATAACAAAGTACAAATGCCTCCCGGATGATTAGTAACTCGGTAATAGAGTGCCCTCTGAATTACATGTATGTGCTTAAAATTTTATGATATTTCCAGAGACTTTATAAATTAACTGGACATAACTGCAGACAAGACTTGAAGCCATTTACAGACATAGCTGATACAGAATTAGCAGCATCAATTATTTATTCATGTCCTGACAATACATAGCAGTTGTTGGAAAAGATTGAAGGGCAACACATTGATGGGTAACGAAGAAGAGAAGAGCAGCTAAAGTAGAAGGGTGGTGAATCGGTGATTAGTTATTTTCTGAAGAGTAACTGCATCCAGCCCGTTATCAACACCCCGCTCACCAGTAAGAAATGTGTGATACGGTGGAGGCGCTCAAGGTGGCGCAATCGGTTCTCCAGATCCATTGACTGCCCTGGTGGGCTTGCAGTTTCATCAATGACGTCCGCCCTCAACAAACAATCGAGAAAATCCACCCCCCGTGCCATTAACTCATTAAATTCTGGAATCTCTTGTGGCTGACGATTGCCGCGTCGATGATCACCACGCGGTTCCCCCGTGGGGGCTTCTCCGATCTGATCATCACGCTCTTCTTTCGTATCCATCTCAAGGATTGCCGAGCCCAGACAGTGTTGTATCTACCTCCACTGCTCTTCTTCCAAATTTGTCTCTGCTATAATCTTGAAGAGCAAATGTTCTCGAATCGGTCAGAAGTTTCCTGTGATTGAAATGGGAGGGAGACGCTTCATTTATATTTGTGAGGGCTCCACAGTAAGCTGGACAGGCCCTGTCACAATGCCTCTTGGCTTTCCGAATCCATAAGAGAGACATTAAGTAAATAATTTGTTTCAAATAGGATTTGAACCCAGCGTAGTTTTTCTCTAACAAAACTGCCATTCACCATCAATCTAAAACTTTATGGATTCGTGTCAATTCTATATTAGAAATAGAAGAAATTACAAATCTCTTTTATACTTTGAAGTACAAAAAACCTATTCTACAATTCTTTTGGTCTTTTCCTCTCTTTATTTGAGGTTAAATCTTTTACTCTCAACCTACATATTGAGTTATTTGATTTATGATTCACATTAAACTTTTTATTATTATTATTAATTTTTGAATATTATATATCAATTCCATGTTATGAATGGAATAAATTACACCTCTCTTTCATGATGAAAATATAAGAAATTCTTTAATTTAAATTACTTTAATTTTTCAATTTAAATTACGTTACCATCTCTCTCATACTAAGCCATAGAGCTCCTTTTTCACACAATAATAAATTATAAATGTAAAATAACCAGCCTAGATCCATTTTAACTCCGGATCTATCAAGCGTGGAGGAGGATCAAATCTCGAGGTGCAAACCTATTTTTTGAGTGCAAAACTTAAGGAAAAGTTTGCACCTCGAGAGATTTGATCCCTCTTGGCGCTTGATAGATCCGGAGTTAAGATGGATCTAGGCTGGTTTCAGTCGTGTGCGGTCATAATTTACCGAACATCTAATTATTTTGGTCATTTTAAATATGCTAAATATGTCCAAGATTAATTTGGTCAATTTAATTTAAAATTTTCTTAGTTACCTCATATTGTTAAGATTAGAGAGACTGTTAGTAACTTGAATGATGAAAAATGGTGAAATACAGATTTTGAGTGCAAAGTGTCAATGTAACAATTTTGATAGATAGAAGATGTGATTACTAAAAATATAGTCAATTACAAATAATGTCATTGCAATCAATCTGAAACTATTTTCTTTTACTGTTCCTATTGTTACACCTATTATTTTTTCCATTTTCTCATATCGATCATATGAAAATAGTAGTTGGAATCATAGACCATTCAAATATTTAACTCGAGCTACTGCACTAAACAACATACCCTGTCTCTGTTGCTCTCCAATATTAATAGTAGTTTTCTCTAAATTTAGTCATTGTGACTTATGGAGTGTTAAACCACAAATAATTTTCATTGGTAGTTATTTTCTAACAATATTGAATGATGGAAAATGAGAATAATAAGAATGTATTGAATTATAAAAAGTTTATAGTTTCAAGAAGCAAACATATGGGGTAAGAAAACATTTTATTTAGGATGAAAATTCAAGTATTGTATTTATGGTTGAAATTTTTATATGTTCTTACACCAAGAGAGAGTGTGTATGTTCTCGAGGTGAGAAGGAGAAACAAGGGGAGATAGAGATATAGATTGGGAGGGAGACAGAAGAAGAGAGAGGCAATGATAGGGAGGGAGGAAGAGATATAGATATGGAGAGAGAAATAAGGGGAAGAGAGAGAGGGAGGGGAAAGGGAGAGAGGGAGAGAGAGATAGATAGATATGGAGAGTGGGTGTCTATGCTTAGGGGCTAATATAGAGATAGAGAAGGAGAGACAATGTGAGATAGATATATAGATGGAGGAGGTAGAGATGTGCTTACACTAAAATCAATGCACGCTATTAATCTAATTACTTTGAAATTAATGTACATCATACATCTTGTTGCATCATATCAGAAATAAACATATACACTAAAATTAATGCATCTAGTGCAAAGAATCAAAAAGGATTAGAAATGGACATCTATACTGAAATCAATGCATCTAATGTAAGAAATCAAATAGGATTAGAAATCAATATCTACTGAAACCAATGCATCTAATTCAAGAAATCAAATATGAGTGGAAATCAACATCTACGCTGAATCAATGCATCGAGTGTAAGGTATGAAACATGATTAGAAATTGACATCGACATTGAAATCTGAAATCAATGCATATAGTGTGAGCGATAAAACAGGATTTGAAATTAATATCTACACTGAAACCAATGCATCCTGTGCAAGCAATCAAATAGGAGTAGAAATCAACATGGACATTGAAATCAATGCATCTAGTGTAAGATATTAAATAGAATTATAAATCGATATCTACACTGAAATCAATGCATAGTGCATGTGATCCAATAGGATTAGAAATCAACAACTACATTGAAATAAATACATCTATTTTAGTGAAAATCTAAAATATTAATGACTTTCTAGATCTAACTTCTATGTCTGTATTCATCTCTGTGAGACTCTTTCTTCTTCCCTCTCTCTCCACCTTCCATTCTATGTCTATCTCCCTCCCCCTCCCCTTCTCTCTCTTCCACTCCCTCTCTCCCCTGTGTCACTCTAACTACCTCTCCCTAACTTTCTCTATCTTTATCTTCTTTCCTTTCTCCTCCTACCATCTATATTTATACCTCCATCCATCTCTCCTTATTGTCTCTCTATCTCAACCCCCTAAAGATATGTCACACACACTCTCTCTCTCCCCATATCTATCTACCTATCTATCCCTCCCTCTTCATTTCCCTCCCTATCGCTTCCCCTTCTCTCTCTCTCTCTCTCTCTCTCTCCATCTATATCTATATCTCCCATCTTCCTCCCTCCTTCTCTTTTCCTCTCTCTTCTACCCCTTCCCTACCCCATCTATATCTATATCTCCCCTTGTCTCTCCTTCTCACCCCCAAAGCGTACACACTCTCTCTCCATATCTATCTATCTCTCTCTCCCTCCTTATTCCTCTCCCTCTCCCTCTCTCTCTCTCCAAATTCTCTCTCTCTCTCTCTCTCTCCATCTCTCCCTTGCCACTACCTCACCACCTTTCTCTCTCTATGTCTTTCTTCCCTTTCCTACTCCATCTCTACCCCCCCTCTTTCTCTCCTATCTCTCAAGTACTTTCTCTTTTCCCTTCCTCTCTCTCCCCTTCTCTCCCACATCCCTCTATCTCTCCCCCCATCATACACACACACTCTCTCCACCCTCCAACTCTGTCACTATCTCCCTCCCTCTCTCCGCCTATCTCTCCACCTCTCCCCTCCCTCCATATCTATGTCTCCCTGTCTCTCTCTTCCTCTTCTTTTCCTATATTTATCCTCTCATTTTCTCTCTCTTCCCTCATTTCCCCTCTCCCTCATTCCATCTTCATCACTACCTTGTCACTCCCTCTCTTTCCCCCCTCCAAATATATCTCTCTCCCCCTCCTATCTGTCTTCCTTTCTCTCTCTCATTGTGTCTCTCTCCCACACTCTATTCTCCCTTCCATCTCACTCTCTTTGTTAAATATGATCCCATTGTATTGTATTTATGAAAGTATATAAATTAGTAAAAAACATAATTGGTTGTAAAATATTAAACATATATTTTGGATCAATCATGTTAAATAAAATTCAATTAAAAGCCCATGATATTGGCCCATGGCATTGTAACAATTAAAAACCTATATCCATAACATAATAATCAAAAGTATAGATGGCCCATGGTATTGATAAACCATGGTAGTAGCCCATGGCATTATAATTTTGTTCCCTCCTCCTCGTCTCTAATTTTCTCTTGCCGGTATTAGCCCATGGTATTGTAAAAAAACATACTTAGAAGTTAATACTATCCATGGTAAATATTCATGATTAAAAGTCTTGTATATAATATAATAAACTCTTTATGCAATATACTTAACTATTTATTATATTATATATTATTATAACATATAATATAATATAATTTTTATGAAATATGCTTAACTCTTAAATCTATTTTCAACCTAAGGAGAGATTTTTCGGCATAAATCACATGATATCTCTTTCATCGACACGTTATGAACCAACTAGTGTGGTTCATTGTCAGGACAAGTTGAAAAATCAGAGCTGGATTGCATGTTAAATAATCATAGCAGAATCTCCAACGGCTATAATCTCTAACCACGAAATGACTATATTGACTAACTAACGGCTATATTGACCCACTAATGGATCTATTTGACCAGGAATCAGTTAGTAGGACCGGAATCAGGGAAAAAAAAATTAATAAATAAATAAAATAAAATAAACTAATTATTAAATTAATAGTTAGTTATACTACTAAAAGGTATTAATAATTATATTAATATATATATATGAATGAAGAGTATAACTCATTAATATTTTATTTTTATTTGATTTATTTTATTTTATTTTTATTTTATTTTTAATTTAATTATTTAATTAATTAATTTATTATTAATATTATTATTCATTTATTTATTTATTTATCATTTCAATTATAAGGTAATAAAAATATATTAACATAGATCGATTAAAATATTAAAGTAACTATTTTTCTTTTATCAATTAAGTTACAATTAATAGCATAAACTAAATGTAAATAAAACATCTAAAAAACCAAGTGCAAAAGAGAGAGGGGGAATAACGCAGAGAAAACTATCTAATGAGAAAACTGGAACTAGCTATAAAAAGAGGGAGGGGAGGAAAAAAAGAACGATTAGGAAGTGAGGGTTGGGATCCAACAACTACTAATCTTCCAGCCATCCTCCCTAATGAGATTTCTCAGCCTTTTTTCGATTTCAAGGGCTTCCCTAAATTTACAGTGATGGAATTGTGAAACCTAGCAAAAACACTGGCCTCCTCTATAGAAACATGATGTTTGGTTTTTCTTGCATGCTCTGCTAAAGCGAAGGACTTGGTTCTCCTATTTTTAAGGTCAGTTGCATGCTCACTAATCCTCTGATTAATGGAGTGCCCAGTTTCACCAATATAGGGGGTCCCAAAGGAATATGGAATGATATAAAACCCCTTCATGTCCTCAGTGTCTATAGGATCCTTCACCGATCTGAGGGACTTATGAATGGTGTTAAGGGGTCTAAAGGTCGAGGGAACATTGTGCTTCTTGAGAATTGTGAATATTCTCAAAAAGAATAATGTTCCCTCGACCTTTAGACCCCTTAACACCATTTGTAAGTCCCTTAGATCAGTGAAGGATCCTGTAGAATCTAAGGACATGAAGGGGGTTTATATCATTCCATGTTTCTGTGGGACCCCCTATATTGGTGAAACTGGGCGCTCCATTAATCAGAGGATTAGTGAGCACGCAGCTGACCTTAAACCTAGGAGAACCAAGTCCTCCGCTTTAGAAGAGCATGTGGGAAAAACCAAACATCATGTTTGTATAAAGGAGGCTAGTGTTATTGCTAGGGTTTTGTAATTCCATCACCATAAATTTAGGGAAGACCTTGAAATCGAAAAAAGGCTGAGCAATCTCAATAGGGAGGATGGTTGGAAGATCAGTAGTTGTTGGATCCCAACCATCACTTCCTAATCATTCTTCTTTTTCTCCCTTCCCTCTTTTTATAGTTGGTTCTGGTTTTCTCGTTAGTGAGTTTTCCTTGCATTATCCCCCCTCTCTCTTTTGCCTTTGTTTTTTTACATGTGTTATTTACATTTAGTTTATGCTATTAATTGTAACTTAATTGATAAAAGAAAAATAATTACTTTAATATTTTAATCAATCTATGTTAATATATTTTATTACCTTATAATTGAAATGATTAAATAAATAAGTAAATAAATAATAGTAATATTAATAATAAATAAATAAATTAAATAATTTAATTAAAATTAAAATAAAATTAAAATAAATGAAATTAAAATAAAATGTTAATGAGTTATACTTTTCATATATATATAAATTAATATAATTATTAATACCTTTTAGTAGTATAACTAACTATTAATTTAATAATTATTTTATTTTATTTTGGTTTGTTTTATTTATTTATTTATTTTTTCCCCTAAGTCCAGTCCTACTAACTGATTCTTGCTCAAATAGAGCCGTTAGTGGGTCAATATAGCCTTTAGTTAGTCAATATAGTCATTGCCTAGTCAAAGATTATAGCCGTTGGAGATTCTGCTATGATTATTTAACATGCAATCTAGATCTAATTTTTCAGCTTGTCTTGACAATGAACGACACTGGTTGGTTCGAAACGCATTGACAAAAGAAATATCATGTGATTTATGCTGAAAATTCTCTCATTAACTTGACATGGATCATATAAGCCTCAATTCAACTATTTTCAACTTCTTAACTCTTGAATTAAAGTAATTGGAGTTTATAAAATGTTAGCTCTTAAATTCTTTTCATTAATAGGCTGGAATAATAATTTGTTTTTTCACTTCTAACAAAACAAAACTCAAGAATGCACACACTTTTTAAATAATATTTATAATTGCATAATTGACATAGTTAAAAGTAAATAATTTTTAAATAAAAATAAATCACACAACCGAAAACCTGAACGCAACGAAGTATAAATTTACCTTATTGTATATATATCATTTTCAAAATTAAGTTTGTTAATATTAGCCAACACATTTTTTTTTTAATTAACTTTTTATTTGATTTTAAAGTAACGTTACATATATATAGACATATCTTCAACATATACAATATATACAATATATGTTAGCCAACACATATAGTTTTTTTAATGTAACGTTACGTTATGTGACAACATCTCTCTCATTTTTTTAAATATTTTTAATGTAATGTTACTAACGTGACAACATCTCCCTCATATGTTGGGCTGAAGTATAAATGTTTAATGTAAGTATATGTAACGTGATAACATCTCCCTCATATACTAGTTTTTAATATTTTTTTAATGCAACGTTACGTTATATGACGACATTTCCCTCATATTTTTTATTATAATGTTACCTAACGTGACAACATCCCCTCATATACTGGACTGTAATATAAATGTTAATAATTTGTAATATTTTTTATTCAATTTAATGAATAAAAATAGCAAAAATTAATTTAAAAATGAAATTTAAAAAAAATTATGTTTGTTTTTAAAATGTAAATTATATTTATGATAATATTTCATATTTATTATAATTTTTTATATAAAATTAAGGAAAAAACGCGTTTCCATTTTTCCAATACAGACATATTAATGAAGATTATTGTTTATATAATTTTTTTTTGTTATATATATAATCATTGTTTTGTTTTTAATGGATAATGTTGTATTATAGAACGATCCACAAAGTATGGTTCATATCTCTACTTTTGAACTTACTTGGACCATTTCCACTTCCTTCGATAACACTCTCCTTCTTTTTGCATCCCCAACTTACCTTATGTCTATTATGTCTTATTCAAAATCCGCTTCTTTTGAGTCTAGTTTTTCTTCATACCCAAAAGTAGATCAAACTAATGGGACAAAGGCATTTCACTCTAAAAGGTGGGAAATATAAAAGATTATGTGCTTCAACGAAGGATCAAATCTTCCCAGAATAATATTTTGAAAGGAAGGTGGAAGAGGATTCCTTTTCAGTTAGACATGTTGGAAGAAATTCTTTCCTATCCCAAGCTCAAAAAGAGAAAAATACGGCATAAAATTAGGTAGAAAATTTCCATAATGGGGTCCTTGGATCCCCAAAAAAAATATTTTTTTAGAGTTCAAAAACAATAATCCTATCACTAAATGTAAGGGGGTTTGGGTTCACCCCCTAAAAAAATTGATGCTCAAGGGGCTCCTAAAATTCCCCAATCCTAACATTGTTCTCTTGCAAGAAATGACGACATAAGGAGAAAAAGCTCAGTTTTGTTTGGATCTTGGTTGAAAAATTAGTACTTTTGTTCTCTCGATTAAGATGGTTTGTTTAGATGATTTATCCCAGCTTGGAAGCCACCTTTGAAGGGGATTTCTTCCACTGTAGAAAAAAAAAGTTAGATCAATGGATCTCGTAATTAGAGAGCTCAATAAATATTGGAAGCTTTATGGCCTATAGACGAACAAGAAGTATTTTTGGTATGACATGCTAGTATTCGATATCATGCCACACTATCCTTTTATCCTTAGAAGTGAAATGAATTTAACTTCTTCCATAAGTGAAGTTTGGGGAAAATTTTGAGATCGAACCCTTTGGAATCTCATTTCACACCATTTGGAAGCTTATTTCATTCATTATTTTCCATCCATCCATCTATTCAATATCAAGCCCATCAAATTGGATCTTATTGGGAAGAATCTTAAATCCTCTAAGAAGGTGGTCTAAAATGTAATGGATAGGTTTTTCATTGTTAAATCCATGATGTCCACCAATTTTCTTCTTAAATAATGGTGGGATCCAAGTGGAATATCAAACCATTACCTAGTTGCCCTCAAAACTGAGACTCACGAGGATACGTTGCCTTTTCCATTCAAATTTGTTTGTTCTTGGTTAAAATAAGATGATTCCATTAAGATAGTTAAGACAACTAGAATCACCCTGAATATGATGAGTATTTCCCATATACGCGATGATTCTCCCAAAATATTAGAGGAAAATGGAAAATTTGACCAAATATTTTAAAGACAATCAAGAGGCTTCTTTAAAAGAAGTGGAATCTAAAAATAGCTCCATTTTTCTTTTAGATGTTTCATATGTCTTTTCAAAGGAAGATATGGAATCCTTAATATCACTGAAAGTTTCCAAAAGAAAATCATTGGTTTGGGAGGAAGAGTTATGGCGACTAAAAAGCAAACTCATATTGATTGAAGAGGGGGACAATCACACCAAATTCTTCCATCAATTTGCAAATTTTAGGAATGGGAAATTGAAGAAGGGGAAGGGATTATGGTGAATTCCTTCAAAGGGAAAGCAAATGTATGTGTCAATTACTTTAAAAATATAACCGGAGAACCTTTGGGTTGCCCTATTCTTGAAACTTTGGATATGTTAAATATGTTTCGTTGGGCTATTTCAAATGAAATGAATAAATTTTTAGATGTGGAAGTAACTAAATTGGATGTCTTTTGGGATTTATCCCCCATGCAAAGATGTAAGGGGCCTAAGATTGATGGATATATTGTTGAAATCTACTTGGGATTTTACAACCTATTAAAACAAGACATCCGCAAGGTGTCGAGAGAGTCAGAATCAATGTATGGGTTCCATTCATGGTTCATTAAATTCAACATTTTTATGCCTCATTGAAAAAAATGGGACACTGACTCTTTCAATGATTATCACATTATTTTATGTTGCAAGGTTATTTACAAGTTGGTTACAAAAATCATTTCAATAAGATTAAATCCCATTCTAAGTTCTATCATCTTAGAATAATAGTTTGGTTTCCTTCAGAATAGGTAGGTTCACGATGCAATGAACCTACCCTGGGAGCCTTTACATTCAATAAAAACTTGGAACATCCTTGCCATAAAATTGAATATGACTTATCCAAGGCCTATGATCGGATAAGGTCAAATTTTATCAAACTATGTCTCATTTAGTTGGGCATGAGTCTAAAAAATATGTTCTAATATTTCACATATAAAAAGAATACTTCTTGGATTTAAACTAATCACAAACATGAACATTAATGAAAGGAAATTTATTACTACCTCATGAAATATTTCATTTCTTGTTAAGACTTTTCTTGATGAGTTGTTCTTTTTTCAGTATATAGATTTGAAAGAAGCCTAAAATATCTAGGCTTCTTCCATAATCCTAATGCATATAAGGTAGTGGATTGACTTTCGATTATTAGAAGATTGAGGTCAAAATCTCAATCTGTTGGAATAAACTTCTATCTAAGAGAGGTTGTTTAGTCATCGATTCATGCTATCCAAAACGGTAACCTTCAAAAAATTTATAAACTCAAATTTATATTCTTCTTGGTTGGAAATAGATCCCCAGATGGTATCCCTTTGGTCAAATGGACATCCATTGCAAAGCCCTTGAAAAATATAGACTTTTTAAGCTAATCTCTTGCAACAAAAAGTATGTGATGCCTTTTGAACAACAATTACCTATGGGTAGTTCCACGGGAGACAACTATTTTGCTAGAAAATTAATAATTGATTGGATCCTAGATCCAAGAAAGTTTGTTTCAAACTCCATTTTTTGGAAGGAATTGGCTAACGCTTCTCTATTCACTCCTCAAATCACCTCTCCAATCACTCTAAAATGCGTTGTTACTTTGTATTATGAAGCAAATCATGACTCTATATTTTATTAATACATAGAGGAACATGTGTACACTTTAAAATGAATGCACATCCTTAACAATATGACTAATCAAGATAGTTAGTATAATGCAAGATGGTTTGTATGGTACCAAAGATATAGAAAATGGAACACATGCATAGTTTATAGAAATGTGCACACATTTCTATTTGATAGAATTCTTGGGCACCAGTTATTAGTTTTTCAAACATCAACTTCTTGCATGCACTCCAAATTCCTTATTTGAATTGGAGGTGTTAATATCATGTTGTCTCTTATTTCACCCAATTAGGTTTCAGGTACAACTACCTCCAGTGAAGAGGAAACCTTGATATCCATGTATTTTACTTTATTCCCTATGGAAGGACTAGATTATCCAATTGACACTAATTGGTTTTGAGTGATCTCATTTTGATTTTTTTAATTATCTTGAAAATTCCAAACTTTAGCTCTTGATTTTCTCCTTTTTTCCTCGGGATGGTGTGTTTTAGCATGAGGACAAGTTTCTTCTAGATTCCCTAGAAGTTGACTTATAAACGAAAATGTTTTGTTATCATAATTCAAGATATAAGTGTATTTAATTTTTTTTTGGAGAAAATTTTTACCTAAAATACCCTCACCAAAATATATCTCAACGCTAATGAGTTTATGTGCACAATATTGGTATATCTCTCTCAAAATTTGATTGCATGTAAGTCCCTCAAAAGTTCTAGATATCTAAAAAAGGGATAATACAAAAAATGTAAAGGGAAGTTGATAAGCCGAACTCAAACTTGGATTTGACTAACTAACCTAGATTTAGGATCAAATTATGAATGCCAAGGAGTTATAAGAGTCTGGCACTTGCACAAAATTAATATCTCTTCTCAATAAGGTTTGGATAATCAAGATGTTTAAAGAAGCGAATGAAAAGAGAGTTTTCACAATTCATTGTACACATCAAGTGAATGCATTAATATAAATATAAAGTAAGAAGCAAAAAATGATTAAAATGAAAAATATGCATATCTTAACAATGTAAACTTTGAAATGGGAACTATAAACTCAAAACGGGAACTCTGGCCCAAAAACCCCAAAAAAACCACAAAAACAGTGCTAAAAACGAAAAGTGTGTATACTGGAACGATGTTTTTTTTTTTAGGTGTCAATTTTGCGGCTGTTTTAAAAATGGCAGTGACTACGAAATTTTCTACGAAATTTTCCTGCAAAATATAGCTTCAGAACGAAAGAGTTGATACTGGAATAATGATTTTTTTTTTAGGTGTCAATTTTGCGGTTGTTTTAAAAATGGCAGTGACTACGAAATTTTCTACGAAATTTTCCTACAAAATATAGCTTCAGAACGAAAGTGTTGATACTGGAATAATGATTTTTTTTTTAGGTGTCAATTTTGCGGCTGTTTTAAAAATGGCAGTGACTACGAAATTTTCTACGAAATTTTCCTGCAAAATATATATCTAATTTGATATTGCATTGTAGATATTTAAACAATAAAATTTATCATACTTAAGACATAATCCAACAACATAAAAATGCTTCATAACTTCTCATTTAACAAAATATGGAAAACATTAATTTTATTTGAAGGTATGATGCATACATCAGTTATATAAACTGTCTTAAACAATTATTCAAAATCACTCATATTTTCTTGCACACCATCAGAATTCACATCTTCAGATGAGTGACTGGATGCTGACGAAGATGTTCCATATTCTTCTCTTTCATCAACTAGTGCCCCATCTGAGTCCACATGCATGCCCAACATTCCAGGTTTCAAAAGTCTTCTAGATCTACGACTGGTTTCAGCAGACTCCCATGTCAACACTGTTCCTTCTGGTAACAACCTTTTCAGAATCTCTGTCGTCTTGAAGCGAAGAGTTCCTCTCTTTGTTAAATTAAAGTCATAAACAAGTATGTCAACCTCCTCCAATTGTAATATGTCTGTGCGGCGGCGATTTATATTTGTACCCTTTCTTTTTCTTTTTCCACCATTTTTTTTGTTAACTACCATCTCTGGCTTATACACACCACTGAATCGGTGTGTATTTGTGGCATACCAATGTACTTCAACACTTGTAACATCCTCATTTTTTGTGAAGACCTTTATAACTTTAGCAACCCAAAATGGATAGCCTTTGGGATCTCCATCTGCTAGCACTGCAATCATGCAACCCTCCTTAATATCATGTACTGAACCCCTATAAAGGTCTTCCATGGCTTCACGTTGCGCACAAGATCTTCTGGAACCAATATACATCTCTCTTTCCATTGCCTGTGAAGAATTAATGATACCTTGAGTTTGTTGCTGTTCAACAATGTTTACTTCCTCTTGTTCATTCGACACATTTTGTGGCCAAATAAATGGATGTGGGAGAAAACTTATCTAGAATGTGAGGCCTATGCTTTGCCACTTTTCCTTTAGTTATGTGAATGTAAATACAAAGAAAGAGACGCGCACCATGGAGTTTTGTTTGGCACCATGGTGTGAATAACAACTAAAGATTATTTTCCTCCTTTTTTATGCTCTCGAATACCATTTCTAGATGTTCTAGTCAAATACGGAAGGCTTAAAATGCTAAATAATGGAATCCCTTTCTTCCTATTGGCCCTGTATTTAACATAGCTTAATAATATATTAAAATTAGGTTTTTTGCATGGTTCACCCTCAACTTTGAAGTCCGCACATGGCTAGCCATAAATGTGTGGCTAATGAGGCATAACACACCATCTAATTACGTCATGGTTGTCAAAATGCTGGTGCTTTTTACATGGTTAGAAATGTCTTTATTTTCATAATAATGTTTAGGAGTTGTGAGCTATAATAAAAAAATATTAACCCAAAAAAGTGTTGGTTGATTGAAATGTCTAAATAACTCTATAAAGTTCTAAACCCCAAATCTCACTCAAAATTTATAAATATAAATAAAAAAATATATAATAATTACTCCATTCCAAACCATACCAGATACATATACAAAATAGTTAATTTCATTGCAGCATTGCATTCAATGCTATATAGGTTGGGATATACACCATTAGATTCCAATTGTTGCATATATCAATAGGTTGGAATATACACCATTAGATCCAAATGTTGCATATCTCAGTGTAGGTTGGGATATACACCATTAGATCCAAATGTTGCATATCTCAGTGTAAATCCAACAGTGTATATCCCAATCTATACAGTATTTAATGCATCGTTATGGGGTGCATATGGTTTACCTTCCGACCATAAACTAGATTTAAGTAGCAATTTTCAACAACTTGACCATGCAAAATGAAATAGACAGTATGATCACACATTAACCTTGTCGGCTGATTGAAAATAATGAGAAGCATTTGAAACATCGGAGCCTCTTGCGGTTTGCTGTTGGTGATCAGGGCTTGCGTATTATAGATGGAAAGCCTATAGTGGCTGATGTGCAATTCCAGGGTGCTGTAACTCGTGCTCATGCTTTTGCAGATAGCTGCTCAAAGATACTTTTTTAGTACGCGACTAGGCATTCTCCTTTGACATTTGAAGATCTATTGTCAGCAGTTGATTTGGATGATGAGGAGAATGATACAATTATGGAGGGATGAATGGTGATGGTCGTTGGTCGTCTTAATGTGATTATGTTAATTTAATTCATCGAGGAAGACAGACACTGTTATGACAGGTTGAGTGAGAATGGTTAACTTAATGCAGAATGCCTAGTTAATTCCTCTGAGGAGAAAGGTGAATATTGTTATGGCAGGCTGAGTGCATAATGGTCATGCTAGTGCATTTGTTCCTCTGAATATGCTCACCAGTTTTTAATTTATATATTCTGTACACTAAGCAAACTAGCTTACATTATGCTTTGGGGAGCTCCGATGCAACATTTGTGCATCTCCGGTTGTGGCTGTCGGTTGTGCCTTCATGGAGGAGCTGTCTGCTAGTGAGAGCTCATTAATAAATTTCACTCCAAATAATGAATTGCACTCCAAATGCAGATCGTAATATGGTTCTTAGCATAGGGGTTGTTGTCCAATAACGAAGCTTCAGCTTTTGATTCTGATCTGAAAGAGCCGAAATGGCAGGATTTGCGAGGTGTGTTTTAATGGGTTTAATTGCAGTCCAGTTATTTTACGTTGGCATGGCGTGGACTGGCCAGATAAATGGCAGAGTCTACTGCGATGTGTGCGTTGATGGATCCATGGGACCCGAGGACTATTTTATAGAAGGAGCTGAGGTCGCGGTGCTCTGTCTGACTAAATCAGGAGAGGTGCTCAATTATCAGGCCTTTACAAACTCGAAAGGGACTTTCACAGTTGCAGAGACAATGCCTGAAAGCAATCGTTGGGAGATGTGCTTGGCCAGGCAAATTAGAGTGCCTTTATAGAGTTCTTCCAACATGCATGGTAACCTGTTTTCCACAGGCTTGGCTTTCCGAGGTCCCATAGTAGCTCCTCCACCAAATCCTTCGAACATACTTTCTGGGCCACCAAAACCTCCAAACATGCTATCGTGAAACCTTGAACCCCTTGTGCCCATTCCAAACCCACCCATACCCCCAAACGGGCTTGAATCACCAAAAAACTCAGCAAATATGTCTTCGGCATTTCTTGGATTAAACCTCACATTCGACCCACCTCCACCAGAGAAGGACGACGCCCCAGGTGGAGGAACCTGCCCCTTCAATCCCTCTTCTCCATATTGGTCATAAATTGCACGCTTTTGGGGATCGCTAAGAACCTATGATCAATAGAAATCGAAACTTTAAGCAACATTCTCACTGATTAATCGTGAATAATGGAAGAAGCAAGCTAATTCTCATGAAACGAAACTATGATACGGTCTAAATTTTTTTGCATCTAAATTACTCAAATCACAGATATTACAAAAACATTTAACTGAAATTGAAGCAGGTCGAGCGGGGCAGAGCGGCCCGGGGGTGGCGATTTGTGCATGTCTATATTCGTGGACACACTATTGAGATAAAGATATAAAGAATTTGTGGCCGGGCGGGGCGGGGCGGGGCGGGGCGATTTGTGCATGTCTATATTCGTGGACACACTATTGAGATAAAGATATAAAGAATTTGTGTTCCGAATACGGGGGTCGATTCCGGGAATCGACCCGCCGCCGGTCGGGCTGGGCGGGGCGGCCCTGGGGTGGCGAGCGCCACCCCCGGGCCGCCTCGGAACACAAATTCTTTATATCTTTATCTCAATAGTGTGTCCACGAATATAGACATGCACAAATCTGTCGTTTCCTAGGTTGATGGAAGTGACCTATTTTGTAAAGAAATGATGTGCTCACAAATGGCAGCATATCAAGATCAGTTCATGCATCTTTTTGAGATACACCACTAATGTATGTTTCTATCACGAAAATAAAATAAAGTTATATGATTTCATTTAGTTTGGTTGTTTAATTTGAATAAAAAATTTCATTAGTCTTAAAACTTTATTAAATTCAAGTTTCTCGAAGAAGAAAAAGCAGAGGAATTGAGTGACCAGCCAGACAGATGAACATAGGGTAGGGACGATCGTATTGCATGCACAATTACAAAGTCAAAAGGAATCGGGTTACGTCGAAGGGCGGACTTCAAAACTCAGAATCTCCGTGCAAATGGACTGGGCCACCCCGCATTTAAATGGACATTCGTGCTGCAGTCCGACATGGAAAATAAATTGGGCCTGTTTCTCGACATTCGGGAAATCAGAAAGTTGGTAGTATGGTTGGTCTCACAGCAAACATCTTTTTCAAACTCAAAGGCTACGTGGACTTTCGTTTTTAGTACACCATAGGTTTTATTTGCCTCACAAGTCATTCATTCTATGTCAACACTACTCGGTAAGAGGAAAGGATTCTACGTGAGGTATCCAAAGAAGTTTCACTGAAAGCCCCATGAGTCGGATTGAAAAGCTGGAAAAGCACAAAAATGATGGTTTAAACCATGGTTGGATTTTTTGGTGCGGTACACAGTGGCGTGACCAATTTTTTTTAAGCGGAGTGGGAGAACGACTGCCGCATCCCAACTTGGAGAAACATATATCTTATCTATTCAATATGTCAACCAGGCAGTTGATGGAACTTAACGGTTATGGTGGGGAGGGCTTTGAGGGCACCATCCTATCTGCAGCAACCCTGGAGATTTAGTGTTGTTAATACATGATCTAGGTTTCTTTTAGCATGGGTACTTAGTATAATAAAAAAGGACATACAAATATTTGTGTTTACTGGCTTAATTTGTGGAGAAACTCTTTAGGGTTACCCTACAAGAGTAAGTAATATACAAATTTTTCACAAATCAAAATTGAGGTGCATTTATTTATTTATTTTCAAAAAGATAAGATGCAATAAATATTTAGTACTATATTTTCTTTCTTTTATTAGGCCAAATGTGAAAAGATTTGAAAATTTATATTTTTCAATTATAACATGAGCATGAGGTTTTTAAAAAGTGGAATAAATAATTAATATTATGTGAAATATAGAAAATGCTATAAATGAGATGGAATTTGCATTGAATTGTAAACAATGATGTATGGTTGTTGTTTGAAATGCAAAGGACAAGAGGAGGAACTCCCACAAAAGAAAATGCACATGTCTATTTCACATTTGTAATTAATTTTTCAAATAAATCAAGTTTTCCATTTCTATTTAAATCTTTTTTATTTCCATTTCTAATTATTTTAATACCTTGACATTTTCATTTTAAAATCAATTTATTTTATAATAAACAAAATTCCAGATAAAAAATAATTTTAATCAACAATTTTCTTATAATTTTACCTACTAGTAATCTAATAGAAAGGAAGAGCAAAAATATACACTAAAGATCTATAGCTCAGAAAGTAACACTATGATTGAAATTGATACTAGTCTAGCTATGAAATTGATAGTAGTCTAGGTATGAATTCTTGGAATATTTTTCATTAAAAATATATTAAAGGCTTTAGTAGGAGGAAACCAGTGTTTAAGATCTCTCTCTACATTAAAAAATGTGGAAGTTGATACATTTGTATGAACACTAAAAGGGAAGGATATAGAACTCATAACCCAAGAAAAATTTGATAACTAAAGCACAAATGAATCCATAACAATTTGATGTAAATCTAATTAACTCTATCCAAGTCCTTAGAAAGATATACCTTGGAAACTATTATTTTTTAATGATTTCTATTGATTGAATCAAGGCTGTCCTAGGAGATGCCAATTCCTTCATGGATTTGTCTCTCCCTTGGGAATCTAGATTGATGAGGGAAATATTATTCAAGAGAATGTATTTTAGCCTATGATAAATGATTATGAAGATGATTTTATAATTGTAACTGCATAAGGATATGGGCTTGAACTCCTCAAAGAATGGCATGCCCTAAATATCACCTTTAGTGATTTTATCCATAAGCTACATGTTCTATTCTTTGTAAAAAAATACAAGGAAGAGGGAAACCACCCTTAATATCATGTCTATATTAGCCCTAAAATTTTCTATAAGCACCCTTGAGAAGTAGGAGACACATTCATGAGTTTTGTCTCTAAAAGAGGTAATTTGGGCTCCACTAGAATTTTTTAGGACAATAATGGAGTTTATAGCATTCTTCATAAGACTGACATAGTAATGGAAAATAAAATGTAGTTTCAATCACTAAATGGAGCCACAATTTCCTAATTTTCATTGTATTTTTTTCTTCTATGTTTCTAAGAGAATTTTATGAAAATGGTTCTCCAATTATTCAAATGTAACTTTTTTTCTTAGAAAGATAACGTTGGGTTGATGACTCCATTATCGAGCTCAAGGATTTCATCTCTAAATGCAAAATAAGGTGCCTTTTCAAGTGCTTTATTTAGTAATCCATTAACTGTTTAATTTTGTTAGCTTTTTCTTAAAATTATCTCTCATATTTTGATTTTAATGGTTCTTTATGAATTGGTGAGTGATAACATTTTTATTGTTTATTATTTTGATATTTTGATTTTTTGTTGAGTAGCTCATGAAAAAATTTGATTTTAATTGTACGAGCAAGTAGAGCATTTGATAAGCCAGGGAAGGCTCGTTAGGATTGAGTGACATCATAATCGTGGGGTACAAAACTTTGTGCTAAATAGACACGACAATATATGTGCAGTCACACGATGCGAATTCATTAGATAAATTATTTTTTATGGTTAGTTTTGGCAAAACAATAATGTTGGTCTTACACATGGTTGATGAATATTAAAGTTTTGTGTATCACATTGTTTAGGTTACTAAATGAGGTTAGATTTAAGTTAATCATTATATTTGAAAAAAAAAAGTAGTTATTATTATATTTTTGACATGAAATTCATAAAAAAAACTATTATTTGACCATTTTTAGTTAATATTTTTGTATAAAAATTGTGATTTTGACATGTTAATTCGAGCAAAAAATGATCAAAACGTTTAGTTTTTTTGTTATATTTATGTTAAAAATGGTTATTTTTTATGTCCATTGTTAAAAAATGTTGTTTTTTAGAAACAATTATTTCATGTGGATTGAAAAATTAATTAAGCATGTCTAAATATGTAGATTATCTAAAATTCAAACTATCAACTTTCTAATTTAAAAATGCAAAACAATAAAAACCCCACTAAAAAAAAAAAAAATTAAGATAGAGAACAAGAAAATATGAATACAATGACGACTTCAAAAACTATCAAATTTAGAAAATAATTTTTTACATTTCACACACTAGAAAATTTAAAGTCAAAAAATAGGTCTTTTAAAAAAAGGGTGTGATGCAGAATACTCACTTTTTAAAATCAAGATGAAAATCACTACCATTCACTACCATTCTAAAACTTAATGCACATGAAAAAAATTAAAGTTCCAAAAACCATGTTCTAAAAAAAACATGTGTATTCTGCATCACCACTTTTGAAAATCGGGTCATTTTTTTGCCACCTCTACAAAACGGGTAACAGTATCAGTTCCCGTTTCAAAGTTTACATTGTTTCTTTCTAAAATGCCAAATATACTTGAAAAATATCAAATGCTATAATTTCCACCATTAACATCATAGCACTAAGAATAGGAGAAAGATTTAAAACATTTGGAAAAATAGTATTTTCTACTACATCCCATAAGTACATTGGTTTGAAGTTGAAGGCACACAGGAGCTTACCACTCCACCCCACAAATTGTAATGCCTAAATAAGAGCTCACTCTTGCAAAAAAAAATATATAAAAATCTTATGAGAATAAATACTCCAATTATTTACCAATATAATGATGTTACTAAAAAAATAAGAATGCTTGGACCATGACCCGATCTCTACTTAGAGTCCACCAAATGGCTGGCTAGTAATGGCCACCCACATGCACCAGGTTTTCCTAAAAACGAATTGATGATAATTTGAAATTTTATCTTGTATTAAACCAACCAAAAAAGTCATACAAGGCTTTTATGAAATGCTCGATATGAAAATATTTTTTCAAACATTTGCCATCCATCATCCATCTTGGTTTTACCTCTCTACTCCTAAGCTCGAAAATGAGAATAGCTAACATGTATGTGTCTTTTAAAACCCTTAGTGACTATCTACATACACTTTGGTTCCTTTTCGGCAACCTACCCAATAGCTATCCTAATCAAAATTGGCCCCAAACCTCCTCGTGTAGAGTTCTATA
Organism: Pinus tabuliformis; assembly: GCA_031772625.1. NCBI lineage: Eukaryota > Viridiplantae > Streptophyta > Pinopsida > Pinales > Pinaceae > Pinus > Pinus tabuliformis. The sequence goes on from CM062816.1 coordinate 568,181,918, forward strand.
TAAATCAAGTTTCTAGAAAAACTTGGAACGTAAAAGGTCTTTTCTAACTCCAAAACAAAGCCACTACTTAAAGTTAAATAACATGTTCTTATAGCTTCCACATGCGAGCCCATCTTGTTTCCTGATAAGATGCTTTGCTCACTTCCTACTGGCTTCCTTAGGTTTTGCAAACCTTTGCAAGGAATTCGAAATGTGAATTGTTGATCCAGAATCAATCCACCATGTGTTAATATTAACATTAACCATATTAGATTCATAACAAACAAACGAGATTACTTCCTCAAGTTCGGGAATGTCAGAACGAATTTCAGAGAAATTTGCAGGTTGTACTGCTGCATCAAAATAAAGGATCACATGCTTATGTTAAAATTGAGACTTAATAACTTTCATTTTTTACCAATGTAAAACATGCTAAAAGGAATTGAATTAAATGACATGAAAATTGCTTGTGGGCTAAATTTTCAATTCAAACAGATTCAATAAAACTTTATGAAACTTTCATGTTTTACCAATGTAAAACATGCTAAAAAGAATTGAATCAAATGACATGAAAATTGCCTGTGGGCTAAATTTTCAATTCAAACAGATTCAATAAAATTTTATGAACTTTCATGTTTTACCAATGTAAAACATGCTAAAAAGAATTGAATCAAATGACATGAAAATTGTCTGTGGGCTAAATTTTCAATTCAAACAGATTCAATAAATCTTTATGAACTTTCATGTTTTACCAATGTAAAACATGCTAAAAAGAATTGAATCAAATGACATGAAAATTGCCTGTGGGCTAAATTTTCAATTCAAATAGATTCAATAGAACTTTATGATAAAACTTAATAATTCATAACTCATGTGGGTAGGTTATGAAATTTTATCCTAATTAATCACATAAATATAATAAAAATTCCTGTGGGATAAAATTTATTATATTCAGTGTAATTAATTACAATTTTTTGTCTAAATAATCTTTATGTGATCTTGCCAATCAATATAATTTTATTTAATTAAAGATGCTGTGGCTATTCTCTAATTAATTAAAATCATATGGATCGCTAAACATTATTTTGTTGCATAAACAAAACTTAACCAGAGAAAAAAAAAATAATGTTTACTGAAAGGAGTAAGTCAAAATGACATTTTAATAAACTCCATAAAACTGTAATAATTCTCCAGCAAAATCAAAAGCAGTCAGCATTACTGAAAATGACTACAAATTGATTGTTCAATTTATAAACTTAACCCGGAGATTGACTGAATGAGCTTTGATCTACTTTGCATTTGCATAGCAAATGCAGTTCGAAGACTAGCTGGCTTGACTTCAGGCTCCGTCCTTAAGTTTATAAAACAACAAAATAGACCAGCAAACAAGCTATTTTTCTCACAAGATCTGAACCATGATTTATATCAACATCAACCTTTATTCACACACAAATATTGTTCCTTCAATCCATAAAAAAAGGAAACATATTTATTGATTTGTTGTGATGAAAATATTATAAATGAATAAATTATTTTCAATGATCAATTAATGAATTTTCTTGAAAATGAATATAATGTGGTTTAACCCGATTCTAAAATGGATAATGTCCCATTTCATTTTCAAGAATCTAATCCAACTGATCATTCAATTCATTCAGATGGGCTGCATATAATCAAGCATATAACGCTTCATTGTCAAACATCAGCTGATGCATCAGAGACTAGCAAACATGTGCAACAGTGATTGGAAGATGCACGTCTTGGACAAAATAATGAGAAAGCGCTTAAAGTCAATCAGCAGTGAAATCGCCATGAGCAACGTTGTTGCTGAGTGCATATAAAACTAACACATTATATGTGTATACATCTACACATATAAGCTACAAACATGAGAAAATACAAGAGAAAACCAACGTTGCATGATACAAAACGAAGCAGAAGCAAACACAAATGAGGCAGCTACTACTCCAACATGTGCAACATGCACAGCCGAAAAATAGTTCGACACTTCCTTGATTTACATTCCTTAGTCTAACAGTTGGTATCAGAGCCCTTTTACCTCTGCCTTGGGTCTTTAAGTGCGCCGAACAACGATTCTGCATGCGAAAAGAACTGAAAAGAATCACTGAAACTTAATACCCAGTGTTGTGGGGAAAAGTATCCGATGCGGATGACCCTATCCCTACTCTAAAGGTGACAGTCTTTAGCAACAACTGAAAGTAAAGTTTTGATGTTCCACTTTATGAAAATACAGAGAGAATGAAAAGAAGGTCAACCAACCTGGTGTCTTTCACTTAGTCGATCCTTGTCCTTCTCTCTTTGTATCTCGTTCCCAGCTTCTTGCTCTCTCAGCCGGTCCAGCTACACACAGATCCTGCACAAAACAAGAGAGCAAACTACAAGATACATGTACTCATAACTGAAGCATGGATTAGGGTGCATCAAATATACATGTAAACACAAAACATCTATGTAATACAAGTATATAGGAGAACATGCAAAACTTTATTGATAGAAAGTAACAGGGTTCTGAGAAGGTTACAACCAATGATGGCTCCAATCCAGCAGCACCTCCCCAGCAGCAAGAACTCTCCTCTTCACCTCTAGTAAAACAATCACCCAATAGCTCTAACTGTAATCCAACAGCACCTCCTTGCTTAATACAAAATTCCAGCCCCCTTAGACCTCATAGAAGAGCTCTATATATAGGATAGAAGAAGAGAGGATGAGTCAGCTTGAGACTGACATGAAGCTGCCTTGTGTCCTCTCCCTCTTCAGTTTATCTTCAGTTCTTGAGTCCACTTGGAGATCCTTGCTTACACATGGTGATCAAGTACCTCTTACTCATCACAGGGCGAATCTTATGAACCAAGTGTCAGTTTGGAAGCTTCCTGGGCAGTTGACACCTTGCAGGATGACTGTGCCACTTGGCTAATCTCGCCCAGCGCAGGTAGCCTTCATTACTTTTGACTTCCAGCACAGGTACTAAGAGGGACAGTTGCATTCCAGCACAGAAGCTCAGTGGAGCAGCTGACATGATCCAAAATAAGCCTGTTTTGAAGTGTTTTCAGGTGGAGAACTGATTGGAAGTGCTGTTGTTTGATGACCTTGTTCTTTTAGGGGTAAGAACAACATGTTTAGGGACTGAGGATCCCTGTAATTATCGACATTTCATGCTCTATGCTGCGAGGCACAAAAATGTCTATAACAGTTGCCCCCTAAAGTATGAGGCCGTTTATCGGGTGAAATGCTTTATCTAGAGGATCCGAAGTTCGTTCCAGTGCTGAGGAGAGTGCCCTGTAATACAATACAATACAATACATTATCTTTCATGATCTAGCTGAGGCGGGCATTCCCATGCTCAGCTTTTATAAATACATTTTGGTACATATGACAGACGATCGTCTGAAGGTAGACTGATAATTTTCTGCTGAAATTATCATCCTTCGAATAGGATGATCATCTGCTGCAATGATGTACATGGCAAATGCTTTTATATTTCTTGAATATATATCGCAGCCCGGATGGATGAAACTAGATCCGGGGTCTTCAAACTCGTTCGATCTTCACTCTAAGTACAAGTCGATCCATGTGAGAATTGCGCTGAAGTCGAACATGGAAAGACATCGCTTGATTACCGGTCAATAATGAAAACCGTTAACAAGCACGAGAGGAATCACCAATAATGACGATGACCCTCAAGGTACTGCAGTACAATTCGCGTGGCGTGAATAAAGGACTTGGCGTCGAACGCCACGCAAAATCTTCTGGTCGAAGGTCATTGAGGTATACCTGTCACCGGAAGTGAGAAACTTGCCATTGAGGCATGCAAGCTTCAAAGTACTGATGGGGGTGTTCCTAGATCAACTTCTTGGATAATGAGCTGAAGTCGACAAGAAGCGATCCGTCAAAGGAGGGCCTTAATGAATCCCACATCAATGACACGGAACGGAGCTAATGACTTTAGTGGAGGTGAAAACAAACTGTGACATATGATTCAGGGTGGCGATCATGAATGGATGAAGGATAATGTATGGCAGTGGATGGGACACGGTTGACACTTTCAGAATGACCCCTCTTGAACATATAACGACACTGATGCGATGGATCGGTAACATTACCCCAAATGTGGATGGTTTGGCGAGGACCATGGCGGTGAGACCGGTGAATGAAACAACCCAACCCGATGTGGTACGGAGGAAAAGTGTCATGTTCAAGAGTGACTTGCTACCTTTAAACTTTGATGTTCTCCCAATTTTTCCCCAGTCATTTCTGACCAGTACCTCTTTATTTTTGTCAAGCTTGAGGAGGATAACATATGCTTGTTCTATAACCTGCCCTTCGGGCAAGCCTATCGCTAAGATTTAACGAGTCTAGCGATAGGGAAACTCGGTCTCGTCTAAAGACAAGTTTGTCGCTATTTAATCATTTTAACGAGTCTAACGACAAAGAAAACTCGGTCCTTTTCATTTTTAGAGAGTCTAAAAAGGTACAGAAAGTTAACTCCATAATTCCTTTTTCGTCAGCTAATCCCTTAAGTCCGAAAAAGTATAAAACAATATAGAAGGGATGAATTTTCGATTGCTTTAACGAGCCGAACAAAACAAGCGCTCGATATTTTTGTGCAATTATCCCTCAGGTCCAAAAAAGATTAAAATCTAGAGGAGGGATAGCATTCCGGTCGTTTAACGAGCTGGAAGGCCAAAACTCGGCAAACTTTTCATATTTTACGAGTCAGTGAAAAGAGCTCAAAGAAGACTCGTCTTTTGAGGAACGAGTGATAAACAGGGATAGCAGCAGATTCCAGGTACAGGTTGGAATTTTCCAATCACGGCAGTGTCACAAGGATGGCTAGGTGAAATCACTCTTCGCAGATGTTCCTCAAAATGGGTAAACAAACATATGGAGATGAACGATTGGCCAAATGAACGGATGGAGGTGACGGTGCACAAACATGACCAAGGCTTTAATATGGCTGTCAAAGGTTACATTTACCACGGTTATTTACCGGTTCATTTTTTTTTTTGGGTGAGCTTGAACTCTAGGGGAAGATTGCTCACAACTTATGTTTATTTTTTAACGAGCATGAACTATGTGCTAAAACTGCTCGGATCTTGCGTTTATTTTTTAACGAGCATGAACTATGTGCTAAAACTGCTCGATGATAAGTTTGCATGCCCCCAACATAATAATACAAATCGAGGTGCATGCCCCCCAAGCTTCATTGCATTCAACATTGTTGATTGGAATGAAGGTTTACCATTGAGATCTGGAAAGGGGATTGTTTCATTTTTTAATGAGGTTGACATAGTAAAAGAACTATCCTCATGGTTTTTCATTTTTTAACGAGGTTGACCTGAGATAGGAACTATCCTTGAAACTTTAGATCCATTAGACATAGAAGGTTTCATATTCCACTGTGGCCACTTCCGCCAGATTACTCGGAGGCGGTAGGGAAAAAGTACCCATTAAGGTAGGGTCTTTTAGGAGACCTACTCTAATATTTTGGAGCGAATGATTGCTTCCATGGATCATCGGAACGCTTCCCATAACTTGTGAACTGTCGGGGAGAAATGCCTGTTGGTCGACGATTGTAATTCCTCCTTGGAAGGGAAATGCAATTTTCCTGAAATAGGTCGACACAACTGCGGCCATGGCATATATCGAGGGCCTTCCCAGCAGGATGTTGTAATCAAGATTTCCTTCGATTACTTCAACATCAATTTCTACTGTTTTGCCCCCGAGTTCAACCTTCAAGTTATTTAGGATGCCGTATGGGGTGTACATCCTTCCGTCGAATGCTTTTAGTGCCGTCAGAGATCGCGATAAGGTTGGAGATCCGAGAGTTTTCCAGCAACTCATCGACATGATACATGTAGATGCCCCCTCATCAATAATTGTTCGGTGAACAGTCTTGTTGAGGGCTTTCACTTGAATGAGGAAAGCTAGTTGAGTTGGTAACTGAGGATCATATCCTTTGTGATCAAAGGATACAAGATTGGAATCCTTAGGATCCACTCCACCAATTGCTGATAACAACACCTGCTTTTGGGATGGGCAATTTTGCAGTACCTCAAGAGTCGACATAGCGGATGGCGATTGGGCCAAATCTTCCACTATGTTATAATGCTGCGCCGCCCTGGCGCGAGGATTAAATGTCGACTTGTGTACTACTCCCTTTGGTGGTTTTATTGTTAATTCATGCATGATGGGGGGTACAACTTCTGCCGAAGTTGTTGTCGAACTGCTAGGTTGATATTTACCTTTATCGTTCGACACCCGTGGATTCCCGTAATCTTTGTTCCTTGTCGAAATCAAAGCATCATTCTGTTGCTTCGATATCGATAACATAAGCACTTGCGACAGTGAAGCATTTCCACTACCAACCAGATTTTTTCCTCGATCGGGAAACGGATCAGTTAACACAGCTGGAGTTTGCGAACTCTTTAAGAATCTTTTTAGATCAGCTTTGTATGGACATTCTCTCGTCCAGTGATCCTCATCACATATCTGACACCCATAAGGTGGTTTCCTATCTCGAGGAGGGCTTGAAGAAGTTTTTCGAGGAGATGACTCTCCTTGTTTATTCTTCCTCCCTTTGTTTTGATTCTTCTTGCTTCCTGGTTGATTGGAGTTTTTGCCTTTATACGTAGATACAGCATTTACTTCCGAAGCAAGAATCTCTTGATTTGCTTTTTGATTCGAAGTCTTACGGGCTTTCTTATTCGAATCCCTTGTCGACTTAGCGTTTGCAGTTCCAATCACGCCGTCACCGGCATGAGAGTCACTATTCGATCCGGGAGGAGGAGGGATTGAAAATTCTGGTCTGGGGGCGTCAGGTATCTTATCATAGAGTGTGCCCGACTGAGTATATACTAAGTCCAAATATTGAGCACGAGCAATAACTTGCTCCTCTGTTACGACGCCTCCCTTGGCCACATCTTCTGTAATTGCCGGCAGAAGCGACTTTATAAACCACTCAGCTAATAGCTGATCTGGAACATAGGTTTTTACCATTCTTCGTCGACGACGCCACTCATGTATATGATCAGATATATGTGTGGCAGTTGTCTGCTTGAAATTGGTCAAAATCTCTGTTCCAGTTTCGTACCTTATAGGTAACTGAAAGTGTGTTAAGAAAGTTGTGGCTAGGGAACTAAAATTGTCGAAAGAGGCTCTAGGTAATTCAATATACCATTTGGCCGCCGGACCAGTCAATGTCCTCTGGAAAAGACGAAGCCTTATCGAATCATCATTCAAGGTATTCGACGAACACCACAGATGGAATGTCATCACATGATTCGACGGGTCTTCGCCCAGATTTCCATTGAATTTAGGAATGTCCGAAGGAAGTTTGTGAGGAATCGCTGGCCACTAATGGGCATAGGCGATTGGATCGTTCGTTAATCGATGTAAATCTGGTAATTCTAAGGTTGCCACAAATGGCAACTGCTGATTCAGGTTTGGCGAGGCGTACCCAGGATACGATGGAATCGCCTGAGCAGTAGGCCTTTGCACACCAGCATAATGCAACTGATGTTGATATGACTGATATGGTTGGTGGGCTTGGCCACTGTAAAGTGGTTGGTTTAACCCGTTCTGAATATAGGGTTGCCCACTATTCGCAAAGATCTGTTGCTCGGATCCCTGGTACACCTGTTGAAACTGAGGTTGTTGGTATTGCACCATCCATGGTTGTGAAGCCATGTTTTGCTGTGCGACACTAACCGACGGACCAAGATGCGGGGGTATAGTTCACGTTTGTATCTGTGTCGTCCCGGCAGTTGGCGATTGTGGTTGTGTTGCAGGGTCAATAGGCCGTTGCATTACAACTTGGGGTTGACATACAACAGGCATCGATTGAACTTGCGACACGGTTACAATTGCTGGCGTCGTCGGGATACTAGACATAGGTACAGATTGTTGCATAGAATATACAACTCTCGGTTGTTGGGGTAACATAGGTACCCAACCACTCGTCGTTACTTCAGTCAAACCTGAATGTGGTTGAAAACTGCCGTATGGGTATCCTCCCGGAAGAGGAAGTGAAAGGGCATATTGCCCCTCATACGGTAACAATCCGGAGCTCAAGGGCATAGATGCCCTTTGAGGACTGGATGGCCCAAAATGATTCCCAAAGGGATCAATTTGTCTAGTTTCAACATAAGAATTACCGGGTATTATACCGGAAGAACAAAGTGGAACAGACCAAGTTGTCATAATAGTCCCTGGGTGGACTCCTTCTAGCTGATGAAAGCTAGTCGGGACGGCTGGTATGCCGACAAACATCGTTGGAATGGCAGCAGGAGCTTCTGCTGTCGCTGTGTCGTTTGGCACAGTTCTAGATGTCGACGGTTGTTCAGACATTTTAAGTCTATCCAATAAACTTCCTAACGATTCTTCAGGAACTTCTTGTGGCGATAGACAAACTTCTGATGCAGAAGGAAAAAGAGTGGTACCTACTCCAAAATGAATTGGAGTATTTGCTTGCTGGTCCTCTACGATTTCCTCTATTGCAATCAGACCAGGAGGAAGAGGCAGACCGTCAGGTCCGTAAAAGATTTCTGGTGCCGAAGAAGGGGTTGCTTCGACAGCGACAGTTGTTTGAACAACAAGACTCTGTGGACCGGTTTCAGATGGAACTGGTTCAGTTATGCAAGTACTTGTTTTCAGACTAGGATCAGTACAACTGTCCTTCTGTTGCTGTTGAACTTCTTCAACAGAGGCAGGGATTCGAGAAATATTGGGAGTGACCAGAATCTCAGATGTTGTTGGAACTTCCATTCTAACTTTAAAAGGAGATTTTGACCTGGTCCAGCGAGATCGCTTTGCCCGTACTACTCTCGGTTCCGGAGACAAAGGTGGTTGACTCGCAAGCCTCCCTGAACGACGGGGTTTTAATTGACTTTCCTCCACGGTTGCGGATTACTTGATCAACTAAAATACAAAAAGGGAAATTATGTTTCCGTATTGAATGAATTTTATTAGACGCTTTTAGACACAACTTTGCTTTTTCATGTTTTAAGAGTCGAGAAAAAGCTAAAGATGACTCTAGTCGCCTTCTATGTATTAACGAGCCCGAAGTGACAAATGCTCGGTTGGACCTTTTCAGTTATAGAGTTTGAAAAGGGCCAAAAGAAACTGCTCTGGAGATCTAGGCAGAGGGTGTGCCAAACCTTTCGCGAAACCACAGAATACATTTTACGGTACGGGTGGTCGATCTTCGTGAATGCTGTGTTCACTGCATCGCGATCAGTAGGGCGGTCGACACGGCTTCCTAAGGATAAAGGATAATTGCCTATAGGGGTCTCCCAATATACGCGACGGTACGCGGGAGCTCAAATCCATATTAGTGCTATCGTCCCTCGGGAGGAATCACCCACCTTCGTAGAGATCGACAGTCACTACGTTTAACGACGCCGGAACACGTCTCTACCTAGACCTCTATTGTGAGCGTTATGTTACAATGCGTTTTTAGATTCATTCAATATATTTTAAGTTGATCTTGTTTATCAGTTTGTCTTTCAGGATCACCACGAGATGTATTGGTACAAATTCCTAAATGCAGCTAAAATGATAAGCAAGCTTTCACAATCTTTTTAGCTTTGAAAATCCTAACTACTGAGGGGAGAGAAAAACAATATCTTTCCACACAGAGCACCAAGCACAAACTAATGCACTTTCTCCTAGATCAGACACCCAAACTTATCAAAATGCAAATGCAAGATGCATGTATTTCTTTTCTTTTCCTTTAATGTTGATGTAGACAAAAGGAAAACTGTTGTATGATTTTTGAATTCAATTTACAGCGTAAACAAACCAGTTTTTTCTAAAATGAAAAGACGCTTTACAGGTACTTGTTTCAACACCAAAAATATATGAATTCAAACCATAAAGTGAAAAGCAAACAAACTCAAACAGCCATGAACAGTAATAAAACTAGCTCATAAGATCACAAAGACACTTTTACAGTTCAGGATCTAAGAGGCCACAGCTATACTGGTTCGCTTTTCACAATGGGAAAATGTAACTGAAACAAGAAATACTGAAAGAACATTCACAGTTTCATCACACAACTGAGGCAGAATAATGTCAAGGAGAAGTGGTTTACAGCAAGTACAATAACCAGCAAGCAATCAGCCAAAAACAAGTGCAAACAGGGCCAAGACACAATAGGAAGACTGAGCAAGACAAGGGCTAACTGGACCAGCGCAGGTTCTAGTCTGCCAATTCTACTCTCAGCGCAGTTCCCGAAGGGAGCACCTGCGCTGTAATGCAGGCTGCCTATGTACAGCCTGCACTGACTCACGAGAGTTTCGTCTATAAAGAATTCCGGGTCATAAAAAGCTCAAAAATGCACTGTTTTTGCTGAAATAAAAAGCTATAGGTCAAGTACAGGCTAAGGGATGATCAAGAGGATGAAGATCTATCACAAAGAGTAAAGAGTCTTTTGTAGATAAGCTCTTCAAATCTTGAATCTGCTCAGCAAAGAGCAAGAGTAGCAGTCCCTCTACTTCGCTTTTGATATAGTCAAAAGCTTTTCGATTTGGTACTCTTTTCTTCAAGAAATGAATAGCAAAATACTACAAACACCAACAAGATACTAGGCTCCCCAGCGGAGTCGCCAGTTTGTTGTGGGGAAAAGTATCCGATGCGGATGACCCTATCCCTACTCTAAAGGTGACAGTCTTTAGCAACAACTGAAAGTAAAGTTTTGATGTTCCACTTTATGAAAATACAGAGAGAATGAAAAGAAGGTCAACCAACCTGGTGTCTTTCGCTTAGTCGATCCTTGTCCTTCTCTCTTTGTATCTCGTTCCCAGCTTCTTGCTCTCTCAGCCGGTCCAGCTACACACAGATCCTGCACAAAACAAGAGAGCAAACTACAAGATACATGTACTCATAACTGAAGCATGGATTAGGGTGAATCAAATATACATGTAAACACAAAACATCTATGTAATACAAGTATATAGGAGAACATGCAAAACTTTATTGATAGAAAGTAACAGGGTTCTGAGAAGGTTACAACCAATGATGGCTCCAATCCAGCAGCACCTCCCCAGCAGCAAGAACTCTCCTCTTCACCTCTAGTAAAACAATCACCCAATAGCTCTAACTGTAATCCAACAGCACCTCCTTGCTTAATACAAAATTCCAGCCCCCTTAGACCTCATAGAAGAGCTCTATATATAGGATAGAAGAAGAGAGGATGAGTCAGCTTGAGACTGACATGAAGTTTCCTTGTGTCCTCTCCCTCTTCAGTTTATCTTCAGTTCTTGAGTCCACTTGGAGATCCTTGCTTACACATGGTGATCAAGTACCTCTTACTCATCACAGGGCGAATCTTATGAACCAAGTGTCAGTTTGGAAGCTTCCTGGGCAGTTGACACCTTGCAGGATGACTGTGCCACTTGGCCAATCTCGCCCAGCGCAGGTAGCCTTCATTACTTTTGACTTCCAGCGCAGGTACTAAGAGGGACAGTTGCATTCCAGCGCAGAAGCTCAGTGGAGCAGCTGACATGATCCAAAATAAGCTTGTTTTGAAGTGTTTTCAGGTGGAGAACTGATTGGAAGTGCTGTTGTTTGATGACCTTGTTCTTTTAGGGGTAAGAACAACATGTTTAGGGACTGAGGATCCCTGTAATTATCGACATTTCATGCTCTATGTTGCGAGGCACAAAAATGTCTATAACACCCAGGGATACGAGTTACCTCCAGCCATTGGTGAAACTGTTGATGCAATTTCCTTCTGAAACACCACGCTCCAGCTGCACGTGCAAAAAGGAAAGAAGACAACTAGTCTGAAGGCACTTCCGAGCTTTGCTATCTTAGCTAGATGGTGTAGAACTGAAGGGGGTTGAGATATGAGCTTGGGGACCAAACAGATGAACATATAGCTAAGCTTCCATCAAGCTTCTAAAAGCTATGTGCTAGAAAAACCACAAATCAAGGTAGATATCAGATCAAAGTGATGGACCACTTTAGTAGCTCCCAATTATAAATTTAGTAATTTCAGTTGATTTTCTTAACTTAAGGAAACTACTGCAGTTGGTTTCCATAAGTTAAGAAAAGCTGCAATTCCATAATTCAATGTAGCTTTTGTGTAAAATCAATGGAGCTTAACATTCTCCCACTTGGTCCATACTTCCAAACTTAATGTCTCAAAAACCATTGACAATCTTTATTAAGTAATAGATACATGAATCATGGCGATAAGTCCTCTAATGACGAGTATTATCTTCCATGTATTACTATGCATTTATTCTTATTCTAATTTATGTGGCAACAATTTCTTAATGAATAAACCTTATGTTTATTCTTGGTCCTTCTTAAATGAATTTTCTCAAATCAACTTAAGGTGCACATAAATATGAGAAAAAACATCACAATAATTAAGAATTTCATTAACATTGTCCATACAATGAAAAACTGCATAATGGAACCAAGTCCCATATTCAATACATGATCCTTGATTTTAAATGGTGGCATGCCCTGAGTCAAAGGATCAGCGATCATTAACTCAGTGCTGACGTGCTTAATGACCACTTTATTTTCTTTAACATGTTCCCTTATAGCTAAATACTTAATGTCGATGTGTTTATTTCGACTCCCACTTTTTTAGCCATAAAACCAGCAGCTGAATTATCACAATATATTCTCAATGGCTTAGATATAGAATCCATAGTTCTAAGCCTAGAAATGAAATTCTTAAGCCATACACCATGTAAAGCAGCCTCAAAATAGGATATACATAAGCATGTAGTCTTTGGTCCCTTGAAGGTACCTCATTACTTTCTTTGCATCTCTCCAGTGGTCTAAACCTGAATCACTCTGATATCGTCCCAACATTCCCACAACAAATGCAATGTTAGGTCTTGTGCAGACTTGAGCATACATTTGGAATTGCTGATCTCTTAGGTCTAGTAGATCTTCTTAATGTTGTACCATCATCTTCCTGAGAAGTATGTGGTTCAACTTGTTGTTCAAAAGTTCTTGGCAACTCTTGAACTCCTTGATCTACTGGAATATCGTCAGCAGCTTGTGGAACTTCAACAATTGGATGTTCAACACCAGTTTGTACTTGAGGGGTGCTATGAATAATAACCAATCTTTCACTTGAAGTGGAAGGTTGAGATTCTAAATGATCTTTCTCAGAAACTATGTTTCTTGTTTGATCACTCCCACTGATCAAGTCATTTTCAAGAAACTTTGCATTTATTGATTCCACAATCCTAGTGCTGTGAGATGGACAATAAAATCTGTAAGTATGTATGATTTCTAATATGTCTGAATTCCTATTGGCACCTTTCTTTGACTTGTTTTTCTGCTTTCCCTTTATGCAGTCCACACAAGTCTCAAGATCAGTAAAATCTAGAGTATTAAGTATTCCTTCATTTACCAATCTTTTAATTCTATCTATGGAGATATGACCTAGTCTCCGGTGCCATAATTTAGAGGAAACTTCATTAATAACACATCTTTTAGTTCCAGTGTGAACATGCATTGAATCATATGTGACATTGTTTTGTAAATTAATGCAGTGAAGACCATTAGACAAAATACCATTCCCAACATAATCAGATTTATAGAATAGACTGAAAGATTTTTCTGAAAAGTTTAAGGAATATCCAAAAGGTACAAGCCTTGAAACTGAAATCAAGTTTCTAGAAAAACTTGGAACGTAAAAGGTCTTTTCTAACTCCAAAAAAAAGCCACTACTTAAAGTTAAATAACATGCAAGGGATTCGAAATGTGAATTGTTGAACCAGAATCAATCCACCATGTGTTAATATTAACATTAACCATATCATATTCATAACAAACAAACGAGATTGCTTCCTTAAGTTCGGGAATGTCAGAACGAATTTCAGAGAAATTTGCAGGTTGTACTACGGCATCAAAATAAAGAATCACATTCTTATGTTGAGGCTTAATAAAATTTCATGTTCTACCAATGTAAAACATGGTAAAAAGAATTGAATCAAATGACATGAAAATTGCCTGTGGGCTAAATTTTCAATTCAAGCAGATTCATTAAAACTTTATGAACTTTCATGTTTTACCGATGTAAAACATGCTAAAACGAATTGAATCAAATGACATGAAAATTGCCTGTGGGCTAAATTTTCAATTCAAGCAGATTCAATAAAACTTTATGAACTTTCACGTTTTACCAATGTAAAACATGCTAAAAAGAATTGAATCAAATGACATGAAAATTGTCTGTGGGCTAAATTTTCAATTCAAGCAGATTCAATAAAACTGTATGATAAAACTTATTAATTCATAACTCCTGTGGGTAGGTTATGAAATTTTTTCCTAATTAATCACATAAATATAATAAAAATTCCCGTGGGATAAAATTTATTATATTCAGTGTAATTAATTACAATTTAATGTCTAAATAATCTTAATGTGATCTTGCCAATCAATATATAATTTTACTTAATTAAAGATGCTGTGGCTATTCTCTAATTAATTAAAATCATATGGATCACTAGACATTATTTTGTTGCATAAACAAAACTTAACCAGAGAGAAAAATAATGTTTACTGAAAAGAGTAAGTCAAAATGACATTTTAATAAACTCCATAAAACTGTAATAATTCTCCAGCAAAATCAAAAGCACTCAGCATTACCGAAAATGACTACAAATTGATTGTTCAATTTATAAACTTAACCCGGAGATTGACTGAATCAGCTTTGATCTACTTTGCAAATGCAGTTCGAAGACTAGCTGGCTTGACTTCAAGCTGCGTCCTTAAGTTTATAAAACAACAAAAATTGACCAGCAAACAAGCTATTTTTCTCACAAGATAATTAAAATCAAATTTACATTCCTTAGTCTAATTGTCCCATAATTTATTTAAGACTAATTCTTAAATAAATTACAAAATGGGCTCTAAACAATTTACAAACAAAACTGCAACAAAACTGCAAATTTGAAATTTTATTTTATATATATTTATATAAAATTTCATGTGAGCCTCCACCTCTTATAGAAAAGAAAGATTGAAAAATACTTTTACATTTAAAACACTAAGCATAATATTGGAATCAATCTTTAATTACATGGAAATAGTGTTCTACTATATGGTACTATGAATGAAAAAACTTTCGTGGCTAATTTTAGGTATTGCGTGTGGTCAAAACCAAGCAAGTAACATACTCCATTTAATTACAACTTAATGAGTATGTTCAAAATCAAAATACGGTCTGCCACATTTCCTTTATGACCTGCTTAATAATGTGCTTCAAACAATATTACAATACTTCCATACATTTCTCTCACATTATATATTGCGTATATATTGTATACGGTCTATATAAAACTTGTTATGGGTATAGCATAATTTTTAATTCCTTTAATTTGCAAACACGCATAAAACAAAAACGAGAAATAATTGTTAGTACGTTTCCATTGCAAGATTAAACTTTACGCTTCCCCGGAAATAAAGTCGGTAGGGCAACATACAGAGTCATCAGATTCTAAATGAAAGTAATCAGAGTCGTATTTTTAAATCTTAACTGAAATCTCTGCAACAGAAATGTGCACCAAAGGCATCTTAATAAGGGCAAAGTCAATGACGGAAATCTAATTACCAACAATAAAGGTATCAAGATCTTCAACAGAGCTTGCGCTTTCTCTAATCCAAATCAAGATCTGTGCTCATTGCATATTGCTCCGGGGAAGACGCAGAGTGAGGATATTGAAGCCGAGCCATGGGGTTTTAAAAAAAAAAAACTTTCTTCAAAACTCCACAATCTTCAAAAGTTTCCAATAGCCTTTTAAAACCTTATAAATCAACTTTTCAAATAACGTTAAAGCCTTTTAAGAAAAAACTCAAAATTGTCGTTTTCAAACTTCCCAAAATTTGTAAACAAATGGAAGTCAAATTTTTAATGTTATTTTAATGTACATCAGGCCCAATCATGTCTACGACACTTCAACATTTAAATGTTGCATATGTATTCCGAAAGATAATTTATCACAGTGGTCTATGAAACTATCAAAAGGTACAAGCCTTGAAACTGAAATCAAGTTTCTAGAAAAACTTGGAACGTAAAAGGTCTTTTCTAACTCCAAAACAAAGCCACTACTTAAAGTTAAATAACATGTTCTTATAGCTTCCACATGCGAGCCCATCTTGTTTCTTGATAAGATGCTTTGCTCACTTCCTACTGGCTTCCTTAGGTTTTGCAAACCTTTGCAAGGAATTCGAAATATGAATTGTTGATCCAGAATCAATCCACCATGTGTTAATATTAACATTAACCATATCATATTCATAACAAACAAACGAGATTACTTCCTCAAGTTCGGGAATGTCAGAACGAATTTCAGAGAAATTTGCAGGTTGTAATACTGCATCAAAATAAAGAATCACATGCTTATGTTGAGGCTTAATAAACATTCATGTTTTACCAATGTAAAACATGCTAAAAAGAATTGAATCAAATGACATGAAAATTGCCTGTGGGCTAAATTTTCAATTCAAACAGATTCAATAAACCTTTATGAACTTTCATGTTTTACCAATGTAAAACATGCTAAAAAGAATTGAATCAAATGACATGAAAATTGCCTGTGGGCTAAATTTTCAATTCAAACAGATTCAATAAAACTTTATGAACTTTCATGGCATGAATATTACATTTAAAAGAATCAGATGCAGAGCTTATCTAATTTGTAACACGTTCTAGAAATTAAATGCCAGCAATAAAGAGGAATATTAAACAAATTTCTCACCAAAGGCTCCTTTAGAGACAAGGTGACACTGGATTCAATCCAGATTTTGAATGCAGTTCCAGCTTTGGACAGTCGAGCATGGCGCTCCAACCGAAACCCCGCTATTTATAACCATAGAATCCAAAATTCCAGTCATTTCTTCTTTCAAATCAGGCAAATGGATTGTGGCCTTCATCAAGACATCACCAATGGCTGGAGGTAACTCGTATCCCTGGGTATTAAGTTTCAGTGATTCTTTTCAGTTCTTTCCGCATGTAGAATCGATGTTTAAGTTTGTTAGTTTTCTAACAGTTGGTATCAGAGAGATCCAGGTTTAGACCACTGGAGAGCTGCAAAGAAGGTAATGAGGTACCTTCAAGGGACGAAAGACTACATGCTTATGTATATCCTGTTTGAGGTTGCTTTACATGGTGTATGGCTTAAGAATATCATTTCTGGGCTTAGAATTATGGATTCTATCTCTAAGCCATAGAGAATATATTGTCATAATTCAGCTGCTGGTTTTATGGCTAAAATAGTGGAAGTCAAAATAAACACATCGACATTAAGTATTTAGCTATAAGGGAACATGTTAAAGAAAATAAAGTGGTCATTGAGCACGTCGGCACTGAGTTAATGATCGCTGATCCTTTGACTAAGGGCATGCCACCGTTTAAATTCAAGGATCATGTATTGAATATGGGACTTGGTTCCATTATGCAGTTTTTCATTGTATGGACAATGTTAATGAAATTCTTAATTATTGTGATGTTTTTTCTCATATTTATGTGCACCTTAAGTTGATTTGACAAAATTCATTTAAGAAGGACCAAGAATAAACATAAGGTTTATTCATTAAGAAATTGTTGCCACATAAATTAAAATAAGAATAAATGCATAGTAATACATGGAAGATAATACTCGTCATTAGAGGACTTATCACCATGATTCATGTATCTATTACTTAATAAAGATTGTCAATGGTTTTTGAGACATTAAGTTTGGAAGTAGGGACCAAGTGGGAGAAAGTTAAGCTCCATTGATTTTACACAAAAGCTACCTTGATTTATGGAATTGCAGCTTTTCTTAACTTATGGAAACCAACTGCAGTAGTTTCCTTAAGTTAAGAAAATCATCTGCAATTACTAAATTTATAATTAGGAGCTACTAAAGTGGTCCATCACTTTGATCTGATCTCTACCTTGATTTGTGGTTTTTCTAACACATAGCTTTTAGAAGCTTGATGGAAGCTTAGCTATATGTTTATCTGTTGGTCCCCAAGCGCATATCTCAACCCCCTTCAGTTTTACACCATCTAGCTGAGATAGCAGAGCTCGGAAGTGCCTTCAGAATTTTTTGTGTTCTTTTCCTTTTGCTTGGATTGAAGCTCGAGTGCAGAAGAAGTGGCAGGCAAGTGGACTATGGCCTTCATCAAGACATTACCAATGGCTGGAGGTAACTCGTATCCCTGGGTATTAAGTTTCAGTGATTCTTTTCAGTTCTTTCCGCATGTAAACCAACTGCAGTAGTTTCCTTAAGTTAAGAAAATCAACTGCAATTACTAAATTTATAATTAGGAGCTACTAAAGTGGTCCATCACTTTGATCTGATCTCTACCTTGATTTGTGGTTTTTCTAACACATAGATTTTAGAAGCTTGATGGAAGCTTAGCTATATGTTTATCTGTTGGTCCCCAAGCTCATATCTCAAACCCCCTTCAGTTCTACACCATCTAGCTGAGATAGCAGAGCTTGGAAGTGCCTGCAGAATTTTGTGTTCTTTTGCTTGGACAGAAGCTGGAGTGCTGAAGGAGAAGCTTGTGGACTGTGGCCTGCATCAATACATCACCAATGGCTGGAGGTAACTCGTATCCCTGGGCAATAAGGTTTAATGATTCTTTGAGTTTATTCCGCATGCAGAATCATTGTTAAAACTGTAGAATGTCTAACATTTGGTATCAGAGCAGATTTTACCTCTGCCTTGCTGTGTGTTGGCCAAGAATCTATGTCATGCATGCGTTATTGTTTACATTTCCATTTGTTTGACTGGCATGCCTTCCACTCCATCTTATCCAAGTCTTTGCGGGATTTAAGTTAATGGGTTTTGTAAAGACTGTAATCGAGCTTCTCAATTTATTTTTAAGCTCAAAGTTTGGCATTGAAGTATACAGCGTAAGCTTGATGTTGGAGTTTAGGGTCGCATGAAATTTAAGGGCTCTTCTGAAATTTAAAGACCCATTTATCTTCAAAGTCAAGTCAAAACTGCGCTGTAGTCGTATCCCTAGCCGAGGTCTGGAGTTTTCTTCATATCAGTAAGATCAGATATTGGATCTTTCTGTTGATGGGTCTTTTAATTCTGTGCATTTAGAAAATTTAGAAAATAACTTATGCT
This sequence comes from Pinus tabuliformis, assembly GCA_031772625.1. Classification (NCBI taxonomy): domain Eukaryota; kingdom Viridiplantae; phylum Streptophyta; class Pinopsida; order Pinales; family Pinaceae; genus Pinus; species Pinus tabuliformis. The sequence continues at coordinate 568,201,021 of CM062816.1, forward strand.
TCAGTTACTAAGTATAATGCCAGGCTCTGTATGTATCAATTACCAGTCAACGAATATGGTCACAAGATTTTGATTTATGGGGTTTTGTCCTGATTAGAGCCTCAGTTCTGGGCACGCATTTTTCCGAGGATATATGATAACATCCGCATTGTGTTATTTGCCAGATTCTGTTTCTGTATTTGGAAATCTAAATTCCGTTTCAAGCAACCTTCATATGTTAATATAGATTTGATTACCAGTTTACTTAGAATTTAATTCTGAAAAAAATTGGAATGGAGCTTAACAGCTTAAAGTTGTTATTCTGTTTCCGTTTATTAGCAACATATCATTCCAACGTCAGTGTAAATGATTTTAGAAAGCACATTTAGATTGGTTTCCAGGTCTATGGTTTGGTAATCATGTTGATCTTGACGGCAAAGTATAAAATTTGATCACCGACAGAAGTTTATTTCTTTGGGAATATAGAGGCATATGTGAAAAAGTTTTTTGACATAAAGACCTTGACAATGATCAATATGGTGAAAATGAAGGTATTTATGATATTAGCCATGACGTTTTCTCTTGCAAACAAGTAAAATTATACCGCAAATCAATGAAAGAGACCAATTACTTACAAGGAATTGAGTTTGTTGCGTTTCGGGTGACAACCGGTCCGACCTTTTCTGCAAGTCATTGTTGTTTTCGAGGCCAACGTCCAGAAATGTTAAGCAATCTCCGATCCACCGCGTGGTCTCCTCCAAGCCTTGCACAGGGTTTCACAATGTAGTATGAGTACATAAATCTTTCATTATAAAGGTCGATCGTGGCTCAACTCTGTGAAATTCGACGACTATGCAGTTTGGTTGCTTCAAAGCGATTTGCGTTGAGTTAGTCAAAGGTCTTAAGGTCTTAAGGTTTTGCATTCTTTTCCCTGCGTATTCTGAATCCGCCATTTTACTGTTTTAGTTTTAACGTATTCTGAATTCAAGCCCTTTATGGCTTACTAAATCCAAGCATCTTATGCTTTTAGCTATTATATATTTTGATTGCATGTTAAATGTAGCATGTCACTTGTGCTGTCATCTCATTTCCATGCATGCAGCCTGACTCCCTTTGTATGCACATCCCGCGTTTTCATATCTGCAAACACGTGTAAGAATATGTAAATTGACAGAGGTAAATAAAGGTTTGCCAAACCAAAACTATGGTGCGTTTTCACCGCTGATTGACTTTAAGAATTCCCTTGTGAATAACAAATCCAATCGAATCTAAATTTATGGTTTTGTTTAGAAGCTTGATACAGGGTTTCCAGGTAGTTTGAATTTGTGAGATCGTGAATTGGCCGGTAGTTTCTTAACTTATGATCAGGGCGAAGTTGTTGGGTTTGCCTAAAGAAATTGCCTATGATGGAACAATAAGAGGGGTGTTAATTGCTCAGATCTCATTCCTCAGGGTGTTAGTGATATCTCAGGCTGAGCTACCATTTTGACTTCCTCCTGGAAGAGCATAATATTGAATAAAGTAATAAATTATGTGCTAAAAGGAGCATTCAGGTAGCAACTATTAGAGGCACACTAGTGACAACGACGTTTACTTTAGTTACCCTTGTCGATTTGTCAAGATTATATGGGTTAATCGCCTTCCTGAACTATGTAAAGGTAAGATCCTGAAATCTCTTGCCTGAGCAAGGTTCAATTAGGTGATTTGCCTTGGCCCTTGAAATGGCAAGGGATAACATTACCTTCTGGCAAAAGTAATAGTGGCTCTGGCAGGAATTTACCTGAGTGATTCTTGTGCCTTGTACTGGGTGCATATCTTCGGCTACTTTCTCATCTGCTCCGGATTTTGTCGTAAATACACCTAGTGGTATTTACAGAATGCTGTTCTTATGTTGCCTATAAAATTTATACAAATGACTATAAAATTTAAGAGTTCAATGGATCTATATTAATGTCCATATTCCCTGAGACAGAATACTGTTGTAATGGCACCTAGTGTTTGCAAACAATAAATCAATACCGTAACTTTGGAAGGAATTATAGTGATTGGTTGTTTTTCAATTGGTTGGCATATCCAATATTGGAACTCAGATATGCAACGCTGTTATTTATTTCCAATACTCCCATGAATGGATTTTAGGTCATGTCTATGACAATGCAGTGCTCATTTGTTTTACTTTATGTAGACTGCAGGTTCCTTTTGATAGACAGAAGGCCATAATGTATATATAAAATAAAATTTCAAATTTGCAGTTTTGTTTGCAAATTGTTTAGAGCCCATTTTGTAATTAATTTAAGAATTAGTCTTAAATAAATTATGGGACAGTTAGACTAAGGAATGTAAATTTGATTTTGCTGGAAAAATATTACAGTTATATGGAGTTTATTAAAATGTCATCTTGACTTACTCTTTTCAGTAAACATTATTTTTCTCTCTGGTTAAGTTTTGTTTATGAAACAAAATAATGTCTAGTGATCCATATGATTTTAATTAATTAGAGAATAGCCACAACATCTTTAATTAAATAAAATTATATATTGATTGGCAAGATCACATAAAGATTATTTAGACATTAAATTGTAATTAATTACACTGAATATGATAAATTTTATCCCACAGGAATTTTTATTATATTTATGTGATTAATTACGATAAAATTTCATAACCTACCCACAAGAGTTATGAATTAATAAGTTTTATCATAAAGTTTTATTGAATCTATTTGAATTGAAAATTTAGCCCACAGGCAATTTTCATGTCATTTGATTCAATTCTTTTTAGCATGTTTTACATTGGTAAAACATGAAAGTTTATAAAGTTTTATTGAATCTATTTGAATTGAAAATTTAGCCCACAGGCAATTTTCATGTCATTTGATTCAATTCCTTTTAGCATGTTTTACATTGGTAAAACATGAATGTTTATTAAGCCTCAACATAAGCATGTGATTCTTTATTTTGATGTAGTAGTACAACCTGCAAATTTCTCTGAAATTCATTCTGACATTCCCGAACTTGAGGAAGTAATCTCGTTTGTTTGTTATGAATATGATATGGTTAATGTTAATATTAACACATGGTGGATTGATTCTGGATCAACAATTCACATTTTGAATTCCTTGCAAAGGTTTGCAAAACCTAAGGAAGCCAGTAGGAAGTGAGCAAAGCATCTTATCAAGAAACAAGATGGGCTCGCATGTGGAAGCTATAAGAACATGTTATTTAACTTTAAGTAGTGGCTTTGTTTTGGAGTTAGAAAAGACCTTTTATGTTCCAAGTTTTTCTAGAAACTTGATCTCAGTTTCAAGGCTTGTACCTTTTGGATATTCCTTAAACTTTTCAGTAAAGAATCTTTCAGTCTATTCTATAAATCTGATTATGTTGGGAATGGTATTTTGTCTAAAATGGTCTTTACTGCATTAATTTACAAAACAATGTCACATATGATTCAATGCATGTTCACACTGGCACTAAAAGACGATGGTTATTAACACTTCTTCATTAATAACACTTCGTCATTAATGATTGACAACACTTCTTCATTAATAACACATCTTCATTGATTCCCCTCTAGTCATGGTGAGCAATTGGTTAGCAAGCTCAAGAAGTCATTATATGGTTTAAAACAAGCATCCCGCCAATGGTATTTGAAATTCCATAATGTAATTTCTTCTTTTGGTTTTGTAGAAAACATTATGGATCAATGTATATACCTGAAGGTTAGTGGGAGTAAAATTTGTTTTCTTGTTTTATATGTGGATGACCTTTTTGCTAACAACCAATGATAAGGGTTTGCTACATGAGGTGAGACAATTCCTCTCTAAAAGTTTTGATATGAAGGATATGGGTGAGGCATCTTATGTCATTGGCATTAAAGATCCATAGAGACAGATTTCGAGGCATCTTGGGTCTGTCACAGGAAACCTACATTAATAAAATTTTAGAGAGATTTCAGATGAAGGATTGTTCACCAAGTGTAGCTCCCATTGGAAATGTTGGGACGATATCACAATGATCTAGGTTTAGACCACTAGAGAGCTGCAAAGAAAGTAATGAGGTACCTTCAAGGGACCAAAGACTACATGCTTATGTATATCCTGTTTTGAGGCTGCTTTACATGGTGTATGGCTTAAGAATTTCATTTCTGGGCTTAGAATTATGGATTCTATCTCTAAGCCATAGAGAATATATTGTGATAATTCAGCTGCTGGTTTTATGGCTAAAATAGTGGGAGTCGAAATAAACACATCGACATTAAGTATTTAGCTATAAGGGAACGTGTTAAAGAAAATAAAGTGGTCATTGAGCACGTCGGCATTGAGTTAATGATCGCTGATCCTTTGACTAAGGGCATGCCACCATTTAAATTCAAGGATCATGTATTGAATATGGGACTTGGTTCCATTATGCAGTTTTTCATTGTATGGACAATGTTAATGAAATTCTTAATTATTGTGATGTTTTTTCTCATATTTATGTGCACCTTAAGTTGATTTGAGAAAATTCATTTAAGAAGGACCAAAGTCCTTCTTAAATGAATTGTCCCGAAAGGAAAAAAGTTAACTTTATTATTACAATCATTACATTCGGAGAAATGATAAATAAATTACAATATTAATATATAATTCTTGCTGTTAAAAGTGATGTAAATGTGCTTTTAATATTTCAAATTATAATTTTTAAATTTTATAATTTATAATTCAATAATTTTACCTTTCTTGATTAAAAATTATAATTATTATTTTAATTATAATTTTGAAATTAATTTAAATTAAATTAATATTAGGCAACGATACCAGACTTTAAAACATCTTGAGTTTCTCCATGCAATAAATATTTTATTTTTTATATATCTGCTGTTGATCATTCATTATTTGCTATCTTGCTTCAATGATTGTGCTTTTTAATTCATCGGGTTTCGAAATTTTGTACTGCAATTCTCCTCCTTCTTTATTGATGCAGACTTGCTCAGCCATTAGTAATATGTTGTCATCCTTTCTTTTTCTTTGTTCAATGAACATCTCCTGAGATTATTCCAACATCAACTTCTTCATTTGTTCCATTTTGAGATCTAACTTCTCTTCTGCCTGGTGTGCATTATTATTCCTTTGTTGAACTTTTTTTCCATCTCTACTCTTTTGTTGTGCTAGATTTGTTGATTTTAAGGCCTACTATAATTCACCATAATTTCCTCTAGATTCAGGTTGTCCAACCACTCTTCTAGAAACTTTAGTTTAGCTGCAATATCTCTCATGTTGACATTTGACCAATTTATTTGATGATCATTTTCCATTTCATCAACAACTTCGATTATTTGTCCATCTTTAGCTTTCTTAGGCTTTGTTTCTTTATCATTACTGTACACAAAGTCAATATCAATAAAATATCCCGCATCCACACACAAATTGGCAAATTTAAAACTAGCATAACTTTTATCTTTCATTGATGATCTACTCATCATATGCAAATACTTTAAACAATTTATGGTGTCAGCTATGGGAATCAAAACCATGTTCACATCATCATCTTTGTCACCAAGAAATGGTCCTTTCTCTACTTCACAAATGCATACATTCATATGGAGTTTCTCTACTTCTCTTAACAAAAAATTTAGCTTGTGTTTTTGTCTAAACTTCTTGATTCACCATTTAATTGTTCTCTTTATTACCCATCCATGTCTTTGATTTTGTAGTAGCTCCATTAACACATCAAGTCATGCCTTTAACTCATCGATCTCTTTTTCTTCATCATTTATTCCAATTTCTATGGCATCGTTCTGGATTTCCTATGAATTCTGCAAATGACTATCCATAGTCATCTTCATCTTCTTCTGTGAACTTCACCCTATTCACTGAAAATTGCATTCGAACTAACACATTACCAAGTTATCTCCTCTGAACTTGATCAATGGTTCACTATACTTGAACCATATTTATGAGTACTCCTTTGTACTTTTCTCCCTTTACTGCAAAAAGTGAAATATCCCTTCAAATTCTATTGATCATACTTTTTGGTCTCAGGCTCCGCTGATCATGCATCTATTATATTCAAAGACTCAAACTTTAGACTTGACTTTATGACTCTTAATTTCCTTTTGACCCAAAACTTTTATTGTCACGTCAACTCTTTACATTAATGGACCTTGGTGTACTTTGACTCTTGACTCAAGCTCTACAACTTAGACATTGACCTTTTGATTACAATTTTCTTCATTGATCTTTCGCATCTCACTTGAACTTTTCTTAATCAACATTATGACTCCTCAATTACAACTCCTTTCATCAAACATGTCTCTCGACTTGATCAATTACATGGCTTTTCATTAATTTGCAAAAAGACTCCCAAGTGTGCTCTCCTCTTCAATGACCCTAACTTGATTTTAAATTATTATAGTCTCAATTTTAAGCTAGACCATCACTATCCATCCAATTACAATACGTTAATGTGACTAGATTTTACCATAATCTTATGAATAACTTTGTAGTGGACTTCTTACTTTTGATGAGGTGATTTCCACTCCTAATGCTTCACTTGGCTTGTCCTCCTTACATTACAGTGTCACATTCTTTACACATGTCACATACTCTTCTTCTTAGGGCGAATTATACTCTACCTTTTCTTCAACATAGAACAATTGATGTCTATTTAATCTTCTAATGCTTGAAAACTTCTAGGAGAATTAGGAATTTGATTTCTAAAAACAATAGTTGGGTGCTATGATGTAGAGAAGACTTTTAAATTTTCACTGAAATTCAAATTTGTGAAAAAAATTCCAATTCTAGAAATTCCTCTACAACACAACACACTTAGTCCCATTTAAAATGGGTTGGTTCAATAGGGTGCAAGAATTAAGTCCTTTAATCATGCTTTTATTTCTTCCTCATTTGCACAACTTCCCTTTCTCTTAGAACACATATGCCAAGCACAAGCACTGGTGCATTTCTAATCCATGGGACTCAACTTGGCAATACTCCAACAGACATAGTTTTCCTCAAATGCATCCATAAAATCATTGTTTCACAGTAGATTCCACATGTAACAAGTTTATTTTATGGGCAATAGATTCTCCACTATTTGAAAGTTCCTCCTTCAGTGCTTCAACATAGATCTCCCATGTAGAATGAAAATGGGATACAATTTTGTAGCTCAGCTTGCATCAGTTAACAAAATTCATAACACTCCATGCTACATAGGTAAATCCGGTGAAATCAAACCATACTCTTCCTTTGTCGAGTTTGAACATTAAATCTACCAAAAAAATTTGCATAGTACAACAATGGGAAATAAATACATAATATTGTTCCACAATGAAGCACCAACCTTTGCATAATACAACAATGGGAAATAAATACATAATATTGTTCCACAATGAAGCACCAACCATCACAGTTATCGACGGTTACCATGTATTCTTCCATGGAGAAAGGCAAACAAGCGACCCAATCACTGAAAACACTAGAATAAAAGAAACTGCCCCAAGCAGAAGAACATATTTCTTCTCTTTTGCCTCTCGCTCAGTTCTAGTACAACTGAAATATATGACACTTGTACAGTGAATGAAATAGTTATGACACCTATGGTGAATAAATCAATTTTACACACTTGTACAGTGAATGAAATAGTTATGACATGTACGCTGAATAAATTGATTTTACATGTTTTTAATTGATAGTAGAAAATTTAGAAAATGGTATTGCAATTAAGAAAATGGAATATAGATACTCCATACAAAGAACGGTAATGAAAAGTGTGGGTCTCCACCAATTCTTGTTAATGTACGAGTTACTATTCTGCGGAGAACAATGTCATGTTAACTTTAGTAGATAGCCTTTTTCAAAGACAAATGAACTACGAAGCCACATTCCAAAAAATAAATCACAGAAAAGGTTAAGCCAAAATTCGATAAGATTCTAAGAAATTAATTTGACAGACTTTGGTAGTTTGTGCATGGGTCTAATCTATACATATTATTGAATAATTAATTTATGAGGATACTCCGTGATTAGATTTTTTTTTTTTTTTTTCTTTTTTTTATCTAAATAATTTTAAATTCTCACAAATTGATTTTAAAAACCATAAAATTAGTCTAATGAGATATATCTACCAATTAAAAATTAGAATTTCAATTTTTCAAAATTAATTTTAAATTTCCAAAAAAATTAATTTAATATTTAATTTTAACTTTTTAAAAAACTTTAGAAATAATTTTTAAAATTTTGCAAATTAATTAAGAGTCAAAACATTTTGACTCAAACAAATTACAATATAACTTAGCGAGTATAATAAATAAATATATATGAAAAATAAATAACTATAAGACCACCTAAATAATAGTTTATATAAAACTAAATATCGTAAAATTAATAGAATTATAATTAGATTTAAATATATAATTATAAGAAAAAAACGAATGATATAATAAAGAGTATAAATATAAATAATTTTAATATAATGGGATGTTAATAATATTCTAACCATATATAAATGATAAATTATATAAATAGTTTTAATAAAATTAGATTGTAATAAAATATTAATATTTTGACAATATAAATAAGAGATTATAGGTTAAATAAATAAATATAGTTGATAAACCTTACTTTTGAAGAAAAGGGATGAAAGTGGAGAAAGCAGGAGAAAAACGCGCAGCTAGGGTTTCTGAGAGTTTCAGTGCTTGCTCCTAATGGAGGGACGCAGAGGAGGGAGCTCCACTCCCTCCTACAAGGAGGTCGTAGCCAGCAAAGGAAAGTCCCCACTGGGTAATGTCAGAGGTTCTGTGGAAAAGGAAAAAAATAATAATGAAAAGGAGACAGATGGGGTCATGCCCAAGGAAAATGTCAACACTAAAAATAAGGAGGAAGAAGACAAAAGCCAGAGAACAAGGGACAATAAACAAAAGGGACCATGCAGACCAAAAACGGAGACTACTCCTGGAGTAGTGCTAAATGATCCTGCACTGCAGGCATACAGGGAACATATGGGGACTTACGCTATAATCTGCAAATTCATGGCACTATGGCCCACGGAAAAGGGTTTACAGATATGTATCAAGTACCACTAGAAACCTAAAGGAAGCATCGATCTGCATCTTGGGTCAAAGGGATTCTTCACCGTGGTGTTCACAAGCATTGAAGACAAAGACAAAATATTCGAAGGAGGACCCTACTTTTATGAAGTAGCTGGCCTCTATATGCAGCCTTGGATGATGAAATTTTTTCCAGAGCGAGAGACTTTCACTTCGGTACCTGTCTGGGTAAGGCTCTATTCTCTACCTCTTGATTACTGGCAAACTGAATCGCTTGCTGCTATTGGCAATAAACTAGGTGATTTTGTCAAAGCTTCAAAAGCCACAAGTAGGGGCAAATACACTTCCTATGCAAGAATCTATGTAGAAATGGATCTATCAGGAGCCCTTCCGGATGAAGTCATCCTGGCAGTTTTTGATGAGGATTGGGTGTAAGCAGTGGACTATGAGCATATCCCGTTCAGATGTCGTAAATGCCATGAACATGGACACTTGTTTAGAGATTTACCTCTTAGTAGAGAAGAAAACAGAAGCAATGAAGGACACAGAAAGTTTTCAGAAAGTGGCAAGTAGAGGAAAAGGAGGCAAAAAAGGACCACAACATCTTCGTAATCGGGGTCAAAATGCCAGTCAAAATAGGTATCAAGCATTGTAAGAGAATGAAGAAATGGCAAATGAAGACCAATCTATGGAGGAAGGCCCTAATGAAAAGGAAAAGGAAGAAAACTGCAACCCAACACAAGAGAATGGTAATAAGAAAGAAACTATGATGACTAAAACAGAACTAGAGATGGATTAGGAAATGACCCAGAGTGAAACAGATATGGAGGACCATGAACTTCAAGAAATACTAGATAATGAAAACCTAGATCTGGAAGGGTTCTTGATGCAGGGAACCAGGAGAGGGATAGATTCACTACCCCAAGAAGATTGCAACAGAATTCAACAGATGTTTTTATGGAAAACACAGGAAAGGGGGTTAGATAAAGGAAAAACCATTGACAAGCACGAGCACAGAGGTGTGAAAACAATTAAATCAACTCCAGGATTAGCCACCAGAAATGTAGGAAAGAAAAGGGGTAGGAGAAAGCAGAAGGACCTCTTGATGGAGTGTGGAAAGTTAATGATAGACTCAGGTAAGCTGAAAGACCTAACCAATTACTCCCTTACAAATCTTGAATTATGAAGTTCAGATCCTGGAATATTAGAGGTCTAGGTAGTAATAGAAAACAAAGAATGCTAAGTTATAGAATGAAACAAGAAATTATGGATATGATGTTCATCCAGGAAGCCAAATGTTCCATTCAAAAAATAAAACAAATACATAGCAAATGGCTTAATAGATTTGAGTTTCTAGAGGTTAAAGCTAAAAGCACGGCGGGGGTTATTCTAACTCTTTGGAATCCCCATAAAATTAGCATAATAGATGCTGAAGCATCCAAAAATTACTTGTCATTGGTCATGCAACCAGTGGGAGTTTCAGAAACATTCCTAGTCACAAATGTTTATGGTCCTCAAAAAATAGATGACAAACTCAAATTGCAAGAACCCCTAATAGATCTCATGAACACACGGGCTAGGATTCCTTGGATCATGGGAGGTGATTTCAATATGATCAAATCTCTTTCGGAAAAAAAAGGAGGAACCAGAGTGCTAACCAAAGAATCTTTAACATTCCAATCATTCATAGATGATATGAAATTGGTGGATTCAGAATTGAGCAATGGCCTTTTTACATGGAACAACAAAAGAGGAGGTGAGGCACATGTAGCCTTTAAATTAGATAGGTTCATGATTTCAGAGGAGATGATGATTATAGATAAAGAAATAACAGCAAGAGTCCTTCCCTTCGGAGGGTCCGATCACTGGCCGATTCAATTGGAAATCAAAAGTATGGTTTCTCCCAGAATAGGCCCTTTAGATTTGAGAATATCTATCTCTCCCACCGAGATTTCATCAATAACATTGAAAAATGGTGGTCTGAAGACTTGCAATTACAAGGATCACAAATGTACCTCCTTCATAAAAGACTAAAGCATGTCAAGTTTAGGCTCAAAGAATGGAACAAGAAGGATTTTTGAAATATTTTTGTGCACAAAAAATCATTGGAAATCAAAATTCAAGAACTCGACCAGGCATTGATCCAAGACGGCTTTGACAAATACAAAAGTGATCAAGCGGACAAACATCATCAAGAATGGGGAAATTTATGCAAACAAGAGGAAATAGTTTGGAGGCAAAATTCAAGAGTTCAATGGCTCAAGGAAGGAGAGCGAAATACAAGATTTTTCCATAGATACACCATAGCTAATAGAGCATACAACAGAATCTCTACAATAAAGAACGAGAATGGGGAGCTTCAAAACACTCATAAGAATATTGAAGCTGTGCTTGTTAAGCATTTTGGAAACATCACTTAGGAAAACAATCCAGACAGGGAACTATCCATCAGGGAAATTACAAGGCATATCCCTAAGTTGGTGTCTAGAGAGGACAATTTTAACCTCAATAAACCTATTACTGAAGATGAAGTAAGCGAGGTTCTCAAAGACATGCAGAATTGCAAAGCACCGGGCCCGGATGGTTTTAATGTGGCTTTTTTAAAGCTTGTTGGTATATTTTTAAACAGGATATTCTAAATGTGGTGGAGGATTCTAAGTGTAGCGAAACCGTCCTGAAAGCCCTCAACACCTCCATCTCCCTGATCCCCAGACATGATTTAGATCAAACTGCAGATAAGTTTAGACCCATCGCTCTATATAATGTAGTATACAAAATAATATCCAAGGTTGTTGCTAACATACTTAGACCTCTCCTTCCTTACTTAGTGTCAGAGGAACAAGCAGGTTATGTGGAGGGCAAACAAATTTTAAATAACATTATTCAAGCCCATGAGGTGGTTCACACGCTCACTAGTGGGGATGATCATGCAATTGGATATTGCCAAAGCTTATGACAAGGTGAATTGGATTTACATCAAGAAGGTTCTCACTGCTTTTGGCTTCGATCACAACTGGGTCAGATGGGTCATGGCCCTGGTGACTTCATCCAGCTTTTCAATTTTGGTGAATGCTTCTCCCTCAGAGATTTTCATTCCTTCTAGAGGCCTCAGGCATGGAGACCCACTCTCTCGCTTTCTTTTTATTCTCATAATGGAAGGACTTGGCAAATCCATTAAGCATGCCAAGGGAACAGGCAAAATCAAAGGTCTTAAATTATCTCAGAATGGTCAAGCTCTGACTCACCAACAATTTGTAGATGACACCATGCTGCAAGGAATCCCCATAGTCAAAGAAGCTTTAGCCTACAATCAAATCCTGAAGGAATTTTCCATGGCTACAAGTATGGAAGTCAATCTCTCTAAGTCAAAAATATTCTTCTTAAACACTAACATTGCTATTCAAAGAAATATTTCAAGAATTCTTGGCTTCCAAAGGGATTCCCTCCCCACAAAGTATTTGAGAATTCCTCTCACGGCCAGACCTATGCACAAGAGTATTTGGGAACCAGTCCTTAATAAGTTGCAGGACAAAGTAAAAAAATGGACCTTCAGAGTCTTGAACTTGGCAGGCAGGCTGGTTCTGACAAAGGCGGTTTTGCAATATATCTCGGTTTTTATGTTTTGAGCCCTCCCAGCTCCCGAAGGGGTTTTAGAGAAATTCAGGAATAAAAGAGAAATCCTCTGGAGTAAGGAAGAAACAATGAAGAAGTGGGCCCTGGTCTCTTGGGATAAAATATGTAAACCCAAGAGTCATGGGGGTTTAGGCTTGGATGATCAGGGGATTCTTAGTAAAGTGCTAGGAGCCAATCTTTGGTGGCGATGAGTTTAGAAGCCAACAGTCCAGCGGGCAAGGATCTGGAAAGAGAAATATGCTAGCTCTTGGCACACTGATGACATCATAAGAATGTCTGGAAATTTAAAAGTATCTCACATCTAGAACAGAGCTTGGGAGAATAGAAGCCTAGTTCAAAAAAATAGTTTTTGGGAAATCAAAGCAGGAGATCTTGCACTCTTTTTGGAGGAAAAATGGCAACAAGAACCAACGCTATTAACAAAGGATTTTTTAATCCTCAAGCAGAAAAAAGATTCCCAAGGGTTAAACAAAGTCAAGGATTTTTGGGATCCTGCTCAAAATTTCGGAAAGTGGAGAAGCTAGAGAAAAAATGACTACAGAGATGATAGCCCCATTAAAATTAAAGCAGATGCTCTTGGGAGCTTTTTTAAACAAAGAATGATCTTAGTAACAAAGGGGCAGGATCAATTGAGATGGGGCAATAACAATAAAGGCACCTTTAATCTTAAGGAAGCTAAAGGTATTCTCCTTGAGCTTGATTCTAGTGTTCCAGAAAATACCTGGCAGCACCTCTGGAAGCACCAAGGTTGGATGAAGATCAAGCTTTTCATGTGGTTGGTTCATCATAAGAAAATTTTAACTTGGGACAACATTAAGAAAAGGGGGGTTATGGGGCCTTTCAGATGCTAGCTCTATGAAGAGCAGGAGGAGACCATGGAGCACATTCTTAACAGTTGCTCTTATACCACGTGGCTGTGGGATTCTTTCTCTACCATTTTCCAATGATCAAATAGGGATAGAAGTAGTATCACAAATACCCTAAAAAATTGGAGAGGAAACTATTCGGACAATGAGTTTTTCAATTTGGCCTGGGCCTTCACACCAGGCTTCATTATCTAGAATGTTTGGAAAGAAAGAAATAGAATAATTTTTAAGAATGAAAAGGTTATTCCTCATAGACTATTTGATCTGATCCTAAAACAACTCAGGGAGACAGTGAGTATCACAGTACACAATCTACCTAAAAATCCCCCCTTTGAGACTGAGCTGAGAATTCTTAGACAACTGGGAATGAAAGGGATTAATCCCCAAGGATTGATGAGGAAGGCCATAACTACAGACACGGAGAAGGATTTCTGTAAACCACCACCGAAAGGCTATTTGAAACACAACATTGATGGGGCTTCAAAAGGCAACCCGGGAACAGCTGGTTTTGGAGGAGTTTTAAGAGATGAAAAGAGCATTATTATCTTTATCTTCCACTGCCATTTCGGAAGAGCCACAAATAATATGACAGAATTAATGGGTCTGGAACAATGTCTAGAGTTTCTGATCCAGAACCATGGCTCAAATGTCATTGTAGAAGTGGACTCAGAGATTACCATTAACTCTATGAAAAGAATCAACTACGGTACTCGGCTGGAGAAAGTCTCTACTCACTAGAAACTAATTCAGGTCTACCAAAGAATCCACGTTCACCTCCACGATCTCCGAACGATTAGTTTCAACCATGTTCGACGATCTACCAATAAACTATTGAACCTTCTGGCCAACGAAGGTGTGAACAATTCTAATGGTGGAATGGTGAAAAAGTGGCAGGAGATACCTCAAAACCGTTTAAAGTTTCTCTACGAAGATCAAGCCACAAAAGATAGAGAAGTGTTTAAATATCGAGCCAGGTTGACAAGCATGAATTTATTTTTCTGGCAAGAACTTATAAAACCTATCAGTATGTACTTTGTAGAAAGGCAAGCTAAAGTATGTCTTATTTTATCCCGGAGTCAATTGAACGAGGTTCTCAGTTCATTGGAAGACAAGTTACCGAGTCTTTTCCCAAACAAGCACAATATCTGACTCCAGTTCCGTAGCAGAAATAAACGAAACGTGTGGTTAGTTTTTTCGGCAGCTAGAATTTTCCCCCTTTCTACTTTCGGGCTTGAAAACCATGGCATTGTAAATTTTCCAATGATCGCGCAATTCATGAGTGCTTTTTGGTTTTGCAGTTTCGGGAGCGATCCCATAGAGATCGTAACACGTGGCAGGTTGGTTGACTTTGAAACTGCCTTCAATCAAACACTATCTCTGATATGACTTCTGACCATTAGATCCAGCAGCTAGGATTGACGGTTAGGATAGAAAGTGTTGTTTTTGAGGGGCTAGGTGGGGTCTATCCATTCATCCGGTTTGCGCATTTTTCCCCTCTTTTGTGGTGTGTGGTTTTTGCATGGTCGGGGGTGTCAATGGTCATATGTTTGCTCTGGGAAGTGTGTTTTATTCAGAACTTCCCTAGTGGGTGGGGGCTCTTGTAGCCTTTCCATGTTTTTTTCTCTTAAGTTTGGTGATCAATGTAGTAGCTTGGGGGGTCTTGGTCATGGGAAGGGATTCCTTTTTCTCGATTTCCAGTAAAGGATCGGGTCTTATGTACAATATGTATTTTTTCTTTTGAATTAATGAATTAGAAGTATTGGCGCTGCTTCAGCAAAATAAATAAGTAAATAAATAAATATAGTTTAAAAAAATATTATAAATAAAGACAAAAGAGATATAGATAGTAATAATAATATTGGTACAAATAAATTATTATTAATAATAGAAAATAAATTCAGAAGATAAATCTCAAAAACAAGATGGATCAGAGAGGTTTGAAATCAAAGAAAATAAATTAATAGTTATATTAGTAAAAAGTAAAATAAATGTAAAAAAATGGGAATATAAATAAGTACTAATAAAATTATAAAAAATTAAAATAAAAGATACGATAAAATTATGAGGAAGAATGATTTGAAGAAAGGCCTGGGATCTAATTTCTACTAATTTAGTAGCCATCATCCTTATCAAGATTGTTGACGAACCGCTTCTATATCTGAATGAGTTCTCTTAACTTCCTGTGATGATAACGATAGATCTTAGCAAGGATAAGAACATCTTAAATACAAATGTGATGCTTAGTCTTTTCACAATACTCAACAAGAGCTGAGTGAGATCAATTATGCTTAATATCAATAACATTCTTTTGAATTCTACACTTGATAGAATGACCCATTTCACCTATATAAGGCTTTCCACATGAACAAGGGATCATGTAAACACCTTTAGAGTTAAAGGGGTCAATCTGATCTTTGACAGACCTAAGGGAAGACCAAATAGTGTTAAGCACCTTGAAGGTGACAAATATACTTTTCTACATAAAAATACTAGCCAACATGTCGGTAGTTCCTTGAATAAAACAAAGATGCACAATGGAAATAAGATTGTTGGAATCAGTCTTAACCCAAATTCTTTTTTCTTCATTTTGGAAGGTTTTCAAGCCTTAATGCTTTCTATAACCATTGTTCATGAAAACCTCCAAAATATGAACTTTCTCATCATTAATATGGAAATCATAAAAAATATTTAAAGCTCTTGTAGCAAGGATGTTCAAAACACTAAATTTTGGAGTCGCGTGATGGTGGGAACTAGCAATGAGATATTGCTCAACGTGAATCTTCTTACAGAAAACCTAATGGGAGATGGAACCATCCTCCTTCTTAGCAATGAGGATAGCCATGAACTTCAATCTAGAAATTCTTTACGGAGATTGAATTTGATGGAAGCATTCACTTTCATGATGTCCTCATCACTAAGGAGGATGGTTCCATTTCTCATCAACTTTTCCGCAAGAAAACTCACACTGACTAATATCTCCTTCCCAATTCCCACCATCTCACTAAAACTAAAATCCTCTAACTTATAATAAATTAATCTAAAAAATAAATATAATTTATCTTTTATTCCTCAACATTACCTTATCATTTATCACCTACATCCATTTCTTAAATCTTCATAAATCCGCACGTAATAACCAAAAAGCTAACCCTCGTTCAAATTTCTATCATTTCTTCATGCTCTCAACTTATATATATATGAGAGAAGAACGAGTAATCACCTAACACATAGTTATTGTTTAGTTACTAGTAAATTTTGAGATCTTATAATTTGTAAACTCAGGCACAACATAAATATTTGAATGTTAGATCTATTTAAATGTTAGATCTATTTAAATGTTAGATCTCACAGTTTCTACATAACTTCAATCACCAATTAAGTAAGTTTTGAATGATAAATGTAATTTTTACATGAATTCAATCACCAATTAAATACCATTATTAACACCAAATAATTATAGTATATATACTAAAATAATATATAAATATTAATTTTCATAAATATCTAATTTTTTAAGTAATAAATAATAAATATTTAATATTTAATATATATTATGAAATGTATAAATACAATCAGAATTTTTTAAGATTTTAAAAACACTCAAACTATACGTATTACAAAACTCAAATAATTGGAACATCTTACTCGTTAGAATTACTTGACGCTCATGCAACTTACATTAAAATAATAAATACTTTAATCATTTCCATAACTTTTATTTTCCAAAGATTGCCATATTAAATTTGCCGAGAAACATGAATCCCATCCGAAATGACTCCATGAAGTCAATTCCAAAATCTCTGATTCTACACTGCGTATTTTCAACTTTGTAACATGAGATTCATAAAGATTTTTCCGCTAAACATCAACAATTTATTGAAGGTCGTTCTCTTGATTTACAAAAGGTCGAAGTGCAAAACATTCGCAAAAATATAACGAAGGGCGCTACAATTATCGGCATTTCTCTCGGAAACAAAAAAAAACCACGGCTTCAATTACAATTTCGGTTTCAATGTCTGGGCGACTCCGGCTGCAACAATCCCCAGCATAAACAAAATCCCTGTGGTTTGGTGTATGCGCTGAAGCCGGTCGAATCGTTCCTCCATAGCTGACAAACTCTCTGCGTCTGAGTTTTGATTTCTGCTCCAACCGAGGAACCATTTTCTGACACCTCCAGAAAATGCCGTCAAAACCTGTTTATAGAATCCTTCCTTTGGGTGCTGATTGGGCAAGCTATTCTCCCCGCGAGTTCCATCCATTTGTTTACCGCGCACTTTTATGGTATCTGCAACATGACTAGGTCGACCCATGTCGAAAAATAGAAACACTTATATCTCTCCCTCCACTGCTCTTCTTCGAGGATTCCTGCTGTGCTAATCTTGAAGAGCGAATGGGGAGGGCTATGGCCGTCTATTCTGGATTGAGAAGGACATCCTTGATTTTAAACCAGACAGGGTTTAACGGTAAAAGCTGGACTGTTGGCTTTCCGAGTAACGAAAACGGCATTAGGTTAATAATTTGTTTAATTCCATCCTTATTTGCTAATATCGGAGCAGGGTGCCACAACTTTTCTCACTATATATAGAAACCAATAATATATTTTCATCCTAATTGGTTTGATAGTTAAGTATTATTGACCCTTCGAAGATTGTTTTCGATAAGTATTATTGACCCTTCTAAAATTGTTTTCAATAAGTATTATTGACACTTAACCTGCTTTTTATGGACCATTAAAATAGTAATTCTAAATAACTTGATTTTATTTGAATGATAAAATAATAGTAATGAGTTAACTTGTATTACAAAATAGACAGCAATGATAATTAGCGGACGACTAATTTGATAACTATAATATGATATGTTTTCCCACCGGACATTAAAAAAAAATCCTTAAACCCTCCTTATTTATGGGACTAAAAACCTGCTATAATACCACTGCAGCTTCTTTCTCTATCCCGAGACGGGTACAATGTCCATTAAAATTGTAGTATTGTAATCTCTCTTTATGTAAGTTGGAAAGTTGAAATGATTATGGCTTTAGGTGGAAGACGACCCATAGGTTTGATCTTTATGTAGATTGGAAAGTTAAAGTGATTATGGATTTGGGTGGAAAATGACCATATGTTTGATATATTTTATGATCGAAGTTCCATTGTGGAGGGAAAGGAAAGGCTTGGGTTACAAATGTTTTAATTTGGGGGTGGTATAACCTATAAGCAACTTCTCATTGTCATTATTAAGACACAAATATGTCATATTTTGTTGTCATTACCAAGGCACAAATATGTCATATTTTGTTGAGTGAGTTGGCAAATAATTTACAAATTCCAAAAAAAATTGTAGTGGATTGGCAATGAAAACGAATAGTTCATTGCTTCAGCATAAAAATCATCATCAATACTTAATTAGTTAATTGTGTCTTCAAAAAGTGTTTTACATTTGGGATTAATCAATAAAATTTCAAAAATAATTATTTTAAGATTATAATCCTCGTTGGAGTAATGACAATTAGCGACAAATAAAATAAAAATATATATAATAATGAATTAGAATATAAAGTTTAATGATCTAATATATAATAATGAATTAGAAATATGGAGTTTACTGATCAAATATATAATAATGAAGTAGAATATATAATAAAGATATAATAAAATATATCTTTACTGATAGTTTACTGATAAAATATATAATAAAGATATATAATAATGAATTAGAGTATAGAGTCTAATGATCAAATATATAATAATGAATTAGACTATGGTGTCCAATGATAGATGTTTAGGATCTAAAAAGATAAAAAGCATGCTTTATGTTATGGATGTATTGATGTTTCATAAATCATTACAATTATTCAAGTTGGTAAATTGAGAAGTTAAGATAACTAAGTTAAAAAAAGATAGTATAAAAGTATCGATTTGTATTGTTTGTTTAGGAGATATCTCTCTTGCTAACTTGTGAGTCAACTTTAAATAATTTTTATAACTTTAGTACCAATACAAAACTAGAGATGAATTCATTACTAAAATTATGAAAAAAATCAATGAAGCTAATACTTGTTAGAGTAGTGATTGTGAAAGAGAAATCTACAAAGAAAACATAAAGCTCAATCTAAAGCCTAAACATGAACCCCTTGGAACATAATGTCATGATTATTACGCTACAATTAGTGGAACAAATTATATTACTAAACACAATAATAAAAAATGCTGGGAAATGCGCTCAAAGGAAAACATCACCCAAAACCTTTAATAAAGATTGGAAAGAAAAGATACCCAATAACTAAGAATCCAAGCATACAGAAACTAATATTCTATTAAGATTATGAAAGTTTGGATGCCTAATGAATAAATTGAAAATGAGAAACTAAAGAACTGCATAAAAAATGAAAAGATAATTAGGGTCACTAAAAGTGTAAGATATAGAGGAAGAATAGATTAAACACCATAGGAAAGTTATGGAAAATTGGCCTTTACTTTCTTGACTAACAATTACTATTGATGATCAAAATTTATGAAGGGAACAAAATGACATACCAATTTATAACTAAAGCGCAAAGATACAATGAAATTTGGCTTCTATTAATAATTGGAAAATTTTGAAACTATATATATATGCATAAGGGAAACACATTAGATTGAATGGTGGTATCTTATCTCTTAGAAGAGACGTGACAGCTACACACTTTTGTCGAACTATATTACAAAGAGGCTCAGCGGCTTTTTATCCATAAAGAAGCAATGAAAACTCTAAACATCCAAAAACATAACATTAGGAGATGAAGCACCAAAGGCTTGTGAGCCCTGATGGGGTAAGTTGGGACATCAACTTCTCAGGGTTGGAACATTGGCATACAATCTATGTTTGGCACACATGATATCCTATTGGAAAGGTATATGCGAGAATTACATTTTTTGATGATGGAATTCCATGATTTTTATTAACATGTTTCCCCGAAATATGTCTTTTGGGTCCTCAAAATGGTTGTAGAAGTGCAGGACATAAAAATTGTAGAAGAAATTGCCAGAAAATTGTGTTGTGAGCTTTTGGAATAGGTGGGTGGTCACTAATATCCACCTAGATCAATCCTCCCTCCTTAGTAAGAAATAACATCCATTGTATTGAGTGACTACATGAGATGGGGAAACTTCTTTTTAACTTGGCCCCTAGTTATCCACTTGCCTTGGTGTATATGTTGGCCTCCTTTGACAACCTGATACAATTGGATCCTCTATTGATGAGTTTTGGTGTTTTGTGCGTCCATGATTTGATCAATTGTGGCTTATTTAATGAAATATAGGTTGAGCTATATTGTTGTCAGTTTCACTATGATTTTTGAAGTGTCCGATAATGGTGGAAAGTATGGTCGAAGGTGTTTCGCATTGAACACTAGGTGCAAAATAAAACACAGAAGGATACTTAGCTCAAAAGCATCGTCACCCATGTTACACAGTAATTTGTCACCATTGGTCACCGTCCTTATCGCCCCATTCCCGTACATTGGAGGACGAATTCCGGGACCTGTGAGCAGTGACATAACCCAAAAACACTTGCAATATGTTCCCCTGAGTATGTACTTCATGTTCCCTGAAGACACCTTCTGCAAATTCTCCCTGAAAAGTACTCTTTTTCCGTTGGCGCAGGTCCACAAGCATCTTACCCACGCCAATCACTGAGATCCTCAAAAGAGGGCACGACCATTGGCGCTCTGCCACAGAACAATACCCGCGCCAGCCCAGTTTGGTAATGATTTTTGCTAAAAGCACGCCCGTTTGTTTTTTTCCTTTCAGATCACGAAGTCTTTTGAGGGAAAAATCCATCTGACAGAGGTCGAGAGTCATCATCTATCCTCGACATCTATCCATAGTGGCTTTTTAGGGATAATGCCAATCCGCAATGGGTGTCCTGGTTCATCGAATCTTTCTCCCTTCTCCATCTATAAATATCTGTCCTCATGCATTAGACAAGCTAGTTTTTTCTTGGAGAAATGCTAGTTGTGATTATGCTTCTCGTGAGTGATAGTGAAGCATAGAGAGGTTATGCTGCCGGAGAGGAGGTACATTGCAAGACACATATAGTTGCTCGCCCAGCCAGAGGAGAGGTTCAACGTCAGAACCTTGGTTGTAACTTTTCCTGTCTATTATTTATTAATGAACGACTGCTGTTATAGTTCCAATCTCATTGTCTATTATAGTGATGTTCGATTTATTTCCTTTCTGACTGAAATATAGTTGTGCTTTGGTGGATTTTATGCTTGCCTTTGCTTCTCCCTTTGCATGCGCAGGTGTCCATTTGCAAGGATCGCAAGGATTGTGACCTGCCGGAGCGAGGAAGCGGGAATACCAACTCTGCTTCGAATATAGCGTTGGATTCCAGGTTGGTCTTCTTAATTCACCTTTGATGTACAACTAGGAACTTGCGTGGCAGCATGATTCGATTGTGGCTAGTTCTGTTTTAGGCTAGTGGGATCGGCTCTGTCCGCAGAGGGGATTTACCTGTCCAACAATTTGGCGACTCCGCTGGGGAGAAGCTATTTGGAATTTGTCTTGCATGTTAATTTTCTCTTGCTTGCTTGAGTGCATGAGCTGTCTGGGTCAGTTTTGAGATTGTTAGTTACTGTTTGATCCATCTGAGCACTGTTGGCCCGACCTGGGGTCGTGTTATTTTTTTTTTTTAGCCGGCAAGCTTAGTTGGCGCGGTTTTTGTTCTGACAGTCACGCCAGTTGGCGCATGTTGCCCAACAGCAACTCGTGCCAATCTTTTGGTAGCGCAAGTTACAGGCTGACAGTCACGCCAGCCCTGTGAATTTTGCCTGTGTGTCGGTTGGAAGCTCTTTCGGCCCAGATTTTTATCTTTTTATATCTCTTACAGCCTCTGGAAGTGTGTTGAACCTCTGTTTGACTGGTTCTGGCCTTTATCCTTCAGTTGTTTGCTGATTTCTATTGATTTTCGTCTCAGCCCTAGAACATCTAGTGGCTTCGCATGTCTAGCCTTCTGTGGGAAGTTTCGGTCTTTTGATTCTCCAGTCAACTTGTTGGTTGTGTTCTACACCTATCTAGTGATTGTAAAAGCTTGGTCTTCTATGCTTTGGGTGATTCACTTCTAGCTTCTTTGGATTTTTCTCAACTTCATTTGAACTTAGATTACATGGTTCATTGAAAATCTTTGTGTTTTTCCTTGCTTGGATAGTTCATTTTGGTGTTTCAGGATTGGTTCTATTTCATTGAGTGAACTTGGTTTCTTTATACTTGTGAATATCTCTTAAGATTTGTTTACATGCATCATGCCATCTTAAAGGAAAGAAAAACAAAAGATCTTTTGCATCATATTAGTTAGCGTTTATTGTTATTTTTTGCTATTAAAAAGAAAAACAAAAAAATTTCATTTCTTGTTATTAGCTGCATCAGGATCTTTGTTGTTTGCTGAGTGATCATTTTGTTTGTGTAAAGATCTCAACCCTTCTGTAGATAGAATTCATCGAATGAAATGGTATAGTTTTGGCATGTAGTTTGCATCTAAGAAACTTTTGAGATAACACATACGGTAGGACCAAAAAACTGAAACATAATTGAAGATAAACTTTAAAAATAAACTCAATGAACATAACAATGCATTGGAACCTAACGCAAACATTCTAGAGGTCTAGGTTAGAGACGTGTTCTGGCATCTTTAAACCTGGTAGCTTACCGTTGAGTGGTTGGGTGATTCCTCTACGGTGAAACGATAGGTGCCAATACGGACTGTGCCCCCACATACCGTCGCGTATATATTGGGGGACCCCTATAGGATTAAAACTTTTTATCCATAGGAAGCCGAGTCTGCCGCCTTACAAGCTGTAATGCACTGAAGACAACATTCGGGAAGATTGACTGCAGTACGGGAAGTCCTTGGTTTTCATCTGATTGCCGAGGTGTATAAGCAGTTTTACAGATTGTTTGGTAAACCTCTTGCCTAGTTTTCCAGAGCAGTCACTTTTGATCCTTTTCGGACTCCCTAAAAGAAAAGGTGCCTGTGAGCGTCTTGTCACTTCGTGCTCATTAAATATTCGAAGGAGACTAGAGTCGTCTTTTGTCCTTTTCTCGACTCTTAAAACATGAAAAGGTCAAGTCGTGTCTTTGCGTCTTAAAATTTATTGGCCACGATAACATTTACCCGATTAGATTTTGTTTGCGATTAGCTTGAGTAGGATTATTTCTCGTTCAAATGGCATCCTTCCCTGAGCCCACCGGCCAAGGTGTTCCCGTTGATGGAAACCCTCATCCATTTCCTGCTATTGGAAATGTCGGTGTTAAGTATATCGCAACTTTGTCTTTGCCTAGGTTAACCATCGGTTTGCCCGTGTGGTTGTTTTCGAACTCGGTGGTCTCGACTGTGATAACTCCTGTTCCACCACCCCCTCCTCAAACCGAACAACATCATGTTGATCCCAAGGTGGACCCCTTCCCTTCTTCGCCTATTGTTGTGTCCTCATCTTCTACTTCGCCTGGTGAAACTCTGGATTTAGGTAACCAGATGGCTAAGAAGAAGAAGAAGAAGACCAAAAAGAAGAAGTCTCCCAAGGGAAAGGTCGCATCTACCCCGAGTATACCTCAAGTAAAGCCACCTCCTGCTCCTCCGCGGAAGGCTAAGTTTCCTTGTCGATTATGCAAGGAGGACCATTTTCTTACTGATTGTCCTAGTATTCCCAGGATCCTAGATATATGGTCCCGTGACCCGACTCACCCCTCGTCGTCGCAGATTGACAATACCTTATCAGCTGGTAAGGGAAAAGGGAAGGTTCGTTTCCCTTGTCGAGTTTGTGAAGGTAATCATCTCCTTCGCCTTTGTCCACTTATGGATGAAGCCTCCCGTCTTCTGGAAAGTCTGTCAGCTCCCTTACCTCAACTACCTGCTGGATATCAGCGTCTTTTTGCTACTGCAGATCATCTCTCCGCTAACCAAGAGATCAAGCATGATTCCTCTTTGGTCGAGCCTTCTCTTCCTGAACATGGCTGTGCTCAGCCTGTTCCAGACCAGTCCCTGGTCGGAAAAAATGTTGATTTACGTTCATCATCTATGCACCCTTTTGTTCCTGGAGTGTTTATCAACAAAGATGAACCTTCTGAATCCAAACCAATCGAAATTCCAAAGGTCCAGATGACAAGTGACCCGGTCTTTCAAGAGGTCCAGATTACAAGTGACCCGGTTTTGCCTTCAGAATCTGAATCCAAACCAAACGAAAGTCCAAAGGTCCAGATGACAAGTGACCTAGTCTTTCAAGAAGTCCAGATGACAAGTGACCCGATTTTGCCTTCAGAGGTTCCATCCTCAGATGATATTATCACTGTAAAGAATGAAGACCACACTGTCCAAACTCTATTCATAAACATAGAGTCTTATGATCAAGTGAGCATCCCTCTCATTCCTTCGCAACAGGAAGGAAATTTATCAGAGTCATATCTGGCCATTTATCCGGTCCCACCTCCAAGTAACCTAGTTGTTTCCTTTAATTGGGATCAACTAGTCAATCCCCAGTTACCAGCTTCCATGCCATTTCGAATTATAGTTCAAGTCTAGCGAATGGTTATCGCTGGTACCATTATTGATGAGGGATCTCCTGTGAGCATCCTTTCTTCAACAGCTTGGGAAGCACTTGGTTCGCCACTGCTTCTGCCTGAGATGAGAAACCTTACAGGTTTTCATCGAGAAACCATTCGACCTTTAGGAATTCTTCCCAATGTACCTATCACATTAGAAGGGAAGACCGTTCAAATGGGCATCATGGTAGTCCAAGGTCCTATATTTATCGCATACGCGCAATTGTGTCCTCACTCTTCAGAGTGATGTGTTTTCCGCACGAGGGAAGAACGATCAAGGTCGTAGACCAACTTTCGTTTCCCGGTTCACACTTCACATATAGTCATCTACCATTCCTGAATGGTTTTATTTCCACAGGAAATGCCTCAACATCCAGTCCGTCATCTTGATGGCGGCAGCTGACCCGAGCGCGTGACTGAAGCCCGGGGGGCATGCATCCTCCTTCTCAAAATCGAATATTTCCAAGTGAACCTTCATTCCATCCACTCCGTGAATGCCATGAAGCTTGGGGGGCCTGTACCTCGATTTGCATTATCATGCTGGGGGCATGCAAATTTATAACAAGCATAGTTTTTCGTTTCAAGCTTGTGTAAACATGAAACCAAATTCAAGCAAAGTTCTATATGGTTCAAGCTTGTGAAAAAATGAACCCATACCTGATTTACATCCCGTGATGGCCTTTTATCTACTAAATTCTGCTAGATGAGCCTTGGTTGTTTCATTCCATCACCACCATCTCTTTGGCTGACCATACGCTTTCACTTGGTTGTTTATCCTTTCCTGAGGAACCGCAGCGATGAGTGGTTTTATTAGCCAGCCTCTTGACCATTACATGTTTTGAGTAGTTCCACCATTACTGGAACCAGTTGCTACCCTTTATACCACTCGTACCTCTAGGACGAGTCTCCTTTAAGCCCTTTTCAGACTCGTAAAATATGACAAGATTGCCGAGTATTTTTCCTTTTGACTCGTTAAAGAGAATAAAAATGGAGGTCTGCTTTCAGCTCTTTTTCTGACCATTTAAAAAGGAAAAGATGGCCGAGTTACTCCTCTTGACTCGTTAAACGTTAATAAGGGGCGGTCGTTTTAAGTTCTTTTTGTCGACCGTTAAAACATAAAAAGATTACCGGGTTTTGTCATTTCAAACTCGTTAATGGTCATAAAACGACATGATTTCATCCGCTTTTTTACTTTTTCAGGTCGGAATCACTATTTATGAAAAGTACTCCTCGATCGTAATGGTCGGGCGGTTCTTTCGGGCATTATTTTATACTTTTTCGGGCCCGAGAGACACAACTTTACGAAAAAGGACACCCCTGGAGTTTCCTTTATGCTGTCTTTTCAATCTCTCTAAATATGAAAAGACGTCGAGTTCTTCCTTTGTCAGGCTCGTTAAAACCTGATGACATCAGATTTTGTCGAAATGACGTACCACAAGCATATGCTATCCCCATCAAGCTTGTTAAAAATAATTGGGGTACTCGCCAGAAATGGCGGGGGAAAAAGGAACCATAGTTACCGTCGTGTCGACAGTACGTCGCTCTTGAACATGGCACTTCTCTGCTTTCGTGTCGAGGGTGGGGATATCTCATCTCATATTCTTCACTTGCTTCCATGGACTTGGGTACCCTATTCGACCTCTCATCTACTCATTGCCTCGTCATCATGACCTTTGATCCATCGATGTCAAATACTGCCAATTCCACTATCGTGCCGCCGATATGTTCAAGAGAAGTTGACCTCTGAAAAGAAACAACCTCCATCTGATAGTTCACATGATCTTGATTTACAACATTATCTCTTTGTCTCGTGTCGATGATGTGGGAAACATTATGACCCACCTTCGATCAAGGTCACTTCCTATCGACTTCATCTCATTATCCAGGAAGCTGATCTAGAGACTCCCTTCCGGTGCCTTGGAGCCTGCATGCCTCAATGGTAGGTTCTTCGTGTTCGACGTGAGGTTTTCATCATTGGCCTCCGATCGAATGATTCTACGGGTGTTCGACGCCAGCTCATTAATTCGCACGCCGTAGATTGTACCTATAGTACCTTGAGGACCATTGTCATTATTGGTGGTACCTCTCGCGTCTG
This sequence comes from Pinus tabuliformis, assembly GCA_031772625.1. NCBI lineage: Eukaryota > Viridiplantae > Streptophyta > Pinopsida > Pinales > Pinaceae > Pinus > Pinus tabuliformis. Next base: position 568,228,194 of record CM062816.1, read on the forward strand.
TTAACAGTTTCCATTATTGACTGGTAATCAGATGATGTTCATGCATGCTCGACTTCAGCTCATATATTCGCATGCTTGAACTTGTACTCTTGTTCGGGTCAAGATGGAGTGCAAGACCCTGGATTGTGTCTGTTGTAATCCAGGCGTGATTTTTGATACATGATTCATTCACTGGATGGCTGCGACCATACCTGAGTCAATTCATTGATCCTAACCAGATGGCTGAGTCCATACTATGGATCTAGATTATTTATATACTCTCTTACGGATGGCTGCGACCATACCACGTACATCATGTAATTGAACTATCAGTCGTGTCTCTTAATGCAGATCCTCGGCGGCAGCTATATGTGTTCTTGTGTGTTCCTATAAAGCATTTCACCCCTCTCTTTCCCTCTCGGACTTCATGCTTAGGGGGCATCTGTTACACAGTAATTTGTCACCATTGGTCACCGTCCCTATCGCCCCGTTCCCATACATTGGAGGACGAATTCCGGGACCTGTGAGCAGTGACATAACCCAAAAACACTTGCATTATGTTCCCCTGAGTATGTACTTCATGTTCCCTAAAGACACCTTCTGCAAATTCTCCTTGAAAAGTACTCTTTTTCCATTGGCGCAGGTCCACAAGCATCTTACCCGCGCCAATCACTGAGATCCTCAAAAGAGGGCGCGACCATTGGCGCTCTGTCACAGAACAATACCCACGCCAGCCCAGTTTGGTAATGATTTTTGCTAAAAGCACGCCCGTTTGTTTTTTTCCTTTCAGATCACGAAGTCTTTTGAGGGAAAAATCCATCTGACAGAGGTCGAGAGTCATCATCTATCCTCGACATCTATCCACAATGGCTTTTTAGGGATAATGCCAATCCGTAATGGGTGTCCTGGTTCATCGAATCTTTCTCCCTTCTCCATCTATAAATATCTGACAAGCTAGTTTTTTCTTGGAGAAATGCTAGTTGTGATTATGCTTCTCATGAGTGATAGTGAAGCATAGAGAGGTTATGCTGCCGGAGAGGAGGTACATTGCAAGACACATATAGTTGCTCGCCCAGCCAGAGGAGAGGTTCAACGTCAGAACCTTGGTTGTAACTTTTCCTGTCTATTATTTATTAATGAACGACTACTGTTATAGTTCCAATCTCATTGTCTATTATAGTGATGTTCGATTTATTTCCTTTCTGACTGAAATATAGTTGTGCTTTGGTGGATTTTATGCTTGTCTTTGCTTCTCCCTTTGCATGCGCAGGTGTCCGTTTGCAAGGATTGCAAGGATTATGACCTGCCAGAGCGAGGAAGCGGGAATACCAACTATGCTTTGAATATAGCGTTGGATTCCAGGTTGGTCTTCTTATTTCACCTTTGATGTACAACTAGGAACTTGTGTGGCAGCGTGATTCGATTGTGGCTAGTTCTGTTTTAGGCTAGTGGGATCGCCTCTGTCCGCAGAGGGGATTTACCTATCCAACAACCCACAATATTGGTGATGGTCTAGGGTCCATAGCAAAGTGGTTGAAGCTTCGAGTGGGACCCTACAATGCATTCCTTTTATAAGTGTAACCAAACCTTGTTTTCCATTAGAAACTTATGTGGCACCTACTATTAATCATGCCATTGTTTCTACTTTCTATTGACTTTTTGCAAAATATCATGGAAACACTGGTGGATGTGCTGCATTTTTTCAATAAACTTGGTAGATTTTTCAAATTCAAATTGAACATATGCAGATTCTACCTATGTAGTTGCAAGGGGTGGTGTGACATCAATGGGACCCAATGGTTAAAATCCTAGGCCCACCTAAAATGGGTTATGACCAATTGAGCTATGAAGAGATATCTTGTAGATGTGTTGAAAATAAGGGAGACCCTCATCCCATGTTTGTTGAAGCTTAGAGTTGTGCATGTGAAAAATGTGCACAATCATCATGTTGATAAATTTGTCTGACCATTAGTTTAGGGGTGGAAGGAAATTGATTTGGTAAGGTTGGTGTGCAACAATGACCATATGCTCAAGTAGAATGTGGTTAAGAACCTGTTATCCTAATCCGATATGATGGTCTGCGATATCCCAAGATGTACCTACACCCATTCAAAGAAGAGCTTGGTAAACTTCTACTGTGATACTCTTCTTGTAGGAAACAAAAATAGCCATCTTAGAAAAATTATCAACAAACACGAAGACAAAGTCATTACCATGCTTTGTAGAAGGAAGGCCAAATATATAATACATTTAAATGAATTCCCAAGGCTAGTTAGGAGTAGGAAAATGGGTGTATAAACATTACTTCTTAATGGTTAATATAGCAATGGTGCAAGAAGTGCAGGATCTGATATACTTAACAACATCCTATTGAAGTTTTGACCAATAAAAAATACTTCTATACTACTACCACTATATTCTCCAAATGAAAGCGCCTTACTACCCAACTGTAATGTGCCTATAAAATTAGCAAGGCACACTCACTTGAAGGAACAAAAATTTGTCTTAGGTAGCACAAAAGTGCATGATGGAGGCGGAAGACTAGAACATACTAGACTTCCATCAACATCTAGTATCTGGTAGTGAATTGTGAGTCATTGTTTTACAACTATGGCCATCCATAGGTTTCATGCCCATAAGAGTTGAGAAATGGGGTCATTGCCACAACCAAGGGCCGACTGTGGTAGTCTATGACATGATTGGTGATACCCTTGTATTTTATGTTCAAATGGAATGGTTGCAGGTATGTGGACCATTTCTAGTGGAAGTCATTTTGTAAATTACCTTGAGTCTACACAAATTGAAGTTTCTTTTGATCCGTCTGGATTATTGTCTGCTTCCCTAGAATATAATGTTTCCATTATAGAGAGACTTACATGACATAATACATCTCCTTATCATAGGTGGGTAATCTCTGAACGATACCAAAATGTGTTTAGATATGATATGCCATCGAATGTCCTTATTGAATGAGGACTGCATCGATATCATAGTTTGAGGATTTTTTCTCAATATCAAATGCTTGTTACAGGTCTAGTAGGGTGAGGAATTGTACACAGAAAAGGTGGTATTTGAGGGAAGAAAGCCCCCACTCAAATATAATGCATAACATGTTAGCTATGCAGACGATATGAAGAAGGATGGTGTTGTTGATAAGCCCCATCATGTATCTATCATTGGATCCTATAGCATCATATGAGAAACCTTTTTTGTAACAACCTATGGGGTAAAGGTGCATATAAACAACATAATAGGAACAGAAATACCATAAACATATCAACCATCAAAATCCATATATATATATATATATATATATATATATATATATATATATATATATATATATATATATATATATATATATATATATATATATATATATATATATATATATATATATATATCAGTACATTTTCACATGGAAATCAAGGGAATGAATTCTATTCATTAATAATGCAATGAACCAATCAGTGATGGGACTACCACATTCCACCTAACCATATATTGGCTGAGCCAAGTCTCTCTTCAGGCAATCACCCCTGTGCCATATTCCAAGCATGAATGTGCGACTCATAGAACACATCAAAAAACACCAATTAATGTGGATGCCACCGGAGTTCTCTGACGACACCGTGATGAATATGAGTGCCTACTAGTCTCTGAGGCTTTACTGTGCATCCACAGTCTGATCCAGGGATCATTAGGCCCTACACTGAGACATACTCTCCAGGATTTACTGTGCATTCCATCCCATAATCGCTAGGCCCAATGGAGAGAAAATACACCTCTTGGCTTTACCATATATCCCGCCATTCACCGACAATGATTCCTAGGCTCACCGAGGCACACAATCTGGCTTTACCGCAACCCACAATACGGTTCAGGGGTTACTAGGCCAGTGGTTTCATGCATCCTTAGTCTGGTTCAGGGACCACTACCACCATGTTTTTTTCAATTTAGAGATCCACCCCACTTACCTTCGAATCCAATCCGGCCATCCCCCACAAAATGCATGAGAGAACCCATCTCATCAAAGCTATTAGGAAATGGCAAGGCTAGGCTGAAAATACTGTCACACCTGGAAAAATCCATGCCATCAATGACAACATGACAACATACAACATAATGGAGCTTTATAACACAACTCATTGTGGTATTTATAATAACCACATATACACACAATCACATATGTACATTTTCTCAACCAACAAATAAAATAATACGATGCATGCATTCGCAACAAGGGAATCCAGACACTCATACCTCCACCCTCAAAGTAATACTAGGATCCACCTTCTTCCTAGGAAGTCCATAATCCACTACAAAGTCAAATCTACATCCAATGTCTAGCGCTATAATCTCACACCACTTATCCTCTCAATAAACAGTTATCGGCTCATTGTTCTAGGGCGTGCTCCCAATGTGCATCTGATTCCATCTGGCAATGCTAATGACCAAAACAAATCCATTCGTGACCTTCCCTTCTATGCGACACAGTCCCTCGGGAATCGGGTCACCCCTTCTGTGCAGTCACTTACCTTCCAAGTTTCACTGACACCCCCATCTTTGGAACTCCATCCCTTGGAAAAGCTTTAGTGCATTGGAAGATACAAAAACCAAGGCATATACCTGCCTCAACACATCATATTGGTCATAGCATGCTCATGGAAATCAATGGACACTATTGGGTACCAATGTTCCACAATGACCCTTCTCTTCAATAATTTACCAGCGTGCTGCTGCATGTTCCAATTTCTTTTGTTGTTGCTGCTAATTCTTGTAGTCGATTTCAACCACCCAACTGGGCATTTCATTTATTCCTATACCAAGCACATAACTTATATTAGATTTAAAATTAATTGAAATAGATTCACATCATACCTCATTGGTAGCTTGTCAATAAGGTACATTTGCAATCTTGTTCACTTCCTGTCACAACAAGTCAAACTAGCATATTTGGCCAAACCAAAATATATAAATATATCACATCAGGTAAGCTCAAACATAACCATCATAGGTCAAAATCATAAATCAACCAAAATCATAGATCAAATATAGTCATCATATACTAGAATCATAAATCACATGCATAATAAAACTGAAATAAAATGTTCATACTTATCCTTTCCTCAATCCTTAGTTCTAGCTTTGTTGTATTGTATATAGACTGGATTGGTTGCCACACCTAGCAAACACCCAATGCCTTCTCCTCTACCAAGTGCACATATGCATAGTGTGCATCACACACATACAACCACACTTGACACACAACACCATGCAATACATGCACCTACACCTGACGTAAAACGCGTACACCTAGAGCCAGTGTACAACACAGTTCATCCATCTATACCCAATGTGCAATACCACCCAATACATGTACTTACACAAATTACAACACTACAAATACACATAATGCAATTCCACAACTACATGATGCACATACATAACACCACATGCCCTTAACACAAAATGGATGACATGCACACAATACCAGATGCACACCAGTACCATATGCACAACATGTACATAATACCATATGTACACTGAACCACCTGTAAAACATGTACATAACATCACATGTACATGACACCACCTGTACACTACACCACTCTACAACATGTACACAATACTGCATGTACACAATACCACACACACGATTTGTACAAGACACCATATGCACATAGCATCACATGCATGACATGTACACAACACCACATGCTCATACCACCTTACGTACAACATGTACATGGCACCACATGCTCACAACACCACTTGCACAATCATGCACACAACACCATATGTAAATAGCACCATATGTACAACATGCATGCAACACCACATGTACATAACGCTGCATATCAACCTTGTACATAGCATCATCCATAAACAGTATTGCATATCCAACATGTACATAGTATCATCCATACAGAGCACTACATATCCAACATACACAGAGAACCATATGTGCACACATCGCATATACATCATGAAGACAATACAATATGTATACAACACCCTATATGAAATATTCACACAACCCTATTTGTACCATCCTATACAGAACATTGCATAAATAACAAGTACACATGCTATATATATGTAACACCACAAGTGCACACATCATAGATGCAACATATACAACATATACAATGTATGCATAATAATAGTACCACACATCCAAAACCACATTGTTCTTACCAAAAAACCTTGCTTCCAATATCTAATCCATGCTTATCCTAGCATGCCGCAAACCACACTGCTTTCACTTTGTTGATGCATCCTTCAACATTATCTGTTATAACATAGACATAGGCATAATACAAGAATAAAATATCAAATCATATTCACATGATACTAACCTCATATATTTGTCGTGACTATTCTTCCCAATTGATTCCTCATAAGACTAGGAACCTCTTCATGTTTTTCTCCTACATAAGCAATCATTCCTCCACAAGAATGATCCCTCACAACAATGTTAGATAGTAACATAGATACATGGATACATACATGCATATATAAACGTTAGCATAAAACAATCATGATCCTATCAGGCAACGATATACATACATATATATTTTGTATACGTATATAAACATAACAAGATCATGATTATTACATAATTACCAAATAACATAAGGTCTAGGTTAAGAGAACTTCCTTACTTATGGAACACATACGCAACATTGAGAACAACAGTCCCCAACATAGCCAAGGCATATGACACCTCAAATCCATTTACTTTACCTTTTCATGTCACCTTCTCATGACTATATTGCTATCATCCATTTGCCACAATGGACCTAGCAAGTCCAATCGACTGTCATATTCTTACCTTCTACTGCACTTACTCATGCATAGAGCTTCATCTAGGTCTTATATCATCGGTTGGGTATCACACATCACTCCTAATTTCCATCAACTTTTCTCTTTCCCAACCAATTCCCAAGACTCAAAACATCAAAGGCAAGATAAGAAACAAATAAGAAGAAGACCATCAAAACAAATAGCAATGTGAATCCACAAACAAAGAGGTATGGTCACACACCAGACATAAAAAAAGCTGCAAATCAAGCTCAACAATTCATAAAAGACCAAAATCACAAGACTAACAACAAACATCATGACTCAATCCCCATGGTTCCCAGGGAAAGCTCAACCCGAGCCTTCTTCAAGATTTCATGGAAACCTCTCTTTCCATGCAACTCCCTACATCATGCTTACACACATCAACCACATGTTCCAAATATCAAGAAAATCATATTTATAAATTTGACATCAAATTTTACAAACAATCATGTCATAATACATAGTCATTAGACATAGTGCTACTACTATCAACTACATTCAGGCACATATCAATTGTCTCAACACATACAGGTTAGTACAATCATATTAAAACAAAATCATTTGAACACATACTCATATTAAGCAATTCATAAATAATTCAACTAGTTACGAACTTACCATGTTAAATAAATCAACTAAGCACCAAACACTCAATCACTAAATAGATGTCATAACCAAACAACCAAGCACCAAATATACGGCATAAGAAAACTCATACCTTAATGTATCTCAGGGGAGGTGATCTTGTCTACACAATCAATCTAGTTAGCATGATATAAATTTACATCACATCAGCTCAAGCACTCATAAGATCATGATATCCATAAAAATATCTAACTAGCATGTTCATATCGTAAACTCATACACATATGCAAAGTCAATCTAGATTAATATGACACCATCTCACAAATATGTCAGTTCATACCTGAATATCGCAATCATAACCATCTGCATAGGTCAAGCCAAGTTAACACAATACATATAACATCAAGATCTTCAAGGCAATGACCATAACCATCACACATATGACCAATCCAAATTATAACATCAATATCTCAATCAAGTGAACCTAATTTTCACGTTAATAACATATAACAATAATAAGTTATATATCATACTCATCTACGACATACAACATAATCATCAGGTTATCTAATGTAAAACAACAATAACAATGTATACAACTACATGTTAATATCATTCTTGACTATCTGACACATGTGCATATAACATCAAAAGACATGTACACAAACCTAATGTATATAAACCTAATCCATATAAAAATCGTGAACTTACATACCTGCATGCCCACGTGAAATACCTGTATGATGATCTTCCCTTGTGTTGAGGTCCAATGCTACAACTTCACTTTGATTATCTGCATCTCTTTCTTTATCTCAACTAAATCCTTAGCATCATAACAACCAATAGCACCATGATGACCTAAATTGCATAGAATGATTTCAAAAGGTATATTTTACCTACTATACATGCATAATCATAACTAAGACCATACATGCATAACAAATTCATATACACAAATTAAAAATGAGTACAAAACCATATACACATCATTCTAGCTAGAGTCCAGTCATCAATGCATGACCATATCAAGTACACAAACGATGACCTCATGCATGACAACAATCATTACTCCATTGTACGCATTGCCACATGTAACCAATAGTATGCATAAGTAATGTCAAATCAACTACACCTACGCATAAACACATGTAGTCGAACATAATCAATCAATTCATGTAATCAACCTACAAGACTGATACATGTAATCAAAATATTAAAAAATGTAACCTAAGATACAAGGATGTAAGTAGGTATCATGAAATCAACATGTAAGCGACATATGATTCATACACAAGCAGTCACATGTTCCAAAAATCAATACATGATGTCTATTAACTTGAAATCAACATTCACCAATACTAACAACCTATAAGCATACCCCCTTACTATCCATGGTCCACACTAAGGTAGAAGGAGGAAGCTACTATAATGGATTGATCTCCAATGTCCAATTATGGAGATGGGATCTCCAAAGCTCTATTAAATTTAACCACACTTTGAAAAGAATTTGATTTTCATCTCTCATACATTTTGTATGAGATTAAGTCAAAACACTACACTTATTCCACTTGTAACATAATAACTAAGAACATGCCACTTTTCTATTTCCTTACATGCAACTTTTCAAATTCCTTGCATGCAACCTTTCAAATTCCTTACATGCAACTCTTCAAATTACTTGCATGGAAATAGGCATTGATCAACTACATCCATAATATCATACTACAACACTATTGCATTTAAAAAATAAATTTTCGTCAAACAATTACCATATTTTCACATTTTTCTTCAAACAACTATTATACTATTACATTTGCATGTAAGCATTTCTTCAAACACTTTACATGGAAACTAATATAGCAACATATTTGCATAAAAGTAAGCATATATCACTACATCAATACTATTACACATCAATGCTATCCCCAATAACAAACAACATACTCATTGGGGCATTTTATCAAACAGTTTGTGTGCAATTAATCATTAATCCATTTAAGCATTTCATCAATGGTATTTTGCCTCACTATGGTTCAAGTTTCAGCTTCTGAGATTTCATAGATGAAAAGTTATAACAAAAATACCAACACAATCATATTTGGTGCACAATTCTAGGAGTATCCAGAAAGCTCAATTTACACTGGTCATATCTCCTAAAATGTAGCGAATAAATGTCTAAAACTTTTACCACAATATCAATGGAATTTCCTCTCATTGTGGAAAAAATTTCAGCTCCTGAGAGTGCCCATAATAAAATTTATAACAAACATTCCAGTATGACCTATTTGAAACCTAATTTTAGGAGCATTCAGAAGGCTCGACTCCCTCTACTCATATCTCCTAAAGGACAAATTTTCAACTTCTGAAAGCCTACAGAAGAAATTTTATTGCAAAAATTCCAACGAGACCTGTTTAAAGGTGCATTCAGGAAGGTCATCTTCCTTGGATCATAATTCATAAAGTATTCTGAACCAATATCTGAAATTTTTATCACATTATCAATGGGATTTACCTTCACTATGGATAAAGTTTTGACTTCTAATATTTAATAGAAGAAAATTTATAACAGATACGACATAAAGGTCTAAAATTTAACCTTTATTCTTCATTTTACCTGTGATAGAGCCCATCCAGTCTAAGTTTTTGAACCATGCTCTGATACCACTTGTAACAACTTCTGGGGTAAAGGTGCATATAAACAACATAATAGGAATAGAAATACAATAAACATATCAGCCATCAAAATCCATATATATATTAGTGCATTTTCACATGGAAATCAAGGGAATGAATTCTTTCCATTAATAATGAAATGAACCAACTTGTGATGGGACTACCACATTCCACCAAACCATAGATTGGCTGAGGCAAGCCTCTCTTCAGCCAATCACCCCTGTGCCATATTCCAAGCATGAATTTGGGACTCAAAGAAAACATCAAAAAACACTAATCAATATGGATGCCACCGGAGTTCTCTGTCTACACCATGAGGAATTTAAGTGCCTCCTAGTCTCTCAATCTTTACCGTACATCTGCAGTCTAACCCAAGGATCACCAGGCCCTACACTGAGACATACTTCTAGGCTTTACCATGCATTCCATCCTGGAATCACTAGGCCCAATGGAGAGAAAATACACCTCTTGGCTTTACTATATATCACACCATTCACTGGCAAGGATTTCTAGGCCCACTGAGGCACACAATCTGGCTTTACCGCAACCCACAATCTGATTCAGGGTTACTAGGCCAGTGGATTTGTTCATCCTTAGTTTGGTTCAGGGACCACTACCACCATGTGTTTGTCGATTCAGCGATCCACCACACTTAGCTTCAAATCCAATCCGGCCATCCCCCACAAAATGCATGAGAGAATCGATCTCATCAAAGCTATCAAGAAATGGCAAGGCTAGGCTGAAAATATTATCACACCTGGAAAAACCCATGCCATGGTAGGAAAAAAAATGCATGCAATCCCATGCATGCCAAATCTATCAAGGAAAATACACATGCAATCCCATGCATGCTAAATCTAGCAAGGAAAATACAGATGCAAGTTGATACCTACAATGAAGCTTATTGTAGCCACTTGATCCTGCCTTTCCCTATTTGATCCTTGCTTCCTCTTACCTTCTTTGCTTTTCTTGTGCCAATTCCAAAGTGATCTAAGAAAACTCTAAGTGTCCGAGAGTATGAGAGAGAGAGAGAGAATAATGGGAGAGATCCAAAACTAAACTAACCAAGTCTTTCCCACTGATCCTCATAAGCCTTTTTATTAATGAGGCCTCTATTTTCTTCATTTTCCATTATTTTCCTTCATTTTCCTCCTCACATGCAACCTATGACCTTTAATCTTTCTTTTCTCCTAATTTCCATTATTTTCATAAATAAATGTGCCAAAACACCTCTTTGCCTCTTTAATGCCTTAGCCATTTCCTTTGCCAATTTCCTTAGCCATAAACAACCAAATGAACACCGCCTAGGATGTCTTGCCCACCATTCAACTTGGAATAAGTGTCTCATCATCCATGGCATTTATATATTTTTACATGGAATTATCACCAGGGTTGTTACATGTTTCCACTGGTTTAGGCTTGTACTTGCTAACAATAGCAATGAGATCTCACAAAGTGCCAAAAAAGGGGAACTAGTTCCTTGTGCCATGGCAGTTTCAACCACTAGCTGACTAGCTAAATGTAGAGTATGATGTACCCTTTGTCAAATATGTTATAGATGAGTAATGGACTATTGTTGGAATTCTAAATTATATCCTAAAATGTGATCATAAATTTTATCCAAAGAGTATGAAAACTTATCTTGAATATCTCCCTCAAAAGGAGATGTTGAGAAGTTGTTGTGGTAGGACTATGCAAGTGATCAAAAAATAATTATTTGATGTAATTATATGATTAGATGAATATGATTCTATTTTTTTTCCATAGAACATGTTTATATAATCCATACGATGAATATACATATTATGTCCATTACATCAACATTCATTATATCACTTCCAGGAATTAAACCTAGGTGCGGAGGTTCCCAATTAATCTTCCCAAGATAACCCCAATTGAATACATAAGTCTAAAATATATTCATTAGATGATGAACCTATATCAATCACATCACAATCCTTAGATCCATCCTTTGGTGTCTTGTCCTTAATTTTGTTTTTAACATTGTCTAGAATGTAGTCATATAGATTATGCTGCTAAAGTACTTTGGCCATTAGGTCAATTGTCTCACTATACAAGAACTCCTCAAATGGAACCCACTATTGTATTGGTTACACTTTTTTCTCTCCTTGTTAATTTTTATCCCTTGGGAATATTAGTATTGTTACTTGGTTTAAATCTTTCTCCATTTAAATGATAAAGATCCCTTGCTTTTTTCTTTCCTTTCTTGTATTAATCCTTCACTCTAAGCACATAGGGTGTTGAAGGCTTGTGATACCAAATGTATATGAGATTATTATAGACATGTATCAAGGACTCAATTAAAGCATGTAATCTTAATCTATGAAATCATGTAAACTTAATCTATGAAAGCATGGAAACTTAGTTTATGAAGTGATTGAAATCTATAACTATAAACAAAGAAAGCAAAAAGTAAGCATTCTTAGCAAAGGGGGCCTCATTATACTTAACAAGCACAATTGTAAGTTGAAAATTAGAAAAAAATCATATAATTAAGTGAAATAAGGTTGGATCAAGCTCCAAAAGATTGAAGTCTAGCTACAAAGGTTACTCTTCAAGTATTTTGATTACAAATTTTAAATTTTCTCCCTTCCTCTCATCTTCATGTAGAAATAACTCATATGTATACATGATTTTTTTTTTAGAAGAGGATAAACAAATAATAAATTCATATCCACTTTTCTCTCAAGTAGGTACAACCAATTTGCTAAAATTAGGAGATCATTATCTCTACAAATCCTCTCACAAATATCTAATAGCTTTGATAGGAGACACTTATAAAAAATTCCATGATTCTTCTCCATGAAATGTGATTGAATAATGATCTCAAATATTCCTCAAATATTCAAGAGTTTGAAGAGGAAATTTGAATTTGAGGCTTAGTGGTCAAATATGACTTTGCTGGAATCTTCAAATACACCTACAAACATCATAAAACTCATCCAAGTTTTAGATATAAATGAAAGAATATTATTTTTCTAATACTTAACAATAAATTCAATCAAAATACTAAAATAAATGTGTTTAAAAGTAACAAGTCCAAACCCATATATAATCATGAAAATGGTCTTAATGTAAAGTTATGGAGCTATGAAATACGGTAAAAATTTAAGGAAAGTGAAAGAAAAGAGAGTGAAAAAGATGACATTTTGGACAGTGAGCAGTTGTATGCAAAGTCTATGTAGGTTAAAAAGGTTTAACTTGTGATTGATTTCCATATAATAATAAAAATGAACTCACTCCAGCAAATTTAAAAAAATTACCCACTCACTCTAGCAAATTCAAATAAGTTAACCAGTCACACTAACCATGTTTCACACCTTATATCCCCCTAATGAGATCGAGACTAAAGCATTACGCTTAATTTGGTTGTGAGATTTCCTACCCATCAAACACTGGGAACATAGATAGTTATCATAGTTAAGTTAGCCCTAGTCCTTTCATATATAACATAGATACTAGCCTCAAATCCACAATTGATGTTATTGTTACATACACTCTTTGAAAGCAAACTATTCACATTGCAAAGAAAAAAAAGACATGTCATTTCAGAAAAATTAAATCTCCATACATCTAATTAATTCAAATACATGATATTAGTTGATAAAAGGTGAACACTAAACCTACAATTGAAAAATTGGAAGAAATTATATTGAAGCTCACACGAAAAATATACAAGTTGCCTATCCAAGTCGAGGGAGCCCTTCCTCTCCCTAGAGAGGCATGACTACTAAAAATTTATAAGTCAAATAAAAATTACATAGTAGTTACCAATTAAGTAGAAAAAAAGTTCTTATATTGAAACTTGTGAAATAAATCCGCAGAGAATCTATGCCTACTATCCCTTTTTTTAACTATTTTTTGTCTCCCTATTAGAAATTATGTAGATTACATTTAAAATGGCTCTTAAGTTGATTCATTGACGTGGATCATTTTTTATCTAAATAAAAAATTGATATGTAAAAAAAGAACATATTCACCTCCTATCAATGCTTACCCCATATTCAATTGATTCAATTATATAATAAGATGGTTCCAACCTGAATTGAGAAGGAAGTTTTGCTAGATGTTTTCAAAGTTTGGATGAGCTCATAACAGTCTTGGAAAAATCTTATTCAAAATAGATATACTAGGTCCCTTAAGAGTTAGGTCGATCCACATCCTTGCAATGAAACTCCCATTCATGCGAATTAGTGCAACAATATATGATTCTTGCATTGATCCTAGGAGTTGTGCTTTTGTTAGCTAACATTGTCTTCCAAAATTGGGGGTTTTGCAACCACGTCTCAGCTTCAAAGAACTTGCAACCTCAATTTCGTAAGACTAACATCTGCATCCACACTTCACCAATAAAGTCACAAAACATGTATTTTCCTCACTATTCATCTGAAATAAAACACATAATGAATTAATTCCTATGCCAAAACTTATACTTGTGTAGTGCTCCAATTGCATATAGGAGGAGAAAAGTTATAAAATAGGCACAGAAATGGTGATAAAGTAGTGTAAATTCTAACTACTAAGAGCCATTTTATCCTTTTAATTAAATTGATTAATTAAAAAATTTCATATTAACGGGTGTCATTTGAAATGAATTCTAGCTTTCTTGGCATGTGGTATTGATAAGGCATGGTACTAGCCCATGGTATTGTAACAAAAGATTCTTTATGGTAAATTGGGGGTTGTATACATGTTAGCTCATATATAAATTATTTTTTATTACAAATAATAATGATAAAAAAAATTGTTGGTCTAACCCACGAAGATTTGAACTTTGAATCCCCTTCTTTACATATTACATAATAATTATAGTTTAAAATAAATTTATAATTGAGTTCATTTTGGCAATTTTTAAAATATTAGCAGTGTGAGATGTATCACAAAGTAAGCATTTTGATGCTTATCGACATTTATCAACCATTTAATTTATATGGTTATGCTGGTATATTTCAATATGAAATTGATTTATATCAACTTTTGATATTGCATCAAGAGGTGCTTTACATCCTAGTAGGGGGAGATGTTTTCTATAACATTATTTTTAAGATAATAAAAAATTACAAAATATTAATAAGAATTTTTTTCATTGTCTACCATAATATATATATATATCTATATATATATATATATATATATATATATATATATATATATATATATATATATAAACAACAAAACAAAAGGTTAATAGAGGTTGAAGCTTTAGGCTAGGAAGTGACCATAAAAGTCCAAAAAAATTACTTTTTTCCTATATTTGTTTACAATGTCCTATATTCTATATTCAGTATGTACAAACAAAAATTGTCCATTAAAAACCAAAATTTAAAAGGCATATGATACCAACCTATTCATTTCCTACTGATGTATTACCACATGGATCCTTTCTTGAGTTTTTATTCCATAATGTCCATTTCTGACTCTTAGAAGTGAAGAAATAATAAGTCTTTGCCTACCTATATCCCACACGATATTGACAAGAAGAATAATCGGTCATCATAAGTAAAATAAAATAATAATTAATAAAATGGGTAAAAATTCACTCTTGAAGGAATTGAGTGACCCATGGTATTACCCAGAGTATCACGGATGGTATTGAGTGGCCCATGGTATTGTGGATGGTATTCAGGGAGTATTATTCAGGGAGTGGCCCATAATATGCAGGAAGTATTATGCTTTGCATTTGCCTTCTTTGAATAGACTTACTGTATCCGTCTGAAGGGACCTGTCTTTGATGCAATGTTCAATCCAACTTCAACCATAATTGTTGCAGTGTTGGAACAGCTAATCCTTCATGTGAAATATTATCTGGGAAGTCTGCTGGGGAGCAATTCTAGTAATAGCAGGACTGTATATTGTCCTATGGGGCAAGGCAAATGATGACAAGTTGGTGACAAGCCCAGAAAAGCACAACCCTGCAGATGTATCCAACAACATCAGTGATTGGAACATTGGCATTAAACCAAGCTGCCAAAACAGAGGGGGACAAAACCACACTAACACCAAGGGAGAAAAGACTACAGAGTAGAATGGAAAGGACTGAAAAAGTCCACGTCAGTGAGGGCACCTCTAAGGTAGCCACAGCCAAGCTGAAAGGAAAATCACCCACAGCCAAGTAGGATACAGTGGTGGTATATGTTTCTACAGGAAGCCAGAACTCAGCTACAAGACTTTCTACAGGAAGTTCTGTATTTTTACCAGAAACATCCTGTAGAAGCCTTTGGGTAGGCTAGAATCAATTATGGAGAGGGACTTGAAGCTTGAAGACTGTTGAGGAGACATGCAACCACTCTTTTCTTCCATCCTCCACTAGTTTCATCTCCTTTCGCCACCATTGTTGCCATCAGATTGAATATACTTGCACAATCATACCAAAGCTGAGAATTCTTTAGGAAAAGGAGCAAGTAGTGGGAAGAAGCAAAGAAGCATGGTTTCATGACAGAGAAGAGGACATCACTTCAGAAGCTTGGCATGACAGGGAGGCCATCAAGGCCATCAAAAATGAGGAGATAGATTGGTTGCTCAGAGGATGAGCAACACTTTCAGTAGGGGGGTGATGATGAGCCCCAAAAATGGATAATTATTTGGGCTCATTCAACCTCATAATTCGACTTAATCCACCATCTCATTAGTTTATTGCATGTTTTTTATTATATTTATGCTAATAGAGTGAATTTGGTTAGTCATTATGCCAACAAGTCTAATGGGTGCTTTGTGTAGCCTTTTTGGTCAATTTGGAGACAAAACTGAAGGTTTTAATAAGCACTTGGCACCCAAATTCGTGGGAGAACAAGGGAGAGGATTTGTAGGAAGGTGTCCCCTTCATTTATGGGCCCTTACCTCGAATTCTCCACCATCAGCTCAGAGTTCAAAGGCCACCGAATCAATCAGCACAAGGACAGCCAAGCAAGTCAAGTAGGACTGTTGTTAACTACAAGTCTTGGGCAGCCGAGTCCCTAAAGTTTAGGAGGACTGTTGGGGTCCTCAATTTGTATAAATAAGAAGGCTTAGGGCCTCATTTTGGTTATCTAGTGGTTAGTAACTTCTGTAGCTGGTAGTTAGTCATTTCATAGTCTTGTTGTAGTCATTTTGTAGTTCGATTTTTAGGCAATAGATTAGTTTTGCTGTCAGCTCATTTTCAAGTTCCCCTTATGGACAGTTTTGATGTAACTCTTCATTTCTTGATCAATAAAGATGAATCCAGCTTGGCACCAGCTCTAAATCTCTCTTAAGAGGCTGTAGCTCTTGGGGTTGGGCCCATATCAAGTGCCCAGTACCTCCTTTGTTTACTTTCATGTGTCTTTCCTGCATTCTCAGACTAAAATCTGCTATTTAGATTTAAAACTTGTTGTGTTATTGAGGTTGCTTTTGATGATTAAAGTATATTTTCATGTTCAGATTGATTTGGATAGATTAATAACATAAAGGATCCTTGGAAAAAGGGGCTCAAGCACCTCTGATCTTACCTCTCCCTCAGTGGGATCGTGAGTTGGGACAAAGGTGACCTTGCTGCCCACAAAAACGTTGTTTTACTTCACCATGCAAGTATTAGTGTTGGATTCTTAGTTGTCAAACTTGATATCAGTTTTGACTGCATGCTTAGGGTTATGATTGATTAGTTGCATAGTTAGTTCATCTGATTTTGTGCACATAAACTTCTGTTCCATTTCTTTTGCTATTAGCTAGGTCAGATTAGGTCAACGTAATTAGGTTCTTCATTTTCCAAGTCTTCATTTGTTAAATTCGAAAAATAACTTGCAGAGCACCTGCTATCCTTCTCTATCTACCCATAATCCATCAGATAATCTGCTCCAACCCTTAGTCCATGATTCGTACCCTTCATTTTCCATCCTTTCCCCACCTTGCCCTAATTCCTACATTCTTGTGCATCATCGCTTCCTCCATCCTTGAACAAATCCAATCGCTCCTTAGCCTCATCCACCAAGTCCTAGACCTCTTCACACCCCTATTTCACCTCCATACCCATTCTTCCATCTTTTTCCCTCCATCCATGCTCCAAAATCCCATTTCGAAACATCCTATAGAAGAATTACAGAACATCCTGTAGAAATCCTGAACATCCTGTAGAACCCCTGCAGACTTCCTGTAGAAGCTCATAAACACGGTTTCTTGGCAGCCAAACTTTGTGACTCTCTGGAAGGGTGTTAGGGACCCCTTAGACCCTCTCTGAACCTTCCCAAACTTTCCCAAGCATTTCTCCTCCTTGATCCACCTCTGCACAGTCAAAAATAGTTAAAAGCACATGCATGATAATTCCAACAACTTAATAAAAAATACAAAAAGATGGTTTCTTCAGATAGAGGTAGTCTAGACACATGTATTTTACCTTCATAGAAGTAATGACATCTCTTTCAGTAGTTTGCATGCTCTCCTTTGCGTCAGTAGGACTAGCTGGTAGAATTAGGGTTTGCTAGGGTTTGCGTTTCTTTTTGGCTTTCAGTTTCTTTTTGCAATTATATTAGCTTCCTTCGAGTTAGCTTTCATCCATCAATTAAAAAGCTTCTTCTAAGAGCTCATAGAAGTTGTCTTAAGCTCCTACTGGACTTGTGCCAGCTGACCAAGTGACAGCTGCGGCAAGAGCTAGTACTTGTGCATACAGCACCGTCGCTTCCAAGTTTGTTGCGAACTACCAGGTTGATAAAATTAAAGAAGGGAGTTCCAGGAGTTGTAGCCTTATTGCTACAATACTGGAGCCCACCAATGTCTCCACCGCCTCTGCCCAAAATTCTTGTCCTTACCCGACGCCACTGAGCATGCTTCTTGCCCTTTCCATCAATGTCTTGTTCATTCTTTCTGCAACTCAATTTTTCTCAGTTGTATATGGAGCAGTCTTTTGCTGTGCTATACCACACTTCTTATAGAATTCTTCAAATTCCTTACTGCAAAACTCTCCACCGTTATCTATCCTCAATACCTTTATCTTCATCTCTGTTTGGTTTTCCACTAGAGACTTAAATTCTTTAAGCCTATCAAAGACTTCAGGTTTCTTCTTAAGGAAATATATCCATGTATGCCTTAACAAGTCGTCTATAAATGATAGATAGTACACAGACTTACCCATTGATGGAACCTACACAGGTCCAAACACATCAATGTGCACAAGTTCTAATATTTATTTTTCCCTCCTAGCACCAGAGGGGAAACTCACCTGATTCTGCTTCCCATATACACAATTTTCACAGAAATCAAAATCTAGAGAGCTATTAATCATACATTCTACCATAAATTTACCATGAAGTGTTTGAAGGCCCTTCTCTCCAATATGCCCAAACTTTTGATGCCACAACATGGTCTTCTCTCTAGAGACCAGTAGACTTTCTGCTCGACTTTCAGGAACCACAAAACTGATGCAACCATCAACAACAATGCTACCTTATAGCATGTACAGAGTTCCAATTCGAACTCCCTGGATCAATACCAATGCTCCGCGAACCATCTTGAAGGTATCCTTCTCGAACACTATTTTTACACCTGCATCATCCAACTTTCTTACAAGAATAAAATTTCTAGCTAATGCAGGAATATGCACAACACCCGGAAGTGTTCTAACCCTTGCATCTTGCAAATTCTACTTTACTTTTCCATGAACAATGATTCTAGACTTCCTATCATCCCCCAAGAAGAAATCACCACCATCATATTTCTCATACTTGTAGAACCACTCTCTATGGGGAGTGAAGCGAAAGGATTCACCTTAGTCAATCAAACATGCCTCATGATATACATGTGTACTTGAACAAGCCATGTACACATCCCCACCTTCATCTGAGGTGGTTTTCACCTCTGCAGAAGGAGAATCATCAGATCCCTTTCCTTTGTCAGGATCTTTAGATTTACAGTCCCTTTTGTAGTGCCCTTCCTTTCCGCATTTCTATCACACCACCTTTACAGTTTTCCTAGAGATTTAGATCTCCCTCTAGATTTAGATATCCCACTCAATGACTTACTTTTGTTTCTATTCCAGGAATGTACCCTTATAGACAAGGAATCACCATTCTTGCTCTCCATATTTTTTCATCACATCTCCTCCATCAGCAAGGATGAGACTATTTCATCAAACTACAAGGAAGTTGCATTGCTACCTATTGCAATAACCAGACTATCCCACGAATCTAGTAGAGAACACAACAAATTGATGCACTTATCTTCATATGAAATTTTAATATCAATAGATAATAACTGACTTACCACAGTATTAAATACTTTCAGATGCTTTGTCACTGAGTCTCCATCTTTCATCCTTAGGTTATACAGCTTTTTCCATAGGAATAGTTTATTCACCAGAGACATAGATTAGTACAAAGTTCTTAAATTGTCCCACAGAGCCTTAGTCATAGCTTCTCTTGATACATTCAACAATACTCAATCTGAGACACATAATCGTATTGTGCCCTTTGCCTTCCGATCCAGCTTATTCTATTCTTCATCGAACACTCTTGTTGGTTCAGTACCCACATCTACTGCGATCCACTGATCTTTGACCACCAACAAATCCTCCATCTTGAGTTTCCACAACTCAAAACTCTGACCATTAAATTTCTTGATCTCTATCTTTCCACTACTCGCCATCTTCTTTCACCATCAAAATCAATCTCACAGATCTCCCAGTGAACAGGGTCTATCACAGGCCCAACCAAAACCCATCAGCAACAAAGGCGTCCCCTTGAAGCCAAAACTGCACTGATACCAAATGTAGGTTTTAACCTTGTACAAAAATTACCTGCATACGAATGCTAAAACACAAAAAATAAACAATGCTGGAGCATAACATATAAAACACATACACAGAGATTTTCCCCTAGATCCCAAACTAGTACTACCAACTTAATTTTTCATTATGTACCTTTCAATGTTACAATACATATTTATACACGCCAAAGCATCCAATACCATGGAATGAAAACCATCGCGTCAAGAACCATGGACCGAAAACCATTGTGTCCAAAACCATGGATCGAAAACGATCACATCCAAAACCATGTGTGAAATCCATGCAAAAATCCATAGGTAGGTCCATGCAACCTAATATAGGGTCCAAAAAAGAATTTCCCGGGGCGCTGCCAGACACCCTGTAGAGGGGCGCTACCTGCCCCCCTCAAACCCCCCAGATAGGGGGGGGCTGCCTACCCCGCTGCACAATTGGCACAATGAAGGGAGGGCTATGCTCCCCTCTAACCCCCCAATTCACTACATGGGCTAGTTGTGCAAAGAATATAACACAACCCAACAAAAGGAACAAACATGCTAGAAGACTTACTTGCATTTGGATGGATGAAAGAAGCTCAAGTGAAAGGAACACATGCATGTAACCATCTTAAAATACCAAGACCATTGAATAATACATAATTTTAAGCCATGCAAAGGTGAATACAAAGCACATCCAAGAAAACATCCATCACTTAGCAGCAACAATAGATTGGCATTCCTACCACAGCCATCCAGTCCATGTTAGTAGTGTCATTTCAGGTTGTGTCATGGGTTATCAAGGCCAGATTACTACTATGGGCCATATATGTTGTAACTGAATGTAATGTGAAGTGAAATTCCAATGGACACATACATGAAGATGAAGAGTAATGTTAGTTGAAAAGTAATAGAAAGTTGAACGGTCATTAGGGTAGTCCAAGGGTCACAATGGTCCAGCATCACCCTTGTGTATATATATCTGTCACATTGTATGAGGAATGACTTTTCAACTTGGGTCATCCCACATAGCCTTGAGAGTTTTCAGTTAATTATTTGAGGAGCAAGGAGTGGTTCCAATGTCCCACTACTGAGACTAGTGGGTATTGTGTACAAATGTGCCTTGAGACTTTTTCTTAATTCAAAATCATGTTAGGGCCAGCACATTTCTATGCATGTTTTGTATATGTTTGTAAGACTACTCTTTAAACATTTTTAATGCACGTTTTCTTAAATTGTACTGAGCTAGTTGAACTACTTTGGTCGTTTTAGTACTTACATTGTTGAGGATGTGTTGTACTGGTTATCATTATTGGCTCATCCTTGTGGACCACTCCACAAGACATTAAATAGAATTGTCTTGTTTACTGGTTATAACGACTGTCACGTCCATGTGAACTACTCTACTAGATGGTGTACATGTTTTCCCTTACACCTTAGTTTTAATGATTGCCGCATTTGTTGTGGACTACTCTGCTAGATGTTAGACATACCCTTTCTGGTTCACATGTGTCTCTTCCTGGGTGGTACTACTACCTCTCACTTAGAGGATCACTTTTCTCTCCCCATTTGTAGTAAGAGAACTTTGACACAGTTACATTAATAAGCACTCACTAGACACACATACCATGATGTTTGAAGATACTAGCACAACACTCTCATGAGCTAAGAGCTACAACCAAGGAAGATATCGAAGTATATGGAAACCAGGCCTTTATACTGGATGGGACTCCTACACCAAATAGTGTGAGGTATAGTTGGGAGTTCATATAGGGGAGATCCTCTTGGTTGATAAATTTTCAGCACCATCAACAAAATGGTGCTAGAAGGAGGGCCAAACAACAAGATGTTCTCATAGAGTTTGGTTTGAATCTCTTATTTGAAATTGTTGTTCGTAAAATCATAATGCCAATGTGTTTTTCTAAAAAGACTAACTTTACCATCTGCATGAAATTTATCCATGACTTTTCCAAGCTCGAGTTTAATAGTGAGGGTGAAATTTCTTTTCGTGCACATGTGCTTCAAGTTATGACTCTTTTCAATCATCACCAAATAATGTCTGAAGATTTCTGGGTTGTACTATTCACCCTCGCATTCGAAGGTTGTGCTGAATGATAGTGTAATACATTACCCACTGCTTCTATCGGTTCATTCAGCCAGCTTTCTGAGATGATGATGAAATATTTCGATAAGTATATCCATAGGGATATCTATGAAAAAGTTCATCATTTAAGAATGGGGCTTGATAAATTAGTTTAGGAATTTTCTGATCAATTCCTTCACCTTTATGGTGAAATTCCTAACCAACTTTTGAACTTGGATTTCTTGAGACAAGAGTTGAAACACTTGGTTCATGTTTCTCAATAAAGTGAACCTCCTAATTTCCCTTCTTCTCCAACTCTTGTGGATCATGAGTCACCTCAGATTGCAGAGGAGGAGCCTAGTACCCCATTTCTTCTTTGTCCTCCTCCTTTTCCAGTCCCAATGGGGGTGCCCCCTTGCAGTGATCATGAAGCTGAGAAATCTATGCAACATGTCTGCAACCTACCTTCTCATCTGTCTCCCACTTCAATGGAGGAAATTCCAGAATGGCTTAGGAAGCCTACAATGAAGACTTACTCCTTCATTCCACAAGAGGATGCCACCATTCATAACACAAGTCTCAAATCTGATCTACATTTGTCCCATCCTCTACCATTTACAGGCCTTGACTCCTTGTACCATGACTCACTTGATCAATTTTCTTCACCAGCCAGTTGTTCACATTCTCTTGATTATCATGTTGATGGCTCAAATTGTGATCAGGTGCAAGGTAGTCAAATTACACAGGCAGAGGAACAACAATGTGGGGACACTATCAATCTTCCCTTTTTGTTTCAAAATTGTCCACATCAAAATAATGAGCCTCCATTCTTGAACGATCCTCAATCTGCTAATCTCAGTCGAACATCTTGTATAATCAATTATTTCAATCAATCTGTAGCCTTGGGCGGTTCTCATCCCAATGATGATAACTCCATGTCCATATGCCATGACAAACACCCAAGAACATCATGTGATACTTCAATTTCCTGTGAAGATTCTACTTCAGATATAGAACGTGCTCCAGTCAGAGAATATGCCCATATTGAAGCTTCCTCTTCACATCACTTTCCCTTGTATCCTACCATTCGCAACACATCTACATGCGGTGGAGATACTCTATGCTATTTTGTTTCTCCATCCGATGAGTTATCTCCTCGATTGACATAATGTAGTGAGATTGTCTATAATAAGATTGAAATCATTATAATTTCACTAGACTCTTCCCACCCCTCATCATCCCTTATGTTGCATGAAGACAACTCGTCAAATCAGCTTGCTCATGCAAACTCACCAATTCATTTACGTTTGGATGTGCCATCAGAAGAGCCTCCTTAATGGAGCAATCTGATTGTTGTTGAACTCTATGACAAAGATCGCTGCCATCCGGAAAGTAGTTTTGAAATTAGCAGCAACATCCACCCTCAAGCCATGTAGGATATCGTTCAAGATTAAAAATGTGATTCTACAATTCTAGAAAGTTTTGGGACGTGCCAGGGTGTCGAGGCACTTCAAAATCCACTAATGGTTATGCCAGGATTTCGCGACTCCGGTAAGCCCCCCAAAGCAAATAAGATTTGGTTTCTCACACAGAATTTGTCTATCTGCATGGTTGCACTGAATGTGAATTCTTGTGTGAAAAATTTTTGGTACTCTGAGTGTGATCTCTCAAATTTTCAAATTTTCAAATTTTCACTTATGACTGAATTCACTAATTTGTTACAGGGCATCCATCTTCATGCAAATCTCTCATGTCAGACTCAAGTTGGGAATGTTTGTATCGCATGAAGTCATGGAATTTTGAAGTTGATCATCTCAAAGAATATCTTTTCCTGTAATCATACTTATCAAATTTCCCCCTTCACAGTCATCTCCTCAGTATTATTGCAAATCTTGTACTGTAAATTTGTCCTCTCATCACACTAAAAATCTCCTTGTGTGATGATTAATGCACAAGTTGTCAAACGAATCAAGTTCCTCTCCCTTCACCATGCCTAATTTGCTATCGTCCTTCTTAAACTCTTGTGATGACTATGATGCTTGCACAATTGGTCACCAGTTGCAGGAAGATAGTACATCATATCTAGCTCATAGCAAACTTAGTTCCATTGTTCAGAGCATTTGCAAGATTGTTCGAATGATTTTGTCTTTGTTCACTCAAAACTGGGAATCTGATGTCTCAACTAGCTCATCTAATCATTTCTCTATCTTGGGTGACTTACATTCGGCTTATCATTTTCCCATAAGAACATCTGATGATAGTTACTTCACGCTCTCTAATATTCATTTCTTAACATCTCTCTCTTTATATTTCCATCAAAGAGGTGAGGTACTTCAGCCTTCATTGATAGTTATGGAAGGTCCTCACTATCTTTTCATGACTGCCAAGGATGATCAAATCTATTTTTATTTACAAGATCCCATCATGATCCTACTTCTCCAATAAAAAATTCATATTTTCAAAGATCTCGAGGCTTTCAAGATGGCCATCATGAATTTTATTATCCAATCGATGAATGGCTAGAACAATCTTACTTGGCAAGCTCTGTTGTAGGCATGAAGTTTCAATCCTTCCTCTTGCTTGCTAAGAAGCTCGGTGCAAACAAGGATGCACTCGCAATAGGCTTTTGAGTTTTGTAGAAAAGCGGTATACATAAAATAGGTAATCATGTGCAATGGCTAAAAGTAGTGGTTATGACACATATTTTGGCGAGTGGAAAGACCTTCCTTCCTGTGTGAAAATTTTTCAAGTTTCTGTATTTTTTGTTGCACATCACTTTTTATCTATTTTAATCGTTTATATCTTTATGGATGCAGGTCAAGAATAAATATGGTGGCTTCACTAGAAATTTCATTCCACGTAACGCTAACCATATAGCTATTAGACTCGGGTAGGATTAGTTGCATCTTAGTTTTCCTTTCCTTGCACTCATCTTCCACTCATTCCCAGTAGTTTGTTCTAGTTTTCTTATTCCAATTTTAAATCATGTTCACTTTGGTCATTTTTTGTCTTGTATTTCAATTTTCATTTCCATGTTCTGTGTCTTCTTTATTTTTATTTTGTTTCCTTCCTTGTTTAGGTTTCCATTTGTTTTCACTACGCAAATAAGTGTTGTTCCCAGACCTATATCTTGGCTTCTAAATGAGTATGTGGCTAAATTTCAAAGAGTCTTTTGACACTGCAACCCTTGGTTAGTCCTATGTTCATCTTCCTTGTGTTTGGTTGTAACTTTTCACTGATGAAGTCTTGCAAAAAAACATGATCCATTCGTAAGGAGAGCTTGGGTCCAACCATGATCCTGTGTTCAATCTGGGACCCTCATGCCCGTACTCAGTTTTCTTCTTTGGTGTGTTCAAGCTTATCGAACTATTAGAAATGGAGAAGGGGAAAAATATAAACAAGAAAACCCAAATCAAAGGTATTGACATGATTCTATAAAGGAAAAACCTCTCCTACTCTCAATAAGTCAGTATCCCTCTTCCTCCCCAAAAATAAATAAATTCCTATGCAGATTTCTCTTTCAAAAATAACAAAGGCGAAAGAAGAGAAAGGCTTTTTGTGTAGATAGGTTAAGCAAGCAACTCCATTGGGGTACCTTACAGGGTCAATGGCAGTGGAGCAATGTTTGTTTTTCTGCATGACTCCACTAGGGTATTGTCTAGGCCTGCTGGAAGCAGAGAAACACCCGAGATCAAAAAATATACTCTCGAAATCTTAAGCTTGCGAGCTAAACTACCCTTCCCAATTCGAAACACTATGATCTAGATGAATGTCATGTTGTATTCAACTGAGTTGATACAAGGAAAACCATGTCTGTCCATGGGGTAAGTGGGGAAGCCGACGTAATCTATATGATGAATCAATACTCCCTAATGGACTAAGGCCCTGCACCAAACGAACCAAGACAAGGAAGTTCGAATTCAACCAGTGTGTCATAGAGTGTTGTAGCGGCTGCAACACCCTCCAAAATTTTTGCCTATGCTCAAGTTTTAGAGCCTGCTATAGATCTTGTGATTGATCATTTCTTAGTCACTTATTTGGTAAGTTGATGATCTCAAGCTTCCCTCTTTGATCTTAAGAGTAATTCACGCTTTTATCTCTATACAGTATGTGTCATCTTTGGGTAAGGGATTATCGCTTGTCATGAAAGAAGAAGTTTATTTTTCTTAGAGGTGAAATGTTTATGAGAATGGGTTGTCCTCACCACATAAAAATGTTTCACACTCATCGCACACACTAATTGTGCAATGTGCAGAAATACCATCCTCCCTTAGCATTCAAAATTGCGCAGTGGGTTTCCCCAAGTGTTCTTCCCTTAGCTGGAACCCATTGTCTCTAGAAACTGGGCAGTTTTGTCCTTCAGCTACCCAGTATACCTTCCATCCTACAAGTGCATAGATGTGTCCTCCCAGGTCCTCACACTGCAACATTTGTTTGCATCATAAAACTATGCAATTTTTCCCTCAGCTGCTCAGTCTGCCTTGCGTTTTAAAACTCTGGAGATGTGTCCTCCTAGGGCCTCATCCTGCACAAGTCAATGGCCATTGAAACCATGCAAATTTATCTCTTAGTGATCACAAGAAGGATGACATGTGAGAGGACTCTCAAGGATCTGATGAGGAAGATAATCAAACAAAGGAACCCAAGGTATGATAGAAGATCAGGACCGCATGAAGGCTCCATCTGATGCGTAATTGTTTGGAGGGTAGGTATGGAAAACAAAGCACATATTTTCAAATACAACTCTAAGTGAATCTTGAAGGATTTCTTATCATTGTCATCTCAATATGTCTTCAATGACATGCATGGTTGAGAGAATTGAGATTCATTCCATGTATCTCCTCTACATGTCTTGCTCCCTTTTCCTTGTTAGATCAGTTATCGTATTTTGACATGTTTGGTCGTTATGTCATGTTGGTGAACCATTTTGGTGACCTTGAAGGTTGGTATTTATGTATACAAGTTTTCCTAGCCATGTAAACACCTATGAAACTCATACACAAAGTTGTAAGCACTGTTGCACAAGTGTAATCACAACTATCCAAAGGTCTATCCCAAGTGTTGCACTTGTCGTTTTCATCTCTAGACAGTACCACAGAGGGTCATGATTTTCAATGTTGTCTTGGTAGTCAGTGTTTTCATGTTGTCGAGGTATGCTAAGTGTGTGATCACAATGTCGAGTCCTCACAAGTCCACTTGCCTCTCATACTTAGCCATTTTCCTGAAAATTTCTACTACTGAACAACTCCACTTCACCAAACCCTGACTGACCTACACTGTTCAGTCTCAACCCTCATTGGTTCTACTATTCTACTTAGAACTTTGCAATGCTTGATGTTGTGCTTTGGGTCATTTGTACTACACAATCCCAAAGGTGAGCAGCATGTCTCCCTTCCCAGAACTACGCAAAAATTGCCTCAAAGCATGATCTAAAATGTGCACTTCGCAAGATCAACCATCAAGCCTCCTTCCTTCTTAATGAAACCCCACAATGCACAAACACTTGAGCCTACACTACTCCAAAAAATTTTCCAAAGGTGTCCTCTTGGTGACCTCTCTCAGTTGGGACTCACTACTCCTAGAAACTACAAAAAATTGTCCTCTTTGGTCCCTCTATTGCTTTGTCTTGTCTTCCCTCATAAAACTATGTAGCAGTGTCACTTAGGGTCCCAACTTGTGGATTCGAATCATGACTTCAACTATGCAATCCTGTCTCCCAGTGGCCTCTGCACAGCTTTCCCTGATAGTGAATACTATGCCCCAGAGTTCCTCATCCAAGCCTAAGATGTGCTCTATGGAGTCTCATTGACCAGTCTCCCTCCCTATCACCTGGAATTGTGTAGTGCGCAGTTACTAGGCCCTGTTCCCATCCTGTCATCTGTCGCGGGCCTAGCCCATGGAAAATAAGGAATAATCTTAGCCTAGGAGGTTTTGGATTTTATGTCATCCCATCTTGAGTGAATTGCAGGAATAGGTACACTGATGGTTCACGGCAAGATGACGAATGAGATGAAGAAGGAGCGAACATGCTAGAATACTTACTTGCATTTGGATGGACGAAAGATGCTCAAGTGAAAGGAACACATGCATGTAACCTTCTTACAATTCCAAGACCATTTCAGACCCTGCAACATCAATCCATGCAGAGGTGAAGACAAAGCACATCCAAGAAAACATACATCACTCAACAACAACAACAACTTGATATTGCCACCATAGCCAGCTTGTCCATGTTAGTTGTGTCATTCCATGTTATGTCATGAGTTTTCGAGGCCACATCACTAATGTGGGCAATATATGTTGTAGCCTAATGTAATGTAAATTGAAAGTCCAATGGAAACACACACAAAGATGAAGAATCATGTTAGTTGAAAAGTCATGGGATGTTAAACGGTCATGAGGGTAGTCTAAGAGTCACAAGCGTCAACCTTCACCTTTGGCTATATATACCTGTCCCATTGTATGAGGAATGAATTTTAACCTTGGGTCCTCCCACATAGCCTTGAGACTTTTCAGTTAGTTCTTTGAGGAGTGAGGAGTCGATCCAATGTCCCACTACTGGGACTAGTGATGTATGGTGTACACATGTGTCTTGGGAATTTTTCTTAATTCAGAAGCCTGTTAAGGCCAACAAATTTTCATGCATGTTTTATGGATTTTTGTAAGACTACTCTTTAAACATTTTTAATTCATGTTTCTTAACATGTACTAGGATAATTGAACTACTTTGGCTGTTTCAGTACTTACATTGTTGAGGATGTGTTATGTTGGTTATCACTGTTGTCTCATTAGACAGATTTTTCTTGCTTACTAGTTATAACAACTGTCACATCCGTGTGGACTACTCTAATGGATGGTGTATGTTTTTTCCCTTTCACCTTGGTTTTAATGACCACCACATCCATTGTGGACTACTTTGTTGGATATTGGACAAACCCTTTCTAGTTCGTGTATGTCTCTTTCTCGGTGGTACTACTACCTCTCACTTAAAGGCTCACTTTACTCACCCCCTTTGCAGTAAGAGAACCTTGATATAGTTACATTACACACTCACCAAGAAAATGTACCTTTTTGTTTGAAGATACCAGTGCAACACTCTCATGTGCTGACATCTAAAGCTAAGGGAGATCTCTAAGTATAGGGAAACTGGGCCTTTATACTGGATGGGACTACTACACCAAACGGCGTGAGGTCTAGTTGGGAATTCATATCAAGGAGGTCTGCTTTGTTGACATATTTCCAACACCGTCAACATGCACAATGGTTGGTATTGTCATATGGTGTCCGCAAAATCCTTGATGATGTCTTTCTGATAATGGAGTCTTGGCTCCATAGTTTCTAGGTATATTGTCTTGGAACCCTTATCCAACTCATCCTGAAGCATGTGCAAAATGGTCTTTACTATTGTGGGACCGCCAATGTAGGTCTACATGTTTTTTGCACTCAACTTCATGTAATCACTGGTGGCCTCTCACCTTAGCTGCTCCATGTACCTGTTGATCTCTAGCCCAACTTGGTTCTTTTCCTTAGATTTTGTGAGGGAACCGACTGACAGGATCATGTTTGTTCTTACCATGACATCTAGACTCTTAAAAATTGTGCATATGAATCCCGTATAATACTCACGAACAACACGAGCTGCTCATAGATTTTGATTTTCATCCAAATTGTTGCTTTGTCTAGCTCTGCCTGCAACTTCATCATCTTGGGCAAGTGAAGCGGGGCTCCCTTGTATCTCATTTTCCATTCTTGAACATGGACAATAAAAGTGTGTGTGTTTATGATATTTTGGACAATATTTCTGCTCCATCATTGGAAACAAAATAGATGGAAAACTTCCTTATGCATGGTGGCAAATCCATCATAGAGTTTCCACATGGTTTCCTCAAGATTTCATACTTCATCAGGTATCACTTTCCTCATTTCTGATGTTGTGGATCCTTTGCATTTTTCTGTTGTCTCCCTAGCTCCTTACAAGTTCTTTGCCATCTTTTCATTCCCTACTAAGACAAACTTGGAATTTGAGCTTGTGGCTCCTGCATATGCCATAGCAGCATTGGCCATGGTGAATGGATGCTTTCTAACATCTAGCACTATCACCATTTCCTTCAATAATGCAGGTGACACATGATCATCTAGGATATTATTTCTCCATGCCTGTAAAATATTTTGATGCAACCCATCGAATGATAGATTGTACACATCCATCACTAGATCATCATCAAGGAGTACAATCTCTCCTTACTCTCTTGAGACTAGTTATGACATTGGACGTGGCGAAGACTGAGAGGTGGCATCAGGTGCTCTCGGAATGAGGTTAGTGTCTTTATTTTATGGCTCCTACTCTAATTCCATGTACGTATGTTCAATCAACTGCTCAATCTGCTGAGCCAATTCCTAGTCTTGCATATGTTCACTATCTACCTCAGCCACTGGTTGTTCTAACTCCTCAACATGTATGGGCATTGTTTTCTCTGCCAGTGCACCTTTCCTTACTTCTTCCTCCTATTTATGTTTTTCTTCTCTTTCTCTTCATCTTAGCTCTTATTCCTCATTGAGCTTCTTTTCTGTCTCCTACGACTTCAGTTCTGCCACTTGCAAGCTCTGCCTTTTCTCTTCTTCCCCTCTCCTGTCGGTGTCCTCTAATTCCTTTTACTTACACTTCCAAATCTGCCTACATGAGGATTGAATACACTTTCACTATGTACCTATGTTATCCCTTTATTATGTTAGCAACTTCCACCCTATGTGATCTTGTACTAGATTGCTACCTTCTGCTACTGTTGCTA
Source organism: Pinus tabuliformis (assembly GCA_031772625.1). Lineage (NCBI taxonomy): Eukaryota > Viridiplantae > Streptophyta > Pinopsida > Pinales > Pinaceae > Pinus > Pinus tabuliformis. The sequence continues at coordinate 568,259,877 of CM062816.1, forward strand.
GACTTGATTCCATGTTATAGTTAACTCATTTCCTATGGACAGATGAGTGTCTGCATATATTGGCAAGTTAACTGGCACTTTCTCAACTACTTCCCCAATATTGCTTCTAGTGTTCTTTCTTGAAGCAGTTGTCTTTGGTTCCGTCGTACAATTACTACTGAAGAGAAGTGATTTACGAGTGTGGTACCTATGGGATCGAAAGGACAATCATGGAAAGCAAAGATTGGCTCTTAAAAACCTAACTTCATAGCATTATCAAGCAAAAATTCGGGCACCTAATGAGAGGGATTGCACAATTTTGGCCAATAGGGGTTACTGAATGACTATGGGAACTGTGCAATCCCAAAAGTTAGTGTGAAGGCTTGATGATTGGAAATACACAATGTGCAGTTTAGTCAGGGGCAGAGCCTCGGAGAGATTGTGCATTGAAATGCATAGATCATAGAATTGTGTCGTGCACAGTTGGAGCCAAACTAGGATAGTCTCTATGTAATTCCAGAAGCCAAGGCAGAGGCCTTGAGCTACCAGATTCTACAGTGCATGCAAGTGAATGTGAGATCTGGACAAGGGGAGTCCATATCTACCCAAGGGGATTGTGCAATCAAGAATATCTGAAGGATAGTGTGATGTTGACTGCAGGTTTGATTGAGTGATTATGCATGTAATTAAAACAATAGCTAGGATCAATCAACCAAAAGGAGAATGAAGCATGTGGAGAGGGTCATCGAACAATGACCGTTAGTGCAAAAACAGGGTAATGCACGCGAAACTTGGGAAAGGCAATGAAAAATTTGAGAAAACACTTCTACAAGCTAAAACAAGTTAAAAAATTAGCAGTCGCTTGAAAAAACAAGTGGAAAAACACTCTCACAAGATAAACAAGAAAAAAGTGATAGAAAAGGCAACAAAAGATGATAAAAGAAAAACTCACCCAGAAAAGTGACAATGATGGTCTGAATGTTTCTTAATCTCCTCAGGCATGCTAGAGCTTAATAACTGAGCATACAAATGAGATCTAGAGGCATCTATTACATCAAATCGAGAAAAATTGCAATTCATGACAGACATGCCTGAGATCAAGGACAAAAGAAACACCTGGTTGAAACTTCTAAAGATAACACTATGCCATCTTCAAAAAACTAATAATGTATCCCTAATTCATAGGGATTCTTTTCTCTTTTCCAGGAAAATCTATGATGAATTTACTAGAGAGACTGCGTAGTTCTGGGAAGGACTATGGCAACTCACTAGCTCATGCATCAGGAAACTGCTGAGGGAAACATTCTATGCAATTTCTGGACTAAGTGTCCCTTGATTCCTCTCATGCTCTGCGTAATTTCCCAGCTGAAGGCAAGTTGTCAGCTCACTCTGCATAATTTTGGAGTTGAAGGCTCGCTACTGGCTTGATCTCCACAATCCCCAAGAGCAAGGCTAGCTTCCGGCAAGGATTGTACAGTTCACTAAGGCAAGCCTGGGTTGAAACCAAGTGAAGGGATCATCATATGGCTTAGATTAAAGTGCAAGTTAGAAAACAAAAGCCATAAGCAGAAAATAAAGCTCAATTAAAGCACAAGTACCTGGGTCAGCGTAAGATGAGCTGATATTATTTAAGGAGGGATGCTCCAAAATGAAGCATAAGAAAAATTTTGGAGGGTGGTTGTAGCCAATACTACATTAGCGACACACTAGTATAGCTCTAGCTCTCTGTATGGACCTTGTCTCGTGTAAAGCAAGTCTAACTCTTCCAGCATTATTTTTCGATTCTTTGATTGTCATGGCTTCTTCACTAGCTTGAGTTAAAGATACAGTCCCTACCAATATATTTATTAACAATGCACATACCAAGGCAAGTCAACTAAGTTTTTTCAATTAGGGATGAGGGGTATATTGATGCACAAGTAATATAGATTATCATAGTTTTAGTTTCATCTTTAGTGTTGCTCCGCTGCTAGCAGGCCTAGAAAGTACCCTGACAGAGTCACTTCAAGAACATAAGCATTTCTCTGCTACTAGTGAGCCTAGATAGTAGTATAGTGGAGTTACTTGCCTCACCACTTTGTGAAGGAACCCTTTCTTTTCTTTCATCTTTATTTTATTTTCTTCATTTTTCACTTTTCAGAGAACTGTTCATAGGAACTTATTTGTTTCATGAGGCAGAAGAGGGATCCTGACCTATTAAGAGCAGAAAATGTTGTCCCTTTAGAGAAGGATTTTTATATATACCTCTGACATACTTGTTAAGGTTTCCCCTTCACCTTACTCTAGTTGACTGAGTTGGCAAGAGTTAACCGAATATAGAAAACAGATTAGAGTAGGCAATACTAGTTAAAAGTGCAAGCATTGTGATTTCACCAAGACTCACTCTGAAAGGAACATATTTTCCATCAAGGTATCATCAACTAAAATAAATGCAAGATATTCATAAGGAGAGGGAATAACCAGTTAACTAAATGTCTATATTTGTACAAGTCCTCTTGTATTTCACCATGCTTGCCTCAAGAAGCAATACACAGTTTCATGGAAAACTAATCCTAAGGGTGCATGAAACAAATAAATAAGAAAAGGGAAGAAGCAAAATGAAGCAAAATCAACTAAGAAAAAAAAACAAGAAAGAAAACACTACTCTTCTACTATGCTAAGTAGAGGATGGGCCAACTCTCATGAACTGATATTTCCAACGCAACCATCGACACATTGGTTGACTCATGTAACTGATGGCGGTAGTCACAACAAATATATTCAAGCAAACCAATATACAAGACATATAAAGCAATGCAAACCAAAATGTTTGAAGTTTGAATGGGTCTATAGAAAAGAAAATATTGAAATCACATGAAAGGCACCTTGCAAACGTATCATGGTGTTGTGCCACATTGCGCGTGGATGACAAATATGTACACTCATTCAAATGTGACCAATGGGAAAATATGAAAAAGGAAGAAAATTTTCGTTTCACAACAGTGCTTGCTACGTGTGAATCCTCCAATGCATGAGTGATAGGATCATGTGATTTTGGTGAAGGATGTAAAAAATATAGATCAAATTGATTTTCAATGTGAACAAGAGAGTGATGAGGAGCCTCGGGTGTTTCAACAAATTTTTGATCAGAAGTGGAATCAACCTTAAGCTTACAAGAACCTAACATAAACATCAACTTGGGATAAAGTGCCTCGACAACTTGATGGGTTTCCACTTCATCAAAATATGGATCATCAAAGACTGGTGGCTTGAAAAGATGAATAATAGGTGAATCTGAATCATGATCAGATGAATGAGTGAAAACATCACAATAGCCACGATCAGAAAATTCTAGATGGACATCGACATACTCATGATCTGATAAATCATATAGAGAGGTTGATGAGAAACAAAAAATTTCACCCTCTGAATTTCCAAAAATGAAAGATGAGAGATTAGGTAAATTAGGGAAGAAATATTTGTCTTGTCTACAATCAAATGACAGACTGACATCCTATGCATTCTGTGAATGATCAGAAGTGGAAACATCTGGGTATAGATTTTCACAAGAAAAATCACAAATAACAAAATCACAGAAGATGTCAAGATAAAGTAGATTAGGTGCAGACCGAAGGAGGTCATCCTTAACCATATGTTCTCCTTTAGATTCCCACACATACTCATAAGAAATTATAGCACAGGTTGGCTGCTCAACACCAACTCCATCCATAAGTTGATCCTCGTGAACGTCGCATGTAAAGCACGGAACGAATGAAGACAACTCACCAAAATACAAAGGATCAAAGGAACTAGTGGATGGAGGTCAATGAGATCAAACCACGTGAAAACCATTAGGCTTGTAGTCCAAATCTGTGTAGAAATATAGAGCATGTGAGGTGGGAGGAGCTAACAGTTCAATAGGTGGATTCACAACTTCTCCCACCTCATCCTGTGGAGCTAGAGCTATTTGATGAGAAGAGGACGGAGAGTCACTTGTGACAACAACCTTGTTCGTCTCAGATTTAGAATCTCTAATGCCGAGGTATGCTGGGAGGGGATCGAAAGATTTAAACTCATGTCAATTGTTTGAGATGTGAAGAGTATACTAAAATATTTCAGTCCAAAATTTCCAATCATCTTCATCTTCCAGAAATTCAAAAAAGAGATGATGGAAGCGTTGGTAAAAGTGCACAAGAGATTCATAAAGTGATTTTCATAATTTTAAAATTCTGCGATTAAGTGATTTACGTTTAAAACGAAAGAAAGTACAACCTAACTCTCTGATCATATGATTGAAAGAGTGAATAGAGGCTGGGGAAATGTGGGACACCATTGCTTAATGCACCTTTTGAATGTGTAAGCAAACAAATCACAGGAAATTCCGTCTGAGGGGACTTCATTCATGTCACAAAACCCAAAAAGGAAAATCCATGAATTAACATGATTGTTCCACATTCAACATCATATTTAAGCCATGACAAGTCATATATAATAGCCTTGGAGACTTCAAAATCATGAGCATGAGAAAAAAATGTTGGAGTTGATATTGTGATGTAAGTCATGAATGGTGTGCAGAGATCCAAAAAAAAAATTGAGTGCTCAACTTGTAATTTGTCCCTCATTCTAGCGCCAAAATTGTTGATGGTGTTGGACCCACCAACATTCAACGAGATCTCCTTGGTAATAAGTCCCAAATAGACCTCACGCCATTTGGAGTAGGAGTCCCAGTAGTGCGTGGTAATGTAGTGTGTTGATCAAGATAGTGAATAGAGATAAGTATGATGACTTTGGTAAAAAATAAGTGTGTGACCTTGCAATGAGTCAAGAGAGATGTATGGCGGTTCTAACACATGAAGGGGAAAAGGAAGTGTGTCCCTTAGAAGCCTATAATAGTATGAAACCTAAAAGGAACACACGAGCGGAATGACATCACATGTTGGAAATCGAAATAGGCCAGAAACCAAAGTGACAGGTTAATCCAACAACATGTCTTCAACAAGATTTATAAAATTGCATACAAAATAGTTCATAAGAAAATGTGTAAGTTAAACAACATACATTTCTAAATAAACCAGAATAGTCCAACTAAAATAACAACATATGCATGAAAACATGATGGCTCAGTTACATTATTATAGGTGAAAGTTCCATCCATCCATACACCATTGACATCCAGTAGCCCCAATAGTGCAACATTACAGTCATGAACACCTGCTCCTCCAAAGAAGCATACTCACTCTACATTGTGGAAAATCCAAGGCTTGTCACAACACTCCCAAGCCTTCTTTAAGCCTAAGCCTAGCCAAAATCTTGTTCTATGAGTTATGAGGTTCTATTATAACAAAGGGTGGGGTGACCCTTGAAATTCCCCTTTCTGACTCTTTGACTACCCTCATGACTCTTCACCTTCTTTACAAATAACTCATTACATTACATAGTGATTATTCACATTCCACTAATGACACTTGAAATTTCAATTACAACATATTTACAAATAATATACATTTTCCACATGTACCCATGTGAGACAAAATAGGTTAGAGACAACCTCACCAGAAAAACACTAGTTTGGGTTGTGACCAACTCGACAACCTCAACTTGATGCTTCTCGATGACATACTAGTACCAAGCTTGGTACTGTGCTATGGTGTCCCCAAATTGTTTGATGATGTCTTTTTGATAGTGGACTCTTGCCTCCATATATTTTGGGTATATGGTCTTGGAACCCTTGTCCAACTCATCCTGAATCATGTGTAGAATGGTATTGACTACAACAAGACCACCACTATACCTCTGCATGTTTTCTGCACTCAGCTCCATGTCATCATTGGTGGCCTCTCACCTTAGGTGCTCCATGTACCTGATCTCTAGCCAGACTTGGTTCGTTTTCTTAGCTTTGGTGAGGGAATTGATTGATGGGATCCTGTGCATTATTACCATTACATCTAAACTCTTAAACAACTGTGCATATGAATCTTGTATGCTATTGCTAAATGGGGTGAGATGCTCATAGTTTTGGATCTACATCCGAATATTTTCTTTATCTAGCACTACCTATGGCTTCATCATATTGGGAAACTGAAGAGGGGATCCCTTGTATCTCATTGTCCATTTGTGCACATGGGAGATAGCATTATGTACGTCTCTAAGAGTTTGGACAATATTTCTGCTCTGCCCCTGGAAACCAAGTAGATGGAAAGATGGCTTATGCACGGTGAAAAATCTATCATAGAGTTTTCAGATGGTGGCCTCAAGAGTTGATACTTCACCAAGTATAACCTTCCTCATTTCTTCCATCCCGAATCTTACAGATTATTCTTCTTTGTGCCTGAGCACTTAGAAGTTATTTCCCATATGTTTGTTCTCTACTAACAAGAACTTGACATTTGAGCTTGTCGCTCCTGCATAAGCATGAGTGGCATCGACCATGGCGACTAGATACTTTTTGAAATATAGCACTATCACCCTTTCCTTCATAAATGCGAGTGATGCATGATCATCTGGGAAATTATTTATTCATGTCCGTAAAATCTTCTTCTTGCAACTCATCAAATGATAGATTGTACACATCCATCATGGGATCATCATCAAGGTGTACAACCTTTCCTTGCTCGCTCGAGACTGGTTCTGACACTGGAGGTGGCCTCTGGTGCTCTCGACATGAGGTCAGTGTCTTAATTCCATGGATCCTTATCTAAATCCATGTACCTCTACTCAATAACCTGCTCAATCTAGTGAGCCATTTCCCGATCCTACATCTGTTTACTGTCTACGATAGTTGCTAGTTGTTCTGACTCCTCAACTTGTATGGGCATTGTTTTCTCTGTCATTATGTCTTTCTTTTATTCTTCCTCCTGTTTATCCTTTTATTCTCTTTCTCTTATTCTCAGCTCTTGTTCCTCCTTCAACTTCTTCTCCATTTCCTGCAACTTCAGTTCTACTACTTGCAAGCTCTTCTTTTTCTCTTCCTTTGCTCTGCTGACATCGTCCTCTACTTCCTTTTGCTTCTACTACCAAAGCTACCTGCATGAAGATTGAATACACTTTTACTCTGCATATTTGTTCTCCATGTATTATGTCATTAACTTCGTCTTTCCATGATCTTGTACTAGATTGGTGCCTTCTGCTACTGTTGCTAGACTTTCTGGCATGTTAGTGTTGACTCCTTTTCTATGGAAAACTGAGTGTCTGCATATATTGGAAACATAACTAGCACTTGCTCAACCTCTTCCCTAGTACTGCTCACAATGTTATTTCTTGAAGGAGCTCGCTTTGGTGCCATGATACAATTACTACCGGAGAAAAGTGCTTCATGAATGTGGTACCTATGGGACGTAAAGGACACTCATGGCAAGCAAACTACAAATCTAACTTCACAACATGATAAAGTCACAATTAGGGCACCTAATGAGAGGGATTGTGCAATTTTGACAAAAAATGATGACTAACTGACTGTGAGAACTACACACTGCACAGTCTCAGTAGTCAGTGGGAAAGCTTGATCACTAGAGTTGTGCAATGCACAGTTCATTATGGGGCAAAGGCTAGGAGAGACTATGCATTACACGGTCTCAGTCACCAAGATGGGAGACTGGCTCCTGGAATTGCGTAGTGCAAAGTTGGAGCTAGGCCAAGACAACCTCTGTGAAATTCCAAAGGCTAAGGCAAAGGTCTTGAGTTGCCATATTGTGCAGTGCATGCAAGTGAATGTGAGATCTGTGCAAGGGTAGCCTAGATCTGCCCAAGGGGAGTGTGAAATCAAGAAGATATAAAGGATGGTGTGATTTTGAGTTCATATCTAATTAAGGTTGATCCATGCAAGTAAAATAAGTTTAGGGATCAATAAAACAAAAGGAGAACAAAGCATGTGGAGAGAGTCACCGCAACCACGACCGTTATTGCAAAAATAGGGTAATGCATGCGACACTTGGGAAAGGAAATTCAAAACTTGAAACATCACTTCTACAAGGCAAACCAAGTTAAGACACCAACAGACACTCAAAAAACAAGTGAAAAACCACTCTCACAAGCTAAAGAAGAAAAAAGCAACAGAAAGGGCAGCAAAAGACGATAAAAGAAAAAATCACTCGAAAAAATGACAGCAATGCTCTGAAGGTTCCTTGATCTCCTCAAGAATGCTAGAGATAGATGATCAAGTATACAAAATAAATGGAATTCATAATGCGCATACCAGAGATCAAGGACAAAAGAGAGACCTAGCGGAAACTTCCAAAGATATCATTGTGCCACCTTTGGAAAAGTAATAATAGATCCCTACTTCCTATGGATTATTTTTACTTTTCTGAGAGAAGCTATGATGCATTTCTCAAAGATATTGTGTAGTTCTCGGAAGGATTTTTCCAACTCACTAGCTCATGGATCGGGTAATTATTGAGGGGAAGCTTATGCACAATTTTTGGGCTAAGTGGCCCTAGCTACCTCTCCTGATCTATGTAGTTTCCTAGCTGAAGGAAAGTTGTCATCTGGCTCTATGCAATTTTGGAGCTGAAGGCTCACTGCTGGCTTGGACTATGCAATTTCCACAAGAAAGGTTGGTTTCCCTCAAGGATTGTGCAGTTCACTAAGGCAAACCCATGTTGAAACCATGTGAAGAGATCAACTTTTGGGTTAGAAAAAAAATCAAGTTAGAAAACACAAGTCATAAGCAGAAGATAAAGCTTAATTAAAGCACAAGTACTTGGGTCATCGTAAGATGAGTAGTTGTGATTTTAGGAGGGAGGCTACAAAACGAAGCATAGGAAAAACTTTGGAGGGTGCTTGTAGCCACTACAACAATGTCCAAGCACATTGATACCAAGTACCATAATTTGTGGGATTGTGTGAAGAGGAGAATTATGATGCAAATATCTCGAAAAAAGAATTTTCAAGAGGAAAATTCAAATTAAACATGTGAAGGATAGGAGTGGTGTAATATCCCTTTCTTGGTAAGAGGGAGGGTTAAAAATTGTTGCAAGAAAGGCTAAATTTCACTAGTGCCTTAGCCAAATATAATAATTCAATTTTCCACATCAGTAGGATGACTTAGATTGTAGTTAAATTGTGTGACATGGCTTCTTTACTAGTTTACTAAGTAAATCCGAGTTATAGGCTACAACTAGAGTTACACATGTAGTGATTGCTAAAATTAATAGTCTCATTCATTTATTGTCAGTTTGACTTAGTTAACTGAGCTGAAGGAACTATTTGAGTCAGATGAATGTCAATTGAGTAGTAGAACTGTTGTTAACTCAATGATTTCTTAGCTAAACTACAAAATCAACTAAAAATAGCCCAAACATGCATGGAATTCGAACTTCCTAGTTGGAGTGGAGGAAAAGGAAACTTGTAATTATCAATTGTATACTAGTTGAGTGTCAAGAGCTTGGTATTGAGTAGGTGAATCATTTCTTTGGAATTGTGAAAGAGAATAGGACAAAATTCATAATTTTTAGAAGCTAACTTCCTCCAGGATTGCGCAGGTAAATAGGAGCAAGTTGGAGCCTTGAATTGGATAAGTGTTGGCTAGAGCAGGACAATTAACATGAAAACATGTTTACAGTGTAGGGTGTGCTTTAGATTTGAAGCAAGACATTATAATAGTTTCTCAATCTCATCTCATTAATGAAAGGAAATGAAGGGGTTTTTCCCAACTGTGTTCTCTTGTAAATAATTTTGTTCTTTTGGTGTTTGAATGGTATCATATCATTGCATGTGTTTCTAAATTGTGATTTCCATTCTGTGGAATAGTAGAGAAAACTTGTAATCTCTTGATTTTAGTTCGATTTCATCAATAATATAAAACTATTATTAATTTCTATAATAGGTATGCTAAAATATAGAACCCTAAAAAAATGTGGCAAGTGATAGTGAATATATAGTAGTCAATGAAAAGTTGTCATAGTTTCCTCTCACAATTTATGGAATGGGTACTAATGATTGTGAGAGTGTATGACTTGAGAAGGCCCTCATGAACTACTGAGTGTAATATACCACAACATCCCTTCCCCCCTAAATCCCAACCAAGGAGTATGTTAATAAATGAGTCCCAAAACTTCTTAGTCGTGTTATGTACCCACATATGAAAACTTATGAAAGACGTAATATGAGAAGAGTGAGGTAAAGAGGGAGGAAATAGTGGGAAGAAATGTTGGGTGTGGAGCTTGATTATCTTTTGTATTCAAAGGTTTCAGCCGGATGTATACCCTAGGAAGATTGTACACCCATCCACACGGGGTGTGAGGGGCCTAATCCCCCTCGGCTAGGGGGTCCAGGGGCCAGCGGTCCCCCGGCGAGGGTTTGGGGGTAGTGCCCTCGAAGCTAAAAATAGGTGTAAAATTGCGTAAAAGTCTAGTAATTTCTAGTCAATCTGGTCCATTCATTAGGCGGATGATCTGATGGTAGAAGTTATGTTTAATTTAGGGTTTTTTACCCTAGAAGGGAACCCCTCACTATATATGAGGGAATTGTATTGCGTCTATATATATTTGTATTCTGAGTGAGGAAGAGAGAGGAGATTGAGAGCGAAGAGGGTGTTACAGCGGATCTGCTGTAGGTTGCATCTCTTCAGTTTGCTGGATAATATAATAAAAGAAGGATTGGCTGTTTCTCTATGGATGTAGCCCAAACTGGGTGAACCACATATATCTGTGTCTCTCTTCTTTTATGTGTTTTCTGTGTTTATATTTCTGCAATATTTTATGTGTTCCATTGCTCTTTAATATATAATTTCCTAACAAGAAAACCCCCACTCAAATACAATGCTTACCATGTCAACTATGCAGTTGATATGAAGAAGGATGGTGTTGTTGATAATCCCCATCATGAATCTATAAATTGATCATATACCATCATATGGGAATCCTTTTTCGACTAGTTTAGCCTTGTACTTGCTAACAGTATCAATGAGATATCACAAAGTACCAAATAGTTGGAAACTAGTTCCTTGTGACTTGGTAGTTTCACCCACTAGCTGACTAGCTAAATGTAGAGTATGATGTTCCCTTCATAGAATATGATATAGATACATAATGGGTTGTTTTTACAATTCTAAATTAGAGCCTAAAATGTGATCAAAGATTTGATCCAGACAGTATGCAAACTCATCTTCAATATCTCCCTCAAAAAGAGCTGTTGAGGAGTTGTTGTGGTAGGACTATGCAAGGGAAAAAAGAATAATTATTTGATGCAGTTATATGATTAGAGGAACCTGAGTCTATTCTTTTTTCTCCATGTATACATTTCTATATATTCCATATGTGGAATATACATATTTCGTCCATTACATCAAAGTTCATCACATCACATATAGGAATTGAACCTAGGTTAGGAGGTTCCTAATCAATCCACCCTACCACCCAAGGTAACCCAGACTAAATACCTAAGTATAAAATATATTTATTAGATCATGAATCAATATTAGTTACATCATAATCCATAGACCCATCCTTTGGTGTCTTGTCTTTAATGTTCTTCTTAACATTGTCTAGAATGTAGCCATCGATATTATGCCGCTAGAGTACATTGGCCATTAGATCATTTGTCTCACCATACAAGAACTCTTTTGATGGGACCCCCTATTGTATTGGTTACACTTTTTTCTCTCCTTATTAATTTATTTCCTTTCAACATATTAGTCTCTTTAGTTGGTTGAGATATGTCTCCATCTATATGATAAAGATCATTTTTTTTGTATTCCTTTCTTGTTGTCATCCTTCACTGTAAGCACATAGGGTGTGGAAGGCTTAATATACCCAATGTGTACTAGATTATTCTAAACATGTATGAAGGACTCAATGAAATAATGTAATCTTAATCTATGAGAGCATGTAAATTTAATATATGAAAACATGGAAACTTAGTATATGAAAGTGATTGAATTCTATAACTATAAAGAAATAAAGGAAATTGTGAACATGTTTGTTAAAGGGGAGCCTTTAATGCTTAAAAAATACACTTAGAAGTTAAAAATTAGAATAACATCATATGATTAAGTGAAATAGGTTTGGAGCAAGCTCCAAAAGATTGAAGTATAGCTACAAAGATATCTCTTGAAGTATTTTGATCACAATTCTAAATTTTTTATCTCTTCCTCTCATCTTAATGGAGGAAGCATTCCTATTTATCAACGAGTTTATTTGAGAAGAGGATAAGAAACTAATAAATTCATATCCATAAGAGAAATTTTTGGTTGATGTGTTTCGAACCAACAAGTGTGGTTCATCATCAGGACAAGATGATGAACCACACTTGTTGGTTCGAAACGCATCGGCCAAAAATTTCTCTTATGTGATTTCTACCGAAAGAATTTGCTTAATTCATTATGGATCACAGAAGTCTGAATACAGAAATTCATATCCAATTTTTTCTCAAGTAGGTAAAACCAATTTGCTAAAATTAGGAGATCATTATCTCTACAAATACTCTCACCAATATGTTAATCTCTAATATATTTGATAGGATACACTCGTAAAAAATTCCATGATTATTCTCCATGAAATGTGATTGAATAGTCATCTTGATTCGTCCTCAAATCATCAAGAGTGTGAAAAGGAAATTCAAATTTGAGGCTTATTGGCCAATATGACTTTGATGGAATGTTCAAATATGCCTACAAACATCATAAAACTCATACAAATTTTAGATATAAGTGAAAACATGTTATTTTTCTAATACTTTACCATAAGTTCACTCAAAATAATAAAATAAATGCTATGGAAAATAATATGTCTAAACCCATATATAATCGAGAAATCGGTATTAAAGTAAAGTTATGGAGCTATGGAATATGGTAAAAACTAAATGAGACTAGAAGAAAAGAGAGTGAAAAAATGGGATTTTGAAGATGAACGGTTGTATTCAAAGTCTATGCAGGTGAAAAAGGTTTAACTTGTGATTGACTTCTGTAGACTAATAACAAAGGACTCATTCCAACAAACTTAAATAAATTACCCATTCGTTCTAGAAAATTGAAATGAGTTATTCAATCACATTAACCTTGTTTTAGACCCTATCTCCCCCTAGTTAGATCAAGGTTAGAGCATTTCCCTTAAGTTGGTTATGTGATTTCATGCCCATCAAACACTAGGAACAAGTTATCATAGTTTGTTAGTTAGCTCTGCCTTTTTCATTTATTCATAACATAGATACTAGCCTAAAGTTCAAAATTAAAGTTATTATTCCATATACTTTGAAAGAAAACTATTCACATTGCAAGGAAAAATAAGACTTGTCATTTTAGACAAACTTAAACCCCGATACATCTAATTAATTCCAATATATGATAATAGTTGATAAAAAGCACCTAATAAAACTATAATTGCAAAATTTAAAGAAACACTATTCAAGCCCACACAAAAAATATGCAGAGTACCTATCCAAGTCGAGGGGAGCCTTCCTCTCCCTAGAGAGGCATGACTACTAAACTTTACATGTCAAATAAAAATCACATAGTATTGGAGCAAACAATGCGCAGCGGAAATTTAAAAGGGCATACACAGCACATAAAATCATAAAGATAACACAAGGATTTAATGTGGTTCACCCAACCAATCTAGGCTACGTCCACCAAACAGAGGCATCGGCAATCTTATTATTCAACAAGAGATTACAACAATTTAATTCTTCACACCTACTCTCAGCTCACCCTATTTTCTACATACATCTCCTCTATGGGCTTACATTTCCTTTATAACTGGAGAATAAAACTGAATCATAAATTCTCTCACAACAAATATAGGATGCATTAACTCATCCTCAAGAATAATGGAGCTAATATAGCAACTAATCCTATTGTTGTCACCTACATGAGATTTTTCTAAATTAAATAAAACAGAAAATCTCAACAATCTCCACCTTGACAACAATTAGCCTGATACCCTATTCATTTATTATTTTATCTTTTCTGCAAGCCAAAAGAAGACAGACACCAACGTAGCTTCTCTAACAAAACTGGTTTCATGAACATGTCTGCACAGTTTTCCTTCGTATGCACTTTTTCAAGAGAGACTCCCCTTTCAGTGATAACCTGTCTTACAAAATGGTACTTCATAGGTATATGCTTTGATTTACTATGATAGGTTGGATTATTAGCCAAATGAATTGCACTTTGACTATCACAAAATAACTTGATGTTGTCCTGCAACCTACCAAACTCACCAAACAAAACTTTCAACCAAACCGCTTCTTTGCAAGCATGTGAAGCGGTTATGTATTCTGCTTCAGTAGTGGATAAAGCAACAATATTCTATAGCTTTGACATCTAGCTAATAGCTCCACCTGCAAGAGCAAAGACATACCCTGAAGTTGATCTTCTCTTATCCAAATCTCCTGCAAAATCGGAATCAACATATCCGCAAACAAATTCACTACTCCTATTATAAGTGATACAATAATAACTTGTGCCTCTGAAATACCAAAGCACCCATTTTACTACTGACCAGTGTTTTTTTCTTGGATTTGCCATATACCTGTTGACAACCCCAACTGCATGTGAAATATCTGGTCGAGTACAAACCATCGCATACATCAAACAACCTACTACATTGGCATATGGAATTTGAGACATATATTCCTTTTCTTCATTTGTATTAGGACATAAACTAGAAGAAAGCTTAAAATGGGAAGCTAAAGGGACTGAAACAGGCTTCACATTGTTCATACCAAACCTCAAGAGTATCTTCTCAATATACTTCTGTTGTGATAGCCACAGCTTACCATTGCTCCTGTCTCTGAAAATCTCCATGCCCAAAATTTGTCTTGCTGCTCCTAGATCTTTCATATCAAATGTCCTAGCCATCTGAGCCTTTAACTTGTTGATCTCTACTATGCTTTTGCTTGCTAAAAGCATATCGTCAACATACAACACTAAGATAATGAACATGCCATTACTTAATTTCTTAAAGTAAACACAATGATCATATTCACTTCTTATATAATTTTGACTCATCATGAAAGAATCAAATTTCTTGTACCATTGTCGAGGCGACTGCTTCAGACCATACAATGATTTCTTGAGCCTACAGACAAATTTCTTGTTGCGATTTTGAACAAACCCTTCCCGTTGTTCCATGTAAATCTCCTCATCTAAATCTCCATGTAAAAATGAAATTTTAACATCTAGTTGTTGTAATTCTAAATCAAGTAAAGCAACTAATGCTAATACAATTCGAATTGAAACAATTTTTACAACTGGTGAAAAGATCTCATGAAAATCAATGCCTGCTTTCTAAGAAAAACCTTTTGTGACCAGCCTTGCTTTGTACCTGTCCTATGTATCATCAACACCCCTTTTCAATTTGTAAACCCATTTACATCCCACATTTTTTCTGTCTTTAGGAAGTTCTACCAGATCCCATGTGCCATTCTTGTCTAATGCCATCATCTCTTCCTTCATAGCTTCTTTCCACTTTTCACTTTTAGAACCTTCTACAGCTTCTTGATAGCACAAAGGTTCATCATCGTTAGCGGTTAAAGCAACTGAAGTAACATATCATCATACCTTTTAGGAGGACGTTTGATTCTCGTGGACCTCCTTAAATATGTTTCAAGTACTTCCACAATTTGTGATTATTATCTGTAGGAACTTCTTCATGATTTGCATCTGAAACATGTTCATGATCTACATCTGATACTTGTTCATGATCTGCATCTGAAACCTGTTCATGACATACATCTAAACCATGTTTATCTTGACTATCATCAGTATTTGAACTAGTTTCAAACTGAATATGTTGAAGCTTAGATACATTATCTTTTTTCAATTTATCATCTACATCTGGATTTTCAAGTGAGGATTCATTAAATTTAACATCTCTCTTAATGATGATCTTGTGAGTAGTAGGATCCCACAATCTATATCCCTCAGCGCCATCACCATATCCAACAAAGATATATCTTTTTGATTTAGGATCTAATTTAGAACACTGATGTTTCAGAACTAGATCATATGCATCACAACCAAAAACTTTCAGTTTAGAATAATCACAAGGATGACCTTTCCATACCTATTGAGGAATTTTTCATCCTATTGTAGTTGATGGTGATCAATTTATCAAATATCAAGTTGTAGCAACCGCTTCTGTCCACAATTCCTTCTGTAAATTTGCGTTACTCAGCATACTTCTTGCTGTCTCTAAAATAGTCATGTTCATGCGTTCAGCAACTCCATTTTACTGAGGAGTATACACAGTGGTTTTATGTCTTTCAATCCCAGCGTCCTTGCAATAATTATCAAATTTCTTTGAAGTAAACTCACCTCCATTGTCAGTTCTTAAACATTTAATGGTTCTTCCAGTGATGTTTTCCACTAATTCTCTAAACTGTTTGAAAACTGTAAACACATCAGACTTCTTCTTTAACATGTAGACCCACACTTTTCTAGAGAAATCATCAATAAAAGATACAAAATATGATGAACCTCCATATGAGGTTGTAGGAGATGGACCCCAAACATCAGAATGGATATAATCAAGGATTCCCTTACTAGTATGTTTTCCAGTTTTAAACTTCTGCTTGCTTTGTTTCCCAAACAGACAATGTTTGCAGAAATCTAACTTATCAGACTTTAAATTAGGAAGTAACTTACGATCAGATAAAATCTTTAAACCTCTTTTGCTCATATGGCCCAACCTTTGATGCCATAAACGAATAGAATTACTGTCGTTTTCAGACACTGTAGAAACATGATCTGACTCTGTTCTTCCTTCTAACTGAAAAAGATTTCCAACCTTATTTGATTTCATTACTAGTAAAATTCCTTTATAAACTTTCATTACTCCACCTTGAATAAAAGTTTTATATCCATTAATGTCTAGTACTCCTATTGAAATGATGTTTTTTCTTAATTCAGATACATGTCTTACAACAGTTAGAATTTTATTTGTCCCATCAAACATTTTCAACTGGATGCTTCCAATTCCCACAATATTACATGTGACATCATTTCCCATGTAAACTACTCCATCATTAACTGATTTATAAGTTTTAAACCATTCTCTATGAATGCACATGTGATTTGATGCACCCGAATCTAACAGCCAATGTTGATCATGATTAGACAAATCAACTGATAACACTTCATCATTCATACCTGTCTTGGATTCTGAACCTCTATCTGTCATGTTTGCTTCTTTCTTATCTATTGAAGAGTCTTCTTTGGATGCTTGATGTCTCTTCCAACAGTCCTTCTTCAAATGTCCCGATTTGCCACAAAACCAGTACTTTACCTTACTCTTCTTCCCTTTCGGTTTTGAACATGACTCGTTGTGCTTACTGAAGTGTCTTTCTTTAGAACAACCTCTTACCATCATTACTTCTGATGTAGAGGTTTCTGAATTTGACATCTTCCTTGTCTCTTCGGACAACAAAGTTCCAACGACATCATCAAATTCAATGGTTTCTGATATACTAAGACTTATAGAAGTAACAAAATGATCCCATGACTCAGGAAACAAGCATAATAAAGTTATAGCTTTATCTTCTGATTCAAATGTTACTTCTATACTTTCTAATTGCACCAGGAGAGTATTAAAGACATTCCAATGATCAGTAATAGTTGTACCTTCCTTCATGCGCAAACTGTACAATTGTCACTTCAGAAGAATCCTATTGGTTAAGGATTTTGTCATGTACAACTTCTCAAGCTTTTTCCACAAACCAGCAATAGTTTTCTCTAGCACGATGTTGAACAAAACATCATCCGCCAAACACAGTCGAATACCGCTCAGTGCTCTTCCATCCAATTCGCTCCATTCATCATCTGTCATGGTGTAAGGTTGTTTGGATTTTCCCAACAACGCCTTCGCCACGCCTTGTTTGATCCAGGTGGATATTGGTGGCCACCTGCCAAGTCCACCTAGACCCCCACCATTGTCTTTCTCAGCATTTTCAGTTTCCTTAATTGTAGCACAACTTACTATTTTTAGCAGTTTTTCGGGTCCTGAACTTCCGGAACCGTTTTGAGGCCCTAAACGACGTTATTTGTGGAATCTGGGGGCAACACGAGTCCATGGAATGGACTTGTGTTTCCCATTCCAACAATGATAGTACTCGGATAGATCTTTCTAATGAGCTATTATATGCCTCAAACGGAGATCATGTGCCAAAGTTACGACCCCGAGAAGTTGAGGTACCAACTTACCCCCAAACGGGGCCCACAGTTTGGCGTTTCATCTCCTAGGGTTAGGTTTTGGAATGTTAAGGGTTTTTCCATTGTTTCTCAACAATAAATAGGCCTTCGAGCCTCATTGTAACACAGTTCAGAGGCATGTAGCCATCACATCTCTTCTCAGAGATAAGCTACCATCGCCCTAGCTAGTTTATTTCCATTTCTGTCTGTAAGCATATTTCAGTATTTTCCATTAATGAAATGAAGTATTATTTCCGCTGCATCTTTGTGGATATGGTTATCTCTGTAATTTGTTGCATTCCTGTTTAAATCCGGATCAATGGTATCAGAGCGGTCTGCTTTTTCTATGTTTTTCTTTGCATGTCCCCAACAAGGTCGGGATATAAAGAGTTAGGGCTTCAACTGGTTGAACCTTTGCAAGACCAACCTCGCAAATCCGGACGGCCTCCCATGGTGGACGAGAAGAAAGATGAGGGGGCAGGAGATCCCATCAAAATCTTGCTCGAAGAAGCGTTCGAGCGACAACGGAACGCGATGATGGACAGCTTTGCGCAGATCCTTCAACGGCTACCCAGAAGTAGCGCATCGGCTTCCAGCAGCTCCTCTGGAAACGCCACACCCTTTAAGGTACAAGTTAATTTTGAAATCCCCATATTCGAGGGTCAGATAGATGCCGATGCCGTAGATAAATGGTTAAATCTGCTAGAGGGTTATTTTTCTGTTCATGAATTTTCGAGTCGGGAAAAGATTGTTTTTGCTCTTCTCAAAGCAGCCCCCCACGTCAAGGACTGGTGGGAAACCTACTGCAAGCAGAAGGATGAAAGTACTGGCTCACTATTTTCAGCCGCACCCACCTGGGATTCGTTCTGGGATGCAATCAAGGAGCAGTACTACCCTGTCGGAAGCTATGAGGATGAATACATAAAGTGGACCACGCTGCGGCAGGGAAGGGACCAAGACGTGCCGGAGTTCACCAATATTTTCCATACCCTTCGCACAAAGTTGGGTATCAAGGATTCAGAGCAACAGTTGATACTCAAATACCGTGGCTGCCTGCACAAGTACATCCAAGAAGAAATACAGTTCCTAAACATCCCCTCGCTCGGCGCAGCATACCGGTATGCCGTCAAGGTCGAGCAGAAGTTTAAACAAAAGAAGCGAGACTTTGGATCTGCGAATCCAAAGCAGGGGAAAGGTGCCCCTAAAACACAGAACAAATGACAAAGCCAAGGCGGGACAGCCCAAGACAACCAGCCGAAGTTGCAAGCAAAGAGCAACACCGCGAAGCCGAGAAAGGACACTGGAAAATGGTGCGAGTTCCATAAGAGCTCCACTCACAACACAAGTGAGTGTCGGGTCAAGCAGTCACTGGTGGCTGAGCTAAAGGTTTCAGAATCAGATGCATGTTCCGACTCTGAGTCAGAACCCGATAAGGGGTATGAAAAAGGGAAGCAGATCATTGATGTGGATCCCAGCGCCACTGTTGCTACCGCAAAGATCCAGAAAAATGAACCCGAAGATCCATAGGAGGAGGAGCGTCTCTTCCACTCCCAGATGTGGGTAAAGGGCTCCCCGATACAGTTCATTGTTGATAGCGGGAGTCAAAAGAACCTCATTTCGGCAGAGGTCGTGAAGCGGTTGGGCTTACCGACCACAGCACATCCACAACCATACACCATTGGGTGGCTTCACCAAGGGCGAGATCTTTGCGTGAGCCAGCAGTGTCGCCTTCCATACAACATCAAGCCCTTCACGGATGAGGTATTGTGTGACATTGATCCCCTTGAAGTTTGTGACGTATTACTAGGACAACCATACTTGTGGAAGCGACATGCTGTGTATGAATCAAGGCCCCATGCTGTTATTATTACATTGGGAAATAAGTTGTTCAGGATACCAGAGGTAGCACCACCTGCCGCCATCTCTTTGATTACTACAAAACAATGCAGTAAGATCATTTCCAAAACCAGGAAATTTGTTTTCCTGATGATACGCCCTCAAGGGAAGAAGAAGACAGTGGTTGCGGCCTCCAAACGGGGTCCCTCTGCACAGCAGCTACAGATGGACAAGATTGTGGAGGAGTACGAAGACATCTTCACCTCCCCGGCAGGGGTTCCTCTGCACTGTCAAGTCAAGCACTCCATCGATCTGACCCCAGGTGCGCCGCTACCCAATGGACCAATTTATCGGCGCTCCGTTCTGGAGAACAATGAAATCAAGAGGCAGATTCAAGAGCTCCTACAGAAAGGTCACATCCGTCCGAGTTCTTCGCCCTGTGGGAGCCCGATAGTGTTGGTACAGAAGAAGGATTGGACGTGGAGACTCTGTATTGACTATCGGGCGCCGAACAAGATCACTTTCCGTAATAGGTACCCGATCCCGCGGATTGATGACCTCCTAGACCAACTAAAGGCAGCGAAATATTTCAGCAAGATCGATCTGAAGTCAGGATATCACCAGGTACCAATTGAACCCTCAGATGTGTGGAAGACTACCTTCAAATCCAAGGAGGGCCTCTTCGAATGGTTGGTCATGCCTTTCGGATTGACGAATACTCCTGCAACCTTTATGAGGCTAATGGATGACATCTTGCGGCCATTCACCAACTCCTTTGTAGTAGTATACTTGGATGACATTCTGATCTTCAGCCAGAGTTGGGAAGAGCACCTCCAACACATCCGACAGGTTCTCCAAACACTGCGGCAACACAAGCTATGTGCCAATTTGGAGAAATGCACTTTTGGCATGACCGAGGTTTAGTATCTGGGATACATCATTGATGAACAGGGGGTGCATGTCGATCCAGCCAAGGTCCAAGTCATTCGGGATTGGCCCTCTCCAACCACTCTAACAGAGCTCCGCAGCTTTCTAGGTCTTGCCAACTTCTACCGCAGGTTTGTGTTGGGATTTTCTCATATTTCGTGGCCCTTATGTCAAGTCACCAAGGGCGGGGCGAAAGCAAAATTCTTTTGGTCTGAATCTCAATAGAAGGCATTCAGGGAGTTGAAGGATCGCCTCTGCACGGCACCAGTGCTCGCGTTATCAGATTTACAACAACCATTTGAGGTCGAGACAGATGCCTCTGACTATGCTATTGAGGCAGTCCTTACTCAACATGGACATCCAGTGGCATATCACAGTGAAACACTTTCAGACACAGTCTGGAAGTACCCCACTTATGATAAAGAGATGTATTCCATTGTACAGGCCTGCCGACAATGGAAGCATTACATTTTGGGGAAGGAAACGGTCATCCACATAGACCACCGACCTCTGCAGTTCATATAGACCCAAGGGAAATTGCAGAATGATCGCCATCAGAAGTGGTCTACATACCTGCAACAGTTTCACTTGAATATCAAGTATAAAAAGGGCAGCACCAATAATGTTGCAGATTGCCTCAATCGACCACCGATCATGGCGCTAACCACCGTGCTCAACTCTTGCGGGCACAAGACTTCTGATTGGCCACTTCTCTACAAAAGCCACCTAGAATTCGGCCACACATACCAGACACTCTTGGAGGGTCGGCAGGTTGCAGATTTTCACCTCCAAGATGCCCTATTATGCCACCTCGGTCACCTTTGTGTTCCTTCAAGCGAGCGTGCCAAGATGATTTGGGAAGCACACTACAGTCGGGCTGCTGGGCATTTCGGGGTCGAGAAAACAGTGGCAGTACTGCAAAACTATTTCTATTGTTCAAATCTTCGACAGGATGTTGGGAAGTACAGCCGATCATGTACTGCCTGTGCCATTGCCAAACCGACCATTAAGAAGCAAGGCCTCTATACCCCGTTGCCTACCCCTAGTCGACCTTGGGAATCCATCTCCATGGATTACATGTCAGGCCTTCCTTCCACTAAGCATGGAAATGACTGTGTTTTTGTGGTCGTCGACAGGTTCTCAAACATGGCCATTATGATGGCCTGCAAGAAGAATATCACAGCAGAAGCCACTGCTAAACTCTTCTTTGAACGAGTGTGGGTGCACTTTGGGATCCCACAGTCTATCATCTCAGATTGGGACAGTTGGTTTCTCATCACCTTTTGGTCCAGTCTTTGGTCGATGCTGGACACCAAACTCACGAAGTCCACAGCCTTCCATCCTCAAACTGATGGCCAGAAAGAGGTTGTCAATAGGATGATTGTGCACATTCTGTGCATGTATAACTCAAAGCAACCACGCACATGGGACGAGAGCCTCCCCTACGTTCAGCACAGCTACAACCGAGCTCTTCACAGCTCCACTGGCCATAGCCCTTTTCAGGTGGTTTTGGGATTCCAGCCACTATGCCCCATTGATGTGGCCATGCCACTTGCAGCTACTCACATGAATTCAGCGCATGTCCAGTCTGAAACAAATAAAGCCACTAGCTTCATTGAGCGCATCCAACATATTCGCCAGCAAGTCCATGACATTCTTGAGAAATCAAATGCCAAGTACAAGCAGCGACATGATCAACATCGGGTGCCACACAAGTTTCAGGTGGGCGACAAAGTCTGGTTGCATTTGCAAAAGGAACGCCTTACTGGAGCCTATCGGAAATTGAGACGACTCCGATATGGTCCTTACACCATTACTAAGGCTATGGGAGACAATGCATTTGAGCTCAGCATTCCCCCATTCCTTGGCCTGCACCCAGTATTCAATGTGGACCGCCTTCGGCCATACTTTCCACCATTGCTAGACACATCCGACATTGCAGAACAGCTCAAACCGACAGAATTAAATCTAGATTGCATGGAACAAGCTGCAACTGATCGGATCATGGACACACAGATCAAGAACACTCGCCAACAGAATATCCAACTGCATCGAGTTGTCAAAGCGGGCCAACTCCTTCAGCAGGGCAAGTGGCTCACCAGGGAACAAGTTCAGCAGAAGTTTCCTCATCTCATGGAGGAGCTCAACGCAATGGGGACCATTGCTTCCTAAGGGGGGAGGAATGATCCAGGTGGATATTGGTGGCCACCTGCCAAGTCCACCTGGACCCCCACCATCGTCTTTCTCAGCATTTTCAGTTTCCTTAATTGTAGCACAACTTACTATTTTTAGCAGTTTTTCGGGTCCTGAACTTCCGGAGCCGTTTTGAGGCCCTAAACGACGTTATTTAGGGAATTCGGGGGCAACACGAGTCCATGGAATGGACTGGTGTTGGCCGTTCCAACAATGATAGTGCTCGGATAGATCTTTCTAATGAGCTATTGTACGCGTCAAACGGAGATCATATGCCAAAGTTACGACCCCGGGAAGTTGATGTACTAACTTACCCCCAAACGGGGCCCACAGTTTGGCGTTTCATCTCCTAGGGTTAGGTTTTGGAATGTTAAGGGTTTTTCCATTGTTTCTCAACAATAAATAGGCCTTCGAGCCTCATTGTAACACAGTTCAGAGGCATGTAGCCATCACATCTCTTCTCAGAGATAAGCTACCATCGCCCTAGCTAGTTTATTTCCATTTCTGTTTGTAAGCATATTTCAGTATTTTCCATTAATGAAATGAAGTATTATTTCCGCTGCATCTTTGTGTATATGGTTATCTCTGTAATTTGTTGCGTTCCTGTTTAAATCCGGATCATTGTTGCACAAGTAGATCATGCATCTTCACTTTCCAGATTTCGAAGTTGTTTTTGCCATTGAACTTCTCGATCTCAAAACGAGCACTTTGAGTTTTTGCCATGTTGTAACAAACAAACAATCTCCAATTCCAACTTTTTAATAAATAAAGTTAATATTTAAAAAATGCCTTTGCCTTATACTATACTGTCTTTACCTTATCATAAAATCCCTCTACTGTACAAATTTCAAATTACAATTAAAAAAAAAAATCGCAGATTTTACCAAATCGAAAAATGCTTGGCACGCCAAAAGGGACTTGGCACTTCCTTGTCAGCAGAAGATCTGCGCCAGAGACAAAAACGGTATAAGTCACAAAATTGGCACGAGTATACCTATCGTTTCCGTGCCAATTGGGATCCTGGCGCAGTGGCGCGAGTATTACACTCGGAACCGCATTAATTGGCACGCCTGTTCCAAAAATAAATCGTGCTAACCCGCTCACTGTCAAAAAACTGGCGCGACTGTTTCTGACGAAACCGCGCCAACGGAAAAGCTCCACCTTCCACAGTTCTGTCACACGTACCAGCTCCACAACATGCTCTGATACCAATTGTTGGAGCAAACAATGCGCAACGGAAATTTAAAAGGGCATACACAACACATAAAATCATAAAAATAACACAAGGATTTAACGTGGTTCACCCAACCAATTTGGGCTACATCCACCAAACAGAGGCATCGACAATCTTATTATTCAATAGGAGATTACAACAATTTAATTCTTCACACCTACTCTCAAATCACCCTATTTTCTACATACATCTCCTCTACGGGCTTACATTTCCTTTACAGCTGGAGTATAAAACTGAATCATAAATTCTCTCACAACAAATATTTAACTCCTCCTCAAGAATAATGGAGCTAATATAGCAACTAATCCTATTGTTTTCACCTACATGAAATTTTTGCTAAATTAAATAAAACAGAAAATCTCAGCACATTATAATGGTAATGGTAAGTTAAGTAGAAACAAATTTCTTATACTCAAACTTGCAAAATAATTATACAAGTATTTATGCCTATGCTCCATTTTTTTTAACTATGTTTTGTCTCCCTATCAGCATTTATATAGATTATATTTCAAAAGGCTCTCATGTGGATTAATTGACCGAGATCAATTTTTATCTAAATAAAAAATTGATATAAAAAATAGAACATATCGACCTCCTAGCAATGCTCACCCCAAATTCAAGCAATTCAATTCCTCGATAATATTGTGCCATAATGGATTGAGAAGGTACTTTTGTTCAGAGTTTGGATGAGCTCATAACAGTCTTGGATAAATCATATTCAAAATAGATAGACTAAGTCCCTTAATATATGTGTTAATCCACATTCTCACAATGAAACTCTCATTAAAGCGAATCAGGGCATCAACATATGATTCTGTCATTGATCCTACGAGTTGTGCTTTTGTTGGCTAACAATGTCTTCTGAAATTGGAGGGTTTGTAAGCATTTCTCGGATTCAACGAACTTGCAACCTCATTTTCCTAAAGAAACATACACTTCACCAAAAACATCACAAAACATGCATCTTCCTCACTATTTATTCAAAATAAAAAACATAATTGATTAATACTTGTGTAAAAACTTATACTTGTGTGGTGCTCCAACTGGATATAGGAGGAAAAAAGGTTATTAAATAGCTAGGGAAAGGGTGATAAAACACTGTAAATTATGAGTGCGAAGAGCTTTTTGTATTTTTTTAGTTAAATTGATTAATTAAAAAATGCCATATTAATGAGTGTCATATGAAATTAATTATGGCTTTCTTTGCTTGTGGTATTGATAAGGTATAGTATTGGCTCATGGTA
Source organism: Pinus tabuliformis (assembly GCA_031772625.1). NCBI lineage: Eukaryota > Viridiplantae > Streptophyta > Pinopsida > Pinales > Pinaceae > Pinus > Pinus tabuliformis. The sequence goes on from CM062816.1 coordinate 568,285,393, forward strand.
TTGTCCCATGATATTATAATAAAACATATTTACAACTTAAGAATCTCTATGGTAAAGTGGGGGTATATACATGTTTAGCTCACATATAATTCCTTTTAAAACTAATAATAATGTTAATTTAAAATAAATTTATAATTTAGTTAATTTTTATGATTTTTTAAATCTTAGCAATGTAAGATATTCCACCAATTAAGTGTTTTGATGCTTATAGACATTTATCAACCATTTAATTTATATGATTATGCTAATATATTTCAATATCAACTTCATATATATAAATTTTTTATATTGCATAAAAAGTCCTTTGCATCTTAATAAAGAGAAATATTCTCTATAACATTGTTTTTAAAAGTAATAAAATTTATAACCATAAATTGAAAAATATTAATAACAATTTTCTTTCCATTATAGACCATAAACATATATATTTTTAACAGCTAAAACACAAAATTTGTATTTAAAATCCATACGAGCAATTAAAACAAAATTTATATTGAAAATCCATACCAGCAATTACATATTTAAGGCCTTTTCAAGAAAAAAGGTTAATAGAGGTGGAAGCTTTGGGCTAGGAAGTGGCGATAATATTCCCAAAAAAACTACTTTCCTACGCTTTTTTACAATGTCTTATATTCTATTTTGGATTTGTATACACAAAAATTTCCAATAAAAACCAAAATTACAAGGCATATGATACCAACCTATCCATTTCGCAGTGGTGTAATACCGCGTGGATCCTCTACTGAGTTTTTCTGTATTGTTCATCTCTGACTTCTACAAAGAAGGAAGAATAAGTCTTCGCTAACTATGGGAGAGGTTATCGACAGAAAAAAATAAGGGCTCGTCATAAATAAAATAGAATAATAATTAATAAAATGGGTAAAAAATTACTATCGAAAGAATTGAGTGACCCATGGAGAGAAATATTATTAAATGGAGAAAGATATTGGAAGGTAGAGGGCTGTACAAGCTGCTAATTTTCGCATCAGTCTGGGTATCACAATCTAGGATTGGGACTGGTCTGATCGAACCCACAAATTAATATTAGCCCGAGTGGAGTTTCTTAACTTGAGGTGGAAGTTATAATCGAGCATCCAATACCCTCATCGTGCCATTCTGAGCACTGCATTTTTGAGCGAGGGCTGAAGTGACCATTGAACCAACAAATTTGTGTGAGGCACAAGAAGATTAATGGAGACTTTACCAGGGGAGGTAGTGGATTGGTTGAGTTGAAGAACGTCTAAAGTAAACATCATCGACATGGCTGCCTTCCGGAGCACACAGCCAGGTTCTATCAAAAGAAATTTTGTAATTAATTTCTCTTGAGATTTCTGATGAATAAAAACGAAATTGCGGGCTTACTTCCGACTCTCATTTTTATGGATTTACGAATTTCTCATAATGAAGTTTTCGCGAATTATTTTTTTTTCTTGAAATCCTTAGAACATCCATGCAAGATAAATAAGGGTTATTATAGTGGTATCATAGCTCGTCATCTTGCCAATTCGGTAAGATTATTTGTGGATGTTTCTAGAAGACCAGGGAATCATAACCTCCAAGAAGAAAAATAAGGAGCAAGGGGCCGAACAAGACCATATGGGTAGCATGAAAATTAACCTTGGGAGAGCTTTAGAAATATCTTGAATGATTTAGGTAGAGGATAATGAGAGATATTTCAAAAATTTGACATTGGTGATGTGAAATGGGTTAAGAATTAGAATGTGGACAACGAGAAATGACTGAAATTGTAACACGGGTCAACATGAGATGGTTTCAACTTTAAAAGGTGTTACCTAGACCAGTGAGAATTGATCAAATCAAGGGGCCAAAGGAATGAAGAGGACTTTGTTGGCATAGTTGTCATTGATGGAAAAGGATGTCAATTGATGTACGATTTTTTTGGCATGGCTCTCATTGATGGAAAAGGGTGTCAATTGATGCACTTACCCCACAGTTGAAGTTGATGGCATGATTGTTATGCTTATTTATGGAGGTATTTTTATGCTTGACATGTTTTTTATGCTTGGGATGTTGTGATGTATTGATGTCCCTATGTAAATTTGTTGATGATGTAAAGTTTGTTAGAGGTATGTTGTGACATGAATCCCCAATCAGATGTTTTGATGTTGAGTTGGTTATGTTGCAGAGGTATGGTGCAAAGGTTAGTTGACAAACATGTTGTAGAGGTACAAAAAAATGTTTTGATGAAAGATGATACAAGTTAAGGCAAGAAGATGCAAGTTATTTTTGTGATGCATGAGTGGTTTGGTTGTTGTAATCATTAAAGTTGGCTCATATTGGTGCATGTTAATTGAATATTCCAAAATTCATCTTATGTATTTTAATATTCAAATGATGAAAAATTTTGGAAATCAATGAGTAGAATGCAAAGAGACAATATTTTTCATTCATATTCCTGTGTTGAATACTAATAACGAAAAAAAATTGTTCATAAAATAGGTGATTGTGGAAGGCTTAAATATTAGAGAGTAGTAGAAAGGTCATTGAGTTGTTGTGGGACCTTGTTCCTGACTTACTTGACACAAAGAAAAAGAAGAAGAGGAGTCGATGTGAAGAAGACTTTAGGAAAAGAAGACAAAGATAGAGATAGAGGTATGCAAAGTTAAAGACCAAGTTAACCAACACATTGTATTTTTTATCTATTAGGGGATTGTGGTCTCCTTCCAACTTGTATCCTACAAAAGAACATGCTGAATCTTGTTGAAGTGGAAATAAGAGCTTCCAAGAAAATAGTAACTTGCATAACAAATTCATGTATGAGCCTCTTGTTCGTTGTAGCATTCAGAAAATCAATGTAAAAGAGGGAGTTGTAACTTCCCAATATGATGTAGCTTGAAAAAATAATAGAGAGACTAGAGCCTCCAAAAGCTTATGTAATAGTGGAAGTTGGATCTTGCTTTTGCAGCACAACAACAACAAATTTGTGGTTTCTCCCTTGATAGGTTTCCACTTTTATCTGGAGTTCACATGTGTTGATTTTTATGTTATGGTTGACATGTTATTTATATGTTAAATCTATTCTCCATATGATGTACTATTATTCATTCAATAGTTGTGTTAGAATTTAAGTAATAGAGACATGGAACACATGGAATATTGTAGAAGAAACAAACAAAAAAACACATAAAAACAGGAGAGACACATATATACGTGGTTCACACAATTTGGTCTACATCCATAGAGAAATAACCAATCCTTTATTTTATATTATCCAACAAAATGAAGGGATAAAACCTACAAAAGTTGTGTTGTAACTTCCTATTCAATCTCACATATTATCCTCTATTTTTCTCACACTGAATAATACATAGCCGCAATAGAATTCCCTCATATAAATTGAGGGTTCCCTTTTAGGGAAGAAAACCCTAAATTAACATAACTTCTACTGTCAGATATTTTTCCTATGTAAATGGATCCCCATAACAATAATAATGGTGAGGAAAGACCACCTAAGCCCTCTCATGAGGGATTGGGATTAAAACAGAGTTGAAAAAATACCTTCAAAAAGATAATTAAGCTCCACACCTAACAAGTTAAAATAACCATTGAAAATAAAACTAAAAGCTAACATATTATTTTCCAAGAATGCATTAAACTGATTCACCCCCACTCTCTGTTTAGTGAAGTTTCCATTAAAACCATAGTTTGTTTGGAGGAGATGATAATCATAATGGGGATGCCAATAACTCCACCAATTCGGGACCCCCACTGGTAAATATAGCTTCATCAAGCCCTGTCCTACCCAACTTTGTGGAAGAACAAGCATAAAACCAATACAGGTGGGGTGGAAATTTCTTGGAATACTTAAGAGAATACTAGACCTTGGGTGCATAATTTCAAGCCCAAATATCATTCCAAGACTATTGTGACATAAAGCACAAAGAAAAGTCAAGAGATCCTAACAAATGGTAAATTAATGATGATATCCCAAAGAAGGCCAAGAAAATAAATATACCCACTTTCAATGGCGCTTTGGCAAGTTCAGCAAGAGCTTTGGTGTAGAACCTCAAAACATACTTTCATTTCAATTCCATGAGAGAATCAAAGGTAATCCATTATTCCACTTTGCATCTAGAAGGTGAAGATCACAAGCAGTTGTACCATGGGTTAACCACACTTGGTCATTCCAGCATCAACTCCCATATAGAATTTACAGAGAGATTGATCCAGAGGTTTGATAAGAGGGACCCTAAGATACATTTTAAGGAACTTTCACAACTAAAAAAGATAGGGTTTCTGGACAAATTTATTTTAGAATTCCATAGAATAGGTGTGATGGTTATAGATATCTCTCAGGAATGATTGGTGATGTTTTTCATTGAAGGGTTAGCTAACCATTTCATGGTTGGGTCAAGGATATTAGGTCTAGAATAATGCAGTAAGCCATGTCCAATACAAGGGATATGGAGGATGTGGTACCTGAAATCAAAACATCATCCAAACCACCACCTCTTTTGTAGTTTGTAGATAATCCTCCTCCTAGAGAGGAAGATATTGGAAGAAGTAGGATGGAACTTGAGATTAGTTATGAAGGAATAAACTCTATTATAGTTGCAAGGTGCCTTATTAGCCAGGGCATAGATGCAAGGGAAATGGAAAAGTGCACTACAATGAAGGGCCTCCTAAAAGTGAGGAAGAACAAGAAACAAGAGCAGTGTAAAGTGATGGATAGTATAGTTCATAGGAGGAGAAACTAAGGCAAAGAAGAGTAGGTGGCACCATAGCCACACATTTTGGAGTCCCTAGCTAAAACATCTTCAAAGCCAAAGGTTCCATACAAGGGCATCAGCTCACTATCCTCACTGATGGTGGGTCAACCCATAATTTTATTGACTCGACATTAATAGAAAAAAACGACATCCCAACAAAGGAATTTTGAGGCTTTAATATGGAAATGGTCAGCGATTACATCATGCCCTGCAACCAAATAGTGCTAAAGGAAGAGTTAAATATGAGAAACTACACTATGCTTATTGATTTTCATGTGGTGAGTTTGTCATATTCTCACATAGTACTAAGTGCCTAATGGCTTACCACCATAGGGAAGCAACAAAAAAACTATTAGACCATTGAGATGGGATTCAAAATGATAGGAGGTAAGTAGTGTCAAGGCAAGATCACAGTAACAGGGAAAGGAGGGAGAACCAGAGCTAGGGTTTATGCGTTTTAGCGCTTGAGATAGTGCTGGAACAACACAAATTCAGACTGGCAGCACTGTTTCAAAATGGGCAAGTGCTGTCGGTCTAGATGGGAGCAGAGGGGTCCAGTGGGACCCCAACTTTTAAGCAGATTGTTATGCAGAAGCAGCAACAGAACTTGAAAGAGGGAGTCAGAATAGTTGGAATGAACAACAAGATGCAGAACAACAGAAAAAACAAGGAGAAGAAACCAATGATACCTGACAAGACAGACAATACCTCAGAAGTCAGGAATAAAGAGAAGCAGAACCGAGAAAACACTAAAGACAAAACAGCCGCAAAGCTTCAACCCTCAGGAAACGAGGAGGAACGACCAGAAGAAGACAAAGAGCCAAAAAGCAACAACGAGGGTCAACCGGAGAAGGAGGGGGAGACCAGCGCGAACCCCAACAAGACCTCTATGAATAATAATGCCTGTAAGCCCAAGAAAAAAGACAACCTAAGGGTAATAATCAATGACCCTGAAATCCAGGCTTACAGAGAGCATATGGCGGAACATGCCATCATTTGTAAATTCATGGGAGTCTGGCCATCTGAAAGGACTCTGTGCCAATGGATAAGACAGCAGTGGAAGCCAAAAGGGGATGTGCAGCTTCATCTGGGTGCTAAAGGATTTTTTACGGTAGTCTTCACAAATCTAGAAGATAAAGACAGAGTATTCGAAGGTGGTCCTTATTTTCTAGCAGCTGCGGGCTTGTATATGAGACCTTGGAAGCCAAACTTTGTCCCAGAAAAGGAATCGTTTACTCAAGTCCCGGTATGGATCAGACTGTTCTCTCTCCCAATAGACTATTGGGGATTGAACGCCTTAAAACAAATTGGTGATAAGCTGGGCACCTTTGTTAAAGCCTCGGAGGCTACAATGCAGAAAAGATACACTTCATACGCTAGAATTTGTGTGGAACTGGACGTCTCCGGCGCACTGCATGAAGGTTTATGGCTCGAATACAGGGATGAGGAATACTTTCAAGCCTTAGACTATGAGCAAATACCCTTCAGGTGTCGTAAATGCCACGAGCATGGGCATCTGATAAGGGACTGTCCACTGAATAGAAAGGAGGTAGAAGATGAGACAATACAGAACAACAAAGACAAGAACAATTTCACTAAACCAAAGAACAGGCAGAGAGCCAACAGAAGAAGAGCTAACAAAGGCAGTACAGAAAGAAATTACTTCAGTAACCCCTTTGAGATCCTAGATCTTGAGACTGACTCGGAGGACAAGCAAGATATACCTAATGTGGAGGCAGGGCAAGAAGAACAGGAAGAACCAACCAGAAAAGGGACTGAGGAAGGAGAATTTAACAATGAAATCCACATGCAGGAAAGAACAGCAGACACGGAAGAAGAAACATAAATGCTAGCCAGTGAAGGGGGGAGTGAGGATCTGGAGCTGGAAGAAACCCTAGCTATGGAAGGAATAGACCTACCAGCGATTGTAGAGAGCTGGAGAGCCGGAGGGATCGAGGCAGCACCGGAGGAAGAAATCAAGAAGGTTAATGAGTTATTCATAGCACGGCAGAAAGCCGAACTAGAAAAACAAAAGAGAAAGTTAGGTATAGTCAAAGGAAGCAGCCCACATTATAAAGAACTCCTGGGAAAAACTTCCGGTTCGAGGCAGAAACGACGCAGAGGCCGCAAAACAAATGGAGAAGTTCTGCAGGAGCTTGGTGAGATGTTGTTTAACGCAGGTAAGATAAAGTCGCTAAGTGATTTCCCGTCCTTCCAACTAAATGTTTAATTATGAAGATTGTCTCATGGAACGCAAGGGGGATTAACAGCCAGGCTAAACAGAGAATTCTGAAGCGGCAGATGCAGAAATATAACCCGGATATGTTGTTTCTACAAGAGACCAAATGTAATAGAGTCAGTATAGATCGCCTACGCAACAAGCTGGGGAGAAACTTTGAAGTCCTAGAGATCGAGAGCCAAGGGCGAGAAGGGGGCCTAGCTACATTTTGGGATACAAGGGAGATCCAGATTCTAACAGCTGAGGCAAGCAAACACTACATAGCACTGGAAGCTCAACCTACAGGTAACTCCAAATCTTTCCTATGCATCAATATATACAGCCCTCAGAAGTTAGAAGATAAGTTAAATTTCCTAGCTTCGTTATCCAAACTCATAGAAAGGCACCCAGACTCTAATTATATATTGGGGGGAGATTTCAACATGATCACCTCCCTCCTGGAGAAAAAAGGAGGCCTCAGAAAACTAAACAGGGATGCGGAGGCTTTCATAAGTTTCATTGAAAATGCCAGAATGGTAGATGTATTCCCTAAGAGTGGTAAATTTACCTGGAACAACAGAAGGGGGGGCGAAAGATTAATAGCATCCAGACTGGATCGTTTCTTAGTCTCGGAAAGCATAATTATGGATGGAACAATAGTTGAATCGAACATCCTCCCAAGTGGAGGGTCGGATCACTGGCCGATCTCACTCACTGTCGAGCTTCAGGGCACCCCCAGGAATAAACCCTTTAGATTCGAAAAGTTCTGGATAGAACACCCCGACTTTCTCTCGATGGTGGAAAAATGGTGGTCAGAACCTCTAGATGAAATGGGCTCCAAAATGTTCAATCTTCAAAAGAAATTAAAAAACATCAAAACAAGGATAAAAGATTGGAATAAAACAGTGTTTGGAAACATATTTCAGGAGAAAATCATCCTCGAAAACAAGCTGGAACAAATTCAAAAGGATGGTGCGGCAGGATGCAGAAATGAGGAGACCTCTGAGCAAGAAAAAGAGCTTACTCAACAATGGCATAACAGATGCAAGCAGGAAGAATCATTATGGAGGCAGAAGTCAAGAATTCAATGGTTGAAGGAAGGGGAGCAAAATACTAAGTTCTTCCATAGATCAGCCATGGATTATAGAAGTGCCAACAAAATCTTAGAACTAAAAAACAGTGAGGGAGAACTCCTTAAAAATCATAATGAGATATCTGCTTCCTTATCGGATCACTTCAGCTTTATAGCGCAAGAACCGGGGATCAACAGAGAGGAAGCCATCAAAGAAATCACTAATGCCATCCCTAAATCCATTACAGAGGATCAGAATTGGGCCCTAAGAAGAGTAATTACTTTGGAAGAAGTGGAGGAGGCAGTACGGAGCATGCCCAGTGACAAAGCTCCAGGACCGGATGGATTCACCATCAACTTCTACAAAGCCTGCTGGCACATTGTTAAGCAAGATATATGGGAAGTCGTGGAAGATTCAAGACGTTCCAAAACTATCCTAAAATCTCTAAATTCAACCTTCATTGCTCTCATACCCAAAGTTGAAGAAGCAAACAAACCAGAGAAATTCAGGCCCATAGCCCTTTGTAATGTTATCTACAAAATCATCTCCAAGGTCATAGCCAACAGGCTGAAGTCGATCCTCCCAGGCATAATATCGCAGGAGCAATCTGGCTACGTTGAAGGAAGGCAAATTCTAGACAATATTCTGTTGGCACAGGAGATGATTCACTCACTTCATTCGCGGAAAGAAGCCGGAATGCTTATGCAATTAGATCTATCTAAAGCTTATGACAAAGTAAGCTGGACTTACCTGGAAGCAGTTTTAGAAGCATTTGGTTTCAGTAGGCAATGGATAAAATGGGTTTTAGCCCTTATAAAATCTCCTAGATACTCTATCCTTGTGAATGGCGCCCCCTCAGCCCCCTTTAGCCCCTCAAGAGGCATCAGACAGGGTGATCCCCTGTCCCCGTTCTTGTTTGTCATTCTAATGGAAGGCCTAAGTAGATTAATAGCCAAGAAAAAAGCAGAGGGTCAAATTAGAGGTCTGCAACCTATTAGATCCATTCCAGCCACAACTCATCAACAGTTTGTGGATGATACCATGTTACATGGTGTTCCAACAGTAAAAGAAGCATTAGCTTACAGGGACATTCTCACTTTGTTCAGCAGAGCCTCGGGAATGGAGATCAATTTCTCCAAGTCTACAATTTTCTTCTTCAATACTCATCAGGCTATCCAGTCTCATCTGTCTCGGCTTCTGGGGTTTAAAATTGGAACCTTGCCTTCGAGATATCTTGGAGCCCCTCTCACTCTCAAACCATGGCAAAAGGTTCATTGGGAGAAAGTTTTGGCCAGTATGGAGAGAAAATGCAAACACTGGACAAACAGAGCTCTAAATTTCGCAGGCAGACTCATACTAACCAAAGCTGTCTTGCAGGCCATCCCTCAGTATCTGTTATCAATTCTTCCTGCTCCAAAAGGAATCTTAAATCAAATGAGAATAATCCAACGATCCTTTTTATGGAGTGGAAACAATGACAAGAAAAAATGGTCTCTGGTTGCTTGGCAGAAATTATGTAAACCTAAGGATAGGGGGGGACTAAATCTGGTTGATCCCTCAGTGGTAAATAGAATCTGTGGTGCCAAAATCTGGTGGAAATGGATCACTGATACAAGCCTACCTTGGGCCAATCATTGGAAGGAAAAGTATATGCCGAATTGTAACTTTCTAGACCTTATCAGAACACAGGACGCTCCTGACGGCTCGCCAATATGGAATCATGCTAAAAACAACAGAAGCATAGTTCAGGAACACAGTTTCTGGGAGATACGAAATGGAACTCAAGCTCTTTTCTGGGAGGATGCTTGGCAGCAATCCCCTAAACTGGAATCCCCACAGCTTTTACCCCTGAAGCAAAATAATCAAAATGAGGGCAAATTCAGAGTCAATCAATACTGGAACCCAATCAGTAGAGACCCGGAATGGAGGGAGTGGACAGTTTTCAACTCAAGCAATAACGAAAACATTCAGGAAATCATTCAAGCTTTAAATCAGGAAATCCTCAAAAGGAAAATTCGGATTGCCGGAGAGAATGATAAGCTGAGATGGGGTCCGAATGGCAACGGAGATTTCTCCCTGAAAGAAGCCAGGAGTATAATAGAGAAGGAAGAGCAGCCTGAAATTGTGCCCTGGTCCGACAAGGTATGGGACAGCCTTCACTGGCCGAAGATCAGAACCTTCTTATGGCTTCTTATGCAAAAGAAAACACTGACTTGGGAAAACCTACTAAAAAAAGGATTCAGGGGACCATCAAGGTGCCCAATGTGCACGGAAGCAGCGGAAACTATGAATCACCTTTTTAATTCTTGTGAGTGGGCTAACCAGCTTTGGCACTGGATGGAAGGATTGCTAGGTGCATCCGATCGTGACAGAGATTCCATTCAAGGAACTATCATTAACTGGAGGAAAAACTTTTCTCGCATTCGAAGAGTTGAGAGCATATGGAAATGTGTCCCAGGTTTCATCTTATGGACGATATGGAAAGAGCGCAATCGAAGGATATTTCAAGAGGAAATCAGAAACATAGAATGTGCCAAAGACTCAATCTTAATTAACATCCAACAGCTCATTCAGACAAAATGCAAAGAAATACCGAATGAAAAACCGTCGGCTCAGGACTTACGTATCCTGAAGAGCTTTCATTTGGAAGCATCCAGCAATCGACCGAATGTGGGAAACAGGTCACAACCTTCCTCGCAAACCCTCAGATGGCAATGCCCGCCGGAGGGAGGCCTAAAATTGAATTTTGACGGGGCATCGAGGGGCAACCCAGGCACAGCAGGTATCGGAGGCGTAATTCGCAATCAGGCCGGAGAAATCTTACATATCTACTGTAGGGCGCTTGGTGAAAGCACAAACAATGAAATGGAGTTTGCTGCGCTCGAACAAGGTTTGAGAATTCTAAGGACAATTCGACAAGGCAATGTAATAGTTGAAGGGGATTCCTCTTTGGCAATCACGGCGGCCAAACGCATACAAGCAGGGACCAGGGCCAGTAAAGCCACCAAACATTGGAGGTTGGCTAAGGTTACTGAGAACATAGCGGAGCTGATAGCAGGAATGAGAGGTTTGGTGTTCCAAACAGTCAGAAGGAAAGCGAACGGGTTGGCAGACTACTTGGCAAACCATGGTGTAGACAACCAGGACAAAATATGGGACAGCTGTTGGCAGGAGGTGGACTGCCCAATCCTCAAAGCGACATGCGCACAGCTGGCAGAGAAGGATTTAATCGACGCCGATCAAGCCTAGCCGGTGACGGTCTTGGGTCACGGCACCGGAGGTTTGAAGATACCGGCAACGGTAGCAATAATATCAACGGGAGTTGGATGATAGGACATTTTTGGCGGTGGAATTCTTGGCGGCGGCAGGCCAGCCAGACGAATGATCATAACAGATCGCGCCACAGAGCACACCGCATCAGCAGCATAGGAAATGAGACACCTGGGACGGTTCCGTATGGGAAAGCATCAGCAACATTTATGATGATTTCGAGAGGAGCGGGTTGGCCCGAGTTATGGCACAAGGAGGCCAGACATGCTGGTAATCGGGATAAATCAAACACCACAATTCACCATATCAACAGCTCAGAAGTACAGGACACATGGCATAACTCAACATGGATTAAGATCAGCCACATTCAAGTTCATTCGGCTTGGAGCGGTTCGGCCTGTGCGAACCTCAACCGAATTTATTACAACAGTACTCCCACTACCAGCTGGATTAAGACAGGCTTCATGAGAAACTACAAGGGAATGCACTATAAATCAGAGAGTAGATACCCTGTTTTCTCCATAGTGTTTCAAAATATAGTTGAGCACGCCTCCCTCATCGGCAACTGCATCAGCTGGGACGAGCTTAGAGAGTTAGCTATGGACGCGGAGAGCTGTCGTTGCGCTGCTGCGAATCAGGACCTACAAGATGCGAAGAGAGGGTATGAGACCAGAACGGCAAGCAAGAACAAACGCAAAGTAGCCGAGCTGGAAGCCAAGGCTAAACAAGAGGAAGCTGGGCGCACGGAGGAGGAGGTAGCGGAAGAGGTTGACTGGATGAAGGACCCGGGCACTCCTTCGAAGAGAGCTACGCAGTTTGTCAGAACTAAAGCAGAGAGTTGGCGCATCAAGACTCTCATTGCTAAAGCCCTGGAATCGATTGAGAAAGAAAAGCAGCAAGTCGTGAATGAGGTGAACCTGACGGAGGCACAAATGGCCAAAATCATCGACTACAACAGTTCGTTGGACCGCAGAATCACAACGGTGCATGAGGCCGTTCAAACAGTCAACAAAAAGCTTACTTTGCTTATCAGGATCCTGAGGGACACAGTGAACCCAGCACCCATGAATCAGCAGCAGACCACAACAGAAGTGCAGGAGAACGAGCCAATCGAAGCCCTGCAAGCCAAAGTGGACAAACATGTTCGGGAGGTTGGCCTGGATACAATCAGTCGCATGGGCAAGTTCATCTAGTGTCGTCCCCTTCACTGTTTTCTTCTTCTCTTTCCATGCTTCGGCCTTTGTTTCTTAATGTTGATGTCATGTATTGTCAAGTTTTGATAGTGTTGGGTAATTAGGCATCAGCTCCTAGCTCGGGCCACCCTGCGCGGTGTGCGCTGTGCAGTTTCTTTTTGAACTCTCTGAGCAGTTGATGCTTTTTGGTTTCCAGTCTGTCAGTGCTTCTCGATCTGCTTTTGCAGATTTTTTGTACTATATTTTGTGCTATAATATAAACATCTGACTTACACAAAAAAAAATGGTAGGAGGTCATAGGGTAGTATTGAGAGGTATGACTCAGGATCCTCCAAATATTGTTACACTCAAATAAATCGTGGGAAGATATCGGGGGAATCGAATGGATATATCACAAGATACTCAAATTATCTCCCAATTTAATTCAAAAGAAGAGGGAGATTCAAAGCTAAGTATTCAAACAAACCCTCATCATGTTAAGAGGTATGTAGCAACAAATTGGGAATACTTAGGATGAAAGTGTGAGATGAAACAGGAAGGGGACTTACATGTAATAAGAGTGAAACAACAAAAAGATATCCCACAAAAATATGAAAAAATCATGAAATGGATGGGCCATCATGAAGAATTAATCTTTTCAACCTCTCTAGGGGATTTAAGAAAAGGTAGTTTCAATTTTGAATTGGGAAATTTTCAAATGGTGCAACAAGTTATTACCAAAACCTTCCATTGAGTTGTATGGGATTATAGTATTGGATGGGATTTGCTTAAGGAAAAACTAAATTTTGGAAAAGGGGCAATAATGTCTCTTTCTAAATCTTAGAAGCGAAGAGAGAATAAGTATTTTCCAATCTATATCCCATAGGCTATTGGTAGGAGGAATAACAGGTTATCATATAAATATAATAACAATTAATTAAACAAGCAAAAGGTCACTCGAGGGGAATTGAATGAACCATGGTATTACCGATGATATTTCACATGGTATTCAGAGGGGGGAATATTATAAAATAGGAGAAGGACATTGGAGGGGATATGAAGAGAATAATTTTTGAGAATTTGATAAGGAGCTATAGGAGTTGTCATGAAAGGGGAATACCGTGATATTTACTAGCTTTTGTATTGTGGGACATACCTTATTTGTATATCATTGACTTTGGGGTTGGTAAGTGCTCTATAGTCAATTATTCATCTAATACATTGGTACTGAAGGAGTAAAATTGATAGCAGGAGAGACCTAAGTAGGAAAGGAGCTGATTCAAACATGCAGGGGACATTTCTCTAGGAAAAACTAAAGGATCCTCATATTATAAACCAACGCATAGGGTTTGGAAGAAATGGGAGAACTAAGAGCTCTTAAAGAAGCACCAAAGCCAACACATCCTTAGGGGATTCATGTAGCAAAAAGATTCATAAGTTCATGGGGAGCTCCTCTGAGGAAAATAATGTTTTCTCATCAATCTTGAAAATAATTGGTTCATTCAAAGGAAGGTATTCTGACTTCAGAACTAGAAAACACTTAAATCAAATGTATTCTATATTATGTCATATTGTTATTACACTAGTGCATTGTTGTTGAGATCATGTGAAATTGGATATATTTACCCACATTGCAATTAGTGTAAGGAATGGTTAGTGATTTGAAGTAAGAAAATAAATCATAATGAATATAAATTAAACAAGTCCATGGATTGGTTTTGAATGTTATTGTTGAGAAATTGGTTTAAAAATTTACTATGCCAAGGTTTGGAGGGAGTGGGCATTCAGGTTGGATGCTTGAATGCATTGAATGTTTGAGTAATTATTGTAGTGGTTGTCGTGGTCAGAATTTTTAAATTTGATCAACACTTAAAGGTGTAGTGAAATGTATGGATATATTTTAATAATTAGTAATGGAATAGTGGAGGATTTCAACCATTCTGGGTGTAATGGAGTAAAAATATAAAGTAGATCTATTGTGAGCTCAGTATGGTTGTGGTTAATCACATGAGTGTTTGGCATTGCTATTAATGAATGGTTTGGAAGGTAAGAAATGGAATGTGTTGTGTACATATATTGGAGATAGTTCGATGGATTAAGGGTGAGTACACGTATACAATGCTAGAGAATGCAAATATCTTTGGAGTAGTCTATGAGAATTAATTGTAATGTGATGAAGAAAAGAGTTTGGCTACATATTAAAATGTCATCGGGCTAAAGACACAATAAAATGTTGCGAATTGGATAGATTATAGATTAGAGGGTATGCAATTATTGAAGATTGATGGAAAAGGTTGAGTGAGACTATACTCATGCCTGTATATGAATGCTTTGATGATAGAGAAATTAAGTACACATGGAGAGAGCTTCTATTTTTTTTCCGGTGAATTTGACTAGAATAAAGAGTTAGTATGAAATGATGTATACACAATGTGCATAGACTAATTAGTGATGGCTCAAGGAATAAATGACAAATATATTACTGAAGAATTTGATATGGTAGATTGTGTGTAGTGAGGTTAGGGTGTAGTGGTAGATAATAAAAGTTTGATTTGGTCTTTTGAAAATTCTATCTTATTCAAAATGGTGATAAATTTTTGTTATCTTGGTTATATCAATTTGTGTTATCTTGACTAGATCTGACAAAAATTGAATAGAAAAAAACATGCAGCAAAGGACTACTCTTCTATGTATTACAAATTAATTAAATAATATTACATTGGAAACATCAACAATGAATGACTGGAGTAAAACTAGACTTAAACTGGACTAACTAAAACTGAATTGGGACACTTGGAGGGGTGATTCTGACACCTAACAAGTGGTTGGAATTAGAATCTCCAACAATCCACCTTAATTACAACCACATAAAAATTCAATTAAGATGTCTGCTGGTCTATGTCTCAGGTAGGTTTACAATTTAAAAGATTGGCTTTAACTATTTTACTTTTCTTCTTCTCTTCTTCTAGATTTTGTAGCCTCTAAATTGTTTAACCTTTTTCTATTTGTTGTATCCTTCAAACCTCAGTTTCTTCATTTGTTGGTGTAGGTCTTCCATTCTTCAAGGTTGTCTAAGCATATCTTGGACTTCTTCAAAAAATGACTTGTATGTGGGTTGTTGCCACATATTATCTTTTATAGTGTGCTTTTCATCCTCAATCTGCTACAACATAAGACCATAATACAGTTTCATCTCTTCAGGACTCCAATATCTAAAAATTTCATTAATTGTTTCATCATCCAAGCTATCGTCAAGTTTCATTTCTGCATCTTCTCTGCAGAATTTCTTAAGGCATGGTGTTGCAAGCCATGCTTCAAGGAAATTTAACTTTTCTTCATAATCATTTTGTGTACCTTCACATTGGAAATCAATGGTAAGTTTAAAAACACCTAAAAAACCACATTGGTTTTGTTCCTTCTGCTCTTCAATGAGAGCTTTCGCTTGTTGCACTTCTTTCTCTGCCTCTTTTTATGTCTCTGTTCACTCTTTGTGGGCTTCCTTGTTTCCCTCTTCCTCTATTTTTCTCTCTGTCTCTTTGACTTCTTTACTAACCTATGTTTAACATTTATTTATGAAAATAACGGAAATTAGGAGAAAAGGAAGGTGAAATGTCACATTTTTCATATGAGGAGGAAGTTGAAGGAAAATAATGGAAAATGAAGAAAATAAAGGCCTCATTAACATAAAGGCTTATGAGGATCAGTGGGCAAGGCTTGATCAGTTCAGTTTTGGAGCTCTCTCATTATTCTCTCTCTCCCCCTTATACTCTTGGTTACTTATATTTTTCTTGGAACACTCTTGGAGGAGGTGGCATACTTGGATTCTTGGAGCAAGAAGGAAAAGGAAGAGCAGGAAAGCATACGAAGGCATCAACATCAGCAGCTACATCAGATTTTCTTGTAGGTACTGAGTTGCATATATGTTTTCTGTACTAGTTTTGGTATGCATGGCACATTCATGTGGTTTCTTAGTTGTGATCTATCATTGGCATGAAAGATTGCCTAGATCGACAGTGGATTGCCTAGCCTCACTAAAACAAAACCAGCGATTAGCGTCCCTTTTTACTTATTTCTTTGCATCTAGAGCCCATTTTTGGTGCTATTTGCATCCATTTTTCAAATATGGTGCAAAACTTGACACAAAATTTGCATCAAGTTTTGCACCAAATCTTACACCAACTTTAGCACCAGGTATTGCAATAGGTTTTGCACCACGTTTTGCACCAAATTTTATGCCAAGTTTTGTGTCATCCTTTACACCAGGTTTTGTTCCAGGTTTTGCATCAAGTTTGGCACCTAATTTTGTTTGACATACTTTTGCATCCTCATTTGCATCCACTTTTTGCACCTACACTTGCATCAACTTTTGCATCCTTTTTTGCATCCTTTTTAAATCATTTTTTGCATCCATTTTTTCATCCATTTGTTCATCCCTTTTGCACCAAGTTTTACATCGAGTTTTGTGTCTAGTTTTGCATAAAATTTTGCATCTACTTTTGTTGCATCCACTTTTCCCTCTTGTTTGGCATCCATATTTACATCCTCTTTTGCATCTATTATTGTACCCACTATTGCATCTAATATTTTTGTGCCACAATTAGCGCCTAGTTTGGCACCTCCTTTTGCACCCACTTTTGATTATAATTTTGCATCCACGTTTGCATCCTCATTTGCGTCTAGGTTTTCATCAAATACTACAGCTTTTTTTGCATCCCTTTTTGTATCCAATTTTGGACCGGGATTTGCATCGGGTTTTGTGTCTCGTTTTGCATCTACTTTTGGATCGACTTCTATTTCATCCACTTTTGCACACAATTTTTCATCCACTGTTGCACCCATTTTAAATTTCACTTTTTGCATCCCTTTTTACATCTTCATTTGCATCATACTTTGATTCTTTTTTTGCATCTATCATTACATCCACTTTTGTTATGCCACAATTTGCGCCATGTTTTGCACTCACTGTTGTATCCACGTTTGCTTCCAATTTTGCAACCATGTTCACATCCTCTTTTGCATCAAATATTGCATCTATTTTTGCATCCACTTTTATGTCAGGTTTATGCATTGGGTTTTGCATCTCGTTTTGTATCTACTTTTGCATCTACTTACATTATATCCATTTTTTGCATCCAATTTTGTTTTGCCTGTTGCATCAATGTTTGCTTCCACTTTTACATCCATTTTTGTATCTTATTTTGCATATTTTTTTGTCTATTGTTACATCCACTTTTGTTGCACCATATCTTGCGCCTACCATTGCAACCACATTTGCTTCCACGTTTGCATCCCCTATTGCATCCAATTTTGTTTCATCCATTTTTGCATATACTTTTGTTTCCGTTGTTGCATCCGCATTTGTTTCACCACAATTTGTGCCAAGTTTTACACCTACCATTGGACCCATGTTTGCTTCCACTTTTCCCTTCATGTTTGCATCCAAGTTTGCATTGACAACTGCATCTACTTTTGCATCCACTTTTGTGTCAGGTTTTTCATGTTGTTGTGCATCTACTTATGTTGTATCTACTTTTCATCCAGTTTTACTTCTATTGTTGCCCCCATTTCTATGTTCACTTTTGCATCCCTTTTCCAACACTCATCATATTTTCTGCATTGATGATATTCCTTATGGCATTGACAATTATGAAAAATTGATGACAATCTCAATAATATTGACAATGATGAAACTGAAGATGATGGCGATTACATGAATTGTGATTATGATGATAAAGATGATGGTGGTTACAATGGCAATGATGATGATGGCAATGATTATGATGATGACGATGCTAATGACGTTGGCGAATCTTCCCAATTTTAGATGTTGTCATTGTCATAATCATAAGCATTATCTTTGGTGTCATGATCATCATTTTCATCTAGGTCATCATCAAAAACAATAATGGCATGAATGATGATGATGCATGATTATAACAATGTCGATAGAAATTACATTAATGATGATGATGGGGATGATAAAAATGACAATGACGATGATAATGGTGGTGATGATGATGATCATCGATCATCTATCAAAAATAGAGTTGTTATTTTTCTTACGTATATCAATGTGTCCTAAACAACCCTTTTCTAGCATTGATCACATTTTTTGGGTTGATGATATTTCTTACAACATCTACAATTATGAACAATTGCAAACAATGTCCATAATGATGATGATGATGGCATGAATGATGATTATGATGATAATGTAATTATGGCAATAACAATGAAAATGATGATGGTGATGATGATGACAATGATTATGATAATGAGAATGACCTTACAATCTTATGGATTCGTGAACAATTACTAGTTTCAATACCTTCTTCTGGATACGTATTGCTATCATACTTTTAAAAAAATTTGTCTCTCTTGAGGTATCTTACTATAATGGTGTTGTCAACACTAGAAAGATATATTGTTGTAATGGTGGTTCTAATGTTAGCACTAGCAAAGTTTTTGTTAAATTTTGGTTTAAAAAAACCGATTTATGCAATTATTTTGACAATCTATGTAAAAAAGTAAATAACATCCAATTATTTTGACTGTAGTCCCATTGATTATCATGAATTCACCAGTCTGAAGACCATCTTCTACATACACATTATTATTAAACTTTTTGCATTATATCCCTCTTATATCTTGTGGTAATGGCAATATTAGCACTAGAAAAATATCTTGTTGTAATGGTGATGTTAGTATTAGCACTAAAAAAATCACTAAATTTTGGTAAAAAAAGTTTATCATTTATTTATTTTTAATTTGGGAAATTTTTGTTTTTATATTTTTTGTTTTTAATTCTATTTTTATGAAGTAATATTTTTTTGGTTGAATTTTGGTAGTAACTAGTTTTTGGTCTAATCATATGTATTAACCATGTTCTTTATGCTACAAGTATAATTTTTGGGACAAAATTGCTCTTTCAAATAAGTTGCAAAAAGCATATAAATGGAAGAATAGCGATGACAACTATTTTCATTGTCCAACTGTTCAGTATATCATGTATGAAAATATTCAACATTTTTATAAACAATGGATTAGAGGTGAGTCTGTAATTGTACATAATGTTTGGATGATACATAAAAATAAAGTTTGTTTCATTGATGTGGTTAGGATCTACTTTGGATACGAAACCCTAGGTTTGGAAGTATGCAAATAATGAATTTGGTTTACCTTTGATAACAAATGAAATTTTATTTCCTTTTCCTCGTAAAACCAAGGAAGATATGGCAATAATTCTCGTTAGAAAACTACTTCTTGTTGAAGGTTTATAATTGGTTGCAAAAGTTCAACAACTCGGTATAGAAGTTTTTAGTTGCTATTAAGGAAACAATGTGATTATAGGTTTTAGCAGACATAGATCATTATTGGTATTTGATTCACTTTGACGATGGCCTCTTCTGACTAATATATGAGACTGTGAATTTGTTGATATTTTTTAGATTACCAAGTAGATATAGTTGTTTATAGGAATTTTGTAAAACCTGAAGTATTGACAAATGGTTTTTCATTATTAAGCAAATTTAAGTCAAATTGGGTTGCAAAACTTAAGGAGAAAGCAAAAACAATTGTTAGTAGTTGTGAATTGATATAGTCATTAAATAATTCCCAACCATTTTCTTTGTGCTACAAGTCTAATTTTCAAGACAAAATTAATAATTTTGTTCAGTTACAAAGAGCATATAAGTAGAATAATATCAACCGTACTGGAAACTATTTGTAGTGTCCATTAACTATTCAGTATATCATGCGTGAAAATATTTAACATTTTAAAAAACAATGAAAATGACAAGTGAACTTGTAAATATACAGAATGCTTGGATGATACATCCAAGACAAAGTTGCATTCATCAATGTGTTCAAGATCTACGTTGGAATAGAAACCATATGTTTTGGGAGTGTGCAAAAAAATAATTTGATCTACCTTTAAAGATAGTCTAGTATGGTAACCTTTTATGACCAATGATTTTTTTTTTCTCATCATCATCATATACATATATATATTAGAAACCAAGGAAGATATGATGATAATCGTCATGAAAAATGACCTATGATAGTGGTGGCAATGGTGAATATGATGACGATGACAATGGCAATGAGGATGATGATTAACTGATGATAACGATGACAACAATACAATGATAGGGACCCTATGCCATTAGGGATTCCCTATATGGGGAAAATATTACATGCGTGTGGGAAAGTTATTATTGATCACAAAAATGAATAAACTCAGTAGAAAATTTGAATCACCTTCATTAACGATCCAAATATCCTTAATAATTCGAATTTTTATTGTAGTTTAGTTTAATATATTTTTGTTAATTAATTACATAAATTCAACTTAACAAGTTATATTTGTGTGTTAAGCTATATTTGTCTATATTCACAATATGTGACAATTTATACACACATAAATTATTTTCATTTTGTCTCAGTCATAACTTCATATTATTTCTAACCATTTTCAACTAATAGATGAAACTAACTATAGTAACTCTTATCTAACTAACTGAGCTTGTTATTTCCAACCAACAAACCATATTAACTAACATACATTTTAATGACATTAATTGCATCAAGTAATGAGTATACCTATAAGAATATTCAAAACACCAATTTAGATTATGAGTTCTAAACATGGTAATTAAATGACTATTACAAACAAATAACAATGAATCATTTCAAAATGGGACATAATAATTGTCCTTATTTAAACATGAATGACATACCCTGTAAATTATCTAGAAGTCTTCATTTATGTTATCATCTGCATCTATGTCTTCCAATACTTCCTTGTCAATGTTCATATGTTCTTGCAAGAAATTAATATTACTCTACCTAAACCATTCTGCTAAAGTCATATTGTGATCATCCTCATCTTCACCTTCGTCATATTCTGTATCAATAAAAGTTGTTTCGTCATCAAAAATATCAGTGTTACCAGATCTATTAATTTGATCTTCATATTGTATATCATCAATATAGCCTTCTTCTATAATATCATTTGCCATTGGAAATTGTTGGTTGTCATGGGGAATTGCCTCATCTAATTTATCATTTTGTGAAAATACACCTCTAGCCCTGCTTTTCCATACTGCTAAAGGAATGTTGTCACCATCATCTAGTTCACAGTCCTCTGGTTGAACATCATCATCTTGAACATCATCATTGATGCCAATTTGTTCTATGTTCCCCGATCCTTGAACTATATTTGGTTGGTCATCATTAATTTTCTCTGTATTGATTGAGGCATCTTCGAATATATGCCTTAATCTTGGATCATAATGAATGACAAATATCCATTTTGGATCCAAAACATCTTCATAGAAAAAAACCTGCATGTGAAGAAGATAAATATATTAGATTTCCAGTGGTATCAAATTTTATTATCAATGAGAATGTATATATCCACAATAAAAAATGAATTACAAAATTAGATACAACCGTTATTTGTTATATTTCTTATATTGTTTTAGTGAAAAAATACCTGCTCACAATGAATTGTTAGAACATAGGGCTCCTTATCCAGTGGTAGGTATTTTGATGAATCTATAGAAAACAATCCACTATGGATATCATGTCTCCGTCTCTTGTCAAATGCTTCATACCATTTACATTTAAAAATACTACATTTGAAAGAGTGGTAATCTAACTCAATAATTTCTTGTATTTTTCCAACCAATTGAAGATTCCCTTCAATAACATTTTTATCTTTTGAACTTGCTCGAGTTGATTGCTTGAAATCAACCATGACCCCACAATCGAAGGATCGTCTTTTTGCATCTACTCTTTCTACACAATAATGATGACCGCATGCCCACATAGCAGGATACTTCCTCACCTGTGACAAGCCATTTACTTGAGTGAAATTAAATATGATTGTGCATAGTTAAATAGTTAACAATGTGATTAATGTATTCAAGCAACATTTTGTAATAATTCAAAATTTACCCTTTTTTCACATCCTATGCACATGTTGATCTCATCTTCCTTCCTCATCTATTTGGTTTTGAATTTGTTTAGAAACCCATTCTATTGTGCATTCTTTTCCCCATTGACCGGAAATATTAGTGGGAAGTGGGGTATTCCTTGGGTTTGATATCTTAAATTGTTTCCTTGCTTCTAACACTTATTTCCTTTTTATATCATACATATCAATCCATTTATTCATGGATTCCATTTGGTAGAGGACAAATTTGTTGAGCACAACACTTTCATCAACACCTATTAAAAATCAACATGTATAATTCAAACTTAAAATATTATTCTTTCAATTCGGGAAGCCCAAAATGATATAGTAAATGATTCTAAAATAACTATAATAATGAATATTTTACATACCAGTTACTTCTTGAACACCATTAGTTTGAGGCTTTTCTCCATCTATAATATCAGATGCACGTTCTTGATCCCAAAATTGTGCACCATCTTCAAAATCTTTACGAAGGAATTCACATAGGAAGAAAAATGCTTCATTTAGTACATACCCTTCAGCCATGCAACCCTCTGGATGTGACTTCTGTCGGACATATCTTTTTAGGGTTTTCATGTATCTCTCAAAGAAAAACATCCATCTTGTTGAAATGATACCTGCCATTTCAATGTCATCAACTAGATGTATAAGTAAATGGACCTGTAGGTCCATGAAACTTGTAGGGAGCTCCTTTTCAAATACACATACAATTTATGTGATTTCTTTCTTCCATCTTGGCACTTCAGACTCATGGATCTCTTTAGAGGTCACCCACCTAATTAGATATTGTCATTAAGTTAGTATGAATTTTTAGTGACATTTAGAATGAGATATAATATATCATTATATCATATAGAGGAACATTTCATACCATGTAAAACCTTGTAAATATCAAGCGACCACATACCTTATAAAGGTTGACAATCGACATATGGCATTCCTTAAGTCAGTTGTAAGGCATGAATCCCCTCTTATTGCTAGTGGCATGATATGCTATCAAACCAAATTATTATAGTTCATTAGTATTGATTTACCATAATATATCAAAATAAGTTTTAGTAAGTAAATGATAAGAATAACAATTAATTGATGTTAATACCTTCATAAAATTGTGATAATCATGTGTTTTGAATCCTGTGATATGTCCCTCTACTGTAAAAGCTTTATTCAATGATGATCCATATCCAGTGGGTGTTCTTATTGAACGAATCACATTTTTTAGTTGATCTAACTCTTTCCTTTTTAGTATCCATGGAGCTTCTGCATATGATTCATTTTCCTTACTTGGCCACAAATGTCTTCTATCAAATTTCGTACATGAAAGAGCAATATCCCTCCTTGATGACAAAGTGTCTTTATCTTTGCTAGATATATGTTGAAAAATAGAATCAGGGACATTTTTGAAAACATGCATAGGATCTATTAAATGAGATATTAATAGATCCTTCCAGTAAGGGAGATCATAAAATATGAATTTTCTTTTCATTCCTTTTGGCATTTCAACCATAACTTGTTCTGGTTCCTCAATTGAATGATCATGATGAAAAAAATGGTTCCAAGCTTTTGATTCAGCATCTCCATACATTTTAAGCCAATCAGCTGGACCCATAACCTTGGGAGGAGGTTTATTTTCAGTTTTTCCATCAAATTCATTCTTTAGGCGGCTTCTGAACTTATGGTCAGGTGGTAGAAGAACCCTGTTGTTTGCATATATAACTTTGTGTAGATCTTTAGAATATCGCCCCTCAAATTGTTCTGCACATCTTGGACATGCAAAAATCCATTTTGTTTGTAGCCCTATAATCAATAACTAGCTTACATAAGAAAACAATAATAATGTAATACTTATATAAAACTTGAATTGAAAATAAATTATGATGTCCTACGAATATGCAAATTATTTGATCTCTTACCAGAACAAACACCAAGTCCTGGGAAATCATGAATTGTCCAACATAGTATGCCATAAAACATGAAGGACCTATTTGATGGAGGACGTGATATGTCATACATTCTTATGCCTTTCCATAACAATTGCATCTCATCAATAAAAGGTGCAATGTAAACATCCATTTTCTTCACTTGATGTTTTCCGGGAGCGATGAGAGTTAGCATAAGGTGTTCCTTTCTAACACTCATCCATGGGGGAATATTGTATACTATCAGTCCAACTGGCCAAACACTATAATTTGAGCTTAGGAAAGAGAAAGGGCACACTCCATCCATTGCAAGTCCTAACCTAATACTGCGAGGTTCATCCTTGAATTTTCTTGGCCATTTTTCCTCTATATGTTTCATTGCTTTGGAGTCCATAGGAATTCGCATGAATCCATCTTTAATCCTATTCTTTGCATGCCAATCCATCAATTGTGCAAGAGATTTACAATGAAACATCCGTTGTAGTCTAGGAATAATTGGCATGTGTCGTAAAACCTTATTTGGAACTGTAGAACCTTGTACATCCGTACGATATCTTTTCTCTTTTCAAACAGGGCATTCTTCATTGTCTTTATATTCATCTCTATATAAGATGAAATCATTTTTACATGCATGAATTTGCTTATATTCAATCCCCAACTTGACTAACAATTGACGCGCTTCTCTACAAGTTGATGGCAACACATTATCTTCAGGGAATATTTTATCCTTTACAGGCCTGCAAGTTTTTTTTTCAAACCTACACGTTAAAAATATCATTTATAACGTTGTTTATATACCATAATGTAAAATCCACCTAAAATTAAATTAAATGAAGTTAGTACTTATATTCTAATTGAGGACACAAACTGACAGTGCAAAACTAGAAAAATAATTCAAATAATTACTTTAGTAAGGTAGTGAAGCTCTTGTCTGACCAACCAAATAATGACTTGATTTCCAATAATATTAATGTGCATGAAAGCTTGGATGTTCTACTTGCACCCGATTTGAACACCATTGTCCTTGCTGCTTGCTTAATTGATGCATTGATGTTGATATCATCATAATTATGTTGGCGGTAGTTTCCCTCTATATCAGCATCATCATTATTATGAATAGGATCATCACCCTCATCATTGTTTCCATCCCCAAAGAAACTTGTGAGCATTTCGTTCAATCCTTCTTCATGCATTACATTTCCATCGACATCTCTACTCTGAGTAGTGGATGGCATGTCATCAATGTATGCTAATTTCATCAATTCCTCAAATTTTTCACGTGGTAGTGTTCTCTTCAATGCTTCTCTTCTTCTCCTAGTATGGTTTAAAGGATGAATTGGATCATCTCGTTGAATTCTTAATGGTCTAGTTGGATCTTGATCATTAATAGGTGTATCATCAACATCGTTTACCTATAATTAAATGCAACCATTATTTAATGTTAGATAGCAATTACTGTATAGAACATGGATCCATTTCAAAGATATATGCAATAAATTACTCACCAAAACAACATTATACATGTATACAATAAATTAAAAATATTATTTTTGAACACACTATTTTAAAAACAAGCCACATTAATTTCATATTCTTAGATTTTCTACCTTAGGAACATCATGACCAACCTCTTGTTCATTGTGTTGATTTTCTATTTCATTTACAAACTCCATTGTCATATCCTCTTCCACCCATTTCTTTTTGCGTGATTTAATTGTACGGCGTAGGCCACGTCCATATGCAGGTATTTGTATTGGTCTATCAAAATGATTAAACTCCTCATTTGTTCTGATTCCATTGCGAAGCTAAAATAATTGATACATGCATTATTTTTTCCAAGGTTAGAGATTAGACTATATGATGTACTTATATCGTCCATTAATTTATAACTGAACTTATTTATAACACCCACAAAGTATAACAATTGTATCAAAGTATTCATTCCATGTATTATCATCATGACTAACCTCTTGTTCATTGCCACCAATTTCTATTGTATTTGTAGAGTCAATTGTCATATCTTCTTCCACCCACTTTCTCATGCGATGTGCTTTAACAGTATGGTGTCCACCCTTGTGTACATATTTTGGTTGTTTTACAGTAAAAGGGTTCAAATTTTATTTGTTGAAAACACATTTTCCACCTAAAAGAATCAACGACATGCATTATTTTTTTTCAAGTTTGAATAATAAACTATATAAATTACTAGGTTTAGGAAAACAAGGATCAGGAACTAAATTTCATTTTATTATATTTCATAAATTAATGTAATATTCAAGTACTTGATGCCCTTAATCATGTTGTGTGTCTTCATTGGAAATAAATTCATTTGTTTCCATGGCCTCTCCTAGCACCTGCAATACACACCAATGATAACAATTTTTATTAAAGTCATCTATGGAATTGTTATAGTCTCATTTCTTATTCCATTGTTTCAACCATTCTATTTTTCATGTTAGCTATTTGCATTTTCAATTATGAAATTCTCCACCATTGTTGTGACACTCTTATGATAATGATTGAACCCGAGTTGAAGTCTTAACTTTTCATGCAGATCTACACTTCTGATTATTAGGGTCATATCTATTGAATTTTGGATATATACTAGTTTTTAACATGGATATCAAGTTGCCTATCTAGTTTGAATGTACATTACGAACATAGCGTTGTTTGAATCCTATGGAGATTTCAATATTTAGCGAACATTAGATGTTGAACATAATATACTACCATGTCATAAATGCGAAGCATATCTAATATATGTTAGATGATCTAAATTACACCTTGGCATTAATATTAATACACAAATAATATTTTTTTCTTATTGGAAAAAAAATACTATGGCATTTCCAACCTAAGTCAATAATGACTAAAAGAATTATTGCATAAATAAATAAATCCTAAAATGATGCCTAAGTGATCTATTCCTCCCAAAGAGACAGGAGTAAAGTATAAATGGTACAACTATGGGCACTACAATGTAAACAACACATGTTCAAACCTTTACAGGGGTAGAGCCTCTATGCACTGTGCATGAGGGAAGGTGTTTGATATCTTATAGTTGGTTTCCCTTCATCACCAAAGTGGATTAGGTTATGAGTGGATTGGCAAAGCAACCCTTATTTGTTCCTTTTAGTTTTTGAGAAATCTCAAGTTCAACTAGTGCTAGTAAATGGTTTCAAAGATGTTTGCTAGGGTTTTTCAACAAGGTCACTAGGTCCCAATGTAACATAGATACTTCATATTTGTTGAAAAGTAAAACCCCCACATAGCACTGAATAGATCATTAATGACTACCTAGAGAACTTAGACTAAATTAATCGTGGAAGTAAAAATTACAACCAAATTAATCATGAAAGTAAGAACTACAATTGAAAAAAACACACTTGGTAATATACTAGAATTCATCCTCGCCAAATCCAAAGTTGATGAATAATATGTTAAATCTTTAATGAAACTCATGAAAAATAATAAGCATGTTATCAATATAAGAGTGCATGAACTTGCTTAATGTATATTTGTTAATTGGAGATGATGAATATCTAAATAAAGTTGATGAATAATATGTTAAATATTTGATGAAACTCATGAAGGATAATAAGCATGTTTATCCATATAGGAGTGCACAAACTTTCTTAATGTGTAGTTTACGAGAAATTTTTCCAGCGTAAATCACAAGATATATCATTTGTTTAGGTGTTTCGAACCAACCAGTGTGGTTCATCGTCAGGACAAGTTGAAGAATCAGATCCAACTTTGCATGTTAAATAGTTTCAGCAGAGCCTCCAACAGCTAACTAGATCAACAATTAAATTTGACTTGGGACCAAGATAAAAAAAAAAAAATAAATAAAAAATAAAAATAATTATTTAATAAATTAATAAATGGAAGTTAGTTTTAATAAGGGACCTTACCTTTAAATAAATATATAAATTATATGTATAAAGTAATCTTAATTTAATTGGTTGTTGAGCTAATAGATAGCTAAAAGTATTAACTATTTAATAAATACATAGAAAATATAAATATTAGAAAAAACGTATAATTAACTAGTTATAGAAGTATAACTAACTAATTATAAATATATATATATATATATATATATATATATATATATATATATATGTATATATATATATATATATATATATATATATATATATATATATATTATATAGCCCCAAGAGTTAGCTCAATCGGTCAAATCAAGTGCCTCGCCGATGGGAGGTCACAGGGTCGAATCCCGAAAGCTCTTGGGGTTAGGTCAGTAAATAGGCCGAGGGGTGTTGATGCCTTCGGGTGCGTCCACTCAGTGTTGAACAACCCTGGATGTAGCGGCTACCCATTGACCACGGTATCCGTGAACCAGAAGTGAAATATCTATATATATATATAATATATATATATATATATATATATATTTAATGTATATATATAAATATAAAAAGAATTATAAAATTAGTTTTTAAGTTAATAGTTCTTTAAAAAATAAATATAAAAGAATTTTAAAATTAGTTGTTAAGTTAATAGTTCTTTAAAAAAAAATTAGAGATGATGAATTATATTTATTTATGTATTTATCACATATATTGTAATTTCAATACATGGAAATAACAATGACTTTTCTTTTTTGGCTTGCCCTAACTACAGTGGAACCTATGGCCTTCATTTCCATGTTCAATGGGCTGACTCAAGATTGTTTCTGTTCTCCTAAGATATAGGCTTCCCAGATCAAAGAACTGGTTCCCGGGGGTTGTGGGTTTCTCTATTGAAGGCATTGAACCTTGCCAATAGAGCCAAAAAGAATAGACAGAATAAGATGTCTTATATACGTATTAACAACTGAATCGGAATTGGGAGGATGAAATAAGAAAGAAAAGAATAGACAAAAACAATATATATATATATATATATATATATATATATATATATATATATATAGATATATATAATATATATATAATATATATATATTTAATATATATATATATTATATATATATAATATATAGCTTATATGTATTATTAACAAATGAACTTTAGAAAGATTTCTTTTTGAGGCGGCTATAGCAGGAGGCTTGGATGCGTGAGAGGGTTAACCACTCTTACCTGGATGCTCGGATGCCGGTAGTAGTGCATCGATACCATATCTTTATGCGTGTGTGAAATCTCCCGCTTCTTAATTAGTGGGCGGATCATTTGGTTACTCAACTGCAACAAGATAGGGGTTGGATGGTGTAGTTTCATTGGCCTCAACTACTTCTTCATTAGCTGGTAATCCTGCTCCAGAAAACCCCGATCCGCCCCTCATTTCCATGTTCAATGGCCTGACCAGAGCATTCACTCAAGAAAACCCTGATCCGCCCCTCATTTCCATGTTCAATGGGCTGACCAGACCGTTCACTTTAGAAAACCCCGATCCGCTCCAGGAAACCCTGATTTCGAATAGGATAGAAAGCGGAAGGAGGGGAATTGGGAGGATAACCCGAAAAAGAGGCGGCGGGAATGAAAAAAAAGCCAGTGCTGGAACCTATGGATCTCACTCCCATGTTTGATGTGCTGATCATAGATCATTCGCACACGAAAACCCCGATTCACTCCAGAAAACTTCGTAGATCATTCGCGGTAGGAAACTCCGATTCGCTCCAAAAAACATCGATTTCGAATAGGAGAAAAGGCGGAAGGAGGGGGAATTGGGAGGATAACCAGAAAAAATGTGGTGGGAATGAAAAAGGGCCAGCACGGGAACCTATGGATCTCCTCCATCTTCAATATGTTGACCATAGAACATTCGCTCTGGGAAAACCCTAATTTGGAATAGAAAAAAGGTGGAAGGAGGGGACTTGGGAGGATTACCAAAAACAGAAAAGGACGCGATGGGAACGAAAAAGGGCCAGCAATACCAGATCATTATTAGATTGAAGTTATTGAAGCTATTGGTGGCAGGAGAGAAGGAAAGTGCACGTGTCAGGGAGGCAGTGGGATATGTTCCATTGTTCAGGTATAACTGATTCTATTCTTGAAACAGAAGAAGACATTTCAATCGATTTTGTAGACTGCAAGAATGTGTTCTCTCATCAAGATATGTATGATTTTGTTCCAGCTAAAAGATGGATTGTCTTAGTAATGATAGTATTGATGTGTTGTTCCCTCTGATGTAATGACTGGTTACAAAGTTTGTAGGTTCTTTTACATGACTCTCGCCACAGGAACTCTCTCGCTCTAAATCATTATTGTTCTTAAGGGACCTTGTTATTGCTCTCAGTTACAGTCTCCCATCTCTTGTATACTACATTGTACACTATTCATCCATTCATCAATGATCACATTGACATAGAGACATTTTTCCTTTGCGACATAGTAGGCTTCACTGCACATATGTGTCTCACTATCCTCTGTATATATATAGATATGTCTTTGGCTCTACACAGTTCATATGGCTCACGATGTATAAGACTTTGTTCCTCTGCATTATGTATAAAATTAACACACAGGTTGACTAACACGTTCCTGTATAACAAAGTCAGTTTGAATGAATCTACATTGCTTATCTGCGACATATGTTGGCACTGATGCATAGTTAATATGGAATCGATACTCAAAATATATGTAATCTAACCAATAACATCAAATCGTATCATCTTATATGACCATGGAAACAACTCCTAATGAAGACTGTAATCTTACAGAGACCAGCATAAATAAACATGTTGAATTTAAGATCCATAAGGAACTGTTCAATATTTTTTAAGTGACAAAACACCATTGTTGAGAATTTGATGTTTATATGTAATCCAACCAATAGCATCAAATGGAATCATCTTATATGACCATGGAAAGAACTCCTGATGAAGACTGTAATCTTACAGAGACCAGCATAAATAAACTCGTTGAATTTAAGATCCACAAGGCACTGTTGAGTTTTTTTTAAGTGACAAGACACCATTGTTGGCAATTCACTGTTTAGATTCAAGTCTAGGGCATATAGTTGGCATAGTAAGAAAAGATAGGTTTCTCCCTCAGAACTCACTGATGCTTCTCACTGGCACTAGCTAGTAAAGTGCCTATGAAGAAGTGAAAGAAACAAATCTCTATGATACCAAAGATCATCTGACTTCACTTCTAAGGAATGTCATACTTTTGCTATGTCTTCAATCTCCATAATAAGTCCAGGAGTATCCACTGATCTTCATTCTCTGAAGAATTGATCTATCTCATTGGTATAATTTCCTTTTCCTATCTTCAATATCATAATCAAGGAAGAGCATATGCATGGGCAGATTGTTCTGGCAGTCAGTGATATTGTTGACATCCACTGTCTATACTATTAGCATTTCAAAATCAAAACTAAGTGACAAGACACCATTTTTGACAATTCACCGTTTAGATTCAAGTCTAGGGCATATAGTTGGCATAGTAAGAAAAGATATGTTTCTCCCTCATAACTCACTGATACTTCTCACTGGCACTAGCTAGTAAGTTGCCTATGAAGAAGTGAAAGGAACAAATCTCTATGATACCAAAGATAATCTGACTTCACTTCTAAGGAATGTCATACTTTAGCTGTGTCTTCAGTCTCCATAATAAGTCTAGGAGTATCCATTGATCTTCATTCTCTGAAGCATAGATCTATCTCATTGGTATAATTTCCTTTGCTTATCTTCAATATCATAATCAAGGAAGAGCATATGCATGGGCAGATTGTTCTGGCAGTCAGTGATATTGTTGACATCCACTGTCTATACTATTAGCATTTCAAAATCAAAACTATCTTCTACAATTGGGGTTTCAGTGGAAGCAGGGTTTCAAATCATAACCAGTCTGAAAAACACTGGTTAGAATTGTACAGTTATCAAAGCTACTAAAACTAACAAACAAAAAATAATATAAACACTTTTAACACCAACCTTATATTTATTTAATTATTATAAATTATGATTTTATATATTTTTAAGAACATCTCGAAGTTAGTTGACTTATGTTGTATATAAAAATGGTGTATTACATTATATTAAACCTATTAATATTAATATGTATTTAGTTATCCATGGTCTGAGCTTGGTGAAGTACCCAGTGACATTTTCAGGGCAGAATGGCATTTCGTTAGTAGGAAACTTGGTTAGGTCTTAGCCATTGAACCGCATAGAAGATTATTACCTCTAATTGTCAAAGCAACACACCTTTGAAAAGCTTGGATTAGTTTTGACCATGTCTGTGGTCACATTGAAATGTTTGTCCACAGCCGCTCGGTCACTGTACTGTACACTAATGGTTTCATTGGATGGTGCAGTGTCTTGTACACTGGCCAGATGCCAGAATGAATTATGTATGATTTTGGCAATATCACGATTACAACCTGCTCTAGATTTGCATTGTTGACTAGTGCATCAACGTTTGATTGAAAACTATGCATTGCACGTGAAGAGGGCCCGTTTGTGTCCTATAAATTTATTGCTGAGGTTAATTCAATTGTAGATTTAGGTAATATTTTAGTTTTAATGATGGTAGCAGAATATAATTCAATTGTAAATTTAGATGATATTTTAATTGGAATGATAACAGTTAAATTAATTGTTTTGCCTCGCTCGTCTTTATAACATCCCAAAAAGCTACCAATAAAAATATCCAAAAATATACTGATTGGAAATACAATTGAGTCACCCAATGAGAAATGAGAAATGTACAGTTGGTACATTTATCACATATGCTAGGGAGTCACACCACAATCCAAGCTTTCTCTTTTAGTAGGCTTTAGTGTGTTACTGTTGTGGCATGCATTATAGCGATACCATCCCTAGAGGAGCTATGGTCATTATTAGAAAGATTTCTGGTGAGCTTAGTATGCATTGATACAGTGGTTTTAGGAGATGGTTTATAAGGAGTGCAATGCAGATGTTGAGTGTAGAAACATACAGTTCACATATGGAAATTTCATTATGGCTTTCTAGTGGGAGTGATTAGCTTGTTGGAGACCAGAACTTTAGATGCTACCGAATACAGAAAACACTCTCATTTTCTTTTTTTCCTGCCTTTCTTGAAACCTCGTTCTGGATAATCCACTCATCGGAGGTATGAAAGTGAAGGACTTGAAATACCAACCTTCATCTCCCAGATGTTGGGAACTTGGGAGAGAATGCTGGATGGTTTCAAGATCTCACTTCTGTGGAATATGGTTTCAATATTTTCATGCTGATCCTGAGACCCCGGGTGAGCAATCTGTCATTAGCAGATCCCAGTCTTTAAGCAGTTAGTCCTGTTTGGATACTAGGAGATCCCTCTTTAGCTCCTCTTACTGCTTTCATGAACCCCACCCATCTTAGTGACTGGTTCCTTAGCTCCTTTCGGTTCACGAAGCAGGGTTTCAAATCATAACCAGTCTGAAAAACCATTGGAGTTGGGGGCTCTTTGACTAGGTTCTGAAAGTGCATGCTATTTGTAAGATTGGTGTAATGAAAGGAAGGGTAAAGAGGGTATAGCCAAAGTAATTGATAGGTTTCTGGTGGACACAAAATTGTCGGGGTCCTAGTACATCCATTTTGATAGCCAGATATCCTTTCAAGATGTGGAAAAGCGACTTTGTTCGAGGATTGGGGTGGGTGGGTCAATAGTCATTTTGATGTTCTCAGTGACCGGCATTTTCTTGTGATCTATGCTACTTTCGACGAGAAATTGAACAAATTGGATTGGGTGGGAGGTATGCAAAAATTTCTAAGGCATCACCTGGTCTCACCGGTGCAATTTGTCTTTCCATCCATGGATGCATAGTATACACCTACTTGCTATGAATAATATCTATAATTCTTTCTTTGCGACCCGCGGGTCTAAGCAAGAGTGAGACACATTTCACAGCATTTTGTATCGTTTCTGCATTCATTAGGTTGGTTATAGCATAATTGCATATGACTTATGGAGGGGATCTAGTAATTCGTTCATAATACGATACATGTTTCGATGGTTGGTGGTCAATGAATGTGTGTTTGACTACATGAAAGCTTTCAAAAGTGTAAGATGTGGATTATTACTAGTCGATTGAGCAAGCAAAGAATTATTTCTTCTAAGTGAATGCATACAGGCAACTGCTGTAATTACTCATACTTCTATTAGTAGTAGGGTTTACCACCTTTTGAGATTTTCTATCCTGATAACCAAACCTTCCTATATTTTGTCAATATCAATGGTCGTCAATATCAATCACTCTTTCTTTCTTATTAGACGTTAGACGTTCAACGATGGAGCGGGGTTCAGCAATTAGTGCATGCAGATATTCTAGCTGTTTCGACCAAGTTTCTCATAACCTATTACTCGAGCTCCTAAAAGAACACATCAAGGATCCTATCCACTTATACCTCACCCGAAACTTTTATTTTGATCTTCACGATCAACCTATTTCTCTATTAGAATGAGACACATTTTTCTCTCTGATCGATACAGTAACCAACATGTCACGTAGATGAACCAGAGGGAGTAGCAGAGCAATGCCCACCATAGGCTTCGTATTCTCACCCAAAAGCTAGCTTCAATCCCTTCCCAGCAAATAAGAACTCAGCAGGTTTTGGCTATCCCAGGTATTGACCCAAATGTCAGTAGATGGATGCTTTGGCTCTCTAACCTTCAAGTATGCTCCGGGTAATGGAACTAAAATAGCAACTGCTTATAGGTCATCAAGCTCAACATGATGATGGTAATCAACAGCTTCATGAACCACTGGATCTAGATCTACTCTATCAACAACTTAGCTAAGAGACTCCCTATGATGCTACTACTGGTGCTACTACTCCTGAACCTAGACCACCTGTAACCAGTGTTTTTAAAACCGTTTTTAAAAATCGGTTACCGGTCAAACCGGCCCGTTAGCAAGGCTACCAGTCCGAACCAGGCAAAAAACCCGGTTTGATAGGGCATTTCGCCATTTTTTAGCCCTAACCAGTGAAAACCAGCCGGTTTAGGATGGAACTGGCCGGTTTGTATCAAACCGGCTGGTTCTGTCCTAAACCGGTCGGTTTTAGGCACGCCCAGCAAAACATGCAAAAAAGGTGGATTTTGACTGTGGTTTAGGGGTTTTGGGGGGAAGTAAAGGTGTTTTCCCTCCAAAAGGCTATATAAATGAATGTAAGGGTATATAAATGAATGTAGGCTGTCTGAAAATAGAACCAGCCCAAAACACCATAGAACCAATACCAACACAATTACACAACAAAGAAAGGGGGGCTTCTTGAGGAAATCTAAAAGAGAGACCGTTGAATTAGTATGGTCAACTATAGGAGCACCAAGCAGCAAGATCTGTTGATGAGAATAACACTGCCACTGAAAGTACATCCGAGAGAAACCAAGAGAATGATCTTGTAAATAGTATGTCCAAGAAGGAAAAACATCAGTGTGGAAGAGAACGATCCACACAAAAAGCTAATCCATTTTTAAAAATCTCAGAAGATGATAAGTCCTACAGAGCTTAGTAGAAACTTCAGCAAAAGCATTAAGAGGAGTCCCCCTTTTCAAACAACCAGCCATACGTGTGAGAGAGGTGGAGTCAGTACCAGGAATATCATCTTCTAAAGTTGTTACAGCCCAATCTGAAAATTAACTGTCATAGAAATAGTCCATCCAGTCCAACAAGAGGTCAGTCTCTTCGAAGACTTCAAGACAGCCTGCTAAAATGTGGCCAGAAGGAGGGTTTGAAACCCTACAATAAATACAATCTAGAAAACCTAGTTGCACAAACATTAGGGAAAATGCCACTAGTCAACAGTCTCTTGAGTCACTTGTATAACACAAAAAATTATGCTGCCAAACAATCCATCAGATCAAATATCAGAGGTGGATCCAGTTCAACAAAAGGTCAGTCTTTGTGAAGACTTCAAGAGAGCCTGGTAAAAGGGCCAGAAAGAGGGTTTGAAACCCTACAATAAAGACAATCTAGAAAGCCTAGTTGCACAACCATTAGGGAAAATGCCATTAGTCAATAGTGTCTTGGGTCAATTGTATAACACAAAAAATTATGCTGCCAAACAATCCATCAGATCAAATATCAGAGGTGGACCCACCTAGTGGCTCTAAAGAAGAAATTTTAGCTGTGACTGTTGGCTTAAACAGAAAGAAAGATATGGTGCACCTTAGAAGAGCAGCAAAAGAATACTTGTAGATTCCAACAGTACCCATAACTGTATAGACATCAACTAAGCTAAGCAACTGAACCTAATTGTGTACCCCACTCCATAGTTAAAATCATTGATCGATAAAAGGTCAAGACAGTAAAAAGATTCCATAATGTCATGGTTCAAATATAAGAATTGGAACATTTAACACAACTCTATGCTCTTCAGCTCAATGAGATGGGTAGGGTACTAGGTGTTGAATAGTTGATGCAGTGGGGTGCTTATAACATTAAACTTGAAGAATAGTTCAAGTAATTTAACTAGAAAAGACAAAATTATGAACTATATGGGTTGAAAGTTCCCATCACAAATGATCTACAACTAATAGAAAGGGGGCAAGAAACACAGACAAACATATAACCGCAAAGAAAGTATGTTACCATGGATTATCAAGGTTTCACATTGAATAACTAGGCCGAAAGACTTTAGAATATCATGTGCACACTACAAAGGAACCTCACCATCACTCAAATCAAGAACTGAGTCAAACTCCCACAACTAAATAAAGATGATGCTACCAAGAAAGCATGCTCAGCAAGAGAAAATCTCATTTACTATGCTTTGAGGACAAAACATTCTTAAGAGGGTGGCAATGTAGGAGGAACAATACTAATTATGCCAATGAAAGGTCAAAGGCCACACACCTCGTGACCAATCACTGTATATCTTTACACAGTTAAGAGGCCCAATGTCGATATCATTCTTAATAAATTCATATCAATCAATCATTATCCAGTCTCCATCCATGAGGTGGTTATGGGACCCCACATCAGTGCTTACAGCAACCTTAGTCACCTTAGTCACCTTAGGCAAACTTGACACAACTGTGTCATTTCAGCATCAAGATCCAAACATTAATTCAAGTCACAATGGGAAGATATTACAACATTAAGGTTTTAACATGGGTAGATTTCCAAGGAATCCTAATGTAGATAATAAACTCATATAAGTTTCATGTAATTTTAAATACCGCAATAATGATTTGACCAAAATAACCTTGTTGTCAAAACAAACCAATATACCACTTCAAAATAATCTTAAGTCTGTTATTAAGCACAAATAAAAACTTACAAATTCCTTTGGGAAATCTATTTGAGAGTGCTTGTTCCTCCCAACCAACATGCAGGCATCACCAACTCTCGAGCATAGACTTCTTCCTTCTAGGAACAACACCTTCTTAGTCCCTTAGTAATATTTTATAAGTTTTTACTAGTAGATTTTTCTTAGCATCTGTTTTTAGGGTTTTCCTTTTACCAGGCTTTTTCTTTTACTAGGATGGGTGATGCTAGGGCATTATTAGAAATTAGATTTTTATTAAATTAGAAATGATATTTTTATCAAATTATAGATTAGATTTCTTTCTAATTTCTAATTGGTAAATATCTATTTCTTTTCTTTTAACTATGATGGGTGATGCCAGGACATCATCTTTATCTAATTTATAATTAGATTGTTATCAAATTAGAAATTAGTTTTTTTATAAAATTTCTAAATAAAAATTAGATTTGTCTCAAATTTCTAATTAAAAATTAATTTTTTTCTAATTTTCAATTGGTAAAAGTCTGTTGCTATTTGTATGTAATTATATAAAAATATGCTGATGTTAAAAGGAGAAATGTTTTTTTTTAGAAAAAAACATGAAGTGGGAAAAACAATGGCATGAAGTCTTTTATTATTGTTTTTGAGTGAGGTCTTTTATAAACAACAACAGATTTTTACCAATTATAAATTGGATTTTTAACAAATTTCCAAATGTTTTTTAATCTAATTACAGAACATAAACAGCAACATATTTTTACATAATTACATAATACAGACAACAGCAGATTTTTACCAATTAGAAATTTCTAATTGGTAAAAATTGCTGCTGTTTGTATTATGTAATAAAAACATCAGATTTTTAGCAATTAGAAATTAGATTTACCAAATTTTGAAATGTTTCTTTATCTAATTATAGAACATAAACAGTAGCAGATTTTTACATAATTACATAATACAAACAGCAGCAGATTTTACAAGTCCCTCCTCTTGAAGGTAGAACTGGGTGAGTGATTTGCAAGTGACCTGGAAATCTTCTTCATCCTCTATCGCAAAACATAGTATTTCTATGTTAGTCAGTCGAACTCACATGGAAAATCCAATTTGTGATATGTTTTATTTCTCTAAAATAAAACAAAATTAATCATAAGTTGCATTTCAGATTTGTTTTTGACTTGCATCTCAATCAACGATATTAGGCTATATATCTCAATAAATTATTGTTTCCATTGTCACGTTCCAGGTACTCCTTTGATGTCAAGTCCCGAATTCTGGATTTTATTGCTTTAAGTTCGGGCTTGAATGTGCTTTGGAGCTGTTCAACACACTCACTCAGTAGTTGTTGCTGAGGTAAGATTTTTCTAGCCTTCATGATGAGAACTATTGTTGAATCTATTTAGAAATTTCTGTCTTCTTTTACATTTTCAATCACTCTATTCATCTCATTTGCATTCATATCTGTAAGTAGAATCTTAAATTTTTTTCAACTTGTTCGAAAAGGGAGGATTGAATTCAAAATTATCACTTGTAGATATTGTTGTAGTGCTAGGTTCCTTTAGAAGAATCTTGTTCTTGCCACATGAAACTAAATGCAGAAGTCAAATAAGATCTTCATCCTCCAAATTTAGCTGAGATTTAATTTCTACACAGCTCAGCTTCGTAGCTTCATTGAACAGCAATAGCAAAGCTGCTTGGTATGTTGTTACTGCCAAATCTATTACCGATGGCTCTTGGCTCTACACAGTTCATATGGCTCACAATGTATAAGACTTTGTTCCTCTGCATTATGTATAACATTAACACACAGGTCAACTGACACGTTCCTCTACGTTAGTCTGGCACATATAGTTGGCATAGTAAGAAAATATATGTTGCTCCCTCAGAAGTCACTAATACTTCTCACCGACACTAGCTAGTAAGGTGCCTATGAAGAAGTGAAAGGAACAAATCTCTATGATACCAAAGATCATCTGACTTAACTTCTAAGGAATCTCATACTTTTGTTGTGTCTTCAATCTCCATAATAAGTCCAGGAGTATCCACTGATCTTCATTCTCTGAAGCATAGATCTATCTCATTGGTATAATTTCCTTTGCCTATCTTCAATATCATAATCAAGGAAGATCATATGCATGGGCAGATTGTTCTGGTAGTCAGTGATATTTTTGACATCCACTGTCTATACTATTAGCACTTGAAAATCAAAACTAAGTGACAAGACACCATTGTTGACAATTCGCCGTTTAGATTCAAGTCTAGGGCATATAGTTGGCATAGTAAGAAAAGATATGTTGCTCCCTCAGAACTCACTGATACTTCTCACTGGCACTAGCTAGTAAGGTGCCTACGAAGAAGTGAAAGGAACAAATCTCTATGATACCAAAGATCATCTGACTTCACTTCTAAGGAATGCCATACTTTTGTTGTGTCTTCAGTCTCCATAATAAGTCCAGGAGTATCCATTGATTTTCATCCTCTGAAGCATAGATCTATCTCATTGGTATAATTTCCTTTGCCTATCTTCAATATCATAATCAAGGAAGAGCATATGCATGGGAAGATTGTTCTGGCAGTCAGTGATATTGTTTAGATCCACTGTCAATACTATTAGCATTTCAAAACCAAAACTATCTTATACACTTGGGGTTTCAGACGAAGCAGGGTTTCAAACCATAACCAGTCTGAAAAACACTGGTTAGAATTGTACAGTTAACTAAGCTTTAGTCTGAAAAACACTGGTTAGAATTGTACAGTTATCAAAGCTACTAAAACTAACAAACAAAAAATAATATAAACACTTTTAACACCAACCTTATATTTATTTAATTATTATAAATTATGATTTTATATATTTTTAAGAACATCTCAAAGTTAGTTGACTTATGTTGTATATAATAATGGTGTATTACATTATATTAAACCTATTAATATTAATATGTATTTAGTTATCCATGGTCTAAGCTTGGTGAAGTACCCAGTGACAGTTTCAGGGCAGAATGGCATTTCGTTAGTAGGAAACTTGGTTAGGTCTTAGCCATTGAACCGCATAGAAGATTATTACCTCTAATTGTCAAAGCAACACACCTTTGAAAAGCTTGGATTAGTTTTGACCATGTCTGTGGTCACATTGAAATGTTTGTCCACAGCCGCTCGGTCACTGTACCGTACACCGGTTGTTTCATTGGATGGTGCAGTGTCTTGCACACAGGCCAGATACCAGAATGAATTATGTATGATTTTGGCAATATCTCGATTACAGCCTGCTCTAGATTTGCACTGTTGACTAGTGCATCAACGATTGATTGAAAACTGTGGATTGCATGTGAAGAGGGCCCGTTTGTGTCCTGTAAATTTATTGCTGAGGTTAATTCAATTGTAGATTTAGGTAATATTTTAGTTTTAATGATGGTAGAAGAATCTAATTCAATTGTAAATTTAGATGACATTTTGATTGGAATGATAACAGTTAAATTAATTGTTTGGCCTTGCTCGTCTTTATAACATCCCAAAAAGTTACCAATAAAAATATCCAAAAATATACTGATTGGAAATACAATTGAGTCACCCAATGAGAAATGGGAAATGTACAGTTGGTACATTTATCACATATGCTAGGGAGTCACACCACAATCCAAGCTTTCTCTTTTAGTAGGCTTTAGTGTGTTACTGCTGTGGCATGCATTATGGCGATACCATCCCTACAGGAGCTATGGGCATTATTAGAAAGATTTCTGGTGAGCTTAGTATGCATCGATACAGTGGTTTTAGGAGATGGTTTATAAGGAGTGCAATGCAGATGCTGAGTGTAGAAACATACAGATCACATATGGAAATTTCATTATGGCTTTCTAGTGGGAGTGATTAGCT
Organism: Pinus tabuliformis; assembly: GCA_031772625.1. NCBI lineage: Eukaryota > Viridiplantae > Streptophyta > Pinopsida > Pinales > Pinaceae > Pinus > Pinus tabuliformis. The sequence goes on from CM062816.1 coordinate 568,326,813, forward strand.
TGTTGGAGACCAGAACTTCATGAAATGTCTATCTTCTTTTACATTTTCAATCACTCTATTCATCTCATTTGCATTCATATCTGTAAGTGGAATCTTATTTTTTTTTCAACTTGTTCGGAAAGGGAGGATTGAATTCAAAATTATCCCTTGTAGATATTGTTGTAGTGCTAGGTTCCTTTAGAAGAATCTTGTTCTTGCCACATGAAACTAAATACAGAAGTCAAATAAGATCTTCATCTTCCAAATTTAGTTGAGATTTAATTTCTACACAGCTCAACTTCGTAGCTTCATTGAAAAGCAATAGCAAAGCTGCTTGGTATGTTGTTACTGCCAAATCTATTATCGATGGCTCTTGGCTCTACACAGTTCATATGGCTCACGATTTATAAGACTTTGTTCCTCTGCATTATGTATAACATTAACGCACAGGTCGACTAACACGTTCCTCTACAACAAAGTCAGTTTGACTGAATGGCATCAATCTGCATTGCTTCTCTGTGACATATTTTGGCATTGATGCATAGTTAATATGGACTCGATACTCCATATATATGTAATCTAACCAATAGCATAAAAATGGCATCATCTTATATGACGATGGAAATAACTCCTAATGAAGACTGTAATCTTACAGAGACCAGCATAAATAAACATGTTGAGTTTAAGATCCATAAGGCACAGTTGAGTATTTTTTAAGTGACAAGACACCATTGTTGAGAATTCGATGTTTATATGTAATATAACCAATAGCATCAAATGGCATCATCTTATATGACCATGGAAAGAACTCCTAATGAAGACTGTAATCTTACAGAGACCAGCATAAATAAACTCGTTGAATTTAAGATCCACAAGGCACTGTTGAGTTTTTTTTTAAGTGACAAGACACCATTGTTGACAATTCGTCGTTTAGATTCAAGTCTAGGGCATATAGTTGGCATAGTAAGAAAAGATATGTTGCTCCCTCAGAACTCACTGATACTTCTCACTGGCACTAGCTAGTATGGTACCTATGAAGAAGTGAAAGGAACAAATCTCTATGATACCAAATATCATCTTACTTCACTTCTAAGGAATGTCATACTTTTGCTGTGTCTTCAATCTCCATAATAAGTCTAGGAGTATCCACTGATCTTCATTCTCTGAAGCATAGATCTATCTCATTGGTATAATTTCCTTTACCTATCTTCAATATCATAATCAAGGAAGAGCGTATGCATGGGCAGATTGTTCTGGCAGTCAGTGATATTGTTGACATCCACTCTCTATACTATTAGCATTTGAAAATCAAAACTAAGTGACAAGACACCATTGTTGACAATTCGCCGTTTAGATTCAAGTCTAGGGCATATAGTTGGCATAGTAAGAAAAGATATGTTGCTCCCTCAGAACTCACTGATAATTCTCACTGGCACTAGCTATTAAGGTGCCTATGAAGAAGTGAAAGGAACAAATCTCTATGATACCAAAGATCATCTGACTTCACTTCTAAGGAATGTCATACTTTTGCTGTGTCTTCAGTCTCCATAATAAGTCCAGGAGTATCCATTGATCTTCATTCTCTGAAGCATAGATCTATCTCATTGGTATAATTTCCTTTGCCTATCTTCAATATCATAATCAAGGAAGAGCATATGCATGGGCAGATTGTTCTGGCAGTCAGTGATATTGTTGACATCCATTGTCAATACTATTAGCATTTCAAAACCAAAACTATCTTCTACACTTGGGGTTTTAGACGAAGCAGGGTTTCAAATCATAACCAGTCTGAAAAACACTGGTTAGAATTGTACAGTTAACTAAGCTTTAGTCTGAAAAAGACTGGTTAGAATTGTACAGTTATCAAAGATACTAAAACTAACAAACAAAAAATAATATAAACACTTTTAACACCAACCTTATATTTATTTAATTATTATAAATTATTATTTTATATATTTTTAAGAACATCTCGAAGTTAGTTGACTTATGTTGTCTATAATAATGGTGTATTACATTATATTAAACCTATTAATATTAATATGTATTTAGTTATCCATGGTCTGAGCTTGGTGAAGTACCCAGTGACATTTTCAGGGCAGAATGGCATTTCGTTAGTAGGAAACTTGGTTAGGTCTTAGCCATTGAACCGCATAGAAGATTATTACCTCTAATTGTCAAAGCAACACACCTTTGAAAAGCTTGGATTAGTTTTGACCATGTCTGTGGTCACATTGAAATGTTTGTCCACAGCCGCTCGGTCACTGTACTGTACACCAGTGGTTTCATTGGATGGTGCAGTGTCTTGCACACTGGCAAGATGCCAGAATCAATTATGTATGATTTTGGCAATATCACGATTACAACCTGATCTAGATTTGCACTTTTGACTAGTGCATCAACGATTGAATTAAAACTGTGGATTGCACGTGAAGAGGGCCCGTTTGTGTCCTGTAAATTTATTGCTGAGGTTAATTCAATTGTAGATTTAGGTAATATTTTAGTTTTTAATGATGGTAGCAGAATCTAATTCAATTGTAAATTTAGATGATATTTTAATTGGAATGATAACAGTTAAATTAATTGTTTGGCCTCGCTCATCTTTATAACATCCCAAAAAGCTACCAATAAAAATATCCAAAAATATACTGATTAGAAATACAATTGAGTCACCCAATGAGAAATGGGAAATGTACAGTTGGTACATTTATCACATATGCTAGGGAGTCACACCACAATCCAAGCTTTCTATTTTAGTAGGCTTTAGTGTGTTACTGTTGTGGCATGCATTATGGCGATACCATCCCTACAGGAGCTATGGTCATTATTAGAAAGATTTCTGGTGAGCTTAGTATGCATTGATACAATGGTTTTAGGAGATGGTTTATAAGGAGTGCAATGCAGATGTTGAGTGTAGAAACATACAGATCACATATGGAAATTTCATTATGGCTTTCATTGTAGACAGAATACCGACTTTGAGCAATAGATTGCAAACTTTGCAATTGGACTTACAAGGACAACTTCCAGAGTCATTCTATGCTACACCTTCCAGAAGGCCGATGAATTGAAAACTTAATGGAAGCACAAAGAAAACCATAGATACCATTTCTGTTTACAGGCCAAGGCAATCCATAGGAAGTGATGAGGCTATGCACAGTTCATTAAAGGAGAGTTGTGCTGGGTTGGTGGGACAACTTAGTTTATGGAAGTTATAGAATCTACAGAAAGAAAATGAAACATCAGCGATGGATTCTGAAAAGGTAAGCTAAATTATGTATGAACTTCATATTTTTCCATCTTCTTTATCAGATTCATCTTAAGGAACATAGTACACAGTTGGTGGACTGTATGTGTGACATTTTTTCATTTTTTCCTTTCAAGAGATAAGTAAACAATTTGTTTCATAGAATATGTCATCACCTACACTGAAACAGAGGATGGAATCCTTCGACACACCACTGAAGACTCTTGGACATACTGAGGGCCGTGATATATCTCCTTTCTTGTACACATTATTTGGACCAAAATGTAGTACGCCATTGACAAATTGTGAGCTTACATAAGATAATGATAAGGTTGTTACTGACACACCATTTGAAAATGCTCTGCAGTCTCCACTAGTGACTGAATCAGGGGGAGTTGACAATTTTGGCAATGAATTGCCATGGTTAGTTTAAGTATTTCTATCCTCTATCGCAAAACAGAGTATTTCTATGTTAGTCAATCAAACTCACATGGAAAATCCAATCTGTGATATGTTTTATTTCTCTAAAATAAAACAAAATTAACCATAAGTTGCATTACATATTTGTTTTCAACTTGCATCTCAATCAGCAATATTAGGCTATATATCTCAATAAATTACCATTTTCATTGTCACGTTCCAGGTACTCCTTTGAGATCAAGTCCTAAATTTTGGATTTTATTGCTTTAAGTTCGGGCTTGAATGTGCTTTGGAGCTATTCAACACACTCGCTCAATAATTGTTGCTGAGGTAAGATTTTTCTAGCCTTCATGATGAGAACTATTCTTGAATCTTTTTAGAAATGTCTGTCTTCTTTTACATTTTCGATCACTCTGTTCCTCTCATTTGCATTCATATCTGTAAGTGGAATCTTAATATTTTTCAACTTGTGCGAAAAGGGAGGACTGAATTCAAAATTATCACTTGTAGATATTGTTACAATGCTAGGTTCCTTTAGAAGAATCTTGTTCTTGCCACATGAAACTAAATACAAAAATTGAATAAGATCTTCATCTTCCAAATTTTTAGCAGATAAAAACTACTACTGTTTGTATTATGTAATAAAAACAATAGATTTTTAGCAATTAGAAATTAGATTTACCAAATTTTGAAATGTTTTTTTATCTAATTACAGAACATAAACAACAACAAATTTTTACACAATTACATAATACAAACAACAACAGATTTTTACCAATTAGAAATTTCTAATTGGTAAAAATCTGTTGCTGTTTGTATTATGTAATTATGTAAAAATCTACTGTTGTTTATGTTCTGTAATTAGATAAAAAACATTTGGAAATTTGGTAAATCTAATTTCTAATTGCTAAAAATCTGCTATTTGTATTATGTAAGTATGTAAAAATCCGCTGCTTTTTATATTTTGTAATTATGTAAAAAGGGTAATGTTTTTTTAGGAAAAAACATGAAGGGGGGAACAATGGCATGAGGTCTTTTATATACATGACAGCATAAGAGCTGAACCATTTTATCATTTAGCACTGGAGAATCTGATTCCAAGAAAGAAAGAAATTGTCAAAATAGAAATTGTCACTTGGATTTTTAACTAAGTTGTTTGCAAATTCCACCCTAGAGAGCCATTTTGAGATTATTCACCTTCAATCCTTTGTTTTTTAAGGGAGAACATCCTTTTCTATCGATCTCTTCTACTTTGAGGATATGGCAAGTGGAGAAGGAGGTGCAAGTGGATCGGAAAAGGTAAGCTTTGTTTTTATAGAATAATTGCATAATATAATATGTTTTATTTTTTGTTTAAGGTTTGAAGTTAGAATTATAATTTTATAATTATACTTTGTGGTAAATCGTTGAAATTTGGACAGGGAAAGAATCTGATAACGGAGTCCTTGCTTGAAGATGTTTTTGGGATAGAAGGACTCAAAAAACTTCAATCTTTGGATGCTGAATCCCTAATGCATTTTCTTAAGACAAAATCCCCTGAAGCTAATCAACTAGGTCCAGGTAATCAACAAGCTTTAGGAGAATCCATTAGTTCCCCATCCTCTCTTGGATCAAGAAAAAAATCGAAAAAAGTGTTATTGACATCAAACACCAATAATGAAGAACATTGTCTTGAAACATCTTCTGTGGTGGCAACTCCTGGGACTGCAAATTCTTGTTCATCCTCAGCTTATGCATCATCTATTGGTAGTTTAGGTACCAAGATAGAGTATGACCCTGTCTCAGGGGAGATAAGAAGGACAGAAGCAGGAAAACAATTCCTAAATAGGTTAAAGGACTCCTGCCTTCAACGATTTAGAGATCATCTTCACCTCACATTCTCCAAGATTCCACTTCACCTAAAAAAGATGGTGGTACAAGACATAGAGAATGAATTTGGTACCAGTTGGTCGGTTAAGAAGATAAAATTGCAAATGTCGCTCAATTGTAAGAGGTTTCGTTGCAACCAAACAAGAAAAATTAAGAAAATGCCTCAAGATCAAAGACTGAAACAAAGACCTATTGACATACCTTTTAAAGTATGGAAAGAACTTGTAAAATCATATGAGAAGTTGGATGCACAAATAAAAGCCGGCAATGGGAGCATTCAGGTATTGAATTTTTCATTTAACATTATTTAGAATGTATTAATACTTATAAGTATCTTAGACATGTATTTGTGTGAAAATAAATTGAATTGGTTTATGTTTAAGGACAAGGCATCCAAGGCGAGGTTAACCAAGACAAAAGTCACTCATCGTAGTGGCCAGAAAGGTTTAAAAGCACTGATAACAACCTTTGTAAGTATATTAAACATGTGATATTTTTTTAATAAATTTTGTACTAGAAGAAAGTCATTGTTATCTAATTTCTCCCTATTTAGTGATTGATAGGAACTAAAATATGGAAGACCTCCAAATCATTTGGAAAAGGAGGTGTTGCAGCAAAAGAGATGGGTTGAATTTGTTGTTTGGATGGACTCTATGGTATGTAATCTTAGTTGGATTTCCAATATACTTTTAAACCATATTTTCATTTTATTTTTTAGTACTATTAGATATTATATCTTACCCCATTTTATGGTTAACATTCTATAACAAAAACATGCGTTGTGTTATGTAATTAATACTAACATGTAATATTGATTTTTTTTGTCAGAATGCTATAGGTAATGATTGCCAAGACGATGATCCAAATTATGTTGAACATATATCAGGAGATGATTAGGATGAGGATGAGGATGAGGATAATGGTGGTGAAGGAGGAGATGATGATGATAGTTGCGGTGTTGGTGATGATGTGGATCAGAGTAATGAGGATGGTCAAGATGATCATGAGGATGATCTTGGTGGTGGTAGCTAGGCATGCACATGCATTGTTTTCATGAAGAAATTATTGTGTAGAATGACATTGTTATGTTTAGATGGGTGTTGTGAATTTACCCTATATTAATGAGACATTTTGATTTTGTAATCATACGATGAGTTTGATTTATGTATGTTGTTAATTTATCGTAGAATAACGATATTCATGAAATATTTTGATTTGTTAATCATATTTGAATTTTAGTTGTTTTGATTAAAAATAATACTAATTTTATTAGTATTATGTTGCTATTTTATACATGTTTTGAAAATTGTTAATGACACATTGTTATTTTTTTGGATGGATGTTGTCAATTTCTCTTAAATTTCTTTACAAATGATTTTGAATTGTGATATCTGCTTTAATGATATTTAGAAACTATCATATATTTCACTATGAATCTATAATGGGGGTCATGTATGTAAAGAAAAATATACTCTATATAAGAAGTCAAATGCAGATGTAACCATGGATGCAAAATTGAAAGTAAAATTGGATGTTAAACTAGGAATTAATACAAAATGCAAACAATTGACATACAAAGTGTTTTAAATTAGAAGTGAAAAATTGTGCAATAGTTGACACAAAGAAGGGAACAAAACATGGCATACAAAAGGATATCAAATTGGGCAAAAACAAGGACACATAAATGGGCACCAAATTAGATGCAAAAAAAGACAACAACTAGATGTAAAATAAGATGCAAAGTTGAGCGTTAAAAAGAAGCAAAAAACATTACAAATTAATATGCCAAATGATGATGCAAATAATGGTGTAAATTTGGGATGCAAACTTGGGTTCAAAAAAGGAAAAAAAAAAAGATGTAAGAAAAGACATAAAACAAGATGCAAAATGGGGCTAAAAAAAGGTGTAACCAAGGATGCCATATTGGATGTAAAAAATGATTAGAGATGCAAATTTGGATGGTGAAAGCGATGTAAAACTAGACACCAAAAAAATGCAAAATTGGATGAAAAAGTCGGTGTAAATAATGGTGCAACATTGGACACAAGTAGACACAAAAAAATGGTGCAAAAAGGGGCATAAAATAGCTTAAAAGGGGATGCAAAACTTGGTGCAAAAAAAATACAAAATTAGACGTAAAAAATGGCTCTACATTGAATGTACCATTAGACACAAAATAAGATGCAAAGGTGGACACAACACATGACTCAACATAAGATGCAAATATAAATGCAAATTTGGATGCTCAAAATGATGTAACATTAGATGCAAGAGATGGTGTTAAAAATGATGCAAAATTGGATGAAACAAATGACGCAAAATATGGTGGAAAATGAGATGGGAAAAATGGAGACAAATCAAACGTAAATGTGGATGTAAAAAATGGTCCAAAAAAAGATGCAAAAATGGGCACAAAAATGGATGCAAAATTTGGTGCTAAATCAAATTCAACACATGGTGCAAAGATAGGCACCAAAGCTGGTGCAAAAATAGAAGCAAAAACTAGTGTAAGACTAGATACAAAACCTGCCGTAAGACTAGATGCAAAAACTGACACAAAATGGATGCATAAAAAGATGTTAAATTGGATTCAAAATACAGTGTAAACTTGATGCAAATGATGGTTCAAAAATGGAAGCAAAGAATGACACAAAATAGGAAGCAAAAGAGAATGAAAAATAGATGCAAAAAATGACACAAAACTAGAAGCAAAACCTATCATAAAATAAGATGCAAATCTTGGTTCAAAATTTGACGCAAAAAATGAAGCATAGTTTGGTGTAAAAAATGATGCAAAATCTAGCGTGAAAAAGGATGCAAAATCAGGTGCAAAAAAGGATGCTTTAAAAATTGTACAATAGAGCCGGATTTAGCGCCAGGTTGCTCACCACAATTACAAAAAAAATGCACTAAAATCTGGCGCTAAATCTGGCGCAAATCGTTGGTTTTGTTGTAGATATGTTGTACATATGGTACTAGTGTATGTGTGGTATTGTGTGTATGTCGTCAATGTTATGTTATGGGCATGTGGTATTATGCATGTGCATTATGTAGTCATGGTATTGTGGCATGTGTACTCATTCTGTTGTACTCTGTGTAGTTACATGTATTGGGTGGTATTACACATCGGGTATAGATGATGCACTGTGTTGTATACTAGTTGCAGGTGCATGTATTGCATGGTGTTGTGCGTCAGGCATGGTTGTATGTGTGTGATGCACACTATGTGTCTATGCATATGTTTGAGGAGAAGGCACTGGGTGTTTGTTGGGTGTGGTAACCGATCATGTGTGTGTATAGAAGGAACAAAGGTAGAACTAAGGATTGATGAAAGGATAAGTATCAATAATTTATTTTGGTTTTAGTATGCATGCGATTTATGATTATGGTCTATGATGATTACATGTGATCTATGACTTTGATTTATGATGGTTATATGTCATTTATGATTTTGATGGTTATGTTTTGAGCTAACCTAATGTGATACTTTTATACATGTTGATTTGGTCAAATATGCTAGTTTGACTTATTGTGACAGGAAGCGAACATGATTGCAAATGTACCTTATTAACGAGCTACCAATGAGGTATGATGTGAATTTATTTTAATTTATTTTAAAACTAATGGAAGCTATGTGGGTGGTATAGAAATCATGAACATGCCCGGTTGGGTAGTTGAAATCAACTACAAGAATTAGCAGCTTGATATGGTGGTTTGGTGATTGCTTATGGTGGTTTGGTAGTTGCTTTATGATGGTTTCATATATGATTTATGGTGATTGATATATGCTTTATGATGGTTGATATATGCTTTATGATGATTTGATATACGCTTTATGTTGGTTGATACATGCTATATGATGTTTTAATATATGCCTTATGATGTTTTGGTAGATGTTATATGATGATTAGTTTATGATTGATATATGTTTGGTATATTATTTGGCATATGTTTTGGTATATATATTTTGATGATGTTTTTATATATACATCGGTGTATGGATGTAAATACCATAACGAGTTGTGTTATAAGGCTCCATTATGCAGTATGGGTGTTATGTTATTATGTTATCATGTGGTTATGTAATCATGATGTCATGATGTCATATGAGTTTTTAAGCAGGATGATCATTGTAAATACCATAATGAGCTATGTTATAAAGCTCTACTATGTGGTATGTTTTCATGTCTCATGATGTTATGTCTTGAGCAGATCATTCATTGTAAATATTGCATCGAGATGGGTTATAAAGCTCCATGAGCAGTATGTTTTCTGTTAGTAGGTTGCTGATATATGTGTTATTGAACACTAAGGATGGTGTCCCCCAAGGAGGAGGGTTTTGTAACAGCCCTAGTGAAAATTCCATGTAAAAATATATAAATACCACTAATCATGGGACATGTATTCCAAGTTGAATGGTGGGAAAGACATCCTAGTGGGTGTTCATTTGGTTGTTTATGGTTAAGGAAATTGTCAAAGACAATGGCTAACACATTAAAGAGAAAAGAAAGGTGAAAGGTTTCACTTTGCATGTGAGGAGGAAATTGAAGGAAAATAATGGAAAATGAAGAAAATAGAGGCCTCATTAATAAAAAGGCTTATGAGGATCAGTGGGCAAGGCTTGATTAGTTCAGTTTTGGAGCTCTCTCATTATTCTCTCTCTCTCCTAATACTCTTGGTTACTGATATTTTTCTTAGAGCACTTTTGGAGGGTGTGGTGTACTTGGATTCTTGGAGCAAGAAGGAAAAGGAAAAGCAGGAAAACACAAGAAGGCATAGCATCAGTAGCTACATCAAATTTTCTTGTAGGTACCGAGTTGCATGTATGTTTTTTTCACTAGTTTTGGCATGCATGGCACATGCATGTGGTTTTTTGGTTGCAATCTATCATTTGCATGGAGGATTTTCTGGATCGACAGTGGATTTCCTAGCCTTTCCATTTCCTGGATAGCCATCGTGATTGTGGGTTTACTTTCATTGTTTTGTTTTGGTTGGTTCTCATGTTTTCTTAGCTTGGATTGAGTTACTAGTCCTGGAAGCCGTGGTTGAACAAACGATTTGGAAGCCCTATAATAGCTTGGGTTGAGTTACTAGCCCTAGGAACCCTGGTTGGAAAAACACTCTGGACGCCCTTGGTGGGTTGAGTTACTAATCCTGGAAGCCTTGGTTGGAAAAATGCTCTGGAAGCCATGTATAAGTTGTGCGTTGAGTTACTAGTTCTGGAAGCCTCGGCTAGACAAATGCTTTGGAAACCCTAGAAGGCTTCGATGGAGATCAATCTGATGATGGGTTTTGGTGATGTCCCACTGTGAAGTGGAATCACTGTTTGATGGGTTGAGGTAGGTGGCCTCTGGAAACCCTAGATGAGTTTTGATTGATGTGTTTTATGAGATCCCATATTCATTCTTGGAATATGGCAGAGGGGTGATTGGCTGAAGAGAGACTTGGCTCAACCAATCTATGGTTGGGTGGAATGTGGTAGTCCCATCTTCGGTTGGTTCATTACATTTATTAAAAAAAAAAATCATTCCCTTGATTTTCATGTGCAAAAGTACTAATGTATATATGGATTTTGATGGCTAATTTGTTTATTGTATTTACGTTCCTATTATGTTGTTTATATGCACATTTACCCAGAGGGTGTTACAGTAGCATCATGTCTATATCATGTTTTTGTTTCTCACCTGCAACCATTCGTCATTAGGCAACAATTCTTCATCAAATTTTACATCAGCAATATGAATTACTCGATTAACCATAGCATAGATTGCTCCAATGGTAGTTTCATCCTTGTTAGCAAGCTTTATTGCTGGATTCACCAAACTTTCATCAACAAGCTTTGTTGTTGTATTCACCAAATTGTCATGAGGAAGCTCTGTTGCTCGATTCGCCAAATTTTCATCAGCAAGTTCTATTGCTAGATTTACCAAATCACCATCCACTTGCGGTTGTGCACAGTGGAGTTCGTGAGAATCCATGTGCTCCTTCTCTCTTGCTTCTGCGACCTCTTCATAGACATCATCCACATGTGGCTTAGCAGAGTGGGGTTCACCAAAAATTTCATCTTGTTGTAGATCCACCTTCAAGTTCAGTTCTCCCCTTTACACCAAAACTCCTCTCAAGGGTATCCCAGGCCTTCTTGGTTGTGTTGACATCTGAAATGAGGGGAAGAATGTTGTCATCTACATATTCTTTTATGCATTTCAATGCAAAGACATCATTTCTCCTCTTCACTTCCCGATCTAAAAAGATTTTAAACATCTCTTGTTGTCGCTTTGACTTTCTTAGCCTCTTGGTTTTTCCCATTTTTTAAGCGCTGACTGAATGCGGTTTAACAAACAAATCAACCTAAATACTTAGTAGTTTCTTACCATAAAAATATCTCTGCGAAAATGGCTTCTTTGTTCGTTTTTAAAAAATTGAGTCTACAAATTTTCCGAAAAGCAATACTTCTTTTACAATTAAATAAGATCTTTTTGAAAAATAATATAAAAGCATTAAAAAAAAAAAGCTCTTTTTAGGAAATTGAATGTAAGCACTTTTTAAATTACATGAGCATTTTTAAAATAATGCTTTAAAAAAAATAGCACTCACGAAAACTTTATGAATTCGCATATGCCCTTTTTTTTAAATACAACATCATATTTTTTTCTAGAAAAACGTATCTCCTTTAAAAAATAACTCCTTTCATCTGTTCGCTTCTTTAAGAAAGAGAACGAAATACTTTTCTACCTTGTATTCCACGACCGTGATGACGTAACACATATACCGTTGCATCTCTGCTTTTTCGTGCGATTCACTTTCTTCTTCATGCTTTCAATCGGTGTTTTCTTTAATTCGGCTAACGCACTTGTCGAGCCTCTGTTGCGGCGTGTGACCGAAAATGGTGCGAGTTATTGAAACTAATGCGACGCTTAAACTTTTTCAACTGCGTTCCGAACGTAGCGTACCCAAATAATACAGAGCCTTATCACAACAATTTTTTTTAAATCGACTTTGAGCTAAACTTTCTGGCTTCTTCGTTCTCCTGCTGCTTCTTCGCACACTTCTTCAAATTTTTGTTGCTCTCTCAAAGAGTCATATACTCTCTATCTTCTACTTCACAGTAGGCCTCTTCAAACTTCTGTTGCTTTGTCAAAGAGTCGTATGCCGTCTTGTTTGTCCCTTCTGCTTCTCTCTTCGCTCGCGTTGCTGCTCTTTGAGGGAGTTTTATGCAAACTGCTCTGATATCTGCTGAGTCTTATACAACTGCTCTGATCTATGGTCTTCTTGTCAAAGAGTATCACGAAAGCTAAGATTCGATACCATGACAAAAATTGAAAAGAACAAAATGATGACTACTCTACTATGTATTATAAATCAGTTAAATAATATTATATTGAAAATATTAGACTGGAGTGAAAATAGACTTATACTGGACTAAATCAAATTAAACTGGGACACGTGGAGAGATGGTTTTGACACCTAACAATTAGTTGGAATTAGATTCTCAAAAAAAATATGATCTTAAGTTGGTATAATGTAGTGGAGTGCATTATCTATCTAATCTAATCAGAATGTGAACATGTTAATTATCTAGTTGTTATGCCATGAATATTTGGTTTAATCTGGGTGTTATGGTTGAGTTGTCACCAAAAGAGAGTGGAATGTATTAATATTGATCTAATCATGGGATATCTCTCCAACAATGTATAAATGCATTAATCTCCCCATACTCGGTGTGGGTGTGATTTAGTCTTCTGATTATTGAATTGAATTCATCAATCTAGTCAAGACGTAGTGCGGCTATTTCGGTAACATATTGATTGACTTAATTGTGGATGTAGTGGCTTGATTGAGTCACAATCAGTGATCAAATTTGAAGGGCGGGTCTTAATTTCATTTAGAAGGGCACATATTCAGGTTGCACTTCTATAATGAAAAGCATACAAAAAAATAGCAATTCAATTGACAACAGTAAATTATTTTCAAATTTCTTTTTATTTTTTCATAGGAGAATGGTGGAACAACAACCCCATGGATGTTGTGTATAAGTCAGGTCTGATATGAGCCGCAACTAATATATCGGATGCATTTACCATTAATGGATAAACATGAGACCTATATTCCTGCTCCAGTTCACATAAGGATTAATTTTTTAGGAAATTTTTGTGACCAGAACGTTCAAGCCAATATACAAGTAGCTCAATCAAATTTAAGTTTATTGCATGAATGAAAAATTCAGTAAAATTCTAAACAGGTTTAGGATTCAACAAAAGAGTGTACAAAGGTGTATTTATTTTTGGTATCTTCTTTTTAATATGAAAACATACCAGGAATTGGGAATCCGCAAACAAATCAAATCCAGTATGTTAGGAAGCATGTTGAATGCGCTCCTCTCCAAGCATAAATCGTGCTTAAACCTTGCTTGGCAAGCGTTTGCTGAATGATGAATCTATGCTCATCTCCAGCTTAAATCGTCGTCAACGTTGCTTTGGGCAGCCTTCAGGCACAACCCAGTTATAGACCTAATACATGGCCCATATTGACATGTAGTCGCTCTCAATTGAAACTACCAAATGTAATGGTATCAAAGGGTAATTGTGACATAATAATTAATAAGAACTTCCATCCTATGCACAATTAAAAAAAACAACTCAAAAAGAAACTGTTGTTTTTGAAATGGGATCAACTCAGAAATTGCCAAATGTAATGGTATCAAAACGTAATTGTGACACAATAATTAATAAGAACTTGCATCATATGCACAATTAGAAAAAACAACTCAAAAGGAAACTGTTGTTTTTGAAATGGGAGTTTCTTAAATGGGATTTAAGTTTTAACATGAAAAGAAATTTACAAATTCAACATTCCTAAAATTCTAATTTCAGAAAAAATGAAATTAAAAAAAAAAAAAGGTTGACAATTTGACACCACTTCTTAAAAAATTTTAAGATATTATTCCAATTTTTTTTTTAAATGACAAAAATAAATTTTTAATTTTTTTTTGACGGGTAAAATTTTCTCCCCACTTCTCTGACGTGCCAGAGACCCTTTGAAAAGCTCTGATGTGTTCAATTTTGATCCCTGGTCACAATGAATTGTCGAGCCATGAATCTGAAGCATAGTGCCTAGATTTGGTGAAAATTAATCATTTGGTCATTGCCTACGTGTGAACCGATTAATGTTTTTGTTAGTGGTTACGATCAAATCTCCAAGGCATAGTGGAGACATCGATTGGATTGTTAGGATGCCAATTACGAAAACGCTAGATAGAGCAAAAGTAAGAAATTTTTTTGTGTGCAAGGAAAGAATGCTTGCATACCCGCACAAAGAAAATAAAAAGGTTGATCTAACTATTAAGAGCTATGTTTACAGTGTACGAGAATCGATTCGGTGATATTTTATTGAATAGTGCATTTCTGCACCTATAGTATTGTATGTTTGTTAGACAATGCGATGGTGGTGTGCACATAGAGCTAGTGCATTGCATATATAAAATATAGTGCATAGGTTTGAGATTAATGTGAGCCATTATGAATACAATGAAGTGGTGGATGCCCAAATTTAGAATGTGCGCATAACTTAAATTAATGGAGTGATGAACTAAAAAGGCTAGTATGCATTCAGCTATTGAGAATATATGTCTTGTCCTATACAGATATATCTAGAGATTATGTGATCAAGTTCTTGTGAGATCATTAACCTGTGCAAAATGTAATAGTAGATCAATTTGCAATATTTGTTTGATTGTTGAATATACAATGTGATGGATAGTTTTATATTGGATTCACAAGAGTGATGAAACTAAAGCATAGTGGGTGTACTATGCATTCAATGAGGATCCATTGAGTCAATATTCACTTTGAGATATAGAGAAGCTTCTGAAATGAGTGCACATATCTCTTATCGATTAACATCTTTAGCTGATGTGCATGGATAGAAAAAGTGTAGATCTATAGAGAATGATTTAAGCTTGTGTGCATATGTTTAGACCGAAGAGCATACATGTAGCTGCACTTTATGTACAGGAAATTGGTTGTATCTAATGCTAGTGGATAAATTTTATAATTTTGGTGCATTTGAAAGAGAGTTCGATGTAGATATCGAGTGAGAATTGGTTGGATACAATACACATAAGTGATTTATGCACATACATTTAGCTGAAAGTTGGAAATGTCAGTGAGTTGGAATTTTGGTATGCAAAGAAGATACTAGTGTGCACCTCTTATAGAGTACTATGTGTTTTGATGGCCTTGGTTTAGAGAATGATGCTTGGACAAAATATTAGTTGTATATGGCCAACAATTTGTTGTTGCAAGGACTCATTTGGAGTTTGAACATTTTTTCATTAATATGTATTGATCATAGGCCATGTGATGATTATATTCTAGTCATATCCTAATGTAAAGGTTTTTATTATGAAGAGAAATTGTTCCTAGGGTTTTATATAGTTTGTACTTGAGTCATATTAATGAGTGTAATGTTGTTGTTATTGAATGAGTGTTTTGTTGTCATAGATATGCTCTATTATATTGGCATCTTTATACATGATTGAGTGTCTATTTTATTTGAGAACGTAGTTATGCATTGATGTGGTTTTGGTTGAGTGGTCACCGAGATAGAAACATTTTGGAGATAATCATGGAGATAGGCATGCATGATAATGAGTCAGATGAATTTTCCATGCAAGCACATGTGTGTGCAATATTATATACCTGTAACAATGTTGTCTTTATCTTTGGCTAATGATAGAATGGTCTTGTTGTCAAGAATCCAAGAGAGAGAGAGTTTGGTTTTATATTATATGAGTTTTATGGTACTATGATTTAGTAAGGACAATAGTGTTGCTCAAATTTTGCTGCTACTCCTAAAATTACAGAGTGTATTATTGCTTTAGTGTGTATTTCTTAGACCTAGTTTGTGTCTAGGGGGAGTTTATTGCACATATTCACTAGTTATGAGATCACTCGATGATTGTTGCCACCATTGACATTGACATAATGTTTTAGCCATAACTCTTTTCCTTTGATGTCAAATGGGGAGAGTGATAGAACCACTTGAGCAATTTTGAGATCAACCAGTCATAAATGAAGAAGATTAGTTTGGTGTAGTTGCCGGTTGAGATCAACACCAAAGCGGCAGCTTGTTGGCACCAATAGTGTTTGGTTGACATATATGCTAACCTTGTAGAATGTGTTTAGTTGGCTGCAATTATTTAGCTATTGATGTAGGTGGTTTTAATGATGTGAATGGTGTTATTTACTGTGATGATGCAGTATTGGGAGAAAAAGAAAATCATGGGAAATTACTAGGGGGTTTTCCCATGGTATTTGGTGTGAGAGCTTAAATGATTATATATATATATATATATATATATATATATATATATATATATATATATATATTATTTGATATGGTCATCATGGGGAATGGAATGTAATTAATGTGCTCTTTTGGCTCCAATTGGTAAAACAATTAACATGAATATGATATATCGGTGTTGGAGATTAATTTTAGTTGTTATGCATAATCAATTTTATTTTGTACTTGTAGCAGTGATTAGAGTTGAGGTGAAGTTGGAGAGGTTGATTCCATTATTGTAGATTCTATGTCTTTCTTTGCTTTACACTACAATTAATTGGTGGATTGTGTGTTGGAGAGACAAACTTTACTATGGATATATGTTCTCATTGATTTATCAAATATATATTGTGTTGCAAAGAGAGTTTCTTTGATGATTTAGGTCTATTGTGAATACTAATGAAATCATGGCCCTGAGAGATTGAGGAGGTTGGTGTCTTCAGAAAGTGGTGGCTTGCCAAGGCAAGGGTAGTGACTCCTTGCTGGTGATGACTAACAAAATTGTTAAAGAGGTAATGTCTCCTTACTGGTGGTGGACACCTAAATTTTGAAGAGGTAGCGGATTTTTATTAGTGGTGGCCAACTAAAAGATGTAATATATATTTTAAGAATTAATAAAATATTCAAAGAAATGTGCAACAAAAAATTTATTTTAATATTTATCATAAATCTTACGTGTTAATTTTATATTACATTTATATTCATATCTACTAATGTTATTATGTGGATATTTGTTTAGTGATTGAACAAAAAGTGTTAAATTTTTTATAAACCTTGTCACTACTAATTAACCGTTCTCTGTAGTGATCTGTTCCAATACATATGAATTATTCTTATTACATGGATTTAAATATTTCAAAATATTAGTATTATATAGATATATGAAATAATGACTTTTTTTTATTTCACATAAAAATACAATATTGGATAAGAATCCTATAAAGCATCAAGATGAAAAATGGTTTTTCAAAAACCCATAGAAAAAAAAATCCTAAATTAATGAAATAGGAAGGATAAAATCATAAATTTTAAATCCACCAAAATCTTAAAAAATTAAATTTCTCAATTAATACGAATTGAATTTTATATACATACAACTTACACATCTCAACCACAAACAAGTAACATCGGGTAACTCTACATTCCCATTTACACCCTAGCAAGTCCAGCCCATTTGAAAATTGTTTCGCTTAATATAAAATAAATAACAAAGCTGCAGACCATCTATGGGGTAAACAAAAGTTAAAATTCACACTTTTCAACCTAAAATTGCCTACTCTTGACAAGTATAGGTACTATTTTTTAGAACACTATGATAAAGATTTAAAAATATTCTTGACACTTTAATTCCTCACAACCTCGACTTTAGAACTAAAACCCCACATATTTCGTTCAATTGTCTTTCCATCCAACTTAGTCCTAAAAGAAAAAGTATCCAGTTGTGATGGGCTATTATTAGTTTCGAACTAAAACCTGACATATTTAGTCTAACTGTTTTCTATCAAACTTAGCCCTAAAACCAAAACCATCTCATTGTAATGGAAGACGGTTGTTTTTGTAAAATTATGTCTTTGTTTCATTTAATTTATTTGTATTTAATATATTAGAATTTTATTTGTTTATTTATATAAATCTAAATCTATATTTCAATCTCAATCTCAATCTCAATCTCAATCTCCATCTCCATCTCCATCTCCATCTCCATCTCCATCTCCATCTCCATCTCCATCTCCATCTCCATATATATATATATTTAAAACATTAAATAGTCAATAGAGTTAGGTGCATTGATATATGTTTACATGCTTACTAGGGATAAGGATGCTATCTAAAAATGTTGAGATCAGTGTTAGAACACAATCATATGATAAATGTGTCATGGAGACTGAGATATGATAAAGGAAAATCATATGATAGATGTGTCCTGAAGAGTGAGATATGATAAAATTGTTATTATATAACTATAAAATATTGAACAGGAAGAATGTGTGGTTTCCCTAAGTTAAAGTGGAAAATATGAGAAATTCATGAATAACGAGAGGATTATGTTTCTATCTTGGGTTGAAAGTTCAAGATGATGTGTTTTAAAATATTAAATTTATTAATAATATTATTTGAAAAAAATCACTGTGTTGTAATAAGATTGAATATTTAAGGAAAATAAAAATTATAAAAGATATTATTAACTTTAAATTAGAACATTATAATTTATTAAGGGCAGAAAGAGATTAAATATCTTAAGATTGAAAATTTTTTGAATGTAAAAACTGAAGAAAATTTTAGCTTTACAAATTTGATTCCTCATATTATTTAGTAAATTTTTAGTTAAGATATGTTATTTATATTGGTTTTTTATAATATTATTTATATAATATAAACTTCATATATTTATATATAAGAATATTTTTATTTGTAATTTTATTAAAACCTTGATTTAATATATATGAAATATTTTTAGTTGTAATGAGGATATAGGGTTTAAATATATATCTAAAGTAATTATAATTTTTTTCTTTTAGATTTAATTAAAAAAATGTTATAAATTAAAATAAAATAAAATATATATAAAATATTTTAATTGTGAAATGAGTTATGGCTTTTTAACATGTAATATTCATAAACCATGGTATTGGTCCATGATATTGTAAAAAAACTTATTTACAAGTTAATAATATCCATAATAAAATGAGGGTGAATATCTATGATTAAAAATTATTGTATTGTAAGTTTTTATGTCCTTATATATATATATATATATATATATATATATATATATATGGTTAAAATATCATTATTTTAATTTATAGGTAAAATAAACCTTAATTTAAAGATATTTATATGATAGATATTTTAACGTGTATTTATATGATGATTTTCTTTTATTTAAATTATTTTTAGCAATTTTATAATAAAAAATGACAATATAACAAATTGAATTTTATTGTCTACTACTTTTAATTTTTTATTACTGAGCCAACATTTAGATGTTTACAATTTTAGGAACATTGCAACATCCCAGACATACTAAATTTTATACTACTTTTAACTTTTTATTATCTTTAATCAAAACTACATACAAACATTTAAACCACTACAACATCATTTTATACTAAATTATAAAATATATTTCTATATAGTTACTAATTTTACAAATAACATAAATATTTTAAAATAAAAAAATAAACTTTCCCAAATTCCTTAATAAAACTTAAAGAAACCTGCATCGTAATAAAAAAATATTATTAAAATTCATTACCATCATGTTTTAAAATAAATGAATTTACTTTAAAAATATTTAACTTATAATATTTATAATTTACTTATTCAAAAATAAACGAAACGCATTTAAATGTTCTTATTATCAAATTATTTTATCTTAAATGCATTTAATCAGAATTTATTTAGGACAGTAAGTCAACTATGATGATGCTTAACGTCCGCTAAGACCAAACATTGGTCTATCAGATCTAAAGAAACAAATTATTTATTTCGATTTAAGATTTTATTCCTATGCTCAAAAAGCTTGGAGACAAGCCTCCCAAGCTCACTATAATTTTGACATTGTAAAAGGCTAGGAAGGTCAGTATTGTAACAAAGATTGTGAAACTAAGATCTAATGTGGTTGTACACGGGGCACTCTAAGAGGAAGTGTTTTTCATCCTTGATGTTCCTATTCTCACATATATGGCAGATCCTTTCCATCCATGGCGTTTTAGGAACTGCCCAACGACCTGTTTCACTATGGAGCTCATGGGAATTCGTTCTAATCTTTGATTTATTAATTTTCTTCGTTGAGCTAGTTAAAATAGAGAGATACTTTTGATCTTCTAGGGTGGGGTTGATGACCTTCTTATAATAACTTAATTTTCTTTTAGGCGCTAAATCTTTCTCACACCACATTTTTTCTTTGAACTTAGAAGTAACAATATCTTTAATGTTATTTATGTTTTGTAATGCATCATTCTCGTTGATCTCCCAATAGTTTAACCAGGCCCTTGTGTCTTTATGCCACCCCCGATTGAGCCTTAGGTGTTTTGGCTGGAATTTAAAGCTAGCTTAGGAAGTCTATGATCATCTATGTTATTGAGTTTGTTCATGTATAGCAGAAACCTAATCATAGCTAGGCTCTCAATAGGGGAAATACCTGCTTCTATAAGGAGTGTTATAGCCTAGATTTGCCTCAGGCTGAAAAGGCAAGGTTCTAGGTCCACATCAAACCATGCTCAGTGTCGTAGCTAGCCCTACGAGGACAGGAAATGGCTCTCTCTGGGTCAATCTCAGCGAAATATAATCGATTGGGCTTGAGATGACTATTTTAACAACTGATTTTAGGCTAGGTATTGAGTGTAAGGATTGATTTGAGTTTTTTGGTGTTTTGTTGGAAAAATGGGATAGGGAAATTTTGGGTCCAAGGATGAGGCCTAGTTTTGAAAAAGAAAAACCAGGGCTGTGCCTAGAGATTTTAACGACTGAAAAATTCTGAAAATTACATGGAAATTTATTACAAAACAGAATGACGAAGTTTCTTCAAAACAGAGTTTTGAAGAAAAGTCATAGTCGAGCATATGATGATGAATCTATGTTTTGATGGTGTGTCTCTCTATGTATTTGTAAGTTCATTGATGTTATTGTGTATCATTTTCCCTTCTCTTGTCTTCTGCAATTAAACAAATGAGTAATTAAGGTAGAATTCATGGATTGCTATGCTCTGCCTGGATATTTTGTTTAATCATTTGTTTGAGGAGGACTCTTGAGACTCTCTTGCCCTCCTTGGCTCCTCATCGGTCTGATCCACCCATTCATTCAATTCAAAGCATCAAAATGATTGCCTTCCTCGCCCCAATCAGAACTCTGCAAAAATCTGGCCTCATCCCCGGACCCAAAATTTGCCTTTCCCTTTTTTCCAACAAATCCCCTAAAAACTCAAATCTAATCTGTGCACTTCATACCTAGCCTAATATTAGCTTTCATTACAGTCACCTCGAGCCCCATCGATTGTCTTTTGCCGAGATTGACCCAGAGAGAGCCCTCTCCTGTCCTCATACGGCTAGCTATGAGGTTGAGCGTGGTTTGATGTGGACCTAGAACCTTGTCTTGTCAATCTCTGGTCTAGTCTTATAAACGAAACATCTAACTTGCAAATTTCCCCAGTACATGTATCAAGTTAGATTTGATTTTTGATGGTGAACAGTAGTCAGATACATATGAAGGCTAAAACATTCACCTGGCGACTCCAACTCAATCCAGAGATTCCAGTGCTCACTGATCCGTTCATGCACTAAAATAAAATGGTAGGGTATGTGGCAGACCCTGTGTTTTGTGAAGCTTTAAAAGAAGTTAGAGATCAGTTAGTGGATTTTGAAATTGATGAAGTATTTTTCATTGCCATGCTTCAATGTTTGAGATCTTCGAAGTTTCCTCCTAAAACTAAAACTGGTTTCTTTGAGTTAGTTGTTGAAAAATTTGAGAAGGAGATTCAATATTTGAATGATCAGATCCAATCATATGAATTCCGAGA
Organism: Pinus tabuliformis; assembly: GCA_031772625.1. Taxonomy (NCBI): domain Eukaryota; kingdom Viridiplantae; phylum Streptophyta; class Pinopsida; order Pinales; family Pinaceae; genus Pinus; species Pinus tabuliformis. The sequence continues at coordinate 568,349,189 of CM062816.1, forward strand.
TCCAAAAAAGTTCTTGGAAACTCTCCCTCCTTCAAAACAAGAAACAATAGTGCTGCCCGTGGATGTTTGCATTGACAGTTTGCAGTTGGCGGTCTGTGTTAAGGTGTTAGGGCAACAAACGGAGTCTGGTTTCTTTGAACCTATTGTCACATATATGGAATATTTTTTCAATTTGAATGATTAGTCAGATTATCTTTTACATAACCAGACTCATTATGTGCATGTATCGCTGTCAACATTTACATTTGTTTCCTGGTTGAAGCACTTTCAAGCAACATCCTTGTCACAGATACTTGATTGGTTGATATGGAATTACAACATTACTTGATCTATCAATTTTGCAGCAAAGTGGGTTAGATTTGTACATAAATAAGTTTCCCAAGGCAGCATTTCAATTTTCGGTATTTGGTTATGTACAAGTTGCAGTATGTATATGTTTTTGGATTGGTATGAGTTGTTTTGGGTTTGCAGTTGTTTGACCATCCATGCCCAATGGAAGAGGCACTGTCTACTTTCCAGAGATCTGTAGTTCTTGGCGCCTCCAAGGAGTTACCATCCCCATTGGAGCCGATGTTAGTTCTAGTCTTCGCAGCCTATCACCAGGGATCAACGTGAGCTTTTACTATGTCTGGTTTTGTTAGATGTTTTTCACATGATGTTCAGCACAAAACATGTCACAAGTGTGTCCATTAGAAGAAGCTCAGAAAAATCTTTCCAATGGTATATGACACTCCCGTAACCAGTTCCTGGATTAGTAGAAATGAATGAGTGATTCTTGGTTATGCATGTTTTGAGGTCAGTTGCTACACACAATGACAAGTTTAGTTCAGAATCAATTTCTAAAAGAATGGTAAGGAATTTTTCAAAAGTGAAAGAGGTTTTTGTTCTTCACATACTAAATAACAAAAACCTCCTTTAGCTCATGCACAGGTGCTACTATGTGGGAGATATACAGTGATATTTGGAGCCTACATTTAGAAAAAGAAAAATCTTCATATTTTTTACTACTTTAGTCATTTTAGTGCGGGGAAATTTTACAGCAGATGTAAAGTAATTTTGCAAAACCCAAGGAGGGTTTTGTTAATTACGATCCATATAAAATCGACCTCTTTCATTTTTTTCACAGGTTTCATGGATTGGGATATGTGACTAGATCTTTACAGCTCCTTTTCACAGATTTAAATATTTAATGATTTTCTCTTTTAGAGATGATTTTGTGGAAAAGATTGCGAGCTACTGGAAACGAATTTCCAAAATTTGAGAGAGGTTTTTCTCCAACATGACCTTATCTACAACAACCTCCTTCAGTTTTGTAATAGGCGCTATGGTTTAGGAGATTCGATTTCATCTTCAACAACTATTTTCATAAATTCAGCCCAAGTTTAATGTAACTAATTCTATTTTGAAGAAAATGGTTGAGCTCAATCCCTTAGTACAAGGATGAGAAAATGTATATATTTTATGAATTCCATAGTGTAGGTGTTGGATTTTGGTATAAGGTTGGACACTTGGGATTGCTTAGCACTCTATTGTACATTTGATTTCTGCAATTTTGGCAAAGGAAAGACCAGGGTTTTGCAGCACTTGTTGGGTTCCATGTGGCTCTATGTTTTGATGGTGTGTTTCTATATGTATTTTTAAGTTCATTGATGCTATTTTGTATCATTTTCCCTTCTCTCGTCTTCTACAATTAAACAAATGAGTAATTAAGGTAGAATTCATGGACTGCTATGCTCTACCTGGATATTTTGATTAATTCTTCATATTTTCATCTGTTTGAGGATGACTCTTGAGACCCTCTTTCCCTCCTTGGCTCCTCATCGGTCTGATCAATCCATTCATTCAATTCAAAGCATCAAAAAAATTGCCTTCCTTGCCTCAATCAGAACTCTGCAAAAATCTGGCCTCATCCCCGGACCCAAAATTTTCCTTTTCCTTTTTTCCAACAAAACCCCCAAAAACTCAAATCTAATCCTTGCACTTCATACCTAGCCTAAGATTAGCTTTTATTACAGTCAGCTTGAGCCCCATCGATTGTCTTTTGCTGAGATTGAGCCCTCTCCTGTCCTCATAGGGCTAGCTATGAGGCTGACCGTGGTTTGATGTGGACCTAGAACCTTGTCTTGTTAGCCTGAGGCAAATCTAGGCTCTAACATAGTCTACCTTAATTACTCATTTACTTAATTGCAGAAGACCAGAGAAGGGAAAATTATACACAATAACATCAATGAACTTACAAATACATAGAGAAACACACCATCAAAACATACAGCCACATGGATTCCAACAAGTGCTGCAAAACCCTGGTCTTTCCTTTGCCAAAATTGCAAAAATGAAATGTACAATAGAGTGCTAAGCAATCCCAAGTGTCCAACCTTCTACCAAAATCCAACCCCTACACTATGGAATTCATAAAATATATACATTTTCACATCCTTGTACTAAGGGATTGAGCTCAACCATTTTCTTCAAAATAGAATTAGTGTTGAATATAAACTCGTATATCCTAAACCATAGCACCTGTTACAAAAATGAAAGAGGTTTTTGTAGATAAGGTCATTTTGGAGAAAAACATCTCTCAAATTTGGAAAATTCATTTCCCGTAGCTCGCAATATTTTCCACAAAATCATTTCTGAAACAAAAAATCATTAAAAATTTAAATATGTGAAAACGAGCTGTAAAGATCTAGTCACATATCCCAATCCATGGCATCTGTGAAAAAATGAAAGAGGTTTTTTTTATATGGCTTGTGCTTAACAAAAACCTCCTTGGGATTTGTAAAATTACTTTACATCTGCTGTAAAATTTCCCCGCACTAAAATGACTAAAACAATAAAAAATATGAAAATTTTGCTTTGTTTAAATGTAGGCTCCAAATATCACTGTATATATCCCACATAGTAGCACCTGTGCATGAACGGACAGAGGTTTTTGTTATTTAGTATGTGATGAACAAAAACCTCTTTCAGTTTTGAAAAATTCCTTACCATTCTTTTAGAAACTGATTTTGAACTAAACTTGTCATTGTGTGCAGCAACTGACCTCAAAACATGCATAACCAAGAATCACTCATTCATTTCTTCTAATCCACGAACCGATTACAGGAATGTGATATACCATTGGAAATATTTTTCTAAGCTTCTTCTGATGGACACAATTGTGACATGTTTTGTGTTGAACATCATGTGAAAACATCTAACAAAACCAGACATAGTAAGAGCTCATGTTGATCCCTAGTGACATGCTGCAAAGACTGAAACTAACAAGGAGAATAGGATAGGGTGTATTACTTTTAATTATTAGGTTATAAGGTATAAAACGCTTCTGGATTTGCTCAATGTTTCTCCATGATTCTCTGGAGATGCTGCAACCCCAAACCTCACAGCCATATAAGATAACAGGAATGACTAAAGTTTTAAAGAGGAACTTCTTTTTATCCCACATTACAAGATTTGTTGTTTTACAATTATTTTCAAGACCAAAATAAGCTTTCGACCCCCCATTAATCCTTTTCTCAATGCTATGGTTCCAATTGAGCTTGTGATGGATATCAATTACTAGGTACTTGTAAGAATACACTTCCTCCAAGTTATTATTGTTATACACAAAATTAGCGTAAGTGTCCTTCTTGGATTTGATAATCATAACTTTTGTTTTTTCAGTGTTAACAGTCATACCCATGGTAGAGCAGAAATCCTTAAGAAGCCTGAGTTGCTTATCAAGATCAAATGGGCACCTTGCCAAAAGAAATATCGTCAGCATAGATAAGAAGGATGATGACTATCCCAGCTAAGATCATGCCATCACATCCTGCTTCCTCTAAATAGCCTTCAAGCTTAACGATGTCAATGCCAAATAGGGTAGGGGAGAGGGGGAAACCTTGTTTAACTCCGATGTTACACTTAATATCTTTCAACCAACCCTCATTGCTCTTTATCTTGGCAATTACATTCTCATATAACCTTATAGCGGCAGCTCTCAACTCGAGAGGAACCTTTAGCTCTTCTAATCTATTACAAAGGTTGTATCTAAGAACCATATTGAACGCATTTCTAAATTCCATAAAGCAACAAAATAAATTGGATTTATCATTACGACATTCCTCCACAATGATCCTAAGCGTAACGAGGTGGTCTATTGTTGAGTGATGCCTTCTGAAACCTGCTTTTCCTTTAGCCTCTTACCTTCACTTTCAAGCCATATGCTTAACTTCATTTCCAAAATACTACCATATAACTTGGCTAAGAGAGGGCTGATCATAATTTTCTGATAATTAGAGGGGTTATTTGTATCCCCTATCCCCTATTTTAAAAATAGGGATAATGAGGCTCTCAGTACAAGGTTTAGGGAACCCTTGCTTCACTGCTTGATTGAAAAGCTTGTGGATGTGGGGGATGAGGACAGGACCTCCAATTTTTAAGATTTCTGCCTGGTAATCTTCAATGTCCTTAGCTTTCCCATTAGAGAGGCAATTAACCCCAAAATTAATGTCTTCTAAAGAGAAATATTCTTTCATTGTGAGAAGGGTTTCCAAATTATCCATGACATTTGGAGATTCATAAAGCTTTTTAAGATAGGAATTCCAATCGTGAAGAGCAATTTTATTATTATCTTTAGTCTTCCTAGTCAGAATCTGCCTCCAAAATTTCTTAGGAGCTACCTTAGAGAGGTGTAAGAGATTCTATTGTCTTTGACAAATGTACTACCTCTTTTTCTTTTTAGTTAGGGCTTTACATATTTTTATCTTGTCCATTTTAAGATATTCATCAACAGCTTCCTTAATTTCTCTCCTCGCACTTCTACAATCTTTGTCATGCCATGGATTGGTTTTTCTATTTCTTTTATTATTTGAAACTTCAATTGAGAACTTGTTAATAGAATATGAGAGGGTTGTAGTAAAATTATGATAGAGGTCTTCTATGTTGTCTATACTAGATGAAGGAAGCAAATTAGTTTTTAATTCATTTAGAAAGAGATCATTTTTATTTCTATCAAATATTAAGTTCTTTTGGCTGTAGGTATTATTTTCTGTGGGAACTCTATGCATGACAAAATTCAGAGTTATAAGTAAAGGCCTATGATCAGAGTCAGGTTCGTGGTCGTTTAAGATGTCAAAATTTATTATTCCATTGTATAATGGGAGATCGGAAATAACGTAGTCTACCACACTGCTACCAAGTCCATGGATGCAGGTCATCTTGCTGGAATTGGGCCACTTCTTTAGACCGTTGCAAATTATGAGATCCTGAGCACTAAAGAGCTTGACTAGCTCTAACCCAAACAAATTTTCCCCAAGGTCTTTAGAGCTCCTTTTGTACCTACTAGCCAGAGCAGGGTCTTCGTCTAACCAAAGAGGATTAGGGTTGGAATGATTGCTTAGAATAATAGCTTGGTTGTTTTAAGTTTGAGCATTAAAGTCACCTATTAAAAGGATATTACCGTCATTCCTTAGGCTATAAATATCATTCTCTAAACCATTGTAAGGGTTAGTTTTATCCAGATTCTTCTTCTTATAGAAGTTAGAATTGATGGGGGGAAATAACATATTGCTATGTAGGACTTTTTATTATTAATGTCTCTTATCTCTATCCAACTATATTGGTTGTGAGGGCCGTTTTTATAAATTCTAGGATGGGGGGGATGGTCTTCTTAATGTAACAAGCTATTCCCCCAATGCCTCTATGAGAGGATTGCTTGTTCCAAGTAGACCATAGCGTAAAGCCATCTATGTTAGGGACCTTAGATTCTTCGTGCTTCCAACTTCCAACAAGCAAAATAATATCAACATCATTTGAAATCCAACTTATCTTGGGGCCTTTGTTCCGTGGGAAACCCCGACAGTTTAGAGAAAGGATCCGAAGCATGTTTAATTGCTATTGATTACTATCTTTTTGGTTTCTATCTCGAATAAAGGCTTTTCTATTTTTTATTATTGCCCATTTTCCTTTCTTTCTAGCTTCTTTTACCTTTTGAACCTCCTTTCTTAATTCTGCTTGATCTTCTGGAATGAGATCTTCATTTATGAATATTCTCGTTCCTTTTAGACTAGAGGTTTTACTAAGTATGTTGTACTTATGATCAGTGGATCTCACCTTTATGTGGATTAGTCTTCCTTTATTCTTGGTTAATTTCCCCAACCTTGTTGCTTCTGTGAGACACACTGTTTCAATTTGTAATCTATTATGTAATTCTGTCTGGGCTAAGGCTAAAGTATCCTCATCTACTTCTTCCTTTAAACCGAAGATTATAAGGTTCAAGGCTCTTTTGTTACATTCGTGGTGTAATTCTATTAATTTTTTCATTTCATCTTTAATTGGTTTGGTATCTAACTTATCTACCACATTATTTAGGGTGATGTGGCTATTAAATTTTTCTTCTAGTTCGTTAATCATGTCTTTCATTTTAAGACTCTCTAAAGTATCAACATCTCCTTGCTGGCATGGTTGGTTAGTATCTTGGTTTTGTTTTTCTATAACCTGCAATCTAGTCTCCATTGCCTCCATTTTATTCTCCAGTAGTTCTATTTAGTTTCTATTTTTTTTTGGATTGTGTCTTCAAGAGATGCAAATTTATTTTCTAGCATGGCTTCTAACTCTTTTCGTAGCTTGGCTTCTCTTTCTTCTCTACGTTTCTCTAAAGACTCTATATACTCATAAAGGCCTTGTAGAGTAACTGTGCTAGGTCTGCCCTTGGTAATCTTTGGTAACTGTGGTGAAATATTCATACTTGAAATTATATGAGCAAATATGTATTAGAAAAAGAAAAAGATAAGGAATGTGTATACCTGATATCAGCAAACCTAACTGCAGATCGCCCATGCCCACCCCAGCCCGCAGATCGAAGAATATATGCGAAGAATATATAGAGTACGTTTTTAACTCTTTCATCGAAGAATGTATGCGAAGAATATATAAAGTATGTGTTTAACGTTTTCCATGAGCCTCCAAAATCTTTCACCGAAGTATATATCGAGTACGTGTTTAACTCTTTCACCGAGCCTCAGAGCTCTTTCACCGAAGAATAGATGCGAAGAATATATAGAGTATGTTTTTAACTCTTTCATGGAGCCTCAGAACTCTTTCACCGAAGAATACATGCGAAGAATATATAAAGTACGTGTTTAACTCTTTCACCGAGCCTCAGAACTCTTTCAACGAAGAATATATGCAAAGAATATATAGAGTACTCTTTCACCGAAGAATATATAGAGTATGTTTTTAACTCTTTCACCAAGCCTCAAAACTGTTCCATCGAAGAATATATGCCAAGAATATATATGATGTAATTTAATTTAATATAATATTATATTAATAATTATACTGAAGGTTTTTTTTGAATGAAAGTCTTTTTTATATTGTTTATCATTTTCATTTTCATTTGACATTTGTTTCTTTGTTGTTTTGACATGGGTCAATTTTAATTTAAAAAAAAGGAACCACACATATTATTGTAAGATGAATTATTTTGCTAAATAAAATTTGTTTATCTATAAATGAATGATATAAATAACAATGAGTAACTTATCATGGACAAACTTGTTAGAATTAGAATAATCTCAAATCCCTAGGAAATTGGTAAGTGGGAAGCCAAATGACATGAATCTAATTTTTAAATTTTATTAAAAGTAATGGACTATTTTGCTAAATAATATATATATATATATATATATATATATCTTATAAATAATAATGAGGAATTTTTTATGGAAGAACTCATTATAATTGAAATAATCTCAAATCCCTAGGAAAAAAGTGATATGTTATAAATAATAATGAGGAATTTTTTATGGAAGAACTCATTATAATTGAAATAATCTCAAATCCCTAGGAAAATAGTGGGGATAATCTAATTTCTAAAATTTATTAAAAGTCAATCTAGGCCTTTAATTAAAAAATTTTAAAAAATCAACAAATTCTCACCCACCTTAAGTTAAAATAAAAAGCCTTAACCAATTAAATTAAATTAATATATTTTTAAAAACTAGACATTTTATTACCTGATGACAAATTTAACAAAATTTTCATTAGTTTAAAAAAATAAAAACTCAATTATTTAGATAAGCATGTCTATTTTGGAATGGTTTTCGGAATTTTAATATAATTATCAATAATTATTAGGTGGATGGTAAGGATTTAACGTCCATGAATTATTCTAAAATTTTCATAGTACTATACACAAATCAATGCTTGAGATTTATCTTTAAAGTAGTTATGTTTTTTTTTATCCTTTTAATTAAATTAATTAATTAAAAAATTCTTATATGAATAAGTGTCATATGAAATGAGTAATGGCTTTTTGGACATATCATATTTATAAACCATAGTAATGGCCCATGATATTATAACAAAGCCTTTTTAGAAATCTGGAATCTACATGAAAAGGAAGTGATAAATATATTTAATAATTTTTACTATCTAAATTAAAATTAAGATTGTTATTTATTTATTTATATTTTTTTGAAAAAGAATAATAATTAGAATTATAATTTAATTTTAAGGTCATGGCTAAATTAGATATTAAATCGACATATGAGATTCTTTCCATTTAAAGTTTATAAATGTATATATTTTAATCCTCTTTGAATTTGAACCTATAACATTTTCCCAAAGAAATACATACTCTTAACCTTTGTTTTATATTAGATTTCTCTCCTATATATTTATATTTTTTAATATGAAATTGAGGTTTATAATTTCTCCATCCTTACATAACAAATATATGTAAAATAAACAATTCAATAATATGAAAATTTTCCAAACTATAAATGCACATCATATACTTAGTAGGTACTCCTTCAATCAAAATTCTTAAGATAACTCTCACACCAAATTGCTTTAACTAATTATGATAAAGTTCCACCTTAAAACTTGTTTAACCCGAGACGTTATTGGGCATCTTCTTGTTTAGGAATGGTCATCTAACATAAAGACTTCTTAACTACAGTGAACTTACATGGTTACGTGGGATTGATGGTCACTCGTTATTGTGGGATCGATCTGCACAATCTGTGCAAAGGAAAGTGTAATTACTTATGGAAAGATGAGAAAGAAAGAAAGAAAATTTTAATGTCCAATGGATCTATATTGGTTCTATATATGCATATAGCATGTGTAAGTTTTCATTTTTTAAAATGTATTTTTGAATGCATAAATGGATATAAATGCCTTGAAAGTTTACTTGGACACTTGGATTATGTAAATTACACCACATAAATTTGCAATTCCAACAAATCTTTGCTAGACAATTTAAATTTCAATTTAAAAACTTGAATTAAAGGCTCCAAATATTTTAAAATGAGAAAGATAAAATTCTAAAACAACCCCCCTTCATAAAGTTGATTTTCTAAAAGTCACTCGAGTGACAGATGCTCTTTATTTAATCTCATTATCAACACAAACTGGTTTTAGTCATTTCTGTTGTGCTGCAGTGCTCGCGAGGACCTATGGCAATGTTTCTCCTCATTACCTTTCATGTTATAGCTTCGATATAATATACATTAGATTTTGACATAGTGGTATCATTGGAAAAAAATGATCTAGTGAGATGATTCAAGCAAACATCCCTACAAGTGTGAGACTATTGTAAGCCTAAACACATTTCTTCCCCTCCATCCTCTACGCTTTAAATTATTATCTTTCCTTTATTGCAATATTTTTGCAATAACATCACAACATGTGCAATTCCTTCCCCATATATATATATATATATATATATATATATATATATATATATTTGTACTTTTAAAACCAATGTCTAATAATTCACCTTCATTAAAATCGAAATAAAAATAATTTAATTAAAAATAAAATAAAATTACCATTATAGATAACTCTCATGTCAAAATATAAGTAGACATCATATATCAGCGATATTTATATTCACCAACAGCACAAGTGGCATGATGTTAATGTTAAGCTCCATTGATTTTACACAAAAGCTACCTTGATTTATGGAATTGCAGCTTTTCTTAACTTATGGAAACCAACTACAGTAGTTTCCTTAAGTTAAGAAAATCAACTGCAATTACTAAATTTATAATTGGGAGCTACGAAAGTGGTCCATTACTTTGATCTGATCTCTACCTTGATTTGTGGTTTTTCTAACACATAGATTTTAGAAGCTTGATGGAAGCTTAGCTATATGTTCATCCGTTTGGTCCCCAAGCTCATATCTCAAAAACCTTCAGTTCTACACCATCTAGCTGAGATAGCAGAGCTCGGAAGTGGCTTCAGAATTCTTGTGTTCTTTTGCTAGAATTGAAGCTGGAGTGCTGAAGAAGTAGCATGCAAGTGGATTGTGGCCTTCATCAAAACATCACCAATGGCTGGAGGTAACTCGTATCCCTGGGCATTAAGATTTAATGATTCTTTTAAGTTATTCCGCATATAGAAGAATCGTTGTTGAAATTGAAGAATTTCTAACAGTTGGTATCGGAGCAGCAAATGTTAGGAGAGCTGGTGGGGATTCTTCACTATGAAGCTGTTGTTGCCTGCACTGCATGCAACCACAACGTCCGTGCTGGGATCGTCCACCATTTCATACGTTTGTATGATAAAAGGCGTTGAGCAGCTAATAGCCGAATCCATGTTCCTCCTTGAATGAGTATTGAATTCAGATTTTATATGAATCTTGATTATAATTCTATCCTCAGCTCTGTAAGACTTAGCTTACAGTTATGATTTAGCCAAAAAATGGTCGGAATTTTTATTTTAAGGTCGCTGAAGAGAATTCCGGTACGTTCCAGATATTTGTCAAAGGGAAGATATTTTGTGCGTGGGCCTCATGATCATGGATTTTATCCGAAACGATTTCGTTAAATACGATAGTCACGGCTTAGAAAACCAAAAGCATAATAAGTGTAAAATTACAAATACAAATCAATTCAAAGTATTTGAATCGCACACCAAGGCATAGATAAATAAACCGCTCTGATACCAACTGTTTCAATTCAAGCAGATTCAATAAAACTTTATGAACTTTCACGTTTTACCAATGTAAAACATGCTAAAAAGAATTGAATCAAATGACATGAAAATTGCCTGTGGGCTAAATTTTCAATTCAAGCAGATTCAATAAAACTTTATGAACTTTCACGTTTTAACAATGTAAAACACGCTAAAAAGAATTGAATCAAATGACATGAAAATTGCCTGTGGGCTAAATTTTCAATTCAAGCAGATTCAATAAAACTTTTATGAACTTTCATGTTTTACCAATTTAAAACATGCTAAAAAGAATTGAATCAAATGACATGAAAATTTCCTGTGGGCTAAATTTTCAATTCAAGCAGATTCAATAAAACTTTATGATAAAACTTATTAATTCATAACTCTTGTGGGTAGGTTATGAAATTTTATCCTAATTAATCACATAAATATAATAAAAATTCTTGTGGGATAAAATTTATTATATTCAATGTAATTAATTACAATTTAATGTCTAAATAATCTTTATGTGGTCTTGCCAATCAATATATAATTTTATTTAATTAAAGATGCTGTGGCTACTCTCTAATTAATTAAAATTACATGGATCACTAGACATTAATTTTGTTGCATAAACAAAACTTAACCAGAGAGAAAAATAATGTTTACTGAAAGGAGTAAGTCAAAATGACATTTTAATAAACTCCATAAAACTGTAATAATTCTCCAGCAAAATCAAAAGCAGTCAACATTACCAAAAATGACTACAAATTGATTGTTCAATTTATAAACTAAACCCGGAGTTTATAAAACAACATAATAGACCAGCAAACAAACTATTTTGCTCACAAGATAATTAAAATCAAATTTACATTCCTTAGTCTCACTGTCCCATAATTTATTTAAGACTAATTCTTAAATTAATTACAAAATGGGCTCTAAACAATTTGCAAACAAAAATGCAAATTCAAAGACTAAACTATTTCAACTGTTCAAATAGTGAAATATTCAAATATTTAAGAATGCATAAACTATTTCCTTTAATTTGCAAACATAAACTTTTTGCTAATGAAGATTCCTCTAAATTATGGCACCGGAGACTAGGGCATATCTCCATAGATAGAATTAAAAGATTGGTAAATGAAGGAATACTTAATACTCTAGATTTTTCTGATCTTGAGACTTGTGTGGACTGCATAAAGGGAAAGCAGACCAACAAGTCAAAGAAATGTGCCAATAGGAGTTCAGACATATTAGAGATCATACATACTTACAGATTTTATTGTCCATCTCACAGCACTAGGATTGTGGAATCAAGAAATGCAAAGTTTCTTGAAAATGACTTGATCAGTGGGAGCGATCAAACCAGAAACATAGTTTCTGAGAAAGATCATTCAGAATCTCAACCTCCCACTTCAGGTGAAAGATTGGTTATTGTTCATAGCACCCCTCAAGTACAAACTGCTGTTGAATAACCAATTGTTGAAGTTCCATAAGTTGTTGAAGATATTCCAGTAGATCAAGGAGTTCAAGAATTGCCAAGAACTTTTGAACAACAATTTGAACCACATACTTCTCAGGAAGATGGTGGTACAACATTAAGAAGATCTACTAGACATAAGAGATCAGCAATTCCTAACGTATGTTCAAGTTTGCACAAGACCTGACATTGCATTTGTTGGGACGATATCAGAGTGATCCAGGTTTAGACCACTGGAGAGCTGCAAATTAAGAAAGTAATGAGGTACCTTCAAGGGACCAAAGACTACATGCTTATGTATATCCTGTTTGAGGCTGCTTTACATGGTGTATGGCTTAAGAATTTCATTTCTGGGCTTAGAATTATGGATTATATCTCTAAGCCATTGAGAATATATTGTGATAATTCAGCTGATGGTTTTATAGCTAAAAAAGTGGGAGTTGAAATAAACACATCGACATTAAGTTTTTAGCTATAAGGGAACGTGTTAAAGAAAATAAAGTGGTCATTGAGCACGTCAGCACTGAGTTAATGATCAATGATCCTTTGACTAAGGGCATGCCACCGTTTAAATTCAAGGATCATGTATTGAATATGGGACTTGGTTCCATTATGCAGTTTTTCATTGTATGGACAATGTTAATGAAATTCTTAATTATTGTGATGTTTTTTCTCATATTTATGTGCACCTTAAGTTGATTTGAGAAAATTCATTTAAGAAGGACCAAGAATAAACATAAGGTTTATTCATTAAGATATTGTTGCCACATAAATTATAATAAGAATAAATGCATAGTAATACATGGAAGATAATACTCGTCATAAGAGGATTTATCGCCATGATTCATGTATCTATTACTTAATAAAGATTGTCAATGGTTTTTGAGACATTAAGTTTGGAAGTATGGACCAAGTGGGAGAATGTTAAGCTCCATTGATTTTACACAAAAGCTACCTTGATTTATGGAATTGCAGCTTTTCTTAACTTATGGAAACCAACTGCAGTAGTTTCCTTAAGTTAAGAAAATCAACTGCAATTACTAAATTTATAATTGGGAGCTACTAAAGTGGTCCATTACTTTGATCTGATCTCTACCTTGATTTGTGGTTTTTCTAACATATAGCTTTTAGAAGCTTGATGGAAGCTTAGCTATATGTTCATGTGTTTGGTCCCCAAGCTCATATCTCAAAACCCTTCAGTTCTACACCATCTAGCTGAGATAGCAGAGCTCGGAAGTGACTTCAGAATTCTTGTGTTTTTTTGCTAGAATTGAAGCTCGAGTGTTGAAGAAGTAGCATGCAAGTGGACTGTGGCCTTCATCAAAACATCACCAATGGCTGGAGGTAACTCGTATCCCTGGGCATTAAGATTTAATGATTCTTTTAAGTTATTCCGCATATAGAAGAATCGTTGTTGAAATTGAAAAATTTCTAACCGTTAATTAATAAAAAACTATTTAAAAAATAAGTATAAGAACGTTGAATCATATTGATTTAGGCATTTTACATTCATTTCCAACAACGCTAGAAGTATAATCACCTTACAGTTATTCTTTTTTAATATATAAGATAAAAATAGGAGAGACAAGGATTACAGTTCCAATTTATTAATATATTCGGATTCATGCTTTGCGTCTTGCTTATATATGCGTTAATTTTGTTATTATTATTTTATTATTATAATCACCTTACAGTTATTCTTTATTAATATATAAGATAAAAATATTTTTTAATATATAAGATAAAAATAGGAGAGACAAGGATTACAGTTCCAATGTATTAATATATTCGGATTCATGCTTTGCGTCTTGCTTATATATGCGTTAATTTTGTTATTATTATTTTATTATTATAATCACCTTACAGTTATTCTTTCTTAATATATATAAGATAAAAATAGGAGAGACAAGGATTACAGTTCCAATTTATTAATATATTCGGATTCATGCTTTGCGTCTTGTTTATATATGCATTAATTTTGTTATTATTATTTTATTATTATCTTTACGGTTTCAATTCAAGATAGTGTGACACCAGCGCATATTTGGAAAATTAAGGCCAATATTCTTACCAAACATTGATATGAAGCTTAAGCTCTATATGGGTTATAATGGTCAGAGATTGCTTAATGATAAGAAAAGGTTATACATGAACAGGGAACTCAACATTACATAATTCTAATCTTCTTGAATTAAAATTATTTGACTGCAAGGAATGCAATGGAAAGCGGGGAAGCAAGCCATGGATAAAGTACGTAGATAAACGAAAGCACAAGGGAAGGTGAAGGACGAGGGTCCTTATTACGATTATTATTTATCTCTCCGTTAAAGCGCTACTACCATCAACAACAAGGCGGTGATCAATATCAATATTCCAATTATCACCGTAAACTTTTGGTACCACTCCACCCACCACAATTGCATTTCTTGGAGCCGCATTTCCTGTATTACTGCATCTGGCGGGTTTCGTCGTGGGCTGGGATTCCTGGTTCCCGAATTCTCCTTCGTGGCCCTCCATGAATCCACTTTAAGTACGGGGGATTCTTCTTCTTCGTCATAGATTTCGGGAGATTTCAGATCTACGTCGTTCTCGTTTCCATGGGCTTCTCCCGCGACTGGATAATCACGCTCCATTGCAAAGGGTTCTATTGGCCCCGTTACTCTTGTTTAAGAATTCTCTCCCTTAATGTTGAGAATTCTTTCTGTGATAATCCTTAGGAGCGAATGGAGAAGGCAGTGGTTCACGATATTCTTAATTTAACTTCCAGAGAGCTAAATGGCAATCTATCCGGACACTGCAACGATGACCCTTGGCTTTCCAGGTCACGCTTTATTGATTTATTCAATTCCGGCTGTATTAGCACCTTGATTTGCTGAAAAAAATTAGAAATTAAAGAGCACATACTTAATTTCATAGGCATAGAAGAATAATTTAAAATGGTCAAACTACTTTGACTTAAATAGATTGCAATATATTATCTATCTAATAATAAGAGTAGTAACTACAATGCAGCTTGCAGTGGTTATTACTCTTATTATAAGCCGGAGAAGCTGCATTGTACTTATTACTCTTATTCTAACCAGGAGAATATATTGCAATCCATTTAAGTCAAAATAATTTGACCAGTTTAAATTGTATCGACTGGTGGAGCAGACAGAAGCCCATTATTCCTTTTTTTTATTTTTCTGGATTATATGGAAATGGAAGAATAACCATATATTTGAGAATTCTGTTGAGCATTTCTTTCTGATATATGATATATGAGAATACCATAACATTATATTCAATGTTTTTTGTTCATGAGAATAATTACAAAGAACAACTCAGGAGGAAAAGCTCACAAATGCTGTTCCTGATTGGTTTCGAGAAGAAGGTTGGCGGATGTGGCTATTGGAATGCCGAAATGGGCACGAATAATAAGGCAGAAGCTATGGCATTATGGGTCGTTTTATGGTTCACATCATGTCTCTCTCTCCATATATATATATATATATGGATTCAAAGATTATCATGGATCATGTTAATGGGAATGCACATATCAAACAATCAGCACTACTTGGATAGCTAAAGAAAATTGGAAATTTTTGGACACAGCTTGGCAACCCTCTAGCATACACACAGGCAGAAAATATAACCAGCTTAAAGATATCTCTCAAAAAAAGGCTTCAAGAAAAGGCTTCAAGGAATAGTGGGAGAAATGTACATACATATAATAATGGAAAGCAATGTGCTAATCATTGTGGAGTTTCCATTCCCTGGCTAATTGTACATTTATTTTCTAATCTTTTCTGTATAATTTTGTATGTAACATGTAGACAAAACTGAATCTGCTGGCAAAATAGTTTAATTGACACGTACACTCAATCCATAAATAAAAAACTTTACTTCAATATGACAATTAGCAGACCCTCCACATAATAATGAACTTCTGCAGAATGAACTTCCGCACTTGATGCAAACTTAATCCAATTTATCGTCAAAACATATCGCAGGATTCTAATTTACGTTGACAAATGAAGTTTGCACAACCATCTAGCTTAGCCTTCTTAGGGAGCAAGTCTCCTAACCTTGTCGTCATGAGTTACCACTTTATATATCATAATGCTTAGATTTTCGCTGCAACTCACAATATAATAATGTGTTTTTAGAAATATAGTAAATAAAATTATCCAGAACGCAATCGAGGAACAAAAAATGGCTTGTCAACATACAAGCAATAAAGAGGTTGTTTCCCACAGACCCACAGATGATTTACATTGCTACTTACAAGGCAATTCAAATGAATAATTCTACTTATACATTATCCGTTCCATGGTGGAGCGTTATTCTTTGTCGTGATTGTTTAATAAAATGGTCAACTGTGCCTCCAAGCTATAGTTTTGGGGATAGGGTAACAGATATAACTATCAAAAGTTGTAGGAAACATCTGTCCCGGTTTCTGATTTGCCAAAAGATAATGGCATGGGATACTTATCACAGTAATGAAGAAGAATGTGATATCTGTAACAAACTCCTAGTCCATTTGTAATTGTCTCCATATGGTTTTCTTGAATCCCAACCATTTTTATTTGGGAATTTATGTGGTTCCATTACACCTAAAATGTTAGGTAAACTGTAATTTCAAGTTATACCGTTAAATGTACTAGGAAAGTTGTCTCAAAGTTTCTGGATATTTTCTTAGCTTTTTGAAGAAGCCATGGCCACAGACCTTCTAGGGATCCATAATCTTTTTCTATTTTTATAAATATCCCTCATTCGTAATCAAATTATCAAATTGTTTTTAAGGGAATATTCTATGATTTGGTATCAAAGTGAGGTTGAGGTTGAGGGATTGAGAGCGACAAGAAAAAAAATAAGGTGCTTTTGCAAATGTCCGTTAAGGACAATATTATTCCACACATTAAAGAGTGCAAAACATCCAAGGAGACATGGGACACTCTAAAAAATTTATACGAGACAAAAACTACAAATAGAATATTGTATTTAAAGAATAAGCTTCTCTCCATTAATATGGAAGAAAATAAAGTGTCATAATTTTATTTCTAAAATTAAGGATCTACAAGATAAATTAGGTGAAATTGGTGAAACAATATCTAATACAGACTTGGTTACTGTGACATTAAATGGAATTCTTGATGAGTATCAAATGTTTATCATTGGTCTTTCAACTAGAGAGAAGGCTCCTACATTTGATGAGTTGGTAGGTATACTTATGTAGGAAGAAGAGTGGAGAAGAAATCTTAATCAAAAGTCTCTGAATTCAGATTTAGCATTGATGACTAAAGGGAAGTATTCCTTGAAAGGAAAAATGTGGGAGAAAAACAAAAGAAAAAATCCACAAGTAAAATCAATTCAAGGTACACATTTACCAAGGTGAAATGTCAAATCAAGTAGAGATGATGTATGTTATTACTTTGCAAACCTGGTCATTTTTCTAAGGAAAGCATGAAAATAAATTTTAATCGATTTAAACAAAGACAAAATACATGAAATTATGTTATAGAGATGAGGCAATGAGTCATGATTTTAGCAATCTTAAATTATTTTTGTCCAATGTTGCTTTATCAACATAAATTGATGATGATAATTCTTGTTTATAGACTCTGGTGCATCAATCCATGTGTCATGCAAAACAAATTGGTTTGATACTTATCATGAAGTTAATAATGGTGCACACATCTATTTAGGAGATAATAGGTCATGTTAGGGCTTAAATCTACCTCGCGCTGAGAAAGACAAGATCTAGGGTAACATCAAACCACGCTTAACTTGGTAGCCAACCCTACCAGGTCGAGAGAGGCCTCTCTCCTTGCCAATCTCAGAAAAGATTTCAAATGAAGTTTGAGATCACTGATTTTAGGCTAGGTATGTGTACATAGGTGTTTGATTGAAGTTAATATGGGTTTGCTGGCTCAAATGTGAAAGGAAGATTTGGGTCCGAGGAATGGACACAGTCTTGCAGAGATCTCTATGGGGAAAAGTAGGCAAATGGTTTAGCACTTAAAATTGAGTGAGATGGAGAGCTTTTAGACTAGTGAGGAGTTGGAGAGGGCATGAAAGTCTCAGAGATCCTCTTCAAACAGCTGAAAACATAGATAACTAAACAAACCCTAGGTAGAGCACTGCAATTTTCAATGTATTCTACCTTTATCCTTGTTTGATTTAGTTAATATGAAATAAAGAGAGATAGTAACACACAAAAATCACATGTAAACTTGCAAATACAAAAGAAAACACAATACCAAATCAAGATGCCACAAGAATCCCATAAAGTGCTGCAAACCCTGGTCTATTCCTTTGTCAAACTACTGAAATGAGTATACAATGAAGCTCCAAGCTTTCCCAAAAGTCCAACTCTTTGCCAATGACTGAAAAATTACAAGATATATGCAACCAACAACTCATCGTAGCCTCTAGGGGTCGAGCTCGTATGTTTAGGAGCTGTTCCAACAAAATCTAAACTAAGAACTAAAAGGTAGGCAGTGGAACAACTTACCTTTGAAAACTAGGAAACTGATTCATTCAGTTGCAAACTACCTTTTGATGGATGAATCTTCCTCTATGAGTGAAAATTTAACATAATTACATCAAAATATATCCATTCACATTAAATTACATCATGATTTTGACTATTAGAAAGAGAAAAGTAAAACTATAAAGAAACTAGGCGAAAAACATAGTTTTTTGGCCAAAATGAGCAAATTTCCTCTTATGCGCCGTGTTGATTTCCCTATGCATAGTGCCTTTTTGCAGCTGATTTTGGAGGCCTTCTCGGTGTCCAAATTTGCCACAAGTGGGCTTGTTGGAAAGGTATACCTGTCTACTTTCCTTAGCAAGTGGAATTTCTAAATTTGACCTCCATTTTCCCCTCCAAAACTGAGTTCTCCCAGCATTGCTTCCTATGTGCCCAAAAAGGAACAGAAAGGTCATTTTTGAGGTGTTTTTGATCTTTTTGGAAGCTCAAACACTGTCAGAATTTCTTGGCCATTGGTGAGAATTCATATATTTCCATGAAAAATGTTGAGTTTTCCTCAAAAGGAGGTCCCTAGCAAAAGCGCGTGCCAGGTGGCGCGGCGCATCAAGCAGAAAAACCTGGTTTTTAGGCCAAAAATTTCAAAATTGAAAAAATTGTTCCAAATTTCTTGAAATTTGGGATGAATGTTCTTCATTAAGTGCTATGTTGGACCAAGAAGCCTCAGCCAAGATCTAAAGTCTATCTTGCTCTTTTCGCTTCCTCGATGCATTCTTCAACTTGGCCTTCAAAATCCTGATTCTTCCTTTGCACACCTTGTTCTCACCAAGTAATGATGGGCCATGTGCCTCAAAATAATTTTCTCTCAGTCGGCCTTCTCTAGCATCCTTTCCAAGTGGATATTTTCCCTCTCAAGCCAAGATTTACGATCAACATTGATTTCTTGTTCAAGTGGTGTGAACTTGACTTTCCTCATCTTGGCAGCTTATCGGTTTTCTCGAATGCTTTGTAGCTCGATGGATGAGTGGGATTGATGAGGGGAGGATTTGATTCTAACTGTATCGTTTTGGAGAATGAAAGGGTTTATGGAATAGTATTTAGGCTTTGGGATAATAATTAGGGTTTGGAGATATTTGACTAGGGTTTGGGAATAGTGGGATTAGCTATTAGGGTTTTTAGTTTTAGGCATAAGGGGATAGGTGAGTGTGAATGAAAGGGGAGAGGGAAAGTGATATGAGTGAAGTGTAGTGAGAGCAAAATAAAAATGGGGATACAACAACAAAACTACAATTTTGCAAACCCTAGGCAATTTTCTCAACACAACTTTGCAAGGAACTAGGGTTTTGTTTTTAACCTATTGAAACACCATAAACACTGATGGAAACTCATACATTGGAAATATGGAGTTGTTAACTTACTTTTGGAATGAATAATTTGCAATTTTGGAGCTTTGGAGGAAGATTTGAATGGATTTCAGGCTTTTTAGGCCTATGCGCCATGCTGCCCCAATGCGTAGCGCCAGTTATAAAATTACACTGTAAATCACTGCCCAATGTGTAGCGTTAGATGAATGCGTAGTGCCTTTTTGCAGAGAAGTTTTGGAGGCCTTCTTGGTGTCCAAATTGGGCAAGGGATAGCTCATTGGAAAGCTTATTTAGTCTACTTTCCAACAACTTGAATTTTTCAATTTGGAGTTCATTTTCCCTGTCAAATGTCAAATCTCCCAAGACTGGTCAAAATGTGCAAAATGAGGTTGCCTCAAGGCAGAGTGCTATTGCAGTCAACTTTTGGAGGTCTTCCTCAACCCCAAATATGTAGGTTTTAACCCTGTACAGAAATTACCTGCATACGAATTCTTAAACAAAGAAAATAAACAATGCAAGAGCATAACCCATAAATCACATATGCACAGAGATTTTTCCCTGGATCCCAAAACCGAGACTACCAGCTTGATTTTTCATTATGTTCCTTTCAATGTTACAATACATATTTATACATGGCAAAGCATCCAATACCATGGACCGAAAACCATAGAGTCCAATACCATGGACCGAAAACCATCTCGTCCAAAAAACATGTGCGAAAATCATGCACAAAACCATAGGTGGGTCCGTCCAACCTAACATATGGTCCAAAACCAAAATTTTCCGGGGCGCTGCCCTGAACCCCATAAAGTGGGGTTACGGGTGCCCTTCAAACCCCCTATTAACTACGTGGAGAGAATATAACACAACCCAACAATCTCCCACTTGTTGTTTTCTTTCCACAGGGGGCCACAGGAGAGTTAGTCATTTTTTCAGCCCTGAGATTCCCATTGCTTCTCTACACCAAGAGAACTTCTCAGAGCTCACAGATTTTGTCAATGCATCTACAGTATTCTTCAAAGTGTCCACCTTTACCAGCAACACCTTTCTGTCTTCTATCATATCCCTCACAAAGTGATACTAAACATCAATGTGCTTTGTCTTTGAATGATAAGCAGGGTTCTTTGCCAAGAAAATTGCACTTTGGCTGTCACAGTCTATTCTTATAGCTCCCTGTACTAACCCCATACTTGAACACAATCTCTACAACCAAACTGCTTCCTTGCTTGCATGAGTGGCTGCCATGTATTCTGCCTCTGTAGTTGATAGTGCCACTACAGATTGTTTCTTACTCATCCAACTGACTGCACCTCCAAATAGGTTAAACACATACCCACTTGTAGATCTTCTCTGATCCAGATCTCCAGCCCAGTCTGCATCAACAAATCCATGAATATCCAACACTCTGTCCAATCTTGGTCTTCCTTGGTAGCACAAACCATAATCACTAATGCCACGCAAATACCTGAAAACCCGCTTCACTGTTGTCCAGTGCTCCTTCCCAGGTTTTGACATAAACCTGCTCAATACTCCCACTGCATGTGCAATGTCTAGTCTAGTACAGACCATTGCATACATCAGGCTACCCACTGCACTTGCATATGGAACACGGGACATCTCCTCTTCCTCTTCTTGCGTCTTGGGACACTGTTCAGCAGATAACCTCACACCTACAGGAATAGGAACCTTCACCGGTTTACTATCATGCATATTAAACCTCTGGAGTATTGTCTCGACATACTTCCTCTGGTTTAACCAGAGCTTCCTCTTTGACCGATCTCTTTTAATTTCCATGCCCAAAATATAGTTTGCAGCACCAAGATCTTTCATGTCGAATTTGGAGGACAATTGGGTCTTCAAATCCTGGATAATTTCTTTGTCATTTCCAACCAGCAACATATCATCCACATATAAGACCAGATAAATAATGCAGTCACCAATTAATTTAAAATACACACAATGATCTGCTTTGCTTCTGGTGAAGCCAAGTACCCGTATAAATGTATCAAATTTTTGATACCACATCCTTGGTGATTGTTTTAACCCATACAGAGACTTCTTTAACTTGCATACCAGTTCTTTCTTACCCTTCACCGCAAAGCCTTCAGGTTGCTTCATGTAGATTTCCTCTTCCAAATCCCCATGAAAAGGTGTTGTCTTCACATCCATCTGTTCTACCTCAAAATCAAAAGCAGCAACAACAAATAAAAGTAATCTAATAGAAGTTACCTTGGCAACGGGAGAAAAAATATCACCAAAATCAATTCCCGGCACCTGGGAATAACCTTTTGCTACCAACCGAGCTTTGTATTTCTCCACCTTTCCTTCTGCATTTGTCCTCTTCTTGAACACCCATTTGCTGCCAATGGGTTTCCTTCCAGCCGACAACTCCACCAGATCCCAAGCCTCATTTTTGTGAAAAGATGCCATTTCATCGACTATGGCCTCTTTCCAGAGTTTTCCATCCTCTGAATCCACTGCTTCCTTCACAGTTCTGGGATCATTATCAGTAACATACAAAGCAAAATTTGAACTGAAAGCAAATGGACTATACCTTTCTAGCTGCCTTCTTTCTCGAACTAATCTTCTCACAGCCGGAGTTTGTGGCTCTTCATCTTCTGATTCCTCCTCTACTGCAGAGTCTGATTCTTCCTCCTTTGTTTCAAACTCTATCTTCTCAGGTTCCTTTGGTTGGACTTCATGTTGAATAACATATTTTACCTCTCTGAACAACACATCTCGGCTGTACACAACCTTTCGTGTGACTGGGTTCCAAAGCTTATAACCCTTTAAACCATCCTTATACCCAATAAAGATGCACTTTTCAGATTTACTATCCAACTTGGTTCATTTCTCCTTTAGAACATGTACATATGCATCACATCCAAATACCCTTAGATGTGAAAGAGAGGGTTTCTTACCAGTCCATACTTCTTGTGGAGTCTTATCCTCCAACGCTGATGAAGGTGATCTGTTGATCAGGTAACATGCAGTATCCACCGCCTCTGCCCAGAATTCCTATCCTAACCCGACACCACTGAGCATGCTTCTTGCCCTTTCCATCAACATCTTGTTTATTCTTTCTGCGACTCCATTTTGCTGAGGTGTATATGGAGTAGTCTTTTGTCGTGCTATACCACACTTCTTACAAAATTCTTCAAATTCCTTGCTGCAAAATTCTCCACCATTATCTGTCCTCAGCACCTTTATCTTCTTCTCTGTCTGATTTTCCACCAGAGCCTTAAATTCTTTAAATCTATCAAAGACTTCAGATTTCTTCTTAAGAAAATATATCCATGTATTCCTTGAGAAGTCATCTATGAATGATACATAGTACACAGACTTACCCAATGATGGAACCTTCACAGGTCCAAACACATCACTGTGCAGAAGCTCTAATATCTGTTTCGTCCTCTTACCACCAGAGGGGAAACTCACCCAATTTTGCTTCCCATATACACAATTTTCACAGAAATCAAAATCCAGAGAGCTATTATTCATACCTTCTACCATACCTTTACCATGAAGTATTAGAAGGCCCTTCTCTCCAATATGTCCAAACCTTTGATGCCACAACATGGTCTTCTCTCCAGAGACCACTAGATTCTCTACTCCATTTTCAGGAACCATAGAACTATTGCACCCATCAACAACAGTGCTACCTTGCAGCTTGTACAGAGTTCCAATCCGAACTCCCTACATTAATATCAGTGCTCCTTGAACCATCTTGCAGGTATATTTCTCAAACACTGTCTTTACACCTGCATCATCCAACTTGCTTACAGAAATCAGATTTCTGACCAATGCAGGAATATGTAGAACACCCGGAAGTGTTCTAACCCTTCCACCTTGCAACTTCAACTTTACTTTTCCCCGACAAATGATTCTAGCCTTCCTATCATCTCCTAAGAAGACATCACCACCATCGTATTTCTCATACTCGCAGAACCACTCTCTATGGGGAGTGAAGTGAAAGGATGCACCTGAGTCAATCAACCATGCCTCATGATCTACATGTGTACTTGAAGAAGCCAAGTACACATCCCCACCTTCATCTGAGGTGGTTTTCACCTCTCCAGAATGAGCATCATCAGATCCCTTTCCTTTATCAGGAGCTTTAGATTTACAATCCCTTCTGAAGTGTCGTTCCTTTCCGCATTTCCAGCACACCACCTTTGTAGGTTTTCCTGGAGATTTAGATCTCCCTCTAGATTTAGATCTCCCACTCGATGACTTATTTTTGTTTATGTTCTGGGACTGTCCTCGTACAGACAAGGCATCACCATTCTGGTTGTCCATATTTTTCCGTCTCATCTCCTCCGTCAGCAAGGCTGAGACTATTTCATCAAACTGCAAAGCAGTTGCATTGCTACCTATTGCAATAACTAGACTATCCCACAAATCTAGTAGAGAACACAACAGACTGATGCACTTATCTTCATCTGAAATTTTAATATCAACAGATAATAACTGACTTACCACAGTATTAAAAGCATTCAGATGCTCTATCACCGAGTCTCCATCTTTCATCCTCAGGTTATACAGCTTTTTCCACAGGAACAGTTTATTCACCAGAGACTTAGATTGGTACAAAGTTCCTAACATGACCCACAAAACCTTTGTTGTAGCTTCCCCTGATACATTCAGCAATACTGAATCCGAGACACGCAATCATATTGTGCTCTTTGCCTTCCGATCCAACTTCTTCCATTCTTCATCGGTCACTCCCGATGGTTTAGTACCCGGATCTACCGCGATCCACTGATCTTTATCCACCAACAGATCCTCCATCTTGAGTTTCCACAACTCAAAATTTTGACCATTGAACTTCTCAATATCTATCTTTCCACTGCTCGCCATCTTCTTTCACCACCAGAATCGATCTCGTAGATCTCCCACTAAATAGGGTCTACCACAGGCCCGAGCGAAACCCCTCAGCAACAAAGGTGTCCCCTTGAAGCCAAAACAGCTCTAATACCAAATGTAGGTTTTAACCCTGTACAGAAATTACCTGCATATGAATTCTTAAACAAAGAAAATAAACAATGCAAGAGCATAACCCATAAAACACATATGCACAGAGATTTTTCCCTGGATCCCAAAACCGGGACTACCAGCTTGATTTTTCATTATGTTCCTTTCAATGTTACAATACATATTTATACATGCTGAAGCATCCAATACCATGGACCGAAAACCATCGCGTCCAATACCATGGACCGAAAACCATCGCGTCCAAAAAACATGTGCGAAAGTCATGCAAAAAACCATAGGTGGGTCCGCCCAATCTAACATATGGTCCAAAACCAAAATTTTCCGGTGCACTGCCCCGGACCCCATAATGTGGGGTTACGGGTGCCCTTCAAACCCCCTATTAACTACGTGGAAAGAATATAACACAATCCAACAAAATATAGCTCATGATAGCCAATTGGAAAGCTCTTTGTGTCTAGTTATCATTTGACTCATCAAGAAAGTCATTTGGCCAACCAAGCTAGGAGAAATTTTGATTTTCCCAAGGTCACTTCAGAGGTGCATCAATTCTCCTGAGGAAACTGTATTTTTGACATTTCTATAAAACCATGACACCTGTGTAAAACGTGAAGGATTTCTTCCTTCATTGGAATATTGTGGACCAAAACCTCTCTCAGTTTTCTAAAATTCATATTTTAGTGCTCAAAAGCATCATTGGAGTAAAACCTATTCCGATATGTGGAACAGGGGATTTGTCAAAATGAAGTGAAATGAAGGGGATAAGGGGCTTCTAAATTCTTCGAGAAAAACTTGGGAAGTAGGGAGGGATGTTAGGAAGCAGGGGAAAATGGAATTTCAAAGATTGAGTGAGCGGAAGAGGTCCAAAATGGCAAAACATAGGGCTAGCCTAGAAAATTGTCAAGTTGTAGCATGAAACTAGGGTTTGTGTGAAAATGAGGAATTTGAGGGATATAAGTGATGGGAAGTGTTTAACACATTAAAGATAGCGGAAGGTGTATGAACATCAGGATACAAATTTTGTTGATGATTTGACCATCCAAGAGAAATTGCCTTCAAAACCCTAGGAGAGCGAAATGAACCTTACTTAGGCACAACTGAAGCATGAACAAGGTGTACAATGACACATTGGAACTTGAAATGATGATGACAACCCTTTGAATGATGGTACACTCATCTAAATGGTGACATTGACCGACATTTGTATAATTTTGAAAGGAGTGAAAACAAACCCTTGGCCTAATACCTAGTGACCAAATTTTTCTTGAAGACTCGCTCGAATGATAAAATTTGACCTTGACACCTTCATATCACTTTGTAAGAGCATGTTTTATCACTGGAGGAAGGCTGCAAATACTGACACTAGCATGGGCTCCAATGGGGATGGTAGCTCCTTGGAGGTGCCAAGAACCACAGATCTTTGGGAGAATAGACAAGTTCCTTCATCCATTGGGCAATGGAGTCAATAACTTTAAAACACCCAAAAAACCAATTACTATGAAACTTTGACCTAAGACTCATAGTTGAACTTACTAATTCAAAACTGAAACAAGACTCTCAAAAGCTAAAACTGGACACTCAACGTAAACTATCTTTAAACTGACTGAAACAAAAAAAATGACTCAAGACTAAAACAAAACTGACAAACTTGAAAATATGCTCAAAATGGAGATTATTCAATACAAACTACTCTAGTTGTTCTATTCATCACCTGATCAAGTGAAATGAAATAACCAATACAACCAAGTAAGTATTCCTACTGTTGTTTGAATTCTCCACAAGTTCTTTCTTATGAACAACAAGAGAGAACCACTAAAAGGCAACTCCCATGAAAACTTGGAAACAAATCCATTGAATAATATGGATTCTCTATCTGCCTCCAAACACTGCATAAGGATCTTGAAGTTCATGCACGCTGGGACTTAACTCATCCGATGGATTACTTCTCTTCTTCTCATACCTTGAATGCAAACTTTGATCCGAGCTTTGTGATGAGACTCCTACTGAAAATGACAAAGAAACCGGCCACCGGATCAAGTTTGTGTCAGTACAAGTTTCAAGCTCACATGTAGTCAATGGAGAAGGACTTTGACTGCAGACATCATCCAAAAGATCAGCTATTGGATCATGAAAAACTTGAAAACACTACTGCAACCCATTTTTTATTAGTTCCAATGAGATTACATGATTTCCTACAACCTGCTCGTCCTTTACAGAAAATGTACTATGCAAATTTTCCTTCAAAAACTGAAATGATTCAAAACAGAAAGGTATGGAATCATCTTGTATCATTTGATCATATGGTCCAACTTCCATGTTTTCATCTGCAACTTGACAATAAATGGGATTAAGGGGCTGCAACTCTGGATATGAAAAGTTTTGAACAAGGTTTTCATTGCTCTTAAGATGGTCCAGATCAAGACTTGTCGATAGTTGATTTCTAATTGCATGAGTGTTGTCTCTGATGAAATGAAATGAAGAAAAAAAAAAGGCAAATATCCTTCACTTACTTCAAAATTTGCTACACTTTCCACATCATTTCCATCGCTGATATGTGATGGATGAACATTGTATTCGAGCTGCTGAAAGTGAACTTCTTCCTCCCACAAACTCGCTGTTGGTTTGTCTATAAGATTAGCTTCTATTTGGAGAACATAATCATCATCATACTAATCAAACTGAGGTAAATCATTAGTATAAAACACATCATCAAGCATACATGTCATATCAACAGATCTCTCTTCTCCAAGATGATCTACAAAACAATCATGATCAGATATGTGACAACTGGGATAAGAAAGAAGATGTTTCGGATCAACAACTTGTTCTTCTTCAATCAACGAGCCATGGGCTTGAACATTATACTCATTCCTTGTGGTAATCCTTTGCATCATCTCTTCCATTGCACTTACCAAAATGTCAAGCTTTACCTCCAGAGATGTCAATTCCTCCGGATCTATGCTTTTCATCTGTTCTTCCTTCAACTTTTCCCTTCAGATCAACAAATGAGCCTCTACATCTACAGCCCTATTCTACATCTCTTCAAGTGTTGCAAGATTCATTTCTCTTAGCTGGAACTCCATTTCCGGATCAAAGGCACTCAGGTAGTGCAAGAGAGCAGATCCAAGAGAAGGTCTTATATTAACCGACGTTGAAAAATAAACTTGGTTAAATCTGGTAGAAAATTGTTGTACTGTCTCCCTTGGCAATCTTTTCAGCTGGTTATACTCTTCTATAATCAATAAAGGGTTCTGTCTAACCACCCACCTATCAAGGAAAACTTTGACGAACTACTGGAAATCTGAGTTGCTTGCATCAAGTAGGGTTTTGAACCAACTCTTGACTTTGCCTTGCAAAGAAAGAGAAAAAAGCCTAATACTGACATCTTCTTCATCAACTTCAAAAAGGTCGAGAAAAGACTCAAAATTCAGAACATGTCTCTCAGCAGTGATGTTGTCGCGTTCACCATCAAATATTGGTAGATATAGGTCATGATTTTTAGGGAAAGCATGGAATATAGGAGGTAAAATCAGAGGCTTGTATCGATCTGGAATTTTACAAGGTATAGGGGTATGTACAAAAGGTGTAGAATCAATCTTGGTCTCTTGAGGCTCATCAGTTTGAAGATGGTCATCACAAGATTCAGAAAAAGGGTCTTGATCAAGCTCAAAGGCATGCAAATATTTGGTAGTCACAATATTCAGAGGGAAGGAGTCAAATGTAGGCCGAGGATCTTTTCTCAAATATAATATACTTTGCAAAGCCTTCTTGACATTCTCAGGAAAAGAGAAGAAATAATTTAGAACAAAGAACAAAATGTCTTGGATGAAATTCCAACTTGAATACCTTGTTGGCATTATGATTCAAGTGTTGTCCTTGATGGCAACTCACTCAGAGGTTGGTACAGGTGCTCAGAGGTTGGTACAGGTGATGGCAACTTAATCAGAAGACAGATCTTAGTACAGCATGCCAAGGAAGTTCATATACGCAGGTTCGTTAAGCCCAAGTCGCGTGTACACGCTAGTTGGATTCAGAAAAAGCGCGTGTATGTGGAAAAGTACCTTTGGTCCATGGTGGTTAGTCCTTGGAAGTTGTGCCTATGGTTTCGGACCATTGTGTCTCGACGGGCGTGTCGATCCCTAGTTTTGAAGTTGATGGTATTATGTTACTATGGTTTTGGCTCTTGGTATTGAGCAAGGCCTAAGGCTATATAAGGAGAAGAAGATCATTAGGCAAAATTATCTTTCGACAAGGCTTGAATATCTAAGAGAGAAAGAGATCTGATATGCAGGTTCTGGGTTGCTTGATCTAAGCCAAGGAGAGATCACATCGGTTGATGGAAGACTAGATCTAAGGATGGATCGGGATCTAATGGTTTGAAATGCACTATCATGATATGGTTGATTATGCGTATTTCTAGATCTGGATATTGTCGCATTGTTATGTTCTGGGTCTAACTGATGTCTGGTACAGCTGCAAATTGAGAAAGTTTATTTTTAGATCTGTACGCAGGTTGGCTTCAGTAAAAGTGCGTGTATACGCGGGTTTTGCTCATTGAAGTAGCGTATATATTTTGAAGCTTGATTTTGGGTTTACAGTGGGGTCTGACTGTTATTGCAGAGTTCCGTAG
Organism: Pinus tabuliformis; assembly: GCA_031772625.1. Lineage (NCBI taxonomy): Eukaryota > Viridiplantae > Streptophyta > Pinopsida > Pinales > Pinaceae > Pinus > Pinus tabuliformis. The sequence goes on from CM062816.1 coordinate 568,379,053, forward strand.
TCTGCTCTGTGTTCTGATAACTGGTGATTGACAGGGTTCAGTGGTTCAGTGATTCAAAGTTTGGTTGTTTTATGCTTCAATGATTTGTTGTGAAAGTTGAATGAATTGAGGGCTACAGATTGTAATGTTGTGCTTCAGGAATATCCAGTCTGAAAATGTATGAAAGGTGGTATCTGAAGGAAAGAAGATTGTAGGTCAGCACCTACGTACTAGTATCTTGGCTAGTACAAGAGCAAAGGGGGTTGGAGCTCCCTTCCAAGGAAGTTTGGAGAACGAGAGAAGGTTGTAGCCTTCTGCAGGTTGTAGCCTGCGTACTGGGATAAGGCTGCACCAGTACAAAAGATTGTAAACTGAAGTTTCATATTAAAGAAAGATAGAGACAACTTGCAGCAGGTGGTTTTCACCCACATTGGGTTTCCACCTTATATCTTGGTGTTCATGTGTGTGGCTTTTTGATCTGTTCTGTTATACTGCACCTGTTTACTGTTAATTTGGTGAATAATGTCCTGATGAACTTAACTGAAGAATAAGCTAACTAAATTATGAGTTTTCTTCTTATACGTTGTTTTATTTAGTCACAGTAGCGTGTACACGCTGGTTCACCTATCTTAAGTAGCTTATATGTTTCTGAGCATTGAAAAAGTTTGATTGATCTGATAATACTGATTCACCCCCCCTCTCAGTATTATTTCCAACAATTGGTATCAGAGCAGGTCCTTCAGAGAAGCTTGATCGCTTGAAGGTAGATCATTCATCATGAGCAACTACGAGAAAGAAGCATCAATCAGGCCACCGATTTTTGATGGGACAAATTTCAATTATTGGAAGGTAAGAGTTACTGCATATCTTCAATCTCTTGGTACAGAAGTTTGGAACATTGTAGAAACAGGCTATGCTTTTCCTTCAGCTACTCCTACAGATCCAGCTGAGAAAAAGCAGTATGAAACAAATGCAAAAGCAGTCAGTACTCTATTAGGAAGTATATCCCAAACAGAATTCATGAAGGTCATGCACTTCAAATCAGCAAAAGAGATATGGGACAAAATGATCACTAGCTATGAAGGAGATGAACAGGTAAAGCAAGCTAAACTTCAAACTCTCAGGATTCAATATGAGACTCTCAAGATGTATAATGATGAAAGTGTGGCTAATTATTTTCTTCGGGTAGATGAGATTGTTAATTGTATGAAAAATTTGGGTGAAGAAATAAAAGAGACTATAGTAGTTCAAAAGATTCTAAGATCATTATCCCCCAAGTTTGAGTCTAAAGTATCTGCAATAGAAGAAGAAGAAAATCTCCGTGTTCTCACTATGTCTCAGCTACATGGAATTCTAACTGCTTATGAAATGAGAAAGGGAGGTCCATCTGACAGAAGGGAAGCTGCTTTTAAGGCATCAGGAAAAGAAGATTACTATGAAGCAAGCCATGTTCCAGAAGAAGAGGAAGAAGAATCAAATTTTGTCAGAAATCTTCAAAGGGGTTCTGGAAGGTTCAGAGGTAAGCTACCTTTCAAATGCTTTGCTTGTGGAAGAGTAGGTCATTATGCTGCAAAATGTCCTTATAAGGATAAAGGAAAAGAACCTGCTAGATGGAACAAGAAACAAAGTGCAAATAAGAAAAGCTACTACACCCATGAAGATAGTGATGGCTTATCAAACAGTGATGAAGATGAACAAGGTAATAAATATAAGCTGTTAATGGCATTTGAAGATGATGATTATGAGGATGCTGTAGATGTGGATAATATCTATAATGAAATTACTAGACTCAAGAGATGCATAGAAGAAAAGAATGTGATCATTGATACTTTGCAATTTCAAATTGATGAAAAGGAAAAACATCTTGAAAAACTAGAAGGTGAAATTGTTGGTCTCAGAAAAGAAATTGAGAAAACAAAAGCTATTAATCTTAAGTTTGTCAAAGGATCTGAAACTTTGGATGAGATTATCAGTGTGCAGCGGTCTCCTCTAAACAAGACAGGTTTGGGTTATAATGGAGAAACCTCTCAAGAATCCACCTCAAAAATTTATCTTATTGCAGCAAGAAGAAATGAGCAAAAGAACAATGAAGATAATCAGGTAAAGCAGGGACGGATTACAAGCAGAAACTATCAGGGACAATCCTTCTTAAGGGTGAACAAAAGCTACAACCAACCACAGGTAAAATCTTCTCAGTTTGGCTCAAGAATAGATTAAACTAGAAACTCCAATCAGTTGGCTGGTAGATTCAATAACCGCAGAAGCTTCTTCAATGGACAATGCTTTTCTTGCCATAACTTTGGTCACAAAGCAGCTCAATGTGTTGCATATAAAACAATCATGACTAGGGAAGCTCAAAAACAAAGAAGTATGACAGGGATTACAAAAAGGACCTATAACAACTTTTCGGTTCTTAAAAATGAAGTTGAATGTTCTATTTGCAATAATTTTGGTCATAAAGACTCTGAATGCAGGAGCAGGTTTCAGGAGAAAAAGGAACAAGCCACGAGCACCAAAACATGGAGAATAAAGGAACCTCAAACAGAAAGATGTGGGATAGCATTTTATGCAGAAGGACAGGAAAATCTATGGTACATTGACAGTGGATGTTCGAAACATATGACAGGTGATAAAGAAAAACTTGAATCTTATTCTACTTTAGAAAAGGGAAAGAAAGTTTCTTTTGGAAATGATACTCCTGCAACTATAAAAGGAAAAGGTATTGCTCCTTTGAAAGAAAAGGTCAAGGCTGGAAATGTTTTGTATGTTGATGGATTGAAGCATAATCTTCTAAGTGTCAGCCAAATGTGTGATCAAAAAACCGAGGTTATTTTCAGATCGAATGGATGTCTTGTTCGTGATCTTGATACAGGTAAAACAGTTCTCAAAGGCAAAAGAACTCCAAATAATCTGTACATATTTGAAGAAGGACAACAACAATGCTATCTTAGCAAGGATGAAGAGCACTGGTTATGGCATCGAAGGTTGGGACATCTAAGCTTCTCACAAATAAGGAAAGCATGCAAATATCAGGCAGTTCGCGATCTTCCAGATATCAAAATTCCAGACAACACCATATGCAAATCTTGTCAGTTTGGAAAGCAAACCAGAACTAACTTTCCAGAGAAGGAAGGATCAGCTAGCTTGCCTCTTGAGCTAGTCCATACAGATGTATGTGGTCCATTTAGGAAAAGGACACCTCGAGGAGAAGAATATCTGATATTATTCATTGATGATTTCTCAAGGTTTGTTTGGTTAGGGCTTATGAAGCACAAAGATGAAGCATTCGAAAAATTCAAATCCTTCAAAGCATTGGCTGAAAATGAATCAGGACACAAAATTAAGTGCCTCAGATCTGACAGAGGTGGGGAGTTCACATCAAATGAATTTTTCGATTTCTGCGATGAACATGGGATAAGAAGAGAATTCTCTACAGCTAGAACTCCTCAGCAAAATGGGGTTGTGGAAAGAATGAACAGAACTATCCAACAAATGGCTCGTGCTATGCTCGATGAATCAGGTACTCCTGCAACCTTCTGGGGTGAAGCTACACATGCTGCTGTTATTATTCTTAACAAAACAAATGTCCGAGTAAACAGCACTCAAACACCTCATGAGCTTTGGAGTGGTAAAACTCCTTCCGTGAAGCACTTCAAAATCTTTGGGAGCAAATGTTATATTAAGAATACTGATGAGCAACTTGGCAAACTTGAACCAAGAGCAGATGAGGGCATTCTTCTTGGTTATTCTCCACATAGCAAAGCATACAAGTGCTACAATAAAAGACTTGGCAGAATTGTTGACAATATTGATATAGTGGTTGATGAGAAGGGATGAATTCCTAGGCAAGTTCATCATGAAGACATTGAAGAAGATGAAGGTTACTCTCAAAGGCGAAATGATGAAGAAGAAGAACCTCAAGAAGAAGAAGAATCTCAAGAAGAACCAGAGGAGCAGACAAGAATAGAAGAGAAGACTCCATCCAGATATGTTCAAAAGAATCATCCAGAAACTCAGATTGTGGGGCAGAAAGAAGCAGGAGTACAAACAAGAAGGACACTTGCAGAAGCTTCAAGCTACTTGGCATTACTCTCCTCCATTGAACCACAAAATGTGAAAGAGGCATGCAAAGATGAATGTTGGGTCAAAGCAATGGATGAAGAACTTGAGCAAATCGAAAAGAACAACACTTGGGAATTAGTTCCTAGACCAAAAGATAAGAATGTAATAGGAACAAAATGGGTCTTCAAGAATAAATTAAATGAAAATGGAGAAGTAATTAGAAACAAGGCCAGACTTGTTTGTAAAGGGTATGCACAGCAAGAAGGAATAGATTTTGAAGAGACCTTTGCTCCTGTGGCAAGACTTGAGGCCATCCGAATGGTCCTTGCTCTCTCAAGCTTTCAAAACTTCAAGGTATTTCAAATGGACGTGAAATCAGTCCCTGAATGGAGACTTAGAAGAAGAAGTATATATTGAGCAGCCAGATGGTTTCATTCTTGGGAATGATCCAAACCTTGTATGCAGATTGAAAAAGGCACTCTATGGACTCAAACAAGCTCCAAGGGCTTGGTACTATCGGTTGGACAAATATCTTCACCAACAAGGCTTTTCAAAAGGATCAGCAGATAGCAATCTCTATATAAAAGTTGAAAATAACAAATTGCTAATTCTTGTTGTTTATGTAGATGATATTATTTTTGGCAGCAATGAAGAGACTATGAGTCAAAACTTTGCCTTGATTATGCAGAAAGAATTCGAAATGTCACTTCTTGGAGAATTGACATATTTTCTTGGATTGCAAATCCAACAAAATGAAGGAGGTATCTTCTTGTCTCAAACCAAATACCTCAAGCAGATCTTGAAGAAGTATGGAATGGAAGAGTCAAAGCCAGTATGTACACCCATGGTTACAGGATGCAGCCTCAGTGAAAATGATGAATCAGCAGCAGTTCACCAACCTACTTATAGATCCATGATTGGGAGTTTGCTTTATTTGACAGGTACTCGACCAGATATTACACATGCAGTAGGAATGGTTGGAAGATTTCAAGCCAACCCAAAGGAAGCTCATCTTCAGGCAGTCAAAAGAATCTTCAAATATCTTCAAGGGACCCAAAACTATGGCTTATGGTATCCTAGAAATACAGATCTCACTCTTCATGCTTACACAGATGCAGATTGGGCTGGAAGTGTGGATGATAGGAAAAGCACAAGTGGTGGTGCTTTCTTCATGGGTTCCAGACTAGTATCTTGGTTCAGCAAGAAACAGAGTTCGATTGCCTTATCTACAGCTGAAGCAGAATATGTGGCTGCAGCATCTTGTTGCACACAACTTCTTTGGATGATGCAGACCTTGCAGGACTTTCAAATCACTTGCACTCCACCCGTCTCTATCTTATGTGATAATACAAGTGCAATCAGCATTTCAAAGAATCCATTCATGCACTCAAAGACCAAGCACATACCAATCAAGTACCATTTTCTTCGGGAACAAGTGCTTGAGCAGAAGGTTAAGTTGGAGTATGTTCCTTCTAAGGAACAAGTTGCTGATATTCTCACAAAACCATTACCCAGGGAAACTTTTGAATATCTCAGACAAAAGCTGGGAGTAGTAGATGCTTCATCCTGCTGTTGAAGCTTGTCTGTTCTACAGAAAAGTTTGTATACGCAAGTTACGAAAGGTATATACGCGTATACACGTGGATTTATGCTGGGAAAGTCGCGTGTATGGTGTACGCATGTTGCAGAGAGTATATCCGCGTCCATACGCTGGTTCATGCAGGAGAAATCGCGTATATGAAGTTCTGAACAGCAAGGGCAAACTCTGGAGTTCTGAACAGCAATGGGTATGTCAGAATTCTTCAGGCACAGTTTCAGGGAGTGCAGCAAGCACAGGTTCAGGGGGAGCAGCTTAAAAGTCTCATAAAGCATTGTTGGCATTCAGCTGTTTTGGTTGTTGATTTCAGGAAAAGGAGCTCAGAAAGACATCCTGGTTGCTGATCTAAAAAGATGTTTATAATATGCTGCTGATGACTTTCATAAGTCTTGGTCTAGATCTGTTGTCTCTATGTCATGTATCTCTCTTGTGATATCTCTTTTATGGTGTCAAGGTCATGTAACGGCCTATGTTAGTTTCCCCACTATGCCTGGGATGAATGCTGTAATATAATTGGTTGTTTCTGATATGTCCCCTCTTGGTAGGGAGTATGGATGTATGTATTGAGTCTTTTGGTGATAGGAAGGTCCCTTATGGTGTATAAGTCTTGGTTCTTGTTGAAGAACATCTTTTGCAGATCTGGCCTACTGTCAGGGGGAGCATGAGTCCGCACAGCCAAGCAGAGGTATCAGCATGTCCTCAAGGGGAGCACAGCCCTTTGCCCTTGATGTCAAAGGGGGAGAGTGACTTGGTGTGGTGGTTGCCATCAAGTCCAAAGGGGGAGATTGTTGGCATTATGATTCAAGTGTTGTCCTTGATGGCAACTCACTCAGAGGTTGGTACAGGTGCTCAGAGGTTGGTACAGGTGATGGCAACTTAATCAGAAGACAGATCTTAGTACAGCATGCCAAGGAAGTTCATATACGCAGGTTCGTTAAGCCCAAGTCGCGTGTACACGCTAGTTGGATTCAGAAAAAGCGCGTGTATGTGGAAAAGTACCTTTGGTCCATGGTGGTTAGTCCTTGGAAGTTGTGCCTATGGTTTCGGACCATTGTGTCTCGACGGGCATGTCGATCCCTAGTTTTGAAGTTGATGGTATTATGTTACTATGGTTTTGGCTCTTGGTATTGAGCAAGGCCTAAGGCTATATAAGGAGAAGAAGATCATTAGGCAAAATTATCTTTCGACAAGGCTTGAATATCTAAGAGAGAAAGAGATCTGATATGCAGGTTCTGGGTTGCTTGATCTAAGCCAAGGAGAGATCACATCGGTTGATGGAAGACTAGATCTAAGGATGGATCGGGATCTAATGGTTTGAAATGCACTATCATGATATGGTTGATTATGCGTATTTCTAGATCTGGATATTGTCGCATTGTTATGTTCTGGGTCTAACTGATGTCTGGTACAGCTGCAAATTGAGAAAGTTTATTTTTAGATCTGTACGCAGGTTGGCTTCAGTAAAAGCGCGTGTATACGCGGGTTTTGCTCATTGAAGTAGTGTATATATTTTGAAGCTTGATTTTGGGTTTACAGTGGGGTCTGACTGTTATTGCAGAGTTCTGTAGTCTGCTCTGTGTTCTGATAACTGGTGATTGACAGGGTTCAGTGGTTCAGTGATTCAAAGTTTGGTTGTTTTATGCTTCAATGATTTGTTGTGAAAGTTGAATGAATTGAGGGCTACAGATTGTAATGTTGTGCTTCAGGAATATCTAGTCTGAAAATGTATGAAAGGTGGTATCTGAAGGAAAGAAGATTGTAGGTCAGCACCTACGTACTAGTATCTTGGCTAGTACAAGAGCAAAGGGGGTTGGAGCTCCCTTCCAAGGAAGTTTGGAGAACGAGAGAAGGTTGTAGCCTTCTGCAGGTTGTAGCCTGCGTACTGGGATAAGGCTGCACCAGTACAAAAGATTGTAAACTGAAGTTTCATATTAAAGAAAGATAGAGACAACTTGCAGCAGGTGGTTTTCACCCACATTGGGTTTCCACCTTATATCTTGGTGTTCATGTGTGTGGCTTTTTGATATGTTCTGTTATACTACACCTGTTTACTGTTAATTTGGTGAATAATGTCCTGATGAACTTAACTGAAGAATAAGCTAACTAAATTATGAGTTTTCTTCTTATACGCTGTTTTATTTAGTCACAGTAGCGTGTACACGCTGGTTCACCTATCTTAAGTAGCGTATATGTTTCTGAGCATTGAAAAAGTTTGATTGATCTGATAATACTGATTCACCCCCCCTCTCAGTATTATTTCCAACATACCTGATCTTTCCATATTGTCCTTTCATGCTTCTGCTGGTCAAGTTCATTCTCTAGTGGAGTCCTTGGATCTGATCTTGAAATTGATTTAGAGTTGCCAGGCGAATGATTTCAGCCTTGCAGTGTCTGATCATTGTCCACCATCAACAATCATATCTGAACTTGATTACATTTTACTAAGGAAACCAGACGTTGAGTTCATAAACTAGACTGGAGATTGACTGAAGCAGCATTCATCTACTTTCGCTAATGCAAAGCAAGAGCGTTTTGAAGGCTACCTGGCTAACTTCAGGCTTTGTCTGTAGTTTACAAAGCAAAAAAATGATAATAAACTTCATCCCCAGTGGAGTCACCACTATGTTAGGTCCTAAATCTACCTCGGGCTGAGAAAGGCAAGATCTAGGGTAACTCAAACCATGCGTAACCTGGTAGCTAGCCCTACCAGGTAGGGAGAGGGCTCTCTCCTTGTCAATCTCAGAAAAGATGGAAAATGAAGCTTGAGATGACTGATGTGATGATTGATTTTAGGCTAGGTATGTGTACAAAGGTGTTTGATTGAATTTAAGATGGGTTTGTTGGCTCAAATGTGAAAGGCAGATTTGGGTCCGAGGAATGGACACAGTCTTGCCGAGATCTCTATGGGGCGAGGTGGGAAAATGGTTTAGCACTTCAAATTGAGTGAGATGGAGAGCTTTTAGACTGGTGAGGAGTTGGAGAGGTCATGAATGTCTTAGGGATCCTATTCAAACATTTGAAAACATAGATAACTAAACAAACCCTAGGTAGAGCACTGCAATTTTCAATGTATTCTACCTTTATCCTTTTTTATTTAGTTAAGATGAAATAAAGAGAGATAGTGGCATACAAAAATCACATGTAAACTTGCAAATACAAAAGAAAACACAATACCAAATCAAGATGCCACAAGAATCCCATAAAGTGCTGCAAACCCTGGTCTATTACTTTGCCAAACTACTGAAATGAGTATACAATGAAGCTCCAAGCTTTCCTAAAAGTCCAACTCTTTGCCAATGATTGAAAAAGTATAAGACATAGGCAACCAAAAGCTCATCCTAGCCTCTACTAATTGAGCTCATAATTTTAGGAGCTATTCCAAAAAAATCTAAACTAAGAACTAAAAAGTAGGCAGTGGAACAACTTTCCTCTAAAAACTAGGAAATTGATTCATTCAATTGCAAACTACCTTTTGATGGATGAATCTACCTCTATGAGTGAAAATTGAGAATAATTACATCAAAATCCATCAATTCACATTAAGTTACATCATGAGTTTGACTATTAGAAAGAGAAAAGTCAAACTGTGAAGAAACTAGATGAAAAACAGAGTTTTTTGGCCAAAATGAGCAAATTTCCTCCTATGCGCCGCATTGATTTCCCTATGCATAGTGCCTTTTTACAGCTGATTTTGGAGGACTTATCAGTGTCCAAATTTACTCCAAGTGGGCTTGTTGGCAAGGTACGCCTATCTACTTTCCAGAACAAGTGCAATTTCTGAATTTGGCCTCCATTTTCTCCTCCAAAACTGAGTTCTCCCAACAATGCTTCCTGTGTGCCCAAAAAGGGGCAGAAAGCTCATTTTTGAGGTGTTTTTGACCTTTTTGGAAGCTCAAACCCTGTCAAAATTTCTTTGCCATTTGTGAGAATTCATATATTTCCATGAAAAATCTAGAAATGTTGAGTTTTCCTCGAAAGGAGGTCCCTAGGAAAAGCGTGTGCTAGGTGGCACGGCACATCGGGCAAAAAAACTTGTTTTTTAGGCCAAAAATTTCAAAATAGAAAAAAGTGTCCCAAATTTCTTGAAATTTGGTCTAAGTGTCCTTCATCAAGTGTTGTGTTGGGAAAATAAGCCTTAGCAAAGATCTGAAGTTGATCTTGCTCTTTTCGCTTCCTCAATGCCTTCTTCGACTTGTCCTTCAAAATCCTGATTCTTGCTTTGCACACCTTGTTTCTCGCCAGGTAATGATGGGTAATGTGCCTCAACATAATTTTCTCTCTTTTGGCATTCTCTAGCATCTTTTCCTAGTGGATATTTGCCCTCTTAAGCCAATATTCATGATCAACACTGATTTCTTGTTCAAGTGGTGTGAACTTTACTTTCCTCCTCTTGGCCGCTTGTCGATTTTCTCGTATGTTTTGTAGCTCCATGGATGAGTGAGACTGATGAGGGGAGGATTTGATGCTAATTGTAGGGTTTTTGGGAATGAAAGGGTTTAGGGAATAGTATTTGGGATTTGGGATAGCAATTAGCATTTTGGGATATTTAACTAGGGTTTGGGAATAGTGGGATTAGGTATTAGGGTTTTAGTTTTAGGGATAAGGGGATAGGTGACTATGAATGAAAGGGGAGAGGGAAAGTGATATGAGTGAAGTGTATTGGGAGAAAAATGAAAATGGGGATACAACAAAAAAACTACAATTTTGCAAACCCTAGGCAATTTTCTCAATACAACTTTGTAAGGAACTAGGGTTTTGTTTTTAACCTATTGAAACACCATAAACACTAATGGAAACTCATACATTGTTAATATGGAGGTGTTAACATACTTGTGGAATGAATAATTTTCAATTTTGGAGCTTTGGAGGAATATTTGAATGGATTTCAGGCTTTTTAGACCTATGCGCTGCACTGCCCCAATACGTAGCGCCAGTTATAAAATTACACTGTAAATCACTACCCAATGCGTAGCGCCAGATGGATGCATAGCGCATTTTTGCAGATAATTTTTGGAAGCCTTCCCGATCTCCAAATTGGGCACAAAATAGCTCGTTGGAAATATTATTGAGTCTAATTTCCAACCCAGCTTTAATTTTTCAATTTAGAGTTTATTTGCCATCTCAAAAGTCAAATCTCCCAAGACTGGACAAAATATGCAAAATGAGGTTGCCTCAAGGTAGAGTGTTGTTGCAGTCAATTTTTGAATGTCTTCCTCAACCCCAAATTGAGCTCATGATAGCTCAGTGGAAAGATATTTGTGTCTAGCTATCTTTTGACTCATCAAGAAGGTAATTTTTCCAACCAAGATAGGAGAAATCTTGATTTTCCCAAGGTCATTTCAGAGGTGCATCAATTCTCATGAGGCAACTGTATTTTTGACATTTCTCTAAAACCTTGACACTTGTGTAAAAATTGAAGGATTTTTTTCTTCCTTGGCCTATTTCGGACAAAAATATCTCTTAGTTTTCCAAAATTCATATTTTTTTGCTCAGAAAAATCATTGGAGTAAAACCTATCCCGATATGTGGAACAGGGGATTTGTCGAAATGAAGTCAAATGAAGGGGATAAGGGGCTTCTAAATTATTTTAGAAAATTTTTGAAGTAGGGAGGGAGGTTAGGAAGTAGGGGAAAGTGGAATTTCAAATGTTGAGTGAGGGGAAGGGGTCTGAAAGGGCAAAACACAGGCTTAGCCTAGAAAATTGTCAAGTTGTACCAAGAAACTAGGGTTTGTGCGAAAATGAGGACCATGAGGGATATCAGTGATGGGAAGTGTTTAATAAGGTACATTAAGTATAGGGGAGGGTGTATGAACATCAGGATACAAGTTTTGCTGATGATTTGACCATCCAAGAGAAATTGCCTTCAAAACCCTAGGAGAGGGAAATGAACTTTACCTAGGCACAACTGAAGCATGAACAAGGTGTAAAATGACCCATTGGAACCTAACATGATGATGAAAACCATATGAATGATGGTATGCTCAGCTAAATGTTGACATGGACCGACATTTGGAAAAATTTGAAAGGAGTAAAACAGACCCTTGGCCTAATACCTAGTGACCAAATTTTACTTGAAGACTCAATGAAATTATAAAATTTGACCTTGACACCTTAAAATCACTTTGTAAGAGCATGTTTGATAACTAGATGAAGGCTGCAAAGACTGACACTAACAGGTCACATGAAATTAAAGGATATAGTGATATAAGAGGTATGCTGCCTAATGTAGAAGAAAAACAAATTCGAGATGTGGTGTATGTTCCGGGAATAAAAAATAACTTAATTTATGTCTCCACTATAAAATATCAACATTTAAAAGTTGAATTTGTGAAATCACAGTGTTTCATAAAGAATATGTAGGACAAATACAAGGTTGTTGCAAAAAAAAAGAGAGTTGGAGGATTATACAAGTTGGATGTAACGAAGAATGGGCATTAAGCTTTGACATCAATAGGCATGTCAAAGATAGAGATTTGGCATCAAAGGTATGGACACTTAAATCATATTGACCTAATGTTACTACAAAAGAAATTGATGGAAGAAGGCATTCCAAACATTAAGAGTGAACACTTTGAGTGTGAAGGTTGTGCACTAGGAAAAAACATTGGGAAGAAGTTCAGGTGCATGAAATACTTTAACTATTGCATACTGATGTATCTGGTCCAATGCAAACTAAGTCACTTGGTGGAGCATATTATTTTCTTATATTAATTGATGATAGCACTAGATACATATGGGTGTACTTTATAAGAAATAAAAGTGATGTGTTTGAATACTTTAAATAATTCAAGAGTATGGTTGAAAAACAAACAAGAAATAGCATTAAAATTCCTCGATCAGATAAAGGTGGTGAGTACACTTGAGGAGCTTTTGTCAAATACAACAAGCAAAATGGAGCTATGCTTGATTTAGAGTACCAAATACACCTCAGCAAAATTGAATAGTTGAGAGAAATAATAGAACATTAGCTGAATGTGCTCGTAGTATGTTAAAAAGTAAATGACTTTATGCTAGTTTTTGGGCTGAAGCCATTAATACAGCTGTATACCTCAAAAATAGAAGCCCTATAGAATATCTTGACCACAAAACACTATTTGAAGTAGTTTATGGTTGTAAACCTAAAGTTAGTCATTTAAATATACTTGGATGCAAGGCCTTTGCTCATATTCTTAAAGAGGATAGGAGAAAATTAGATGCCAAAGCAATGAAATGCATTTTTATTAGATATTGCATTGATCAAAAAGCATATAAAATGTATTATCCAAACACTCATAAGGTCTTTGCAATTAGAGATGTTATATTTCATGAGCATGCAGATAAAAAAATAAAATAAGTTGAACATAATGTATGGCATCCTCCTTATTGCAACTTTAAATAAGAAGAGGAAGTTGTGGAATCATCTCAAGCTCAAGAAAGCATGGAAATTCCAGAAGACATTTCGAGAAGTCAAAGTCCACAAACACGTGATGAAGGCACTCCACATAGATGAAGAAGAGGAGAAGGTACTCCATAGAGTAATGAACCTGTAAGAAGGTCAACACAACATATTCAAACCTATATCGGGTATAAATATTATGCTTTAATGTCTCAAGTAATGATTGTTTTTTAGCCTTTAAATTATGAGCAAGCTAAAAATCATAAAGAATGGATAGAAGCTATGAAAGAATAATATGACTCTAATGAAAAATGAAACTTGGGAATTAACATAATTACCTAAAAATAAAGTTCCCATTGGATCAAAATGGTTGTACAATAAAAAATTTAATGCAGGTGGTAGCATAGATAAGTATAAGAAAACATTGCTTGCAAAAGGTTATTCACAAAAGAAAGGCATAGATTATGAAGATACCTTTGCTCTCGTTGGAAAAATAAACACAATCAAAATAATGATAGAATTGGCCACTAAATATGATTGGAAGCTACATCAATTCGATGTTAAGTCATATTTTCTAAATGGGGACTTAAAAGAGGATATTTATCTTGTTCAACCAAAAGGATTTGTAAATAACCGAGAAGGACATCTTGTATGGAAGTTAAAAAAGGTCTTATATAGACTAAAATAGGCACCCAGATCTTGGAATGAGAAAATTGACAAATTATTCTTTCAGCAAGGAATTAGCAAAAGTAAAAATGATCCTAATTTGCATATCAAGGCAGAGAGTAATGGAGATATAGTATTAATCTCTATGTATGTTGATGATCTAATAATAGCAAGGAGTGCTGATAAATTGATTAAGGATATAAAAATGAAGTTATCACAGGAATTTGAGATGAAGGATCTTGGACAAATGCACTATTGTCTAGGTCTTGAAGTATGAAGAGATTATGGAAGGACTTTAATCACACGAACAAAATATACAAATGAGGTACTAAAGAGATTTCATATGAATGGATATGAACCAGTGAGTACTTAATTGGAACAAAATATCAAATTCAGAAATGGTGATGGAACAAAAGAGGTGAATGGAGCATCGTATTGAGAATTAGTGGGAAGCAAAAATTATCTCACTATGACTAGACCATCCATTCCTTATGCAGTCATCATACTTAGTCAATTCATGGCTAAGCCTGGTGAAAGTCATTGGATAGCAGAAAAAAGGGTCCTTCAATATTTAAAGGGAACTATCAATTTTGGTATTGAATCTACTAATGATTGTAATGTTGAATTGATAGGTTATTCTGATTTTGACTGGGCCAAAAATATAGATGACAGGGAATCCACCACTGGATACGTGTTCAATATAGGATCAAGAGTTATATCATGGAGCAATAAAAAACAACCAACAATTTCCTTGTCATCAATTGAAGCAGAGTATAAAGCATTATACATTTCCACCTGTGAAGCAATATGGCTAAAAATGATACTTGTAGATATTGGAGAAGCTCAACAAGAACCTACAGTGATCAAATGTGATAATCAAAGCACCATCAAATTTGCAAACAATCTTGTATATCATGCAAGGTCAAAACATATAGACACACAACATCATTTTGTAAGGGAAAAAGTAAAATCAAGGGAAATTTACTTAATATATTGTAATACAAATGAGAATGTGGCCGACATATTCACTAAGCCTCTTGGGAAGGCTAAATTTGAGATTTGTAGAAGTAAGCTATGTGTTGTAGAAATACAGATTATGTTATAAGCCTAATTGAGACTTCGACCAACATGCATGTCAAATAAGAGTATGTTTGTGTCTTATGTATTGTGCTATAGGGTATTTTTTGTGTTGAAATTAAGGGGGAGTGTTGGATAAACAATAATCTCAATCGACCACATTAAATGCACCAGGAAAGTGGTTTTAGTGTTTCTGGATATTTCCTTTTCTTCTTGAAGAATCCATTGCCACGAACAATCTATATGATACAAAAACTTATTCTATTTGTATAAATATCCCTCATTGGTAATAAAATGATCAAGTTATTGTTTAGTGTGTGTTCTCTGATTTAAAAATCAAGCATGAGTTTTCTAGACTCATTTTTGGATTTTTATGGCAATACTTGTTTTTAATTTTTTCATAAAATCAGAAATCTTACATACAATAAGAAATCCAAAGTATTCAAAATTACCCCTACCATGGTGTTTGAACCCATGACCTACAACGTTTTTATTTTTTCAAATTTGGTAATGCTTGTTTTATATTTTCATAAAAAATACACAGATATTGAGATTAAGAAACCCAGAGGACTTCCTATTCATTGTGCCAAAAATTAGAGGGATATTGAGATTAAGAAATCTAGATGGGTTGAACTCACGACCTACTCTCTTCTCTCAAACTTACCAAAAAAAATACGAAAGTTAAAAAAGCCAGATGGCTCAAAGCTATGACTTTCTCCTTCCATGGTTTTGTATATTGTGAAAGCAAGAAATTTTATATCTCTGAATATCTGATGTAAACGAAGGAAAAGCCCACCATGGAACTCAAACCCATGGGTAAAAGCCCTGGATTCTAGCAGTTGAACTAGACAGACTTGATACGTTGTTATGTGTCTTGTTGAGTAGAAAATAAAGGATTTACAATTTTAATACGGACAACCAGAATGCAGAGGTGCAAAGAAAGTTCATTGTGCGAAGTGCAGAGGTCCTCTACACAATGAACTTTCTTGTCACTTTGCACTTCTGCATTGTAGTCTTCTGCATTAAAATTTGAAATGGAGTAACATCAACTTAACGTTATTATTATTATTAAATTTAACATTGGCACTACTTTCCATGCGTAACATGAAAGATGAAAAACCCACAATTCACCAAAGTATGGTTAATTTAATAAATCATTTTTTAATTATTAGAATTATAATTTCAGATAACTTTTACTTTTTTCACTTATGCTAGAGTTTAGCTCATTGGGAAGAGCTCCACATAATGAATTTAGCTCTACACTCCATAATATTAAGGTGACAGTTATGATTTTTTGCTTTAAAAATTATGTTATGCATGACTTCTAGATAATTTAGAGCATAGAGCTTTGTAATTGTTGAAATTTGACAACGAATTATGTAAATATGAGTAAAAACTATATTAGTTACTACCAAGTTAGTTTTATACCAAAAAGAAAGTTATGTAACAGAGGAGGCTATAAAACTAGTGAATTCCCCAAAGAATGTAATCATGGAGAATAATTCTTGATGAAATAAAGAATCCAATCCCTTACCCCATGGATGTTTCCTTGACACACTATCAAGGTTTTACCATGTAAAATCTTGTGTTTTACTTGTGTTATTGTATTCAGTTTCCATTCAGTTTCATTTCATTTCTTTCTTGTTTAATTAACCACTCAAACCTACAAGTGGTATCAGAGCCAAATGATCGAGGGACGCACTAAGGGATGAGAGATGCACTAAGGGACATAGTGTGAAAGGTTAAATGTAGTGTATCTGCCATTGAATCTTGTGTTAGAGCTCAATTTAGTCATTGGTTGTCGTGTTGTTGGAGTGTCATCCCGTATTGGATCCCACATCCACCATTGGAGCCTGTGTGTGTTGAAGACTGTCACCGAGAAGTTGAGGAGGAGTTGCTACCAGATTTTTGAAGAGGAGCCCGCTCGATTTTCTTTTTTAAGAAAAAGGAGCTTGTTATGAAACCAACTCACAAAAAGATAGATGAACGCCTTATAAATAAACCTCTTCGAGGGGGAAACCTCCTTATGTCGGCTGTGATTATTTTTATTCTTTATATTTCCTTCTATCTTGAGAGTTTGAGGAGTAGTAATTTCTTCCAGTGCATTACAAGATATGGTCGGATTCATTTCTTGATGCTTGATGTGATCCTTCACTTCTTGAACATTTTTCTTCTTGATATGTCCTTCTATCTTGATAGTTTGAGGAGTGGTAATTCTGGCCAATGCATTACAAGATATGGTCAAATTCATTTCTTCTTTATCGATGCGATCTTTCACTTCTTGAACCATTTTCTTCTTGATATGTCCTTCTAACTTTGAGAGTTTGAGGAGTGGGAATTCTTGCCAATGCTTTACAAGATACGGTCGAATTCATTTCTTCTTTCTCTAGGGTTGGTTCCTAGTGTATATCCTCTTCTTCTGATGTTTCTTGGTACTTTTCTTCCTCCTCATCACAATCAATGTAAAATAATTTATTCTCAACACACTTATGACCTTTAATGTATTTGCTATCACAATTGTAACAAAGCCCCTTTTCTCATTTTTCTTCCAATTGTTATGGTGTCAACCTTGTAGGTTCTAGAAGGTCAGGAGAAACAACACTTCGATATTTATAGTTATGAGGGGTAGACTTCCTTGTTGCCATAATTTTTCTTTCCACTTTTCTTTCCAACTTGAATGCATTCTCCAATGAATTATGTTTCCAAAGATGAACCTCATGTTGATTGTTATCCTTTAAAGTCCTTATGGAGACATCAATCTTTTGCTTCTTTGGAATATCATTTCCCCTTATATTCAATTTTTGAAAGTCCTCAATGTGTTATGCCATTGAACAGTTTTGTTTGAGATTTATCAATTGGCTAAAGAAGGTGTTTCTCATTGTATCCTCATAATGTGTTATCATTTCCTCCATGAAAATTGATCACGTAACAAGTGGTTTATGAGAAAAAAGCCCTTTATACCGTAAAAATTGATGTGGTTCTAAATATGAAGATGCAATACGTACCTTTTGTAACAGTTGCACTTCATGTAGGCCAAAATATTGCTCCATCTATAGTATCCAATTTACTAGATCCTTGCCATCAAACTTCCTCATATTGCCTTTTCTTGATTTTAAGAGGTTCATCCTGAAATGACTGTAAATTTGCAATTTCAAATATCCTAGTTCTAAAATTTCATCCTGCAGTAGTCCTCTGTGTTCTCTTTATAACCCTGCAAGTCTTGGATTCTGCAAGGAAGAGTTATGTCAAATTGCCCACGATGACTTGATTATAGACTAGTTCAGTAGAGTGCACATGTATGAAGTGTCATGTGTCACTGTTTCAACCTTAGGATCTAAAAAATATACACAGAAAGCTACAATCTATCCTATTTCTGTAACTTCTTATGAAATGTCAATCTGATGCTTAGAGAAAAAGTTATGACGATTTTCCCAAGGTCACCTGTTTACAATGTAATTCAGGAGTTTGAAGAAACCCTAACTTTGTCAGATTATATATCCTATGATATAGCAAGACAAGATCTAATATTCAGAACCAAGCTTCACAAGGATTTCAGTTAAAATGGGTTTTAAATTTAGAGTCCGAAACTTCGTAAAAACAATATTATAGCGAAAATTCCACGATGACCTATTTGAGATGAAATTCTAGAGCTTTCCAAAACCCTAACTTCCTCAGATCATATCTTTGAAAATATAGTGAGGCAAGATCTAAAATTCAGACCTGTGGTTTCAACCAATTTCTTCTCAAATGGGTTTTTGTTTAGCTTCTGAAACTTTGTAGCAAAAATGTTATAGCGAAAATGCCACGCTGACCTGTTTGGAGAAGCAAAACCCTAGAATCCAAAACTCTGATACCAAATGTTATGAAACCAGCTCACAAAAAGATAGAAAATATATATGAATGCCTTATAAATCAACCTCTTTGAGGGGGAAACATCCTTTACATTACATAAATGAATAATTCTTGGATGATACAAATGACAAGACCTCCTTTCTATATATAGGAGTGTAAGGGGTCATAATATAATCAGATCTGACATAACAATAATAATGTAAGGGCACAATAATAACAATAATGGGCTTCTATGGGGCACAATAACAACAATATTGGGGGTACATGGGCACAAAAATATAATAAGGGGGTTGTATAAATAACAATAAGGGGTTACATTAGTAGTATAGGGACCTAAAATAGTTGTTGTCGATCTCTTGAATGAAGATAGAGTTGTCACGTCGCCGATTTTTTTGAAGAGGAAGATAGCCGCTGATAAGAGGAAGTTGCTAGCTTGTCCAAAGTCATTGAGGAGGATCCAAGAAGAGGCTCAGATATTTTCTTTAGGAGCCTGCCGAGAGTTTATTTGTGTGAAAAAATGCAAGTACAGTTTCGATCACCAACTCGTCTATCTAGAAAAACGTCAGGGAGAAAGAAAAGTGTAGTTTCGATCAACATAAATGAGTCACGGTAATTTTTATTTAAAATAGCATAAATGAGAATTTTTTGTTGAGACGCTGGTGAATTTGAAAAAAAAAATAGGGTTTGAAGTATTTTTCCTGGAAATCATTTCCTGTATATTTGAAGTAATCAATTTGTGTAGTTAGATAAAAGAAATTCTGGAAAATAAATCAGGGTTAAAAAAAAGGGGGAAACAAAATTAAGTGTTTTGTGTTGAAAAGAAAGAAACCCTAGTTGAAGGCAGATTGTGGAGAAATTCAAACTAAAAAATAAACCCTAGAAGCATAGTTTAGAAGAAAACTAGAAAGAAATGGATGAAATGATAAATGCAAAGTTAGAGGTGGAGGAATTCAGGGACAAGAACAACTCATCTTTATGAAAACTAAAAGTTATGGATTTTCTGGTGAAACAAGGGTTGCACAAAGCATTGGACAGGGTGAATAAGAAACCTGCTAGCATGACAGATTTTGACTGGGAGAACTTGGATGCCCGAGCTCTCACTACCACCAGGTTATGCCTTACGAATGAAGTTCTCTTCATCATTATTGAAGAGAATACAACTACATGTTTATGGAAAAACTAGAAACTTTATATATGACAAAATCCTTAACCAATAGAATTTATTTGAAAATAAAATTGTATAGTCTTCGGATGAAGGAGGGTACAAAAGTTGCAAAATATTTAAATGTTCTTAATACACTTATATGCCAATTATCATATATGGAAGTTAAAATTCAAGAAGAAGACAAAGCTATAACCTTGTTGTGTTCTCTTCCCGAGTAGTGCGACCACTTTGTAACTTCAATTAGTTTGAGCACTATTGATTCTTTGAAATTTGAATCAGTTGTGAGAGCGCTCTTATCTGAAGAAGTACTGAGAAAATCTAGTAGCGAAACAGCTGCACCAAAAGCCATGATAGCTAGAGGATGATCAAATGAAAGAGGAGAAAAAACAAGGGGGTCTTCCAGATCAAAATCAAAGGGAAAGAAGTGTAAGGCGAAATGTTGGTACTACAGTAAAATTGGACACCTCACGAAATACTTTTGGAAATGGAAAGAATTTGATAACCCAAAGAAGGAAGCAAATTAGGTTGATTCAGGTATGGTAGATGAAGTTTTATCTACTCAAGAATTATGTATGATAGATTAAACTTTACCTATATGTATTTTCTATCAAGATTTTGAAAGTTGGCTATTAGACTTTGGTGCTTCTCATCACATGAGTCCACACAGAAATTGGTTTACTTCATATGAAGTTGTAAATGGTAGTTTTGTGTTTATGGGTAATAATGTATCATGTCAAACTGTTGGGATGGGAAATATCATGATTAAAATGTATGATAACATAGTGAGAACATTAACTAGTGTTAGACATGTACCTGAATTGAAGAAAAAATTGATTTCTTTGGGAGTTTTGGACTCGGATGGTTATAAGTTTACAGGTCAGAATGGAGTTCTAAAAGTACAAAATGGCACCTTAGTTGTTATGAAAGTAGAAAAGGTTGGAATTATTTATAGACTCAAAGGAAGTACCCAGGTCAGTGAAGAATCGATTGTGTCAGAGAAAGAAGAAGAAGAAGAAGGTACTCGCCTATGGCATCAGCGATTGGGTCACATGAGCGAGAAAGCTCTTTAGGTATTGATGAACCGTAAATGAATTCCTGATTTGAAATCCTTGAAGTTGGATTTTTGTAAACATTGTGTGTATGGAAAACAGTGTAAATTGAGGTTTAAAAATAGAAGTCATAATAGTAAAGAAATTTTGGACTATATTCATTCTCATCTGTGGGGACCATCTCATGTTGTATCGTATGGAGGTGATTTATATCTCTAAACATTTATTGATGATTTCTCCTGAAAATTTTGGGTGTTTATGTCAAAAAAGATTTTTTTTGTATTCAATGTCTTTAAATAATTTAAAGCAATGATAGAGAAAATAACATGCAAATAAATTAAATGTTTAAGAATTGACAATTGTGGTGAATTTACTTCTCTAGAATTTGAACAATACTGTAAATATGAAGGAATTGTTAGACATAAAACTGTTGTTTATACTCCTCAGCAAAATGGTGTTTCTCAATGTATGAATTATACTTTTATGGAAAGAGCTAGAAGCATGATCAGCAATGCTAACCTGCAAAAGGAGTTGTGGGCAAAAGCAATATCCACTACTTGCTATTTAGTTAACAGATTGATGAGCCCCAGAAATGGGTAATTATATGGGCTCATTCTGCCTATTATTTTCATTTAATCCACCATTCTCAATATTTTTGTGCATGTTTTTGAATATATTTATGTCAATAGAGTGAATGGAGATAGTCACTTTGCCATGTAGTCTAATGAGTGTTTATTGCAGATTTTTTGGACAATTTTGGATAAGGACCAGGAATTTATGAGCAAAATGGCAGCCAAGCTTGAGGACATAGCGATGAGAACTTATAGGAGGGGTGTATCCTTCATTAATGACCCCTTCCTCGAATTCTCCATTAGTAGCTCGTAGTACAAAGGTCCACATCGATGATTCCAAGGGGCAGTTGAGCAAGTCAAGTAGGGTTGCTGTTATCTTTAGTTCTAGACAGTCGAGTTCCTTAAGTTTAGGAGGAATATTGGGAGTCCCCACCTATATAAATGAGAAGGCTTCAAGCCTCAGTAGGTTATCCATTTCTTATTCTACTTTCACACTTTCGTGCAGCATTGTACTCAACTCATTTTCGAGCTCTTTTTGGAGGCAGTTTTGTGATGTAACTGCTATTTTTGATAAATGAAGATGAACCAAGTTTTGAACTAGGACTGATCTTTTCCAGAGGGTTGAAACACTTGGGTTAGGGCCCAACAAAGTTTCCCAACACCTCCTTTGTATATTTATATGCTTTTTCTTTCATTCATGAGATAATTTCTGTTGTTTAGGTTCATTTTGCTTCATTAGATTAGGTTGCTTTTGATGATTAGAATAATTGTTTTTGCTTAAAGTTGCTTAAGTAGTTTGTTTCAATGATAGAAAAAGATCCAAAAAGGTCAACAACAGGTCTTGATCTCCTTTTTCCCTCCTTGGGACCATGATTTGGGGTCAAGGCACTACTGTTGCCACCAAAACACAATTTTTGCTCTTCCAATGCAACTGCTAATGTGATATTTCGAGTTGGATAAATTGACATTAGTTTAGATTCACATGCTTAGATCATTTCCTATTTATTTACCATGGTTTTCTCACATGATTTCCTATTCATAAGATACTATCCAACATTTCTCTGGTTTTCGGTCAAAAATTAGGATAAGTTAGACAAAACTTTGTTTTTCTGTTCTTGCTATAGTCAGTTTTGCTAAGTGAATGTGCAGATCTATTGTAGGACATCTCAGTTCACTATCCCTCCATCAAACATCCAACACCAACTCACTTCTCAAAGTTTTCCCCACTCATTCACCACGTTTCGCCAATCTGCCCTAATTTCTGTGTTTTTTCATAAAGTTGCTTTCTTGTCCCTTTAACAAATACAACCATATCCTTCATCCCTGATGTTCCTTGACAAGTTATAAACACCCCAACACCTTCATCCAGCCTTCATTTCCCTTCTCCCATCATTTTTCCTCCTTCAAACCTCCAAAAACCACTTTCAACCTCCTCCTGTAGATCCTCCTATAGAACCTCTTGTAGAATTTCCTGTGAGTGATTTTTCAAAGTCTGATCATAATGAAAGTCTTCAGAAGGGTACTAGGGGCTTCTTAGGACGTTTCCACACATTACTTGCATTCTGAAAATGCCAACTCCATCTTCCTTTGCCACCAACCCTCTCCACACTCACAACCAGTCAAATCACAAGCATAACAATGCCACATAAAAATGCTCAAAAGTACAAAAAGATGATTTCTTCTCATTTCTCTTCAAAAGTAGCTTGAATAAATTCAATTTACCTTTTTAGTAGTCAAGGGCACCCATTTCAGTATTTTCCATCTCTTTTCTTGCAAAAGTAGGGTTAGTGGGTAGATTAGGGTTTGCTAGGGCTTACTAGGGTTTGCGTGACATTTCAGTTTTCCTTTTCTTTCTGCAAGTAGAATAGCCTCTTTCAAGTTAGCTTTCTTTCATCACAGTTAAAAGCTTCTTCTGAGTATTCATAGAAGTTGGCTTATGCTCCTAGCAAACTTGCGCCAACTGATCAAGTGACAGCCTGCAGTAAGAGCTAGTACTTGTGCATACAGCACTATCGCTTCCAAGTTTGTTACGAACTACCGGGTTGACAAAAGTAAAGAAGGGAGCCCCAGGGGTTGCAGCATTATTGCTGCAATACTAGAGCTCACCACTCATTTTGGCGCCGTTGCTGGGGAAGTGTTAGAGTATTTTGTGATTACTGCTTTCTTCTATTTTCTACTGCAACATTCTGTGTAGGAATTTACAGGGTAAGTTCCTCAGAAAGAACACCAAAGGACACCGCTCACACACAGATCAAAGATCAATACACCAGTATTTTGACGTGGTTAAAACCCTCAAAGAGGGAAAGAGTCCACGGCCTAAGCCAACACGGCCACTTCAGGCAATTTATTAATAAAAGAATGAAATTTTACATAAGCTTCTCTCATGAACAGTTAACCTACAAATGACCCTCCATGCTCTTAAAATAGAGATCATAGACCAATCGGGTGTTAAGCCACGGATCAAGTTTCGGTAATACCAAGGAGAGAATGAACCGTCGGATCACTACATATCGTGACCATCGGATTGTAAGTTACAAAATGTACATAGTAGAGAAACACACTTTACCTAACTTTATACTAGACCAAGTTATACTTAAATATTTCCTATGTGTCAGAATATCCTAACATCCCCCCTTAAGAACAACTTGGGATAGGATTAAAGGATTTACAAATATGACACAATAGGAGAAGGAAGGAGGCACTAGATCCTATCCCCCCTTAGTGACAACTTCCTGAACTCCAACCATAAATCGAAGTTTAGTGAACTTCGCCTCTATGAGAGCCTTTGTAAAGATGTCTACAACTTGATCATCTTTTGAACAATATTGCACTTCAAGGACATGGTCGTGAGTGAGCTTTCTGATGAAGTGCATGTGCAGTTCAATGTGTTTGTTGCACTGATGTTGGATTGGATCTTTGCATAGTTGAATGGCACTTTGATTATCACACCAAACTGTAGTCGGATGTTGCTGATGAAAGCCAAACTCTGACAGGATTTGACGAAGACACAAGGCTTCCTTACTAGCTTCTACGGCACCATGATACTCTGCTTCTGCTGAAGAAAGAGAAATGGCACCTTGTTTCTTGCAAGCCCATGTAATAGGTCCTGAACCAAGAGTGAACACATAACCTGCAGTAGACTTCCGATCATCAAGGTCACCAGCCTAATCGGAATCAGTGAAACCAACCAATAGAGGAGCTGCTTTGGCACTGTAATGAATCCCAAACTGAACTGTACCTCGAACATAATGAAGTATTCTTTTAGCTTCTTTCCAATGACTTTCATGTGGGTTTTTCATAAACCGAGCAACAAGGCCAACAACAAAGGAAAGGTCAGGATGAGTATGGGTTAGATACAAAATTTTTCCTACAAGTTGACGGTATAAGGTAGCATCAAATTCAAGAGAAGTACACATGACTGAAAGTCTGACTCCAGACTAAAAGGGAGAAGGGGCTGGATTACAGTCTTCCATGTGAAAATGGCGTACAATGTGACAGGCATACTTGGACTGGGAAAGGGAAATACCTTCCTTAGATTGTAAAACTTCAAGACCAAGAAAATAATGTAAGTGTCCTAAGTCTGTCATTTCAAACTTCCTTTTAAGGCTAGACTTCACATGGTTTATAAGGTTGGGATCACTACCAGTCAGGATAAGATCATCAACATAAAAAACAAGAATGATAAGATACTTGCCAACTTTCTTGGTGTAGACAGTATTGTTAGAATGACACCTAGGGAAGCTATTTTCTAAAAGAAATTTATCCATTTTGGCATACCAAGCTCGAGGAGCTTTCTTGAGACCATGAACGGATTTCTTAAGCTGACATACAAGGCTGGAGTCTGTTTGTATAAAGGCAATAGGTTGTTCCATATAGATTTCTTCATGCAAGTCCCCATGCAAGAAGGCAGATTTAACATCCATCTGATGGACTTCCCATTTGAAAGAGGCAGCAAGGGAAAGAACAAGGCTGATAGAGTTCATTTTGGCAACAGGGGAGAAGGTTTTATTGTAGTCAATGCCTTCAACTTGTGAAAGACCCTTAGCAACAAGATGAGCTTTATGCTTATCAACTTTCCCATCTGGTCCATACTTGGTTCTGTAAACCCATTTGCATATAACAAGTTTTCATCCCTTTGGTAGAGGAACAAGATCCCATGTATCATTTGCCAATAATGAATGATATTTTTCATTCATAGCTGCTTCCCAATCTGGATGGCCTGAGGCTTCTGCAAAGGTGTCAGGATCATAATTGACTGAAGCTTGAGCCAGTAAAGAAGAGGCTCTATCAAACTGAGAATGTGTACGTCGCTAATCTGTAGGATCACCGGCAAGATCACCTGCTGCATCGCGAGTAGCACAGACCCATTTTGGAAGCTGAGGAGCTGAAGGAGGATCCTAAGAAGGTGGGGGAGGATTTTCATCCTCGCTTTCATCATTTGAAGAAGAAATATTTTCAAAAGTAGAAGAGATAGGGAGAGGTGGCACATCCGTTGAACTAGGCTCGTAGGCCGATATATTTTCAGCAAACTTTACATCTCTTCTAATGATAACATTTTTGGACTTAAGTAGAATAAGTCTATATCCTTTGACATCTTCAGAATATCCAACAAAAATACATTTTTTACTCTTAGGTTTTAAAGCTTTATGTTTCTCATCTGGAATATGGGCCCATGATTCACTTCCAAAAACACGAAAGTGACATACATTTAGTTTAATTGAGCTCCATGCTTCTTCTGGAGTGATATTCTTTAAAACCTTAGTATGAGTGTGATTTATTATGTAATTTTCACAGTTAATTGCTTATGCCCAATAATTAAGACTAAGTCATTTAGATTGAAGCATACAATTAGCCATTTCCTTTAAGGTGTGATTCTTTCTTTCAACTACACCATTTTGTTGTGGAGTATATGGAACAGTATGTTGCATTTGAATTCGATTCTCAGTGTAAAATTTGATGAATTTTTTGTTAACATATTCTCCGCCATTATCAGATCATAGCTTAAGAATTTGATGTCCAGATTGTTTTTCAACAAAGGCCTTAAAGGCCAAGAACATGTTAAATACTTCACTCTTGAGTTTTAAGAAGTATACCCAAGTGCATCTAGAGAAATCATCAATGAAAGTTAAGAAATACTTGTAGCCAGAGAATGAAACAATTGGAAGTGGACCACATAAATTACTATGCACAAGCTGTAAAGGGGCTGAGGCGTGCCAAGAGGTACATTTTTCAAAACTGTCCCGATGATGTTTTCCGAGTACACATCTGGAACAAACACCATCTCTGCAAGATACCATTGGAAGACCTGTCACCATATTTTCTTTACATAGATTCTGAAGAGAGCGATAGTTTAATTGACCAAATTACTCATGCCAAAGTTTGCTCACTTCAACATTATGAGCAACAAATACCGAGGGAAGATTTGATGACCCAAAGTTGTGAAACTTATACAACCTTGTAGAATCATCAGCAATGCCAGTAGCTAAAATCTGTCTAGGATCTCTTAGGTCCTTAATTACAACATCGTGAGGGTAAAATCACTTGAATGAGTTCTCTGATATACAGATAGAAGGTTGCAGGATAAGGTTGGAACACATAATACATCATTAAATTGACCATTGTCTATATGAACAGTTCTAGTCCCTACAACACTAAGAGATGTATCATCGCCAACATATATATTTTTGGTGTTACAATCATTGAAGGAAGAAAATATGGCTTTGTTTTTGGCCATGTTATAAGAAGCTCTAGAATCAATAAGCCACTCATGAGAATGAGAAGAAGAAGATACATTTAGTGCATAGCCAGACCAAGATGCTTGACAACCAAATGCAGAAAGTGTTATCCCTAAAGATGAAGTTGAAGTTGAAGAGTGCTCCAAATGGATGTTATGCTTCTTCATTGCTGCTTCCAACACTTCCATCTTCTTAAAGCATTTGGATTCTAAGTGGCCATCTCGATTACAAAAGTTGCAATGTCTATCAGTCTTCTTCCCTTTGTTTTTATTTGTCTTATCATTTTTTTGAAATGATTTTTCATTTTGAGGCTGAAATTGCTTAGGAACCTTGTTTGGTTTAGGACCATTCCTTTTAGGATACAACTTCTTAGGATTCTTTGAATTTTGTTGCTGCTGGGTGGCTAACGCTTTCTTAGAAGAGTTTCCAAGATGAAGAAGACCAAGGTGTAAGAGTTTTTCTTGTTCTCTTATTAAAGAATCACAAAAGGAATCAAAGGAAGGGGACTTGTAGGCTTGTCCTTGAGAAATGAAGGATTCTCTTCTAGAATGGAAGGTGGAAACAAACACAGAATAGGCTGGTCCGAACTTAGTAAGAATGGAATAGATAAGGTTACTATCTTCTTTCTTAACCTTAACACCTTCCAAGAGAAGTCTAATGGTCTTGAACTTGGACAAAAAATCTTCAATACAAGAAAAATTATTGGGGTCCAATGTAAGCAAATCATTTTCGAGTTGATGGGATTTAAGTTCATTTTTAATTCCAAAAACTTTAGTGATATGTTTCATTGCTTCCTCAGGAGTATCAAGTTCTGCAATATGGAATCTAAGATCTAGAGAAATAGACATCCCTATCAACCCACGTGCTTGATCTTGCCTATTTTCCCATTTAGCTGCCTTATCTTCATCTTTCGATTTGGTTTCTTGGCTTGAGGCTATTCTGTAGAGACTTTTACTTCTAAGTAAATCCACAATGTAGGACCACCATTGGAAGTAGTTGGTGCTGTCAAGAATAACTTGGCATGGACTTTCCATTTTAACATAAACTGAAGCTATAGATGCTGCAACTAAGTGTTCCAATGGAAAGATCTCGAAAAATTAGGATGGTTAAAAAAAACAGCTTTGAAAACGGCTTCTGGATGAAGAAGTTATGGCTTTTTGAAGAAAAGTTGATGAAGATGCCGATGAAGTGCGAGAATGTGCAGAAATGAAAAATCCGCCCCCACAAAAAGGAGACTTGAACTCAAGACCTCTACTCTCATAAATTAGCTTTGGACCAAGTGAGCTAAACTAAAAGTTTGAGAGAGATAGAGATGGGGGGGTGTATTTTTTAGTCACTGAAGCTTTGGGTTGCGTGCTTGCTTGAGAAAGCTCTTTTCCCTACAAAACAAAAAAACACAAAACCCAAACACTGACATACAAATACAAACAAGCCTTACAGCTTGAGGTTAGCTTTACCAGGAAACTAAATATTTTCCTCAACGTTTCTGATTTTCCGAGATCACACTAAGGCGCAGCCGAAAAGAGCATACGCATGAGAAAAATCCTCCCTCTTTGTTTCTGATTTTCCCAGATCGCACAGAGTTGCAGGGCAAAGAGAATACGTAGAAATGAAAGGTATAGATCCGGTAATAAAAAAAGCTAAATAAACCGAAATAATAAACAGAGAGAAAAAAACTAGAAACTGCAAATAAACATTGTATACCTTAAGATCTTAAAAATGACGTAGCTAGGGCTACCAGAAACCTTTTCGCGTGAAACAAAAGGGGTTCCTCACTGAAATAGATGCTCCTAACACAACAGAGCAGTCCTCTGGGCTTGAAAACAGTCAGAAATAGTAGATCTATGAAACGTTAGTCGGATGCAGTTCTACCGGCTTCAGATTTGGATCACCAACGGACGCGGCCCTCAAATAGCTCTGATACCATGTAGGAATTTACAGTGTAAGTTCCTCAGATAGAACACGAAAGGACACCACTCACACATAGATTACAGATCAATACACCATTACTTTGACTTGGTTAAAACCCTCAAAGAGGGAAACAGTCCACGGCCTGAGCCAACGCGGTCACTTAAGGAAATTTATTAATAAAACACAAGCTTCTCTCATGAATAGTTAACCTAGAAATGACCCTCCATGCTCTTTAAATAGAGATCATGGACCAATCGAGTGTTAAGCCATGGATCAAGTGTCGGTAATACCGAGGAGAGAATGAACCGTCGGATCACTACATATCGTGACCGTCGGATTGTAAGTTACAAAATGTACATAGTAAAGAAACACACTTTACCTAACTTTATACTAGACCAAGTTATACTTAACTATTTCCTATGTGTCGGAATATCCTAACATTCTACTAAGTAGTTTATTTCAGCAAAAGTAGAGTAGTTGTTCCATTTCAATTCTGTAATTTCAAGTCTGCAATTTCCTTTTTGCAAAAGTAGATTAGACATTTCCTACTTTCATTTCAATTCTGCAACTTCATTTCAACAAACGTAGATTAGGCATTTCCTGCTTTCATTTCAATTATGCAATTTCATTTCAACAAGCATCTATTAGGCATTTCTTGCTTTCATTTCAATTCTGCAATTTCCATTCTAGCAAAGTAGATTAGTCATTTCCTGCTTTCATTTCAATTATGAAATTTCTATTTCAGCAAGATTCATTTCAGTTAGTTTCAATTTTTTGTTCAATCCATTTCAGTTTTGCAAGTACAAGCAGAAAAAAAAGACAAAAATCACCCAAAAAGAGATTTCCTTTCATGCCTCATAGGAACGAAGAGCAAGAAATCATTCCTCCTAAGACCATGGCTGAAAACAAAAACGTTAGAGGAAATGGGGAAAGAATATAAGGTGCATTTGCTATCCGAGAGACCAATGGGGACACAAAAATGAAAAACATAAGTGCCTCAACCTTACCTCACTTCTAGGGATTGACTACCGAAGACCTTGATACCTTCTTGTTTGAGTTTGCTATTCTTTGTCGAACCTATGACTCTACAGAAGACGAGCAGAAGTTGAAGTTGTTTCCTTCTACCCTCAAGGATGCAACATTACCCTGGTTCATGGGTTTACCTGGAAACGATATCACAACTTGGGATCAGATGCAGCAAGCCTTTAACAACAAATACCACGACTACTATAGGTCAAAGTATACCAAGGAAGAAATCTTCCGAATGACCATGGGAAGTGATGAATCTTTAGACAACTTTGAAGAAAGGTTTCAGCTCAGTTATAAAAGGGCCAGGTGCACACTTGACCTGGAACCTCTGAAATTGGTCTTGCTCAGAGGAGTCCTTGAATACCTTCTAGATATCCTCAATTCGCTGGCTGGGGGAGACATCTACCAACTGCCTTATGATGACATAAAGACTGTGTTTAGAAACCATTCTAGGGCCACCAGAAAGAGAGGTAGGGGAAGTTAACCTTTAGCGAGTACACCCTTATCCAGTTCATCCCTTAAAAATGAACTTGAGAATTAGTTGGAATATTTCAAGAGAGAAATGACACAGACTCTTGCCATACAAATGGATACCTTACGTGTCCAAAGGAAACAAGAGGAAACCGGGAGGGCTTTGGCCATCTTTTGTCCCAGATGCACTAGAAACCATCCTAGGAACGAATGTCCATTTCACTCTATAGAAGTGTGTTTAGTCTGTGAAGATGACCATCCTATGAATTAGTGCCCTTCCTTACCCGAAATTAAAGCTGCATATCGATGGGTTGAAGGAGCCACCAAACCACTCTATTTCATGAACCAAAGGAGGCCACATGGACCCAAAACTTACCAGCATGGAATGCAAGGGACATCCCAAACTTATTACAAACCCAATCAATCCACTTCCATGCCTTCTTGGGGTCCTCCTACTCATCCTTCCTAGTCCACACCCCCTCCTTGGTCGTATCCTCCTAAATACCAAGCTCCTCCAGTTGGTCATTCATTTCACTCTTATGCTCAGCCACAGCTTTAGTGGAATGCACCTCATCAGGGGTGGAGGACCCAGTACAACTCTCCTCCCGCTCTTTTTCCTACACCACCTGCTCAATCACAACCATTACCTCCCGCTCCACCTAGACAACTCTAAATACCTGCTCAACCAAACATGAACCCCAATAATAGACGAGCCCAGTAGGTATATACTGGAGAAACATCATGCCCGACATATGTTGTGGAGATTCAGGAGATTAACCTACAATCTGGGAAGGTTCTCCCAGATAACCAATCTCCTCCTAAGGAGGATGAGGAAGAAAAATAGGAAAGTGAACCAAAAACCATTCCACCCTTTCCTGAGAGACTAACTAGAACCACACAACCGACCCCAAAAGAAACTGAACTTCTTAGGGAACTAAAACAGTTATGTGTGAAGATACCACTTCTCCAATCCATAAAAGATGTACCTATCTACAACAAGTTGATCAAGGTGAAGTGCTTCAGGCACCCAGGCAGGCGCAAGAGAGATGATTCAACTATCAATGTCATAGGGCAACTGTTCGACTTGATGTTGGGGTAGGTAATCTGTCCAAAATATCTAGACCCTGGGAGTCCTGTAGTCGATGTCCACATCAATAGCACCATAATCCTCCATATCCTAATTGATCTAGGGGCTGCCATTAATGTGATGACTAGGGACACTATGCTCAAGCTCAACCTTCAGGGTTCCCTGAGGAAGACCAAAACAATGCTACAGTTAGCAAACCACTCCACCGTGACCCTTAAGGGGATTGTGGAAGATGTAATGGTCTCTATTGACTCCTGAAGTACACTACTAATTTCCTGGTTCTTCAGCCAAAGGCAGAGCTCACTAGGTATCCTCTCATCCCAGGAAGACCTTGGTTGGCTACTGCAAATGCCTACATCAGTTTTCGAGCTAGGAGCATGACCATTAAGAATGGGCATATGTCTAAATAGCTAGTCCTATATCCTCTTGCCCAAGCTCTGTTAGAACATGATTTACCTCTCTAGTAGGAGGATGAAGATGAGGATGAAGTCTATTATGCACCATTGTGTACAGTAGAGGCTACCCTGGGGAGTCCACAAAATGAGGATGACCTTATTGAAAACTTGATTCAGAATCCATCTCCCAATGTGTTTCCATTAGAAGAGTTGGTGGAAGAAACCCAAGACAATGTTTTCGTTGATCTCTGTGTGACTGATTTGACCCCTCTCCGAGTTAAGAATGTGGAAATTGGCCCAGAAAGAACCTTGAAGATCAACTCATCCCTATCCACTTCTCAGGAGAAAGAATTGTGTAGCTTATTGAAAAATCACTTGGATGCTTTTGCTTGGAGCTATAAGGAGATGAAGGGAGTCCACCCTTCAGTTTGTACTCATCACATTTACATTAAAGAAGATTGTAAACCAGTCAGGAAGCCTCAAAGGAGGATGAATCTAGCCCTCAAGGACATTGTCAAAGAAGAACTGCAAAAGTCGTTGGATCCAGGATTCATCTACCCCATCTCTGATAGCAAATGGGTCTCTCCTCTGGGTCTAGTGCCAAAGAAAAATTGGAAGTGGAGAATCTGTGTAGATTATCAGGAACTAAATAAGGCCACCAAGAAGGACCATTTCCCTTTGCCTTTCATAGATCAAGTGTTAGATGGCCTAGCAGGGAAGAAGTTCTTCTCCTTCCTAGATGGGTTTAGCGGGTACAGCCAGATCCAAATCAGCCCAGAAGATGAAGATAAGACCACTTTCACTTGTCCTTCGGGTACTTTTTCATACCGGGTCCTCCCTTTTGGGTTGTGGAATTCTCCCGCCACTTTCTAGAGAGCATTACTGAACATATTTGCTGAACTGGTTCATGATTCAGTGGAAATCTATATGGATGACTTTACCCCTTATGGTTCTAACTTCCAGGAAGCTTTGACTAACTTGAGGAAAGTTCTAGCCAAGTGTATTGAAATGAACTTGTCCCTCAGTCCTGAAAAATGTGAATTCTTGATGACTGAAGGGACCATGCTAGGTCACAATTTCTCAGCTAGAATTACAGGTGGATCCCAACAAGTTTACTATCATCCAAAGGGTCCCACCTCCTCAAAAGGTAAGAGATGTTCATAGCTTTCTAAGCTTAGCAGGGTATTATAGAAGATTCATTAAGGATTTTAGTAAGTTAGCTTCTCCATTATTTAGTTTTTTGGGAAAAGATGTTGAGTTCATATGGACTGATAACTGTCAAGAGGCTCTGGATGCCTTGAAAGGTAAACTTGTAGCTGCCCACAATTTTGAGAGGTCCAAACTAGGCCCTACCTTTCCATATTCACAGAGATGCCTCGAACAAAGCGATAGGAGCAGCCTTAGGGAAAGTTGATGAGAAGCTGCCTTATGCCATATACTTTGTAAGTAAAAATTTGTCCAAGGAAAAATTAAACTACACTGTAATTGAAAAGGAGCTCCTAGCTATAGTTCATTCCCTGAATAAGTTCAGACACTACATCACCGGCTATCAAGCATTCATACACATTGATCATGCTGCAATTAGGTATTTGATGAATAAATTGGATTTAAATGCTCACATCATTAGATGGTTACTTTTATTGCAACAATTTGATTTGACCGTTGTTGATAAGCTAGGTAAGGAGAATGTTGTTGCTTATTTTCTGTCTAGAATAGATTTGCCTGCAGGTGAAGAAGGAATGGTGGATGATCAAATGCCAGATGAATACCTATTTGCTATTTCAGTACTCTCTCCATGGTTTTCTGATATAACAAATTATTTGGTTTCAGCACAGTTTCTGCTACATCTGTCCTCAAAAGAGAAGAGAAAGATCATGAGGAAAAGTGCCCCATTCACCTGGATTGGGGAAAATCTTTTTAAACTTGGCCTAGATAAGATTTTGAGGCGATGTGTCAGGGAGGAGGAAGTTTTTGACATCCTCCTAACCTATCATGATGGGCCATGTGGGGGGCATTTCGCAGCAAAGAGGGCTGCCTTCATAATTCTGTAAGCATGATACTATTGGCCCAATCTTCATCAAGATGTTAGGAGATATATTAGCCAATGTGACCGATGTCAAAGGATGGGGAACCTACTCCAAGGGATGAGATGACTCTGCAGCCTCAAGTGACTTTCAAGCCATTTGAGAAGTGGGGTGTGGACTTTGTAGGTTCTATCAACCCTCCTTCAAAAAGAAATCTTGCATTATTGTGTGTACTGATTATCTGACAAAATGGATAGAAACAAAGGTGGTCAAGGCAACAACAGAAGAAAAAGTAGCTGAGTTTTTAAGGGAAAATATCTTCTACAAGTTTGGCTATCCAAGAGAGTTAGTCACAGATTAAGGGAGTGAGTTTACCTCCAATCTGGTTGAAGAACTACTCACACATCATAAGGTTAAGCACAAAACTTAGACCCCTTATCATCTGCAAGCAAACAGACATGTTGAAGTTAGTAACAGAGCTTTGGAAGGGATTTTGACTAAGGTAGTGAGCAGCAGCAGAAAAGATTGGGCAGATCGATTGGCTGAGGCCACTTTCTCCTATAACACCACCTGGATAGCCACCACAGAGTTCACACCCTATGAGCTGGTCTATGGGAAGAAGGCTATATTTTCAATAGAATTTGAATATAACACATTAAGGATGGAAGCTCAACTAGACCTAGATCTCAGCCATGCACAAAAGGAAAGATTGCTTCAGCTAAATGGATTGGATGAATCGAGATTACAGGCCCTTCTCCACTCAGAGTTAGTCCAACTTCAAAGAAAAATATGGCATGACAGACACCTCAAAGAAAAACAATTCCAGCAAGGAGATTGGGCGATGTTGTATGTTTCAAGATCTAAAGTTTTCAAGGGTAAACTGAGGACAAGATGGTTGGGACCATACACAGTAGAAAAATGCAATGAAAATGGTTCAGTCTTGATCTGGACCATCGATGAACAAGCCATCCCCATGTTGATCAATGGGCATAGGTTGAATATCTACAAGAAGCCCCTTTCCAAGTAGGAATTCATTGAGAATCTGAGGAAAATAGTGTTGGTAGTGGAGAAGGTCTCTGCCTTCGCTCCACCCACACCATGAGTGTTTAAAAAAAGAAAAAAAACAGAAAAAAAAAATATCCCTGGGTAAAAGCCTCTTGGAAGCACCCAGGGCAGGCAGTGAGGGTGGAAACCTCCTGGAGGTGCCCCAGTTGTCTCAAAAAAAAAAAAAAAGAGGAAAGAGAAAGAAACAAAAAAAGAAAAAAACAAAAAACAACCTAGCTTCTTTTGAATGCATTGTAGATTGTAGGAGGGTCACACAAGAAGAAAGGGACATGGCCAGGCTGCATACACCCTTGAAAATTCATTCTTCTATTGCCACTATCTTTTCCCAGGCCTTTGTCTCACTAGTTCTGAAAATTTCACATGCTACAGGAAACTCTATGCATTCTAAAGGAGGCTCCTGTAGAAACCACAGAGAGCTCAAAATCGAGTTTAGGAAAGAATATGAGGGTTAGAAATTTGTCCAGAAGGCCTGTGGAGCTCCCTACCACCATCCGTACTCCTAATTTTCCATTCCATCCTTGCACACCCACATTTCCACTCACTTTTTCTTCCCTGCACAGAAAACACAGAATTATGTTTCTGTTGTCTTAAAAAAAATGATGAATAAAACAGTAGCATTCTTCACTTGTTTCTTACCTGATGCATTCCAGCTGTTATTCCTTTCATTCAGAACCTTCTTCAGTTGTCTCTTCAGTCCCTTCTCAAGCATCAGCTTCGAATTTCAGAGGGAGAAGCAGCTATAGGAAATCCTGTAGGATTCCTGTAGTAGCTGATCCCTTTAAAAAACAAGCTCCAGAGATAGGGTCGGTGCAGCCAAGATGTATGCAACATGCAAGGAGCAGAGCCTGATCAAAAAATCACCAGCATAAGCCACCAGTTCAGAGGCCATGAGCACCAGTAGTAGCAGCAATGAGGAAATGAAGTGCCAAAGTCTGAGCATGCAAAGCACCAACACCAGCAGCAATGAGAAAATGAAGTGCAAAAGTCCATGCATGCAGATCACAACAGTGACTAACAGGTAAGTGGCTAAAATTTTTCCTCTGTTGAATGAATATTATTTAGGAATTGCATGAACTATTAGGATGATCACGCTTAAATGAAATCGGTGGCTAGCTAACTGGCCACCCTCGTTTAGTTCAAATCACCCTTGTTCAGTTCAAATCACCCTTGTTGAGTTCAAACAAGCCTTGTCCCATTCAAACAGTAGTTCAGAGACAGTCAGCACGTGTGGCTCGTCAACTCGGGAAAAAATACCTAGAACCAGTAGTGGTGGTGGTGTATAACGGAATAATGGAAGTGATGGTAGTCAGGCGACATGAAATACCATAATGACACTGAAGTAGGACCAACAGTCTGGATGGGGATAACGTACCCATCCTGCCACCTCAACTCGTCACCATAGATCATGCCATCAGCTTAAATATAGTGCGGTATAAGCCTCCACCACCTTTTTCTTTCATTTGCATCGACGAGTTCTTGACTATAGCAATCACCTACCACCTTCAGAATAGTGAAGCAGTCGTTCTCTGCCAGTTTTCAAAACCCTCCTGCTTATCGCATTCTACAGGAGCAGGAACACCATCTACAAGAGCCTTTATACAGGAAGGCCAGAGAATAGCTCTGTAGAGGAAAAATTCAGAATTTTTGTCAATTTTGAGCTTGAAAAGAGGTAGGCTCAGAAACCCATTCTGCATGTGATATATCTATACAAGGTGGGGGATTAGAAGCAAAGTATTGGGTTGAAAAAAGGCAAGGAACGTGAGCACAAAAGTCTACCTGTGTTTTTCTTAATTCTATATAGTCTCTCTATTCTCTTCTCTGCACTCAACATCTGTCCTTTTTCTTCCTTGTATGCTTTTGTAAGAAAAGAGACGCAACCATACAAAATCAAGCTTGGAAAAATGGATTTGCAAGTCTGTTTACTGTGTAAGAAAAAAAACAATGTTTTATATATTCTTTGTTTTGTCAAAATATTGAGTTCCTCCAAAATCCGAGAAGTAAATTCAGGTTGAAAACAGTTTAAAGGGAGGGAAAAATTGTAAATTGATGTTGTAAAAAAAGAAGAACACGAGAAATTCCCTCTCCAGTTTCAGAAAGACAAACATCAGCTATTCCTCTATTTCTGGTTTTGAATGTTGTTGCCTTCTTCCTCACCTGAGCATTTTCAAAAGTCACTAAACACCATGCCAGGAGGTTTTATAAGAAAGGAGCCTTTGAACTCCAACAAATTGCATGAGCACCCAGAAGTGGTGGCCCTCTTCACCAGTGAAAACTAGATGTCTTTCTTTGATAGAATTCATGGATATGATGAGGAGGTGACCGAGGAATTTCCGAAGTCCTTAAGACCTCATTCAAAAACACATGCTACAGTCAGTTTCAGGGGTCTGACCCTAGAGATTACGCTAGAATTTATCAGCAGAATCACAGGTCTTCCACTTGGGCTCCCTCGGAGAAAATAGGAAAATAGGTTGCCAAAAAGACATTTTTCAGCCTAATGAACATCCTATAGAAGATAAGAAAGGGGTCAGAAGGATAAGTCTACCTCATCCATGTGGTGAGGTCAACTACCAGATCATGAAATATGTATCTTGTGAAGGAAGATTTAGTATAGTTTATGGTTATCACTTTAGATTATTGCATGAATTAAGATATGGAATGGACCTACCTGCAGCTAGAAAACTGAGTCTCCCATATTTCCTCCTCCAATATTTGATAGAATGTGGCACCAAGTTGAATGCAGGGGTTCAAGACCAATTGACCCACCATGGGCTCATCAAATTATTGGTAGAGGATGCCCTACACACATACACCATCCCTATAGCCTAGGAAATTTTCAGGAACATGTCTAAAGAAGATGACATCAAAACTCTTATTGATGACCTTAGCCCATCTGGTAGTGAAGAGGTGGAGTAGAAAGAGGAACATGATAAGGAAAGTCACGAGGAAGCACAAAATATTCAAATAAAAGAAGAAAAAGAGGGAAAACAAAAAGAAGAAGAGAAACCAGACAAAACCACAGTTGAACTTAAGGCATAAAAGAAAACAACATCAAAAGCAGAGTAGAAGAAGGGGACGAAAGCAGAGAAGAAGAGTCCCAAGAAAGCTCAGAAAAAGACTGCCACAGGAAAGGCAGAGACTTAGCAAGAAAAGGAGAAAACACCACCAGAGATAGCAGAGATAAAAATAGAAACATCAGACACAGGAAACACTGCAGAGGATGAAGAAGAAGAACAACTAGGAGAAGTTTCCTCTGAGGCACTATCAAGGGAATCAGTAGCTATCCTTACTATATTGTGCACTCCAGCTAAGGAGAAGGGGGAAAGGAAAAGACAAAAATCTATGTATTTCAAACACTGGAGGAGCACTAGAATTAAGGTACGCAAGCCCTAGCCACCATCAAAAGGACCCATTATCATTGAGGATGCACCTACTGTGAAAAAGGAGGAATCTCCCTCCAAAATCTCCATCACCTATGAGAGAGGGAGACTTAAGACCTCCACCTAGAAGGAAAGGATCAAATTGATGGACTCTAAAGCACTCCTACAGGAGGCACAAACCTCTCTACAGGAGACATTGGCCAAGCTCAAAGAAACTGAAAAATTGGAAGAGAAGGTAGAAGAACAGTCCCAAGAGGAAGATAAGGCCAAAGAAATACCTGAGCCAAGCCATTAGCCTAATTTAGGCTCCTATTACAATCTTCTAGAAGGTGGGAAGATCATCCCACAAAAAAATTCACAGTGCCTCTTTTTTTCGAACTAGAAAAGGAACGAGTCAAAATCCACACCTAGATGCAGATTGCGAAATCTAAATGGGTCAAAGATATAGTGCACATGGAAAATAGGTTGAGAGAGATGAGTCGAGAATTGGACATGGTAAGGCACATAGAGAGCATTAGAAGAGCTCAACTACAGGAAGAAAATGAACTGTTGAAAAAGAAACTATAGGAAAGGGGACCTCAAGGAGGAGATAAGCTGCCAATTTTGGAGGGATAGGAAGAAAAAGAGGGACCCCAGGAAGATAGTGAAGCAGCAAAGAAACAATAGCAAGAAGAAGAAATACATATATATAGTGAGACACTGATGAAACAGTAGTAAGAAAAATAATCTCAGGCAACAATTGAAGTACTGATTTTGAAAAGGCAGTTGTAGGAAAAGGAAGTCGAGATGGCCTGCATGGCCTGCATGGCCAGCTGGACAATGGAGGCCTTACAGTGCAGACAGTCAGTTAGATCATATGCATTGTATCTCAAAGATCAATGGTTCCAATTCCAGATTAACACATTGGCCGACAGGGGCACAACACCATTTCAAGATTATAGGCAATTTATGTATTTATGTGATAATAGTTCAGCCGAGGATAAATCCAAGCTAGCAGAATTTTACCTACACAACATGGCACTTCCTCACATGAATTTATGGGATCCAAATGCTGCATTAGGAGACCTACAACTCATGGTTATGGCTTCTTGGTTAAACCATGAAGAAAAGAGGGCAGTGGAAATTCAGAAAATCATGGCAAAGGAGCTAAGTGAGCCCCTGATAATAAGGGCAGAACCAACAGGACCATTGGATCTCATTTATGGCCACCTGCACCTTGCAACCAATCCTCAAGTTGCCCCTAACTATGTTGACAGACAAGCATAGGCTATTTCTCACTTTGAAGATATGGAGAGATTGCTTGGTGATGACTACCTTCACGCCTACATGAGAAGGTGGAATACATTATCACATAGCCTAAAGGTCAAGGGGAATAACTCACAAATCAGAATGAGGGAAGCCATGAGGAAAGTTCCCCTATATAAACAATCAATGCAAAAATTGAAAGCCAACTAGATTGGTCTTAAATTCAGTCCTCCATAGTTTCTAGGACTGTTGGAAGGAGTTAAGGAGGAGGCAGAATAGAAACAATGGGAGGAAGTGGATAAGAAAGCAGGTTTCCATGATAGAGAGGAAGACATCACATCAGAGGCTTGGGATGTTAGGGAATCTGTTAGAGCTATTAAAGATGAAGAACTAGATTAGTTGCTCAGAGGATGAGCAACCCATTTAGCAGGGGGTGATGATGAGCCCCAGAAATGGGTAACTATATGGGCTCATTCTGCCTATTATTTTCATTTAATCCACCATTCTCAATAGTTTTGTGCATTTTCTTTTAATATATTTATGTCAATAGAGTGAATGGGGATAGTCACTTTGCCATGTAGTCTAATGAGTGTTTATTGTAGATTTTTTGGACAATTTTGAACAAGGACAAGGAATTTATGAGAAAAATGGCAGCCAAACTTGAGGAAACATGGATGAGGACTTGTAGGAGGAGTGTCTCCTTCATTAATGACCCCTTCCTCGAATTCTCCATCAGTAGTTCGGAGTACAAAGGCCCACATTGATGATTCCAAGGGGTAGCCAAGCAAGTCAAGTAGGGCTCTTGTTATCTTTAGTTCTAGACAACCGAGTTCCTTAAGCTTAGGAGGACTATTGGGAGTCCCCACTTGTATAAATAATAAGGCTTTAAGCCTCAGTAGGTTAGCCATTTCTTAGTCTATTTCCACACATTTGTGCAGCAATTTACTTAGCTCATTTTCAAGCTCTTTTTGGAGACAGTTTTGTGTTGTAACTGTTATTTTTTTGATAAATGAAGATGAACCAAGTTTTGAACCAGCACTAATCTTTCCCAAAGGGCTGAAGCTCTTGGGTTAGGGCCCAACCCAAGTTTCCCAACACCTCCTTTGTGTATTTATATTTGTTTTCTTTCATTCATGAGGTAGTTTCTATTCTTTAGGTTCATTTTGCTTCATTAGATTAGGTTGCTTTTCATGGTTAGAATAGTTGTTTTTGCTTCAAGTTGCTTAAGTAGTTTGTTGTAGTGATAGAAAAGATCCAAAAAGTTCAACAACAAGTCTTGATCTTCTTTCTCCCTCCTTGGGACCATGATTTGAGGTCAAAGCACTACTACTGCCACCAAAAAACAATTTTTGGTCTTCCAATGCAACTGTTAGTGTGATATTTCGAGTTGGAGAAGTTGAAATTAGTTTAGATTCACATGCTTAGATCATTTCTTGTTTATTTACCATGGTTTTCTCGCATGCTTTCCTGTTCATAAGATATTGTCCAACATTTCTCTGGTTTTAGGTTAGAAATTAGGATAAGTTAGACAAAACTTTGTTTTTCTGTTCTTGCTATAGTCAGTTTTGCTAAGTGAATGTGCAGATCTATTGTAGGACATCTCAGATCACTATCCCTCCATAAAATAGCCAACACCAACTCACTTCTCCAATATTTCCCCACTCATTCTCCACATTTTGCCAATCTGCCCTAATTTCTACGTTTTTTCACAAAGTTTCTTTCTTGTCGCTTGAACAAATCCAACCATCTCCTTCGTCCTTGATTTTCCTTGACAAGTTATAGACACCCCAACACCTTCATCTAGCCTTCATTTCCCTTCTCCCATCATTTTTCCACCTTCAAACCTCCAAAAACCGCTTTCGGCCTCCTCCTGTAGATCCTTTTGTACAACCTCCTGTAGATCGCCTGGAGCCTCCTGTAGAATTTCCTGTGAGTGATTTTTCAAAGTTTGATCACAATGGAAGTCTTTAGAAGGGTACTAGGGGCTTCTTAGGACCTCTCCACACCTTCCTTACCTTCTGAAAATTCAAAATCCATCTTCCTTTGCCACCAACCCTCTACACATTCACAACCAGTCAAATCACAAGCGTAATAATTCCACATAAAAATGATCAAAAGTACAAAAAGATGATTTATTCTCATTTCTCTTCAGAAGTAGATTGAATAAATGCAATTTTCCTTTTCAGTAATCAATGACACCCATTTCAGTAGTTTCCATCTCTTTTCTTGCAAAAGTAGGGTTAGTGGGTAGATTAGGGTTTGCTAGGGTTTGCGTTACATTTCATTTTTCCTTCACTTTCTTCAAGTAGAGTAGACTCTTTTGAGTTAGGTTTCTTTCATCATAGTTAAAAGCTTCTTCTAAGTATTCATAGAAGTTTTCTTAAGCTCATATTGAACTTGCGCCAGCTGATCAAGTGATAGCCTAAAGTAAGAGCTAGTACTTGTGCATACAACACCGTCACTTCCAAGTTTGTTACAAACTACCAGGTTGATAAAAGTAAAGAAGGGAGCACCAAGAGTTGAAAAATTATTGTTGCAATACTATAGCTCATCATAGATCACCTTCAGTAGCAATTAATTGTAAAATTCCTGAAGAAGTTTAGTCAGGTCAGCCTTGTGATTATTCACATTTAAGGATATTTGGTTGTGATGCCTATGCTCTTATTCCTAAAAATCAGTGTTCAAAATTAGATCCAAAATTGAAATGTTATGTCTTTGTTGGGTATGACTATGTGATGAAAGGATACAGGTTATGGGATCCTACGTCGTAGAAGATAGTCATTAGCAGAGATGTAACATTTGATGAATATTCTCTTTTAAAATCAAATGTTGAAATAATTGAACAGGAACAGGTATCACCAAATGTACAAATTCAGTTGGAGGCTAGAGATTTTTTTAAAAGTCGAAAGGAAGGAGAGACTTTTGGAGGAAAAGATGAGGATACAAAGGAAGTTGTTGAAGTTTCTAAACCAGTTCAGCAACCAGTCACTCTAAGAAGGTCCACAAGGGAAAGAAAAGCTCCCAAGAGGTATGAATATTCTGATTCATATTTTTCTTTAATTACTGAAGATGGGGAACCTTCTTGTTATCAAGAAGTAGTAGATTATACGAGTAATGAAAAATGGAAAATGACAATGGAAGAAGAAATGGATTCCTTAACCAAGAACAATACATGGGATCTTGTAGAACGTTTTTAAGGGAGAAGTGTTATTGGATGCAAATGGGCCATCAAATTGAAACGGAAAGTTGATGGAAGTATTGAGAGGTATAAGGTGAGGCTGGTAGCAAAAAGGTATTCTGAGGTTGAAGGTACTGACTTTCATGAGATTTTTTCACCAGTTGTAAGACTTGTTTCTATTCGTACTGTGGTGGCACTAACTGCATTACTTAACCTTGAGTTAGAACAGTTAGATGTTAAGACAAATTTTCTACATGGTGATTTGGATGAAGAGA
Organism: Pinus tabuliformis; assembly: GCA_031772625.1. Taxonomy (NCBI): domain Eukaryota; kingdom Viridiplantae; phylum Streptophyta; class Pinopsida; order Pinales; family Pinaceae; genus Pinus; species Pinus tabuliformis. Next base: position 568,422,240 of record CM062816.1, read on the forward strand.
TATATATATGGAGCAACCAGAAGGTTTTTTACAATATCACAAAAGAAGATTAGTTTACAAGGTCAGGAAATCATTGTATGGCCTAAGGCAGTCTCCTAGGCAATTTTACAAGAAGTGACTCCTTCATGGTGAGCCAGAACTTTATTAGAAGTGAGTATGATCATTGTGTATAATTCAAGAGTTTTAGTGGCATATTCATTATCTTATTTTTGTATGTTGACAATATGCTTATTACAAGAAAAAGGATGGAAGAGATCAACAAGTTAAAGGCTCAGCTCTGTAGGATGTTTTATATGAAGGATCTAGGAGCAGAAAAACATATCTTGGGCATGGAGATACACAGAGACAAGAAAAATTATAATCTTTGGTTATCATAGCAAAAGTATGTGGACAGAGTACTTGAAAAGTTCGGTATGAACAGTGTGGATCCTGTTAATGTTCCACTAACTTCCCATTTTAAGCTTCTTTGGTTTTGAGTCCTAGAAATAATGAAGGAGAGCAGTATATGTCTCGTGTCCCATATGAAAATGTTGTAGGAAACTTAATGTATGTGATGGTATCTACAAGAGCTAACATTTCACATGTAGTTGGAGTTGTCAGCAGGTTCATGGAAAATCTAGGTGAAGAACATTGGCGAGCAGTGAAATGGGTGCTTCAGTAGTTAATAGGCACAAGTGATCATTGCATAATCTTTAATGGTAGTGAAGGATCAGTTTGGGGATATGTGGATGTTGATTATGAAGGTGATTTGGACAAAAGGAGATCTACTATAGGTTATGTCTTTACTCTTGCAGGTGGATCAATTAGTTGGATGTCAAAGCTTTAATAAACAGTTGCGTTGTCCAGTACTGAAGCAGAATATATAGCTGCTTCAGATGCCAGTAAAGACGAAATTTGTTTAAAGGGTCTACTTGATGAGACTGGAAGGACACAAGAGAGAGTGAATGTACTCTGTGACAGTCAGAGTGTTATTCGCTTGGATAAAAATCCTACTTACCACCGCAAGGCCAAGCACATTGATGTAAGGTATCATTTTCTGAGACATGTGATCAATGGGGGAAAAGTAGATCTCAAGAAGGTCCATACATGGGAGAATTGTGCAGACATATTCATGAAGCTAGTTACAGTAGAGAAGTTGTGATGGCGTTTAGCTTATATTGGCTTACAAAAGAGATGATGAATGGGAATGGGCAAGGAATTAGGAAAATTATTGTCAAGGTGGAGTTTGTTGAAATTTGACAACAAATTATGTAAATATGATTAAAAACTATATTAGTTTCTGCCAAGTTAGTTTTATATAGAAACATCAGTTATGTAACGGAGGAGACTCTTATAAAATTAGTGAATGCTTGAGAGAGTGTAATCATGAAGAATCATTCTTGACCAAATAATGAATCCAATCTTTTCCCCGTGGACGTTTTGTTGACACATAGTCAAGGTTTTACCATGTAAAATCTTTTGTTTTACTTATGTCATTGTATTCGATTTCTATTTAGTTTCATTTCATTTCTTTCTTGTTTAATTAACCACTCAAACCTACAGTAATTGTCTCCATATGTTTTTCTTGAAGCTCAACCTTTTTTATTTGGGGATTTATCAAGTTCCATTGCACCAATAAATCATGCATACCTCCTGTGGACTCACAACCATGACATTTTGGAAGACCTTCTTGGAGATGGTATTTTCAGCTTTGATGGAAAAACGTGGAGACAACAATGAAAAATTGGCTAGTTTCGAATTCTCCACCTAAGTGTTAAAGAACTTCAGCAATGTTTTTTTCAATGGAAACTATAGTGAAACTTTGAAGAAATTTATTGGAATCTTGTAAAGCGAAGAAAACAATAGAGATGCGCGTATATTACATCCTCCACATACGTCATACGCTTTGAAAATTCTATAATTATAATGAAATTCTTCTTTGCCACAAAAAGCATGGTAGAGAATGCTATTAGTAATTCAAATGCTTTCTTATATTTAAATGCAAATATAGTATCTTATTGAGAGCGACTATGGATGGAATCTGCAAATTTGGATTTGTCATCGAAATCAACTCGTCCAATACCATCTTTGAAAAATTTACATCTTTTGCAAGTGTTTTTTTATGTCGTGTTTTTAGTACTTCATTTACATTTTGTTGACATTTCTTCCAAACTGAAAGGGTGCAATATTCTATAATAAGGGGCTCCGTTCTATGTTGGAGGAGAACTCTTCGATCTTCAACACAACAAATTGTGAATATCGTGATCTCTCTGAAAGTAAAATATGAAAATTTGAAGATGAGCTTGTAAGTGAGCCATGAAGAAGGTCGCTATTACTATTACCATTAAAGAAACAAGGTTTTTGTGAGACACGGAGTCGTGAGAAAATACGTGAATTTTTTTTGGCTTGGGGTATTTTTAAAGGTCAAAACACTTATTATTGTTTTATTACTTTATATTCATAGTTTATTTGGAGGAACTTGAGAGGGCTATTAAATTTTCTTGAACGATTTATATCAATAACTTCTTTGTATTCGGTTTAGCTTCATACTACAGCACAATGAATTTGGGAGTGTGGAGCTGCACACAAACTTGGTCTGACCCCCCTCTCTCCGCACATTACCATTCTCCACACAAACTAGTTCTACAAAATTTTCACACATTTATAGCTTAGACTATTACTATTACCATTAAAGAAACAAGGTTTTTGTTCCCCAATAGGGAGTTGTGAGCAAAGCTATGAATTATTTTTGTTCTACACAATTTCTGCACATTTATAGCTTAGACTATTACTGTTACCATTAAAGAAGCAAGGTTTTTGTTCCCCGATAAGGAGCCGTGAACGAAGATGTGAATTTTTTTGTTATATGAGAGCAAAGGAGTTGTCATCAATAATCTATGTACATTTACACTGCATCTGAGCTAGGGGCTTTGGAATATAACCTAAGACGCCACTACCATTGCCTTAAATTATCTACAACCTTGCCACGGTGAACCACTATAGTTTTCCATCAAAGGGAGAACTGTGGTCGACTACCATAGTTTACTTTGCCTATTCTACCAATTTGTATGAATATTGAAAACCAACCCAAGATGTGACTATTTACAGATTGATTACCTATGGAACAATTGAGGATAAATTTTACCATAGATAGATTTATAAGCATTTCATGACCAATAAGATCCTAAAGAAGCTTCGAAAGCGAAGGTTCTCTAAATCTAGAGACATGTGTGTTCTTTTCACTCTACCAAATGACGTAGGTCAGGATAAAAAAAATAGATCTAGCATTTTTAGTGAATTGGTTGGGGAAATCAAGTTAGATGATCTGTACAAACATCACGTTCAAGAAGTATTGTTTTTCCTGGACATGGTGAAAATACTTGAGCTCGTAGCAAGCTTGATTGAGACCTAGCAAAGATATACCTAGAAGTAAAGGGAAAGAAAAGGTTGAACCTAAAGAAGAGGCCTTAAATAAGGACAAATATGCTATGTTAAAAGTCTTGTTGGGTAATGGAATTCATAGTGTTATGGATCACGATGTTATTCTTGATATCAATGATGAGGAGAACATGGAGCTTGATGATGAAGCTTCTCCACTTGGAGAAAGGAAAGAGAGTAGCTGAAGCTTTAAGACAATAATTAATTCTTAGACTGGAACATAACACATTATTCCTGCCTTCACACATCAAACACCCTGCCGAAGACGATGAAGAGTAACCCGGTCATTTGTTGGTCAAGGTATAAAAATGCTTCATCGAAATGCATTTGCCAAGTTTGTTGCTATGCAGCTCATGGACACTACTATAAACCACCCATTATAATCATCTCACATGCCTCCCAAAGTGATATCGCACATGCACCAATTATAGATATTTCTTTGATTAATGGTTGTTGCTAGGCCTACATGGGTTCGGTAGGGTAGCTTTCTAGTCTCTTCCCTCTTATGATACGATCATATGATTAGACATATTTCCATATCCCTATTTCTTTCTAAGGGTGAGCATATGGTGGTAACATATGATAAGTAGGCATGGGTCTTGTATCTCTCCTTCTCCTATGTGTTGTGACCTTCTCTTTATCTTCCACCTGGAACTATGATGCATGCATGCATGCCCAATTCATACACTTAGTTCTATATGAAGAGCCTGCTCATAGCATACTTTTTGTATGCATATAGAAGTGATCAATATAACTTATGTAGTATAGAGACCTAGAAAACATACCAAGCATATCCAGAGAGCTTGTTTGAGTTCCAACTGTCTCTGCTTTAAACTCTATATAGCTTCTCTGAGCCATTCTGAGATTGTGAATATTTTTATGTGAATGAAGATGAATTAGAGGTAAACTCACTTGCTTAGAACCCCTAATCTTATCTTTAATTGTTGATTCCCTAAATATTCGACAATTGGAAAGACACTGGCAATCAAGATAAGGATGCCTGCTCAGAACCCATTCTTCTATGTTTTACCATTGAAGGTGCTTCTACTTCAACTTTACATTAGCGCTTTGAAGGACATTGATATGGCTACAAAAAAATCTTAGCAAGCATTTAGTGCTATAGGCATTTGTAGAGGCACTATAAATTCAAATATGCTTATTACTGGCCATGTAATGCTCTTTTTTTATCAACTATGCATGTGATGAAACATAGTGATTCAGAGTGACAAATATAAGATTTACCATAACATATTCATTAATTGGCCACAACACGTGCATAAAATACATTATTTAGAGTTGTGTGAAGGTGCTGAGGTGTGCGAAGGATTTTATGGAAAGCGTAGGCCTCCACATTCTACATAGCTACTCCGCTCGTCGTTACCTTATCCACAAATAATTTCGACTTCAACCCATAGTTTAATATATTGGGACTTGCATCACTCTCATTCTTCATCAGAATAAGATCTTGATTCCTCATCTCTATGACAGCTCCTATAGACTCATCCATAGACCTTTTCTTCTATATGCAATCAAATTCCTTCTCTTCTGAAAAGTTTTCCTTGTCCCTTTTTGCTTCTAGATCTTCATCTCCTCTGAAGATATCTTCAAATGGCTGCTTTTCTCTTGCAATATCTTCCATCATACAAAAACTATCAGTTTTAAAAATATAAGACCCTATGGTCTCACTTGATGTTTCAACCATCATATCTTCTTGATGTTCCAAATCCTTCATATGATTAAGAAATTCTTTGATAGTCTCTTCTTCAATCTCTTCAAGCTCTTCACTTTCTTGCTTGATATCTTCCTCTAACAGCATATGAGACCTATCTATCTCATCTTCTTCCAAAAAAGAATTTGGATTGTTCTTGTCTTCTTCCTCCTTTATGACAATATCAGCCAATTGTCCTTCTTTACATGTTTCACCTACATACATACACAAATTTTCAGTTTTAAACCCATGTGACCCTTTGACCTCACTTGAAGTTTCAATCTTCAAGTCTTCATATCCAGTCTCTCCCAAAATTTCTCCTTGTTCTGGTTCACAAATGAATTCTTCCATTTCTAACTCAACTTCCTTGAGTTCTTCCTTCAACCACTTTACTTGCATTTGTTGTAGCATTCTCTGTATTTTATGCCACTTCACTGGCTTCTTCCTCAAGACCCAACCTAGTCTCTAGCTTTCCTCAAGTATTATCCTTAATGCATTGAGTTGTCCTTTTAACTCTGCAACTTCCTGGTTAATTTCCTCTTGACTCATCTTCTTGTTATTTTCCTTGGTATCCTTCTTCTCATATCATCTGTTGTGGCTTCTCTCTGAACCTCTGCTATGACTATCAGTAGTCATCTTCTTCTCTTCTATCTTCATGAGCTTCTCACTTACTTGCAACAAGCCTCTACTACAGCTAGTCCTTCTAGCTGCAATCTTACCCCACTAAGCTCTCCTGACTCAGTCTTTTGGTCAGCATGCTACTCTATTTGGAACCTCCTCTTGAGTAACACCTTTTCTCCCTCTAGGCTTCTGCAATCCCTCACTCTCTCTTGAGAACACTTCAACTATCCTATTTGTCTGATCTCTTGTTGGATTATTCAAGTTCACTGCCACTTGTCCTTCAGAGTATTTTCCTTACTATGCCTTCAAGAATGCATCTAGTTCTCCTCTCACAGCTTCTCTTGCTGTCACCTGTGTATCAGTATAAAAACACACATTCTTAATTTACAACATAACATAACGATATAATTTCTTATAACTCTAGTTGAGTTTCTCCTTCTGCTTCAACTGGTGTATCAGTCATATATTATTTGATAGACTTCTTCATGAGTTTTTCATTTTGGTGTCCCCCAACCTCATTATCAGACACAAATCATAGCATAGGCCTGTTTTCCTCTATCGGGACTATAATCCTATAGGAATTATAAAAATAGACTATCGTTGCTTTAAAACAAGGAAAATGCATTTTAAACACAAAATACATAGTCAGAGGGCTTTTGTTCCAAAGGAACTGAGGAACACTATCGCGCTTTAAAACCACTATAGTGTTAATTCTAAAGAATTACACTATCGGTGCAAGATTTCAAAGAAATGTGTTATACACAATTTACACTATCGACGGTTAACTATTGGCCCTTCCAATCCTCCTTCATCTGATGTAATAACACAATATTATTGGAGATCGCAATTGGTGACTCTAATATTTTAAATGCTTGGCTCCACCCACTCTAATCTTGCGATGCGATAACATTCGCGGACCCTATATGATATCAAAGCCTCCCTATAATATTTTGGCTCCGGTAGTGTCGCGGTATCGGATTTCGACACTCCAAAGGTTTTTTCTTTCCCACTCCAACTCAGCGATGCTATAAAGGTTTCGGACCAGATGAGGGTATAAGCCTGGTACAATAAAATTTCAAGTTCGGAATTCCATTCCGGCTAAGTATTCTCATGATTTTTCTATGTAAAACAGAGTTTTTTCTATGGAAATCTAAAGGCAAATAAAAAAAGCCAGGCTCACCGATATGAAGGAAACATAGTCTAAATCTTCAACTTCCACGTTAATTGGATACTTAAGGCCAAATTATTGATATAAAACTCAAAAGAAAAGAACTGAAACTGATACATGCATAAAATTACCAGTTAAGAAAGAACCATAAATTTAAATGCACAGAGAGAGTTTTTTTGAATATCACAATGTCTCCGGGCCAACCAATACACAGAGGTGTCCCGTTCCTTCCTTTATAAAATAATAGATAAAGCCCACTAGGTCCTTATCCTTTTACAAAAGTAGGCCAATTACATAGTCTACTGGTTTATTTTAGCAACCAGTTTCTAAAACAAAAGCTTATTTATTATGACTAATGGTTATGTGAGGCATCCCCCTCGAGAACCTCCACTACAACTTATCCATACAATGATTATTGCAACATGTTTTATTCTTAAATTATATCCCTATCCTAAGCTAGAAAGGCATGGAAATTGATGCCTAAAGGACCCCACTCCCTTGCCTATAGATTCTTTTGGATTTTTGGAATAATTTTGAAGATTTTTCCCTCTAAGTCACATGTTCCTACATCAGACTCCTGAGGAAAAAATTCTTCATGGGCTCATGTCCATGAGCTCATCGATAAAACTACCCAATTTCTATGGCATGTTTTCTGTAACCCAAATAGCTTCAACAATTGGATGATCCTTCCATTTTACCAAATAATAAAAGTACTCTCGTCCCCTCATTCTCTTAAACACTTTCTTGTCTAGAATTCTTTCTGGATGCAATTCCTTTGCTGTGGGTAATTGTTTTACCCAGTCAATCTATTGTGTCTCTTGATCTTGTGTTGTATCATCTGTAGTTTCACCTTCATACTTGTACAGGTCTGCAACATTAAAAATTGGTGATATTCGAACAGGGGGTAATTCAATCTCATAGGCATTTGGAGAAAATTTCCTCAGTACTCTGCATGGTCCAATTTTCTTGAACTTCAATTTGTTATACTCCCTCTTTAGAAACCTTTCCTTTCTAAGGTGTGCTAAAACCAAATCTCCAACTTCAGTGTTCACCTCTCTTCTTCTCATGTCTTCTCTAGTTTTGTACTTGATGTTACTATCTTGCAACTGTTGTTTCACTTGTTCATGTATTGCTTGCATTTCTGAAGCAAAATATTCACCCTTTGCACTTCTCATCTCATTTTTTCCCAAGTTTCTTAACTTAGATACTCCTCTTCGATGGATTCCATAAACAATATGGAATGGAATATATCCTGTACTCCTGTTAGGTGAGTCATTATATGCATATTCCTCTTGTTCCAACACTTGATCCCATTGCTTTGGATGTTCTGCAGTAATACTCCTTAAAAGATTGCCCAAAATCCTGTTCACAAATTCAGTTTGTCCATCAATTTGTGGATGATAGGCAGAGCTGAAACTTAGTTTAGTTTCCAAATTCTTCCATAATGTCCTCCAAAAATGTCCAACAAATTTGGAATCCTTGTTTGAGACAATACTCTTAGGCAACCCATGCAATCTTACAACCTCCTTAGAAAACAAATTAGCAATGTGAGAAGCATCACTAGTTTTATAACATGGAATAAAGTGTGCCATTTTTGAAAATTTGTCCACTACAACAAAAATTGAATCATTACCTCTTTGAGTCTTTGGTAATCCCAAAACAAAGTCCATACTTACCATATCCCAAGGCCTATCTCGAATTGGCAATTGGCTTGTGTTTTGGCTCCTTCCATTTGCATATTGACAGACTTTACAAGTTCTCACATATTTTTCGACATCAGATCTCATTTTTGGCGAGAAATAAAATCTGTTCAACTATTCAAAAGTCTTCTCTATCCCAAAATGTCCTACAAGTCCTCAACTATGTTTTTCTTTGATTAAATTCTCCCTCATTGAACAGTTTGGTATGCACTACTGATTTCTCTTAAACAACAGTCCATCTTGTAAGAAATAATCCAGCCATTTACTCATATCCATCAAAACAGGATTCTTACAAGTTTCAAAGGCCTCTTTAAAATCTGAATCTGTCTCATATAATTATTTAAGAAAATCAAATCCTAACACTTGAATTTGACTCTCTTGAAGTAATATATTTCTCCTACTTAAGGCATCTGCAACCTTATTTGATTGGCCATTTATATGATTCAAAACAAAATGTAAACCTTGAAGATACTCTACCCATTTAGCATGTTTCTGGCTAAGCTTTTGCTGCTGCATAATATAATGTAGTGCATGGTTATCTGAATAAAGTATGAACTCCTTTAACATTAGATAATGCCTCCATTTCTTTAATGACTTCACAACTACATAGAACTCCTTATCATAAGAAGAATACTTCTTCTTTGAATCATTCAACTTTTAACTAAAATAAGCTATAGGTCTATCTTCCTAAATTAATACACCTCCAACAGCTTCTATGTTGGCATGACACTTCACTTGGAAAGGTTTAATAAAATTAGGTAGAACCAAAATAGGCTTTTCAGTGATATTCTTCTTTAAAAACTGAATTTTTCTACTTCAGCAGTCCATCTAAATGGTTGTTTATCTTTCTTTATAGTCTCAATAATGGGAGCATTGATCTTACTAAATTTCTTTATAAATTTCCTATAAAAACTAGCAAGACCATGAAAACTTCTTACCTCAAAAACACTTTTTGGTGAAGACCACTCCATGATTGCCTTGATCTTCTCTGGATCCATCTTCAGTCCTTCAGCAGAAATAAAAAAACCAAAGTACACTAGCTCTTCCTTCATGAATGAACACTTCTTCAAATTCAGCAATAATTTCTCCTGTTGTAGCCTTTCTAAGACATAATTCAGATTTCTCATGTGCTCCTCTTTAGACCTGCTGTAAACTAATATATCGTCCAGATATACTATTACAAATTTACCAATAAACTCTTTAAGAACTTCATTCATGAGTCTCATAAATGTACTTGGTGCATTTGACAACCCAAAAGGCATTACTCTCCACTCATACAATCCCTCATTTGTCTTAAAGGCAGTTTTCCACTCATGCCCTTCTCTTATCCTTATCTGATGATACCCACTTTTAAGATCTAGTTTTGAAAAATACTTTGCTCCACTCAAGATTTCCATTAAATATTCAATTTTAGGTAAAGGAAATTTGTACCTAATTGTTATTTTATTGATGTTTCTAGAATCTGTACACATTCTCCAGCCTCCATCTTTCTTTGGACTCAACACTATTGGTATTACACAAGAACTCAAGCTTTCTCTGATAAGCCCTTTGTCAACCAATTCTTGCACCTACTTCCTAACCTCTTCATTTTCTAGAGGAGTCATTATGTAAGTTGATTTGTTAGGTAGACTTGCTCCAGGAATCAAATATATATGATGGCTAACTCTTCTAATGGGTGGTAACTCATTAGGAAAATCATCAACAATAATATCACAATAGTTCTCCAATATTTCTTGAATTTCAAGGGGTAAATCATAAATTTTAGTAGAAGTCATTATTACCTTGGGCTTGCAAATTATAACAAAATTTACCTCATTCTTTTCAATATACTTCAAGTATTCCTTTCCTCCTAGTAATAGAATTTTTGGATCAATCTTCTTTCCTGATGCATATTCCTCTTACAGAGGCAGCAACGTATGATTGACACCATCATTTGTAAACTTGTAGGTGCTTTTTTCCCCATCATGCATAGATCCTCTGTCATATTTCCAAGGTCTTCCAAGCAATATGTGACACACATCCATTGGCATCACATCACATACAATTTTATCTTTATACTTACCCAACTGAAACTCCACTTCACATTGTTCGTTCACTAACAGTTGATGTCCCTTTTGTAACCATGACACCTTGTAAGGTGTTGGATGTTTCATTGCCTTCATCTTCAATTTATCCACCACTTTTGTAGAGACCAAATCATCAGCGTTGTCACTATCAATGATCATCTAACAGCATTTCCCTTGAACCTTACACATTTTCCTAAATAATGTCTTTCTCTGTGATGGTTCAACTATCTCCTTTGCTGGCTTGAGCAAATACTTATTAACTACCAAAGATTCTCCTCTCTCTGATATATTTTCTTCTTTTGTCACTAGTGTTGTTGTTGCTTCTCCCTCAGCTTGAGCAACAATGGCATTCCTTTGACTTGTTTCTGCTTTTTCTGGGAACTCAAAGGCTCTGTGTCCCAGTTTGTTACATCTATAACATCTTACTTCTCTTCCTCTTCCTCTACCTCATCTTCCTCTAGAAAAACTCCCTCTGCCTCTTGCGTCACCTCCTATGGGTTCATGCTAGGTTGAGCTACTGCTAGGTCCATCTTTAGGTGTTGTAGATCTTTCTCAACCACCTTGGCTTCCCCTTCCTCAGTAAGTACCTCTCCCTCTAGTAGATTGCTTCCTCATGAGTTTTTCTTCAGCTCTCGGTGCCACCTAATAAGCTTCTGCTACTATTTTAGGAGAAAGTATACTGATCTCATATTGAATGTCCATCCTAAGACCATTCACATATCTAGCCACCTTCTCATCTATATCCTGAGTTTCTCCAACTTTCATGCTAACCTTAGAGAATTCCTTTGTGTATTCTTTCACTGTCATAGATCTCTGTCTAATATTTTGCATATGTCTGAACAAATTTTGTTGATAATTACTTGGTAGAAACTTACCTCTTAGCTTTTCTACCATCCTGCTCCAATTCTTGGTAGGTTGCTTGCCAAGTCTCTTTCTTTCCGCCTGCACACCATCCCACCAAAGCATTGCATGGCATTTTAACTTGGTGACAACAAACTTTACTTCCTTCTCATCTTTTGTTTCTTCATAGTCGAAGAATTTCTCCATGCCATTAATCGAGTCTATCAATTCTTCTGGATTCAGTCCTCCTTCATATATTGAAACCCCAGCCTTTGGCCTAGCTGTGGATCTCAACACTGACTGGAAGAATCTCATCTCAGGAGTAACTGCTATAGCTTCCTCCTCTGCAGCTTCAACCTCAAGCTCACTAACGTCTCCATCATCTATATTTCTTCATGTTGTTAATGCATCCAATCTAGCTTGCATTTGTTGCACAACTTCCATTACTTCAACATTTGCAATAGGCCGTCCACTTCCACCACATCCTCATCCTCTTCCAACTTTGAAATCCATATTAAATTTCCTTCTCCTACTTCTGAGATTCAGTTCAGTGTCAACTGGTGGCTCTGATACCACTAATGGTGGCCTGGGTGCAGGCGATATGGACAAGCGGTTGAAACCTAATACAATTCTTCTAACTCTGGCTGAATTTCTCCTTCTCCTTCAACTTGTGTATCAGTCATCTATTGTTAGATTGAGTGTTTCATGATTTTTTCCTTTTGGTCTCCCCCAACCTCATTATCGTATGCAAATCATACCATAGGCATGTTTTCCTCTATCAGGACTATAATCCCATAGGAATTATAAAATTAGATTATCGTTGCTTTAAAACAAGGAAAATGTGTTTTAAACACAAAATACACAGTTGGAGAGCTTTTGTTCCAAAGGAACAGAGGAACACTATCGGTTCTTTAAAACCATTATAGTGTTAATTCTAAAGAATTACACTATCGACGCAAGATTTCAAAGAAATGCGTTATACGCAATTTACACTATCGACGATCAACTATTGGCCGTTCCAACGCTCCTTCCTCCTATGCGATAACACATAGTTTTATCGGAGATCAAAATCGGTGAATCCAATATTCTAAAGGCTTGGATCCTCCCGCTCTGATCTTGCGATGCGATAACATTCGCGGACCCGATATGCTATCAAAGCCTCCCTATAATATTTCGGCTCTGGTAGTGTCGTGCTATTGGATTTCGGCGCTCCAAAGGTTTTTTTCTTTCCCACTCCAACTCAGCGATGCGATAAAGGTTTCAGACCTGATGAGGGTATAAACCCAGTACAATAAAATTTCAAGTCTGGAATTCCATTCCAGCTAAGTATTCTCATGATTTCTCTGTGTAAAACAGAGTTTTGTCTGCGGAACTCTAAAATGAAAATAAAAAAACCAGGCTCGCCGATATGAAGGAAACACAGTCTAGAAGCTTCAATCACCATGTTAATTGGAAAATTAAGGCCAAATCATTGATATAAAACTCAAAAGAAAAGAACCGAAATTGATACACGCATACAATTACCAGTTAACAGAGAACCATAAATTCAAATGCACAGAGAGAGTTTTTTTAAAGATCACAATGTCTCTGGGCCAACCAATACACAGAGGTGTCCCATTCTTTCTTTATAAAATAATAGATAAAGCTCACTTGGTCCTTATCCATTTACAAAAGGATGCTAATTACATAGTCTACTGGTTTATTTTAGCAACTAGTTTCTAAAATAGAAACTTATTTATTATGACTAATGGTTTTGCGAGACATCCCCATCGAGAACCTCCACTACAGCTTATGCATACAACAATTATTATGACATGTTTTATTCTTAAATTCTATCCCTATCCTAAACTAGAAAAACATGGAAATTGATAGCTAAAGAACCCCACCCCTTGGCTTGTAGATTTTTTTGGATTTTTGGAATAAGTTTGAAGATTTTTCCCTCCAATTCACATGCTCCTGCATCATCAAGCTAGTGAACTCTCAGTCTAATTTCTCTTTACGAATCACTGCCATCACTGTTCTCCGAAATGCTTCTCCCATTCTTTTTTAGATTTATGACAATCGAGATATTGTACTACACGGATGCCTTTCATTCTAAAAGTCTCAAGAATAGCGCTATTCTAATCCAGGATAGAGGAAAGATGAGGCCACTTTGGAAACTATTTGTTGTGAAGAGGTTTTCCGTTACACCAAAACCCACAGGTGTTGGTAAACATTCCAAACTAGTAACTAGGATCCCTAGGGTGGAAATTACAAATTCCATAGAGGGGCGGTGATTCTTCCAGCACCCCGCCTTAAACGCAACTTAGGGGAATTGAACCTGGGTCCAGGCTTTGATACCATGAAGGGGTTTTCAGTTTGATCCAGGTGGCTCCAGAGAGACACACAGGACAAAGAGGGCTAAAAAATCAAAGTGCTCAGAATGACTTTGACCTAGGACCAGATCAAAGATCTCATCATCATAATCATGGTGATGCAAATGGTTTGTCAAACTGACCATGTATGTGAAAGATAGGGCTATTCAAAGTTTGACATGACAGGGGAAAAGAGGAGCCCACAGTGTGCCACATGGCATAAAAGTAAGTAGGTGGGACCCACATGGCAGCCCATCAGCCATTGACACTTGGTGTTCTTTCCTTTGTCTCCTAAACCTGCATAAGAGACAAAAATCATTTTAAATATGGAAAATGGTTATTCATTTTAATATATAGTTATTAATATAACTATATAAACCAAAATTATTATAAGGTCGACGGGCCACAACCTCCCACCGACCAAATCGCCCCTTTAAGCAACAAATCACATATATGTTAAGGCCGACGGCCATAACCCCCACCGGCCTTATCGCAATCGCAACCCTTCAATATATATTGTATTGGGTCGGCGGGCCATAACCCCAACCAAACCCTCCTCTGCCACATATTATATATATATATATATATGTATATATATATATATATGTATATATATATATATATATGTATATATATATATATATATGTATATATATATATATATGTATATATATATATATATGTATATATATATATATATGTATATATATATATATATATATGTATATATATATATATATGTATATATATATATATATATATATATATATCTATATATATCGCCCTGATCCCATATATCACGCCGATATATATGCATAGGACTGTGAACCAAAGCGCTGATTACGATGCAGCAACAGCATGCATGCCAATCGCCGATATGTACGTTGCCATATCCGATTGTCGATTCAACTATCCGATCAGGGCCAACCGCTGATTTAATTGGCGCCGATCAAGCCGATCGCCGATATATATATATATATATATATATATATATATATATATATATATATATATATATAGATATATATATATATATATATATATATATATATATATATATATATATATATATATATATATATATATCAGTGAAATCTCTCAAATCACGCCGATAAATGCTCTAGCGCCCATGTTAATGTTCGATTAGTAACTTCAATAAGGTTGTTAGTGTGGGGTTTAAGGGGAAGACTGCCCAATGTGGACCCAGCTCCCATTAATGCATAATTTTGGTTTTATTAAAATATATATATGGAGAGGTGGGATTTGATCCCCTGACCTCTCCTCAACCAACGTGTATATTTAACCAATGGGCCAACCACTTTTCCTTGGTAAATCAACCAAAGAAATTTTATTTAAACTCAAAGTTTTTACTTCTTCACAGAGCTTGACGAAGAAAAATACAGACATGCTTTTTGAGGCAGTTAATTAATATGTTAATGCAGGAACCATGAATTTTGCAGGAGGGCAAAATTTTCACTTTGTCAGAAATTGACAAATTTTATATGGCTTTTACACCTCCCATCATCACAAACACAATGGTGCTTTTAGTTTCTTCATCAGAGGTTTTCATTTTTCGTTCATTTCCAAAATACACGTGGAACCATGATTTTAGAAAAAATAGGGAGCGGAACCATGAGCCATCAAATTTTCCCAAGGAGGTAAAATTTTGACATTTCAAAATATAGTCAAGTTTTTACTTGTTTTTCATGGTTTTCCACAAAGATCTCAATGGCGAGATCAGATTCACCATCTAAGTTGTATTCCATCGATGGAGTAGAATCTTTGAGGAATCCTGGGGGAGTCTAAAAGTTTCCTTGAGCCCAGAATTCTCAACTTCTCAGAATTCAGATCTTGGACAATTGATTCAGCACTACTCGACGCCGAAAATATGATAGTATCTTCATATTTCTTATTATCTCATTTCTTCTCCTAGCCACTTTTCTAAGTGCCAGCGTAGATGTCCACATTCATGTGTGAGCAGCCATCTTCATACGATCGATGCCTTGAGATCAATGGTCCGAGCAGCTTCAGTAGTGTCACATCCACTTCTTCATATGGCCCTTGGTTGTCAGGTATATGATGTGTTCATGTACTTCTTCTTTCTACATTATACTGCACAGGTCCTTCATTGATGTTGATGCAGGATCTTTTTTATCACATGTTGTCATGATTCCTTGCTTGATTTGATGCGGAATATTCTATGTGATGTACTTGTTGTCATAACTCTTCATGTTATGTTTTGATATTCCTTATTGTATGTTGTTGGGATACTCTTGTTGTCATCATGCATGTTTTGTTTTGACATCCCTTTTGTGCCATGTTGGCGGGATGTTCATCATGCATGTTTTTGTATCATACTGATAGGAGTCTTTTGATTGAGAGTTCTAGTTGTGGAACATCTCTTAGAGCCACTCCTGCATGAGGGAATTTTTCCTTGTATGATTGCGACATCATCTCTTGTGTACATCACCTTCATTGAAATCACTTAATGCAGCGGCCTACACCATCTCAACACTGGGGCTTGGAGACGTAGTCCCTCTTGGACGAATTCTGTTATCAACACTTATGTTTGAATGTGCTGATGATTTTTGTGTTCCTCTTCTTTTCCACAGGTAGATGTATCTGTTAATGTTATTTTAAAATAAATTTTAACACATCACGAAAGTAAAAGGTCTTGGAAGGGTCCTTCTTCACACCTTGACCTAGATCAAGTGGTATCAAAGTAGTCTTTGCATTGATGTGAATTGCAGTGTGAACAATGACAGAGGATGAAAGAGAAATGTACGAGACCATGCTCGACATTTCCAAAAGAGTGGAAATCATGTATGAAACTTTGTAGAAATAGACAAAGGAAAAAGAGTGGTTGCAGCTTCAGTTGCAAGCCATAGAAGAGGCCATGGAAGAACTAAAGCAAAACAAACCTAATCTTCAAAGGGAGAATGATGAATTGAAGATGTGCTTACATGAAGAGAAAGAGGAGAAACAAAGTTTTCTACAACAACTGTAAGCAAAGGACGAGGCCTTGCAAAAGTTGTAGCGTGACCCATGCGAGGTAAAAGGTTGTTATCCATATTCATTTATGTTTCCTGATGATGATTTCGCTGTGTTTGAAAATCAAACCACAGGAATTGGCTCCAACCTATTGAAGAGAATTGGGTATGAAGGAAAAGGCTTGGGCATTAATGGCCAAGGAATTTTCAACCCCATCAAAGTAGAGGAATTGCCCCGTTAGGCAGCATTTGGGTATGTCAAGAAAGAAGTTGGGGAATGTGTTGAGATAGCGAGTGAACCGCCAACAATGGATAATGAGAAACCCTCATCAGATCTTTTCAAATTGAAAGATAAGGTAAAAGAAGTTGATTTCCTTTTGGTTTCATATTCTCATAGTATGATTTCTATTGGAGATTGGGAGATCACAATTATAGGGACAAACATGAGGCTCCTTACAAGGATGAGGCATGAGGAGAAAGAAGAATTTGGTGCTAATAACCAAGGCATCACTCAACCTTTGGAGGTTGTGCATGAACATTGATTTTTAGGCTCAAGATACAATAAAGGAGAGCACTCAAAGGTGTCAGATTTGTCCAAGACATCATCGAGGAAAGAGAATGATGGGAAAACATCCCCATCATCCCATGGAAGTTTCCATTGCAAGGAGAGAGCTGAGGCAACCTCTCATCGCCATACCGACATCAAAAACAACAAAGGAAGGTATAACCGTTTTCGATATTCGAATGTTCATTTTGATTATGATCATGTTGTTAATAATGAATGAAGATCAAGGCATCGAAAGACATGTACCTTTTGTGGTTTACCTAACAATACCTTTTCCAAGTGTTGGAAAAGAATGGCAGCACTCATGAGGCATAAAATACCCTCTCAACAACATGAAAAAAATAGGTTAATCAAATATGGAAGAAGAAAGCTTATTGCAGTCATTGTGACAAAAATGGCCATCAAAGAGCCACTTGCTAGAAGCTCCATCCAGAGCAGTGCCTTAAAGGCAAAGCATCGGTGCATGAACTAGGAAGAGCAATTGTTCAACAAGAAAAACCACCTCAAGGAGGTGACCCATTCACATTGATAAGTGAAAAATGGTTTTTTTAACATGTTGTTGTTTCATGGTCATTCTTTTGTAAATCACTTATTTCATTTTAAAGTTTAAAAGTGATGATGTGTTTCCATCACTTGGTCAGCAACAATGATGTCTCGTCATGTTTTGAGTCGTATTTTGAGTTTCATATTAAAACTCTGAAAGTGATGTTATGATTCCATCACTTGTCAAAAAAATAATGTTTGGACTTATGTATGTAAATCATGTGTTGGAATGATGAGGTGTTTTCCATCACTTTTTGAAGCAACAGTGATATGTTGGCCTTGTTTTCATAGCTGGAGTATTACATCCATCTTAATGTAAACTTTACCACCAATTATGTGTTATAAACTCATGGCAAGTGTGGGATGTTTGGGTCTTTAGTTGGTCATGTCATTCAAAGCATGTAATTTTCAAAACAATGTACTAAAGGTTGCAAAGGTAGCAGGTGTCGGCTGCTCGCTTAAGGCTCCGAAGAACAAAGGAGAAGGAGACGGAAGTGAGAGCTTTTCAGGATGCTTGTGATGTAGACAGGGTACAGAGAAAGTTGTAGATTATTTTCCATGCTTTTGGAGGACCAAAAGCTCCTCTTTGGGGAGGATTGATCCAGGTGGTTCCAGAGAGACACACAAGACAAAGAGGGCTCAAAAATCAAAGTTCTTAGAATTACTTTGACCTAGGACCAAGTCAAAGATATCATCATCCTCACCGCGGTGGTGTGAACGGTTTGTCAAACCGAGCTTGTATGTGAAATATAGAGCTCTTTAAAGTTTGACATGACAGGGGAAAGGAGGGGCCCATAGTGTGCCACATGGCATCCCTAGTAAGCAGGTGGGACCCACATGGCAGCCCATCAGCCATTGACACTTGGCATTCTTTCATTTGCCTCCTAAACCTGCATAAGAGACAAAAATCATTTTATATATGGAAAATGGTTATTCATTTTAATATATAGTTATTAATATAACTATATAAACCAAATTTATTATAAGGCCGATGGGCCACAACCTCCTGCCGACCAAATGGCCCCTTTAAGCAACAAATCACATATATGTTAAGGCCGATGGCCATAATCCCCGTCGACCCTATCACAATCGCAACCCTTCAATATATAGTGTATTGGGCCGGCAGGCCATAACCCTTGTCGAAACCTCGCCCACTGAATACTATATATATATATATATCACCCTGATCCCATATATCGTACTAATATATATGTGAAGGACTATGAACTAAAGCGCTGATTGCAATGCGCAAACAACGCACGCGCTGATGGCCGATATCCATGCTGCCACATCCAATTGTCGATTCAACTGTTATCGCACCGATTTTATCACTGATTTTATCAGTGTTGATTAGCACTAGTCGCCGATATATATATATATATATATATATATATATATATATATATATATATATATATATATATATATATATATATATATATATATTAGCGAAATCACGTAAATCGCACCGATAAATATACCAACGCCCATGTTAATCACCGATTCAAAATGTCGATCGCCGATATTTAGTAATGCCGATAAGGTTGTTAGTGAGGGGTTTAAGGGGCGGGCCACCCAATGCAGACCCAACCCCCATTAATGCATCATTTTGGTTTTATTAAAATATGTATATGGAGAGGCGGGATTTGATCCCCGACCTCTCCTTAACCAACGTAAATATTTAACTAATGTGCCAACCACTTTTCCTTCGTAAATCTGCGGAAGGAATTTTATTTAAACTCGGAGTTTTTACTTCTACACAGAGTTTGAGGAGGCAGAATACGGGCACTATTTTTGAGGTAGTTAATTAATACTTTAATGTAAGAACCATGCATTTTCCAAGAGGGCAAAATTTTCACTTTGTCAAAAATTGACAATTTTTATATGGTTTTTACACCTCTCATTGCCACAAACACAATGGTGTTGTTTGTTTCTTCATTAGAGGTCTGCATTTTTCGCTCATTTCTAGAATTCACGTGGAAACCTGATTTTAGAAAAAATAGGGAGTGGAACCATGAGCCATGAAATTTTCCCAAGGAGGTAAAATTTTGACATTTCAGAATATAGTCAAGTTTATACTTGTTTCTCATGGTTTCCCATAGGGATCGCAATGGTGAGATCAGATTCACCATGTGAGTTGCAGATTTGCAGTCCATCCATGGAGCAGAGTCTTTGAGGAATCTCGAGGGAACCTAAAAGATTCCTTGAGCCCAGAATTCTCAACTTCTCAGAATTCAGATTTTGGACAGTTGATTCAGCACTACTCGATGCCACAAATATTATGGTGTCTTCAAATTTATTATTCTCTCATTTATTCTTCTAGCCACTTTTCTAAGTGCTAGCATAGATGTCCACATTCATGTGCGAGCAATCATCTTCATACGATCAATGCCTTGAGATCGATGGTCCGAGAAGCTTCAGAAGTGTTACATCCACTTCTTCAGATGGCCCTTGGTTATGAGGTATATGATGTGTTCATTTACTTCTTCTTTCTAGATTATATTGCACAGATCCTTAATTGATGTTGATGCAGGATCTTGTTTATTACATGTTGTCATGATTCCTTGCTTGATTTGTTGCGAAATCTTCTATGTGATGTAGTTGTTGTCATAACTTTTCATGTTATGTTTTGAGGTCCCTTGTTTTATGTTGTTTGGATACTCTTATTGTCATCATGCATTTTTTGTTTTGACATCCCTTTTGTGCCATGTTGACGGGATGTTCATCATGCATGTTTTTGTATCATACTGATAGGAGTCTTTTGATTGAGAGTTCTAGTTGTGGAAAATATCTTAGAGCCACTCCTATGTGAGGGCATTTTTCCTTGTATGATCACGACATTAGCTCTTGTGTACATCACCTTTATTGACAACACTTAATGCAGCAGCCTACACCATCTTGACATCGGAGCCTAGAGACGTAGTCCCTCCTGGACGAACTCCATTATCAACGCTTATGTTTTCATGTGCTGATGATTGTTATGTTCCTCTTATTTTCTGCATGCAGATGTATTCATTACTGTTCTTTTAAAAAGAAGTTTTAACATATCATGAAAGTAAAAGGTCTTGGAAGGGTCCTTCTTGAAACTCGGACCTGGATCGCTGTTACACCAAAACCCGCAGGTGTTGGTAAACGTTCCAAACCAATAACTAGGATCCCCAGGGTGGAAATTACTAATTCTAGAGAGGTGCGGTGATTCTTCCAACATGTTGAAATGGAGGAGGTATACCGTGGAGAAGATGTCCTCCTTTCGAGCCCAAATGGTGAAGGGATAGAGAACTAGTGGTAGTGTGGACATACAAGCCAATATGGCAATGTGGATGCATACTAAGAAAGCATGTATTAGCATGAGGTATGCCAACTCAAAGGGAAATGAATAAAAAGCATAGAAAATGTTGTTAATTACTCTATGACCTGCAACAAATAATGCCTTAGAGAAACTGATGGCGAGTATTGAAATATAATTTAAAATATGTAGAACAATGTCCACTGCAAAGTTTTTCATAAATCAGGATATTATAAAACATTGGCATCAAATTTAACGTTAATAGCATTCAAATATCTAAGTGTCAGTGGTTGTAGTAACATGAAAGAATAAATTATGTAGATAACACTATCGTATATGTTTAAGATCGCCTACATGGAATAGTTGACTCGAACTTATTAAAAACCAATTAGCCCAAAGAAAGTAGTTTTTAGGCTCCATGCTCTCTTGAGTGGGAAAACATGACTATAATAGTGATAAATACTACATAGTTAGCTTTATGTCCACGAAAAAGGTCTGAAATGTTTGGTTTTTTAACTACAAGAATGCTCACTACAAAAAGGAAAAACAAGTAGCAATAAAGTCATTTGCTTTCCTCTCATGAGATTGCTTCTCTTCTTCTCAGTCTCGAGACAATACAAACTTGAATGATACACCTGTGTTCCCAACTAGCATATCACTTTTACATCATAAACTAAATTCATTCTATGCTTTTGAGCAGATAATTCATAGAGAGTTATCTAATCACTTCTACAACTAGACTCCATGAATAATTATGCAGAGTTTTCATTGTGTGGAGGAAGATTTTTTTTGCATAGTGAAATCTCCTCACAAAGAAGTTTTTCACAATGAAAACCCCTCTTCCATGCTCCTGGTAAAAGTACAGAGCTGGGTGAGCAATATCATACCATGTGCCTTCATATTGGTGGAGGAAAAAATGACATAATATATTAAACATATAATAGGGGGAAAGGGTTATTATATTAATAGTATAAACAATGGAGGTCAAAGTTAATGAAAAGATATAAACGGGTATAAAAAATTTTAATGAAAAAAGGGTAAAGTGATTTTTTTTTTTTTTATTGGGAAGGTGTATTGGGCTTGTATTGGTAGAGGGTTAAATAATGTGATTTTTAGAGGTATTTTCCAATATGTAGTCAAATTAAGGCTATTATTTAGTATGTTGTGATATGTTAGAGGTTCATTGAAGGAGGCTCCCATGCATGAAGGACTTGTAACCAAGTAAATTTTGGCATAATTGGGTAGAGAAACAACATAACAATGTTATTGTCAATGTCACTATCAGAGCACTCACTAAGGGAATTGGCACTCACAAAATTAGTGTTCTTTTTTAATGAATTATGAGACAATGAAAAATACCAAGAATAAAATTTCCTCCAACACTTGAATTATGTCCCGTCAGAGCTTGCTCAACCAATAAAAAATTAGGAATAAAGTTAACAAAAAACTAGAAAATTATTTTTTAATGTACCAAAAAATAGAAATGTTCGGCAAAACTTTGGTTGAAATTGGAAAACATGGTCAAATATTGAAAAGTCAATACACTTTGACCAGAGGGAAAATGTTATAGAGATTCAAGACGTTTTGACCATGAGGAGAATGTTATAGCTGATGGAAAACATTAATTACAACCAACCAACCTTTCACATTAACTATGTTAGGTAGGATGTCTTATCAAGAGTTCAGGAGGAAGTCTCGTGCCTTCTCAAGAGTTCAAATAGCTTCCAAAGAAGGCACTATCACAAACAATCCATAATTGAGAAGTTTCATCACGATGTATAGAATGCTTTATCTGGAAATGTAAATTCTAAGTTTGTGGTGTTATCAATGTTCTCTAATTTGGTATCAGAGCGAGGTTCAGAGTTGAGTGCTTGAGGTTTTCTATGAGCGATCATTCTGAGAGATTGCCATGCAAGCCTTTAAAATACCATTGCGCTGAGCATTGAGAGTGTCTACTATCTCTTGTCTATGTGCAAAGTATCTGTGTACGACAAGCTTCTTGTGGAGGGCGTATTGATCAGAAGTTGTGTGTAAGAGTGTGCTGGTGTGGAGGATTGGTTCGTCGGGCTCGCTAGAGGGAGCCAAACCGCTACGAATGCCTGCACGATGTCGGAGTACTGGTAAGAGAGGGTGACCAGAGGAAGAGGCCATTATGTTCATGTTGGAGAATGCAGAGGGTGTGAAATTGAGGGGTAGACCAAATGCTCACTAGTTGTTGTCATATGTCCATCGATATGGTTGATTGACTCATTTATGGTTATCTCTAGTGTTTTTAAAATCTTTTGGAATGTTACAAAAAATCCTAAAAAGGAGAAATAATCATGTTTTGAATTATTAACTAAAATATTAACCCCAATCTTCAAGTTTTAAATTTGTGAAAAGCATGGTGGCAGTTGTTTGTGATTTTTTGGAAATGGGCATTTTTTTGTTTATGAAGATATTAATATCCATGGTTGTTAATGGTGTATTTTTTTGTGATGGAGGAATAAAAAAAATTATATATATAATTTAAAAAGGAGAATTAAAAGAAAAAAAAATATATTATTGAAAAAAAGGAGGGCAATGATATTATCCAATGATATTGGATAAAATTTTATGCCTTATGTGAGGATTTATATCTGTAATTAATGAGTAAGGAAATTAGTTATCGAGGGTGTGGAAAATGAGTATTTTTGGTGGTTTGTATTTGAGTAATCATAAGTTTAGTATAATGGCTAATGTATTGGTGGAACCTTATTTATCTGACTCTAACAAGCTAGATGCTGAAAGTTGTGCAAATTGCAGAATTTGATGGAAGGCTACAATATATGAATGCTTGTGTCTGGAGCTGAAGTCAAGCCAGTGTCCCCTCAAGCCACAGGTGCTGCAACTCAATATTGGGAGAGTCAGGAAAACAAAGTGAAGGTGCTTTTGCAGATGTCTGTTAGGGAAAATATTATTCCACACATTAGAGACTAAAAATCATCCAAGGAAACATGGGACACTCTCAAAAATTTGTATGAGACGAAAACTACAAATCGAATATTGTATTTAAAGAGTAAACTTCTTTCAATTAAGATGGAAGAAAATGGAAATGTCAATAAGTTTGTTTCTAGAATTAAATATCTAAAGGATAAATTAGGTGACATTTTTAAAACAATATCTAGTACAGACTTGGTTACTATGACATTAAATGGAATGCTTGATGAATAACAAATGTTTATCACTGGTCTTTTAGCTAGGGAGAAGGCTCCTACATTTTATGAGTCGGCAAGTGTACTTATGCAGGAAGAAGAGCAGAGAATAAGTCTTAAATAAAAATCTCCTAGTTCAGATTTAGCAGGATGGCTAAAGGGAAGCTGTCCTTCAAAGGTAAAAAAATGGGAGAAAAATAAAGGCAAAAAGCCATAGGTAAAATCATTTCAAGGTATACCTTTACCAAGGACAAATGCCAAATCAAATAGAGATGATGTGTGTTATTATTGTGGAAAACGTAGTCATTTTGCTAAGAATTGCATGAAAAGAGGGTATCACCAATTCAAACAAATAAGGCATTCATGAAACTCTGTTGATAGAGATGAAGCAAGTAGTCATGACCTTAGCAATCTTAAATTGTTTGTGTCCAATGCTTCTTCATCGGCGGAAACTGATAATGATAATACTTAGTTTATAGATTTTGGTGCATCAATCCACATGTCATGAAAAAGAGAATGTTTTGATACTTATCATGAAGTTAATAATGGTACACACATCTATTTAGGAGATAATATATCACATGAAATTAAAGGATATGGTGATATAAGTGTTGTGATGCCTAATGGACAAGAAAAAACAGATTCAAAATGTGGTGTATTTTCCACGATTAAAGAAGAAGTTAATTTCAGTCTCTTCTATTACAGATTAGAATTTAAAAGTTGAATTTGTGAAATCACATTGTTTGGTAAATGATGTGTAGGACAAGTATAAGGTTTTTGCAAAAGGAATGAGAGTTGGAGGATTATACAAGTTGGATGTAATGAAGAATGAACATCAAGATTTGGCATCAAGAGGCATGTAAAATATAGAGCTTTGGCATCAAAGGTATGGACACTTAAAGAATAATGACCTAATGTTACTACAAAATAATTTGATGGTAGAAGGCCTTCCAAGTATTAAGGGTAAATACTTTTAATGTGAAGATTGTGCACTAGGAAAACAACATAGGGAATAATTTCCTATGCATGACAATAGAAGAAAACGTCAAATATTTGAACTAGTGCATACTGATGTATGTGGTCCAATGAAAAATAGGTCACTTGGTGGAACATATTACTTTCTTATATTTATTGATGATAGCACTAGATACACCTGGCTGTACTTTATAAGAAATAAAAGTGATGTGCTTGAATACATTAAATAATTCAATAATATGGTTGAAAAAAAATAGGAATGATAATTAAAATTCTTCAATCAGATAAAGGTGATGAGTACACTTTAAGAGCTTTTATCAAATACTGCAAACAAAATGGAGTTATGCAGCAATTTACAGTACCACATACACCTCATCAAAGTGAATTAGTTGAGAGAAAGAATAGAACATTAGTTGAATGTGCCCTTAGTATGTTAAGAATTAAAGGACTTTCTAATAGTTTTTGGGCTCAAGCCATTAATACAACTGTACACCTCAAAAATAGAAGCCCTACAACGTATCTCGAGCACAAAACACCATTTGAAGCATTTTATGGTTTTAAAACTAAAGTTAGTCATTTAAGGATATTTGGATGCAAGGCCTTTCCTCATATTTCTAAAGAGTATAGGAGAAAATTAGATGCTAAAGCTATCAAATGCATTTTTATTGGATATTGTACTGATCAAAAAGCATATAAAATGTATGATCCAAGTACTCACAAGGTATTTGCACGTAGAGATGTTATATTTCATGAACATACAGACAAACAAATAAAAGAAGATGAGCATATTGTATGACAACATTAAGGAAGAAGAAAAAGTTTTGGAATTGTCTCAAGCTCAAGAAAGCATGGAAATTCTAGAAGACATGCCGAGAAGTTAAGGTCCACACAGAACTGATGAAGGAACTCCATAGAGAAGAAGAAGAGGAGAAGGTACTCCAAAGTGTAATGAACCTCTAAGAAGGTCAAAATAACAGATTCAAATACCTATGAAGTATAATTATTATGCTTTAATGTCTCAAGTAATGAATTTTTTTGAGCCTTTAAATTATGAACAAGCGAAAAATCGTAAAGAATGGATGGAAGATATGAAAGAAGAATATGACTCTATAATGAAAAATGAAACTTGAGAATTAAAAAAATTCCCTGAAAATAAAGTTCCTATAGGATCAAAATGGTTGTACAAGACAAAATTTAATGTAGATGGTAGCATAGTCAAAAATAAGGCAAGACTGGTTGCAAAAGGTTATTCACAAAAGGAAGGTATAGATTATGAAGATACCATTTCTTCGGTTGAAAAAATGAATACAATCATAATAACGATAGCATTGGCCACTAAAAATGATTTTAAGCTACATCAATTAGATGTGAAGTTTGCTTTTCTAAATGGGGACTTAAAAGAGGAGATTTATCTTGTTCAACCAGAAGGATATGTAAAGAAAGGAAAAGAACATCTTGTATGCAAGTTAAAAAAAGGTCTTGTATGGACTAAAACAGACACCCAGATCTTGGTATGAGAAGATGGAAAAATTATTCTTTCAGCAAGTATTTAACAAAAGAAAAAATGATCCTTATTTGTATGTTAAGACACATAGAAATGGAGGTATAGTATTAATCTCTATATATGTTGATGATCTAATAATAATAGAGAGTGTTGATAAATTGATTAAGGATATAAAAAGGAAGTTATCACAGGAATTTGAGATGAAGCATCTTGGATAGGTGCACTATTGTCTAGGTCTTGAAGTATGGAGAGATACTGGAAGCACTTTAATCACACAAAGTCAATATACAAACTAGGTACTAAAGAGATTTCATATGAAGGATCTAAAGCAATGAGTACTCCATTTGAACAAAATATCAAATTGAGAAGCGATGATGGAACAAAAGAGGTGAATGGAACATTACATCAACAATTAGTGGGAAGTCTGAATTATCTCACTACTACTAGACCAAACATTGCTTATGCAACAACCATACTTACTCAATTCATGACTAAGCCTCATGAAATCCATTAGATAGCTGCAAAAGGGTCCTTCAATATTCAAAGGGAACTATCAATTTTGGTATTGAAGATACTAATGATTGTAATGTTGAGTTGACAGGTCATTATGATTTTGACTAGGTCAAAATTCCAAAAGACGAGAAATCCACCACTGGATATGTGTTCAATATAGGATTGGGAGCTATCTCATGGTGCAATAAGAAACAACCAACAGTTTCCTTGTCATCAATTGAAGAAGAGTATAAAGCATTATGTAGTGCCACCTGTGAAGCTATATGGCTCAGAAGGATATTTGAAGATGTTGGTGAAGGTCAACAAGAACCTACAGTGATTAGATGTGATAATTAAAGCACTATCAAATTGGCGAACAATCTTGTATGTCATGCAAGGTCAAAACATGTAGACACACAATATCATTTCCTAAGAGAAAAAGTCCAATAAAAGGAAATTGACTAAATATATTGTAATACAAATGAGAATGCAGCTGACATATTCACTAAGACTCTTGGGAAGGCCAAATTTGAGTTTTGTAGAATTAAGTTATGTGTTGTATAAAATACAGATTATGTTGTAAGCCTAGTTGAGACTTAGACTAGCAGGCATGTCAATTAAGAGGATGTTTGTGTCTTATGTATTGTGCTATAGTGTATTTTGTGTGTTTTTCATGTGGTTGGAATTAAGGGGGAGTGTTGGAAAACATTAATTCCAACCAACCAACCTTCCACATTAATTGTGTTAGGTAGGAAGTCTTCTCGAGAGTTCATGAGGAAGTCTCGCACCTTCTAGAGAGTTCAAATAGCTTCCCAAAGAAGCCACTGCCACCGACAATCCAAAATCAAGAAGCTTTATCACGATGTATACAATGATTTTTCTAACAATGTCAATTCTAAGTTTGTGGTGTTATTTGCGTTCTCTTACTATAGTCCCTCACTAAGTAGAGACTAACATGGAAAATAGAATTGTTTGTTCTATTATTGAACTGAGACTTCTATGATCCATATCAATTTTTTGAAGAATCTTCGACGAAAATCACATAGAAAAACTTATGTCGACGCGTTTCGAACCATCCAGTGTGGTTCATCGTCAGGACAAGTTGAATGAGCAGATCACATTTAGTACATTAAGTAGACAAGGCAGAGAATCCATGACTCAACGACTAAAAAATAACAACTAGAAATGACATGATAACGGCTAGTTTGACCAAGATAAAGGGAAATTAATAATAATAATAATAATATTATTATTATTATTATTATTAATATTTTATTTTAAAAATAAAATTAATAATAAAAAAATCAAAGATTAATAATTTCAAATATATTGAAAAAATTATTTAATATTAAAACAAAATAGACTCATAGGTAATCAACATTTCAAAATAAAACTATCAAAAATTAAAATAAATTATTAAAATATTATTAAAAAACTATCAAAAATTAAAATAAATTATTAAAATATTATAAAAAAACTATCAAAAATTAAAATAAATTATTAAAATATTATAATTTTTTTAATGTAAAATATCGATAATATTACAAATATTATTATATATAATTATGTTTAAGAAAAGATTATGGCACTAAGGAAAATTGGAAAAATGAGAATATTAATATATTATAAGAAAGTAAATGAATCTATGTTATATTGTCGAAACGTTCTACTTACTTTAACATGTTTTCTTTCTTTTAATTACAATAAAAATGAAAATCAACTTCTTAAAATTCATATCAAAGTAAACCATTAACCAATTGTTAAAAACATTGGTCTTTAAAAAGAACCTATGATATTTATAACAGTCAGAACATATCATATTTAGAGTCTTTCCCACAATGGGATGCGTGCATTCGTATTATATCTCAATTATCTCAATTTAAAAATATATTTAGGACAGTACAGATCTTCCTACCTTTTCAACTCACCAAAACAATAAAACTTTAAGAATTCTTCTCTCAAATTTTTAGCGTACCAAAACAAAATTCTTTAAAAAAAATTCATGTTATATCTTATCTATATATCTATATAATTAAAATAACATTTATATCATATGTATATATCTATATAATTAAAATAACATTTGAATAACTTCTGGAAGACGCCAACCCATGATGACCCATCTATAACGAGACTTGAACTACTATGATTTTTCCTAGGGTTTTGATTCCAATAGGGTTTTCAATTTACAGATGGCTCCCACGTTGGGGGAGGGGGATTGTGGAATAGGGTAGAGGCCCCTTCTTTAGCAATGTCGAGGAAGGAAGGAAGAGAGAATAACGAGGCCGTCTGCAAATCTAAGAATTCTGCATCAGGGAAAAAGACTTATTTTTCATCTCACGGTATTCCCTCAATCCATGATAATAACAGATGGAGCAAAGCGAAGGATTCAAGATCATGTCGGCTATAGACAACAAAAACTCATTTATCACGGTATTTCCTCAATCCAGGATAATAACAAATGGAGCAAAGTGAAGGATTCAAGATCATGTCTGCTATAGATAACAAAAACTCATTTTTGATGTAAGAAAACAAAAACTAGTTGTTTTTAATAAAGAGCTATAACATTATTAAAATAAATCTATTGAAGGTCAATTTTCCATAATAAACCGGTTATAGTGTTTGGTGTAATATCAATTCGGTGTATTGATTGACTTTGTTATTGTTGTTGATTTGGGTAAAAATGATTAATTAATGATTGTGATTTTGTTTATATTATACGAATTAAATATTTATAAAACAAATATAACTCTACAAGGTAATGATTATCATTATCTATAATCATTTTTCTAATTAGTTGTGTATTTTCAATTGTGTTATATTTAATAATGTAATGATTATCATTATTTACAGTCATTTTTTTAATTAGTTGTGTATTTTCAACCTTGTTATATTTAATAATCTATGTTATAATGATATTGTACATATAAATGATCATTGGGTGCATTGTAAAGAGACTCTTACATGTTAAATTAGTGGTTCAATAGCTTACTTTATTCGAGAGTTATTATTTTACATGATCACGATGTAGTTTCACTATTGCCGAATATAATAATAATAATAATAATAATAATAATAATAAAAGACATTATACATGCAAACACAAAAAAAAATGTTATACATTAATCATTGGAGTTATATATAATTACGGTGATAAGAACCTCCGTATTGGAATTGGCTTTGATTCTTTTTCTAATCATTTTTTTATTAAATGGTCTAAATTGAAAGATGTCAGTATATTCTCGTCATCACCACTATATCAATAGATAAAATTAACACCAATAACTTCCTTACATGTCTAAAATCACATGTTTAAAACATACTTAAATTATTTTTTTACAAAGCATGATTAAAAATTTATTGTACCACTTATGTTCATTAGTGATAAATGAAAAAAAAATATCGAATATACCTTGAAACATGAATTGTTTCTAAAACGTATGTCTATTCACATTCTTAAATGTACGCCGCTTCAACCATTTTCCAAGTTTTTTGTCTACTCCATTATGTAAACTGAGTGGTTTCCTATGCATTACAAATTTCCTCATCCATTTCATGGTTACGTGGTTGCATTACAAGCCGAAGCAATTTTAATTTGTTTTCTCTTTGGAGCTCTACCACTATTAGAGCTCATTTTAGGTTTTCTCATCACTATTTATTTACATTTTTAGAGCTAGTGAGTCTTCAGTTCCACAAAGGTTATTTTAGCGATTTTAGATGGTGTTTTAGTAGAGGATTGTCTTGTGGTTGTACATTTGTCATTCATAAATTTTAATCTCCACAGTGGACCTTGCTATGAGTTTGAGAGAAAGGTTGAAGGAGAATCATTCATCATGTTTGATGCCCGATACTGATATCAATTCCGTCCAGGTTTTTTCCTTCTTTAGAGACCGGAACTTGAGTTCTTCTAGGCTTTGTTTCTTTCTAGAAAATTAACTAGTAAAATGAGGTTTTACTATTTGATAATAAAGTAGAACTAAGACAATTTTTCACTTTCTTATTTTGTATGGAAGAGTGAAATGATGTTTTAGACTTTGATTATAAATTAGAGCTAAGGCATAGTTTTATGTTGCACCATACACTCAAAGTAATACACAAGGTTATCCACCACAAGTATATTCATCTACATGTAAATATAAAAAGAATTAGAAAAGGAGATATGGAGTTGAATTCACAATTTGTGTAAAACATCAAAGTATGCTTACACTGATTGATTTGGTAGTTGTGGAAGTTGTAACCAATTGCAAAGGAGATTATGGAGATATCTCGGGGGGTAAAAATGTGCTCTTAAGGCTTTCCGGAAGTTATCCCAAGATGTGATATGTGTGGATGTGGTCTCGGCTTGATCCTCGAGCTCAATAACCAAGGATATATTCTCGAGATGAGTATCCCACCATGTTTGCACCAGACCCTCCAACTGGAGACAGACGATTTGAAGCTTCATGTCCTCTTTAATCATGGGACATGTTTTGAAATAGGTAGAGAGACCACGATGCCAAGAATCGATGACCTCTCCATTTATTTGGCCTGATAATTTGGGCAATTAAAAGCATGCATCCAGCTGCATTTGTCCAGGAGGGTGTCTCTACTGTTGCGGCATAGTTAGCTCTTGAATAGCCATGGCTAAATCATGGATTGGTGAGTCCTCAGTTGAGGGTTCTTGATGGGGTGACATGATTCTCATCCACTAAATGAATTTAAATGTATGACCCCAAGCGAAAATCTATGATGGGAATCTGAAGCAAGGAGGGTGCACTAGGAAGGTTGATGACTTGTTAAGCCACAAATCCCAAAACAAATCTTTGAACAAGTGGATGGCTTCCAATATATTATGCTCTAATACGAATTGATCTACATGCAAATCTAAAAAGATTCAGAAAAGGAGAGAATAGCACAAATGTTCTAGAATATATACCACGATCTTATTATGAGGGAGAGATAAGCATTTTATAAACAATGCAAACATTCTCCTTATGTATTTTTAATTACAAAATATATGAAATAAAAATCAATTACATTATTAGGTAAAATAACTATAGAGATGCTTCCATCTTTACTAGTTTTCTTATGTTTCCTTCTTTTTGAGTTTTAGATATTGGCAAGAAAGAAATGTGTTTTTTCCTTGTTGTCCGGTCAGTTTGATGTTTTTGATTGATGAACCTTTCTTGGTTGCCCATATACCCTCAAGGTTATCCTAATCTTATCCACCACAAGTGCCACCTTCGTAGGCGTAGCCTACGTAGAAGAAGCAGGCCTATGAGTAGGCACCCAGTAAAGCCACACCATTGCTTAATGAGAAACGATATACAAATCATCTTAACTTTTTTCTTTGAACTTCATTTTAACAAATTTTGATGTTTTTATCATAATTTGTGTGTTGATCGAGATTGGTAAATTTGGTTCTAGGCTATGGATTTTCCATTGTTGATGCGTTATGAATTTCTTCTATGACCTTATGAATTACATTTGCTCCCAGTGTCACACTGAACCTTATATGATGCGTGACCAACAAATTATGATGGGAAACCTCAAAGGATAGTACCCTCTTTTACCTAATTTTTTATTCTGATATTAACATCTGTGGTTAGATTGTTAACTGTATTCAATGTACAAACATGTTTCCTCTTCTTTTGTTGGGTGAAATAAAGAGTTAATTTCACAATAAATATTACGAAAATATTGAGAATTTTGTAATATGAAAATTTGTGTTCATTTTATTGTTGAAATATGCGATGATGCTCGAGGCTGATGTAGCCAAAGAAATTGATTTGTTTTCATTTGTTAAAAAATAATAGTGTAGTAAGTATCTTCCAAAATAGTGTCTTTAAAACAAATTTGGAATAGGTAAATTGCGAGATATAAAAGCAAAAACTTGTGACTTTTAATTAAAAACTATATAAAATTATTATGCATAAAATTCAAATACAAATAAGATACACCAACATTATTTTCTAATTCAAGAAGAAATCAATATGTTTAATTTTTCTTTTAATACAAATACAAATAAAGTACACCATTATATGTTTAAATCTTCCTTTAACTTTGTAAAGCAATAATTCTTTAGAACACCATTACAAATAACATTATAAGTTTTAAAAAAATGGTCATCACCCCGAGTGTTCACTGTAAAGGGATGATGTTCAAGTAGACCAGTAAAAAATGGTGTAATGAAAACCAAAGCAAAAAGAGAAAGGGATTATATTGTTTTTCCACTGAGCTGGTTTGGTGACACTAGTGTGAGAGTAATGGAGGAATTTTAAAATAAATTGTAAGTATATTTTAAAATAGATTTTGATAAAAAAAAATGGTAAAAATGCATTATAATTTAATGGGTTTCCATAAATAACTAAGTTATAATTTGTAAATTGATTACCATTGCATTAATATGTGAGTTTATTAATATATTTATTAAAAAAAATATTTAAAGCAATTTATAAATAAAAATTTAAATGGTAATTCAAATAAAAGTAAATATCTCTATAAGTTTAATTTTAGTTTAAATAGTATAAAGGAATAAGGCTTTGGAGCCTAATTACAATAACATTACAAATAAGCATTATCTTTATATTCATTGTAGATAGAATTCACCGTATAGAGAAGAATTTGTTGATAACAGGGAAGAGGATTATGTCTTTTTTTTTATTTGGCTTGGAGAAACTTTAAAATAAATCTTAAGTTTATTTTAAAATAATTTTTAATAAAAATAATTGATTTTATTTAAAAATATATTATTAATAAAGTTTATTAATTAAAATGGTGTACAATTAAGTTGTAATTTAATTAGAGTTATATTAATTATTAAGTTTATTAATAATTTTATTCTAAAAGAACATAAAATATTAACCAACTTATTAACAAAATTTTTAATTGTAACTCATTTTAAAATTATTTTAAATTATAAATTTTTAAAATTTTAAAATTACTATTAATATAATAAGATAATATTATAAATATTATTATATATTATAGGAAATATAACACTTTAAGATCAATATGAAAATGGGTACGTGTTAATGTAAATTTATTGTTTCCAGTTTTGGATTTAATATTTAAATTTAGGTTTAATAATAATATCTTAATATTACTTTAACATTATAATATTCTCATTTAAATACCATAAAGAAATAACCCTTTGGAACCCAATTACAAATAACATTATAGGTTTAAACAAACATGCATCATCTCTATATTCATTGTACATAGAATTCACTATATAGAGAGTTTGTTGAAATATGAGATGATCGTGAAGAGGGCAGGAAAAATTGATCTAATGAAAATAAAAAAAGAAAAAGGAAGAGGACTATGTTTTTTTAACTTCGCATAAGCGTAATGAAGAAATTTTAAAATAAATTTTGATAAAACCATTTAGTTGTAAGATTGTAGAATAATTTATTGGGTTTATTTAAAAAGATATATTAATAAAGTTTATTAATTGAAATCGTGCACAACTAAGTTGTAAGTTGATTAGAGTTGTATTAATTTTTAAGTTTATTAATAAATTTATGTTAAAGAAATTTAAACTTTTAACCAATTTATTAATAACATTTTAAATTGAAATTCATTTTATAATAAATTTTAAATTGTAAAATTTTAATTGTTTATAATAAATTTTTAAAATTACTATTAATATAATAGTAAAATATTATAAGTATTATTATATATTATAGTAAATACAACACTTTAATTATTAATATGAATATGGATAGATGTTAATGGCAGAATTAATATTTATATTTATGTTTAATTGTTGTATATTAATATTACTTTAACTTTTAAATAATATCAAATATTAGTAATATTTAGCTTTCAATAATATTATTAAGATTAATATTGATAGTAATGATAATATGTTGCATTAATACTTTATTAAATTAACAATATTACATTAGTTATGACATAAATATATTATTAATGTAATAATAGTAATATTTTATGTAACAATTTATTTTTATATCAATATTAATGCTATTGATAACATTGTCTATAATATTTGATAACATTAATACTAACACATTATTATTATTATAATAATAAGTACAATGATAATATTCACATTAATATTAAAAACATCTTCAAAATAACTTGTTTTGAATATAGTTTTTAATTGTTTGTAAGACATTTTTTAAGTGGTCTCCAATTTCTCTCGATGGACAATATTTTTTGGTTTCAAAATTTATTGCTAAGTATTAACCATGGAGGATTTTACTATATGGCTAGGATTAACGATAGCAAAATAATGGTTAACCATCAACAACCACCATTACAATGGTAAGCATAGTCACATCATTGTCAACAATAGATAAACCATAGTCAAAATATGGTCAATTGTAGTTAAACCATATTCAAACTATGGTCAACTATAGTCAATTATATTCAAATATAGCTAAACATAGTCAAAAGATGGTCAAGGATAACCAAAACATGTTTAAGCAAAGTCAATCATGATTAATCATAGTTAAACCATGATCAACCATGGTCCAATGCCGCATTGTGACAAACATTCTATCCATATGAAAATCAATCATGGTCAAGTAGTGTCAACCGTGGTCCAACATCGCATTATGACAAACCTTGTCTCCATATCAAAATCAATCATGGTCAAGTGCGTTCAACCATGGTCAAGTGTTACACTGTGACAAAAATTATCTCCATATGAAAATCAATCATTGTTAAGCGGGGACAACCATGGTCCAACTTTGCACTATGACAGGGATTGTCTCAATATCAAAATCAACCATGGTAAACCATATTTATTTTAGGGTTTATAATATCAATTTTAGGGTTTATATACCTTGGGTTTATAATATTAATGCCTTGGGTTCAATGCTATTGCCAAGGGTTGATAATCCCTTGGGGTTTTAGTATTTATCTAGTGAGCTTATTGTTTCCTTGGGTTTATATTGTGACAAAGATTGTCTCAATATCAAAATCAACCATGGTCAAGCATGGAAAAACAATTTTTTTAAGGGTTTATAATATTTATCTTAGGGATTATATACCTTGGGTTTATATTGTTTCCTTCAATTAAATGTTATTACCTAGAGTTTATAATCCACTGGGATTTTAGTATTATTTCCTTATGTTTATTATTCTCTTTGCTTAAAATATCAATCATGTTGAGCCATAGTCAATCATTTTCAACCATGGAAAACCATGGTCCAACGTTGCATGGTGAAAATAATTATGTCAATTTGAAAATCAACCTTCGTCAACCACATTCCAACATCGCATTGTGACAAAGATTTTGTCGATATGGAAATTAATAATGGTCAAACATGGTTGACCATCATCCTAAGTCATATTGTCACAAGGATTATCTCAATATGAAAATCAACCATGGTAAACCATGTTTATTTTAGGGTTTATAATATCTATCTTGGGGTTTATATACCTTGGATTTATAATATTTATCCCTTGGGCTTAATATTATTCCCTTTGGTTTTAATATATTAATATTCTTGAGATTTTTACTATTAATGTACTGATGTATCAATATTAATATATTACTGGTTTATAATTTTTTAATGTTTTATAATGTATTAATATTAATGTATTGATAACAATGGATTATGTTAATGTTATAATGGTTTTTAATGTACTAATATTCTTTATGTTCATAGTATTAATGTAAGGGCTTAATGGTTGACAATGGTCCATCATCCCTTTGCATAAAAGATTGTATCAAAATAAAAATCAATCATGGCCAGACATCGACTAACATGTTTATTAGACGGTGTATAATATTTTTGATGAGGTTTATATACATTCATTTTATATTATTCAATAGGGTTTAATAATGTTCCCTTGGGATTATAATCCCTTGGGTTTTTAGTATTAATCCTTTTGGTTTATCATTCCCTTAGGTTTATAATGTTAATACCTCAGGTTTATTAATCCAAGAGTTCTTGTTCCTAAGGTATAATACTACACATAGAGTTTATAATATTATTATTCAGGTCTAATATAAATCACATTGGTTTATAATCATGGTCAACCATGGTCCAATACATTGTGATAAAGATTTTCTCAGTATGAAAATCAAGCATTGTCCGACATCACATTGTGACAAATATTGTCTCAATATGTAAATCAACCATGATAAACCATGGTCAACCATGTTTATGTTAGGGTTTGTAATATTTAACTTAGGGTCATATACCTTGGGTTTATAATATTCATCCTTTG
This sequence comes from Pinus tabuliformis, assembly GCA_031772625.1. Classification (NCBI taxonomy): domain Eukaryota; kingdom Viridiplantae; phylum Streptophyta; class Pinopsida; order Pinales; family Pinaceae; genus Pinus; species Pinus tabuliformis. The sequence goes on from CM062816.1 coordinate 568,459,827, forward strand.
GGTTTAATATTATTCCCTTGGGTTTATAATCCTTTTGGTTTTAATATTAATCCATTTTCTTTATTATTCCATTGAGGTTACAATATCAATCCCTTGGTTTTATTAACCTAATGGTTTTTATTCCTAGGGTTTAATATCATTCGTAGAGTTTATAATATTAATCCTTGAGTATAATATGGATCCCCTTTGTTTAATCATTGTCAACCATGGTCCAATGTCACATTGTGACAAAGCTTTTCTCAATATGAAAATCACCCATGGTCCAATGTTGTATTATGACAAAGATTTTTTGCATATGAAAATCAATCATGGTCAACCATGGTGCAAAATTGCATTGTTACAAACATTGTCTCAATATTAAAATCAACCATGGTCAACCATGATAATTCTAGAGTGACAATATTTATTGTTATTTTATTGTTATATATTTATCTATATGAATATTAGTTTTATGATTAATATTATATTTTTATTTTTATGTTTATTGGTTTAAACTTTTTTACTATATTATTATGACATATTATATTATTAAATAATCTCTCTCTCTCTCTCTCTCTCTCTCTCTCTCTCTCTCTCTCTAGATATATAATTTCCAAGTAATTGTATAATATATTTTAGTATAATATATATTCTATAAGTAGTTAATATTATTATTAATCTTTGAGCAAATACATAAACTATATTGATAATTATATAAATAAATATGTAACAATTATGGATGATAGTATATTGGTTGAAATAAATACATATTATTAATAATAACTAAATGTTATTATTATGTTATATGTGAATTATATTATAGTTTTAAATATAACTATTAATATAATAGCAAAAATTTATGTAATAACTAATATTATATTAAAATACAAAATAATGTTAATATCATAAGTATAATTATATAAATAAAAAATAATATGGCTATTATTATTTATATAGTTATTAATAATGAGAAATAGTTAGACTTTAACAAAATGCATTAGGAACATTAGCAAGCTTGAGTTGGATTCTCTTAAGTATTTGAATAATAACAAGGACATTGTCATTCTCAAAGCTGACAAGGGTGGTGTTGTGGTTATTTTTGATAAGAAGGATTACCGAAGAAAAATGTTATATCACCTTCGTAATAACGAAAGCTACAAGAAACTTAATAAAAATTCATTAAAGAAGATCTCCAAAAATATTTCTCTAGTTAGTAAATCCAATAGCTCTGTTAGTTTCTTTAGCCATAAGCTTATTGAAAGTAGCCCTTTTATCCCTTGGATCTATGGACTACCACAGATCCATAAGGAAGGGGTTCCCTTAAGACCCATTGTCAACACTATAGGAGGGCCAACCTATGTTCTAGCTAAGTATTTAGCCCATAAGCTAAAACCCCTTGTTGGCCTTATTGAATCCTTTGTAAAGGAATCATCATCGTTCGTCAATGAGTTATAGGGTATTAATCTTGATCCTGGTGTTATGATTTTGATTTTTGATGTGGTCTCCCTCTACACAAATATCCCTATTAATGAGGCCATTAAAGTCATCAAGCATATTACAGATCCCGATATGGCTAAATTAGTTGAAATATTTCTTACCTCTACTTTCTTAAGCTTCGATGGGGAATTCTTCAAACAAGCTCATTGTGTTCCCATGGATTTCCTCCTTTCCCCTATAGTGCCAAATTTCTTCATTGAATACTTTGAAATGAGGTCCCTGGCCTCAGCTCCTTTCAAACGAAATATTTGGAAGACGTTTGTGGATGACACCTATGTAATCTGGGCCCATGGTCGGGAAAGGTTGGAACTTTTTTTCCAGTATCTTAACAATTAGTCTAGCTCCATAAAGTTCAACATGGAATGTGAAATCAAATGGAGGAATCCCTTTCCTTGATGTCCTTTTCTTGAAGAAGGATGATGGTACTTTCTCTCACCAGGTCTTTCGTAAGAAAACTCATACGAAGAAATTTCTTCATGTTAAATCCCATCATTTCCCTACTCAAAAGTTGGGTGTTCTCAACACCTTAGCTACTCCGGCATTAAGAGTTTCTGATGAAAACCACCTTCATGATGAGAAAACCAATCTTCTAAATGTTTTTAATAATAATGGGTATAGTAAGAACCAATGTCTTAAAGCTTTCCTTAAAGCTGGCAAAGTTCTGAAGGTTACAAAAGAACCCAAAGACAAGTTTTTAGCGGTGCATCTTCCTTTTATGCAACGGACCATTAACAATATTGTGAGGATCCTAAGGAAGCATAATTTTCCTTCAACCTTTAGGTCCCTTTCCACCATTCAGAGCTCCCTAAGATCTGTAAAAGAACCAGTAGACCCAAAGGATATGAAAGGTATTTATGTCATCCCATGCTCTTATGGAACTCCCTACATTGGTGAGACCCGCAGCTCAATAAATCAAAGGATTCACAAGCATGCATTCAAAATCAAACATGGGAGAACTTGATCCTTTGATCTAGTAGAACATGTGGAAAAAAATAAACATCACAACTGCATTGAAGAGGCACAGGTCATTACTATGATTAGTCATTTCCATCACTGCAAGTTTAGGGTAGCCATAGAAATCGAAAGGAGGCTAAGTAATAGTAATAAAGATGATGGCTTGAAAATTAGTGATTGTTGGGTTCCGACCCTTTCTTCTTCATATTATATTTCATATTTTAGACTTTTGCGACCAGTTTCTTCTTGTAATATTACTTTTGGATCCATTGCATTCATAAAAGTTTATAATCGATGTTTCGAACCCATCACTGTGGTTCATCAACAAGATGCAAAAAAATGTGAAAGACTGATTTCATTGGAAGTTCAAATAAATAGGTAAGGGATGGAGTAGAAAAGAAAGAGCCAACAAGTAAACCCTAAATAATAAAAGGTGAGATAAACAAATTAATGATGTAATGTAAGTTATTAATTTAACTTTAATTAGAGTATATTAAGATTTTGATTGTATTAATTATATTATTTTAATATGATATAGTTATTAATGAGTGATAAAATTAATTTCATATTATATATGGTTAGATCAGGTTGAATGATAATTAATTATTATAGTGTTGTTAAATTGTTGTAGTTAAATAAATTTATTATTAAAGATAAATTATTAGTTTCATGGGGGGTTATTTTAGACGTTAATATGGGAATTGAATTCTGACTTAAGTTTCATCCTTGTTCTTTGTTTAGGTTATTAGGATGTTTGCTGATTTCTAAAGCCTCGCTCAATTTTCTATGAAAATAGTTGTCAATTTTTGTTGTGATGCGGGAATTATCAATGAAAATTTGATGTTTAGTATCATTGGACTCTTCGGCTATAGTGGATGTCTTGGAGAGATTATGCTTTATGTCGGCAAAGTGCTCTTAGTTCCCAATTCTGATGGATCGACCAGTTCCGTAATATACGGTTTACCACAAGGACAAGGGATTAGATAAACCCATTTTTAGGACTTAGGGTCAAGGGGATCTTTTATGGATCTAAGGTAACTACGAATGGTTTTAATGGGTTTCAAAGTGGCTATAATGTTATTCTTTATTAGGATATAAGAAATCTTATTAGTGATTCCTAGAAGGTATGGTAACTTAACTTTGCTAACAATGTTATCCATATTTTTATTTTTATTTCTAGGTTTGTTAACATTATGAAGAACCTTAATTGTTTGATGTTTATTGTATCAACTTTTTAAGAACACCTTTATTAGATGTTCCTTTTCTACTCTGAGTCCTCTTTATCAGATATTCTTATAGCTGTAGTTTCAAAGGCCTAGTATCAGCACAGGGACCGATGTCGGATGATCAAGGTGATGCTCAGTGACGAGTATTGCTAAAGCGCAGTCCTCGCTAAGAGTGAGTGTTTATTTAGAGTAGCATCGGATGTGCTCTAGCCACGAAATTTGGTGGAGAGGCTAAGGTACATGATATATCCAATACCTAAAAATGGTTTGGGAAGATTCTAAATAGTTAGGGAGATATTAAAATAGTTAATATTTTTAATGGAGTCCATAAGTCTAAACTTAGGGAAAATAAAATATTAATATGAATTAATATAAAACTGTGTTACAATGGTCCAAAAGTCATGGATCAAGCCAGATCTAATCTTAGTTGTTGATTAGCGACTTCATCTCGGCCGTTGATTTGTCAACGAGAAATTTATAAGAGGAGGCTTGAGGGTCTCATGGAGAACACACCGCGTTCATCAAGATTTTGAATTTTTGGGGCAGGGTTTGTTGAAGAAGTCAAAAGAGTGATCAGAGTTGCAACTAAGGGGCAATGAATATAGAAGAGAGGCAGAGATAGTGCCAGGAAGATCAGCGCAACAGTCGAGAAAGATGATGCAGAGGGAAGAATCTGGAACTACCAGGAACAATTGGAACTACCGAGAATTGCGTGAACAACTGGGAAAGATGACACAGAGCACAGAAGCCAGAATTGCCAAGAACAACTGCAGCTTCTGAAGCATCCTGGAAAGCTAACGTAGAGGGTAGAATCCGAAACTTCTAGGAATAGTCGGAATTGGCAGGAACTACTAGAATATTCAGGAAAGATGACATAGAGGGTAGAAGTCGAAATTACCAGGAATAGCTAGACTATCGGGAACTACTTGAACTCCCAAGAAAGCTGACACAGAGGGCAGAAGAGGCTGACACTGGGGTTTTTCGTGGGTAGATTAGAGCTAAGGAGCTGCCAAAATGTTTATTCGGGTTTCAACTGGAGCGTCTGTCTCTGAAGGAGAGGTACTACTACCGAGATTATTCTTTGTTGGGTGAGCCGGTTTTGACAACCATATTGTATTCAGAAACTATAATAAAACGCTCAGATAACTGCATCGATTTTCCCGCATTGGGATTTTATGGGCACATTAATCCAAAAACAACGTGTCACTTGTGTGCTTGTTTTGTTTCCTTCAGTTGATGATTTGTAATGTGTCAAGCATGTACTTGTATTTATTTCCAGTATTTACATGGTAAATAACTTGTTAATTAACAGAACATGTAGGTAGGAATAAATCAGAAAGTACATGAAGTGTTTCTAATGAGTTAGACTTAGAAATTCCAACATGTAAAGACCAAGGCCCTCTCATACCACTTGAGCTTTCCCACCTCCATAAATTTCATGAGGCGCACCCTCTCATTCTCAGATTCTTCTAAAAGAGGTAAGTATATTTTCAAATATAAATGAATAATTATCAACACTATAATTGAATTTAGAGGAATTTTGCTCAGAAAAACAAAGCTTTCGAACGGGGAGAATCTCTACCTCTCAGACCCAAGATGGAGTTTCCAACAACAAATCCACCAATGGCTCTGTTCCAGAAGTCCTTCTCTCAAAGTTTCTCAACCACGTGATTGATCAATGCAAAGACCCCTTTGATTGCAGCAAATGTGAGACCACAATTCCCCTTAAGTTGCACAATCTTGATTAGACCCAAAAGGGAAACACTCCTTTCAACCTTGGGCACATCATACGAGCTGGCCACAACAACTTGCCAGACATAACCCCCAAACAAACCACTCTTCATGTCAATGGAAGTCTTAAACATTAAACCAAGGGTGTCTTCCATCCTTATCTTCTCTATAGGATCCATTTCCACCAGTATCGTGCCTTGCAAAATCCTCCAAAAATGGAAGTCTTTCATATGAAAGCCCTAGATTATTAAAACCCTAGATAAAGATTTAGGTTTGATTCCAAAAAAGGACTATATCGATAAATCCTTTGATTCCAATGAGAGGATAACATAATCTGTCCACTGATACTGTGAATTAATAGTTCTGAAACAAATTTATTGTGGATTTAATGAACTTATATAATCCTTCATGGATTCCTATGCCAGAAATAAAATAGAGAAGAAAGGGAGTTGAATCCCCTTTCCCACAACAAAAGCTACTTTAAGTCTGTATGTCCTCCACCATGCCTGTGCGTTCAACCTTAAGCCTTCGATGCATAGAATGCAAATAGCACAGATAATTCACTCCACTCAGAGAAGCACTTGGCAGTAGTGCTCAGCAAGGGCAAGGGCGAGGTCAATCTACTGGGTCGTGCATTGCGTTTTGATAATTTGTAATTAAATTTTTAACTAATTTAATATCCTACCGTGCTGGTTGAATCAATTGAATGGCTAAAATTATTTTAATTGTCTAACACCTAAATCAAAGGCTCATAAATGTACACGTAAACTAAGAGGAAATTTGATTTCAGATGGAAGAACCCCTTACGGTGTAAATATTGTTAATATTATCATATTATTAGTTCGATGCTTCATATTAGTCTTAGCAAGTGATTCAAAATATCAAACATATATTTCTAACAAAAGTTATAATAAATTTTCTCTCTGCCCTATTAAATTTTGACATTGTTTCTCGTTAGCCAATAATTTTTTTTCTGAATAATTTTCACATCTTATTTGGCAGAGAGGCATAATACATACAACTAAAACACATTCTGTGAATTTTTTTCATAGCCAAGTAATGCTAATATTGCTTGGTTAAAATTAGTTGTTTGTTTGCTCTTATTGTTTGGGTTAATATGGCATAGACATTGTTGTTTTGGGTTGGTATGGAATAGACGTTATTGTTGAACCTGCTAAGGAGTCTCGTCAATATATCCTCAACGCTCTCATACATTCCACGATCTCTTTAACCCTCTGATATATTGTCATACGTGCCACAAACTCCTTAGGGTTGCGTCATCTTCTATATTATCATACATGCCACAGTCTCCTTATCCCTCTGCTATATGCAGCTGCACAGTTGCTTAAAGTGGCCACATGTTCTTGTATTCAACTTCCATTTTACCTGCCTAGTTGCCTCATCTTACGTGCTTGTTCTTCAATTTCCGTTTTACCTACCTGGTTGCCTCGTCTTACCTACCTGTTGTTGATGCGTGATGTTTCTCTCATACAAGAACTACCTGTTGTTGATGCTTGATGCTTTTCTCATATAGGAATTGAAGCTCACTGAGAGCGACTCAAGACACTTGAGAGCGAGTTGAGCGAAGCTTTTAAATCTAAAGTAACAACCTGTGCACCTGGATAGTTAAATTCAACACAAATAATTTTGCTATTGTGAAACTCCTCACATCGCCCTTGCAAAAGTGTTGCAAGTATTTTTTCAGAGCGAGTTGCAATGAAATCTCCGAGGGCTCTTGGTGTGTCAAATTCCCTCACCTACACATGCACAGTCTCAATGTTATGGTGAGTTCCCCCATTTCTTATACTAGTATTTTTTCTATATTCTTTCTCGAGTAAAACAAAGAAATACTTATCTTAGAAAGTAAGGTATTCCAATGTCAGCTGAACTGTTTTAGCCGAATGAATATCCAACACCGATCTTATAAAAGGTAAGGCCCTTCTAGCTCATATTAGTGCCATCTATAGCTAGGAAAGGTTCTACACTGCCCTTTTTTAGCGCTTTTGATTTTCTAGACTTTCAACAGAGAGGGTCTTATTACCAGGCTAAGATGTTCTCATTGGGGAGGATTTCAGATGAAGCTATAGAGTGCTCGACCAGTGGGTTGTGACAATGGTCTATTTGCAATTTTGAACACATAATAATGGAGTCCATATTTGCAGGTTTGTGATATCTAAAAAATAAAAAATTATCATCTTTACTTACCCTAAAATCCTCTCCTTCTACCCAGAAATCCTTGCCTTATAGAGTCTTTTGATTTCATTTCCTGCTAAAAATGAAAACCTCTTAATCCACTCCTGTGAAGTATGAATGCAGTCCCTAAAATTACTCAACCAGGAAAGTTCTTGGTTCTCTTTTTCTTGGTGCGAACGATGGCTGGAGGTGTTTCTTCTGGGCTCCGAAACTACTCATCCTCCATCTCTGATCCAGGTGTGTCCAGAAATCTAGAATAATTAGATTTATCGAGGCTCTTGTGCTAGTGACCCTCTCGCAAGAGCCTTTCCCCCTTCTTATATAATGTCTTTTTTTCTGTCTGCTCCTTTGGTTTGCTCCTTTGACCTAGGTTTTTTCTTTGACAACTTGATTTTATGTAGGCAATTCGGATCTCAACCACTCATATTGTTTCTATTAATAATGATTTAGGAGAGTGGACAGTAGAGTAAAGCAAGAAATGGTCGCAACAATCGTCAATGCTGGAAGGAATTTACTGTAGCTTGTTGTCTACATTTAAAGAAAATAAAAAAGAATAATTCTTGAAGTATTTTAATGGTGGGCATTAATTATAGAACTTATTCAAGAAAGGAGGAAGCTCAATTGTTTAGGGACCGTCATTTTGCCTTCCCTACGAAGATGATGCATCTTCACAACCTTATGAACGAAGAACTGATCATTGCGCATATAAATAGATTATGTGGTGTACATTATTATTGAATAATATAAATTAAATATGTGGCATTTCGTAACATAGTTGTCAACATGGTAAGTTGTCAACATGGTAAACTTAATAAATGTGATAGGTGTAATTTGTTATTGTTATATAAGTTGTATGGTTAATTGTTTCTCTGCAACACGATCTACCCTTCGTCGTCGGATAATGAACACTCATTTAACTGGTCAAGGTGCTTTGGTTGTAAAATTCATTCATGGGGTCTTCAGGTGGATTTTCTAGTTGTAAAAATGAATTTATAGGGGCTTCCATGATCGAATTGAATTGGAATTGTTCTCACTGAGTTCCAAACAATTGAACTCAGAAGAACAAAATTCCCACTGTGTTTGAGTTGGGTTGTATTCATTCCTATTTGTTGAATAGGCAACCACCTGGGGGAATTGGTTTTTGGTTTGGGGATTTTTTTCTCAACCCGTTCTTGTACAGATTCTATCTTCCCAGCAGGTGTTTTGATCCTATTTGGCCAAAAAATAGATTGGTTCTTATTTAAAAATGAGTGATTTGATTGAAATATTGAGTGGTTTCTGTTTTAGGGGATTTTTGGTTTGTTTATTACTCTAATTAGATTGTGTAAGGACATTTTTAAGTGTTTTCCCTGTGCACCTTTTGGGTACCTATGGGCTTCATGGTGATCCATTTTGGTTGGATTTTAGCTCTTCTACAGTTGAGTTTTTGTGTCTTGCAGGGCTTAAAGCATGCTACATAGAAACTTAAAGACATATTTGGGGAAATTTTTTTTTTTGTTCTTTTTGTTGAAGTTCTTGGAATACCTTTGAAATGGGGAGGTTTGGGGTAGGTTCATTGTGTTATTATTTGAGAATCTCAATCAGATCTCATGGAGACATTTTGAGCGCATTTTTCTATGAAAATCTGATCATAAAGTAATTTTCAAGGAAGATTGTCAGGTTTTTTAATGTAATTAGTCTCAACACACCTCTCGGCCACAATTTTGTTGGGTTGCAACTTTGATTAGGGGGCACTAGCTGCAATTTCACATTAATAATCTCAAACTATCCCAAAGTTCAAATGCAGAATCTCTGAAATTTACATTTTTGTTATTACGTTGTGGCTTTGATTAGGGGGCACTAGCTACAATTTCACATTAATATTCTCAAACTATCCCAAATCCAGAACACAAAGGTCGGTATTTTCTCTGAAATTTATTAGTTCAAACCCTCTGTCCCATAATTGGTACCCACCTGTCACAGCCCTTTGGTTTCTTGTTGTCAGCCTAGAAAGCTTCACCTAATATAGTTGTCTGCATAAAACTAAAAACCAAATCGCATTCCACAGTCCCTAGAAATACTCACAGAATGGCCATGGCTTTTTCACATATACCTCGTTGGATCTAGGGTCAAAGGACCCATGAAACAACCTCTTCTTCATCTTCTTCTACATCATCCCCACCCATGCCAGCTTCTTCTTCACAGAATTCCACCATTGGTATGAGAGAACTAGATATACTAAGATTTCCATCAATGCAGGAAGCTCAGGTTTCTCCAAGAAGAGTGAGGAGGAAATACCATAGTCAAATTGAACACATGATGGAAGGGGAATATAATGTGGTATTGGTGACCCCTGATGGGGGTTGTATTTTAGGCTCAAAGTCTGGTGCATATGATTGGTCTATTAGATGGTTTGACCCCCATGCCCCTGATTTCTCTAGTGAAAATGAGTTGGAGAATAATGTTGCAGTTTTTGTACCTTGCTATGGGTTGTCTCATCCTTCGGAGACCGTAGATTCTAGAAGGGCTTCTTTGGTACTGGTGCAGAGAGTCCCAAGACACAAATATTGGATGCGATTATCTCCGACCTCTCAAATGGCTCATATGCTATTGGTTAGTATATTTCTTGTCGTGCTTTAGCCCACAATATGTAAAATAAACTATTAGTATACTGTAGATAATGTATCAATATTTTTTTGGCTTTCCATTTATTTGTTGCTTGGAGTCATAGATGTATGTGATACATTTCCAACTTGTTATAGCATGGAAATTTTCCTCCGTTACAGAGAAGTAGAAGCACATCTTGTAAATGAAAATAACAATGAAAATTTTCCCTCTTTATAGACCACTGTAGGCACATCATATATATATATATATATATATATCTTGTGCAACCATGATGGCCGGTGAGGGGCTCACATGTACTTAGGGGAATTGAGCTTTGGTGATGGAATATCATAACCCTCTCTTTACTAGACAGAGAAGTTCCCAATAGCAATAGATATAATTCCTTTCAAACTTGCATGCCATTACACACCCGACTGTATTGAACCCTACTCATCACCCTCTCTTTACCATGTAAACAAGCTCCCATTGACAATCAATGTATAGTTTTGGAAACTTGAATGCTATGATGACACACCCCAGTGTTTTGAACACTAGTGGGGGAAGTTTAATAAATTAAGTTCTCATTTTCCATTAGGGTCTTTGCTATATAACTCATCTATCAACATTAATGTTTGATTTCCAATCTTTATTGCTATGATGTACTATAGAATATTGAATAAGCATCCAAGCATATTGTTGTGCCTAGTCTCTCGACATCATTGTAAGCTTTTTAGTCGTATGAATTTTTGATGTAGTTTTTAGTGCCAAATTTACCTAGGCATCACTATTATCTTGTTTAATGGAGTTGAAAATAATGGAGAAAGTTTGTTTCACGGTTGTGTGTGTATTCTATATTAGAGTTAGTTCCTATTTTCTAGGAGATAGTTTTGATCTCACTAAATTGAATGTAAACTTATATATTTCTGATTTGATGTATAATTTTATAGAGCGGTATTGCTTGGGTAGTCTCCAGGTGTAGCTTTCTCACCTGTGAGCTGCTAGTTTCAGTGTGTAAGTTTCATTCCGATTTATCATTCCCCTTTTTAACATGGTATCAGAGTTGGTGAGCCTTGGTGGCTAAGTTGCGTTTGTGGTGAGCCTTGGTGGCTGAGGGCCCTTGTGGCTGATATTGGAGAGCGTGTAAGCCTTGGTGGATGGTTCAATTGTTTTTTGTGATAGAGAACTGATTTTTTATGAATAGCTTAATCAGCATGACCTCAATAAGGAGAAATCGTGATGATCAACACTGGAGGCCCGAGACAAGAAGTGCATGTTTTTTTGGTCCTATCCAATATCCATAGCACTCGGATCTGGAACTGTTGGAGGATTTGGAGTTTTATCCACAGATCGACTATTGCAGGATCCGAATTTAGATCTGCAGATCAACTATTGGAGGATCAGGAGTTAGATCCTTAGATCAATTGCTTGAGGATCTAGAGGTGGATCCGTAGATCGAATTATTTTGTAATAATGAATAACCACATTGCAAATATGTACCTTAATGAGAGAAATAAGCTCGATAGGTTAAATTACGCCAACTAGAAGTTCAAGTTGTATACATTGCTCGATGGTTTGCATGAATGGACAATTTAAAATGGAGATGAAGTAAAGTCAACTATAGTCGGAGGTGCCACAACAACATCAATTCAATATTGGGAAAAGAGGGAAAATAAAGTGAAGATGTTGTTAAAGATGTCAATAAAAGACAACATAATCCCTCATATCTCAGAAATACAAAACTGCTAATGATATTTGGGTGACACTGAGAGATTTGTATGAAACCAAAAATACAATTCATTTTTTATTTCTAGAGAGTAAAATTCACTCCATTAGAATGGAGGAGAGTGAATCTGTTGTTGCATTCATCTCACGGATCAAAGAACTGAGAGACAAATTGGGCGATATAGGGGAGAAAGTGTCCAATGCAAATCTCGTCACAATTAGCTTAAATGGCGTGACAGAGGATTATTAGATGTTCATTACAGGGCTTGAGGTGGGGGAGAAATCTCCCACCTTTGAAGAGTTGACAAGGATTTTGATGCAAGAAGAAGAGAGGCATATGAATTTGAAACCAGGCATAGACATAAGAGGCATACATGGCATTGTGTTATTAAAAATGAGAATCATGATCGTAAATTATTTGTACCTGATGCTTCTCTTTTTGCTGAGACTGATGAGGATGAAACTTGGTTTGTGGATTCTAGAGCATCCACTCATATGATAGGTAATAAACACTAGTATGAAAATTTCAAGGAAACCAACAATGGTGCGAACATCTACCTTGGAGATGACAAAGCATATCAGATTAAAGGGAATGGAGATATTCCTGTGATATTTTCTAATGATAATATTAGGTACATCTAGAATGTCATGTATGTACCTGGTATTAAAAAGAATTTGATCTCTGTCTCGATGATTACATATCAGAATTTAAAGGTAGATTTTTTCAAAACTTATTTTGTTATAAAGGAATTGTTGGATCATCAAAAGCTGGTTGCATCAGGAGTACGAGTTGGAGGCCTATATAAGTTGAATGTTACAAGCATTCCACATCAAGATTTAACTTCAATGGTTATGACAACATAGATTATTTGGCATCAAAGGTTCGGTCACATCAACCTTCATGACTTATTGATGCTATAAAAACATGGTATGGTTGATGTAATTACTATTTTAAGAAATTAACATATTGATTGTGAAGGTTGTGCACTTAGAAAAATGCACAGGGATGCATTTCCCTCTAGCTTAAATAGGAGAAAGAAATATATACTCGAACTTGTGAATATTGATATATGTTGACCCATGCAGACAAGGTCCTTAGGTCGAGCTTATTATTTTTTTCTATTTGTTGATGATTGCACAAGATATACTTGGGTATACTTTCTTAGAAGGAAAAGTGATTCTTTTGAATATTTTAAAGAATTCAGAAACATGGTTGAAAAGAAGACAAGGAAAGTCATCGAAATTCTCCCCTTAGATCAAGGGGGAGAATACAGGCTAGGAAAATTCATCAAATATTGTAGATATCATGGGATAGCACAATAGCTTACAGTACCCCACACTCCACAATAGAATGAGGTTCCAGAAAGAAATAACAAAACTCTGGTGGAGTGTGCACATGACATGATGAAAGGTAAGAACCTATCCAGGGCTGAAGCAATTAGTACTACAGTTTACTTAAATAACATAAGACCAACTAGGTATCTTGATCTCAAGACTCCATTTGAGACTTTATATTGTTTTAAACCTATAGTCCATCACTTAAGAGTATTTAGTTCTAAATATCTTTCGCATATTCCTAAGGAGGATAGGAAGAAATTAGATGGTAAAGCTATAAAATGCATATTTGTAGGGTATTGTTCTGATTTCAAAGCATATAAGATGTTCAATCCATCTACTCATAAGGTATTTGCGAGTAGAGACGTTATCTTGCATGAAAAGGTTGATGAAGGGAATAAGAACAAAAGTTATGAGGAGAGGCACATGCCTTTACTGACTGATGAAAACAATGATGAAGCGAAAGATAGTCATTTACAATAGCAGCAGCGAAAAGAGGAACCTAGCGATGTGGATACATTTAGCAGTCAAACTCCACTTAGAGGTGAGCAAGAAATCACACAGGATAGAATTGAGGCAAGTCTGCCACCAAGGAGATCAAGTAGGCAAACTAACTTACCTGCAAATTACACAGATTATGTTCTTGTGACCAGTATTTTAAATGTTATTGAGCCCATGAATTATATTGAAGGAAATCATATTATGAATGGAGGTTAATTATGAAAGAAGAGTATGAGTCCATAATTAAAAAAAAAAAAACCTAGGAATTAGTTGAACTACCAAAAGGAAAAAAACTCATAGGTTGTAAATGGCTTTATAAACCTAATTTCAAAGCAGATGCTAATGTAGACAAATATAAAGCTAAGTTGGTGGCAAGAGTGTACTCACAGAAGAAGGAATTAATTATGAGGAGACATTTGCTCTTGTAGCTAAGTTAAATACCATTAAGATGTTAATAGCTCTAGCTGCAAAGTACCATTGGAGCTGACACCAACTAGATGTGAAATCTTCTTTTCTAAATGGAGAGTTAAAGGAAGAGGTATATTTAACACAACATGAAAGGTTCATTAAGAAGGGGCAATAACACTTGGTCTGTAAATTAAAGAAGGCATTGTATGGATTGAAACATGCTCCGAGATCTTGGTATGATAAAATAGACTCTCTCTTACAACGTGGTTATAAGAGAAGTAAAAATGATTCAAATATATATACCAGATTTGGTTCAAAGGGGAAGATTGTGTTGATTTCCTTATATGTTGATGATTTAATTGTTACTGGAAATTCCGATGAATTGGTTGAAGAAATTAAAGTGCAGATGTCACGAGTGTTTGAAATGAAAGACCTTGGAGAATTGCATTATTGTTTGGGTCACGTTTGGGTCTTGAAGTCTGGACTAGGGAATCTTGCTAGACTTTTGCTACTCAAGAAAAGTATGTCAAGGAATTCTATGGCTTTCCAAGTGGCTGCTAGATCGACCGTTGTAGGATCTGGAATTAGATTCACATATCGTCTATTGGAGGATCTAGAGTTAGATCCGTAGATCGATTGCTGGAGGATCTGGAGATGGATTCATAGATCGACTAGTTTTGTCACATTGAATAACCACATTTCAAAGATTCACCTTAATGAGAGAAATAAGCTCGATGGGTCAAATTACGCCAACTCGAAGTTCAAGTTGTAGACATTGCTCAAGGGTTTGAATAAGTGGACAATTGCAAACGGAGATGAAGTAAAGCCAACTATAGTCAGAGGTGTCATGGCCGCATCAGTTCAAGATTGGGAAAAGAGGGAAAATAAAGCGAAGGTATTTTTAAAGATGTTAGTAAAAGATAGCATAATCCCTTACATCCGAGAATGCAAAACTGCTAATGACATTTGGGTGAGAGTCTTGTTTCTTTCGCTGCAAATCTTGTATTTGCACGAGGTGGCCTCACAAGTCAATAGTCTTTTCCTAAAGAATGTTACACTGGCAACCACGAAAGCATTTTTTTTTTTGTAGCAATCCACAACTTATTTTTTTCGTGGAAACAATAGTTTCTCATCAATTTCATTCCATTTTATTATTATCTTTATATACATATTTTTTTCTCATAGTCGTATTGAACATAGTGATATTCTTCAGGAGTTTGACATGATTATTTAACCTTTTCTTGTAAACCCTTCATCAAATAGTTGTTCTCTGGATGGGCCACCTTGACAGAAATTTTGTTGCCACCAACAAATTGGAGTTGGCCATGGAGTTCCACAACAATCTTCAATATTCTGCAGATTTAGTGTGAGACTCTATTAGTAGCTGCCAAGCTTTTGATTCCTATGAAAACCCATTTGGACTTCAATTATTCTTTTTGCAATCACTTTGTTTGGCCATTCTTAGACAGTCCCAACTTCTTTATAAACAACAATTTCAGAACAATAATTGTCAACTCCCAAACACTGCCTTCAATACTTCTTCTTGAATCAATTTACATTGCATCATTTCATTTCATCTATCAAATTATTATTAAGGAAAACATTCTCTCATAAGCTTTTCAATCTTCTTTATTTCTTTAAAATATTTCTAAACCTTTTCTATCTCCTAGTAAATATACTCTCTTTTTATAGTACTCCCTGAAGCGCCTTCTCTATATACACATCCTCTACTCTTCTTGATCTTAACCATCGATATTCACATACTTTATTCTCTTTAGGATTTTTTTTCACTTCTATTCCCCCTTTCACTTTTATGAAAATTCCAACATAGTTTTTTTCACTTCTACTCTCCCTTTCACTTTTATGAAAATTCCAACATGTTTTCCTCTACAAATGGCTTTTTACTTTTAGTCTCTCTTTAAATGCATAACTAAAGATTCTCCAGGGATCTCATGACCCATCAATAATAGGCTTCGAAAAAACGCTGGTACTTCTCGTCCAAACCAATAGGTTGCTCGTGAAGGATCTTTGACAATGTCTTTTTGCATTATGGAGAATCACTAACTACTGATTTCCTTGGCCTTGGCCCCCACTGCTTATATCCATCCATAAAGGCACTTGAACAGAACCCCTGCTGAGCTGACAATTCGACTAGCTTTATGACCCAACCAATTACCGAAATGATACTCGCATTCTTTCTATAGTAAACAAAGATAAGTAAGGGACTCCAATGACATCTAAAGTGTTTTAGCCGAATCAATATCCAGCACCTGTTCAGCACCGGTCTTACAAAAGGTAGGCCCTTCTAGTTAGTGTGTTCTTTTTAAATCACTAAGTGTGTCCATTTGAAATCACTGAGGTAACAAAATAGGTGCAACTTGATAATTGTCGTACCACTCTGCTATACAAAATATTGTGCTTCCTTGCCAACTATCTCTGATGATGTCATCCAGAACAAATATAAGAAACAACTTGATAGCGAGCTCCAGCAAAGCTATCATTCTCACATGTAATGTCGGCTAATCTTTCACCCATAGACAGATTTGATAAATGGATATTGAATGCCTCTATTAAAATGCTGTAAATAATCTTCTCAAAACTGTTCAACTCTACATAACCGGTCATTCGATTGTTGCCGCTTGGAAATCAGAGACAACCACTAGTATTAGTCGAGATATCGAGATATACCTGGTTAACAAACGGAATGCGGAATGCTTCTCCAGTCTGGTAGGCAAGCCAGCTTAGACTGGGTAACAGAAAGTCAATGGTCACTCCTGGTCTTATCCGATGGGTCCCCGAT
The DNA here is from genome assembly GCA_031772625.1 of Pinus tabuliformis. Classification (NCBI taxonomy): domain Eukaryota; kingdom Viridiplantae; phylum Streptophyta; class Pinopsida; order Pinales; family Pinaceae; genus Pinus; species Pinus tabuliformis. Next base: position 568,476,759 of record CM062816.1, read on the forward strand.
GGGCCCTATGCAAGCTCGGAAGAGGAAGCGTCAGAATAGAGTTAGGCTGGCTCACCTGCTTATGGTGCTTGGTATTCTCAATAGCCGAAGGCGAGCTCCTTCGTTAGAGTCTTAAAGCAAGCTAGAAAGAGAACCTTAATTAGAGTCTTAGAGAAAGAAGTAGAACCGGATATGTAGAACCTTATATCTCGTATAAGATAGAGAATCCGAGTGGAAGGGCAGGGACATGATTATCTATTTTCAAGACATACAACTAGAAACCTATTATAAAATCGTTTTTCATTGCTGATTAGGTATACTTTCAAAAGCAGGGGTGCTTTGGGATCGATGGCTGACATCGCGATGCTATGAAGTACGTGATCTTGCTTTTCTGGTAGATGTCAAAGAGAGACTTATCTTCGATAAGCATTCGATGCTATGAAGTACGTGATCTTGCTTTCTTGGTAGATGTCAGAGAGAGACTTATCGTCGAGAAGCATTCAGATTGTAATGATGTCTCATTAAGAATAAACATGTACCATTCATATTATATTGTAATGATGTCTCATTAAGTATTTAACATTAGCGTAGGCAGAGGGTAAATCCTGTTATATTTAAAGAAAATTGGCAGGGAATTTTGTAAGTCCAAGTTATAGTTATTAAATTTCAAAATTTTAAGTGCCCTAGAAATTTTTGATGGTGTTGAATTCATTTCCACCATCAAAAACACAATTCAAATATCACCTTTACAAAAAAAATTGAAATTCTTTTACCAAATTCAGACCACTTTTAACCCTCCCAATAATTCTTCAACCTCATTAGACGACTCCTTTACCATTCATATAGTAATGATGTCATATTGTGAATAAAATAACTATAATGTCTTGGACACATTTGTTTCCAACTGTTAACGTTACGGTTTTCATTCAAAATATTGTCGGACATCAGCGATTTGACAATGAAGGCCGATACTCTTACTAAACATCGATATGAAGCGCTCCATACCGATGATCAGAGATTTCGGAGTTCACTTTAAACCTATTCCAAAGTTGATGACTCTTTTTGGATGATCTTTTACACCAATAAATTATAAGTAAAGCACCTCAACAATAACAAAAAATTATAGTATTATACATCATATTAGACTGTAGAATGAGTTTTTAAGTTTAACGAGTTAAAACCACTAATCTAATATGTATTTAAACCAAGTAATGATCTAATATGAGTTAATAACAAAAAGTTACATAACACAAATCTAAACTCTAAATTCTAAACCTCTTCATTTAAAAACCCAGGAAAAGTCTAATGACTTGAAATAAATCAAACTTTCTTGACATACAAATTTGTTTTAAAATGTAAACATATATATATAATATTATATTGTATTTTATATAATTTTAAGTATTTATATTAAAATATTTTATTATATACCATAATTTTTTTTTAGAATTTTTTTTTTTATTAACATAATTTTAAAAAATATTTTATTTTTATTTTAAAAACACTATAATTTTAAAATAAACATCTCCAATCAATTCTAAACTAAACACAAACATACTTAAACCTACTTACAAATGCCACAGTAAGTGGGAGAATAAACATCTCCGCTCAATTATTTACGTGCATAGAATGCGATAGAAAAATTTGATTTCCTTGAAATAAACAACGACAGCCGCTGGGAAAGTCATAGAATAAACTAAATCGATAAGCAAAAGCAGAAGGGGAGGTGAAGGATGAGGGGCTGTATTACAATTATTATTTATCTCTCCACAAAAATGCTAGAAGATTCAACAAGAAGGCGGCGATCAATGCGAATATTCCAATTATGAGCGCACACTTGTGGTACCACTCCACCAAGCCCAATTGCATTCGTAGGAGGCGCAGCTCCTGGACAAAAAAATCGAGTGACGGGTTCGGTATTGGTCTAGGATTCCTGGCTGTCCAGTTCTCCTCCGTCGCCGTCCTCGAGTTCTGGTTTCCATGCGCTTGCCCCGTCACTGGATTATCACGCTCCATGGCAGGATCTCTATTTCGCTCCGTTACTCTTGTTTGTTTCAGAATTCTTTAGGTGATAATCCTAAGGAGCGAATGGAGGAGGCAGTGGTTTGCTGCTGAAATTATAAAGGATGTTATTAATTTATCTCCGGGAGAGCTAAACGGCAATCCATGCGGGTACTGCAACAATGACCCATGACCCTTGGCTTTCCAAGTCACATTTCAATGATTTTTTTATTTAGCTTTGTTTTCCTGAATTTCAGAATTCAAATATTCAAGAGGAAATAAATATATATATATAAAAAGAGGCCAATAACTTTTAAGGTAAAATACTACCTTAAAATTAACCAAATATATTGAAAAAAAGGAGAAAGGAAGGTTACATAAATTTCTTCGAAAAGTCACCTCCAAATAATAAAATTTATTATTTTAAAAACATTGTAACAATACTTAATTCATGATTTATAGTAATTATAATTTACTCATTCAAAAATATATTCATTATACTAAATTATTTTCTTGTAATGGTGTTAATTAAGAATAATTTTTTAAGAAAATTAAAAATGCTATTCTAAAGATATATTTGGAGAATTTTAGAGAAAGATTGAGATGATTCAGAAGCAATTTATAATCCACATCCTCAAGATTGAAGAAAATACTCCCTCGCTTATTTTCTTGATTCAAGTCACCATCTACCTCATTGAAAACATGGGTATGTTTAGGTATTTGATGTACAAAGAAAATACTCCCTCGCTTATTTTCTTGATTGAAGTCACCATCTACCTCATTGAAAACATGGGTATGTTTAGGTATTTGATGTACAAGAAGAACTTCTACAACATGGAAGTCAAGGGACTCCCCAAAATTGCTTTTAACTCTAGTCAAAACCCCCATATTAGGCCCAAGTCAGGTTGACATAAAAATGCCTAGTCCTGACACGACTAGTGGGGGATAAAGGAGGAGATCATCTTGAAGAATAAAGATGACATTAGAAACATATAACCTCCAAATTTAAGGAGGAAATCATCTTGAAGAATAAACATGACATTAGAGACACTATTTCCTCCAAATTTAAGGATAATTTGTAGGAGTATAAAGAATTGAGAGGGCAAAAAGAAGTTAAGATATTATAAGGAGGTGATCAACCCCACTCTAGCTTATAAGAATTATCTTTATGTCTTGACCAAATCTAAGAAGAAAATGAGCATTGCAAAGATAATGATTAATTGTCATGACCTTTGGAGTGAAACTTGGTGTTGGTCTATTCACAAAACAACTTGGGATGAAAGAATTTACCCCCTTTGCGATACTAAGACCGTTGAAGATGAAAAACACTTTCTCTTGAATTGCTCAACCATTACTCACATTTCTTCTCTTTTTCAAAATATTTTCCACACTACCAACCTTCATGACTTGTTAAGTCAACAATGTTTCTCTCATTTTTCTTCAATCATATAAATAAAATATTAAAGAACCTCAATTAATCACTTACCTTCTTAAAATTTGATAGACCATATTAATATTTGTGTATGTTAACCACCACCACCACCATCATATATATAACTATTAATATTAATTATAATCTAAATAATTTTACTCAATATTTAATTTTTATGTTAAAAAAAACATTCCACGTTTAGAATTACTTATTTATTACTTTCTAGACATAATTACATTAGGTCAAAAAATAAATTGGCCAAAGGTAAATACTATAATAAACCATTTAGAAGATAAGCATAAGCATGTTGATTTATATTTTTTGACATTTTTACGTTCGCATAAATTCATTTCCATCCATGTTAGAAGCATAATTCCTTATAGTTATTCTTCGTTAAAATAAGTGCCACGGAGTGGCGGAAGACCTACCCAAAGAAAGAATGATGAAACTTTTTGCAATGGTTTTCTTGTAGCCATCATGGTTGAAGAACATATTGTTGGGTTAAGTTTAGCATTTTTTTTAGTAGAAACATAATAAAATATCTTAGAAACTAAATTTAAAGCATCTAAGAGTGCTACAACTACTGCATCCCCACCATCTTCATTACCACCTTCCCCATCCGTAAACACTCTAGTGGCACCATCTCTGTCCTTTTTTCCTGAAGTTGTTCTGTCATTGAAACCAACCTTTGTCGTAGCCGCCATCTTCATTACCACCTTCCCCATCCCTAAACACTCTAGTGGCACCATCTCTGTCCCTTTTTCCTGAAGTTGTTATGTCATTGAAACCAACCTTTGTCGTAGCCGCCATCTTCATTACCACCTTCCCCATCCCTAAACACTCTAGTGGCACCATCTCTGTCCTTTTTTCCTGAAGTTGTTATGTCATTGACACCAACCTTTGTCATAGCCGTTATGACCTCATTAATTGATCTAGCATTAAAAGGGGGATGGAGGGGCGGGGGCGGGGGCGGGGGCGGGGGCGAAGAATTTGTAGTTGTCAAACCACATTCAAAGTAGCTTGCCAAGTAGTTTAGCATTGATTTGGCTTCCTTTGATAGAACTAGTCCTATGTGATGTATTGTGGAGAAGCTAAGGGAAAGAAAGATATGGCTCCTTCAATTCAACACGTGTCTACCCACCTTCTAAACCATTGGTGGTTATCCCACACTGAAGTTCCAAGTATCGTGCTTGGCACCATTATGCCATTCACTAAAGTGCAAGGTGAAATCAGCAAGACTAAAGTAGTGAGCCTCCAAGTTATTACATCATCACAAATAATCCTGGATACACTCTACAAACAGATATGATGCTTCTATTTTTTCTTTGCTCTTTTTTCTCAATGTTATCACATGCATGGGTGTAAGATCTTTGTTGATTCTACTTACGTATTTTCCAAAATGTTTTATGTGAAATTCCTTAGGAAACACATCCCATGACACTATTACCAAAAACAGTAGATTCAATGTAACTTAAATGCCTGATTTTATGGGTATGTATTTCATCAACGTTTTCTAGAACTTTAGACCAACCTCATCTTTGAAATTGACTTGATATGTATAGGGTAGATCATAAATAAAATAATATCCATTTAATAGAATTAACCCTTATGTGATGAAATGATTATTTTGGAATAATCTTGATTATTTTGTTTGACACTAGAGGCACCTGAAGACTCGCCATTTTTTCTTGATTATTTCCAAATATCTCTAGAGTATTGTTGATTTAATATTTTTTCGGGCCTTCACTTATTAATCATTGATTACAATGATTTCATCTTTGTGGAAGACTACGGTGATCACAATTATTTCATCTATGGGGCAAGCTATAGTGAATGGAATCTCAATTAATACACTATTGAACTAAGGCCTAGTATTTATGGACATTACATGTAACATGGGTGTAAATGCAATTCACTTTTTTAATTCTAATCATGAGTGTGAGTTGGATGCAGTGAATTCATAACTAAGCCCAATATTTTTGAATTTTTTTTGTTTTTGTTTTTGTTTTGCTTTTGTTTTGTTTTATTATTTTTAGTGTGGTTCACAAACACCCTAGTCACTAAGTGGTCACTACGTCCACGGAAAAATCTGGGCTAATCGCCCCTTGGCTTACTGGCAAGACCTAACCCCAAGGGCTTTGGGAAAAATCGACCATGTGACCTCCCAATGGCGAGGCATGCTTTTTGACCAACTGAGCTAACCCTTGGGGATTTTTTTTTAATGTTATATACAACATGAGTGTGAATTGGGTGTAAGTGCAACTCCCTTCTCATATTTTAAACATGAGTTTGAGTTGGGTGTATGTGCAACTCACTTCTCAAAATTTATTTATTGGAATTTGTTAGGATTAGCATTCTTAATAGAATGCATAAATACAAAACGTGCATCAAAGTGAGATTTTACCACTAAGAGTCAATATAGGGAAACAAGTTGACCTTGATATAAAGGCCTTAATGTATGATAGGGATAAATTACAATTTTTTTTTTCTTTTATACTAGGTTTTAATGTGAGATCTATCTCACAGTTTCATCATGGTATTGTCCTCTCTCATAAAATCTGGTTGGAAAATTTTTCCTCATCAAATCCTACAAGGACCCAATAATCATATTTGGATATGGTATTGTATTTAGTAGGATTGAATAACATAAACCTTTTCACTACTTATATTTTAGTTATGTTCTGACCTTGTTTATTATTCAGTTGTAGTATTTGACTGCACTATCACAATCACTGGAGCACATCAACAACATTGGTTTTTTTTAGCATGCTCATATTAGGCTCTCTTGGAAGGACTGATAGAAAATTCTTGCAAACGAAAATAATTTCACTGAATGACACATGTATTCAATGATTAGGTTTCTGTCATAGATAACCCTATAATGTTTCAACAATATCCAATGATTACGTTTATAGCATAGTCAACCTTGCAATGCTTCAGAGTTGCTAAGCAATAAAGGGAGACAAAGTAAATTTTTTATTTAGGCCAAGATATGTACTTTATTGATGCACAATTAACAATGTTCGATTTCATATTATCATATATATTTATGTCTATTTCTGAAGCAAGATTAATATGTGTTATCATGATATCTAGAAAAGGGACTACCATTAAGTGTGAAAAAGGAAGAAACATGAGTATATTGTAACCCAAATGTAGAGCATATTTAAATGACACTATTCATTTTAGCATAGATGGAAATCATCATTCTTTTTATAAGTTGGAAAATTCTGATAAGTATTACCAAATGTGAATAGGTATGCCTTTAATACATATTTGTGAGATATTATATTTGACCGGCCTCCCAATTAGATAAAACATAAGCCCCATATAAACTTTTGGAGGTCCACAAAAGCTACAATATATCTTCCATTTTGCACTCTTTAATGTTTTCTTAGCTTAAATGTGTTCTTAGGGTAATCAAAAGAGATTTATCATGCTTTATGCTCCTAATGTGATTATGATGCATGACATTGAGAATATTTGACACATATCATGAGGGTATCCATTGGGAGAAATTTATGAGACATGTCCTCTACTACAGGAATATTAAATTCAACTGGCTTGGAGCATTAAATACTCCCTCTTACAGTTGTGATATCACTCAAGGAGAATGATCTTATTTTTTAGAAGTTTTGGAGGGAAAATAATATTCCTTTCAAGGAGTTCGTCCCTCACTAATCCTGTATAAATATAGGCTTCAAGTAGCCCTTTAGGAAGGTAGAAGAGAGTCAAAGTTAGTGGAAGCATTAAAAATAGAATGCTTTAGGAGTTTTCATTCTACAACTTTTGATGTCAAAGAAATTTTGAAGTTAATTACATACATCTTTGGTTATTAGACTATTTTCCTTTAAGGATTGAACTTTCTTGTGTTAGCATCCACCCCAAGTTGTCAAGACCCCTTCTGTATTATTATCTTCTATGCACTTGTTTGTTTCTTCAGATTATTTCTAGAGTATTATTTTTATAAAGTGTTAATTAGCTTGTTTTCATTGTTTTCATGCATAACATTTGAATACTACGTGGTAAATTTTGTAGTAATTATATTGTTCAATTAGCATCTATTTTCATGCATTTGATTCACTTTAGTTGTTGATATTTTTTTAGTGCCTATCATTATTGCATGTTGCAATTATACAATCCCCTATTTTTGCAAAGCAGCAAGATACTTTACAACCACCCATTTGCTAAATAAACTATTCTACCATTGGTACAATGACATGAACATGAGTAATTTATCATTCCTTATCCTTCATTAACCTCCTTTTTCTTTCAGACCATGTCCTTAGCACATTTCACTACTCGTTGGACTATCTCTTATAGCAAAACAGGGACTCTTGTATCAATTTGCATTTTGCTTCCAAAACTCATCCAAAATTTCATCTGATTCATGTATCTCTTTCCTTAATATGTTATAATGTCCTTGAAACTTGGAGATGGAATTTGGAAGCAAGATACCAAGTATATTCCCCAACCTAGTTTGTTGTAGAAATTGTCTTTTTCTTGAAAATTTAGGGTTTTCTATTTGACATGCTTTATTTCAGTTGTGAATTTGCTTTCATTTCACAATATAATAAAATTGATTTGATTTCATCATAGTTAATATGTTTTTTTCTCCTTTTCTTCTAGTTGGTGTAACCACCCCTCCCGTATTTACCCACTTTTAGTGAGCTACCAAGGTAAATAATAGCTAGGGGATACTATGACATGAATCGACCTCCTATATCACCTTAAGAAAGTGGAATCAACAAAACCAAAACCTTACTGACTTCCCTCAGGTGCTACAAGACCCTCAAGGCATAAACCACCCTTCTAGGTGCCTAGGCCCTAAGTTAAACCTCTTTTTGAATGCCTTGGACTCCTAGATGCTGGCACATCACTACAAGAATTCAGTTGTAACCATCCAATTTCATGCCTAAACTTCAAAGCGAGTGACTACAATCTTTTTCATCTAGTTGCATGCTTGCTACCATGAGATCAGAGGAACCTTTTTAGAGCTAGGATCCATACCTCTACTCAAAACTTGATGATACTTTCTAGAACAATAGATGACACAAAGACAAAGCTTCTAACATAAAACTTGATCAAGGAATTGACCTAACCAAGCCTAACCATGACAAAAATTTCGTCAAACATATGACCTACATGTAATCTAAAGGCCATGAATGCATATTTAAGCCTTGGGGTCTAGTACTTGTATGTGAATCATCAAGAAGGTTGAATACCCTCTGATAAAAGTTTCAATAACATTTTTTATTTCATGCATTCATCATCCATTCATATATTCATCAAACATTTCAATATCCATAGATAATAATCAACATATAACCAACATATAACCAACAAATGATCGATATATAAAACATGGAAACTCAACCATATTATCACCGTCATAATCAATACATATGCTCATAGATCACAATAGAAAATACCTCTTATTAACATATGAAAATGCCAACCAAGTCAAGGACTTCCACATACCACCTAACCATAGATTGGACTGAACCAAATATCTCTCTCATCCAATCACCCTCACACCATATTCCAAGCATGAATATGGGATATCATGGAATACACCAAACATAATTGAACGAGAGATTCCATAGGATAATCCACCCCAACCCTTAATTAGTGATTCCACCTCATGATCATACATCACTAACCATAACTAGAGCTGTCTCTACCCAAGTTGTCTAGCACTCCAAAGCCTATGTTCCAACCCAACTCCAGCACTAGTAACTCAATCCACCAAGGTCTCTAGAGCATTTTTATAACTAAGTGTTCCTGGACTAATAACTCAACCCAAGTTGTTCTATGGCTTCTAGAGTGTTTTTCCAACCAAAGCTCCAGTAGCTAATAACTCAACCCACATCCATAAGGGACATGAGCACCAATCAACAAACAAATAGGAAAACCCACAATACCATTGCTATCTAAGAAATGGTAAGGCTAGGAAAAACAACTGTTAATGTAGGAAATCCTCCATGATAATGATAGCTCATAACCAAGAAATCACATGCATGTACCATGCATGCCAAAAATAGTAAGGAAACCATACATTCAACTCGATACCCACAAAGCAATCTAGTTGTAGCTGTTAATCCCATTGTCCCTTTATTCAAAATTGCTCCATGGATCCTCCAAGAATCCTCTAAGTGTGTAAGAGTACGAGAGGATGAGAGAATATATGAGAGAGCCACAAGTGAACTTACAAAATCTAACACTAACGAAAGCCATGGATTGATCCTTAGAAGCCTTTTTATCATTGAGGCCTCTATTTTCTTCATTTTCCTTCAATTTCCGCCTCACATGAAACTTGTGACCTTTCACCTTCATTTTCTCATATTTTCCATTATTTTCATAAATAAAATGCCAATTAATGCCTCTTTTCATTTTCCAATGCCTTTGCCAATTTCCATAGCCATTAATTAACTAAAATGAACACCCACTAGGATGTTTTTCCCACCATTAAGCTCGTAATACATGTCCAATGACCTTGGTCTTATATTTTCTTTACATTGAAATTCAACTAAGGGTTGTTAGAGAACCCTCCCCCTTTGGGGAACATTGTCCTTGGTGTTCAATGACACTTATAAATGAGTAAAAACATACCTCTTATGGAGCTTTATAACATAGCTTGTTGTAGTATTTACAATAACCAACTATTGAGAGCATGACAAGAGTATCATTTACTTGAAATTTATAACACTTCTCATTATGATATTTAGAATAAAAAGCACATACATACTCATACATATTTGCTTCAACCAAAAAAAATCATATTGCCTACGCAGATTTATAAATCTAACTTGATATAGTATTTACAATAATATACACATATACAAATTTACTCAACCAACAAATAGAAGGATATGATGCATGTATCAACAACAAGGGAGTCTAGAGGCTCACACCTCCATCCTCAAAAGTAGTACCAGGATTCACCTCCTTCCTAGTAATTCCAAAGTCCACTGCAAAATTCAAACCTACATCTAATGTCCAACACTACAATCCTACGCCACTTGTCCTCTCAGTGAACAATCATCGACTCATTATTCTAGGGTGCACTTCCAATGTGCATATGGTTCCATCTGGAAATGCTAATGACCAAAATAAATACATTTCTCAGCCTTCCCTTCTCTGCTACACAGTCCTTTAGGTAATTTGGTCAACCCCTTTCATGCAGTCACTCACCTTCCAAGTTTCACAAACATCCCCTTCTCTTCTACATAGTCCCTTGGGAGAACCTTCCCTTGGCAAGGTTTCTTCACATTGGAAGTTCAAAAAAACAAGCCATATCCTTCCCTCAAAACCATCATACCAATCATAGTATGCTCATGGAAATTATTGGAAACTATTGGGTACCAGTGTCCCATAATGGCCCTGAACCTGAAGTGCATTACCAACATACTATTTCATGTTGCAATTCCTTTTGCTACTGCTACTAATGCTTGCAAAAAGTTTCAACCACCAAACCTGGGCATTTTCAATGCTTTCCTATGCCAAGCAAATAATTTTCATTAGATTAAAAAAGAATTGAAATAAATTCAAATCATACCTCATTGGTATCTCATCAACAAGGTGCACTTGTAATCCTGTCACAAGAAGTCAAACTAACTCTTCGATAAAATCATCATTTATAATCATATCACATTTGGTTAGCTCAAAATGCAACCATCATAAATCAAAATCATAAATCAGGATCATAGATCAGATGCAACCATCATAAATCAAAGTCATAGGTCACATGTATAATTAATATGGAAATAAAATATAGATACTTATCCTTCAATCAGTTCTTTGCTTCTGCCTTTGTTCTTTCCATACACAGACTGGATTAGTTTCTGTAGCTATAAAGCACCCAATAACTTCGCTTCTCTTCAATCACATACATGTAGACACAATTTACATTACAACACATACACCCACACATGGTATACAACACCACACAATGCGTGCACCTACACTCGACATACAACACAAAACATACACCTACACCTAGTGTATAAAATAACACATACACCTACACTCAGTGTACAATTCCACACAATACATATATGTACACAGAGTACAACACAATAAATATACATGACACAATATAACGATTACAAAATGAACATAACACAATACCCATGTACACAACTCAGCATGTAAGAGATGTACACAATGACACATGTACATAGCACCACTTGCACAACATGTACATAATACTACATGTACACAAAGCCGCCTGCACAACATATACACAACATCAAATGTACATAAGACCACCTGCACAATGGGTACACAACACGACATTTAGACAACAACACCTGCATAGTGTGTACACAAAATGATGGCCACACAAAACCTCATCTACAACATGTATATACTACTACATGTACACAAAATTGCATGTACAACATGTACTCAACACCATATATAGACAACATCATATGTACAACGTGTACACCACACCACTACAGTACACCACATGTACACGCCATTGCATATACAACATATACACAACACCATCTTTACATAACATTGCATTTACGATAAGTACATAACACCATCTGTATCCGCCATCACATATGGAACATGAACACAACACTATATGTACATAGTACCACACATGCAACATACACACAACACCAGTATTGCCTACCCGGAGATACAATGTCTCTACTAGGAAACATTGCTTCTACTTTCTTTCCACTATTCATGCTTGTCCTAGCATACCATATATCACACTGGTTTCATTCTGCTGATGTATCCTTCATTTTTACTTGAATAACATAAACACAAACATAAACATAGTACAATCACATAATATCAATTCATATCCACATGATACTGACTTATATACCTATCAAGGCTACTCTTCCTACTTGATTCCTAAAAAATGAGGAACCCCTTCATGCCATTCACCTGCATAAGCAATCATTCCTCCAAAATAATGATCCCTGGCGACCCTGTCAGACAATGACATACATACATATATACATATAGACATCAACATAAAACAATCATGATCCCTTACGACCCTGTTAGACAATGGTATACATACAATACATATATACATATAAACATTAGCATAAAATAATCATGGTCCCTGACGACCCCGCTAGAGAATGGCATACATACATATATATACATGTAATCATTGGCATAATCATGATCACAACATAATTACTAGATGTCATAAGGTCAAGTTTAATATAACTCCCTTTATCTGTGCACAATATACACAACATTTAGAACAATATTTCCCAACATATCCAAGGCAACTGACACTTGAAACCCATTCAATTTACCTTTCCTATTACCTTTCTCATAATTGTGTTTCCATTGTCCATTTATCCAAATAGACCAAACCAATCCAATTGCTTGTCATATTCTTGCCTTCAACTGCCCTTGACTCATGCATCGAGCTTCATCTAGGTCTCATATTACTTGTTGGGTACCATTCATCTCTCCCTGAGCTCCATTAACTTTATTCCTCCCCCAACCAATTGACAAGGCTCTCAAACATAAAAGGAAAGAACCAAAAGCACGAAAGAAGAAACCATGAAAAACCAATAACAATAAGACACCATAAATAAAGTGGCATGATTATGCACTAAACACAAAAAAAAAATTACAAATCAAGTGCAACATATAAGAAAATACTGAAGGAAAAAAACTGGCAGAAAACACTATGACTCAATCCCCATGGTTCCCAATGCTTCCAAGGGAAAGCTAAACCTTAGCCTTCTTCAAATTTTCATGAAAATCTCTTTTCCCATGCAATACCCTGCATCATACTGCCATAAACACATAACCGTTAGTACATAAATAATCATAAGAACTTACTAGTTACCTTACCTTGTTGTTCCAATTGTGTTGCCTTGTAACTGAACACATCTACACCATCTTTCAAGGGAACCCAATTCCCTTTTCAAATCCAACCATAACGAGTAACCAATTATTATACCTATCAAATACATGTTCATGAATATAACATATATCCACATAGTGTCAGGCAAAATAAAGGCTAAGAAGTCTTCCTCTATACAAAGCACTCATTCGTTTGTAATTGTGGTTTCTAGACATAGCCAAAGGAATTCTCACCCAATACATTTCTTTTACCTTTTACCTTGTTGTAGTTGAGTCTTATTATTTACTATCACATCACCCAATTTTTAATTATATAAACAAATAAATTGTTACCTTATCACATGAATACCAAGCATGCTTCCCTACCATTGTTCACACATGTTAGTCTCATGTTACAAATATCAATACATTGCATCTATTAATTTGAAATCAACCTTTACCACGACTAACAACCATATCATAATCAACAGTAAACTCATAGTCATTAATCATAATACTACAACTAGCACCTACTTACACTTAAGTCCATATCAATTGTATCAACACATATTATGTTAGTACAACTATCTTAAAACGAGACCATTCCTTCATGCAATCCGTTATAGACATATTTGGGCATATCAACCCCAAACTTATATGTCGATGTAATAGGGCTCATCAACCCCTAAAAGAGTTGTTTCATACCGTAGAGAAACTCAGTCATCTGAATACATCATTCCCCAAAAGTTCAATCTCAAAAATAATCTAGAAAGTTCCTAAACTGAACCATACTAACTACTACACTGGAAAAGTGCGAAACATACTGACTACTACACTGTTGAAGTGTGATGCATACTATTTAGGCCTTCTATAGGGTGTGATGGGCGGGGGTGGACAAATTTTTGGGATAGTTTGTTAGTTGGTTTCTCATGGAATCTTCTAGAAACTTCTCCTGTGCCACTTGCCTCTTTGAATTCACCCAAGGATGACCAAAGGAATTAGGAAACCATCTCCAATTCCCCTCTCTTGTCGAACCAATTGTAACAAGTGGAATGACACTAATCAATCCCCATGGATGACTCCCACCCTTGCAAACATCTATAAAAGGATCTCCCATCCAAGAGATCAGAAGGCTGAATTGTGGTGAATTGCAAGTAAGTGTTGCTAGTTTGAGTATTGAGGCAAGGGCATTGTATTCTTGTTGGTGTGCTCTTGCTAATTCATGAGGTGAAGAAGGATTGATGCTGGGAAGATGGTGCTGGATCAGACAACTGGGTTGTAATTCTCCTTATTATTAATAAAGTTCTTCAGGATTTTTCCCAATTGATTGTGTAATTGTGAATGCTTTCATTTGTTCATTATATATCTGATTCTATAATGTTTATGCTGTAATAGATCACGATGCTTTGACAATTCTTTGTTTTTTTACTTGGCTAGGTAATCTCCAAGCATGTTAAGGGATCAAGTGAAAGTTCTAGGTTGGTTTTCTACTATCTCTCTCTTATTTGTTACACATAGGAAAGATCATTGAATTGCTTTGAATTGTTGTTTCTGGGGTAGCTGGAAAACCTAGAGTGTTATTCGTTCAACAAGAAACTAAGTTTCCCATAAACAAATTGGTGACTCATGATCTGGGGAATGGATTAGATGTTTGTTTGTTGTTATTGTTTGTTTTATGTTCAATTTTATAAACTATAGACAGGGTCTGAAGCTAGCCAGGTAGCTTTCGAACTTCTCTTGCTCTGCAATTGCATAGTAGATAAATGCTACTTCAGTCAATCTCTGGTTTAGTTTATTAGTTAAACATTTGATTTGCAGACACATCTAGATGCCATTTTGGTAGCTAGTAACCTCTCAAGACATTCCATCATACTTTGCTCTTAATTGTTCATCAAAACCAAGCTTGATTCATTGAAAACTGCTCCACATTTGATCCAAAACCATTGTCAGTAGCGCTCCTTGACCATCGCACTATCTTCCACTATGACTCAGTATGCATCTCACCTCCTGAGTGTGAAAAGTGTGATGCATCTAATTGTCAACAAAGGCCAGGTGCGATGATTGACTGAACTCATTTTCCCATCTAGGACTTGAGGGTTTTTGACTTGTTTTTAGTTTTGTTTGGTTGTTTTGCTGAATATGAACAATGTCTCTTCACTAAAGCTTACTTGCATCACTTAGATCAGCCTCAATTTACATTAGGAATAGTGAATTCTTTTGTCTATTTCTTTCTCATTTACAATCATTTGTCGAAAAGTGTTTTAGTCGATTTGTCGCTTCAATATAAAAAGTGTCGTCAATCGTCATTTTTGTCGAAGAGAGAAGTGTTGTAAATTCTTCCTTCCCTTCATAATCGATTAAACTTTTCTTGATGCATTTGATTTGATTTTTTTACATTCAAATTGTTGAAAGCATATTTCTTCAAACTTGAAAGTGTCATTGTGAGTCTTCCTTTCCCTTTTTGAAGAAAAAATTGTTGAAAATGTCATTTTGAGTGCAATATCTTAGATCTTTGCTGCATTTAGTTTTCCTTTTTGCATCATTCACATTAAAGAAAATGAAAACAAATACATGCATTTTCATTTAGAATTTTAGTTTGTGTGAAAAAAGATGATCTAGGGAAATTTCATTAGTGAGTGCTCTTTGTTGTTTTCTTTATAAGCGCTTCTATGCTCTATCCTTTGCAGTTAAGATTGTCATTGGTCAAATAAACAAAAAGATTATTTATCATTATAGATTACATATTTAGGAATTTCAGATCATACATGACACGATGAACCATTCAAAGGAAAACTTCTAAGAAATATCAAGTTTAAAATTAACTCTAATGAACTTAACGACGCTTTGGAATCTAACGCAACACATTTAGAGGTCTAGGCTATAGATGTGTTCTGGTGTCATTAAAACTAGTGGCTATCATTTTCATTGAAGGTTGGGTGATTCCTCCTCTTTGATACGACAAGTTCTAGCACTGACTTTTTCTCCCTGTACTGTCACGTATATATTGGGAGACCACAATAGGCTTAGATATTTTATCCATAGGAAACTGAGTCAGCTGCCTTATTGATCGCAATGCACTGAACACAACATTCGGGAAGATTGACTACCGTACATATGTCCTTGGTAATTTCTCTTTAATTTATCACCAAGTTGTATATTGCAGTTTTGTGATTGGTCTAGTAAACCTTTTGTCTAGATTCTCCAGATTAATCACTTTCATTCCTTTTTTACTCTCTAAAAGAAAAGGTCCATTTGAGCACTTGTCCTTTTAGGCTCATTAAAAATTAAAGGAGACGAGAGTCATCTTTAGTTTTTTCTCGTCTCTCTAAAATTGAAAATGAAAAGTTGTGTCCAAGTGTTGCTAGAATAAATTGACCGCAAAATAACATCACTTTCCCTTAGTTGATTTTTAAGTTGATCAAGCAATCTGCATCGTGGAAGAAATTCAATCAAAACCTCGTCGTTCGCGGAGATTAGTGAGTCAACCATCTTTGCCTTCAGAAGCGAAACCAATTTGGCCAAGGCAGTCTCGTTTAATTGAGTCTAGTTCATCTGGGTTATTTAGAACATTCATTTCAACATCCTTAGATACTCCAATTACTCCAATTATTTATGGTACATCCACCTTTAAAGAGGAAGTTTCCCAGTTACCAGAGGAAATTAGAAATTATCCTAGTGTAACGGTAAACACTTCTAATCCTGAAACAACTCATTCTAGAGCTGGTCCAAAACCCATTCCAGTTGAAACCGAGGTTACATTTGAACCATGAGTTGTTCAACAACCTCCCATTGAGATTGAAGTTCATTTACCTGGACATCTAGACTTTGAATTTCAGTATCCAGAAGTTGTCACCCCTCCAGTATCTGTCACTATAGAAACTACACCTTCTTCGGCTCCATAAATCTTTTATGGACCTGACGATCAGCCTCTTCCACCTAGTTTGATTGCTATAGAGGAGATAGTAGAGGATCCCTCGTTTGAAACCCTATTTCATTTTGAAACTGGGATTCATTTATATCCTACTACTCCTGAGTTTGCTTCCTTTAATCCTACTTCATCGCGAGTTCCTGTCGAATCATTAGGACAACTTTTGGACAAGTTAACCATCAACATCTAGGAATGTATCATTTGATGCAGCTACAGTAAAATCTTCTGTTGCTACTCCTTCGGTGTTTTTTGGTACACCTGAGTCACACCTATATGGTGCACCATCTATTCTGGTTGGTTACCGATCACTAGCTGGAAGCCACTCAAGGGTTGCTTCAGCACCATGGTCTCCCATTTATTCATAGAGATTTCAATCTGGTTCTTCTCACATGGAAACTCAACAATTTGATCCTACATACTAGTATCAATATGGGCAATCCAGTTATAAAAGACTGATGTATCCTTTAAACACTAGAATGCCACCATATGGAGAACAATATGCTTACTCACCGTTTCCTCCTTTTTCTGGGTGGAAACCATATGAGAGCTTCCAACAGTATTCAGGTCAAAATGGAATTACATCTAGTGGTTGGATACCCATAATGGTAGATCATCTAAGGGTTGTATATCCAACACAACCAATCCAACCTGTGTCGAATATTCCCACTACACCTGCTATTATGAATGTGCCACAATCACAAGCACAACTTGTTGTATCTCAACCTCAACCTATTCCTTCTTCCTCCCAACCTCAGGTTTCAAGGCAAGGGACTCAAGTTTATCAGGTTTTTCTAAAACAACCACTTGTTTAATCCGACTCAGGCAGAAACGGGTATAGTTAATCCGCAATTTGGTTAATATTGTAGTACTGGGCAACATAAAATAGTCCAAAAGCCGTGGTTGGTGCAATATCAACAACCTCAATTCCAGCAAACCCAACCCCAATTTGGACTTGGTTCACAAGCTCAGATTGGATTTGGTCAATATCAAACATATCAAGGATCTGGGCAACAAGGCTTTTCCGATTACAGGAAACCATATTTCCAAATTGGTTATCAAAAACTACCTTATATTGGTTATATCCAATGGCCTTATCAAGCTTATCAGCAATAGATTCCTTATGCTAGTATAGAAAGACCTATTGCTCATGATATTCCATCTTATCTTGGGTATGCTCCACCCAACCTGAATCAATAGTTATCGTTTGTCACAACTCTAGAACTACCAGATTTGAACTGGCTAACAAATGATCCAATTGCTTATGTGCCTTGGTGGTCAGCGATCTCACATAAACTCCCATCTGATATTCCAAAGTTTAATGGAAATTTAGGAGAAGACCCATCGACTCACGTAATGAATTTTCATTTGTGGTGCTCATCTAACACTCCGAATGATGATTCGATTAGACTTTGTCTTTTCCGAAGAACACTAACTAGTCCAGCAACAAAATGGTATATTGAATTTCCTAGAGCTTCTTTTGATAACTTCACTATTATTGCCACTACCTTTCTAACCTACTTTCAGTTACCCATCAAGTATGAAACTGGAACAAAACTTCTTACCAACTTTAAGCAAACTACTTCCACTCACATATATGATCATATTCATCAGTGGCATAGTCATTGTCGAATTGTAAAGACATATGTTCCTGATCATATTTTAGCTGAGTGATTTATTAAGTCCTTATTTCCATCAGTCACTGAGGATGTGGCAAAAGGAGGTTGTCACAGAAGAGAAAGTCATTGCTCATGCCCAATATTTGGATTTGATTTATACACAATCAGGCACACTCTATGACAAAATTCTTGATGGTCCTCAACCAACATTTATCATTCCACCCCCTCCAAAATCAAGTACGGACTCTCATGCCAGCGATGCCGTGATCGGTTCCTCAAGGACACAAATGGAAAGAGGACCATCTGGTCAAGCTCTTTCTATTTCTAGTCAAAATGCAAATTCATCCGAAAATATTCCTACCTCTGAGATTAATACTATGTCATCTAACAAGGGAAAAAATCAAAAGCAACCAGGAGGCAAGAAGAAGGGGAAGAATAATAAGAAGAAACAGGAGAATTCCACTACTGAAAAATCTGAAACCCCTACTAGGACAAAGAAACCTCATTATCCGTGTTTAATATGTAATGACGAGCATTTTACAAGAGATTGTCCACATCGATCTGAAGTTTCAAAACTGTTAAAGGCTTCGAATACCTCAGTGGTTCTGACATATCCGTTTCCAAACCCGGAAACACATTTGGTTGACACTGATAACACTTCCACATCCCAAGTGCTTATGATATCCATTGCAAACAAGAAAAATGATGTTTTGGTATCAAAAAGGAATAAATATTATGGGAATCCATCGTTGTCAAACAACCAGGCTATTGATCAACCTTGTTCTTCAACCACGACTTCACCAAAAGTTGTTCCACCCATTTTTCCTTAATTAAGAATTAAGCCACCAAATGGAGTTGTACATAAGTCAGCATTTAATCCTCGTGCTCGAGCAGCCCAAAATTATAATATAGTGGAGGATCTGGCTCAATCGCCTTCCGCTATGTCAAAACTTGAGGTATTGCAACATTGTCCGTCCCAAAAGCAGTCTTTGTTATCAGCCATAGGTGGGATCGATCCTGCGGATTCCAATCTTGTGGTCTTTAATCATACAGGATATACACCACAGTTACCACCACAACTAGCTTTCCTTATACAGGTAAAAGCCCTCAACAAAAATGTTCATCAAAGCATCATTGATGAGGGGGCATCTACCTGTATTATGTCAATGAGTTACTGGAAAACTCTTGGTTCACCACCCTTGTCACGATCACCAACAACAGTAAAAGCTTTCGATGGAAGAACATACACACCATACAGGATTTTAAGTAGCTTACAAGTAGAACTAGGGGCAAAACAGTAGATATTGAAGTCAAGGTCATTTATGGAAGGCCTTGGGAAGGCCTTGGGTTTATGCTATGGCTGCAGTTGTGTCCACATACTTTCGAATGTTTTTGTTTCCCTTCAAAGGTGGAATCATAGTCATCGACCAACTAGCCTTTTTTGCTAATAGTTCACAAGCTACTAGATGTATTCCATTAATACATGGAAATTCACAATCAATTCAAAATGTTGGAGTAGGTCTCCTAAAGGATCCTTCCTTGATGGGTACCTTTTCGCTCCCGTCTCCATCTGGTTTCGTGGAAGTGGCCATAATGGAAACCTGCAAGATGATCTCCTCTACATCATCTGAGTTTAAGAAGAGTTCCAACTATTTCGAAAGTGATGATCATCATGAGGCATCGGCACCAAGCCCCATAGAATCTTTGTAGCAATCAATCTATGGGCTTGTGCGGTAAACCCAAATCCACACTCAACAAGTGTTTGGGTACATAGGTCCTTAGAATATGGAACCTCTTCTAATCCTTGGTCTCGTATAAATTCTACAAACGAAGGAATCATCCAATCAATGATGATAGGAGAGATGTCGTGGGAAGATTATCATCATCATTCCCACCTTCAATATGATAATGAAGATTATTCAAAAGAACTCAATCACCCTTCATTTGTTGATTTTTTATTCAATTCTGTAAATACAACCGATTTTGAGTGAAATCTGTCTAACATCGAAGAAACTATTTCCATAAATATTTATACCAAATACAATGTTGTAGAAAATATTCACATCGGTAAAACTTGTTCTCCATCAGAACTAGAAAATTATTGTACTCCTTTTCACAATTTCAGAGATGTATTTTCATGGTCTTATGAGGAGATTCCAAGCATTGACTCAATAATTGTTGAGCATGAAATCAAGATGTATCCTGATGTCAAACTAGTACGTCAATGGCTTCGACCTGTTCATCCATAGAAAGCCACTGCCATTAAAACAAAGGTTAAAAAACATTTACGCACTAGCTCAATTTACCTTGTGCCTCTCACTGATTGGGTATCGACTATTGTTCCTATGATGAAGAAACAAGGGACAATTAGAGTGTGCATCGATTATAGGGATGTAAATCAAGCATGTCCAAAGGACAACTATCCTACACCCTTTATCGACAAAATTGTTGATGAATGTGACGGATGTGAAATATTTTCATTCACGGATGGATATTCTGGATACAATCAAATCAATATCCGCCCACAGGACCAATCAAAAACTGCATTTATATGTCTGTGGGGCACGTTCACATATCGTAAATTACCTTTCCGTTTGAAGAACACAGGGGAAAATTTTTAGAGGGAAATGAATTATGCTTTCCATGACATCAAACACATAGTTCAACCATATTTTGACGATCTTCCTACTCATTCGCGAAAACAGACTGATCATTCGCAGTGTTTGAGAGCCATATTTCTACGTTGCCGACACTACAAGATAAGACTCAATCCACACAAATGTGTGTTTTCTGTCGGCTCTAGTCGATTGCTTGGTTTTTTAGTTTCCAAGGATGGAATTTGACTCTATCCAATAAACGTTTGGGAAATTCTTGACATGCCCCCACCTTCCAATTTGCTACAGATTCAGAGACTTCAAGGGAAGGCAAACTTTCTGAGGAGGTTCATTCCAAATTTTGTTGAGCTTGCTAAAGGTTATACATGTCTTTTGAAGAAAGGGGTACCCTTCCATTGGGATCAAGTTGCGTAAGCTTCCTTTGATGCTCTTAAAGGTTTCATGATAAAAGCATCATTAATGTACGCCCCCAACAATCAAAAAGACTTTTACCTGTATCTTGCCGTTGTAGATACAACCATCGGTATGGTTTTAGTGCAAGAAAATGACAGAATTGAACATCCTATATATTATTTAAGTTGCAATCTTAATGATACAGAAAGCAAGTACTCTTACGTTGAAAAGTTGGCTTTAGAAACCGTCCAAGCAATACAGAGGTTTCACCATTATATTCTCCTTCGCAAAACTACCATTGTCTTAGATTGCAACCCTATGACATACATCCTATCATGTCAATTGCTAGGTGGCAAATATTCCAAATGGATAGTTATCTTATAGGAGTTTGATCTAGAATTCATCAAATCCAAATCAAAGAAATCTCTCGTCTTTCCAAAGTTACTTTGTGACCTGCCCTCGTCCTCCAATGATTTAACATCAGAAGCATCAATCATGTATGAGTCTCTGTTTCTAATATCGTCAAGTGATCCATGGTATGAGGATATACTGGTCTATCTCCAAACCCAAGATTTTAGGCCTAACACCTCTCGCTTTGAACAATGACGTATTTGATACCAAGCCAAAGATTATCTGATCGTTGGTGATACACATTATCATCGTGGTGTCGAAATGATTTTACGAAAGTGCCTTACGCATGAGAAGGCTGAAAAATATTTGAATGAATGTCATTCAGGTGCTTGTGGGGGGCATCTATCTGGTTATGCAATTGCATAAAAAATCATACGAGTTGGATACTTCTGGCCAACCATTTTCAAAGATTGCATACTTGCAGTCAAAAAGTGCCATGCTTGTCAGATTTTTGATTGTAAAACTAGATTACCACCTGCTCCACTAGATCCAGTAGTTGTTGTTGGCCCATTCATGAAATGGGGCATTGATTTCATGACATGTAACCTGACCTCAGCCGTGGGGCATGGGTATATTATAGTCGTTTTCAACTACTTTACCAAATGGGCCGAGGTGATTCCTACATTGAACAACAACGGCGAAACAACTACTCTTTTTTTTTCAATCATGTAGTTTCTAGATTCAGTGTGCCACATGCTATAGTCACAGATCATGGGTCGCATTTTCGCAATCACATGATGATCGAGTTAACTACCAAATTAGGATTGTCCCATGATAGTTCTACTCCAAATTATCCGCATGCTAACGGACAATTTGAGGCAATCAACCAAGTTCTTAAGAACATGCTAAAAAGAATTATTGGATTCCATAAACGGAATTGGCATTTAATCATGTACTCAGCTCTATGGGCATATCAAACCTCGATGAGAAGTGCGACTAGATTTATGCACTTTTAATTCGTGTATGGTCCAGAAGCAGTATTACCAATTCAGTGTGAAATCTCATCCCTCAAGCTCGCAATCGACCTGCTACCCGAAACTTCTCAAGAAGAAGCTCGTTTCTTGGAATTAATCCATCTGGATGAAACCCGTCACGATGCCACATTAGCTAACAAAGCACATAAGAAATGCATCAAGGCACAATATGACAAAAATGTTCAGCCTCGTGTCTTCTCAGAAGGTGACCTGGTCTTGCTTTACGATCAGGATTCTGACAAAATAGGAGCAGGGAAATTTGAACCATTATGGATGGGCCCTTACATCATTAAACATGTGTTGACAAAAGGGACCTACGAGCTAGTCGATTATGATTGGATTCCACTGTCGCAACACTGAAAAGGGTTGTATCTCAAACGTTACTATGCTTGATTGAGTGTAGTAAAACTCACTGTACATATGCTTTCATCACATTTTTTATGTGTTTTCTTTTAGAGTTGTCATTTTGGTTAGGTAATCCTCTCCACATTTTTTGTAGATGTCAAACATTTTGGAACCATTTTTTGGGTATGCTGACAGAGCTAGTCATAGTACGCAAAACCTATCTTTTGCAACTTGGGCCATCTTCGCTCCAAGCGGCGAGTTAGTGAGTTTCAGGGGGATATGTATTGGTTGATCGGTGAACAACATCCTTGAGTATAGCATGTTGATTGAACTCCTCTCTAATGCCATTCCACATGGCATACGTTGGATCATTGTCAAGCTAGATTCACAACTTGTCATTTTACAACTTGCTGGCATATATTCCTTTCTAAACCTAGCTATTCATCGCATGTTACTAAGAGTTAGGATTTTGGAGAGACATTTTGATTTCATTCAATATCAACACATTTCCAGAAACTTAAACACATTGACTGATTCATTAGAAAATTATGTGTTAAATAGACATTTGCAGCATATGTAAAGAAAGCATTTCACATCAACAATTGCATAGGATTTCATCACTTAGCTAAAATAAAACTCCAAAAGTCAAAATAGGTAGTTGTTAATAAGTTTTCATAAAATGTTTTGTGTCCAAGACAAAATTGTTCATCTGACCCAGAGACCCAAAATGAATGTAGAAAAACATCCTAGACTAGTGATGCTGGTGATAACATGTCACCGCTTGTGATATCATGCGCAGGAGACTAGTCTAACAACTCGGTACACCAGTAGTATGGCATTGTAGCCTCATAGGTAACTCATCAGTTAGTACATCTAGAATTCCAAGAGTAAATCCATCTATCTGATCCTGCAATTGTGCAAGGGTCTTCGTTATGTCTAGGTCCCTAAGGACTTCTCTCACTATAGCTTCACCCGCTAGAGCATCTTCTTCTCGTAGGCATGCCACTAGTCAAACTGATCTGATATCTGCACACACATATGAGTTTATTTAGTCTTGGTAACAATAAAAAATACAGAAACAATATAAAACTAAAAGAAAAGATGTGGTAAAATCATTTTACCTATAGCACTCCACTACCCACCAGCTGGTAAAGCCAAATCTGGATCACCTCAGAAATCCATCCCTACATATGGATACTCTGCAAAAACCATCTCCTGGTAGTCGAACCACTCAAAGAAGGCAGATGAGAAGGAGACCTATGACTAGCCAGCATGCCTAGCCATAAGGTCCACCCATCTTTACATCTTTGGTTCTCTCGGTGCAGGCAATCCTAGTGAAATGTTTTGAGGTTGCATGAGTGGGATTGTTTCCAAAGAAAAAGCAATCAATATGGATCCATAACCAAAATTCTTGGTTTTTCTAGCCTTCACTTTGGATAGTTGTTCTTTTATGATAGGAAGGAGCACCTCACACCAATTGAACACCTTTGGTTCCAAGCATTCCAAGGCATATTGCATGTAGGATATGTTCGCTAAATGTAAGGCTGCACTGCCAGCCAATCTAGCAAAGGTAAATAGAATGGTCCTCAAAGGTCAATCAATAACATCCTGAATATTAATCTTGCCATATCTGCTGGGTTGGGATCCAACTCTATAGAACTTACGAATGTAATCTTTCACTGATTCGCCCCCACAATCAAATCCTAATAGTGAAAGAGTGGTGCCACGCCTCGACAAAACCATCAGAAAATAAATATCCTCGATCATGAAAGGAATGGATTTAACCCTAATTTGGAATACCTAGTCAATAGGATCCCAAGCATGAAGAAGATACTACAAAAAACTAATCTGTTGTCTCATGCTGGATATGCAAAAAAACTTTAGTAAACCACAGTTCCTTAATGCATCCACTGTTCCCTGGTCATGTAAAGCAACCATATCCTCCTCTTCATGTTCTCGTTCTCACCATGTGATAACCATCTTGATCCAACAAATATCTGCAATAAAAACATTAGGAGAGTTAGGATCCATTTTTGATTAAAAAACAGGTAAAAATTTGATGAAAAAACACTGTACAAACTTGCCCTTCTGCTCCCATTGTACCTAGCCTTTGAACAAGGTGAGATGCATACTGACTAGCCTGTTGGTAGCCCAATATACATCACACTTTTCGATATAGGCAAGGTGAGATGATTGGAGAGAGAAATACTCAAATCCCCGAGGCCCAAAAAAGTGAAAAAACTTGCCCAGAACTGAAAAAAGATGGAATGAAAATGAAGAGCTTAAGGATAGCTCCTACCTAGTACTGACGGCATGGAAAATGGTTTACAGAATCTCTCGCAATTGACTGGTGAAATTTTAGGGGGAAAACCACTTCAGAGCTCAAAATCCAAAATTTAAAATGAAATGGTGAAAATGAAATGTTAAAACTACTTTTTATGTTTACTTTTCCATGTACTTCAAGTAAATGTTAGTTTTAGTTCATTTTTCATCCATAAATATGTATTTTAATTAGTTTGACTGATTTTTGAGCAGGTTGAACAACTGTCAACATAATTTGATGTGCTAAACAATGAGTTGAACATCTTTGACCACGAAGAAAAATTTTTGTCTTCTTTTCGAGCTTTGATTCAAAAATGAAAAGAAAACTATAGAGTCCTCTTTAAACCCTTTTCAGACTTGTTAAACATGAAAATATTGTCGAGCACTTATCGTTCCTAGCTCATTGAATTACTGAAAATGTCATCCCTCCTATATTATTTTATCCTTTCTTGGGCCTAAGGGGTTACTTTATGAAAAAGAACTTATGGAGTTTTCTTTTAGTCCCTTTTCAAACTCTCTAAACATTAAAAGGAATGAGTTATCCTTGTTGCTAAATTCGTTAAAATAATAGTGACAAACTTGTCTATCTAGATGAGACCGAGTTTCACTGTCTCTAGACTCGTTAAAACATCAAATAGCGACGAGTTTTCCTGAAGGGCGAATTATAGAACAAGCATAGGTTATCCTCCTAAAGCTTGACAAAAATAAAGAGGTACTGGTCAGTAATGACTGGGGAAAAGGGGGAAAAATCTTGAAGAGTTTATGGTAGCAAGTCGCTCTTGAACATGACACTTTCACTTCATCTCCATGATTGAGTTGGGTTGGGTTATTCCATTCACTGGTCATCATACCAATGGTCTTTCATACCATCCATCTTTTGCAGTTAATGCTACCAACTCATCTTAGTGTCACTGACATGTTCAAGAGAATTCATCCAGTTAAATGTCCCATACATTACAATATCTCTAACCTTCATATTTTCATGACTGCCATTCCTCAACCTTGTGTTGTCATTTCATTTTCACCTCCAAAAATCATTTGCTTCATTTCATGTCATAGATGTGGGATACATCAAGGGCCTCCTACAACGAGTCACTTCTTGTTGACATCAACTCATTATCCAAGAACTTGACTTAGAACCACCCTTCCAGTGCTTTGGAGCTTGTTTACATCAATGGCAATTTTCTCACTTCCGACAACAGGTTGACATCAATGGCATTCGACTAAAATATTTTGTGTGGTGTTGAACATCGGATCATGTATTTGAACCACATGAATTGTATTGTAGTAACTTGAGGATCATTATCATTATCGGTGATTCCTCCTATGTTTGTTAATAGCTCACATCATTGGTTGGTAATCAAGCGATGTCTTTCCATGTTCGACTTCAGAACATCTTTTCACATGGTTTGACTTGTACATCGAGTGAAGATTGAAAGAGTTTGAAGACTGTAGATCTAGTTTCATCCATCCGGGCTGCCATATATTCAAGGATACAAAAACGTCAAATGTACGAAGGCTCTACCCAGATGGTCATCCTAATCATGGATTGCGACTCTATATATGTAGAATCACGAGTCTGTATTTGCAGACGACTATCTGATCTATGCACATGAAATGAAAATTTATAAAGTTGAGCATGCGAATGCCTCCCTCAACTAAATCATGTAAAATCATATTATGATGATGTATTGTATTGTAATTTATGCAGGTCACCTTCCAGTTCGAAACTTTAGATCCTCATGATAAAGCATTTCACTCGACATGAATATTTATGACCTCATGCTTTAGGGGGCAACTGTTATAGACATATTTGGGCACATCAACCCCAAAATTATATGTCTATGTAATAGGGCTCATCAACCCCTAAAAGAGTTGTTTCATACCCTAAAGAGACTTAGTCATCTGAATACATCATTCCCCAAAAGTTCCATCTTAGAAATCATCCAGAAAGTGCCTAAACTGAACCATACTAACTGCTACACTAGCAAAGTGTGATGCATACTGACTGCTACACTGTCAAAGTGTGGTGTATAGTTTTTAGGCCTTCCATAGGGTGTGATGGGTGAGGATAGACAAATTTCTGGGACAGTTTGCTAGTTGGTTGCTCATGGAATCTTCTAGAAACTTCTCCTGTGCCACTTGCCTCTCTGAATTCGCCCAAGGATGACCAAAGGAATTAGGAAACTATCTCCAATTCCCCTCTCTTGTGGAACCAATTTTAACAATTGGAATGACTTTAATCAATCCCCATGGATGACTCACACCCTTGCAAACATCTATAAAAGGATCTCGCATCCAAGAGATCAGAAGGATGAATTGTAGTGAATTGCAAGTAAGTGCTGCTAGTTTGAGTATTGAGGAGAGAGCATTCTATTCTTGTTCGTGTGTTCTTTCTAATTCATGAGGTGAAGAAGGATTGATGCTAGGAGGATGGCAATGGATCAGAAAACTGGGTTGTAATTCTCCTTATTATTAATAAAGTTCTTCAAGATTTTTCCCAATTGATTATGTAATTGTGAATACTTTCATTTGTTCATTATATATCTAATTCTATAATGTTTATGTGGTAATAGATCATGTTTCTTTGACAGTTCTTTGTTGTTGTACTTGTGCAGGTACTCTCCAAGTGTGTTAACTACGAGGAGGAGTTACTGGATCTGCCAAAGGAGAGAGATCACGCAAGGGATCAAGCGAAAGTTCTAGGTTGGTTTTCTACTATCTTTCTCTTATCTGTTACACATAAGAAAGATCATTGAATTGCCTTGAACCGTTGTTTCTAGTGTAGCTGCAAAACCTAGAGGGTTAGTCATTCAAAAAGACACTAATTTTCCAAGAAACAAAATCTTATAAACAGATGCTCCTATCAAACAATTAACCAAACATTGAAACAACCTATAATATACCATGTTAGTTGAACCAAACAGGAACATAATGAAACTCATACCTCAATGTATCTTAGGGGAGGCTATCACATTTGCACAAGTCATTCAGGTTAATATGACATAATATCTCAAATATATCAATTCATACCTGAATATCATAACCATAACCATCTGCACAAGCCAATCCAGATTAGCACAATACATATAACATCAAAATCTTAATTGTCATGACGATAATCATCATGCATATGACTGCACTGCATACACAACAAGTTAAATACCATTCATGACTATCTGATGCATGGACATATGACCACACTAAAAAACTAACATTTATCATGCATGTAACCAAAACAACAATAGAATGATAGGCATGTATATTACCATAACAATAATAGAATGACAGACATGTATATATCCATAATTGATATTACTCTTAAAAATATGAAAATACAGTAAAATTCCACTTTTGACAACTTATTTTATGGATATGATGATGGCATTAAATTCCTCTTTTCAAGAGGGCCAAAATCAACCTAAATATCACTCAAATCGAATAAGGGAAAGTGTACTTATGAAAGAAATCCCACATATGCACATTTCAACAAGGTCGACCTTAAATCAAATTGGACACCCTTGGAAGCCTATAAATACAAGTAACCACAAGCTCATGTAGACATAACCAAGAAATTTTTTCTTCTCTTCTTCATTTTATTGGCTCCCATAGGTTTGAGGCATCGATGACAAAAAAGGTTCGCAAAGGTACGAAATTACACAGTCTGAGGCTCACATCTGTTCTAGGGTTTTGGGCTACAGTCGTTGGCTTTATGTAGGGAAAATTCGACCATAGTTGCAGACATAACGTGATCATGGGAGTGAGTGGAAACCTTTAGTCACATGCATATCTCCTCATCAATGTAATTGGGAAGTTTGACTCAGATTTGATCGAGGACAGAAGTTGACCGCAGACGGGAAAATTTGTCCCTCATATGTTTTGATGTTGGAAACATATTAACGAATATTGTTGGGTTGTTTTTCTAGATGATAATGTATTGGGCTCATTATAAAATTTTCTGAACATTTTTATTATAATATAATACAAGAACATTTTTTAAAGGTTTTTCCCCGTAGTGGGGTTTTCCCCTTGTCTCTGACCAAATATGGTGTCTCTTGTTGATGTTGATTGTCTCCTTTGTCATTGCATTTATTGTTTTATCTTCAATTATTGTTGATAAGTGGAGAGACTAATTTTATTTGAAAATATTGTTAATCGAAGTATTGAATTGGGCTAAAGTAATTGAGACAACATAGAAAAATATGAAAACTTAACATGACATTAGAGCTAAGGTGAATGACAAGCCCAAAAGCAAACAAGCATTGAAGTAATCGTATTTGGAAAGTTGAAAGTGCTGATCTAAACAAGTCAAGATGACTTCCTTCTTTTAGGAAAATGAAAGGTTGGTGACTCATCTAATTTTGTTGCATGGAAAGTCAAGTTGGATATCATAACTGATAACGATGATGTTTTGTATTACACTCAAGGAAAATTACATGAGCCGTGACTAAAGAATACATCTTCTACTACGAAGAACAAGAACACTAAAGGTGAGTTAAAAGGAAAAAAAAATATAGCTGATGGTTTAAAAAATAATCTACTTGCATATGTTGGAAATTTGAGAAGATATAAAGACATGTATGAAACAATTTGAATGAAATCATCTCCTTGAAAGATCAACTCAAAGACATGAAAATGAATAAGAGATATTCTGTGCAATCCTACATTATGAGGATATCTCACCTTAGAGATGAATTTCAAAGAGTTGAGGAAACTATGTCTGATAGGGAATTGATGATCGTAACTCTAAGAGCTATCCTTCATGTTTGGGAAACCTTCATCACCACCATAATAAACAGAAATTTTCTCACATCATTTAATGAAATTCTTGTAAACCTTACTCAAGAAGAATCAAGGATGATATCAAGAGGAAGGATTGAAATGCATGAAGAAGGAGAACCCACTGCATTCTTCACACAAAATAAGAAGAAGAAATGAAATGGAGGTTCATCAAGAAAACCTCCACCTAGAGATAGAAAAAGAAGAAATGATATAACATCATCTCACATTGAATGCTACAATTGTCACAAGAAGGATCATTATGCTCAAGATTACCCTGAGAAGAAAAATGGTCCATGCTACAACACTGGAAGCAACAAAAGGTTTGATGATCAAAGAAGAAGAGATTACCAAAGGAATGATCATAATGGAAGAGATGAAATAAGAAGAAGAGATGCTCCAAGTGACCATGAAGAATATCGTTGTCCTCAAAAGAGGTCAATATAATCGAGGTATGAAAGTAATGTTGGAAAATAATCTAAATATATTCTTATTTCCACTCTTATTAGTTCGTCTACTTCAGATTCATGTGATAGTTGGTTCATTGATAGTGGGGACACTCATCACTTGTATGGTTATAACTAAGTTCTCTCTAATTTAGTGGAGATGGAGTAAAATTTTAAAATCATTCTCAGAGACAAATCCACTCATATGGTTAAAAGTTCTTCATCCATCAATTTTCATTTGAATTCAGGAGAATCCATTTTTCTCCATGATGTGATGTATGTTCCAAGGTTAAAGAAGAATTTGGTCTCAATATCTTGTTTGGAAAAAAAGGGATGAGGGTTTCATTAATCAGGGGAAAGGTTCTTACTTTTCCTACTGGATCACCTATGAGAGATGCATTCACATTAGGATCAAGGCAGGAAGGACCCTATAATGTTACTGGAAGACCACTTCTAGAATTGGTCCATGATATCAATTATGTGAGTGAGCTATGGCACCAAAGATTAGCACATCTACATTATAACGCTCTTCCAAAATTGGTGAAATTTGTCTCATGGATTCCCAAGGTTCAAGCCCAACATGATGGAGTATGTCCAGGATGTGCCAGTGGGAAGAAGACAATGAGACCATTCCCCTCCAATGAGAAAAAGTTAAATGAAATCTTCCATCTCATTCATTCTGGCTTGGGTGGTCAAATGCCTGTATACTCTCTTAGTGTCCATCTCTGTTATATCACATTCATTGATTAATTTTCAAGAAAAAGGTGGATATATTATTTGAATCACAAGGATGAAGTCTTCTAAACATTCAAGGAGTTCAAAAATTTGATTGAAAATCAAATAGGGAAGAAAATCAAGATCTTCAGGTCTGAAAATGGTGGAGAGTACACTTCAAATGAATTTATTTATTTTTGCAAGAAGGGAGGTATCAATAGGAAACAACTTTTCCATATACTCTTGAACAAAATGGAGTGGCTGAAAGAAAGAACATGTCTATAGTAGAAGTCACTCATGCCATGCTCAGTGATCAAAAGTTGTCAAAGTTCCTTTGGGGAGAAGCAACAAATGCTGCCATATATGTTAAACATAGGGTACCTCATCAAGCATTGGAGAAAAAGACCCCCGAAGAAGTGTTCACATGTTCCAGTCCTGATTTTATCCATCTTCATATCTTTGGCTACCCAATATACATTCATGTGTTGAAGGACAAAAGAAACAAGTTGGAATCCACGAGAAGAAAAGGTATGTTTGTTGGATATTGTGAAAATTATAAAGTATTTAGAATATATATTCCTGGTCAAAGGAAGCTTGAAATTAGTAGGGATATTACATTCAACGAATATGTTTCCATTAGAAAAGCAAGGGACCTTCCTCCACCTCCTCCTCCTAACAAGAATGATGATATAGATATTTTAGATGGTCCTTCTATGCTCAAATCAGAGACAGATATTGTTGATGATCCCATGGAGCCCATGATCTCTTAGAACCTCTTCCATGTGATTCTCCCACCAAGAAGAGGCCTATTTGTCTTCAATACACATTACAGGATCATGAGGGATGAGCTCTTGTTCGAAGATCATTTAGAGAAAGGAAGAATCCATGCAAGTACTAGGGATATGTTGTAGCCATGAGCACTATGATCCAAGTCAAACCTCTCACCTTTGAAGAAGGCTTGAAAGAACAAGTGTGGAAGGATGCTATCGACGAATGATATCAACCAATAATGAAGAATGGTGTATGGGATGTCATGCCAAGACCGAAGGGAAAATCTATGATGAATTCAAAATGCCTATTCAAGATCAAGCATGGAGTTGATGGTAGCATTGAAAAATACAAAGCAAAGTTCGTGGATCGATGTTTCTCCCATAAAGAGGGAGAATGTTAAGATGGCCTATTTTCACTTGTGGCTCGATATACAACCATTTATTTGATAGGTTCCCTTGCTACATCTCAAGGATGGAATCTTCATCAGATGGTCGTAAAGGAAACATTCCTACATGATATGTTACAGGAAGAAGTGTATGTTGAGTAAACAAATGGATTTGAAGTAGAGGATTGAAGGGAACATGTTTTCAGATTGAATAAAAAATTGTATGGTTTGATTCAAGCCCCAAGAGAATGGTACACACACAGAGAAAATTATTTGGTGAATTTGGGATTCATAAGAGGCAATGTTGATCCCAATCTCTAGTTCAAGGTATTCCAAGATATGTTGTTGATTATGGTTTTATATGTTGAAGATCTATTCTTGAAAGGTAGTTAGCCCCTTATGATCAAGTCTAAGAGGGAGCTATCCTCTAAATTCAAGATGAAGGAAATTGGACTCATGTGTTACTTTCTAGGACTTTAGGTGTGGCAAAGGGCTAGAGACATTTTCCTTTCATAAGGAAAATATGTTGTGAATCTATTGGAAATATTTGGAATGATAAAATGAAAATCCCTACCCACACCGATGGAAATGAACTTCAAGAAGTTATGTGGAGAATTTGCAGGACTTGATTTGGAGAATCCATCTAAGTATAGACAGTTAATTTGGGATTTGATGTTCCTAGTGAACACCTATCCAGACATATGTTATGTAGTGAATACATTGAGTAAATTAATGAGTGAGCCTGTCCATACAAATTGGATCACTACCAAACACATTTTGAGATACTTACATGGGACTATCCCACTTGGTCTGAGATATTATTCTAGAGATGTTCAACTTCATGGATATACCAATGTTGACTGGGTAGGAAACATTGTCAATGGAAAGAGTACATCTGGATATTGTTTCAACCTTGCATCTTCCATGATATCGTGGATGAGTAGGAAGAAAAGGTCTGTAGCATTAAGTATTGTTGAGGCAGTGTATATTTCCAGAAGCATGGCTAGTTGTGAATCGGTTTGGTTGAGGAAGATCTTTGGAGAGCTATTTGAGTAGGTCCTAGGTACTACAATGATGTATTGCAATAACAGGAGTGGGATCCATCTGATAGAAAATCCTATATTTCATGACAAGTTAAAGCACATATAGATTCGATATCACTTCATTTGAGACATGGTGCAGAGAGGAGTCATTCATCTCCATCACATATTGACAGATGAGAAAATTGCATATATTCTCACTAAGGATTTTCCTAAAGGGAAGTTATTAGTATTCAGAGAGAAACTTAGACAAATGGATGTGACCCTTGTTGACAAGGGGAAGCACTAATTGAGAAAACTGAGTCAAATCTTCCCCACTACATGAGCTCCTAGGGTAGGAATTGAGATAGAGGGCTTCTGGGGTTGAGGGATCTCTAGACAGAGGGTTGTAGATGTTTCTCCCATATTTGTTACCCATAGGTATAGATATGTTTCTCCCATGTCTTGGTCTTTTCACATATACCCCAATTAGCATCATATGCACAAGCTCGACTTGTTGGTATTACTAATCCCTGTTTGGCCAACGTGTTGAGAGTGTTCTTGGGGGTGTATATCACAAGATGATTATGATTAAAGTGTTCTACCACATGACTCTTGAGGGTCATTGTTGGAAAGTTCAGCGAGTAATAGGATGGATTGAGATTTTCTCTCCTATATCACCTATTTCTCTATATGGGTTTGTAGATGTTTAGCTCCCCCATGAGATTCGAGGTTGAGATGTGTTCCCTAATGTAGATTCAAGCCCGAGATGTGCTCCCTGATAATTTTTCCAAATTGATATATCCTCTTTGATGTTATAGAGGGTGGAATATAATGCTCTCTAATTCTTATTATTTAGGTTCAAGAATGTTTTAGAAGATAAAGTTGAGTAGAGAGGATGACATGTTGATTAACAAACAAATATTGACAGATGGAATTCTCCCTAGTTGAGAAGGAGTGTTAAAAATATGCAACTATGATCAAAATCCACTTTGGATAGATCATTTGATGGATAAGGTAAAGTGTACTTATCACCCTAGTACTAGTGTACTTGATTTGTACTAGTGGACATACCAACCTAAAGAACACTCAAATCGGATAAGGGAAAGTGTACTTATGAAGGAAATCCCACATGTGCACATCTCAACAAGGTCGGCCTTAACGAAAATAGGACACCCATGGAAGCCTATAAATACAAGTCACCTTAAGCTCATTTGGACATCACCAAGCATATTCTTCTTCTCTTCTTCATTTGATTAACTGACATAGGTTTGAGGCAAGGACGACAACAAAGGATCACAAAGGTCTGAAATTACATCATCTAAGACTCGCATCTGTTTTAGGGTTTTGGGCTACACTCGCTGGCTTTCCAGAGGGAAAATTTGACCATAGTTGTACCCATAACTCCTTAATAACATGACCAGGAAGTTTTACTCAGATTTGACCAAGGACTGTAATTGACTGCAGTTGAATGCAGACAGGAAAACTTTTCTCTCATATATTTTGATGCTGGAAACGTATTTATGAATATTATTGGGTTGTTTTGTTGGATGATAATGTATTGGGATCATTGTACTCTCTACTGAACATTTTATGACAATCTAATAGAAGAATATTTTTCAAATGGTTTTCCCCCTTGTGGATTTTCTCACTTGTCTTTGATCAAATCTGGTGTCTCTTGTTGATGTGTTGATTGTCTCCTTTTTCATTGCATTTGTTGTTCTATCTTCAATTACTATTAATAAGTGGAAAGACTAATCATGTTTGAAAATATTGCTAATTGAAGTATTAAATTGGGCTAAATTAATTGATAAAACATAGAATAATCTGAAAATTTAACAATAACAACCATTAACCAACATACTTGCATGCCCAACATACAAACCTATATGATAATATGCACTTACCTAAAGCCTAGGGCTGCAACCTTGCTCTAATGATCTGCATCTCATGTTTTATCTCATCCGACATATCGGCAACATAAAAACCAAAAAAATCATGATGACACAAGAACACAACAATCATGCATAATAATCACATAAAAAACTAAAATGCATGCATGAAAAACACATTTTGCGCATCTTGTCCAAGTCTTGAACCTGGGAGCTCTGATACCATTTTGTAACCACCCATCCCACATTTACCCACTTTCACTCACCTACTAGGGTAAACATGAGCTAAGGTCCACTATCAAATCACCAACCTCCTATATCACCTTATGGAAGTGGAATCGAGAAAACCTAAATGTTACTGACTTCCCTTGGGTGCTACAAGACCCCCAAGGACTAAACCACCCTTCCAAGTGCCCAGAGCCCGAGTTAAACCTATTTTTCAGTGTCCCAGACTCCCAGACATTGGCACAACACTATAGGAATTTGAATATAACCATCCAGTCACATGCATAAGCTTGCAAGGGAGTGACTGCAGCCTTTTTTAGCCACTTCTATGCCTGCGACCACAAGATTTGAGGCACCTTTTTAGAGCTAGGATCTAAACCTATGCCAAAAACTTGATGAGACTTTCTAGAATAATAAATGAAACAAATAAAAAGCTTCTCAAACAAAAATTTATCAAGGAATTGACCTAACCAACCATAAGCATGACATCCATTTCATCAAACATATGGTAAAAATGTAATATAGAGGTCATGAATTCATCATTAAACATAAGGGTTTGATAATCATTTGGGAATCATCAAGACTATCTAAGACCCTCTCATAAAAGTTGCAATAACATTTTTTGGTCCGTGCATTCATTGACCATTCATATATTCATCAAACCTGTCAAGAGCCATAAACGATATACAACATATAATTTGTAACCACCTCCCCCCACATTTACCCAATTTGCCTAGGGTAAACAAGAGCTAAGGGTCACTATAATAAGACTCAACCTCCTATATGACCTTAAGGAAATGGAATCAACAAGTTAAGACCTTACTGACTTTGTTCAAGTGCTACACGACCTCTAGGAGAAACCCAACCCCTCTAGGTGTCCAACCCCTCAGATAACTCTCTTTTTTACTGATCCAGAGCCCCAACCACTCCCTTGCCAAGGTATGCAAGTGACTGTAGTGATCCCTTCATAATGATAAGCTTTCCTCTATGAAATTTTAAAATTTTCCAGTTACTTTTATGCCAACGACACTGAATTCTAAGCCACTTCTTCAAGGCCAGGACTTAGGCTTATGCCCAAAACTGAGTGAAACTTCCAGAGATGAAAAATGACACAAAAACAAAGCTTATAACCCAAAAATATAACCAAGTCTTGACCTGATCCCTCCCAACTAGGAATAGAATTCCGCCAAACACATTGTCAACATGAAACTTATAGGCCATGAATGAAAATCTGAACATAATGACCTGAAAGCTTATCTGTGATTTACCAACAAGGGTTTATGCCTTCTCACAATAGCTGTCATAACACCAATTAGGTCTTGCATTCATTATCCATACATTCATTAATATAAATGTGTTCAGATCCATACTTAGCTTTGTCACTAAACCATGCTTATAACCAATATATAATGAGATAAATAAAAATGAGAGAACAACCATTGAAGCCACATAAGGATAGGTACATTTAATCATGAAAAGCAAGAGGAACTTAGCTCTTATTAACCATATGAAAAATCCAACCAAGTCAGGGACTTCCACGTACCACACGACCATATATTGGGTTGAACCATATCTTTCTTTTTGCTAATCACCCTCGTTACATATTCCAAGCATGAACATGGCATCTCATGGGGTAAAATCATCCATAAAAAAGTGAGGGAATCTAGATTTTAAACCACCTCCACCCTCAACATATTGTGATATCACCTAAATTGATCCCGAGATCATAAAACAAAACTAAGCTTGGATGCCTCAAAATTCCTCCACCATCCCTTGAGGAATTTTAGGGTCTTCACCCACTTGTTGAGCGATCCCCAGAGAAAACCATCTCCACCCTGAACCCTTGGTATTTTCCCAAGATCACCTCACCTTGATCCAAAGCCTTCCAAAAATACAAAGCTCACCTAAGAAAGAATCCCATCACACCCTGGCTATCAGGAAATGGAAAGGAAATGTGGAAACCATTCTCAAAACCTGGCAAAATCCAGACCACCGATAACAAAGAAACCAAAATAAAAACATGCATATTCCATGCATGCCAAAATCAACTAGGAAATGATATATGCACTCTATTACCTACAAGTATTCCTGTTAAAGTTGTCTGGTCCAACCTTTCCTAGCTTGATCCTTTCTTTCCTTTACTTTCCTTTTCCTTCCTTTTCTTTCCTTGTCCTTCCTTTGCTTTCCTGCTTTCCTTCTCCTCTTGGTGCTCTTCTCCTCTCTAAGAATAACTACAAAACTAAATTTACAAAAGTCTACAAATTTATGCTCTGATGACTTTTTCTTATTGATGGCTCTCATTTTTTCATTTTTCTTAATTTTCCTTCAATTTCCTCCTCACTTGCAACTTGTGACCTTTCACCTCCCTTTTTTCCTAATTTCCATTATTTTCATAAATAAAATACCAACTAATTCCTCATGCCTTTCTAAATCCTTTTCCTTTGCTTTTTTCCAATTTCCCCTTAGCTATAACAAACCAAATGAACACCTACTAGGATGGTTCACCCAAAGTTTAGCTTGGATTATGTGTCCCATGACCTTGGTCTTATTTTTCCTTTATTAACTTTATTACATGAAATTTTTACTCAGGGTTGTTACAGATCCCTCCCCCTTAGGAGAAAACCATTCTTGGTGTTCTATGACAACTGCAACTAGAAAAACCATTGAAAAGAAAAGCATACTGCACATGGAGCCTTATAACCCAACTCGATGCAGTATTTACAATGAAAAACTTACTCAAAAGAAAAACCATAATGAAAAGCATGATATCATGACAACCATACCACTTATTGGATCTTTATAACACCGCTCATGGTAGTATTTACATCCATGTACTTATATACCTATACCAAAACTTCTTTGCCTCAACTGGAGAACAATGTAGGATACATAGCCCACATTTAATCAACCATCTCCCATGTATCCTCATTGGGCCCAAAGTGCTTCCATTGCACTTTAACTTGCTTGATTGCTTTGTTTTGGAGCACGAGTTATTTCCACTGGAATATGCACTGAGGTTCTAGCTGGAATCCTCCTTTTGGTTCCATATGCAATACAGACCAATCAATAACACGATCAACATCCTTTACATATCTTTTAAGAAATGGAAAATTGAAAACATCATTTGATTTCACTATCAGAGGAAGTACAAGTTTGTAGGCCACTGGTCCAATCCTCTTAAGGATATCAAAAGGCTTGCAATATCGTGTTGCCAACTTGGCACATGATCCAATCCTCAAGGATCTCTTCTTGGATTTTATGTGAAAATGCCCATGCTCCCCAACTTGAAACTCCTTAAATTCTCTGTGCTAGTCTGCATAACTATTCTACCTCTAGATTCCTCTTTATAACGTGTATTTCCTATTCCATGTATACCAACATGTCTGGTCCAATAAGTAGCTTGTTCATTGGATCACTCCAACTAATGGGAGTATTAAAACTCCACCCATACGGTGCTTTAAATAAGCTCATCCTTAATGACTCTCGGTAACCATTGTCGTAAGAAAACTAAACCAATTGAAGGTACTCTCCCCATCTCCTCTCCTAATGAATCACATGCATCCTTAGCATATCTTCCATAATCTTGTTGACCCTCTCTTGTTTTCCATACGTTTGTGAATGATAAGTTGTACTAAAGGCCAAATCTATCCCCAAACCTGCAAACATCTCCTTCCAAAACTTGGAAGTGAACTTACCATCCTTGTATGACACAATCTTCTTTGAAACATCATGAAATCTCACAACCTCACTAGTTGAATATGTAGCCTTCATTGGAATGAAGTGAGCTACCTTGCTCAACCTGTTTACCACAATCATGATAGAATCATGTTGCCTCGATTTTCTTGGAAGACCTATAATGAAACCCATGGAAATGACCTCCTATTTTGATTCTGGAATTCGAATAGGATGAAGAAATCCACTTGTGTTCCTACAGTCTGATTTCACCTGTTGGTAGTCCAAACATCTAGCCACAAACTTTGCCACCTCCTTCTTGAGATTCAATAAATAATAGAAATTCTTTACTATTTTCAACATCTTCTTGTACCCTGGGCGACCTAAATATGGTTTGACATGAAACTCCCTCAAGATAAGCTTCTTGATCCCACTTTCATCTGACACATAGATATTATCCCTTAATCTCACCAAACCATCTGTCATGAGATGATAGTCCACATACTAATCACATGTACCTTGCTGTAACTTGTGCCTAAGCTTGATGTACATGTCATCCTATTGTCTTCCTATAAGATCTAATCCTGTAGATCTATTCCATATTAGCTCACTACTACAACATGGTTCATATTATCTCTCATGTTGAGAGCATTTGCAACCATGTTATCCTTACCCTTGATGTATATGATCTCAAAGTCAAACTCGTTAATCCTGGCCAACCATCTATCTTACCTGACATTATGATTCAGCTGGTAAAATAGATATCTCAACCCACTGTGATCACTCATGAATACAAGCCTCCTCCCAAGAAGATAGTATCTCCACATATTCAATGCATGGATAATAGTTTCCAACTCAAGATCATGAGTCACATAGTTTTGTTCATGCTCATTCAATTTCCTAGACTCATAGCATACCACTTGTTCCTTATTCATCAAGACCTCGCCAAGTCCTCTCTTGTAGGAATTTGTACACACCACAAACATTTTATCTCTATTTTCAACCTTAATAACTTCAACATTTTTCAACAACTACGTCAGCTGCTCAAACATTGCTCTACATTCCTCTGTCCATTCAATTTTCTTCCCTTTCCTCTACAAAGATGTAATGGGATATGAAGTGTGTGATAAGTTCTAGATGAACCTCCTATAGTGACCTACTAACCCCATGAATGATCTTACTTCATCTACATCTGTAGGAGTAGACCACTCCATGATAGCCCTTATCTTTTTTGGATCTACTGTTATGCATTCCTTGGAAACAACATGTCCCAAGTAATGCACCTGTGTCTAAAATTAAATGCACTTTCTAATATTTCCATATAACTTATGCTCTCTTAGAAGCCTCAACATTGGTGCTAAATTCTCAGCATGATCTTCCTCATTCTTAGAATATAACAAGATGTTATCAATGAATAAAATAGAAAACTTGTCCAGATAAGGATGCAACACACTATTCGTCAAGCACATAGAAGTAGTTGGAGCATTAGCCAAACTGAATGGAACTATGACAAACTCATAATGCCCATACCTGGTCCTGAAAATAATCTTGTAGATTTCCTCTTCTTTGATGCATACTTGATGATATCTTGATCTCATATCAATCTTCAAGAATAATTGTTCTCCATTTAACTTATCGAACAAGTCATCAATCATCAACAATGGGTATATGTTCTTGATCATCACCTTGTTCAGCTTCCTGTAATGAATGCACAACCTGAGAGTACCATCCTTCTTTATGAACAATACTAGTGCACCCAAAGGTGATACATTTGGTCTAATGTATCCCTTATCAAAAATTTCCTTCAGTTGCAACTTCAACTCTACTAACTATGGTGTGCTCATCATGTAAGATGCCTTTGATGTTTGTGCTGCCCTTGGTACTAAATCAATGGAAAATTCCACTTAGCTATGGTGAGGAAACTCTTGAATCTATGCTGGAAACACATCCTAAAATTGTTTTAGTATAGGGTACCTCTTGAATATTCATGCATCCTCAACATACTTACCTATGTCACTAGAAATATGGATTGCAGACATCACACATCCTTTCTAGCAACTATGCTTAGCTTGCATAGTGGTGACCATCCTCACTGATGTAGGCTTCTTATTTCCCTGCAAGATTATTTCTTCCCCATTTTCATCTAGGC
This sequence comes from Pinus tabuliformis, assembly GCA_031772625.1. Lineage (NCBI taxonomy): Eukaryota > Viridiplantae > Streptophyta > Pinopsida > Pinales > Pinaceae > Pinus > Pinus tabuliformis. The sequence continues at coordinate 568,518,664 of CM062816.1, forward strand.
ACTTAATAACCTTTTCATAATAGTCTACTTTGGTCCTATGAAGTTACAACCAATACATAACCAAAATCATACTATATGATCATAATGGGAGTACATTCAGATGTGTTGTTGTAGGCATACCATTCAGCTCGAATGCACAAGCCATTACCTAGTTATGAAATCTCTTCTTACTACATGCATCCAACTACACCAGCCAAGACTCTACATGCACTTATTTTCTCAATCCACATTTATCCACCATATCAGGATTAACATAACTATAATTAGATCCAGGATTGATCAAAATAGAAGCAGCTTGACCGCATATCTTACCTTCCATCTCAATAATGGATGCTTGATGATATGTCTGCTTATTGTCCACAACGACATGAATACAAAGAATTCTATGACCAACTTCCCCAATGTTTGCACCTCCTGATAACTGTAGGTATGAGGCTTACCACCCTGGTACAATGGAAAATCCTTCTTGCAATGATCTTTGATACATATCCAACACTGCAATGGTCACCTACCATCACCTTGGTTTTGCTACTCTCCAGGTTATGACCCATGTCCCTTCTCAACTGCATTGAACTTCTTGTAAGGGACCAAATTTTATTTCTGATGTGCATCCTTAGGTCTTCCCCACTTTGGTGGCCACTTACCTTTAATGTTCTCATTCCCTTTCAATTCATGCTTAGGCTCAACTTTGCACTTTCAATGTGCATAACAATGCTTTACCTTCCTAATGGCTTCCTCTATTTGATATGCATTCATAAAACTCAATCCGTTCTCCATATGATGTTGGAAGCCCACTGATGATTGTTTAGATATTAGCCTTCTCATCCTTGAGATAAGGCACATACCTCAACAACTCCAGAAACCTACTAGCATACTCATCATTTGTCATAGAACCCATCCACATCTCATAAAACTCCTTAGCTATGTCATCATAGTACCTCTACAACAAGTCCTTTTCCTTGAAGAGTCTCTTAAGCTCATCCCATATCAACTCTTATTCTTGAATTCCCTTGATATTCTTCAAATCTTCCCACCAAATATATGCTTTCCCTTTGAGATTGAAGGTGACTATCTTTACTTTCAATGTTTCTGAATAGTTGTGCCATCTAAATTAATTTCTTTAACCCAAGCAACCATGCCTCTACATCTTCTAACTTCTTCATCTCTCCATCAAATACAGGAAAAATTACTTTCTTGAACTCCTCAGGTAAGTACTCACCCCTCCTATAAGGATGATGACAGTGATGATCCAGATGATGTCTCATGGATGAGGAACTAGAATGATGCCCATACATACCAATCCTCTTGTCAGATGTATCCATTGATCTGCCACCTCTAAATATATCCCTTCTACCCAACATGTATCTGGGCTGAGACCAACTACCATAGGCTCCATTAGTTTTCTCTTCCTACTCTTGACTGATCCTCAATTTTCCCTGTCTCTGTAGTTTTGAAAAGCTCCGAAGAATCATTGCGTTGAGCTCTATTTGCTTCTCTTGAGCCCTTGCAAGTATTTATTGAGCCTCAGCCAACCTATCATTTTACACTTTTAACCTTCTGATCTCTACCCTCAAACTCCTCAATGTATCCGCAATACCATGGGAATACTCTCCTCCTTGTTTTCCAACTCATTTGTAGGGAGAGTCACAGGAACTATAGTTTACCATTTTTCTCGTCATATTTGATTCTCTTGTTCATGCAAGTAGGTTGTGTTAGATAAACCAAATAGATACCAAAATAAAAACCATACCTTGTTGATGTTCAGGGGAGGCTTATCGCATATACAAGATCATTCCACATTAGTGTGATATGTATATAATCATAATATCGTCAATATAAAAACATCATGCATGACCATACCAGCTATACACCATGACCCCATGCATGATCACCATAACCATGACAACATTAGAATTTACCCAAAGATAGCATAACCCACTCTTCTACAACCTTTTAACTGCTTCATCCCACATTTACCCACTTTCACCAATTTTCCTGAGGTAAACATGAGCTAAGTGTCACTATGATAAGACTCAACCTACTATATGACCTTAAGGAAATGGATCGACAACTTAATACCTTACTGACTTCTCTCATATGCTATAAGACCTCCAGAAGCAACCAAAGCCCTCCAGGTGTCCAATCCTTGACATAACACTCTTTTTCACTAATCTAGAGCCCCATCTGCTCCCTTGCCAAGGCATGCAAGTTATTGTAGCCCTCCAATCGCACTGATAAGCTTGCATCCATGTAACTATGGACCTTTCTAGTTAGTTCTATGCTAGTGACCCCAAATTTTGAGCCACTTCTTCATGGCCAAGACTCAGGCCTCTTCCCTAAACTCATTGAAACTTCTAGGTATGAAAAATGACGTAGAAACAAATCTAATAAACCAAAACTTGAACCAGGAATGACATTTTGTTAAACACAGGGTGAACAAGCAACCTATAGGCCATGAATGCAAACCTGAACATAATGATCTGAATTCTTATCTGGGATTTAAAAACAAGGGTTTATGCCTTCTCACAATAGCTTCCATAACACCAATTAGGTACTGCATTAATTATCTAAACATTCATTAATAGAAATGTGTTAAGAGCCATGCTTAGATCTGTTAATTAACCATGCTTATAACCAGCATATAACTAGATAATAACAATGAGAGAACAACCATTAAAGCCACATAATAACAAGTAAATATACTCATCAAAATCAAGAGGAACTTATATCTTATTAACCGTATGAAAAATCCAACCAATTCATGGAATTCCACATACCACCCAACCATAGATTGGAATGGACCAAATCTTTCTTTCAACCAATCACCCCCTTTCCATATTCCAATAATGAATGTGCGATCTCATGGGATAAATCCATCCATAAACAACCAAGGGAATCTAGAGGTTAAACCACCTCTACCCTCATCATACTGTGATCTCACCTGAACCCGTCCCAAGATCAAAAAACCAAAGCAAGTTTGGATGCATCAGAATTCCTTCACCATCCCTTGAGGAATTTCCCTGTCTCCACCCACTTGTTGAGGGCTTCCTAGAGAAAACCATGTCCACTCCCAACCCTTGGGATTTTCCCGAGACCACCTCAATCAGATTCAAAAACCTTTTGGAAATCAAAATCTCAACTGATAAATAATCCCATCACACCATGTCTATTCAAAAATGGAAAGGAAAAGCTGAAAACACTATAAAAACTGCACAAAATCCATGCCACCGACAACAAAGAAACCAAAATACACACATGTTTATGCCATGCATGCCAAAACTAGCTAGGAAACCATACATGCAATCTATTACCTGTAGGTATTCATGTTGAAGATACTTGATCCAATATTGCCTTGCTTGACCCTTTCTTTCCTTGCCATTCCTTTGTTTTCTTGCTTTCCTTCTCCTCTTGGCACTCTTCCTCTCTCTGAGACTAACTCCAAAACTAAACTGCAAAAGGCTACAAACTTATGCTCCGATGTCTTTTTATTATTGATTCCTTTTATTTCTCCATTTTCCTTCTAAAATTTTCCTTCAATTTCCTCCTCACATGCAACCTGTGACCTTTCACCTCCCTTTTCTCCTAATTTCCATTATTTCATAAATAAAATATAAATTAATGCCTCATGCCTTTCCAAATACTTTACCTTTGTTGTTTCTAATTTCCACTTAGCCATAATAAACCAAATGAACACCCATTATGATGGTTTTCCCAACATTCAGCTTGGAATACATGTCCCATGACCTTAGTCTTATTTTTCCTTTATTAACATTATTACATTAACTTTTAACCTGGGGTTTTCACATAACCAACATATAAACCATGGAAGCTCAGTTATAATATAACCATCATAATCAATACATATGATCATATATCACAATAGAAAATACATCTTGTTAATATATGAAAATGCCAACCAAGTCAGGGACTTCAACATACCACCTGACCATAGATTGGGCTGAACCAAATCTCTCTTTGATCCAATCACCCCCATGCCATATTGCAAGCATGAATGCAGCATCTCAGGGAATAAACCAAACATAACCAAACCAAGGCTTCTACAGGACAAACCACCTCAACTCTTAACTAGTGATTCCACCTCATGGTCAGACATCACTAACCATAACCTAACCAGTCTTTATCCAAATTGTTCAGGGCTCCATAACATTTTTTCCAACCCAGCTCTAGGACTAATAACTCAACCCATAGTTTTCATAGGGCTCTAGGCATTTGTCCAACAAAGGCTCCAAGACTAGTAACTCAACCCACTAAGGGCTTGAGACTATTTGTCCAACCAATGATTCCAGCACTAGTTACCCAACTGAAGTTGTTCTAGAGCTTCCAGTGCATTTATACAACCAAGGCTCCAGGAACTAATAACTCAACCCACAACCATAAGGAACATGAGAACCAATCAATAAACAAATGGGAATACCTGAAATACCATGGTTATATAGGAAATGGAAAAGGCTAGGCAAAACCACTGTCAATCTAGGCAATCCTCCATGCCAATGAGAAGTCATAACTAAGAAACCACATGCATGTAACATGCATGCCAAAACTAGCAAGGAAACCATATATCCAACTCAATACCTGCAAATAAATAGAGTTGTAATTTTGATCCTATTGTCCCCTTGTACCTTCCTGACTCCTTTTCCTTCTCTCTCCAAATCTGATGTATGCCAAAGTGCTCCAAGGATGCTCCAAGAATACTCTAAGTGTATAATATTATGAGAGAATGAAAGAACATAAGAGAGCCATAAGTGAACTGACAAAACATGACACTGAGAAAAGCCATGAATTGATCCTCAGAAGCCTTTTTTATCATTGAGACCTCTAATTTCTTCATTTTCCTTCAATTTCCTCCTCACATGTAGCTTGTGACATTTCACCTTCATTTTCTCCTATTTTCCATTATTTTCATAAATAAAATGTGAATTAATTCCTCTTTTCATTTTCCAATGTCTTTTCCAATTTCCATTTTCATTAATTAACCGAAATGAAAACCCATCAGGATGTCTTACCCACCATTCAACAAGGATTAAGTTTCCCATGACCTTGGTGTTATATTTTTTTTACATGGAAATTCAACCAGGGATTGTTACAATTAGCATAGGTTTTCTTATTTTGTTTCATCTCTTGCAATTTTGAATTTTTCTTAAAATTGGAATTATACCATGCATCTAGAAGTTTTTTCCTTCAACTAGATTGAGCTTTTCTAGAAATAGGAACTACAAAATCACTTAACCCACTACTTTGAATGGATACATTCACTACATTTTGTGATAAAATTATCAAAATAAACTCTGTAACAAAAATTTATATAATAATCACTACTATTACAATAAAGTTATCATAATAAACTATGTAACACAAATTTATATAATATTCAAATCTTTTGTGATAAAATTATCATAACAAACTATGTAACAAAAATTTATATAAATTTGTAAAATAAAATATTTTGAGTATTCATATCTTAATAAATAATAATAAGTCATTGTTAATTGTTATTCTTCCTTTTTTTTGTTGGTTTGACACACATGGGATTTCAACCTTGAATTTCATGATTTACATAATACATCATAACACAATCATTTTCAATTAAGTTTCCCTCAGTTGTTTTATTATTCCTTTTTTAACCAATCAATGATATTTGTAATTTTTAATAGGTATTATGGTTAATAATAATAATTTTTAGCTATTAATAATAATTTAATAATTATTATTAAGAAAATGATAAATTAATAAACTATTATTAAATAACTAAACAAATAAATAAATAATTTAATTTAATTCTTTAATAATTAAAATAACCAAGGGGTTTGAGTTTTCACCCTGTTGATCAACTGGAAATCCATTTTTGGGGGGATATGGCAAAATAACTAATAATCAAGCAAGTTCCTAGCATGGCCTTCTACAAGGTCTATCCTTGAAAACTAGAGCATATTCAAGATCTACTCATTCTCGCATACTCCACTATTATTATCCATCATTTGATCTACAATATGGGCTAGACTATATGGACTTACCCAAGGTCATGGTCAAGACTTTAGAGAAGGTCAAGGGCCAGTTTGATTCATATTCATAGAAAAAATAAAAAATGGTGCCAAGCGCCTGAGCCTTGACTGAATGTGGGGCCCAATCGGTTGGTCAGGTTTTTGGTTTGCTTTGTCCGAAAATTGGTAGGATATCCCCAACCCTTGACTAGCACTTAGTCAACCCAGAGTAACTTGGGACTTATTGACCCAGCCGAGGTCGTGCCCAAGACTTCGAACAAGTTTTTGGGATGGTCTGAATCATATTTGCAAGAAAATTGAAAAAGGGGGCAGACAACCTAACCTCTCACTTGAACTGCGGTCCAATCGCTTGGATGACTTCTTGGTCTTCTTGGCGTGAAAATTGGTAGTATGACCCCGACCCCTAACTAGTAGTTAGTTGGGCCAAAGAAACTTGATAGTTGTTGGCCATTAGTCCTGGTCTTATAGATGCCCATAGATATTGAAGGAGGCATCTTATCCACTGTAACATTTTAGATTACCTAGCGATTTTGGCAAACATAAAGGATTACTTCTGCATAGATTGGATTGGACTATGCACAAAGAAAGGAGAAAATGAGGAGATCCTTCTTCATAAGCAAGGTGAAAAGATATTGCACCATCATACTAGCATGTAATGAAAAAACAAAAGAATGGGCCTCCTTTGCATATTTGTGGAATCCTAGGGAAATTAAGCAGGCCCCTACTTGGACTTCATTAAATAGTGTTAGAGTTGTTTTTTCTAGTTACCTCGAGAGTTACTTGATTCAGACTGTACACTATTATTTTAAAGTTTCCATAGGTTGGGAAAGTATCCTAAAAGAAACATAAAATGGGACATATGTCCTAACAACCTAAAACTAACTCACAACTCAACTATACACTTGTCATTTTTTACAAAAGCGAAAATGGCCAAAATCGTAACCTGTCCAAATATCCTAACAATCCAATGATCCAAATTCTTTTTAGAATCAATACATATGGATCTAGATCAAAATCTTCCAAATCCCTTATTTATGTAGGCTAAAAGTGAAGGAAAACAAAATTTTCTTCAGAATTTAGATGACCTCTTTTGAGTTGTAAGAAAAATAGTATTGCTAGGGTTGATACTCTTGAATCAGTGGATGTTAATCATCATCATCATCATCATCATCATCATCATCATCATCATCATCATCATCATCATCATCATCATCATCATCATCACCATCATCATTATATATTATTATAGGAAATTTACACCACTTTATAGTTGACAAGATAAAAATAAATTATGAATTGAAAAAATAATATAATTCATTTTTATTATTTTATTTTTGTGTTAGAAGATAAGTTGATTGAGGCTTGCTTCATGAATAATAGATTAATGTGCTAGAATTATCTTATAAAATTATTTAATGAAAATAACATTAGTAATTTCGAGTATCTATTATAAATTATTTTAACAGTGATAATTGAGTATGAATAAGAATAACAATAGAGTAGTATAGATAGATTATTTTCAAATATGAGAGGAAAGACACTAAACTGACTGAACTAGTTATTACATGTTTTCAATATTTATTTTTGAATTTGTTGGAATATATTATATTAAAAAGAACATAGAATTGATATACCTCTAAAACTTATATTGGTTACATTAATTCTATTATAATTAATATTTAATTTTCTATATTGAAACCAAGTTCATGAGGACTTAACTCATGAGTAATAGACCGTGAAAGAATTTTCTTACATATAAGGCTATGTAATGACATATAAATATTGTTTTTGTTACTAGTATTAATTATTTTAATCTTGATACTAAATAACTACTTTGTCTATGTTTACTATCGGCTATTGTACTACTACAATGTTGGCACACCTTCAAAGTCTAAAAGACAAAATATTTTATAATTCTAGTTATGTCATTTGATGATCAATTTTTGTTTATTTTTTTATGAATTAGAATGCAACAAAGTAAAACTATTTGATGTATATCGAATATAACAAGAAATATTAAGAAAAGATCACTTCAAAATTTATTTCAAATGAAAAAGGATTAATTCATTAAGAGTTAAAATCGTTTATATTGAAATTAGATACTCGAATATTATTTTAATACACAAAGCCTAAAAGATATTTTTTAAAGTGCATTATTGAATTTTACTATGCAAAGTTGATATAGGGATAAGTTATGTTGGCTACGAAAAGCTTTGAATTTAAAAAATTAATGAAAATGTTATGTTTTTCACATAAAGTATCATCATATGATTACATGGAAGTTGAACCACGTTGTGCACATATGTACTAAATAATACAAATTGTTTTTAAAAAATAATATGAATAGAACATTTGATATATAAAAAACACTGAAAATTGTTTTTGAAGTATATAAATAGATCCTTCAAAACACAAAATTACATTCATGAATCATCTCCAACCAATCTCAAGATATTCTCTCAAGTAGATTAAGAACAACTTCCACACTACATTTATTTATTTGTCTTCTGGCAATGTTATTTCTTTGGCATCCATGTCGAAACTATGATACTTATTGGAATAGAACCAAGTTTTGTGTCATCCGGATTTGGTACCCAATATTGTTTTAAATTTTTTCCATTATATTTCCTTAAAATAGGCTTCCGCCAATGAACCTTTATATGAAGAGTGTCATTGTCATTATCCTTCAATATATCACAATAAATCACAGTCAGATCCATCTCTTGACTAAAAATACCCATAAGTATTTCCCTCATACATATGGCCTCACGTGCTACTTGAATTACAACCATGTATTCAACCTCTATTGAGCTGAGTGCCACAGACCTGTGTTTCCTGCTATACCATGAAATGGTTACAGACCCAACACTAAATATAACACTTAAAGTATTTTTCTTGTCTGATGGACTCCCAATCCAATATACATCATTGAAGCCATGGAGCTTCACTCCCTCTATCCTCCTGTACAATAGCCCATACTCAATTGTGCCTCTGAGGTACCTCAACACATTCTTTTCTCCCTTCCAATACATCTTGGTAGGCCTCACCATGGCTTGGCTCAACTAATGAAATGGATAACATATGTCGGGCCTTATGTTCACCAGATAAATCAAGGATACCACAAGTTTCCTATATATGGTAGCATCTATTGCCTCTCCTAAAGAAGCACTCTCCTTCCTCTAGTTTGTATCTAGAGGTGTGTTCATAGGCTTGTAGTTCTCCATGTGAAATATTTGAAGTATTTCAGAGGGATTCTTCCCCTAACTCAAAAAAATCTCACCGTTGCCCTACAATACTTCTAGCACAGGGAAGTAATTCATTAAGCACATGTATTTCATATCAAATTATCTTGCAATGACCTCCTTGGAAGAGCGTATACAAAACGACTAATTAGTTACCAAAAAAGCAACTAAAATTTGCATATAAACGACCATTTTTCAGTCGGTGAGCAAGAGTAGTTAATTTACGGTATCTTATAACACAACCAACCTTTTGTCATTTTTAGCTTAGTCATTAATTGGTTTCCTCAAATTTCCCATATAGTAGTATATTTAGCCATTAATTTTTCATTGATTTAGTCATTAATTGTTGCAATTAATGACCAAATATACAACAAAATATATTACTATATGAATCCTCGAGAAAACCAATTAATGACCAAGGAAATATAACCAAAATATTGTGCGTATTATAAGATACTGTAAATTAGCTACTAATAGCCATATATATCCAAATGTTAGCCATGTTATAAGATACTATAAATTAGCTAATAATACTCATATATATGAAAAATTTAATCATTATTTTAATAAAAAAATTATCATTTGCAGTAGTCATTTATCTTTTTTTGCTATTTTCATATTCATTATATAAATGACTAATTTAGTTGTTTCTATTCATTTCATTTAGTTTCATTCATAATCATTATAAACGACTAATTTACTCATATATTTGTTTTGTTCATGCTCATCATTAATTAATATAAACTACTAATATAGTAGTTTTAGATTGATTTTATGTGTTCATTATTAATCAACATAAATTAATTAGTATGATTTTGTGACTAAATTTTTAAAAAATGCCATACAATGTGCATGTTTATTTCATATGATAATGCAAAGTTACATATGTTAATTACAAGACTAAATAGTATCAAGTGCAAATAAAAATAATTTCAACAATATAAATTTTGTTATATAAAGTATCAAGTATTACAATATGAATTTCCAACTTAATATCGGTTGGACTACAATTTACATATGAAATATCTTTTCATCATTTCAAAACATTATCACTGTGTTGCCAAAACATTGAAAGTGAATTCACCAACTCTAAAGGCTTGACCATTAGTCTCTATGAGTGTGTCTTATGCAGGATATTGGCTCTAATGGTATCACTACATAGATTCTCTTCTCTCTCTCTCATTTTGCATTTGTCACTCCAGTGTTATTGTTCTCCTCTTTCTTCAATTGTTGCTTCTTACCATCAATATTGGGTTCCTCTCTTGAAAATGAAAGAAGATACAATGCAGAGTATAAAACATGAAAGACAATGAATACTTGAATATAAAATAAAGTATACTATAAAATATTAATAAGAGATATATCTCAACATTCGATAGTGGCCATTATGCAGCTAGATGACATGTATAAATAAAGCAAGTAAAATGTCACCATAGAAAATAAAACCTTAGGAACTTAGTATTCAACCTTCATCGAAACTTTAGGCACAATCATACCAACTAAGTTCCATGTTAAAAATATCATGCAATAGTCTTCCAATGTTATTTCCTTCGGAAAGGTTTCTAATCTTCAGAATATGGATCACAAAAGCTTCAATTCGAATATATAACTTGTGAAAACAAATGGAAAAAAAAAAATTAGTGTGAAAATATCCTTATTTCTTGTTCTAAAAGAGTCATGTTCCTTAAATTTGGATATTTTTTTGCCCACAGTAAAATTTCCTCACTATTATGACCTATGTTTTTAGGATCATGAGATTGATCCAACATCATATTGGATTGTGCAGACAAAATTATTCAACTTTCCAAGATAAGTACCTCACTTGGTTGAATGAAGGTGCTAATTGTGAGCAGTGTCAAAACCTTAGGGAAGCAGAACACTAAGGCCTAAGAAAATATATCACCACTTGTCCACCGAAAGAAAAAAATTTCAATCCCACAATGGCTTTTGGGAGTAAATTTCATTGGATGGATATCACACTCTGAGATATGATTGTCTAATATAATGAGAAGTGTACGTATGTTGTCACAATGCCCCTCACAATCAAGCCGTATAGTTTTGTCCTATAATATTAATCATATTATACTATTTAATTATAAATTATGACTATCAAATAATTATTAGTTTGAATAATTAGTCTGAAATTGCGTTTTTAGTATTTTGTATATATGAAAATATTCGAAAAAATGGTACTTTTTGTGACTAGTTAATTTCGAGTGAATCTAAATACACAAGAAATTATGGTGCCTTAGTGTTTCTCTAGCATTTATATGCTCATTGTACCAATTTCTCCCATATCCTCTACTGCTTTTGGTGAACTCCTCTTTGATGATGTCCAGTGCCAATGCAATAGACATTCATCCTCAATGTTTTTCTGAGCCAAAGGGAAGCTCTCCAAGTAACAACCAAAAAGTAGACTCAAATATATTACTGGGGGCCAAAAATGCAGTTATTATATGACAAGCCAATAAACACTATACGTTAATCATCTTCCCTTTAATATTGATTAATAATTTCTTTGCATGATCATGTAATCCTAAAGTGTCAAATAGAGAGATCTAAATTTAGTCATCCATCAATATGACCTTTGAGAGTGTTTAGTAGTTAATACTTCCTATTACACAAACAATATATCACCAACTTCAAGGATAACAATATAAACACAAGAAAAATGAAATTAAGAGAAATGCTAGGAAGTCAAATGTGACTAATCTTGAGTCAAGAAAATACCAAGCCCTTCACATTAGCAACGCATTCTTAGGCACTAAAACAGAAAATCCTTCCATTGCATCATTTTCACCTTTCCTTTAATTTCATTAATTGACAACATAACTTTCAGGAATAAATAAATAAATAAAATAAATAAATAAATAAATAAATATAAATAAAAAAATAAAATTAAATTAAAATTAAAATAAAAAATAAATAAAATTAAAAATTAAAAAATTAAAAAATAAAATAAAATAAAATAAATAAATAAATAAATAAAAATAAAAATTTCATTGAAAAAGGTCTCAAAATCCTAGCAAATGCTCGAGTGATTGTCATATCAATTAAACAGAAAGGCAATTGTTTGATATGCTTTTAACTTGCAAAATATATTGAAGAATATGAATCTTTCTCATCCCTTGCTCCTAATAAAATTGTAATCCATGGGTTCCAATCAAGTAATCAATTTTCGTTCAAGAGAGTTAAGAGATCACTTTGGAGAAGGAGTTCTAGAAGAATTGGGATAGTAGAAATGGATCTAACTAGGAGGAAAATGATGAAGGCCTTCCGAAGTTCCTATGGGTTGAAGCTACAAACACCATTGTGTATGTTCAAAATCGATGCCCTCATCAAGCATTGAACTCCAAGACTCTTGAATAAATGTTCACTAGTAAGAAACCCAATGTCCCTCATTTTAGAATTTTTGAAGTCTCGTATATTTTCATGTTGCCGAAAGAGAAAATAAGAAACTTGGGTGCATCTAGGAAGAAAGGAATATTTGTGGGCTATAGTGAAAATTCGAAGGGATATATAATTTATGTGGTTGGTCGAAAGGAAGTTGAGATAAGTCATGATGTCACCTTTGATGAAGATATGACCCTTAGAAAGATCAACAACCTTCCTATCCTAGGGAAGGACAAAGAAGCTAACACTGGAAATCAAGGTACAAAAGAAGATGAAACAATGCCTAATGTCGATAAACCTATGGATCCTATTGATCCTCCTCCTCATGATCCATCCTCCTCCAAAAGGAGACCCTCATGGCTTAGGGAGACTCTCGAAGATTCTGAGAGACACATTGCACCAAGGGGGACTTTTTGAGAAAGCAAGAATCCAAATAGGTATCAAGGATATTTGACTCCCATGACCATTATCATTCAAAATGAGCCTTCATCATTCAAAGAATTTGTGAAGCACCAAATATGGAAGGATGCTATAAATGAAGAATATGAGTCAATTATGAAGAATGATGTTTGTGATGCAGTCCCTAGACCCCAGAAAAATCAGTTGTCACCTCTAAGTGACTGTACAAAATCAAACATGGAGTTGATGGAAGTGCAAAAAATATAAAGGGTCACTTTCTTGGTCAAGGCTTCTCTTAAAAGGAAGGTGTAGATTACGATGAGATATTTTCACCCGTTTCCTGATACAACACCATCCACTTGATCATAGACTGCTTTCTTGCATGGTTCAATCAAAGAGGATGTTTATGTGGAACAACCTAAGGGGTTTGAGGTTCATGATTGGGAATCTCATGTATGTAGGTTAAATAAATCTCTCTATGGATTGAAGCAAGCACCTTGGGCTTGGTATGAGTGGATCGATAGCTATCTGATGAAGCTGGGATTCACTAGAAGTGAATTCGATCCAAACCTTTACTTTAAGGTTGAAAATGATAAACCTCACATTTTGGTACTTTATGTGGATCACCTCTTTCCGACAGGTGTAGACCCTCTCATTCACAAATGTAAGAGGGAGTTGGCTTCTGAATTTGACATGAAGGACCTAGGACCTATGCACTATTTCCTAGAATTAGAGGTCTAGCAACCATCTCACAAGGAAAATATATTGGAAATATTTGGGATGGTGGACTGCAAGCCTGTGACTACTCTTGTGGAACTTAACTTTAAGAAGTTATGTGGTAGTGTTGCTAGACCTGAATTGGGAAATGCTTCTGAGCATCATCAACTCATAGGAGAACTGATGTTCTTGGTGAAATCCCATATAGACATATGTTTTACAGTTACCACATTGAGCCAATATATGGTTGAGCCTCATCATATACATCTGATTGGTGCAAAGAATCTTATGATATATATTTGGGGCACAATCACTCATGGATTGAGATACACGGCTAGAGATGTGAGGTTACATGGTTATTCTGATGATGATTTGGTTGGAAGTGTGGTTGATCACAAGAGCACTTTTGGTTGCTATTTTTCTTTGATTTTTTTCTTTGATATCCTAGATGAGTAGGAAGAAAAATTGGTTGCCTTGAGCACCATCGAGGCCAAATATATAGCTACTAATATGGCCTCCTGTGAATCTGTATGATTGAGGAAGCTATTTAGTGAGATGTTTGGACATGTGTTAGATACCACCATGATCCTCTGCGACAACCAGAGTGGGATCTATTTATCAAAGAATCCCATGTTTCATGGTTTCTCCAAGCATATAGATATAAAGTGCCACTTTATCTTAGATATGGTACAATGAGGAGTAATAAGGTTCCATCACATTGGGACCGATGAGTAGGTTCTCAATATTCTAAAAAATCCCCTAAGGAAGGTGAAGTTCTTGGAATTTCGAAATGACTTGGAGTCGTGGAGAGACCTTGTTATGAGGGTTTTGTATTAAATGGACATTAAGTTCTAGGAGTTCTGGGGGGCTTGGGGTACTTCTTAGAGAGATGAAAATCCATAGGGTGTGTGGTTCAGCCTTCCCCTAGTGGTTTGATGTGTTTAGGGTGAGTGGTTTAGCCTTCCCCTGTGATAAACCTTAGTGACATGTAGGCAAGATGAGTGGTTCATCCTTCCCCTACTGAGACATCCTACCCATGCATTCGGGGACTCATGGGAAGTACTTCTCATCTGTCCAACGAGTAGGGAAATGAGGATAGGACCATAGTACTACCGATGGACGCATCTTGTACTACCATACACCCTATGCTAGGATGATTGATATTGATCTAGGATCAATTGGAATTGACTTCGGGTCAGTAAGAGTGGTATGAGACACTCTCTTTTAATTGGAACTGACTTTGGGTCAATAGGAGTGGTATGACACACTCTCCTTTGATTGGGACTAGCTTCGGGTCAGTAGATAATGGTATGATACATTCTCGGTCACTTATTCTTCTTCATAGTTTATCATAGTAGAGAAGTGTAGAGCAGTGCATTGATGATAGAGATAGTACAGATTGGCAGATGGATTAGCAGATGGAGTTCTCTCTAGTTGAGAGGGAGTGTTAAAATTGGAAACTAGGGCAAAACTCCACATGGTTCATCTTATTTATGACAACTAATATTTTTCTTGGATTCCTCTCTCTGATAGGTGTAGGATTGATCTAAATATCATCCGATTTTGACATGTGCAAAAAAAGTTATGAATTTATTTTGATTATGGTCAAATTGTCAAAGGTCAGCCAACAAACATATGTAGGCTCAGAAGCCCAACAATCACATCTATTCATCTTCAACATTGCATACAAATAGAAGCTAACTTAGCCTCATTTGGACACAATCATCTTGACACTTCTCTCTCTCTCATCGTTGATTGGGTACGGATTTCTAGGCTTCTCTCTCTCTCCACATGTCTAAAATTTCAGGAGAACGAAATTTCCAGAGATTGAAATTTCAGGAGATCGAACTTTCAAGAGACCAAATTTCTGGATAGTTTGACCAAGCATTGACCAGCATGTGTTGACCTCCTTTGACTGTGTTTTTTGAGGGCTATCTATGTTTTGGAAGGCCGCATTTTTGGGCACAAAAATCGAGGCTAAACGTTGAATGTTGACCTGTGTTTACTACAACTAGGGCTGATTGCAAGTGGGTTGTTTGACTAGACTTTGACTGAATTGAATTTGATTGTTTTGAGTTTTGTTTTATCTTGCTATTTGGTGGATTAAATTTACTGAAGTTGACTGATTTTCCGAGGGTCAAATTTTCCCCGTTGACCAATGTTGAATTTTCTGGTTAGGGATCTTTTGCTGTTGTTATAAATTATAAGATTTGTAAATTGTACTATCTCTCTTTCCTGAACTATTAAAGACTTGATCAGGGATTTCCCTACATTGCAATTTGTCCCTACCTGGTGCCACATCTCATGTCCTCTTGTATTTTCTTGTCTTCTTTTGTTTATGTTTATGTTCTATCAGAATTTTACTATCATGTTGATGTGATTGCTAATCTAAATATTGATACTGAGCTAATAAAGAAATTGAAGTAAAATTGCTCTAAAGCATAGAACATACCATTGTTGCCTAAAATTAACAGGATGATTTCTGTCATAAAATGGTGCATTTCATCCTTCAATATATGTCAGAAAATTCCTCTCATCTACAACAATAAGAGTCCTCTCAAACCGCCTGGTCTCCATCTCATTCATCCTCAAATAAGTGGACATTTCCATGGGCGACAAAGTGTGCTTTGGGATTTAATAGAAGGATCTATCACTAAAAAGAAATAATACAATGCATCATAATAGTTATCAATGGGAGGAAAAACGCTTCCAAGCTACCTCCTAACTAGATATAATGAGCAAAAGATAACCTCAACTAACTATAGAGTCTACCTATGCATGGTAGCAATGAAAACACTGTCAAAAACAACATCTACAACAATGTTGGTCAATCTCTTCTTCCAGTCAAGCGCATGTTCATATTTGAAAAGTATGAAGCAGGTCATGGTCTACCTCATCCATGCTCCTCTTCTTCTTATACTCTCTCTTTTTAGGTTTACAATAATATCAAAGGTCTTGGAAATTGATGGGTGGGTAAAAGTTATCAGGCAATTTGGGTTCTTCTATTTTTAATCATTGTCTGTAAGCATTGAGTCTAAATTAAAAAAATCCATCTAGGTTCCTTATTTTTAGCTGAAATTAACCTAAGCTTTGGAGAGTTGTAAGGTTTAATGGATCTAAGTACATTCTACTTAAAATATAGCAACATGGTTTAAAACTATAGGCATTGAGATCAGAATCTAAGGATGAAACAAAAAATATTTTATGTTCATGATTACAAAAAATTTAATTTCTTGTAACAAAGTTTGAGGAAGGTCTAGTATTTGCATCCTACTAGAAAATTGAGATCAGAATCGAAGGATGAAACATAAAATATTTTGTTGTTCATGATTACAACAAAAATTAATTTCATGTAACAAAGTTTGAGGAAGGTCTAGTATTTTCATCCTACCAAAAAATTTACTTGCATCACTTGAGCCCTTTGAATTTCAAACGATCAACCACTAAAAAAAAGGTGAAATGAAAAAGAAAAATTCCATGCATTCTGACCCTAGAAAAGTTAGAGAGGAGCAAATTGATCTATACAAATGCTTACTTGTCCATTTTGTTTTGATGAATTTTTGGTTGCAATCAAGATCTGTGTTATCATAACCATTAAACCCTTTGTACAATCAGGACATGCAAAATTCTTACTTGTGCATTGTTAACCATTAAACCCTTTGTACAATAAGGACATGAAAAATGCTTACTTGTGCATTGTCTTTTGATGAATTATTGGCCGCAATCAAGATTTACATTATCATAATCATTAAACCCTCAACTCTATATGAAAGTTATGCTTTGATCATATAAACCCTTGAAATTGTTTACCCTCTTTACCCATAAGAACAAAAATAATATTTAGTAAAAACGAAGAACTCCCCAGAGTCCAAATTCATACCCATGTACAAATGGCCAAAATATCCACGCCCAATGACCTTTCCTATACTCCATCTAATCGTTGATGCTATCTTAATGTGTTTCCCATGCAAACTCCATCTAGAGTTTGAATCTAAAGAAATACATAGATCAGGTTGATGGTCTTCCTTCTTTTGGAATTTCCACACAGATATCAACAAGGAAGAGAAAATGCAGTGCTACAATGTGATGTTGTAATCTGTGAATATTTTATTTGAACCTAGCGCTAAACTGGAAATGAAAAAGAAAAGAAATATTTATAATGGAAAAAATACAAGAAATATTTATAATATAAAATAAAATATAATGAATTGCAATTGGATTAAATGGTTTATTTTTAATAAGAATTTGTTATTTTTAGGTAAGACACCAAATTAAAAAGAAGAAGAAGTTAAAAATGATATTGGGATGAGTGTAAACATTTAAATATGGCCTCAATTAATAATAAAAAGTTAAATTAATAAAAATAATAAAATTAAATTTGTTATATTTTGTTTTTTTTATTACCTTGTGAATAGGCTTTGTTACAATACCATGGCTTATCATTACTACAAGTCCAAAAACCATAACTTATTCCACAACCAAAATATTTTATAACAATATGACAAGATTCTTAACCATGGATTTTCAGCCCCACATTACGGTAGATATTATTAACTTGTAAAAAATAGCCTTTGTTACAATACCATGGATTATCAATACCACATGCCCAAAAAACATAATTTATTTCACAGTCAAAATATTTTATAACAATATTACAATATTGTTAACCATGGATATTCACCCTCACTTTACCATGGATATTAACTTCTAAATCGACTTTGTTACAATACCATGGCTTATCAATACCACATGAAAAAAAACCATAACTTATTTCATAGAAAAGACATATATGTTTTAATTTAATTTTACAACATTTTTTAAATTGAATTTAAAAGGGAAAGTGTTACAATTTGAGATATATCTAAACCCTCTATCCTCACGACTACTAAAAATATTCCCATAGAAATTAAATTAAGGTTTTAATAAAATTAAGCTAACATGGATATATATATATATATATATATATATATATATATATATATATATATATATATATATATATATATATATATATATATATATATATATATATATAGAACCGACATAGATCCATATTATCTAAGGGTCAAAGAGATGAGAGCACAAAAGGTGACTAATTATAATAGGTTAAATATACTGCATGATTTTCTAAAGTTTTTCATTATCTTATTTCATTGATCCAAAATACAGGTTTAATATTTTAGAATTGATTAAGTTTTTTTTTAATTTAGATAATTTCTTAAACAAAATACATTGTGATAAAATTTAATATAGATTTGGGGAGAGGGCGAAGAGAAGGAGGGAGATAGCGAAAAAGTTGGATGGTAGAGAGAGAGAGAGGAAGAGAGAGTGATGGGGGGAAGAGAGGGAGCGAGAGGAAGGAAGAGAGAGGGGAGAGAGAGAGATGGAGTTGGAGTGGGAGAGAGAGGGAGGAAAGAACAAATACATAGAGAGATAGAGGTGGAGAGAGAGTGGAGTGAGAAGGGAGAGATGGAGAGAGAGTGAGGGGGAGAGGAGAGGATAGAGATAGAGATAAGGAGGGAAGGTGAAGGGAGAGAGATGGAAACATAGAGATGGATAAGGACGAGGAGGGGTTGAGATAGTCATAGAGTTGGACAGAAGAGAAAGAGAGAGAAGAGAAAGAGTGATTTGGAGGGGAGAGATAGAGGGAGGTGAGAGATAAGGGAAAGAGAGGAAGGAGGATAGATATGAGGAGAGAGAGATGGAATTAGAGGGGGCGGGAGAGAGAGGGAACAAGAAACACATAGAGGGAGAAAGGTGGAGAGAGAAAGGGGGTGACAATGGAGTCATGAAGAGATAGAGAGAGGGAGAGAGAGGAGAGTGGGAGGGAATAGAGAGAAGGATATAGATAGAGAGGGAGAGAAGGGGAAGAGAGGGAGAGAGAGTGTGTGTATGTTTGGGGGTGAGATAGAGAGAGGGAATAACAAAGAGACACAAATAAAAATATAGATATTATATAATATTATATAACCAACCTAGATCCATATTAACCCTATAACTATCAAATGCCGAGAGGGATCCAATCTCTTGAGGTGCAAACATTTCCTCAAGTTTTCCACAAGAAAAAAAAGTTCGCACGTCGAGAGGTTGGATCCCTCTCGGTGCTTGATAGATCTGGGGTTAAGATGGATCTAGGTCAGTTAATATGATATTAAAGTAGTTTTTATTTGATATTATAGTCTTAAAAATTAAAGTTTCTCTTCAAATTAATTTCAAATTGGAACTAGATCCAATTAGATTCAATGAATAGATTTTAAAAAAATACATAAAATAATTTTTTATTAAAAAATATATTTTTAAAATTACAAGTTATTAGAGATAAATAATGCAAAGTTGGCTCACCTATACAACATGTGAGGATGAAGAAGTTTTTGAGGAAGGATAACCTTTCAACCAATATTTAAAAACATTTCAATCCCCTATCACTTGTAAGTTTAGATTGCTTGACATAGTTAATATGACTAGCATAAAAAACTTATTCATATTATTGTAGTACTTGTTAAGTAGTTTTATTTTTGTTCATAGACTAAATTAGTTATTCATGATAGTAATTTTTAGTTGTATTACTTATTAGCCAGTCACATATTTTAACTTGTGACTAAATTAGTGATTTATGTTATTCGTTTTTAGTTCAGTCACTTAAGATTGCTCATTTTTGGTAGTATTTCATTTGGAAAAGTCGTGGTGACTAAATTTTTTTAGTCACCTAGTCACTAATTTCTCATTTTCTAGTAGTGGTATCAACTTCTCATCCCCTGTAAATATCAAATCATCAACATACAAAACCAAGATAAGCAACATGCCATCTACCATAATGTGATAGAGGTTATCATCTACTTCACTTTTGGTGAAGCCCAATCCACTAAGATATGTGTCAATCTAAGTTTACCATGCTCGGGGCACCTGTTTGAGACCATACCAAGCTCTCATGAGTCTACACACGTGTCTCCCTATCATATGTATCAAATCCTTCTAGCTTATCAATGTAAATTTCTTCCTCAACAACACCATTGAGGAATGTGGTCTTCAGATCGATCTGATGTATCTTCCACCCCATTTGTGTATCCAATGATAGAACGGTTATTATTTAGGAATATCTTACCAACGGGTCAAATTGTCCCTCATAGTCCACTCCCTCTACCTGAGAAAAGCATTTGTCCACAAATCTAGCCTTATACTTCTCGATGCTCCCATCAGTTTCATGCTTCACTTTTTAGATCCATATGGATCTAATCACTAACATGTTCTCTGGTCTTGGCACCAACTCCCATATATTTTTCTTCATGATGGATTCATACTCCTCCACCATGGCATCAACCAATACTAGTTTAGAAACATATTCCTTAAATGAAGAAGGCTCTGACTCAATGAGTTCTGTCATGAGAGACATATATCAAGTGTACTTGTATGGTAACCTCTTCTACATACATTGAGATGTAGGAGCTCCCACATGCTCCTGTTCATCTTGGACCAACTTGTCAGCTTCTCTGGTTCTCTTCCTCCCCTCTCTAGAGTATTTTGGTTGAGTGGGTGCCTCCACTCAGATTCCTATCTACTCCTTCACTTGTGGCTGATCCACAAAATCCTTAAGCTATGCATGAGGCTCCTCCTTTAGAGCTAGATGCTCCTCCTCTGGTGGGATAGTCAACTCTCTCTCTAGAGAGCATCTCACAACCTTCTACTCATCAAATTTGACATCTCACCTCACTACTATCACCGTGAGTGCGGGAAAATACACCTAGTAATTATGTGGTATCTCTGTGTATAGTATAAAGACTCCCATCTTAGCCGTAGGCTGAAGTTTCTTACTGCTATCCTTGGAGACATGAAAATGCACAATAGCTCCAAAAATTATGAAATGAGATACATCTGGCTTCCTACTAGAGAAAACTTCTTTGGGTGTGATCATGCCGATTATTCTATGAGGACTCCTATTCTGCAAATAAATTGTGGTGTTGCATGCTTCTTCCCATAGATGTAAAGCCATCTCATGATCATGTAACATGTATCTTGCTGCTCCCATTATGATTATTTTCTTCCTTTAAGCCACCGCATTTTGTTATGAATTATGGGGTGCTATTAGTATCTCTTATAATCCCTTATTTAGCACAAAATTCCTTGAAGGTGTTAGAAAAATATTCTCCTCCATTATCACTTCTCAAGGCTTTCAGTTTTTGACTAGTCTCCTTTTCATCCAATGCTTTAAATTCAACAAATTTTGAGAAAAAATCGTCCTTCTTCCACATGAATAAGTTCCATTATTTTCTAGAAACGTCATCAACAAAAATCACATAATACTTGTGTTTTTTTGTAGAGCCTGTAGAAATGGTATACATACATCAGAGTGGACTCACTCCAAGATTTCTCCAAATCTTCTATCTTGGCCCTGAAGGTGTATTTGACATATTTATCCAATGTGCACCCCTTACAGACATCATTCTGGTCAAGGGTGCATTTCGGGAGACTGGTGGTAATCTCATGCATGATGTTTAGGGCCCCATGGTGTAAGTGTCCTATGCACCTATGCTAGAGTTATCCAACATATCAACTCTACACATTTTATTCCTTTCTACTCAATGCAACACAATCTTCCACCTCAATTTTGTATAGGTTCTTCACTTGAACTCCAATATGTTTCACTTCCTCGATAGCTACATGTCTCTAAAATGCTTTCCCTCTATTGAAAACAACATTGTAGAAACGATCCTCTAGTATAGCTACATAGATCATGTTCTTCTTTTGCCTAGGTACAAACATGACTTCTTTCAGATGAATATGGGAGCCCAAATCCCTCTTAAAGGTCACAGTTCCAATTCCTTTGGTATTATGCCACACATCATCCCCAAGTTCTATGTGCATATGGAGATCCTTCTCCTCTAGGCTATTAAAGATTTCTTTTCATCTCGTCATATGGAACGAGGCACCTAAATATAGATACCACACATTCACCATTATAATCCACACCATGCACGCAATCAAGTTGAAGTCTAATTCGAATTTTGAGGCTATTGCTTCGCCTCATTCTCCTCCTGACGGTTTCTTGGTATACTTCTTGTGTGGACACTTTGTAGCATAGTGCTTGAATTCATCGAAGTGACAACATTATCTTGCTTATGTCCTTCTTCTTACCATTTTTTGGGATGGTCTCTTGTTTGATTTGGGCCTTCTTTCCCTTTCCCTTCTTTCCCTTCCCAATCAAGTAAAACTTCTCTTCCTCCTCAGATTTAGATGTTACTCCATATCTAATGTTCCGTCGATTTTTTTCCTACACCAAATTGGACCAGAGTCTCTCCCACTTTGGCAATTTGTCCCTTCTATTTACAATTTCCTAGTAGTTGTGCCAAGATTTTTCATGGCCTATGAGAGCTAGGATCACTATTTTTGAAGAATTTATATTTTCTCGAATTCCTCCAACCTCATCTTGACTCTAAGTGAATTTGGATAGGTAATGTGGAATGGTTTCATTTTTTTGCATGAAAATGTTCTAATCTTGTCTCTTAATGCCAATTTCATGTCATCACTACCATTTTATAATAGCTAAGTTAGGGTCTTCTACATAGCAAAGGGAGTCTCATTTCCATGTAAATTTGAGACCATGCAGTCTCTCACACCCTCTAGGATGATCCTCCTAGATTTTCCGATATCCTTCTTCCACAAGGATAATTGTTGTGCATCCAATATTGTTGGCTTTGGTATGTTAATTTTGGTGTACTCTAGCACACCATTATCATCAATCATTTCTTCCAACCTATCCTTCCAAGCTATGAAATTTGAAATTCCCTCAAGGGCATAGTCCAATCTCAACTAGTTGAAAGACATTTTCCCAAAAGGAAGAAAATTGCTTCACTAAATCTGTAAATCAAAACATCTGAAGGGGAGGATCTATTGAATGGTGTTTAGCATTATTTATGCTCTGATACCATTTAGAAATTAATAAACATTTTCTACTACTGATGAAATTGAACTAAAATCAAGAGATTACAATTTTCCTCAACTATTCTGTGGAATAGAAATCACAATTTAGAAACACATGCAATGACATAGAACCATTAAAATAGCACAAGAACGCAATGATTTACAACAAAACCAAACTAGGAAAAACCTCTTTGCATATTTTCATTAATTAGATGATAATGAGAAACTCTTATAATGTCTTGTTTTGATCCTAAAGCACACCCTGCACTATAAACATGTTCTCGTGCTAACTGTCCTTCTCTTGCCAACACTTAGCCAATTTGACGCTCCAACTTGCTCCTATTCCCCTAAACAATTCCTGAGGAAATTATCTCCTAGAAGATAGGAATTTACTCCTATTTTCTTGCACAATTCCCAAGGAACGACTCACATGCTTAACTTCCAAGCATGTACAGTCAAATAGTATACAATTGATTCACAATGTGTATTTTTCCTCCATTTCAACTAGGCAATTTGAATTCCATGCATGACTGTGTATATTTTTAGTTGGTCAACTAGTTTAACTAAGAGATAATTGAGTTAACAATAGTTCTACTACTCAACTAACCTTCAATTGGCTGAACTAGGTACTTAATTTTAGTTAATTGAGTCAAACTGCAAATAACTAAACTATATTGCTAAATTTTAGCAATCACTACATGTACAACTCTACTTCTAGCCTATAACTTGAATTTATAGGGTAAAATAGTAAATGAAGCCATGCCACAAAAGTTAACTACAATCCAATTCATCTAGCATATGTGGAAAGTAGAATTAGTAATCTTTACTAAGGCACAAATAAAATTTAGCCTTTCTTGCTACAATTTCTAACAAGTTGTTTCCAAGGAAGGTATAGGAGTGGACCCAGAAAAGACTAGAGCTATCATGGAAAGGGAAACTCCAAATAATGTGGATGAGGTCAGATAATTTATTGGGTTAACAAGTTATTACAAGAGGTTCATTAAGAATTTATCACAGATTTCCTATCCTATTATGTCCTTGTATAGGAAATGAAAGAAATTTGAATGGATAGGGGAATGTGCAACTAGTTTCGAGTAGTTGAAGCAGTTGCTTGCAGATCTAGTTGAAGAGTTCATGGTGTGTACAAATTCTTGCAATAGAAGACTTAGTGGAGTCTTCATGCAGGAAGGAAAGGTGGTATGTTATGAGTCAAGGAAACTGAATGATGCAAACAAATTTATATTACTTGTTATAACTTTTCTGACACCTTTAAAATTTACAAAAAAATTCAAAATGTGCTAAGTGATTTTTTAGATAAATTTTGAGGTATTTTTCAAGATTAATAAGAATCGTATTAAAAAATTTAACAAAGAAATATTGATTTCCATTAATTCAATTAATTCCCTTAAACCTTTTTGTAATAGGCTTATTGAAAGCAATCCCCTTACCCCTAGGATTTATGTCCTTACCAAAATTCATAAGGCTAGGGTCCACATTAGACAGATTATTAACACAATAGGTGGGCCTACATATATTGTCACTAAATTCTTAGCTCAGAGACTCAAACGTCTTGTTGGTCACCCTGATTCCTTTGCTAAGGTCTCTGCTTCCTTTATTAAAGAATTGAAGGATATTAAGCTAGAACCTAGTGTTTTGTTGGATATTTTTGATGTGGTTTCCGTTTATACCTATATTCCTATTCAAGTGGCCATTGATGTCATAAATACGATCAATGAAAACGACACTTCCAAACTAGTTGGCCTCTGCCTCACCTCTACTTTCTCCAGTTTTCAAGGTGAGTTATTTGAACAAACCTATGGGGTGGTGATGGGTTCTCCTCTTTGCCCTATAGTTGCTAACTTATTCTTGGATGATTTTGAGGCTATGGTTTTAGCCTCAGATCCATTTCACCCTAAAAAATGGAAGATTTTTGTTGATGATACTTGTGTCATTTGGCCTCATGGTCGAGAAAAATTTGGATTTGTTTCTTAACCATCTTAATTCTCAATCAAACTCCATCAAATTCACAATGGAGGTTGAGGTGAATGGGTGTCTTCCTTTCCTAGACATCCTTCTCTCTAGAATGAATGATGTTTCTATTTCTCATCGAGTCTTTCACCAGAAAACTCACACAGAATATCTTAATTCTAGTTCTCATCATTTCCAGCCCAAACATTTGGGGTTCTTTGTACTCTAGCCACCTGTGCTTTAATAATTTCGGTTGAGTTGCACCTAGAAGAGGAAAAATATCATCTTCTTAAATTTTTTAAAAATAATGGCTATAACAGATCTCAACACCTCAGCGCTTTCCAAATATCCCATAAATATTCGAGGGTTAAGCCACCTAGTGATGTCCCAATCTCTAAGGTGCAACTCTCGTTTATCTAGGGGACCACTGACAGGATAACCTATATTCTGAAAAAGAATAATGTCTCCTTCTCTTTCAAACCCGTTAATACCATTAGAAATTCTTTTAGATCCATTAGATACCCTATTGACCCCAAGTACATGAAAGAATTGCACTCGATCCCATGTTCCTGTGGGGTTCCCTACATTGGGGAGACCAATCCCTCTATTAAATAGAGAATCCAAGAGCATACTACAAACATCAGGCACAACCAATCTCTCTCATCAACTCTTGTAGAGCATGCATAGAAATATAAACACCATATTTGCATTGAGGATGAGTAGGTCATTGCCATGGTTGATCATTTCCATCATAGAAAGCTAAGACAGTCTATTGAGATTGAGAAACATGCTATCAATATATTGTATCAGCTACAACCACCCTCCAAAATTTTTCCATGCACCCAATTTTGGAGTGTCCCTTGAGAGTTTCTCTTGAGGACTACACACCCCCAGGTTCACTCCGTGAGCTCGTGTAAGTCCTTACATCTGCATTTCTTGCTCATTTCATTCAAGTTTCTGCATTCTAGTGTTTAAGTCATGCTTGCAACCATGTTCTAGTTATAATCAAAATCTTCACTTCATATGTGCTTGTTGTGATTCGCTATGAAAACATTTGTCACACTCACACATGGAGTCACATTCACCGTCGCGCAAGCATCGTCTCGATCAATGAATGCTTAATCATGAGTTTCGCACTTGTAGCTTGCATAGTTGGTTAGTCATGTTGAACATGTGTGTCTAGATGGTTTGAGTCTTATCATCATTGAGTCATGTGAGTGTGTGTTTGCATGATCACATATGCATCTTTCGATCATTCACACACTTAGTCATAATTTTTCTGAATGTTCTGACAACCGGAATCCCTTCTGATAGTCGGACCATCACCCTACCATGAACTCGATTGATTGCCACCCAAAACAATGCAGAAGCACCAAGCAAGTCTTTTCAAGCTACGTTGACCCCCTGGATAGTCAGACTCGAAAAACACCTCGGGATTGACTTCCCTAAAAAATTTCATAGAGGACACTAACCTTACCCACTCGGATGACTAAGGGAATTACATAGATAGGCTGGATAGACACAAGGTGCCCATCGCTGTCTCCCTGTTATGGTAAAACACAACCCCCCCATTTTTAACTTGTTCACTTCAAATAATGGGGACCCTTTTTGTAAAAATTTTGGCTAAACACCTTTTAATATTTTTGTTTAGTTCATTATCTTACGCTTTTGTTAAATTTTCATTTTCTTTGGATTCTTGTTTGGATTGCTTTGTTAAAATCGATTTTTTATAATCTTCCTATTGATACTTCTTTCGTCCCATTTGGTCAACTGGTTCGTAAACGGCACTCCTTTGAAGTCTAATAATTTATATCGCTTGGGTTAAAAATGCATAAAATATACAATATTCCATTTTTTGTAAATAAATTAGTTCAATAATGCATTTGTTTTAAATATTAAGCCCTAGTTAGTTATTACTAACATTTTTCATGCTTTTACTTACACCACCAAATCATGAAGCATCGAGATTTCAGTAATTTACTTCAATTTTCACATAAATTACTAATCTTGAAAAATCGAAATGGCAAAGTGGCTATAGTTTATTTATTTTTTTAGTGGTTGTATTTTAGATAATTTCATAACTTAATTAACTTCATTAAAAAATAAAACCAAAATTAAAATTGATATTTAATGTTAAATTTTAAATTAATTAAATTAATTAATATATAAAATATAATTACTTTAATATAAATATATATACATATACATATACATATATATATATATATATATATATATATATATATATATATATATATATATATATATATATATATATATAATAAAAAAGTAATAAAAAAGAATCGATCACATTGGGGCTTTGGATTGGATCAGAGGTTTTAATCGGTGCATATCATTTTCAAACCTTGACACCTCCATTCCCCCGACGCTGATGGTCGATTATTAAAAGTCAACAGGCATTCATAGGGTTTTAAGTTTTATTTTGAAGTTTCATTGAAACCTCATTCATACGAATGAGTGAAAATTTATATGGAGCAGTAAGTTAGTTTTAATATTAAAATAGTTTAAATATTTAATAATATATTTTAAATTAATTAAAATTAATTAATATATAGAATTTAATTAATTAAATTAAATTAAAATTTAAATATTATTTAGATTAATATTAATTAGTTATAAATAGTTAATTATATTAACTAGCTTAATTAAGATTAATTTATAACAGTTTATTCATTAATTAGTTTAGTTCATAATTAACAATTAAATTATAATTAATTATTAGATAATTAGAATTCTAATTTAGGATTAAATTTTTAATTAAAATTCTGATTTTTTAGCCCAACAACAGAAAATCCAGAATTGTGTCACATTTGACTAATCAACTTTGGAGGCTCATAGATTGAGTTTTACTCAGCCAAATGAGGCTCATGATAGCTCATTGGAAAGATAAAATCAAGGAGAAAATTTCTAAGGAGGTTTCACTAATAGATTTGCTCATTTATTGAGATGAAAATCAGGCAAAAGATCAAGATCTGAATTTTTCGACAAAATCAATTTTCTAAGTTTTATTTTCCGCCTTTTCATTTGTCCAAGTCTGAATGCAGATCCATTCGCCAATGATATCCTTGGCCAATTAAACCATAACAGGCATCAATAGAGAGCTTATATTTTATTTTCAATTATTTATTTAAATTAAATTTGATTTGAATTGTTTTAATGGAAAAAATGATATTTTGATTTTATTGTTGCATATTAATTTATTTTGATTTCTTTTTGCAGGAAAGAAGTAGAAGGGATATGGAAAAAGAGATCTTAGTCAATGAGAATGATCCAGCAATTAAAGATTGGAATTTTGAGCAAATAAGATTATATTGGGCAGATTTTCTTTTGACAAACTTTCCTCTCAAAAATACCTTTGGAAATATTATAAATACAAGATTGCAGAATGTAATTAAGAGGCTACTATCCTCTACAATTTTGGACTTCTAAAAGCACATCTGTAATAATAATTTAGAGTTGTGGGAGTAAGTAGAGAAAATCTCAGATCTGGGGATTATTGAGGATTTTTATTTTGTACCTTGAATTATGCTTGATGGGCAAAGTTTGCACTATTGTGGCTTTATCATTGAAAGCAGAAGTTCAAGCAATGTAAAAGACTGTTGGAGACTAGGGTTAAAGAAATGGATGCAATAAATTGGTATTTCTAATACTACTATTTCAAATATTAGTTTCATTTTTATGATAACAGGAATGTGTCATTTTATTCATGTTTCTGCACTTTTGTCAATATGGGTAATTTGTCTCAATGTTGTTATTATGTATCTCTATTCTTATGGATTAAATTCTGATTTTTGAGTAACTACTTGCTCAGGAACCTATCTTATAAAATTGATTTATTAAATAGTAATGTGTTATGAACTATTTCTACATATTATTGTTCAATAATCGGATTTACTGATTTGATAATCAATATCATTTTTGTGAATTACTTCCCGGAATGTTGTTGGTTTATTATTTCAGTTAATAAGTCTCAATAGGATCTATTTTGGTATCCATAATGTTAGTTAATTTAACTAATCCATTAACTTTATATTCATTACAAACAAGACATATTTAAATCCCAATACTTTAAATATCTCGCTCTTGGTTGGGTTAGATATATATCTGCCTAATTGAGATAGGATTAAGATTAGTTTCTGTTGCTTGCATTATAGAATAAATTTGCATTTAGATTAACTTCTACATTCTTTTAAGTCCTCTTCTCAAAAGAGACAAAATTTTAGTTGTGGCTTGGCTGAACCCAAATCAGCTTAAGGATCATTCTCTTGTCTAATCAACAAGAAGAAGTGATTTGATATTCCTGTCTATTGGTAGTTAAAGATACATCATAAACCAATAGCGATAGGGAGAAGGTAACTGGACCTACTTAAACTAGTCGAAGCCACCACACCACACGGAAAAGGAACTACTTTAAGGTCCGGACCGGGTGGTTATCCCCCATTATTATTGCAGTGATTTTTGAGCCATCAACATTTTTGGCACTAGAAGGATGGCTGAAACTTGTTGTCTGTTGGAGCCTTTTCAATTTTAACATTTTATTTAAATCACGATGGCTTTTTTTAAACTTCCAATTTGGATTTGTATTCATGGATGTGCATCTTCCAATACTCCACCCGAAGTGGTAAGATTCTAGTCTCAGGTAAAGTTTAATGGTAAGATAAATTCTTGTACTTTTAAGCGTGTCTTTCAATTTATTCAAAAGGTTTCAAATTATGATTTTCAAGGAATTGATGAAGGCATTTTATGTAGAATTTTTACTCTCACATTTGCGACAAAAGCCAGAAACTGGTAGAACTCTTCCAGTCACCTCAATTCGCAGCTTGGATCAATTTGTTACAATTTTCATTTCTAAATTTGATGGCTATGATTATGAACATGTATGTGATGAAATTGATATCTATGAAGGTTTGAAAATGAATCTGTTATTGATTTTAATATTCGATTTCATTTTAATTGTTTAAGATTTAAAGTCGAAGATAAACCTACGGAAGAAGAATCATTAGATTGGTTTGAGTATATTTGTCCTCTTTCTCTCATTCCCAATCCATATGAAATTAATTCAAGCTTTGTCCCATCCCCTTCAAATATAAATGAGAATTCCAATTTGGATGTGAAAATAAATTATGATGAAGTGGTTTCACAAAGCTTGGAAAATATTTCTATCCAAATGTAAGAAGATAACAGAAACAATTTTGGAGAAAGAGTTGCCTTGAAATATGAAAGTTACTTTGTAGTCAATTCAGAAAATCAGATTGCAAATCATCAAGTACAAGAAACAATCAAAGTAAATAATAACACAAAAACTACTGTACAAATTTTTGAATTCTTTCATGATGGAATAATGTCGAAATCAGAGCAGCAATGAAACCTTCTTCAAAAAGTATGAGTACACAAAGGAATGATCTACAATCTTAAATTTATAATGAGTAGAATGCACAAGAGTTCTCAAACAGAGATAGTTTTACTGCATTGTTTTAGGTTCACATTTTTCCCTTTATCCTCATATTTTTAATGATGGTAATTTTTCTCCTTTTGGTATTAATGACATTTCAGAAAATAAAGAGGTCGATCTAAATGAATTACCAATAATTTTTTATCAAGATAGAGGAACACTTATTGATCATTCTTTTGCCATTAATGAACATGAAATTTTTATTCTTCTTTGTTTTGATATATTGGACGAAAGCAAAGGGAATTATAGAGAGTATTGTGAAGTCATTTATCATAATTATTCTGACATTGAGGATGTTGATTACTATCCTCATGAGAAAATTCAAATAACATCTGAGAATGAGGAACATTTCAATTTAGAAATTATTTCAACCAATCCTCATCCTAGAGCAGAAAATTATCTTCATGATTTCAGCATTTGAGAAAACATTGCAATTTATGATTCATATCATGATCAAGCTCTCATTTCTACTCATAATCATAATTCTTTTTCTAATTCACAAGTTGGAATTGGCAATTACTCAAATTTCATAATTCTAGCCAATCCTTGCGGAAAAAGAAATTATTTCAAAACAATCACGATTGTGTTGTAACATTAGTTGTACCAATAGTGATTTCATTTTATTTTTGTTTCATCACTTATTTTGCTTAGAATTAGATTTATTTCTGATTTTATTGTTCACATTTTTTACACTTTACGTTGGCATATAAAGCACTTTACTATCAATCACTCAATCGATGCATTGCCCTGTTGGAAAATTAAAGTTTCATATTATAATCATGAGCATCAGAAGCTATTAATATTTCAATTTCAATCAATGCTAATGTTTGATCAAAAGTTTCTATCTTCTCAAAGGCAATGTCAACAAGAGAATGCATTTTTACAATCTGGCCAGCAATCCAATTCAATTAATAATATTCCATTATATCTAACAGATTTCTATCTATTTTTCATTAACTCATTTGGAAAATATTTGGAAAGTTTTTCTTCATGGAAGATTGTTAATAGTTTAACATTTGTACATAACACTAACAATTTTTTCCAGGCCTTTGAATGTAAAAGTTCATTTCCACAATCTGCCCTACTATCTTCTGTTTTCAAACCTTTTCAATCATTAATGAAAACTCATCCAGATTTTTATGATCCAATTGGTATTCAATTGGAAAGGAAATTTCAAAAGAAAGAGATTTTAATTAAGTTGCTAACAATAACTGTAAATTCTACTTACAGATTTAATTTTCTTAGCTCAATTAGATTTGTATTTTTATTACTAACATTTGAACTGTACATATATGCAGGAATAAAAATAAGAGAATGGCTACACTGGAAATATGACTATACCTAGTCATTTTCATTTATATTTTTAAAATAGAAGTAGAATTAATTTAGTTAGTTTGTTTTATGTAGTTAATTTTTTCTTAATAGTTCCGCATATTAAAAAATAAAGCAAAGCAATCAGCCCTTCTCATATTATTATACGTTCAATAAAACATTTTCGCGTCATCGGAAACATTTTAATTCTTACTTCTCATTTTAAATCAAAATCTATTGCAGCGATACCTCTACTTTGCCTATTTTGAATAATTTCTTGACTAAATTCAAATAGGTTTGCACTTGGCATCAATCGCCTCAAAGCAACTTCTCCTCATTTTAAGATTTCCTTCTAGGATTTTATTTTGAAATTTATATTGAAGGTTCTGATGATACAAAGCTTCTTGACGTCATTATCCCGTGGAAATTATGACTGTCTATTATAAGCTTAATTCCAATTCAATCATTATTAGTTAGTCTAACTTTTCACTATAATCACATGAAGTTTATGTTATTTTCTTCAAAATTGGTTAAAATGACCTTAAGGGTGTCCATGCTATTATGTGCATACATTTAAATATATGTTGATATTTTTCCACAATTAATGGCTTTATCCCATTCTAATTTTTAGTTTATTATTTGATGTTGCAATATGCATCATATTTATTTACTAAAGGCATTATTGAACAATCACTATAATAATACAAATTCTTCACAAGTTAACTTGGAATGAGAAGAGGTAATAAATTGTTGTTGCAATTCAAAGAGAAGCATATTTTCATATTATTTCTGGTGAATTTTATGAATTTTAGATTTCCTAAACATGAATAAACAGATTTTATTCAGATTGATTACCAACTCTAATTTAGAATAAATAACGAGATGAGTTTGAACAAAGTCAGAATTTTGATAAATCGAAGGAAGAATTGGAATATTCATGAGGTAAAATCCGTAGACAATTCTCTTCTAAGTACGGATTTACAAGTTCATTTTCATCTATTATTAGTTTCTCTTTTCTTTAGTTTATTTTTTTTATTCTTGTTATGTTTTATTTGAAGATTTTCATTTTTTTTGAAAATTTGAACTAAGCAACAAATCCATTTCAAATTTGCAACAGGTTCAGGGAAATTTTATTTTTTGATTCATTAGAATTTGAGCATTCTTTAACTTTGTTTTCATTCATTAGAAAACTTAATTGAAATTTAAAACAGTATCACAAGATTCATGTCTGAAACGTTTCAACTTTATTTTCATATTGTTGATACTACAGTGGATATATATTCGCAATATCCCATGGAAGTGATTCTTAGTGTTTATTGATAAAAAAATTCTGATACAAGACCTCCAATGTGTTACCTCATTCAGTTTCTCATAAAACGCCATATCGCATTTCACATATCAGAGTTTTTGAGTTGAATATATTTTCAGTTATCTTGAATCACCTATCTCCGATAATCGGCTTACCAATATTGTGATGTACACATAATTCTGGACCCAATATGAAATTTAAATCAAGTTCATAAGAAATATCGCGTTCGTTCAATCATAATAATGGTAGGGTATTCATCTTAAAAGGTACCGATGTCTCGGATCCGATATGATATTAAATTCCTATAATAAAGCTATCAGGTCCATTTTTCATCGGATATCGGCATATCAAAAATATTACATCATGTACTTAGTTTTGTCGGTCGTCGATTTCTTTTGAAGACCAAAGCCGGTCCCAACTAAGAGCCCCATTATTCATCGCATATAGACATCGCAAGAATCATATTTTGTTTCATCTTGTACTTAAAGTTTGCAGATCGCCGATCATTCACATCATCCATTGCGTAGCCGCTATCGTAAGAATCATATTGGCATTTCCCACATGACTATTTTTCAATATTCTAATATGCCGATATCGCAATCACTTTATCGCATTTTTAGTCATGGTCATACTTCTGAATCTGTGATGTGCGATGTATGATATGAAAAGTACAAAGCATGACATGACTATCCCTGATCCTCGATATAACATTTCTCCAATGGTTTGATCACTCCATCTCATCGCACATATTCCCTTTACTTGTTTTCATATCGGCAATTTGCCATTGCAACTTCTGATGCGATAGACTCCAACGCATGCCTCTATGCCATTAACATTTAATCAATATATGCCATATTAGCAAAAGGTGAAATTTTGGTAGATCAAATTTTATGCATAGTGAAGAAACGTGCAATGCGGATCATCCGATAAGGTATTGTGTTTTATGGAATATTTAAAAACAATATTAGGTAACCACTATGGTAAGAAAGCGATTGATGACAAATTTGCAGCATATTCTAATCATTTCGATTTCTCATACATTTCAGTTTTAAATATATAATTCTATAATTTAATAAGAAATTCAAGACCTTTCTATCTTCCTATTTAATTTCATTGTCTTGGATTTGGTCTTAATTCTGGACAATTTATAAAATCATGGAGTTTATACAAAACTTATAATATTTTTAGAAACATTCATTAGCTTGTTTGGAGAAACTGATACCTTTCAGGTAAGATCAAAAGCAATTATCCAATGGTAAGATTCATATACCCACTTTCATTAATTTCCATTTCGTTACTTTAGTTTCATTTTTGTTTTTAAATTATGCTGATATAAAAATTTGTTTTGCAGCTCTTCATAAAAGCTTCCAATCCTTCGCTAGATCATATTTTCGAAGTCCTATACTCTTCTCCTAGTTTTATTTCAAGAAGCAATGATAATCTTCATTGAAACAGCTACACTAGGAAGTTTCTGAACCTTTAATCTGTTTCTTTAAGCATTTCTTTTTTAAAAAATGATTAAGATGATGCTTTGAAACAAGAAGATTGACATCAAACATAAATTTTTCATTGTGGCTGAATTTTATCATCACTGCTATCTAAAGCCTAAAACATTTACAACCCTGCAAGGTATGATTTTTCTAAATCTCGACATAAGAAGGAATGATTACATGATTATTTTCCTTTACCTCATTTTGTTGAGACATTGGTATCTTTCAAAACTTGGATTTTTCTTTCCATTTTTAAAATTTCTTCATTTTTATTTTTGTTTGCTAATTTCTTTTCTCACTTTGGCTTAAGAATTCTTTTCCTTTGGTTTTCAGTTTTGATTTTGGTGACTTTGCCATGATTTATATGAAAGGCCTTCTTGTTACCTAACAATGGTCGACATACACAGGGAAAAATTGTTAATAGTTTACTATTAGCTTTCTCCTAAAAGTCTCTTAATAAAATTTGTTTTTCTTATTATAAAGGTAGACATATTTAAGGAAGAGATTATAAACAAGAGAAGTTGGAAAAGTATCATAAAATCTCAGAAATTTCTTTTTCATTAAAACTACAATTATTTTGAGATTTCAATATTTTATTAAGATCTTCCAAAGTTCTATTATCAGTCAAGAAAAGTTATTTTTAACCAAGTAAAGACACTTTACAAGAAAGCACCTTTAATTCTGAAATTGTCATTCTTAACTCTTAAGGAGTCAATGATTCTCCCTATCTGAAAGAGTCTTATTTTTCTAGAGTATAATCGAGAAATATATTTAAACTTAAAAGATAAGAGGTCTTTTCATGAGCCTACTTACCATGATCAAAGGGTAAAAGTAGACTGACATTACCAACAGTGCTAAACAAACCAAGGTAATGGCTTATGATTCCAAACAATTATAAGACAAGGGGTCTCCTCACGAGCCAACTTGTTCAGTCCAATAATAACCAGTGAATGGAATTGTCAACTATCTGGCTACCAAACCAGGACAATGGCTTTTAAAAATAAAAATAAAATAAAATAATAAAAAACAAATTCAAAGAAAATAAACATATATAAATGGATTTATCTCTAGATCAATAATTCTTAAATATATGAGATTCTGAATCATTCATGATTAAAAGGTAACTTTGTCGAGACTATAGATGTTTGCTGGCAACAGTGGCTCTACCTGTAACAAATGAGTATATTTTAAAAGTTATGTTGTAAATTGACTCATGCTTTATCTCTACAACTAATTAAGGACTGATACAAAGTTTTGGAATATTTTAATTTGTGATAAATTTTGAGAAAAAATACTATTAGATTATTCTTGTTTTTATTCAAATTAATGAACCTAGTGAACCGTTCCAAAAAATAATTTTCTCTTTTTTAATTACTTTTACTTTAATTGTAGGAAAATATCATTCATATCAAACAGAGATAATTGGTTCTTCTCCCGTGTGTTCCCATTGTTGTGGTAAAACACAACCCCCCCATTTTTGACTTGTTCACTTCAAATAATGCGGACCCTTTCTATAAAATTTTGGCTAAACACCTTTTAGGATTTTTGTTTAGTTGATTATCCTATGCTTTTGTTAAATTTTCATTTTCTTTGGATTCTTGTTCTGATTGCTTTGTTAAAATTGATTTTTTATAAACTTCCCATTGATACTTATTTTGCCTCATTTGGTCAACTAGCTCGTAAACGACACTCCTTTGAAGTGTAATGATTTATGTTGCCTGGGTTAAAAATGCATAAAATGTATAATATTCCATTTTTTGTAAATAAATTAGTTCCATAATGCATTTTTTAAAATATTAACCCCTAGTTATTACTAACATTTTTCATTCTTTTACTTATACAACCAAATCATCAAGCATCAGGATTTTAGTAATTTACATCAATTTTCAAATAAATTACTAATATCGAAAAATCAAAATGGCAAAGTGGCTATAGTTTATTTATTTTTTTAGTGGTTGTAGTTTAGATAATTTCATAACTTAATTAAACTTCATAAAAAAATAAAACCAAAATTAAAATTGATATTTAATGTTAAATTTTAAATTAATTAATATATAATTAATTAATTAATATAATTATATATATATTTATATATATATATATAT
Organism: Pinus tabuliformis; assembly: GCA_031772625.1. Taxonomy (NCBI): domain Eukaryota; kingdom Viridiplantae; phylum Streptophyta; class Pinopsida; order Pinales; family Pinaceae; genus Pinus; species Pinus tabuliformis. The sequence goes on from CM062816.1 coordinate 568,556,006, forward strand.
ATATATATATAAAAAATAAAAATAAAAAAAATTTGATCGCATCGGGGCTTCGGATCAGATCAGATGTTCTAATCGGTGCATATCATTTTCAAACCCCGATACCTCCATTCCCCAACACCGATCGCTAATCATTAAAAGTCAACGGGCATTCATAAGGTTTTATGTTTTATTTTGAAGTTTCATTGAAACCTCACTCATACGAATGAGTGAAAAGTTAAATGGAGTGGTAAGTTAGTTTTAATATTAAAATAGTTTAAATATTTAATAATAAATTTTAAATTAATTAAAATTAATTAATATATAGAATTTAATGAATTTAATTAAATTAAATTTAAATACTATTTAGATTAATATTAATTAGTTATAAATAGTTTATTATATTAACTAGTTAGATTAAGATTAATTAATAATAGTTTATTAATTAATTAGTTTAGTTCATAATTAACAATTAAATTAGAATTAATTATTAGATAATTAGAATTCTAATTTATGATTAAATTTTTAATTAAAATTCTAATTTTTTAGCCCAGCAATAGAAATTCCAGAATTGTGCCAGATTTGGCTCATCAACTTTGGCGGCTCATAGATTGAGTTTTACTTGGCCAAATGAGGCCCAGGAAGGCTCATTAGAAAAATAAAATCAATGAGAACATTTTTGAGGAGGTTTCACTAACAAATTTTCTCATTTATTAGGTTGAAAATCAAGTAGAAGATCAAGCTCAAAATTTTTCAACAAAATCAATTTTATGAGTTTTATTTTATGCATCTTCATTTGTCCAAGCCTCTTCTAAATGTAGATCCATTTGCCAATGATATCCTTGGTCAATTAAACCATCACAATCATCAATAGAGAGCTTATATTTTATTTTCAATTATTTATTTGAATTGGATTTGATTAAATTTGTTTTAATGCCAAAAATGATATTTTTATTTATTGTTGCATCTTAATTTATTTTGATTTATTTTTGCAGGAAAGCAGTATAAGGGATATAAAGAAAAAGATATTAATCAATGAGAATGCTCCAGCAATTAAAGATTGGAAGTTTGAGCAAATAAAATTAGATTGGGCAGATTTTTCTTCAACAAACTTTCCTCTCAAAAATACCTTTGGAAATATTATAAATACAAGATTGCAGAATGTAATTAAAAGGCTACTCTCCTCTACAATTTTGGACTTCTAAAAAAACTTTTGTAATTAGAATTTAGAGTTGTGGGAGGAAGTAGAGAAAATCTCAAATCTGGAGATTATTGAGGATTTTTCTCTTGTACCTTGAATCATGCATGGTGGGCAAAGTTTGCACTATTGTGGCTTTAGCTATGAAAGAAGAAGTTCAAGCAATGTAAAAGATTGTTGGAGACCAGGGTCAGAGAAATGGATGCAATAAATTCATATTTCTAATACTACTATTTCAAATATCAGTTTCATTTTTATGATAACATGAATGTGTCATTTTATTCATGTTTGTGCACTTTTGTTAATATGGGTAATTTGTCTCAATGTTGTTATTATGTATCTTTGTTCTTATTAATTAAATTCTAATTTCTGAGTAACTACTTGTTCAGGAATCTATCTTATAAAACTGATTTATTTAATAGTAATGTGTTATGAACTATTTCTGCATATTATTGTTGAATAATTGGATTTACTGATTTGATAATCAATATCATTTTTGTGAATTACTTCGCAGAATGTTGTTGGTTTATTATTTCAGTTAATAGGTCTCAATAGGATCTGTTTTGGTATCCATAATGTCAGTTAATTGAACTACTTCATTAACTTGATATTCATTATAAACAAGACATATTTAAATCCCAATACTTTAAATATCTTGCTCTTACTTGGGTTAGATCTATATCTGACTAATTGAGATAGGATTAAGATTAGTTTATGTTGGTTGCGTTATAGAATAAGTTTGCATTTTGATTAATCTCTACATTCTTTTAAGTACTCTTCTCAAAAGAGGCAAAATTTTAGTTGTGGCTTGGCTGAACCCAAATCATCTTAAGGATCATTCTCTTGCCTGATCAGCAAGAAGAAGTGATCTTATATCCCTGTCTATTGGTAGTTAAAGATACATCATAAACCAATAGCGGTAGGGAGAAGGTAATTGGATCTAGTTAAACCAGTTGGAGCCACCACAACAAATGGAAAAGGAGCTGCTTTAAGGTCCAGACCGGGTGGTTATCCCCCATTGTTGTTGAAGCGATTTTCGAGGCATCAACATTTTTGGAGCTAGAAGGAGGGCTAAAACTTGTTGTCTATTGGAGCCTTTTCAATTTTAACATTTTATTTAAATCACGATGGCCCCTTTTAGACTTCCAATTTGGAGTTGTCTTCATGGACATGCATCTTTCAATACTCCACCCAAAGTGGTAAGACTCTTGTCTCAAGTAAAGTTTAATGGTAAGAGAAATTTTTCTACTTTTAATCATGTCTTTCAATTTATTCAAAAAGTTTCAAATTATGATTTTCAAGGAATTGATGAAGGCATTTTATGTAGAATTTTTACTCTCACATTTGCGGCAAAAGCTATAAATTGGTGTAGAACTCTTCCGGTCGCCTTAATTCACAGCTGGGATCAATTTGTTACAATTTTCATTTCTAGATTTGATGGCTATGATTATCAATAGGTATGTGATGAAATTGAATATCTACAAAGGTTTGAAATTGAGTCTGTTATTGATTTTAATATTCGATTTCATTTGAATTGTTTAAGATTTAAAGTTGAAGATAAACCTATGGAAGAAGAATCATTAGATTGGTTTGAATATATTTGTTCTCTTTCTCCCATTCCCAATCCATATGAAAATAATTCAAGCTTTGTCCCACCCCCTTCCAATATAAATGAAAATTCCAATTTGGATGTGTAAATAAAATATGATGAAGTGGTTTCACAAAGCTTGGAAAATATTTCTATCCAAATGTAAGAAGATAACAGCATCAATTTTGGAGAAAGAGTTGCCTTGAATTTTGAAAGTTACTCTATATTCAATTCAGAAAATCAAATTGCAAATCATCAAGTACAAGCAACAATCAAAGTAAATAATAACACAGAAACTGCTGTACAAATTTCTAAATTCTTTCATGATGGAAAAATGTCGAAATCAGAGCAGCAAAGCAACCTTCTTCAAGAAAGCATGAGTACACAAAGGAATGATCTACAATCTGAAATTTATAATGAGTAGAATGCCTAAGAGTTCTCAAACAGAGAGTTTTAAATGCATTGTTTCAAGTTCACATTTTTCTCTTTATCCTGATATTTTTAATGATGGTAATTTTTCTCCTCTTAGTATTAATGATATTTCAGAAAATAAAGAGGTCGATCTAAATGAATTACCAATAAGGTTTTATCAAGATAGAGAAACAATTATTGATCATTCTTTTTCCATTAACGCACATGAAATTTTTATTCTTCCTTGCTTTGATATATTGGATGAAGGCAAAGGGAATTATAGAGAATATTGTGAAGTTATTTATGATAATTACTCTGACATTGAGGATGTTGATTACTATCCTCATGAGAAAATTAAAATAACATTTGAGAATGAGGGACATTTCAATTTAGAAATTATTTCAACCAATCCTCATCCTAGAGCAGCAAATTATCTGCATGATTTCATCATTTGAGAAAACATTCCAATTTATGATTTACATCATGATCAATCTCTCATTTCTACTCGTAATCATAATTCTTTTTCTAATTCACAAGTTGGAAAAGACAATTACTGAAATTTCATAATTCTGGCCAATCCTTGTGAAAAAAAGATATTTCAAAACAATCCTAATTATGTTGTAACATTAGTTGTACCAATAGTGATTTTATTTTATTTTTGTTTCCTCACTTATTTTATTTAGAATTAGATTTATTTTCTGATTTTATTGTTCAAATTTTTGATGCTTTACGCTGGCATATTGAGCACTTTACTATCAAACACTCAATCGACACATTGCCCTGTTGGGAAATTAAAGTTTCATATTATAATCATGATCATCAGAAGCTATTAATATCTCAATTTCAATAAATGCTAATGTTTTATCAAAAGCTTCTATCTTCTCAAAGGCAATGTCAACAAGAGAATGTATTTTTACAATCTAGCTGGCAATCTAATTCAATTAATAATCTTCCATTATATCTAATAGATTTCTATCCATTTTCTATTAACTCATTTGGAAACTATTTGGAAAGTTTTCCTTCATGGAATATTGTTAATAGCTTAACATTTTTACATAACACTAACAATTTTTTCTAGGCCTTTGAATGTAAAAGTTCATATCCACAATCTGGCCTCTTTTCTTCTCTTTTCAAACATTTTCAATCATTAATGGAAACTCATCCAGATTTCTATGATCCAATTGGAATTTAGTTGGAAAAGAAATTCAAGAGAAAGACATTTTAATTAAGTTGCTAACAATAGCTGTAAATTCTACTTACAGATTTAATTTTCTTAGCTCAATTAGATTTGTATTTTTATTACTAACATTTGAACTGTACATATATGCAGGAATAAAAATAAGAGAATGACTACACTAGAAATATGACTATACCTAGTCATTTTCATGTATATGTTTAGAGTAGAAGTAAAATTAATTTAGTTAGTTTGTTTTATGTAGTTAATTTATTCTTAATATTTCTACGGATTAAAAAATAAAGCAAAGAAATCAACCGTTCTCATATCATATATACGTTCAATGAAACATTTTCTCCTGATCAGAAACTTTTTAATTCTTGCTTCCCATTTTTAAATCAAAATCTATTGTAGCAATACCTCTGCTCTGCCTATTTTTAATAATGTCTTGACTAAATTCAATTAAGTTTGCACTTGGCGTCAATCGCCTCAAAGCCACTTTTCTTCATTTTAAGATTTTTTTTTGAAATTTATATTGAAGGTTTTGATGATATAAAGTTTCTTGACATCATTATCCTGTGGAAAATATGAATGTCTATTATAAGCTTAATTCCAATTCAATCATTATTAGTCAATCTAACTTTTCACTATAATCACATGAAGTTTATGTTATTTTCTTCAAAATTGGTTAAAATGACCTTAAGGGTGTCCATGCTATTATGTGCACACATTTAAATCTGTGTTGATATTTTTCCAAAATTAGTGGCTTTATGCCATTATGATCTTTAGTTTATTATCTGATGCTGCAATATGCATCATATTTATTTACTAAAGGCATTACTGAACAAACACTATAACAATACAAATTCTTCTCAAGTTAACTAAGAATGAGCAGAGGTAATAAATTGTTGTTGCAATTCAAAGGGAAGCATATTTTCATATTATTTCTAGTGAATGTTATGAATTTCAGATTTCCTGAACATGAATAAACAGATCTTATGCATATTGATTGCCAACTCTAATGTAGAATAAATAATGAGATGAGTTTGAACAAAGTCAGAATTTTGATAAATTAAAGGAAGAATTAGAAGATTCATAAGGTAAAATCCACAAACAATTCTCCTCCAAGTACACATTTACAAGTTCATTTTCATCTATTATTAGTTTCTCTTTTGCTTAGTTTATTTTTTTTATTCTTGTTATGTTTTATTTGTAGATTTTCATTTGTTTTCAAAACTTGAACTAAGTAGCAAATCCATTTCAAATTTGCAACTCGTTCAAGAAAATTTTATTTTTTGATTCATTAGAATTTGAGCATTCTTTAACTTTGCTTTCATTCATTAAAAAACACAATTGAAATTTAAAACAGTATCGCAAGATTTATGTCTGAAATGTTTCAACTTGATTTTCATATTGCTAATACTACAGTGGATATATATTTGCAATATCCCATTGGAAACCACTTTTAGTGTTTACCGATAGAAAATTTTTGATACAAGACCTCCGATGTGTTACCTCATTTAGTTTCTCATAAAATTCCATATCACATTTCACATATTAGAGTTTTCAGTTGAATATATTTTCAGTTATCTTGAATCACCAATCTCCGATAATCGACTTACCAATATTGTGATGTACACATAATTCTGGACTCAATATGAAATTTAAATCAAGTTCATAAGAAATATCGCGTCCGTTCAATCGCAATAATGGTAGGGTCTTTATCTTAAAAAGTACCGATGTCTCGGATCTGATATGATATTAAATTCCTGTAATAAATCTATCGGGTCAATTTTTCATTGGATATCAGCATATCAAAAATATTACATCATGTACTTAGTTTTGCTGGTTGACGATTTCTTTTGAAGACCAAAGCCGGTCCCACCTAAGAGCCCCATCATTCATTGCATATCGGCATTGCAAAAATCATAGTGTGTTTCATCTTATACTTAAATCTTGCCAATCGTCGATCAGCCACATCATCTATCGCATTGCCGCTATCGCAAGAATCATATTGGCATTTCTGACATTACTATTTTTTGATATTCCGATATGCCAATATCACAATCTCTTCATCGCATTTTTATTCATGTTCATACCATTATTCTGAATCTGTGATGTGCGATGTATGATATGCAAAGTAAAAAGCATGACATGACTATCCCCGATCCCCGATATAACATTTCTTCAATCGTTTGATCACTCCATCTTATCACACATATTCTCTTTACATGTTCTCATATCTACAATTTTCTATTGCAACTTCCGATGCGATAGACTTCAATGCATGCCTTTATGCTATTAACATTTAATCAATATATGGCATATCAACAAAAGGCGAAATTTTGGCTGATCGAATTTTAAGCATAGTGAAGAAACATGCAATGCAGATCATCTAATAAGGTATTGCGTTGTATGGAATATTTTAAAGCAATCTTGGGTAACCACTATGGTAAGAAAGAGATTGATGATAAATTTCGGCATATTCTAATAATTTCAATTTCTCATACATTTCAGTTTTAAATATATATTTCCATAATTTAATAAGAAATTCAAAACATTTCTATCTTCATATTTAAATTTCATTATCTCGGATTTGGTCTTAATTCTGGAAAATTTATAAAAATCATGAAGTTTATAGAAAACATAATATTTTGAGAAACATTTGTTACTACAAATTCTCATTCTCATTTCTGATGCATTTGTTTTAATTTTTATTCCCGTGAACACAAAACATTCACTTTTTACATTTTCTGTTTGCTTTAGTTTAAATAAAAGAAATAATGATTTTGGGTTATAGGATTTTGGCTAGTTTGACTTGTTCATGTTTTTAATGTTAATTAAAATAAGAATTCAACTAGTTTGGAGAAACTGATACCTTTCAGGTAAGATCAAAAGCAATTATCCAATGGTAATATTCATATACCCACTTTCATTAATTTCCATTCCGTTAGTTTAGTTTCATTTTTGTTTTTAAATTATGCTGATATAAAAAATTGTTTTGCAGCTCTTCATAAAAGCTTCCAATCCTTCGCCAGATCATATTTTCGAAGTCCTATACTCTTCTCCTGGTTTTATTTCAAAAAGCAATGGTAACCTTCATTGAAACAGCTACACTAGGAAGTTTTTGAACCTTTAATCTGTTTCTTTGAGCATTTCTTTTTAAGAAAATGATTAAGATGATGCTTTTAAACAAGAAGATTGACATCAAACAGAAAATTTTCACTGTGGCTTAATTTTATCATCACTGCTATATAAAGCCTAAAACATTTACAGCCCTGCAAGGTATGATTTTTCTAAATTTCTACATAAGAATGAATGATTACATGATTATTTTCCTTTATCTCATTTTGTTGAGACATTGGTATCTTTAAAAACTTGGATTCTTCTTTCCATTTTTAAAATTTCTTCATTTCTATTTTTGTTTTCTGATTTCTTTTCTTACTTTGGCTTAAGAATTATTTTCCTTTGGTTTTCAGTTTTGATTTTGGGTGACTTTCCCATGATTTATATGGAATGCCTTCTTGTTACCTAACAATGGTTGACATACGTAGGGAAAAATTGTTAATAGTTTACTATTAGCTTTTTCTTAAAAATCTCTTGATAAAATTTGTTTTTCTTATTATAAAGGTGGACATATTTAAGGAAGAGATTATAAAACAAGAGAAGTTGGCAAAGTATCATAAAATATGAGAAATTTCTTTTTAATCAAAACTAAAATTATTTTGAGATTTCAATTTTTATTAAGATCTTTCAAAGTTCTATTATCAGTCAAGAAAAGTTCTTTTTAACCAAGTAAATACACTTTACAGCAAAGCATCTTTAACTCTTAAATTTTCATTCTTAACTCTTAAGGACTCAATGATTCTCCCTGCCCCAAAGAGTCTTATTTTTCTAAAGTATAATCGAGAAATATATTTAAACTTAAAAAATAAGAGGTCTCATCATGAGCCTGCTTACCATGATCATAGGGGGAAAATAGGCTGACATTACCAACATAGCTAAACAAACCAGGGTAATGGCTTATGATTCCAAAAAATTATAAGACAAGGGGTTTCATCATGAGTCAACTTGTTCAGTCTAATTATAACCAGTGAATGGGATTGTCAACTATTTGGCTACCAAACCATGACAATGGCTTTTAAAAAAAAAAAAAAAAAAAAAAAACAAAGAAAATAAACATATATAAATGGATTTATCTCTAGATCAATAATTCTTAAATATATGGGATTCTGAATCATTCATGACTAAAATGTAACCTTTTCAAGACTATAGATATTTGTTGGCAGCAGTGGCTCTACTTGTGATAAATGAGTATATTTTAAAAGCTAAGCTGTAAAGTGACCCTTGCTTTACCTCTACAACTAATTAAGGACTGATACAGAATTTTGGAATATTTTAATTTATCAGAAATTTTGAGAAAAATTACAGTTAGATGATTCTTGTTTTTATTCAGATTAATGAACCTAGTCAAGCATTCCAAAAAATAATTCTCTCTTCTTTAATTATTTTTACATTAATTTTACGAAAATATCATTCAAATCAAACAAAGATAACTGGTTCTTCTCCCGTGTGTCACCATTGTTGTGGTAAAACACAACCCCCCCATTTCTGAATTGTTCACTTCAAATAATGGGGACCCTTTCTATAAAATTTTTGGCTAAACACCTTATAGGATTTTTCTTTAGTTGGTTATCCTACACTTCCGTTAAATTTTCATTTTCTTTGGATTTTTGTTTTGATTGCTTTGTTAAAATTGATTTTTTATAAGCTTCCAATTGATACTTCTTTCACATCGTTTGGTCAACTGGTTCATAAACGGCACTCCTTTCAAATCTAATCATTTATGTCGCTAAGGTTAAAAATGCATAATGTACAATATTCTATTTTCTGTAAATAAATAAATTTAATAATGCATTTGTTTTAAATATAACCCTAGTTAGTTATTACTAACATTTTTCATTCTTTTACTTATACAACCAAATCATGAAGCATCGGGATTTCGGTAATTTACTTCAATTTTCAAATAAATTACTAATATCAAAAAATCAAAATGGCAAAGTTGCTGTAGTTTTTTTTTTTTTTTAGTGGTTGTAGTTTAGATAATTTCATAACTTAATTAAAAATTCATTAAAAAATAAAACCAAAATTAAAATTGATATTTAATGTTAAATTTTAAATTAATTAAATTAATTAATATATAAAATATAATTAATTTAATTAAAATAAAATTTAATACATAAAATATATATATAATAAAAAATAATAAAAAAATCAATCGCATCGGGGCTTTGGATCAGATCGGAGGTTTTAACCGGTGCATATCATTTTGAAACCCTAACACCTCCACTCCCCTGACACCAATTGCCGATCATTAAAAGTCAACGGGCATTCATAAGGTTTTATGTTTTATTTTGAAGTTTCATTGAAACCTGACTCATACGAATGAGTGAAAAGTTAAATGGAGTGGTAAGTTAGTTTTAATATTAAAATAGTTTAAATATTTAATAATAAATTTTAAATTAATTAATATATAGAATTTAATTAATTAAATTAAATTAAAATTTAAATATTATTTAGATTAATATTAATTAGTTATAAATAGTTAATTATATTAATTAGTTAGATTAAGATTAATTAATAATAGTTTATTAATTAATTAGTTTAGTTCATAATTAACAATTAAATTAGAATTAATTATTAGATAATTAGAATTTTAATTTAGGATTAAATTTTTAATTAAAATTCTGATTTTTTAGCCTAGCAATAGAAATTCCAGAATTGTGCCAGATTTGACTCATCAACTTTGGAGGCTCATAGATTGAGTTTTACTTGGCCAAATGAGGCCCAGGATGGCTCATTGGAAAGATAAAATCAAGGAAAAAATTTCTAAGGAGGTTTCACTAACAGATTTGCTCATTTACTAGGTCGAAAATTAGGCAGAAGATCAAGCTCCGAATTTTTCAACAAAATCAATTTTCTGAGTTTTATTTTCTACATTTTCATTTGTCCAAGCCTCTTCTGAATGCAGATCCATTCGCCAATGATATCCTTGGCTAATTAAACTGTCACAAGAATCAATAGAGATCTTATATTTTATTTTCAATTATTTATTTAAATTGAATTTGATTGTATTTGTTTTAATACCAGAAATGATATTTTGATTTTATTGTTGCATCTTAATTTATTTTGATTTCTTTTTGCAGGAAAGTAGTGGAAGGGATATGAACAAAAATATCTTAATCAATTAGAATGATCCAACAATTAAAGATTGGAACTTTGAGCAAATAAAATTAGATTCGGCAAATTTTTCTTCAACAAACTTTCATCTCAAAAATACCTTTGGAAATATTATAAATACAAGATTGCAGAATGTAATTAAGAGGTTGCTCTCCTCTGCAATTTTGGACTTCTAAAAGCACTTATGTAGTAAGAATTTAGAGTTATGGGAGAGAGTTGAGAAAATCTCAAATCTGGGGATTATTGAAGATTTTTCTTCTATACCTTGAATTAAGCATGATGGCAAAGTTTGCACTATTGTGGCTTTAGCTTTGAAAGCAGAAGTTCAAGCAATGTAAAGGAGTGTTGGAGACCAGGGTCAGAGAAATGGATGTAATAAATTGGTATTTCTAATACTACTGTTTCAAATATTAGTTTCATTTTTATGATAAGAGGAATGTGTCATTTTATTCATGTTTGTGCACTTTTGTCAATATGGATAATTTGTCTCAATGTTGTTATTATGTATCTCTGTTCTTATGGATTAAATTCTGATTTCTGAGCAACTACTTGCTTAGAAATTTATCTTATAAAACTGATTTATTAAATAGTAATGTGTTATGAACTATTTCTACATATTATTGTTCAATAATCGGACTTACTGATTTGATAATCAATATCATTTTTGTGAATTACTTCCCGAAATGTTGTTGGTTTATTATTTCAGTTAATAGGTCTCAATAGGATGTGTTTTGGTATCCATAATATCAGTTAATTAAACTACTTCATTAACTTGATATTCATTATAAACAAGACATATTTAAATCTCAATACTTTAAATATCTTGCTATTGGTTGGGTTAGATCTATATTTGCCTAATTGAGATAAGATTAAGATTAGTTTCTGTTGGTTGCATTTAGATTAATTTCTACATTCTTTTAAGTCTTCTTCTCAAAGGAGGAAAAATTTTAGTTGTGGCTTGGCTGAACCCAAATTAGCTTAAGGATCATTCTCTTGCCTGATCAGCAAGAAGAAGTGATATGATATCCCTATCTATTGGTAGTTAAAGATACATCAAAAACCAATAGTGATAGGGAGAATGTAACTCGACCTAGTTAAACCAGTCGGAGCCACCACACCAAATGGAAAAGGAGTTGCTTTAAGGTCCGGACTGGGTGGTTATCCTCCATTTTTGTTGCAGCATTTTTCGAGGCATCAAGACTCCCTTAGAAAATTGCACAATTTTCTCAGTCTGTCATCCCGATGGATGACCAACTGCTCATCCAAGAAATTGCAGGTCTTCTGCTACCTAACAGTCCACAGAGCTCAAAAATTGCGCAGAGATGATCACCAGCCAGCCTCTCAGCCTCAGTGCAGTTTCCCTCACTACCAGCTCCTAGTAGCAGACTGCCAGTTCCCTCCAGGAATTACATACTTTTTGCTGCTAGTGACCAACCAACCAATTGCTAGTTCCCTTTGGGAATTACGCAGTTTTGGCTACTAGGCTCTCGCGCAGTTCCTCCGAAAAGCTGCGTAATCTCTACCTAATGACCCTCCCTACAACCTAGCCTGTTCCTCTAGAAAATTGCTCAAATTTGGCCTTCTAGCCCCTATTGCCCACTTGTTCTAGAAACTACGCAGATCTTGCCTACCTTGCCTTCTTGTAGCCCAAACTGTCCCTTCCAAAATTTGCAAAATTTTTCCTTCCAGCCGAGCCAGACCTCACAGACAGTCACAGTTGACCTGGATTGCCCATCTCCATCACTCAGTGATTCTTGTGCAGTTTTCATCAGCAGTGCTCGGAGTCATCATCCTGCTTCGCAACCTTGCTACCTCTCCCAGTCACCTACATCCAAAATGATCATGTGTCATGGTAGACTAGGAGGTTTTGGATATGATGTTGTCTCATCATGAGTGAGTGCAGGTACAGGTACACTAACAAACATGGCACGATGATTAATGGGATGAACAAAGGGAGCACATGTAGAAGGATCAGTTCTCCAACAGACAAACGAACGATGCATGCGAATAGATGTGCTCGCGAACAGATGATCATGCAAAGATGTGTTCGTGGATGGACAAACAAGCAAACATGCAAGATTTGCTCACAAACGGACGAACATGCACCTTTCAGGAATAGATGATCTTGTCAAACCTTCCAACATGCAAGCAAGAAGCAACGTGCTTAAGCATCATCAAGCGAACCAAAGACCATCGAAGACTTCGCACACTTTTCCATGCGAAGGTGAAGGTGTGATACACAATGAAGACATCCATCACTCAACAACACTGTAGCTCTACATGCACTCCAGCAACAGCACGAATGTACTAGCACTGTCATGTCGAGTCATGTCACCCACATACCCACTATGGGCTACATTGTTAATCAATGGAATGTAACATGGAAGCACAATAGACCCACTTGTTCTACAAAGAGTCATATAAAGTCAAAAAGTCGTGGAAGTTAAACAGTCATAGCTAGGAGATTCTGTAATATTTTCTTTGAGTAATTAGTGACTCCAACACCTCGCACTTGGGGTTACTGATGTATGGTATAACGATGAATCTTGGATCTTTCGCTTAATTCAAAATCTTGCTAACAAGCCAAGACATTTCCACACATGTATTTTAATTGTTGTAAGACTAATCTTGAACACTTGTAATGCATGTTTCTTTAACCTATGTTGAACACTTGAACTATTGCACTTGTTGTAATACATAATCTGTTAATGGAAATGTGTTGTATATGCTCTTAATGGTGTCTCGCCCATGGTAGCTATCTCCCCAGGCATTAGACAAACCTCTCTCTTAAAACTTGTTGTAACAATCGTTGCACTCGTTTGGACTCATATGTTGAGTGTTGTATGTGTTATCTTACCTTGTGTGTTATGACTACCGCATCCATGTGGACTGATCCTCCAGAAGCTGTGCATGTCCTGTTGTGTTGTGTGCTCCTAGCCGAGTTGGGACTTCATCCCATCCAACTTGGAACTCGCTCTCACCCTCTCCCTTTACAATGAAAGAACCATTGACACAAGTAGACTAGCATTCACCAAACACGTGAACCTAACTTCTCGAACGTAAATCTGACCACTCTCTTGTTTTGATAAGCAAGAGTTGAGGCAAATCCATAAGACAATGGAAACTGGGCCATCATACCAGATGGGATTCCCACACCAAATAGTGTGAGGTCTTGTTCGGACTGCATACTGGGTTGATCCCCTGAATGTTGGCGGGTCTAGCACCGTCAAAATTTCTGGTACTAGAAGGAGGGCAACCAGTTGTATATGGCTGAAATTCCCCTCACACTCATTCATCAACCATTTGGTCAAGGCAGTAACTCACACTCCCTCTCACCTACATGTGACTCTGCAATTGGTTACTCACCTCCCAGAATTGAACATGAGATTCCATATCAACACCTTCACTCCATCCATCCATCACTCGCCAGTTCGTGAAAGTAGTCGGGTTGATCCCAGTTATACAACATATTCCATATGCATAAAAGAAGTCAAAGGCCACTCCCATTAGATTTGTTCTATCATCAGCGGAAGAAGCAGTCCTTGCCACACTTGAAGGTTTGGCAGAAACTATTAAGGACAGAGAGGAACCTTCAGTTTTCAGGTAAGGTGAATGAGACACTCTTGTGATCTTGGGATCAAACTCTGGTATAGGAGGTAGAGGGGAAGGTAATGAAGGATGTGAAGGCAGATATGAACCAATTGACTCAGAGCTGGAACCATCAGACTCTGAAGGAGAGGAAGAGGATGAAGAAGAAGAAGATATGGCTGACCCAAATCTTGAATGGATGACTCAGGGACCATTGGCTCTCCTAGTTATTCTAGATAATATGTCGAAGCGATTGGAGAGAATGAACATCGAGTTCAACCTTAACAGCAAGGTGAAGGTAGAAGACCACTTAGACAACTTCTACCTATAGCTGTAGACCCTTGAGGTAAATTATGACGATGTAGCATGTAGATTGTTCTCATGTACCTTAGACGACCATGCAACTGCTTGGTATCACAACCTTCCACCCAACTTGATACAAAAATGGGGTGCTTCAAAATGTATATTCTTTGAAAAGTTTGTTGATGACAAGACCCCAACCATGCTACTCAAAGAATTGGGAAGCCTTAAGATGGAGGGAAAAGAGAAAGTGAAAGATTTCAATAAGAGGTTTACACGTATTTTGAACAAGTTTGCAGTGGACACTAAACCTCATGACTCCATCCTTGTTGACTATCACATGTCCACACTACTAGCCATCATCACATAGTTCGTGAAGCGAGCTGTGAAACCAACACTCCTGGAAAGTTACGAAGAGGATATTGTTGTTGAAGAAAACTTGCGTGCAATTGGAGTCATCAAGGATGAATCAATGAAGGACTCCAAAGATGTGAGCAAGAAGCCCCAAGCAACGACGACCAAGGGTAGAGATAAGGAAGTAATTGATATTGAGACCCTCACTGCCCTTGTAAAGAACTTGACCATGGAAGTGTCCGAGCTCAAGAAAGGGAAAATGGACACATTTTCAATCAGTCACCTACCCATACAGAGAAAGGAAAACAGTTCATCAACCGGCTGAACAAGCAACAACCAGTTCACTTCAAAAACAGTGCAAAAGCCTATGTTCCAACTTGAACAGTGCATAGATCCTAAGTTTTGTTCCTTTCAAAAAGAACCTCACCCTGAGAAATCTTGTTTGGATTGGAAGTGAGTCGTTAGCTCTGTCTGTAGTCATACACTTGATGTGGAAAGCAATACTCAGAAGTAGTTGGAAGAAACTGACTATGATGAAGAGGTTGCACCTGATGAAACATCAATTTTTGAGCATGTGGTGAATGCATATCAG
Source organism: Pinus tabuliformis (assembly GCA_031772625.1). Classification (NCBI taxonomy): domain Eukaryota; kingdom Viridiplantae; phylum Streptophyta; class Pinopsida; order Pinales; family Pinaceae; genus Pinus; species Pinus tabuliformis. The sequence continues at coordinate 568,571,427 of CM062816.1, forward strand.
TGCTCACAAGTAATGTCAAAGACGAACACTAAGAAGCAGCCCCAAAAGAAAAATTATCACTACAATCTTAGGATTAAAGGGACCCCCCATACACTTGGGGAAATGCAAGAGAAGGTGAGACTATTTATAAAGAAGACTAATCAACAAACCACCCCAAGGCAGAAAACACAAGGAAAATGGGGGAAGACACTAATGGAAAAAACTACATCCATGAGTATCAAGTTGAAAAACACCCCGCTGCACAGCACAGACATTCGTTCCACCCCGGAAACCTCAGTAAGTCTACCACCTCTAGACTACAACATTGTTGAAGACATGAAGAAAACTCGAGTAAAAATTAATTTGTTCGAGTTAGCTAAGGTCCAGAGTCAGGGAGATATCCTACTGTGCGTAATGGGATAGACAACAACAGATAGCACAACCTCCACCAGCAAGGGAGAAAACACACCTCCCGAATCACTATCTACTGTGCTCAACACACTCTGGATGGAAGAAGAAAACTCGGGTTTCCCTCCATTCCTACTCTCGTTTGAAGTTTTAACTATAATTTCCACAACTAATTGGTTGTTCCTAGTGTAACAACCAATGTCATGTCACTCCCCATTGCTAAGAACATCAACGCACAATGGAGCGAAACATCCACAAGAGTCATCTAACTCGATCGAACATCAGTACCAACCATTTTTGAACTACAAGAAGTGATCATCTAAATATCTCATGAAAATCAAGTCCACCAATGCATCAATATAGGTGTTGTGGACATACCGAAAGCATATGGTCTGCTACTCAGCAGAGAATGGTCCTGCAAGCTAGATGGATATTTTACTACAGACTGGTCTCACATGTGGCTTTTGTGCAAGGGAAAATGTAACCAAATCCGGGTGTTACCTGAGAGGTATATGAAACACAATGTCACTTCGCTTAACAGCGAGAACGAACCGTTGGCCTTCGTGGAACTTATGTTTGGAAACTACCTCCTTGAAACAACATTGGAGTGTTATCCTACATGGCTAACGCCAACCTCGTCAGACACGTAGTTGGGACTCCATCCTTGCCCAAATGATGGTAATGAAACTTGTAGAGTTCATTTTACTGATAGTAGCACTAGTAGAAACAACAATAGTAGCAATAGTACTAGCATGCCAAACGATATGTGTACAGATAAGATGTGGGTGATGGATTTTTATGAATCAGAGACATGTAACAGCCCAAGGACATGGTGTAGCTCAGTCATCCAAAACAATGGAAAATGCATGATTTCAAGATTCTTGAAGTTCAAGTGCACAAACAACACTGCTAAGTATGAAGCACTCGTACTGAACATACAAAGTACCACTGCTACGAACACACAGGGCAACCTAAGAACCTATCATGATCTAAAGATAGCCAATCTTGATACAAGCTACACATTGCAGCAGCGAAATATCTTTGACCGCTTGACTAAACATTACCGGGATGGATCTACGTGGGTAGATGATGACCTGAGTACACACTACACGCGAGAAATTCAATATGGAATTCCATGTAAAGGAGGAGACAAGCCATTTTAGCAAAGACCAGGTAACATACACATGTTGTTTGCACCCGTTATACAAGAAAAATTCACTAACATTGTGGATGTTTGTATTACCTGCAAATTTCATCATCGTACTTGGTTTTCTAATATAAATTCTGCACGTAAGAAATCTGGGAAAATCCTCTTATGCATTGGTTTTAGAAACTTGAACTATTCCCAAAATAAAAACAACTACCCTGTGCCTTCATCTGAGCCCATGTTGCACACAGTACCTGAAGCAGTGGTGTTGTCTTCACTTAAAGGTCTTTTGGAATACCACTAGGTTATGTTGCACACAGTACCTGAAGCAGTGTTGTTGTCATCACTTAAAGGTCTTTTGGAATACCACCAGGTTCCGGTAGTGGAGCCTGGTGGACTTGCACTGGTCTATGAGAAGCTTAGACCACACACGTATCACTCGCAATCACCTCACGGGGGGATTGAAAACCTTCCTGTCAATGGCCAAGATCTTAGGCATTACCTTCAATAGGCTAGGCCGCACCCATGCCATGTACATAGTCTTCTTGCTGCTTGTTGTTTTCATCCTATTTGCTTCCTTGTTATCTTTGGTTTTACTTTGTTTGATTCTGCCTACTATTTTTTTCAAATTTGTTTTGTTTGTTTGATATATTACTATTTTTGTTTCCAGAAATAAGTGTTGCCAACTACTACATTATGGCTTCTTAATAGAGTATGTGGCTAAAATTTGAAGAAACTTGTGACACTACAACACTTGGCCAGTCTTGTGTCTGTCTTCTCTATGCTTGGTTGTAACCTTCGGCCGATGAAGTCTCAACAGAAAATATCAATCATCTGCAAGGGTAGTTTTGGTCCAACCATGAACCTATGTCCACACTGGGAAGCCCCATGCCTGTACTAAGCCTTCTGCTCTGTGTGTTCAATCTCATCCAACTAGTAGAAATGGAGAAGGGGAAAATCTAAACGAGAAAACTTATGTGAGAGGTCTTATATGCTTCTCTGAAGGAACAACCTCTTCTAATCTCAATAAGTTGGGATTCCTCTTCCACCCCAAAAATAAATAAGTGCCTATGGACAATCCTCTTGAAAAATACAAAGGCGAAAGAAGAGAAAGGCTTCCTGCACAGAGAGGTGAAGCACGCAACTCCACCAGGGTGCTGACTAGTCTCGCTGGCAATGGAGCAATGTGTGTGTTCTTGTGTGACTTTGTCGGGGTATTGTCTAGACCTACTAGTAGCAGACCAACACTAGAGATGAAAACTTATACTCTGAAAATGTTTAAGTCATGAGCTAAACTACCCTTCTCGAATTTGAAACACTGAGGTCAAGCTGAGCTTTTGATTGTGTTTGATTGAATTGGAAAATGGTCAACCATGCACATCCATGGGGTAAGTGGGGAAGCCAAAATAATCGGCACAACGATTCTTTACTCCTTGAAAGACCAGGGCCCTGTGCTAGACATGAACCAAAACATAGAAGTTGGAGTTCTACCACTTTGTCGCCAAGCATTGTACTAGCTACAATCACGCTCCAAAATTTTGGCATGCACCCAATCTTGGAGCATCCCTTGAGAGTTTTGCTTGATGATTGCACACCCCCAGGTTCACTCCGTGAGCTCATGTGAGTCCTTGCATCTGCCTTGCTTTCTCATTTCAATCAAGTTTCAGCATGCTAGTGTCTAAGTCATGCTTGTGACCATGTTCTGGTTATGCTCAAAGTCTTCCCTTTGTATGTTCGTGTTGTGATTCTCTATGAAAGCATCTGCCACACTTACACATAGTCACATTCATTATTGCACAAGCATCATCTTGATCAATGAACGATCAATCACAAGTGTCACGCTTGTCACTTTCATCATTGGTCAGTCATGTTTAACATGTGTGTCTAGATGGTTTGAGTTGTCTCAACATTGAGTCATGTGAGTGTGTGTTTGCATGATCACATATGCATCTTTCTCTCATTCACACACTTAGTCATTTCGATAAAAATTTTGACGACCAGAATCTACTCTGATAGATAGACCATCACCCTGTCATTGACTCGATCGACTGCCACCTAGAATAGCGCAAAAGCACCAAGCAAGTCTTTTCAAGCTGCATTGTGCACAAGAAATTCAATCAACTTTCATGCTGACCACCTAGACAGTCGAACCCGACAGACACCCCAAGACTGATTCCCCTAAAAAATTATGTAGATACCACTTACCTTACCCACTTGGCTAACCTAGGGAATTGCACAAATATGCCAGACAAACACCAATTTGTTGTCCCTGTCTCCCTCAGAAAATTGCGCAGTTTTCCCAGTCAGTCATCATGACAGCTGACCGACTATTCATCCAAGAAACTGCGTAGCTTTCATGAGCATTCCTTCTACTACACAACAGTCCGCTCATCTTAGAAATTGCATAGATATGATCAGTAGGTCGACCTCATGGACTCAGTGCAGCTTCCCTCATCAACAACTCCTAGCAGCACACTATCTATTCCCTCTAGGAATTGACTAGTTTCTGCTACCAGTGACCAAGCAGCCAATTGCCAGTTCCCTCTAGAAATTGTGTCGTTTTTGCTGCCAGTGACCCAACATCCAACTGCCAATTCCCTCTAGGAATTACGCAATTTTGGCTGCCAGTCTTCCCTGCAGTTCCTCCCAAAAAATGCACAATCTCTGCCTACTGACCCTCCTTGCAGCCTAGCCTGTTCCTCCAGAAAATTTCACAAATTTGGCCTTCCATCCCCACCTACCCACTTATTCTGGAAACTGTGCAGATCCTACCTACCTTGTCTTCCTACAGCCCAGATTGTCGCTTCCAAAATTCGCACAATTTTTCCTTCCAACTAAGCCAAACCTCGCAAACAATCACTGTCAACTTAGATTGCCCATCTCCATCACTCAGTGATTCTTGCGTAACTTTCATCAGAAGTTCCTGAAGCCATCATCCCACTTCTTAACCTTGTTGCATCTCCCAGTCACCTGCATCCGAAATGATCATGTGTCATGGTAGAGTTGGAGGTTTTGGATTTGATGTTGTCTCATCATGAGTGACTGAATGTACAGGTACACCAACAAACATGGTGCAATGACGAATAGGATGAATGAAGGGAGCAAATGCAGAAGGACAGGTTCACAAAAAAAAAAATGAATGATGCATGCGAAGAGATGTGCTCTTGAACGGATGATCATGTAAAGATGTGTTCGCGGATGGATGAACAAGCAAACATGCAATATGTGCTCACAAATGGACGAACAGACGAACATGCACCTTTCGTGAATATATGAGTCTATGAAGCCTTCCAACATGTAAGCAAGAAGCAATGTGCCTAAGCATCATCAAGTGAACTAAAGACCATCAAAGACTCCATGCACTTTTCCATGTGGAGGTGAAGTTTTGATACACCATGAAGACATCCATCACCTAGTAGCCTCACATGCACTCATGTGAATATGAGACCAAAGTCCTTGCAACATGTAACACCAAGTTGTACATGCAGAGTTTTGACTGTAATCACTCTAACAGACACTCAGCATCTTTTCCATAAGCCTGCTAGCTAGACAATCTATCTCCCGAGACACTAGACATACCTTTCACTCAAAACTTGCCATAACAGCCATTGCACTCATTTAGACTCATTAGTTAAGTGTTGTACATTTTATCTTACCTTGTGTGTTGTGATTTCTACATCCATGTGGATTGCTACTTTGGAAGCTGTGTGCGTCCTGTTATGTTGTGTGTTCCTAGTCAAGTTGGGAGTTCATCCCATCCAACATGGAACTCACTCTCACCCTCTCCCTTTACAGTGAAATAACCATTGACACAAGTACACTAGCATTCACCAGGCACGTGAACCTTGCTTCTCGAAGGCAAAGAAGACCACTTTCCTGTGCTGACAGACAAGAGTTGAGGAAAATCCTTAAGACAATGGCAACTGGGCCATCATACAGGATGTGAATCCCACACCAAATGATGTGAGGTCTAGTTGGGACTTCATACCGGGTTGATCCCCTAAATGTTCACCGTCAACACAATCTCAATAGGGATGATGGGTGGAAATTGAGTAAGAGTTGCATTCCAACTCTTTTATATTGATTATTCCCCTTTTTTAATAGATATTGAGTAATTTCATATATGTATAAACTATTAGTAAATATTATATTATATATTTTTTTCTATTATATTATTTTCTGATTTATTTGTTTATGAAATAGAAATAGGGTTAGCTTAAATTAATAATTTAAAAATATAACAATTTAATATTACTAATAAATAATTTCTTATTTGGTTATTATAATAAATAATATACATATAATAATTTAATATTATTAATAAATAATTCTGTTTTGATTATTCTATTGATTGATTGATTTATTTATTTATGAAATAGAAATAGGGTAGTTTGTTTTGGCTCTGGTCATGTTATAAATAAAAATTGGTTATTATAATCAATAATACATATATAATAATTTAATATTATTAATAAATAATTTCTTATTTGGTTAATTTAAAAGATAATATATAAATAATAATTTTAATATTATGAATAAATAATTAAATATTTATATAAACAATTAACGGCTAATTTATAATAGCTAATCTTTAATTGGAATATATATATATATATATATATATATATATATATATATATATATATATATATGTGTGTGTGTATGTATGTATATATGTATGTATATATGTATATATATATATATATATATATATATATATATATATAGAGAGAGAGAGAGAGAGAGAGAGAGAGAGAGAGATTAAATAACGAATTTACTAACGGCTAATTCTAGACTCTCATGCATCCTTGCTATTTATTCATTAGGACCTATGGATTTTTTCACCTTTATCTGCGAGATGAATAACATTAGCTAGTTTGAAATGTCGACCAAATAATACTAATGTGATTAATCCGAAAGACATGCTTACTACATAAATTCTTGTCAAGTTCCCATCACTTATAGCCTTGACTTAATTAATCTTCCAAAATATCCATGTCCTCCATGAGTCAAAATTGTCAAATATCCAAAGCCCATATCTAGCCTTAATTTTTATCTAAATTCCTTGGTCCCTTTCTACCTATTCCCAAATATTATATTTCTTCAAAAATAATATTTATATTCCCCTCACTCCATTCACTTTTCACCCTTATTATCATATCCTCATATTTTTTTTTGATATATTTTACTATACCCTACCATTATTTTTATTATTCATCCATTTTCCATGTTTACCATAATCACACGTTAAAATTATTATATTGTGCTTTACCTTTTATCTTATTTATTTATCCTTATTATTCCATACTCCAGATATTATTAAAATATTATTTTTGTCCATCCAAATGTATGTTCCCACCCCACATTTCACACATTAAAACATCATTATATACAATACCTCCACATGTGTGAAGCAATAAATATATGGTTTAGGGGGCGTTGCATATCCAACCTTTAACCTACCCCCAACAAAGTTTTTTCACTTTTAACATATTTTACACATGTTCCCATCTCATGTATTGCAGACCCCCCACCTCCCTAAACCATTTACCACCTAATACCTTCTTGCAATACCGTTGACATACCACTTACCATATGGATTTGAATTTATAAATGGAGCATGGGAAGTTTAAATATGCACGGAAGGGGATAATGGAGTTAAGAGTTTTATAGCCGTATTTTTCTAGAATGAGCTCATGGGTGAAAGCTTGAGGTAAGAGGAGGCTAGATCAAAAATAGAAATTTCAATATGCATGGAAGGGGATAATGGAGGTAATATTTTTATAGTCGTATTTTTCTAGAATGATCTCGTGGGTGAAAGCTTGAGGTAAGAGGAGGCTAGATCAAAAATTTAAATATATATTCATGTGGGTAAAATGGGGATACATGTTTTGTTGGGTTCTGTTATATTCTTTCCATGACTAGCCCCATTGTTTATCCAGGGGGTGAGAGGGGGGGTGAAGCCCCCCCTTCGTTGTGTCGATTGTGCAAGGGTTTTGAGGGGGCTGGGTAGCCCCCCTCTTTGGGGTCTAGGGAAACGCCCCAGAGAAATTTTTTTTGGACCCTATATTAGGTGGGAAAACCTACCTATGGTTTTATGCATGGTTTTCACACATGGTTTTGGGCGAGATGGTTTTTGATCCATGGTATTGGATGCTTTGGCATGTATATACATATATTGTAACATATCAAAGGAGCATAATGAAAAACCAAGTTGGTAGCCTTGGTTTTAGGATCCAGGGGAAAATCTCTGTGTATATTTGTTTTATGTGTTATTCTATCACCTTTGTTTATTTTCTATTTTAAGAATTTGTATGCAGGTAAATTATGTATGGTGTTAAAACCTACATTTGGTATCATAGTTGTTTTGGCTTCAATGGGATGCCTTTGTTGCTGAGGGGTTTCGCTTGGGCCTGTGGTAAACCCTGTTCCGTGGGAGATCTGTGGGATCGATTTTGGTGGTGAAAGAAGTTGGCGAGCAGTGGAAAGATATAGATCGAGAAATTTAATGTTCAGAGTTTTGAGTTGTGGAAACTCAACATGGAGGATGTGTTGGTGGAAAAAGATCAGTGGATCATGGTAGATCAAGATATTAAAACAATGGGAGTGTCTGATGAAGAATGGAAGAAGTTGGATCGAAAGGCAAAGAGCACAATACGATTGTGTGTCTCAGATTTAGTATTGTTGAATGTATCAAAGGAAGCTACGACGAAGGATTTGTGGGACAAGTTAGGGACTTTGTACCAATCTAAGTCTCTGGTGAATAAATTGTTCCTATGGAAAAAGATGTATAACCTAAGGTTGAAAGATGGAGACTCAGTGATAGAGCATTTGAACACATTTAATACTGTGGTAAGTCAGTTATTATCTGTTGATATTAAAATTTCAGATGAAGATAAGTGCATTAGTTTGTTGTGTTCTCTACCAGATTTGTGGGATAGTATCGTTATTGTAATAGGTAGCAATGCAACTGCCTTGAAGTATGATGAAATAGTCTCATTCTTGCTGACAGAGGAGATAAGAAAAAAAATATGGAGAACTAGAATGGCAATGCCTTTTCTGTACGAGGACAGTCCCAGAATAGAAACAAAAATAAGTCATCAGGTGGGAGATCTAAATCTAGAGGGAGATCTAATTTTTCAGGAAATCCTGTAAAGGTGTGATAGAAATTCAGAAATTAAGGGCACTACAAAAGGGACTATAAATCTAAAGCTCCTAACAAAGGAAAGGGATCTGATGATGCTCCTTCTGTAGAGGCGAAAATCACCTCAAATGAAGGTGGGGATGTGTACTTGGCTTCTTCAAGTACACATGTAGATCATGAGACATGCTTGATTGACTCAGGTGCATCCTTTCACTTCACTCCCCATCAAGAGTGGTTCTGTGAGTATGATAAATATGATGGTGGTGATGTCCTCTTAGGGGATGATAGGAAAGCTAGAATCATTGGTCGTAAAAAAGTTAAGTTGAAGTTGTAAGGTGGAAGGATTAGGACACTTCTGGTTGTTCTACATATTCCTGCACTAGCCAGAAATCTGATTTCTGTAGGCAAGCTGGATGATGCAGGTGTAAAAACAACGTTTGAGAAAGATACATGCAAGATGGTTTGGGGAGCACTAGTATTTATGTGGGAGAGTTCGGATTGGAAATCTGTACAAGCTACAAGGTAGCACTGTTATTGATGGGTGCAATAGTTCTATGGTACCTGAAAGTGGAGCAGAAAATCTAGTGGTCTCTAGATAAAAGACCATGCTATGGCATCAAAGGCTTGGACATATTGGAGAGAAGGGCCTTCGAATACTTCATGGTAAAGGTATGGTAGAAGGTATGACTAATAGCTCTCTGGATTTTGATTTCTGTGAAAATTGTGTATATGGAAAGCAAAATCGGGTGAGTTCCCCTCTGGTGGTAAGAGGACAAAGCAGATATTAAAGCTTGTTCACAGTGATGTGTTTAGAGCTGTGAAGGTTCCATCACTGGGTAAGTTTGTGTACTATGTATCATTTATATATAACTTCTCAAGGAATACATGGATATATTTCCTCAAGAAGAAATATGAAGTCTTTGACAGGTTTAAAGAATCTAAGGCTCTAGTGGAAAACCAGATAGAGAAGAAGATAAAGGTGTTGAGGACATATAACGATGGAGAGTTTTGAAGCAAGTAATTTGAAGAATTTTGTAAGCATTGTGGTATAGCACGGTAGAAAACTACTACATACACACTTGAGCAAAATGGAGTTGCAGAAAGAATGAACAAGACGTTGATGAAAATGGCAAGAAGCATGCTCAGTGGTGCCAGGTTGATCCAAGTGGATTTTGGTGGCCACCCACCTATCCCACTTGGACCCCCACAACTATCTCCTTCATTTTTTAGTTTCCTTAATTGTAGCACAGTTTACTATTTTTCGCAGTTTTTCGGGTCCTGAACTTCCGAAGCCATTTTGAGGCCCTAAACGACGCATTTTTGGAAAAATGGGAGCAACATGATTCCATGGACCGGTGTTTCTCTTCCCAAAGTTGTATTGCTCAGATAGATCTTTGTAATGAGGTATTGTGCATGTCAAACAGAGATCAATGCCAAAGTTACAACCCCAGGAAGTTGATGTACCAATTTACCCAAAACGGGGCCCATAGTTTGGCACTTCATCTCCTAGGATTAGGTTTTTGGATGTTGAGGGTTTTCCATTGTTTCTCAACAATAAATAGGCCTTCGTGCCTCATTGGAAGACAATTCAGAGGCATGTAACCTCCACATCTCTTCTTAGGGATAAGCTACGATCACCCTAGCTAGTTTATTTCCATTTCTATTTCTAATCATATGTCAGTATTTTACATTAATGAAATGAAATATTATTTATGTTTCATCTCTGTATTTATGGATATATCTGTAATTTTTTGTGTTCCTATTTAAATCTAGATCAATGGTATGAGAGCGGTCTTCACTTTCTCTATTTTTCATTGCATGTCCCCAACGAGGTCAGGATATAAGGAGTTAGGGCTTGAACTAGTCAAACCTTTGCAAGACCAAATCCTGACAGCCTCCCATGGCAGATGAAAAGAAAGATGAGGGTGCAAGACATCCTATCAAAATCTTGCTCGAAGATGCCCTTGAGCGACCAAGGAATGCGATGATGGACAACTTTACCGAGATCCTTCAGCGGCTACCCAGGGGCGATACATTTACTTCCACCAGCTACTCTGGAAGCGCCACACACTTTAAGGTACAAGTTAACTTTGAAATCCCCATATTTGAGGGTCAGATAGATGTAGATGTTCTAGATAAATGATTAAATCTACTAGAAGGGTACTTTTCTATTCATGATTTTTCCAGCAGGGAAAGGATCACTTTTGCACTTCTCAAAGCAGCCCCCCATGTCAAGTACTGGTGGGAAACCTACTACGAGCAGAAGGATGAAACTATGTCCTCACTTTTCAAAGTCGCACCCACTTGGAATTCATTCCGGAATTCCATAAAATAGTAGTACTACCCTGTCAAAAGCTATGAGGCTAAATACATAAAGTGGACCATGGTACGACAGGGAAGGGACCAAGACATGCCAGAGTTCACCAATATTTTTCATACCCTTCGCACAAAATTAGGTATCAAGGATTTTGAGCTGCATTTGTTACTCAAATACCGTGGCTTCCTACAGAGGTACATCTAGGACAAGATGGAGTTCCTAAACATATCCTCGCTCAGCACGACATATTGATATGCTCTCAAGATTGAGCATAATTTTAAACAAAAGAAGCGAGGCTTTGGATCTGCAAATCCGACAAAAAAAAGGACAAATCCAAGGCGGAGTGACCCAAGACAACCCGTCAAAGCCACAAGAAAAGAACAACACCATGAAGTCAAAGAAGGACACAAGAAAGTGTTGTGAGTTCCACAAGAGCCCACTCACAACACAAGTGAGTGTCGGAGCAGGTAGTCGCTAGTGGCCGAGTTGAAGGCTTTAGAATCATATGCATGTTCTAACCCTGAGTCATAACCCAACAAGGGGAATGGAAAATGGAAGAAGATCATTCACATGGAGCCCAATGCCATTGTTTCCACCGCCGAGATACAGAAGAATGAGCCCAAAGATCCAGAAGAGGGGTAGCGTCTTTTTCACTCACAAATGTGGGTGAAGGGTTCACCGTTGAAATTCAATCTTGATAGTGGGAGCCAAAAGAACCTCATTTCAGCAGAGATCATTAAGCAATTGGGCCGACCAACTACACCACACCCACAACCATACAGTATCGGATGGCTTCACCAAGGACGAGATATTTGAGTCCGCCAGCAATGCCGCCTTCCCTACAGCATTAAGCCCTTCACAAATGAGGTATTGTGTGATGTTGCACCTCTTGATGTTTGTGATGTACTATTAAGACAACCATAATTATGGAGGCGACATGCCATGTATGAGTCGAGTCCTTGCACTATTATTACTTCTTTAGGTAATCCATTATACAGGATACCAGAGGTAGCCCCACCTATCGCCACCTCTTTGATCACTACTAATAAATGCAGCAAGCTCATCTCCCAAACTACGAAATTCATTTTCTTTCGGGTTCGCCCCCAAAGTAAGGCAAAGATTGTTGCCACATCCATGACCCTCGCAAAGGGTCCCTCCATGTAGTAGTAGCAACAGATGAATATTCTCATGACAGAATACAGGAACATCTTCTCCTCACCCACAGGGGTACCATTGCACTGTTAGGTCAAGCATTAGTTTGATCTAACTCCTAGAGCACCTCTACACAATGGGTCAATATATCACTGCTTCATTCTGGAAAATTCCAAGTACAAGTAGTGACATGATCAACATCAGATACCACATAAGTTTCAGGTGGGTGACAAGGTCTGGTTGCATCTATAGAAAGAACGCCTTGCAAGAGCCCATCAGAAGCTGAGACCACTCCTATATAGCCCTTACACTAGTACCAAGGCTATGGGAAACAATGCTTTGGAGCACAAAATTCCCCCATTCCTTCACATGCACCGAGGGTTCAATGTGGACTGCCCTCGACCAAGCTTCCCACCATTATTGGACACATCAGAGATTGCATAACAGCTTAGCAGGGACCAAGTTCAGCAAATGTTTCCTCGTCTCATGGAGGAACTCAACACAATGGGGACCATTGCTTCCTAAGAGGGGAGGAATGATCTAGGTGGATGTTTGTGGCCACCCACCTATCCCACTTGGACCCCCACAACTGTTTTTTTTTTCAGTTTTTTCAGTTTCCTTAATTATAGCACAATTTACAATTTTTAGCAATTTTTTGGGTACTGAACTTCTTGAGCTATTTTGAGGCCATAAACGACATTTTTTAGAAAAAATAGGAGAAAAATTGGTCCATGGAACAATTTTTTACTTTCTAAAGTTTTATTCGTCAGATATATCTTTCTAACGAGGTATTGTGCACGTCAAATGGAGATCGTATGCCAAAGTTATGGCCCCGGGAAGTTGATGTACCAATTTACCCAAAACGGGGCCCATAATTTGGCGCTTCATCTGCTAGGGTTAAGTTTTTGGATGTTTAGGGTTTTCCATTGCTTCTCAACAATAAATATGCCTTTGAGCCTCATTGTAAGATAGTTGAGAGGTATGTAGCAGCCACATCTCTTCTCAGGGATAAGCTACCATCGCCCTAGATGGTTTATTTCCATTTCTGTTTGTAAGCATATTTCAATATTTTACATTAATGAAATGAAGTATTATTTCCGTTGCATCTCTGTATTTATAGTTATATCTATAATTTTTTTTGTTCTTGCTTAAATCCGAATCACGGGTTAGGACAAGAATTTTGGGCAGAGGCGGTGGAGACAGCATGTTACCTGGTTAATAGATCGCTTTCATCAGCATTGGAGGATAAGACTCCACAAGGGGTATGGACTCGAAAGAAAGGATCTCTTTTACATCTGAGGGTATTTGGATGTGATGCACATGTACATTTTCCAAAGGAGAAAATAACAAAGTTTGATAGTAAATCTAAAAAGTGCATCTTTATTGGGTATAAGGATGGTTTAAAGGGTTATAAGCTTTGTAACCTTGTAACAAGGAAGATTTTGTATAGCCGAGATGTGGTGTTTAGAGAGGTGAAAAATGTTATTAAGCATGAAGTCCCATCAAAGGAACCTGAGAAGATAGAGTTTGAGATAAAGGAGGAAGAATTAGACTCTACAGCAGAAGAAGAATCAGAAGATTAAGAGCCACAAACTCTAGTTGTGAGAAGATCAGTTCGAGAAAGGAGATAGCTAGAAATGTATAGTCCATATGCTTTGTGTTCAAATTTTTCTTTATCTATTAGATCCTAGAACTATGAAGGAAGCAGTAGATTCAGAGGATAGAAAAATCTAGAAAGAGGCCATGGTTTATGAAATGGTATCTTTGCATAAAACTGAGGTTTGGGATCTAGTGGAGTTGCCGGTTGGAAGGAAACCCATTGCTAGCAAATGGGTGTTCAAGAAGAAGACAAATGTAGAAGGAAAGGTGGAGAAATACAAAGCTCGGTTCGTAGAAAAAGGTTATTCCCAAGTGTCGGGAATTGATTTTGGTGATATTTTTTCTCCTATTTCCAAGGTAGCTTCTATTAGATTACTTTTATCTGTTGCTTCTATTTTTGATTTTGAGGTAGAACAGATGGATGTGAAGACACCATTTCTTCCTGGGGATCTTGAAGAGGAGATCTACATGAAGCAACCTGAAGGCTTTGTGGTGAAGGGTAAGAAAGAATTGGCATGCAAGTTAAAATAGTCACCAAGGATGTGGTATTAGAAATTTGATACATTGATATGTGGACTTGGCTTCATTAGAAGCAAAGCAAATCATTGTGTGTATTTTAAATTTTTTGGTGACCGTGTTATTTATCTGGTCTTCTATGTGGATGACATGTTACTGGTTGGAAATGACAAAGAAATTATCCAGGATTTGAAGACCCAATTGTCCTCCAAATTCAACATGAAAGATATTGGTGCTGCAAGCTATATTTTGGGCATGGAAATTAAAAGAGATTGGTAAAAGAGGAAGCTCTCGTTAAACCATAGGAAGTATGTTGATACAATATTACAAAGGTTTAATATGCAAGATAGTAAACCGATGAAGGTTCCTATTCCTGTAGGTCTAAATTTGTCTGATGAATAGTGTCCCAAGAGACAAAAAGAGAAAGAGGACATGTCTCGTGTTCCATATGCAAGTGCAGTCGGTAGCCTAATGTATGCCATGGTCTGTACTAGACCAAACATTTCACATGCAGTGGGAGTATTGATCAGGTTTATGTCAAAACTAGGGAAGGAGCATTGGATAACAGTGAAGTGGGTTTTCAGGTATTTGCATGGCACTAGTCATTATGGTTTGTGCTACCAAGGAAGACTAGGATTGGACAGAGTTTTCAATATTCGTGGCTTTGTTGATGCAAACTGGGCTGGAGAAATGGATCAGAGAAAACCAAAAATTGGGTATGTGTTTAACCTATTTGGATGTGCAGTTAGTTGGATAAGTAAGAAACAATCTATAGTGTCACTATCAACTACAGAGGCAGAATACATGGTAGCCACTCATGGAAGAAAGGAAGCAGTTTGGTTGCAGAGATTGTGTTCAAGTATGGGGTTAGTACAGGGAGCTATAAGGATAGACTATGATAGCCAAAGTGCAATTTTCTTGGCAAAGAACCCTGCTTACCATTCAAAGACAAAACACATTGATGTTCAGTATCATTTTGTGAGGGATATGATAGAAGATGAAAAGGTGTTGCTAATAAACGTGGACACTTCAAAGAATACTACAAATGCATTAACAAAATCTATGAGCACTGATAAGTTCTCTTGGTGTAGAGAAATAATGGGTGTTGCAGGGTTGGATAAATGACTAAGCTCTCCTATGGCCCCCTGTGGAAATAAAACAACAAGTGGGAGAATGTTGGGTTGTGTTATATTCTTTCCACGAGTATGCCCCCTAGTTAACCAAGGGGTGAGAGGGCAACGGAGCCCCCCTGTCTAGGGAGTTTGAGGGGGGTGGGTAGCTCCCCTCTATGGGGTCCGAGGTAGCGCCCTGAGGAAAATTTTCTTGGACCCTATATTAGGTGGGCGAACCTACCTATGGTTTTGTCCATGGTTTTCACACATGGTTTTGGGCGCGATGGTTTTCGGTCCATGGTATTGGGTGCTTCAACATGTATATATATGTATTGTAACATATGAAATGAGCATAATGGAAAATCAAGCTGGTAGTCCCGGTTTTGGGATCCATGGGAAAATATCTGTGTATATTTCTTTTATGTGTTATGCTCTCACCTTTGTTCATTTTATCTTTTTAGAATTCGTATGCAGGTAATTTCTGTGCAGCGTTAAAACCTACATGCTCTAGAAGTACATTGAAATAAAAATCATGGACTTTACAATGTCATAAAGAAATATTTCCTCCCTATGGAATAATTTTACAAAGATGAAAATAAAATTTTACAGAGAAGACAAATTAATGTTTTTAACTATGGATATAATGAGAAAAATAATTCAAAATACAAATCATGGAGTTTACAATGTTATAATGAAATATTTCCTCCCTATCAAATAATTTTACAGAGGTGAAAATAAAATTTTACATAGAAGACAAATCAATGTTTTTAGCTATGGATATAATGAGGAAAAGAATTATAAAGAGGAAAATAAGAGAAAATTTGGATAATTTTTATCCAAAATTTTACAAGAGTGAAAAGCGAGAATAGAAAAGATATTTTCATACTTTACCAAACATGGTTGGTGACATGGTTTTCAAAACCATAAGAAGCTATCAAATATATGGTTTTCACAGAAAAATGAGAATTATTTATGAAGTTTCGTTTATTCAATATACCAAAATTGGGCAAAATTAAATATGAAAACATTGTATGGTTTAGGTAAATTATTTTAAATTTCATTAATGAAATTCATAGACAAATAAATGCTACAATGAAAAAGTATTACAAGGCATGGTTTTCAAAACCATGGATGGTTTTACAAAGAAAAGATTATTTAAGGAAATATGAAGGGATTTAATTTATGAAATTCATGAAGAAAAGAATAGTTTCACATGTCAGAACAAAACATGGTTTTTCAAAACCACAGGAAAGAATTATTTTTATGGAAATATGAAAATATGCTTTTATAGATTTTTGGGAAATGTTTTTATCAAAATATCTTATTCCGAAAATTTTAAAATTAATATTTTTGAAAACTAAAGAGACAAAAAATCAATGATTTCCAAACCATTTTAAAATCTTACAACATTGGATAAGCATATGAAAGATAATTAATTTAATTATCAAAGTACTTTATCAAAGGATAGGGAATTAATCAACTCTATTAACATGGATTAATCAACCATATTATGGGCATACTAACTGAGTTTTAGGGAGTAGCTTCAACAACCTCCAGATTCTAAGGCACAAGATTAACATGTAGAAGATTAAGGCAGATTTGTGACAAAAAATTGGAAACCAATTTCAAGAATAAAGGAAATAAATCAGAAATCAGTGAGCCAATTCCAAGAATTGGAGGCATAAGACTTTCAATCAACTCCATATTTCCTGCATTGTTTTAGGTATTCTTTTTATTTGAGTATATTATTCAGATTTTTATTCAAGAAAGCTAGACACAGTCAGCTCGGTGTAATGTTATATAGATTGTTTCAATATCTATGTAAAAGGGTTGGCTTCTGATTTCAAAACCCTACCATTTTTGTAAAGACTTCTATTGTAAAAAAATTAATTTAAGTATTCTAGATTTAGTTTCATGACAAAATTTGTCTCTCGTGTATGTCGTTCCCTCTAATTTCATAATTTTTTTCTACATATGTTCAAGGTAACATAGGAGCTAGGGAAAGGATAGGTTTGAGTATCAACCTCCCTGAAAGCCCACTGCAACATTATCATCATTATGCAGACTAACTAATTCAATAGTCGGTTTAAAACAACTGTTTTGCATCATTTAATTGTTTCCATCTATCATCTCTTGAATTTATATTTGTTTGGTTGCAGAATTCTTCTACACACATCTACTATATTGAGTTAATTAAGTATTTAGTATGAATTTTTAATTATCATGTATTCTCTTCTTTTCCTCCACCAAACTCTCTAAAGCTATGCTATTTATAAAAGTTTGACTTTCGCACTTTGATCAAATTTGTGCAAGGCAAAGATTTATTTTTGGGCATAGATTGGATACTCATTAGCAACCACTTATCCAAATCATAGATCTGGTCATTATGCTTCATAGGCTTCCTTCCAATGACAATGAACAAATCTAAAAAGGTCCTCATAAAACTTGAGGGAGACACCTCTAATTCGAGGGCCATCTTGAACCTAAAGTTTGGTTGAGTTGGTTTCTCATCATAGTTTTGCAGCTATGAATTTCCTTCAAGAAACATATACAACATTTGGCACCATTGTTGGGGAGTGAAGTAACAAAGAAATATTTCCCCAGAGAATGATCAAGACTAGATCTACTCTTTCATGGTGAGCAAGGAGTAGGAATTTGATATTGGTTGCAATTCCTTCACCTCGCAGCTCCACTTTGTCTATATGGTGTTTTCGTTTGGTAACCAATTCTACTGGTTCAAGATTTCAACTGCATCCACTGATGTTATAGCTAAAGGTTAATTCATGGTTAAATTCGACAACATATTTTTCTTCCTCTTGAAAAAAAAAAAAAAAAAATAGGTTTCTAAAAAGGATGTAATCTCCAAAATTCAATTGTAAGTATCAATTGCCTATGGAGTTTGTGTTTCATATTGTACATATTTTTCAAGTTATCATTTGCATGCAAAGTGATTTTTCAGTTAATCCAATGCTGACTTGGTTGCATTGGGAGTCAAAATACACCTAACAGTGCAGATTTTCAATGCAGTTATGTAGAGGTGTGTGGGATTCAATAAATTTATTTTCATATTTTAGTGTACATATTTCAGTTTGTAGCAGAGTATTGTTTTCTGCAATTTGAGTTCGCATTTGTAGCATAGGTTACTTTAGTTTGAGTAGAGCAGGATTTAGAACACATATTACTATTTATTAGTTGACAAGCTGACTTGATGGCTAGCAGATTCAAGGAACTAGTCTACAAGTTCTCTGCATCCCACATGGGGAAGCAGTCCCAAGTGGGAGCCTATGTTGTAATTTTTTATGATACCTTTAAAAGTTACAAAAAATTTCAAAATGTGCTAAGTGATTTCTTGGCTAATTTTAAGGTATATATATAAAATCTTTTCAAGTTTCCATCACCTAAAGTGTTCACTTAATTAATCTTCCAAAATATTCATGTCCTCCACGAGTCAAAATTGGAAAATATCCCAAACCCATATCGAGCCTCAATTTTTATCTAAATTCCTTGGTCCATTTGTACCTATTCCCAAATCTTATATTTCTTCCAGAAATAATATTTTTATTCCCATCACTCCATTCACTTTTCACCGTTATTATCATATATTTTACTATACCCTACTATTATTTTTATTTTTCATCCATTTTCCAAGTTTACCATAATCACACGTAAAAATTATTATATTGTACATTAATTTTTATCTTGTTTATTTATCCCCATTATTCCATACTCCTCGTTATAACAATCCTACTTATAAAATCATGTAAAAATATATAAGGCCACAATGATGGGACACATATTTTGAGTTGAATGGTGGCAAAACAATCCTAGTGGGTGTTCATTTAAGTTATTATGGCTAAGGAAATTGGCAAAGGAAAGGGCAAAGTCTTCGGGAAGGAAATATGGCATTTTGGGCACATTTATTTTTGAAAGTAATGGAAATTAGGAGAAAAGGGAGGTGAAAGGTCACATGTTTCATGTGAGGAGGAAAGTGAAGGAAAATAAAATAAAATGAAGAAAATAGAGTCCTCATTAATAAAAGTGCTTCTGAGGATCAATGGGTAACCTTTTGTTAGTTTAGTTTTGTAGCTCTCTCATTATTCTCTGTCTTTCTTTCACTCTTGGACACTTAGAGTTTTCTTGGAGAATTTTGGCATTGGATAAAGAAAGTAAAACAGGGCAAGAGGAAGCAAAGGTCATGTAGGCAAAGGTAGGATCAAGTAGCTGCAACAATATTCTTTGTAGGTATTGATTTGCATGTGTATTTTCCTTACTAGAATTGGTATGCATAGTATTGCATGTGGTTCTTTTACTATTATGGCATTGAGTTTTCTAGGTGTAACCATATTTTCAGCCTAGCCTTAACATTTCTGGATAGCCATGGCATGATGGGGTTCTCATGTTTTGGTTGAGCTGGATGGCCGGACAGATTCGAAGCTAAGTGAGGTGGATCTATGAGTGATAGAGCACATGTGCTAGTGGTCCTTGAACCAAACCGTGGATCACGTTAAATCCATTGGCCTAGTGACCCTTGAGCTAGATTGTGGGTTGCAGTAAATTTAGGATTATGTTGCCTTGGTGGACCTAGGAATCCTTAACGGTGAATGGCAAGATATACAATAAAGCCAAGAGGTGGTTTTCTCTTCATTGGGCCTAGTAATCATAAGTTTTGGATATGTGGTAAACCCCGGAGAGTGGGTCTCGGTTTAGGGCCTAGAAATCTAGGTTTTGATTGTGGTAAAGCCTAAGAGGCTAGGAGATAGGAAAATTCGTCATGGTGTAGGTAGAGAAATCCCGTGGCATCCACGCTTGTTTGGCCTAGTGATCGGGTGGATCATGGTAAAGCCTACTATGACATGTTTATTGTGTTCGTCTAGTGATCTGGGATCCATTACAGTAAAGCTTGGGTTCTATTGATGAGGATGAGGTGGTTTAGACTAGAGATGCCCTAGTTGGTTATTTTGATTTGGGTCCCACATTCATGCTTGGAATACGTCATGGGGGTGAATGGATGAAGAGAGATTTGGCTCATCCATTCTATGGTCAGGTGGAGCATGGTAGTGCCATCCTGGGTTTGAATTTTCAATCATTAATGAGAGGTTATTTCTTCTTGTTGATCATATGGATATCATTTCATTGGTATTTATACTGTTATTATGCTGGTTATATATGTGTTTTATGACAGTTGCTATGTAAGGCTCTCATCATGTTTTTACTTGTAAATGAATGGACAATGTATTTATGACCTAATGGATGATAATGCAGCAAATTATATGAGAGAACAATGGTTCTTAGCAATTCTCAGATAAGTATGAGCTCTTAATGCTTAAATATGTTATTTACACGTGTATATTTGTTGGATTAAGGGGGCTTGGACCCGAGTGATGGGAATGGGTCCCCTTGGGGTCAATTTTGGGGGTAAAAACCCAAGTTTTGGGGCAGAAGGCTCGAAGTTTGTATAAATAAATGTAAAGTCTCCGTAGTTTGTGGTCGTGGAGTGCAAAGATATCTAAAGTCAAAAATGGTTTTCCGCACTTAGTCTAGATAGGTTGTGTCAGTTTTGGAGATCTGCCCTTGGTCCGTGGATCATGTGATTGCATAAAAAGGAGGTCTTAGAGGAGTCCAAGGGACGTCAGTCAAGGTAAATAGATGTACTTGAGGAGTCTATAAAGATCTAAGAGGGAGAGTCTTAGCATAGGAAGAGGCTCTGTAGCTAAGTGCGCAAAGGCCCAGGGTAGAAGTCTACAACTGTGTGCACAAACCACTGCAGCTGTGTGCGCAGGGCAGATAAACCCTGTATTGAGAATCCATATCATCAATAAGGAAAGGTATTCTGAAATTACTATGTACTTTCAATCCGTGTGTGCGTTATTTTACTTCTACTATGAATGATGTGTTTATTCTATATTGAATACTGGGGTTATGAATTAATGCTTTGTATTTCACTCTGTCATATGAATGCAAGTAAGAATATATGTTATGAGAAGATAATTGTAATGCATGTTAAAGTTAACTAATACTTAAGAAAATCTGGGTAAATTAGGATAATTACAAAGGCACATAAGCACCCGATCTATCTATTTAGGGTCCATGAAGGACAATCAGAGACTTCTGCGGAGACTCCAAGGATGAATAAGAGAAGTAAATTGATAAGCCATAAAGGGCTTATCAATCTTTGCAAAGGTATAAAAGCTGACATCACAACCATCTCATGGTGTAGAAACTTGGTTCCTGCATCCCCCCATACTACTTCGGGTGAGACTTCAGTTCGCGCTCCACGGATTGATGCCAAAAGGGCTAGTAGTGTAGGCATTTGCTTAGCTGCTTAATGTTGAACCTGGCTCAGGGCCTATTAAGCCAACAAATGGTTCCGATGTCAGGACCGAGATCTGCATAATGATATGTGTGATGTCGTATCATTGGAATCCAACTAAGAAATAGATCAAAAACTGGTTGGATAGAAAGATCGATGAATTCGGAGTGCAAGAGAATAAGAATATGTGATTGACAAAAGAACAGTGGTTGGATAGATATTTGTACACAGAAATACATGAAATCTTCTTCTGTTCCTTCCCAGTTGAGTTATACAAGTGGATCACGAAGTTGGCAGATGACCAAGGAAGGTGGAGGTTTGACAATCTGATTGTTTGGACATCAGAGTTAGTGTGGAGATTGGAAGCCTCTGAAGATAAGATTGTGCGTGCTGTCAACCATTGGCTCAGCCGCATCATAGGAGGATTTGTGACAGGGTTCGCGGCCGATACTTATGTCAGCTACATCGAAGTAGAGCATCACTTCTTTAAAGGATCGTGAGGTAAGTATTTGAAGTCACTAAATACTTGAATTAGGATGGTCTTGTGTAAAAAGTGGGTCATGTAGTTGCCTTGATGTTTGGAGCTATGCAAAGTGGAAGGTCTTTCAGTGACACAGGAAGGAAAGGTCCTGAGTATAGCTCATTGATTGAACCTCCTTTGAGTGACAACGAAGGAGCAGTGCAGTCTTCTCCATTGAGCGTATTCAGCTTATAAGACATGGGTTCCTATGAATACCTACACCACCTCCATCCTCATCCCATCCATCCACAACGCCTCCATCCTCACCTCCACCACTCACCCCATCACCCACACCACCACCACCTCCACCATTGTTCAACATGGTGAACTCTATAAAGCTACCTACATTCAAGGGCATAGGGAATGAAGATTCATACCAATTTTGGTTCGTCGTGAAGGCTGCGTGGAAATCTTACAGTATCACATATGAACAAATGAAGAAATCCATGCTCGTTAGTGCTTTGTATGACCACACAGTAATGTGGTATATTAAGTACAATATTGAGAACCCAACGTCTGCATTGGAAGATATCCAGGTTAAGCTAAATAGAGAATTGAGTAGACCTAAGTCTCAAGTGCAACCAATTGTGGATTCAAGGAGATCATGGTGAAGCCTGGGGAGATGCCCTGGGATTTTGATCAAAGATTGAAGTGTATGATTTATGAAGCCTACATGAACCTAACTAATGGGCAGCACCGCAAATGGTTCATGGCCTCGCTCCTGCCCCACCTAAGGATTGCGCTATCACAACAGAAGATTGGGACCTAGGAAGAAGCTCTAGAAATCGCGATGAGACTGCACGAGACACCAATGCAGGATGCTAATCTGGGGGTTAAGCAGATTCACATGCAGTTGCAGAACCTTAGCCTCTAAATGCAAAGCCTGAAGAACGACAGAATACTCAGCCAGAGGCATGTGAAGAAGTTTGGTGCCAAAAATGTAAAGGTTAGGGGCTTGACAAGGATCACTGTCCAGTATTTGTGAACT
This sequence comes from Pinus tabuliformis, assembly GCA_031772625.1. Taxonomy (NCBI): domain Eukaryota; kingdom Viridiplantae; phylum Streptophyta; class Pinopsida; order Pinales; family Pinaceae; genus Pinus; species Pinus tabuliformis. The sequence continues at coordinate 568,594,619 of CM062816.1, forward strand.
ATGTTGCAGCAGCAGGACCAATGGTTCTATGGTTGGAGGCTACGACAGGGCCAAGTGCAGGGCCTTTGCTATATTCGAAGTGGCTGGGAAGCATGTGACCGATAATTGCCATTTGTTGTAGATATTCGTACAGACACCACAACAACTCTTCTATAATTTCTGTCAATTAGTACATAATGAAGAGTGCAATTATCATAGTTACGAATTAATGATGGAAAGGACACCTGCATACAGGTTGCAGGCAGAAACGCAGCCTCCAAAGCAATGCGTTGGGGGATCCTAAGGTAAATAGCAGGGGCACGGCTGAGGCTGAGGTGGAGGGGGACCTGGTAGAGGCTGAGGACAACAGATTTGTTATAATTATGGAGGCCCAGGACACTACACGAGAGACTGCCTGAATTTGACGCGACTATCATATCGCTATTGTACTTAGTTCAACCATGCGACCAACAATTTCCCTATATTGCTGGCTAATATTCAAAAAAAGGGGGTGCAACCGATGCAGAACCTCTAGATGATGAGGGCTGATCCTTGCAAGGAAGAGGTAAAAATTATGTTGTGAAGCGAAATGACGATTAGGGAGGATAAATGGAAGGAGGCTGCAAAAGGTGAATGGGTCTACAAAGCACCAAAAAAGGAGACTGGGTTTGATTTGGAGGACACAAAAGAAACATTCATGGAAGCAAAGAAAAGATTCACTAAGGCCTCTACATCAGGAAGTCAGGAGAAACTAGTTGAAGAAATGGACCCATCCATGATTACCATGTTCTTAGAGACCTGCATGAAACTGCTCCATGATAGTAAAGTTGTGAAAGGCCTACAGGAAATGATCAATTGGTGTGCTAGAAAGGACGGAGCTACTGGTGAACGGTGGGTAGCCAAAAAGCTTGGCAAGCATAAGGCAAGGAGTGGGCATGAGATGAGACTCACCGCGCAGATAGGGGAATATGAAACGGATCAAGTTATCTTGGATCCGGTGTCCGAAGTGAATTTGTTTCCAAAAAATACATGGGAAAGAATGGGGAGACCTACACTCTAGTGGTCTTTGATCCAGTTAAGGATGGTGAATATCATCATAGTGGGGAGGCTGCAGGGGGTAACTGTTGGCATCGAAGGTGTGAGGGCATTGGCAGATTTTTAAGTAATACAGATTGTGGATGATTTCAACCCCTACCTTGCACTTCTTGGAATTGATTGGGCCACTGACATGAATGAGGTAATCAACCTCAGGAAGTGAAATATGATATTTGAAAAGAAATCGCTCGGGTTAGTGGTGCCACTAGATCCCACAGAAGGACCATGCTATACATAACCAATCTACCATTATGAAAGTGATGATGATTTGGACCTGATTTATAAGATAACAGCGTGAGACAAGGATTGGGTAAATTTGACAGCATATGGATGTATTACATGGGACCATGAGAGATCCTGCACATCATACTAGGACAAATAATTAGAGCACTGGCAGAATCGATCACATGAAGTATCTACGTTGCGTTGTAATATGATGACCAAGTCACTGTGTTGCATATCATAAGAGGCAAGTAATCTGCCTCAGTATGATGGGCTAACTGATGTTGATCACTTTTTGGATGCATTTGAGAGAGAAGTGCCAGAGAAGCATCACTTCTAGGCCTTGGGTTGGGCACTTTGTGCTACGCCCGCAAGATGGTGTGGTACGCACAAGGATAATTTTGGTGATTGGCGTGGCTATAGGAGGATGATGAGAATACGTTTTGGATAGTTGAAAGTACAGATGACAGAAAATTATGATGGAAGTGATGATCTGAGTGATCACTTGGTGAAATGGACTAAGGCTTATGGAACAGCGCCCTAGCCTAAATGGTTTCATCTATTTTGCCATACCTTAGATTTCATACCAATGAATTGGTACTTGGAAACAGAGCTCCTCCATGGCGCTGAAGAACGCGACATCCTGTGCTAGGGGTTTATAATGACGTTCAGCTTTGAGGATAGGTTTGACTGTATTGACGCGATCCTACAAGAGGTTAAAGTGATCTTTAGGATACTACAGGATTCTTTGGACCTGATTCAACCTGATTAGACTACCCAGGTAAGCCACGCACTAGAATAAGACAACATGACCGCTGAAGAAGAAGATACATCACAGAAATATTAATATTTCAAAAATCGAGGGTCGCCGCAAGATTGAAAGACACATCACGGACAATCACTTTGAAGATATCACCCACTTCCTGATGACATGATTAGCTCCAGAAGGTTATACAAGTCAACAGAAGAAGGAACTGGTAGTGTGAGCGATAGACTTTTCTATCATTGTAGGGCACTTGTACAAAATGGGTTCAGACGAAATATTGCGACATTATGTGGCTAAATTTGAATGAAGTAGCATCCTCACTGAAGCTCATGGAGGATCTGTAGGAGGACATTATGCAGGGAAAGCAACAATGCAGAAGGTTCTATGTGTTGGGTTGTGGTGGCCAACCCTGCATAAGGATTCAAAAGAATATTGTAGGGCATGTGACAAATGTCAAAGGACTGGCATGTTGTCGCGGAGAGATGAAATACCTTTGATGCCACACGTGATGTTACAACCATTCGAGAAATGGGCGATTGACTTTGTGGGTCTAATTCAACCTCAGGGAAAGAATATGGGTGCACGGTACATCATCACTGTGACTGAGTACTTGACCAGGTGGGCAGAGGCGTAGCCTGTGAAGGACTGTATAGGTGTGACAGTAGCAAAGTTTATTTTTGACTATGTGTTGACAATATTTGGTTGTCCAAAGATCTTTATGACCGATCGTGGGATGCACTTTCTTAATGAAACAATTAGTCCATTGACAGAAGAATTTTAGGTGTATCATTAAAAAGTACGCCTTATCATCGATGAGCTAATCGGACAGTGGAAGCATTCAATAAGATAATAGAGAGTGCACTTAGGAAGGTTTGCAATGCTCGTAGAAATGATTTGGATGTGCGCGTACCCACGGTGCTATGGACCTACAAAACGACTTGCAAGAAGCTGACTGGGAAAACGCCATTCAGACTCCTGTATGGCATAGAAGCTATGATGCCAATGGAATACATTGTACCTACTCTACGCATAGTAGCACTCATAGGGATGTCAGACCGCGGAGCCCTAGAAGAGAGGCTCACGTAGCTAGTAGAGCTTGAGGAGGACCAATTTCTAGTTATATTTCATGAACAAGTTCAAAAGGAGTGTGAAAAGGCATGGCACGATCGGCACATCAAACTGCGCACCTTCAAGGTAAATGATCTAGTCTTATTATATGACAGTAAATTTGATAAATTTCCATGGAAATCTAGGATGCACTGGCTAGGGCCATATGTCATTAAAGAGATTACCGATGGTGGAGTAGTTTAGCTAGTTAAATTAAGTGTAGAACCCTTCCCAGGGAAGGTGAATGGTAGCCAATTCAATCCATACACCGGTGATCCAACTAGGTGAATATATGAGGGGAGCACAGTCTTAGTACTCTAGGGAGCTGAAAGGAAGTGTGGGACTATAAACTACACTACCCGTGTCAGAGAGCTACGTAATCGGGGAACTGTGTGGAACAAAGATATGTCACAAAGCCCACAGAAGCGCATAGGGAGCTACGCTACCAAAGGAAAAGCCATTCAGGATAGTTGGAAAGTGACTATTAAAGTCACTATTCATGATTTGACCATGAAAAAATGGCCAAAGGGAGCAGGGGGCAGCATTTAAGTTGGAACTTATGGACCATATCTTTGAAAATCTACCGCCAATCTAGAATTAATGAACTAATGTTGGGGTAACAGTTGGATTTGAATTTGAAAGTGCCTATAAATTACAGGTGGATACCCAGCAAAAAAAAGTTGGCATTTTGAGAATTGAGTTGTTGAGCTCTTAGGTGCACATGAACTCTAAAACCTTTGAAGTTTTTCTAGAAAGTTTTGTATTTGAGAGATTGCCATAGGCAACATAGGAGTTGTTGCATAGCATCATGTTGATGCCCACAAAAGCTATGAGCGTTGAAGTAGTGACAGTCGAGGGAGTTGTTCTAGAGGTGGCTATGGCAACAGAGGGAGGTACCTCAGAAGTTATGGCTATGGAAGTACCAACAAAGGTGCCTAAATCCCCCAAGACACCTCGGCCAAGGCTTACGCTAACCCAGGAGGGGCCAAAATCGAAGAAGGACAAGAAAAAAATTCTGCCACTGGTGCATGCATCACCTAGGAGGCACCCACATTCAGGAAAACCCACCGCACAAGAAAAGGCCAAAATGATTGACCTAGAGCCGGAAGAAAATGTTGAAGAAATCCCCATAGATGATGAGGATATTGCAGTGGAAACGGAGGTCATTGAAATTGAGAGATCGAACCCCATATTTAAGCTACCTGAATACATTCCTCCATGCAGGGGCAAGGTGAAGGTGCCCAAAGATATTGATGAGAGTAAAGTCACCCTACACACACCCCTCCTACAGGACCAAATCTTCTTTGAGGGACCGTGCTTGGGGCATGTTCCCCTTTTGAAGTCGGAGGACTGGGACTTGGAAAACATAGAACGCTTCCCTCATTTAGTGATATACCATCTTATGCACCGAGTCTTTAGTGACTACATTAGAGCTGAGGAAGTGGCTGAAAGGTGTGGACAAGGCAGGCCTGTTAAACTTGCTATGGGTGCCACATTACAACCGTGCACCTATCACACTGGTAGTGATCAAGTAGCTGATGTGCTTGGTGCACGATAGGCGTCTGTGACTGGAGGGGCCGATACCCATCATGGACATGCTGATCCATAGGATCACTCGACTGCCTTACACAGGAGAAAATCCAGCCATGGCATTTGGCGAAAAGGCTGACGAGCATGCTCTTGCTGAGGCGATGAAGGAAAGATTCAAGTTGGTAAAGAAGCTGCATGGCTACACCATTTAGATAATTTGTGAGCCCACGGTAAAAGTGGCGACACAAATATTAGCAGGGAAGGTGATGCAGAAGTGTCACGGAGATGAAGTTTTGGCACCAGTGATAGCTTTGGTGGCCCAGTGTGTGGAGGGAATCCAATTTAACTGGGTGCACTACCTCTGCGGTGAGTTCCTCATGACCTACCGCAAGGCACAGGATCATAGTAAGACCTTTCACTATGGATGGTTATTGTTGTACATAGTGCTGGTTGCGTGGGATCTACCTAAAGATAGCCAGTTCCCTTCGATCACATCCGACCTACCAGAGGCATTGAAGTTCGCTTTGCTATGGGCGACAAAGGATCCTTAGCGGATAAAGGAGAACAATAGCTTCTAGATCTTGATGGAAATGAGCATACATATGGCCATCAACCACAAGCCATGGTTGACACCTACAAATTTTGAGAAGTTATAGGAATATGTGGAATTCAAGGCTAACTTCCACCATGTGTCAATACGGGTGCGGAAGAACCCTGAGTAGAAATTGCATGACCTACCATACTTGGCCACCAATAATGCAATTGCAACAGTCCTCGACTACTAGCTAGTAGATTGGCACAATACCATGGACTCAATGGTGGGGTCTAGAAAGGACTGTCGTGCAACGGAAGAAGGAAGAAACTGCAAAGAGGACAAAGGAGGCTGATGACAAGGCCAAGGTAGAGCGCATTTCTGCACAGCAATCAGGTGGACAGGTAGGCGAAGAAGAGCGCGACTCTGACCAGAGTCAGAAGTCGCCTTACCCGGAGACCGAGGAAGAAGATGATTAGACAGAGCAAGGAGGATAGGACCTGGAGATGACTCCATTCCACACCAAGCACACCAAAGATCTTGAGAAAGTAGGGTCGCAGAAGCAATCCAAGGCTAGCAAGATGTCTCTGGACCTAATGACCCTAAATGAATGGACAATGTATCTATGACCTAATAGATGATAATGCAGCAAATGATATGAGGGAATAATGGTTCTTAGTGATTCTCAAATAAGTATGAGATACCTATGCTTAAATATGTTATTTACACCTGTAGATTTGTTGGCTTAAGGGGGCTTGGATCTAGGTTTAGAGTTAGTTGTGCTAACCAACAAAACCTACACTACCATCCCTTTCACCAACAAACTGCATAGCGTAGGCTGCAGTCTCACCCAAGGCAGTATTAACGGATGTTATAACTAGGTTTCTGCATCAAAAGGACTATGTGATGTGTTTCTATTACTTTTAGGGCTTTATTCCATCCTTCAAGGACCCTAACCCTTGGAACCCAAAAATTACAGTAAATAATAGATAGCAAATCTAAACTATTCGCTAACTATTCTAAACCTTCATAAAATCATATAATTAGGCATATCTACAACTTTCGTGCACCTAGGTTTGGTGTCCCACAAGCGATTATCACTGATCATGGGCGTCATTTTCGAAACGTTATGATGACCGAACTTACAAGCTAGCTTGGTTTGCGTCACGATAGTTCAACCCCTTATTATTCCCAAGCTAATGGTCTGGTTGAATCCATCAACAAAGTCTTATTCATCATGATCCGAAGAATCATTTGGATTCATCGGTCGAATTAGCAAAAAATGCTATTTTCAGCGCTTTGGGCGTATCGAACTTGAGTGAAAACATCAACAGGGTTCACTCCTTTCCAACTAGTTTATGGTCTGGAAGCTGTGTTACCCATTGAATGTGAAATCCCATCATTGCAATGGCCATCGAGTTACTTCAAGCCACTTCCGAAGAGGAAAAATGTTTGTTATACTTGGCTCAATTAGATGAGAATCGATGTGATGCTGCATTAGCGATCGAGACTCACGCAAAACGTATGAAAGCTCAGTATGATCGAAATGTGACCCCTCGAAATTTTTCGAAAGGAGATCTAGTATTAGTTTACAATCAAGCTAATGATAAGTTAGGCACTGGAAAATTCATTCCTATGTGGCATGGTCCCTATGTTGTCAAGCGAAAGCTAGCAAAAGGGGCCTATGAATTGGTATACTTTGACGGGGACTCTTTCGGTAAACCCAAAAATGGTCTTTACTTGAAGAGGTATTATCCTTAAAGGATGGGTATGGAGATTTTTAGTTAGGATAGTTTTTTCTTTCTAGTTGGTGTGTTTTAGTTTAAACAGTGTGCTTAGCATTAGAGAGTGTTTTTCCATCATTATTCCTGCTTATCTTGGTTTTACTCTTGATATTGCAGATGTCGATGCCTCTCCAAACATACATTAGTTTCGCTGATGGTGCTTGTTGTAATACACAGAACATTTCTTCCACAGCTTGGGTTATCTATTCACCCTCTGACGAGTTGGTATGTATGCATGGGGTAAGCCTCTGTCAAACAACGAACAACATTTCTGAGTATAGTTCAGTGATTGAGTTATTATCTGAATCTATTTCATTTTGGATTCAGAGTTTGATAGTGAGGTTAGATTCTGAACTCGTTGTATTACAGCTTAATAGAGTGTATGCCATTAGAAATCTAGTGTTATTTTTGAGAGTGCATCTCTTGGAACATGAATTTTATTATATTGAATATCAGCATATTCCAAGATCTTTAAATACATTATCAGATGCAATTGCTTCTCGAATGTTAAGTAGACATTTGCAATAATCATCCATGTAAATTTAAAACCATTCCATAACATGATTTATAAGATAAGCCGGTAATAGTGATATATATATATATATATATATATATATATATATATATATATATATATATAGGAGTGTGTCAAAAAATACATCGTCCTTGATGATAGGTTGAAAAACACCTTATGATCAGAAAAAGTGATAAGTACAAAAAACAAAAATGTCATATGTGCCCGCAATAGGCGATCATCCTATCTCTGGTGATGATCTCGATAAGGAACCACTGCACGGGCCACCTTGCAAAGGAACCTCCTAAAAGGTCCTGGGACCCAAATCACATAGCGTTGAAGTCGATGAGGAATGTCATCTATGGTGGTCTCCGGAATATCTCCTGTCAAGCACTCTAGATGACACTCCAACTCGGCCAAAACCTCTGTTGATTTGTCCTATGGGTCTAGCATGGCTGCAACTGGTTGTTTCCTCTTGTAAGGCTGGAGAGCAGCTGGTCGCTGTGGACCCACATTTGCATTTAAAACTTTTACTACCAGTTTTGGGACGATAGAAAAATAATAAAAAAAAAAAATAGGAAAAATGTTGAAAATGATTTTACCTGAGTCATCCCATTGCTCTCCTGGCGGAAGAGCCATGTCTGGGTCACCATGAAAATCTACCCCAGCGTAAGGGAAGTACTAAATAGAAAAAACCTGGTTTTCCAACCACTGGAAATACTCAGGTTTGAATCGAACAACCTTTGTCCCCTCATCCAGATGACGGGCCATAACTGCGACCCATCGCATCAGTTTGGGCTCTCGAGGAAGCCCAGCTCCAATAGTAAGCTGCTGAGGGATCAACATAGGAACCCTCTCCAGACCAAAGCTCACAACCAAAGCCCCATAACCAAAGGTCTTTAGTTGTCCGTTCTTGGCTCTAGTCAGTTGGCCTTTCACATTGGCCAACACAGCATCGCACCAGTTGAAGATGGTGCCTCGAAAGCAGTCAACTGCCATCCGCATCAGGGATCCGGTGGCAATATGTAATGCGGCACTCCCGCAAAGTCTGGTGACAGTAAACACAATCACCATGAGTTCATGAAGGGATATGGTTTTTATGTCTATCCCTTTGTCTCTATCCTGGCTGTTGCAGAACTCTAGCCGGAGGCTATCAACAGACTGGCCACCTGGCCTAGTCACGAATAGAGTCAATTCTTCGCCTCTCTTAGGAAAACTGATCAAGAAATATATGTCTGCTAGCTCGATTTTGAGCAGGTGGCCACCAATGAAGAAGCATTGGTCCTGTATGCTCCATCTGTCAACCAGCCACTGTAAGAAATCCACATGGGCCCTCATGCCAGGTATGGCCCAGAATTTGTTCAAGTTGTAGGCCTTCAAAGCATCGATAAAAGGTTGATCATTCAACATGGCTAGATCCACATCCTCATGCTCTTGTTCACGCTAGTCTAGCATGATGTACTCTCTGCATCAAGTAAAAAGACAAATTAGAATGCTAGAAATTATTTTGTTTGGGCCAAATTTGAGAATTTTTGGGTTAAAAACCCTTGTTGCGGGCACCGCACCCTCTACGTTAGACACAGTGTGTGGGTCCGCACCTTGCCTACATGGAAGGTGCGGACCCCTGACTTTTTCCCCATTGAGAAAAAGTCGGGGTCTGCGGGCTGGCAGTGTTACGCTTGCGGGCCCCTGCGCGCAGGTTTTAAGCCTAAAAACCCTCCAAAAAATGAAAGAAAAACCTAAAACAAGAAATGAAATGGTTATAAATTAAGAGTAGGATGATGTGGATTACTTGGAGAAGACGACGTTCGATTCCGACGGTTGGATTTTCCGCAATCTTCATGGGAAGTTTTCTGAACAAAAGCACTATTTTCTCACCCAAAACTCAAACGGTAAAAATGAATTGACAAAAGCCTTTTTTATAAGTATTTTGAGTAAATAAATTGCAAGTTTGTTTATGTTTCACTTTGGAAAGGTATTTTTGCAACATTCTTATCCATTTCAAATAGGTATGAGTAATGTTTGCATTTTTGTTCAGAATAATGGATTATTCAGGTGAAATCTATCATTTTCGACGAAAAACATTTAGAGTCACCTTTAAGCTCTTTTCTGACTCCTGAAACATGAAAAGATTGCCGAGTTTTTTCTTTTAAACTCGTTAAAATGGAACTAAAAGACGGTCCACTTACAGCTCTTTTCAGACCGTAAAAACATGAAAAGATTGCCATATTTTTGTCGTTTCGAATTCGATATTGGTTATAAAATGACGTGTCATTGATCGCTTTTTTACTTTTTCGGATCAGAGGCACTAATTACGAAAGGTACTCCTTGGTCGTAAAGATCAAGCGGTTATCTCAAGTATTATTTTATACTTTTTAGGGCTTGGGAGACACAAATTTACGAAAAAGGTTAACCCTGGAGTCTTCTTAAGTTTTTTCAGACTCTCTAAAATTGAAAAACACTGAGTTTTTCCTATACTGGAATCGTTAAAATTTCACAGTAAAGGACCTGTTCAATTACAAACAGGAACGAAGCACTCCTTCTTACGGTTCAAATTTAAACTAAGTTGGACTCATCTGAAGGATGAGCTTATAATCAAGCAAATGTTATCCTCCTCAAGCTTGTCAAAAATAAAGAGGTACTTTCCAGAAATGGTGGGGGAAAAGAGAGAAAAATGAGCTTGTTTGTCGTACTTTGTAACCACTCTTGAACACGACACTTTTATTCACCTGGTTTGGGAAATCCTTTGCCTAATAGTTAATCAAACCACATTGAAAGTCTTTAGCCGATTTCTGGGTATTAACTTTGGGTCAATTGTCACCAATCCATCTGTCGTGTCATTATGTGTTCAAGAGGTCACTGCCAATAAGCCATTCATCTGCAAGATATCTGTCATCCATCTTGACCGTCCCTGAGTCAGTCCTTGCAAATAAATTTCTTCAACTTGATCTATGGTTTTGTGTTGTGGGCTTGCATGCGACGGATCGCTTTCTATCGACTTCAACTCATTATCTAGAAAGATGATCTAGAAATCGTCAGTACCTTGGGATCTGTATGCCTCAATGGCAGGTTTCTCGTCTTTGACGACAGGTTGCATCATTGACCTTCGATCAAAGGATTCTGTGACATGTTCGACATCAACACATTTATTCACATCTCATGGATTGTACTGGGTACTTTGAGAGCCATTGACATCACTGGTGGTTTCTCTCACACTTGTTAACAGTTTACATGATTGACTGGTAATCAAGTGGTTTCTACCATGTTCGACTCCAACACATTCATTCGCATGGATAGAATCGTACTATTTTGGGAAGTAGAAATGAAGACCCTGGATCTAGTTTCCACAATCCAGGTCGCGAGGAATATTGTATTCATTATCTAATGGACTATTCATAAACAGATTGCTGCATGATCCAGATTTAAACAGGAACACAACAAATTACAGAGATAACCACATACACAAATATGCAGCGGAAATAATACTTCATTTCATTAATGGAAAATACTAAAATATGCTTACAAACAGAAATGGAAATAAACTAGCTAGGGCGATGGTAGCTTATCTCTGAGAAGAGATGTGATGGCTACATGCCTCTGACCTGTGTTACAATGAGGCGCGAAGGCCTATTTATTGTTGAGAAACAATGGAGAAACCCTTAACATTCCAAAACCTAACCCTAGGAGATGAAACGCCAAACTGTGGGCCCCGTTTGGGGGTAAGTTGGTACATCAACTTCCCGGGGTTGTAACTTTGGCATATGATCTTCGTTTGACGCGTACAATAGCTCATTAGAAATATCTATCCGAGCACTATCATTATTGGAACGGGCAACACCAGTCCATTCCATGGACTCGTGTTGCCCCCGGATTCCCCAAAAAACGTCGTTTAGGGCCTCAAAATGGCTCCGGAAGTTCAGGACCCGAAAAACTGCTAAAAATAGTAAGTTGTGCTACAATTAAGGAAACTGAAGATGCTGAGAAATACAATGGTGGGGGTCCAGGTGGACTTGGCAGGTGGCCACCAATATCCACCTGGATCATCCCTCCCCCCTTAGGAAGCAATGGTCCCCATTGCGTTGAGCTCCTCCATGAGATGAGGAAACTTCTGTTGAACTCCTTCCCTGGTGAGCCACTTGCCCTGCTGAAGGAGTTGGCCTGCTTTGACAACTCGATACAGTTGGATATTCTGTTGGCGAGTGTTCTTGATCTGTGTGTCCATGATCCGATCAGTTGCAGCTTGTTCCATGCAATCTGGATTTAATTCTGTGGGTTTGAGCTATTCTGCAATGTCGGATGTGTCTAGCAATGGTGGAAAGTATGGCCGAAGGCAGTCCACATTGAATATTGGGTGCAGGCCGAGGAATGGGGTAATGCTGAGCTCAAATGCATTGTCTCACATAGCCTTAGTAATGGTGTAAGGACCATATCGGAGTGGTCTCAATTTCCGATAGGCTCCAGTAAGACGTTCCTTTTGCAAATGCAACCAGACTTTGTCGCCCACCTGAAACTTGTGTGGCACCTGATGTTGATCATGTCGCTGCTTGTACTTGGCATTTGATTTCTCAAGAATGTCATGGACCTGTTGGCGAATATGTTGGATGCGCTCAATGAAGCTGGTGGCCTTATCTATTTCGGACTGGACATGAGCTGAATTCATGTGAGTAGCTGCAAGTGGCATGGCCACATCAATGGGGCATAGTGGCTGGAATCCCAAACCCACCTGAAAAGGGCTATGGCCAGTGGAGCTGTGAAGAGCTCGATTGTAGCTGTGCTGAACGTAGGGGAGGCTCTCGTCCCATGTGCGTGGATGCTTTGAGTTATACATGCGCAGAATGTGCACAATCATCCTATTGACAACCTCTGTCTGGCCATCAGTTTGAGGATGGAAGGCTGTGAACTTCGTGAGTTTGGTGTCCAGCATTGACGAGAGACTAGACCAAAAGGTGTTGAGAAACAGACTGTCCCGATCTGAGATGATAGACTGTGGGATCCCAAAGTGCACCCACACTCGTTCAAAGAAGAGTTTAGCAGTGGCTTCTGCTGTGATATTCTTCTTGCAGGCCATCATAATGGCCATCTTTGAGAACCTGTCGACGACCACAAAAACACAATCATTTCCATTCTTAGTGGAAGGAAGGCCTGACATGTAATCCATGGAGATGGATTCCCAAGGTCGACTAGGGGTAGGCAACGGGGTATAGAGGCCTTGCTTCTTAATGGTCGGTTTGGCAATGGCACAGGCAGTACATGATCGGATGTACTTCCCAACATCCTGTCGAAGATTCGGCCAATAGAAATAGTTTTGCAGTACTGCCACTGTTTTCTTGACCCTGAAATGCCCAGCAGCCCGACTATACTGTGCTTCCCAAATCATCTTGGCACGCTCGCTTGAAGGAACACAAAGGTGACCGAGGTGGCATAATAGGGCATCCTGGAGGTGAAAATCTGCAACCTGCCGACCCTCCAAGAGTGTCTGGTATGTGTGGCTGAATTCTGGGTCGCTTTTGTAGAGAAGTGGCCAATCAGAAGTCTCGTGCCCGCAAGAGTTGAGCACGGTGGTTAGCACCATGATCGGTGCTCGACTGAGGCAATCTGCAACATTATTGGTGCTGCCCTTTTTATACTTGATATTCAAGTGAAACTGTTGCAGGTATGTAGACCATTTCTGATGGCGATCATTCTGCAATTTCCCTTGGGTCTGTATGAACTGCAGAGGTCGGTGGTCTGTGTGGATGACCGTTTCCTTCCCCAAAATGTAATGCTTCCATTGTCGGCAGGCATGTACAATGGAATACATCTCTTTATCATAAGTGGGGTACTTCCGGACTGTGTCTGAAAGTGTTTCACTGTGATATGCCACTAGATGTCCATGTTGAGTAAATCTGGTAACGCGAGCACTGGTGCCGTGCAGAGGCGATTCTTCAACTCCCTGAATGCCTTCTGTTGAGATTCAGACCAAAAGAATTTTGCTTTCGCCCCGCCCTTGGTGACTTGACTCAAGGGCCAAGAAATATGAGAAAATCCCAACACAAACCTGCGGTAGAAGTTGGCAAGACCTAGAAAGCTACGGAGCTCTGTTAGAGTGGTTGGAGAGGGCCAATCCCGAATGACTTGGACCTTGGCTGGATCGACATGCACCCCCTGTTCATCAATGATGTATCCCAGATATTGAACCTCGATCATGCCAAAAGTGCATTTCTCCAAATTGGCACATAGCTTGTGTTGCCGCAGTGTTTGGAGAACCTGTCGGATGTGGTGGAGGTGTTCTTCCCAACTCTGGCTGAAGATCAGAATGTCATCGAAGTATACTACTACAAAGGAGTTGGTGAATGGCCGCAAGATGTCATCCATTAGCCTCATAAAGGTTGCAGGAGCATTCGTCAATCCGAAAGGCATGACCAACCATTCGAAGAGGCCCTCCTTGGATTTGAAGGCAGTCTTCCACACATTTGAGGGTTCAATTGGTACCTGGTGATATCCTGACTTTAGATCGATCTTGCTGAAATATTTCGCCCCCTTTAATTGGTCTAGGAGGTCATCAATCCCCAGGATCAGGTACCAATTATGAACAGTGATCTTGTTCAGTGCCCGATAGTCAATACAGAGTCTCCACATCCCATCCTTCTTCTGTACCAACACTATCGGGCTCCCACAGGGCGAAGAACTCGAACTGATGTGACCTTTCTGCAGGAGCTCCTTAATCTGCCTCTTGATTTCATTGTTCTCCAGAACGGAGCGCCGATAAATTGGTCCATTGGGTAGCGGCGCACCTAGGGTTAGATCGATGGAGTGCTTGACTTGACAGTGCAGAGGAACCCCTGCCGGGGAGGTGAAGATGTCTTCGTACTCCTCCACAATCTTGTCCATCTGTAGCTGTCGTGCAGAGGGACCCCGTTTGGAGGCCGCGGCCACTGTCTTCTTCTTCCCTTGAGGGCGTATCATCAGAAAAACAAATTTCCTGGTTTTGGAAATGATCTTACTGCATTGTTTTGCAGTAATCAAAGAGATGGCGGTAGGTGGTGCTACCTCTGGTATCCTGAACAACGTATTTCCCAATGTAATAATAACAGCACGGGGCCTTGATTCATACACAGCATGTCGCTTCCACAAGTATGGTTGTCCTAGTAATACATCACAAAATTCAAGGGGAGCAATGTCACACAATACCTCATCCGTGAAGGGCTTGATGTTGTATGGAAGGTGACACTGCTGGCTCACGCGAAGATCTCGCCCTTGGTGAAGCCACCCAATGGTGTATGGTTGTGGATGTGTTGTGGTCGGTAAGCCCAACCGCTTCACGACCTCTGCCGAAATGAGGTTCTTTTGACTCCCGCTATCAACAATGAACTGTATCGGGGAGCCCTTTACCCACATCTGGGAGTGGAAGAGACGCTCCTCCTCCTCTGGATCTTCGGGTTCATTTTTCTGGATCTTTGCGGTAGCAACAGTGGTGCTGGGATCCGCATCAATGATCTACTTACCTTTTTCATACCCCTTATCGGGTTCTGACTCAGAGTCGGAACATGCATCTGATTCTAAAACCTTTAGCTCAGCCACCAGTGACTGCTTGGCCCGACACTCACTTGTGTTGTGAGTGGAGCTCTTATGGAACTCGCACCATTTTCCAGTGTCCTTTCTCGGCTTCGCGGCATTGCTCTTTGCTTGCAGCTTCGGCTGGTTGTCTTGGGTTGTCCCGCCTTGGCTTTGTCCTTTGTTCTGTGGTTTAGGGGCACCTTTCCCCTGCTTTGGATTCGTAGATCCAAAGTCTTGCTTCTTTTGTTTAAACTTCTGCTCAACCTTGACGGCATACCGGTATGCCGCGCCGAGCGAGGGGATGTTTAGGAACTGTATTTCTTCCTGGATGTACTTGTGCAGGCAACCACGGTATTTGAGTATCAAATGTTGCTCCGAATCCTTGATACCCAACTTTGTGCAAAGGGTATGGAAAAGATTGGTGAACTCCGGCACGTCTTGGTCCCTTCCCTGCCGCAGCGTGGTCCAATTTATGTATTCATCCTCATAGCTTCCGACAGGGTAGTACTGCTCCTTGATGGCATCGCGGAACGAATCCCAGGTGGGTGCGGCTGAAAATAGTGATCCAGTACTTTCATCCTTCTGCTCGCAGTAGGTTTCCCACCAGTCCTTGACGTGGGGGGCTACTTTGAGAAGAGAAAAAACAATCTTTTCCCGACTCGAAAATTCATGAACAGAAAAATAACCCTCTAGCAGATTTAACCATTTATCTACGGCATCGGCGTCTATCTGACCCTCGAATATGGGGATTTCAAAATTAAATTGTACCTTAAAGGGTGTGGCGTTTCCAGAGGAGCTGCTGGAAGCCGATGCGCTGCTTCTGGGTAGCCGCTGAAGGATCTGCGCAAAGATGTCCATCATCGCGTTCCGTTGTCGCTCGAGCGCTTCTTCGAGCAAGATTTTGATGGGATCTCCTGCCCCCTCGTCTTTCTTCTCGTCCGCCATGGGAGGCCGTCGGGATTTGCGAGGTTGGTCTTGCAAAGGTTCAACCAGTTCAAGCCCTAACTCCTTATATCCCGACCTTGTTGGGGACATGCAAAGAAAAACAAAGAAAAAGCAGACCGCTCTGATACCACTGATCCGGATTTAAACAGGAACGCAACAAATTACAGAGATAACCACATACACAAATATGCAGCGGAAATAATACTTCATTTCATTAATGGAAAATACTGAAATATGCTTACAAACAGAAATGGAAATAAACTAGCTAGGGCGATGGTAGCTTATCTCTGAGAAGAGATGTGATGGCTACATGCCTCTGAATTGTGTTACAATGAGGCTCGAAGGCCTATTTATTGTTGAGAAACAATGGAGAAACCCTTAACATTCCAAAACCTAACCCTAGGAGATGAAACGCCAAACTGTGGGCCCCATTTGGGGGTAAGTTGGTACATCAACTTATCGGGGTCGTAACTTTGGCATATGATCTCCGTTTGACGCGTACAATAGCTCATTAGAAAGATCTATCCGAGCACTATCATTATTGGAACGGGCAACACCAGTCCATTCCATCCATGCCATGGACTCGTGTTGCCCCCGGATTCCCCAAAAAACGTCGTTTAGGGCCTCAAAACGGCTCCGGAAGTTCAAGACCCGAAAAACTGCTAAAAATAGTAAGTTGTGCTACAATTAAGGAAACTGAAAATGCTGAGAAATACAATGGTGGGGGTCCAGGTGGACTTGGCAGGTGGCCACCAATATCCACCTGGATCACTGCATCCATACTGTGTCCACATGAGTCTATACCTGTGATGTATTACAAGATCATTCCTGTATCAGAGCAGTAGTTAGTTTTCTAAGTCAGTTTTGATCTGAGTATGGGAATTGCTACCTCAGTGATGATATGATCTCATATATGTATCTTGCATTGAATGTTTTTACAGGTTCCAACAGGGTTCTCCACAAGATGATCCTCGAAATGATAAAGTACTTCACTCTTCCTAAATGATAAATGAAATCCTCATCTACTACAGACTTCGCACTTTAGGGGGAAATCTGTTACACAAAAATATCATCACCATGATAATTTGCAGTTAGTATGGGTCTATCATCACTTGTACTGACCTCCTAAGCAAGTCTCAGACCTCTGCTCTTCAAGTCAAGCTTTGAAAATGAGAGAAAGACATTGAAAATCAACAAAGCTCTAGTTCCGCACTTTCTCTCACTGTTGCCTGCGGTCCCGCACCTCCTGTTTACAAAAACTGTGGACCTGCCCGCTCTGTCCCTAAAGGTGTGGGTGCGGACCCCTGTGAAAGTAAAAAAGGCGTAAGTTTATTCTAAAAACTCACTTTGGTTTAATTCTAGATGATTCTAGAAGGAATTTTGACGTGGATTGGCCGCTCTTAGGTGGTTCATGCATCCCAAAAGAGAAGGAGCTAATCCCTTGATGAGAGGAGCTATCCCTTTGAAGGAGGGCTTTATCCCTTTGAAGGAGGACCTAGTAACTTCCCTCCATTGCACTATAAATTTAGGCATTGGGCTGGTTGCTAGGGAGGTTAGAAGCTGAACATTTTTTAGGGTAAATGCTAGTGAAATTAAGACTTCCTAGTTGAGCTTGAGAGGAGAGATCACATACCTTTTTGGCTTCATTGGGAAGAGAGTGAAACTTGTCAAAGTAGAGGAGACTTCTTACTGGACCCTGGGAGGAGCTTGTACAGCGTCAAGACATAGGTTGTAAAGTTCTTCTTTGATATGAATTAATACAATCAGATTCATTTTTCTCAACAAATTGTCTCATGTCATTTGTTTCATGAATTCCTTGACTTTCATGTTAAATATGTTTTATGATATTGGATTTTCAGGTGCTATTTAATTTTTTGGCTTGTTTGTGTTTGTAGATTCGCAACAAGGGAGCTCACTTGGATCGAAGGAGTGAATGCTTCCACAAACTTGCGTTGGACCTAAGGTAGGCCTAAAACACTTGTTTGCCTTTGTTTATAAATGCATATTTAGAGAAAGATAGTTTGTGATTGGTTTTCTTATCATTAGGTCTTCTTTAGATTCTAGGAAGGTCTATCTTGTCCGCAAGATCGACTCATTCCGTGTGACAAAATGGCGACTCCACTGGGGACTTGATTCTTTCCTTGTTTTTACTTTGACCTGAGAAACTGTGTTTCTGTTTCTGTTTTTGGCTTGTTGTGTGTGGAATTGGGTAGAAATTGTAGATCCAGGGTTATTTTTCATTTTTCATAACTTTGGGAGCAGACTGCACCCTAGTGTTTTGACACAGTGCGTACTTATCCACACTTTTGCTTTTAGCACAGAGTGGTACCACACCTGTGTTAACTGTGGACCTACAGACCCTATCAAAATTTTGAAAAACCTAAGATTTCCTCGGTTAGTCAGCTTAGTTTTTGTTTAGAAGTTATTATCCATTTCCCAGACCTGCATATAGCCTGTCAGAAGCTTTCCTTAGGTTGATTTCATTGGTGTTAGGGTTTTATGTGAATTTCCTAGGAGTTTTGCTTGTTGGGTTTGTTTTTCATTTTGGTCTTGTAGTAGCTTTGAGCTTAGAAGCTGTAGGAACCTCAGATCGCCTTGGTCTCTACCAACCTTCTTATGAGTCTGACCATTAATGAAATCTACCCTTGTTGAGGAATCCGCTTTGTGTTTTCTCTTTACAAAACTTCAAAAAGCTTGTGTTTAAAAGTTTGGATTTTCATTTTTTAAAAAGAAAACAAAATTGGTTGTTTTTGACTGATTTATGATTCTGGATAAACTGGTCCTTAGTTTACATCTAGCTAAGTAAAACATCCTTAAAAAAGACATCTTGTAGGCTTTGACTTCAAATAGGTTTTTTTAATTTATAGATCTCAAAGTTAGTCGTTTGCATAGTTTTGAGTGTTTTATAAACAAAATAAAAAATCTCTTTTGGAAAATTTTGTTTTTTGTAGTGGTTGAGTGCTTTGAAAAGAAAAAGGGAAAATTTTTGTGAAAATAACTAGTTGTCCTGTTTTGAGTGCTTTGGAAAGGACAAAAGTTCTTCTTTTAATTTGTTTGTTAAGAAAGATTTGTGTTTACAAAGTATTTGCATTCTCAAACTCTTTCTTAGCTAGAAGTTCATCGAAGGGAAAATATTGTTTAAATCATCTTAGGTGATTTTTTAGTTATTTTGAGTCGAGTCTTCATATCACAAGTTTCAGCTCCGCACATTTTGAGTTAAACAGAAACCAATAAAAATAACGCTTAAAGTAAAATTCATCTAGTAACATTTTATTTCTAGGGTTCTGATACACCAACTTAGCTTAGGCTAGTGTCTTGGAGTAGGAGAGTAATTAACTCTCCAAGACAGTAAAAACAAACAAGTAGTTGTATCTTGTGGTAGGGAAGAAATCCAATTGTTGCATTTATGCTCTAGGAAATCTCCTCTTAAAGGAGAAGCACGAGATCGTGTTTGAACCAGTGTGGGAATCAATCCTTCCTCATTGGTAACAACGCCAAATATTCACGTATTAAAAAAGGTAAACCTCAGATTAACCATTGTCGAGGACCCTGGGGTCACTTGTTGGTAAACCTTGGATTATGTCAAAGAGACTTCAAGGGGATTGAGCTTGCTACTCTGCCCTTGCATGTGTATCAGATTGTAGACTGTTCCCCCAGGTATATTTGTTTCAGTTAGTAACCTTAGTGGCCATATTCTTTAGGATTCTTCCGAAGGTGACAGTGGTGGGAAGATCCCACTGTACCTGGAGTAGAAGTTGGCTAGACTCACTTGGATTTTTTGGGGGGTTGTCTTCACTCGAGACGGTTAAGTGGAGGAACTTGTGCCAGTCTATTCATTAAGCAGGTTGTCGGGGTAACTGTTGCAACCACCATTTATGTATTGAACTCTACAACGTTGGATTTCATCACCAACTAGTGTTTTCAGTACGGAAAGTTACTATTTGTGTGTGTTTGATCTCCTATATTCTTTAGGCGCGTGATTCAAATTTGTTTGGTTCTTTAGAGATTTTAGGTAGTTTTCATTGAGATTTTACTTTGTTTGCATGTGAAGTAGTTAAAAAAATTTAACCGTGGCTGAAATGATGAGGAAGTCCCGTAGACTTCGGGGCCAACCTCCTGAGTTTTCACCGAGCGAGCCTGAAGGGTTGAAAGTCCTCGTAACTCCTAGAGATAGTAGACTTGGGTCACCTGAAGAAGGAGTCTTCTTTGTTGGTACATCCTGATTTTCAAGTTTTAGTAGCAGATTATAATCCACAATCAGTGTCTGTTTCCGAAGTTACTGGTAGCTTTTCATCTACCAGTGATATAGATGAGGAACCTGAAATATCCGAACCTAAAATTGAATTTGCTGCTACACGGACATCGGGGTTTGCTTCTCCAGCTTCTAGTGGTCCTGGTTCACCTAGGGTAGAAAGAGTAATCACCCAAAATCTTCCTTCTGGACTTATAGATATCAAATAACTTACTACTCCGGAAGAAGAAGTAGGCATCCCTATCCCTGACAATCAACCTGCTATTGAGCTAAGGGAGTGTGAATCAATTTTTTACAGTCCACCTAGGAGCAGTGCTTGGTATCTTTCTTTGACTAATTTCTTAGAAAACCCAGGGTTAAGTTTTTCACCACCTCGTGTTCCTTATCACCCAACACCTAGAGGTTATTATCCTTTGTTGAATATGTCAATATAGTCGTCCATGTTCACTCAATCGCCTGAATCCTTTTTGTACGGTGGTCCTTCTATTCCCTTTGGGTATCAGTCACTTTCTGGTACTTTTTTGGGAGCATCTCCTCAACCCATTGAACAAGGGTTATTAACTGGAAGAAATGGTACTAAGCCGTTGAGCGTAGAAGATGTTCTCATGATGTCAGGTTCTATTCCCAATCCTCAACCTCAAGGTGGCCAGTTACCTCCTGGGGGGCAACCTCAAAATCCTCAATTATCGCCTGGGGGGCAACCTCAAGGTACCCAATCTATGCCTAGGGGGCAACCTCAAGGATAGTACATACCTACAGGACAGTACATTCCTCAAGGTCAACCCCAGACTCACTATGTACCCCAAGGTCAACCCCAATATCAATTTATACCTCAAGGTCAACCCCAGTATCTGTACGTGCCTCAAGGGTATCAACCCCAAGGTCAGTACTCGAACCAAGGTTTCCAACCACCCTCCGGTCAATCATATGTTCAAGGAACAGGAAATGTACCCTTGAATTATCAATCCTACCCTCAACCCAGTTATGGTCCTCAATATTCTCAACCTGTTATGGGTCCATACCCCGGAATGAATTTAGTGTCGGATCCATCACAAACTCAACAGGTGTTGCAGCCAAATGTATAGTTGTCATCTCAAAATGGACAACCCTTAGTTTTTGGTATACCCCAGCAACCTGTCTAGTCTAATATCAAACTTTTGTACCTTCGGTAGTTTCTCAGCCTGGGCCTAGTACACCTCGTACTCCACCTCAAACGACTACTGCAATTGCCGCAGCATCTGTTCAATCTACCCCACCTACTTCCGGAGTATCGACAGCTCCGGTTTCTACTGTTCCTGTATCTACTCCTCAAACATCTTTACCACCATCTAGATCCACGATTCAAACTTCGGTTCAGATGCCTATAGGACAACCTGGTTCAAGTACGGTTGTCACAAGTCAACCACAATTTACTTATCAACCGTACCAGGGATAGTAGCAATTCGGTCCTGCTGTGCAGCAGCTAGTCTATCAGTATCAACCGTACCCTGGGTACCCATATCAGCAACCTCAACAACCCTAATATAGTTCGGTTAATCCTAGTTTTCCCGGAGGATACAATATCCCAAATGCAATTCCTATTCCTACTTATCCTGGATATCCTCCTCCTGGGGCTGGTCTCATGACCCAGAGTTTTAGGGACCCTAATCATCAGTTACCATTTATCGCAACTTTGGACTTGCCTGACTTGTCGGGCCTAATGAACGATCCCATTAATTATCTTCTTTTTTGGTTGCCATTGCCGAATAAGTTGCCTAGTGGTATTCCTAAGTTCGAAGCCAAATCAGGAGAGGACCCGTCGAACCATGTGATGACCTATCACCTCTGGTGTGCATCTAACTCCATTTCAGATGATTCAATCCATCTAAGACTTTTCCAGCACACTCTAATTGGTCTTGCGGCCAAGTGGTACATTGAGTTACCGCGAGGCACTTTTTATAATTTTACTCAGTTAGCTACCTCGTTTTTAACTCATTTTCAGTTTCCAGTCTGATATGACAATGGCACGGAGTTGTTAACTTCATTAAAGCAATCGACATCCACTTACATTTTAGATCATATTCATGAATGGAGACGTCGACGATGTTTAGTGAAGGTTTTTATTCCAGATCAGATCTTGGTTGAATGGTTTATAAAATCTTTGTTGCCAAAGATCATTGAAGATGTAGCTAAAGCCGAAGTTGTTACTGAGGAGCAAGTAATTGCTCAAGCACAATACCTTGACTTGGTTTATACTCAGTCATGTACGTTACACGAGAAAATCCCTGATCTTCCCAAGAAAAATAAAATCGTTGTAGCTCCTTCGGGATCTCATGCCACCGATGGTATGATTGGTACCGTTAACACTAACAGTAAGAAGAAGTCTTCCAAGAATTCTTCTCCTATCATAACCTTTCCTGATTCCCCGACCGGAGATTCTTCTGCGGAGATTTTTGTTGATATTCACTTTGTAGAGTCATCTACACCCAGATCAAATCCGGTGGGAAGAAGAAAGGAAAGAAGAAGAATAAAATGGACAAAAATTCAAAGGAGAAACCTGAAAAATCGGAATCCAATGATGAAAAACGTAAACCTCGTTATCCTTGTCTCATTTGTGACGATGAACATTTTACAAGAGACTTCCCTCACCGTGCAGAGGTTGCGAAGATTGTTAAAGGTTCCCAAACGCCTGCTATTTTGAAGGATCCTTTTTCAAGTCAAGACAGTAAGATGACAGTTTCTTCCTCGAGTGCCAATGAAGAACCCATACTGATGATGTCCCATGATAGGATTGCGACTCGATCGCATGATTATGGTAGTAAAAGTCCTGTTGATGGTAAAGAAGCAGAATCTTCTCATTCTAATCCATCAACCTCAGCTCCCGATTCTGATCCACTACAGATCGAGAAACCTAATCCAGACTTGGTAATCAAACCGCCCGCCAAGGGTATACTTCGAATGTCAGCTTTCAATCCACATGTGAGAGAGGCTCAGAACTATAACATTGTTGAGGATTTAGTTGTTTCACCCTCAGCAATGTTGGCTTTGGAAGTGCTGCAATCATGTCCAGCACAGCATAAATTACTTTTGTTGGCTATAGGAGCTGTTGACGTTCAGGACTCGAACCTAATAATTTTCGATCTAGAAAATAGTACACCACGCTTACCTCATCAAATGGCTCTCTAGATTCCAGTGATAGTAAAAAACAAGCCTATTCATGGGATTGTGATTGATGAGGGAGCCTCAATGTGTATTATGTCGATATAGTGTTGTAGATCGCTTGGTTCTCCTTCGCTAAATCAATCATGGACGATTCTAAAGGCCTTTGATGGCCATGGGTTTCATCCTTTTGGCATTCTATAGGATTTTCCTATAGGGGTTGAAGGAAAAACCGTTAATCTAGATGTGGAGGTGGTTGATGCCCCTCTAGATTACAACCTTCTCTTGGGTCGAAGTTGGTCTTACACTATGACAGCTATCGTTTCATCAGCCTTTCAGGTTATAAAGTTTCCACATAATGGAAAGATCATAAAAATAGACCGGCTGACTTACTTTTCATCCGACCTAGCCTCTTCTGAAAGTATTCAGCATGTCGGTAAAACGACTATCCCATATAAGGATGTTGGAGTAGGACTAGTTAAAGATGTCGGTTTACTAGGAACTTTTCCTTTTCCTTCGATCAATGCATCGTCTTCATTTGCAACCATTCATATGATTACGTCAGACTCCATTGTTTATGATGATCCTTGGATCATTCCTTCTGAATTTGAGATAGACTCATTTGGTGATGTCATGCCTTTGAGTCCATATGAAATTGTGTATGAGGCCATACAATCGTTTACCGACCCATCTTCAACTAAAATTGAGTTAATGAATGTGGTCCATGAAGAATCAGTTTTCACATCAAGCTCGAATTCAATCACGTTTTCTGAACTTGTTCACTCTGATGAGCAAATTCGTGAAATCCTATGTGTAGATGATTTACCATGGGAAGATATCCATCACAGATCTTCGTTTTTACCCGAGAATGATCGTTTTGAAAATGGTTTTTCATCAATCTTTATGAATGAACATGTCAAGGAATCTCAGAATCCAATGAAACATCCTAATTCAGAGTTAAATTTGGGAAACATCTCTCGAACTATTCCTATTGACATTTCGGCTAAGCCTGGAATTGTTGAGAACATTCATATAGGTGCCTCATGTATAGAAAACAAAATTCAAATATATAAGGCCCTATTTCAAGAATTCTACGACGTGTTTTCCTCATCCTATGAGGAGATGCCAGGAATTGACCCCACAATTGTTGTTCATGAAATAAAAACTTACCCAGATGCTAAACCTATCCAGCAACATTTCCGTCAGATTCACCCAATAAATGTTGTTGCAATTAAAGCAGAAGTTGAAAAATTACTCAAAGCAGGTTTCATTTATCTGATCCCGTTAACGGATTGGGTATCAAATATTGTTCCAGTTAACAAAATGCAAGGGACAATAAGAATATGAATCGATTATAGGGACATTAATCGAGCCTGTCCAAAGGAAAATTACCCAACTCCCTATATCGATCAAATCATTGATGATTGTGCCAGCAGCGAAATATTCTCCTTCATGGATGGTTTTTCATGATACAATCAAATCAATATTCTACCTGCTGATCAAGCAAAAACAACTTTCATTTGGCCATGGGGGACATTTGCTTATTTAAAGTTACCTTTTTGGCTCAAGAATGCCGAAGAAACTTTTCAAAGGGCCATGTCTTATGCGTTTCATGACATCAAGCACATTGTGCAACCCTATCTCAATGATTTTCCTGCTCATTCATTACATCGAGCTGATCACCTCGTCCATTTACGAGCAATCTTTATGAGGTGGAGGCATTATCAGATTCGAATGAATCCACACAAATGTGTTTTCTGTATAGAAACGGGTTGATTGCTGGGGTTTGTAGTTTCGAAAAATGGCATTCGTGTCGATCCCTCGAAGGTCGAAGCTATTGTCAAATTGCCTCCTCCTTCGAGTCTTCGCCAACTCCAAATTTTGCAAGGGAAAGCAAACTTTTTATGACAATTCATTCCTAACTACGCTGAGGTTACAAATGGTTTTACCCGGTTTTTAAAACATAATACTCCATTCTATTGGGATGAGATAGCTCAAAAATCTTTTGATGCACTAAAACACGCGTTGACCCATGCACCGTTATTGCATCCTCCCAACTACAACCAGGATTACTTCTTGTATCTCGCCGCCTCTCATTCCACCATTGGAATGGTCTTAGTTCAGGAAGAAGAATTCGGAACTGAACATGTGATATATTACCTTGTCGAACTTTAAATCCAGCTGAGCTAAAATACTCACATGTGGAGAAATTGGCATTGGCAGTTGTTCAAGTTGTCCAACATTTTCTCACTACATTTTACTACGTAAAACTACAGTAATTTCGGATTGCAACCCTATGATCTACATTTTGACCAAGAAATTGCTAGGGGGCAAGTACTCTAAATGGATTTTTATCCTGCAGGAGTTCGACTTAGAATTTGAAAAATCTAAGTCTAAGAAATCTTTAGTTTTTGCAGAGTTAATGTGTGACTTCCCGTGTGCTGACACAAAAACTGTGGTGGAGGAGCCCATTGCGGATGAATCCTTGTTTCTAATCAGCACTTTAGATCCATGGTATGGGGATATCATCGTTTATCTCTAGACCCAATCCTTTCAGCCGGAAATTTCAAGATCGGAACGTCGGAAAATACAATTCCAGTCCCAATAATTCAGGATTATTGGAGATACTCTTTATCGTCGTGGGGCGGACTCTATTTTTTGATGTTGTTTAACTCATGAGGAAGTTGAAAGGGTTCTAAATGACTGTCACTCTGGAGCGTGTGGCGGTCATATGTCTGGGTATGCCACAGCCCAAAAGATATTGCACGCTGGCTACTTTTGGCCGTCTTAGTTTAAAGATTGTATTAACACGGTCTGAAAATGCCAAAACTGCCAAATTTTTGATCGAAAGATGCGTGCTCCACTTGCTCCTCTCCAGCCTATAATTTCCATTGGTCCTTTTGCCAAATGGGATATCAATTTTATTACATGTAACCCTCACTCGGCCGGGGGGGCATGCGTATATCATCCTTGCAGTAGATTATTTTACCAAGTGGGCCGAGGTGATGCCTACAATTGAGGCAGACGGCAAGACAACTATAATTTTCGTGTTCAGTCATATAATTGCTAGGTTTGGTGTCCCACAAGTGATTATCATTGATCATGGGCGTCATTTTCGAAACGTTATGATGACCGAACTTACAGGCCAGCTTGGTTTTCATCATGATGTTTCAACCCCTTATTATCCACAAAATAATGGTCTGGTTGAATCCATCAACAAAGTCTCAATCATCATGATCCGACGAATCATTGGGATTCATCGGCTGAATTGGCATAACATGCTATTTTCAGTGCTTTGGGCGTATCGAACTTCAGTAAAAACATCAATAAGGTTCACTCCTTTCCAGCTAGTTTATGGTCTGGATGTTGTGTTACCCATTGAATGTGAAATCCCATCATTGCAAATGGCCATCGAGTTACTTCCAGCCACTTCTGAAGAGGAAAAACATTTGTTATACTTGGCTCAATTAGATGAGAATCGACGTGATGCTGCATTAGCGATCGAGACTCATGCAAAACGTATGAAAGCTCAATATGATCGAAATGTGATCCCTCGAAATTTTTTGGAAGGAGATCTAGTCTTAGTTTACGATCAAGCTAATGATAAGTTAGGCGCTGGAAAATTCGTTCCTATGTGGCATGGTCCCTATGCTGTCAAGGAAAAGCTAGCAAAAGGGGCCTATGAATTGGTAGACTTTGATGGGGAATCTTTGGGTAAACCCAAAAATGGTCTTTACTTGAAGAGGTATTATGCTTAAAGGATGGGTATGGAGATTTTTAGTTAGGATAGTTTTTTCTTTCTAGATGGTGTGTTTTAGTTTAAACAATGTGCTTAGCATTAGAGAGTTTTTTTTCGTCCTTATTCCTGCTTATCTTGGTTTTACTCTTGATATTGCAGATGTCGATGCCTCTCCAAACATACATTGGTTTTGCTGATGGTGCTTGTCGTAATACACGAAACATTTCTTCCGCAGCTTGGGTTATCTATTCGCCCTCTGACGAGTTGGTATCTATGCATGGGGTAAGCCTTTGTCAAACAACAAACAACATTGCCGAGTATAGTGCAGTGATTGAGTTATTATCTGAATCTATTTCATTTGGGATTCGGAGTTTGATAGTGAGGTTAGATTCTGAACTCATTGTATTACAACTTAATAGAGTGTATGCCATTAGAAATCTAGTGTTATTGAGATTATTTTTGAGAGTGCATCTCTTGGAACGTGAATTTGATTATATTGAATATCAGCATATTCCAAGATCTTTAAATACATTAGCAGATGCAATTGCTTCTCGAATGTTAAGTAGACATTTGCAATAATCATACATGTAAATTTAAAACCATTCCATAACATGATTTACAAGATAAGACGGTAATAGTGATATATATATATATAGGAGTGTGTCAAAAAATACATCGTCCTCGATCATAGGTTGAAAAACACCTTATGATCGGAAAAAATGATAAGTACAAAAAACAAAAATGTCATATGTGCCTGCAATAGGCGATCATCCTATCACTGGTGATGATCTCGATAAGAAACCACTGCACGGGCCACCTTGCAAAGGAACCTCCTAAAAGGTCCTAGGACCCCAATCACATAGCGCTGAAGTCAACGAAGAATGTCATCTATGGTGGTCTCCGGAATATCTCCTGTCAAGCGCTCTAGATGACCCTCCAACTCGGCAAAAACCTCTGCTGATTCGTCCTATGGGGCTGGTGCGGTTGCAACTGGTTGTTTCCTCTAGTAAGGCTGGAGAGCGGTTGGTCGTTGTGGACCTACATCTGCATTTGAAACTTTTACTATCAGTTTTGGGAGGATAGAAAAATAATAATAAAAAATAAAATAGGAAGAATGTTGAAAATGATTTTACCTGAGTCATCCCATTGCTCTCCTGGCGGAAGAGCCATGTCTGGGTCACCACGAAAATCTACCCCAGCATAAGGGAAGTCCTAAATAGAAAAAACCTAGTTTTCCAACCACTGGAGATACTTAGGTTTGAATCAAACAACCTCTATCCCCTCGTCCGGATGACGGGTCATAACTGTGACCCATCGCATCAGTTTGGGCTCTCGAGGAAGCCCAGCTCCAACAGTAAGGTGCTGAGGGATCAACATAGGAACCCTCTCTAGACCAAAGCTTACAACTAAATCCCCATAACCAAAGGTCTTTAGTTGTCCGTTCTTGGCTCTGGTCAGTTGGCCTTTCACATTGGCCAACGCATCATCGCACCAGTTGAAGATGGTGCCTCGAAAGCAGTCAACTACCATCCACATCTGGGATCCGGTGGAAATATGTAATGCGGCACTCCCACAAAGTCTGGTGACAGTAAACGCAATCACCATGATTTCAAGAAGGGATATGGTTTTTATGTCTATCCCTTTGTCTCTAGCCTGGCTATTGCAGAACTCTAGCTGGAGGCTATCGACAGACTGGCCACCTGGCCTAGTCCCGAATAGAGTCAAGTCTTCACCTCTCTTAGGCAAACCAGTCAAGAAATATATGTCTTCCGACTCAATTTCGAGCTGGTGGCCACCAATGAAGAAGCACTGGTCCTGTATGCTCCATCTGTCAACCAGCTGTATGCTCCATCTGTCAACCAGCCACTGTAAGAAATCCACTTGGGCCCTCATGCCAGGTATGGCCCAAAATTTGTACAAGCCGCAGGCCTTCAATGCATAGATTGAAGGTTGATGATTCAACACGGCTAGATCCATGTCCTCATGCTCTCGTTCATGCCAATCTAGCATGACGTACTCTATGCATCAAGTAAAAAGACAAATTAGAATGCTAGAAATTATTTTGTTTGGGCCAAATTTGAGAATTTTTGGGTTAAAAACCCTTGCTTCGGGGACTGCACCCTCTGGGTTAGACACAGTGCGTGGGTCCACACCTTGCCTACATGGAAGGTGCGGACCCCTGACTTTTTCCTCATTGAGAAAAAGTTGGGGTCCACGGGCTGGCAGTGTTACACCTGCGAGCCCCCGCGCACGCGTTTTAAGCCTAAAAACCCTCCAAAAAATGAAATAAAATCCTAAAACAAGAAATGAAATGGTTAAAAATGAAGAGTAGGATGATGTGGATTACCTGGAGAAAACGACATTCGATTCCGATGGTTGGATTTTCCACAATATTCAAGGGACTTTTTCTGAACAAAAGCACTATTTTCTCACCCAAAACTCAAATAGTAAAAATGAATTGACGAAAGCCCTTTTTATAAGTTTTTTGAGTAAATAAATTGCAAGTTTGTTTATGTTTCGCTTTGGAAAGGTATTTTTGCAACATTTTTATCCATTTCAAATAGGTATGAGTAATGTTTGCGTTTTTGTTCAGGATAACAGATTATTCGGGCGAAATCTATCATCTTCGATGAAAAAACATTTAGAGTCACCTTTAAGCTCTTTTCTGACTCCTGAAACATGAAAATATTGCCGAGTTTTTTCTTTTAAACTCGTTAAAATGGAACTAAAAGACGGTCGAATTACAACTCTTTTCTGACCGTAAAAACATGAAAAGATTGCCGGATTTTTGTCGTTTCAAATTCGATATTGGTTATAAAACGACGTGTCGTTGATCACTTTTTTACTTTTTTGGATCAGAGGCACTAATTACGAAAAGTACTCCTTGGTCGTAAAGATCAAGCGGTTCTATCAAGTATTATTTTATACTTTTTTGGGCTTGGGAGACACAAATTTACGAAAAATGTCAACCCTGGAGTCTTCTTAAGTTTTTTCAGACTCTCTAAAATTGAAAAACGCGGAGTTTCTCATATACTAGACTCATTAAAATTTCACAGTAAAGGACCCGTTCAATTACAAACAGGAACGAACCACTCCTTCTTATGGTTCAAATTTAAACTAAGTTGGACTCATCTGAAGGATGATCTTATAATCAAGCAAATGTTATCCTCCTCAAGCTTGTCAAAAATAAATAGGTACTTGCCAGAAATGGTGGGGTAAAAGAGAGAAAAATGAGCTTGTTTGTCATACTTTGTAACCACTCTTGAACACGACACTTTTATTCACCTGGGTTTGGAAATCATTTTCCTAACAGTCAATCAAACCACATTGAAAGTCTTCAGCCAGTTTCTGGGTATTAACTTTGGGTCAATTTTCACCATGCAATCTGTCATGTCGTTATGTGTTCAAGAGGTCACCGCCAGTAAGCCATTCATCTGCAAAATATCTGTCATCCATCCTGACCATCCCTGAGTCAGTCCTTGAAAATAAATTTCTTCAACTTGATCTATGATTTCGTGTTGTGGGCTTGCCTGCGACGGATCGCTTTCTATCGACTTCAACTCATTATCTAGAAAGATGATCTAGAAATCGTCAGTACCTTGGGATCTGCATGCCTCAATGGTAGGTTTCTCACCTTTGCTGACAGGTTGCATCATTGACCTTCAATCAAAGGATTCCATGACATGTTCAACATCAACAGATTTACTCACATCTCATGGATTGTACTGGGTACTTTGAGAGCCATTAACATCACTGGTGGTTTCTCTCACACTTGCTAACAGTTTTCATCATTGATGGGTAATCAAGTGGTTTCTACCATGTTCGACTCCAACACATTCATTCGCATGGATAGAATCGTACTGTTTTGGGAAGTAGAAATGAAGACCCCGGATCTAGTTTCCACAATCCAAGATACGAGTAATATTGTATTCATTATATAATGGACTATTCATAAACAGATGGTTGTGTCCATACTGTGTCCACATGAGTCTATACTTGAGATGTATTACAAGATCATTCTTGTATCAGAGTAGTAGTTAGTTTTCTAAGTCAGTTTTGATCTGATTATGGGAATGCCTACCTCAGTGATGATATGATATCATATCTATATCTTGCATTAAATGTTTTTATAGGTTCCAACCGAGCTCTCCATAAGATGATCCTCGAAATGATAAAGTACTTCACTCTTCCTAAATGATAAAGGAAATCCTCATCTACTACAGAATTCACACTTTAGGGGGAAATCTATTACACAAAATATCGTCACCATGATTATTTGCAGTTAGTATGGGTCTATCATCACTTGTACTGACCTCCTAAGCAAGTCTCAGACCTCAGCTCTTCAAGTCAAGCCTTGAAAATGAGAGAAAGACATTGAAAATCAACAAAACTCTGGTTCCGCACTTTCTCTCACTGTTGCCTGCGGTCCCGCACCTCCTGTTTACAAAAACTGCGGACCTTCCTGCTCTGTCCCTAAAGGTGTGGGTGCGGACCCCTGTGAAAGTGAAAAAGGCACAAGTTTATTCTAAAAAACTCACTTTGGGTTAATTCTAGATGATTCTAGAAGGAATTTTGACGTGGATTGGCCGCTCTTAGGTGGTTCATGCATCCCAAAAAAGAAGGAGCTATCCCTTTGAAGGAGGGCTTTATCCCTTTGAAAGAGGACCTAGTAACTTCCCTCCATTGCACTATAAATTCAGGCATTGGGCTAGTTGCTATGGAGGTTAGAAGCTGAAAATTTTTTTAGGGTAAATGCTAGTGAAATTAAGACTTCCTAGTTGAGCTTGAGAGGAGAGATCACATACCTTTTTGGCTTCATTGGGAAGAGAGTGAAACTTGTCAAAGTAGAGGAGACTTCTTGCTGGACCCCGGGAGGAGCTTGTATAGCGTCAAGGGACAGGTTGTAAAGTTCTTCTTTGATTTTAATTAATACAATCAGATTCATTTTTCTCAACAAATCGTCTCATGTCATTTGTTTCATGAATTCCTTGACTTTCATGTTAAATATGTTTTATGATATTGGATTTTCAGGTGCTATTTAATTTGTTGGCTTGTTTGTGTTTGTAGATTCGCGACAAGGGAGATCACTTGGATCGAAGGAGCGAAGGCTTCCACAAACTTGCGTTGGACCTAAGGTAGGCCTAAAACACTTGTTTGCCTTTGTTTATAAATGCATATTTAGAGAAAGATAGTTTGTGATTGGTTTGCTTGTCATTAGGTCATCTTTTGATTCTAGGAAGGTCTATCTTGTCTGCAAGATCGACTCATTCCGTGTGACACTCCTTTGTGCCTTCCTTCGATTCGTCACACAACCCATTGAATTTGCCAAAATATCCTCCTTGCAGTGTAGTTTATAGTCCCATACTTCCTTGCAACTGCCTGGAGTACTAAGATTGTCCTGCATTCATATATTCATTGCGCAGGGGTGGGATCACCCCTATACAACTTTAACAAGCTCCTAATGACCTTTCCTAGAAATAGTTCCCCATTTAGCTTTGCAGTCTAATCTGCACCTCCATCTGTAATCTCCTTGACAATATATGGCCCCAGCGAATGCATCTGGAACATTCTTGGACATTTCATGAACTTGCTATCATAGAACAATACTAAATCTCCACTTTTGAAGGTGCGCTACTTAATGTGGCAATCATGCAACGCCTTTTCACGATCCTTCTACACCTGCTGATGAAAACCAACCAAGAAGCGATCTCCTGCCATCTCAACTATCTACATGAGATGTTCTTCCATGGTATCTTGATTAGCGATATTTGTAACTACATCAATCTGCATACTTGGCACAATGTACTCCATCGGCATTATGACTTCCTGTCCATAAACCAGTATAATTGGTGTCTGTACATTCAACCTTTTATAGGTAGTTCTATATGCCCATACAACAACTAGTATGCGCACATCCCAGTCATTCCTTTTTTCATTACAAATCTTCAGTAAAGCATTCTACAGGATTTTATTTTAGGCTTCCACTGTCCCATTCTCTTGAGGATGATATGGTGTACTTTTCTGATGATTCATATGGAATTATTCAAGCAAAGCAACAATGGTTTCATTCAAGAAGTGTAAACCCCTATCAATCATCAAAATTTTAGGGTAGCTAAATCGAGACAAAATGTATTCAAAAGTGCACTTAGCAACTTTATCCACACTACAATCCTTCATGGGTTGTGCCTGTGCCCACCTAGTTAGGTATTCGGTCATTGTGATGATGTATCTTGCTCCTGTCCTCTTTCCTAGCAGATGAATTGGTCCCATGAAGTCTATTGCCCACTTATTGAATGCCTGTAACGAAACCTATGGGTTTAGAGGAAATTCATCCCTTCATGATGGCCTTCCCATTCTCTGACAGACATCGCATGTCCTGCAATAAGCCTTGTAATCGTTATGCCCATTTGGCCACTATAGTCCTGCTTGGAGGATCTTCTGCTAAGTTTCTCTTCCCCATAATGTCCTCCTGCGACTCCTCCATGTTCTTCAATGAGGATACTTTATCGTTCATAATCTTGGACATACCTACATAGTACATCATTTGATCCCATTTTATATAAGTGACCTGCAAAGACAAAAAAATATGCAACCCTGACCACCAATTATTTCTTCTGCTGCATTGTATACCCTTCAGGAGTTCTACCCGTAGACAAGAACTGGATTATATATACAAAGTGTTCATATGTGACGTGCACAACAAAGAGTTATGCATCATAAAATCCTTCCTCTAGATTTGTAGGCTCATCTCCCTTATTAATCCATGAGAGCTGATCCAATCCATCATTTAAATGCCCTAGCTTCACAACTACTTCAAAGTCATATTCTTGAAAGAGCAACAACCATCTACAAATTCCCTCCCCCTAGCACAACCTTGTTGACTAGGTACTTCAAGGTGGAATGGTTTGTGTACATTTTGAAGTGCACACCTAAAAAATAGTGTTTGAACTTTTGGAGCACATACACCATTACCATTCCTTCACGCTCCGTACTTGAATAATTCTTCTCTACCTTCGACAACTTCCTTCTCGCAAACTCTGTCGGGTGGTCAATATCACCTATGCCTAGTTGGGTTAGCACAACTCCTAATGCTATGCAGGATGCATCTACATGTACATGGAATTCCTTCTTCTAGTTGGGGAATACTAGAATAGGCGTCGTGACCATTTTTCTTTTAATACATCCAAACTCCTATGGAAACCATCACCCTAGCAAACCATTACATCCTTCTTCAGTAATCTCTAAATGGGTGTAGTGATCTACGCATATTCTTTGATAAAATTCCTATAATATCTTGTATGGCCCAACATTACGCACAACTATTTGAGATTCTTTCGAGGCTCCAAATTAATAATCACTACAATTTTGGTAGGGTCTACCATCCATCCCTGCTTACAAACAACATTGCCCAAGAGTATCACATAAGGTATGTAGAATATGCACTTTTTCAGATTAAGGGACATTTGATACTTTCAAAAAGTACCTAGCATGATGCACAAACTTGCAACATGCTTTTTTACTAATCCGAACACTATCCAATCACCAAAGTACACCTCCAAAAACTTATGAATAAACGCTTTGAAAGATGCAACTACCACTCTAGAAAATATTGCAGGGGCATTCTATAGTCCAAATGGCATGACTGTATACTAAAAAAAACCCCACATTGTAGCGAAGGTGGTCTTACTCTGAACCTACGGTGCAATTTTGATTTGATGATACCCTGAGAACCCATTAGTAAGGGAATAGGCTTCTTGACCTCCAAGATTCTCTAATACTTCATCCATGAATGGTGTATGGAATGGATCATGGACAGAAGCATCATTTAACTTCCTTAAGTCGATTTTGATCTAAATTTCTCCCTTCATCTTCTTTTCATGGACTACGGTAGGGCTAACCCAGTCTGATTCCTCAATAGGCTCAATAATCTCAGCTGCAAGAATATTATCTAATTCTTCATGCACTTTTTCCTTGTACTTAGGATTCAATTGGTATGGGCGCTTCTTCACTTGCTTTGCATTTGGCTTCAGAGTGATCTTCATGACACCCAAATCACCTACTATCCCCTTCAGATCAGAGAACTTTGTGGGAAACAAGTCCTAATACTCTCGTAATAATTCAGCAACTTTTTCCACTATGTCCTCATCCTAGTAATCACCTATATTTGTGAACTTCGGTTGTCGTCTGACCCAATATTCACCTGCTTAGTTTTCAAGGGCTTTGAGATGACAGGGACTTCCACCTTAGGCCCTACAGCTTCATGTTATCCTTCTAACTCAAGAATAATGACGTTCCTAGGGTCTTCCTCACCTTCTTCTATGGTCACATTGTAGCATTCTAGAGCATGGCACTACTGCATGCTCCAGTCTGGCTGTAGCCATGCGACAAGCTCTTTGGGAATTCTGAATTTTGTAGATTTGATGTCCTATAAAGCTTTGTAAATACACTCAAATCCATCCTTAAAACTGAAAGTTGACAAAAACCTTTCCTTTAGAACATCCCACTCTATGGTTCCATGTCGTAGCTTTGTTTCTAGATACTAGTTCATCAGAATAGTATCCAAACTGTGGCAGAATATATGAACCCATTCTGGCTATGGTCCCTCTCTCCATGCCTTCATCCATCAAGCCATATGCCTGCATGGATCATCCTTTCCCAGATACTTCTTTGTAATTTGGGTATTGGCATACCGAAACTGCAACTTCATCATCCATCGATATTCCTTCCAATCTACAAAGTTGTTCTTATGGATACCCGACCATATCGTAGGCGTAGCCCTCAGTGCAATGTATAGCGCCTAGAATAGATGCTCCTTTGGTAGATCCCTTTCAAATTTATCCAAAAATAAATTGACATCCTCTAAACCATCATAATATGGTAGGTTGCATATGTCAGTAGATATACATCAGAGTGCCTTAGCAAGGCTATTGCATCGTAGCATCGATACCCCATGCAATCTGTTCTACCAATGCTCAAGTAACTCATCTACATCCTAATTACAGGAGCTATCCATCTCCCAAGTGATTCACCCATCCGCCATAGGGTTGATCCAATCCTCATCAAGCTTATATATTTTCTCAATATCTTCTTCTTCATAATAATCTCAGATTGGTGTAGTATACCAGGCACCCTCGGCTAGATCTAGTCGAACAATAACCCTTAGTTCCTTCTTCTGAAATTTCATGTTGCTCTTCTTGAGGTTGATAATTGTGTTCATATCAAATTCCCAATCAATGCCAAGCAACGGTGGGTATGGATTACTATTGTCCACTATTTCAATTACCTCAAAATCGGCTATGACGTGCGCTTATTCAATATCCACAATTACTCCATATAGGCACCCCATAGGAATAATATTTTTTTGATTCACCATTCGCAGTTGGACTGGAGACCACTGTAGCATTGGTTTTCCCATTCTTTCCCAGGTTTGCTTCGATAAAAAATTTGCATCAGATCCAAAATCAAGGATCACCTGGTCCATTTCGAATTCTCTAATCTGGGCAGTCAATCTCATCTCCCTACCAATCCTTTTCTTACCTTTATCCACCTTATGCACTGCGCGTTGTTTAGGTAGTGGCTTACCCTTGCTGGCATAGTTATCTATCAGCTCTTGTAGCCCCTCTACTGCTTTTTGGTCCCTAAAGAGCTTCATGTAGGTATGTAAGAAAGATGTTAACAATCATGGATCTTCTTCCTATGCAGTACCAATTTCTTTAGGCTTCTCCACTCGTGTACTCTGAGCCTTTGATGTAGAAGTTCCTACATCTACAAATCTCCTCTTTGCTTCCATACAAGTTTTCATTTCTTTATTCAAATCAAATCCAACCTCCTTGTCAGCAACCTTGTGTACCCATACATTTTCTTCTGGTTCCTTTCCTTTACCCTCCCCAGTAGCTATACCACTTTGTGTAATAATATTAACATTGTGTCCATCTTTGTGAGGTTCTAATCTCATCATTTGGATGTTTGAGTAGGTTGTTGGGTTTGGTTCTTCTTTTCTTACATTTTTTCAATGAGCACAGGACAATATTTTATGACATGATCAAATTGTTGGTAGTACAGACATGATGGGTGCATTGGGTTCTGATAATCCTATGCAAAGTGACTTGGTTCTCCACAACTATAACAAATGATTTGGCCATGACTTCTTCTAGCTCCTCCCCCTTGTCCTCTTCCTCATGCCTGCAATCCTCCTTGCATTGTAGCTGTGCCTTGATTATGTTGAGGACATTCCTTCTTTTATACTCTATATGTTGGTGTTTTGTCCATCATTAATTCTTACATTCGGTAGTTGCACTCGTCATTTCCTAGAGACTTGCAAAAATGGAAAAACAGTTTTTGGGGAGTGTGCACAAACTTCTGTATCAAATGAAAGTTGTATGTCATATGTTTTCCTATGATCTGAAAAATAGCACACCATAGAACTACACTAGTGCTCGTCTCAATAGTACTTTCAAGCTTCAGGGGGACATGACCTCCCCCAACTAGATAATTCTAATACACCAGGCAATGATCCTTGTCATGACCATGGGCTTTGCATTTTAAACACCATACTTCCACGTGGGTCTCATTCTAGACTTATTTTCCCTTTTTGAGACTCTACAAGTCCATATGCAGGCTAGCCAACTATGACTGAATCTGTTGTACTTCTATATTCATATCATGAATAGTTGAGAACTTCATAGCAATCTCTAGTGTGTCAACATGTGTTCCAATCTTTTTCTGACAGTGGCAATCTTAAATGAGGTAAGAACGAAGAAATATACCAATCGTTGTGTTGTTCATTTGTGATATTCATATTAGCATGCTATAGCATACAATTCAACCTTTGATCGAAATCCCACACAATCAATCACCTTCTGCTTCATGTCTTTGACCTCTATTACTGAATAACCTTGCGACTTAGGTTTCTTGAATTCATTATTCAACACATCTTTCATATCTTTCAACATCATAGCTAGATGAGTCGTACAATACTTAATATACCAGCTCAATGCCCTATCTTGCAATGTTGTCACTAGTTGTGCTTTCTTAAGGTCATCATTCGTTATTTGTTGTGACTTCCACACAAAATCTGCTACAAACCAAAATTTTTCACAGTCTTCTCTCCCCAAACCCTTGAATATGTGCATCTTCATAGCATTCTCCATATTGAATAGTGGAGGTGGGGTTGGAGGAAGAGGTGTAGGTGTATGTGTGCGAGGTGGAGGTGGTGGCGGAGGTGGATTGGATGGATGTGGTATTCCTGTGATACCCTGATTTACCATTTGTGCCACACCTTGAGGTGTCTTCAAAATACTAATTTCTTCGTTGCTATCAGATGATCCCAACAAGGGATTGTATTCAACAACTGAATTTGTATGTCTTCTGAATGGATTTCCACATTGCATAGCTCTCGTCAAGTTTCAAATCTGGGTCCTTTGAAAAACTAGCATTCAGCTTCACTATAACTGACAAATGTGTCAATCACGAATTCAGTAATGAATCCACCCAAAATGCTATCGATCCAATAATCGACAGCCCTCACAATCTTGTTTTCTTAACCTTCCAAGCACCTCACTAGCTCTAGAGTCCACACAATAGGGTTATCCAAATTCCATGTACTGTGAGTGTCCACCAATTTAGCCAACCATTCGTATAACTGGCATGGAAAAGAGCAGAAGAAAATTTTGTGTTCTTATGTATACCAGTATTTATTCAACCACTCTTCCTTCAACAGGCACAAATTCTTGTTTTCCTGGACTGCAAACTCGTGCAGCTTCTAGCCTATGCACTTCTCGATCTCTTTCTTAGTTAGTATCGACCTATGCCACATCACACATTCCTAGGATAGATCTCGGTCCTGGCAACAGAACCATTTGTTGGCTTAAAGAGGCTTGGACCCAGGTTCAAAGCTAGTTGCACTAACTAGTAAAAACCATACACTACCATCCCTTTTGGCAACAACCTGCGTAGTGCAGGCTACAGTCTCACTTGAGGAAGTATTGGGGGTTACTAGAATGAGGTTTCTACATCCAAAGGACTATGTGATGTGTTTTTATTACTTTTAGGGATTTATTCAGACCTTCGCGAACCCTAACCATTGGAACCC
The DNA here is from genome assembly GCA_031772625.1 of Pinus tabuliformis. Lineage (NCBI taxonomy): Eukaryota > Viridiplantae > Streptophyta > Pinopsida > Pinales > Pinaceae > Pinus > Pinus tabuliformis. The sequence goes on from CM062816.1 coordinate 568,633,849, forward strand.
AAAAATTATAGTAACTAACAAGTAACAGAGCCAAACTCTTCACTAACTATTCTAAACCTTCATAACATCATATAATTAAACAAATCTACCACTTTTGTGCATCTATTAAGTACCTTTCATGATAAATGCAGTAAAAAAAGTGAACATACAGTAATTTCAGAAGTAAATAATAACACACAAATACATAGCTAATGCTCCAAAACAGTCTTTATTATGCTCAGATCTTCCATTATAGACTCTTTCTACCCTGCACACACAACTATAGGGCCCCACGCACTCAGCTATAGACTTACCAAGGTCTTCACGCACAGAGTTGTAGGAGCCTTCGACTTCGCCTAAGTATAGAAAACAAACTTCTCCTACTTATATCATTCACATATAAATTCCTCCATTGATATCCCCTATGACTCTATATGACTCCTTTTTATATCATCTTCTATTACAATACCATTGTCCCTGAACCATGTGCGAGTCATAAAACAACTTAAATACTAAGAAAATAAGGGGATTTGACCTTCCTAAATTCCCTTTGACTCCTATTGACCTACGCGCTCTACTTCTCAAGATGCGAAGACTTTACAATAATAACAAAATTGTTTATAAAATTTACCATAGGGGACCATGTCCCAACAAGATTACATATTTGTGATATGTCTGATGAAATTCCTGTCATGGGTAGTCATTGTCTGGTTAAGGGCTTGTTCAAGTATTTACTTTTGCATCATTGTTTCCCTATTATGTTATTGTTCTGAAGGCATCATTCAGTTTGGGGTTGTGACCTGGGCTCTGGGCCTGGAAAAGTGGCTCAAATCCTAGAGACGTTGGCACAACACTGAGAAAAATAGCCCCTAGATGCTGGTATGCCTTATCATGAGATTGTCTAGAGCCACCTGGATGACAGAAGGCCTATATCATGAGAACGTCTAGAGGTCAAGTGTTCAAAAACTTCAGTGGGACCTAGGGGCAAGCTGCCTAAGGTGTCGGGATGGTTCTTAGGGGTCCTGTAACTAATGTGGAAGGTCTATATGTTGTGTTTCCATCGATTCCATTTCCTTAAGTTCACATAAGAGATTGAATCTAATCATAGTAGCCTCTCGTCACATGTTTACCATGGTTGGCCGATTACTTCAGTAGATGTGGAAGGAGGGTGTTACATAGTAGTATCGGAGCACAGTTCACCCCTTGGACTGGATGGGTTGTCTGTTGGTCATGCATTCATGTTGATTGCATATGTGTTCCTTATGCTTGTAGTCATTGTGCTTTTTGCATTTGCATGATGTTGATAATGGTTGTAGTGATGTATCCATGTGAAGGCTGATGGTGTTGTTGTGGGATGTGTCATCATGAGTGTATAATTGTATATGCATTCTTTATGCATGTCAGTGTATGTATGTTGTTATGCATGCATTTTCTCGGTGAAGGTTGTTGTGCATAAGGTCATTGTATGCAATTGGGTCGTCATGATGCTATTGGTATGTTATGATGCTAATGTGTTAAATGAGATAGGGTATACTATGCAGATCATCAAAGTGAAGTTGCAGCATTGGGCCTCAAGGCAAGAGCATGTCATCATAGAGGTTTGTATGTTGGGCATCTAGGTATGTTAGTTAATGGATTTTTATATGCATTAGGGTTATATACATTAGATTTATGTACATGTCTATTGATGTTATGGTTACATACATGATAGATACTAGTTGATTAGTGTAGGCATACACGTGTTAGATAGTCATGAATGATAGTAACTTGTGGTTGTATGCATTGCTATTATTTTTGATGAGCACGATATGTAACTTGATGTTTCTATATGCTAGTAACTTTACGATTAGGGTTATTACATTAAGATATTGATGTTATATGTATCATACTAAGTTGGATTGGTCTATGCAAATGGTTAGGGTTATGACATTCAAGTATGAGTTAATATGATGTCATATTATGCCATACTAATCTAGGCTGACAGTGTAGATGTGATTATTATGTGTGAATGATAATTGTTTATGAGTTTATGATGTGAGCATGTTAGATAGTGACTATTATGGATGTCATGACCTTATTTATGTTTGATTTGATATGTCCTGAAGTTATATCATGATAATATAGATTGATTGTGAAGACAAGATAACCTCCCTGAGATAGATTAAGGTATGAGTTTTCTTATGTCATCTATGTGGTGCTTGAATGTTTTATTATGTCATCTATTTGATGTTTGAGTGTTTGATTATGGTGTCTAGTTGATTTATTTAACATGGTATGTTTTTGAGTTGATTGAATGTTTGATGAATTTCATAATATGACTATGTGTATGTAATAATTGCACGAAGGAATGATTTTGTTTTAAGATGGTTTTACTAATACATATGTTTCGAGACATCTAATATGTACTTGAGTGTAAGTAGGTGATAGTTGTAGCATTACGCATTATGACTGATGAATGTGAATTGATTGTTGAGTATGACATGATTATTAGACTTGGTAAAGGTTGATTTCGAATTAATATATATGATTGTCTTGACATTTAGAACATGTGATTGACATGTGTAAATCGTTGCAGGAAACATGATTGGTATTAGCATGATAAGGTAACAATCGATGTGTATATATAACTAAGATTTGGGTGATTTGATTATAGATAGTAAGCCACAATTGCAATAAGGTAAAAATTTAGAAGAAAGTAATTGGGCGAGAATTCCTTTGCCTATGTTTGGAAAACCAAATTACAAAAGAATGAATTCTTTTCATACAGGAAGTCTTCTTCACCTTAATATTTGCTGACATTATGTGGATATGTGCTAGATTTATGAACATGTACTTGATAGGAATATTAGCTAGTCTCTAGTTATAGGTGGATCTGCCAAGGGGATTGGAGTCCCTTGAGACATGGCACATATGTGTTTATCTACAAGGCAACGTGATTGGCATAACAAGGTAAGCTAACTGGTATATTGTTATATTTATTTATACATTGGTTGTTATGTGTTTATGGAAATATGATGCAGGGGGTTGCATGGCAAAGATACTGCCATGAAGTTTTGAAGAAGGCTCAAGTTGAGCTTTCCTTTGGAAGCACTGGGAACCATGGGGATTGAGTCATGGTGTCTGTTGCTAGTTTTGTACTTTCGATATTTGTGATTTGGTTGTGCTTGATTCCATCTTTGTTATGTTTGGTGCAAGGCCTTGCCACTTTGGTTGCATAGTCGTATTGTTATTGATTTTCATGGTTTTATTTTTGTTTGTTCCTTGTCTTACTTTCTACATTCTGAGTCTTGGAAATTGGTTGGGAAAGAAGAAAGGTGATGGAACTCAGGGAGAGTTGTGTGGAATCCAGTAGGTAATGAAAGACTCAAATGAAGTTGGTGCATGTATAAGGGTAGTTAAAGCCAAGAGTATGATAGCTAGTTGGAACGATTGGGTCCATTGGTCATGTAAATGGAAGATGGTAGGACACTAATGGGAAAGGTAATCAAGAAAGGTAAGGTGAATGGATTTGAGGCATCATAATCATTGGCTATGTCGGGAACTATTGTTCTCGATGTTACGCATGTGTTGCACACATAAAGGGAGTTCTCTTAACCTTGACCTTATGATATATCGTAGTTATGTTGTGATCATGATTATGTTGATGTCTATAGGTGTATACATATATGTATGTATGTATGTCATTTTTGTGAAAATTGGGATGTCCAAATTTCTACTGTAGACATTGATTAAGTTTCTCCTACTTGTTAATTTATGAATCAAGTTACTTAATATTTCCTACAGAAAATATCGAAACTAATACACTATAGTCTACACCACTTAAATTATAAGAGGAAACAAGAAACTGAACAAGAAGAAATACAACAAATCTACATAGTTATTTTTTGACAAATGTCCTCGGAAAAAACCAATGCGGGAAAACTAGTGCAACAGTTCTTGGGGTTTTATTATTATGTTGTATTAATTTATGAATACAATATTTAGATTCCTTCCTAGAAATCCAATTATAGGGAATATCATTGATAGAGAGATTTGTGATATTACCTAACACTATCACTAGAAGTCCTGGTTGATCCAACCCCTGAATGAATAGCCCCTGGTTGCCTTTGTGTTGCCTATGCGCAGTGTCTATGTTAGCCCATCGTCACACTTTATACGATCTGTGTCACTCTTCCCCTCTAATCAATTTTCCTCTGAGATTTTGACTTATTCTCTCCTAGTCTCACACCTCGGCTTTCAAATATATAAATCAAACCCTCTAGAAAATTCAGACTTCCTCAAGGCTTCTACACTACCTCTCCGTCAACCTATTTTGCCTCTATGTGGCCTTGCGCCATCCTTTTTTGGCTCTATGTTGCCTCTCTTGGATGTCTCTTTGCCTCCTCTACTGAGTTTTCCTAGATCAGGAGAAATCTCCAACCTAAACTATCCCTACCCCTTACTGCAAAATCTCACTTCAAATTTATCTATTGTAGTTTCTATGCTTCATAAATTCGATCTTCTAAACTCTATTCGGTGTGTTCTACAAGTGCACTTCAAGACTCTTCTTATATATTTCTATTGGACAACCAGCGACCCCGATTAACTTATAATCAATGGCTTAGATCATTTTGTCTTGATCCTCATCTTCTTCTAGAAGATACAACCAAAATTTAAATTAATACCCTTTCATTATTTTAATTTCCTAAGTTTCGAGTTAGGGTCCCATTAAAAATAATTAATTATTTTAATAAAATTGTCTCGGGGTGAAATTTCCAAAAATGATTTTTGGGTATTGGAGAATGCATGTGTCCAATCCTCCCTACACGTTTTAAGACTTAGAGTACATTCGATGCTACCATAGATCAACACTCCCTCTTAGCAAGGAATGTGCTCTAATAATGCAACCTGTTGAGGCATCACTCTGTTTTGTAACATCTCCTTCTATGTTGCTGATGTCTAACATCCTATCCACCAACTTTTGTAAAAATGATGCATCTATATTTTTTCTGACCCTTCCATTGTCAACGCTACATCAATTATGAAAATCCCTCTCAATTCTTCATCCATGATGTTATTGGCACTACCACTACCAACTCCATCTACACTGTAACCTTCTCCAACTACTGCTGCCACTCCATCAACAATAGAAAATCATCCCAAATTATTGAACTGATGTTTAGTATGATGCATCTCATTACTAAAGTTCTGACTATTGCTAGTCTCTATGTTGAGCCTCTGAAGCCTCTGTGTTGCTACTAACTCTGCTCTATGCCATCTGCACTACTGCCAACTCTAGTTCTACACTGCTCAGTCTCTCGCTCTACTAGCCACTTTAATTGTCACTCCAGAACTCCTCTACATCAACTGACACTAGTCCATCCTACTACTACTGATCTAGGCTCTCATAGCAAGAAATTTATCTGAGAGGTGGACTCAAAGATCCTACCCATATACTATCCTTTTGAACTACATCTCTAGATCACCCCTCCTCCCTCCTGGAGATGCCTCGGTTGTCATGGCTAACTCCTCCTCCTCGATTTTTGTGGCTGCAACCCTCAGATCATGCTTCTCATATTTATCCTTCTTCCTGAGAGGACACTATGTTGCGTAGTGACCGAATTCACCACACCTAAAGAATTTGATCTTCTGGACATCTTTCTTCTTCTTCATGTTACCCCTTAGATGTGAGATATGTATTCTCTTCCTCCTCCTTGGGCTTTGACCCACTGCTACTACTTTTTTCAAATTTACACTTGACCAAATCTCTCCTCAGCTCCTCTTGCTTAAGAGTTTCCAAAATTTCATCCTAGTTTGGCAAAGTTGCCCTGCTAAGGATGCTCTAAACAAAGACTTAATACTCCTCAAATATTGAATTTAGGGCTAGTCTTACCATCTCGGAACCTTGAGGTGTTGACCTCATAGATGCTAGGTCATATTGGGTCTCCTAAACCTTAGTTAGGAACAGATCAATTTTCTCCTCCTTCTCAATCTACCGATATATGATCTTCTACTCTAATTACATCTTTTACTACTCAAAAGATCCTTGATATAACATCAACAATGCATCCCACATTTCCTTGGCAGTCCCTCTACCAACAATGTGACAGACTACATGGTCCTTCACCCCATCAATGATCATTCGCTTTGTCTTCACCATCTCTCCCTTATACTTCTTGAGCTAATCTAGATTAATGGGGACAACTACCACATTATCGACATAGGCTTTGAGAAAATTCTCATCCAGAAGGCACAACATCCTTGCCTTCCAAATCGCACAGTTTGATGCACCATCTAACTGATCTTAATCTCTCAACCCATTGGTTGCCATCCCTGCCAAACAAAAAATTCGAATAACCTCCTCTCTCCTCTACGCAACACTAGACTGGCCTACGCACTCCCTACTAGAGCTTGTAGATCTACCCATCTCCACTGCTCCTCAGCAAATGAGAATTCAAACTCCTTGGCTGGAAGTCCTCTAAAGAAGAGTTCCCTCAACCATGTCTCTCTCTTCCTTCTGAAATCTTTCTACCTAGTAACTACCTACAGAAAATTGCATCCCACTAGAAGACTACCTCTTCACTGAAGCTACTACACTGCTCCCTGTAACACTGGTAAAATTTGATCTAAAAGTCTTACCTCTTTGTTGACTCACTCAAAGAGATACCTTCCTTGAAAATATTTTCCCTCCTAGCCGAGAGTATGCAATCCGTTTGGAGATTTGATTTTTCCCTATGTAGCCCTTTGACCCTCCTCTTCAGCACTGGTTTCTTCCATCACTGTTCTCTTGTTTCACCTGCAACTCTGATACCATGTGAAAATTTGGATGCCCAAATTTCTACTGCAACAACTGATTAAGTTTCTCCTACTTGTTAATTTCTTAGATAAGTTACTTACTATTTCCTACAGTAAATATCAAAACTAATACAATGCATTCCACACCATTTAAATTATAAGCAGAAACAAGAAACTGAACAAGAAAGAAATACAGCACATATACACAGTTATTTTTCAACAAATGTACCTAGAAAAACCCAATCCAGGAAAACCGGTGCAGCAATGCTGAGGGTTTTATTATTATCCAGTAGTAATTTCTAAACACAATATCTCGATGCCTTCCCGAAATATAGTTATAGAAAATATCACTAACAAAGAGATTTGTGATATTACCTCACCCTATCACCAGAAGTCCTTGATGATCCAACCCTTAAATGAACAACCCCTTGCTACCTTTGCGTAGTGTCTGCCTCAACCCAACATCACATTTTCTAGGATCTACGTCACTATTCCCAGCTTATCAATTTTCCTCTGGGATTCTGATTTCTACTCTCCTAGTCTCACACCTCAGATTTCAACTACAAAAATCGAACCCTCTAGCAATTTTAAGACTCCCTCAAGGCTTCTGTGTTGCCTCTACATGGCCCTGTGCAACCCTACATTAGCCTTTTTTGGCTCTGCGTTGCCTCTCCCAGATCTCTCTCTACCTCCTCTCCTAAGTATTCCCGAATCAAGAGAAATCTCCCTGGAACTATCCCTCACCCTCATTGCAAAATCTCACTTTGAATTTCTCTCCGACAATTTCTCTGCTTCATAAATTCAATCTTCTAAATTATATTCGGTGTGTTCTCCAAGTGCCCCCCAAGCCTCTTTGTATATGTTTCTGTTGGACAAACAACGGCTTGGATCAACTTCTATTCAATCGCTTAGATTATTTTGGCTTGATCCTCGTCTTATTCTAGAAGTTACACCTATATTTTAGTGTTATGAAACCAGCTCACAAAAAGATAGAAAAGATAGATCAACGCCTTAGAATTCACTCTCTTCAAGGGGGCAACCTCCTTTACATTACACAAATGAATGATTCCTTGATGATTCAAATGACAAAACCTCCTTTCTATACATAGGAGTCTAAGGAGTCACAATATAACCTAGCCAAACTAACAATAATAATATAAAGGCACAAAAGTAACAATAGAGGGATTCTACGGGGCATAGTAATAACAATATGGGGACAATAGGGCACAACAATATTAATAAGGGATACAACTACAATAGTAATGGGGTAATCACTAGTATTATAGGGACCTAACATGCCCCTCTCCTTCAAAAAAGTGTTGTCCTCAACGCTTGAGTACTTTTGGATGCTTCCGTATAAAATTCTCATCCTACCATGTCGAATCTTCAGTGAATAAGTTCTTCCACTTGATGAGATACTCCAAAATTGATCAATTTCATAGCTCTCAAGTTCTTGTTTCTGTGACTGCTTCCAGTTCCAATATAATTTTTCCTTCCTCGTCAAGTTCTAGCAATATTGTTTGAACTGGGAGCTTGTCGCCTATAACCTTCTCTAAACAGGAAACATGGAAAACTGGGTGCACTCGAGAAGCCGCAGGAAGCTCCAATTTGTATGCCATAGTACCAATCTTTTGCGACACCTTGTATGAACCATAATACTTTGGTGATAAATTATTATCCTTCTTAGCTTGCTTGACGGACATTTGCTTATATGGTTGTAGCCGTAGGAATACCCAATCACCTACATCAAAACTTCTTTCGCGACGATGTTGATCTGCCTATTGTTTCATTCTATTATGCGCCAACACGAGGTTATCCTTTAAGAGTTGGAGAACTTGTTGTTGAGGCTCGATGTGATGTTCCACTACCTGAACCTTAGAATTTTCTTTTAAATATGATGTGATGGATAGTGGCTGATATCCATAAAGTGCCATAAATGGGGTCATTTTTGTTGCCGTATGGAAGGACGTGTTATACCACCATTCAGCTAGAGGCAACCATTTGACCCATTGTGTCTGTTTATCAGATACAAAGCAACAAAGATATCCTTCCAAGCATTTGTTTACTATCTCAGTTTTCCCATCAGATTGAGGATGATAAGATGAGCTATGAGCTAACTGAGTACCGAGACAAGAAAATAATTCTATCCAAAAATTTCCAGTGAAAATGGGATCTCTGTCACTAACAATAATCTTTGGGTTTTCATGTAGCTTTTGAATTGTTTCCATAAATGTAGTAGAAATTGTACTAGATTTAAATGGATGTGAAAATTCACAAAAGTGTGCATACTTGGTAAGTTTGTCAACTACCACCATGATGACACTCCTCCCAATGTTGGCTTGGAATCGATAAAGGTTGTAATAGACTCGGGGTCTTAATTGTTTCAACTTTATTTTGTTGGCAAACCAAACATTCCGCCACAAACTTTTGAATATCTGATTTAAAGCCATCCCAAAAAAATTCCTTCTTAACCCTGTCATAAGTTTTTAAAAATCCTTAGTGCCCTCCTAAGGGAGAAGTGTGCAACTCCATAAGAATCTTTTGCTTGAGTTGGGAATTCTTACAAAGATGTAAGTGATCTTTGTACCATAATGAATCATTTTGCTAGCTAAATGTATCAGATGTACTGGAATATTGTTGTAACTTTCGAATAAGTGCCCACACTTCCTCATCATTCTTCCATTCCTCCATTGCTTTGTTTATCCAATCTAGTTGGATAATATAAATGGTGCACAACAATGCTTCCACATCCTCATCCTTTCTTGAGAGTGCATCTTCCACCACATTTTGCTTCCCCTTTTTGTAGATGATTTCAAAGTCATAACCCAACATCATTGTGACCCACTTTTGTTTCTCTTCAGAGGATAATCTTTGTTCTAAAATGTATTTTAAGGCTATCATGATCTGCTTTTTACCTTGAAGTGTCTTCCCATTAGGTAGGGTCGCCATTTCTTAAGTTCATGTAGTATTGCCAACATTTGCTTCTCATAAATAACTTTGTGTAAAAACTTTCCCTTGATTAGATGAATTTCAAAAGCAATGGGTCTTTCATCTTGCATTAAGATAGCACCAATTCGATTTCCTGAAGCATCACATTCCACAATAGAGGTTTTTGTGAAGTTCGGTGTAGTTAAGACCGATGCTTGGCACATTGCCTCTTTAAGATGTTCGAAGGCCTTTGTTGCTTCTAGAGTCCATGAAAATGCATCTTTCTTGAATAATGTTATTAGAGGTGCTGCTATTCTCCCATAATTCTTAAAAAACTTTCGATAATACCCTTTCAACCCGAGAAATCCTCGCAGATGCTTTATGGATGTGGGAATTTTCCATTCCTTAATGGCTTTAATTTTGCTAGGGTCTACCTTAACTCCTTCATGAGATACAATATGACCCAGATATTCCACCTTTTGTACTCCAAAGAAACATTTAGATCTTTTTGCATATAATTGTTTCTCCTCCAATAGTTGTAGCACCCTATCAACATGTTCAACATGATCCTTCCAAGACTTGTTGTAGATTAGTATATCATCAAAAAATACTAACACAAATTTTCTAAGGAAGGGTTTGAAAATGGAATTCATCAAACCTTGAAATGTAGAAGGTGCATTGGTAAGGCCAAAAGGCATTACCAAAAATTCATAATGACCCTCATGAGCTCTAAATGTTGTTTTCAAAATGTCTTCAGTCTTCATTTTGATTTGATGATATCCTAAACGCAGATCCAATTTGTTGAAGTAAATTGATCCATGCAATTCATCCAGTAATTCATCAATGACAGGAATGGGAAACTTATCTTTAATAATGAGCTTTTTGAGCTCCCTATAATCCGGACACATGTGCCATAATCCATCCTTCTTGTGCACCAATACTACTGGAGCAGAGAAAGAACTTTGACTAGGTTGAATTATACCAACCTCTAGCATTTCTGCAACCATACGTTCAATTTCACTCTTTCGGGCATAGGGATATCTGTGCAGCATGATGTTTGGAGGAACACTTCCTAGAATCAGATAAATAGCATGATCATGATCAAGAATAGGTGGGAGACATTTGGGAGTCTCAAATACCTTGGAATGATTGTCCAAGACTTTTTGGAGATCTGGAGAAATAGATGATTTCGATGTGGAAACATCTAACGAACATAATTGTGCAATTACACCTCTTTGTTCCTTTGCAAAAGCTTTGTTATACCGTTAGAGCTAATTATCTTTCTCGGTTTCCCTACAATACCCCTTAATTCAACTTCATTTCATTCCACGGAAAATATCATGAAAAGTTCTTGAAAATTAAATGCTATTGTACCCAAAGATTGTAGCCATTGGACTCCTAGTACAACATCAACACCTCCCATTGGAATGGAAAGCATTGGGCTAGTCAATACATATTCTCCCATGGATAACATAATATTATGGAACTTTCCAGAGAAATTTATTGTTCCTCCATTTGAAACCATCACTTGACACTCTAGTGCTGGATATGGGAAGCAATTAAATTCGTTTGCTACCTTACAATGAATAAAATTGTGTGTACTTCCTAAATCAATCAACACTATTACCTTTTTCTTCTCAATTTGTCCTTCTATTTTGATGGTTTGAGAAGTGGTAATTCTAGCTAATGCATTACAAGATATGGTCGGATTCATTTCTTCTTTATCTAGGCTTTGTTCCTAGAGTATATTCTCTTCTTTTGACCTTTCTTGTTCCTTTTCTTCTTCCTCTCCGCACTCTATTTAGAATAATTTCTTCTCAGCACACATATGACCTTTAGTGTATTTACTATCACAACTGTAACAAACCCCTTTTGCTCTTTTTTCTTCCAGTTATTGTGGTGTCAACCTTATAGGTTGTGGAAGACTAGGGGCAACAACACTTCCATCCTTATAGTTGTGAATGGTATGCTTCCTGGATGCCATAATTTTGCTTTCTATTTTTCTTGCTAACCTGAATTCCTTCTCTAATGAATTAGGTTCTCAAAGGAAAAAATCATGTTGGATATTATCCTTTAAAGTCCCTATGAACACATCAATCCTATGCTCCTCTAGAATATTTTTTACCCTTATGTTTAATTTTTGGAACACCTCAATGTGCTCCATTATTGAACCCTTTTGTTTGAGACGTATCAATTGGCTTAAAAAAGTGTTTCTTTTTGTATCCTCATAATGTGCTTTCAATTCTTCCGTAAAAATTTCTCAAGTGATAATTTTTTTACGAGAGAAAAGACATTGATACCATACATACTGATTTGGTTCCAAATATAAAGTTGCAATTTGTACCTTTTGTGTGTTTTGCACATTATTGAGATCAAAAAATTGCTCCATCTATAATATCCATGTTGCGGGATCCTTACCATCAAACTTCCTGATATTGATTTTTGAAATATGGTGGGTCTTCAATCCAACATTATAGTCTATGAAATCATGATTAACATTTCTTTTGTTTGCATCATGAGTTTCCTTTACTACCCTTTCACCATTAATAAGTATTTCTTGTAGAAAATTTGTCAAATTTGTCTTCAAATTTGCCATGTCTGTCTTCAAATTTGTGTTCAAATCTATCTTCAAATTATCCATATTAGCTTCAATGCCATTCATCTTAGCTTCCATGCTATTTATCTTAGCTTCTTTTATCTTTTGTGAGAGTGACATTTGTTGCACTTGGTCTTATAATTTTGATATATCATGTAGCATTTCTTCCTCTTCTTCGTGAGTCATGCTAGAGATTTCAGGCTGCTTACTAGGTGTTTTCATTTTCTTTCCTTGGGGCATCACTTACCGATAATAATTCTCTACTATGCCCTTTGAATTCCTTCAAAATAATTTTGCAAACCAAGCCTAAGCAAGAATTTAAAAAAATCTACACACTTTTTTCACTTTGTAGGAGCTTGATATTGCCTCTAATGCATCTCTATAATGTCAGATCATCCAGTTTTGAAATTGTGATCTGCAGTAGCCCTCTGTGTCCTCTTTCCAATTCCACCAGTATGATCCAAATTGGATTCTCCAAGGAAGAGTTATGCCAAATTTCCCACCTTGACCTGATTATAGACTAGTTCAGTAGAGCGAAATTGTACGACGTGCCACGTGTCCTTGTTTCAACCTTTGGCTCTGAAAAATATCCACAAGAAACCACACTCTGTCCTCTTCCTGTACCTTTTTACGAAATTTCAATTTGATGGTCAGAGAGAAAGTTATGACGATTTTCCCCAGGTCACCTGTTTAGAATGTAATTTAGGAGTCTGCAAAAAGACCAACTTCCTCAGATCATATCTCTACAAATATAGCATGAAAAGCTCTGAAATTCGGACCCTAAGTTCAGTGTGATTTCATCTCAAATTGATTTTGTCTTTCACTTTTGAAACATCCCAGAAAAAATATTTATAGCGAAAATACCACGATGACCTATTTGGAGCAGCGAAACCCTAAAATCCAAAAGCTCTGATACCAAATGTTATGAAACCAGCTCACAAAAAGATAGAATAGTTAGATCAACGCCTTAGAATTCAGTCTCTTCAAACGGAAACCTCCTTTACATTACACAAATGAATGATTCCTTGATGATTCAAAAGACAAAACCTCCTTTCTATATATAGAAGTCTAAGGAGTCACAATATAACCCAGCAGACCTAACAATAATAATATAAAGGCACAAAAATAACAATAGAGGGATTCTATGGGGCACAATAATAACAATATGGGGATAATGGGAGCACAAAAATATTAATAAGGGATACAAATACAATAGTAATGGGGTAATCACTATTATTATAGGAACCTAACATTTATATTAATAACCTTTAATTATTTTCATTTCCTAACTTTAGAGTTAGGGTCCCATTAAAAATGATTAATTGTTTTAATAAAAATGTGTCGGGGTGGAATTTCCCAAAACAATTCCGGGGTATTGGAGAACACATGTGTTCAAGCCTTCCTACACATTTTGAGACTTATATCACATCTGATGCTACCAAAAATCAACAATTGTCTAACTATATCATTATTGTTTTATGTTGATGTTTATATGCATATATGTGTCTGTATGCATATCATTATCTAACAGATCATGATTATTTATGCTAATGTTTATGTATATGTATGTATATATCCATGTATCTATGTCACTATTCAACATGGTCATCAGGGATCATTCCTGTGTGTTGTAAAGGATACAACCACCCTCGAAAACTTTGGCTTGCGCCAATTTCGGAGCCTCCCTTGAGAGTTTCACTTGATGACCGCACACACTCGGGTTCACTCCATGAGCTCCTGTGAGTCCTCATATCCACCTTGCTTGTTCATTTCATTCAATTTTATGCATTTTGATGCCTAAGTCATGCTTGCGACCATGTTCTGGTTATGCTCAAAGTCTTCACTTTGTATGTGCTTGTTGTGTTCGCTATGAAAGTATCTGTCGCATTCACACATAGAGTCATGTTCAATGTCACACAAGCATCATATCAATCAATAAATAGTCAATAATGAGTGTCACTCTGGTCACTTGCACTATCGGTCAATCGTGTTGAACATCTGTGCCTGGATGGTTTGATTCGTTTCATTGTCGAGTCATGTGAGTGTGTATTTGCCTAATTACCAATGCATCTTTCAATAATTCACACACTTAGTAATTTTTGATGAAGTCCTGACGACCAAAACCCCCTCTAATAGATGGACCATCATGCTGCCATCTACTCGATCGATTTTCAACCAAGATAAAGCAGAAGCAGCAAGCTATTATTTGAAGTTGTGATGCCCACAAGAAGTTCAATCAACTTCCATGTTGACCACCCGAATAGTCAGACCTAGCAGTCACCCTGGGACTAACTCCCTTAAAAAATTGCATAGAGGCCACTGACCTCACTCGGTCAACTGTTTGAGGAAATTGCAAAGAAAGGCAAGATAGAACTAAGTTCCCATCCCTGTTCCCTTCATAAAATTGTGTAGATTTCCGAGTTAGTCATCCGGACAGTCGACCAACTTCTCATCCAAGAAATTCTGTAGTTTTCATGAGAAGGCCTTCTATTGTCCATTAGTCCACTCGGCTCAGAAATTGCGCAGAGATGATCAACAGGCTGGTTTGCCAGCTTCAGTGAAATTTCCCTGCCAGCAAATCCTAGCAGCAGACTGCCAGTTCTCTCCAAGAATTGCATGGTTTCTACTGCCAATGACTGAGCAGAGAACTGCTAGTTCCCTCTATGAATTGCACAGTTTTTGTTGCCAGTGACCCTAGCATCCAATTACCAGTTTTCTCTAGGAATTATTTAGTTTTCCCTACTAGTGACCTAAGTAGCCAACTACAAGTTCCCTCTGGGATTTGCGCAGTTTTGGCTACCAGTCTGCCAGGAAGCTCCTCCAAAAAACTGAGCAATTTCTGCCTGTTGACCCTTCATGCACCCCAACCCATTCCTTTGGAAAATTGTATAAATCTAGATGTCCAACCCCCACTTTCCATTCTTTCAAAAAATGTCCAGAGCATTCCTTCCTGCAGCCCAAACTGTCCCTCCCAAAATTTGCTCAATTTTGCCTCCTAGCTAAGCCAGACCTCACAGGCAGTCACTGTTGACTCAGATTTCCCATCTCCATCACTCAGTGACTCTTCTGCAGTTTTCATTAGTAGTTCCTAGATCCATCACCCCACTTAACAACCTTTCTACCTCTCCTGGTCACCTGCATCCGAAATGATCATGTTCCATTGTAGACTAGGAGGTTTTGGATTTGATTTCGTCTCGTCATGAGTGACTGCAGGTATAGGTACAATAAAAAACATGGAAAGACAACAAATGGGATGAATGAAGGGAGCACATGCAAAAGGACAGGTTCACTAACAAATGAATGAATGAAGCATGTGAAGTAGACAAATGCGATGAAAATGAACCTTTGCGAATAGATGAGCCTGTCAATCCTTCCAACATGCAAGCAAGGAACAACATGTTAAAGCTTCATCAAGCGAACTAAGGACCATTGAAGACTCCATGCACTTTTCCATGTAGAGGTGAAGCTATGATACACTATGAAGACATCCATCACCCAACAACAATGTAGCTCGACATGCGATCCAGCAATAGCGCCAATGTACCAGCACTATCATGTCAAGTCATCTTGAGTCATGTCATGAGTCATGTCTCCCACATCTCCACTATGGGCTATGTTGTCAATGAATGTGATGTAACGTGGAAGTCCAAGAGATCCACTAGTGGAACAGAGAGTCATGTAAGTTGAAAAGTCATGGAAGCCAAATAGTCATGAGGGTAGTCAAACAACCACAAGGGTTAGTTTCACGCTTGGCTATAAATACCCCCTCATTTGTACATCTAAAGGAATTTTTGCCTCAGCTCCTCCCATACAGCTAGGAGGGTCTATAATATTTTCTTTGAGGAGAAAGTAGTGGCTCCAATGCCTCACACTCAGGGTTAGTTATGTATGGTGTAATGATGTGTCTTGGAACTTTCGCTTAATTCAGAAGCCTGCTAATAGGCTAGCACATTTTCACACATGTATTTTATATGTTATAAGACCGATCTTTAACACTTGTAATGCATGTTGCTTTAACCTATGTTCTACATCTGAACTGTTTCATTTGTTGTATTTCATAATCTATTAATGAAAATGTGTCATATATGCTGTTAATGTTGTCTCACCCATGTAGACTGCTCTCCCAAACATCAGACATACCTTTCACATGAAGCTTGTTGTAACCATCGTTGCACTCATTCAAACTAATCCATTGGGTGTTGTATGTGTTATCGTACCTTGTATGTTGTGACTACCACATCCATGTCGACTGCTCCTCCTGAAGCTGTGCATGTCTTGTTGCGTTGTGTGTTCCTAGCAGTGTTGGTACTACTCCCAATCAACTTGTAACTCACTCTCACCCTCTCCCTCAACAGTGAAAGAACCATTGACACAAGTGACACTTACACTCACCAAGGATGTGGACCTCACTTCTCGAAGACAAAGAAAACCACCCTCTTGTGGTGACAAGCAAGAGTTGAGGCAGATCTTTAAGATAATGGAAATCGGGCTATTGTACCAGATGGGACTCCTACACAAAACAGTGTGTGTTATAGTTAGGACTTTATACGGAGGAGATCCCCTGATGTTGGCGAGTCTAGTATTGTCAACATTCTGGCACTAGAAGGCGGGCTAGATGACAAGTTGAGTCCTCCCATCTGTAACATCCCTATGGTAATAACTTAGCGTAAATTATTCAGTTGAGTAAATAGTAATTCTTTTAAAAGATTACGAATTAGTTATAAAACTAATTCTTGGTACTTCCACTTTTTTCTCTGATAATTTATGTTTCAAACGTGCCACTCTGGGGTGATATTTTTTTCCACATCTCATAACTATGGATCGGCAAGCACCCTAACAGAAATACGGGAGAAGAGGATGAAATCTATACAGGTTTCGAAAACAAAGTTGGTTACCAATTATTTTGGGATGAAGTGGCAGACAATTCATGAATTCTTGCGCTGAAGAAATTTCAGGTTGTTTACCAAGTTATAAATCTTCCATGTTGTACCGAAAGAAAAACAATTTTTCTGGATTCCCATTTCCTCTGTTTTACTTAATGGAAAATCATCGAATAAGCCAGGGGAATAGCTTAATTGTATCTCTGGAAAGCACGTTTGCTTCATGGCGGTGAGGGGAAACTATAAACATAATCACTCGAATTGGTGATAGAAGGTTTAACAGCGAGGTAGTCGGATAAGGATAATGTATGCAGTGGAAAACAGGTTGGACCCTGACGCAAGAAGAGGAGAAAAACGCAGAAGTATGATAGAGACAGACATGAAAAAATACTGGCTACATCTGGTGAGGACCAGATAGCCAGACACTGAGTGCAAATAACTTGCTGACGGACAGTGGTCCTACAAGAAGCTTGCTGACGGACAGTGGTCCTGCAAGAAGCACGGAGGGAAGATTCGTGTCAAGTAGGATGAATCTCACGGATGGGAGGCAAATTTAGAAGCAGATGGGGAGAGGTAATCTCAGCTTCTGAGTGACAAGAAAATTATCTGGAAACCAGGTAAGTGTCTTAATCCTGTAGAATGTTAAAAAAATTGAGCAATAAGTGGCAGGCTGATATAGAATTGCATGACTGTGTTCATTATTAAAAATTGTGCAGTAAACCGTGGTCTACAGTAGATGTTGCCTGTACTGTATTCTCTATCAAGGAACGAATCATAGGAAAACAGTATTGTTGTATCATTTACAAAGGGAACAAGTATAAATCAATTAGTTAATTACTGGTATTTACAATTCACTGACATTAGAGAGTTATCCCTAGGAAACAGGGTAACCCTGGCAATGGTATGCTGAAAGTTACCGAGCTAGAGGTTATAGAAATGGCATAAACCAGGGAATTCCGCTGTGTTCCCTCTGAAACGGAAAGAATTGTAAACTATGATATGGGTAATTAATGGGAAGTCCGCAAGGAGAACAAAATTAATCGTTCAGCCTTGCTTCCTGTAAAAGAATTACAAATGGAGCGGTTTGGAACCCTGTAGGAATCAAGAGAACAAACCCTACTGATTCAAACAGGGTGTTAGTTCACTTTGTTGGGATGGAACAACGTTCTGTCCGCAGAGTTAATCGGCCAAGAAACTAATTATTTGGCAGAGGTAAACGCTAGCTGTCAGAGTAGTGGAAACAATCTTTTTTTTTTTTCGTTAAGGACTCGTTAGGTAACCAGAACTCTTGTCCCGGAACCGTAGAGTAATCCCTTCATAATTCAACGAGGTGAGAATGGCTTGGTTGAAGTTCTCGATATCAATCCATGAGATCTCAAGGGAATTTAATCCTAGTGGCCAAAACACGAGTTAAACTGTTGGCATGGATTTAAAACAACTAAAAACAATAAGAAGCAAATACATTTATAACTAGAATTTTTACATTGTGCGACACCCAGAGACACGTAATGTCCAATTATATTACGTAGAATAGTAATGTTTGTCTACTCCATTACGAAAGATCCCAACCAGTATATATAACATCAAGGAGTTAAGAAAAAGAAAGCCCAGTTTTGTGTATTAAAACAATAATGCTGTAGATATACATTGTACTGTATAGTGGTGCTTACTTTCGCTGAACCTAAAGAAACAACTGCGGCATGGATTCGGAATGCTTGCTACTCGGGTAGATTATCCTGAGTAGTCCAATAATAGGACCCTGAGAGCCTCAAACTTAAAAAGTATATCTCGGTTCATTACTACCCAGATCTATACCAAGAACCCTAAGATACTACAGAGAAAGAAGGTTGCATGCGTTGATAAAAAAACAAAGACCATCTAACTAGAACAATCGATGCCGAAAGCCAAGGGAAACCTCCGTCGTTTGACCCAGAATCTTCTTCGAGCATGGAAATGCTTACCCGGGACCGAGCAACCAGCTTGCAAGAATTGTTGTTGAATAGGAACTCCCAGACCCTCGGTCTCATTTCCTTTTTCCTACAACACAGGAAGGAGATTAGAAAAATGAATTCTTAGTAAACCAAGCAACTACAAGAAATATCCATGCATGATAAGCAAAACTAGGAAAGCGATAACCTGGTATAGGGCCGAACCATCCAGATACCAAGGGTGGGTTTGGGCTGCGCTAGAACCCCGCTGACGGTCATTTGTTTGCATGAGGTGCTCGCATAGCGAAAGAGGGAAACAGTGAGCTGAACCATCGAAATGAGTAAGGCCCGAATGATGCTTAATCCCGATAAGGCGGTGGAGTAGTTCCTGTATTGGAGCCAGGCCGTTGGATCCGGATCCAGCATCCTTAGCCGTTGATGGGGTGGAAAGCCCAAGGTCGCAGATTCCCAAGTCTCACCTGCCGGCCACGTCAATCCGGACAGCATAATAATTATTGCAGCTTGTTAGAGCTTAGTTTTTAAAAGGTTTTACATTGTAATGTTTACAAGCGATAGAATCGAGATGTACCCGTAATACACTTGCTAGCAGTCTAACGTATGCGATATTAATGCATCCAGACCATAATATCATGGGTGAATCAGATTTATCAAAGGAGGCATGTTATTATAATCAAATAAAAAATAAAAAAACTTGTTTTACTGCATAGTTAATGCGTTCGGGGTGTTACAAGTGGTATCAGAGCTAAAAGTTGCAGTACTGGCGCCTTTGGGAATTGGTAAGCGGAAAGGAAATTGAGGTACGCCTTCAGTAGGCATTAACTCACGTATGAGTTTAATCATTCACATAATAATTTACATAGTACACTATTTTTGGCATGATAAGTGTGATTCGTGTTTAAACTTCTTGAGTAGTAAGTAATAAAGTTGTTGCATAGCTATGTTCATGACATTATATTCCTGATGAGGATAAAATACATTAAAACTTTTGTCGCACTTAGAGCAATATTGAACACTCATTGAGGAAAGTGACAATCAACTACCAACTTTTGCTTTGCAAATATGGCAATAATAATGATTCATTTATTAAACAAAATTGAAGATACAATGAACGAAACTTAATGAGTCAATGCATGAATATAAATTATGGGGGACATCCTTGAATAGGATGACAAATTGTTTTAAAAGGACATTAGAAGAACCCCTTAGATATTGAAAACATGCAATGATTCAAGCAGCGAGACTTGATTGTCATAACTAACTTTTGATTCAGTCTTGTCATGGATGCATGAAGATGATTGGTAGTTGAGATTGGTTAGTGTTGTATGACTAACCCATAGAACTTATATGCATTAATTGAATTGGACTAAGATTGTTACAATTCGAAAACAAGTGAAGGTTGATTGATGTCACATGCATGGAATGTGTGTATGAAGATTCTTACTCTCTCTGTGCTATAGTTCTAGTTGGTTATGAGAAGAGTTCTTAATTTTATTCACCATGAGAATGCATGATGAATAGTATATGCTTATGTCTTAATAGATTTAATGATGTTACCCTCTAATTAATTGAAATCCATTAGCATGGTATGTGTTTATGTTAATCATTACTTGTCGGGAGATAAAAACCATTGGAGCCTTGATTTAATGATGGTTGAATTTATCTCCACTATGGGAATGATGGATTTCTTATGCATGTTGCATTCCAATGTGAAGTTAATTGTAGAGACATGTTCAGTGAGTAACATTTATAGGACCCATTCACGGTAGAATTACATGTGATAATTATTCATAAATAGACTACCTATGTTAATACAATTGTCAGTAAACTCTAACTACCTTCCCCAACTATAAATGCTTTCAAAGGAAAAGGAAGCAAGGAGAAGGGAAAAGAATCACTAAGTCTGGTGATGACCAGATAGCACCCAATGTGCATGTAAGTAATTCCTTTGACCATGCTTAAGGGTTGGGAAATGATAACTATAGTGTGTTGTTGTTAATGATTTTCGTAATGTCTCCTTGAATTCATTATTCTGAAATGGTCATATAGTAGTGTTATGGTAGTTGTTGCATCTAGTATCAAGTGGTAACTCTGGTGCATGTGTGACACTTAGCAGATTATGCTTATAATTGCATAAGTAGAAGCAATTGCTTCTGGTAAGGGTGGTTTAATCTGTTAGTTATGCATGTTGAACCAAGGAAAAGATAAGTAACTCTATTCTTTATAGAGAATAATCAATTGTGTTTTATTAAATAGTTGGAAATATCACGGGGTTGATTTCTACAGTAAATATTGATTGTTTATATGTTTCCTTGGTAGAGGAAATATGATAATGCTTGCAATAAAAGATTGACTATTTTATATGTTTTCTTAGTAAAGAAAATAGGTAGTTCCTCCTAGAAGGACTACATGTGAGTCTTGTGTGAGAAATTCTTGTCTCTTGTCATTTTTCTTGGAATAAAATCTTTGCTAAATATAGCCAGAGTATCTTCTTGAGAAGAGAAGATGAGGCATATAAACGCCCTGAGGACATGGCATGAAAGGTGGCCAAGTTTTCTTGAGTTAATATATGTATTTTTATTTGATAAAGTTTCTTGGAAAATATATATATGCTAATTGCATTATCAGTCTAGTTAGTTTCTAAGTTCTAGTGAAATGATTATGCATTACATGAATAATAAAGATAGCTAAAGATGTGCTTCTAGGCACATAGATATTCATTTCTAACGTTTTTTGAGGAAAGAGTATATTATATATATATATACATAAATATAGTTTCATTCTAAGAGTGTTCATACCTCATGTATGAAGATGAAGTATTTTATGAGAGTTCTCTTGAAATAAAAATAGAGGTTCTTTCATTAAAGATACATTAGAATAGTGTTCATACAAGAAACAAAATCCTTACTTGTTTCATGAAAAGAACTATGTGCATTGAATTAAAAGTAATTGTGTAGGAGAAAACACATGTTGCATGCACATAAGGGTAGTATGAGTCTGTGTGTACTTAGAGAAAGTGATCATGTTAACTTTCTTGAAGACAATAATCTTGTGAAGAGATTGTCTTGCTAGATAAGTTGTGTTGATTTCTTGATTTTGGATGGATGAGTAAATCTTGTTCTGTATCTTGATTTTTATGCATAAAGATGGATATCTTTAATAATTCCCTGAAAGGGAAGATAGAAGAATGAGGTTAAAATGACTTCCTTTAAGAAAGAGGTATGTGGTTTGTTGTATGAAATGATGGTAGCCTTCTAGTGAAGGGAATGGGTGTTGCATACATTAAAGAAGAGCTTATACGATAAGCAATGGTATGCACAAGAGTAGTCATTGTGATATGGAGTTATGTTCTTTGTATTATGCATGACCAAAGCTAGCCATAGTAAACGTAAGATAATACTCCATTAATGACGAATTGAATTAGGACAACAAACTATGGCGAAATTGGAAATGTTTAGATTATTAACTCAACTGTTGTTGACATTTATACATTAATGAATATTGCATATTCTTTCATACATGAGAATATTGTATGCATGAACATTCTTGGAAATGGAATACATGTTAACTGATGCATATTTATAACTAACGTTGCTGATGGAATTAAGTAGTGGTAGCTTAATGGCAACAAGAAAACTCATCACATAAATTGCTGCAATGTGAAATGCAATTATAAATGAGAAAGAATGATGTTATAAGATATGCATGAATTATGTTATTTGGAAATTTGCATGCATACAACATGTATGATAGATATGTTTCCCATCAATCTAGATGTTGTGGACCCATGTTGAGGGTTAAGTGTAGATGCATGGTATACATGCATGTTTGTTGTGCTAATGATAATGTTCATATGCTTCATTGTGTAAATTACTTTGAGGAAGAGTAATCAAAGAGAAATTTAACATGTCAGACAGTAGCGGATAGTTGGGTTGATGACAGTTACCTGCCTGGAGGGGTTGATGCTACTTGTCTGCCCGGATTGTGAAAGGCTTGAATGCCTTGGGTTGATGAGAGTTACCTGCCCGGAGGGGTTGATGTTACCTGTCTGCCCGGATTGTGAAAGGCTTGAATGCCTTGGGTTGATGACAGTTACCTGCCGGAGGGGTTGATGGTACTTGTCTGCCCGGATTGTGAAAGGCTGGAATGCCTTGGGTTGATGGCAGCTACCTGCCCGGAGGGGTTGATGGTACTTGTCTGCCCATATTTACTCTCCCTGGAATTCTTGAGCTGATTGGCCAGTGGAATTCCATGTTAGACCTGGTAAGGTCTCTATCAAAGAAACTGTCTGGATGTGAAAATGACTCGATTTGGTTGTGGGAACCAGTTCCCATGGGTTGGTAATTCTTTAGTCCATTGTGGTCTCATGGCTAAAGGAATTAACTAATCAGCTATGTGTTATGTTAAAAAATGAATTTTACATATGGTTGTGTAAAATATGTTATGCACATTTAACAAGAAATGAGCTTAGTGCTCAATAAGGAGTAATTGGAAATTTTAATTCCTTTATTGTATTATTAATTTTGTGAACATCTTAGTGGGAGCTAAGACAGTTTTTGCTTGATGCAGTGGTTGACTGTTTTGATGATTAGAGAGCTAGGTGCTCTTTTGGTACTTTTAGAAGTACTTTGCAGATGTCTTTAGTAAGAATTCATTCAGTGTGCACGTGAGCAGTGATTTATCATTTCTTGATTAGTGTTAGTGCTCTTTAAGTACTTGTAAAAGTACTGTGATTTAGAAATCATTTAGCATTGCACAATTGATGGATAGTCAAAAGTATTTCATTGACTCAAAATACAGTGACTAATGCGATTGAATTTGTAGTCATATATTACAGGAAGTACTTACCATGGAGGGTTGAAGAGTTGTCCAACCACTATTAAAATGCTTACAGGAAAGTATTCATGATCTTCAAGAATAGATGGTAAGTAATGGTAAGTTGACACAGAGAATTGTTTATTATGAATGAATAAGGGCCAAGTGGTGGCGATTAGAAGTCGCATATTTTTGCAATTATGAAAGCTTAAGACTATTGATGCTTATAACTAATGATATTTCTTATGATTATATCATTACTATTTTGTGTGGTTTGGATGGTAATACCATGAGTAAAATCTCAAGTTCTCAATGAAAGATGAACACCGAGGACGGTGTTCCTGTTAAGGGGGGGAGTATGTAACATCCCTATGGTAATAACTTAGCGTAAATTATTCAGTTGAGTAAATAGTAATTCTTTTAAAAGATTACGAATTAGTTATAAAACTAATTCTTGGTACTTCCTCTTTTTTCTCCGATAATTTATGTTTCAAACGTGCCACTCTGGGGTGATATTTTTTTCCACATCTCATAACTATGGATCGGCAAGCACCCTAACAGAAATACGGGAGAAGAGGATGAAATCTATACAGGTTCCGAAAACAAAGTTGGTTACCGATTATTTTGGGACGAAGTGGCAGACAATTCATGAATTCTTGCGCTGAAGAAATTTTAGGTTGTTTTAATCAAGTAATAAATCTTCCATGTTGTACCCAAAGAAAAACGGTTTCTGGATTCCGATTTGCTTGGTTTTACTTAATGAAAATCAATGGAATAAGCCAGGGGGTAGCTTATTCGATATCTCTGGAAAGCATGTTTGCTTCATGGCGGCGAGAGGAAACTATACACATAATCACTCGAATTGGTGACAGAAGGTTTAACAGCGAGGTAGTCGGATAAGGATAATGCATGCACCGGAAACGTGTTGGACCCTGATGCAAGAAGAGGAGAAAAATGCAGAAGTGTGAAAGAGACAGACAGGAAAAAATATTGGCTACGTCTGGTGAGGACCAGATAGCCAGACACTGAGTGCAAATAACTTACTAATGGACAGTGGTCCTTCAAGAAGCTTGCTGAAGGACAGTGGTCCTGCAAGAAGCACGGAGGGGAGATTCGGGTCAAGTAGGACGAATCTCACGGATGGGAGGCAAATTTAGAAGCAGATGGGAAGAGGTAATCTCAGCTTCTGAGCGATAAGAAAATTATCCGGAAACCAGGTAAGTGTCTTAACCCTGTAGAATGTTAAAAAATTGAGTAATAAGTGGCAGGCTGATATAGAATTGCATGACTGTGTTCATTATTAAAAATTGTGCAGTAAACCGTGGTCTACAGTATATGTTGCCTGTACTGTATTCTCTATCAAGGAACGAATCATAGGAAAACAGTATTGCTGTATCATTTACAAAGGGAACAAGTATAAATCAATTAGTTAATTACTGGTATTTACAATTCACTGACATTAGAGAGTTATCCCTAGGAAACAGGGTAACCCTAGCAATGGTATGCCGAAAGTTACCGAGCTAGAGGTTATAGAAATGGCATAAACCAGGTGTTATAGACATTTTTGTGCCTTACAGCATAGAGCATGAAATGTCAATAATCTAAGGGATCCAAAGTCCCTAAACATGTTGTTCTTACCCTTAGAGGAACAAGGTCAGCAAACCACAACACTGCAAATCAGTTCTCCACTGAAAAACACTCAAAAACAGGTCAATTTTGGATCAAAGCAGCTGCTCCACTAAACATCTGCGCTGAATGTCAAGAGATCTATGGTGTACCTGCGCTGCATTGCAAGTGCAACAAAGGCTACCTGCGCTGGGCGTACTTTGACATGTGGAGGAATCTTTTTCTCAATGTGCCAGTGCCCAGGAAGCTTCCAAAAAGACACTTGATCAAAAGATTCGCCTAATGATGAGTTAAGAGCCTCTAAAACTCCAAGTGGAAGACAGAGACTCCGAGTGAAGAACTGAAGAACAACTAGAGTTGAAGAGGACAAAAATTCACACATCAAGCTGACTTATCTTCACTCCAAAACTCTATATAAGGATCTCATCCCATGGGATATAGAGGGTGGAATTCAGTGCAAAGAATCGTTGTTGGTTTACAATTGAGAGTATTGGGTGATTGCTTGAGGGAGGTGAAGAAGAGATTTCTCTTCGTCGGGAAGGTGATGCTGGATTGGACCTCTCATGGTTGTATCACCGCCTGAACCTTACTTCCATATATTAATAAAGCATTTGAGGTTCTTCTATTCGCATGTGTTTTAATGGTGTATTGTCTTACTTGCGTCTTTGATTTATGCTAATCCTTGAATCGATTATGAATGCATGCTTCTTGTAGTTTCCTTTTCTTGTCTTATTTGCAGGATCTCGTGTAGCTGGGCCCGTGAAAAGACTTGGAGCTGGGAGCAAGAGGCAAACCAAGGAGATTAGATCGACCATTTGTGCAAGACCTCGGTAAGTGGACCTATCCCTTTTATCTCTTGCATGTCATAAAGAAGAAACTTTAGATAGCTTTGCTTTCAGTTGTTGCTAAGGAACTGTCACCCTTAGAGTGGGTTAGGGTCATTCCGGGTTGGATACATTCCCCCACAACAGACTGGCGACTCCGCTGGGGATCGTGTCTTGTTGGTAGCTTGTGTTTCTTGCTATTCATTTCTTAAACAAAGGAGTACCGAATCGAACTGCGTTCGAGTCCTTCGAATGCAAAGTAGAGGGCAGCTACTCTAGCCCAGTGCTGGGCATGTTTATGATTTGAAGAGCTGATCCACAAGGACTCTTTTTAGCTCTTTGTGATAGTGTTCATCTTCCTTTAATCATCCTCTAGTATATACTTGACTGATAGCCTCTGATTTGGCCAAAAACCATTGATTTTTGAGCAAACTGTGACCCGGAATCTGAGAGAGACGAGAGTTGTCTCTTCAGTGTAGCTGCAACAAAGGCTACTTGCACTGCAACGCAGGTCCCGAAGGGGCTACCTGCGCTTCATGTCAGATTGACAGTGCAGCACCTGCGCTGATCCAGTTTTGCCTTGTGCAACTGGGATTCCCCACTGTCTGTTGCCCAGTTTTCAGTATTTTTTTTGCAGCCTGTTGTCAACCTGTATACCCAGCTGAAACCACTTCTCTTTGCCTTCATTCCGCCTCAGTTGTATGAAGAAATCGTGATTGTTCTTATTGTATTTCTTGCTGTCATTCACAGTTTCCCATAGCGAAAGTGAACTAGTCTTGCTATGACCTCTTGGATCTAGACCTATGAAAGTGTCGTTGTGATTCTAAGAGCTAGTTTATTGTTGTTCATAGCTGCTTGAGCATTTGCTTTCGATTATATGGTTCGAATTTCAGTATTTCTTGTGTTGAAACGAGTGAATCTTAAGGTGTTCTTTTGATTATTGGACAAACACTTGTTGCTTTCGCTTGAAATTGAATTCGAAATTATACAACAGCTTTCTTTTTGTAATACATCAACATTAAGGAAGAAGAAAAGAAATACTTGCATTGTGCATGTGCATTTTGACAGCTTGCATGTCGATTTAGGAAAAGTGCATCAGTGTGTGCTCTATGATCTATTTGAAAAGATGATGTCTTTATTTTCCTTCAGTAGTTAAGGTTTTCATAAGTTGAAAGAATTTAAAAAAGCTTGCTTATCATTCTTAGACTGCATTTAGGAGTTGTATCATACATCACATGGTGATCCATAAAGGCAAACTACTAAGCAAGATCAACCTAAAAAGAACTGAATTTATCTAACAACGCTTTGAAACATAACGAAACACAGTAGAGGTCTAGGTAGAGACGTGAACCGGTGTCGTTAAACATAGTGACTGTCAATCTCTACGAAGGTGGGTGATTCCTCCTGAGGGACGATAGCACTAATACGGACTTGTGCCCCTGCGTACTGTCACATATATTGGGGGACCCCTATAGGAACAAAGCCTTTATCCATAGGAAGCCGTGTCGGCCGCCCTACTGATCGCGATGCAGTGAACACAGCATTCACGAAGATCGACCACTCGTACCGTAAAACGTATTCTGTGGTTTCGCGAAAGGTTTGGCACACCCTCTGCCTAGAACTCCAGAGTAGTTTCTTTTGGCCTTTTTCAAAATCTATAACTGAAAAAGTCCATCCGAGCATTTGTCACTTCAGGCTCGTTAATACATCAAAGGAGACTAGAGTCATCTTTAGCTTTTTCTCGACTCTTAAAAAGTGAAAAAGCAAGTTGTGTCTAAAGCGTCGTCATATAAAATTCATTTTAAACGGAACATAATCACCTCCTATTCCTGCGTTGATCTTCGAAGATTAGTCTTTTGGCATTGTAAGTTCTTGTAGAATCGCTAAGAAATCTTTTGGATAGACTAGATATGTCTGAACAACCGTCGACATCTAGGACTGTGTCGTCTGACACAGCAGCAGCAGAATCTCCTGCTGCTACTCCAACGATGTTCGCTGGTATACCATCTGTCCCGGAAAATTGTCAACAACAAGCCGGAGTCTAATCAGGGACGACAATATGGTTAGTTCCTATTTCTTCATCCAGATTATCATCTGGTACTTCTTATGTTGAAACTCAACAAATTGATCCAATGTGTCTTCAAAGGCCAATTTACCCTTTAAGTACTGGATTTCCACCATGTGGAGGGCAGTATGCTCTTTCATTGTTCCCTCCTAGAGAACAACCATATGAGAGTTTACAACAAGGATCAGGTCAAACTAGAATTACATCCAGCGGTCGGGTACCAATGCTGCCTCAACAATCAGGAGTTGCATATTCAATGCAACCAGTACACCCTGTGTCGAATATTCCCACCACACCTGCTATGGCGAATGCGTCACAAGTACAAGTGCTACCTGTTGTAATACAACAACCTCTTGTCTCAACGGCTCAATCACAATCTCAGGGTAGTGCCTCCTTATCTGGAGCGACTCAGGCTCAAACAAGTAATGTGACTCCTCATCTTGGTCAATCATCCAGTATTGGTCAACAGCAAATGGTCCCACAACCAGAGCTGGTTCAATCTCAACAACTGCCATTCCAGCAATCATATCAAGGACCTGAGCAACAAATCTTTGTGATTAATGGGCAACCATGCTATAATGGTTATGCCCATCAACTTTGTCAAAGTTGTCAGCATTATGCTGGTCTGCAAAGACCCATTGCTCAGGCGATACCATCTTATCCTGGATATGCTTCGCCTAACCTGAACCAACAGTTGCCCTTTGTAGCAACTCTAGAATTGCCAGATCTAAACCGGCTGACGAATGATCCAATTGCTTATGCCCCTTGGTGGCCAGCGATTCCGCATAAACTTCCATCGGACATTCCTAAATTCAATGGAAATCCAGGTGAAGACCCGTCGAATCACGTCATGAAGTTTCATCTGTGGTGTTCATCGAACACTCTAAACGATGATTCGATAAGACTTCGCCTCTTCCAGAGGACATTGACAGGTCCAGCGGCTAAATGGTACATTGAATTGCCAAGAGCCTCTTTCGACAATTTCAGCTCCTTAGCCACGACTTTCTTAACCCATTTTCAATTACCGATAAGGTATGAAACAGGAACAGAACTCCTTACCAACTTCAAACAGACAATGGCCACTCACATATCTGATCATATACATGAGTGGCGATGTCGTCGTAGGATGGTGAAAGCTTACGTTCCCGATCAGCTGTTAGCTGAATGGTTTATAAAGTCGTTACTTCCGGCTATAACGGAAGATGTGGCCAAGGGAGGAGTCGTAACAGAGGAGCAAGTCATCGCTCGTGCTCAATACTTAGACTTAGTATATACTCAGTCGGGCACCCTCTACGACAAAATACCTGACGCCCCTAGACCTGAATTTTCAATTCCTCCCCCTCCTAAATCAAACACTAACTCTCACGCCAGTAATGGCGTGACGGGCAAACGCAAAATTTCTAGTCAAAATGCAGATGGGGAACTTCTTGCCTCAGAAGTAAATGCCATGTCGACTGACAAGGGAAAATGACTGAAGCAACCAGGGGGCAAGAAGAAAAAGAAAAGGAAAGGGAAACCCCCGACAGGGTGTCATATATGCGATGAGGATTATTGGACGAAAGATTGTCCACATATAGCTGAAGTTAAGAAGCTCTTTAAGAGTTTGAAAACCCCAGCGATATTGACTGATCCGTTTCCTAATCCAAGACAAAATCTGGTTGCTAATCAAAATGCTTCCCGATGCCAAGTGCTTATGTTGTCCACCTCAAAGCAGCAGAATAATGCTTTGACAAGGAATAAAGATTACAGGAATCCAAAGCAGTTGAACAACAAGGCAAATAAAAAACCTAGTAGTTCAACAACAACTTTGACCAAAGTTGTGCCACCCATCGTTCCTAAACCAATGATAAAGTCGCCAAAGGAAGTAGTACACAAATCGACGTTTAATCCTCATGAAAAAATAACACAGGATTATAATATAATAGAGGACCTGGCCCAATCGTCGTCCGCTATGTCGACACTTGAGGTAGTGCAAAATTGCACCTCCCAAGAGCAAGCTTTATTATCAGCCATAGGCGGGATCGTCCCAATGGATTCCAATCTTGTGGCCTTTGATCATAAAGGATATGACCCTCAGATACCAGCTCAACTAGCTTTCCTTATTCAAGTGAAAGCCCTCAACAAAACTGTTCATCGAACAATTATTGATGAGGGGGCATCTACATGTCTTATGTCGATGAGTTGCTGGAAAAATTTAGGCTCACCACCCTTGTCGAAATCGTCAACGACATTAAAAGCATTTGATGGATGATCATACACTCCATATGGGATTTTAACTAACTTGCAAGTTGAACTGGGGGGCAAAACAGTAGAAGTTGATGTTGAAGTAATCGATGGAAACCTCGATTACAACATCCTACTGGGAAGGCCCTAGATATATGCCATGGCTGCAGTTGTGTCGACCTACTTCAGGAAGATTGCATTTCCCTTTCAAGGAGGGATTACAGTCATCGACCAACAAACTTTCCTCCCCGACAGTTCACAAGTTACGGGAAGCATTCCAATGATCCATGGAAGTGATCATTCGCTTCGAAATGTTGGAGTAGGTCTCCTAAAAGACCCTGCCTTAATGGGTACTTTTGCCCTACCGTCGGCGAGTAATCTGGCGGAAGTAGCCACAGTGGAAACCTACAATTTGAAATCTTCTATATCTAACGGATTTGGAAGATTCCTAAACATTTTATCAGCATGGATCATCGTCCTAATGGAAATACTGTAAATACAGTGGGCCCCAAGGACGGTTCTTATCTCGTGTCAACCTCGTTAAAAAATGAAACAAGGAGTCATGAGGATAGTTCTTTTACTATGTCAACCTCATTAAAAAATGAAACAAATCCCCTTTTCAAAATTCAAAGGTAAACCTTCATTCCAACCACCAAGTTGAATGCAATGAAGCTTGGGGGGCACCCTCCTTTGACATGCGTTATTATGATGCTGGGGGCATGCAAAAGAACGAGCAGTTTTGGCATAGTTCATGCTCGTTAAAAAATAAACGCAAAACCGAGCAGTTTTAACGTGGACTTCATGCTCGTTAAAAAATAAACATAAGCATGTGAGCAAGCTTCCCCCCAGAGTTCAAGCTCATCCAGAAAAAATGAACTGGTAAATAACCATTTGAGACCGTAAATTCATCAGCCATAAAAGCCTTGGTCGTGTTTGTGCACCGTCACCTCCACTTTTGATTTGGCCAATCATTCACATCCACTTGATTGTTTACCTATTTTGAGGAACAGCTGCGAAGAGTGATCCCACCTAGCCATCCTTGTAATACTGCCATGATTGGAAAATTTCAACCTGTACCTGGAATCTGCTGCTATCCCTGTTTATCACTCGTTCCTCAAAATACGAGTCTTCTTTGAGCTCTTTTCACTGACTCGTAAAAAATGAAAAGTTTGCCGAGTTTTCGCCTTCCAGCTCATTAAAAAGACCGGAAGAGCTATCCCTCCTCTAGATTTTAATCTTTTTGGACCTGAGGAATTATTGCACAAAAAGATTGAGCGCTTGTCTAGTTCAGCTCGATAAAGCTATCGAACATTCATCCCTTCTGTATTGTTTTATACTTTTTCGGACTTAAGGGATTAGATGATGAAAAAGGGCCTTTGGAGTTAACTTTATGTACACTTTTCAGACTCTCTAAAAATGAAAAGGACCGAGTTGTCTTTGTCGCTGGGCTCGTTAAAAATATTAGATAGCGACAAAGTTGTCTTTAGACAAGAACGAGTTTCCCTATCGCTAGGCTCGTTAAAACATAGCGATGGGCTTGCCCGAAGGGCAGGTTATAGAACAAGCATATGTTATCCTCCTCAAGCTTGACAAAAATAAAGAGGTACTGGTCAGAAATGACTGGGGAAAAATTGGGAAGAACTTCAAAGCTTAATGGTAGCAAGTCGCTCTTGAACATGACACTTTTGCCTCCGTAAATATCGGGTTGGGTTATTATCATTCACCGGTCCCTTCACCATGGTCTCGCCATACCATCCCTACATGGGGTAATGCTACCGATCCATCACATCAGTGTCGTTATATGTTCAAGAGATGTCATTCAGAAAGTGTCAACCGGGTCCCATCCACTACCATACATCATCTTTCATCCTTCCATGACCGCCACCCTGAATCATATTTCACAGATCGTTTTCACCATCATCACTAGCTTCGTTCCGTGTCACTAATGTGGGATTCATTAAGGCCCTCCTTTGACGGATCACTTCTTGTCGACATCAGCTCATTATCCAAGAAGTTGATCTAGGAACACCCCCTCAGTACTTTGAAGCTTGCATGCCTCAATGGCAAGTTTCTCATTTCCAGCGATAGGTATACATTAATGACCTTCGACCGGGAGACTTTGTGTGGTGTTCGACGTCAGATCCTATATTCACACCACGTGAATTGTGCTGCAGTACCTTGAGGGTCATCATCATTATCGGTGATTCCTCTCGCGCTTGTTAACAGTTTACATTATTGATTGGTAATCAAGCGATGTCTTTCCATGTTCGACTTCAAGAAATTCTCACATGGATCGACTTGTACTAGAGTGAAGATCGGACAAGTTTGAAGACCCCGGATCTAGTTTCATCCATCCAGGCTGCGATATATATTCAGGAGATAAAAACATAGACATGTGCAGCAGATGATCATCCTACTAAAAGGATGATAATTAAAAGCAGAGAATTATCAGTCTATTATCAGACGATCGTCTGTTTATGTACGACAAATGTATTTATAAAGTTGAGCATGGGAAATGCCCGCATCAGCTAGATCATGAAAAGAAATTATGAAAATATAATGTATTGTATTGTATTTTGTTACAGGTCACCTCCCGACGATTGAATGAACTTCGGATCCTCCTAATAAAGCATTTCACCCGATAAACGACCTCATACTTTAGGGGTCAACTGTTATAGACATTTTTGTGCCTTACAGCATAGAGCATGGAATGTCAATAATCTAAGGGATCCAAAGTCCCTAAACATGTTGTTCTTACCCTTAGAGGAACAAGGTCCGCAAACCATAGCACTGCAAATCAGTTCTCCACTGAAAAACACTCAAAAACAGGTCAATTTTGGATCAAAGCAGCTGCTCCACTAAACATCTGCGCTGAATGTCAAGAGCTCTATGGTGTACCTGCGCTGCATTGCAAGTGCAACAAAGGCTACCTGCGTTGGGCATACTTTGACATGTGGAGGAATCTTTTTCTCAATGTGCCAGTGCCCAGGAAGCTTCCAAAAAGACACTTGATCAAAAGATTCGCCTAATGATGAGTTAAGAGCTTCTAAACCTCCAAGTGGAAGACAGAGACTCCGAGTGAAGAACTGAAGAACAACTGGAGTTGAAGAGGACAACAAGTCACACATCAAGCTGACTTATCTTCACTCCAAAACTCTATATAAGGATCTCATCCCATGGGATCTAGAGGGCGGAATTCAGTGCAAAGAATCGCTGTTGGTTTACAGTTGAGAGTATTGGGTGATTGCTTGAGGGAGGTGAAGAAGAGATTTCTCTCCGTCGGGAAGGTGATGCTGGATTGGACCTCTCATGGTTGTATCACCGCCTGAACCTTACTTCCATATATTAATAAAGCATTTGAGGTTCTTCTATTCGCATGTGTTTTAATGGTGTATTGTCTTACTTGTGTCTTTGATTTATGCTAATCCTTGAATCGATTATGAATGCATGCTTCTTGTAGTTTCCTTTTCTTGTCTTATTTGCAGGATCTCATGTAGCTGGGCCCGTGAAAAGACTTGGAGCTGGGAGCAAGAGGCAAACCAAGGAGATTGGATCGACCATTTGCGCAAGACATCTGTAAGTGGACCTATCCCTTTTATCTCTTGCATGTCATAAAGAAGAAACTTTAGATAGCTTTGCTTTCAGCTGTTGCTAAGGAACTGTCACCCTTAGAGTGGGTTAG
Organism: Pinus tabuliformis; assembly: GCA_031772625.1. Taxonomy (NCBI): domain Eukaryota; kingdom Viridiplantae; phylum Streptophyta; class Pinopsida; order Pinales; family Pinaceae; genus Pinus; species Pinus tabuliformis. The sequence goes on from CM062816.1 coordinate 568,668,187, forward strand.
GGTCATTCCGAGTTGGATACTTTCCCCCACAACACCAGGGAATTCCGTTGTGTTCCCTCTGAAACAGAAAGAATTGTAAACTATGAGATGGGTAATTAATGGGAAGTCCGCAAGGAGAACAAAAATAATCGTTCAGCCTTGCTTCCTTTAAAAGAATTACAAATGGAGCGGTTCGGAACCCTGTAGGAATCAAGAGAACAAACCCTACTGATTCAAACAGGGTGTTAGTTCCCTTTGTTGGGATGGAACAGCGTTCTGTCCGCAGAGTTAATCGGCCAAGAAACTGATTATTTGGCAGAGGTAAATGCTAGCTGTTAGAGTAGTGGAAACAATCTTTTTTTTTTCCGTTAAGGACTCGTTAGGTAACCAGAACTCTTGTCCCGGAACCATAGAGTAATCCCTTCAGAATTCAACGGGGTGAGAATGGCTTGGTTGAAGTTCTGGATATAAATCCATGAGATCTCAAGGGAATTTAATCCTGGTGGCCAAAACACAAATTAAACTGTTGGCATGGATTTAAAACAACTAACAGCAATAAGAAGCAAATACATTTATAACCAGAATTTTTACATTGTGCGACACCCAGAGACACGTAATGTCCAATTATATTACGTAGAATAGTAATGTTTGTCTACTCCATTATGAAAGATCCCAACCAGTATATATAACATCAAGGAGTTAAGAAAAAGAAAACCCAATTTTGTGTATTAAAACAGTAATGCTGTAGATATACATTGTACTATATAGTGGTGCTTACTTTCGCTGAACCTAAAGAAACAACTGCAGCATGGAGTCGGAATGCTTGCTGCTCAGGTAGATTATCCCGAGTAGTCCAATCACAGGACCCTGAGAGCCTCAAACTTAAAATTATATCTCAGTTCATTGCTACCCAGGTCTATACCGAGAACCCTAAGATACTACAGAGAAAGAAGACTGCATGCGTTGATCAAAAAACAAAGACCATCTAACTAGAACAATCGATGTCGAGATCCAAGGGAAACCTCCGTTGTTTGACCGAGAATCTTCTTCAAGCATGGAAATGCTTACCCGGGACCGAGCAACCAGCTTGCGAGAATTGCTGTTGAATAGGAACTCCCAGACCCTCGGTCTCATTTCCTTCTTCCTACAACACAGGAAGGAGATTAGAAAAATGAATTCTTAGTAAACCAAGCAACTGCAAGAAATATCCGTGCATGATAAGCAACAGTAGGAAAGCAATAACCTGGTATAGGGCCGAACCATCTAGATACCAAGGGTGGGTTTGGGCTGTGCTAGATCCCCGCTGACGGTCATTTGTTCGCATGAGGTGCTCACATAGCGAAAGAGGGAAACAGTGAGCTGAACCATCGAAATGAGTAAGGCCTGAATGATGCTCAATCCTGATAAGGCGGTGGAGTAGTTCCTGTATTGGAGCCAGGCCGTTGGATGAGGATCCAGCATCCTTAGCCGCTGATAGGGTGGAAAGCCCAAGGTTGCAGATTCCCAAGTCTCACCTGCCGGCCACGTCAATCCGGACATCATAATAATTATTGCAGCTTGTTAGAGCTTAGTTTTTAAAAGGTTTTACATTGTAATGTTTACAAGCAATAGAACCGAGATGTACCCGTAATACACTTGCTGGCAGTCTAACGTATGCGATATTAATGCATCCGGACCATAATATCATGGGTGAATCAGATTTGTCAAAGGAGACATGTTATTATAATAAAAAAAAAAAAAAAAAACTTGTTTTACTACATAGTTAATGCGTTCGGGGTGTTACAAGTGGTATCAAAGCTAAAAGTTGCAGCACTGGCGCCTTTGGGAATTGGTAAGCGGAAAGGAAATTGAGGTACGCCATCAGTAGGCATTAACTCACGTATGAGTTTAATCATTCACATAATAATTTACATAGAACACTATTTTTGGCATGATAAGTGTGATTCGTGTTTAAACTTCTTGAGTAGTAAGTAATAAAGTTGTTGCATAGCTATGTTCATGACATTATATTCCTGATGAGGATAAAATACATTAAAACTTTTGTCGCACTTAGAGCAATATTGAACACTCATTGAGGAAAGTGACAATCAACTACCAACTTTTGCTTTGCAAATATGGCAATAATAATGATTCATTTATTAAACAAAATTGAAGATACAATGAACGAAACTTAATGAGTCAATGCATGAATATAAATTATGGGGGACATCCTTGAATAGGATGACAAATTGTTTTAAAAGGACATTAGAAGAACCCCTTAGATATTGAAAACATGCAATGAGTCAAGCAGCGAGACTTGATTGTCATAACTAACTTTTGATTCAGTCTTCTCATGGATGCATGAAGACGATTGGTAGTTGAGATTGGTTAGTGTTGTATGACTAACCCATAGAACTTATATGCATTAATTGAATTGGACTAAGATTGTTACAATTCGAAAACAAGTGAAGGTTGATTGATGTTACATGCATGGAATGTGTGTATGAAGATTCTTACTCTCTCTGTGCTATAGTTCTAGTTGGTTATGAGAAGAGTTCTTAATTTTATTCACCATGAGAATGCATGATGAATAGTATATGCTTATGTCTTAATAGATTTAATGATGTTACCCTCTAATTAATTGAAATCCATTAGCATGGTATGTGTTTATGTTAATCATTACTTGTCGGGAGATAAAAACCATTGGAGCCTTGATTTAATGATGGTTGAATTTATCTCCACTATGGGAATGATGGATTTCTTATGCATGTTGCATTCCAATGTGAAGTTAATTGTAGAGACATGTTCAGTGAGTAACATTTCTAGGACCCATTCACGGTAGAATTACATGTGATAATTATTCATAAATAGACTACCTGTGTTAATACAATTGTCAGTAAAATCTAACTACCTTCCCCAACTATAAATGCTTTCAAAGGAAAAGGAAGCAAGGAGAAGGGAAAAGAATCACTAAGTCTGGTGATGACCAGATAGCACCCGATGTGCATGTGAGTAATTCCTTTGACCATGCTTAAGGGTTGGGAAATAATAACTATAGTGTGTTGCTGTTAATGATTTTCGTAATGTCTCCTTGAAGTCATTATTCTGAAATGGTCATTTAGTAGTGTTATGATAGTTGTTGCATCTAGTATCAAGTGGTAACTCTGGTGCACGTGTGACACTTAGGAGATTATGCTTCTAATTTCATAAGTAGAAGCAATTTCTTCTGGTAAGGGTGGTTTAATCTGTTAGTTATGCATGTTGAACCAAGGAAAAGATAAGTAACTCTATTCTTTATAGAGAATAATCAATTGTGTTTTATTAAACAGTTGGAAATATCATGGGGTTGATTTCTACAGTAAAGATTGATTGTTTATATGTTTCCTTGGTAGAGGAAATATGATAATGCTTGCAATAAATGATTGACTATTTTATATGTTTTCTTAGTAAAGAAAATAGGTAGTTCCTCCTAGAAGGACTACATGTGAGTCTTGTGTGAGAAATTCTTGTCCCTTGTCATTTTTCTTGGAATAAAATCTTTGCTAAATATAGCCAAAGTATCTTCTTGAGAAGAGAAGATGAGGCATATAAATGCCCTGAGGACATGGCATGAAAGGTGGCCAAGTTTTCTTGAGTTAATATATGTATTTTTATTTGATAAAATTTTCTTGGAAAATATATATATGCTAATTGCATTATGATTCTAGTTAGTTTCTAAGTTCTAGTGAAATGATTATGCATTACATGCATAATAAAGATAGCTAAAGATGTGCTTCTAGGCACATAGATATTCATTTCTAACGTTTTTTGAGGAAAGAGTATATTATATATATATATATATATATATATATATATATATATATATATATATATATATATATATACATAAATATAGTTTCATTCTAAGAGTGTGCATACCTCATGTATGAAGATGAAGGATTTTATGAGAGTTCTCTTGAAATAAAAATAGAGGTTCTTTCCTTAAAGATACATTAGAATAGTGTTCATACAAGAAACAAAATCCTTACCTGTTTCATGAAAAGAACTATGTGCATTGAATTAAAAGTAATTGTGTAGGAGGAAACACATGTTGCATGCACATAAGGGTAGTATGAGTCTGTGTGTACTTAGAGAAAGTGATCATGTTAACTTTCTTGAAGACAATAATCTTGTGAAGAGATTGTCTTGCTACATAAGTTGTGTTGATTTCTTGATTTTGGATGGATGAGTAAATCTTGTTCTATATCTTTATTTTTATGCATAAAGATGGATATCTTTAATAATTCCCTGAAAGGGAAGATAGAAGAATGAGGTTAAAATGACTTCCTTTAAGAAAGAGGTATGTGGTTTGTTGTATGAAATGATGGTAGCCTTCTAGTGAAGGGAATGGGTGTTGCATACATTAAAGAAGAGCTTATACGATAAGCAATGGTATTCACAAAGAGTAGTCATTGTGATATGGAGTTATGTTCTTTGTATTATGCATGACCAAAGCTAGCCATAGTAAACGTAAGATAATACTCCATTAATGACGAATTGAATTAGGACAACAAACTATGGCGAAATTGGAAATGTTTAGATTATTAACTCAACTGTTGTTGACATTTATACATTAATGAATATTGCATATGCTTTCATACATGAAAATATTGTATGCATGAACATTCTTGGAAATGGAATACATGTTAACTGATGCATATTTATAACTAACGTTGTTGATGGAATTAAGTAGTGGTAGCTTAATGGCAACAAGAAAACTCATCACATAAATTGTTGCAATGTGAAATGCAATTATAAATGAGAAAGAATGATGTTATAAGATATGCATGAATTATGTTATTTGGAAATTTGCATGCATACAACGTGTATGATAGATATGTTTCCCATCAATCTAGATGTTGTGGACCCATGTTGAGGGTTAAGTGTAGATGCATGGTATACATGCATGTTTGTTGTGCTAATGATAATGTTCATATGGTTCATTGTGTAAATTACTTTGAGGAAGAGTAATCAAAGAGAAATTTAACATGTCAGACAGTAGCGGATAGTTGGGTTGATGACAGTTACCTGCCTGGAGGGGTTGATGGTACTTGTCTGCTCGGATTGTGAAAGGCTTGAATGCCTTGGGTTGATGAGAGTTACCTACCCGGAGGGGTTGATGGTACCTGTCTGCCCGGATTGTGAAAGGCTTGAATGCCTTGGGTTGATGACAGTTACCTACCAGAGGGGTTGATGGTACTTGTCTGCCCGGATTGTGAAAGGCTGGAATGCCTTGGGTTGATGGCAGCTACCTGCCCGGAGGGGTTGATGGTACTTGTCTGCCCAGATTTACTCTCCCTGGAATTCTTGAGTTGATTGGCCAGTGGAATTCCATGTTAGACCTGGTAAGGTCTCTATCAAAGAAACTGTCTGGATGTGAAAATGACTCGATTTTGTTGTGGGAACTAGTTCCCATGGGTTGGTAATTCTTTAGTCCATTGTGGTCTCATGGCTAAAGGAATTAACTAATCAGCTATGTGTTATGTTAAAAAATGAATTTTACATATGGTTGTGTAAAATATGTTATGCACATTTAACAAGAAATGAGCTTAGTGCTCAATAAGGAGTAATTGGAAATTTTAATTCCTTTATTGTATTATTAATTTTGTGAACATCTTAGTGGGAGCTAAGACAATTTTTGCTTGATGCAGTGGTTGACTGTTTTGATGATTAGAGAGCTAGGTGCTCTTTTGGTACTTTTAGAAGTACTTTGCAGATGTCTTTAGTAAGAATTCATTCAGTGTGCACGTGAGCAGTGATTTATCATTCGTTGATTAGTGTTAGTGCTCTTTAAGTACTTGTAAAAGTACTGTGATTTAGAAATCATTTAGCATTGCACAATTGATGGATAGTCAAAAGTATTTCATTGACTCAAAATACAGTGACTAATGCGATTGAATTTGTAGTCATATATTACAGGAATTACTTACCATGGAGGGTTGAAGAGTTGTCCAACCACTATTAAAATGCTTACAGGAAAGTATTCATGATCTTCAAGAATAGATGGTAAGTAATGGTAAGTTGACACACAGAATTGTTTATTATGAATGAATAAGGGCCAAGTGGTGGCGATTAGAAGTCGCATATTTTTGCAATTATGAAAGCTTAAGACTATTGATGCTTATAACTAATGATCTTTCTTATGATTATATCATTACTATTTTGTGTGGTTTGGATGGTAATACCATGAGTAAAATCTCAAGTTCTCAATGAAAGATGAACACCGAGGACGGTGTTCCTATTAAGGGGGGAGTATGTAACATCCCTAAATAACTCGGTGTAAAAATATACAGTTGAGTAAATAGTAATTCTTTTAAAAGATTACGAATTAGTTATAAAACTAATTCTTGGTACTTCCTCTTTTTCTCCGATAATTTATGTTTCAAACGTGCCACTCTTCGGAGATATTTTTCCACATCTCATAACTATGGATTGGCCAGCACCCTAACAGAAATACGGGAGAGGAGGATGAACTCAGTATAGTTTCCAAAAATAAAGTTGGTTACCAATTATTTTGGGACGAAGTGGCAGACAATTCATGAATTCTTTGCGCTGAAGAAATTTCAGGTTGTTTATCAAGTAATAAATCTTCCATGTTGTACCAAAAAAAAAACAGTTTCTGGATTCCGATTTCCTCTGTTTTACTTAATGGAAAATCATTAAATAAGCAAAGGGGTAGCTTATTCGATATCTCTGGAAAGCACGTTTGCTTCATTGTGGTGAGAGAAAACTGTACACATAATCACTCGAATTGGTGACAGAAGGTTTAACAGCGAGGTAGTCGGATAAGGATAATGCATGCAGCGGAAACGTGTTGGACCCTGATGCAAGAAGAGGAGAAAAACGCAGAAGTGTGAAAGAGACAGACAGGAAAAAAGACTGGCTACATCTGGTGAGGACCAGATAGCCAGACACTGAGTGCAAATAACTTGCTGACGGACAGTGGTCCTGCAAGAAGCACGGAGGGGAGATTCGGGTCCAGTAGGACGAATCTCACGGATGGGAGGCAAATTAGAAGCAGATGGGAAGAGGTAATCTCAGCTTCTGAGCGATAAGCAAATTATCCGGAGACCAGGTAAGTGTCTTAACCCTGTAGAATGTTAAAAAAATTGAGAAATAAGTGGCAGGTTGATATAGAATTGCATGACTGTGTTCATTATTAAAAATTGTGTAGTAAATCGTGGTCTATAGTAGATGTTGCCTGTACTGTATTCTCTATCAAGGAACGAATCATAGGAAAACAGTATTGTTGTATCATTTACAAAGGGAACAAGTATAAATCAATTAGTTAAATACTAGTATTTACAATTCACTGACATTAGAGAGTTATCCCTAGGAAACAGGGTAACCCTGGCAATGGTATGTCGAAAGTTACCGAGCTAGAGGTTATAGAAATGGCATAAACCAGGGAATTCCGCTGTGTTCCCTCTGAAACGGAAAGAATTGTAAACTATGATATGGGTAATTAATGGGAAGTCCGCAAGGAGAACAAAAATAATCATTCAGCCTTGCTTCCTTTAAAAGAATTACAAATGGAGCGGTTCGGAACCCTGTAGGAATCAAGAGAACAAACCCTACTGATTCAAACAGGGTGTTAGTTCACTTTGTTGGGATGGAATAGCGTTCTATCTGCAGAGTTAATCGGCCAAGAAACTGATTATTTGGCAGAGGTAAATGCTAGCTATCAGAGTAGTGGAAACAATCTTTTTTTTTTTTTCCCTTAAGGACTCGTTAGGTAACTAGAACTCTTGTCCCGGAACCGTAAGAGTAATCCCTTCAGAATTCAATGGGGTGAGAATGGCTTGGTTGAAGTTCTGGATATCAATCCATGAGATCTCAAGGGAATTTAATCCTCGTGGCCAAAACACAAATTAAACTGTTGGCATGGATTTAAAACAACTAACAGCAATAAGAAGCAAATACATTTATAACCAGAATTTTTACATTGTGCGACACCCAGAGACACGTATTGTCCAATTATATTACGTAGAATAGTAATGTTTGTCTACTCCATTACGAAAGATCCCAACCAGTATATATAACATCAAGGAGTTAAGAAAACGAAAACCCAATTTTTTGTATTAAAACAGTAATGCTGTAGATATACATTGTACTGTATAGTGGTTCTTACTTTCGCTGAACCTAAAGAAACAACTGCAGCATGGAGTCGGAATGCTTGCTGCTCGGGTAGATTATCCTGAGTAGTCCAATCACAGGACCCTGAGAGACTCAAACTTAAAAAGTATATCTCAGTTCATTACTACCCAGATCTATACCAAGAACCCTAAGATACTACAAAGAAAGAAGGTTGCATGCATTGATCAAAAAACAAAGACCATCTAACTAGAACAATCGATGCCGAGAACCAAGGGAAACCTCCGTTGTTTGACCCAGAATCTTCTTCGAGCATGGAAATGCTTACCCGGGACCGAGCAACCAGCTTGCGAGAATTGCTGTTTGGATAGGAACTCCCAGAACCTCGGTCTCATTTCCTTTTTCCTACAACACAGGAAGGAGATTAGAAAAATGAATTCTTAGTAAACCAAGCAACTGCAAGAAATATCAGTGCATGATAAGCAACAGTAGGAAAGCGATAACCCGGTATAGGGTCGAACCATTCAGATACCAAGGGTGGGTTTGGGCTGCGCTAGAACCCCGCTGACGGTCATTTGTTTGCATGAGGTGCTCGCAGAGCGAAAGAGGGAAACAGTGAGCTGAACCATCGAAATGAGTAAGGCCCGAATGATGCTTAATCCCGATAAGGCGGTGGAGTAGTTCCTGTATTGGAGCCAGGCCGTTGGATGAGGATCCAACATCCTTAGCCGCTGATAGGGTGGAAAGCCCAAGGTTGCAGATTCCCAAGTCTCACCTGCTGGCCACGTCAATCCGGACAGCATAATAATTATTGCAGCTTGTTAGAGCTTAGTTTTTAAAAGGTTTTACATTGTAATGTTTACAAGCGATAGAACCGAGATGTACCCGTAATACACTTGCTTGCAGTCTAAAGTATGCGATATTAATGCATCCGGACCATAATATCATGGGTGAATCAGATTTGTCAAAGGAGACATGTTATTATAATCAAATAAAAAAAAAAAATGTTTTACTGCATAGTTAATGCGTTCGGGGTGTTACACCATCTATTTTGAATCTCTACATATCTATCATTACTAACTATCGAGTTTCTCCTCTGCAGTGTATGTCTTATGGAAATGATTTGATCATCTCTAAAAAGCTCTTGGATAGCTTGTATCGTAAAACATTTGATGGTGGAGGCTACATAGCCTTGGTTAGGCATGCAGTCAGTGTTGTAGGCTCATGTGAAAGACATGGATTATTTGAAGAATACATAAGCTACACGCTACTTGTCTACACGCTTCGAGGGCACCCCATGCACTGATGTGCCACACTTGCAGAAAATTCTATTCATTCTCTTGCTCATCTGGTCATAGAGATAGACCATTCTTTTAATCACTTTAACTAGAAAGGACATGATTAAAAAATTATGAAATTACAAAAGGCACTCGATGAATCTGTTGATCAGTTTTACACACGCATTTGTAATCTTGCATACCGATTCCTTGAAGATGAAATTGATTGGGAATTTCTTTATGGAAGATTTGATTATCTTCTTCACATATCTGAACCTCGCTTACCATGCTTCAGTGATGGAGCTACACAATCGCAGGAAGGAACAGTTGTTGTCACAAGTGACTGTCTTCCTTCACCTCATCAAACAGCTCCACCACTACGGAGTAATATGGGAGATCATGCACATGACTCTATTGAACTATCACACTCTCCCACACCACCTGCTCTTGAGATTTGTGAAAATTTGGCTTGCAATCCTGTTGGTTGTCACATGGAATCTTTCCCTTGACCTCTATCCTCGCATTCTATTGATCCTCTGAATTGTATTTTCTTGTGTTCTCCCATCCTGGATTCCTCACTTGTTGTGAACGAGGATCAAGCTATTGATGGAGTTGTTGTTATGCAACCAACCTCCACCATAATTCATGATGAATGTGTGTAGGAATATAAAGAAGAACCAGTGGTGAAGGATGACTCCCTTTCAGTTGCGCCTCATCTGCTTCATCTTGACATCCCTTGTGATTCTGCCACTGTTGATTTCCCCTATGAAAACCCACTTCCGGATGTTTCTACTTTCAATCATTCACTAGACACCTTGGATGTCAGTTTGTCATTACAATGTGGAGAGGACACATATTCCTCGAAAAATCCATTCAATATTTCATTTACCTTTCTTGAAAACACAGAGGGTGAACATATTTACTTCTCATCTACCCCTCTGCCTAATTCATCAAATCATGAGGATGTCGACAAAAATCTTGATTTTTTTATCTTGGTTGTCATGATCTATTCACTTATTCATCTGATCAGGATGTTGATTCAACCATTGTCAATCTGTCCAAGGCAATGGTCTACGATGATCTATCTGTAAACAAAGTCGAAACCCTGCGGACTGTGGAGGCACTTCAGCCCGAGCTAATGGTTATGTCAGGCCCTTGCTATCTTGAGGTTGGTTTCACTTCCTGTGAGGAAATTGTTGAAACAATCAAGTCTCTTTATCGCTCTCTACTTTACATTGAAGATCAACCAAACACCCATATATCACTTCCTCCACTCAAGCTACACGATCCCATCGCTAATGAGTTGGAGGAATCTTACACAGCAAGCACACATACAAAATATAAGTGGTCTACCTTTCTCATGTTTTCTTTCAAGTCACGGTTAAGAGAATGCACACACTCAACATCTGCATGCAGTCTAGCACAACACCATGGCAGCTCCATAGAGTGCATGTCATGCGTGTTCACTCATCTCTATTCTGTGGTCGCTCGTAAACTCGGAGTGTGTTTGTCTTCACTATTATATATTTCTTGTTTGCTGGTTTGCATAGCTGTCTTGTTCGCAAACCATGTCTTCACCAACATGGGTCAACCAATGTGTCGGTGGCTACGTTGGAAGTATCACCTCACATGAGATGGCCCATGCACTGTTAGCTTATGAGTAGGAGTAGTGCTTTATATTTCAATCGTCTTTGCTTTCTGGTTTGCATGATTGTTTCCTTGCTGACTTGGTTGGTTTACTTGCTTGTTGCTTTTTTCACTTTGTTTTCTTTTCATACTATTTTTGTTTACATTTTTTTGTATGCTTGGTATACTACTCTTTTTGTTTCCAGAAATAAGTTCTGCCAATTACTATGTTCTAGCTTTTGAATAGAGTATGTGGCTGAAATTTGAGGAAAACTCATGAAACTGTGGCACTTGATCAGTCTTGTGTCTGCCTCCTTAGTGCTTGGTTGTAACCTTCGACCAATGAAGTCTTGATGAAAAAAATGAATAGTCTACAAGGGAATTTTTGGTCCAACCATGAACCTGTGTCCACATTGGGAAGCCCCATGCCCATACTCAGCCTTCTACTTTATGTGTTCAAGCTCATCCAACTAGTGGAAATGTAAAAGGGGAAAATCTAAATGAGCAAACCTATATCAGAAGTCTTACATGCTTCTTTGAAGGAACAACCTCTTCTTCTCTCAATAAGTCAGGATACCTCTTCTTCCCCAAAAATAAATAAGTGTTTATGCACTCCTCTTGAAAAATACAAAGGCGAAAGAAGAGAAAGGCTTCCTATGGAGAGAGGTGAAGCATGAAAATCCACTGAGGTACTAACTAGGCTCGCTGGTAGTGGAGCAATGCGTGTGTTCCTTGTGACTCCACTGGGGTATTTTCTAGGCCTGCTGGCAATGAAGCAACACCAGAGATGAAAACTTATACTTTGAAAACCTTCAACTCGCGAGCTAAACTATCCTTCCTAGATTGAAAACACTAAGATCTAAGCTAAAATTTTGATTGTGCTTGACTAAGTTGGAAAAGTTTGAACCATGTATGCCCATGGGGTAAGTGGATATGCTTAAGTAACCCACACAATGATTCAACACTCCCCAAAATACCGAGGCCCTATGCTAGTAATGAATCGAAACAGAGAAGACGGAGTTCTACCAGTGTGTCGCCAAGTGTTGTAGTGGCTACAACCACCCTAAAAAATTTTGGCCTACAACAATTTCAGAGCCTCCCTTGAGAGTTTCACTTGATGACTGTGCATATGTAGGTTCATTCTATGAGCTCATGTGAGTCCTCCTATAAGCCTTGTTTTTTCATTTCATTCAAGTTTCTGCATGTTGGTGTCTAAGTCATGCTTGTGACCATGTTCTGGTTATTCTCAAATTCTTCGCTTCATATGTGCTTGTTGTGTTTGCTATGAAAGCATCTATCTCACTCACACAAAAATTCACGTTCACTGTCATGTAGGTGTCATCTTGATCAATGAATGGTCAATCACAAGTGCCGCGCTTGTCACTTGCATCGTCGCTCAGTCATGTTGAACATGTGTGTTTGGATGGTTTGAGTTGTTTCATCCTCGAGTCATGTGAGTGTGTTTTTTCATGATTACTTATGCATCTTTCGATCATTCCTACACTTAGTCATTTTTTTTGAAGTCCTGACAACAAAAATACCCTTTAACAACTAGACCATCACCCTGCTATCGACTTGATCAACTGTCAACTAGAATAGCACATAAGCACCTAGCTAGTATTTTCAAGTTGTGCTTCTCGGAAGCAATTCAATCAACTTCCATGTTGACCACCTAGACAGTCAGACCCAGCAATCACCCTACGAATGACTCCCTTAAAAAATTGCACAGAGGCCACTGACCTCACTCACTCATCTAACTGAGGAAATTGTGCAAACAAGCTAGATCGACACCAAGTTCCCGTCCCTGTCTCCTTTCGAAAATTGTGTTGTTTTCCCAGTTAGTCATCCGGACAGTTGACCAGCTGCTCATCCAAGAAATTGTGAAATTTTCATGAGTAGTTCTTCTACTGTCCAACAGTTCGCTCAGCTCAAAAATTGCACAAAGATAATCAGTAGGTTGACTTCCAAGCTTTAGTGCAATTTCTCCACTAGTAGCTCCTAGCAACAAATTTCCAGTTCCCTCCAGGAATTACGTAGTTTCTATTACCAATGAATGAGCAACCAACTTCTAGTTCCCTCTGGTAATTGTTCATTTTTGGCTACCAATCACCCCAGTAACCAACTACTAACTCCCTCTAGGAATTTCGTAGTTTTGGCTGCTAGTGAACCCAACAACAAACTGCCAATTCCCTCTGGGAATTGCGCAATTTTCGCTGCCAATCTCCCAGGCTGTTCCTCTAAAAAATTGGGCAATTTCTGCCTGCTGACCCTTCATGCAGCTTGGCCCCTTCCTCTAGAAAATTGTACAAATATGGATGCCAAGCCCTTGTTGCCTATTTGTTCCAAAAAATGCACAGAGCATGGCTGCCTTGCCTCCCTACAGCCCAAACTATCCCTCCCAAAATTTGCGCAATTTTGCCTCCCAGCTAAGCCAGACCTTGTAGGTAGTCACTTTTGACTCAGATTGCCTATCTCCATCACGCTGTGACTCTTGTGTAGTTTTCATTAGTAGTGCCTAGAGCCATCATCCTACTGCACAACCTTGTTGCCTCTCTTGGTCACTTGCATCTGAAATGATCATGTGCCATGGTAGACTAGGAGGTTTCGCATTTGACAGTGTCTTGTCATGAGTGACTGCAGGTACAGGTACACCAACAAACATGGTAAGAAGACGAATGGGATGAACGAAGGGAGCACATGCAGAAGGATAAGTTCACCAACAGAAAAACAAACGAATCATGCGAAGTAGATGAACGTGATGAAAATTCACCTTCACAAACAAATGAGCCTATCATGCCTTCGAGCATGCAAGTAAGGAACAACATGCTAAAGCTTCATCAAGAAAACCAAGGACCATTGAAGACTCCAGGCACTTCGCCATGCAAAAGTGAAGCTATGATACACCATGAAGACATCCATCACCCAACAGCACTGTAGCTCAACATGGAATCCAATAGCAGCATGAATGTACCAACACTGTCATGTTAAGTCATCTCGAGTCATGTCATGAGCCATGTCACCCACATCTCCATTATGGGTTATGTTGTCAATCAATGTGATGTAATGTGGAAGTCCAAGAGACCCACTTGTTGAACAAAGAGTCATGTAAGTTGAAAATTCATGGAAGCCAAATGGTCATGAGGTTAGTCGAACAGCCGCAAGGGTCAGTTTCACCCTTGGCTATAAATACCCCCTCATTTGTACATGCAAGGGAATTTTCATCCCAGCTCCTCCCACATAGCTAAGAGAGTCTGTATATTTTGTTTGAGGAGTAAGTAATGGCTCCAACTTCCTGCACTAGGGTTAGTGATGTATGGTGTAACAATGTGTCTTGGAACGTTCACTTAATTCAGAAGCCTACTAATAGGCCAGAACATTTTCACACATGTATTGTATTTATTGTAAGACTGATCTTTAACACTTGTAATGCATGTTTCTTTAACATGTGTTCTACATATAAACTATTTCAATTGTTGTAATGCATAATCTATTAATGGAAATGTGTTTTATATGCTGCTAACGCTATCTCACTTGTGTAGACTGCTCTCCCAGACATCAGAAAGGTCTTTCACATGAAGCTTGTTGTAACAACTATTAAAATTGTTTGGACTGATCCATTGAGTGTTGTCTATGTTATCTTACCTTGTATGTTGTCACTTCCGCATCCATGTGGACTGCTCCTCTGGAATTTGTGCATGTCCTATTATGTTGTGTGTTCCTAGCAGTGTTGGGACTGCTCCCAATTGACCTGGAACTCACTCTCTCCCTCTCCCTCGACAATGAAAGAACCACTGACACAAGCGAAACTTACACTCACCAGGCATGCAGACCTCACTTCTTGAAGACAAAGAAAACCACTCTCCTGTGCTGATAAGAAAGAGTTGAGGCATATCTTTAAGATAATGGAAATCAGGCCATCGTACTGGATGGAAATCCTACACCAAATGGTGTGAGGTCTAGTTGGGACTTCATACTAGGGAGATCCCCTAATGTTGGCGAGTCCAACACTGTCAACACTATGGAAGGATGATTTCTTATGTAGGTGAATGGCATGAAGAGGTTCTTGGTCTTACGAGGAATCAATAGGGAGGAGTAACCCTGACAAATCTATGAGGTTAGTACCATGTTGTTATGAGTTGATAATATGTGATTATATTATGTCTATGTTATGGAAAGGATATACCAAGGGATACATCAATGAAATGAAAGCAATGTGGTCTGCGAGATGTTGGGATAAGCATCGATGGCAAACATTGGAAAGAAGGTTTGTTTGTAGAGACAGTGTGGTTTTGGATGTGGGGTACTACTATTGTGCATATGTTTTATATGTTGTACATGTTGCATTTGTGATGTTGTCTGCATGTGGTGTTGTGTATATATATAGTGTGTGTATGTTGTTAATGCAATGTTATATACATTGTGGTACATATAGTGTTGTGTGAATGTTGCATATGCAATTTTGCGTATAGATGGTTCTATGTACATGTTGGATATGTGAGGTTGTGTATATATTGTATTGTGCACATGATGGATATGTTGTGTTGTGTGCATATTATACATGTGGTGTTATGTATATATGGTGTTGTGTGCGTGTGGTGGTGTGCACTTGTTGTACCAATGGTGTTGTGTGCAGGTGGTTCTGTGTATATATCATCCATGTGATGATGTGTACATGTGGTGTTGTATACATGTCATGGATGCGGTACTGTGTACATGTTTTATTGTGTACACATTGTATAGGTGGTGCAATGTACATGTGCCGTTATGTACACATTGTGCAGGTGGTGCCATGTACATGTGATGTTATGCACATGTTGTGCATGTGGTATTGAGTATAGGTGGTTCTTTGTACATGTTGTACATATGGTACTAGTGTACATGTGGTATTGTGTGCATGTCATACATGTTGCATTGCGGGCATCCAATACTATGTATGTGTAGTGTGTAGTCGTGGTATCATAACATGTCTATTCATGGTGTTGTAATTTGTGTATGTATATGTATTGTGTTGTACACTAGATGTAGGAGTGTGTATTGTGTTATGTTGTACACTGGGTGTAGGTGTATGCATTTAATTTCAGGTATAGGTGCATGCATTGCACATCGTTGTATGTCGTGTGTGGTTGTATGTGTGTCATGTACACTATGTGTATGTGAACATGGTTGAGGAGAAGGCACTGTGTGTTTGTCGGGTGTGGAAACTGTTAGCACCTAAATCCGCCTCAGGCTGAAAGAAGGCGAAAATTAGGGTAACCACAAACCACGCTCAGTCTGGTAGCTAGCCCTACCAGAGCAGGAGAGGGCTCTCTGCAAGTCACACTCAGCGAATGGATAAAAAAAAAGGTCTAAGATGACTTACAATGCGATTTTTACCTTAGGCTAGTAAGTGAAAAAGGATTTCGGAAAAGATTTTTGAAAGTGACTGAACTTCTGAGATGTATATGGGATTGGCGCTTAGCAAAGAACAAAGAATTGAGAATGAAGGCACGAATTATTCCGTGAGGCAAGGTAGGCGGGAAGCGTAGCAATTTTAACTTAAGGTGAAGCAGAATGGAAAGATCGCCAAAGATAGTGAAAAGGGCATGGTCGCATGAATCCTTTTCAAGAGAAGAGTAACACTGCACATGAAATTTTCCCACAGGAAGAACAATATAAATTGAATTCTACCTAATCTCACTTAGAAAATTTCACTGAAATGAAGCATGGAATGAATTATGAAACATAACAAGGTACATATGGAACATAAGAACACATTTTCTACACTCACAACCACAAGAATCTTATGAAACAGAGCCGTTGCCTTTCATTAAACTCTCTATCAAAAATAGACAGTGCAGAAACATAGTTTCTTTCCCACAGTCTTGTAGAAGTTACAAGCCAGCCAACCCTTTGCAAATAACTTGCTTACAATATATAGAAAGTGTAGAGAAGAGATGGAACACCCAGGGATTGGGAAGTTACTCAAATCATTTCGAAAGGAGATGGATAGCCAACCATCAGCTACAGGTGCAATGCTCTCAAGCATGACATTTGGCTGTGGTGACCCTTTGCATTCTTTGCCACTTGGATAGATGCCCACCTGGAGAGAAAAATCTTTAGAAGCTGCCTTTGGTGCCAAAAAACTGAAGAGTGGATGACCAGGACAACTTGGAGAAGTCGCGACATGAAATTTCGTGAAACAGGAGCAAACTGGGCAAAATTTCCTCTGTGCACCGCGCTACTTTGGGGCCTGTTTTGGGGCACTTGCAGGTGTCCAAAATGTGCCCAAGTAGGCTTGTTGAAAAGCTTGGCCTGTCTACTTTCTAACCCGACTATAATTTCTTTGGTGCTCATTTTCCCCTTCAAATCTTCATTCTCCCAAGACTGCTTTCTGTGTGTCCAAAAAGTGGCAGAGAGGCCATTTTTGGGTGTTTTTTGACCTTTAGGAGACCCAAAACTTATCAAAATTTCTAGCCCAGACACTAGTAGAAGTATTTTCCGATGATGAATCCCAAAATGTAAGTCGTTCCTCAATCTGAGTTCTAGAATTTTAGCGCTGCGCAGGGTGTGTGGCGCACAGGGAGAAAATCCCTGTTTTTCGCCCAAGAAATTTCCCTGTGACCAAAATTTGCCCAAAATTTTTGAGATTTGGGCTGGAAGTTCTCTATGGGATGCCTTGCTGAGCCAAGGAAGCCTCAGCCAAGATTCTGAGCCTATCTTGCTCTTTTTCCCTTTTTTCCCTTCTTGTGGCCTTCCTCAATTTTTCTTTCAAACTCCTTATTTGAGCTCTCAATCTCAAGTTCTGTGCCCTGTAATGACGAGCCATGTGTCTCAACAGTGTGTTGTCTTCGTCGGCCTTGTTTAACATGTTGTCTAGGTGCATGCTGACTCTCTCGAGAATAGACTCACGATCATCAATAACCTGTCGCTCCAATGAAGTGAATTCAATCCTCCTCTGTTGAGCAGTTAGGCGTTCCTCACGGATGTTCTGCAGCTCCATGATCACATGCTGGTCTTCCAGCTGTTTGTTCCTATGCTCTAAATACCTGATGTTCCATTTGGCCATCTCCAACTTAAGTGTCAAGGAGTGAATCTCTGTCTCTTGCTCCTGGAATATCTCTTTCAGCTGTGCACTTTGTGGATGTGTATCTATATCATCATCATCATGAAGGAGAATGAGTCTGGTCTTTCGTTCACCTGGTGGCACACCTGAAGGCCCCTCCTCATGCTTGGGCTTCTTTCCCTTGTCATGTACTTGTATTTCTGATGTAGGAAGCGAGGCCCCTTCCACCCCGGGTGGAGATAACACTCACTTTGCTGCTGCAAAAGAAGGCCTGGTGCCTTTCGGATAGCCTCTCTGATATGTGATGGAAAATGGCACCACATTGGTCTCATGGCACTCATGCTGATGAGAAGCACCACTTACCTCGTGCTTTTCCTCTGCTACTACCTGTGGAGTGTTGAAGAAGTCACGGGAGATAAAGTCCTCCCAAGCAATGCCCTGTAATCCCAGCAGATGGTCCACCAAAATCTAGATAAGAGTAAAGTGATATACGTTGTTGAGCTGCTGTCGAGGGGTCTTGTGTTGCATGAACTTTCTCATCCTCTCTATGTTCCCACAAATGAAAAATGGTAGGTTCATCATACGCACCCTGGTAAAGTGCATCAGAAACCTGATGTGATATGCATAAAGGCGAGAAAACCTCCCCTCAAAACTGAAGTATTTCATGATCAATTTCATGAGCGGAGCATACTCATCTCTCAGAAACCTGAATGGGAAAACTCTAGTGAGATGACTTAAACAACTGGCATTAATGTAAGGCTCATAAAGTTCCCTCTCCACCTTCATCTTCTTGTGCCACTATTCTCCAACATTTGGTATGCCTATTGCCACTGATATGGTTTTGGGTGTCAATTTGAAAGTGACCCCTGCCAAGATAGATTGTCCTCCATGTAGGTGAAGTGAAAAAAGACGGGCCAACTCATGATGAATTCTGACGTTTGCCACCCTCTGACAAAATTCGAAACATGTTAAGTGCTGGAAACAAGACATAGCGACAGGGAATGCCTGCAACTCAGTGAGGGTGTTTAGTTCATCCCTGACATGTCTGCCACTCCTAGGTCTTCGGGGAGCCTGTTCTCCTGAAGCTGTATCACTGTGAGTTTCCCCCTCATAATCTGATGAAATTTCGATGCCATTACTGGTTTGTACCCTGAATTTCTTCGATGCCCTCTGAATCCACTAAATTGATAGATGCTCTACAAATATGTCACCAAGGGGACAATAAAATAGGGAGTATCAGGAGGGGAATGATGAAATAGGGATAGGGGTTTAGAGGGGAAATTTATCAGGGATTTGGGAGTGTTTTGGTGTGTGGTTTTGATCAGGTAGGGTTAAGAACATTTTGAGCTATAGGAGTAAAGGGGACAAAGGGATACGTCTACAATGTAGCTAGGGTGACTATTAGGAAAACTTGCTCCAGGTGAATTTAGCAGATAGAGATAGGATAGGAGCATATCAAACCATCATATTACTGTATCAAAAACCATAGCTTTTTTACCATTTTGTGTCATTTTTTTGTTTGCTTAAAAAAAATTTGTTTTTGGTCTCATGGTCACCATCATCATATTTTTCTTTAAGCTTAGAATCGGTGGTGAAAAGATTTATGGGCATTTTTCTATGATGAGAGCCAATTTACAAAAATTTGGGAGATTTGGTGCTTTCTTAGGCTCACAGGCCTGTGCGACGTGCGCTTTGCCCAGTGCACCGCGCGCCGGGTATGTGCGGCGCCAGTGTAAAGTTAACACTGTGGCTGGGCTCGTAGTGCACTGCACGCCCTGAGTGTGCCGCGCCACATTGTGTGTGTGCCGCGCGCGGTCAAATGACACAATTTTTTCTTGCAAAACAGGGGAGGGGGTTTTAAGGAAGTTTTAGGGTGTTTTCTTTAGGAATCATGATGGAATGGAGGTGAAAATGATGCGGAGTGAGGGGACAAGGGGAGGGGAGAAAAACCTTGGTGATATCAATGCAAACTTGCAACCCCATCCATTGTTTTACTTGGTGAATTTTTATGGTTGGCCATTGTGCTTTGGATATCATTCAACCTCTTCACAAATAGCATATTCTTGACAAAAATTTGATGGGCGGGGATGTCACAAGGCCTACCTGTCGATTTGATCGCTTTTCCCAACTGTTGAAGTGTTTTGGCACCATTTTTGGGCTGCTGGACTATGTGTGCCGCGCGCTCTTCCCAGTGCGTCGCGTGCCTTATATGCGTCGCGCTTCCCAAATCACCTCCCAACTCACTCAAATGCTCACCAATCTCACTCTCCCACCTTCTGCAATGTCTTTCCAAGTCTTCAATGGCACAATGGCTTTGCTTTGGGCCACAATATGTATTTATAGGCTTGAGAGAAACTGGTTTGATTTTTTCCTCTTTAAAAAACCCACTTTCTAATGTTGAGTTTTGCACCTTTTTATTGACTTTTAAAGCACTCTGTTTTTTCATTTTTTCTTCGAAATTGTGGCTCTCTTGATGGAATTTTCGGCACATCTTTGCAGGGACTATATGATGGAGCATCTGGCCATGGAAACCATGACTGCCTCTGAAAAATCAACTGGTGACTTTTTTGGAAAATTTTGTTATAAATGGCACTGTTTGACTTTTCTTCAAAACAGAGTTTTGAAGAAGAGTCGATGTCTCTTTAGGTGATGATGAAGCTTTCTGAACCATAGTTGTATAAGGTCTCCCTCTGGCCTGCATGGCTTTGCTGGACATATTTAAAGACCTAACTGATCAATCCCTAGACCTAATAACCAAAAATGACTTCTGTCCATTGAAGGACCAGACCTTGATTGTTATGGATTTTTGATTATTTGACACATAGACATAAGCCAGCTGGAGCCAGACATGAGGGAAACTCACTAACATGGCCTTCTCCGTCAGATCATGACATGTCCCTAGCGAAATGCAGCTGAGCAGATGAAGCGGGACACCTAAAATTGAAATTCACAAAGAGCTTTGATCTCTGAGGAAGGGCTGACCAGAACGACTCTAACAGAAACCAATCCAGAGTGCGTACAGAATAATGACAAAGGTAGAAGCTAAGGATTGATTAAAGGATAAGTATCTGTTGGAAATAATACTGAGAGGGGGGGTGAATCACTGTTATCAAATTCTTTTCAATATATCTTCCTTATTTATACTTTGAATAATTCTTCAAATATTGATCATTACTTTGTATGTCAGAATCATAAAATAATGAGCAGGAACAAGAAAAGCAAATAGCCACACAAAAGAACACCAAATATAAGGTGGAAACCCAATGTGGGTGAAGACCACCTTCTGCAATATGTCTCTCTCTTCATTTAATAAGAAACTCCACAATGATTGTGTACTAGTGTAGTCCTTTACCAGTACGCAGGCTGTAGAGTCGTTAATATGCCATTATTATTATCACTTTTGAACACTTATTCCACCCATTTCTACCATTCTTCATCATGCCATTTATTATAATTTATCATTTAAAATCCATTTTATTAATTATTTATGCTCTCGTGAATAAATATTGTTTATTCTCCTTTATTTCTAATAAATTGATGATTATGCATTATTTTACCAATGATAGTTCTAATAAGTTGGTTGTAACATTATTCACCATTTTTAGCCTCCAAGGTAACTTCCAGATTGAAGATTTGATTTTTAAATCTGCCAACTCATAAATTCGCTGGTTTAAGGAGTGACAGTTTTGCGGTTGAGATTTTGAGCAAATGAAGACGAATTTGGAAAATCTGGAACATGAGTTTTGTCCAAAACGGGCCCAATTATCTTCTCAAAGAACAGTTTGCCCAAATTTGGCTTGCACTAAGAGAAACGCAGGGTTCTTTGAGCACGATTTTCTCTGATTTGCAGTTGCGGCCGTCCTCCAAATCTCAACTGCAAAGCCAAATTCGCCTTGTTCTTGTTGATCAAATGGTTATAGGCAAACGAATTTTGTAATAGGAATTATTTTGTACTTATCCTTATTGTAACTTCTCTCTGATCTCTCTCTATTTAAATGAAAACAGAGATCAGAGATGGAAATGACTTGAGTGAGACGTGATGATTTGAGTGAGACGTGATGATGGATTTGGGGAATGAGAAATGATGGACAACAATGGTGGATTATTCATGCTGTAATTCTTAAGCTTTGCTATTGTAATGATTCCACAATTGGCTGATTAATAAATGATTTGGGAGTGCTGTTCAATTTTCTCATTCTGAAGTGACCCCGCAGCATCCGCTGGCGGCTAAGGGCCCAGCCTCTGGTGGAGTACGCTGCTGCTGCTGTATATTATCTTTTTGGTTTATGCGTGGTTTGTATTATCAGCTTGAATTGGTAATCTGGTGTGATTTATTATCTTATAGTGCAGTTCTGTTATATTTCATATATCACTCTCTGCAACAACAAAGTCGTAATGTGCATTCTGATCTTATAACGTATTGCTATCTCTTTAAAGTCGTTAATGTAACATTGATGTTCTCTACAGAATGATTTAATTGCGGAGTAATCAAGCTGCAACCTTCTTAAGCTGGTATTATTGTATTTGTCCATGGTTTATACTTCATAAGATTGCTGTTCAAATGACATTGTGGTTCCATTATGAATTGCAATCGTTACCCTTTCCAACCAGGATTAATACTTGCGTATCAGACTCAGATTACCATTTCTTAATATCGTTGTACACTGTGTGCATCATTTATTTTAGTACCGTAGGCTGTTCCATATTTCATTTCCAATTAGTTTCCATTCTATTTCCTTTTGTTGTCTGATTTATTTGATTTGGCTTGGTTGTTGTTTGCTTCCATTAAAACAGAGTTTGCTGTTCAGATTCCTTTAATTCTAGTTTGCTGATTCCATTCACGGCCGTTCCATTTTAGACTTGCTGTTCCATTTATTTTCTGTTGTCCATTTACTTGTATTTATTGCTTTGGTGTGAGAGAAGGTCTAAAGCTGTAGTGAGTCAGCAAGTCGCTGCTTAGCTCCCAGATCTTTGGTCCATGCTCTAATTTCCATTCCATTTACTTGCATTTACTGTTTTAGTGTGGGAGGAGGATCAAGGCTGTCGTGAGACACAGCAGATGCTATTATGCTCCCAGATCCATGATCCATACTCTAATTCCTTTTTCTTTCATCAATTTCTAGAGGAATGAGTTATTGCTACTGTATCCTCGATTGGTGGTTATTTGAATGAATGATTTAGTTTCTTGCTGTTCAAATTAGATTTTGTTTCCAACTCTCATTTACTTTTGCATTTTAAGCACTGTACTACAAAACATTACTCTTGAGTAAATAGCCGCCTCAGACAGAGTACACTCTTGAAATAAAAAGTCGTCCCTGGGTTGATAATTAATGTGAGGTAATTAGGAGTTCATAAGACACCTTTTTATCGCTCCACATTTTGGTGCCGTTGCCGGGGAGAGTGTAGCTATTTCTAAAGAGTAGTGTGAATCTGATGAGTGTCTGTTAGGGAAGAGTTGGATTTTAAAAACGGAAGGTAAGAACCTATGTACGGAGCATGTAAAAGCCCTGCTCCACTGTCCGCTTTCCTAACATATTTGCTCTTGCTTTATTGTGTAGAAGTAGATGTTTGAATTTTTATGAATGACTAGGAAAAAAATAGAAATTTTGAAAAATAAATCACATAATTTCACTCAAGTGGTGATGTAAGCACCACCCATTTCACTAACTAATTGACAGGAATATTGGAAGAAGGAGCTTCGAAGGAATACATGAAGGACATCTTCTGTTATGGTAAGAAACTGCCCAACATTTTTTTGAATTTCCTGCTCAACTAATTCCACACCTTCACCGCAATAAACCAGTACAACATGCTTACAGTGTTGAACTGCCAAATTGACCCACCCTTCCCACCCATTGTATCTCACATGCGCTATCAAAGAAAATTTACAAGGAGATTCAGAATGTTTTAAATTCAAAAATTGTAGAAGCTATGGAAAAAAATGAGGTTTCTTGTAGGTTACGCCAACAAACCATTTTAAAAGCTCAAGAACTTCATGCTATGATGGGAAATCAAGAAAGTAACGGATATATTGAAGATTGGTTTCACTCCATCACATGTTTGCATTATCACTCCATACTTCGAAATTTTTGAAACCATCTTTTCAAGGGAAGTTGGCTTCTCATACCCTAATTTTTATCAACATGCATTTTTCGAATTTGGGTATGTGCATATATGAGGCCTTATTTCTAACATGGTTCCACTAGAAATACTCTTATACATAAACATATTCAATTCTCAAAGAAGAGTAGGATAGTGGAGAAAATAAAATAAAATAAAGAAATAAAACAAACACATTTTTTTGTAAAACTAGTTGTTTCTTTTGTTGCAACACGTTATTGAAATCAACATTGGTGATAAATATTTCAATCTATTTGTGTACGTAGATGAATCATAATAGAAATAATAATTTCTACAAACACTCATTTTCATTTTTATCACCAATTTAAAAAAATGCTTGAATATCATTTTTTTGGTTTGCGGGCTTGATGAACTTTCGGGAAAAACAGTCAGGACAGTCATGTTTTGAGGGACCAAAAGTGAATATTTTTAAAACCTGTTTCTACCCTAGGTATCCCTTGATGTCTACTTTCTAACCCAATTTGAACCACTCAATTTGGATTTGAAACGAAAAAGTTAGAACCTAAACATTGACCGGTTATCTAGCGGGCAGCTTAGGAACAGAGTTGGGACAGTCAGTTTTTGGAGGCCTAAATGAATGAATTTTTAAAACCTGTTTCTATGGTATATTCCCCTATGAATCTAGTTTACAATGAAATTGGAATCACTCATTTTCGATATCGTATGGGGAAGTTATGATCAAAATACTAACTGTCTATCGTAAATCAGCACCCTTAAAACTATGTCTTTCCGGTTGTTCCTTAAAGTATTTGACCTATCAATTCTTCTTGTCTTCAAAACCTTTTTCTATTGGAGATAAATAAATGAATCTAATTTCATTTCCAATTTGAATCATTCGAATTCGACATCAAACGAAAACGTTATGCTTGAAATATGAACTATTGGTCTAAGCTGGGTAATCGAAAATGACTCTATTATGCAGGTTGTTCTAAACAAATTTGACATATCATATGATTGAATTTTTAAAACCTGTTTCTACTGGAGATAAAACTTTGATTTAGCTCTCATTTGGCTTTGGAATCACTCGATTTCGACGAAAAACAAAGAAGTTGTGATTAAAACATTGCGGGCTAGCATGATTGGCCATTGCTCTCCCGCAAGTGACAGATAAATTTTACTTTGTTATTTCCTCAATGGATTTGTTATACGGAGTAACTACTTGTTGTTTTTTGCATAATTCTTGGATTAGGGGAGCCCGATCACCTCTCTTTCTCCATGATTGAATGTTTTATTGCAGGTAGACACTCGTTTTTTGCAGGTCCTGGGAAAATAAAGAAGGTCAATTTATGGACGAGTGATTTTTCAAAGAAATTTTTATAAAACAAAGGAATTTTATCCAAATCATTACCCAACGGATTCATAATAGAACAAATGAGGAATTGATTTCAATTTCAAGATTCATGTCTTGTCACTGCTGCCAAAACATTTTTCAAAAAAATCATTTTTTTACATAATATCATAGCTGTTGTAACTCAATTTACATATTGTTTTTTTAAATAAAATGTTGTTTCTTTTCTAATTTCTTTTATATTTTGTGTTTCAGGTGTTGCTTCATCCAAAGTGCAACTCATCCTCAGCATCAATGCAGTGAACAGCTAATTCATTCTTTGCGTGTTTTTGCTATTTTTGTTGTTCCTCTTCGAAATGGAACAGCATTTGTGTGTTTTTGCTGTTCCTTTTCGAAATGGAACAACATTTTTGTGATTTTGCTATTCCTTTTCGAAATGGAACAGCACTTGCGTGTTTTTGCTGTTCCTTTTCGAAATGGAACAACATTCGTGTGTTTTTGCTGTTCCTTTTCGAAATGGAACAACATTTGTGTGATTTTGTTGTTCCTTTTCGAAATGGAACAGCACTTGCGTGTTTTTGCTGTTCCTTTTCGAAATGGAACAGCACTTGCGTGTTTTTGCTGTTCCTTTTCGAAATGGAACAGCATTTGTGTGTTTTTGCTGTTCCTTTTCGAAATGGAACAGCATTTGTGTGTTTTTGCTGTTCCTTTTCGAAATGGAACAGCATTTGTGTGATTTTGTTGTTCCTTTTCGAAATGGAATAGCACTTGTGTGACTTTGTTGTTCCTTTTCAAAAAGGAACAGCACTTGCGTGTTTTTGCTGTTCCTTTTCAAAATGGAACAGCATTCGTGTGTTTTTTGCTGTTCCTTTTCGAAATGAAACAACATTTGTGTGATTTTGCTGTTCCTTTTCAAAAGGAACAACACTTGTGTGTTTTTGCTGTTCCTTTTCGAAATGGAACAGCATTCGTGTGTTTTTGCTGTTCCTTTTCAAAATGGAACAGCACTTGTGTGATTTTGCTGTTCCTTTTCGAAATGGAACAGCACTTGTGTGACTTTGCTGTTCCTTTTCAAAAAGGAACAACACTTGTGTGTTTTTGCCGTTCCTTTTCGAAATGGAACAGCATTTGTGTGATTTTGCTGTTCCTTTTCGAAATGGAACAGCACTTGCGTGTTTTTGCTGTTTCTTTTCAAAAAGGAACAACACTTATGTGTTTTTGTCGTTCCTTTTCGAAATGGAACAACATTTGTGTGATTTTACTGTTCCTTTTCAAAATGGAACAGCACTTGCGTGTTTTTGCTGTTCCTTTTCGAAATGGAACAGCATTCGTGTGTTTTTGCTGTTCTTTTTCGAAATGGAACAGCATTTGTGTGTTTTTGCTGTTCCTTTTCGAAATGGAACAGCATTTGTGTGATTTTGTTGTTCTTTTTCGAAATGGAACAGCACTTGTGTGACTTTGCTGTTCCTTTTCCAAAAGGAACAACACTTGTGTTTTTTTGCCGTTCCTTTTCGAAATGGAACAACATTTGTGTGATTTTGCTGTTCCTTTTCGAAATGGAACAGCACTTGCGTGTTTTTGTTGTTCCTTTTCGAAATGGAACAGCATTTGTGTGTTTTTGCTGTTCCTTTTCGAAATGGAACAGCATTTGTGTGTTTTTGTTGTTCCTTTTCGAAATGGAACAGCATTTGTGTGATTTTGTTGTTCCTTTGCGAAAAAGGAACAACACTTGTGTGTTTTTGCTCATCCTTTGCGAAAAGGAACAACATTTGAGTGTCTCTGCTGTTCCTTTCTCAGAAGAAACAACATTTGTGATTTTTCGAACGACATTTGCATTTTCACGTTTTTTGTATGTATTTTTGTTTTTTTGGTGTGCATTTTCTTTGATGTTCCTTACACGAAACACCGCTTTGTGAGTGTTTTTGCTGTTCATTCAAAAGAGCAACACTTTGGGAATATTTTTGAGGGCAACCCTTTCCTTTCTCTTGTGGGATTATTCATAGTTCATCTCAACCACATTTTCCTAATTCTCTTTCATGGCATGAAGTACACTACTTTTATGAGGACAAGAATTATGGATTCTATTGAAGCAAGTTAATATCATTCACGTTATGATCTTTAACAGGACAACTCCTTGATGATAGATTCTTTTCAGAAGGGACACAATTATTTATATACTACTTTACTGCATTGTTTTCTGTTGAACATGATATTGATTGATCATCTTAATACCATGCTGGTTCCATCATCCCTGGTTATAATCTTCTTTGTCTGTAATAAATGAGATTATGGGTATATTTTTTTCTATTGACATCTTCAACTTCTTCCGCCATCCCTACTCTTAAGGAGTACTGAGCCTCTCTCTTTTTATCATAAAAATGTGTAATAACAACAAAATTTTGTTCGCAGATGGAGGATAGGGGGTCTCATTACGAGCCAGCCTACCATGTTCATAAGGCTGTAACAAAGTGACATTCCCATTATGGCCACCACACCAGGGTTATGATCCATTGGATAGCCAAATTATCCTTGGAACAGGAGGTCTCATCACGAGCCGGCCTGATCACTCTTGCTACATCCTAGTGAATGGCAGTGTGGTTATCTGGTTACCATGCCAGCACATTGATCTCTTCTGTAGAACAACAGTGAAACTCTCTAGTTATAAATTGAGGATTCTGGCTCATATGGGTTAAAAAGCAACCCTGCCGAGGCTATGGACGCCTGCTGGTAGCAGCGGCTCTGCTTATGGTATTGAAGTTATATCTTATCGTCAATTATTATTATAATACCCTTTTCTTACTTTTTCTTTTTATCAGAGAAGTTATTTCCTTAACTTTTTCCATGTTTTGAACCTTTATGCATGAGAAATTGTTTTATGATCAATCGCATCATTTTCAGCTAGAATACTATCAGCAAAGCATCTTTTTAGCACATTGTTGTCCTTTTTCGTTTTGTATAAACTATCATCAATCCAAAACGTCCTATCTCTTATTCATAACTATATTTACACACTTTGCTCTCAATATAACCATAACTTTCACCGTCCTATCATTGATAAGTGTACTCTGCCTCCCTTACTGATATATTGTTCATTCCATTGCCTTGCCGTCAGCACCACCCCTTTCATATGCTTTATGGTTATGGAACCCATTTTCCAATTGGAGGGGGGAATGTATGCATTATGGGATTGCATGCGATATGATTACTGCACTTTGCCATACCTTGTTGATTTGAGTTTTTCTAATTGCAATTTTGCATGCATCTTATCTATTGATATTCAAAGCTAACACTATGGATTCAAGCACATTGTATGCAAAATAGTGCTTTGTTTACAGGAGAACAACAAGTATGGGCAAAATTCTATTCACAGCATGACCACACTATTGCAACTAACAGACGCGGCTCGAGCAACTTGCGAACATGAACAACTCTTCCGACATTATGTGCTTACCTGGATTCCACCTTTTGCCTCACTTTCAGCACCAACTCTGTCTGCATCATCTTCAACAACTGTCAATACATATATGTCATTCCACACTTTTGGAGGTAAAACTTGAGGTAAAATTGCATAGTTTTCTAATTTATTATAAATTTAGGAGAATCTAATGAAAATCCATTTTGAGCATTATTTGTCATCCTTCCACATCTTTACCACTTTCCCTTTTTCAGCAGCATATCATTTCCGAGTATGGGGGAGTGTTCCTTCATATCTTTCTTATGACCATGTCATTCATATTCTTTATCATCCATTGCTCTTCTTATTCATTCTCAACACCTCCCTTATTTCATGTCGTTTTACATCAAGCGTAGAATTCAATAGCTGGTAGCAACCACCTCTATTTGTTTTCTAGCATCGCATGAGGACATGCTAATTTTTCAGAGAGAGGGAGGAATTGCTATGCATGATGGATGTTTTCTACTTTCTTCCTTATTTAAGGCATACAATTTCATTTTTACACAGTGCAGAAATTGATTTCCACATATTTTTTTTAAAACTATGAACTCAATCCTTGTAATTTTGTGAAAACACATACGTATCATTAATACAAATCCACACAATTTCAAGAAATATTGGTTCATAAAATTTCGGAAATCATGCACTCTCACCTACAGACATTTTGTTTATATCTCATGATCCATGCATCAAAACGATCTGATTTTTGGATCATAGAAGCCTTCATATATTACAAATCTACTTGCAACATTTCAACAAAATCTGGTTTGTAGTTTTTGCGAAAATGGTTAATGAAGTTTGTTGTTATCTATGTCATATTTTGCTGCAACTTCATACATATAGTTGAATGTCAATGTAAAAATTGTTATGCCTTCATCGAGATTGCTAAAATTGAATATTCATTAATTAAGGAAGCATTCATTTATTCTCAAATTTTTATTGCTTGGTTAACACATGGCTTTTGTCTTTGGGTTGCATGAGGACATGCAATATATTCAGTTTTCGTTGCATGAGGACATGCAACATATTGAGTGTGGGGGTATGTAGAGTCGTTAATATGCCATTATTATTATCACTTTTGAACACTTATTCCACCCATTTCTACCATTCTTCATCATGCCATTTATTATAATTTATCATTTAAATCCATTTTATTAATTATTTATGCTCTCATGAATAAATATTATTTATTCTCCTTTATTTCTAATAAATTGATGATTATGCATTATTTTACCAATGATAGTTCTAATAAGTTGGTTGTAACATTATTCACCATTTTTAGCCTCCAAGGTAACTTCCAGATTGAAGATTTGATTTTTAAATCTACCAACTCAGAAATTCGCTGGTTTAAGGAGCGACAATTTTGTGGTTGAGATTTTGAGCAAATGAAGACGAATTTGGAAAATCCGGAACATGGGTTTTGTCCAGAACGGGCCCAATTATCTTCTTAAAGAACAGTTTGCCCAAATTCGGCTTGTACTAAGAGAAACACAGGGTTCTTTGAGCACGATTTTCTCTGATTTGCAGTTGCGGCCGTCCTCCAAATCTCAGCTGCAAAGCCAAATTCGCCTTGTTCTTGTTGATCAAATGGTTAGAGGCAAACCAATTTTGTAATAGGAATTATGTTGTACTTATCCTTATTGTAACTTCTCTCTGATCTCTCTCTATTTAAATGAAAACAGAGATCAGAGATGGAAATGATTTGAGTGAGACGTGATGATGGATTTGGGGAATGAGAAATGATGGACAACAATGGTGGATTATTCATGCTGTAATTCTTAAGCTTTGCTATTGTAATGATTCCACAATTGGCTGATTAATAAATGATTTGGGAGTGCTGTTCAATTTTCTCATTCTGAAGTGACCCCGCAGCATCCGCTGGCGGCTAAGGGCCCAGCCTCTAGTGGAGTACGCTGCTGCTGCTGTATATTATCTTTTTGGTTTATGCATGGTTTGTATTACCAGCTTGAATTGGTAATCTGGTGTGATTTATTATCTTATATTTCAGTTCTGTTATATTTCATATATCACTCTCTGCAACAAGAAAGTCATAATGTGCATTCTGATCTTATAATGTATTTCTATCTCTTTAAAGTCGTTAATGTAACATTGATGTTCTCTACAGAATGATTTAATTGCGGAGTAATCAAGCTGCAACCTTCTTAACCTGGTATTATTGTATTTGTCCATGGTTTATACTTCATAAGATTGCTGTTCAAATGACATTGTGGTTCCATTATGAATTGCAATCGTTACCCTTTCCAACCAGGATTAATACTTGCGTATCAGACTCAGATTACCATTTCTTAATATCGCTGTACACTGTGTGCATCATTTATTTTAGTACTGTAGGCTGTTCCATATTTCATTTCCAATTAGTTTCCATTCTATTTCCTTTTGTTGTCTGATTTATTTGATTTGGCTTGGTTGTTGTTTGCTTCCATTAAAACAACGTTTGCTGTTCAGATTCCTTTAATTCTAGTTTGCTGATTCCATTCACGGCTGTTCCATTTTAGACTTGCCGTTCCATTTATTTTCTGTTGTCCATTTACTTGTATTTATTGCTTTGGTGTGAGAGAAGGTCTAAAGCTGTAGTGAGTCAGCGAGTCGCTGCTTAGCTCCCAGATCTTTGGTCCATGCTCTAATTTCCATTCCATTTACTTGAATTTACTGTTTTAGTGTGGGAGGAGGATCAAGGCTGTCGTGAGACACAACAGACGCTATTATGCTCCCAGATCCATGATCCATACTCTAATTCCTTTTTCCTTCATCAATTTCTAGAGGAATGAGTTATTGCAACTGTATCCTCGATTGGTGGTTATTTGAATGAATGATTTAGTTTCTTTCTGTTCAAATTAGATTTTGTTTCCAGCTCTCATTTACTTTTGCATTTTAAGAATTGTACTACAAAACATTACTCTTGAGTAAATAGCCGCCTCAGACAGAGTACACTTTTGAAATAAAAAGTCGTCCCTGGGTTGATAATTAATGTGAGGTAATTAAGAGTTCGTAAGACACCTTTTTATCGCCCCACACAGGCTACAACCTGCAGAGAGCTACAACTCTCTCTTTCGTTTTCCAGTCTCTCCTGGAAGGGAGCTACAACCCCCTACTTCTTTTCTTTCAAGGACCACTTTTCATTAATTTTCAGACTGGATCCAAGAACATCAAAAACCCATCAACTACACTTGTACCATCAATCTCTGATTTCACCAAAGCCAACCCGCATACAGATCTACAAATATTTCCTTATAACTTTGCAGTTGTTACATCAGACATACCCAGATCATAACATGTGTAAAATAAAACATGCATCAATAATTCAGACCCAGATTATTAGATTTATAGATCAAGCGTATGCCACATATCATAGATCAAAATCATATAGAGATACCACTATTCCAGCCTTAAGATTTTGACCCATCAATAGAACTTATCCTTCTCCTTACGCTCAGGTTCCTTCTTCATTCAGATCCAAATTTGCACCATAACCCAATCACAATATTCCAGATCTAGCACTTTATCAGATATTCGATAATTCAGAATATGCCTTGCCAAATGATCTCCTTCTTCTTTTATAGCCTTAGTCCTTTCTCAATACCACGGTCCAAAACCATAGGATCAAAAAACTGTTGGACTAATACCATGAACCAACCATGAAATTGTGTGAGATCAACATTTTTGGATGCAATATCACGGGCCAAAACCATAGGATCAAAAATTTTCGGACTAATACCATGAACCAACCATGAAAGTTCGTAATATCAACACTTTTGGATGCAATACCACAGGCCAAAACCATAGGATCAAAAACTGTCGGACTAATACCATGAACCAACCATGAAAGTGCATGAGATCAACACTTTTGACGAGGTACCATGGTCCAAAACCATAGGTTCAAATATCAAGGACTAACTACCATGGACCAAAGGTAAGTTCTCCAACATATACGCGCTTTTCCTTGCATGAAAGTGCGTACCATGGTCCAAAACCATAGGTTCAAATACCAAGGACTAACTACCATGGACCAAAGGTAAGTTCTCCAATATATACGCGCTTTTCCTCATAGGTTCAAATACCAAGGATTAACTACCATGGACCAAAGGTAAGTTCTCCAACATATACGTGCTTTTCCTTGCATGAAAGTGCGTGAGCTTTTCTCTACATGAAATAAACTTTTCTCTGCATATAAGTGCATGAACTTTTCTCTACACTATAATTTATTATCTGAGATGAGTGGGTTGCCATCAAGTACAACATATGTATCATAATGCCAACAATCTCCCCCTTTGGACTTTATGGAAACAACAACCAATCACTCTCCCCCTTTGACATCAAGGGCAAAGGGTTATGCTCCCCCTAAGAATATGCTCCCCGTGACTATAAACCAGATATGCAAAGAAGAACCATAATCCATGACCATGAAAGAGATAGAGACGTATTGCAGCAATATTCATACCATCATCCATGATCTCCTTCTGTACTTCCTCCATAATGCCAACAATGCATGATATGCTCCCCCTGAACCTGTGCCATTCGATCTTTGACCAATCCACAACCCAACACATGTACATATATACTTCAGATGAACCTTGCGTACAACCAAGAACCAGAAGAGATTCAACAGCAAGATGATGCATTAACAACCCCCAGCTTTTGCCTGAGGTATTCAAAGGTATCCCTAGGCAATGGTTTGGTGAGTATATCAGCAACCTATTCCTTAGAAGGAACATACTCCAACTTGACCTTTTGTTCAAGCACTTGTTCCTGGAGAAAGTGATACTTGATTGGTATGTGCTTGGTTTTTGAATGCATGACTGGGTTCTTTGAAATGTTGATTGCACTTGTATTATCACATAAAATGGAGATGGGTGGTGTACAAGTGATTTGAAAATCCTGCAAGGTCTGCATCATCCAAAGGAGTTGAGTGCAGCAAGATGCAGTAGCAACATATTCTGCTCCAGCTGTAGACAAGGCAATCGAACTCTATTTCTTGTTGAACCAAGATACTAATTTGGAACCCATAAAGAATGCACCACCACTTGTGCTTTTCCTGTCATCCACGCTTCCAGGACAATCTGCATCTGTATAAGCATGAAGTGTGAGATCTGTATCTCTAGGATACCATAAGCCATAGTTTTGAGTCCCTTGAAGATATTTGAAGATTCTCTTTACTGCCTGAAGATGAGTTTCCTTTGGATTTGCTTGAAATCTTCCAACTATTCCCACTGCATGCATGATGTCTGGTCGGGTAGCTGTCAAATAAAGTAGACCTCCAATCATAGATCTGTAAGTTGGTTGATGCACTGCTGTTGATTCATCATTTGCACTAAGGTTACATCCTGTGACCATGGGTGTACATAATGGTTTTGCTTCTTCCATACCATATTTCTTCAAAATCTGCTTGAGATACTTGGATTGAGAGAAGAAGATCCCTCCTTCATTTTGTTGGATTTGCAAACCAAGAAAATATGTCAATTCTCCAAGCAAGGACATTTCGAATTCTTTCTGCATCACCAAGGCAAAGCTTTGACTCATAGATTCTTCATTGCTGCCAAAGATAATGTCATCTACATACACAACAAGTATTAGCAATTTGTCATTTTCAATTTTTATATAAAGATTGCTATCTGTTGATCCTTTTGAAAAACCTTGTTGATGAAGATATTTGTCCAAACGATAGTACCAAGCCCTTGGAGCTTGTTTAAGACCATAGAGAGCCTTTTTCAATCTGCATACAAGATTTGGATCATTTCCAAGAATGAAACCATCTGGCTGCTCAATGTATACTTCTTCTTCTAAGTCTCCATTCAGAAAGGCTGATTTCACGTCCATTTGAAATAATTTGAACTTTTGAAAGCTTGAGAGAGCAAGGAACATTCGGATGGCCTCAAGTCTTGCAACGGGAGCAAAAGTCTCCACAAAATCTATTCCTTCTTGCTGCGCATACCCTTTACAGACAAGTCTTGCCTTGTTTCTAACTACTTCCCCATTTTCATTCAACTTATTTATGAAGACCCATTTTGTCCCTATAACATTCTTATCCTTTGGTCTAGGAACCAACTCCCAAGTGTTGTTCTTTTCAATCTGCTCAATTTCTTCATCCATTTCTTTGACCCAACATTCATCTTTGCATGCCTCTTTTACATTTTGTGGTTCAGTGGAGGAGAGTAATGCCAAATAGCTTGAAGCTTCTGCAATTGTTCTTCTTGTTTGTACACCTGCTTCTTTCTGCCCCAAAATCTGAGATTCGGGATGATTCTTCTGAACGTACCAGGATGGAGTCTTCTCTTCTATTCTTATCTGTTCCACTGGTGCTCCTTGAGGTTCTTCTTCTTCATCATTCTGTCTTTGAGGGTAGTCTTCATCTTCTTCGATATTTTCATGATTTACTTGTCTAGGAATGTACCGCTTTTCATCAACCACTACATCAATGCTGTCAACAATTCTTCCAAGCCTTTTATTGTAGCACTTATATGCTTTGCTGTGTGGAGAATAACCAAGAAGAATGCCTTAATATGCTCTAGGTTCAAGTTTGCCAAGTTGCTCATCAGTATTCTTAATATAGCATTTGCTTCCAAAGATTTTGAAGTGCTTTACCGAAGGAGTCTCACCATACCAGAGCTCATGAGGAGTTTGAGTGTTGTTCACTTGGACATTTGTTTTGTTGAGAATAACAACTGCAGCATATGTAGCTTCACCCCAGAAAGTTGTGGGAGTGCCAGACTCATCCAACATAGCACGAGCCATTTGTTGGACTGTTCTGTTGATCCTTTCCACCACTCCATTTTGTTGAGGAGTTCTAGCTGTAGAGAATTCTCTTCTTATCCCATGTTCTTCACAGAAATTGAAAAATTCATTTGAGGTAAACTCCCCACCTCTGTCAGACCTGAGGCACTTAATTTTGTAACCTAATTCATTTTCAACCAAGGCTTTGAAGGATTTGAATTTCTTGAATGCTTCATCTTTGTGCTTCATAAGTCCTAACCAAACAAACCTGGAGAAATCGTCAATGAATCATATCAAGTATTCTTCTCCTCGAGGTGTCCTTTTCCTAAATGGGCCACATACATCTGTATGGACTAGCTCAAGAGGCATGCTAGCTGATCCTTCCTTCTCTGGAAAGTTAGTTCTGGTTTGCTTTCCAAACTGACATGATTTGCATATGGTGTTCTCTGGAATTTTGATATCTGGAAGACCACGAACTGCTTGATATTTGCATGCTTTCCTTATTTGTGAAAAGCTTAGATGCCCCAACCTCCAGTGCCATAACCAGTGCTCATCATCCTTGCTCAAATAGCATTGTTATTGTCCTTCTTCAAATATGTATAAATTATTTGGAGTTCTTCTACCTTTGATCACTGTTTTCCCTGTATCAAGATCACGAACGCTACATCTATTTGATCGAAATATTACCTCAGTTCCTTGATCGCACATCTGACTGTCACTCAGAAGGTTATGCTTCAAGCCATCAACATACAAAACATTTCCAACTTTGACCTTTTCTTTTAACTGAGTTGTGCCTTTTTTTTTATAGCTGCTGGAGTATCATTTCCAAAAGAAACTTTCTTTCCCTTTTCTAAAGCAGAATATGATTCAAGTTTTTCTCTATCACCTGTCATATGCTTCGAACATCCACTGTCGATGTACCATAGATTTTCTTGTCCCTCTGCATAAAATGCTATCCCACATCTTTCTGTTTCTGGTTCCTTTATTCTCCATGTTCTGGTGCTTGAGGCTTGTTCCTTTGTCTGCTGAAACTTGCTCCTACATTCAGAATCTTCATGACCAAAGTTATTGCAAATAAAATATTCAACTTCATTTTGAAGAGCCGAAAAGTTGTTATAGGTCCTTTTTGTAATCCCGATCATACTTCTTTGTTTTTGAGCTTCTCTAGTCATGATTGTTTTATATGAAACACATTGAGCTGCTTTGTGACCAAATTTATGGCAAGAGAAACATTGCCCATTGGAGAAACTTCTGCGATTATCAAATCTACCGGCCAAATGATTGTAATTTCTATTTTCATCCATTCTTGAAGCAAATTGAGAAGATTTTTCCTGTGGTTGGTTGTAGCTTTTGTTCATCCTTAAGACAGATTTCCCCTGGTTTACCTGATAGTCTTTGTTCGTTCTTGATGTAATTCGTCCCTGCTTTACCTGGTGATCTCCATTGTGCTTTTGCTCATTCCTTCTTGCTGCATCAAGATAACTCTTTGAGGTGGATGCTTGAGATGTTTCTCCATTATACCCCAGACCTGTCTTGTTTAGCGGAGAACGCTGTACATTGATGATCTCATCCAGAGTTTCAGATCCTTTGACAAACTTAAGGTTAATAGCCTTTGTTTTCTCAATTTCTTTTCTAAGGCCAATAATTTCACCTTCTAACTTTTCAAGATATTTTTCTTTTTCATCAATTTGAAATTGTAGAGTATCAATGATCATATTCTTTTGTTCTATACATGTCTTAAGTCTAGAAATCTATTCATGAAAACTATCCACATCTATAGCATCCATGTAATCATCATATTGAAAGGCCATTAAAAGTTTATAGTCATTACCTCGTTCATATTCATCACTATTTGATAGACCATCACTGTCTTCATGAGTGTAGTAGCTTTTCTTATTTGCATTTTGTTTCTTGTTCCATCTAATAGGTTCCTTTCCCTTGTCGATCTTATCCTTATGAGGACATTTGGCAGCATAGTGACCTACTCTTCCACAAGAAAAGCATTTGAAGGGTAACTTACCTTTGAACCATCCAGCACCCCGTTGAAGATTTCTGACAAAATTTGATTCTTCTTCTTCTTCTGACCCATGTCCTGATTCATAGTACTCTCCTTTACCTGAAGCCTTGAAGACAGCTTCTTTCCTGTCAGATGGACCTCCTTTTCTCATTTCATAAGTAGTTAGAATTCCATGTAGTTGTGACATTTTAAGATGTTCTAGATTCTCCTTTTCTTCTATAGCAGAAACTTTAGATTCAGACCTAGGTGACAAAGATCTTAGAACTTTTTCAACCACAACAGCCTCTTTTATTTCTTCACCCAAATTTTTCATACAATTAACAATCTCATCCACATGAAGAAAATAGTTAGCCACACTTTCATCATTATACATTCTCAGATTCTCATACTGAATCCTGAGGGTTTGAAGTTTTGCACGTTTTACCTGTTCATCTCCTTTGTAGCTCAAAAAAACCTTGTCCCATATTTCTTTTGCGGATTTATATTGCATAACCTTCACGAATTCAGATTGAGATAGACATCCTAGAAGAGTATTAACTTCCTTTTCATTTGTTTCATATTTCTTCTTCTCAGCTGAATCTGTAGGAGTAGCTGATGGAAAAGTATACCCTGTTTCTATAATGTCCCATACTTCTGTACCCAAATATTGAAGATAGGCAGTAACTCTTACCTTCCAATATACGAAGTTTGTCCAATCAAAAATCGGTGCCCTGATTGAAGCTTCCCTCTCGTAGTTGCTCATGATGTTATATCTTCCTTCAAGTGATCAAGCTTCTTCAGAAGGACCTTCTTTGATACCAATTGTTGGAAATAATACTGAGAGGGGGGGTGAATCAGTATTATCAAATTCTTTTCAATATATCTTCCTTATTTATACTTTGAATAATTCTTCAAATATTGATCATTACTTTGTATGTCAGAATCATAAAATAATGAGCAGGAACAAGAAAAGCAAATAGTCACACAAAAGAACACCAAATATAAGGTGGAAACCCAATGTGGGTGAAAAACCACCTGCTGCAATATGTCTCTATCTTCTTTTAATAAGAAACTCCTTTTACAATGATTTTGTACTGGTGCATTCCTTTACTAGTACGCAGGCTACAACCTGCAGAGAGCTAAAACTCTCTCTTTCGTTTTCCAGTCTCTCCTGGAAGGTAGCTACAACCCCCTACTTCTTTTCTTTCAAGGACCACTTTTCATTAATTTTCAGACTGGATCCAAGAACATCAAAAACCCATCAACTACACTTGCATCATCAATCTCTGATTTCACCAAAGCCAACCCGCATACAGATCTGCAAATATTTCCTTATAACTTTGCAGTTGTTACATCAGACATACCCAGATCATAACATGTGTAAAATAAAACATGCATCAATAATTCAGACCCATATTATTAGATTTATAGATCAAGCGTATGCCACATATCACAGATCAAAATCATATAGAGATACCACTATTCCATCCTTAAGATTTTTACCCATCAATAGAACTTATCCTTCTCCTTACACTCAGGTTCCTTCTTCATTCAGATCCAGATCTGCACCATAACCCAATCACAATATTCTAGATCTAGCACTTTATCAGATATTCGATAATTCAGAAGATGCCTTGCCAAATGATCTCCTTCCTCTTTTATAGCCTTAGTCCTTTCTCAATACCACGGTCCAAAACCATAGGATCAAAAAAAATTTGGACTAATACCATGAACCAACCATGAAAGTGCGTGAGATCAGCACTTTTGGATGCAATACCACAGGCCAAAACTATAGGATCAAAAACTGTCGGACTAATACCATGAACCAACCATGAAAGTGCGTGAGATCAACACTTTTGATGAGGTACCATGGTCCAAAACCATAGGTTCAAATACCAAGGACTAACTACCATGGACCAAAGGTAAGTTGTCCAACATATACGCACTTTTCCTTGCATGAAAGTGCGTACCATGGTCCAAAACCATAGGTTCAAATACCAAGGACTAACTACCATGGACCAAAGGTAAGTTCTCCAACATATACGCACTTTTCCTCATAGGTTCAAATACCAAGGACTAACTACCATGGACCAAAGGTAAGTTCTCCAACATATACGCGCTTTTCCTTGCATGAAAGTGCGTGAACTTTTTCTCTACATGAAATAAACTTTTCTCTGCATAAAAGTGCGTGAACTTTTCTCTACATGAAATAAACTTTTCTCTGCATATAAGTGCGTGAACTTTTCTCTACACTATAATTTATTATCTGAGATGAGTGGGTTGCCATCAAGTACAACATATGTATCATAATGCCAACAATATCAATATTTTATTTCAATTTTATTATGCATGCGAATTATGATTCTAGTATATGATAATTACATGTGATCTATGATTCTAGTTTATGATGGTTATATGTGATTTATGATTTTGATCTATGATGGTTGCGTTTGGAGATATCTGATGTGATATGCTTGTACATGATGATTTGGCCAAAGATGCTAGTTTAACTTATTGTGATAGGAAGTGAATATAGTTGCAAGTGTACCTTATCGATGAGCTACCAATGAGGTATGATGTGTGTTTATTTCAATTTATTTTAAATCTAATGGAAATTATGCACTTTGTAAAGGAATGCATGAACATGCCTAGTTGGGTGATTGAAATTGACTACAAGAATTAGCAGCAGCAACAAAAGGAATTGGAAAATGAAGCAGTATGTTGGTAAAGCACTTTAGGAGTAGGTCCATTGTGGGACAATGGTACTCAATAATGTCCATTGATTTCCATGAGCATGCTATGAATGGTATGATGGATTTAAGGCTAGGATATGCCTTAGTTGTTTGACTTTCTAATGCAAGGAAGCCTTGCCAAGGGATGGA
Organism: Pinus tabuliformis; assembly: GCA_031772625.1. Classification (NCBI taxonomy): domain Eukaryota; kingdom Viridiplantae; phylum Streptophyta; class Pinopsida; order Pinales; family Pinaceae; genus Pinus; species Pinus tabuliformis. The sequence goes on from CM062816.1 coordinate 568,708,713, forward strand.
TTGTGAGGATAGGGGATGTCGGGGAACTTGGAAGGCAAGTGACTGCATGGAAGGGGTGATCAAATAACCTGAGGGACTATATAGCAGAGAAGGTAAGGTCGAGGATATATGGGTTTTGGTCATTATCATTTCCAAATAACATCAGATGCACATTGGGAGTGTTCCCTAGAACAATGAGATGATAATTGTTCACTGAGAGGACAAGTGGCATAGCATTATAGCGTTGGACATTGGATGCAGATTTGAATTTGCAGTGGATTCTCAAATTCTTAGGAAGGAGGTGAATCCTAGTATTAGTTTGAGGGTGGAGGTGTGAACCTATCGATTCCCTTATTGTGGATGCAGACATCGTATCCTTTTACTTGCCGGTTGAGAAAATGTGCATATGTTCGTATTATTGTAAATATTGTATCGAGATGGATTTATAAATCTCCATGGAGAGTATGATTATTTGTTGGGTGAAGCAAATGTATATGTTAGTATATGTGGTTACTATTGTAAATACCTTAATGAGCTCTTTCATAAACCTCTAGTAAACGGTATGTTTGTCATGTTTTAGCAGATGGTCATTGTAAATACTGCAACAAGCTAAGTTATAAAGCTCCATGGGCAGTATGTTTGTTTTTCAACAGTTTTGTTGAGGTCTTGGTGTGGTTTAACACAGAGGACAATGTTCCCCAAGGAGGAGGGTTCTATAACATCCCTAGTTAAAAACTCATGTAAAAAATATATAAGGCCATGGTGATGGGACACACATCCCAAGATGTATGGTGGGAAAAACATCCTACTTGGCATTCATTTTGGCTAATATGGCTAAGGAAATTGGCAAAGTCAAAGGATTTGGAAAGGAAAAATGGAATTTTTGGCACATATATTTATGAAAATAATGGAAATTAGGAGAAAAAGGAGGTGAAAGGTCACAGGTTGCATGTGAGGAGGAAAATTAAGGAAAATAGTGGAAAATGAAGAAAATAGAGGCCTCATTAATAAAAAGGCTTCTGAGGATCACTGGGTATCCTTTTGTCAGTTCAATTTTGGAGCTCTCTTAATATTCTCTCTCTCTATCACTCTTGGAAACTTAGAGTTTTCTTGGAGCATTTGGGCATTGGATCAAGAAAGGCAAAGAAGGCATGATGAAGCAAAGATCAAGCAAGGAAAGGCAGGATCAAGTAGCAACATTAGTATTCTTTGTAGGTATCAATTTTCATGTGTATTTTCTGATGTAGGAACATCTGGACTTAGCTAGCAATATGAAAGTTTGTTCACATGTTGTCGCTAAACAAGTTTAATTTAACCGACCTAAGTGGTCAAAAGTCAGTTTTTACTGAGAAGGTTGGATCTCTCAAGAAATGAGTTGTATTTCATTATTGTAATAAGCAGAAATGTCTTATTTTAGATTCAAATATAAGTTGTTAGCATAGGTGTGTGATAGAGCTGGAAAATAGAGATTAAGTTGTTAGAGTGTGATTGGATTGATAAAAAGGAGAAGAATGTAATGTAGAGGGATGGGCAGAGAGAGAGAGGATTGAGTGGAGCGAGAGTCAAGTAATAGCATGTGAATTTCCAAATTGAAACAGAGGCCTTTTAATCACTCTAATACAGCCAAAGGCAAGACTTTGTAACCATTTTTTATAATGAGTAATTGATGGTATGTGTATGTTTATATATTGATTCTGTGTGAAATTTCATTTTTCCTTTGCTTCTTTTTATTCAGGACGGAGTTGAATATTTCTTTGCTTTCATGTTCTATGATATAAAACACAGAGTTAATAGAAATCACAACCTTTTGTATTATTAATAGTGTTAAGCGCTTAAGATCTCAGCCATTGATCTAAGTTCCAACCAACGGTGCGAAATCCCAACGATTGTTGGACCACCCATATCGCATCACAATAACACAGTGGTGAGTGACTGGACCACAGACCTTAAGAAATTTTGATGTGCGATTGCTAAAATATCGCATCGAAAGGAAGCCTTGTGTGTTATCGGAACCCCGGCCATGGGACAGTGCGATACGTGATTACGATACATTGCATCGCAATATTTCGTTACAAAGACAACGAGCCTCGAGCATTCAGAAACTACGATATGTGTGAGCAGTGGGACCATTGAAATATTGCATCGCAACATTCCATTTGTGTGTGTCAAGACCTATGCCCTTGCCCATAGCGACTTGCGATTATGCGATACAACATGGACCATCAGATCATATGTGAGGTGATCTATGGTGTACCACCAAGCGACTCTATTAAATAAAGGAAAGATTTGTTGTTGGGCTTTTACAAAGGAAATCAAAGTAGTGCAGTGAAGATTTGGACTATAAAGGTAATTGAAGCATAGGGCTGATTGTTGAGATTTCTCAAAACAATTGATTCCTGTGTCATTTGTGGTATCAGAGCACAAAGAGATTAAAGTTGATTACAGTAAACATGCCGCCAAGGAGAGGAGATAGAATTGGTCGAGGAAGGCTGGAAGAAAATGTAGTTCTGTTGGAGGAGATCTGAAGTCTATGTACGAGGATGGAAACAATTGAGACTGCTCAGAGAAGAACACCTGATGAAGGGGATGACAGTGCTAAAGAAGAATCTTCTGAGGAAGAAGAAGAGGAGGACAATGAAACTATGAGAGTTTTTAAGATGTTGGCGAAAGTAGGAGGAAAACCATAGGTGGAAATTCCTATGTACAAAGGGAGTCTCAATGCAGAAGAGCTAATGGATTGGATCAAGTCATTAGACAAATATTTTGACTATGAAGAGGAAGCTAACGAGAAGAAGAAGGTGAGATTTGCAATCACCATATTGAAGGGTTATGCAATTATTTGGTGGGATGAGTTACAAACATCCAGAACGAGGAAAGGAAAGTCCAAGATCAAGCAAGGGGACAAAATCGTAAGTAAGATGAAAGTAAAATTTATGCCTAAAGATTATTAGTTAAATCTTTTTAAAGAGCTGCAGAATTTAAGGCAAAAAGGAATGTTTGTTAAAGAATACGGAGAAGAGTTTTATAGATTAAGTATTAGAGCAGGACATGAAGAATATGACATGGAGAAGGTAGCTAGATATATCAATGGCTTATGATATGATGTACAAGATGAGACCAGCTTGTTAAGTCTGAAGACTATTGAGGATGCCTATCAAGCGAGTTTGAAGGCAAAGGAGAAGACGTTGAGAAAACAGAATCAAAGGAATAGAGGAAGAAGCTGAGTAAGAGGTAGAGGATCTACCAGAACAAGGGGACATCAACATCAACATGAAGCAGGCAGTTCAAGTAGAAAACCACCATAGAAAGGGGATTTTAATAGATGAAGATTTGTGCCCAAAAGAAGAGGCCAAGGAAGAGATGTTCAATGCTACACATGTGGAGAATGGGGACATGTGTCATGGGACATTCCTCATAATAAATTAGCAAGTTAGAGGAATGCGAATGTGGCTGAGACAAAGCCAGAAACACCTCAACTTATGGAGGAGGAACAACCCCCTGAAGTAGGAGAATCCTTGTTGTTGAGAAGGACATTGTTTAAGACAAAGAAAAATATTGAAGAACTAGTGCAAAGGAAGAATTTATTCCGAACTACCTGTAAATCAAAAGGTAATTGTTATAAAGTAATAAATGATAGTGGAATCATTGATAACCTTTCTTCTATAGAGATGGTGGACAAGCTCGGATTAGCGAAGATAGTGCACCATACTACTTACAAATTGTTGTGGTTACAGAAAGGACATCAGATCATTGTGACAGAACAATGCAAGGTTGAGATACAAATTGGTATGTATAAGGATGAGATATTATGCAATGTAATGCCAATGTATGTATGCCATGTATTTCTGGGAATATAGTGGCAATTTGATTGGAAATCTATTCGTGATGGGAGGAGAAACACTTATACTCTGGAGAAGAATTGAAATAAACATACATTGCTTCCATTGAAGGATGATGCTAACAAAGAAGCAGCTGGAAGTAGTGTTATGCTGATGAGAAGAAAGGAGCTGCTACAAGAGGTTGGAAAAGGTGAACAAATAAATTTTGTTGTTATAGGGAGGTTGACGGTAATTTTAACTCCCACAAACTTAGATGATTTACCTGAAGAAATCAAAAGTCTGTTAAATGATTTCACTGATATTATTGTGGATGAGTTGCCAAATGCATTGCCACTGAGCGGGAGTATTAGTCATCATATTGATCTAATACTAGGAGCGAGTTTTCCAAATAAAGTAGCATACATATTAACTCCTGAAGAGAATACTGAAGTCAGAAGACAAGTGCAAGAACTGATGGATAAGGGACTAATCAGAAAGAGTCTTAGTCCATCTGATGTACCAACAATACTCAGTCCAAAGAAAGGAGGTGAATGGCGTATGTGCACAGATTCTAGATCCATAAACAAGATCACAATCAGGTATAGATTTCCTTTTCCATGCATGGATGATTTAATGGATTGTTTGAGTGGATCGAAGTATTTTACTAAAATAGATCTGAAGAGTGGATATCATCAAATAAGAATTTAGGAAGGAGATGAGTGGAAGACTGCATTTAAAACAAATAGTGGGTTGTATGAGTGGTTAGTGATGCCTTTTGGACTCAGTAATGGTCGTAACACATTAATGAGATTGATGAACGAAGTCTTGAAGGAATATGCAGGCAAGTTTGTGATTTTTTATCTTTGTGATATTCTAGGTTTTAGTAAAAGTAAGGAAGAACATATAGAGCATCTTAAATTGGTTTTAAGAACTCTGCAGAAAGAGAAACATCTAAAAAAATGTAGTTTCATGAAGGAAGAATTAATTTACTTGGGATTTGTAGTTTCTAAAGAAGGATTGAAAATGGATCCAGAGAAATTCTAAGAAATTTGGAACTGGCCTATTCCCAAAAATATATTTGAGGTAAGAAGCTTCCATGGTCTTGCAATCTTTTGCAGAAAGTTTATCAGAGGTCTTAGTCAGATTTGTGCACCAATTCTTGAAAAAATTGAGACTAATCAGTTGTTCAAGTGGACAGAAGCAGCGGACAGGAATTTTAAATTGTTGAAGAGAAAAATCGCATGGGGAACCGATTTTAGCTTTGCTTGATTTTGAAAAGGTATTTCATGTCGAAACATATGCTAGCGGAGTTGTAGTTGGTGCAATTCTGAGTCAAGAACCAAGACCGCTAGCGTACTTCAGTGAGAAATTAAATGAAGCAATGAAGAAACATTCTTCTTATGATAAATATTTTTATGCTATTGTACAAGCATTGAAAAAATGGAGACATTATTTGCTACCAAAGGAATTCATATTGTATTTAGACAATCATTCATTGCAGTTCATAAATAACCAACCGAAATTGAACCAGAAATATGCCAAGTGGGTAGAATTTTTGCAGAGCTTTACTTTTGTGATAAAGCACACAAGTGGTAAGTTTAATAAATTCGTTGATGCATTGAGTAGGGTAAGTTTTATTGTGCAAGAACTAAAAGTTGGTGTTGTAGGATTTGAAGAAATGATTGAAATGTACAAAGATGATGCAGATTTCAAAGATATATATACAGCAGTTCAAAATCCAATAGTGCATAACAGAAGTCAATGGTTATATTATCTAATCCAAGGGAGCTTATTGTTTAAAGGCAACAAGTTGTGTATTCCCAAATGTTCCTTTGAGGGAAAACATAATAAAGGAGAAACATAGTGGAGGATTATTTGGTCACTTTGGACAAGATAAAACCTTTGTTCAAGTGAATGATTTTTATTATCGGCCAAAAATGCAAAATGATGTTAAGAGATTTCTTGAGAAGTGCAGGATATGTCAGCATGCCAAAGGGAGAAGTCAAAATACAGGATTGTATCAGCCATTACCAATACCAGACCGATCGTGGGATGTAGTTAGCATGGATTTTGTTTTGGGATTACCTAAAAGTCAAAGAGGGAATGATTCCATTTATGTTGTGGTAGGTATATTTTCCAAGATGGCACATTTCATTGCTTGTAACAAAACTAGTGATGCAACACATATAGCTAATCTATTTTTTTCAGAAATTGTAAGATTACATGGATTACCTATAAGTATTGCGTCTGATAGAGATACAAAGTTTGTAGGACATCTCTAGAGAACTCTTTGGAAGAAACTAGGAACCAACCTCAGTTTTAGTTTAGCATACCACCCTCGAATAGATAGACAGACCGAACTAGTAAACAAGAGCTTGGGAAACATATTAATAAGTTTAGTGTATCAAAATCCTAAGCAATGAGATTTAGCACTAGCTCAGGCTGAATTTTCTTATAATGACACTCTAAACCGAAGTTGTTGAATAGGTCCATTTTAGATTGTTTTTGGAATGAATCCAAGAGGTGTGTATGAGCTTAAAAATTTGGGTAAACAGGAGACAAGAACTGAAAAAGCTGAAGAGTTTGGAGAACAGATGCAAAGACTTAAAGAAGATGCCAAAGGCAGATTGCAGGAAAGAAGTGGTAAATACAAACAAAGTGCGGATATGAAAAGAAGAGAGAAAGAATTCCAAGTGGGAAACTTAGTGATGGTATATTTGAGAAAAGAAAGATTTCATGCTAAGACTTACAATAAACTAAAGATGAAAAAGTTAGGACCATGTAGAATTGTAAGAAAGTTTTTAGCTAATGCATATGAAATTGAATTGCCAGAAGGGATTGGAATATCACCTATTTTCAATATTGCAGATTTGTATCCATACAAAGGGACAGAGATAGAGCTATAGGAGGAAACTAAAGAAGATGAAGTTCAAACCTTGAACTGGGAAGAACAAAAATGCCAAAGACTATTAAGAAAGAAGTTGAAGTTGTTTTAAAGAAAATAATATCTAAAAGAACTAGAGGACAAACTTATTTTCAATATTTAGTGAAATGGAAAGGACAGCCAGTGGAGGATGCTAGCTAGTTAACAACAACTGAGTTGCAGAAGTATGGAGTAAGCCCTGAAAGTCTAAAGGGTGATTCTTTTCTTCCTCAAGTTTCTGATGCAGGAGCATTTGGACTTAGCCAACAATGTGAAATTCTGTTCAGATGCTGTGGCTAAACCAATTGAATTTCACTGACCTGAGTGGTCAAAAGTCAGTTTTTACCAAGAGCGTTGGATCTCTCAAGAAATGAGTTGTATTTCTTTATTGTAATAAGCAGAAATTGTCTTATTTTAGATTCAAAGATAATTTGTTAGCATAGGTGTGTGATAGAGCTGGAAAATAGAGATTGTCTGTTAGAATGTTTAAAAATAGAGATCGAGTAGTTAGAGTGGGATTGGATTGATAAAAAGGAGAAGAATGTAATGTAGAGGGATGGGCAGAGAGAGAGAGAGAGAGAGGATTGAGTGGAGTGAGAGTCAAGTAATAGAGTGTGGATTTATTGATTGAAACAAAGGTCTTTTAATTGATGTAATAGAGCCGAAGGCAAGACTTCGTAACCATTTTTTATAATGAGTAATTGATGTCATGCATATTTTTATATATCGGTTTTATGTGAAATTTGTTTTTCCTTTGTTTCTTTGTATTCAAGATGGAGTTAAATAGTTCTCCATTTTCATGTTCTAAGATATAAAACACAGAGTTTATAGAAATCACAGTTTTTTGTATTATTAACAGTGTTGAGCACTTAATATCTCAGCCGTTGATCTAAGTTCCAACCAATAGTGTGAAATCCCGCCGACCATTGGATCACCCATATCGCATCGCAATAACATAGTGGTGTGTGACCAGACCACAGGCCTTAAGAAATTCTGAAGTGTGATCATCAAAATATCGCATAGCAAGGAAGCCTTTGTGTGTTATCAGAACCCCGACGTGGGACAGTGTGATACGCAATTGTGATACATCACATCACAATATTTCGCTACAAAGACAACGGGTCTAGAGTATTGGGAAACTGTGATATGCGATGAGCAGTGGGACCATTGAAATATCACATTGCAACATTTCATTTGTGTGTGCCGAGACCTAAGCCCTTTCCCATAGCGACTTGCGATTATGGTATACAATGTGGACAATCAGATCATAGGTGGGGTGATCTATGGTGTATCACCCAACGGCTTTGTCAAATAAAGGAAAGATCTATAGTCGGGCTTTTACAAAGGAAATCAGAGTAACACAGTGAAGAGTTGGAATTGAAATGGGGGGCCAATTGTTTAGATTTCTCAAAACAATTGATTCCTGCATCATTTTCCGTGCTAGATTTTGAATGCATAGTATTGCATGTGGTTCCTTTATTGTTATGGCATCGGTTTTTCCAGGTGTAACAGTGTTTTCAGCCTAGCCTTTCTATTTCTATATAGCCATGGTGTGACGGGCTTCTCATGTTTTGGTTGAGCTGGATTACCGAATGGATTCAAAGCTGAGTGAGGTGTATATATGAATGATAGAACTGATGAGAGCTAATATTGTAGTAAGAATGTTGCAACTCCTGGGGCTACCAACTTTACTTCATCAACCAAGGGTTTGTTCAAACTTGGAGGTGATAGTGATTTGTACATAAATAGATGTAATGGGTCCACTCTTTGTCACTGTTGATCTGGGCAATAGACCACTAGGTTTTATTAAACTGGTTTTCTATTGATTTAGAAGAAGTTAGATTACCAATTGAGAAAGGAGAATTTTACCATAATTGAGAGGATTGAAATGCTACCTACTGTAGTAATGAAAGAATGAAATAAATGCCTAAAAGACACAACTCATATAGCTATTTGTTAAGATACCTTGCTTCAAAAGAATTCTAGTTCACCATATGTAAAATCTTAACTAACCTAAGAATGAAATCTGATATAAACAAGTGCTTAACTGTTGTGCACATTAATAAGCATAACGACATTTTTCATTTTGTCTTTATGCAAAAACATGAATGCTAACCCTTCTTTGTTGCATGGCAAGTGGGATAGGTGTGGAGGGATATGAGTGTGATGGGTCAAACGGCTCGGGAGGAAAGAAAAGGTCTTCTACTAGCTTTCATGATGCATTTTTCACAAATCGGGCTCAATACAGGCCACTACAGGTTTTCCTACAAGATGTCCTAGTTCACCTACAGGATCCCCTGTTTTCCTACATGAACAGGAAAAAAGAATAAGGAATGATTTGGACAGTGGTATGGAGATTAAGGAAGGTGAGTGATGGAAGGAATAAGGCAAGGAAGTGGTTGGAACTCATTCAGGACTTAAACTGAAACTCTATGAGGGTTGGATTTTCTCAACAAGCATCGCAAGTTGTCCTTGTGAAATGATAACACAGGTTGAGAAATTAGTGGCCTTTGGAGATCATGGGTAGGTATGGTTTGGTTGAGGTTGATGATATGAGGTCTTCTTGCAATATTGAAACTCCTGCAACATACACATCATTGTTGGAATTTATCCACAAATCATTGCAAAACAAGAATGGTTTACAACAATATAAGGAAACAGAATTTGCATCATTTATCTACCAATTTCATGCATGGAAATGCTTTAAACCTATTATGCAAGAAACATGAAATCTAATACAAAACATAAGATATCAGAAATGACAACTTCAACCTATCTTATAAAACTAAAAGATGATGACCTAATTAGTAGAAAAACCCTAATTTCATAAGAAACCAAAATTTTGTCCTTTTGGGGCTGAAAGGGAATTCTTCCTTAAACCATTGTCGCTGAAGGGAGGAACGCGATAATATCCACCTATTATTAGCCTTTTTTGAATATTTTCTTGTCTCTCTAATGCCATTGTTAAATATAGGCACAAATGGAAGAAAACTAATCAAATTTACCAATACTTGCAATGTAATAACACTGAAATCAATTTAACAAGTAGTCTATGAAATAACCTAAGCATACAAGTATAGTAAGAGGAACCTCTGCTTCTAGGGTTGGGCCCTAACCCAAGAGCTTCATACCTCTGAGTCAACTTAGCGTTGGATCAAGGTAATGCTAATTTTCATTAACATATCAAAACATACATAACAGTGTTTAGTCACAATCCTTCAACTCAAAAACTTCTTAGTTATTTTTCATAAAAAATATGAATCCTTATGAGGATCTAGGCCTCTTTATTTATACAGCTGGAGTTCCCAAAAACTTCCTTAAATCTAGGGAGGTTTCGCTCCCAATATTGAGATTAACTAGTTCTTAACTCTCACTAGCTTGGCTGCCAATGTCAATCCTCATGACTCGACTGCCTACAACTCTGAGCTAGTGTGATTTGATTGATGGATCTTTAAGTGAGTGAGCATTTAATGAGGGAGATCCATCTCCTATAATATCTTCTTCTTGTCTCATTCGATTTATTTCACCCTAATTAGCCATAATTTTCTCCCAAAAACCTGCAGTCAATGCACATTAGACCACTAGACATAACATCTTACTTTTACTTATCTCATTAAGAAAAGTATAATTAAAACATGTAAGGAATTATGAGAAGAGTTGAGTTTAGTAAGCTTGAAGGTGTATTAAGGTCCGTATATTTCACCCAATGATGATCCTCATCAGCACCCCCTACTAAAAGTGTTGCTCATCCTCTGAGAAACTCAATCTATATCCATGTCTTTCATTTCTTTGGTGGCTTCCTTGACATCTCATGCTTCTGTTGTATCCTCTTCTCTTATGAATAAAACCCTACATTCTTTTCTATTCCTTCCAACATTCCCAAAAGAAATGGTGGACTGAGCCTCAAGCCAATCCACTTAACTTTGACTCTTTATAGTGCCTGCTTATACATTGGGGTTCTATTTAGTGCCTCTCTCATTCTGTCAGGAGAATGATATTCTCTGATTTTTAGGTTGTAAGGTAAGGTGTTCCATATCCTTTGGCAGGCTTGCTGGCTGTCATCTCCTAGCAATCTTAGCATGTCTTCAATGAGTGTGACTACCTATTCTTGTACAACAAGGTACCTTGGGGCAAGTTTGGGATCATTTGCTTTGAGGTTGTGGGTGTTGATGACAGCCATTGGGTTAGATTATTCTACTCTGATCATAAGGGGTTCTTCCTCTTATTTTTCCAATACCTTTTTCATCTTTGTATCTATTGCCTCCTCATGATTCATCCAAGATGCCAAGGCCATCAATTGTAAGTCCCCTAGCTTTGGATTTGGGTCTCACACATTTAAATCTGTCAAGGCCAAATTGTGTAGGTAATAATCATATATCTTTGCTCTATCTTCCAAGGTGTTTTGATCATAGAGATCAATGAATTGTCTATAGTCTTGGAAGGGTATAGTTCCTCTTTATGTTAGGGTCTTTATCTACAATTGTAGCCATTTTTCCTTGAGGTACAGGGCATTTGACTTTACTGGCATCATGCACTAGATTGCCTCCATGGAAAAACTGGCCATAGTTGCCAATTGGCTTTCCCTTTCTTGGAGTTTCTTCCTTATCCATGTGTTCTTAGCCTCTAACTGAGATTTCATCATTGCCTCTCTCTCTCTCTCTCTCTTATGCTGCTCAACTATCTGCCCATCTCCTACAATTTCTCCTCCATGTGGTTGACAACCTCTACCCCTTTTCATTTAGCAATTTGCATCTACCTGTGTGCCCTTGCCCTCTATTTTTCAAGTTCAAAGGATAGGGGAATGGCAAACTTTTGTGGTATCACCCTATCTCATTCAATGAACCTGTAGTAGGAGATGAGGTTTTCCTGTGGGCTACGTTATTTTAGTTATTGGCCCTCTTCCTTTGTTTCTTTTTTAGTAATTCCTTCCTAGTCTCTTTTCTATGTTTCTTGTAGGTTTGATAGGGTTTCATGTAGGATGGTGTCTACTTCCTATAGGTCCGACTGTGTCTCCTATAGGGGAAATTTTCCTTTTGATGAGGCTAACCTTGTGACATGCCTCCTAACATAGGTGATTGGAGACTTGGGAGAAGCTCGTTTTGATGTTCCCTCTCCTTCATTTTTCTTTAGAGAGATTGCCATATCTTGATTTTTTGGTGAATCCTCAATGACAATTGGATTTTTGGTAGTGGTTTGAAGTCTCTATTGTCTAATCCTAGTGATATTTCTTGTTTTGAAGTACAATGGGGTTTGTCTTTGGCTCTTTCCCTTTGATTTGACAGGTGTGCTTAGGGTAGTTAGAGTAGTTTCTGCCTCTTTCTCTATAGGCTCTGGAGACACCCTTGGTGATTCTTCTTCTTCTTTGCCTTGAGATACAGACTTCTGTTCATCATGCTATCATTTTTCCTCTTTTCTATTTTCTTTTTCATCCTCTTCTTTGTCTCCTCCTTCCTCTTCTTTTTCTTCCTCTATTTCTTCACTCTACTCAATTGTTTCTTCTTTTATTTCTTCCTCTGTCTCTTCTTCATTTTCTTCCTCTATTTCTTCTTCATTTTCCTCCTATATTTCTTCTTCATTTTCCTTTGTTTCTTCTTCTCCCTCCCTAGCAATAGGTATTCTGTCATACTCAATAGCTTGAATTTCACCTTCATCCTACATGTCTAAAAATGTTGTCCATGCAATAGGGAATCTTTAATTTTGTAGGGCATCTTCAAGGATGAGTTTGATCAACCCATGATGGGCTAGTTGCTGATGTTTTCCCTCTTGCACCTTGATGCTCATGTCTATCATGGATTGTAGAAGAAAATAGGGTATACTCAAAATATTATGAGGAGTTTTAAGTGGTATCCATACACTACACTGTATATCCCTTCACATGAAATATATTTGATGAGGTGGTAATTGAATTCATTCCAAGGGTATGTAATGCTCTCCTTTCTAACCCCATTTTTGTCATCTACTAGCTCTTCTCCTTCTAAAAATAATCTTTTCTTTGCGAGGGTGTTGTTAGCCTTGTCTTCTTTTCTCTATGGTAACCCTAGGGGGAGTGTAGTGATTCTACTCATAACCTCAAGGGTAATTGCTACTGATAAACTCTTCACCATAGCAGTGGCACTGGTCCTAGTGAGAGGTATGAGTGAGAGGGAAAAATCTATGGCCACATCATCATCATATCCTATCCTCCTCTCAAAGAACCCCATCCATTGATGCCTTGTGAAAATCTCCACCACAAGAGGATGCTGGTGAATCCTTTATGTGTTGTTTGGTTCTCTCTTATTGAAACCTCTTGTCATCTTTTCCTGCTAATTCTTGAGGCATGTTTGGATAGAGTTCAAGACTTGAGGAAGTTTTGGAATTTGACTTTTAGTGGCATGCAATACAATTTTTCTATCCTGATATGCACTGCAAATTCCTAACAGAATTGAGGTTTTTTTTTTTAATGGAAAATATGGAAGGTATGGCTCCTACCTCACTTTTATACGTTCTAGTGAGGATAACCCTTGATTTAACTTCCCTTAGTGTACATTGATAGCTTTGTAGGCTGATTTCTTTGTATCATGTAGACTTCATGTAGGTTTCTTGCTTGTTGTAGATGTTGTTTGTTTCCTGTAGATGTTATTTCAAGAATGCCGAAAGGAACCTCTTCATTCAATGAATCCTCAAAGTTTCCTTTTCTTTCTTTGTATGGGAATCAATGTTTTATTTCTATTTATGGATGATTATGTGGGGTGGTGTGTCGGATAGATAAGTACGAGTGCCTCCTTTTGGACTGTTGGTCCCCCTATCAGTCCATCGTTTCATCTTACCTCGTAATCATCTCCCACTCCTATCCTTCATAACTTAACCATTTTTGGATTTATTCCCTTTTTCCTTTAATTTGACCTTTTCCACATGTAGAGTTTTCAAACTCTTTTCTCCTAGTTGACTGACAGAGGGTGGCCAAGTTAACTGGCTGAAGGTGGCCAATTTAACTAGATACCTATACTTATAAAATCAACTCTCGCATTATTCCTACAGTTTTGATCATATCATACTTATGAGAGAGAATTAGTAAGATGACATACCTATGGGTATTTTTCTTTTTTGATGATGCATGCTAGAGAGTGGTGCCACTTTTTCTGTGCTTTTCAATATACATATTTTCACTGTGTATTCTTTTGATGCTTTGTTCCTTTTTTATGTGCAAGTGTTGGACCTTGTTGCTAGTGATCTTTCTATTTTTGCTGAGATCTGGAGGAGCTTCGGCATCCTTATAGTCCCTATGCTGAAGGTGGCTGTAGTCTCTATGGTTTCTTTTGTGGGATAGAATGTTACAGGATTTCCTACAGGGTCTATAGGATGTCCTATAGCTTCCTCTCCCTTAAACTTTCACATTTTTCTCAGCTCTGAAGTAGAAGGGGTGTTGACATGAGTGGAGAAGGGGAGTATGGAATGGTAGGTGAGGGATGTTGCCTTTGCGTATGGTTCCTCTTTCTTTATTTTCTCTCTTTTCTATTTTTTTCCTCTTCTCTTCCTTTTTTTCTCTTGTAATCTATTTTTTGTTGAACTGATTTCTCTGATGGATACAGGGGCGACATGGTGATGAAAGGTATTGGCTATGGTGTGGTGGGTGAATGATTTTTTCATTCAGAAACATCCTTGTGTCACCACTTTTCTCTTGGACTACTCTTCTTGTGGTTTTCAAGATCTACTGTCATTTCTACAGGAAACTTCAGTAGGATTATAGGGAATCCTATAGAAAACATAGATTTTGTGTGAAATGAGATGGAGTGGTTTATAGATGGAAGACTAGGTGAATAAGGGAGGATACGAGATGGGTGAATTAAAACATGGCCATTTTAGGTCCTGTTGTACTCCTCATGTTGTGCTTATCCTCCTCTTGCAGACCTGCAAAATAGAATTGTCATATTTTGTATCTTTTCTCTCTCTTTTTTTTCTTTTTTTTATTTTTTTTGAAAAAAAACTAGTGTGCCCCCAAGGAGGTTTTCGTCCTAGTTTCCTGCGCTAGGTGCCTCATGGAGTTTTTCACATGAGTCTCTTTATTTTTTCTCTCATTTATTTTTAGGGACTTGGTGGGGTGGAAGTTGAGACTTGCTCTACCACCATCACTGTCTTAGTGATGGTGTTGATGAATTTTTGCTTTGATAAGGGATTCTTGTAGATTTTTAATCTATACCCATTGAAAAGCAAAGGGATAGCTGCTGCATCAATGGTTCTTATCTGCATAACACCATTATCATGAAACTTTTCTATTACATAAGGCCCTAACCATCTAGTCCTTAGCTTTCCTTTAAAATGATTGTACTGGGAATCATACAACAAAGCTTGATCACCTTCTTGAAACTGTTTGTCTTTTATATTCTTTTCATGCCAAATTTTCCTTTCAACTTGAGTCACCTATATGTGCAGGAGGGCTTGCATCTTAAATTGATATAACCCATTCAACTAGAGTAACCTTTCTTGTTGTGCCTTGGTGATATCCAGATCCAGTTGTGCTCCCATCCTTAAAGTGTTGTCTTCAAATTCAACGGAAAAATGGATTTCTTCCCATAGACCAGCTCATAAGGAGTGAAGCTAGTGGTGGTCTTCTAGGTCATATTGTAGGGCCAGGTCACCTTAAGTAATCTATTTGCCCAATCCTTTCTGCTGCTGCTAATCACCTTGGTCAGAATGCCTTCCAATGCTCTATTGGTTACCTCGACTTGCTTATTAGCTTGTGGGTGGTAAGGGGTGGATGTTCTGTGCTTGATCTTGTGTTGGATTAACATATTTTCAATCACGTGAGATGTAAATTGACTGCCTTGATTAGTGACCAATTCTCTAGGGTACCCAAACTTATAAAACACATTCTCCATTAAGAATTCAACCACTTTTTCTTCTTTTGCTACTTTGATAGCTTTGGCTTCAGCCAATTTTGTTAAGTAGTCGGTGCACATAATGATGTACTTCTTCTTTTTGGATGGAGGGTCAATGGGCCCGATGAAATCCATGCCCCACTTGTCAAATGGCTCAAAAGTCACTTAAGGTTGCATAGGCATATCATCCCTTAGGGTAGGTTTCCCCATCCTTTGGCATCGATCACACTAGATGGTATACCTCCTCACATCTTGTTGAAGAGTGGGCCAGTAATACCCAACTTTTAGTACCTTGAATGTTATTCTTTTGGCTGCAAAGTGACCTCCACAAGGCCCATCATGACAGGCCAAAAGGATGTCAAAGACTTCCTCCTCCCTGACACATCTTCTCAAAATTTGATTCAGAACTAGCTTGAAGAGGTTACCCCCAATCCAAGTGAATGGGGCACTCTTTCTTATGATTCTGCTCTTTTCCTTGGAGGAAAAATTTGGTGGCAACTGTGCAGACACCAAGTAGTTTTCTATCTCAAAAAACCATGGAGAGAGAACTGAAATGGTCAATAGATGTTCATCTGGTAACTAGTCATAAACCGTTCCTTCCTCCCCTATAGGAAAAGCCAATCTGGATAAAAGATCTGCAACAACATTCTCCTTTCCAGGCTTATAAATAATAGTTAAATCAAATTTTTGTAATAAAAGTAACCATCTAATAATCCACGCATTTACATCAGGTTTATTCATCAAGTATTTAGTTGTAGCATGGTCGATATGTACAAATGTTTGGTAACCAGTAATGTAATGCCTAAATTTATTCAATGAATGCACAAGAGCTAGAAGCTCTTTTTCAGTCATTGTGTAGTTCAGCTCAGCTTTTGACAGATTCTTATTGTTGAAGCAAATGGCACAAGGTAGCTTGTCATCTATATAGCCTAGAGCTACTCCTATAGCTTTGTGAGAGGCATTGGCATGGATATGAAAAGGAAGAGCCCAATTTTTGCCTCGGAGAATAGGTGTAGTAGTCAACTTTTCCTTCAGGGTATCTCAAGCTTCTTGATAGCTCTCTGACCATAAAGATTTGGAGTCTTTGGATAGTAACCTAAATAAAGTAGAAGCTAACTTGCTGAAATATTTTTTAAATCTCCTATAGTATCCAGCTAAACATAAAAAAATTCTGACATCCCTCATTTTATACGGAGTCGGGACCCTTTTGATGATGGCTATCTTATTTGGGTCTACCTGTAGTCCCTCTTTGGATATTGAGTGACCTAGAACAGTCCTTACAGGCATCAAGAATTCACATTTTTTGGGACTAAGCGATAAATTCATTTCAATTCATTTATTCAGCACCTTACCCAGGTTAGAGAGACCCTCCTGGAAATCACACCCACTGGGTGTGAATTCATCCATATAAATTTCTACTGCATCATGGACTAGCTCTACAAAGATACTCAGGACTGCCCTCTAGAATGTGGCAGGGGCATTGCATAAACCAAAATGAAGGACCCTATAAGTGAAAGTACCCCAAGGAAAGGTGAACGTGGTTGTATCTTGGTCCTCTGGGCTTATCTGGATTTGATTGTACCCGCTTAACCCATCTAGGAAAGAGAAAAAAAAATCCTTGCCAGGCCATCTAACACTTGTTTAATGAAAGGTAGAGGAAAATGGTCCTTCTTTGTTGCTTTGTTCAACTCTCTGTAATTAACGCAAATCCTCCACTTTCCATTTTTCTTTGGAACCAGCACCAAATGAGACACCCACTCACTCTCCAAGATAGGGTAAATGAATCCTGCATCCAGCAGATTTTGCAACTCTTCTTTACTATATCCTTGAGAGTTGGGTTCATTCTCCTTTGGGGTTGTCAAACTGGTTTGCAACCTTCTTTGCTGTAAATGTGGTGAGTACACACTGAGGGGTGCACTCCCTTCATTTCTTTGTAATTCCAAACAAAGGCATCCAAATTCTCTCTTAGCATATTACATAAATCTTCTTCTCAGTGTACAGAGAGAGAGGGGTTGATTTTCAATGTTCTTTCAGGGCCAGATTATATTGTCTTGACACAAGTAGGTTTGAGTCAGATGATCATAGATGAATTTGATGGTTATTCTTGGTTTCCTTCACTACTTCCTCCAGAGACATGGTGTTTGGAGTTGGATTTTGGAGGATGTGTTCAATCAAATCATCTTCATCAGGTCATCCTGCTCCTATGGAAGTTTCTAGCGTATAGAGTTGGGAGGAGTAGACTTCATCCTCTTCCTCCGCCTCTAGCCATAAAGGTAAGTCATGTTCTAAATATGGCTGAGAAGGAGGGTACATAACCAACTTCTTGGATAGATGCCCATTTTTGATAGTCATGTTTCCAGCCCTGCAGCTTATGTAGGCATTGACAGTGGCTAACCAAGGCCTCTCAAGTATGATAGGATAACCACTAAATTTGGTCTTAGGTTGGAGAACTAAAAATTATAAAGGGTACTCCCAAGAGTCAATGGAGACCATCACATCCTCAACAATCCCCTCAGGGGCACTGTGGATCGATCTGCAAGCTTGAAGACTGTCGTGGTCTTTCTTAATGATCCCTGAAGATTCAGCTTGAGCATGATGTCCATAGTCATTACATTAATGGCAGCCCTAAGATCAATCAGGGCATGGGGAACAATGGTGCCATTGATTTGTACATCTACTACAGGGCTCCCAGGGTCTAAATACATTGGGCAAATTACTTGCCTGAACATTAAGTCGGATAGTTATCCAATGACATTAATGGTAGGGGTGTGTGTTTTTCACCTCCATGGATGTTTGAAACACTTCTCTTTAATCATCTTGTTGTAAATAGGTGCATCTTTAATACTCTAAAGAAGTGGGATTTTGACACATAGATTGTTTAATTCACCCAAAAGATCATTCTCTTATATGGTATGCTAGACTAGATGATTTAATGTTTCAGGAAAGGGTGGTGAATTCACTCAGTCATACTTTCCTCTCTTTCATCCTCACATTCCCTAGGCGGAGATGGAGGTTGGTTATCTAGGAGCACTCCCCCAGACCTAAGGTTGATTTCCTAAATTTCCACAACATAAGAAGGGTAGGATGTCTCTCAGGCATCTGACATTGTTTAGGTGGAGGAGGGCATAAAAGTAGTGGTTGAGATGAAGGTAAAGGCAATAAAGCTAGAGAATTGTTGTATGGGGGCCTCTACCCCTGGGGTAGTGCATTCCACTAAGGTTGTCGAGGAGTATATGGCTGAAATGGCTGGCTGGTTGACTGGGAATGGTAATGAGGTGCAAAAGGTTAGGGATAATGTGTAGACCAGGAGGGATGAGTAGGGGGGACCAAAGAGGGAATGAATGTGTTTTGGTTAGGGTTGTAATATGCATAGGATGACCCTTGCATACCTTGCTAATATGGTCGAGGCCCATCAGGCCTCCTTTGATTTATGTAGAAGTGTTGTTCAGTCACCCCTTCAGTTCCTTGATATACAGCTTTTAGTCCGAGTAGAGAAGGGCACTTGCCTGTGGAGTGGTTTTCTTCATAGACCGAGTAGATTTCTATAAGGTTTAATGTACATTCATTCCTAGGGTGCTTCCTTGTGCATCTAGGGTAGAAGATGACTAATTCTCTCTCTGCTTCCTCCTACTTCCTCTTGATTTGCATAGTGTCCATCCGTAGGGCAAGGGTTTGCAGTATTTCACTCTTAAAATCTTCCAGCATGTTTCCAATTTCACTTTTTATAGATGTGTTGGAAGACGATGAGTTGGGCATTGTTTGAATGACCATACACCTTTTTCTAGCTGCCCTAGAATGGTTATTAAAAATGGTTTTGATATCCTCATAGGGTAGCTGGTAGATGTCCCCTCCTGATAGCAGGTTTAGGGTATTTAGGAGATCTTCCCTGATCCCCCTGAGTAGGACCAATTTAAGTGACTCAGGATCAAGTGTGCACCTGGACATTTTATAACTGAGCTGGAATCTTTCCTCATTGTCCTCTAAGGACTCATCATTCCCTAAGGTCATTCTCAAAATTTCCTCTTTGTAGTCCCTATACTTGTTGCTGAAAGCTTGTTGCATCTGAGCCCAAGTGGTGATACTATCCCCAGGTAAACCCATGAACCAGTGTAGAGCTGCATCCTTGAGAGTGGATGGGAATAATTTCAACTTCTTATCATCAGTGGTGGAATAATAAGTTCTGCATATGGCAAAAAATGCAAACAAGAAAGTATCTGGATCTTCTGAGGTCAGGCCATGGAAGTGAGGAAGAGTAGAGGGGTTTATGTTTTTCATCTTGGCATCCCCATTGGTTTCTCTGGTGGGAAAAGAACCCTCAATTCTTTCTCTATCTTCCCTTTCATTTCTATTTTTAGCCATTATGTCAGTTGAAATGGGTTCTTCTTCTTCCCCTATAGGCTCTTCAAAAATATTTGGTTGTTCGCTGAAGGGGTCCTCTAATTCACAGCCACTGAAGAAGAGGGAATGTTGGCTATTTGAAGTGGTGGGAGTATTTGGTTAAAATTTTCCTAAGTTATCCCTATTCCTATGAGACATGGAAGAAGTGTTTTATTTTTTTTGTCAATCTCTAAGACTAATTGCAAAATTGAAAAGACAAACTGAATTGTAACTAACTGCTAAATGAAATCACTTGCAGAATGGAAAGGAAAGAAAACCAGGTTACAACTACTTTGCAAAAATGAAACTAATAGCGGAATGAAAGAGATAAGAAATGGAAGAAAGAAAACAGAAATCACATCTACTCAGAAACCTCCTCGGTAATGGTGCCAAAAAGTGATGAGCACCAGTATCGTAGAAAGAATGCTACAACTCCTGGGGCTACCAACTTTACTTCATCAACTTGGGCTTCACACAAACTTGGAGGTGACAGTGTTGTATACAAAAATAGATGTAATGGGTCCAATATTTTTTAATGTTGATCTGGGCGATATACCACTAGGGTTTCTCAAAGTAGCCTTCTATTGATTTAGAAAAAGTTTGATTACCAATTGAGAAAGGAGAATTTTACCCTAATTGAGAGGATTGAAATGCTACCTACTGCAGTAACGCAAGACTGAAATAGATGCCTAAAACACACAACTCATCTAGATATTTGTTAAGATACCTTTCTTCAAAAGAATTCTAAATTAACACATGTGAAATCTTAACTAACCTAAGCATGAAATATGACCTCAACAAGACCTTAATTGTTGTGCACATGAATAAGCATAACAACCCTTTTCTTTTTGTCTTTTTGCAAAAACATGAATGCTAACCCTTCTTTGTTGCATGGAAGGTGGGATAGGTGTAGAGGGAGATGCATGTGATGGGTCAAATGGATTGGGAGGCAAGTAGGGGTCTTGTCCTAGCTTTCATGATGCATTTTTCACAAATCGGGCTCAAAACAGGCCACTACAGGTTTTCCTACAGGATGTCCTAGTTCACCTACAGGATCCCCTGTTTTCCTACAAGAACAGGCTGAAAGCATAAGGAGTGATTTGGATAGTGGTATGGAGCTTAGGGAAGGTGAGTGATGGAAGGAATAAGGCAAGCAAGTGGTTGGAACTCACTCCAAACTCAAACTGAAACTCCATGATGGTTGGATTTGTTGAACAAGCATGGCAAGTTGTCCTTGCGAAATGATAACTCAGATTGAGAACTTAGTGGCATTTTGCGATCAAGGGTGTGTATGGTTTGGCTGACGCTGATGATATGAGGTCTTCCTGCAATATTGAAACTCCTACAACATACACATAATTTTTGACATTTATCCGTAAATCATTTCAAAACAAGAAGGGTTTACAACAATATAAGGAAACATAATTTGCATCATTTATCTGCTGAGTTCATGCATGGAAATTCTTTAAAACTATTATGAGAGAAACATGAAATTTAATACAAAACTTAAGATATCAAAAATGACAACTGAAACCTATCTTCTAAAATTGAAAGATGATGACCTAATTAGCAAGAAAACCCTAAATTTTATAAGAAACCAAAATTCTGTCCTTTTGGGGCTGAATGGGAGTTCTTCCTTAAACCATGGTCCCTAAAGGGAGGAATGAGGTAAGATCCACCTGTCATCAGCCTTTTTTGAATATTTTCTTATATCTCTAATGCTATTGTTAAAGTTAGGGACAAATGGAAGCAAACTAGTCAAATTTACCAATACTTACAGTGTAATAACACCAAAATCAATTTAACAAGTAATCTGTGAAATAACCTAAGTATACAAGTATAGTAAGAGGAACCTCTACTGCTAGGGTTGGGCCCTAACCTAAGAGCTTCAACCCTCTGAGTCAACTCAGTGATGGATCAAGGGAATGCTCATTTTCATTATCATATCAAAAAATACATAACAATGTTTGGTCAAAATCCTTCAACTTGAAAACTGCTTAGCTATTTTTCATAAAAAAATTGAATCCTAATGAGGCTCTAGGCCTCTTTATTTATACAATTTAATTTGCCAACAACTTCCTTAAATATAGGGATCCTTGGCTTCCAATCTTGGGATTAATTGGTTCTTAACTATCAATGGCTTGGCTACTAAACATCGTCATGACTTGGCAGCCCGCAAATCTGAGCGGTGCGATTTGATTGAGGGATCTTGGAGTGAGTGAGAATTTAATGAGGGAGATCCATATCCTATAGTATTTCCTTATTTTCTCATTTGAGTTTATGCACCCTAATCATCTATAATTTTCTCCCAAAATCCTGCAATCAATGCACATTAGACCAATAGACATAACATCTTACTTTTACTCATCTCATTAAGCAAAATATAATTAAAACATGTAAAGAATTATGAGAAGAGTTGATTTTAGTAAGCTTGGAGGCGTATTAAGGTCCATATATTTTACCCAATGATGATCCTCATCAGGAACACATGGCCTAAGTGTCTCTGAACTGGACTGTAGATCATGGTAAAGCCACTGGCCTACTGACCCGTGAGCCAGACTGTGGGTTGTGGTAAGGCCAAGATTGTGTTTCCTTGGTGGGCCTAGGAAGCCTTACTGGCGAATGGCAAGATATATGGTAAAGACAAGACGTATTTTTCTCTCCGTTGGGCTTAGTAATCCCGAGTTTGGGATATGTGGTAAAGCCTAGAGAGTGGATCTCAATTTAAGGCCTAGTAATCTAGGTTTGGATTGTGGTAAAACCTGAGAGACTAGGAGATAGGAAAATTCCTCATGATGTAGGTGAAGAAATCTAGTGGCATCCATTCTTGTTTGGCCTAGTCATCGAGTGGAGATCATGGTAAAGCCTACCATGACATGTTTATTGTTGTGGCCTAGTGATCCGAGATGTATTATGGTAAATCCTTGTTTCTATTGATGAGGGTGAGGTGGTTTAGCCTCGGGATGCCCTGGTTGGTTCTTTTGGTTTGTGTCCAACATTCATGTTTGGAATATGGCACAAGGGTGAATGGCTAAAGAGATATTTGGATCAACCATTCTATGGTTAGGCACAAAGTGGTAGAACCATCCCAGGTTTGGATTTTGCATCATTAATTTGGGGTTATTCCTCCTTGTATTTCTATGAGTATTATACTGATTAATATGTGGATCATATGGCTATGATTTCATTGGAATTCCTACTACTATTATGATGGTTATATATGCTAATGGTTGTTATCATGTTTTTACTTGTAAATGAATGGACAATGTATGTATCACCTAATAGCTGAAAATGTAGCAAATGATATGAGGGAACAATGGTTCTTAGCGATTCTCACGTAAGTATGAGATTTCGACGCTTAAATTTGTTATTTACACCTGTAGATTACATATTTGTGATATGTTTGATGAAATGCCTGTCATGGTTAGTCAGGGTCTGGTTAAGGGATTTTTCAAGCATTTACTTTTGCATCATTGTTTCCCTGTTATCTTACTATTCTGATGGCGTCATTCAATTCTGGGTAGTGACCAGAGCTCTGGGCCTAAAAAGGTAGCTCAAATCCTGGGGACACTTGCACAACACTGATTAAAGTAGTCCTTATATGCTGGCATGCATTTTAATGAGAGTGACCAGAGCCTCTTGGATGCTGACAGGCCTATAGCATGAGAGTGTCC
Organism: Pinus tabuliformis; assembly: GCA_031772625.1. Classification (NCBI taxonomy): domain Eukaryota; kingdom Viridiplantae; phylum Streptophyta; class Pinopsida; order Pinales; family Pinaceae; genus Pinus; species Pinus tabuliformis. Next base: position 568,732,339 of record CM062816.1, read on the forward strand.
AGATGTTAAATGGTCAAAAACTTCAGTGGGGCCTAGGGGCAAGCTTCCTGAAGTATTGGGATGGTTCTCTAGGGTCATGTAGTTGACGTGGGAAGGTATGTATGTTGTGTTTCCATTGATTCCATTTCCTTAAGGTCATGTAGGAGGTTGAATCTAATCATAGTAGCCTCTTATCACATGTTTACCTCAGTTGGCCGGTTACTTGGGCAGATGTGGGAGGAGGGTGTTACACACATATCATTAAAATATTATTTCTATCCATTCAAAGCTATTTCTTCCCCCCCCCCCGCATTTCACAAATTAAAACACCATTATATACATTGCCTCGAGATGTGTGAAGCAATAAATCTATGTTTTACGGGGGGCGCTACTTACCCAACATTTAACCTACTCCCTTCCCTGCTTCGCAAATTTATTTCACTTTTACCATATTTTAAATGTGTTCCCATCTCATGTATTGCGGACCGCCCCCTCTAAACCAATTACCACCTACTACCTTCATATACCATTGAAATACCATTTACCATATGGATTTGAAGTGGGAAATTTAGATTTGCATGAAAGTTGATAATGGAGGGAAGATTTTTATAGTCGTATTTTTCTTGAATGAGATCATGGGTGAAAGCTTGAGGTAAGTTGAGGCTAGATAAAAAATTGAAATATATCTTCCTATAGGTTAAATGAGGATACATGTTCTAGAAGTACATTTCAATACAAATAATGGAGTTTACAATGTTATAAAGAAATATTTCCTCTGTATGGAATAATTTTACAAAGGTCAAAATTAAATTTGATAGAGCACACAAATGAATGTTTTTAGCTATGGATATAACGAGGAAAATATTTATAAAGATGAAAATACACGTGAAATTTTTTTTTGGATAATTTCTTATTCAAAATTTTTATATGAGTGAAAAGGGAGGATAGAAAAGATATTTCCATAATTTACCAAACATTGTTGGAGACATGGTTTTCAAAACCATGGGAAACTAACCAGTAAATGGTTTTCACAAAGAAATTATAATTATTTATGAAGTTTCATTTATTCATAAATATACCAAAATTGGGGAAAGCTAAATATAAAAACAGTGGATTGTTTGGGTAAATTGTTTTAAATTTTATTTATGAAATTCATAAACAAATAAATGCTACAATGGAGAAGTATTACAAGACAGGGTTTTCAAAACCACAGATGGTTTTACAAAGCAAATATTATTTAAGGAAATATGAATGGATTTGATGTATGAAATTCCTGAAGAAAAGAAAAGTTTTACAGGTCAAAATAAGACATGGTTTTCTATTGAAGACATTGTTTCTCAAAACCATAGGCAATAATTCTTTTTATGGAAATATGGAAATATGATTTTATATATTTTTGGGAAATGTTTTTATCAAAATATGTTATTCCCAAAATTTTGAAATTAATATTTTTGAAAACTAAAAGGTGACAAAAAATGAATGATTTCCAAATCATTTTCAAATCTTACAATAATGATTAAGTATTTGAAAGATAATTTGTTGAATTATCAAAGGACTTTATCGAATGAAAAAAGATTAATCAATTCTATAAAAAGGGACAAGTGAACCAAATTATGGGCATATTAACTAAGTTTTAGGGAGCGACTTCAACAACCTCCAAACTTTATGGAAAAAGATAAACAGGGAGAAGATTAAGGCAGCTTTGTGACAAAAAATGGGCAATATGTTTCAAGAGTAAGGCAATCAATCAGTAATCAGTGAGTCAATTCCTATATTTGGAGGCACAAGACTTTCAATTACCTCAAGATTTCCTGCAGCTTTTTTAGAGATTCTTTTTATTTTAGTATATTTTTCATATTTTTATTCCAGAAAGCTAGACACAATGAGTTTGGTGTAATGTTCTATATATTGCTTCAATCTCAATTTAAAATGGTTGCCTTTTGATGCCAAAACTCTGCCATTTTTGTAATGACTTCTATTGCAAAATTTTTAATTGAAGTATTCTACCTTTAGTGTCATGACACAATTTTTTTCTCATGTATTTATTTCCTTTTGATTTCATAATTTGTTTATGCATATGTTCAAGGTAACACAGGTTCTATCGAAAGGCTAGGTTTGAGTATCAACCTCCTTGACATTCAACTGCAAAGTTATCATTATTACGGAGACTAACTAATTGAATAGTCTATTTAAAACAACTCTTGTTTCCTTCTATCATCTCTTGAATGTATATTTGTTTGGTTGTAGAATTATTATGCATGCATCTAATATATCTAGTTGATTAAGTATTAAGTATGAATGTTTAATTATCATGCATTCTCTTCTATTCCTCTACCAAACTCTATAAAGTTATATTATTATGTCAAAGTTGTACATTGGCACTTTGATCAATATTTTGCAAGAGAGGGATTTATTTTTGGGAAGAGATTGGATACTCATCAGAAACCACTTATGCAAATCATAGATCTCATCCTTTTGCTTCATAGGTATTATCTAGTGACAGAGAATAGTGCTAAGAAAATCCTCATAACACTTGAGGGAGTACCCTCTGGTTCGAGGGCCTGCTTGAGCCTAAATTTTGGTCGAGTTGGTTTCTCTGTGCAGTTTCGCAGCCAAGAAATTCCTTCAAGAAATAAATACAACATGACTCATGATCTTGAGTTGGCAAGAATCATTCATGCATTAAATATGTGGAGGCACTATGTTCTTGGCAAGAGGTTTGCTTTGATGAATGATCATAGTGGGTTGAGATACTTGTTTGACCAACGTAATTTGAACATGACTCATGATCTTGAGTTGGCAAGAATCATTCATGCATTAAATATGTGGAGGCACTATGTTCTTGGCAAGAGGTTTGTTTTGATGAATGATCATAGTGGGTTGAAATACTTGTTTGACCAATGTATTTTGAATCCCAAGAAAGCTAGATGGTTGGCCATGTGCAGTGAGTTTGACTTCGAGATCAGGTATGTTAAGGGTAAGGAGAACAGGGTTATATATGCTCTTAGCTTAAGAGTGCAGGTAAATCACACTGTATCTATGAGCTCATATGGAATAGATTTATAGGAGTGGATTTGGAGGAAGGACAATAGGATGACAGGTATCAACAGTTGAGGCATAGGTTACAGTAGTAAGGTACAAGTGATAAGGATGTGGATTATCATCTCATGACAGTTGATTCCGTGACATTTATGGATAGGATCTATGTGTTGGACAACAATGAGCTCAATAAGGTTATCTCGAGGGAATTTCATGTTAACTTGTATATAGGTTAACTGAGATATTGAAAGACTCTAATAACTGTGAAGAAGTTCTACTATTGGTCAAATCTGAAGAAAGAGGTAGTTGATTTCGTTGCAAGGTTTTTATATTGTCAACATGTAAAAGCATAATGCAGTCATCTAGGTGGTTTATTTTAGCCGATTCCAATTCCAAAGTGGAAATGGGAGGTCATTTCTATGGAATTCATTAAATTTTTTCCAAGGACATATAGGAAACATGATTCTATCATGGTTGTGGTTGACAAGTTGACCGAGGTAGCTCACTTCATTCTAGTGAAGTCTACTAATTTAGATAGTGAGGTAGCTCAAGTATTCATGAGGGATATAGTGAGGCTGCATGGTGTTCCTAAGAATATCATATCCGATAAAGATTCCAATTTCACTTACAGGTTTTGGAAGAAGTTGTTTGTAGGTTTGGGGATAGAATTGGATTTCAATACAACTTATCATCTGCAAACAAATGGACATACATAGAGGGTTAGTATGGTTTTGGAGGATATGTTGAGGATGTATGTTATGCATCATGAAAGGAGGTGGGAGGAGTGTCTTACACTTTTAGAGTTTGCATACAATAATGGGTACCAAGAATCATTTAGGATGAGTCCATTTGAGGCACTTTATGGGAAGAGTTTTAATACTCCCATCAGTTGGAGTGATCAAGTGAACATAGTACTGATTGGACTAGACATGTTGGAAGAAATGGACCATGAAATTCTTGTTATCAAGAGGAACATAAAGGAAACACATGACATTCAGAAGAGCTATGCAGATCAATACATGACATTTAATGAGTTTCATGTTGGAAAACAAGTGCACTTGTGCATCAAGTCCAAGAATAGCTCCTTGAAGATTGGGGCATGTGCCAAGTTGGAACCTTTGTATTGCGAGCCTTTGAGATCCTTGAGAGGATTGGAAAGGTGGCCTACGAATTTGAACTACCTTTAGCAGTGAAATTCCATGATGTTTTCCATGTTTCATTGCTTAAAAGATATGTGAAAGATGTTGATCATGTGATTGATTGGTTTGTATTGCGGGTGGAGTTAGAAAAAGAATTCCAACAAGATCCTAAATGCATACTATAGCGGAAACAACTCATTCTCTAGAATAGAGAAATCAAGCAAGTTAAAGTGAAGTGGAAGCACTTTGGGCACAATGAAGCTACATGGGAGATCACTAATCAGATGTGGGTTATGTATCATTTGTTATTTGCTGGTGAACAGAACTGATTTTTTGGTATATGTACATATCTATGTATGGTTTTTATTGTAAATACCACAATGAGCTATGTTATAAAGGTCCAATAAGTGGTATGATTGTCATTTTTTTCATGTTGTTCATGGTTTTCAGTAGTTTCTTATTGTAAATACTGCATTGAGATAAGTTATAGAGCTCCTTTCTTTAGGGGTTTTGTTGGTCATAGGTGTCATAAAACACTGAGGATGGTGTTCCCCTAAAGGGAAGGGGTTTGTGATAGCCTCGAGTTAAAAGTTCATGTAATAAAGGATAATAAAGGAAAAATAAGACCAAGGTCATGGGACACATATTCGAATTTGAATGTTGGGAAAAAATTCCTAGTGGATGTCACCTTAGTTTATTTATGCCTAAGGAAATTGGAAAAGGCATTAGAAAAGAAAAAGAGGCATTAATTGGCATTTATTTATGAAAATAAAGGAAAATAGGGGAAAGGGGAGATGAAGGGTCACAAATTCATATAAGAGGAAAATTGAAGGAAAATAGAGGAAAATGAAGAAAACAAAGGCCTTAATAATGAAAAGGGTTTTGAGGATCAGTTCATAAATTTTACTGGTTAAGCTTTTTTCAATTTAGTTTTGCAGCTCTCTCTCTATTCTCTCATACTCTTTCACACATAAAACAATCTTGTAGCACTTTAGCATTGGAGAAAGAAAATCAAAGGAAGGAAGAGGACAAGCAAGGAAAGCAAAGACAAGCAAGGAAGGTTGGAACAAGCAGCTTCAACTGGAAGATTTTGTAGGCAACAAGTTGCATGTATGATTTCCTAGCTGAGGTGTGAATTGATGGTACAAACATTTATTTATTTGGTTCATTTGTTGTCACTAGCATTGTTTTTTCCTAGTTTGAAAATGTTTTCAGCCTTTCCTTTCATTTCCTATATAGCCATGATGTGATGGGATTCTTTTCTGGTTGAGATTTGGATTGCTGGAAGGTTTTGGAATCGGGTTAGGTGGTCTCAGGAAAATTCCCAAGGGTTGGGGGTAGAGGTGGTTTAATCTCTAGGAATCCCTCAACAGGTGGGTAGAGAGAGGCAAATTTCTTAAGGCATTGGTGAAGAAAATATTAGACATCCAAGCTTGTTTGGGTTTTGTGATGTCTTGACTAGTTTTGGTGAGATCGTGGTAGCATGACGGTGGAAGTGCTTTAATCTCTAAGAAGTCATGGTTATTTATGTCTTGATATCCCATATTCATGCTTGGAATATCACGTAGGGGTGATTGGTTGAAATAAAAAGTTGGTTCAATGCAATATATGGTCTGGTGGTATGTGGAATTCCCTCACTTTGTTGGCTTTTGCATTAGTTAACAAGAGTCATTTTTCTTATTGTGATTTATGAGAACGTGTACTTATTATTATGGTGATTTCAAGGTTGTTATGTTATGGTTAATAATATGGTTATATGTTGGTTATAAGCATAGATTTTTAATGTGCTCTAGCTATGGAATGTTCAGGATTTGATAAGTATTTGATGGTTAATGAATGCATGGGACAAAAAGATGTTATTGCAACTATTATGAGAGGGCATTAGAATTTCTTGGTGATTTTTAGATAAGTCTTAGACTGCTAAGGTCTTATATGCATTCATGGCCTATAGTTTACATGTTCAGCACATGTTTGATGAAATGATCATCATGGTTAGGTCAATTTCCTGCTCAAGTTTTGTATGTTTAGCATTGTCCTTATGTCATTCATAATTATGAGAAGTCTCAAGAAATTCTAGGTAGGGATTTGGAGGTTGGCCTAGAATTGTGGCTCATATCTCAGGACCACAAGCACTGAATTAGGGAGTTTAGGTCAAAATCGCATGGAGCAAGGCTTGTGAGTGTGATTGGAGGCCTTCAACCACATGCAGGTAGTGTCAAGGGTGTGGTTGGGAGTCTAGGTCATTGAAACAAAGTTCCAGCTTAGGGATTAACCACCCATGGTATTTATTCAACTCTTGGTTGATTTGTAGTCCCTGTAAGATGTTAATTTGTGGTTAGTAAATCTCATTTGTAGGCCCCACAACCTTAACTAGAGGAAGAAGGTTGGGTCATGTCATAGTCGAGCTTCATTTCAAATTTATCCTAAGGGCTCGTAAAAGTGTGTAAATGTGGGGTGGAACATTACAATGAGCTTTCAACAATTATATCTCATGACTACATTTCAAATTTCTCCAATGAACCTATTTCTTTCAAATCTTTCAGGTTTACACCAACTAATTCCAAGAGATCTGTGCCTGATTTTAAGATTTCAATTTTTTTTTTCTACCAACTTGGTTAATCTCACCATCTAACATTACTAGTGCAAAGATCACGCATGTCAAAAAAATATGGATTCCTTATTTCCTCCGAAAATAAAATGATCACTAAGCCCATTATCTCAGTTCCAAACACATTGATTTTTTTAATATTCCTAGAACCAAGAGAAACAAATTCAAACATACTAGAATAAGGTATGTTGTAAGTTAAAAAAACACTTGATGAGTTATCTAGACTACATTCTTTAAAGTTGATATATAAAGTATGCATTCTTGTAAGAAAAATCTCCATAGGCACATTCTCACAACCTAGCATTCAACTGAATAAATTTGCACAAGCATATACTTGATGCATTTATATTTCTATGTAAATTATGTAGATGGAAATATCTTTTTGGGTAAGTTTTGTAGATGGACATGGTAGGTCTGTCAATTGGTGTGGAAAAAACACTTCTCTATGCTTTGATCCACAGTCAGGGGACATAGAAAGGGGATGCTCATTGAAAGTATCTGAAACAATGTAGAATAAAAATTAGTTGAGGGTATTCAAGAAAGATAAGGCCCAATGGAAAAACAATTAGAAAGGAGAATTACTGAAGACGTTGTGGTAAAACAACTTCATAGATATAGGCCAATATGAAGGCATAAGACAATATGGGGATGGATGGAATCTGCATGAGTTGACTACTATAAGGGAATACAAGAAAGGAAAAACACATGTCTTAGAGGGCCCACATGTGGCAAGATGAATGTCTAGGACACAATTCCTTATGATGATTGTTATGGATTCCAAGACACAATTCAGTCTTGCAAGTTCTTCTCCCTTGCAGTGTTTCCAATATCACAAACATGCAACATCTTCTAAACCCAAATTCTCCCATTGCAATAGCTCAAGTGAGCCCTTCTATGTCATTACTAATAGAATAGGTGAATTTCAATAACTCTAGTAAGCCCTTATATATGCATTGAAATAGCTATAGTAAGCCGTTATATATGCATTGCAATAGCTTTGTAAGCCTTTCTATGTTATTCTTAACATAATGGATGCATGGTTTGTAATATATTTTGACTGAGTGATGCCTCCCATTGTGCATGTATTTGATGGTGCATTGTAGCCATACACGTAAGCTTCCAAATAAATTTCTCATTTGTAATCTCTTCGTGTTGTATATATTTGGTTGTTTTGTCAATATTTGCTAGTGCGGTGTAGTCATATAAGCTAGTTGCTATTGTTGTTTTATTCTTGCATTTTATGCTTGCTAGAGATATTTGATTGTTGTGTGACACTAGGATATAGGAGGTGCATGAGCTTATTGGGTATGATCATGTGATGGCATACTAATTTCATGAATATGAACAAGTTGAGGGTGTGGGAAGTGACATGTTAATACTGGCTTGACACCTGCTAGAATAAATGGTAGGTAGAAGTTGTAAATAGAAGAGGTGGATGAGGTTGCAAGTAGGGTAAAGATGTGAATTGTGGAGTGGAAAATGGGAAGAAGCTATGAACTATGGGCTTGGTGGTGACCAAGAGAGGTGGTAGGTGGGAAGAAGAACTAAGAAGGTGAGCAATAATGAGCATAAGTAAGAGATGGATAGAACTTTTATGGGTGGCCAAACTAATTTGGATATCTATAAAAGTATATAAAACATTAAGGAAAAAATACATATTAAATTTTGGATATGCATTTAAATATGAAAGTAATGTAAAAAAAATTGTTTATCAAAAATTAAACTTAGTTATACCAAATTTGATGTAGATTAAAAAAAAACCAACAATAAGATCTCAAATGTCTTTTCCAATCATATTTGATATAAAAAAAAATATTTTCATCATATAGATGAAATATATTATCATCTTATCTTAAAAACATTGATAAAAATATATTTTCTATTTTTTTTATAGTGAACATCTACATTAATAAGCCATCAACCATCTTTCCAATGCTATAGTCAAGACAGGGACTAATAACAATTGACCAAATAATGACAACAATTCCACTTTATTAATATATTCACATTAATGCTTTGTGTCTTCCTCGTGAACGTATACATTAATATTCTTAATATAACACATGTAGTATTACCATTATGGGTTTTTATATTATGGGTTAATGATTAGAGATTCCGTAGTTCACTTCAAATTTGACAAAGATAAAGGAGAAATATATTTTAGAAGGGAGTTAGTTAATTAGTTGAGCGTATGACTTTGATTAATATTTAGTTATTATTCTTTTGGAGGTTGTTCTATCTTCCCTATTTGAGTGTACGTTATATATATTCATGTGTGTAATAAAATGATCAGAGAGTTCTATAGTAGATACAGTATCTAAGTGAAGCCCTCACTTGACAGCTACTCAAATTATAAATATATGATTGGTTTGATGTTTTCTAACATGGTATTGGAGCTAAAGGTTTGAGAGGGCCTCTGAATCCCTGAGTGGGGAGTTGGTGGAAGATCATAACTAAAACCACAGATCAAGTGATCTGGTCATTGGTGCATGCAGATCAAGTGATCTACCTGGTGCTGGACTGTTAGCCACATTCCTCTCATCCCAGAATTTAGAGGGCACAGTGGTTTGTCATTTTTTTGTGGAGATCGGTGGTGACAGTGTTGTGTGTTGCGCTTGGAGATAAAAAAAAATTGTGGCCCGATGAATGTTGGTGGCCATAGATCAAGTTAGCTAGATGTTGTTGATTGTAGATCAAGTGATCTGACTATTGGTGGTTGCAGATCAAGTGATCTGGCCACGTGTTGAGCATTGTCTTTAGAGAGCACTGAAGTGATTGAGCATCAAGTTTGATCTGTGGAGATCAAGTAAATCGACGTATTTTCGAAATGGAGATTGCATATCCAGTTCAGATATGATATTTAGCGCACATTTTTGTAGCGCGGTGTGTAGTGCAACCAAAGAGCGAGTAGTGAAGGCTGAGATTGCAGTTGGTGTAGTTGGAGATCAAGCAATTGCCAGGACAGTGGAGCTTATTTTCCTACGGCGCAACAAATCCTGCCTTGACATCATCCACGGGATCATCTTTTTGATCCCATAATCTTCATGTGATCAGATGAGAAGGCACTAGGGCAGGTCGAGCTGTAGTGAATAGGGTTGACCTAAAAGTAGTAGTGGCAGTGGAATAGATGCTTGAATAGATATGTTTCACAGGGTATGACAGGCCCTCCTTTGTGATCGAAGCCAAACTCCGTCTTCGCAATAGATCTCTGCCTTTGTGATGATGAGTCTGCCTTAATATGATGCAGAAAGTGTGTATGGAAAATCCACCTCCCTTTCTGAGAAATCCTGCTATCCCCCACACTGTGATGCAGATGATAACACAGATCTCTCTTCTCCTTGCGATGGCAATGAGAATAATATCTCTTTAATCTCTGCATATGGAGTTGAACTGCCAGAGAATTTGTGTTAATATTTTTTTTCGGCATATTAATTTTTGTTGTTTTTCTTTTAATATTGGCTAGAAAGATAGTGAGCTTTGAAGATAAGAGTTGAGAAGCGGGTAATGTTAAAAAAAAAAAAATTGAATTTAAAAGGGGTTTTTTGAATTAAATTAAATTGGGCCATATTGGCTTTTCCAATGAAAATTGCATTTTAGAGAAGGTGCCTTGAAAATTGCATTTTAGAAAAGGTGCCTTGAGATCTAGGATAGATCTAGTTTTTTTAGTTGGAGGTTGGTATTTTTTTGTGTCAAGTGGAATAACCATGTGGCGGAGGCATACTTCAATGGGAGAAATAAGCTCGATGGATCCAATTACTATAATTGGAAATTCAAGTTGCATATCCTGTTGGAGGTGAAAAACGCATGGGTAATTGTGAGTAGTGATGAGCTACAGTCAACTAATGCTATAGGCAGAAAAACAACAATAATCTACGACTTGGAAAAGAGGGAGAATGAAGAAAAGGTGTTTCTCAAATTGCTTGTGAAAGATTGCATTATTCCCCATATTCGAGAATTTAAATCTACAATAGACATCTAGACAAATCTCAAAGACTTTTACGAGATCGAGAACACAAATTGACTATTGTTTCTAAAGAGCAAGATTCTCTTGATTAAAATGGAGGAGAATTAATTAGTAATAGCATTCATCTCTCGTATCAAGGAGCTTAAGAATAAGATGGGCGACATTAGCAAAATAGTATTAGACACTTATTTGGTCACGATTACCATGTATGGTATGATTGACAACTATCAGATGTTCATCACTCTGTTCAATGCAAGAGAAAAAGTCCCCAAGTTTGAAGAATTTATAGGGATCCTAATGCAGGAGGAGGAAACCCAGATGACCTTGAAACCCCAGAGCTTAGATATTTCTATAATGGAAAAGAATAACCCCTTCAAAGGAAAGAAAAATGTAGCACTCAAAAGTGGAGGAACCCCACAAAGAAATCCACCTCCATCTCAAGGTATGTCTTCAGATTGAAGTGATTTGGGACCAACATGTTCTTATTGTGGTAGAGTTGGTCATATAGCTAAACATTGTCAGAAGAAGAAAACGTTTGATTAAGGTCAATAGAGACACAAGAATCATGCAGGTAATCTGCCTAGTGTAGATCAGAATTCAAATATCAAATTGTTCGTATCTGATTCTGCATTGTTGACTGAGAAGGATGAAGCAGAAATCTGGTTTGTGCACAGAGGAGCGTCCTCCCATATGACAGGTAAGAGGCAATGGTTTATAATATTTAAAGAATCCAGCACTGGTATGAAGGTCTACCTTGGAGATGATAGAGGGTATGAAATCAAAGGATATGTTGATGTCCATATCGTACTACCTGATGGAAACATTATGCATATTCATGATGTTTTGTATGCACCAAGGATAAAAAATAACCTGATTTCTATATCTATACTAACATATCAAGATCTTAAGGTAGAGTTGTTTAAATATTATTGTTTAATTAAAGACTTGTTGGATTGGATGAAGTCCATTGCAACAGGTGTACATGTAGGAGGATTGTATAAACAGGATGTCATAAGTGTGTCACATCAAGCATTGGCATCATCAGCCATGTCTATAGAGAATCTATGGCATCAGAGGTTTTGGCATATGAACTTCAGTGACCTACTACTTCTTTAGAAAAAGGGTATGGTGAATGGTCTTCCCGTTTTGAAGAGTATGCATGTTCACTGTGAAGCATGTGCCCTCGGTAAATTACATAGAGATGAATTTCCTGCTATTGTTGATAGGAAGAAGAGGGATATACTTGAACTTGTACACACTGATCTATGTGGGTCAATGCAGACAAGGTAGTTAGGAGGGGCCTACTATTTTCTTATTTTTTTTGATGAATGTACAAGGTTCACCTAGGTGTATTTCCTCAGGTAGAAAAGTCTTGCATTTGAATACGTCAAGCAATTCAGAAGTATGATTGAGAAGCAAACAAGAAATTTAATAAAAATTCTTCACTTAGAAAAAGGTGGAGAATTTAAGAAGGGTGACTTCATCAAATACTGCAAAGAACACAGAATACAACAACAGTTCACAACACCTTACACTCCTCAGTAGAATGGGGTTGCAGAAAAGGAAAAATAGAACCCTCATGGAGTGTTCCCGTAGTATGTTGAAAAGTAAGAATTTCACCAGTGGTTTTTGGGCAGAAGCTGTAAACACTACAGTGTATCTTAAGAATAGGAGTCATACCAAGTGTTTGGATTATAAAACTCCTTTCGAAGCATTGTTTGGATTCAAACCTACAGTAAGTCATCTTAGAGTCTTTGGATGTCAGGATTTTTCACATGTCCCGAAATAAGATAGGAAGAAGTTAGACTCAAAAGCCATTAAGTGTGTTTTTATTGGATACTGCAGTGAGTTTAAGGCTTATAAGTTGTTTAATCCTTCTACTCACAAGGTGTTTGCAAGCAGAGACGTGGTATTCCATGAACAAGTCAATGGTGGGAACCCTATTCGAAGTGATGAAGAATGGCATGTTCCTTTATTGTTAGAAGAAGGTGATGAAACACGGGCCGATGAGAAACAACAATGGCAATAGGAGAATGAAGTGGTTGATCAAATCAGGTTTGAAACCAACCCGTAGAGGGGAGATCAAAATAGAATTGAGGCCACACCACCACTCAGGAGATCAGGTAGGCAAACTCAATTTCTAGTAATATATGGGAAGAATGCTTTTATAACTAGTATGCCAAATGTTGTTGGACCCTCTTGTTATAAAGAAGCTAGTCAATATAGTGAATGGTGGGAAGCCATCAAAGAGGAATATGAATCAATATTTAAAAGAAAAACCTAGGATCTAGCTGAACTTCCTGAAGAAAAAAATCCCATAGGTTGTCAATGGCTATGCAAGCCTAAATTTAAAGTAGATGGGAGTATAGATAAATATAAAGCTAGGCTGGTTGAAAAGGGGTACTAGCAAAAAAAAGGTATAGACTATGAGGAAACCTTCACACCTATAGCTAAGTTAAACACAATCAAAATGTTAATTGCCTTAGCTACCAAACATTATTAGATGATACATCAGTTAGATGTGAAATTTGCATTTTTAAATGGTGAATTAAAAGAAGTGTATTTAGTCCAACCTGGGGGGTTTTTTAAACAGGGTGAAGAACATTTAGTCTGTAGATTGAAGAAAGCATTGTATGGAATAAAACGGGCACCAGGTCATGGTATGAAAAAATTGATTCATTTTTTCTATAACATAGTTATAAAAGAAGCAAAAATAACCCTAATTTGTATACTGTGTTTGACAAAGAGGGAATTTTTTTTTGATTTCTTTAATTGTAGATGATATTATCATTACTGGAAATGAAAATGAACTCATTAAAGAAATCAAAGAGTAGATCTCATAGTATTTTGAGATGAAAAACCTTAGCGAGCTACACTATTGTTTGGGTCTGGAAGTTTGGAGGGATTCTAGCCAGAATTTTCTGTCACAGGGTAAGTATGTCAGGAGTTTATTAAAAAAGCTCATATTGGATCAGTGCAAATCTGTAGCGGTGCCTTTACCAAAAATACCAAAATTCAGAATTATGATGGTTATAAGGAGGCAGATGTAACATTGTATAGACAATTGGTTGCGAGTGTAATATACTTTACTACAACTAGGCCAAATTTGGCTTATGCAATTAGTGTATTGAGCCAATTCATGTCAAAGCCTCTTGAGAGTCATTGGGTTGCAGCGAAATACAACTTAAGTTATTTTCAAGGAACATTAGACTTTGGTATTATTTATATTGATTCATTTGATGTTAGATTGATAGGTTTTTCAGACTCTGATTGGGCTAGAAATCTAGATGATTGACGATCCATAATAGGTTATGCATTTAGCATTGGGTCTGGGGTCATTGTCTGGAGCAGCAAAAGAAGAACACAATATCCTTGTCTTCAGCATAGGCTAAGTATCAAGCGATGTGTGAAGAAAATTGTGAAGCAGTTTGGTTGAGGAGACTTATCCATGATGCTGGAGAAGAACAAAAGTTTGCAACATTTATCAAATGTGCCAAACAGAGCTCTATAAAACTTGCAAATAATACAGTCTTTCATAAAAACACAAATCACATAGACACAGTTTCATTTTGTCATGGAGAAAGTTCAGTCAAAAGAATTTCATATTGAATATTGTAATATATGTGACAATGTTGCCAATATTTCCACTAAGCCTCTTAGTAAAATCAAGTTTGAATTTTTTAGGGAAATGTTAGGAGTACTAGTGAACCCTTTCTCCATTAAGGGGGAGTTTTGAAGATAATGGAGAAATATATTTTAGGAGGGAGTTAGTTCATTAGTTGGGCATATGCCTTTGATTAGGATTTATTTCCTATTCGTTTAGAGGTTGTTCTAACTTCCCTATTTGAGTGTAAGTTGTATATATTCATGTGTGTAATGAAATGATCAGAGCGTTCTACAACAAAGGTAGTCTCCAGATGAATTCCTCAGCTAAGAGTTGCTCAATTTATGAATATATGATTGGTTTTATTTTTCTAAAAAAACTTATTACGACGTCGATTACCATAGGGAAAGCACTTGGATTGTGGTAAAAAAATGTTTATAATAGTCAGTTTGACATTAAATAATTATGGAAATTTTAGGGATAGAAATTTATCTTAAAATTTAGAAACCAAACTGTAATATAAAAGATTGAATTCCATGATAGATGCCTAAAAAACAATGGAATATGAATAAGAAAAAACTAAAATAGATTACGATTATAATTTATTTGCACCATAACAATGGTGCACCCAACATCAACAAGGCCATTAGCGAAAATATTCCGATTCTTTGAAGCGTCCACTTGAGGTACTTCTCCAAGGAGGTCAATTGCATTTGTTGACGTCATAGTTCCTGCATTACTACATCTAACGGGTTTTGTTGTGGGCTGGGATTCCTAGCTCTCCAGTTCCTCTTAATGACCCTCCTTGAAACCACTTGGATAGGGTATTCTACCTTGTTCTGCTCTCTCATAACTGGATAATCATGCTCCTTGGTAGGGTCTCTATTTTTCCCTGTTACTCTTGTCTAAGAATTCTCTCTGGGAATCATGAGAATTACCCAAGTGATAATCATGAAAAGTGAATGGGGAATGCAATTGTGCTTTCTTAGATTTAGATAGGATAATCTTAATATAACTTAGAGTGAGCTAATTTACAATCTATGCGGGCACTACAATGATGACCCTTGGCTTTCTAGGTCACACTTCAATGATTTTTACAATTCAAGTGAAATTTATAAAATAATTTGTATTTTTTTTTGTAAGTTGGCATGATTACATCTTCATCATGTCCAATATATCACCTTGATTGGGGTGGGGAATTGAACTGGTGACTTCACATCAAAAAGTGCCTCGGGAATTGAACTGGTGACTTCACATCAAAAGTGCCTGGGAAATTGAACAGGTGACTTCACATCAAAAAGTGCCTACGAAGGCATACATACTCGACCCCTTATTTATGGTACAAGGGACCCACGTCCGCGCAGCAATCTCACTGCCAATTTCACTACTAATTCTACGAAGGCATACATACTCTACCCCATCTGATTTTGAACCTATGACCTCTTACGAAGAAGCACTTGCTCTTAACCATTAGGCCCACTCAAATATATATATATATATATATATAATTTTAATTTTAATTAAATTAGAATTATATTTACTTATGAACTGTATATTAATTAGTTTATGTGGTCTAGTTTTATCATATTATGATACAAATTTTATAAAGAAGATTTAAGAGCGAGACTTATGCATTTAATATTAGCTATAGTTTAACCTAAATTCAGTTAAAAAAAAAAATACTTACAGTTAGATATAATTAACATTTTGACATAACAAAATATCAAGCTTTAACTAAATTGTTCAAATATTATAAAAACATTAATATGTAAAATGTTTATAATATTGAAAATATTATTGTACATAAATAAAATTAAGAAGGAATTATGATATGAAATTTTTTAAAAACATGAGAATAGTAATAATGAGCGAAAGTTTAACTATCAAAAATATCTCTTTATTTTAATTATGATGAAAATATTGTTTTATAAAATTTCATAAAATTCAAGAACTAGGGAAGAATGGCTCTGATTTTGCATACTGTATCGATCATGCAACCTCTACATGAAAATGGCTAAGCCTCGTCACTTGATTGTAGCTCAAAAAATGACCTATTGCTCCCCATATTTCTCTATAGACCTAGCTACGACAACATATCTTGGGCGTTTGAGGAAATATTTCACAGGGACATGCATCTGTCAGACCCAACATTCTCTTCTAGGTCAACTGCATCACTATTGGAGGATGAGATGGATGAAGAGCTTGTAGACTCCTTGGAGGACCCCTATGAATCTGCAT
This sequence comes from Pinus tabuliformis, assembly GCA_031772625.1. Taxonomy (NCBI): domain Eukaryota; kingdom Viridiplantae; phylum Streptophyta; class Pinopsida; order Pinales; family Pinaceae; genus Pinus; species Pinus tabuliformis. The sequence goes on from CM062816.1 coordinate 568,748,910, forward strand.
CCATATGGACTGCTCCTCCACATCAGTCGGTAGCTATAGTTTCACCGGCGATAGAGGACTTACTGGCTTTTCTAGTTCACACACCTAGGCTTTCCCCAGTATATTCACTTGATAAGCCTAACCCTCCTCATTTCGACTCCCTTCAAGCAGTCGGTCATGTTTCTATGGGTACCCCATTTAGCTATTACCCTGAAGAGCCCTTCCTCTTTTCTCATCTAGATAACCCTACTCCCTCCCCTTTCTCACTCCACTTTATGGAATCTTGCCTAGATCTACAACCTCCTGTCATCTCCATTATTGATCTGATACCCTCAAGGGTTCACTCCTATGTTCCCTTTGGAATTTCCTCAATGTTTGGTTACCCTCCCCATCCTCGCTCTGTATCTGTCCCTCCCTCCTCATTTTGCTTCTAAGGTGGCCCTATCCACCAACCTAATAGCCCTATCGATGCTCCCAGGGTAGTATATCCTCTGATGCCCCATCCACAGAGGTTGTTAACCTTGAAGCTGGATACCACAAGCAAGGTGTCAACAAATCCAAGTGTGTCAAGGTTAGCAATAAGGGGAGTCAATTGATTCTTGGAAAGGGGATACCAATGGCCAAGGTCATCAAAACTACAAATAGGGTACTGGTTGGTCGGGTATGTGGAAGTAATTATCTCCCCCCCCCCATTTGAGGAAATGGATCTCGAAGATTTGGGGCTTGATACTGAAGGTATTACCATAAGTTGTTACGATGTCGAAGGGCTAGTTCGCTCTTCAATTCCACAAACCAGAACATGTCAATTGGGTCCTCTCTAAATTTTAGCATATTGAATTGGTATCAGTGTTACTTAAAATGTGGAGTCCTCTTTTTTATCCTAATCAAGAACAACTAGGTATAGGACCCATTTGGGTCAAGCTTCTAGGATTTCCACTATACCTATGGTTGGAGGACATATTCAAGTGTATTGGAAATGTTCTAGGGACATACCTCGACCATGAAAAAACCTTCACTGAGACAAGGAAGATGGAATTTTCTTATATATTGGTTCACCTTGATACTCATGAAGTACTAGAGGAAAAATTGAAGCTCGAGTGGAGAAACACCACCACATTGTAAATGTTGGACTATGAACAAGTACCATTGGGATGTTGGGGCTGCCACAAATTTGACCATATCTACAAGGAGTGTCCCTTTCTCTCTAACCATAATCCTCCTCTGGTGCCTCTGGATGATACTGGGAAGTCCACAACCACCTCATAAGGATCAGCAGTCGAAGAAGGAGGGGTCATCCAAAAAAGAAATTGATCATGGCTCACCAGAGGGGATTGACTGCTGCTACCCAACGACCTTCACAAAGGATCACCAGGGTGCACTCAACTGCTACTGGACATCCTTCAGGTACTAACTCAATTCCTCCCATATCTGTTCCTTTTGTTTCAATTGAATCATATGTATCTTCTATGTCTCTCACTAAGGATGTTATTCAAGTTGGATGCAAACTTTCTTCATTATCTTGTCCCTCATCTATATCCCATGATGTTCTCTATTCTTCCACCTGCCATCTCTGAATTCCCCCTTTGCCCCTCCTCAACCATGGAGTAATCCTCTGATTCAAATTCCAGACATTGATACCACCTGCAATCTCATGACAAACCTGTTACATCATCTGGTGGTGGTTTGGGTACATCCTCTCCCCCAAAGATCCTGAAGATCCCTAAAACTTCCCATGGTAGACATTCCAACATGTCCAAAGCCATCCAAAAGGCTAGACTTGATGTGGCTGAAGATAGGTAGTTATACATTGATGGGGTTCTTAGAGCAAGAAATACCCCTTAGTCAGCCCCCTCATGAAGTGGCTCTCTTTCAACTCTTCGGGTTAGCTAGTCCCGCAAAACATCTAGCACTTATAAGACTTCTTGATGTTTAGAAGGTGGAAGTGATTCTGTTACAGGAGACACTTGGTGATTGTGATCATATTATCCCTTTCCTGACATCAATTTTACTAGGCTAGAGCCTCCATGTCCTTTATGCTCGTGGTCACTCAAGGGGTACTGCTATTAGCATCAATCCGAGAGCCTTCAGGCTCCCTAATGTATGGGTTGGGTAAGAAATGTCGGTAGCATATGTCTTCTGTAAACATATTGGGATGGAAGTTCGAATGGTGAACATCTATGGTCCATGCCATAATCGAATGGAATTCTTGGAGATGGTGCTGAATTCCTCTTTTATGCAATCAGACAACATCATTTTGGGTGGAGACCTCTACTTTTTTGTTGTTTCTATAGAATCCTGGGGATCCCATGCATAGCTAGACCCTCTCTATGATATGATCAATCCCTTGTTGGAACATCACCAATTAATTGATATCAAGATGGCTCATCTCCAACCTACTTGGCGTAATAGAAGAAATAGGAATTCCATGCTCCCTAGTAGGCTTGATCAATTTCTGATTAAAGAATCCCTCCTTGATAAATTGACACTATACAGATAATGGATTGGCTCAGGTGGAATATCTTATCACTCCCTGATATATCTAGACATCTTTGGCACATCGTTTAAGTCCAAATCTCCTTTAAAATTCAACTTTCCTTGGCTATTGGATGAGAACTATATTCAACTCGTAAAATATACTTGGCTTGTTAACCCACCCTCCCCTAAAAGGACTTCTATTGTCTTCTTTTCTAATAAGCTCCTATGTCTAAAAAAGAAAATGATTGAATGAGCTAGGACTAAGTGAATACTACATGATCATACGCTTAAATCTATCGAAGAGGAGTTAACTAGACTTGAAGACCCTAGCAGTGGAGGCTTCTCATACATTGAAGCTAAAGATCAAGTCATTAAGTTGGAATCAGATAGACTTATAATCCTTAAGGAAAAGGAAGATACCTCAAGTCTCAATAGAAGAGTTACTTGGCTACAAGCTAGGGATGACAACACCAAATTATTTCATCAATTTACTAATGTCGAAAGGCAATCAACACCATTTGGTCTCTTGAGGATGGGGAAGGACACACTTTTACTACTTTCAATCAACTAGCTACACTAGCCACCTCCCATTTCAGATGACTTTTCAAAGCTCCACAAGAGGCTACTCTGGCGGAAATCATTAAAATCATTGGTCCCTTTCCAAGGTTTGTTGATGATGATACAATGAAGGACCTGGACAAACCTATTTCAATGGGGGAATTAGAGATTTTTCTCAAATGGTTCAAGAAGGACAAGAGCCCAAGCCCATATGGTTGCCTAGTTGAGTTCTATCTATACTTATTTGAATTGATTGGTCATGATCTTCTTCATGTGGTTGAAGAATCCAGGGCTAATGGTTGTATGTATCATTCTTTTAACTCTACCTTCATTTCCCTAATCTGATCTACCTCTCATCTTCAATGCTTATAGACCCATATCCCTATGTAATTGTATATAGAAGATTAATTTTTTCTAACTAGATTAAGCTTATTATTTCTCATTATATCTCACGCAAACAATTTGCATTTCTGGACAATCATCAGATTCATGATGAAATCGACATCTCATAGGAAGGGATTCATTCTATTCATATTAAGAATATTAAGGGCACAATTCTCAAGATTGACTTGGCAAAGGTCTTCAACTGGACTAGATGGTTCAAATATCTAGGTTTTCGGCTTAGACAAAATAAATACAAAATAGCTGACTGGACTTGGTTGGTAGAAAAATTTGAAAAAAGACTAAATATTTGGTATCATATATGGCTCTCTAGAGTTGATTGTCTAGTCCTCATCAAATCAGTCTTAGAGCCAACTCCATTATATTGGATTTCATTAGCTTGGATTCCTAAAGGCAAACTCTCTAGAATTCAACAGATCTGCTGCAAATTCCTATGGAAGGGATCAAAAGAAGGACACAAATTTTCTTCGATCAAATCGGATCTTATTTCCATGCCAAAAAAACGGGGAGGATGGGGATTAAAAGACCTCTCATGTTTCTCCAAAGAACTTGCTGCAAAACTGGGTTTGCAAGTCCTCACAACATACAATTTGTGGACCAAGGTGGTCACAAGGAAATATATCAATCCTCTAAGCCCCATTGATTAGATTAGGAGGCCACATGGGAATAGGGTAAACATATCCTCGGTCTAGCATTCCATTCTTAACTCAATTGAGCACATTCGAAATGGCTTAGCATGGAAAATAGGTTCAAGCAGCCAGGTTCGTATTGTGAAGGATACATGGTTTGGCTCTGGCAACACACACCCACTCTCACCTAGTCTCATATAATTTTTGGAACAAGTAGGCACCACAACACTTGATAACATTTCTAATCCAATCAACACTTCTATACTTACTCAAGCATGGAAATCAACACGCAACCTTGACATCCCTTGTTAGGTCCCTATAGTACTAGTGTATCCCCTTATTGTTATTAGTGAAACCCCCTTATTGTATTGTTGTCCCCAAGTAGTCACCATATTATTATTATTGTGCCCAATAGAAGCCCACTATTGTTATTTTTGTGCCCTTACATTATTATTGTTATGTAAGCTCTGATTATATTGTGACCCCTTAGACTCCCATATATAGAAGTGAGGTACTGTCATTTGTATTAATGAATCATTGTTTGTTTGTGTACTATAAAGGAGGTTGCCCCCTCGAATAGGCTTATTTTCATTAGGGGAGTTTTGAGGTCTAAAATGGACCTCCTAAGGAAATTATAAAATAATAGTGGAAATAATAAAATAAGATTAGATTACATCTTCAAATTTTAGAAGGAAAAAAGAAAAACTATTTTTCAACTCGTATTTTCAACGTATCTCCTTATGGGTTTACTAAAATTTCGAGCGAAAACACTCATTGGATGCAGAATTTGATTCCTCATCCGAAGAGTACCCATGTTGCATATTTTCAATGGATCTTGCTACATGAAAAATGACAAATACATGAAGAATGTCATTGCAATCACGTTTTTTCATGTATTTCTAATTTTTCGTGTAGTAGGGTCCATCAAAAGTATGCAACATGGGTACTCCTTGGATGAGGAATTACATTTTACATCCAACGAGTAATCCCACTCGAAATTTGAGTAAAACCATAGGGAGATAAGTTAAAATTATATGTTGAAAAAGTAGTTTTATTATTTCATTATTTTTAAACCTTTTTACTTTTTACTCCAAAAATGGTAAATCATCCCCCATGGTTGAAATGATCAAGTTGAATCCTATTGGTTCTTATAAATTTTATCTTGGTTGTACATTTTTCTTAGGAGGCCCATTTTAGACCTCAAAATTCCCTTAATGGAAGTTGTTGATCTATCTATTCTTCTACTTTGTGCGCCGGTTTCTTAATATTTGGTATCAAAAACCACTTGTCACCTAGTCAATTTTAACGGAGGAAATCATAGAACATTATGAGGATATAAAGAGCGACACCTTCTTTAGCCAATTGATAAATCTCAAACAAAAGGGTTCAATGCCCGAGAATATTGAGGGATTCTAAAAATTGAATATAAGATTAAATAATATTCCATAGAAGTAGAGGATTGATGACTTCATAGGGAATTTAAAGGATAACATCCAACATGGGGTTTGCCTTTGGGAACCTAATTCATTGTAGAAGGCATACATGTTGGCAAGAAATATTGAAAGAAAAATTTTTGCAACAAGGAAGCCTACAACTCATAACTATAAAGATGGTAGTGTTGTTGCTCCTAGCCTTTAACAACATACAAGGTTGAAATCACAACAATTAGAAGAAAAAAGAGAAAAAGGGCTTTGTTACAGTTGTGATAGAAAATACACTCAAGTTCATAAGTGTGATGAGAAGAAATTAATTTAAATAGATTGGGAAAAGGAGAAGAAAAAGAAACTAGAAACATCAAATGAAGAGGATATACACCAGGAACAAAGCCCGGAGAAAGAAGAAATGAATCCAACCATATCTTGTATCGCATTGGAAGGAATTACCACTCCTCAAGCTCTCAAGATAGATGGACAAATGGAGATAGTGAACAAATGTTTGGAATGATATCTTCATTGCTTTGTATCCGATAAACAAACACAATGGGTGAAGTGGTTACCTCTGGTTGAAGGATGGTATAATGCTTCAGTAAAAATGACCCCATTTATGGCACTTTATGGATATCATACACCATCCATCACATCATATTTAAGAGAGAATTCTAAGGTTCAAGCAATGGAAGATCACATCAAGCTAGCTAAGAAGGATAATAAATTATCACCAAATCACTATGGTCCTTACAAGGTGTTACAAAAGATTGGTACTATGGCATACAAATTGGAGCTTCCTGCATCTTCCTGAGTGCCCCTAGTTTTCTATGTTTCATGCTAAAGAAGGTTATAGGTGACAAGCTCCCAGTTCAAAAAATATTTTCAGAACCTAATGAGGAAGGGAAAATCATATTGGAACATGAAGTAGTCACGAAATCAAGAACCTGACAGCTACGAAATCGATCAATTTCATAGTATCTCATCAAATAGAAGAACTCACCTGCTAAAGACTCCACATGGGAGGATGATAATTTTATACAGAAGCATCCATAACTACTCAAGCATTGAGGATAACACTTTTTGAAGGAGAGGGGCATGTTAAGTCACTATACTATTAGTGTAGCCCCTTATTGTTATTAGTGCAAACCTATTATTGTGTTGTTGTTCCGATGTAGTCCCAATATTATTATTATTGTGGCCCATAGAAGCCCACTATTGTTATTGTTGTGTCCTTTCAATATTATTGTTATGTTAGCTCTGATTTTATTGTGACCCCTTAGACTCCTATATATATAAAGGAGGCCTTGTCATTTGTATCATCCAAGAATTGTTCATTTGTGTAATGTAAAGGAGGTTCCCCCTTCAAAGAGGCTTATTTTTAAGTAATTTATCTATCTATTCTTCTATTTTGTGAGCTCGTTTCTTAACATCCCCGCAAAATGACAATAGGAATGGGAAAGATATATCAGTGCACTTACCAAATCTCATTTAAGAATCATTGATAAGGATGATGAACTTATATGGGTCCTATCACAACATGGAAGGTATACCCCCAAGGATGGTTATCCAATCATATATGCTTATCATAAACCACTTGCTATGACATGGTGGGGGTGACCCTTATGGAAACTAAAAAGCCCTCCCAAGGCCAAGATCTTCATGTGGTGTGTTTTGCGTAATAAATCTCCCACTGGTGACAATCTTCAGAAACGATCCTTTAAAGGTCCCTCTTGGTTTGATCTATGCAGGAATGAAGAATAAAGAATTAATCATATTTTCCTTCATTGCCCCACTACTACTACATTCTAGCATCATCTACTGCATCTACTGAATATCAACATAACCGGTATTGGTCAATCAATCATAGCTTCCTAGGAAGTATGTTGGAGCTGAGAAAATCCCTCTAAACTTTAGAACCTCACCTTGTTGGTTTGTTGGGGTATCTATCTTTGCAGGAACTCACTTATCTTCAATGGTAGGATCCCTAACTGGATTTTTTCCTCTGCACACATTTCTACTATATATCACATGATTCCTGAGGATGAACTATTATCGAGAAAACTAGTGTCCATTCAGAGCTGCTAGTCCCATTAAGACGGATAGCTATCTTAGAAGAAAACAAACTAAAGTCACTTGTGTTTTCCTTTATGAGAGATAGATGAGAGGGAAGCAGAGAGTACCAACCTCAGTATTTCACTAGTCTCCTTGCTCGTTTCCTCTCTCACTTGATAGAGTTTTCACCACTCCTTTCTCACTTGTCCTGCTTCAAAGAACACTTGTAGAATCAAGGCAAGAAAATACCATCAAAGCATAGAGATCTATAACCATAAACAATGTAGGATCAGATTTACATTAACCATGTAAATGCATATACAAATACAAGATTCAGAGATATACAAGCATATGGAGGGAAAACTCAAATAGCTTTATTGATAGAAGTAGTAGAAGAGAGGATTACAACCAAGCTGTCTAATCCAGCATCATCATCCCAGCATGAAAGCCCTCTTCACCTCATACAAAGCAAGATCACCCAACAATGTCTTCAAAGAGAAACCAACAACACTTTCTTGCAAACTACAAAATTCTAGCCCTCTGGTCTCTACGATGAGGGATCCATATATAGATGTTTACAGGAGAGTGAGTCAGCTTCTGGGATTTTGATTAGTGCGATTTCACTAATAGTTCTTAGTTCCACTTGGAGATCTCAGATCTCTTACTCATCCTTGGGCGAATTCAGAGTGGCAAGTGTCATATGAGCAGTTTTTAGAAGATTCTCTGGGTTTCCACCTAGAAAACTACTTCTGCCATTTGTGTGCTCTCACTCATCACACCCTACAGAAGGGCTTTCCAGTATGCATCGTACCGCCCATGTGTAATAGGTGAGATGCATTGCACCCTATGCATGGAGTAGTCTGTATGGTCCTGTTTTGACCAGTTATGAGTAGTTTTTCATGAACTTCTGGGAGATGATGTAATCAGCTGACCTTGTTCCTTTAGGGTATGAAACAACACTTTTAGGGGTTTAGAATCCCTTGGTTTATGTACATATGTGATTGGGGTTGCAGTGCCCAAATATGTCTATAACAGTTGCCCCCTAAAGCATGAGGTCATAAATATTTCGATGTCGGGTGAAATGCCTTATAATGAGGATCTGAGGTTTTTCAAACTGGAAGGTGGCCTGTAATAAGATACAATACAATACATTATCTTCATAACATTTTCATGATCTAGCTGAGGCGGGCATTCCCATGCTTAGCTTTATAAATTCATATTCATGTACATAAGATAGATAATCGTCTGTGTGGTAGACTGATGATTCTGGTAGAGCCATCGTCCTTTAGTTTGGATGATTATCTGTGTAGTTGTGATATACATTTGATGTCTTTATTTTCCTGAATATGTTGCAGCCCGGATGGATGAAACTAGATCCGAGGTCTTCCAACTCATTCAATCTTCACCCGATGTACAAGTCGATCCATATGAAAAGATGTTCTGATGTCGAACATGGAAAGACATCACCTGATTACCGGCCAATGATGTAAGTTGTTAACAAACGCGAGAGGAATCACTGATAATGATGATGACCCTCAAGTTACCACAGTACAATTCATGTGGTGTGAATACATGAGTTGATGTCGAACACCACCTAAAATATTTCGGTCGAAGGCCATTGATATAAACTTGTCGCCAGAAGTGAGAAACTTACCATTGAGGTATAAAAGCTTCAAAGTACTAAAAGGGTTGTTCCTAAGTCAACTTCTTTGATAATGAGCTGATCTCAACAAGAAGTGACCCATCGTAGGAGGGCCTTAATGAATCCCACATCTATGACACAGAACGAAGCAAATGATTTTGTGGAGGTGAAAAGGATCTGATGATATAAGGTTCAGGGTGGCGGTCATGAAAAATGAGAGTGAAGGTATTGTAGCGGATGAGACATTAGCTAGGTTGGTGAATTCTCAGAGTGAATTCTCTTGAACATACCGGCGACACTAAAATGGATTGGTAGTGTTAACCCCAAGGTGGATGGTATGGTGGACCAATGGTGATATGACTAGTGAACAAAATAACGCAACCCGACTCAATCATGGTGACGGAGTGAAAGTGTCATGTTCAAGAGCGACCTGCTACTAATGAAGCTATTCAAGTTTTCTTCCCTTTTTCCCCAATCATTGCTGACTAGTACCTCTTTATTTTTTTCAAGCTTGAGGATAACATATGCTTGTTCTATAATTTGCCCTTCGGGAAAACCTGTCGCTATGTTTTAACGAGCCTAGCAACAATGAAACTCGCTCTTGTCTGCATGGAAAAGTTTTTCGCTATTGTTTTAATGATTTTAACGACAAAGATAACTCGGTCCTTTTCAATTTTAGAGAGTCTAAAAAGGGATGGAAAGGCAACTCCAGTTGTCCCTTTTTGTAATGTAATCCCTTAATTCTGAAAAAGTATAAAATAATACAAAAGGGATGAATTTTTCAATAGTTTTAACGAGCCGAACAAGACAAGCACTCGATCTTTTTATGTAATAATCCCTCAGCTCCAAAAATATTAAAATCTAGAGGAGGGATGACACTTCCGATCCCTTTAATGAGTTGGAGCGGCCAATTGCTCAGCAATCTTTTCATATTTTACGAGTTAGATGAAAAGATCTTAAAGGAGGCTTGTTTCTTGAGGAACGAGTGATGTTTTTGGATAGCAACTGGTTCCAGGTAAGGTTTGGAACTTTTCAATCATGGCAGTGTAAAGAATATGGCTAATAGAATCACTCGTCGCAACTGTTACTCAAAAGGGTAAACAATCAAATGGAGGCGTATGATCAGCTAAAAAAGAGTGGAGGTGATGGTAAGAACACGATGAAGGTTCAAAAGCTGATAATTATGTGATCGCAAAGATTATTTACTGAAGGTGGGGTTCATTTTTTAATGAGCTTAAACTCTATGGGAACACTTGCTCATCGCTAGGTTTTTTTTTTAAGGAACTTGAACTTCACGTAAAACTGCTCATGGCTAGGTTTATTTTTTAATGAGCTTGAACTTTGTGTAAAACTGCTCGTGCCAGTCGTATAATAAGGATGTCTCATCGATAGGTTCATCTTTTAGGGAGCTTGCACCATTTGAAACTTTGCTCCGGAGCCTTTCATTATGCAAGCTAGGAATGACCAACCTACAACTTTAAAGGGTTAAGGGCCTACAAACTAAGAAAATAAATGGTCGCTTTTCACTTGCATGCAAAAAGGTTTGCATGCCCCCAGGTATAAAGTAGAGTTTCTAGGTCACCATATGGAATTTCTTGCATTAGTAAGATTGCTCCATCTACATCACAGACAAAACACTTCCTTGGCGATGTCCATAGAAATGGACAAAGGTGACTGTTGTTAGTGCCAATCACATAACCTTTGACGGGGGAATCATTTTCCAGTCTGATCCATTTTTCTAGATGGACAGGATTGTCAAACTAGTCATATTCCTACATGGAAACCTACCTTATATTCAGGGTTTTCCTACCGAAGCAGACCAGGGCGCATGCCTCCTGGGTTTCAGTCACAATCACTGAATCACTCGTGATCATCAGGTGGACGAACTGGAGATTGATGAGACATTCCTTGTGCAAAAAGACTAGTTAGGGATGGCATTTGACTAATAGCTGTGTTTGAACTAGGGAATGAAAGTTGGTCAACTAGGTGGACCACTTTTCCTTCATGTGGAAAACACATCACTCGGAAGAGTGAAGAAACAATAAATCACATGTTATAAATGTAGTCACACCCAAGGAGTGGATTGTAATCTAGAGGTCCTTGGACTAACATCACGTTTAGATGAACGGTTTTCCTTCTCAAATTTATAGGAAAATTTGGAAGTATCCCTAATGGTCGACTGGTTCCTTCGTTGAAGCCTGTCAGATTTCGAATCTCAGGCAGAAGCGATGGCGAACCAAGCACTTTCCAAGCAATTGAGGAAAGGATACTCATAGAAGCCCCTTCATCTATGATAGTAACAACCATGATCATTCTGTAAGATTATATTATGATTCAAAATGGTACATTAGATGGTAGACGGGGTCTGTCTAGTATATTCCAATCGAAGGAAACAACTAGATTGCTTGGAGGTGGGACAAAATAAATGGCCAGATAAATCTCTAACGAACTTCCTTCCTGCGGTAAAGGAATGGGTAGATTTCCCCCATGTTAATCAGAGTCTGTGTTTATGAAAAGAATTTGAGTGGTTTCTTTCTCATTCTCTTTGGTGACAGTATCGTTTGAAGGTGGACCCTCTGAAGACAAGATTGGGTCAACTGCTGTCTCCACCTGTTGACATTGGTCTGGTGTGGACTCAGAGGGTTTATCTTCAATGATAGGTGCTTCGATCGACAACAACGGTGTGTCAGTCAGACTTTCAACTAGCGATGGACTGGGCAAGAGTTTCTTGTATCCAGGAGGAAGTCACTGCGATGACGCAGGACGGTTATCTAAGACTCCTTTTGCTTCATCTAGGAAAGGACAATGGTGGAGGACATGATCTCCTTCACACAGCCTACAAAGAAATTTAGATTTTCCTTTCTTTCCATTGGTTTCCTTTTCACTAGTTGATGGAGTGCCCTCAACATAATCGTCAGAGGTTGAAGACACTGGATTGTGCAAGTGGGGAGACCAGTCCCTCAAGATTCAGGGATGCAGGCACAATCTCGATGATAGTGGTCTCCCTTGTAAATGATGCATGGAGATTTAGGTTTGGAAGGTACAGTGTGTGGTTTTTCGCCAGATGATGCACAGTTGCCCCTTTTTGCTATTGGATTCTTCTTCTTCTTCTCCTTCCCTGTCGTGGCGGAAAAAGTCATTTGGGCTGACACAACTGACCTCCCTAGGAGTATAAACTCGCTAGCGACAAACAAGACAAAATGGAGTGATCTTTCTCTAAATCTACCTTTTACAACATGAAAAGTACAAGTGTTTAGGCTTACCTTATTCCAAAACGCTATTGTTGTAGTTCGTTCTTGCCAATCCGGATGAGCTCTTCCTTCAAGTCAATTCCTGCAACCACAAACAATCAAACAATTACCGAGCACTTGTATTTCATATAATAAAACGTAGATTCAACATGCAGACCAAGGAACACATGAAATAACTCATTAACATAAGCTATTGAGAAAAATAAACCAGTTTGTATTAATAACGAAACAAAGAAACTCTTACAACCTGGCCTTGGCGTTGTGCAAGTTCCTCCCAGGGTCCATCAAGTGTTTTCCTCTACTTTGACAAAGCTCACCCACTTCCAAGTAGAATCATGTAAAGACAATCTCTCCTCACAAAGGTTCTAATGGAAGACCTAAATCCTGCAGCATTTACCCAAAGAAAATGTATAGCTCCAACCTCTCCTCCTTCTGGCTCAATGCCTTTATTTATAGTGATGTAAAGAGGTTATTCAGGTCCACTATCAATGGGATCATCCCCCTCTATGGGTGGGATAGCTCCCTTATTGATGGGATAAGCTCCCTCTTAATAGAGATACATGAACCAACTGGAGGCGCATCCATTTCATCAAACCGACCTCTAGAATGTTCTAGAAGTAACCACAAGTAACTTTCTCAAGATAAAACTTGCGCATTTTGCCTTTTACAGGAGGACGCACCTGTCCTTTAACATACAGAGCGTCCATGGACGTAGATTTTGTGAACATGACCTGCGTCCCCGCAGGTAAGGCTAGAGAGAACCTGCGACCCCAGAGATAAACAAAGTTTTTACAAGACTTTCTCTCTTCTTTGAGTTTGAGATGGATAACAGAGGCATAAAGACTTGCCTAAGAGGGTAGCATGACTGTTGATTTGAGCCATACTAACTGTAAGTAGTCAAGGTGACATTTTTTAGTGTAACAGATTGCCCCCTAAAGTGCGAAGCCTGGAATAGATTGGTATTTTGTAATTCTAGGAAGGGTGAAGCGCTTTATCATTTCAAGGATTGACTTGTGGATGACCTGGTTAGAACCTGCAATTTTCAACACAAAATACATGTATAAGATTATATCATCACTGAGGTAGGCATTCCCATACTCAGATTCAAAACTTTAACTAATGGACTAACTAGTCTGATACAGGAATGATCTTGCAATACATCATTTTATAGACTTTTGTAGACATAGTATGGATGCAGCCATCTGTTTATGATTAGTCTACATAGATAATGAATACAAAACTCCTCGCAGCCTGGATGGTAGAAACTAGATCCAGGGTCTTCACTCCTACTTCCCGAATTGGTACGATTCTAAGCATGTGATTAAATGATTTGATGTCGAACATGTTAGAAACCACTTGATTACCAGTCGATGATGTGAACTGTTAACAAGCGTGAGAGAGACCACCAGTAATGTCAATGGTTCTCAAAGTACCAAGCACAACCCGTGAAATGTGAATATATGTTCTGATGTCGAACACTTCACGGAATCCTTTGATCGAAAGTCAATGATGTAAACTGTCGTCAAAGACGAGAAACCTGCCATTGATGCATGAAGACTTCAAGGTACTGTCGATTCCTAAGTCATCTTTCTAGATAATGTGTCGATGTCGATAGAAAGTGACTCGTTGCAGGCAAGCCTGCAACACGAAATCATTGTTCAAGTTGAAGAAATGTTGCTGTAAGGACTGACTCAGGGATGGTCAAATGGATGATAAGTATTTTGCAGATGAAAGTTTTGCTTGCAGACCTCTTGAACACATAACGACACAACAGATGGTTTGGTGACGAATAACTCAAAGTTGATCCCTGAACCCGGTTAAAGATTTTCAAAGTGATTTGGTCAACTATGAGGTAAAAGATTTCCCAACCCAGGTGAAATGAAAAAGTGTCGTGCTCAAGAGTGGTAATAAAGTTTCGTTTGAGACAAAAGGTGACAAATAGGTTCATTCTTCTCTCTTTTCCCCCACCATTTCTGGCAAGTACCTCTTTATTTTTAACAAGCTTGAGGAGGATAACATATGCTTGGTTATAAGCTCATCCTTCGGACGAGTCCAACCTAGTTTAAATTCGAACCCTAGGAAGGAGTGGTTCGTTCCTGTTTGTAATTGAACAGGTCCTTTACTGTAAAAGTTTAACGAGCCCAGTATAGGAGAAACTCGGCGTTTTTCATTTTTAGAGAGTCTGAAAAACTTAAGGAAACTCCACGTTGAACTTTTTCGTAAGTTTGTGTCCCTCAAGCCCGAAAAAGTATAAAATAATAACTGGGGGAACCGCTTGATCTTGCGACCAAGGAGTACTTTCATAATAGTGTCGTTGACCTGAAAAGTAAAAAGTGATCAAAGACACGTCGTTTTAGTTCCTTATCGAGTTTGAAACGACAAAAACCCGGCAATCTTTTCCTGATTTTACGGTCAGAAAAGAGCTAAAAGGGGACCGTCTTTTAATTCCGTTTTAATGAGTGTAAAAGAAACACTCGGCGATCTTTTCATGTTTTAGGAGTCAGAAAAGGGCTTAAAAGATGACTTTGATATTTTTATTAGTGAAAATTACAATTTCCCTCGAAATCCCTTTGTCCTGCACAAAAGCGACACATTACTCATACCTGTTTAAAATAGGAAAAAATTCATCGAAAAACATCTTTTCATGGTAAAAAATGAACTCATTCACCCAAAAAACCTATAAAAAGACCTTTTACCATGTCATTTTTACCGTTTGACTTTGGAGATTGAAAAAGGAGCTTTTGACAAGAAACTTCCCGTGGTCGCTGCGGAAAATCTGACCGTCGGAATCGAACGCCGCTTCACCGAGGTATTTTACACATCCCACTCTTCATTTCTATCCGTTTAGAATTTAGTTTTTGGTCTCTGTTTCATTTTTTGGGGGGGGTTTGGGTTCAAAATGCACCCCTCGGCGGACGCAGGTGCCTTTCGGGTGACCTGCGTCCCCCGACTTTTTCTCACACGGGAAAAAGGTCGGGGGACGCAGCCCGCCTTCAGGCAAACTGCGTCCGGACGCCCTGTGCTACAAAGCCGGGGTGCGTCCTCCGCAAAGGGCGTATTTCAAAACCCCAACTCTTTCAAAAAATCACCAAATTTGCTCAAATTAATTTCTAATTGACTCTTTTGATGTGCAGGACCTTAAACATGTTAGACTGGAGAGAGAGAGAGCACGTAGAGGACGATGAAGCTGCGATTAACCACCAACCCTCTCTGGATGCCTTAAGAACATGTGGATTGTACAAATATTGGACCATACCGGGCATGAGGGGCCAGGTAAGATTTTTGGAATGGCTGGTTGAGTGATGGAACGTTCAGGATCAATGTTTTTACATTGGAGGGCACCAGCTCGAGATAGAGCCCTCGGATGTATAATTTCTCACTGGCTTGCCAAACAGAGGTGAGCAACTCAACCTTGCGGGGACCAGGCCGGGTGGCCAATCCCTTGATGATCTCCGCGAGGAGTGGTGCAGACCAGGGACTCGCCATAAAAAAGGCGTGGAGATAAAACACATCGCTCTGGCGGAACTTAGAGTTATTGCATTTACGGTCACCAGGATTTGTGGCGCAGCCGCCTTGCACATTGCCTCCGGATCCCAAATGCGGATGGCAGTTGACTGTTACCAAGGCACCATCTTCAACTGGTGCGAAGCTGTGTCGGCTCATATGAAGAGCCAACTGACCAAGGCAAAGAACGGACGACTAAAGACTTTTGGATATGGGCCTATAGTCGTGAGCTTTGCCTTGGAGAGAGTTCCTATGCTGATCCCTCAGCAACTCACTGTTGATGACTTGGGTCCTCGGGAGCCAAAGCTTGTTCGATGGGTAGCGGTGATGGCCCGGCATCCTGACGAGGGTGCTGCAGTGGTTCGATTCTCAGACAGTTACTTCGACTGGCTAGAGGGCCAGCTTTTTGTGATACAAGACTTTCCATATGCCGGAATGGATTTTAGAGGTGATCCGGACATGGTTCTTCCACAGGGAGAACAATGGGATGACAGAGGTACTTTCATTTTCACAAGTTTTCTAATTATGTATTTTTTATTTTTCATATATATCGTCTCAAAGTAACAGTAAAATTTTAAAAATGCAGATGTTGGACCACAGCGTCCAGCCAATCTCCGGCCTTACGACAGAGGACATCCAGTTGCACCGGCACCGGCCCCACAGGACGCGGCTGCGGACGTACTAGCTGAGTTGGAGCATGACCTAGATCGTCTCACGGTAGACATACCTGAGACTTCTATGGACGACATTCCTATCAGGCTTCAACGTTTTGTAGTCGCGGTTCCTGGACCGTTTAGGAGATTTCTGCGCAAGGTAGCCCGCGCAGTGGTGTCGTACAGAGAGCATCACCAGTGATTGACTAGTCACTTTTGTAGTCACATGTGACATTTTTGACTTTTTGTACTATCATTTTGCCGATCATAAGGTGTGTTAAACCTATGATCGAAGACGATGTATATATTTTTGGACACACTTCTATCTATATCTATATATCACTATTACCGGCTTATCTTGTTTAACATGTATGATGAAATGTCTTTAAATTTACTTGCATGATTATTATAAATGTCTGTCCAACACTCGAGAAGCAATTGCATCTGCTAATGTATTCAGGGACCTTGGAATATGTTGATATTCAATGTAATCAAACTCACGTTCCAAGAGACGGACTCTCAAAAACAACCTTAACAACACAGGATTTCTAATGGCATAAACTCTATTAAGCTGTAATACAACAAGTTCAGAATCTAACCTCACAATCAAACGTCGAATTCCAAATGAAATAGATTCGGATAATAATTCAACCACTGCACTGTATTCTGCAATGTTATTCGTTGTTTGACCGAGGCTTACCCCATGCATAGAAACTAACTCGTCAGAGGGTGAATAGATAACCCAAGCTGCGGAAGAGATATTCTGTGTACTACGACAAGCACCATCAGTGAATCCAATGTATGTTTGGAGAGGCGTCGACATCTACAATATCAAGAGTAAAACCAAGATAAGCCAGGATAATGACGAAAACCACACTCGCTAAACTAAGCACACTGACTAAACTAACACACTTGCTAGCTAGAAAGGAAATCTAACCTATCTAAAAATTTCTCCATCCATCATTTTAAGCATAATACCTCTTTAGGTAAAGTCCATTTCTGGGTTTACCCAAAGAGTCCCCATCAAAATCAACTAACTCATAAGCCCCTTTTGCTAGCTTTCGCTTTACAATGTAGGGCCCATGCCACATGGGAATGAATTTTCCAGCACCTAGCTTATCGTTCGCTTGATCATATAATAGTACTAGGTCTCCTTCTGAAAAACTTCGAGGAGTTACATTTTTATCGTACTGGGCTTTCATTCGTTTTGCGTGAGTCTCGATGGCTAAAGTAGCGTCACGTCGAGTCTCATCTAATTTAGCCAAGTATAACAACCGTTTCTCCTCTTCGGAAGTAGCTGGAAGTAATTCGACAGCCATTTGAAGTGATGGGATTTCGCACTCAATAGGTAACACAGCTTCTAAGCCATAAACTAGCTGAAAAGGGGTGAAACCTGTTGAATTTTTCACTGAAGTTCGATATGCTCATAGCGCCGAAAATAACATGTTATGCCAATTCGTTCGATGGATACCAATGATCCGTCGAATCATGACGACTAGAACTTTGTTGATTGACTCAACCAAACCGTTGGCTTGCGGATAATAAGGTGTAGAGCTATCGTGGCGCAAACCAAGCTGGCTTGTAAGCTCAATCATCATGACATTTCGAAAATGGCTTCCATGGTCCGTAATGATTGCTTGTGGGACACCAAACCTAGTTATGATATGATTGAATACGAAAAGTGCAGCTGTCTTGCCGTTTGCGTCGAATGTAGGCATCGCCTCGGCCCACTTAGTAAAATAGTCAACCGCAAGGATGATATACGCATGCCCCCCGGCCGAGTGAGGGTTACAAGTAATAAATTCAATGCCCCATTTGGCGAATGGACCAGCGGCAATTATAGGGTGGAGAGGAGCAGGTGGAGCGCGCATCTTGCGATCAAACACTTGACAGTTGTGGCATTTTCTGACGGCAAGGATACAATCTTTAAACATAGACGGCCAGAAATAGCCAGCGCGCAACACCTTCTGAGCTGTGGCATACCCAGACATATGACCGCCACATGCTCCAGAGTGACAATCATTCAAAACTCTCTCAGCCTCATCGTGAGTTAAACAACGTCGAAAAACTAAGTCTGCCCCCAGGCGATAAAGTGTATCTCCAATAATTCTGTATTGCTGGGATTGAAACCAAATTTTTCGACGGTTTTCCTTGGAAGCTTCAGGCCGAAAGGTTTGGGTTTGGAGATAGATGATTATATCCCCATACCACGGATCTACAGTGCTAATAAGAAACAAAGATTCGTCCGCAATGGACTCCTCTGCCACAGTCTCTGTGTCAGCACTCGGGAAATCACACATCAATTCCGCGAAGACTAAAGATTTCTTAGACTTGGACTTCTCAAACTCCAAGTCGAACTCTTGCAGGATGACGATCCATTTAGAGTACTTGCCCCCTAGCAGTTGTTTTGTCAAGATATAAATCATAGGGTTGCAATCCGAAATAACAGTAGTTTTGCGGAGAAGAATGTAGTGACGAAAACGCTGGACAGCTTGAACGGCTGCCAGGGCCAATTTCTCCACATGTGAATATTTTAACTCAGTTGGATTTAAGGTTCTGCTAAGGTAATATATCACATGCTCTGCCTTGAATTCATCTTCTTGAACTAACACCATTCCAATGGTGGAATGCGAAGCTGCGAGGTATAAGAAGTAGTCCTGGTTGTAGTTGGGAGGATGCAATAACGGTGCATGGGTCAACGCGTGTTTTAATGCATCAAAAGATTGTTGAGCAATCTCGTCCCAAAAGAATTGTACGTTCTGTTTCAACAACCGTGTAAAACCTTTAGTGACCTCGGCGTAGTTAGGGATGAATCGGCGTAAAAAGTTCGCTTTCCCTTGCAAACTTTGGAGTTGGCGCAAACTCGAAGGAGGAGGCAATTGGATGATAGCCTCGACTTTCGAGGGATCGACGCGAATGCCGGTTTTGGAAACAACAAATCCCAGCAATCAACCTGTTTCTATACAGAAAACACACTTGTGGGGATTCAACCGAATTCGATAATGCCTACACCTCATAAAGATTGCTCGTAAATGGACAAGGTGATCAGCTCGGTGTAAAGAATGAGCAGGTAAATCATCGAGATAGGGTTGCACAATGTGCTTGATGTCATGAAATGCATAAGACATGGCCCGTTGAAAAGTAGCACCGGCATTCTTAAGGCCAAAAGGTAATTTGCAATAAGCAAATGTCCCCCATGGACAAATGAATGCCGTTTTTGGTTGATCGGCAGGTAGAATATTGATTTGATTATAACCTGAGAAACCATCCATGAAGGAAAACATCTCACTTCCGGCACAATCATCAATTATTTGATCGATATAAGGCGTAGGATAGTTGTCTTTTGGACAAGCTCGATTGATATCCCTATAATCGATACAGATTCTTATTGTTCCTTGTTTTTTATTGACGGGAACAATATTCGATACCCAATCCGTTAACGGGATCGGATAAATGAAACCTGCTTTCAACAGCTTTTCGACTTCGGCTTTGATTGCAGCTGCTTTTCGAGGGTGAATCTGACGCAACCGTTGCCGAATGGGTTTAGCATCCGGGTAGGTTTTGATTTCATGAACAACAATGGCAGGATCGATTCCTGGCATTTCCTCGTAGGACCAGGCAAACACGTCGCGGAATTCTTGGAATAGGGCCTTGTAAGTTTCAATTTCTTCGTCAGTACATGCGGCACCTATATGAATGTTCTCCTTAATTCCGGGCTTCACTGATATATCAATGGGGACAGTACGAGAAATATTCCCTAAATTCAGCTCGGAATCAGAATGTTTCGTTGGATCCTGAGCGTCTTTGACATAATCAGCGGTAAAGATAGATGAAAAATCATTTTCAAATGCATCGCCCTTAGGTAAAAACGAAGATCTGTGATGGAGATCTTCCCATGTGATCCGGATTTAAGCAGGAACGCAACAAATTACAGAGATAACCATAGATACAGAGATGAGATAACCATAAATACTGAGATGCAGCGGAAATAATACTTCATTTCATTACTGTAAAATACTAAAATGTGCTTACAAATAGAAATGGAAAGAAACCAGCTAGGGCGATGGTAGCTATCTCTGAGAAGAGATGTGCGGCTACATGCCTCTGAACTGTTCCGAACTGTATTACAATGAGGCTCGAAGGCCTATTTATTGTTGAGAAACAATGGAAAACCCTTCACATCCTGAAACCTAACCCTAGAAGATGAAACACCAAATTGTGGGCCCCGTTTGGGTAAATTGGTACATCAATTTCCCGGGGTCGTAACTTTGGCATACGATCTCCGTTTGACGCGCACGATAGCTCGTTAGAAAGATCTATCCGAGTACTACCACTTTGGGAGGCAACATCGGTCTACGACCCATGTTGCCCCAGAATCCCAAAAAAATGTCGTTTAGGGCCTCAAAACGGCTCCGGAAGTTCAGGACCCGAAAAACTGCTAAAAATAGTAAACTGTGCTACAATTAAGGAAACTGAAAATGCTGAGAAAGAGACAGTTGTGGGGGTCCAAATGGGTTGGTGGGTGGCCACCAACATCCACCTGGATCATTCCTCCCCCCTTAGGAAGCAATGGTCCCCATTGCGTTGAGTTCCTCCATCTGCTGAACTTGTCCTGCAATCTCTGATTTGTCCAGTGATGGTGGGAAGCATGGTCGACGATGGTCCACATTGAACATTTGGTGCAGGCGAAGGAATGGAGGAATGATGTGCTCCAAAGCATTGTTCCCCATAGCCTTGGTACTGCTGTAAGGACCATGTCGGAGTGGTCTGAGCTTCTGATGGGTTCTGGTAAGGCGTTCTCTGTGCAGATGCAACCAGACTTTGTTGCCCACTTGAAGCTTATGTGGTACCCCTGTGGATGAGGAGAAGTTGTTCCTGTGTTCTGTCATGACCGTATTCCTTTGCTGCTGCTGCTGTGTAGAGGAACCCTTTGCCGGGATCATGGATGTAGCAACGATCTTCCCCTTATTTTGGGAGTGAACCAGACAGATGAATTTCCTAGTCTGTGATATGAGCTTGCTGCCTTTCTTAGCAGTGATCAAAGATGTGGCAGTAGGTGGAGCTACCTCTGGTATCCTGTATAATGAATCACCCAAAGAAATAATGACAGCGCGAGGCCTTGACTCATACACAGCATGTCGCCTCCACAAGTATGGTTGGCCTAATAATACATCACAAACATCCAGAGGTGTAACATCACACAATACCTCGTCTGTGAATGGTTTGATGCTGTAGGGAAGGCGGCACTGTTGGTGAACTTTGAGATCTCGTCCTTCATGAAGCCACCCGATACTGTACGGCTGTGGGTGAGGTGTAGTCGGTAGGCCCAACCGCTTCACGACCTCTGCTGAAATGAGGTTCTTTTGGCTGCCACTGTCGACAATGAATTGTAGCGGCGAACCCTTCACCCACATCTGTGAGTGGAAAAGACGCTCCCCCTCTTCTGGATCTGTGGGCTCATCTTTCTGGATCTTGGCAGTGGCAACAGTGGCACTGGGATCCGCATCAATGATCTGCTTCCCTTTACCATTCCCCTTGTCAGGTTCTGGCTCAGGGTCGGAACATGCATCTGATTCGGAAGTCTTCAACTCGGCCACCAGCGACTGCTTGGTCCGACACTCACTTGTGTTATGAGTGGGACTCTTGTGGAACTCACACCACTTTCCTGTGTCCTTCTTCGGCTTCGTGGTGTTGTTCTTTTCTTGCGGCTTCGACGGGTTGTCTTGGGTTACCCCGCCTTGGCTTTGTCCTTTGGGCTTCGGATTTGCAGATCCAAAGTCTCGCTTCTTCTGTTTGAACTTTTGCTCGATTTTGACAGCGTATCGGTATGCTGTGCCGAGTGAGGAGATGTTCAAGAACACCATCTCTTCCTGGATGTATTTGTGTAGGCAGCCGCGGTATTTGAGTACCAGATGCAGCTCAGAATCTTTGATACCCAACTGTGTGCGAAGGGTATGAAAGATGTTAGTGAACTCCGGCACATCTTGGTCTCGTCCCTGCCGCAGTGTGGTCCATTTGATGTATTTGTCCTCATAGCTTCCGACAGGGTAATACTGCTCCTTGATGGCATCCCGAAAGTCATTCCAAGTGGGTGCGGCCGAAAATAGTGAGCCTGTACTTTCATCCTTCTGCTCGCAGTAGGTTTCCCACCAGTCCTTGACGTGGGGGGCTGCTTTGAGAAGAGCGAAAACAATCTTTTCCCGACTTGAAAATTCATGAACAGAAAAATACCCATCTAGCAGATTTAACCATTTATCTACGGCATCTGCGTCTATTTGACCCTCGAAGATGGGGATTTCAAAATTAACTTGTACCTTAAACGGCGTGGCGTTTCCAGAGTCGCTTTTGGAAGTCGATGCGTCGCCTCTGGGTAGCCGCTGAAGGATCTGCGCAAAGCTATCCATCATCGCGTTCCTTTGCCGCTCGAGCGCTTCTTCGAGCAAGATTTTGATAGGATCTCCTGCCCCCTCGTCTTTCTTCTCATCCGCCATGGGAGGCCGTCGGGATTTTCGAGGCTGGTCTTGCAAAGGTTCGACCAGTTCAAGCCCTAACTCCTTATATCCCGACCTCGTTGGGGACATGCAAAGAAAAACAGAGAAAAAGCAGACCGCTCTGATACCACTGATCCGGATTTAAGCAGGAACGCAACAAATTACAGAGATAACCATAGATACAGAGATGAGATAACCATAAATACTGAGATGCAGCGGAAATAATACTTCATTTCATTACTGTAAAATACTAAAATGTGCTTACAAACAGAAATGGAAAGAAACCAGCTAGGGCGATGGTAGCTATCTCTGAGAAGAGATGTGCGGCTACATGCCTCTGAACTGTTCCGAACTGTATTACAATGAGGCTCGAAGGCCTATTTATTGTTGAGAAACAATGGAAAACCCTTCACATCCTGAAACCTAACCCTAGAAGATGAAACACCAAATTGTGGGCCCCGTTTGGGTAAATTGGTACATCAATTTCCCGGGGTCGTAACTTTGGCATACGATCTCCGTTTGACGCGCACGATAGCTCGTTAGAAAGATCTATCCGAGTACTACCACTTTGGGAGGCAACATCGGTCTACGACCCATGTTGCCCCAGAATCCCAAAAAAACGTCGTTTAGGGCCTCAAAACGGCTCCGGAAGTTCAGGACCAGAAAAACTGCTAAAAATAGTAAACTGTGCTACAATTAAGGAAACTGAAAATGCTGAGAAAGAGACAGTTGTGGGGGTCCAAATGGGTTGGTGGGTGGCCACCAACATCCACCTGGATCATTCCTCCCCCCTTAGGAAGCAATGGTCCCCATTGCGTTGAGTTCCTCCATCTGCTGAACTTGTCCTGCAATCTCTGATTTGTCCAGTGATGGTGGGAAGCATGGTCGACGATGGTCCACATTGAACATTTGGTGCAGGCGAAGGAATGGAGGAATGATGTGCTCCAAAGCATTGTTCCCCATAGCCTTGGTACTGCTGTAAGGACCATGTCGGAGTGGTCTGAGCTTCTGATGGGTTCTGGTAAGGCGTTCTCTGTGCAGATGCAACCAGACTTTGTTGCCCACTTGAAGCTTATGTGGTACCCCTGTGGATGAGGAGAAGTTGTTCCTGTGTTCTGTCATGACCGTATTCCTTTGCTGCTGCTGCTGTGTAGAGGAACCCTTTGCCGGGGTCATGGATGTAGCAACGATCTTCCCCTTATTTTGGGAGTGAACCAGACAGATGAATTTCCTAGTCTGTGATATGAGCTTGCTGCCTTTCTTAGCAGTGATCAAAGATGTGGCAGTAGGTGGAGCTACCTCTGGTATCCTGTATAATGAATCACCCAAAGAAATAATGACAGCGCGAGGCCTTGACTCATACACAGCATGTCGCCTCCACAAGTATGGTTGGCCTAATAATACATCACAAACATCCAGAGGTGTAACATCACACAATACCTCGTCTGTGAATGGTTTGATGCTGTAGGGAAGGCGGCACTGTTGGTGAACTTTGAGATCTCGTCCTTCATGAAGCCACCCGATACTGTACGGCTGTGGGTGAGGTGTAGTCGGTAGGCCCAACCGCTTCACGACCTCTGCTGAAATGAGGTTCTTTTGGCTGCCACTGTCGACAATGAATTGTAGCGGCGAACCCTTCACCCACATCTGTGAGTGGAAAAGACGCTCCCCCTCTTCTGGATCTGTGGGCTCATCTTTCTGGATCTTGGCAGTGGCAACAGTGGCACTGGGATCCGCATCAATGATCTGCTTCCCTTTACCATTCCCCTTGTCAGGTTCTGGCTCAGGGTCGGAACATGCATCTGATTCGGAAGCCTTCAACTCGGCCACCAGCGACTGCTTGGTCCGACACTCACTTGTGTTATGAGTGGGACTCTTGTGGAACTCACACCACTTTCCTGTGTCCTTCTTCGGCTTCGTGGTGTTGTTCTTTTCTTGCGGCTTCGACGGGTTGTCTTGGGTTACCCCGCCTTGGCTTTGTCCTTTGGGCTTCGGATTTGCAGATCCAAAGTCTCGCTTCTTCTGTTTGAACTTTTGCTCGATTTTGACAGCGTATCGGTATGCTGTGCCGAGTGAGGAGATGTTCAAGAACACCATCTCTTCCTGGATGTATTTGTGTAGGCAGCCGCGGTATTTGAGTACCAGATGCAGCTCAGAATCTTTGATACCCAACTGTGTGCGAAGGGTATGAAAGATGTTAGTGAACTCCGGCACATCTTGGTCTCGTCCCTGCCGCAGTGTGGTCCATTTGATGTATTTGTCCTCATAGCTTCCGACAGGGTAATACTGCTCCTTGATGGCATCCCGAAAGTCATTCCAAGTGGGTGCGGCCGAAAATAGTGAGCCTGTACTTTCATCCTTCTGCTCGCAGTAGGTTTCCCACCAGTCCTTGACGTGGGGGGCTGCTTTGAGAAGAGCGAAAACAATCTTTTCCCGACTTGAAAATTCATGAACAGAAAAATACCCATCTAGCAGATTTAACCATTTATCTACGGCATCTGCGTCTATTTGACCCTCGAAGATGGGGATTTCAAAATTAACTTGTACCTTAAACGGCGTGGCGTTTCCAGAGTCGCTTTTGGAAGTCGATGCGTCGCCTCTGGGTAGCCGCTGAAGGATCTGCGCAAAGGTATCCATCATCGCGTTCCTTTGCCGCTCGAGCGCTTCTTCGAGCAAGATTTTGATAGGATCTCCTGCCCCCTCGTCTTTCTTCTCATCCGCCATGGGAGGCCATCGGGATTTTCGAGGCTGGTCTTGCAAAGGTTCGACCAGTTCAAGCCCTAACTCCTTATATCCCGACCTCGTTGGGGACATGCAAAGAAAAACAGAGAAAAAGCAGACCGCTCTGATACCACTGATCCGGATTTAAGCAGGAACGCAACAAATTACAGAGATAACCATAGATACAGAGATGAGATAACCATAAATACTGAGATGCAGCGGAAATAATACTTCATTTCATTACTGTAAAATACTAAAATGTGCTTACAAACAGAAATGGAAAGAAACCAGCTAGGGCGATGGTAGCTATCTCTGAGAAGAGATGTGCGGCTACATGCCTCTGAACTGTTCCGAACTGTATTACAATGAGGCTCGAAGGCCTATTTATTGTTGAGAAACAATGGAAAACCCTTCACATCCTGAAACCTAACCCTAGAAGATGAAACACCAAATTGTGGGCCCCGTTTGGGTAAATTGGTACATCAATTTCCCGGGGTCGTAACTTTGGCATACGATCTCCGTTTGACGCGCACGATAGCTCGTTAGAAAGATCTATCCGAGTACTACCACTTTGGGAGGCAACATCGGTCTACGACCCATGTTGCCCCAGAATCCCAAAAAAACGTCGTTTAGGGCCTCAAAACGGCTCCGGAAGTTCAGGACCCGAAAAACTGCTAAAAATAGTAAACTGTGCTACAATTAAGGAAACTGAAAATGCTGAGAAAGAGACAGTTGTGGGGGTCCAAATGGGTTGGTGGGTGGCCACCAACATCCACCTGGATCATTCCTCCCCCCTTAGGAAGCAATGGTCCCCATTGCGTTGAGTTCCTCCATCTGCTGAACTTGTCCTGCAATCTCTGATTTGTCCAGTGATGGTGGGAAGCATGGTCGACGATGGTCCACATTGAACATTTGGTGCAGGCGAAGGAATGGAGGAATGATGTGCTCCAAAGCATTGTTCCCCATAGCCTTGGTACTGCTGTAAGGACCATGTCGGAGTGGTCTGAGCTTCTGATGGGTTCTGGTAAGGCGTTCTCTGTGCAGATGCAACCAGACTTTGTTGCCCACTTGAAGCTTATGTGGTACCCCTGTGGATGAGGAGAAGTTGTTCCTGTGTTCTGTCATGACCGTATTCCTTTGCTGCTGCTGCTGTGTAGAGGAACCCTTTGCCGGGATCATGGATGTAGCAACGATCTTCCCCTTATTTTGGGAGTGAACCAGACAGATGAATTTCCTAGTCTGTGATATGAGCTTGCTGCCTTTCTTAGCAGTGATCAAAGATGTGGCAGTAGGTGGAGCTACCTCTGGTATCCTGTATAATGAATCACCCAAAGAAATAATGACAGCGCGAGGCCTTGACTCATACACAGCATGTCGCCTCCACAAGTATGGTTGGCCTAATAATACATCACAAACATCCAGAGGTGTAACATCACACAATACCTCGTCTGTGAATGGTTTGATGCTGTAGGGAAGGCGGCACTGTTGGTGAACTTTGAGATCTCGTCCTTCATGAAGCCACCTGATACTGTACGGCTGTGGGTGAGGTGTAGTCGGTAGGCCCAACCGCTTCACGACCTCTGCTGAAATGAGGTTCTTTTGGCTGCCACTGTCGACAATGAATTGTAGCGGCGAACCCTTCACCCACATCTGTGAGTGGAAAAGACGCTCCCCCTCTTCTGGATCTGTGGGCTCATCTTTCTGGATCTTGGCAGTGGCAACAGTGGCACTGGGATCCGCATCAATGATCTGCTTCCCTTTACCATTCCCCTTGTCAGGTTCTGGCTCAGGGTCGGAACATGCATCTGATTCGGAAGTCTTCAACTCGGCCACCAGCGACTGCTTGGTCCGACACTCACTTGTGTTATGAGTGGGACTCTTGTGGAACTCACACCACTTTCCTGTGTCCTTCTTCGGCTTCGTGGTGTTGTTCTTTTCTTGCGGCTTCGACGGGTTGTCTTGGGTTACCCCGCCTTGGCTTTGTCCTTTGGGCTTCGGATTTGCAGATCCAAAGTCTCGCTTCTTCTGTTTGAACTTTTGCTCGATTTTGACAGCGTATCGGTATGCTGTGCCGAGTGAGGAGATGTTCAAGAACACCATCTCTTCCTGGATGTATTTGTGTAGGCAGCCGCGGTATTTGAGTACCAGATGCAGCTCAGAATCTTTGATACCCAACTGTGTGCGAAGGGTATGAAAGATGTTAGTGAACTCCGGCACATCTTGGTCTCGTCCCTGCCGCAGTGTGGTCCATTTGATGTATTTGTCCTCATAGCTTCCGACAGGGTAATACTGCTCCTTGATGGCATCCCGAAAGTCATTCCAAGTGGGTGCGGCCGAAAATAGTGAGCCTGTACTTTCATCCTTCTGCTCGCAGTAGGTTTCCCACCAGTCCTTGACGTGGGGGGCTGCTTTGAGAAGAGCGAAAACAATCTTTTCCCGACTTGAAAATTCATGAACAGAAAAATACCCATCTAGCAGATTTAACCATTTATCTACGGCATCTGCGTCTATTTGACCCTCGAAGATGGGGATTTCAAAATTAACTTGTACCTTAAACGGCGTGGCGTTTCCAGAGTCGCTTTTGGAAGTCGATGCGTCGCCTCTGGGTAGCCGCTGAAGGATCTGCGCAAAGCTATCCATCATCGCGTTCCTTTGCCGCTCGAGCGCTTCTTCGAGCAAGATTTTGATAGGATCTCCTGCCCCCTCGTCTTTCTTCTCATCCGCCATGGGAGGCCGTCGGGATTTTCGAGGCTGGTCTTGCAAAGGTTCGACCAGTTCAAGCCCTAACTCCTTATATCCCGACCTCGTTGGGGACATGCAAAGAAAAACAGAGAAAAAGCAGACCGCTCTGATACCACTGATCCGGATTTAAGCAGGAACGCAACAAATTACAGAGATAACCATAGATACAGAGATGAGATAACCATAAATACTGAGATGCAGCGGAAATAATACTTCATTTCATTACTGTAAAATACTAAAATGTGCTTACAAACAGAAATGGAAAGAAACCAGCTAGGGCGATGGTAGCTATCTCTGAGAAGAGATGTGCGGCTACATGCCTCTGAACTGTTCCGAACTGTATTACAATGAGGCTCGAAGGCCTATTTATTGTTGAGAAACAATGGAAAACCCTTCACATCCTGAAACCTAACCCTAGAAGATGAAACACCAAATTGTGGGCCCCGTTTGGGTAAATTGGTACATCAATTTCCCGGGGTCGTAACTTTGGCATACGATCTCCGTTTGACGCGCACGATAGCTCGTTAGAAAGATCTATCCGAGTACTACCACTTTGGGAGGCAACATCGGTCTACGACCCATGTTGCCCCAGAATCCCAAAAAAACGTCGTTTAGGGCCTCAAAACGGCTCCGGAAGTTCAGGACCCGAAAAACTGCTAAAAATAGTAAACTGTGCTACAATTAAGGAAACTGAAAATGCTGAGAAAGAGACAGTTGTGGGGGTCCAAATGGGTTGGTGGGTGGCCACCAACATCCACCTGGATCATTCCTCCCCCCTTAGGAAGCAATGGTCCCCATTGCGTTGAGTTCCTCCATCTGCTGAACTTGTCCTGCAATCTCTGATTTGTCCAGTGATGGTGGGAAGCATGGTCGACGATGGTCCACATTGAACATTTGGTGCAGGCGAAGGAATGGAGGAATGATGTGCTCCAAAGCATTGTTCCCCATAGCCTTGGTACTGCTGTAAGGACCATGTCGGAGTGGTCTGAGCTTCTGATGGGTTCTGGTAAGGCGTTCTCTGTGCAGATGCAACCAGACTTTGTTGCCCACTTGAAGCTTATGTGGTACCCCTGTGGATGAGGAGAAGTTGTTCCTGTGTTCTGTCATGACCGTATTCCTTTGCTGCTGCTGCTGTGTAGAGGAACCCTTTGCCGGGGTCATGGATGTAGCAACGATCTTCCCCTTATTTTGGGAGTGAACCAGACAGATGAATTTCCTAGTCTGTGATATGAGCTTGCTGCCTTTCTTAGCAGTGATCAAAGATGTGGCAGTAGGTGGAGCTACCTCTGGTATCCTGTATAATGAATCACCCAAAGAAATAATGACAGCGCGAGGCCTTGACTCATACACAGCATGTCGCCTCCACAAGTATGGTTGGCCTAATAATACATCACAAACATCCAGAGGTGTAACATCACACAATACCTCGTCTGTGAATGGTTTGATGCTGTAGGGAAGGCGGCACTGTTGGTGAACTTTGAGATCTCGTCCTTCATGAAGCCACCCGATACTGTACGGCTGTGGGTGAGGTGTAGTCGGTAGGCCCAACCGCTTCACGACCTCTGCTGAAATGAGGTTCTTTTGGCTGCCACTGTCGACAATGAATTGTAGCGGCGAACCCTTCACCCACATCTGTGAGTGGAAAAGACGCTCCCCCTCTTCTGGATCTGTGGGCTCATCTTTCTGGATCTTGGCAGTGGCAACAGTGGCACTGGGATCCGCATCAATGATCTGCTTCCCTTTACCATTCCCCTTGTCAGGTTCTGGCTCAGGGTCGGAACATGCATCTGATTCGGAAGCCTTCAACTCGGCCACCAGCGACTGCTTGGTCCGACACTCACTTGTGTTATGAGTGGGACTCTTGTGGAACTCACACCACTTTCCTGTGTCCTTCTTCGGCTTCGTGGTGTTGTTCTTTTCTTGCGGCTTCGACGGGTTGTCTTGGGTTACCCCGCCTTGGCTTTGTCCTTTGGGCTTCGGATTTGCAGATCCAAAGTCTCGCTTCTTCTGTTTGAACTTTTGCTCGATTTTGACAGCGTATCGGTATGCTGTGCCGAGTGAGGAGATGTTCAAGAACACCATCTCTTCCTGGATGTATTTGTGTAGGCAGCCGCGGTATTTGAGTACCAGATGCAGCTCAGAATCTTTGATACCCAACTGTGTGCGAAGGGTATGAAAGATGTTAGTGAACTCCGGCACATCTTGGTCTCGTCCCTGCCGCAGTGTGGTCCATTTGATGTATTTGTCCTCATAGCTTCCGACAGGGTAATACTGCTCCTTGATGGCATCCCGAAAGTCATTCCAAGTGGGTGCGGCCGAAAATAGTGAGCCTGTACTTTCATCCTTCTGCTCGCAGTAGGTTTCCCACCAGTCCTTGACGTGGGGGGCTGCTTTGAGAAGAGCGAAAACAATCTTTTCCCGACTTGAAAATTCATGAACAGAAAAATACCCATCTAGCAGATTTAACCATTTATCTACGGCATCTGCGTCTATTTGACCCTCGAAGATGGGGATTTCAAAATTAACTTGTACCTTAAACGGCGTGGCGTTTCCAGAGTCGCTTTTGGAAGTCGATGCGTCGCCTCTGGGTAGCCGCTGAAGGATCTGCGCAAAGCTATCCATCATCGCGTTCCTTTGCCGCTCGAGCGCTTCTTCGAGCAAGATTTTGATAGGATCTCCTGCCCCCTCGTCTTTCTTCTCATCCGCCATGGGAGGCCGTCGGGATTTTCGAGGCTGGTCTTGCAAAGGTTCGACCAGTTCAAGCCCTAACTCCTTATATCCCGACCTCGTTGGGGACATGCAAAGAAAAACAGAGAAAAAGCAGACCGCTCTGATACCACTGATCCGGATTTAAGCAGGAACGCAACAAATTACAGAGATAACCATAGATACAGAGATGAGATAACCATAAATACTGAGATGCAGCGGAAATAATACTTCATTTCATTACTGTAAAATACTAAAATGTGCTTACAAACAGAAATGGAAAGAAACCAGCTAGGGCGATGGTAGCTATCTCTGAGAAGAGATGTGCGGCTACATGCCTCTGAACTGTTCCGAACTGTATTACAATGAGGCTCGAAGGCCTATTTATTGTTGAGAAACAATGGAAAACCCTTCACATCCTGAAACCTAACCCTAGAAGATGAAACACCAAATTGTGGGCCCCGTTTGGGTAAATTGGTACATCAATTTCCCGGGGTCGTAACTTTGGCATACGATCTCCGTTTGACGCGCACGATAGCTCGTTAGAAAGATCTATCCGAGTACTACCACTTTGGGAGGCAACATCGGTCTACGACCCATGTTGCCCCAGAATCCCAAAAAAAACGTCGTTTAGGGCCTCAAAACGGCTCCGGAAGTTCAGGACCCGAAAAACTGCTAAAAATAGTAAACTGTGCTACAATTAAGGAAACTGAAAATGCTGAGAAAGAGACAGTTGTGGGGGTCCAAATGGGTTGGTGGGTGGCCACCAACATCCACCTGGATCATTCCTCCCCCCTTAGGAAGCAATGGTCCCCATTGCGTTGAGTTCCTCCATCTGCTGAACTTGTCCTGCAATCTCTGATTTGTCCAGTGATGGTGGGAAGCATGGTCGACGATGGTCCACATTGAACATTTGGTGCAGGCGAAGGAATGGAGGAATGATGTGCTCCAAAGCATTGTTCCCCATAGCCTTGGTACTGCTGTAAGGACCATGTCGGAGTGGTCTGAGCTTCTGATGGGTTCTGGTAAGGCGTTCTCTGTGCAGATGCAACCAGACTTTGTTGCCCACTTGAAGCTTATGTGGTACCCCTGTGGATGAGGAGAAGTTGTTCCTGTGTTCTGTCATGACCGTATTCCTTTGCTGCTGCTGCTGTGTAGAGGAACCCTTTGCCGGGGTCATGGATGTAGCAACGATCTTCCCCTTATTTTGGGAGTGAACCAGACAGATGAATTTCCTAGTCTGTGATATGAGCTTGCTGCCTTTCTTAGCAGTGATCAAAGATGTGGCAGTAGGTGGAGCTACCTCTGGTATCCTGTATAATGAATCACCCAAAGAAATAATGACAGCGCGAGGCCTTGACTCATACACAGCATGTCGCCTCCACAAGTATGGTTGGCCTAATAATACATCACAAACATCCAGAGGTGTAACATCACACAATACCTCGTCTGTGAATGGTTTGATGCTGTAGGGAAGGCGGCACTGTTGGTGAACTTTGAGATCTCGTCCTTCATGAAGCCACCCGATACTGTACGGCTGTGGGTGAGGTGTAGTCGGTAGGCCCAACCGCTTCACGACCTCTGCTGAAATGAGGTTCTTTTGGCTGCCACTGTCGACAATGAATTGTAGCGGCGAACCCTTCACCCACATCTGTGAGTGGAAAAGACGCTCCCCCTCTTCTGGATCTGTGGGCTCATCTTTCTGGATCTTGGCAGTGGCAACAGTGGCACTGGGATCCGCATCAATGATCTGCTTCCCTTTACCATTCCCCTTGTCAGGTTCTGGCTCAGGGTCGGAACATGCATCTGATTCGGAAGCCTTCAACTCGGCCACCAGCGACTGCTTGGTCCGACACTCACTTGTGTTATGAGTGGGACTCTTGTGGAACTCACACCACTTTCCTGTGTCCTTCTTCGGCTTCGTGGTGTTGTTCTTTTCTTGCGGCTTCGACGGGTTGTCTTGGGTTACCCCGCCTTGGCTTTGTCCTTTGGGCTTCGGATTTGCAGATCCAAAGTCTCGCTTCTTCTGTTTGAACTTTTGCTCGATTTTGACAGCGTATCGGTATGCTGTGCCGAGTGAGGAGATGTTCAAGAACACCATCTCTTCCTGGATGTATTTGTGTAGGCAGCCGCGGTATTTGAGTACCAGATGCAGCTCAGAATCTTTGATACCCAACTGTGTGCGAAGGGTATGAAAAATGTTAGTGAACTCCGGCACATCTTGGTCTCGTCCCTGCCGCAGTGTGGTCCATTTGATGTATTTGTCCTCATAGCTTCCGACAGGGTAATACTGCTCCTTGATGGCATCCCGAAAGTCATTCCAAGTGGGTGCGGCCGAAAATAGTGAGCCTGTACTTTCATCCTTCTGCTCGCAGTAGGTTTCCCACCAGTCCTTGACGTGGGGGGCTGCTTTGAGAAGAGCGAAAACAATCTTTTCCCGACTTGAAAATTCATGAACAGAAAAATACCCATCTAGCAGATTTAACCATTTATCTACGGCATCTGCGTCTATTTGACCCTCGAAGATGGGGATTTCAAAATTAACTTGTACCTTAAACGGCGTGGCGTTTCCAGAGTCGCTTTTGGAAGTCGATGCGTCGCCTCTGGGTAGCCGCTGAAGGATCTGCGCAAAGCTATCCATCATCGCGTTCCTTTGCCGCTCGAGCGCTTCTTCGAGCAAGATTTTGATAGGATCTCCTGCCCCCTCGTCTTTCTTCTCATCCGCCATGGGAGGCCGTCGGGATTTTCGAGGCTGGTCTTGCAAAGGTTCGACCAGTTCAAGCCCTAACTCCTTATATCCCGACCTCGTTGGGGACATGCAAAGAAAAACAGAGAAAAAGCAGACCGCTCTGATACCACTGATCCGGATTTAAGCAGGAACGCAACAAATTACAGAGATAACCATAGATACAGAGATGAGATAACCATAAATACTGAGATGCAGCGGAAATAATACTTCATTTCATTACTGTAAAATACTAAAATGTGCTTACAAACAGAAATGGAAAGAAACCAGCTAGGGCGATGGTAGCTATCTCTGAGAAGAGATGTGCGGCTACATGCCTCTGAACTGTTCCGAACTGTATTACAATGAGGCTCGAAGGCCTATTTATTGTTGAGAAACAATGGAAAACCCTTCACATCCTGAAACCTAACCCTAGAAGATGAAACACCAAATTGTGGGCCCCGTTTGGGTAAATTGGTACATCAATTTCCCGGGGTCGTAACTTTGGCATACGATCTCCGTTTGACGCGCACGATAGCTCGTTAGAAAGATCTATCCGAGTACTACCACTTTGGGAGGCAACATCGGTCTACGACCCATGTTGCCCCAGAATCCCAAAAAAAACGTCGTTTAGGGCCTCAAAACGGCTCCGGAAGTTCAGGACCCGAAAAACTGCTAAAAATAGTAAACTGTGCTACAATTAAGGAAACTGAAAATGCTGAGAAAGAGACAGTTGTGGGGGTCCAAATGGGTTGGTGGGTGGCCACCAACATCCACCTGGATCATTCCTCCCCCCTTAGGAAGCAATGGTCCCCATTGCGTTGAGTTCCTCCATCTGCTGAACTTGTCCTGCAATCTCTGATTTGTCCAGTGATGGTGGGAAGCATGGTCGACGATGGTCCACATTGAACATTTGGTGCAGGCGAAGGAATGGAGGAATGATGTGCTCCAAAGCATTGTTCCCCATAGCCTTGGTACTGCTGTAAGGACCATGTCGGAGTGGTCTGAGCTTCTGATGGGTTCTGGTAAGGCGTTCTCTGTGCAGATGCAACCAGACTTTGTTGCCCACTTGAAGCTTATGTGGTACCCCTGTGGATGAGGAGAAGTTGTTCCTGTGTTCTGTCATGACCGTATTCCTTTGCTGCTGCTGCTGTGTAGAGGAACCCTTTGCCGGGGTCATGGATGTAGCAACGATCTTCCCCTTATTTTGGGAGTGAACCAGACAGATGAATTTCCTAGTCTGTGATATGAGCTTGCTGCCTTTCTTAGCAGTGATCAAAGATGTGGCAGTAGGTGGAGCTACCTCTGGTATCCTGTATAATGAATCACCCAAAGAAATAATGACAGCGCGAGGCCTTGACTCATACACAGCATGTCGCCTCCACAAGTATGGTTGGCCTAATAATACATCACAAACATCCAGAGGTGTAACATCACACAATACCTCGTCTGTGAATGGTTTGATGCTGTAGGGAAGGCGGCACTGTTGGTGAACTTTGAGATCTCGTCCTTCATGAAGCCACCCGATACTGTACGGCTGTGGGTGAGGTGTAGTCGGTAGGCCCAACCGCTTCACGACCTCTGCTGAAATGAGGTTCTTTTGGCTGCCACTGTCGACAATGAATTGTAGCGGCGAACCCTTCACCCACATCTGTGAGTGGAAAAGACGCTCCCCCTCTTCTGGATCTGTGGGCTCATCTTTCTGGATCTTGGCAGTGGCAACAGTGGCACTGGGATCCGCATCAATGATCTGCTTCCCTTTACCATTCCCCTTGTCAGGTTCTGGCTCAGGGTCGGAACATGCATCTGATTCGGAAGCCTTCAACTCGGCCACCAGCGACTGCTTGGTCCGACACTCACTTGTGTTATGAGTGGGACTCTTGTGGAACTCACACCACTTTCCTGTGTCCTTCTTCGGCTTCGTGGTGTTGTTCTTTTCTTGCGGCTTCGACGGGTTGTCTTGGGTTACCCCGCCTTGGCTTTGTCCTTTGGGCTTCGGATTTGCAGATCCAAAGTCTCGCTTCTTCTGTTTGAACTTTTGCTCGATTTTGACAGCGTATCGGTATGCTGTGCCGAGTGAGGAGATGTTCAAGAACACCATCTCTTCCTGGATGTATTTGTGTAGGCAGCCGCGGTATTTGAGTACCAGATGCAGCTCAGAATCTTTGATACCCAACTGTGTGCGAAGGGTATGAAAGATGTTAGTGAACTCCGGCACATCTTGGTCTCGTCCCTGCCGCAGTGTGGTCCATTTGATGTATTTGTCCTCATAGCTTCCGACAGGGTAATACTGCTCCTTGATGGCATCCCGAAAGTCATTCCAAGTGGGTGCGGCCGAAAATAGTGAGCCTGTACTTTCATCCTTCTGCTCGCAGTAGGTTTCCCACCAGTCCTTGACGTGGGGGGCTGCTTTGAGAAGAGCGAAAACAATCTTTTCCCGACTTGAAAATTCATGAACAGAAAAATACCCATCTAGCAGATTTAACCATTTATCTACGGCATCTGCGTCTATTTGACCCTCGAAGATGGGGATTTCAAAATTAACTTGTACCTTAAACGGCGTGGCGTTTCCAGAGTCGCTTTTGGAAGTCGATGCGTCGCCTCTGGGTAGCCGCTGAAGGATCTGCGCAAAGCTATCCATCATCGCGTTCCTTTGCCGCTCGAGCGCTTCTTCGAGCAAGATTTTGATAGGATCTCCTGCCCCCTCGTCTTTCTTCTCATCCGCCATGGGAGGCCGTCGGGATTTTCGAGGCTGGTCTTGCAAAGGTTCGACCAGTTCAAGCCCTAACTCCTTATATCCCGACCTCGTTGGGGACATGCAAAGAAAAACAGAGAAAAAGCAGACCGCTCTGATACCACTGATCCGGATTTAAGCAGGAACGCAACAAATTACAGAGATAACCATAGATACAGAGATGAGATAACCATAAATACTGAGATGCAGCGGAAATAATACTTCATTTCATTACTGTAAAATACTAAAATGTGCTTACAAACAGAAATGGAAAGAAACCAGCTAGGGCGATGGTAGCTATCTCTGAGAAGAGATGTGCGGCTACATGCCTCTGAACTGTTCCGAACTGTATTACAATGAGGCTCGAAGGCCTATTTATTGTTGAGAAACAATGGAAAACCCTTCACATCCTGAAACCTAACCCTAGAAGATGAAACACCAAATTGTGGGCCCCGTTTGGGTAAATTGGTACATCAATTTCCCGGGGTCGTAACTTTGGCATACGATCTCCGTTTGACGCGCACGATAGCTCGTTAGAAAGATCTATCCGAGTACTACCACTTTGGGAGGCAACATCGGTCTACGACCCATGTTGCCCCAGAATCCCAAAAAAAACGTCGTTTAGGGCCTCAAAACGGCTCCGGAAGTTCAGGACCCGAAAAACTGCTAAAAATAGTAAACTGTGCTACAATTAAGGAAACTGAAAATGCTGAGAAAGAGACAGTTGTGGGGGTCCAAATGGGTTGGTGGGTGGCCACCAACATCCACCTGGATCATTCCTCCCCCCTTAGGAAGCAATGGTCCCCATTGCGTTGAGTTCCTCCATCTGCTGAACTTGTCCTGTAATCTCTGATTTGTCCAGTGATGGTGGGAAGCATGGTCGACGATGGTCCACATTGAACATTTGGTGCAGGCGAAGGAATGGAGGAATGATGTGCTCCAAAGCATTGTTCCCCATAGCCTTGGTACTGCTGTAAGGACCATGTCGGAGTGGTCTGAGCTTCTGATGGGTTCTGGTAAGGCGTTCTCTGTGCAGATGCAACCAGACTTTGTTGCCCACTTGAAGCTTATGTGGTACCCCTGTGGATGAGGAGAAGTTGTTCCTGTGTTCTGTCATGACCGTATTCCTTTGCTGCTGCTGCTGTGTAGAGGAACCCTTTGCCGGGGTCATGGATGTAGCAACGATCTTCCCCTTATTTTGGGAGTGAACCAGACAGATGAATTTCCTAGTCTGTGATATGAGCTTGCTGCCTTTCTTAGCAGTGATCAAAGATGTGGCAGTAGGTGGAGCTACCTCTGGTATCCTGTATAATGAATCACCCAAAGAAATAATGACAGCGCGAGGCCTTGACTCATACACAGCATGTCGCCTCCACAAGTATGGTTGGCCTAATAATACATCACAAACATCCAGAGGTGTAACATCACACAATACCTCGTCTGTGAATGGTTTGATGCTGTAGGGAAGGCGGCACTGTTGGTGAACTTTGAGATCTCGTCCTTCATGAAGCCACCCGATACTGTACGGCTGTGGGTGAGGTGTAGTCGGTAGGCCCAACCGCTTCACGACCTCTGCTGAAATGAGGTTCTTTTGGCTGCCACTGTCGACAATGAATTGTAGCGGCGAACCCTTCACCCACATCTGTGAGTGGAAAAGACGCTCCCCCTCTTCTGGATCTGTGGGCTCATCTTTCTGGATCTTGGCAGTGGCAACAGTGGCACTGGGATCCGCATCAATGATCTGCTTCCCTTTACCATTCCCCTTGTCAGGTTCTGGCTCAGGGTCGGAACATGCATCTGATTCGGAAGCCTTCAACTCGGCCACCAGCGACTGCTTGGTCCGACACTCACTTGTGTTATGAGTGGGACTCTTGTGGAACTCACACCACTTTCCTGTGTCCTTCTTCGGCTTCGTGGTGTTGTTCTTTTCTTGCGGCTTCGACGGGTTGTCTTGGGTTACCCCGCCTTGGCTTTGTCCTTTGGGCTTCGGATTTGCAGATCCAAAGTCTCGCTTCTTCTGTTTGAACTTTTGCTCGATTTTGACAGCGTATCGGTATGCTGTGCCGAGTGAGGAGATGTTCAAGAACACCATCTCTTCCTGGATGTATTTGTGTAGGCAGCCGCGGTATTTGAGTACCAGATGCAGCTCAGAATCTTTGATACCCAACTGTGTGCGAAGGGTATGAAAGATGTTAGTGAACTCCGGCACATCTTGGTCTCGTCCCTGCCGCAGTGTGGTCCATTTGATGTATTTGTCCTCATAGCTTCCGACAGGGTAATACTGCTCCTTGATGGCATCCCGAAAGTCATTCCAAGTGGGTGCGGCCGAAAATAGTGAGCCTGTACTTTCATCCTTCTGCTCGCAGTAGGTTTCCCACCAGTCCTTGACGTGGGGGGCTGCTTTGAGAAGAGCGAAAACAATCTTTTCCCGACTTGAAAATTCATGAACAGAAAAATACCCATCTAGCAGATTTAACCATTTATCTACGGCATCTGCGTCTATTTGACCCTCGAAGATGGGGATTTCAAAATTAACTTGTACCTTAAACGGCGTGGCGTTTCCAGAGTCGCTTTTGGAAGTCGATGCGTCGCCTCTGGGTAGCCGCTGAAGGATCTGCGCAAAGCTATCCATCATCGCGTTCCTTTGCCGCTCGAGCGCTTCTTCGAGCAAGATTTTGATAGGATCTCCTGCCCCCTCGTCTTTCTTCTCATCCGCCATGGGAGGCCGTCGGGATTTTCGAGGCTGGTCTTGCAAAGGTTCGACCAGTTCAAGCCCTAACTCCTTATATCCCGACCTCGTTGGGGACATGCAAAGAAAAACAGAGAAAAAGCAGACCGCTCTGATACCACTGATCCGGATTTAAGCAGGAACGCAACAAATTACAGAGATAACCATAGATACAGAGATGAGATAACCATAAATACTGAGATGCAGCGGAAATAATACTTCATTTCATTACTGTAAAATACTAAAATGTGCTTACAAACAGAAATGGAAAGAAACCAGCTAGGGCGATGGTAGCTATCTCTGAGAAGAGATGTGCGGCTACATGCCTCTGAACTGTTCCGAACTGTATTACAATGAGGCTCGAAGGCCTATTTATTGTTGAGAAACAATGGAAAACCCTTCACATCCTGAAACCTAACCCTAGAAGATGAAACACCAAATTGTGGGCCCCGTTTGGGTAAATTGGTACATCAATTTCCCGGGGTCGTAACTTTGGCATACGATCTCCGTTTGACGCGCACGATAGCTCGTTAGAAAGATCTATCCGAGTACTACCACTTTGGGAGGCAACATCGGTCTACGACCCATGTTGCCCCAGAATCCCAAAAAAAACGTCGTTTAGGGCCTCAAAACGGCTCCGGAAGTTCAGGACCCGAAAAACTGCTAAAAATAGTAAACTGTGCTACAATTAAGGAAACTGAAAATGCTGAGAAAGAGACAGTTGTGGGGGTCCAAATGGGTTGGTGGGTGGCCACCAACATCCACCTGGATCATTCCTCCCCCCTTAGGAAGCAATGGTCCCCATTGCGTTGAGTTCCTCCATCTGCTGAACTTGTCCTGCAATCTCTGATTTGTCCAGTGATGGTGGGAAGCATGGTCGACGATGGTCCACATTGAACATTTGGTGCAGGCGAAGGAATGGAGGAATGATGTGCTCCAAAGCATTGTTCCCCATAGCCTTGGTACTGCTGTAAGGACCATGTCGGAGTGGTCTGAGCTTCTGATGGGTTCTGGTAAGGCGTTCTCTGTGCAGATGCAACCAGACTTTGTTGCCCACTTGAAGCTTATGTGGTACCCCTGTGGATGAGGAGAAGTTGTTCCTGTGTTCTGTCATGACCGTATTCCTTTGCTGCTGCTGCTGTGTAGAGGAACCCTTTGCCGGGGTCATGGATGTAGCAACGATCTTCCCCTTATTTTGGGAGTGAACCAGACAGATGAATTTCCTAGTCTGTGATATGAGCTTGCTGCCTTTCTTAGCAGTGATCAAAGATGTGGCAGTAGGTGGAGCTACCTCTGGTATCCTGTATAATGAATCACCCAAAGAAATAATGACAGCGCGAGGCCTTGACTCATACACAGCATGTCGCCTCCACAAGTATGGTTGGCCTAATAATACATCACAAACATCCAGAGGTGTAACATCACACAATACCTCGTCTGTGAATGGTTTGATGCTGTAGGGAAGGCGGCACTGTTGGTGAACTTTGAGATCTCGTCCTTCATGAAGCCACCCGATACTGTACGGCTGTGGGTGAGGTGTAGTCGGTAGGCCCAACCGCTTCACGACCTCTGCTGAAATGAGGTTCTTTTGGCTGCCACTGTCGACAATGAATTGTAGCGGCGAACCCTTCACCCACATCTGTGAGTGGAAAAGACGCTCCCCCTCTTCTGGATCTGTGGGCTCATCTTTCTGGATCTTGGCAGTGGCAACAGTGGCACTGGGATCCGCATCAATGATCTGCTTCCCTTTACCATTCCCCTTGTCAGGTTCTGGCTCAGGGTCGGAACATGCATCTGATTCGGAAGCCTTCAACTCGGCCACCAGCGACTGCTTGGTCCGACACTCACTTGTGTTATGAGTGGGACTCTTGTGGAACTCACACCACTTTCCTGTGTCCTTCTTCGGCTTCGTGGTGTTGTTCTTTTCTTGCGGCTTCGACGGGTTGTCTTGGGTTACCCCGCCTTGGCTTTGTCCTTTGGGCTTCGGATTTGCAGATCCAAAGTCTCGCTTCTTCTGTTTGAACTTTTGCTCGATTTTGACAGCGTATCGGTATGCTGTGCCGAGTGAGGAGATGTTCAAGAACACCATCTCTTCCTGGATGTATTTGTGTAGGCAGCCGCGGTATTTGAGTACCAGATGCAGCTCAGAATCTTTGATACCCAACTGTGTGCGAAGGGTATGAAAGATGTTAGTGAACTCCGGCACATCTTGGTCTCGTCCCTGCCGCAGTGTGGTCCATTTGATGTATTTGTCCTCATAGCTTCCGACAGGGTAATACTGCTCCTTGATGGCATCCCGAAAGTCATTCCAAGTGGGTGCGGCTGAAAATAGTGAGCCTGTACTTTCATCCTTCTGCTCGCAGTAGGTTTCCCACCAGTCCTTGACGTGGGGGCTGCTTTGAGAAGAGCGAAAACAATCTTTTCCCGACTTGAAAATTCATGAACAGAAAAATACCCATCTAGCAGATTTAACCATTTATCTACGGCATCTGCGTCTATTTGACCCTCGAAGATGGGGATTTCAAAATTAACTTGTACCTTAAACGGCGTGGCGTTTCCAGAGTCGCTTTTGGAAGTCGATGCGTCGCCTCTGGGTAGCCGCTGAAGGATCTGCGCAAAGCTATCCATCATCGCGTTCCTTTGCCGCTCGAGCGCTTCTTCGAGCAAGATTTTGATAGGATCTCCTGCCCCCTCGTCTTTCTTCTCATCCGCCATGGGAGGCCGTCGGGATTTTCGAGGCTGGTCTTGCAAAGGTTCGACCAGTTCAAGCCCTAACTCCTTATATCCCGACCTCGTTGGGGACATGCAAAGAAAAACAGAGAAAAAGCAGACCGCTCTGATACCACTGATCCGGATTTAAGCAGGAACGCAACAAATTACAGAGATAACCATAGATACAGAGATGAGATAACCATAAATACTGAGATGCAGCGGAAATAATACTTCATTTCATTACTGTAAAATACTAAAATGTGCTTACAAACAGAAATGGAAAGAAACCAGCTAGGGCGATGGTAGCTATCTCTCAGAAGAGATGTGCGGCTACATGCCTCTGAACTGTTCCGAACTGTATTACAATGAGGCTCGAAGGCCTATTTATTGTTGAGAAACAATGGAAAACCCTTCACATCCTGAAACCTAACCCTAGAAGATGAAACACCAAATTGTGGGCCCCGTTTGGGTAAATTGGTACATCAATTTCCCGGGGTCGTAACTTTGGCATACGATCTCCGTTTGACGCGCACGATAGCTCGTTAGAAAGATCTATCCGAGTACTACCACTTTGGGAGGCAACATCGGTCTACGACCCATGTTGCCCCAGAATCCCAAAAAAACGTCGTTTAGGGCCTCAAAACGGCTCCGGAAGTTCAGGACCCGAAAAACTGCTAAAAATAGTAAACTGTGCTACAATTAAGGAAACTGAAAATGCTGAGAAAGAGACAGTTGTGGGGGTCCAAATGGGTTGGTGGGTGGCCACCAACATCCACCTGGATCACCATGGTAGATCATCTACACTTAGGATTTCGCGAAGTCGTTCGTCAGATGAGACTTCTTCGGGAAACGTTATCCGTTCTAAAGGTGAGGTGAAAAGTGACTCTTCACTGACCACATTCATTTGATCGGGTTCGGTTGAATGAAAATCAGTAAAAGACATAAGAGCTTCATAAGCAATTTCATATGGACTCAACGGCATAACATCACCGAGTGAATCTAGCTCAGAGTCAGAGGGAACATACCAAGGATCATCATAAATAATGTTTTCTGACGTGATCATATGAATCGTTGCAAATGAAGGATCTACATTGAGTGGAGGGAGAGGAAAAGTTCCCAGTAAACCGGAATCCTTAACTAAACCTACACCAATGTCCTTATAAGGGATTGTCGTTTTACCAACATGTTGGATAGTTTCGGAAGAGGATGGGTCGGATGAAAAGTATGTCAGCTGATCAATAGTCACGATCTTACCGTTATGTGGGAATTTAATGACTCTGAAGACCGATGAAACGACCGCTGTCATAGCATATGACCAACTTCGACCCAAAAGAAGGTTGTAATCTAGAGGGGCATCAACCACTTCCACATCCAGATTAACGGTTTTACCTTCGACCCCTATAGGCAATTCTTGTAGAATACCAAACGGACGGAACCCACGGCCATCAAAGGCCTTAAGGATGGTGGGGGATTGGTTCAACGAAGGAGAACCAAGCGATCTCCAACATTGAATCGACATAATACACGTAGAAGCTCCCTCATCAATCACAGTCCGATGAATAGGTCTGTTTTTGACTATCACTGGGATTTGGAAAGCCATTTGATGGGGGAGACGTGGTGTACTATTTTCTAGATCAAAGATCATTAGGTTCGGGTCCTGAACATCGACAGCTCCGATAGCCGACAAAAGAAATTTTCGTTGCGCTGGACATGATTGCAGCACTTCGAGTGCCGACA
Source organism: Pinus tabuliformis (assembly GCA_031772625.1). Taxonomy (NCBI): domain Eukaryota; kingdom Viridiplantae; phylum Streptophyta; class Pinopsida; order Pinales; family Pinaceae; genus Pinus; species Pinus tabuliformis. Next base: position 568,792,778 of record CM062816.1, read on the forward strand.
TTGCTGAAGGTGAAACAGCTAAGTCTTCGACAATGTTGTAATTCTGGGCTGCTCTCGCATGTGGGTTGAAAGCAGACCTTCGAAGTACACCCTTGGCGGGCGGCTTAATCACTAAGTCTGGGTTAGGTTTCTCGATCTGTAGTGGATCGGAACCAGGAGTTGAGGTTGATGGGTTAGAGTGAGAAGATTCTGCTTCTTTACCATCAATAGGAGCCTTACTACCATAATCTTGCGATCGAGTCGCAATCCTGACATGAGACATCATCAAAATGGGTTCTTCACTGGCATTCGAAGAAGAACCTATCATCTTATTTTCCTGCTCGGGAAATGGATTCTTTAACACAGCAGGAGTGGAAGAACCTTTAACGATTTTCACTACCTCGGCCCGATGAGGGCAGTCTCTTGTAAAATGATCTTCTTCACAAATGAGACAAGGATAACGAGGTTTGCGTTTTTCGTCATTGGTTTCCGATTTTTCTACTTTCTCCTTTGGAGCCTTATCTGCTTTGGTCTTCTTCTTTCCTTTCTTCTTTCCACCGTTTTTTGGTTTGGCCGTAGATGACTCTACGGCGTGAATGTCGGCGGTGAGTTCAGGAGAAGACTCTCCTGTCGGAGAATCAGGTAAAGTGATAATTGGAGTAGTTGAAGTCTTGGAAGACTTCTTCTTGCTCTTCGTAGTCACGATACCAATCATACCATCAGCGGCATGAGATCCCGAAGGAGCAGCAGCGATTTGGTTTGATTTGGGAAGATCCGGTATTTTCTCGTGTAACGTACCCGACTGAGTATAAACTAAGTCAAGGTACTGTGCTTGAGCAATGACTTGCTCCTCAGTAACTACTCCGGCCTTAGCTACATCTTCAGTAATTCGTGGTAATAATGATTTTACAAACCATTCAGCTAAGATTTGGTCCGGGATAAAAACTTTCACTAATCTTCTTCGACGTCTCCACTCATGGATGTGATCAGAAATGTACGTGGATGTCGATTGTTTTAGCGAAGTTAATAATTCTGTACCATTATCGTATCTGACTGGTAACTGAAAATGAGTTAAGAATGAAGTAGCTAACTGGCTAAAGTTGTAAAAAGAAGCCCGTGGCAACTCAATGTACCACTTGGCTGCGAGACCAATGAGTGTACGCTGGAAAAGACGTAAGCGGATGGAATCATCTGAGATGGAGTTTGATGCACACCAGAGGTGGTAAGTCATCACGTGATTGGATGGATCCTCTCCAGACTTACCTTCGAACTTGGGTATATCGCTGGGCAACTTATTTGGCATTGGCGGCCAGAACTGTTGATATTGAATTGGATCGTTTGTTAGGCGCGTCAAGTCGGGTAAATCTAAAGTTGCAATAAAGGGTAACTGCCGGTTAGGATCTCTAAAATTCTGAGTCACAATACCAGCCCCAGGAGGAGGATATCCAGGATAACTAGGAACAGGAATCGCATTGGGGATATTATATCCTCCTGGAAAACCAGGATTAACCGGACCGTACTGGGGTTGCTGAGGTTGTTGATAAGTGTACCCAGGATACGGTTGATACTGGTGAGCCGGTTGTTGGGCAGCTTGCGCAGGTTGATACGGTCCCTGGTACGGAGGTTGAACAAATTGAGGTTGAGTAGTAACAACCGTACTTGTACCAGGTGGTCCTACAGGCATCTGGACTGTGGTTTGGACTGTAGGTCCAGACAACGGAACAGATGTCTGAGGAGTGGTTACAGGGACTGTAGAAACCGGAGCTGCCGATACTCCAGAAGTAAGCATGGTAGATGAAGCGGTAGTTGCTGCAGCCGTGTGAGGTGGAGTACCAGGTGCAATTGGCGGCTGAGTAACTACCGAAGTTACAGGGGTCTGAACACTTGACTGGACAGGTTGCGGTTGCTGGGGTGGACCAGGAACGATAGGTTGTCCTGCTTGAGGTGCCGACTGTACACTTGGCTGCAACATCTGTTGACCTTGTGACGGGTCCCATGTTAACATTCCAGGGTATTGACTCGTAACAGGTTGAGGATACTGAGATCCATAACCGTATTGAGGATAGGGTTGATAACTGTAAGGTGCAGTCCCATATGACTGTCCTTGAGGTGGTTGATAACTTTGACCAGGGTATTGACCCGTAGGTTGATAACCTTGAGGTAAATATGAGTACTGGGGTTGACCTTGACCTTGGGGTTGGTATCCTTGAGGTTGATACCCTTGGGGTTGATACCCTTGGGGTTGCCATCCTTGAGGTTGCCATCCTTGAGGTTGGTATTGATACTGAGGTTGACTTTGGGGTACATATTGAGGCTGGGGTTGATACCCTTGGGGTTGATACCCTTGAGGTTGCCCCCCAGACACGAATGAAGCACCTTGAGGTTGCCCCCCAGGCATTAACGAAGGTTGCCCCCCAGGCGGTAATTGGCCACCTTGAGGTTGGTTAACGGGAGTTGAACCTGACATCATATAAACATCACCTATACTCAATGGAACGTTACCACTGTTTCCAACGAATAACCCATGCTCAATGGGTCGAGGAGATGCTCCTGAAAAAGTACCAGAAAGTGACTGATACCCAGCAGGAACAGAAGGACCACCATGTAAAAATGATTCAGGACTTTGTGAAAACACAGATGACGGACCAGACATATTTACAGGATTATGAATTCCTCCGGGTGGAAAAGGAGTACGAGGTGTAGAAAAACCTGCTGAGTTGTCTAAAAAATTAGTTAAAGCAAGGTACCAAGGTTCACTTCTAGGAGGACTGTAAAATATGGACTCACGCTCCCTTAGATCAAGGGTAATTATATCTTCAGAATCAGAAACGCCTAGTTCTTCCTCTGGAACAAGTTCTTCTATTGCAATTAACCCAACAGGAAGATTTTCGGTGATAATTCTTTCTATTCTTGGTGAATCAGGAACACTAGGAGTTGGAGTAACAGGTTCGGAAATTTCAGGTTCTTCCCCTGTTTCACTGGCAGATGAAAAACTACCAGTAAGCTCGGAAACTGTAACAGCTTCGGGATTGTAACCTGTTTCTAAACTTTGGTAATCTGGATGGACTACCAAGGCAGACTCTCCTTCTTCAGGTGAACCTACTTTACTGCCACTAGGAGTTACAAGGACCTTTAAACCCTCTAAAACACTGGGGTCGTCTCGAGGAGGTGAACCCCTAAGTTCACGGGATCTTCTCAACAATTCGGCCACAGAAACAACTTCAGGAGACTGGCCCGCAATGCGATGGGACCGTCTTGGTAATTCCGCCACAATTAATGATTTTAATTACAACACACGAAAACAAAGTAAAAAAATTTCAAATCAAACCACCTAAGTCTTCTAAAGAACCAAACAAATTTGAAGCATACGCCTAAATAATCTAGAGTGTCAAAGCACACACAAACAGTATCTTCCGGACCAAAAGCGCTAGTTGGTGATTAGGCCCAACCTCGCAGGATTCAGTACAGAAATGGCAGGTGGAACAGTTACGCCGACAACCTGCTTAATGAATAGACTGGACCAAGTACCTCCACTTTAACCGTCTCGAAGTGAAGCGTACCCCCCAGAAAATCCAAGTGAGTATAGCCGACGTCTGCTCCAGGTACAGTGGGACCTTCCCTCCACCGTCACCTTGGGTAGAATCCTAGATATTATGGCCACTAAGGTTACCAATCACAACAATTACACCTGGGGGAACAGTCTAAACTCCGACAGCACGCAAGGGCAGAGTAACAAGCTCCAATCCCCTTACCGGCTCCTTGACAGTAATCCAAGGTTTACCGATAAGTGACCCCTGGTTCCTCGACAATGGTTAATCCGAGGTTTACCGTTTTTAATACGTACTGCCTGGCGTCGTTCCCAATGAGGGAGGAATGATCCCCTCACTGGTTCGGACACGAGCTCGTGCTTCTCCTTTAAGAGGAGCTTTCCCAGAATGTAACTGAAACAATTGGATTTGTTCTACTCAAGATAGACTAACTGTTTGGTTTTGTAGTCTTGGAGAGTTAAGTACTCACCTACTCCAAGACCCTAGCCTAAGCTATGTTGGTGCTTCAGAACCCTAAAAAATAAAAGTTACTAGATCAATTTTAATTTAAGCGTTACTTTTAAGGTTGTTCTTTAAGTCAAAAGGTGATGGAAGTGAAACTTGTGGTGTGTTGACTCGACTCAAAACCACTACAAAATGCACCTAGGATGATTTATCCACTACTTTTGCTTTTTCGATGAATTGTTTTAACTAAAAAGTTGAGAGAATGCAATCTTTATAAAAGCAACTTCTTAATTGAAGACAATCAAAGAAACAAATCGATTTTCTTTTCCAAGCATAAAAACATAACTTCTCTTTACATGCACGAAAAAAACTCTTTTCTTCTTTGAAAAAAACAAAAAGCTACTTGGAACAAGACTTTTAAAGAAGATGTTTTTGTATTTTTCTTTTAATAAAGTAAATAAAACTAATATAACCAAAAGCAATCTTTTAACAACTATCAAAATCTATGGAAATCCACTCATAAGCAAACTAAAGGCAAATTTATTCTAAGCAATTCTAACAAGGTCAAAACTAACAATGATTATTCTAAGGTGTTTTACTTGATTATGAACGAATCAAGGACTAGCTTATCGCAGAACCAAAAACTAGTCAAAACAAAATTCTAATCTTTTTGTCCTTTTTGAAAATGGAAATCAATACTTTAAAAACAAGCAAAGCGAAATTTGACCCAAAACAACTCAAATGATAAGTTGCTCACACAAGGAGACTTTACGACAGGCTCAACTTCTAAGAAGGTTGACTAACCAGAGATATCTAAGGCTGGACAACTTTCTAAGCTCAAAGTTACTACAGAACCTATTCAAAAATCAAACCCTAGGTCTAAACTTCGTTGAAATCCACTAAAACACTCAAAGCTCACAAAACCAGTTCAGGTGAGAATTCTTGACAGGGTACTAAAGGATCTGGGCAGAAAACACTAAGGAAAAACAAAATCTAAAAGTAATTTAAAGCAAAAATGGAATTTTCTTGACTTTTACAGGAAGACGCAGGCCACCCGTTGTCACAGGTGCGGCCCCGCACTGTGCAGTCGACAACAACGCGTCCAAGGACGCACTGTGAAGCACACAGAGACTGCGTCCTTCTGGAAAAAGGAAGAAAAACTAAAGCCAACTAAATCTACAGCTAAACCACCCAAATACTAATTCCCACAGCCAAAAACCAGAAAATAAAAATGATTTTCACAAAGCAAAGTTCATATAAAGGAAAAGACTTATCCATTAATGGAGTCCCCAGCGGAGTCGCCAATTTGTCGTGGCGGAAAAAGTCATTTGGGCTGACACAACTGACCTCCCTAGGAGTATAAACTCGCTAGCGACAAACAAGACAAAATAGAGTGATCTTTCTCTAAATCTACCTTTTACAACATGAAAAGTACAAGTGTTTAGGCTTACCTTATTCCAAAACGCTATTGTTGTAGTTCGTTCTTGCCAATCCGGATGAGCTCTTCCTTCAAGTCAATTCCTGCAACCACAAACAATCAAACAATTACCGAGCACTTGTATTTCATATAATAAAACGTAGATTCAACATGCAGACCAAGGAACACATGAAATAACTCATTAACATAAGCTATTGAGAAAAATAAACCAGTTTGTATTAATAACGAAACAAAGAAACTCTTACAACCTAGCCTTGGCGTTGTGCAAGTTCCTCCCAGGGTCCATCAAGTGTTTTCCTCTACTTTGACAAAGCTCACCCACTTCCAAGTAGAATCATGTAAAGACAATCTCTCCTCACAAAGGTTCTAATGGAAGACCTAAATCCTGCAGCATTTACCCAAAGAAAATGTATAGCTCCAACCTCTCCTCCTTCTGGCTCAATGCCTTTATTTATAGTGCTGTAAAGAGGTTATTCAGGTCCACTATCAATGGGATCATCCCCCTCTATGGGTGGGATAGCTCCCTTATTGATGGGATAAGCTCCCTCTTAATAGAGATACATGAACCAACTGGAGGCGCATCCATTTCATCAAACCGACCTCTAGAATGTTCTAGAAGTAACCACAAGTAACTTTCTCAAGATAAAACTTGCGCATTTTGCCTTTTACAGGAGGACGCACCTGTCCTTTAACATACAGAGCGTCCATGGACGCAAATTTTGTGAACATGACCTGCGTCCCCGCAGGTAAGGCTAGAGAGAACCTGCGACCCCAGAGATAAACAAAGTTTTTACAAGACTTTCTCTCTTCTTTGAGTTTGAGATGGATAACAGAGGCATAAAGACTTGCCTAAGAGGGTAGCATGACTGTTGATTTGAGCCATACTAACTGTAAGTAGTCAAGGTGACATTTTTTAGTGTAACATTCCCTTTCTTCTTCTCAGTTACTTGGTTTTTAGCGTTACTAGCTTCACCAAGCGAAGAGGAAGAAGGAGAGGGAGAAACAAACGAAGTGGAATATTTAGGAGCAAATTCATCTGGTTGCTGATTGCATTGCTGAGGAATTGTGGAATTTTGAATGACAGAGGTTGAGAAAAGCCAAATTGGCAGGCCAATTACGAGTCCTAGAAGGGACAATGTAGCCATATGTGGAGCACCAACATCTGCCCAAGAAGAGAAGGGACCAGGATTTCCTCCAAGGGGAAATCCTTGATTGGTAGACTCCATTTCTCAACCTAAAGACCAATGAGGGAATAGTGACATTATTCTAATTAAAATAAATTTTATGACGCATTGACACAACTTGATTTTTCAATTTTTAAGAGTCGAGAAAAAGCTAAAGATGACTCTAGTCTCCTTCGATTTTTAAAGAGCCTGAAGTGACAAGTGCTCAGATGAACCTTTTCTTTTAGGGAGTCTAAAAAGGAATGAAAGTGACTACTCTGGAAATCTAGACAGATGGATTACCAAACCAATCGCAAAACTATAGAATACTTTTTTACGGTATAGCAGTCAGTCTTCCTGAATGTTGTGTTCAGTGCATTGCGATCAATAGGGCAGTAGACACGGCTTCCTAAGGATAAAAGATGTAGCCTATTGTGGTCTCCCAATATATACTCGATGGTACACGGGATCGCAAGTGCGTATTGGCACTTGTTGTCTCAAAGAGGAGGAATCACCCAACCTACAATGAAAGCAATAGTTACTAGGCTTTATGACGCCAGAATACGTCTCTAGCCTAGAATTCTAAATGTTGTGCGTTAGGTTCCAAAGGGTTTTTATGTTCATTGAGTTTATTTTATAGTTGATATTTCTTAAGAAGTTTGCCTTTAAGGTTCACTGCGTGATGTAGATCTACAATTCCTAAATATGCAATCTAAGATGATAAATAGTCATTTACTTTCTTTTTGCAATAAAAATCCTAGCTACTAAGGAAAGATAAATGAAATTATTTCAACATAGAGAAGAGAGCACACACTAGATGCACTTTTCCTAAATCAACTTCAGCATGCAGTCTTAATGAAAATGCACATGCATGTATTGTTTTTCAGTTCCCTTAATGTCAGAATGAAAAAAACAAAACAAAGCATATATCTAAACTATCTTCTTTCAAAGCGACAGTACTAACAATTTTCTTTTCATAAAACGAAAGTAAAGCCAAGAAGGCACTCTGTGATTTTGAATTTAAAATTTCTTTCAACACTTGAAATACTAATGATTCAAATCAAATAAAATGGCAAAAGTGTAATCAACTATCTAAAAAAGGAATGCTTTGTGACACTCTTTTTCTTGACTAAAAACAACACTTGCGACACTTTCAAATCAAAAGATGACAGTTCGATTAAGCTACTATTTGCAAAGGAGAACTATAAATGATGAAAAATACATTAAAAAAAAAATTCACAATTCCTTCTAATGGAGGCTGAATAATGCACAGGAAGATGGTTTCAATAGAGATATACTGATCATAGATAGAAAAAATACTGAATAAAGCTGAAGATAATAAAGAAAAAACCAAAATATGGAGGCAGAAACAGTCTTAGTCAATCATCGCACCTGTAACACAGGGAAATAGAGATGCATCTGATTTGCATCACACGGGAGGTGCAATGCATCCAGGTTGCCAAGAAGAGACAGTGCGATGGTCCAGGGACGAGACTGTGCTTGGTTTTCACTCACAGTTTGTAGCTAAGTTCAGGGGCTTAGGCTAAGCTAATGAATGTCAGTAAACACAAAGTATAAGGGCTGATCTAATGAGGTTATTTGAGCTACCACCAGGGCACTTAGGATGTTTACAAGCTAGATGTTTAGTTCATAAACCAACCCGGAGATTCACTGAAACAACGTTGATCTACTTTGCAGTTTCATAGAAAAACAACTCGAAGGCTAGCTGGCTTAAATTAAGGCTCCGTATGTGGTTTATAAAGCAAACAATAGTAACAAAACAAAAAAACTATTTTTTCCCCAGTGGAGTCACCATTTTTTTATTGAGAAAACTAGTGTCCATTCAAAGCTACTAGTCCCACTAAGATGGGTAACTATCTTAGAAACACACAAACTAAAGTCACTTGTGTTTTCCTTTATGAGAGATAGATGAGAGAGAAGCAGAGAGTACCAACCTTAGTCTTTCACTAGTCTCCTTTCTTGCTTCCTCTCTCTTTTGATAGATCTTTCACCACTCCTTTCTCACTTGTCCCACTTCAAAGAACAACTGTAGAGTCAATGAAGCAAAATAACATCGAAGGATAGAGATCTATAACGATAAATAATTTAGGATCAGATGTACATTAACCATACAAATGCATATACAAATACAAGATTCAAAGATATACAAAAATATGGAGGAAAACTGAAATAGATTTATTGATAGAAGTAGTAGAAGAGAGGATTACAACCAAGCTGTCTGATCCAACATCATCCTCCTAGCTGGAAAGCCCTCTTCACTTCATACAAAGCAAGATTACCCAACAATGTCTCCAAAGAGAAACCAACAGAACTTCCTTGCAAATTACAAAATTCCAGCCTTCTGGATCTCTAGGATGAGGGATCCATATATAGATGTTTACAGGAGAGTGAGTTAGCTTCTTGGATTTTGATTACTGTCATCTCACTGATAGTTATTAGTTCCACTTGGAGATTTCAAATCTCTTACTCATCCTTGGGTAAATTCAGAGAGGCAAGTGTCATATGAGCAGTTTCTAGAAGATTCTCTAGGTTTCCACCTAGCAAACTGCTTCTACCATTTGTCTGCTCTCACTCATTGCACTGTACAGAAGGGCTTTCTAGTATGCATCGCACCCCCTGTGTGTAATAGGTGAGATGCATCGCACCCTATGCATGGAGAAGTCTGTATGGCCCAATTTTGACCAATTCTGAGTATTTTTTCATGGAGAACATCTGGGAGATGATGTAATTAGCTGACCTTGTTCCTTTAGGGTATGAAACAACACTTTTAGGGATTTAGAAGCCCTTGGCTTATGGACATATGTGATTGGGGTTGCAGTGCCCAAATATGTCTATAACATGAACCCAAGTGTTCCAACAAGACCATCATTGCAGAAATCATAGAGAAAACATCCCCATGGGAATACTTCAATGGATCTGCACAACATGATGTTGAGATTTTCTGTTTGGAGCAAAATAGGAAAAATATCAGCTGATGACAACAATAGAATTCAGGTCCTAGATTAACTCCAGTTTGTTGGGAGGGAGTTAATGCCTCCTATATTTGATGTGAGGGAGTTAATGAGGCTGTTAGATTCTCTATGCTATATAACAGGCAACCATTCGGATGGTTTGCTGAGAGGGTGAGAGTTTTATGAAGCTTTTCATTATGTAATCTCCAATTTGATTAATAAATTCCTGATGCCTATGTTTGGTGGATGTAGCCCAGATTGGTTGGGTGAACCACGTTAAAAACTGTGTTTATGTGCTTGATTTATTCTGCTGTGTGTTTTATTGATTTACTGTGCCTCTGAATTCCAACAAGTGGTATCAGAGCACGTTGGAGGAGCTGTGTACTGCTGGAGGTGGAGCACTACGGCGTGATCGTGGCTGAGCCTGCATGCTGGTGCGTGGAGGTTTGTATTTCCTGGTGCGCGTAGAGGATTTTATTGCCTGTTGTGCGTGGAGCTGTTGGTGCGTGGAGAATTGAATGCTGGTGCGTACTCAGGCAGCGTGGGTTAATGAATTCAATGCTGGTGCGTTCTCCAGGTATTTTGTTTTGGTTTTAAACAAACACACCTGCGCGTTGAATATGGGAAGCAATCCTTGCATTTTTTAAACGTTTCACATTATAATGCAACCAGCTTTAAGATCCGGTGGCCCACGAATCCACACAGAACCGTAATTGTTTTTTTTTTTTAAACTGCAACACGAAATTGTAATCTGGTTATGTGTGGGTTATGTTTTCGGAATCGTTGTGCTGTGAGAGCACTCCGTGGATGGGGAGAACTTGTTCAGGCCTCATATGGATTGTGTTGTGCGTAGATATGGGTTGTTTAAAACAGCGTGCATATGGATTGTGCTGTGCGTAGATATGGGTTTTAAAACAGCGTGCATTTAAAACAGCATGTATATGTCTTTAATAAACAACGTGAATATATAACCGGACAGCATGGATTTGTAACCTGCGTGGGTATATTTTGCAAACAGCGTAGATATATATATATATTTGCAACAGCGGTGATATGTTTTTTTTTTTTTTTTTAAACTGTGTTGTTGTTTAAATATATGCGCTGTGTAAATATGGGAATTTTATCAATAACAGTCCAAGTTCAGTTCGGCGAAACTATTTGCCTGAAACTTTTGAGAGAGTAAATTATTTTGCCTGAAAGGGATGTATTACTCTTGAGTTTGATACTCAGTAATTTTGCACAGCAATAAGGCAGTTTTTTTTATTGTGTAAAAACAAAGGCATAGGCAGTTGTTTTTTAATTGCTGGTTAGTTTTGGAGATTATTGTGTTTTTTGATACAAATGGCGAAAACTCAAAGTGCCAGGTTTGAAATTGAGAAATTTAATGGCAAGAATAATTTTGAGATCTGGAAGGTGAAGATGCACGATCTGCTGGTTCAACAAGGTCACTTTCTCAGAAAGCTGGCATAGACTTTCATGAGATATTTTCACCAGTGGTTAAAATTGTTTCAATTAGACTTGTGTTAGCATTAGTGGCTTTGCTTGATTTAGAGTTGCAGCAGTTAGATGTTAAGACTGCATTTCTACATGGTGATTTAGATGAGGAAATATATATGGAACAACCGGAAGGGTTTGTTCACCGTCGCAATGAGAAATTTGTCTGCAGGCTCAAGAAGTCATTATATGGCCTGAAGCAGTCCCCTCGGAAGTGGTATAAGAAGTTTGATTCTTTCATGTTGAGTCAGAAATATGTAAGAAGTGAATATGATCATTGTGTTTACTTTAAGCAGTTGAATAATGGCATGTTCATTATCTTAGTGTTGTATGTTGATGATATGCTTTTAGCAAGCAAAAGCATTGAAGAAATCAACAGGTTGAAGACTCAGATGGCAAGGACGTTTGATATGAAAGATCTAGGAGCAGCAAGACAGATTTTGGGCATGGAGATTTTCAGAGACAGGAGCAATGGTAAGCTATGGCTATCACAACAAAAGTATATTGAGAAAATAATTTTGAGGTTTGGTATGAATAATGTGAAGCCTGTGTCAGTCCCTTTAGCTTCCCATTTTAAGCTTTCTTTGAGTTTATGTCCTAATACAGATGAAGAAAATGATTATATGTCTCGAATTCCATATGCCAATGTAGTAGGGTGTTTAATGTATGCGATGGTTTGTACTCGACCAGATATTTCACATGCAGTTGGGGTTGTCAGCAAGTACATGGCAAATCCGGGTAAAGAACACTGGTCAACAGTGAAATGGGTGCTTCGGTATTTGAGAGGCACAAGTAGTTATTGTATTTCTTACAATAAGAGTAGTGAATTTGTTTGCGGATATGTTGATTCCGATTTTGCAGGTGATTTGGATAAGAGAAGATCAACTTCAGGGTACGTATTTACTCTTGCAAGTGGAGCTATAATCTGGATGTCAAAGCTACAGAACATTGTTGCTTTATCCACTACTGAAGCAGAATACATTACTGCTTCGCATGCTTGCAAACAGGCGGTTTGGTTGAATGGTTTTATTGGTGACTTTGGTAGGTTACAGGACAACATCAGGTTACTTTGTGATAGTCAAAGTGCAATACATTTGGCTAAGAATCCGGCTATCATAGTAAATCAAAGCATATTCCAATTAAGTACCATTTTGTAAGACAGGTTATCACTGAAAGAGGAGTCTCTCTTGAAAAGGTGCATACAAAGGAGAACTGTGCAGACATGTTCATGAAACTAGTTTTGTTGGAGAAGCTACACTGGTGTTTCGTTTCTCTTGGCTTGCAAAAAAGATAAAATAATAATAACAGGGCATCAGGGGAATTGTTGTCAAGGTGGAGATTGTTGAGATTTTCTGTTTGGAGCAAAACAGGAAAAATCTCAGCTGATGACAACAATAGAATTCAGGTCCTAGATTAACTCCAGTTTGTTGGGAGGAAGTTAATGCCTCCTATATTTGATGTGAGGGAGTTAATGAGGCTGTTAGATTCTCTATGCTATATAACAGACAACCATTCGAATGGTTTGCTGAGAGGGTGAGAGTTTTATGAAGTTTTTCATTATGTAATCTCCAATTTGATTAATAAATTCCTAATGCCTATGTTTGGTGGACGTAGCCCAGATTGGTTGGGTGAACCACGTTAAAAACTGTGTTTATGTGCTTGATTTACTTCTGCTGTGTTTTTTATTGATTTACTGTGCCTCTGAATTCCAACACATGATGGTTGCGGAAGTGGTGCGATATTATATCTCAGTGAGGATCATCATTTCAAATTGAAAATGGGTCTAGGAAGAGGCACCAATAACTATGCAGAACTTATCAATCTCAGAAACCTTCTTTCATTCTCATTAGAAAAAGGATGGAGGCACCTACATATTTTTGGAGATTCCAAACTTATCATTAATTGGTTCAATCAACAATCTATATGTCACATTCAGACACTTCAGAACCTATTGGATGATGTCTTATTATTAAAATCTCAATTTGACACTATTTCATGTCATCATATTTACAGGGAAAGGAATCAACTTTCCGATCTACTATCCAAGGAGGAAATGCACCAGCCACATAGTCACTAGATGATTTAAGAGAAGAATAGACATGAATTCTACCAGTACTTCCACAAGCCTTATGATGATCAACTGTTGGGTCCCTATCATACTAGTGATCACCCCATTAATATTGTAGTTGTACCCCTTATTAATATTGTTGTGCCCCTATTGTCCCCATATTGTTATTATTGTGCCCCATAGAATCCCTCTATTGTTATTTTTGTGGCTTTATATTATTATTGTTAGGTCAGCTGGGTTATATTGTGACTCCTTAGACTCCTATATATAGAAAGGAGGTTTTTTCATTTGAATCATCGAATAATTGATTCATTTATGTAATGTAAAGGAGTTTTCCCCCTCTAAGAGGTTGAATTCTAAGGCGTTGATCTATCTATTCTATCTTTTTCTTGAGCTGGTTTCATAACATTTAGTATCAAAGCTTTGGATTCTAGGGTTTCACTGCTCCAAACAGGTCATCGTGGAAGTTTCCCTATAACTTTTTTCTGTGACGTTTCAGAAGCTAAAAAAAAAACCCATTTGATAAGACATCGTGTTAAATCTTGGATCCAAATTTCAAAGTTTTTCGCTCTATATTTGCAGAGATATGATATGAGGAAGTTGGTCTTTTTGTAGACTCTTGAATTACATTACAAACAAGTGACTTGGAAAAATCGTCATAACTTTCACTCTGAGCATCAGATTGAAATTTCATAAGAAGGTATAGAAAGAGGAAGGACTATAATTTCTTGCATATATTTTTCAGTGCCAAATGTTGAAACAGTGACTCGTGGCACGTCGTACAAGTTCGCTCTGTGAAACTAGTCTATAATCAGGTCACTATGGGAGATTTCATATAACTCTTCCTTGGAGAATCCAATTTGGATCACACTGGTGGCATTAGAAAGAGGACACAAAGGGCTACTATAGGTCACAATTTCAGAATTGGATGATTCGAAAGTATAGAGATACATCAAAGGCAATATCGAGCTCCTACCAAGTGAAAAAAGGTGTGTAGATTTTTTTAAAATTTTTCTTAAGCTTGGTTCAAAAATTTGTCTCGAAGGAATTTAAAGGGCTTAGTAGAGCATTATTATCGGTAACTAATGCCCTGAGGAAAGAAAATGTAAACACCTAGTAAGCAACCTAAAAGCTCTAGCATGACTCATGAAGAAGAGGAATAAATGCTACATGATATATCAAAATTACAAGACCAGGTGCAACAAATGTCACTCTCACAAAAGCTAATAGAAGCTAAGACAAAGGGTGTGGAAGCTAAGATGGAAGATTTGAAGATAGATTTGAAGACATATTTCAAGAGAGACATGGCAGATTTGAAGACAGATTTGAGAAATTTTCTACAAGAAATACATACTAATGGTGAAAAGGTAGCAAAGGAAACTCATGATGCGGACAAAAGAAATGTTAATCATGATTTCATAGAATCTAATGTGGGATTGAAAACCCACCATATTCCAAAAATCGATATGAGGAAGTTTGATGGCAAGGATCCCACAACATGGATATTACAAATGGAGTAATTTTTTGATCTCAATAATGTGCAAAACACACAAAAGGTATGTATTGCAACTTTATATTTGGAACCAAATTAGTTTGTATGGTATCAATGGCTTTGCTCTCGTAAACAAATTATCACTTGGGAAATTTTTACGGAAGAATTGAAAACACATTATGAGGATACAAAAAGAAACACATTTTTTAGCCAATTGATAAGTCTCAAACAAAAGGGTTCAATAACGGAGCACATTGAGGAGTTCCAAAAATTGAACATAAGGGTAAAAAATATTCCAGAGGAGCATAGGATTGATGTGTTCATAGGGAATTTAAAGGATAATATTCAACATGATGTTCACCTTTGGGAACCTGATTCATTAGATAAGGCATTCAGGTTAGCAAGAAAAATGGAAAGAAAAATTATGGCAACCAGCAAGCATACCACTCACAACTTTAAAGATGGAAGTGTTGTTGCCCCTAGTCTTCCACAACCTATAAGGTTGACACCACAACAATTGGAAGAAAAATAGCAAAAGGGCTTTGTTACAGTTGTGATAGAAAATACACTAAAGGTCATAAGTGTGCTGAGAAGAAATTATTCTACATATATTGTGAAGCGGAAGAAGAAAATGAGCAAGAAAGGTCAAAAGAAGAGGATATACTCCAGGAACAAAGCCTATATGAGGAAGAAATGAATCTGACCATATCTTGTAATTCATTGGTGGGAATTACCACTCCTCAAACCATCAAGGTAGAAGGACAAATCAAGAAGAAAAAGGTAATAGTGTTGATTGATTCAGGAAGTACCCACAATTTTATCCATTGTAAGGTAGTAAAAGAATTGAATTACTTCTTATATCCAGCACCAGAGTGTCAAGTGATGGTTTCAAATGGAGGAACAATAAATTTCTCTGGAAAATTCCATAATATCAAGATATCCATGCGAGAATATGTATTGACTAGCCCAATGCTTCCATTCCAATGGGAGGTACTGATGTTGTACTAGGAGTCCAGTGGCTACAATCCTTGGGTACAATAGCTTTCAATTTTCATGAAATTTTCTGTGGAAGGAAAGGAAGTTGAATTAAGGGATATTGCAGGGAAACCCAGAAAGATAATTAGCTCTAACGGTATGGCAGAGATTCTAAAAAAGGAACGAAGAGGTGTAATTGCACAATTATGTTCGATAGATGTTTCCACATTGGAATCATCTATCTCTCCAGATCTCCAAAAATTCTTGGACAATCATTCCAAGGTATTTGAGACTCCCAAAGGTCTCCCGCCTATTCGTGATCATGACCATGCTATTCATCTGATTCCAAGAAGTGTTCCTCCAAACATCAAGCCGTACAGATATCCCTATGCCCAAAAGAGTGAAATTGAACGTATGGTTGCAAAAATGCTAGAGGCTGGTATAATTCAACTGAGTCAAAGTTCTTTCTCTGCTCCAGTAGCATTGGTGCACAAGAAGGATGGATCATGGCGCATGTGTTTGGATTATAGGGAGCTCAACAAGCTCACTATTAAAGATATGTTTCCCATTCCTATCATTGATGAATTATTGGATGAATTGCATGGATCAATTTACTTCACCAAGTTGGATCTTTGTTCACGATATCATCAAATCAAAATGATGACTGAAGACATTCTGAAAACAACATTTAGAACTCATGAGGGTCATTATGAATTTTTTTTCATGCCTTTTGGCCTTACCAATTCACCTTCAACATTTCAAGGTTTGATGAATTCAATTTTCAAACCATTCCTTAGAAACTTTGTGTTAGTATTTTTTGATGATATACTAATCTACAACAAGTCTTCGAAGGATCATGTTGAACATGTTGATAGGGTGCTACAACTATTGGAGGAGAAACAATTATATGCAAAAAGATCCAAATGTTTCTTTGGAGTAGAACAGTTGCAATATCTGGGTCATATTGTATCTCATGAAGGAGTTAAGGTAGACCCTAGCAAAATTAAAGCCATTAAGGAATGGAAAATCCGCACATCCATAAAGCATTTGTGAGGATTTCTCGGGTTGAAAGGGTATTATCCAAGTTTGTTAAGAATAATGGGAGAATAGCAGCAGCTCTAACAACATTATTGAAGAAAGATGCATTTTCATGGACTCCAGAAGCAACAAAGGCCTTCGAACATCTTAAAGAGGCAATGTGCCAAGAACCGATCTTAGCTACACCGGACTTCACAAAAACCTTTTATTGTGGAATGTGATGCTTTAGGAAATGGAATTGGTGCTGTTTTAATGCAAGATGAAAGATCCATTGCTTTTGAAAGTCGTCCAATCAAGGGAAATTTTTTACAAAAAGCTATTTATGAGATGGAAATGTTGGAAATACTCCATGGATTTAAAAAATGGTGACCCTACCTAATGGGAAGACACTTCATGGTAAAAACGGATCATGATAGCCTTAAATACTTTTTAGAACAAATATTATCCTCTGAAGAGCAACAAAAGTGGGTCACAAAGATGTTGGGTTATGACTTTGAAATCATCTACAAAAAAGGGAAGCAAAATGTGGTGGCAGATGCACTCGCAAGAAAGGATGAGGATGTGGAAGCATTGTTGTGTGCCATTTCTATTATCCAACCAGATTGGATAAATGAAGCAAGGGATGAATGGAAGAATGACAAAGAAGTGTGGGCACTTATTCGAAAGTTACAACAAGATTCTAGTACGTCTGATACATTTATCTGGAAAAATGATTCATTATGGTTCAAAGATTTCTTATACCTCTATAAGAATTCCCAACTAAAACAAAATATTCTTATGGAATTTCACACTTCTCCCTTAGGAGGGCACTCAGGATTTTTAAAAACTTACCACAGGGTTAAGAAGGAATCTTTTTGGGATGGCCTTAAATCAAATATTCAAAAGTTTGTGGCAGAATGTTTGGTTTGTCAACAAAATGAAGTTGAAACAATTAAGACACTGGTTCTATTACAACCTTTATCCATTCCAAGCCAACATTGGGAGGAGGTTTCAATGAATTTTATCACAAGTTTACCCAAGTCTAAGGGAAAGAGTGTCATCATGGTGGTAGTTGACAGACTTAACATGTATGCACACTTTTGTGCATTATCACATCCATTTAAAGCCAGTACAGTTTCTACTGCATTTATGGAAACAATTCAAAAGCTACATGGAAACCCAAAGATTATTGTAAGTGACAGAGATCCCATTTTCACTGGAAATTTTTGGGCAGAATTATTTTCTTGTCTTGGTACTCAGTTAGCTCATAGCTCATCTTATCATCCTCAATCTGATGGGAAAATTGAGATAGTAAAAAAATGTTTGGAAGGATATCTTTGTTGATTTGTATCTGATAAACAGACACAATGGGTCAAATGGTTGCCTCTGGCTGAATGGTGGTATAACACTTCCTTCCATACAACAACAAAAATGACCCCATTTATGGCACTTTATGTGTATTAGCCACCATCCATCATATCATATTTAAGATAAAATTCTAAGGTTCAAGCAGTGGAACATCAAATCGAACATCAACAACAAGTCCTCCAACTCTTAAAGGATAACCTCGTGTTGGCACAGAATAGAATAAAACGATAGGTAGATCAACGTCGCAGCGAAAGAAGTTTTGATGTAGGTGATTGGGTATTGCTATGGCTACAACCATATAAGAAAATGTCCCTCAAGCAAGCTAAGAATGATAATAAATTATCACCAAAGTATTATGGTCCGTACAAGGTGTTGCAAAATATAGGTACTATGCTATACAAATTGGAGCTTCCTGCAGCTTCTCAATTACACCCAGTTTTACATGTTTCATGTTTAAAGAAGGTTATAGGTGACAAGATCCCAGTTCAAACAATATTGCCAAAACTTGATGAGGAAGGAAAAATTATATTGGAACCGGAAGTAGTCATAGAAACAAGAACTCGACAGCTATGAAATCGATCAATTTCGGAGTATCTTATCAAATGGAAGAACTTATCCATTGAATATTCCACATGGGAGGATGAGAATTTTATACAGAAGCATCTAGAACTACTCAAGCGTTGAGGACAACACTTTTTTGAAGGAGAGGGGCATGTTGGGTCCCTATAATACTAGTGATTACCCCATTAATATTATAGTTGTACCCCTTATTAATATTGTTGTGCCCCTATTGTCCCCATATTGTTATTACTGTGCCCCATAGAATCCCTCTATTGTTATTTTTGTTGCTTTATATTATTATTGTTAGGTCGGTTGGGTTATATTGTGACTCCTTAGACTCCTATATATAGAAGGGAGGTTTTTTCATTTGAATCATCAAAGAATTGTTCATTTATGTAATTTAAAGGAGGTTACCGCCTTGAAGAGGCTGAATTCTAAGGCGTTGATCTATCTTTTCTATATTTTTCTTGAGCTAGTTTCATAACATCAACTCTCTCGAGCAACAACACTACCTTGATTTTGGTGATGATTCATTTTTTACTGATATATCTTGCTACACATCAGAATTGTATATTTTTTTATTATCTCTTGTATATTTATCATGGGATATCAAGTTACATACATGTAACAAACTCTTCTCTATGTATGTGGGTTTCCACCAAATTTTGATATATGCTTCTTGCAAAGCATCTACAACATGTAATTTTCAGATATATAATGAAAGTTATGATTTTTCCTTCAGTTTTTTTTTCATAGAATTCATACCAAAACAGGTCATTAACCAATTCTTAAAAAATTGGCTATTAAATAACTTAACATCATTATGACACTAATATTTTTTTCTCAAAATGGGATAGGTGCATTCATATTATATCTCAATCTAAAAATATTGATTACAATATATATTTTCTTATCTTTTAAACTCACCTAAACAATAAAACTTTATTTAACAATTCTTCTCTCTCATTTTTGTGTACCAAATAAAGTTATATAAAAAAATCATATTATTCCTTACCTATATATGTATATAATTAAAATAATATTTAATAACGTTTGGAAGACCCCAACTCATAATGAACCATTTATAGCAAGAGTTGAGTAACTATGAATTTTTGTAAGGTTTTGATTTGATTAGGGATTTTGATTTACAGATTGCTTCCTCATTGGGGGAGGTAGTAGGGGGAGTTTGGGTGTGGATGTGGGTGTGGGATGGGAGTAGAGGCCCCTTCTTCAACGATATGCAAGAAGGAAGAGAAAATAATGTGATTGTGCGTAGATCCAATAATTTTGCATGAGGAAAAAAAACTTATTCTTCATCTCAAGGTATTTAATTAGTTGGAGAAGCAATATAATCCATAATAGTTTCAAATGGGGAAAATCCAAATGGAGTGAATAATTTAGGATCATGTCTACCATAGATGAAAAAATTCCTTTCATGTGAATTAATTCTAGACAAAATAGGGAAAAAAATCAATTCATGAAAGGTCATGCATTAATATTTAAATTGTGGGAATCTTTCCTCTAGAAATAATTCTTATCATTTGCATCTTAAAAATTACCAACTAAAAGGAGATATTGAACTTAATCTTGGTTCTGAGGGGTTCCTCATGCAATTTCAATAATGTGGAGGATAAAGATCAAATATTTAAGGGGACGCTACTTCCTTAACTCAATAAGGTTGTACATGAAATAATGGATAGAACTCCTTAACTCAATAAGGTTGTACATGAAAGCATGGATAGAGAAATTCAATCCTGACAAGGAAGAGTTCAACTCAACTCTTTTTTAGATTGGTCTATAGTCCACGCCTAAAGAGTTTTGGGATCAAGATACTCTAAAGGGTATAGGAAATTTTGTAGGGTCACTCATAATTCTTTTAGAGACTACAACAAAAATCTATTATACCTAAAATTGGCATATATGTGATTTTATGGATCTCTCAAAGCCAATCATACCAAGAATTCAAATTTTTTACCATGATAATGTCTAGAAGAATCCCTTAGATTACAAATCAATTCCCTTATATTTTTGAAAGTGCCATGAATATGATCATCTCTTTAGACATTTCCCATTAAATCTAAATAATTAGCCAATGCAAGATTCATAAGTAATGGATCGGGAAGGGTTTAATAGGGTTACCAACAAGTGAAGAGTAGATAGAAATAGCTAGGAGATTCTTTGATTGGAGAAAGAAACAATGGAAATATGTACACAATCCTTCAAATAATGAAACAAAATAAAGAAGAGGGGGGTTGAAATAAGTCCTAGGACAATTGAAATCGTATGTCTAAAAAAATGAAAAGATACCAATGACCACCCAATTTGGCATCTTTCCAACACCCTTATCAAATCTATTTGTACATATTTTTCCCATTTTCATCTCATCGCAATGACCTTTTTTCCCATATAAGTGAATTTTTCTCAAGGTACAAGTGTCTTCTTAATATTCCATTTCAATTCTTATTCTTATGTATTTAAGGAGATAATTAAATTTATATGCTAACCATTGGTATTCAAGAGGGAAATTTGTATAGGCACCTTAAGATAGGAGCAAGAAATTGGCACATAGTTGCTTCCTATTTCCAAGTCCTGCAAATCTTTGTTACTCGGTGTTGCAACTACTTGTTGCTAGGTTGAAAAACTCCTTATTGTTGGTTGTTGTGACTCAACACTCTCGTGTAGTGCTATAATTATAAAGTGTTGTAACACCAAAGTGATATGAATCTAAGGTTTTGACACTCATATGGTAACTCTAAGGTGTTGCCACTTATGTTGCAACTCCATGGTACTACCACTCATGCTGCAACTCTGAGATGTTGAGTCCTGTGTCATGACTTATTATTGCTCCAACTCACCTTAGTGCCATTGTTGCAACTCACTCCAAAATTTTTTACTGCAACTCGCAGTTAGTTGATCACTTGGGAAAGGATGAGAAAGTCTTAATAGTGGGTACTATGCATCCTCTTAGTCACACACCTGTCACTAATAAATCATATGTATTAGTCAACTGACCCAGCTCATACCTATGAAAAGTGACAAAGGTAATTGGTCACTCCACTATCAAGGAAAGCATGGCCTACCTGTAACTTGTTACACAACTAATCGAGTTAGTATTTATTTGATGTTCTATCTTAATGAATTCATTTTAGTTGAATAGAATAATTGGAATCTCATAAATATCCATAAAACTCTTGATTTAGTTCAAAAATTTATATAAATAAACATCAAGAGATGAACAAAAATAATCTAAATTAATCTAGAATATGGAGACATTGAACTGGTTTGTAACAATCTTTTAATTTTTGAAATACAAGTTTCTATTCCTTTCTAATTCGAGTTGATGGTGTATTCATTTGATGGTGCTTTCCCATGCCTTTAACCAATGCCTCCTCTAAGGAGGTATGACCCCCTCCTTAGCCAAGTATTGTTTATAACATTATAATATGGTTGCAGTTTTATTTACATTCTTTTATTTCTAGTAATCCCTTTGTTTATCATCTTGTTTCCACCCTTATATATAATGTCGTTATTAACATAGTGTTGCAACTATGACACTTAATTTGGTTAATTACATAGTGTTTCAACTTTTGATCGTATACATAGTTGCAAATCTTACAATTTTAACATGTGATTTAATTATTGATGCAATGTCTGGGTACGCATAACTGTAGCTCACAATTTAGGTTAATGTTGCAACCCACATTGTTGTGGCTTTTCAATTACCATTATAGTGCTCTAGGTTGTAGATTTATCTAGTTAATTTGTCTTCATATTTAGCTTTTTCTTTATTTCCTAGAAATTGCAATTTTTTTCATGGTGTAATTCTTTATAACACAATGTGGCTTGAATTTCTTACAATTTATGATTTATTATAGGTTTTTAGTGATTTAGTTTCATATGCATTCCTATTACAAAATTCAATGTCATCTAAAATGCTTAAATAAGTCACTCTTTACTACTAGTGTGTTTACTTTTTTTCAAGTTTGTTTATGTTCTTACAAATGTGTTTAATTTCGTGCAAGTGTGCTCTATAATTTCCTACAAAAGTGTTTTTGATTTCATGTCTGGTGTGGATTTCTCTTGGTGAATTATGGAAGCATCTTAATAAATTTCCATCTGACATTCATTTAGAATACTACAACTATGATAACATAAAACAAATTGTACTAGCATATATGGTGCATGACATTTCGTAAATTCCATATGAATCATATTAATAATTAAATATACAACCCTTTAGTTGTTTTCTATGTAAATAGTCTGTAATTAAAGGACCCATCAGATATACATAATGGAAATAATCGGTGAAAAATAGGGTAGGAAAATCACTCCAAGGACATAGAAATGAATGAGGACATATTGTAGTGGCTGCAACACCCTCCAAAATTTTGGTTTGCATCCAAATTTCAGAGCCTTCACTGGTTTTTCCCTTGATGATTGCAAACACTTGAGCTCACCCCATGAGATCTTGCAAAGTCTTTTCACCCTTTTTCTTGTTTGACGAGCAATCATCTTTTGGCATATTGGTTTTTTTGTCATGATTGCAATCTTGTTATGGTGAGTTTGAAGGTTTGTCTTTGTGTGTTTGGGTTTTCTTCATTATGTAAACATCTGGCGTATTCACACAAAAATTTGTAAGCATTGTCGCAGAAGTGTTGTCATGGTTGTCCGAAGGTCTATCTCAAGTGTCACGCTTGTCGCTTTCAGCTCTAAGACACTCTCACTGAGGTCGTGTTTTGTCGTGCTGTACTCATGGTCTTTGTTGGCTCGTCATCACAGTATGCTAAGTGTATGATCAAAATGTCAAGTGTGCAGAATTTCACTTGCTTTCAACACTTAGCCATTTTCCTGAAAATCTATCCAACCGGACAACCCTCTTCCATGGGATCCCAACCGAGTTGCACTGTGCAGTCTCAGCCCTCAGTGACATTTCTCTGCTACCTAGAATTCCAAAGTGCTTGATGCTTTCCTCCAAGTTAGCTGCACTACCCAATCCCGAAGTGAGCAGCCTATCTACCTCCCATAACTACACATAATATTTCCTCCATGTCCAGCTGAACTATGTATTTCTCAATCAAGTCATCAAGCCTCCTTCCTATCTCCCGGAGGCCTGCACTACTTTGAGACCTGGTTCTACACTATCCTCCAAAACTGCGTAGACGTGCCCAGCTGGTCCTCTGCTACCTTGTTTTGCACTAGCTTCAGAAACTACTCAAACATGCCCAATAGGTCCTCTGCTACCTTGCTCTACAATGTTCTCCAAAATTGCACAAACATGCCCAACTGACCCTCTACTACCTGTCCTGCAGTGCTCTCAAAAATCATGCAGTCATGCTCAGAAGGTCCCTTATAGCCATGTCATTCATTTCTCTAGAAAAATACGCAGATATGTCTAGAAAGTCCTCTGGAGCCCTGTCCTCCACTATTCTCCAAAACTATGTAGAACTGCCTAGCAGGTCCCATAAAGCCCTCTCCTATCTTCCCTCTAGGAACTGCGCATAAGTGCCCCCCTTAGGGTCCCACCTTGTAGCTGCCACTGATGTCCTTCACTACGCAATTCTACCTCCTAATGGTCACTACGCAGTTCTTCCTGACAGTGCAGGTTGTCCCACTAAAGTTCCTCATTCCATCTTTAGCTGCACTCTGCACTATCTCAGTGAGTTGTCCTCCCTCCTTATCACCCAAAATGTGAGAATAATGCATCATGATAGAGTAGGAGGTTTTGGATTTGATGTTATCTCGTTATGAATGAATTTGAGGAACAGGTACATTGATAGATCATGGAGAGATGATGAACGAGATGAAGAAGGAGTGCATATTTTAGAAGATGTGCTTGCATCTAGACATACGTACCAAGCATATCAAGAAACAAGAAAAAGGAACACATGCATTGAACCATTATGCAACACCAATACCATCAAAGACCCCGCAGCACTATGCCATGCAGAGGAGAAGACAAAGCACACCAAGAGTACATACATCACTCAACAGTGCAACAACTTGACATGGACACCAAAGTCAGTCAATACATGTTAGTAGTGTCATGTCGAGTTATGCTTTGAGTTTTCTTGGACTCATCACCATTATGGGTTGTATCCATTGTAACAGAATGTAATGTAAAGTGAATTATAATGGATGTATACAAAAGACGAAGATCATGGGAAGTTGAACAGTCATGAGGATAGTCCAAGAGTCACAAGGTTCAAGCATCACCCTTGGCTATATATACCTCTACCATTGTATGAGCATGGAATTTTCACCTTGACTCCTCCCACATAGCCTTGAGAGTTTGTATTCTGTTCTTTGAGGAGCGAGGAGTGGCTTCAATGTCCAACTACTAGGACTAGTGATGTATGGTGTACAAATGTGTCTTGGGACTTTTGCTTAATTTAGAAGCCTGTTAAGGACAACACATTTTCATGCATGTTTTGTAGATGTTTGTAAGACTACTCTTTAAACATTTCTCATGCATGTTTTCTAAACCTATACTAATATAGTTGAACTACTTTGGTTATTTTAGTACTTTCATTGTTGGAGATGTGTTTTATTTCTTATCACCATTGTCTCATCCCTATGAAATAATCTGTATGATATTAGACATGCCATATTTGTGTACTGGCCATCATTGCTATCACATCCTTGTGGACCATTCCATAGGATACTCGTTAGACCATATTTGTTTTTTGGATATAACGACTGTCACATCTGTGTGGACTACTCTATTTGGTGGTGTACATGTTGTCCCCTTCACCTCAGTTTTAATGATTTCTGAATCTTCTGTGGACTATTCCGCTGTGTTTTGGACAGACCTTTCTGGTTTGCATGTGTATCTTCTTGGGTGGTACTACTACCTCTCATTTAGAGGCTCGCTTTACTACCCCCCTTTGTAGTAAGAGAAACTTGGCACAATTACATTACGCACTCACCAGGCACACATACCTTGTTGCTTGAAGA
Organism: Pinus tabuliformis; assembly: GCA_031772625.1. Lineage (NCBI taxonomy): Eukaryota > Viridiplantae > Streptophyta > Pinopsida > Pinales > Pinaceae > Pinus > Pinus tabuliformis. Next base: position 568,818,251 of record CM062816.1, read on the forward strand.
TACCAATGTAACACTCTCATGTGCTGATAGCTAGAACCAAGGCATATGTCTAAGTATATGAAGATTGGGCCTTCATACCCGATGGGACTCCTACACCAAACGGTGTGAGGTCTAGTTGGGAATTCACATCAGGGATATCCCCTTGGTTAATGGATTTCCAATACCATCAACAAAATGGCACTAGAAGGAGGGCCAGACAACAAGCTATTCTCATAGAGTTTGATTTTAATATCTTATTTAAAAATGGCTCTTCTTGACATCATATTCCAGGGATGTGTTTCTACAATGTTCAATTATAACATCTCAGCAGATTTTATCCATGACATGTCCAAGTTAAAGTTCAGTGGTGAGGGTGAACCATATTTTCGTGTTCATGTGTGCCAAGTTATAAACTTTAGCCTACAACACAATATAAGGTACGAAGATGTCTGGAATGTATTACTCACCCTCACATTCGAAGGTCGTGCTCAATGATGGTGTTACACATTCCCCTTTTCCTCCACTAATTCATTTGGCCATCTTGCCGAAATGATGATTAAAACGTTCGATGAGTATAACCACTAAGATTTCCCTGAAAAAATATGTCGTTTAAGTATGGAGCCTAACGAATCAATTGAGGACTTTATTGATCACTTCCTTCACCTCTGTTACAAAATTCCTAAACAACTTGTAAGATTTTACTTCTTGAGAGGAGTTTAAATGCTTGGTTCGTAGTTCTCAATATGGTGAACCTCATGATTTCCCTTCTTCCCCAGCTTTTGCGGACCATGAGGCACCTCAGATTACAGAGGAGGAGCCAAACACCCCATTTGTTCCTTGTCCTCCTCCTTTGCTAGTCCTGATTGGGGTTCCCCCTTGCAGTGATTGAATGCTAAGAAATATGCATAGCATGTCCCCAAACAATATTCTCATTTGTCTCTCGCTTCTATGGAGGAAGTTCCAGAATGGCTCAAGAAGCCTATAATGAAGACTCACTCCTCAATTTCACAAGATGATGTCATCGTTCATAAATCAAGTCTCAAATCTCATATGCATCTCTTCCATCTTCCATCATCTACAAGCCATGAATCCTTGTACCATGACTTGTGATGAGCCCCAATTTTGGTACAATTTGGGCTCATTTTGGCCTATTATACTTGCTCAAACCATTCATTTTTTATTGCTTATGCATGCATTTCTTAGTTTGTTCATGTTGTTTGTAGGAAGAAGGGTAGGCACTCTATCTACGTGACTAATGCATTATGATTTCAGGTGTTTTCATTAAAAGGGAGAAAAGACCACGTGAAAAGGAGACAAGGAGACAAGGAGGTGGCACTGCTGGTTTTTAGGAGAGGATGTCCACAGTCTTGGGACCTTCCTCGTGTTTCCCACCAAGAACTCCGAGCTCCAATCCATCTCCCCTCCGAGCTTAGAAGCAGCCAGCTATTCTACAGGAACAACAGTTACAACTGTTCTACAAGAACAACACTTATGACTGTCCTACAGGATCAACAGTTAAACTCTAGTTGGACAGCCGAGCTCCTAAAATCAAGGACACTTGTTGGATCACTGTTTTGCATAAGTATAGAGGCCGTAGCCTTTGATAGGTTGTTGAAACCTTTGCATTAATATTGTAATTTTGGAGCACATCTCGGTGTTAGTTCTTGTTGTAAGCAAGTTTTGGCATAACATCAGATTATGAATAAAGAAGGCAGATTTTGATCTAGCTCTGAGTTTTCTTAAGGAGACTATAGCTCTCAGGTTAGGGCCCAACCCGAGAGCCATAGATCCCCTCTGCTGTAGTGTTGTTTGCATTTCGTTTCAGCACTCTGAGTTTTCATTTTCACATGCAATTTGAATTACAGGTTGTTGAATTAGTCTTTTTCATGAGCATAGATAGGACTAGTTTATGGTTGAATTTCTTTCGGTTGTTTAGTTAGATTAGCAGGTTGATAATACATTGGAGCTCCAGCAAAAAAGGTTGAGGAAGTCTCCACTGCCATCTCCGTTTGGAGATTGGAGTGCAGCCTATACCAGCCACAAAAACACGTAGTTCTTCACTTCATACATGCTGCAACATAGTCTCGTTATGATAGATCTTTCCACATGATTCACACCTGCACACATGCCTTCATCACAGCTTCATGCACATTCTCCTTCGCGTTTTGGATTGTTGTTCATTGAATTTATACGCACAGGTAGTTTAGGTTGATGCATTTTCGGTTTGGTGACAGTCATAAGCATTTGTTTCACTTACACTGCTCTCCCTCGGTCCATTACCTCATTCTCCATCTTGATCACGCATGCAAACACATCTTTGACCCCTGCTCCGCTCTGTTATCTCCCAAAGTCTTTCACTCCTCACATAGCTTCATTCTCTAGCCCTTTTCGTTGACCTAATCCTCTATCTTCCAACCTACTCCCTACACTCACTCCCTATCCTATTATTCTGCTTCTGAGCCATCACCAGCCTTATTCCTACCTTACACATCTCCCCCTACCATTCCACCACTCCTCCATCACTTCAAACACTCACGGTAGGTCATCCTGTAGCAATTTGTAGACATCCTGTAGAAATCTCTGCGTATCCTGTAGGATCCCCTGCAGAAATCCTGTAGGAGGCCACTCACTCAGTTGCTGAGCATATGAATGCGAGGAACCTCTGTGGATGGATGCTAAGGATCCCTAGGGACCTCTCCTAGCCTCCCCAACCTGTCCCACGCTTTCCTTCCTTCTCCATCCCATCTGCACAACCAAACCCTAGTTAGCACAAAATCACAATCATTCCATTCACTTAAGGGAAAAATACAAAAACATGTCTTTTATTATGCAAGTAGCTTAGATCCATGCATTTCCACTTATTAGAGGTAACAGCGGCATTGGTAGAGGTTTCATTCACATTCTTTGCATTATAGAGGTTAGACTAGTGAAATTAGGGTTTCCTAGGTTTGCATGCTTTGATTTGCTTTCAGTCCATTTTGTCAAGTAGAGTAGTTTTCCTTTGAGAATAGCTTTCGTCCATCAATTAGCAAGCTTCTTCTGAGAGCCTATAGAAGTTGGCTTGAGCCCTAGTGGACTTGTGCCAGCTGACCAAGTGACAGCTGCGACAAGAGCTAGTACTTGTGCATATAGCACCGTCGCTTCCAAGTTTGTACGAACTACCGGGTTGATAAAATGAGAGACAGGAAGCCCCAGGAGTTGTAGCATTATTGCTACAATACTGGAGCTCACCATCTTTTTGGCGCCGTTGCCGGGGAAGCGTCAGAGTATTAGTAATTGTTGCTTTTCTTCTACTTTCATACTCTTACCTTCTGCTAGTAGTTTACTTCATTTCCATTTTGCAAAAGTAGCATAGACGTTTCCTGCTTTCATAGATTAGCATTTCTTGCTTTCCTAGCTTAGTATTTCCTGCTTTCATAGATTAGCATTTCTGGCTTTCCTAGATTAATATTTCCCGCTTTCCTAGAATTATCTTTCCAATTCCGCAAATTTCATTTGAGCAATATAGTTATTGTAGATCACTCTGTTTCAGTTTTGCAGGTACCAAAGAAAAAGCAAAAGCACAAAAAAAAAAAAAGTCCTTTCCGTTTCATGCCTCGTAGGAACCGAGATAGATCAGGCAAATTCCTACCGAACACCCCCACCACATCACTGAGTCACCCTTCTCTCTTCTTTGGTGACAGTGACCCAGAGGAACCTATAGGTGAACATCCTGAGATATACCAAGACCCTATAGAAGAAGAAGAGTTAGAGACCACTCCATCTGAAGCCATGGCTGATAATAGAAGAGAAGATGAGAGAATAGAAGGAGCTTTCCCCATCCGAGAGACCAATGGAGAGATGAAAATGAAGAACATTAGCCCCTTCGCCTTGCCTCACTTCCATGGACTGACCACTGAGGATCCTGATACCTTCTTGTTTGAGTTTGCTATCCTTTGTAGAACCTATGACTATACTGAAGATGAGCAAAAGCTGAAGCTTTTCCCTTCAACCCTTAAGGATGCAGCACTACGCTGGTTCATGGGATTACCTGGGAATAGCATCGCTACTTGGGCTCAAATGCAACAAGCCTTCAATACCAAGTATAGGGATTACTGTAGGTCTAAGGAAACTAAGGGAGAGATCTTTCGGATGACCATGGGGAGTGATGAGTCTTTAGAGGATTATGAGGAGAGGTTCCAACTTAGTTATAAGCAGGCCAGGTGCACCCTTGACCCTGAATCCCTCAAGTTGGTTCTACTCCGAGGAGTCCCTGAAGATCTCTTAGACACCCTTCACATGTTAGCTGGGGGGGACATTTACCAACTGCCTTATGAGGACATCAAAACTGTGTTTAGAAATCATTCCAGGGCAGCTAGGAAACGAGGTAGAGGAAATCTCCTCTCCACTGGTGTCCCTTTCTCCAAATATGAGTTTACAAACCAATTAGAAGATCTTAAGAGTGAGGTGAGACAGACCATTGCCATGCAGCTGGACACATTCAGGATCCAGCAGAAGAAAGAGGAAGCTGAGAGAGCCTTGGCTGTCTTCTGCCCTAGGTGCACCAGAAGACACCCTAAGAACGAATGCCCATTACATTCGGTTGAAGTGTGTTTCGTTTGTGAGGAGGACCACCCAACAAATCAGTGTCCAACCTTACCTAGGTTTAAAGCCATGTACCAAGGAACCGAAGCCCCCACTGAACCTCTCTACTTCATCAACCAAAGGAAGCCACAAGGATCTAGACCTTATCAACAGCGGATGCAAGGGGCACCACAAGCTTATTATAACCCCAACCAATCGACTCCCATGCCTTCTTGGGGTCCCCCTACTCATCCTTCTTGGTCCATGCCTCCTCCATGGTCTTATCCACCTCAGTACCCTACTCAACGTACTTCTCATTCTTATCATTCACATGCCCAGTCATAGCCTCAATGGAGTGCACCTCAGTCGGGGTGGAGGCCCCAATACAACACTCCTCCTGCCATTTTGCCTCCACCACCAGTTCAACCTCAGCCATTACCTCCTGCTCCTCCAAGGCAACCTCAGATGCCTGCTCAACCGAACCCGAACCCCAACAATAGACAGGCTCAGCAGGTATATACTGGGGAGACCTCATGCCCTACCTATACTGTGGAGATCCAGGAGATCAATCTTAGATCTGGAAAGACTCTTCCAGATCGCCAACCTCCTCCCCCAGAGGATGAGGAAGACCATCAGGAGAGTGAACCAAAGCCTATTCCACCCTTTCCTGAGAGACTAACAGCCACCACACAACCCAACCCAGAGGAGGATGAGCTTCTGGGAGAGCTCAAACAGTTGTGTGTGAAGATACCCCTTCTCCAAGCTATCAAGGATGTGCCCATTTATAACAAGCTGGTTAAGGAGAAGTGTTTCAAACACCCAGGCAGATGGAAGAAAGATGCCTCAACTATAAATGTCATAGGACAACTGTCTGACCTTATGCTAGGACAAGTCATCTGCCCAAAGTACCTAGATCTTGGAAGTCCTGTAGTTGATGTTCACATCAATGGCACAATTATCTCCCACACCTTGATTGATCTGGGGGCGGCCATCAATGTGATGACCAGGGATACCATGCTTAAACTCAATCTTCAGGGTTCCTTGAGGAAGACCTCGATAGTACTGCAATTAGCAGACCGCTCCACCGTGACTCCCGAAGGGATTATGGAGGATGTCATGGTCTCCATCGATTCTTGGGAATACCCTGCAGACTTCCTGGTTCTGCAACCAAAGGCCAAGCATACTGGATATCCTCTCATCTTGGGAAGGCCTTGGTTAGCTAATGCAGATGCTTACATAAGTTGTCGGGTAGGAAACATGACCATCAAAAATGGTCCCATGTCCAAGCAGCTAGTCCTATACCCTCCTTCCCAACCTTCTTTAGACCATGATTTACCGCTCAGGTTGGAGGAAGGAGAAGAATTCGAGGTGTATTCAACACCTCTGTGTACCCTAGATACCACTAAAAGAAACCCCCCAACCGAGGATGACTTGATTGAGACTCTGATCCAAAACCCACCTACCAGTGCACTACCTTTAGAAAAATTGGTGGAGGATGCCCAAGCTAGCACCTTAGTGGATCTTTGTACAACCAACCCTGTGACTCCCAGAGTTAAGAATGTGGAGTTCGGCCATGGGAAAGCATTGAAAATCAGCTCCTCCCTATCTCCTTCCCAGGAAAAGGAGCTGTGTAGTCTGTTGGCCAACCACCTAGATGATTTTGCTTGGAGTTATAAAGAGATGAGAGGAGTCCATCCCTCGGTCTGTACCCATCATATATACATCAAAGAGGATTGTAAACCGGTTAGGCAACCTTAGAGGAGAATGAATCCAGCACTTAAAGACATTGTCAAGGAAGAATTGCAGAAACTGTTGGATGCCGGATTCATCTACCCCATCTCAGATAGTGAATGGGTGTCCCCTCTGGTGTTGGTTCCCAAAAAGAATGGGAAGTGGAGAATCTGTGTGGATTACTGTGAGCTGAACAAAGCTACCAAGAAAGACCATTTCCCTCTACCTTTCATAGATCAAGTGTTGGATGGACTGGCAGGAAAGAAGTTCTTCTCTTTCCTGGATGGGTTTAGCGGGTACAATCAAATCCAAATCAGCCCGGAAGACCAAGATAAGACCACCTTCACTTGTCCTTGGGGTACCTCTGCCTACCGAGTCCTTCCCTTTGGACTATGCAATGCTCCTGCTACCTTTCAGAGAGCTGTCTTGAGCATCTTCTCAGAGTTGGTCCATGATGCAGTAGAAATCTATATGGATGACTTTACTCCTTATGGGGCTAACTTCCAGGAAGCATTGTCCAGCTTGGGAAAAGTCCTCACCAAGTGCATCGAGATGAACTTGTCCCTTAGCCCTGAAAAATGTGAATTCCTAATGACTGAAGGGACCATGCTAGGCCATACCATCTCTCGCCAAGGGTTACAGGTGGATCCCAACAAAATTGCTCTAATCAAGAAGGTTCCACCTCCCCAAAAGGTTAGGGATGTTAGGAGTTTCTCGGGATTAGCGGGATACTACAGGAGATTCATTAAGGACTTTAGCAAGTTAGCCTCACCATTGTTTGGCCTATTGGCAAAAGATGTGGAGTTTAGGTGGACTGACGATTGTCAGAAGAGTTTGAATGAGTTAAAGGACAAGTTGGTGTCAGCACCAATCCTGAGAGGTCCAAACTGGGCCCTACCTTTCCACATCCACACTGATGCCTCGAACAAAGCCATAGGTGCAGCCTTAGGACAAGTTGAGAAAAAGCTTCCATATCCCATTTACTTCGTTAGCAAAAACTTGTCCAAAGCAGAGCTGAATTACATTGTAACCGAGAAAGAGTTCTTAGCTGTAGTCCATGCACTAAACAAGTTCCGTCATTATATCACTAGATATCAACCATTTGTACATACTGGCCATGCTGCTATTAGATATTTGATGAATAAACCAGATGTGAATGCTCGTATTATTAGATGGTTACTTTTATTGCAGCAGTTTGATTTAACCATTGTTGATAAACCAGGTAGAGAAAATGTTGTTGCTGACTTTTTATCTAGATTGGATTTGTCTGCAGATGAAGATGGGACGGTGGATGACCATATGCCTGATGAGCATCTGTTTGCTATCTCAGTACTCTCTCCATGGTTTGCTGATATAGCAAACTACATTGTTTCAGCTTAGTTCCCTCCGCACCTCTCTTCAAAAGAGAAGAGCAGAATCATCAGAAAAAGTGCCTCATTTACTTGGATCGGGGGCAACCTGTTCAAGCTTGGCCCCGATCAGATCTTAAGGCATTGTGTAGGGGAAGAGGAAGTCTTTGACATCCTCCTCACCTGTCATGATGGGCCTTGTGGAGGACATTTTGCAGCAAAGAGAACTGCCTTCAAGATCCTACAGGCAGGCTACTATTGGCCCACACTTCATCAAGATTTCAGAAGATATGTCAGTCAGTGTGACCAATGCCAAAGAATGGGGAAACTGACCCAAAGGGATGAGATGCCTCTCCAACCTCAAGTGACTCTTGAGCCATTTGAGAAGTGGGGCATGGACTTTGTGGGTCCAATCAATCCCTCTTCAAGGCAAAGATCCTACATCATTATGTGTACTGACTACTTGACAAAGTGGGCAGAGACCAAAGCAATCAAGGCAACAACAGAAGAGAAAGTGGCCGAGTTCCTAAGAGAGAACATCTTCTACAAGTTTGGCTACCCCAGAGAGCTGGTGACCGATCAAGGGAGCCAGTTCACCTCCAACCTGGTTGAAGATATCCTAGCTCATCACAAGATCAAGCATAGGAATTCCACTCCCTATCATCCTCAAGCAAATGGGCAGGTGGAAGTCACCAACAGAGCATTAGAAGGGATCTTGACCAAAGTGCTAAGCAGCAGCAGAAAAGATTGGGCAGATCGCCTGGTTGAGGCCACATGGGCCTACAACACCACTTGGAAGACCACCACCGGTTTCACACCATATGAGCTGGTCTATGGGAAGAGAGCTTTGCTGTCCATTGAGTTTGAGTATAACACTTTGAGGATGCCAGCTCAGCTGGACCTAGATCTCAGCCATGCACAACAAGAAAGGCTGCTGCAGCTGAATGGCCTGGATGAGCACCGCATGCAGGCCCTCCTTCACTCAGAAGTGGTTCAAATTCAGAGGAAGGTGTGGCATGACCAACATCTCCATGACAAGCAATTTCAGCCGGGAGATTGGGCCTTGTTGTATGACTCCAGGTTCAAAGACTTCAATGGGAAGTTGAGAACCAGATGGCTGGGACCGTATGTAGTGGAACAATGCCATGACAATGGATCTGTCGTCATTCAAACCATTGATGAGGAAGCCATTCCCATGCTCGTCAATGGGCATCGATTGAAGATCTACAGGAGACCTATCTCAAGACAAGAGTTTATCAAAACTATGGAGAAATCTGTATTGGTCATAGAGAAGGGTTCTGCCTCTTCCTCCGGCACACCCTGAAAGAAGATCTGAAAAAAAAAAAGAAAAAAAAAGAAAAAAGAAAAAAGAAAAAAGAAAAAAGAAAAAAGAAAAAAAAGAGAAAAAAAGGAAAAAAGAAGAAAAAAAGAAATAAAGATCCTTGGGTGAAAACCTCTCCGAGGCGCCCAAGGCAGGTAGTAGGAGTGAAAACCTCATTGAGGCGCTCCTATTGCTTTTGTTAAAAAAAAAAAAAGAAGGGAAAAAATTTGAAAAAGATCCTTGAGCGGAAACCTCTCTGAGGCGCTCAGGGCAGATGGCACGGGTGAAAACCTCCTTGAGGCGCCCCTGCTATCTTTCAAAAAAAAAAAAAAACAAAAGAAAAAAACAAGATCCATAAGTTATTTGCATACAGATTGCAGGTGTTCTATGGAGGAGAGGAAGCCTCTCAACTCAAGGCCAAAAGTCCTTATCATGCAGCCAGGACACCTCACCAGCACCTCCTCCAAGAATGCTTATGTTCTTCAAGGTATGTGCACTTTCATTATAAATTGAGTCTCCTACAGGAAGACACAGATTTTCTACAGGAAGGTGCCAGTTTCTACAGGAAGGTGCAAATTTCTACAGGAAGAGCTGCCTGTCTATAGGAAGCTCTGTATTTCTACAGGAAACTTCCTGTAGAAGCTCAGAACGGCCCAGAATGCGTTTCATGAGCAGATCTAGTGACTACGGGTTGGTGTGGACGCATGCAAGCCTCTTTTGGGCCCATGCACGACGCTGTTACCTTGCTCCACCACCCGTGTCGACATGCGGCCAAGTCCCTGCACCCACAAAGAAAATCGATAAGTTCGCGCGGGCAAGCCATTTCCAAAGGTAACAAATGATGAGATCTCATACCATATGCATCAAGAGCGGTGGGATCATGATCGAGAAGCCAGAACCGCCAGCGTACAGCATGCACCCAAGGAGAAAGGACTGTGACGAGACCCCTCGCGGGGATCCTGTAACAGTTCAACCTGCTCGAGTGAATACCCTCCACAGCACCGCCATCCGAGATGAAACGCGGGCACATGAAAGCAAAACCATCCACTCCAGCGTCAGCAACCTGTAACCATGAGCCTCCGGGTCTGTGTAAGCCGCATGCAGTAGGTAGATCCGTCGTCCAAAAACTGAAAATCGTGTGCAGACGCGCGCAGGTAAGTGTCTCAACCTTCTCTCCATCAAATCGCATGAATATTACTTTGATTTGTTTGCATGGCGTAAGAGTGAATGGTTGAGCAGCCGTATGGCCAGTTGACTGGCCACGTCGGCTAGTTATGGTATAGTCGGATGATCGGGTGGCAGCCACGACAAAGAAAACACGCAGCACGCACGTGAAGATAGTCCCGTCAACCGAGAAACGAGTTTAACCAAAAAGGGCGGCGGCAGATCTGTGGGAATGAATGCGGCAGCGAGTGAATATGCAGGCGAATGATGGGTCACGTCGCCCAACGGTCCGGCGGGGATAGTTCACCCCCCGCGCCACGAGCTGCGCCGATTCAAAATCTAATCGGCTAGATTATGCGCATGTATTCATCAACCTCCACTTCAAAACTTGAGTGGCTCTCCTGATTTCCTCAGCACGTTGATACGCCAAGCTTTCGGCTACCAGAACACCGGTGAAGCGCACCTCAACCGCAGTCCAATTGCAGTCCTCCCCGAAGTTTGCATACTGCTCCTACAGGAACAGTTTCTACAGGAACACAGTCCTATAGGAAGCAGTCTCTATAGGAACGCGGGTGTTCATGTAAAGAAAGGTGGCCGAGTAACGAGGTAACCCTGGACTCCTCATGCAATTGCTCATTTAAGGTGGTAGGATTGTCAGTTACTGTCTGGGTAAATGAGAAAGTAGACAAATTGCTGTCTGAGTGCCCATACTGCAATTCTACAGGATTGTTGCGTGGTTAGACTGTGTTGTAAAATTTTTGTGGGTTATACGCATTGTTCTGCACTCTGTCACCGAAACTAAACTCTCTTCCACCATCACCACCTCCGGTTAAGAAAATTGTGCCATCATGCCGGGTGGATTTATCAGGCGAGAACCCACAAATTCCACCAAATTAAGGAGAAATCCCGCAGTGGTAGAGCTCTTCACCAGAGCACAATGGATGCCTTTTTGTGATAAGCTGCAGGGCTACGATGATGAAGTAGTCGAGGAATTCTTGCAGGCATTGAAGCCTAAATCCCAGACACTGGCCACAGTAAGCTTCAGAGGTCTCAGCCTCCAACTCACCCCAGAGCATATAAGTCGAATCACAGAACTGCCCATGGGTCTACCGTGGGATAAAGAAGAGCGGAAGCAGAGCCAGCAAGCAAAGAAAGAATTCTTTCCACCTGAGGAAGAATTCTCGGAGGATAAAAATGGGGTATGAAGAACGAGTTTATCACCACCTTGGAATGAAGTCAGTTTGCAAATCATGAAATATATTACTTGTGAAGGCCGGTTCAGCATCGTGTATGCATACCACTTTCGGTTACTCATTGAGTTGAGGCATCGAATTGACCTTCCTGTCGAGCAAATGCTGAGCATCCCTTATTATCTCCTGCAGTCCTTAATGGAGTGTGCTACAAAGCTACGAGAGGGCATACCTGATCAGATAGCCCACCATGGGTTAATAAAATTGCTTGTGGAGGATGCAATGCACTCGTATAAAGTTCCCCTCTCCTGGGAGTCATTTAGGAATCTAACACGAGATGGGGACATTAAAATGTTGATCAAAGATAGTGGCTCCTCCAACAGTGAAGACAAGGAAGCAGTGGCTGAGGAAAAGAAGGACAAAGAAAAGGGTGGCACACCTATCCTGTCAGCAAGGGAAAAGAGGATGAGGAGCAGAATGGACAAAGCAGAGGTGGCCCACATCAGCCCAAGTACCTCAACAGCACCTGCAACAAAAGCAAAAAGCAAAACTCCAGCAGGCAAGCAAGCGGAAGTGGAGACACCTGTGTCTACAGGAAAGCAAAAACTGGCTTCTACAGGAAGCCCGAAAACACAAACACAGGCTTCTACAGGAAGCCCGAAAACACAAGCACAGGCTTCAGGAAGCCTGAAAACAAAGACAAAGGGTTCTACAGGAAGTCCGAAGATCAGTAAGGAGCAGGCTTCTACAGGAAGCCCAAGAGCAACGACCAAGGCTTCTACAGGAAGCCCGAAAATCGTTGGAGAACACGCTTCTACAGGAAGCCCAAAAACGGAGACAAAGGCTTCTACAGGAAGCCCGAAGGTGCAACCACAGGCTTCTACAGGAAGCCCGAAGACAGAGACAGGGGCTTCTACAAGAAGCCCGAGATTGGAAAGAGGGGCTTCTACAAGAGGCCCGAAAGTCATTGAGAAACAACCTCCTACAGAGAGTCCGAAGACAAAGAAAGAATCTTCTACAGGAGGCCCGGAAGCGGGCAAAGTAGGGTCTTCCACAGGAAGCCTGAAATCTGAAAAGGAGGGGCCCTCTACAAGGAGCTCCGAGAGAGAAAAAAGCAGGAAAGAGAAGGCTAGAATTCTCGAAAAGGAGGTAGCAGCGGCACTGGCTGCCCTCAGCACACCTCCAAAACCGAAAGATAAAAGGGAGAGGGAGACCCCTCTACCATCTGAAGCCAGGAGAAGAAAGAGGATGACCACGGGCAAGCCACAGCCTCCACCCAGCAGCCAAACCACTTCAGGGGATGTCCCTACTTCACCCAGTGCAAGGACCCCCTCTAGAACATCAGCCACCCCCGAAAAGGGGAGCCCAAAAATAACTTCCTAGACACGAAAGATAGGCCAGTCGCCTTGCGAAGCCCGACTCAAGGAAATAGGAAAGGGGAAGGAAGCATCACCCTCATCACCACCAGGGGCAGAGAAGGCAGGGCCATCAAAAGTAGAAAAGAAAGAGCCTGTTCCGGTCCCGAGTCCTCGGCCAAGGACAAGGAGCAGGAGCAAGGTTGCTCAAGGATGAGCAAATGGTTCAGCTGGGGGGTGATGATGAGCCCCAATTTTGGTACAATTTGGGCTCATTTTGGCCTATTATACTTGCTCAAACCATTCATTTTTTATTGCTTATGCATGCATTTCTTAGTTTGTTCATTTTGTTTGTAGGAAGAAGGGTAGGCACTCTATCTACGTGACTAATGCATTATGATTTCAGGTTTTTGCATTAAAAGGGAGAAAAGACCACGTGAAAAGGAGACAAGGAGACAAGGAGGTGGCACTGCTGGTTTTTAGGAGAGGATGTCCACAGTATTGGGACCTTCCTCGTGTTTCCCACCAAGAACTCCGAGCTCCAATCCATCTCCCCTCCGAGCTTCGAAGCAGCCAACTGTTCTACAGGAACAACAGTTACAACTGTTCTACAGGAACAGCACTTATGACTATCCTACAGGATCAGCAGTTAAACTCTAGTTGGACAGCCGAGCTCCTAAAATCAAGGACACTTGTTGGATCACTGTTTTGCATAAGTATAGAGGCCGTAGCCTTTGATAGGTTGTTGAAACCTTCGCATTACTATTGTAATTTTGGAGCACAGCTCGGTGTTAGTTCTTGTTGTAAGCCAGTTTTGGCATAACATCAGATTATGAATAAAGAAGGCATATTTTGATCTAGCTCTGAGTTTTTTTAAGGAGACTATAGCTCTCAGGTTAGGGCCCAACCTGAGAGCCATAGATCCCCTCTGCTGTAGTGTTGTTTGCATTTTGTTTCAGCACTCTGAGTTTTCATTTTCACATGCAATTTGAATTACAGGTTGTTGAATTAGTCTTTTTCATGAGCATAGATAGGACTAGTTTATGGTTGAATTGCTTTCGGTTGTTTAGTTAGATTAGCAGGTTGATAATACATTGGAGCTCTAGAAAAAAAGGTTGAGGAAGTCTCCACTGCCATCTCCATTTGGAGATTGGAGTGCAGCCTATACCAGCCACAAAAACACGAAGTTCTTCACTTCATACATGCTTGCACATAGTCTCGTTATGATATATCTTTCCACATGATTCACACCTGCACACACGCCTTCATCACAGCTTCATGCACATTCTCCTTCGCGTTTTGGATTGCTGTTCATTGAATTTATACGCACAGGTAGTTTAGGTTGATGCATTTTCGGTTTGGTGACAGTCATAAGCATTTGTTTCACTTACACTGCTCTCCCTCGGTCCATTACCTCATTCTCCATCTTGATCACGCATGCAAACACATCTTTGACCCCTTCTCCGCTCTGTTATCTCCCAAAGTCTTTCACTCCTCACATAGCTTCATTCTCTAGCCCTTTTCACTGACCTAGTCCTCTATCTTCCAACCTACTCCCTACACTCACTCCCTATCCTATTCTTCCGCTTCTAAGCCATCACCAGCCTTATTCCTACCTTACACATCTCCCCCTACCATTCCATCACTCCTCCATCACTTCAAACACTCACGGTAGGTCATCCTATAGCAATTTGTAGACATCCTGTAGAAATCTTTGCGTATCCTGTAGGATCCCCTGCAGACATCCTGTAGGAGGCCACTCACTCGGTTGCTGAGCATCTAAATGCGAGGAACCTCTTTGGATGGATGCTAAGGATCCCTAGGGACCTCTCCTAGCCTCCCCAACCTGTCCCACGCTTTCCTTCCTTCTCCATCCCATCTGCACAACCAAACCCTAGTTAGCACAAAATCACAATCATTCCATTCACTTAAGGGAAAAATACAAAAACATGTCTTTTATGATGCAAGTAGCTTAGATCCATGCATTTCCACTTATTAGAGGTAACAGCAGCATTGGTATAGGTTTCATTCACATTCTTTGCATTATAGAGGTTAGACTAGTGAAATTAGGGTTTCCTAGGTTTACATGCTTTGATTTGCTTTCAGTCCATTTTGTCAAGTAGAGTAGTTTTCCTTTGAGAATAGCTTTCGTCCATAAATTAGAAAGCTTCTTCTGAGAGCCTATAGAAGTTGGCTTGAGCCCTAGTGGACTTGTGCCAGCTGACCAAGTGACAGCTGCGACAAGAGCTAGTACTTGTGCATATAGCACCGTCGCTTCCAAGTTTGTACGAACTACCGGGTTGATAAAATGAGAGACAGGAAGCCCCAGGAGTTGTAGCATTATTGCTACAATACTGGAGCTCACCAACTTGCTTGATCAATCCACTTCACTAGCCAGTTGTCCACATTCTCTTGATTCTCAAGCTCCTAGCTCAAATTGCAATCAGGTGCAAGGTAGTCACATTACATAGGTAGAGGAGTAGAAAGATGAGGACACTATCAATCTTCCCTCTCTAATTCAAAATTGTGTACATAAAAACAATGAGCTTCTATTCTTAAATGATTATCAATTTTGTAATCTCAGTGTAACATCATGTACAATTAATTCTTTTGATCAATCCCCAGTCTTCGGCACTCATCATTCCCATGCTTCCATATCCTATGACGAGTGCCCAAGCACATCATGTGATCTTCTGTTTTCTCATGAAGACTCTAACTCAGATCTAGAATGTGCTCTGGTCAAAGAAGAAATTCATATTGAAACTTCCTCTTCACCTCACTTGCCCATGTGTGCTAACATTCATAATGCATCCACATGCATCAGAGGTACTCCATGTTGTCTTGTTTCTCCATCCGATGAGTTATCTCCTCAATTGACGCAAGGCAGCGAGGTTGTCCATGATAAAGTTGAAAATAGTCTAATCACATAGTGTTCTTCTCATTCCTCGTCATCTCTTATTTTGTATGAAGAAAACTCTTCAAACCAACTTACTGAACTTGAAAATTTTGGTGAAACTTGTGACAAAAATGGCTTCCATCTTGAGATCAGTGTTGAAATCAGCAAAGCCATGCATGATCTAGTTCAAGCTTCAAAATACGATTCTGTAATTCTATAAAGTTTCAGGACCTACCAAGGAGTCGAGGCACTTCAATCTCCATTGATGGTTACGTCAGGACCTTGCAACTTTTGTAAGTACCCTAGACTAAATCAAATCTAGTTTCTCACACACAATCCATCTATTTGCATGGTTTCATTCAGTGTGTATCCCTGTGTAAAAAATATTTGGTATTTTGGGTGTGATCTTTCAAATTTTTAAAATTCTACTTATGGTCCAATCTATGAATATTCTATAGCATGTCTATCTTCATGCACATCTCTTACATCAAACTTAGGTTGGGAATGTCCATCTCTCATGAAATCATGGAACTGGGAAGTCAATCATCTCAAAGTATCTCTTTGACTACAATCATACTTATCAAATTTTCCCTCTCAAGATCAGTTCCTCAGTCTTCTCCCAAATCTTTTACTGTAAATCTTCCCACTCATCACACCAGTAATCCCCTATGTGATGATGCACACACAAGCTATGACATGAATCAAGTTCCTCTTTCCAACAAGTTTCATGCATTCACAATGCTAGCATCTCTTTTAAATTACTATGATGACCATGATGCCTATGTAGTTTTTTACTAATTGTAGTAAGGTGGTTTTTCATGTCTAGCTCATAGTGAACTTGGTTATATTTTTCAGAGCGTTCACAAGATTGTTCAAATGAATTTTTATTTATTCATTTCAAACTAGGAATCTGACATCTCAACTAGCTCATCTGATCATTCCTCTATCTTGGGTGACTGTCACTCAGCTTATCAATTTCCCATCAGCACAAACAAATAAATTTTCTTTATGGTCTCTAATATTCATTGTTTAACATCTCTCTCTTAAGATTTCCATCAAGAAGATGACGTGCTTCAGCCTGTGTTGATGGTTATGGTAGGTCCTCACTATCTTGACATGACTGTTGAGAATGATCATATTTATTTTTCCTTACATGATCCCCATCATGATCCCATCTGTCAAATTGAGAATTCATCCTCTCAAAAACCACAAGGCTTTCCAAACAGCCATCAGGAATTTTATGATCCAATCATTGAATGGTTGGAACAATCTTACTTGGCAAGCCATGTTGCAGGCAACAAGTTACAATCCTTCCTCGTGCATGGTAAGGAGCTCAGTGTAGACAAGGACACATCTACAAGAGGCTTCTGAGGTTTGTTTAGGAAGGGTATCCATTAGAAAGGTAAGAATGTGTATTGCGTGGTTGCGACACATCTTTCTTCCCACAGGAAAGAAATTCCTTTCCATGTGAATCTTGTTCAAGTTTTAGTATTTTCTATTGCACACTAATGTTTATCTATCTTAATCATTTGTATCTTCATGTATGTAGGTCAGGAGCAACTACGGTGGTTTCAATAGAAATTTTATTTCATAAAACCCTGACCGTTTAGCTATTAGGATAGGAGTGGGATTAGTTGTGTCTTACTTTTCGGACTTTTCCCTTTCTTGCACTCATCTTGCACACATAGTTCATCATGGTTTTCTTATTTTACATCCTGTTTCTTTAGTCTTTTTTCTTTCTTGTCGTCTAGTTTTGTTTCCTTGTTGTGTATGTCTTTCCTCTCATCTTGCTTTTCCTTTCATGTTGCGTTTTTATATTGTTTTCACTATGCGAATACGTGTTGTGCATGCAATGTGTTCTGGTTTTTGAATGGGTATGTGGCTGGAGTTCAAAGAGTCTTGTGACACTACAGTGCTTGTCTAGTCTTGTGTCCACATTCTTTGTGCTTGGTTGTAACTTTTGGCTGATGAAATCTTGACAGAAAATATGCTCCATATGTAAGGTAATTTTTGGTCGAACCATGAACCCATGTCTAGCATGGAAAACCTCATGCCTATACTTAGTTTTCTTCTCTGGTGTGTTCAAGCTTATCCAACAAGTAGAGATAGAGAAGGGTAAAATCTAAATGAGAAAACCTAAATCAGAGCTCTTTATATGCTTCTTTGAAGGAACAACCACTCCTTCTCTCAATAAGTCAGGATCCATATTCTACCCCAAAAATAAATAAGTTCCTATGCATAGTTCTCTTTCAAAAAATAACAAAGTAGATAGAAGAGAAAGGCTTCCTACACAAAGAGGTGAAGCATGAAACTACAAAGGGGTACTTTCCAAGCTCATTGGAAGTGGACTAATGCTTGTGTTCCTATGTGACTCCATCGGGGTACTGTTCATGCCTACTCATAATGGAGCAACACTAAAGATGAAAAACTATACTTTGAAAATCTTAAGCTAGTGAGCCAAATTACTCTTCGCAATTTGAAACACTATGATCTGGTTGAATCTTGTGTTGTGTTCAACTGATTCAGTACAGGGTGAACCATGTATATCCATGGGGGAAGTGGGGTATCCGAAGTGATATGGAAAACAAATCAATACTCCCCAAAAGGCCAAGGCTCTACATCGTAAACAAATAAAAATATAGAAGTTGGTGTTCAACCAGTGTGTCACCAAGTGTTGTAGTGACTGCAACACCCTCCAAAATTTTTCTTACATCTAAATTTTAGAGCCTTCCATGGTTTTTCCTTTGATGGTTGCAAACACTCGAGCTCACTGGATGAGCTCCTGTGAAGTCTTTTCACCCTTTTGCTTGTTCGACCTGTGGTCATCTTTTGGCATATTAATTGCTTTCTCATGCTTCCAATCTTGGTTTGGTGAGTTTGAAGGTTTTCCTTTATGTGTTTGGGTTGTCTTCACTATGTAAACATCCATCGTACTCACACACAAAGCTGTAATAATTTTTGCACAAGTGTTGTCAGAGTTGTCTGAAGGTCTATCTCAAGTGTCGTTCTTATCACTTTCAGCTCTAAGACAATCTCATCAAGTGAATGTCTTGTCTTGTTGTACTAGTGGCCTGTGTTGTCTTGTTGTCAAACTATGTTAAGTGTATGATCACAATGTCAAGTCTTCACGAGTTCACTTGATTTCAACACTTAGCCATTTTCCTTAAAATATGTCCGACCAGACAACCCTCTTCCACTAGATCCCGATTGAGCTACAATGTGCAGTCTCAGCCCTCAGTGACCTTTCTCTACTCTCTAGAATTGCATAGTCCTTGAGGTTTTCCTCTAGGTCAGTTGCACTATGTAATCCTGAAGGTGAGCAGCCTGTCTATCTCCCAGAATTTCATAGAAGATTTCCTCCATGTCCCAACTGAACTGCACATTTCTCAAGCATAATCATCAAGCCTCCTTCTTGTCTATCAAAGGACTTCACTTCTCTGAGACGTGGTTTTTCAATTTCCTCCAAAAATACGCAAACATGCCCATCTAATCCTTTGCACTACCTTTAGAAACTGCACAGACATGCCCATCTAGTTCTCTGTTGGCTTCCTCTCCACTGCTCTACAAAACTACATAGACATGCTCAACTAAACCTTTGCTTCCTATCCTACAATGCTCTCAGAAAATGCGCAGTCATGGTCAATTAGTCCCTAACATCCCTGTCATACCTTGCTTCTCAAAAACTGCGCATACATGTCTAGCAAGCCCTCTATAGCCCCGTCCTGCATTGTTCTCCAAAACTTTGCAAAACTATCCAACAAGTACCCTACAGCCCTATCTTATCTTCCCTCTAGGAATTGTGAAGAATTCCCCCCCCCAAGGGTCCCACCTTGTATCTGCCACTGATTTCCTTCACTACACAATTCTACTTCCCAGTGTTCACTCTAAAATTTTTCTCGACAATGTAGATTGTCCCCCCTGAGTTCATCATTGCAGCCTTAGCTGCGGTTTGTCTTGTCTCAGTGACTTTTCCTCCCTCCCTGTCACTCGAAACACAAGAACAATGCATCATGCTAGACTATGATATTTTGGATTTCATGCCATCTTTTCATGAGTGAATTCTAGGGATAGGTACACTGATGGATCATGGAAAGATGAAGAACAGGATGAAGAAGGAGCGTACATGCTAGAAGACTTGCTTGTAGATGGATAGACATACCAAGGATATCAAGCAAAAAGAGAAAGGAACACACGCATTGAACCATCATTCAAGAACAAGACCATTGAAGACCCTACAACACTATGCCATGCAGAGGAGAAGAAAAAGCATACCAAGAGTACATCCATCACTAAGTAGCGCAAAAACTTGACATGGACACCATAGTCAGTGAGTACATGTCAGTAAAGTCATGTTGAGTTGTGTCATGAGCTGTCTTGGCCACATCCAATGATGCACACAAAAGTCGAAGAGTCATGTCAATAGTAAATTCATGGGAATTTGAACAATCATGAGGGTAGTCCAAGAATCACAAGGGTCAAGCATCACCCTTGGCTATATATACCCATCCCATTGTATGAGCATAGAATTTTCACTTTGGCTCCTCCCACATAGCCTTGAGAGTTTGTATTCTATTCTTTGAGGAGCGAGGAGTGGCTTCAATGTCCCACTATTGGGAATAGTGATGTATGGTGTACAGATGTGCCTTGGGAATTTTGCTTAATTTAGAAGCCTGTTAAGGCTAGCACATTTTCAAACATGATTTGTAGATGTTTGTAATACTACTCTTTAAACATTTTCAACGCATGTTTTCTTAACCTATAATAAGATATTTGAACTACTTTGGCTATTTTAGTACTTGCATTGTTGAATATTTGTTGTATTTCTTATCACCGTTGTCTCATCCCTGTGGACTACTCCGCAGGATACTAGACAGACCACCTTTGTGTATTGGCTCTCACTGATGCCACATCCTTAGGACTACTCCGTGGGATACTTAAGAGACCATATTTTTTTATAGTTATAACGACCATTACATCTCTGTGGACTACTCCAATGAGTGGTGTATGTGTTGTCCCCTTCACCTCAGTTTTAACAACTACCGTATCCATTGTGGGATATTCCACTGGGTGCTGGACACACCTTTTTCATTTGCATATGTCTCTTCCAGGGTGGTATTAATACCTCTCATTGGGAGGCTCACCTTACTACCCCTCTTTGTAGTAAGATAACCTTAATATAGTTACATTACGCACTCACCAAACACACGTACCTTAGTGTTTGAAGATACAATTATAACACTCTCATGTGCTGAAAGCTAGAGCTACGACATATCTCTAAGTATATGACAACTAGGCCTTCATACCAGATGGGACTCCTACACCAAACGGTGTGAGGTCTAGTGGGGACTTCACATCAGGGAGATCCCCTTGGTTGATGGATTTCCAATACTATTAATATATAAAAAAGGAGCACTCAAAGATAGAGGAACTAAAATAAATGGATTTACAAAACCTAGATTTGTCAACAATGGAATCAGAGTGGAAAATAAAATATCGACTGACTATCCCTGAGGAAGAAGATCATGCCATCACTAAAGCCTATATGAATTTATGGGAACTACTACATCCACAAGCACAAGGTAATCTCTCCTCTCCTTCCTCTTCTTCTTCTCTTATAATTAAAAGTAGTTCTATTAAGGAAAAATCAAATCCCACAAAGGAGGATAAGAGAAAAGGAAGGAAAAGCAATAAACAACTAATTTTGGAAATGGGAGAATACATTCCTCCCGCACGTACCCAAGCTTACCGACACACCTAGGTAAATATGTAACAAAGAGTTAGGATGATAGGATTCAACTCCCCATGTAAAATTAAGGAAGTGGAAGTGATACACCAGAAATAAAACTGACATTTCTCAAGAGCTATAGGACCCCTAAGGACTAAGAAACCACTCTAGGTGCCCAACCTTTGAGTTAGATTTTTTTTTCTGAGCTAGACCCCCAATTTCTCCCATGAAAAAGCCTCCAAGCGAGTGAAGCTCTCAAGCTACTCCCACAACAAGGAATCCATGCGATTGTAGCCTTTTCAGGTGGTTTTGTGCCATCAACATTGAATTTTGAGCCACTTTTTCAGGGCTAGGACTCAGGTCTATACCTAGAACTTGATAAAATTCTCAAAAATGATAACTAACAGGAAGACAAGGCCTCTTATGTGAAACTTGAACAAGGACCTAAGCAGACTCATCCTAACCATGACAAGCCTTTCGTCAAACACAACATAAATATGTAATGTACAGGTCATATATACACATATGAACCTAGGGACCTCATACTTATCTAAGATTCGCCAAGAAGGGTTGATTCCCTCTCACGATAGTTGGATTATCTTCTATTAGGTCATACATTCGTTAACATCTTATTTACTCATCAAAACATGATGATAGTCATAACCAAATTCTGTCATAAACCATGCTTATAGCCAACAGAAAAGAAATGATAGCACAACCATTAAAACCACATAATAATAAGTAAATTTACACATGGAAGACAAGAGTAAAAGAGATCCTATTAACATAAGCAAAGGCCAACCAATTCAGAGACTTGAACATACCACCTGACCATAGATTGGGCTGAACCAATATTTCTTTCAACCAATAACCTTCATGCCATATTCCAAGCATGGATGTGGGACTCACAACAAAACTGACCAGGGTTTCCTCGGGCTTTACCGTATATCCAGCCAATAACAGATAGGGGTTCCTAGGCCCGAAACCCTCATCTATTTAACTAGGTTTTACGACAATCCGACCAAGGGATTCCTAAGTGTTGGGAACAAGTTCCCTGGGGTCAAGTTTGGGGTTAAAAGCCCAAGTTTTAGGGTAGAAAGCCAGAATTTTGTATAAAGAAATGTAAAGTCTCTGCATTTTGTGATCATGGAGCACGCAGATATCAAGAGTCAAAAGGGGTTTCCACCCTTAGTTTAGATAGGTTGTGTTGGCTTGATGAGATCCGCCCTTGGTCCGTGGACCATGGGATTGTATAAAAAGAAGGTCTTAGAGGTGTCTAAGAGTTAGTTCAGTAGAGTTGATAGAGATAGAGTCATTAATGAGTCTCTAAGGAGCTAAGAGTGAGAGTCTTATTATAGGAAGAAGGCTTTGCAGTTGAGTGCACAAAGGCTTAGGGTAGAAGTCCACAACTGAGCACGTGGACCCCTGTAGTTGTGTGCGTGGGGTAGTCAGAGTCTATACTGAAAATATGGATCATCCATAAAGAAGAGTATTATGAAATTACTATGTATTTTACTTTTGTGAATTTCATGCGATTATGTTATGTTTACGCAAAGATAATCTAAATTGCATGATAGCATTGGGGAACACTTAAGATAATTCAAAGAACTATACAGCGAAGTAGTTACAGAGGCGAATAAGTGCTGAGATTTCTTCTTAGGGTTATGTGATGGATGATCGTAGACCTTCACGAAGGTTATGGAAGACTAATAGAGAAGTACATCAATAATACCTAAAGGCTTATCGATCTATGTGAAGGAAGAGTTAAGGAATAAAACTGACATCACAACCATCTCAGGTTGTGGAAAATTTGTTCCTACATCCCCCCATACTGCTTCATGTGAGACTTCAGTCTGCACTCCACAGATTGATGCTAAAAGGACCAATAGTGTAGGGATATTATGGCTGACTAAGGCTGAATTTGGGTTAGGGCTCATCAAGCCAACAAATGGTTCCATTTGCGGGGCCGGGATCTGCATAACGAGATGTGTGATGTCGCATCATTGGAATCCAACTAAGAAGGAGATTGAAGACTGGTTGGATAGAAAGATCTGTGAATTCGCGATGCAAGAAAACAGGAATCCACGATTGACGAAAGAATAGTGGTTGGACATATATCTATACATAGAGATATACAAAATCTTCTTTTGTTCCTTCCCGATTGAATTATACGAGTGGATTGCAAAGTTTCAAGACGGCCAAGGGAGGTGGAGGCTTGACGATTCGATTGTCTGGAACCTTGAGTTAGTGTAGAAATTGGAAGCCTCTGAACATAAGATCACACGTGCTGTCGATAATTGGCTCGACCATATCATAGGAGGGTTTGTGATAGAGTTTGAGGTTGATACTTTGGTCAGCTACAATGAAGCAGAGCACTGCTTCTTCAAGGGGCCACGAAGTAAGTATTTGAAGTCATTAAATACTTGGATTAAGATGCTCTTATGTGAAAAGTGGGTCATGTAGTTACCTTAATGTTTGGAGCTATGCAAAGTGGAAGGTCTTTCAGGGACGGGGGAAGAAAAGGTCCTGAGTATAGCCTGTTTATTGAGCCTCCTCTAAGTGATGATGAAGGAGCAACACAGGCTTCTCTGTTGAGTGCTATGCAGTTGATAAGACAAGGGTTCCCATGAATACCTACACTACCTCCATACTCATCCCATCCATCCACACTACCTCCATCTTCACCTCCACCACTTACCCCATCACCCACACTGCCGCCATCTCTACCACTATTCAACATGGAGAACTCTGTAAAGCTACCTATATTTAAGGGCATAGGAAATGAAGATTTGGACTAGTTTTGGTTCTTCATGAAGCCTGTATGGGAAGCTGAGGGGATCACAGATGATCAAATCAAGAGGGCAATGTTGGTTAGTGGTTTGCAGGACCATGCACTAACGTGGTACATTAAGTATAGTACTGATAACCCAACGTCTATGATGGCAGATATCCAAACTGTGTTGAATAGGGAATTCAATAGACTTACGTCTCAAGCACAATCCATTGTGGGATTCAGGTAGATCATGATGAAGCATGGGGAGATGCCCTTGGATTTGGATCAAAGATTGAAGTGTATGATCCATGAAGCCAACATGAACTTGACTGATGGGAAACACCGTAAATGGTTTGTGGTCTCGCTCTTGCCCCACCTAAGGGTTGCATTATCACAACAGAAGATTGGGACCCAAGCAGAAGCTTTGGAAATCATGATGAGACTGCACGGGACACCAATACAGGATGCCAATTTTGGGGTTAAGCAAATTCATGCACATCCGCAGAACCTTTGCCTTGAAATTAAAAGCATGAAGAAAGATAGAACAACTTGGCTAGAGGCACGCGAAGAATTCTGGTGCCTAAAATGCAAAGGTGAGGGGCATGACAAGGATCACTGTCCAGTATTTGTGAACTACGTTGCAACAGGGGAAACAATGCCTCTAAGTTCGGAGGCTGCAGTAGGGCCAAGTATAGGGCCCGTGCTATGGTGTGTCGTATACCAAGTAGCTAGGAAACATGGACCAACAATTTCCATTTGCTACAGAAATTTGTACAAACACCACAACAGCTCTTCTATAATTTTTGTTAGTGAGTAGGTCATGAAAAGAACAAATGTAATAATTACGAGTTAATGATGAACATGACACCTACATACAGGGTGTAGATAGAAACACGACCTCCGGACCAAGGCATTAGAGGAGCCTGAGGAGAGTATCAGGGGTGCAGCAGAGGCTGAGGTGGAGAAGCACCTAGTAGAGGTTGAGGGTAGCTTATTTGATAGAATTGTGGCAAACCAGGACACTACACAAGAGACTACCTAAACCCGACGCAATTATCATGTCGATATTGTACTCAGTTTAAACATGCGATTGATGATTGCCCTATATTGTAGGCTAACATTCACAAAAAGGGCACGTAGCCTCTGCAGCTGACTCAAAACCTACAGATGATGAGGGTTGAGCCTCACGAGGAAGACCGTAAGGTAAACATTATGCTGCGGAGTGGAATGATGACTTGTGAGGATAAGGGAGGGTAGCTTGCAGAGGATGCATGGGTCCATAAAGCACCAGAAAAGGAGATATGGTTTGATCTAGAATGCGCAAAAGAAACATTTATGGAAGCAAAGAAAAGTTTCACTGAGGCCTCTACCTTAGGAAGTTAGGAGAAACTGGTTGAAGAAATGGACCCATCCATGATTACCACCTTCTTGGAGACCTGCATGAAACTGCTCCACGATAGTAAGGTTGTGAAGGGACTAAAAGAAATAATTAATCAGTGTGATGGAAAGGAAAATGCTACTGGTGAACCATGCATAGTTAGAAATCTTAGTAAACATAAGGCAAGGACTGGACGTGAGATGAGACTCACCGCGCAGATAGAGGAATATGAAATGGACCAAATTATCTTGGATCTGGGGTCCGATGTGAATGTTTTTCTGAAACAAACATGGGAGAGAATGGGGAGACCTATTCTCCAGTGGTCTCTAATCTAGTTAAGGATGGCGAATCAACAGAAAATCATCCCAATGGGGAGGTTGTAGGGGTAACAGTTGATAGCAAAGGTGCAAGCACACTGGCGGATTTTGAAGTAATAGAGATTGTGGATGATAACAATCCATAGCCCACACTCCTTGGGATTGATTGGGCCACTAAAATGAATGGGGTAATCAACCTGAAGAAGTGAAAGATGATATTTGAGAAGAAATTTCTTCACATAGTGTTGCCATTGGATCCTACAGAAGGACCGCGCTATATAGAACTAGTCTGAAATTATGAAAGTGATGAAAATTTGGACTAGATTTACAAGATAACGATGCGAGACTAGGATTGGGTGAATCCAACAGTAGACGAACATATTGCATGGGACTGTGAGAGCTCTTGCACATCAGATTCAGATGAAGAACTGGAGCATTGGCAGAATTGGCTCCATGAAGTATCTACACTGCGTTGTAATGTGATGACCAAGTAGTTACACTGCGTATCATCATAGGTAAGAAATCTGCCTCACTATGATGGGTTAACTGACATTAATCACTTTTTGGATGCATTCTAAAGGGAGTGCCTAAGAAGCATCACTTCTAGGCATTAGATTGGGCACTACACGCTACACCCGCATGATGGTGGGGTACACACAAGGACAGTTTGAGGATTGGCATGAATATAGAAGGATGATGAGGATATGCTTTGGCAACTTGAAGGTAAGACTAACAAAAAAGTATGATGGGTGGAATGATCCATGTGATCATTTAGCCAAATGGACTTAAGTATATGGAGTGAAGCCTCAACCATAATGGATCCATCTATTTTTTCATACCTTGGATGTTATACCAATGAATTGGTACTTGGAGGAAGAATTCCATCATGGCACTAAAGAATGGTCTGTTTTTGTGGCAGGCATTTTTGCTAACGTTCAGTTTTGAGGATGGATTTGAATCTATCAATGAAGAATTGTAGGAGGTGAAGACAACCATCTTTAGGATACTACAGGATTCTCTAGACCCGATTCAACCTGATTAGAGTACCTAGTTGAGCCATGTGCTGGAGTGTTACAATGTAACAGCGGAAGAAGTAGACAAAGACCCGAGGAAGATTAATATCCCAAAGACTGAAGGTCACTACGGAGTTGAAGGACCACAACTAGAGAACCCAGACATAACTGAGCTGCTCAAGACCAAGCATGTAAGCATTGGAACGAAGGAAGAACCTAAGTTTGCAAAGATTAGGGATTATTGGGATGACGCGAAAGTAGGTAAGCTTACTGAATTGAACATCAAGACTTGTTCCCCACAAAGTTTCTAATCTAAAAGGGATAATAGGACACCTGGGTGTCATGAAGATCACTCTAAAACCATATGAAAAACCTGTGAAGCAAAGACCTTACCGCCTTAATCCAAAGTAAAAGGAAAGGTTCCACATTGATTTAGATAAGATGCTCGTGACAGGTATTATTGAACTGGTGGAAGAATCTGATTGGGTAAGACCAATAGTGGTTCAGGAAAAGAAGTAGAAGGAAGAAATAAGGATATGTGTAGATCTCAAGAAGTTGAATGATGCCTACGTGCATGATCCCTTCCCAACCTTGTTCAGCAATGAGGTCCTAGATAATGTTGGTAGCCAAGAAGCCTATTCGTTCACTGATGGGTTCTCTGAGTACCATCAAATCAAGATTGTTCCAGAGGATAGAAGTAAGACGACCTTCACGGCTGAATCAGGATGCTTCCAATACACGGTGATGCCTTTTAGGCTGAAGAACATGCCAATGATATTTTTGCGTGTAGTCATTGTGGCATTCAAGGATGTTATTCATAAATTTTTGGAAGTATACTTCGATGATTGGACAGTGTTCAGACTAATGAAGCGCCCTGTGGAAAGTCTACACTTAATGCTAGATACATGTCAGAGGTACCAAATCACACTTAATTTGAAGAAACGTTTGTTTTATGTCCCTTTTGGGATCTTGCTGGGCCATGTGGCATGTAGACAAGGCCTGATGGTAGACCTAGCTAAGATTGCAGCCATAATCATTTTGGAAGCGCCAAGGAGTGTGAAACAGTTGCGCGCAACACTGGGGCCTACATGATACTATAGGAAATTCAACAAGGGCTATGCCCATATTACTGCACCGATGGAAAAATTATTAAAATAGGATGTTAAGTTCTTTTGGAATGAAGAATGCCAGAAAATCTTGGATTTGCTGAAGGAGAAGAGGGTCACCACATCGATCCTAGTCTTCTTCGATTGGAAGAAGGAATTTCATGTGCATGTGGATGCATCATGTATTGTGCTGGGAGTAGTACTAACATAGTCCAGTGAAGGGGACTTGGATCATCCTATAGCGTTTTCAAGTAGGAAGCTGTCCAAAGTGGAGAACAATTATTCCACAATAGAGCGTGAAGGATTAGCTATGGTGTACGTGCTCCAAAAGTTTAGGCACTATTTGTTGGGCACACAGTTTAAAATGTATATATACCATTCCATGTTGAAATACCTAGTCAAAAAGCTTGTGTTTGGGGGAATGATATACCGATGGCTGTTGTTGTTCCAAGAGTATGATTTTGAAGTTATTGTGAAACCAATACATTTGAATGCTAGACCAGATAATCTGTCACGCATCAAAACGGGAAATGAACGTACTAATTTGGAGGAGGGGCTACTTGACAAATTGCTCTTTGTAGTGTGAATCACAGACAGTCACATTGAAGATATTATACACTTCCTGACGACAAGTATAGCTCCAAAAGGACATACAAACCAACAGAAGAAGGAACTAGTGCGCGCGACAAACTTTTCTCTCATTGCAAGGCACTTGTACAAAATGGGGTCAGATGAAATATTGCGATGGTATGTGCTAGAGTTTGAATGAAATAACATCCTTGCTGAGGGTCATGACAGAGCCACAGGAGGTCATTATGTAGGAAAAGCAACAGTGAAAAAGATTCTACGCATTCGGTTATGGTGGCCAACCTTGCATAAGGATTCAAAAGCATATTATAGGGCATGTGATGCATGCCAAAGGATGGGCAACTCTCGCGTAGGGATGGGCTGATTCTAAATCCATAGGTATCACTACAGCCCTTCGAGAAGTAGGTGATTGACTTTGTAGGACCAACTTAGCCTCCAGGAAAGAAGACAAGTGCATTGTACATCATCACTGCGAATGAATATTTAACCAGATGGGTAGAGGCACAGCATGCGAAAGACTGTACGAGTGCGACAACAAAAAAATTTATCTTCGAGTATGTACTGACAAGGTTCAGTTGTCAAAAAATTCTAATGAGTGATCATGGTACACAGTTTCTCAATGAGACGATCAACGTGATGAAGGATGAGTTTTAGGTGTACCATCAAAAGAGCACGCCCTATCATCTGTAGGCTAATGGGATGGTGGAAGCATTTAATAAAATATTGGAGAGTACACTCTTGAAGGTTTGCAATGCTCAAAGAAATTACTGGGATGTTTGTGTACCTGCAGTGCTATGGGCTTATAGAATGACTTGTAAGAAGTTGACTTGACAAATGCCATTCAGACTTGCTTATGGTGTGGAAGCTATTGGATTGTGTTATATTCTTTCCACCACTAGCCTACGTAGTTTACGGGGACCAGTTAGAGGGGGGGTGGAGACCCCCCTTCATTGCACCGAGTGCGTAGTGGGGGGTTCACAGGGGGGTTTGAGGGTGGTGGTTAGCCCCCCTCTACAGGGTCTAGGGCAACGCCCCAGGGAATTTGTTTTTTTTGCACCCTATATTAGGTTGGTCGAACCTACCTATGGTTTTGTTCATGGTTTTCACACATGGTTTTGGACGCAATGGTTTTCGGTCCATGGTATTAGATGCTTCGACATGTATAAATATGTATTGTAACACTGAAAGGAAGATAATGAAATCTCAATCTGGTAATAGTTTTGGGATCCAAGGGAAAATCTCTGTGTATATGTGTTTTATGTGTTATGATCTCGCTATTGTTTATTTTTTGTGTTTTATAATTCGTATGCAAGTAATTTATGTACGGGGTTAAAACCTGCATTTGGTATTAGAGTTGTTTTGGCTTCAAGGGGATGCCTTTGTTGCTGATGGGTTTCACTCAGGCCTATGGTAGACCTTGTTTAGTGGGAGATCTACGAGATCGATTCTAGTGGTAAAAGATGATGGCGAATAATGGAAAGATAGAGATCAAGAAATTTAATGGTCAGAGTTTTGAGTTATGGAAGCTCAATATGGAGGATCTGTTGGTGGATAAATGTCATTGCATCGTGGTAGATATAGGTGCTAAACCAACAAGAGTGTCTGATGAGGAATGAAAGAAGTTGGATCAGAAGGCTAAGAGCACCATACAATTGTGTGTCTCAAATTCAGTATTGTTGAATGTATCAGGGGAAGCTACAATGAAGGCTTTGTGGGACAAGTTAGGGACTTTGAACCAAACTAAGCGTCTGGTGAATAAACTGTTCCTATGGAAAAAGCTGTATAACCTGATGATGAATGATGGAGACTTGGTGATAGAACATTTGAATGCATTTAATACTTTGGTAAGTCATTTATTATCTATTGATATTAAAATTTCATATGAAGATAAGTGCATCAATTTGTTATGTTCTCTACCAGATTCGTGGGGTAGTCTAGTTATTGCAATAGGTATAAATGCAACTGCCTTACAGTTTCATGAAAAAGTCTCATCTATGCTAATGGAGGAGATGAGACGGAAAAACATGGAGAGTTAGAATGGTGATGTCTTTTCTGTAAGAGGACGGTCTCAGAACAGAAACAAAAATAAATCATTGAGTGGGATATCTAAATCTAGAGGGACGTCTAAATCTCCAGGAAAACCTGTAAAGGTGGTGTGCTAGAAATGCGGAAAGGAAGGGCACTACAAAAGGGACTGTAAATCTAAAGCTCCTAAAAAAGGACTGGGATCTGATGGTGCTCCTTCTGCAGAGGCGAAAACCACCTCAGATGAAGGTGGGGATGTGTAATTGGCTTCTTCAAGTACACATGTAGATCATGAAGCATGGTTGATTGACTCAAGTGCATCCTTTCACTTCACTCCCCATAGAGAGTGGTTCTGCGAGTATGAGAAATATGATGGTGGTGATATCTTCTTAGGGGATGACAGGAAGGATAGAATCGTTGGCCACAGAAAAGTAAAGTTGAAGTTACAAGGAGGAAGGGCTGGAACACTTCCAGGTGTTTTGCATATTCCTGCATTGGCCAGAAATCAAATTTCTATAAGCAAGCTAGATGATGCAGGTGTAAAAATAGTGTTCGAGAATGATACTTGCAAGATGGCTTGGGGAGCATTAGTATTTTGTAAGAAGTTCATATTGGAACTTTATACAATTTTCAAGGTAGCACTATTGTTTATGGATGCAAGAGTTCTGTGGTTCCTGAAAGTGGAGTAGAAAATCTAGTGGTCTCTAGAGAGAAGACCATACTATGGCATCAAAGGCTTGGACATATTGGAGAGAAGGGCCTTCGAATACTTCATGGTAAAGGTATGGTAGAAGGTATGAGTAATAGCTCTCTGGATTTTGATTTCTGTGAAAATTGTGTATATGGGAAGCAAAATCGGCTGAGTTTCCCCTCTAGTGGGAAGAGGGCGAAATAGATATTAGAACTTGTCCACAGTGATGTGTTTGGACTTGTAAAGGTTCCATCAGCGGGTAAGTCTGTGTACTATATATTATTTATAGATGACTTCTCAAGGAATACATGGATATATTTCCTTACGAAGAAATTTGAAGTTTTTGACAGGTTTAAAAATTTAAGGCTCTAGAGGAAAACCAGACAGAGAAGAAGATAAATGTGTTGAGGACAGATAACAGTGGAGAGTTTTGTAGTAAGGAATTTGAAGAATTCTGTAAGAAGTGTGGTATATAACGGAAAAATAATACTCGATATACACCTGAGAAAAATGGAGTTGAAGAAAGAATTAATAAGACGTTGATAGAAAGGGCAAGAAGCATGCTCAGTGGTGTCAGGTTAGGAAACAAATTTTAAGCAGAGGCGGTGGAGACAACATGTTACCTGGTCAACATATCACCTTCTATAGCATTGGAGGATAAGACTCCACAAGAGGTATGGGCTGGTAAGAAACCATTTGTTTCACATCTGAGTGTATTTGGATGTGATGCATATGTACATGTTCCAAAGGAAAAAAGAACCAAGTTGGATAGTAAATCTGAAAAGTGCATCTTTATTGGGTATAAGGATGGTTTAAAGGGTTATCTTTGGAACCTAGTAATAAGGAAGGTTGTGTACAACCAAGATGTGGTGTTCAGAGAGGTGAAAGATGTTATTAAACATGAAGTCCCATCAAAGGAACCTAAGAAGATAGAGTGTTAGCTTAAGGAAGAAGAATTAGACTCTATAGCAAAAGAGGAATCAGAAGATGAAGAGCCACAAACTTCGGGTGTGAGAAGATTAGTTTGAGAAAGAAGGTAGCCAAAAAGGTATAGTCCATCTACTTTCTGTTGAAATTTTTCTTTATCTGTTATTGATGATGATCCCAGAACTGTGAAGGAAGCAGTAGATTCAAAGGATGCCAAACTCTGGAAAGAGGCCATGGTTGATGAAATGGCATATTTACACGAAAATAAGGCTTGGGATCTGGTGGAGTTGTCGGCTGGAAGGAAACCCATTGGTAAAAAATGGGTGTTTAAGAAGAAAAAAAATGTAGGAGGAAAGGTGGAGAAATACAAAGCTCGATTGGTAGCAAAAGGTTATTCCCAGGTGCTAGAAATTAATTTTTGGTGATATTTTTTTTCCTGTTGCCAAGGTAGCTTCTATTATACTACTTCTATCTGTTGTTGCTTCTTTTGATTTTGAGGTAGAACAGATGGATGTGAAGACAACATTTCTTCATGGGGATCTAGAAGGGGAGATCTACATGAAGCAACCTGAAGGCTTTGCGGTGAAGAGTAAGAATGAACTGGTATACAAGTTAACGAAGTCTTTGTATGGGTTAAAACAGTCAGCAAGGATGTGGTAGTAGAAATTTGTTACATTTATACAAGGACTTGGCTTCATCGGAAGAAAAGAAGATCACTATGTGTATTTTAAATTACTTGGTGGCCGTGTTATTTATCTGGTCTTATATGTGGATGATATGTTGCTGGTTGGAAATGACAAAGAAATTATCCAGGATTTGAAGACCCAATTGTGCTCTAAATTCAACATGAAAGATCTTGGTGCCGCAAACTATATTTTGGGCATGGAAATTAAAGAGATCGGGCAAAGAGGAAGCTCTAGTTAAACCAGAGGATGTATGTCGAGACAATATTGCAAAGGTGTAATATGAAGGATAGTAAACCGATGAAGGTTCCTATTACTGTTGGTGTAAAGTTATCTATTGAACAGTGTCCCAAGACACAAGAAGAGGAAGAGGACATGTCCCGTGTTCCATATGGAAGTGAAGTTGGTAGCCTGAACTATGCGATGGTCTGTACTAGACCAGAGATTGCACATGCAGTGGGAGTATTGAGCAGGTTTATGTCAAAACCAGGAAAGGATCATTGGACAATAATGAAGCGGGTTTTCAGGTATTTGTGTGGCACTAGTGATTATGGTTTGTGCAACCAAGGAAGAGCACAATGGGACATAGTTTTTGATATCCATGGCTTTGTTGATGTAGACTGGGCTGGAGATCTAGATCAGAGAAGGTCTACAAGTGGGTATGTGTTTAACCTATTTGGAGGTGTAGTCAGTTGGGTGAGTAAGAACTATTTTGTAGTGGCATTATCAACTACATAGGCAGAATATATGGTAGCCACTCATGCAAGCAAGGAAGCAGTTTGTATACAGAGATTGTGTTCAAGTATGGGGTTAGTACATGGAGCTATAAGGATAGACTGTGATAGCCAAAGTGAAATTTTCTTAGTAATGAACCTTGCTTACCATTCAAAGACAAAAACATTGATGTTCAATATCACTTTCTGAGGGATATGATAGAAGACAAAAAGGTGTTGCTGGTAAAGGTGGAAACCTTGAAGAATACTGAAGATGCATTGACAAAATCTATAAGCTTTGAGAAGTTCTCTTGGCATAGAGAAATAATGGGTGTCTTAGGGCTGGATAAATGACTAAGCTCTCATGTGGCCCCGTGTGGAAAGAAAACAACAGGTGGGAGAATGTTGGGTTGTGTTATATTCTTTCCATGACTAGCCTCCCTAGTTAACCGGGGGGTTAAAGGGGCGGGCGAAGCCCCCACTTCATTGCACCGACTACGTAGTAGGGGGGTCACAAGGGGGTGACGACCCCCCCTTGTACAGGGGGTTTGAGGGGGGCGGTTAGCCCCCTATACAGGGTGTGGGGTAATGCCCTAGGGAAATTATTTTCTGGACGCTATATTAGGTTGGGAAGACCTACCTATGGTTTTGTGCATGGTTTTTGCACATGGTTTTGGATGCTATGGGTTTTGGTCCATGGTATTGGATGCTTTGTCATGTATAAATATGTGTTGTAATATTGGAAGGAAAATAATGAAAAAACAAGCTGATAGTCCCAGTTTTGGGATCCAGGGGAAATCCCTGTGTATATATGTTTTATGTGTTATGCTCTCGCTATTGTTTATTTTTTGTGTTTTAGAATTTGTATGTAGGTAGTTTTTGTATGGGGTTAAAACCTACATTCCTTCTAGTTGTGACGCCAATGGAGTACATTGTACGTAGTCTGCACATAGCAGAATTCATAGGAATGGAATATCACAGAGCCCTAGAGGAGAGGCTCGTGTAGTTACCAGTGCTTGAAGAAGATAGGTTTCTAGTTGGATTCCATCAATAGGTTCAAAAGCAGTGTGAAAAGGCATGGAACGATCAACACATCAAACTGCGCACCTTCAAGGTAAATGATATGGTTTTGTTATATGGCAGCAAGTTTGATAAATTTCCATGGAAATTTTGGATGCATTGGCTGGGGCCTTATGTCATCAAGGAGATTACCAATGATGGAGCAGTTTAGTTGGTAAAATTGAATGGAGAACCATTCCTAGGATGGGTGAATGGTAGCCGATTAAATCCATACATTGACGATCCATCTAGATTACTACATGATGGAAGCATAGTCTTATCACTCCAGGGCGTTTAAAGGAGGCAAAGGACTATAAACTACACTTCCCGGGTTGGGGAGTTGCGTGATTGGGGAACTGCGTGAAATGAAAGAATGTCAGAGTATGATCAGACATGTGTAGGGAGTTGTGCTATCCAAGACAAGAACATGCAAGGCAGCCAAAAAGTGACCAGTATGGTCGCTGTTCATGACATGACAGTCGGAAAATGGCCAAATGGAGTGGGGGTGCATTTTAAGTTAGAATTTAAGGGAAATTTTTGTGAAAATATGCCGCCAATCCAACATTTATGAATGAGTTATGGGGGGAACGGTCAAATTTGAATTTAAAATGCTTATAAATTACAGGTGGCTGCCTAGCGAAAAACACTTTGCATTTTTATAATTG
Source organism: Pinus tabuliformis (assembly GCA_031772625.1). Lineage (NCBI taxonomy): Eukaryota > Viridiplantae > Streptophyta > Pinopsida > Pinales > Pinaceae > Pinus > Pinus tabuliformis. The sequence continues at coordinate 568,853,462 of CM062816.1, forward strand.
AGGTTTTAAGCTCTCAGGCGCATATGAACCCTGAGATCTTTGAAGCCCTGATAGCGAGTTTAGTGTTTGAGAAGTTGCCAACAAAGATGCAAGTGTTGTTGTCTAGCATAATTTCAGCACCCGTCGAAACAGTGAGTGTAGGAGAAGTAATAACAGTCAAAGGAATAACACCAGAGGTAGTAATGGAAGTTGAGGGAGTTTCCCCAGAGGTTGAAAGTGTAGAAGTACTAGAAGAAGTGCTTAAATCCCTGAGTACACCAAAGCCGAGGCCTACACTGACCAAGGAGGTTCCAAAATCAAATAAGGACAAGCAGAAAGTGCAACAGTTGGTGCACGCATCACCTAGAAAGCACAGACAGATAGGAAATCCCACCGCGCAGGAAAAGAGTAAGGTGATTGACCTAAAGCCTGAATTCGAGGTTGTAGAACTCCATATGGGCGTGGATGACATTGATATGGAGGGGGTGGACGACATTGATGTGGAGGGGTCTAACCCAATTTCTACACTGCCCAAGTACATTCCTCCGCACAGAGGCAAGATGAAGGTTCCAAAGGATATTGATGAAAGTAAGGTCACACTGCACACACCCTTACTACCGAACCAAATCGTCTTTGAAGTACCGTGCCTGGGGCATATCCCCCTTTTAAAATTGGAGGACTGGGATTTGGCTGGTGCGGAACGTTTTCCTCACCTAGAGATGGACCATCTCATGCACTGCATCTTCTACAAAGACTCTGGTGTCACCACGCTGGAGCTAAGGAAGGGGGTGAAAGGGGTTGATAAGGTAGGTCTGTTAAATACACTGTGGGTGCCGCATTACAACCACAAACCTATAACAATGGTAATGATCAAGCAATTGTTTTGCTTGGTGCACTATGGGTGTTTATGGCTAGAAGAGCCAATACCAATCACTGACATGATGATCCATAGGATCACTTGATTGTTGCACTCAGGAGAAAATATGGCCATGGTGTTTGGTAGAAAGACAAGCGAGCACGACCTTGCTAAAGCAATGAAGGACATTCAAACTTCCTAAGAAGCCACATGACTACACCATCAGAAGTATAGCTAACCCTGTAGTCAAAGTTGCAATGAAAATCTTGGCAGGAAATATTATGCAAAAGTGTCATGCAAATGAAGTGTCGAAACCAGTAGTAGCCTTAGCAGCCCAGTGCACAGAGGGAATAGATTTTAATTGGGTGTGCTACCTCTGCAAGAGTTCCTCACAAACTGCAGAGAGGTGCAAGATCACAACAAAACATTCCACTATGCCTCGTTGCTACTATCCATAGTGTTGGTCGCATGGGAGTTACCAAAGGATAGCAAGTTTCCTCCGGTCACAACTGACCTACTAGAAGCAACGAATTTCACTTTTCTATGGGCTACGAAGGACCCTCAAAGGGTCAAGGACAACACGATCTTTTAGATATTGATGGAGATGAGCATCCATATGGGCATCAACCACAGACCGCAGTTGTCGCCAACTGTGTTTGAGAAGCTGCAGGAGTATGTGGAGTTAAAGACCGACTTCCACCGGGTCTCGATACGCATGCGAAAGGACCTTGAGCAGAAATGGTATGGCCTACCATACCTAGCCACAAGGGACGCAATTACAGTGGTCCTAGACCATTGGCTAGTAGATTCACGCACTGCCTTGGACTTGACAACTAGGTCTAGCAAGACCATAGTGTAGCAGAAAAAGGAAGAGGCGAAGCTGACAGTGGAGCAGTTGACCATAAAGAGAAAAAAAGAGGCTAAGGACAAGGCCAAGGCAGAGCGCGCCACCATGAAGCAAACGAGAGGATAGATGGAAGAAGCGAAGCATGGCTCTGATAGGAGTCAAAAGTCGCTAGCAATCAGACCAGGGATGAGCGGACCTAGAGATCACTCTATTCCACATTAAGCACAGATCTAGAGAAGGTAGGGCTATGAAAGAAGTCTATGGCTATCAAGAATTCTCTTGATTCAATCACCTTAACAGAAGGTGATTTAAATGATATCGGTGATATGGTCACAGATGCCCCTATGGAAATGGTGTAGCAGTTTGAGCTACAATAGAAGCAGGCCTTGGGGGCCATTTAGACATGTCTACATGAGGTACAAATCTAGGTGTCACAGGTCCAGAATAGCATGGGATGAAGCAGTGTGACATCAAATAGTTTGATGTGTGGCACATCGGAAGTAGCAGTGATGGTGTGCACACTTGACCCCTAGGAAATAATGCTACCAGACGGAGTGCTAAATGCAGAGACTAAAACTAACAGGCACGTTGTCAGCACCCTCAAAGAAGTTGGACTAAATTTGGCCACGCTTCCGAGTGAGGCACTTCACGATTTATAGGATGGCGTGATCACAGAACTTCGGGCCTGTGAACAACACACGTTACAGTTAATCAGTGAGAAGAAAGTCAACAACGCTCAGATGATGGTACAAAGAGATTTCATTGTTAACATATTCAAAGCCATCACAGATAAAAATGAGCGCATGGCCAAGGTGTGGCTGAGGCATGCAGGTCTGTCCTAGAGATAGCCATTCTCGGTGATGAGCTAGTATATGTGAGGATTTGGAAGCTCGCTACTGGAGTGCGCGACGCCAAAACAGAGTTGGAAAAGGTTCAGTTTGACCTGAACCTCAATATTGCAAAACTACAGTTGAAGTCCCAGCTTTCAACCCCGCCAAAAGTCGGAGAGAAGTGCGATACAACTATGAAAGACGCCGTGACAGCAGTGAACAACATTGTAATGGAGTGTACCATGCTCTTCGAGTAGGTGCTCAAAGTGGTTACCAATTTACAAGAGGATCCCACCTTTCAAAGGTTGGAAATGGAGGCTTGAGAGCTATAACAGAGATATGATGAAGACAAAGCGATGGCACTCACCATCACCCTTATGCAGAGGCTAGAAAAACTGTAGGAGGCAAAGGTACTAAAGGAGAAGGTGGATGCAGCGCAATGCAAAGAGAACATCCTCAAGGCCAGAAAAGGACGTTGGCTTGATGAAGCCTATGTGCTCACCACCACCATCGAAGGAAAGTTGGCTAGTTTGTAGGTGACTGAGTAGAAGATATAGTCAAATAGTATCGGGCCAACAATAGAGTAGCTGGTTGAGGAGATGATGCAGACGGTAACACATTGTGCTGGCGAGGTTGCAATAGTCCAAGTAGAGCTAGCAGGTCTTCGCGACAAGATCTCTGCACCGACCGAATCACTCGAGGGCAATTCACTAGGTTTCTATTGGGGGTCTATTGGGAACAGGTCCCTTGGGGTGAAGTTTGGGGTTAAAGTCCCAAGTTTTGGGGCAGAAAGCCCAAATATTGTATAAAGAAATGTAAAGTGTCCACATTTTGTGATCACGGAGCACGAAGATATCAAGAGTCAGGAAGGGTTTCTGCCCTTAGTTTAGATAAGTTGTGTCAGCTTGATGAGATCCACCCTTGGTCCATGGACCATGGGATTGTATAAAAAGAAGGTCTTAGAGGTGTCTAAGAGTCAGTTCAATAGAGTTGATAGAGATAGAGTCATTGATGAGTCTGTAAGGTGCTAAGAGCAAGAGTCTTAGCATAGGAAGAAGGCTCTGCAGCTGAGTGTGCAGAGGGCTAGGGTAGAAGTCCATAACTGAGTACGCAGACCCTTGCAGCTATGTGCGCAGGGTAGTAAGAGTCTGTACTAAAAATATGGATCATCAATAAAGAAGAGTATTCTAAAATTATTGTGTATTTTACTTCTGTCAATTTCATGTGATAATGTTATGTCAAGCACTGGGTTTATGTTTTATTTCTAAATTAATGAGATAATCTATATTTTTTCCTCTGTTATATGAATGCATGTAGAGATATATGTTTACACAAGGATAATCTAAATTGCATGATAGAATTGGCGAACACTTAAGATAATTTGGAGAACTATGCAGTGAAGTAGTTGTAGAGGCGCATAAGTGCCGAGATCGCTTATTAGGGTTACGCGAAGGATGATCATAGACCTTTGTGGAGCTTCTGAAAGACTAATAGACAAGTACATCGATAAGCCCTAAAGGCTTATCGATCTACGTGAAGGTAGAGTTAAGGTATAAAACTGACATCACAACCATCTTAGGGTGTGGAAAATTGGTTCCTTCATCCCCCCATACTGCTTTGGGTGAGACTTCAGTCCACACTCGATGGATTGATGCCGAAAGGGCCAGCAGTGTAGGGATTTTCTTGGCTGATTAATTGTTTGGTCAATTTAATGTATTTAAATTGTCAATCATAAATTGTTAACCAGGGTGTGTGGATTGATGAAGTACAGGTGCACTATATGTGCTAGAAGTTATTCATTATGTCGTTATGTTCCTGTTATGGTTTAAACTTAAGATTAGCATGGAGATGGTGTCATTGATTATATTAATGGCTCAATCCCTATAGTTATCAGCTAATTTCTTAAGATTTATTCTCTATCGAATTAGTTTATGGATGATATGAGAGTGATTGTAGCTTCTACTTGTGTTAGATTATTTTGGGATTTTTGTCTTGAGTCTTTATGCTATAGCTCTGATCCACTAAGTGCAAGAAAAATCTATTCTATCAAACTCAAAAGAAGTACTGTCTGAATTAAATTGTTAAGAAGAGGGCTCTCACACTTATACTTAATCAATTTTATTCAAACGAGATATTCTAAACAACATCTATACTTATGAAGTAAACACAATTGGACTATTCTAGATAAAAGGAAAATGAAAGAACCATGTTGTACTAGGTAGAAAGCAATTCAAATAGAAAACTAAACAAGGTATAAAGCAGATGGAAGTACTCATGCATATAATGATTTACTGGCGAACTCATCATACTGCATTCTTGACAGAAAATAGAGTATTCAAAGGAATGAAAAGAAATCTAATTGAATTTGGTTAGAGACCTGTCACTATAGTACGGGCCCTCTATAGATCAGTCCATAAGCTCCAACCAATGTAATGCATACACACACAAAACCAGTTATATTTCTTGCAAATGAAATTTAAGAAACTGTCTCAAAATTACATCATCTGGCACTTGCCAAATCACAATGCGGCCATAGTTTTTATAACAATTCTTTGGCATAACACTCATGAGTAATTTAAGCCTAAATATCTTTATTCTAACTAACTATATCACTAAAAATTGATTTTATATTCCGAAAGAATATTGATGAGGTTTTGATGAAACTCAGATTTCATTCCAGTGATAATCTTGTGGTTGAATTGGGGTTTGAATGTGATATCCTACACTCATCTTGATGAACTTGTTCAGGGGGATAGGAAGGTATCCATGAGGAGACCATTCCTTATCCATCTATATACTTTTTCGCTGACCTGGACCTTCTGAACCTTGAAAACAATGGAGACAGCTGCAGAAATATGGATTAGCTGCGAGAACAGACCAATTCTATAGCCAATTGCATTCTTTAACAAATAAATAGGATATATAGTCAAACATGAAGAATAATACATATTATTAATTACCTTTATCAAAACCTATTGGATATGGCATTATTTAGGTGGCAAGTGTAGGAAGAGAGAGGAAACAGAGGCAGAAAAGGGTGTCATGGTAAGACAATATTTGGACTCAACATTCCCCTGAACTAGAGGTTTTTTTATGTCCTCATACACTTCATCCTTGTTTTTCACTTGTGTATTCTATTCATCTCCTCCAAGTTTCACTTTTTTCCTCTTTTTGGAAGCTACTAGCATCCTAGGTTTTCTCATGAGAATTTTGTATTTTAAGCTGATAATCTCTCTTTGCATTATCCTGTCTTCCTTCTTTAGATTTTTGTTCTTTTTATACCACAAGCTCAAACGGAGGATGAGATTATCACTTTTTGGACCTCACTTTGTGCCTTCAATGCTTGATTCTCATTCTCGAGATATCTATTCAATGTTTCTAAATCAAAAATCTCCTACTTTAAAATATTTGTGGCTGAGTGTTCTTGTGCTTCATTTAATTGGTTTCTCGCTTCTCTAGGATTCTAAATTGTTTCTTTGGTCGCTATCTCTTTTATTTCCAATTACTCTAAATAGTCATATATCTCCTGTTGGATAGGGTCAATACCTAGACTATGCACTGGGCTTCTCAAAGGTGAGCTGCAAGGTGGTGGTGATACCCTCAGTGATGATTCTAGTGACCATTTTGGAGGACTTTCAGGATTTTCAGTTGGCTCGTTCTTAGTTGGCTTGTTTCCCTCGATATCAATGTACTCTGTAACTATCGAAATTATTTGTTGAACTATGCTCAACCTTGTGCTCCTCCTCAGTCCTAAGGTTTGTAATCCTTGTACCTTATTTCTTTTAGTTTCTGATTTTTCTTCTTAAGGAAGGGTCCTGGTTTGTGGTATTTCCTTTTCCCTTTTGCTAACTTTATTCCTTTTAATATTCCCCTTCTTCATCCTTTGTATTATGTCTACTATGGGAATCTCTTCTTCTGATAATTCTGGGTGAGTCTTGGGTTTCTGCTCTTTTACCTCTTCTATGGTTCTCTTCCTTCCTCTAAGAGTCCTATTGTTGCTGGCATTTTCTGGGGATCTTGCTTCAAAATGGTTCCTAACCAAGAAACTTTCCCAGTTATCCCCTATACTTCGAAGATGGAACTCAACCAATATTTTTATCAGGCCATGATGATACATGGTGTTTTCTATAAACTGAATTCTCTTTTGAATGTTTGTAGACATTTTCTTAAGACTATTTAAGAGAAAGTAATGAAGGTTCACCTGGTGATCTTCAAGAAAATACATCATTATCCTAACATGGTAAAAATACATATACCCAAACCTACCCTCAGAGGTGACAAATTTTTGAAGTATAAGCAATAAATTTCTCCATTTTCTCTTAAGGGATGTGCTAGTAATACATTTCTTGAAGACAATGGTGTCCATATTTGGATTTTTGAGGAAGACCTTCCAATCTTCTCCATTAATTCTCCTATTCTTGAACCCTTTTTCACCACTCTTTGGTAATTCCATAGCCTATGCTATCATGGATTCTGTTATGGAGTCTCCTATTTTGGCTTCAATTCCATCGAATGAGTGCGCAAATGTCATGGTCACTTCCCTATGAAAATCGTTGAATATTTCAATGAATTGCAACCATTGTTTCTTTTGCAGCAACTCCTTGGTTTGAGGGTATCCCTCCAGGAAGTTCTTCCCTTCTGGCTTAGTTCCAACAATTATCTCCATTATGGAGGATGCTTTGCCTCAAAGACTGGTTACCTTGAATTGTGTTGGTAGGGTTTTTCTAAGTGGCAGAAGGATGGAATGGCCATGAAAATTCAGATGAGTGTAAGAACAGGTGGATTATAATAAGGGTTATAGGAATGAATCAGACCGTTAGGCACATTTAAAATGATGATTTGGTAATTACTTTAGCAGATTCGAAATGCGAATGTGACATGACTTTTTAAATGGTGTCTTATGATATTTTGTTAGGCGACCATCACCCTTAAGTTATATTTATTTTTTTTTAATTTTCAGTAGTGCTATGTCTTCTTAGTCCTATATGCAATATATCAATCCTATTCCTAAATTAAAGTAGCACATACCTTTGATCCACTTTTGCTAACCTTGTTTGTTGTTCTGAGATCTCCTGCAGGTACTTTTCTTTGTTAGTTGCCCTTTAATTCAAATCACCAAGTGTCCTTGTAGGCTAAAAAATTATTAGGTTGTGGAAACTTGTCCAAGATGCAGAAACTTGTCCAAGCTACATAAAGTTGTTGATTCTGCAGTTGAGAAAGAAAAACATTTTAATAAAGGAATTTTATTATTTTCTTTTTGAAAGGAAAATTTGAAGTGCCAACAAAAATTGGTTTTAATGTTTGTACCTTTATATATATATATATATATATATATATATATATATATATATATATATATATATATATATATATATATATATATATATATATATATATATATATATATATATATATATATAGATATATATATATCTATATATATATAATTTACTTATTACTATTATTATTTATTATTTTAGAGAGTAAACTGAGTAAAAATTTCTAAGTTGGAAAAGAAGAAGAATTCTTCTTGATCATTTTCAGTTCTGAATTATCTTGGAACATCTTAAAAAACTCCTCTTTTGTCAATGAATTCTGGTACAATCTGAGTCGGTGTCCATTTACTAATAGAGGAATTTTCTCTTCATCAATAGTCCTAATTCTAACTGCACCATTGTCAAAAACACTTTCAACTTCATAAGGTCGAAGCCAGTGGGTTTGGAATTTCCATTGAAAATTATTGAACTTTGAATCAAGGAGTAATGCCCAATATCCTGGATGAAATTTCCTTTCCTTAATGTACTTATCATGCCATCTAGATCTCTATTGTTGAACTAAGCTAGTTCTCTGGAAGGCTTCTTTCCTGATTTCATCAAGTGCATTTAGTTGTGCCATCCTTTGCTTTTGTGTTTCTGATAAGTGAAGATCTAGCTAGACTGTTGTCTTATAGGTTTGGATTTGGAACTCTATCGGAAGTAAGACTTGCTTTCAATAAACAAGTTCATAGGGAGTATGTCCTGTAGTATTTCTCCATGTAGTTTTATAGGCGCATAAAGCTTCTGGAAGCTTTTCTACCCAATCCTTCCTATGTAGATGTACAGTCTTGGTAAGGATAGCTTCAATCACCTTATTTGTGGACTCAAATTGTCCATTGGTTTGTGGATCGTATGGAGTGGACTTTTGATGTTTGATTTTGTATTGATCCACAAGATTTTGCACTAGTCTGGATGTGAAATGTGTTCCTTGATCCGTTACAATTTCTCTTGGAACACCAAAATGAATAAAAATATCATAAAAAAGAAATGAAACTACAACATTTTCAATAGCAAAAGGAAGTGCTTTAGCTTCTACCCATTTAGTGACATAATCAATACATACCAGAATATACTTCTTTTGCTTTGAAGGTGGGCTGATTGGTCCAACAAAATCTAGTGCCCACTTCTCAAATGGTTTGATGAGTACCTATGGTTGCAATGGCATTTCATTTGAAAGAGTGGGTTTGCCCATTATTTGACAACTGTCGCATTTTTTAACATATTCTTTGGTGTCCTTGAAAATGGAAGGCCAATAATATCCTAAAAGCAAGATTTTGTAAGCAATCCTTTTGTCAAAAAAATGTCCCCCACATGGCTCATTGTGGCAAAATTTAAGTATTTCTGGTATTTTGTCCTCTTGAACACATCTTCTAATGATGAAATCTGGTCTCGTCTTGTATAACTCTTCATTTATCCATGAATAAGATGTGCTATTATGGACTATTCTTCTCTTTTCTCTAGGAGATAAATGAAATGACATTTTTCCTGTGGCTAAATAGTTAGTAATATCTACATACCAAGGTGATTTAGTAGATACTGCAAAAAGATATTAATCAGGAAATTTATACTGTACGAGTTGGTCATTATTTTCATTTTGTATTCTAGATAAAAAGTCAGCAATTGTATTATATTTTCTTGACCTATCTAGAATGGTTATGTTGAATTCTTATAGCAGTAAGAGCCATCTGGTTATTCTTCCATTAGTGACTGGTTTATTCATTAGGTATCTAATGGCAGAATGGTCTGTGTGAACAAAAGTTTCATAGCCAATTATGTAATGTATGAACTTGTTAATGGCATAAAATATAGCCAAAAAATCCTTTTTAGTTACATTATAATTTAACTCTAGAGGAGTTAAATTTTTACTGGTATAATAGATTGCATAAGGAGTAAGGTCTTTTTGTCATAACACAACTCCTAAGGCTGAATCTGAAGCATCTGTTGAGATATGGAAAGGCAATTTCTAGTTGGGTCCTTTTAAGATAGGTGCTTCAGAAATTCTCTTTTTCAAAGTTTCAAAGGTATCTTGACATTCAGAATCACAATTGAATTCACAATCCTTGGTGAGAAATTTAAAGAGTGGGGATGCAATTTTTGTGAAGCTTTCTATGAATCTTCTATAATATCCAATAATACTGAGAAAAATTGTAACATCTTTTTGACAACTTGGCACTGATAATTGAGAAATGACTTCAACTTTAGATGAGTCTACCTTGATTCCATCTCCTGAAATATGATAACCTAAAACAATTCCTTCATTAAACATCATGAAACATTTTTCATGGCTTAATGAGAGATTTGTTTCTTTACATATTATTAATACTTTTTCCAATTTTTCTAGTGCTTCATTGAAAGAATCTCCATAAGATGTGAAATCATCCATGTACACTTCCACACAATCATGAATAAGATCAGAGAAAATTCTGAGGACTGCTCTTTGGAATGTTGCTGGAGCATTGCATAATCCAAAGGGAAGTACTCGGTAAGCATAATTTCCCTTTCAGCAAGTGAATGTGGATTTATCCTGATCTTCAGGGGCTACATAAATCTAGTTATATCCACTAAACCCATCCAAGAAGGAAAATTACTTTTTTCCTGCTAGTGTGTCTAAGACCTAATCTATAAAATGTAATGGAAAGTGGTTTTTTAATGTTGCTTTATTTAGTTCCATGTAATCGATACATACTCTCCATTTTCCATTTTTCTTAGGAACGATTACTAGGGGTGAAAACCAATGAATGTAAGATATTGGATAGATGAAGTTTACATTTAAAAATTTCTGCAACTCCTTGTTATGAAATTAGCTCACAAAAAGATAGAAAAGATAGATCAACGCCTTAGAATTCAGCCTCTTCGTGGGGGAAACCTCCTTTACATTACACAAATGAACAATTCTTGGATGATTCAAATGAAAAAACCTCCTTTATATATATAAGAGTCTAAGGGGTCACAATATAACCAAACTGATCTAACAATAATAATATAAAGGCACAAAAATAACAATAGAGGGATTCTATAGGGAACAATAAAAATAACATGGGGACAATAGGGGCACAAAAATAATAATAAGGGATACAATGACAATAGTAATGGGGGAATCACTAGTATTATAGGGATCTAACATGCCCCTCTCCTTCAAAAAATTGTTGTCCTCAACGCTTGAGTAGTTCTGGATGCTTTTGTATAAAATTCTCATTCTGCCATGTGGAATCTTCAATGGGTAAGTTCTTCCACTTGATGAGACACTCTGAAATTGATCAATTTTGTACCTGTCGAGTTCTTGTTTCTTTGACTGCTTCAGGTTCCAATGTGATTTTTCCTTTCTCATCAAGTTTTGGAAATATTGTTTAAACTAGAATCTTGTCACCTATAACCTTGTTTAAGCATGAAACATGGAAAACTGGGTGCACTCGGGAAGCTGCAGCAAGCTCCAATTTGTATGCCATAGTACCTATCTTTTGCAACACCTTTTATGGACCATAATACTTTGGAGATAATATATTATCCTTCTTAGCTTGCTTGAGGGACCTTTATTTATATGGTTGTAGGCGTAGGAATACCTAATCACCTACATCAAAACTTATTTCGCTACGATGTTGATCTGCCTTCTGTTTCATTCTATTCTGCACCAAGGTGAGGCTATCCTTTAAGAGTTGGAGAACTTGTTGTTGATGCTTGATGTGATCTTCCACTGCTTGAACCTTAGAATTTTATCTTAAATATGATGTGATGGATGGTGGATGATATCCATAAGGTGCCATAAATGGAGTCATTTTTGTTGCAGTATGGAAGGAAGTGTTGCACCGCCATTGAGCCAGAGGCAACCAGTTGACCCATTGTGTCTGTTTATCAGATTCAAAGAAATGAAGACATCCTTCCAAACACTTGTTTATTATCTCAGTTTTCCCATCAGATTGAGGATGATAAGATGAGCTATGAGCTAACTGAGTACTAAGACAAGAAAATAATTTTGTCCAAAAATTTCCAGTGAAAATGGGATCTCTGTGACTTACAATAATCTTTGGGTTTCCATGTAGCTTTTGAATTGTTTCCATAAATGCAGTAGAAATTGTACTTGCCTTAAATGCATGAGATAATGCACAAAGTGTGCATACTTGGTAAGTTTGTCAACTACCACCATGATAACAGTCTTTCCTTCAAACTTGGGTAAAAATGTGATAAAATCCATTGAAACCTCCTCCCAACGTTGGCTTGGAATGGATAAAGGTTGTAACAGTTATAGGGTCTTAATTGTTTCAACTTTATTTTGTTGGCAAACCAAACATTCCGCCACAAACTTTTGAATATCCAATTTAAGGCCATCCCCAAAAAAATCCTTTTTAACGCTATGGTAGGTGTTTAGAAATCTTGAGTGCCCTCCTAAGGGAGAGGTGTGCAATTCCCTAAGAATCTTTTATTTAAGTTGGGAATTCTTACGTAGGTATAACCAATCCTTGTAACATAACTAATCATTTTTCCAACTAAATGTATTGGATATACTGGGATCTTATTGTATCTTTTTAATGAGTGCCCACTCTTCTGCGTCATTCTTCCATTCATCCCTTGCTCTGTTTATCCAATCTATTTGGATAATAGAAATGGCACAAAGAAATGCTTGCACATCCTCATCCTTTCTTGAGATTGCATCTGCCATAACATTATGCTTCCATTTTTTGTATATGATTTCAAAGTCATAACCCAACATCTTTGTGACCCATTTTTGCTGCTCTTATGAAGATAATATTTGTTCTAAAAAGTATTTAAGACTATCATGATCTATTTTTACCTTGAAGTGTCTTCTCATTAGGTAGGGTCGCCATTTCTTAAGCGCATGTAGTATTGCCAACATTTCGTTCTCATAAATAGCTTTGTGTAAATACTTTCCTTTGATTGGACGACTTTCGAAAGCAATGGGTCTTTCTTCTTGCATTAAAACAACACCAATTCCATTTCTCGAGGCATCACATTCCACAATAAAGGGTTTTGTGAAGTCCGATGTAGCTAATACTAGTGCTTGGGACATTGCCTCTTTAAGATGTTCAAAGGCCTTTGTTGCTTCTGGAGTCCGTGAAAATGCATCTTTTTTTTAATAATGTTGTTAGAGGTGGTGCTATTAATCCATAATTCTTAACAAACTTGCGATAATACCCTGTCAACCTGAGAAATCCACATACGTGCTTTATGGATGTGGGGATTTTCCATTCCTTAATGGTTTTAATTTTGTTAGGGTCTACCTTAACACCTTCATGAGATACAATATGACCCAAATATTCCACCTCTTGTGCTCCAAAGAAACATTTGGATATTTTTGCACATAATTGTTTCTCCTCCAATAGTTTGAGCACCATGTCAACATGTTGGACATGATCCTTCCAATACTTGTTGTAGATTAGTATATCATCAAAAAATAATAACACAAATTTTCTAAGGAAGGGTTTGAAAATGAAATTCATCAAACCTTGAAATGTAGAATGTGCATTAGTAAGGCCAAAAGGCATGACCAAAAATTCATAATGACCCTCATGAGTTCTAAATGTTGTTTTTGGAATGTCTTCAGTCTTCATTTTGATGTGATGATATCCTGAATGAGGATCCAACTTGGCGAAGTAAATTGATGCATGAAATTCATCTAATAATTCATCAATGACAGGAATGGGAAATTTATCTTTAATAGTGATCTTGTTGAGCTCCCTATAACCTGGACACATGCGCCATGACCCGTCCTTCTTGTGAATCATTACTACTAGAGCAGAGAAAGAACTTTGACTAAGTTGAATTATACCGACCTCTAGCATTTCTGCAACCATACGTTCAATTTCACTATTTTGGACATAGGGATATCTATAAGGCCTGATGTTTGGAGGAACACTTCCTGGAATCAAATTAATAACATGATCATGATCATGAATAGGTGGGAGGCCTTTGGGAGTCTCAAATACCTTGGAATTATTATCCAAGACTTTTAGGAAATCTGGAGAAATGAATGATTTCGATGTGGGAACCTCTAGTGAACATAATTGTGTAATTATGCCTTGTTGTTGTTTCTTTAAAAGCTTTGTCATTCCTGTTGTTGGGAAAAGTATCCAATTCGGAATGCCCCTATCCCACTCTAAGGTGTGATAGTGCCTTAGCAACAAACAAGGAAAACTATCTGAATATTCTTCTTTATGAAATGTAAATAGAGAAGAAGGATGTAACTAACGGATGTCTTCCGCTAGTTTTTCGATCCAATTGCTCTCTCCTTTGTTCGTTTCCCGCTGCTTGCTCCTTCACTGGTCTAGCTTCACTAAGTTCCTGCAAGATCACAAGAGAGGAAAACTACACAAAAGACATGGATTTACATTCATAACTAGTTTAGGATTAGATATAAACTAAATATGCAAATATAACAAAGCATCATTGACATACAAGCATATAGGAGAAACTCAAATAGTTTTATTGATATGATAACAAAGTCCAAGAGGAGATACAACTAAGTGAGTCCCGATCCAGCATCTACCTCCCAGCAAAGGAATCCCTTCCTCTCCTCTAACAAAGCATAAATCACCCAATGTACTAATCTCAATCTCAAACCAACAGCAATTCTCTGCAAAGTACAAAATTCCAGCCTCCTGAACCTCTGGGTGAGAGATCCATATATAGATGTAAGCAGAGAGGATGAGTCAGCTTATGTTTTGACTTGTGGCTTCTCTCTGTCAGTTCTTGCTTCCACTTGGAGGTTGAGAGCCTCTTACTCATCACTTGGTCGAATTCATTGAGGCAAGTGTCATTGAGGAAGATTCTCGAAGCTTCCAGGGTCTTTCCACCTCGTTGAATGAGCTTTCCATTTGTCATTTCCCGCTCAGCACACCCTGGTAGTGCTTTTAGGTGCGTTGCAACGCACCCAGCTAGTGTACTAGGGTGCACTGCAACGCAGGTAGCTAGAAGAGCTTCTGAATTGATCCTGAATTGACTGTTTTTGAGTTGTTTTTGGTGGAGAACTTCTGGGAGAAGCTGTCATTGGTTGACCTTGTTCCTTTAGGGGCAGGAACAACTCTTTTAGAAACTTTGGATCCCTTGGATTATGGAAATTTCATGCTCAATGCTGTAAGGCACAAAAATGTCTATAACAGTTGCCCCCTAAAGTATGAGGCCGTTTATCGGGTGAAATGCTTTATTAGGGGGATCCGAAGTTCTTCCAATGCTGGGAGGAGACCTGTAATAAGATACAATACAATACATTATTTTTCATACTGCTTTCACGATCTAGCTGAGGTGGGCATTCCCATGCTCAACTTTATAAATTCATTTTTCTGTACATAGAACAGACAATCGTCTGATGGTAGACTGATTATTTTGATGAAATCATCATCCTTTTGGTAGGATGATTATCTGTGCTGTAATGCTGTACATGTCAATGTCTTTATTTTTCCTGAATATATATCGCAGCCCGGATGGATGAAACTAGATCCGGGGTCTTCAATCTCGTTCGATCTTCACTCTAAGTAGAAGTCGATCCATGTGAGAAATGTTCTGAAGTCGAACATGGAAAGACATCGCTTGATTACGAGTCAATGATGTAAACTGTTAACAAGCGCGAGAGGAATCACCGATAATGATAATGACCCTCAAGGTACTGCAGTACAATTCACGTGGTGTGAATAAAGGACTTGGCGTCGAACACCACGCAAAATCTTTCGGTAGAAGGTCATTGATGTATACCTGTCGCCGGAAGTGAGAAACTTGCCATTAAGGCATGCAAGCTTCAAAGTACTGAAGGGGGTGTTCCTAGATCAACTTCTTGGATAATGAGCTGATGTCGACAAGAAGCGATCCGTCAAAGGAGGGCCTTAATGTATCCCACATCAGTGACACAGAACGGAGAAAATGATTTTGATGGAGGTGAAAACGATCTGATGATATATGGTTCAGGGTGGCGGTCATGAAAGGATGAAGGATAATGTATGGTAGTGGACGGGACACGGTTGACTTCTCTGGATGACTTCTCTTGAACATATCGGCGACACTTGTGTGATGGATCGGTAGCATTTACCCCAAAGGTGGATGGTATGGCGAGACCATGGCGATGTGACCAGTGAATGAAACAACCCAACCCGACTCAGGCACGGAGTGGAAGTGTCATGTTCAAGAGCGACTTGCTACCAATAAAAGTTCTTTGAGTTTCTTCCCAATTTTCCCCAGTCATTTCTGACCAGTACCTCTTTATTTTTGTCAAGCTTGAGGAGGATAACATATGCTTGTTCTATAATTTGCCCTTCGGGCAAACCCATCGCTATGTTTTAACGAGCCTACCGATAGTGAAACTCGTTCTCGTCTAAAGACAAGTTTGTCGCTATTAATGTTTTTTAACGAGTCTAACGACAAAGATAACTTGGTCCTTTTCATTTTTAGAGAGTCTGAAAAGGTACGTAAAGATAACTCCAAAGTTCCTTTTTCTTCATCTAATCCCTTAAGTTCGAAAAAGTATAAAACAATACAGAAGGGATGAGTTTTCGATAGTTTTAACGAGCCGAACAAAACAAGCGCTCGATCTTTTTGTGCAATAATCCCTCAGGTCCAAAAAGATTAAAATCTAGAGGAGGGATAGCACTTCCGGTCGCTTTAACGAGCTGGAAGGCCAAAACTCGGCAATCTTTTCATATTTTACGAGTCAGATGAAAAGAGCTTAAAGAAGACTCATCTTTTGAGGAACGAGTGATAAACGGGTAGCAGCTGATTCCAGGTAAGGGTTGGAATTTTCCAATCACGGCAGTGTCACAAGGATGGTTAGTGAAATCACTCTTCACAGCTGTTCCTCAAAATGGGTAAACAATCAAATGGAGGTGAATGATCGGCCAATGGAAAAGTGGAGGTGACAGTGCAAACACGACCAAGGCTTTAATGGCTGATAATGTTACATTCACGATGGTTATTTACCGGAGGATAGTTCATTTTTTAACGAGCTTAAACGCGGATTGGAACACTTGCTTGATCTTATGTTTATTTTTTAACGAGCATGAACTATGCGCTAAAACTGCTTGATTATCCAGTCATATGATAAGAATGTCTCATGTAAGATGCCATTTTTTATGGAGCTTGCGCCTTACAAAGCTTTGCTCCGGAATCCTTTCTTTATGCAAGTTCGGAAACGACTAATCCTACGAGTTTAAAGGGTTAGAGGTCCTAAAAATTTAAAAAATAAATAGGCGCCCCTTGCTTGCACTCCAAAAGGTTTGCATGCCCCCAGGTATAAAATAGACTTTCAAGGTTACCCCTCAATTTGCAGGAAAAACATTTGTTTAACCGGGAAAGGCCTACCTCTTTCAGGTTACCAAAGATTGTCTCATTTGCGCAGCAAACAAAACACTTCTTCGGCGATGTCTACTGAGATAGACAAAGGTGAGTGACAACGAGTGCCAAACACATAACTTTGACAAAAGAATCTTATTCTAGAACAACATCTCTTCCAATCACGGATGGGGTACGGACTAGTCATATTCTCCCGTGGAAACCTACCCTATACCCGAAGTTTTCCTGCCGAAGCAGACCAGGACGCATGCCCCCTGGGTTCCAGTCATATCCTTCCGAATCACTCGCGCTCATCGGGAGGACGGACCG
The DNA here is from genome assembly GCA_031772625.1 of Pinus tabuliformis. Taxonomy (NCBI): domain Eukaryota; kingdom Viridiplantae; phylum Streptophyta; class Pinopsida; order Pinales; family Pinaceae; genus Pinus; species Pinus tabuliformis. The sequence goes on from CM062816.1 coordinate 568,870,886, forward strand.
TGGGTTGAGACATTTCTTGCATGAAGAGACCATTTAGGGATGGTATATGACTATTTGCGATGAGTGATCCGGGAAATGAAAGCTGGTCCACGAGCTCGACCACTCTTCCTTCGTGTGGAAAACACATTACTCTTAAGAGTGAGGAGACGATGGCTCCCATGCAATATGTATAGTCTCGTCCAAGGAGTAGGTTATAATCCAAGGGTCCTTGAACGACCATCACGTTCATTTGAACAGTCTTCCCTTTCAATGTGATAGGCACATTGGGGAGGATCCCTAAAGGTCGACTAGTTCCTTTATCGAAGCCTGTCAGATTTCTCATTTCAGGCAAAAGCACTGGTGAACCAAGCGCTTTCCAAGCAATAGAGGAAAGGATACTCACAGATGCCCCCTCATCAATGATGGTGCCAACCATTACCATTATGTATATTTGAACGATGATTCAGAATGGTATGCTTGCTGGCAAATGGGGTCTGCCTAGTTGGTTCCAGTCAAAGGATACAACTAGGTTGCTTGGTGGTGGGACCGAGTAGACGGCCAGATATCGCTCTGACGAACTTCCTTCCTGCGATAAAGGAATGGGTGGATTGCCCCCGTGTTCATCGGAGTCTGTGTTGATGAAAAGAATCTGGATGGTGTCATCCTTATCCTCTTCAGTGACTATATCATTCGAAGATAAACCCTCTGAAGGCAAGACCAGGTCAACTGCTGCCTCGACCTTTTGACTTTCGTCTGGTATGGATTCAGTCGGTTTATCCTCAATGATAGACGCTTCAGACGACCACTTGAGTGGGCCAGCTGGATTCTCGACTAACGAAGGACTTGGCAAGAGTTTTTTATATCCAGGAGGAAGTCGTAACGGTGAAACCTGAAGATCTTCCAAGACTCTTTTAGCCTCGTCTAAGAAGGGAGAACGGTGGAGGGCATGGTCGCCTTCGCACAGTCTACAGGGAGGTCTTGTTCTCCCTTTTTGTCCTAGAACTTCACTTTCGCTAGTTGACGGTGTACTTTCAACATGGCCATTAGAGGTTGATGACACCGGATTGTGCAAACGGGGAGACCAGTCCCTGAGTATCCGAGGGATGCAAGGACAATCTCTGTGAAAGTGGTCTCCCTTGCAGATGACACATGGCGATTTAGGCCTAGTCAGTGCTGTGTGTGGATTTTCATTAGACACCACTTGTTTTCCCTTATTTGCCTTTGGCTCCTTCTTCTTTTTCTCTTTATTCTTCTTTTCCTTCTTCTCCTTAGGAACTTGGTTTTTAGCTTTACCAGTCCCATCACGCGAAGAACAAGGAAGAGAGGAAGAATTAGAGGAAGTAGAAGGTTGGTGGGAAATTCTGGACTCGTCTAATTGTTGATTCGACTGTTCAGGAATAGTGGTGTTCTGAACGACATTGGTTGAGAAGAGCCAGACCGATAGGCCAATTGTCAGTCCTGGAAGCGACAATGTGGCCATATGTGGCGCACCAACATCTCCCCAAGAGGAGAAGGGACTAGGATTTCCACCAAGGGGAATCCCTTGGTTGGTAGGCTCCATTTTCTCAACCTAAAGATCAACGTAGGAAAAAGGGGTGATTGTTCTGTTTAAAATAAATTTTAACGACGCTTAGACACAACTTGCTTTTTCAATTTTAAAGAGTCGAGAAAAAGCAAAAGATGACTCTAGTCTCCTTCGATTTTTAATGAGCCTGAAGTGACAAGTGCTCAGATGGACCTTTTCCGTTAAGGAGTCTGAAAAGGAATGAAAGGGACTGCTCTGGAGTTCTAGGTAGAGGGTGTGCCAAACTTTTCGCAAAACTGCAGAATACTTTTTAGGGTACGGGCGGTCAATCTTCCCGAATGCTGTGTTCAGTGCATTGCGATCAGTAGGGCGGCCGACACGGCTTCCTATGGATAAAGGTTTTATGCCTATAGGGGTCTCCCAATATATACTCGACGGTACGTGGGAGCACAATCCGTACTGGCACTTATCGTCTCTCAGGAGGAATCACCCAACCATCAGTGAGGCGACTAGTGACCAGGTTTTATGATGCCGGAACACGTCTCTAGCCTAGACCTCTATGTTGTGCATTAAGTTACAAAGCGTTGTTAATTTCATTCAATTTATTTTAGGTTGATCTTTCTTAGAAGTTTGCCTTTTTGGATCACCACGAGATGTATGATACAATTCCTATATGCAGTCTAAAGATGATAAGCAAGCTTTTATATCTTTTCAACAATGAAAATCCTAGCTACAAGGGGAAAATAAAGACACCATCTTTTCTCAAAGAGCATAGAGCACACTGTAATGCACTTTTCCTAAATCAACATACAAACTGTCAAGATGCAAATGCACATATGCATGTATTTGTTTTCACTTTCTTAATATTGATGCCTAAAAAGAAAGTTGTTGTACAAATTTGAATTCGATTTCAAGTGAAAAACACAAACAAGTTCCTTTTTCGAAATCAAAAAGACGATTACGACACTTTATGATTTACTTGTTTCGACACTTAGAAATTCATAAATTCAAACCAAACGAAAAAAGTAAAAGCTAAATCAACTGTGAACAACAAACAAACTCACTCTTAAGATCAAAACGACACTTACGACAGGTCTAGATCTAAGGGCGACAGTATGACTAGTTTACTTTTGTAATGGGAAACTGCAAATGATGTAACAAATACACAAAGAACAAATGCAATTTCTTTATACAACTGAGGCGGAATTGAGGCAAAGAAAAGGGGTTTCAGATAGGTACTCTGACTGATAACAGGCTGCAAAAACAGAGATAAAACTGAGCAAAAGGAAGCAGGGAACCACAGCTGCACAAGGCAAAGGCTGATTAGTGCACCCTCAGCACAGAGAAACTGAACTTCAACACAGGTAGCCTTCACGGGACCTGCGTTGAAATGCAAAACCTCTTCACAGAGTCTGCGCTGAAGCAGAAACGAGAATTGTTTCTAGGTTCTGGGTCACAGTTTGCAGTTTAGTCTACGGTTTTTGGCTGGATAAAAGCTATCAATTAGGTACAATTAGAGGGATGATTTAAAGGAGGACTAAGTCTATCACAAAGGGCTGTTAGAGTACTTGTGGATCAGGTGTTCAGATCATAAACAGGCCCAGCGAATGGACTAGAGTAGCAGATCTCTACTTTGCATTTCTAAATGGAAAATGCAGTTCGATTCGGCACTCTTGAGTTTATGAGATGAACAACAATAGAAACACAAATAAACTAACAAGATACTTTCCCCAGCGGAGTCGCCAATTTGTTGTTGGGAAAAGTATCCAATTCAGAATGCCCCTATCCCACTCTGAGGTGTGATAGTGCCTTAGCAACAAAGAAGGAAAACTATCTGAATATTCTTCTTTATGAAACGTAAATAGAGAAGAAGAATGTAACTAACCGATGTCTTCTGCTAGTTTGTCGATCCAATCGCTCTCTCCTTTGTTCGTTTCCCGCTGCTTGATCCTTCACTGGTCCAGCTTCACTAAGTTCCTACAAGATCACAAGAGAGGAAAACTACACAAAAGACATGGATTTACATTCATAACTAGTTTAGGATCATATATAAACTAAATATGCAAATATAACAAAGCATCATTGACATACAAGCATATAGGAGAAACTCAAATAGTTTTATTGATATGATAACAAAGTCCAAGAGGAGATACAACCAAGCGAGTCCCGATCTAGCATCTACCTCCCAGCAAAGGAATCCCATCCTCTCCTCTAACAAAGCATAAATCACCCAATGTACTAATCTCAATCTCAAACCAACAACAATTCTCTGCAAAGTACAAAATTCCAGCCTCCTGAACCTCTGGGTGAGAGATCCATATATAGATGTAAGCAGAGAGGATGAGTTAGCTTATGTTTTGACTTGTGGCTTCTCTCTGTCAGTTATTTCTTCCACTTGGAGGTTGAGAGCCTCTTACTCATCACTTGGTCGAATTCATTGAGGCAAGTGTCATTGAGGAAGATTCTCGAAGCTTCCAGGGTCTTTCCACCTCGTTGAATGAGCTTGCCATTTGTCATTTCCTGCTCAGCGCACCCTGGTAGTGCTTTTAGGTGCGTTGCAATGCACCCAGCTAGTGTACTGGGGTGCACTGCAACGCAGGTAGCTAGAAGAGCTTCTGAATTGATCCTGAATTGACTGTTTTTGAGTTGTTTTTGGTGGAGAACTTCTGGGAGAAGCTGTCATTGGTTGACCTTGTTCCTTTAGGGGCAGGAACAACTCTTTTACGGACTTTGGATCCCTTGGATTATGGACATTTCATGCTCAATGCTGTAAGGCACAAAAATGTCTATAACAATTCCGTTAGTGTTGATTATCTTTCCTGGTTTCTCTGCGATACCCCTGAATTCAACTTCCTTTCCTTTTGAAGAGAATTTCATGAAAAGTTTGTGAAAATTAAAAGCTATTATACCCAAGGATTATAGCCATTGGACTCCTAATACAACATCAGCACCACCCATTAGAATGGAAAGAATTGGGATATTCAATACATAATCTCCCATGGATAGCTTGATATTATGGCACTTTCTTGAGCAATTTATGGTTCCTCCACTTGCAACCATCACTTGACACTATGGTGCTAGATATAGGAAGCAATTGAACTCCTTGGCTATCTTACAATGAATAAAATTATGGGTACTTCCTGAATCAATCAACACTATTACCTTTTTCTTCTTGATATGCCTTTCTATCTTAATAGTTTGAGGAGTGGTAATTCCAGCCAATGCATTACAAGATATGGTTGGATTCATTTCTTCCTTTTCTAGGGTTTGTTCCTGGTGTATATCCTCTTCTTTTGGCATTTCTTGTTCCTTTTCTTCCTCCTCTTCACAATCTATGTAAAATAATTTCTTCTCGACACACTTATGACCTTTAGTGTATTTTGTATCGCAACTGTAACAAATCCCTTTTGCTATTTTTTCTTCCAGTTTTTGTGGTGTCAAACTTGTAGGTTGTTGATGGCTAGGAGCAACAACACTTCCATATTTATGATTGTGAGTGGTAGGCTTCCTTGATTCCATAATTTTTCTTTCCATTTTTCTTTCCAACCTGAATGCATTCTCTAATGAATTTGGTTCCCAAAGGAAATCCTCATGTTGGATGTTATCTTTTAAAGTCCTTATAAACACATCAATCCTATTCTCCTCTGGAATATCTTTTACCCTTATATTCAATTTTTGGAAGTCCTCAATGTGCTCCATCATTGAACCCTTTTGTTTGAGATTTATCAATTGGCTAAAAAAAGTGTTTCTTTTTGTATCTTCATAGTGTGCTATCATTTCATCTGTAAAAATAGCCCAAGTGACAATTTTTTTACGAGAGCAAACCCATTGATACCATACAAACTGATTTGGTTCCAAATATAAAGTTGCAATGCATACATTTTGTGTGTTTTTCACATTATGGAGATCAAAAAATTGCTCCATCTATAGTATCCATGTTCTAGGATCCTTGCCATCAAACTTCCTCATATCGATCTTTGGAACATGGTGGTTCTTTGATCCAACGTTAGAGTCTATGAAATCATGATTAACATTTATTTTTTTCTCATCGTGAGTTTCCTTTACTACCCTTTCGCCTAATCATTTTCCCAAGGTGACCTATTTGGAATGTAATTAAGAGGTCTGCAAAATCCCTAACTTCCTCAGATTATATCTCCGAAAATATAGCGAAACAAGATCTGAAATTTGGTGTCGAGGTTTAGACCGATTTCTTCTCAAATGGGCTTTTCTTTTAGCTTCTAAAACTTCATATCGAAATATTTATAGTGACAATTCCACAATGACTTGTTTTAGATAAAATTATGGAGCTTGAAAAAACCCTAACTTCCTCAGATCCTAGCTCTGAAAATATAGTGAGAGAAAATCTGAAATTTGGACCCAAGGCTTAGCATGATTTATTCTTAAATGGGTTTTGTGTTTAGCTTCTAAAACATTGCAAAAAAAATGTTATAGAGAATATTTCACAATGACCTATTTGGAGCAACGAAACCCTAGAATCCAAAGCTCTGATGCCAAATATTATGAAACTAGCTCACAAAAAGATAGAAAAGATATATCAACGCCTTAGAATTCATCCTCTTAGAGGGGGAAACCTCATTTACATTACACAAATGAACAATTTTTGGACGATTCAAATAACAAAACCTCCTTTCTATATATAGGAGTCTAAGGGGTCACAATATAACCAAGCTGACCTAACAATAATAACATAAAGGCACAAAAATAACAATAAAGAGATTCGATGGGGCACAATAATAACAATATGGAGACAATAGGGGTACAACAATAATAATAAGGGATACAGCGACAATAGTAATGGGGGAATCACTAGTATTATAAGCACCTAAAACTCCTCCTTAACAATTTCTTTTAAATTTGGGTTCATTCTTCGTTGAGACTGTCTAACCGGTATTGCATTCTATTCAATGTAGATATGATGTATGAAAATTTTAGGACCAATCCCTCTCATGTCAGTGTATTCCCATGCAAAAGAATAAGAATGTTTTTGTAAAATTTCTGTCAATTGATTCTTTTGCACTTCTTCCAGGTTTTTATTGACATTCGAGGTTTTTCCTGGAAAGATTTCTATCGGGGAATTCCCAACTTTTTCCATGGAGAGAAATGATACTTATTTAGATGAGAGATACTCATTGTGACTATGATCATAATGTGAGGAAGACTCATTATTTTCCAGTAAATTTAGAATTTGGTCTTCCTCTTTTACATGTTTAGTGGTAAAAATAGGTTTTATATCTTCTTCATCTTCTACCCATTGTTCAGTTTTTGTATCTATTGTTGTTCTTGCAGGAGGATATAATGTAAATTTATTTGTAGAATTTTCATCTGAGATAATCATGTCACCTAATTTACAACCAATGAAACCATCAATTGTAGCTAACAAAGGTCTTCCTAGAATTAATGGATGCCCTCATAAACTATTCTTGGGTGTTAAGACCATGAAATCAACAGGATATTCCCAAGAATCTAAGGATACACAAACATCTTCCAACACACCATCAGGTTTAATCATAGACCTATCTGTAAATTGAAATAAGGTTGGTGTGTATTGAAGGTTGGGAAGTCTAAGTGTGTCCATAACTTGTTTTCTCATTATCTCTATGGATGTTTTTGGAAAATACTGAGAGGGGGGGTGTGAATCAGTATTCCTTATCAATTAGAACTTTTAAATATTTTCAGAGCATTAGATAATATTAAAATATCATTATTGTTTATGCAGTAACAATAGTGAATAAAAGAAAACAGGAGGCACAAAAATTTTAGGTGGAAAACCCCTCCGAGTCAAAAACCACCAAAACGCTTTTCTAATAATTCTTTAATCTTCTCTGAGACAAAGTTATGATGATTTTCCCAAGGTCACTTCTTTGAGATGAAATTTGGCAGCCTGCAAAAACCCTAAATTCCACAAATCATATCTCCAAAAATATAGCGAACCAAGATCCAAAATTTGGTCTTGATGTTCATCAAGATTCTGAATCAAATGGTTTTTTATTTCCGAATCTAAGACTTCACAGGAATGAAGTTATAGCGAAAATTCCACGAACACTGCATTTGGAGGATATATGAGATTTCTTTTTATAGAGTTGAGAGGGGCTTCTATAGAGAATGTTGGAGGGATTTTAGGAGCTTAGAAAATTATTAATGACTATTCAAGGACCAAAACCAATTATGAGTGTCAGGCCACAACCCCATAGGCTTTTATCCGACTAACTGGGGTTACTAACTTCAAACATAAATATATCTCAAACCGTGAAGAATTACTTGGCGTGCCATATATCAACGGAAACATCTCGATGAGTAGAATATATCTAGAAGATCCTTGAGTCAAAATAGAGTAAGTTTTCAAGTCAAAATTCCCTTGCAAGATCATGGTAGCCCCTAGTGCTACTTTGGTTGACATCAATGATAACCTCAGCTCATCTTTAGATCAATAGTTGCTCCTATATCAATCAGTGTGTTTGGTATTTTAGTTCCATTGATGTGAATTTTTACAATGAGGCTTCCTGGATCTAAGTATTTTTGAATTTTCGTCTTCCCCATCATAATGTCTACAATTTTTCCAACTAACTAAATTAATTTTATGTCTTTTCTTTTTCTCCCTGATCTTTGTGTACTTAGTTCCTTAATTGTTTTTGCAAAATTTGGTATTTCTCTTATGGCTTGTAATAAAGGAATCTTAATACAAACATTTCTCAATTCGTCCATCATATTCTAATCAAGAAAGACAATTTGTTTTTTTACTCCATCTATTTTCAACCATTCAATGAAAGGTCGTCTAATTGATATCGAGGGTTTTTCTATGATGGGAGTGTTTATTGGAACTTCTTTTGTTTGTTTATTTTCCTTCTAAGGGAGAGAGGTCTCCCCTTCTTCAGTTTTCTTTTTTTGTTTTTGAAGATCGAATCTTTCTTCTTGAATGACAATAGTGGGTTTTCTTGGTAATACTCTTCCAGACCTTAATTGGACATTATTTAGGTCTAGTGGAGTTATTACATAAGTTTGAGGATTCTTCCCCTCCATGTTGTATACCAGTTGATGTGGTATTTTATTATTTGGATTCGGAAGCGGTTGAGCGGGTAATTGATTTGGTTTTTGTGGAAATGGTGGGGAGAGATGTGGGTTTTGATTCTGAACTAGAATTTGTGGTAATTTATTAGCTTGGAGAATTTGATTAGATGGTGGTAGAAATTGTGATGGAAGGTAAGATGGTGAGTATCATTGATATTGAGCATAGGCTCCATAAGAATTTTTCCATCCTTGATTCCAAGGCTGTGACTGTGGCTGAGCCCAAGGCTGCGAGGTTGAATTCCAATTATTTTGTGAAGACTGGGTGAATTGTTGTGGTCTAAATCCTTATGATTGATTTGGTTGGGGATTTTGCCATGGTCTTTTGGCTATAAAGTAGAGAGGGTCTATCGGTTCTGATATTCCTTCATCATTAAATACAGCCTTGAGACTTGGTAAGGAGGGACATTCCTTTGTATCATGATTGTTTGCACATATGACACAGGTTTCTATGGCTTTTGAATCTAAGGGACACTCTCTTAAAGCATGTTTCTTCCAACATTTGGAACAGAATATAGATAATACATCATTTTCGAAATTTTTCTTGTTTTATTTTAAGGGTATCTATCTACTCACTTAGGCTCCCTAAAATATCTATTTTGAAGGTATCAAGAAAATTTCCTAATTCTGCCCTGCTGACTGTCCCAGCTATAGATTTGTTAATTCTTCAGAAGAGAGGGTCTCTAGGACTCCTTGCAACTCGTGCTTTACCCCTTGAGATATGTACACATAAATGACAAATATCTGCAAACGGTAGTTGGGAAATATCTCCCTTCCCAGTTAGGTTAAGGAGATCGATCCACTCATCTTTGATAGCTCTGAGTAAGAGGGCTTTTAAGGTTTCTACATCCAAATTATCCATTTTTTCTCTTTTAACATTGTAAATAAACATTTCTACTAAGACTTCAAGATTTTCATCTTCTTTTTGTGTCATTTTGAAGATTTCATCTTTAAGGTTACTAGGCATACTATAATCTCTATATTTGCCTAAGAAAGCCTCTTTCATTTGTCCCCACATTGTTATAGAATGCATTCCTGGACTCATGAACCATTTTAATGTTGAGCCTTTAATGTGGGAGGGAACAATTTTAACTTTTGAGCATCATGCACATAGTCACACGATCTGCATAATACTTCAAATTCGAAGAGAGATGTCTCTGGACCTTCGTTTCTTTTTCCGTGGAAATTAGGAAGAGTTGAGGGTGATATAATTTTCATTGTGAGGGTTGTATCTTCAACAAGAATAGGGAATCCAGAAGGATCTTGATTTCCTCTTCCTCTACCACATCCTCTATTCCTATCTCCACCTCTACCTCTACCTCTTCCTCCAATCCTATTTTCTTCGCTATGGACATTGTGTACTTCTCCTTCCCCTTTTTCAGCCATGATAGATTCTTCAAAACTAATATAGGGTTCTTCTAATATTTTGGGTTCCTCTATCAATCGTTGCTCAAAATAAGTTTCTGATTCCTCTTCTTCACTAGGAACTTCTAATTTTTCTCCCAAAATTTGCTCACTGGTGGAGGATAAAAAAATTACTCCTATAGTTGGGGATGTAGAATTTTATTCAATTACAACTTCAGTAGAGGAAGTGGGTGAAGTTCTGGTTTGGATTTCTAATCTTGAGATTTCAAGAAGCCTTTGTAGACCCCTAAAAGGAATTCGGGTTTGAGTAGGTGGTGTGGATTCTCGAAGTCTAGGTGAAGTGAGTGGATTTGTGGGAATTAAAATTCTTCATGTCCCTACAAATCTACCTATGGAGTCTCTATCCCTTTGCATATCATGTTTTGACTTTTTCTTAACTTCTATTTGTACTTCCCCAGCGTTGATGCAAAAATGTTTGGCCAATTTAATGTCTTTAAATTGTCAATCATAAATTGTCAACTAGGGTGTGTGGACTGATGGAGTACAGGTGCACTATATGTGCTAGAACTTATTCCTTATGTCGTTATGTTCCTGTTAGGGTCTACACTTAGGATCAATATGGAGATGGTGTCGTTGATTATATTTATGTCTCAACCCTAAAGTTATTAGCTAATTTCTTAAGAGTTATTCTCTATTGAATTAGTTTATGGATGATATGAGAGTGATTCTAACTTCTACTTGTGTTAGATTATTTTGGGATTTTTGTCTTGAGACTTTAGGCTACAACTTAGATTCACTAAGTGCAAGAGAAATCTATTCTATCAAACTCAAAATAAGTACTGTCTGAATTTAATTGTTAAGAAGAAGGCTCTCACACTTTTAATTATTCAATTTTATTCAAACAAGATATTCTAAACACCATCTATACTTATGAAGTAAACACAATTGGACTATTCTAGATAAAAAACAAATGAAAAAACCATGTTGTAGTATGTACAAAGCAATTCAAATAAAGAACTAAACTAGGTATAAATAAGATTGAAGTACTCATGCATATAAAAATTCACTGGAAAACTCATCATACTGCATTCCTCATAAAAAAGCAGACTATTCAAAGGAATGAAAAGAAATCTAATTGCATTTGGTTAAAGACTAGTCACTGTTGTAGGGGCTCTCCACAGACTAGTCCATAATCTCCAATCAATGCAATGCATACACACACAAAATGAGTTCTATTTCTTGCAAACGAAATTTAACAAACTGTCTCAAAATTACATCATCCGGCGCATACCAAATCACAGTGCAGCCATAGTTTTTATAACAAGTATTTTGCATAATAGTCATCAGTAATTTAAGCCTAAATATCTTTATTCTAACTAACTATATCACTAAACTTTTGATTTTATATTCTGAAAGCGAATCGATAAGGTTTTGATGAAACTCAGATTTCGTTCCAGTGACAATCTTATGGTTGACTTGGGGTTTGACCGTGACATCCTGCACTCATCTTGATGAACTGGTTCAGGTGGATAGGAAGAGATCCATGAGGTGACCATTCCTTATCCATCTGTATACTTCGTCATTGACCCGGAGCTTCTGAACCTTGCAAGCAATGGAGACAGCTGTAAAAATTTGGATTAGCTGCAGAAATAGACCAATTATGTATCTAATTGCATTCTTTAACAAATCAATATGGTATATAGTCAAACATGAAGAAGAAGACATATTATTGCTTACCTTTATCAAAACCTAGTGTATATGGCATTATTTAGGTGGAAAATGTAGGAAAAGAGAGGAAACATAGGCCAAAAGGGGTGTCATGGTAAGGCAATCTTTGGACTCTACACTAACATTGAACCTGGGTTAGGGCCCATCAAGCCAACCCTAGGCCCAAAAAATAAATATATACTACCATGATTTACCACAATCCCACCATATACCAGTCTAGGGATGACTATGCCTGCACAAGCATGGATGCCTTCAGAACTCTCAACCTAAAATGTGAGGAATTTCTCCATCTCCACCCTCTAGGCTTTATTGTATATCTTTTCATTTGCCGGTCAAGGATTCCTAGGCCCAACGTGGGTACACACAACTCGGCTTTACTGTAATCCCACCTTTATCGATCCAGGAATTCCTAGGTCTTGTGAATTTTCCTGAGACCACCCCACTCAATTTTAAAACCATATGGCAATCCATCTCAACCATTGATGAGCCCCAAAAATGGGTAACTTATTGGGCTCATTTTGCCTATTATTCTCCATAAATCCACCATTCTGCATATTTTATGCATGATTTTGAGTATATTTCTGTTAATTGGATGAATGAGAATAGTCACTTGACCATGAAGGCTAATACATGTTTATTGCAGATTTTTGGACAACTTTTGGACCAAGGTCAAGAATTTATGAGCCATTTGACAGCCAAATATGAGGGAACAAGGCTGAGGATTTGTAGGAAGGGTGTCTCCTACACTAAATGGCCCTTCCTCGAGTTCTCCACCATCCGCTCGGAGTTCAGTAGCCCACCAAAGTTGATTTCCAAGGGCGGCCGAGCAGCTTTTGTGAAGTGGCCGGGTACTTGTAGTTTTGAGCAACCAAGCCCCTTGAATTAAGGAGGACTGTTGGAGGTCCTCATAGTGCATAAGTAGGAAGGCTTCCAGCCTTCGTAGTTTACTTTTTGAACAGTTTGTATTTTTCACTTTAGTGTTGCTCTGCCTTTCAGCTCATTTTGGAGATTCTACTGTAAAACATTTTTTGTGAAATGGTTATTTTCTAAGTAATGGAAATCAGTCGTAGTTCACATCAGCTCTGAGCTTCTTCTTAGGAACCTGTAGCTCTTGGTGTTGGGCCCAACCCAAGTGCAAGGTCTTCCTCTGTGTACTATTATATGTTTTTTCTGTCTTCATAAAATAATTTCTGCTAGTAGATTAAAATCTTGCTTGGTTACCTAGGTCATTTTTGATGATTAAAAAAAGATTTTCATGTTTCAGAGTGATTTTATAGGTTTTTAACATAAAATATCTTCAAAAAATGCCATCAAGCAACCCTGGATCTCAGCTCTCCCTCCTTGGGACCATGAGCTGTGACCAAGGTGTCCTTGCTGCCCCAAAAACATTATTCTTGCTTCTTCATGCAATTGCTAGTGTTAGTTTCTCAGTTGCAAAAGTTGATACTAGATGTGATTACATGCTTAGATCCATTCTTTCTTGGTTTTCATAGTTATTTTACATGATTTTCTGCCAACGAATTTCTATTCATCATGGTTGCTGGTTCCTAGGTGAAAGTAGGTTAGAATAACTAGATATTTGGTTTGCATGGTCTTTGTTTGGTTAGTTTCAAGAAATAGTGTGCAAAACACCTGTGATACCTCCCTACATACCCTTCCTCCATCAATGTAACTTGCTCCATCCCCTAACTCAGATTCTTGCCCTTCGTTTGCCACATTTTCTCACTTTGACCTAATTTCCATATTTTTGTGCAACATTGCTCTATCCGTCCTTCAACAAATCCAGCCATCCTCATCACTTCTCAGCTTCATTTTCTAGTTCCTAGACCCCTCCACATCCTCATCCAACCTCCATCTCCACTTTTCCACCTTTCTTCCACCATCAACCCTTCAAAATCCCCTTTCGGAACATCCTGTAGAACATCCTGTAAAAGATCACGTGAGTGATTTTCAAGGTCTGAACACTGTGAAACTCTCTAGAAGGGTGTTAGGGACCTCTTATGCCCTCTTCTTACCTTCCCAACCTCCTTCAAGTGCCTACCCCATTTCCTTTCGCCAATCAACCTCTGCACAGTTAAAAACAGTTAAAGCACATGCACATCTGATTTTTACAAAATTACTCAAAAATGCAAAAAGATGTTCCTTTTTAGATTTCACTACAGAAGTAGCTTAGACACATGCACTTTACCTCCCCAAGAGTCAATGGCATCCCTTTATGTAGTTTCATCCTCCTTTTTTGCACCAGTAGGGGTAGTCAATAAAATTAGGGTTTGCTAGGGGTTGCATTTCCTTTCAGCTTTCAGCCTCTTTCTACAGCTAGATTAACTTCCGTTGAGTTACTGTCATCCATCATAGTTAAAAGCTTCTTCTAAGAGCTCATAGAAGTTGGCTTAAGCTCCTAGCATACTTGTGCCAGCTTATCCAGTGATAGCCTGCGACAAGAGCTAGTACTTGGGAATATAGCACCATCGCTTCCAAGTTTGTTACGAACTACCGGGTTGATAAAAGTAAAGAAGGGATTCCCAAGAGTTGCAGCATTATTTGTGCAATACTGGAACCCAACATCTTTTTGGTGCTGTTTCCAGGGAAGCGTAAGAGTATTTGTGATTACTGCTTTTATTCTATTTTTGACTACAATCTTCTGCTCAGTAGTTTATTTCTGCAAGCATAGAGTAGTTGTTTCATTTCCATTCTGCAATTTCAATTCTGCAAGCATAGCTTATGATTTCATTTCTGCAATTTCACTTCTACAAGCGTAGATTAGCATTTCAATTTTGCAATTTCATTTCAGCCATATAGATTAGTCATTTCCCGCTTTCATTTCAATTTTGCATTTTCAATTCAACAAGATAGATTTTAGTTAGTTGCAGTTCAATCTATTTCAGTTTTGCAGGTACAAGAAGAAAAGAAACACCAAAACTCCACCAAAAATATTCCATTTCATGCCTCGTAGGAACAAAGACAATATAGGGAAACTCTTACCCATCACCCCCACCACATCACTGAGTCACCCTTCTCTCTTCTTTGGTGGTAGTGATCCAGAAGAACCTATACGTGAACCTCCACAGATATACAAAGATCCTATAATAGAAGAAGAGCAAGAAAACATTCCTCTTGAGACCATGGTTGAACACAGAAATGGTATAGGAGATGAGGAGAGAATAGAAGGTACCTTTCCCATCCGAGAGACCAACAAGGACATGAAAATGAAAAACATAAGTCCCTCAGCCTTACCTCACTTCCATGGATTGACCACTAAAGACCTTGATACCTTCCTATTTGAGTTTGTTCTCCTTTGTCGAACTTATGACTATGCAGAGGATGAGAAAAAGTTGAAACTTTTTCCCTCTACCTTCAAGGATGCATCACTACACTGGTTCATGGGGTTACCTGGAAACAGTATCACAACTTGGGCTCAGATGCAACAAGCCTTTAACAACAAATACCAGGACTACTATAGGTCAAAGGAAATGAAGGGAGAGATCTTTCGGATGACCATGGGAAGTGATGAGTCTTTAGAAGACTATGAAGAAAGATTCCAACTTAGTTCTAAAAGGGCTAGGTGCACACTTGACCCCGAATCTCTAAAGCTAGTTCTGCTCTAAGGAGTCCCTGAAGACTTTCTAGATACCCTCCATTTGCTAGCTGGAGGAGACATCTACCAACTACCTTATGAGGACATAAAGAATGTGTTTAGAAACCACTCTAGGGTAGCCCGGAAAAGAGGTAGGGGGAATCCACTCTCTGCTAGTGCCACCTTCTCCAAGCATGATTTTGCAAATCAGATAAAAGACCTCAAAAGCGAGATGAGACAGACCATTTCCATGCGATTGGATACTTTCTTAATCCAAAAAAAGAAAGAGGAAGCTGAGAAGGCTTTGGCCATATTTTGACCCAGATGTACAAGGAAGCATCCCAAGAACGAATGTCCATTGCACTCAGTGGAGATATGTTTCATTTGTGAGGAAGACCACCCCACAAACCAGTTCCAAACCTTACCCAGACTTAAAGCCATGTACCAAGGGGCTGAAGGAGCCACTGAACCACTCTGCTTCCTCAACCAAAGGAGGCTACATGGTTCCAGACCTTACCAGCAGGGGATGCAAGGAACATCCTAGACTTATTACAACCCCAACCAATCCACTCACATGCCTTCTTGGCCCCCCCTACTAATCCTTCCTGGTCTGCACCTCCTCCTTGGTCTTATCCATCTCAATACCATACTCAACCTGCTACTCATTCGTTTCACTCTCATGTTCATCCACAACCTTAGTGGAATGCACCTCAACCGGGGTGTAGGCCCCAATACAACTCTCCTCCCACTATTTTTCCTCCACCACTTACTCAACCTAAACCATTACCTCTTGCTCCTCCAAGACAACCCCAGATGCCTGCTCAACCAAACCCAAACCCCAACAACAGATAGGCCCAACAGGTATACACTGGAGAGACAACATGCCCTGCCTATGCTGTGGAGATTCAGGAGATCAACTGTCGATCTAGAAAGGTCCTTCCAGATCACCAACCTCCTTGCCTGGAGGATGAGGAAGGGAAACAGGAAAGTGAACCAAAAGCCATTCCACCCTTTCCTAAGAGACTAACAATAGCCACGCAACCAAACCCAAAGGAGACTGAACTTCTGGGTGAACTTAAATAGTTGTGTGTGAAAATCCCACTTCTCCAGGCCATAAAAGATGTACCAATCTACAACAAATTGATCAAGGAGAAGTGCTTCAAGCACCTAGGCAGGCGTAAGAGAGATGCCCCGACTATCAATGTCATAGGAAAACTGTCCGATCTGATGTTGGGGCAAATAATCTGTCCAAAATATTTGGATCCTGTGAGTCCTGTAGTTGATGTCCACATCAATGGCACCATAATCCCCCACACCCTGATCGATCTAGGGGCTGCCATTAATGTGTTGACCAGGGACACTATGCAAAACTCAACCTTCAGAGTTCCTTAAGAAAGACTTAAACAGTACTGCTGTTAGCAGACCACTCCACCGTGACTCCCGAAGGGATTGTGGAGGATGTCCTGGTCTTTGTTGATTCTTGGGAGTATCCTGCGAACTTTTCGGTCCTTCAGCCAAAGGCAAAACTCACTGCATACCCCCTCATTTTGGGAAGGCCTTGGTTAGCTACTGCGGACACTTACATCAGTTGTCGAGCTGGGAGCATGACCATCAAGAATGGGCCTATGTCCAAACAGCTAGTCCTATATCCTCCTGCCCAACCTCTGCTAGAACATGACTTACCTCTTTGGTTGGAGGAGGAAGATGAGGATGAAGTCTACTCTGCACCAGTGTGCACAGTGGAAGCCACCTGGGGAGGTCCTCAAACCAAGGATGACCTAATTGAGAATTTGATTCAAAATCCACCTCCTGGTGTGCTGCCATTAAAGGAATTGGTGGAAGGTACCCAAGCCAACACTTTAGTGGACCTCTATGTGGTTGATCCAACCTCTCCTAGAGTTAAGAATGTGGAATTTGGCCCTAAAAGAACCTTGAAGATCAACTCATCCTTATCTCCCTCTCAGGAGAAGGAGCTGTGTAGCTTATTGAACCACCATTTGGATGCTTTTGCTTGGAGCTATAAGGAGATGAAAGGAGTCCATCTTTCAGTCTGTACCCATCACATTTACATTAAAGAGGATTGTGAACCAATCAGGCAACCTCAGCGAAGAATGAATCCAGCCCTTAAGGACATTGTTAAAGAAGAATTGCAAAAGTTTTTGGATGCAGGATTCATCTACCCCATCTTGGACAACAAATGGGTTTCTCATCTGGTGCTTGTGCCCAAGAAAAATGGGAAGTGGAGAATCTGTGTAGATTATCGAGAACTTAACAAAGCCACCAAGAAGGAACATTTTCCTTTGCCTATCATAGACCAAGTGCTAGATGGGCTGGCAGGGAAGAAGTACTTTTCTTTCCTAGATTAGTTCAGTCGGTATAATCAAATCCAAATCAGCCCAGAAGACCAAGATAAGATCACTTTCACTTGTCCATGGGGTACCTTTGCCTACCAGGTCCTTCCCTTTGGGCTATGCAACACCCCTGCCACTTTCTAGAGAGCGGTACTAAGTATATTTGCTAAGTTGGTTCATGATTCGGTAGAAATCTATATGGATGACTTTATTCCTTATGGGTCCAACTTCCAACAAGCATTGAATAACTTGAGAAAAGTTTTAACCAAGTGTATTGAAATGAACCTGTCCCTCAGTCCTAAAAAATGTGAATTCCTGATGACTGAAGGGACCGTGCTAGGTCATACAATCTCTCAGCAAGGATTACAGGTGGATACTAACAAAATTGCTATCATCCAAAAGGTTCCACCTCCTCAAAAGGTAAGAGATGTTTAGAGTTTTCTAGGCTTAGCAAGATACTATATAAGATTCATTAAAGATTTTAGTAAGCTAGCCTCACCATTGTTTCGTCTTTTGGGGAAAGATGTTGAGTTTAAATGGACTGACAACTACCAAGAGGCTCTGGATGAGTTGAAAGATAAGCTGGTAACTGCCCCAATCTTGAGAGGTCCCAACTGGGCCCTACCTTTCCACATCCACACTGATGCCTTGAAAAAAGCCATAGGGGCAGCCTTAGGACAAGTTGAAGAGAAGCTACCATATGCCATATACTTTTTCAACAAAAACCTGTCCAAGGCAGAATTAAACTATACTATGACCAAGAGCTCCTAGCTGTAGTCCATTCCCTAAACAAGTTCAAACACTACATCACTGGGTATCAAACATTTGTACACACTGATCATGCTGCAATAAGGTATTGATGTATAAACCTGAGGTGAATGCTCGTATCATTAGATGGTTACTTTTATTGTAGCAATTTGACTTAACCATTGTTGGCAAGTCAGGAAAGGAAAATGTTGTTGTTGATTTTCTATCTAGATTAGATTTGCCTATAGGTGAAGAAGGGATGGTGGATGACTAGATTCCAGATGAACACATGTTTTCTATTTCAGTACTCTCTCCTTGGTTTGTTGATAGAGAAAACTACTTGGTCTCGGCACAGTTCCCTCCACACCTATCCTCAAAAAGAAGAGTAGAATTGTGAGGAAAAGTGCCCCATTTACTTAGATTGGGGGCAACTTGTTTAAACTCGACCCAGATCAGATCCTAAGGCATTTTGTTAAGGAGGAGGAAGTTTTTGAAATTCTCCTAACCTATCACAATGGACCCTGCAAAGGCCACTTTGCAGGAAAAAGGACTGCCTTCAAAATTCTACAGGCAGGCTACTATTGGCCCACTCTTCATCAAGATGTGAGAAGATACATCAGCCAATGTGACCGATGTCAAAGGATGGGGAAACTGACTCCAAGGGATGAAATGCCCCTGCAATGTCAAGTGACTTTCGAGCCATTTGAGAAGTGGGGCATGGATTTTGTGGGTCCTATCAACCCTCCTTCAAAGCAAAAGTCTTACATCATTGTGTGCACAGACTACTTGACAAAGTGGGCAGAAACAAAGGCAATCAAGGCAGCAATAGAAGAAAAAGTGGCTGAGTTTTTAAGGGAAAATATCTTCTACAAGTTTGGCTACCCAAGAGAATTAGTCACAGATCAAGGAAGTCAGTTCACCTCTAACATGATTGAAGACCTGCTCACTCATCACAAGATGAAGTACAGAACGTCCACCCCTTATCATCTACAAGCAAATGGGTAGGTGGAAGTCACTAATAGGGCTTTAGAAGAGATTTTGACTAAAGTGGTGAGCAACAACAAAAAGGATTGGGCAGATTACTTGGTTGAGGCCACCTGGGCCTACAACACCACTTGGAAATCCACAACAGCTTTCACACCTTATGAGCTGGTCTACAGGAAGAAGGCTCTACTGTCCACAGAGTTTAAGTACAATACATTAAGGTTGGCAGCTCAGCTAGACTTGTATCTCAGCCATGCACAACAGGAAAGGTTACTACAACTGAATGGACTATATAAACAGAGAATGCAGGCCCTCCTCCACTCAGAAGTAGTTCAACTCCAAAGAAAGATATGGCATGACCAGAACCTTAACGAAAAGCAATTTCAGCGAGGAGATTGGGCACAAGGATTTCAAACGGAAGCTGAGGACAAGGTGGTTGGGACCACACGCAGTGAAGAAATGCAACAACAATGGTTCAGTCCTTATCAGAACCATTGATGAAGAAGCTATCCCCATGCTCGTCAACAGGCATCGATTGGAAATCTACGGGAAGCCCCTTTCCAAGCAGGAGTTCATTAAAACTCTGGATAAATAAGTGCTGGTGGTGGAGCAAGGCTGATCCAGGTGGATGTTGGTGGCCATCCACCAACCCATTTGGACCCCCACAACTGTCTCTTTCAGCATTTTCAGTTTCCTTAATTGTAGCACAGTTTACTATTTTTAGCAGTTTTTCGGGTCCTGAACTTCCGGAGCCGTTTTGAGGCCCTAAACGACGTTTTTTTTGGAATTCTGGGGCGACCGAGCCCTATGTTGCCTCCCAAAGTGGTAGTACTCGGATAGATCTTTCTAACGAGCTATCGTACGCGTCAAACGGAGATCGTATGCCAAAGTTACGACCCCGGGAAATTAATGTACCAATTTACCCAAACGGGGCCCACAATTTGGCGTTTCATCTTCTAGGGTTAGGTTTCGGTATGTGAAGGGTTTTCCATTGTTTCTCAACAATAAATAGGCCTTCGAGCCTCATTGTAGTTCAGTTCAGAACAGTTCAGAGGCATGTAGCCACACATCTCTTCTCAGAGATAGCTACCATCGCCCTAGCTGGTTTATTTCCATTTCTGGTTGTAAGCATATTTCAGTATTTTCCATTAATGAAATGAATCATTATTTCCGTTGCATCTATGTGTTTATGGTTATTGCATCTCTGTATTTATGGTTATCTTTGTAATCTATTGCGTTCCTGCTTAAATCTGGATCAATGGTATCAGAGCGGTCTGCTTTTTCTCTGTTTTTCTTTGCATGTCCCCAACGAGGTCAGGATATAAGGAGTTAGGGCTTGAACTGGTCGAACCTTTGCAAGACCGGCCTCACAAATCTCGACGGCCTCCCATGGCGGATGAGAAGAAAGACGAGGGGGCAGGAGATCCTATCAAAATCTTGCTCGAAGAAGCGCTCGAGCGGCAAAGGAACGCGATGATGGATAGCTTTGCGCAAATTCTTCAGCGGCTACCCAGAGGCGACGCATCGGCTTCCAACAGTGACTCTGGAAACGCCACACCGTTTAAGGTACAAGTGAATTTTGAAATCCCCATATTCGAGGGTAAAATAGACGCAGATGCCGTAGATAAATGGTTAAATCTGCTAGATGGGTATTTTTCTGTTCACGAATTTTCAAGTCGGGAAAAGATTATTTTCGCTCTTCTCAAAGCAGCCCCCCACGTCAAGGACTAGTGGGAAACCTACTGCGAGCAGAAGGATGAAAGTACAGGCTCACTATTTTCAGCCGCACCCACTTGGAATGACTTCCGGGATGCCATCAAGGAGCAGTATTACCCTGTCGGAAGCTATGAGGACAAATACATCAAATGGACCACACTGCGGCAGGGACGAGACCAAGATGTGCCAGAGTTCACAAACATTTTTCATACCCTTCGCACACAGTTGGGTATCAAAGATTCTGAGCTGCATCTGGTACTCAAATACCGCGACTGCCTACACAGATACATCTAGGAAGAGATGGGGTTCTTGAACATCTCCTCACTCGGCACAGCATACCGATACGCTGTCAAAATCGAGCAAAAGTTCAAACAGAAGAAGCGAGACTTTGGATCTGCAAATCCGAAGCCCAAAGGACAAAGCCAAGGCGGGGTGACCCAAGACAACCTGTCGAAGCCACAAGAAAAGAACAACACCACGAAGCCGAAGAAGGACACAGGAAAGTGGTGTGAGTTCCACAAGAGTCCCACTCATAACACAAGTGAGTGTCGGACCAAGCAGTCGCTGGTGGCTGAGTTGAAGGCTTCCGAATCAGATGCATGTTCCGATCCTGAGCCAGAACCCGACAAGGGGAATGGCAAAGGGAAGCAGATCATTGATGCGGATCCCAGCGCCACTGTTGCCACCGCCAAGATCAAGAAAGATGAGCCCGAAAATCCAGAGGAAGGGGAGCGTCTTTTCCACTCACAGATGTGGGTGAAGGGTTCGCCGCTGCAATTCATTGTCGACAGTGGCAGCCAAAAGAACCTCGTTTCAGCAGAGGTCGTGAAGCGGTTGGGCCTATCGACTACACCACACCCACAGCCGTACAGTATCGGGTGGCTTCGTGAAGGACAAGATCTCAAAGTTCGCCAGCAGTGCCGCCTTCCCTACAGCATCAAACCCTTCACAGACGAGGTATTGTGTGATGTTACACCTCTGGATGTTTGTGATGTATTATTAGGCCAACCATACTTGTGGAGGCGACATGCTGTGTATGAGTCAAGGCCTCGTGCTGTCATTATTTCTTTGAATAATTCATTATGCAGGATACCGGAGGTAGCCCCACCTACCGCCACATCTTTGATCACTACCAAGAAAGGCAGCAAGCTCATATCACAGACCAGGAAATTCATCTGTCTGGTTCACTCCCAAAATAAGGGGAAGATCGTTGCGACATCCATGACCCCTGCAAAGGGTTCCTCCACGCAGCAGCAGCAACAAAGGGATACGGTCATGACAAAACACAGGAACAACTTCTCCTCACCCACAGGGTTACCACATAAGTTTCAGGTGGGCGACAAAGTTTGGTTACATCTGCAGAGAGAACGCCTTACCAGAACCCATCAGAAGCTCAGATCACTCCAACATGGTCCTTACAGCAGTACCAAGGCTATGGGGAACAATGCTTTGGAGCACAACATTCCTCCATTCCTTCACCGGCACCAAATGTTCAATGTGGACCATCATCAACCATGCTTCCCACCATCACTGGACACATCAGAGATTGCAGGACAAGTTCAGCAGATGGAGGAACTCAACGCAATGGGGACCATTGCTTCCTAAGGGGGGAGGAATGATCCAGGTGGATGTTGGTGGCCATCCACCAACCCATTTGGACCCCCACAACTGTCTCTTTCAGCATTTTCAGTTTCCTTAATTGTAGCACAGTTTACTATTTTTAGCAGTTTTTTGGGTCCTGAACTTCCGGAGCCGTTTTGAGGCCCTAAACGACGTTTTTTTTGGAATTCTGGGGCAACCAAGCCTTATGTTGCCTCCCAAAGTGGTAGTACTCGGATAGATCTTTCTAACGAGCTATCGTACGCGTCAAACGGAGATCGTATGCCAAAGTTACGACCCCGGGAAATTAATGTACCAATTTACCCAAACGTGGCCCACAATTTGGCGTTTCATCTTCTAGGGTTAGGTTTCGGTATGTGAAGGGTTTTCCATTGTTTCTCAACAATAAATAGGCCTTCGAGCCTCATTGTAGTTCAGTTCAGAACAGTTCAGAGGCATGTAGCCGCACATCTCTTGTCAGAGATAGCTACCATCGCCCTAGCTGGTTTATTTCCATTTCTGGTTGTAAGCATATTTCAGTATTTTCCATTAATGAAATGAATCATTATTTCCGCTGCATCTATGTGTTTATGGTTATTGCATCTCTGTATTTATGGTTATCTTTGTAATCTATTGCGTTCCTGTCTAAATCTGGATCAAAGGCCCTATCTCTACTCCACCCACACCTTGATCATCAACCAAAAAAAAAACAGAAAAAAGAAAAAAAAACAAAAAAGAATAAAAGGATCCTTGGGTGAAAACCTCTTAGAGGCACCTGGGGTAGATAATGAGGGTGAAAATCTCCTGGAGGTGCTCCCGCTGTCTCACCAAAAAATATATATATAAATAAATCAGCCTAATTTCTATTGAATAATTGCAGGTTGCAGGGAAGACATTGCAGGTTAGGAGGGTCACGCAAAACAAGGACAAAGGTTAGCAACAGGCTACAAGCATCCCTCATAGGCACTTCCTACATGACCACTCCCCTTTCATAGGATTTGATCACATTTGGGTTAAGATTTCACCTTCTACAGGAAGTTCTGGGCCTTCTATAGGAAGTTTCATGTCTTCTATAGGAAGATCCTGTAGAACCTTCAGACAAGCCAAAATTCATCTTGGAAGGGAATCCGAAGGTTGGTATCTGCCTGCTAGGCCTACAAACACCCTTGCTTCTGTCCATCACCACATGTCACCATGTTTCATCTCTTTACACCTCTGTTGCACCTATCCTATTATTTGTTCCTACACAGTCACAAAAAAAAACCCTGTTTTCCTCATACTGCCAGCAAAACCTTTTATTAAGAAATTAAGAGCAGTTTTTCACTTCCCATACCTATCAATCTCCATTTGGACTCCTCAACGGCCGAACCCCTCGACAACGGTATAGCCTTGTTCATGTTAGCTTGCATCCCAGGAGGAGAAGCAGCTACAGGACATCCTTCGGGAATCCTGTAGCAGCTGATCCCTCTGGGAGACATACTCTGGAGACAAGGACAGCTGAAAACGATAAAGGAAACATGCAAAGGGCTCATCTCGAACCAGAAAATATTGTGAACAGCCATAGCCAAGCAAAAATTGTGCATGCAACAGTAGCAAACAAAGGAATGGGTTCCAAAACCCATGCATGCAGCATCAACGAAGGAAGGAATGGTTTCTAACACCCGTGAACAAAGCAACAGTGAATGAAGGAGTGGTTCCAAGACCCGAAATCTGCATAACATAGCCATGGCCACGCAAGTAAGTGTCTACACTCATTCGGCAATTGCATAAACTATATTTTAAGAGCTGCATGCCTATGGAAATGGTTCGGATTGAATGGAATCGGTGGCCAGTCAATTGGCCACTGCCGGCCAGTTACATAGCCTCGTGGGATCCGAACGAGCCAGCTACATTCAAAATTACTGACGAGGTGTGCAACCAACACGTGTTTAGTGTCCATTTAGGAAAAAATCGTCGGGACTAGTAGTGGTGGCGGCGGTTAACGATAGAGGGGAGGTGATGGCGGTCAGAAACACGCAGAGAAATTATGGCTGTGACAACAAATCAATGATTCAGCCTGGCCACCTCATCCCCTCGCCATGAATTACACCACAGTTAATAGATGCTCGGCTGAAACTCACACCACCTTCTGTTCATTTTGCACTTGCAACATCCTTGACTGAAGTACGCATTCTCCGCTTCCAAAAACTGTTAACCAGTCGTCCTCCAGCAGTTTTTCTACCTATTTTCGAGAATCTCTCGTGTATTGGGCTCGCTCAGAGGCACAGAGACATTCTACAGGAACCGGGGGTCTTCTACAGGAAGTGTTCTACAGGAAACCCTACATAGCTTTTCGGAGTAGAGAAGCTTGGGATTTTTCTTCGTCGAATTTGGAGCTCCAAACGAGGTAGGCTCAAAAAAATCTTCTATGCATGGTATGATTTGAAAAGGTGGTGAATTGAACGATATCAGATTAGTGAATCAGAGAAAAATCTGCCTGGGGATTGGAAGTAAAATGTTTGCCTGTGTGTTGCACTGGGTTTCTCAGTTGTTTCTGCATCAAGATTCTCCTCCACATTCCTATTTTTAAAATTCTCCTGTAGGGAAGATATGCAACTGTGGGGGCCAGCCTGTGTATGAAAAAATTTGAATTTTCATATTTGTATGTGTGCTGAGAAGAAAATTGAGCTCTTTACTCTGTTTGTAGAAACAAAATTCTTCCTTTCATAAATAGACGCCGAGTTCTGGGAAACAACAGTCTTGAGAACCAAGGAATAGTTGCTAATTAATAGTGGATACCCGAGAAATCCCTTCTTGAGTTCAAGGGGAAAACCATAAACAACATTCCTTTTTCTGATCAGAGCATAAAAAAAAGGCACTCTCACCATGCTAGGGGGATTCATAAGGAAAGAACCCTCAGACCCTAGCAAACTGCACGAGCATCCTGAGGTGGTAGACCTTTTCACCCGAGCCAATTGGATGTCATTCTTTGACAAAATTTGGGGTCATGACGAGGAGATAATAGAGGAATTTTTAATGTCCCTGAGACCTCAATCAAAGACACAGGCCACAGTTAGTTTTAGGGGTTTGACCTTGGAAGTTACCCCTGAGCTCATCAGTCATGTTACTAGTCTACCATTAAGGTTCCCTTGGAGCAAAGAAGAGAGGTCATTGGGCCAAGTTGCCAAGAAAACATTCTTCCTACCCAAGGAACATCCTCTAGAAGACAAAAATGGGGTTCGAAGAACCAGCTTGTCTCCTCTCTGGAGTGAGGTCAGTTTCCAAATTATGAAGTACATTACATGTGAGGGGAGTTTAGCGTTGTCTACGGTTATCATTTCAGGTTGTTGTGTGAACTACGCCATGGAATTGATTTACCTCCAGACAAGAAACTGAGCATCCCCTATTTTCTTCTTCAGACACTAATTTAATGTGGTACAAAATCGAATGAAGGGATCCCAGATCAGTTGGCCCAGCATGGGCTCATCAAGCTATTAGTGGAAGATGCCCTGCACACCTACACTATCACTATATCTTGGGAAATCTTCTGAAACATGTCCCTGGATGACGATGTTAGAATTATGGCCGAAGACATCACCTCATCTAACAGTGAGAAGGGAGAACACACTAAAGAAGGTAAGAAAACCAATGGTGAAGGAACACAGGACATTCCAGCATAAAAAGGATAGAAAGGAAAAGGGGGAAAGGGCCAGAATACTGAGCCTAAAACAGAGGAAGAAACAACAGCACAAACACCCAGGGAAAAGAGAATGCAGAGGAGAGCAGAGAAGTCAAAAAAACCCCAAATGAAGGCTATCACAGCCAAAGCAGACACACAGAAACAAAAGGGAAAGACACATCCTCAAATGGCCATAATACAGGCAGAAACAGTTGACATACGGACTTCTACAGGAAGCATGGAAAAAGGGTAGAAAAAGGAGAAATCACCTGAAATATTGGCAAGGGAGGCAGTAGCTATGCTTGCCACCTTAAGCACACCTCCAAAACAGACATGGAGGAAAAATAGGCAAACCTCCATGTACTTTAAAGCAAGGAAGAGCACATGGATCAAAGTGAGCAGACCTCAGCCACAGTCAAAGGAGCAAATTTTCATTGAGGACACAACACCTAAACCAAAAGAAGGGTCTCCTTCAAAGATATCCGTCACCTATGAACGAGGAAGCCCAAAAACATCCACATGGAGAGAAAGAATTAAGGCAATGGACTCAAAGACAATTCTACAGGAAGATGAGAAATCTCTACAAGAAACTCGGGCTAAGCTAAAATAGATCAAGAAATTGGAGGAAGGGGCGGCCAAACCATCACAGGAAGAAGAAAATATAGAGGAAATATTGGAACCAAGCCCTAAGCCTAGCTTGGGCTCATACTATAACCTGTTAGAAGCTGAGAAAACAATTCCCCAGAAATTTGCGGTGCCACTCTTCTTTGCACTGGAAGAAGAAAGAATTAGGACCCACACTTGGATGAGGATTGCCAAGTCCAAGGGTGTGGCAGACATAGGCCACCTGGAAGAACAACTCAAGGAGTCAAGGAAAGAATTGGCCATGGTGAAGAGAACGAGCTGCTAAAATAGCAGCTATGGCTACAGGGACATTATAAGGAAGACAGGCCCTCCATTCTAGGAGAACAACAACAACAGGAAAAGCCTCCAGTAGACAAAGAAACCTTTGATGAATAGTAGAGAGTGGATGGGTTGTAGGCTGAGGTTGAGGCGCTAACAAAATAGCTATAGGAGAAGGAATCATAGGCAGTAGAGGAAATACAGTCTCTAAAGCAATAGGTACAAGAGAAGGAAGCCCAACTGGCCTACATGGCTAGCTGGGCAGTAGAGGCCTTATAGTGTAGGAAACCTGCCAAGTCATATGCCTTATATCTTAAAGATCAATGGTTGCAGTTCCAGATTAACACCTTGGCCCAAAGGGGCACCATTCCATTTCAAAGTTACCATCAATTCATGACTTTGTGTGACAGCAGCTCAGCAAAAGATAAGGCCAAGTTATCTGAATTCTATTTACACAACTTGGCCCTTCAAAACATGACTCTGTGGGTCCCCAATGCTACATTGGGAGATGTGCAACTTATGGCCATGGCCTCTTGGTTAAATCATGAGGAAAAAAAGGTAGCAGAGATTCAAAATATTATGAACAGAGAGCTAAGTGAACTACTCATGATCAGGGCAGAACCAAAAGATACATCAGCTTTAATATATGCCCATCAACACCTGGCCAACAACCCTCAGGTTCTACTAGATTACGTTGATCGACAAGCTCAAGCCATTGCTCACTTTGAGGACATGGAAATATTTTTGGGGGGTAACTATGTTCATGCTTGCACAAGGAGGTGGAACACACTGCCCCACAATATGAAAATAAGAGAATACCACTCCCCAACTAGGATGAGGGAGGCCTTGGCAAGGGTACCCCTCTATAAACAGTCAATGCAAAATCTACAGGTCAATTGGATTGGCCTAAAGTTCATTCCTACCTTGCTTTTAGGATTGCTAGAAGGAGTCAAAGAAGAATAGGAACACAGGCAGTGGGAGGAAGTAGAAAGAAAAGTAGGATTTCATGACCGAGAAGAAGACATCACCTCGGAGGCCTAGGATGTGAGAGAGGCAGTCAAAGAAATTAAAGATGATGAGCTGGATTAGTTGCCCAGAGGATGAGCAACCCATTTAGCATGGGGGTGATGATGAGCCCCAAAAATGGGTAACTTATTGGGCTCATTTTACCTATTATTCTCCATAAATCCACCATTCTTCATAGTTTATGCATGCTTTTGAGTATATTTATGTTAATTGGATGAATGAGAATAGTCACTTGACCATGAAGGCTAATACGTGTTTATTGCAGATTTTTGGACAATTTTTGGACCAAGGTCAAGAATTTATGAGCCATTTGACAACCAAATATGAAGGAACAAGGATGAGGATTCATACGAAGCGTGTCTCCTGCACTAAATGGCCCTTCCTCAAGTTCTCCACCATCAACTCAGAGTTCAGCAGCCCACCAATGTTGATTTCCAAGGGCAGTCGAGTAGCTTTTGTGAAGTGGCTGAGCACTTGCAGTTTTGAGCAGCCAAGCCCCTTGAATTAAGGAGGACTGTTGGAGGTACTCGTAGTGCATAAGTAGGAAGGCTTCCAGCCTTCATAGTTTACTTTTTGAATAGTTTGTATTTTGCACTTTAGTGTTGCTCTGCCTTTCAGCCCATTTTGGAGCTTCTACTATAAAACATTTTTTGTGACATGGTTATTTTCTGAGTAATGGAAATTAGTTTCAGTTCACATCAGCTTTGAGCCTCTTCTTAAGAGCTTGTAGCTCTTGGGGTTGGGCCCAACCCAAGTGCCAGGTCTTCCTGTGTGTACTGTTATATGTTTTTGCTGTCTTCATAAAATAATTTCTGCTAGTAGATTAAAATCTTTCTTGGTTACCTAGGTCATTTTTGATGATTAAGAAAAGCTTTTCATGTTTCAGAGTGATTTGATAGGTTCGTAACAGAAAATGTCTTCGAAAAAGGCCATCAAGCAACCCTGGATCTCACCTCTCCCTCCTGGAGACCATGAGTTAAGATCAAGGTGTCCTTGCTGCCCCAAAAACACTATTCTTGCTTCTTCATGCAATTGCTAGTGTTAGTTTCTCAGTTGCAAAATTTGATACCAGATGTGATTACATGCTTAGATCCATTCTTGCTTGGTTTTCATAGTTATTTTACATGATTTTCTGCCAACCAATTTCTGTTCATCATAGTTGCTGGTTCTTAGGTCAAAGTAGGTTAGAATAGCTAGATATTTGGTTTGCATGGTCTTTGTTTGGTTAGTTTCAAGAAATAGTGTGCAAAACACCTATGCTACCTCCCTGCCTACCCTTCCTCCATTAGTGCAACCTGCTCCATCCCCTAACTCAGATCCTTGCCCTTCGTTTTCCACATTTTCTCACTTTGACCTAATTTCCATATTTTTGTGCAACATTGCTCTATCCATCCTTGAACAAAGCCAGCCATCCTCATCACTTCTCAACTTCATTTTCTAGGTCCTAGACCCCTCCAAATCATCATCCAACCTCCATCTCCACTTTTCCACCTTTCTTCCACCATCAACCCTTCAAAATCTCGTTTTGGAACATCCTGTAGGACCCCTACAAACTTCCTGTAGAAGATCACGTGAGCGATTTTCAAGGTTTGAACACTGTGAAACTCTCTCGAAGGGTGTTAGGGACCTCTTAGGACCTCTTCTTACCTTCCCAACCTCATTCAAGCACCTACCCTATTTTCTTTCACCAATCAACCTCTGCACAGTTAAAAACAGCTAAAGCACATGCACATATGATTTTTACAAAATTACTCAAAAATGAAAAATATGTTCCTTTTTAGATTTCACTACAGAAGTAGCTTAGACACATGCACTTTACCTCCTGAAGAGTCAATGGCATCCCTTTCTGTAGTTTCATCCTCCTTTTTTGCACAAGTAGGGGTAGTCAATAAAACTAGGGTTTGCTAGGGTTTGCATTTCCTTTCAGCTTTCAGCCTCTTTCTGCAAGTAGATTAGCTTCCTTTGAGTTACTTTCATCCATCACAGTTAAAAGCTTCTTCTAAGAGCTCATAGAAGTTGGCTTAATCTCCTAGCAGTCTTGTGTCAGCTGATCCAGTGATAGCTTGCGGCAAGAGCTAGTACTTGTGCATATAGCACCATCACTTCCAAGTTTGTTACGAACTACCGGGTTGATAAAAGTAAAGAAGGGAGTCCTAGGATTTGCAGCATTATCTCTGTAATACTAGAGCCCACCGACCATGTAAGAGAAACCCCATCACATCATGGATATCTGGAAATGGAAAGGCAAGCATGAAAACCATTGTCACACTTGGAAAAATCCTTTCTAATGAAAATAAGAGAACCAAGAACACACATGCATGTACCATGCATGCAAAATCTAGCAAGGAGATCATACATGCAACTTGATACCTATGTAATCCCATTGTAGTTGTTTGATACAACTCTTCCTTTCTTTGTCTTTGCTTCCCTTCACTTTCTTGTCCTTCCTTTTCCTTCTTTCCTTTAATGATAGAGTTCTCCAAGAATTCTCTAAGTATGCAATAGTATGAGAGAGTAGTGAAAAATCTCCAAAAATAAACTGATAAAAGGTTGTGCACTAATTCTGAGAAGCCTTTTTATTAATGAGGCCCCTATTTTCTTCAATTTTAATTATTTTCCTTCGTTTTTATCCTCACATGAAACTTGTGACCTTTCACTTTCCTTTTCTCCTAATTTCCTTTATTTTCATAAATAAAATGATAATTAATGTCTCTTTTCCTTTTCAATGCATTTTCCATTCCTTTTTCCAATTTCCTCTTAGCCATATTAAACCAAATGAACACCCACTAGTATGTTTTTCCCAAAATTCAGCTTGGAATAAGTGTCCCATGACCTTGGTTATTATTTTTCCATTATTAACTTTATTACATGTATTTGTAACCCAAGGTTGTTACAAACACCTACCCCTTAGGGAAACATTGTCCTCAGTGTTCAATGACACCTACAACTAGCAAGACCGCTGCGAAGCAAAACAAGTTTCCCATGGAGCATTATAACTTATCTCGTTGCACTATTTACACTCAACAACCTACTGAAAACCAAACCATCATGACAAACATACCTCTTATTGGAGATTTATAACATAACTCATGGTGGGAATTACATCCATATACATATATACGTATTCCAAAACTGCTTTACCTCAATAGGAAAACAAGGAAGGAAATATAGCCCACATCTGATTAGAAATGTCCCATGTAACTTCATTGGGTTTGAAGTGCTTCCATTGCACTCTAACCTATTCCATTACTTGGTGCTAGGGCACAATCATCTTTATTTGTAAAATACATTGAGGTTCAATCTGGAATTCTCCTTATGGCTCCACCTGTAATACATACTAATCAATAACATGATCAACATCCTTTACATATATTTTAAGCAATCAAACATGGAAAACATCATGGACTTTCATTATTGTAGGCAGTGCAAGTCTGTAGGCCACTGGTCCAATCCTCTCAAGGATCTTGAAAGGCCCACAATACTGTGGTGCCAGCTTCACACATGAACCAATACTTAAGGAGCTTGTCTTGGTCTTAATGCACAAGTACACATGTTCCATAACCTGAAACTCCTTAAACAACCTATGTTGATCTACATAAGTTTTTTTCCTGTCTTGTGCTTCCTTTAGATTCTTCCTGATAGCCTACATTTCCTGTTCCATATCCACCAACATGTTCAGTCTTATCAATACCTATTCATTGGATCACTCCAACTAATAGGAGTATTGCAACTCTACACATATAGTGCCTCAAATGAACTCATCCTTAGTGACTGCTAATACCCATTGTTTTAATCAAACTAAACCAGTCGAATATACTCTTCCCACTTTCCCTACTGATGCATCACATACATCCTCAACATGTCCTCCATTATTCTTTTGACCTAGTATACTTATCCATCTATCTACTGATGATAAGTTGTGTTGAAGGCCAACTCTATACCCAAACCTAGAAACAACTCTTTCCATAAGATGAAAGTGAACTTAACATCTCTATCCAACAACATCTTCTTTGGAACACCATGTAGCCTCACTATCTCCTTGATGAAGACCTGTGCTACATCATTAGCTGAATACATAGACTTCACTGGAATGAAGTGTGCTACCTTTTTCAACCTGTCTACCATAACCATCATGGAACCGTCATGTCTAGATGTTCTTGGAAAACCTGTAATGAATTCCATGGAAATGACCTCTTATTTCCACTTTGGAATCGAAATTGGTTGTAGTAAACCACCTCGATGCTTACACTCTTCTTTTACTTGTTGATAATCTAATCATATAGCCACAAACTATTCCACCTCCTTCTTTAGATTCGACCATTAGTAGAACCTCTTTACTGTCATTAATGTCTTCTGGTATCTAGGGTGACCTGAATATGGTCTAGCATGAAATTCTCTCAGGATAATATTATTAAGTTCCTTGTTGTCTACCACATAGATCATGTCTTAAATCTGACCAAACCATCTATTGTGAGACGATAGTCCATATCCTAATCACCTATATCTTGTTGTAACCTATGCCTAAGCTCCATATACCTTCCATCTTGTTGTCTTTCCTGTAAGAAATAATCTTGTAGATATGTTCCATAAGAACTCATAGTTTCTATATGATTCACCTGCACTCTTATGCTACGAGCATTTTCACCCATGTTTTCCTTTCCCTTAGTGTACCTGATCTCGAAATCAAACTCACTAATCATGGCCAACCATCTGGATTTCCTAGAATTTATATTTAGTTGGATAAACAAGTATCTCAATCCACTGTGATCACTCATGATTACAAACCTCCTACGAAGAAGATAGTGCCTCCACATATTCAAAGCATGGATGATTGTTCTGACCTAAAGATCATGTTTAGCATAATTTTTCTCGTGCTCATTAAATTTCCTTGATTCGTAACATACCACATGTCCCTCCTCCATTAGGACTCCACCAAGTCCTCTCTTATAGGCATATGTACACACCAAAACTCTTTACCCGTATCTTTAATCTTGAGAACTGGAGCATTTGTCAACAACTGCTTCAAGTGATCAAAACTTGCTACACATTCCCGTGTCCATTCAAATTTATTCCCTTTTCACTGCAATGATGAGATAGGATATGCAATCCACGAGAAGTTCCTAATTAACCTCTTGTAGTAACCTACTAACCCCATGAATGACCTTACCTCATCCACATTCCTAGGAGCTACCGATTCCACAATAGCTCTTATATTTTCTAGATCCACTGTTATGCCTTCATTGGAAAAAAAATGTCCGAAGTAATGTACCTATGTATGAAAGAAACTACATTTGCAAAGATTAGCATACAATTTATGTTGTCTTAGAAATCTCAAAACTACTACTATGTGTTTGGCATGCTCTTCCTCATTCTTATTATATATCAGTATACCATCAATGAGCACAATAACAAACTTGTCCAGATAAGGATGCAACACACTATTCATCAAGCACATAAAAGTAGTTGGAGCATTAGTCAAACAAAATGGAACTACAACAAAATCATAGTGTCCATCCCTAGTCTGGAAAGCATTCATTAAATATTCTCTTCTTTGATGCGTGACCGATAGTATCCTGATTTCAGATCAATCTTTGAGAACAATGTTTCTCCCTTAAAATTGTCAAACAATGTTGGGTGTGGAGCTTGATTATCTTCTTGATTCAAAGGTATCATCGTATTGGACCCCACTAAGTAATGTGGTGGAAATTTTGACGATAATATTTGCACTACAAGGGGGGTCTAGGGGGGGCAATTATCCATTTAAAAATAGATGTAAAATTTCCTTGTAAAATGTTGTAATTTTGTAGTCAATCTGGGACGTTCATTAAGCAGAGATATGATGGTAGAATTTATATTTAATTTGGAGTTTTTTTTCCCTAGAAGGCAACCCCTTGCTATAAATGAGGGAATTGTATTGCATCTATGTAGATCTACATTCTGAGTGAGAAAGAGAGAGGATATTGCGTGAGAGCGAAGAGGGAATTACATCAGATCTGTTGTAGGTTGTATCTCTTCAGTTTGCTGGATAATATAAAAGGAAGTATTGGTTGTTTCTCGTGGACGTAGCTCAAATCGGGTGAACCATGTATATCTATGTCTCTCGTGTTTTATGTGTTTTCTATGTTTATATTTCTGCAACATATTTTATGTGTTCCATTGCTCCATAATATATAGTTTTATAACAACTGGTATTAGAGCCAAATGTCTATTTGGCTGAAAAACTTGTAGGATAGAAGGGTTCCTGGATCGAGTGGGAGCAATGGCAGAAGATGGTAGGTTTAGGGTCGAAAAATTTAATGGTCAAAACTACCAGCTATGGAAGATGCAAATGGAAGATTATTTGTACCAGAAGATCTGTACCAACCATTGAGTGGAAAGGCAAAGAAGCCGACGAGTATGACAGACACAAAATGGCATATTCTCGACAGAAAGGCACTGGGAACAATGCAGTTCTGCCTAGAGGCATCGGTAGCCTTTAATATTTCAAAGGAAACTACAAAAGAGCATTTAATGTTGGAATGGCCAAACTATATGAGAAACTCTTGGCCTCAGATAAGGTATTTCTTATGAACCATTTATTTAGTATCAAGATGTTAGAAAGTGGATCTATTACTGATCATTTAAATGAATTTAATACAATTACCATTCAGTTAAGTTCTGTAGGGGTAGCTTTTGATGATGAAATTAGGGCTCTGTTATTTCTGTGTTCATCTCTAGAAAGTTGAAATGGTTTAGTTATGGCCATTAGTAACTATGTATCTGGATCTAGTTCTTTAAAGTTTGATGATGTTGTTGGTGCAATCCTTAGTGAGGAAATGCAATGGGAAAGCTCCGGTGGGACATTAGGTAATTCTTTGAGTGCAGAGACTAGGGGAAGAAAACAGGAAAGAGGAAAGAGCCCAGGATATCATGGTAAGTCAAGGAAAGGCAGATCCAAGTCCAGATTAGGGATAGTGTGCTGGAAATGTGGGAAGAAAGGACACCTAAAGAAAGACTGCAAGTCTCATAAGGGAAAAGAAGGAGACACACACCAAGAAAACAATCATGAAGAGAATGTGACAGGTGATGCATTGCAAGATGCTTTCATTCTTTTGTTAGGAAATATTGTCGATGCCTGGGTGGTAGATTCAGGGGCCTCATTCTATGCCACACTTGATAGGAAACATATTCATGATTATGTTCAAGGATATTTTGGACAGGTTCGATTGGATGATGATAAACCCTGTAAAATCATTTGAATGGGTACAATTTTCATAAAACAACAGAATGGAAATCAATTTCTATTGAATGAAGTAAGGCATGTTCCAGATCTGAAGAAAAATCTAATTTTAATAAGGCAGTTGGGAGGTGAAGGTTGTGTGACTAGTTTTATAGATAAAACTTGGAAGGTCACTAAAGGATCCCTACTAATAGAAAAAGGACAAAAGGTTGGTACATTGTATTTAAGAAATGGTATTTCTAATTTTGTTAATGCTTTAATTTCTACAGGAGAAGATACAACATTGTAGCATCATAGGATTGGGCACGTGAGTGAGAAGGGGATACAGATTCTTCACTCAAGAAATTTGTTGCCAGGTTTGAAGCATGTGTTGGAAATAATACTAAGAGGGGGGGGTGTGAATCAGTATTAGCAAGTCAATAATATTTCATTTCAGATTTATATATGCTACTTCAGTTAATCAAACTTGTGTGTATACACAACTGTATTTAAGGCAACTAGCGTATATCCTTCAAACATATAACTTAGTTAATTCATCATATGTTGATCTTTAATCTTTGCATCAAAACCATATAAATAGTAACTAGGTGTAGTAAAAATAGAATAGACAATCACACACATGAACACAAGATATAAGGTGGAAAACCAATGTGGGTGAAAACCACCTACTGCATTCATCTCTATCTTCTTTCAGTAAGAAACATCTCTTTACAATTTTTGTACTAGTGTAGTCTTATACCAGTATACAAGCTTCTACCTACAGAAGGCTACAACCTTCTCTCATTCTCCAGCTTCTCCTATAAGGGAGCTACAACCCCCTAGCTCTTGTACTAGCTAATGTGTTTACTAGTACATAGGTGTTGGCCTATAAAAGGCTACAACCTTCGCTTTTCTTCCAGGGACCATGTTTCATAAATTTTCATACTAGATCCATCAATAACATCAATCAAACATCAAATATATCTGCATCAATCAATCTCCTTTGCATCAACCAAAACTGAATAAATCAATCACTTCTCAGAATGTTGTAACTAGAATATAGTAATAGTAACCAGAACCCAAGCTAGAACCCAGAACACTGCAACAACAAATAGAAGTAGCTAAAACATATTTTATTAGGTATACATTACTTCTATGTGTCAAACATGCATACATGTGCCATTTTCTCAAGGCGAACCTACGTATACACTGTTTTGATATGCAAAACCATCATGTATACACGCCTCTTCAAAAGTGAACCTGCGTACAGATCTGTAAATGATCGTTTAAACATTACAACAATTCTAGACATCAGTTATACCTAGATCATCATATTTACAGATTACAACATGCGCCAGTTATTCAGATAAAATATCAAAACCACACAAAGATACTTCTTTTCAAGCCTTAAGATCTTGACCCATCAATAGAACTTATCCTTCATCAAGCACTCATGTTCATCCTTGATTCAGATCTAGTTGTACACCATAACCAATTAATCTATATTCTAGATATTTCTCTTCATTACATATTCAACTCATGAGTGCCTTTGCCTA
Source organism: Pinus tabuliformis (assembly GCA_031772625.1). NCBI lineage: Eukaryota > Viridiplantae > Streptophyta > Pinopsida > Pinales > Pinaceae > Pinus > Pinus tabuliformis. The sequence goes on from CM062816.1 coordinate 568,907,878, forward strand.
ATGATATTCTCCTCCTTTTATAGTCTTAGGCCTTACTTAATACCATGGTCCAAAACCACTTACAATCAATACATTGGACCAAATACTTGGGGTTAACACTTTAGACAAGATACCTTGGACCAATACCATGGATCAAAATACCATGGACCAAATATTACGGACCAAAACTAAGTTTTCCAACATTTACGAGCCTTTCCCTCCATGAAAGTACGTGCGTATGCTATACATGCCTTTTGGTCTATGAACCCGCATGTACATGCAACTTGGTCAATGGGAAACCTGCGTATACCTCTCTTTCTTCATTCTATGAGCCTGAACTGTGATCTATCATCTGTGTGAGTTGCCATCAAGGACAACACCTGTGTCATAGTGCCAAATCGGTATCATAATGCCAACAATCTCCCCCTTTCGACTTTATGGCAACCCCAAGTCACTCTCCCCCTTTGTCATCAAGGGCAAAGGGTTATCCTCCCCTTGAGTACATGCTGAATTCTCTGATATGCTGAAGTGTGTTTTCCATGCTCCCCTTGAATATAATCAAGGTCCTCAAAAAGATGACTCTATACATACATCATAAATGACCTTCCTATCACTAATGGCTCATACATACATCCATCTCCCAACCAAGTGAGGATATACCAAGTTTGACTCATCCACCCAACCAAGTGGGTATATCCCAAATGTTTATACATGTCAGAACAATAACATTACATCATCCATCCCATGCATAGTGGGGAAACAAAATAGGTAGTTTCATGACCTTGACAATAAAATATATACATGACATAGAGACTACATATATAAAATAAGACTATGATAGTTATCAGCAACTATCATTGGCAGCATCTGTCAATCACCATCCAGACCAACAACCATGATCTCCCCGTGAACCTGTTACACCTGAATAAAAAACAACTGTGAATTTGTACCAAGATCTTCTAAGATAATGCCAACAATGCATCACTATAAGTATATGCTCCCCCTGAACCTGTGCAAGATGATCACTGTAAGACCCATATCAGACACCTTTCATCCACTATTTTTCTTTAACCCAACAAATACATGACTGTATCCACAACAACCGGCATATGTACACAAATATGCTTCATGAAACTCGCGTACAACCACTTTTCTCTGAAATAGATAAGTTTTAACAGCAAGATGATGCATCAACTACTCCCAGCCTCTGTCTAAGATATTCAAATTTTTCTCTGGGTAGTGGTTTGGTGAATATATCAACAACCTGTTCCTTGGAGCGAACATACTCCAATTTGACCTTTTTTTCAAGCACTTGTTCACATACAAAATGATATTTGATGGGTATGTGCTTGGTCTTGGAATGCATGACTAGATTCTTTGAAATACTGATTGCACTTGTATTATCACATAGAATGGAGATGGCTAGAGTACATGTGATCTGAATGTCTTGCAATGTTTTCATCATCCAAAGGAGTTGTGTGCAGTAAGATGCAACAGCCACATATTCTACTTCAGTCATAGATAATGCAATTGAACTTTGTTTCTTGCTGAACCAAGACACTAATATGGAACACATATAGAATGCACCACCACTAGTGATTTTTCTGTCATCCACGCTTCCTGCCCAATCTACATTTGTATATGCATGAAGTGTAATATCTGTATCCTAGGATACCATAAACAAAAACTCTGAGTTCCTTGAAGATATTTGAAGATCCTTTTGACTGCCTGAAGGTGTGATTCCTTTGGATTTGCTTGGAATCTTCCAACTATTCCTATTGCATGCATGATGTCTGGTCGGGTACCTGTTAGATAAAGCAAACTTCCAATCACTGATCTGTAGGTTGGTTGATGTACTGTTGTTGATTCATCATTTGAGCTGAGACTGCATCCTGTTACCATGGGGTTACATACTGGCTTAGAATATTCCATGCCATATATTTTCAAGATCTGCTTGAGATACTTGGTTTGTGATAAAAAAATACCATATTTATTTTGTTGAACTTGTAGGCCGAGAAAATATGTGAGCTCACCAAGCAGGGACATTTCAAATTCTTGCTGCATTACCAAAGCAAAGTTTTGACTCATGGATTCTTCATTGCTACCAAAAATGATATCGTCAACATACGCTACAAGTAATACAAATTTATCATTATCAATCTTTGTATATAGATTGTTATCAGTTGATCCTTTTGAAAAACCTTGTTGATGGAGGTATTTGTCAAGGCGGTAATACCAGGCCGTTGGAGCTTGTTTTAGACCACAGAGAGCCTTTCTGAGTCGGAATACAAGTTTTGGATCATCTCCAAGGATGAATCCATCTGGTTGATCAATATATACTTCTTCTCCTAAGTCTCCATTAAGAAAGGTAGATTTTACATCCATTTGGTATACTTTGAATTTCTGAAAGCTAGAAAGAGCAAGGAACATTCTTATGGCTTCAAGTCTAGCAACAGGTGAAAAATTTTCTTCAAAATCTATACCTTCTTGTTGAGCATATCGTTTACAAATGAGTCTGGCCTTGATTCTAATAACTTCACCATTTTCATCCAACTTGTTTTTAAATATCCATTTGGTTCCTATGATATCCTTATCATGAGGTCTAGGAACTAATTCCAAAGTATTATTCTTTTCAATTTGCTCAAGTTCTTCATTCATGGCCTTGACCCAACATTCATCTTTGCATGCTTCATTTACATTTTGAGTTTCGATGGAGGAAAGCAATGCTAGATAGCTTGAAGGTTTTGTAATAGTTCTTCTTGTCTGCACACCTCCCTCTTTATGTCCCAAAATTTGAGTCTTTGGATGATTTTTCTAAACATACCTAGATGGAGTCTTTTCTTCTGCCGTTATCTTTTCTTCCGGTGCTTCATTGTTTTCTTCTTCTTCAGAATTAGTTTGATTTGATGTCGAAGGATAATCCTCATCTTCTTCATGCTCTTCGGTTTTTACCTGCTTTGGATTTTTACCTGCTTCATCAACCACAACATCAATACTTTCAATAATTTTCCCAAGACTTTTATTATAACACTTAAATCCTTTACTTCAGGAAGAGTAACCAAGGAGAATTCCTTCATCTGCTCTAGGCTCAAACTTGCCAAGCTTTTCATCATTCCTTTTGATGTAACATTTGCTTCCAAAAACTTTGAAATATTTTAAATTAGGAGTCTTACCATACCAAAGTTCATGTGGAGTTTGAGTGCTGTTTACCTGAAAGTTTTCTTTGTTGAGGATAGTGACAGCAGCAAATGCAGCCTCACCCGAGAAGGTTGCAGGAGTTCTAGACTCATCTAGCATGGCACGAGCCATTTGTTGAATAATTTTGTTCATCCTTTATACCACTCCATTTTGTTGAGGAGTCCTTGTGGTGGAGAATTCTCTTTTTATTCCATGTTATTCACAAAAGTCAAAGAATTCATCCGACATAAATTCCCCTCCTCAATCAGATCTAAGGCATTTGATTTTGCGATATGATTCATTTTCAACCAAAGCTTTGAAGTCTTTGAAATTTTCAAATTCTTTGTCTTTAGGCTTTAGACGTCCTATCCAACACATTCTAGAAAAAATCATCAATAAACAATATAAAGTATTCTTCTCCACAAGGTGACTTTTTCCTTGATGGACCACATAAATCAGTATGAACAAGTTCAAGAGGCTTACTAGCTAATTCTTCCTTCTCATGGAAATGTGCTCTGGTTATCTTACCAAATTGACATGATTTGCATATTGTATTTTCTAGAATGCTGATATTAGGAAAATCACAAATAGCCTGGAATTTGCATGCTTTCCTTATCTGTGGGAAGCTTAGATGCCCCAATCTTCTATGCCATAGCCAGTGTTCACCATTTTTGCTTAGATAGCATTGTTGTTATCCTCCCTTGAGTATGTATAAGTTTTTTGGATTTCTTATGCCTTTGAACATGGTTTCTCCTATATCAAGCTCATGAGCAACACATCAATTTGATCGAAATACTACTTCATTTCCTTGATCAAAGATTTGACTGACACTCAATAGGTTATGCTTTAGACCATCAACATCCATAACATTCCTAGCTTTAACCTTTTATTTTAAGAGAACAGAACCTTTACCTTTTATGACAATAGGAGTTTCATTTCCAAATGAGACCTTCTTTTCCTTTTCTAAGGCATTATATGACTGAAGTTTTTCTTTATCACCTATCATGTGTTTCGAGCATCCACTATCGATGTACCACTGATTTTCTTATCCCTCTACATACAAGGCTATACCACATCTTTCTGTTTGTGGTTCTTTCTTTCTCCATATTTTGGGACTCAATGAAGTTTGCTCCTTCTGAGATGTTTCCCGAAATTTACTCGTGCATTCAGAATCTTCATGACCGAAGTTGTTACAGATAGAGCATTCTATTTCATTTTCAAGAAGCAAAAAGTTATTGTAGGTCCTTTTCATGATCCCTGTCACATTCATTTGATTTCGTGCTTCTCTAGTCATGATGGTCTTGTAGGCAACACATTGAGTAGATTTTTTTCCAAAGTTATGACATGAAAAACATTGGACATTAAAGAAGTTCCTGCGATTATTGAATCTACTGACCTGGTGATTGTAGTTTCCATTGACATTCATTCTTGAAGCAAAATGAGTATGATTTACCTAAGTTTGGTTGTAACTTGTATTCATCCTTGAAGTAGATTGAATCCGATTTACTTGGTGAATTGCTTTATGCCTTTGTTGACGATTGTCAAATTGTTCACTGTTCTTTGCTACATCAAGATAGCTTTTAGTCGAGGTTGATGACTTCTGTGCTTGAGATGCTTCTTTAGTATATCCAAGACCTATATTTAGCAGAGGAGAGTGCTACAGTTTGATAATTACATCTAAAGTTTCTGATCCTTTAGCAAATTTGAGATTGAGAACTTTCGTTTTCTCAATATCTTTCGTTAGACCCACAATTTCACATTCTAGTTTTTCATTGTGTTTTTCTCTTTCAGCAAGTTGGAATGTCAGAGTATCTATAATCATATTCTTTTCTTCTAAACAGATTTTGAGTTTAGAGATTTCTTCATAAATATTATCTTCATCTAAAGCATCCACGAAATCATCATCTTCAAAAGCCATCAGATGTCTATAGTCATTATTATCTTCATCACTATTTGATAAACCATCGCTATCTTCATCCATATAGTAGCTCTTCTTACTTACACTTTGTTTTCTATTCAATTTTGCTGATTCCTTACCTTTATCAAGCTTAACTTTATGAGGAAATTTGGCAACATAATGACCAACTCTTCCATAAGAAAAACATTTGAAAGGTAGTTTACCTCTGAATCTTCCAGAACCCCATTGAAGGTTCTTGACAAAGTTTGCTTCTTCCTCTTCTTCTGAAATATGTCCTGATTCATTGAGTTCTTCTCTTCCTGAAGCTTTGAATGTGGCTTCTCTCATGTCTGATGGACCTCCTTTTCTTATTTCGAAAGTAGTTAAGATTCCATGCAGCTATATCATAGTGATACTCTAAAGATCCTGCTTTCTTCTATGGTAGAAAATTTTGATTCAAACTTAGTAGACAAGTATCTTAAAACCTTTTCAACTAAAGTAAATTATTTTATCTCTTCACCCAAGTTCTTCATGCAATTAACAATCTCATCTATACGTAAAAAGTAATTAGTTATAATTTCATCATTGTGCATTTTGAGAGTTTCATATTGAATTATGAGAGATTGCAGTTTTGCATGTTTTACTTGATTGTCTCCTTCATAACTTAGAATGATCTTGTCCCATATTTCTTTGGCAGTTTCGAGCTGCATAACTTTGAAAAATTATCACTATGACAAACTCCCCAATAATGTATTGACAACCTTCGCATTGGTTTCATATTTATTTTTACCTGCCGTATTTATAGGAATTGCTAATGGAAATGTATATCCTCCTTCCACGATTTCCTAGACATCTATTCCAAGAGATTGAAGATAGGTTGTGGTTCTTACCTTCCAATAAATGAAGTTTCTCCCATCAAAGATTGGTGGTCTAATGTATCCCTCTCTTTCATAGTTACTCGTGATGATAGAGCTTCCTTCAAGTGGTCAAGCTTCTTCTGAAGGACCTGCTCTGATTCAAATTGTTGGAAATAATACTAAAAGGGGGGGGGGGGGTTGAATCAGTATTAGCAAGTCAATAATATTTCATTTCAGATTTATATACTCTACTTCACTTAATCAAACTTGCGTGTATACGCAACTGTATTTAAGGCAACTAGAATATACCCTTCAAACTTATAACTTAGTTAATTCATCATATGTTGATCTTTAATCTTTGCATCAAAACCATATAAACAGTAACCAGGTGTAGTAAAAATAGAACAGACAATCACACACATGAACACAAGATATAAGGTGGAAACCCAATGTGGGTGAATACCACCTACTGCATTTGTTTCTATCTTGTTTTAATAAGAAACTTCTCTTTACAGTTTTTGTATTAGTGCAGTCTTATACCAGTACGCAAGTTTCTACCTGTAGAAGGCTACAAACTTCTCTCATTCTCCAGCTTCTCCTGGAAGGGAGCTACAACCCCCTAGCTCTTTTACTAGTTAATGTGTTTACTAGTACGTAGGTGCTGGCCTACAGAAGGCTACAACCTTCTCTTTTCTTCTAGGGACCACGTTTCATAAATTTTCAGACTTGATCCTTGAATAACATCAATCAAACATCAAATATATCTACATCAATCAATCTCCCTTGCATCAACCAAAACTGAATAAATCAATCATTTCTCAGAATGTTGTAACCAAAATACAGTAACAGTAACTAGAACCCAAGTTGGAACCCAGAACAATGCAACAACAAACAGAAGTATCTAAAGCATATTTTATTAGGCATACGCTACTTATATGTGTCGAACATGCATACATATGCCGTTTTCTCAAGGCAAACCTGTGTATATGCTATTTTGATATGCAGAACCGACGTGTATATGCACCTCTGCTAAAGTGAACCTGTGTACAGATTTGTAAATGATGATTTAAACTTTAAAAAATTCCAGACATCAGTTATACCCAGATCATCATATTTACAGATTACAACATGCATCAGTTATTTAAATAAAAGATCAAAACCACACAAAGATACTTCTTTTCAGGCCTTAAGATCTTGACCCATCAATAGAACTTATCCTTCATCAAGCGCTCAAGTTCATCCTTGATTCAGATCCAACTATACACCATAACCCAATAACTTGTATTCTAAATCTTTCTCTTCATTAGATATTCAATTCATGAGTGACTTTGCCTAATGATCTTCTCCTCCTTTGATAGTCTTAGCCCTTACTCAATACCATGGTCCAAAACCACTTAGAATCAATACCTTGGACTAAATACCTGGGGTCAACACTTCGGACAAGATACCTTGGACCAATACTATGCATCAAAATATCATGGACCAAAACTAAGTTTTCCAACATGTATGTGCCTTTCCTTCCATGAAAGTACGTGTGTACACTATACACACCTTTTGGTCTGCGAGCCCGTGTGTACATGCGGCTTGGTCAATGGAAAACTTGCGTATACCTCTCTTTCTTCATTTTGTGAGGCTAAACTGTGATATGTCATCTGTGCGAGTTGCCATCAAGGACAACACCTGTGTCATAGTGTTAAGTATGTATCATAATTCCAATAGCATGTTGATTTAAAATTCTGTGAGAATTGTGTTTGCGGAAAATAGAAGAGAGTCAGATTCCTCAGAGTGAAAAATTAAAGCTTGTGCATACAGATGTATAAGGACCTACTTAGGTATCATATCTCGGTGGCTCTCATTATTATGTTACTTTTAATAATGATGCAACCAGAAAAACCAGGATTTATTGTATTTGAAATAAATTAGATGTATTTGATACTTTCAAGCAATGGCAAGATTTACTTGAAAATGAGACAGGAAAAAGGTTGAAGTGTCTCAAATCACACAATGGAGGTGAATATTGCAGCAAAGAGATTAATAGGAACTGTTCAGAGAAAGGAATTCACAGAGAGAAGACAATTCCAAGAACAACACAAGAAAATGCTATGTCAGAAAGGATGAATAGGACAATCATGGAGTGTGTAAGGTGCATGAGATTGCATGTAGTATTTCCTTTACAATTTTGAGCAGATGTTGTAGATATTGTTGTTTATATAATAAATAGAGGCCCTTCAAGTTCCTTGGATAGTGGTATTCTAGCGGAGGCATAGACAGGTAAAAAGGTAAGCTACCCATGTTTAAAGACTTTTGGTTGTGAAGCCTTTGTCCACATTAATAAAGAAAATAGAACAAATATTAAGGCAAAATCAAAGAAATGTACCTTTATTGGATATGGTGTTAATTATTTTGGTTATCGCTTTTATGATTATGAAAAACACAAAATCAGTAGAAGCGAAGATGTCATATTCAATGAAAAGGTTTTCTATAAGGATCGGCTGTAGGAAAAGAAACGAGAAAAAGAAAATAGAGAATACAGAGTGCTTGATGAAATAATAGGAAAAGTGATGGTGCCTGAAAATTGTAATGATCAACAACCACAACAACAACAACAACCAAAACAACAACAAGCACCTCAAAGACTTGAAAGTGGTGTTAGAAGATCTACCAGGGTAACTAGATCCCCTGAACGATACTCTCCTTCATTATATTATGTATTCTTGACTGATTCTGGTGAACCAGAATGTTATGAAGAAGCAATGCAAGTAGAAACTAGGAAGAAGTGGGAGCAAGCCATAAAATAAGTGATGGAATCCTTAGCACATAACCAGACTTGGGACTTATTCAGGTTGCCTGCAGGTAAAACAACATTGTAGAATAAATGGGTTTACAAGTTGAAGGAAGAAGATGGAGGTATAAAAGGGTATAAAACTAGACTTGTGTTGAAGGGGTTTGCACAGAAAAAGGGTATAGACTTTGATGAAATATTTTCTCATGTTGTTAAATTGACTTCAATCAGAACTATTTGAACTCTAGTAGCAGCTAAAGATTTTCATTTTGAGCAGTTAGATGTAAATACATCCTTTCTCCATGGGGATTTTGAGGAAGAGACATATATGTAGTAGCCACAAGGATATGAGGTAAAAGGGAAAGAGAAACTAGTGTGCAGGTTGAAGAAGAGATTGTATGGCTTAAAACAGGATCCAAGGAAGTGGTATCTAAAATTTGATAGGTTTATGTCTGAACAAGGTTATACTAGATGTCACTCTGATCATTGTGATTATCTCATAAGGAAAAATGATGGAAGCTATATTATATCGTTATTGTATGTAGATGACATGCGTGTTGTAGGTTCTAACATGCAAGAAATAAATGTGCTCAAAAGAAAATTGGCAAACTCATTTGCAATGAAGGATTTGGGTGCTGAAAAACAAATCCTTGGTGTGAGAATAACTAGAGATAGGAAGAATAAAAAAATTAACATTGTCTCAGAGTGAGTACATAGAAAAGGTGTTGAAAAGAATTAGTATGCAAAATGCAAAACCAGTTAGTATACCTTTGGCTAGCCATTTCAAACTAAGTAAAGAGGCGTGTCCCAAGAATCAGGAAGAAATAGCTTATATGTCTAAATTTCCATATGCACTAGTAGTTGGAAGCTTAATGTATGCAATGGTCTGCATAAGGCCTGATATTTCACATGCAGTGGGAGTTGTAAGCAAGTGCATGAAAAATCCAGGAAAAGAACATTGGATGGCGGTAAAGTGGATTCTCAAGTATTTGAGAGGTATCGCAAATCAAACAATATGCTATGGTGGTTCAAACATTTCTCTACAGGGATATGTTGATGCAGATATGGTGGGTGATAGAGATAACAGGAGGAGCACCACATGGTATGTGTTTACTGTAGGTGGAACAACTATCAGTTGGGTTTCAAAAATGCAAAATGTTGTTGCACTCTCAATAATGGAGGCAGAGTATGTTGCTGCTACAGAGGCTAGTAAATAAATGATTTGGTTACAAAGGTTTCAAGACGAATTGGGTAAGAAGCAAGAGTTGGGCAGGTTATACAGTGACAGCCAGAGTGTGATACATCTTGTAAAGAACTCTACATTTCATTCCAAGACTAAACATATACATCTCGAGTACCACTTCATATGGTGAGTGTTGGAAGATGAACAGTGAAGCTAGAAAAGATACGCACTAGCCAAAATCCTACAGATATGTTAACAAAATTTGTAACTAGGGAGAAATTGAAATTCTGCTAAGTTTCAATTGGTCTTCAAGTATGATGAAGAAGATGAGAAAAATCTAGGTCCAAAGTGGAGTCATTGTCCAGCAAATGAAGCAGTGGTGGAGTTTCTATATTTAGTCTCCAAGTGGGAGATTGTTCAGTGTGGAGCCTGATTATCTTCTTTATTTAGAGGTATCACCGCATTGGACCCCTATTTGTAATGTGGTGACAACACCACCCATAATATTTTCACTACAAGGGGGGTCCACCAGGGGGTGGCTGTGATCTTTTGGAGTACACCCCTAGCGGGGGATTGGGGGTAGTTCCCCCGAAGCTAAAAACATATGTAAATTTTCCTTGTAAAGTGTTGTAATTTCGTAGTCAATTTGGGCCATTCATTAGGTGGAGATCTAACGATAGAAGTTATGTTTAATTTATGGATTTTTTCCCTAGAAGGCAACCCCTCGCTATATATGAGGGAATTGTATTGCCTTTATGTAGATCTGCATTCTGAGTGAGAAAGAGAGAGGAGATTGTGTGAGAGTGAAGAGGGAATTACAGCGGATCTGTTTTAGGTCGTATCTCTTTAGTTTGCTAGATAATATAAAAGGAAGTATTGGATGTGTCCTGTGGATGTAGCCCAAATTGGGTGAGCCACGTATATTCATGTCTCTCTTATTTTATGTGTTTTCTGAGTCTACATTTCTACAATATATTTTATGTGTTCCATTGCTCTGTAATATATAATTTTCTAAAAATTGGTATCAGAGACGAAGGTGTATTTGGCTGAGAAGCTCATAGGAGATAAGGATTCTTGGTTCGAGTGGGATCAATGGTGGAAGATGTTAGGATATTCCGACACATAGGATATAGTTAAGTTCAACTTGGTCTAGTATAGAGTTAGGTTAGAGTTAGGTAAAGTGTGTTTCTTTACCGTTGTACATATTGTAACTTACAATCCGATGGTCACGATATGTAGTGATCCGACGGTTCACTCTCACCTCGGTATTACCGACACTTGATCCGTGGCTTGACACCCGATTGGTCCATGAGTTCTATTTAAAGCGCATGGAGGGTCATTGTTCGGGTAATCCGTGCATGAGAGAAGCTTATGTAAATTTTCATTCTTTGATTAATAAATTGTCTGTACCCACGTTGGGACAGGCCGTGGACTGTTTCCCTCCTTGCACTCTGAGGGTTTTAACCACGTCAAAAATACTGGTGTATTGATTTGAGATCTGGTTGTGAGCGGTGTCCTTTTGGTATTCTTTCTGAGGAACTTACCCTGTAAATTCCTACATGGTATCAGAGCTATTTGAGGGCCGCGTCCGTTGGTGATCCAAATCTGAAGCCGGTAGAACTGCATGCGGCTGTCGTTTCCTAGATCTGCTGTTTCTGACTGCTTTCGGGCCGAGAGGACTGCTCTGTTGCGTTCGGAGCATCTGTTTCAGTGAGGAACCCCTTTCGTTTCACGCGAAAAGGTTTCCGGTAGCCCTAGCTGCGTCATTTTTCAGATCGGGAGGTATACAGTGTTTTTTTTGCAGTTTACTGTCATTTTCTCTCTGCTTATTTCGGTTTCGGTTTATTTAGCCTTTTTTTTCCGGATCTATACCTTTCATTTCTGCGTATGCTCTTTGCCCTGCGACTCTGTGCGATCTGGGCAAATCAGAAACAGAAAGAAAGGATTTTTCTCATGCGTATGCTCTTTTCCCTGCACCTTAGTGTGATCTCGGAAAATCAGAAACATTGAGAAAAATATTTAGTTTTTCGGCTAAAAGCTAACTTTGAGATTTTTTTTTAAAATTTCTAGTTTTTTGGCTAAAGCTAACTTCGAGCCGTAAGGTTCGTTTTTCTTTGGATATTCGTGTTGGGTTTTGTGTTTTGTGTTTTGTAGGGAAAAGAGTCTTCCCAAGGCACAAATCGAGGCCCCCCCCCCCCCCTCTCTCTCTCTCTCTCTCTCTCTCTCTCTCTCAAATATTTTGTATAGATCAATTGGTTCAAAGACCTTTTAAGAGAGTAGAGGTCTTGGGTTCAAGTCTCCATTTTGTGGGGGCGGATTTTTTCATTCCCGCACATTCGCGCACTTTGCCGGCAACGTCAACAATTTTTTTTCAAAAAGCCATAACTTCTTCATCCGGAAGCCTTTTTCAGAGCCGTTTTTTTTAAAACCGCCTATTTTTTCGAGATCTATCCATTGGACCACTTACTTTCAGCATCTTCAGCTTCAGTTGTTTTTCAAAAAATGGAAAGTCCATGCCAAGTCATTCTTGACAGCACTAACTACTTCCAATGGGTAGCCTACATGGGAGATTTACTTAGAAGTAAAGGTCTCTTCAGAATAGCCACAGACCAAGAGAAGAAACCCAAAGATGAAGACAAGGCCGAAAAATGGGAAAATCGACAAGATCAAGCACGTGGTTTGATAGGAATGTCTGTTTCTCCTGATCTTAGATTCCACATTGCAGAAATTGAAACTCCTCATGAAGCATTAGAAAAACTTGCTAAAGTTTTTGGGATTAAAAATGAAATTAGAGCCCATCAACTTGAAAATGAGTTGCTTACTTTGGATCCTAATAATTTTTCTTGCATTGAAGATTTCTTGTCCAAATTCAAGACCCTTAGATATCTCTTGGAAGGTGTTAAAGTTAAGAAAGAAGATGGTAACCTTATTTATTCCATCCTTACTAAGTTGGGACCAGCCTACTCTGTATTTGTTTCCACTTTCCATTCTACCAGGGAAGCTTTCATTTGTCAAGGCAAAGACTACAAGCCCCCTTCCTTTGACTCCTTTTGTGATTCCTTAATAAGAGAACAAGAAAAACTCTTACACCTTGGTCTTCTTAATCTTGGAAACTCTTCCTCGAAAGCGTTAGCCGCCCAGCAGCAACCAAATTCAAAGAATCCTAAGAAGTCTTATCCTCAAAGGAATGGTCCTAAACCAACTCAGCCTCAAGATGAAAGATCATTTCAGCAATATGACAAGACCAATAAAAACAAATGGAAGAAGACTGACAGACATTGTAACTTTTGTAATCGAGATGGCCACTTAGAATCTAAATGCTTTAAGAAGATGGAAGCCTTGGAAGCCGCAATGAAGAAACATAACATCCATCTGGAGCCTACTTCAACTTCAACTTCCGGAACGGCATTTTCTGCATGTCATCGTCAATCATCTCAGTCTGGTTATGCATTAAATGTATCTTCTTCTTCTTCTCATTCTCATGAGTGGCTCATTGATTCTGGAGCCTCTTGTCACATGGCCAAAAACCAAGCCATGTTTTCTTCTTTAAATGATTGTAACACCAAAAATATATATGTTGGTGATGATAGATCTCTTAATGTTGTAGGGACTGGAACTGTTCATCTAGACAATGGTCAGTTCAATGATGTATTATGTGTTCCAAACTTATCCTGCAACCTTCTATCTGTCTATCAGATAACTCATTCAGGTGAAGGTAAAATTGTTGAATTTTCACCTCATGATGTTGTAATCAAGGATCTAAAAGATCCTAAACAGATTCTAGCTACTGGTCTTGCTGATGATTCCAAAAGGTTGTATAAGTTTCACAACTTTGGGTCATCCCATCTTCCCTCAGTATTTGTTGCTCATAATGATGAAGTGAGCAAACTTTGGCATGAGCGGTTTGGTCACTTAAACTATCGCTCCCTTCAGCATCTATGTAAAGAAAATATGGTGACAGGTCTTCCTATGGTATCTTGCAAAGATGGTGTTTGTTCCGGATGTGTACTCGGAAAACATCATCGGGACAGTTTTGACAAACGTGCCTCTTGGCACGCCTCAGCCCCTTTACAGCTTGTGCACAGTGATTTATGTGGTCCTCTTCCTGTTGCTTCATTCTCTGGCTGCAAGTACTTCTTAACTTTCATTGATGATTTCTCCAGACGCACTTGGGTATACTTCTTAAAACTCAAGAGCGAAGTATTTACCACCTTTTTGGCCTTCAAAGCATTCGTTGAAAAACAATCTGGACATCAAATTCTTAAGCTAAGAACTGATAATGGTGGAGAATATGTTAAAAATGCATTCATCAACTTTTGCACCGAAAATGGAATTCAAATGCAACATACTGTTCCATACACTCCACAACAAAATGGTGTAGCTGAAAGGAAAAATCGCACCTTAAAGGAAATGGCTAATTGTATGCTGCAATCTAAAGGACTCAGTCTTAGTTTTTGGGCCGAAGCAATTAATTGTGCAAATTATATAATCAATCGCACTCCTACTAAGGTTCTAGAGAATATCACTCCAGAAGAAGCTTGGAGTTCCATTAAACCAGATGTAAGTCACTTTCGTGTGTTTGGAAGTGAAGCATGGGCCCATATTCCAGATGAAAAGCATAAAGCTTTAGAACCTAAGAGTGAGAAATGTACTTTTGTTGGATATTCTGAAGATGTAAAAGGTTATAGACTTATTCCATTTAAGTCCAAAAATGTTATCATTAGAAGAGATGTAAAATTTGATGAAAATAAATCGGCCTGCGAGCCTAGTCCGGCGGATGTGCCACCTCTTCCTATCTCTTCTATCTTTGAAAACATTTCTTCTTCTGATGATGAAAGCGAGGATGATAATCCTCCCCCACCTTCTCAGGATCCTCAACTTCCAAGATGGGTCCGTGCTACTCGGGATGCAGCAGGTGATCTTGCCGGTGATCCTACAGATCAGCGACGTACACGTTCTCAGTTTGAAAGAGCCTCTTCTTTACTGGCTCAAGCTCCAGTAAATCATGATCCTGACACTTTTGCAGAAGCTTCAGGCCATCCACATTGGGAAACAGCTATGAATGAAGAATATCATTCATTGATGACAAATGATACATGGGATCTTGTTCCTCTACCAAAGGGACGCAAACTTGTTAGATGCAAATGGGTTTACAGAACCAAGTATGGACCAGATGGGAAAGTTGATAAACATAAAGCTCGTCTAGTTGCTAAGGGCTTTTCACAGGTTGAAGGCATTGACTACACTGAAACCTTCTCTCCAGTTGCCAAAATGAACTCTATCCGCCTTGTTCTTTCCCTTGCTGCCTCTTTAAAATGGGAAGTCCATCAAATGGATGTTAAATCTGCCTTCTTGCATGGGGACTTGCAGGAAGAAATCTATATGGAACAACCCATTGGCTTCATACAAACAGACTCCAGCCTCGTTTGTCGACTTAAGAAATCCCTTTATGGCCTCAAGCAAGCTCCTCGAGCTTGGTATGCCAAAATGGATAGCTTTCTTTTAGAATCTGGCTTTTCTAGGTGTCATTCTGACAATACTGTCTACACCAAGAAAGTGGGCAACTCTCTCATCATCCTTGTTCTTTATGTTGATGATCTTATTCTTACTGGTAGTGATCCCAACCTTATAAACCATGTGAAGTCCAGCCTTAAAAAGAAATTTGAAATGACAGACTTAGGACACTTACACTATTTTCTCGGTCTTCAAGTCTTGCAATCCCAAGAGGGTATTTTCCTTTCCCAGTCCAAGTATGCTTGTGATATTCTTCGTCATTTTCACATGGAAGACTGTAAGCCAGCCCCTTCTCCCTTTCAGTCTGGAGTCAAACTTTCAGTCTCTTGTACTTCTCCTGAAGTTGATGCTACCTTATACCGTCAACTTGTCGGAAAACTCTTGTATTTAACCCATACTCGTCCTGATCTTTCCTTTGCTGTTGGCCTTGTTGCTCGTTTTATGCAAAACCCCCGTGAAAGTCATTGGAAAGCAGCTAAAAGAATACTTCGTTATGTTCGAGGTACAGTACAGTTTGGGATTCATTACAGTGCCAAAGCAGCTCCTCTGTTAGTTGGTTTCACTGATTCTGATTGGGCTGGTGACCTTGATGATCGGAAGTCTACTGCCGGTTATGTCTTCACTCTTGGTTCAGGACCTATTACATGGGCTTGTAAGAAACAGGCTGCCATTTCTCTTTCGTCAGCAGAAGCAGAGTATCGTGGTGCCGTGGAAGCTAGTAAGGAAGCCTTGTGGCTTCGTCAGATCCTATCAGAGTTTGGCTTTGAGCAGCAGCATCCAACCACACTTTGGTGTGATAATCAAAGTGCCATTCAGCTATGCAAAGATCCAGTTCAGCATCAGCGCAGCAAACACATTGAACTACACATGCACTTCATCAGAAAGCTCATTCATGACCATGTTCTTGAAGTGCAATATTGTCCAACAGATGATCAGGTTGCAGACATCTTCACAAAGGCTCTCACAGAGGCGAAGTTCACTAAACTTCGATATATGCTTGGAGTTCAGGAAGTTGTCACTAAGGGGGGATAGGCTCTAGTGCCTCCTTCCTTCTCCTATTGTGTCATATTTGTAAATCCTTCAATCCTATCCCAAGTTGTTCTTAAGGGGGGATGTTAGGATATTCCGACACATAGGATATAGTTAAGTTCAACTTGGTCTAGTATAGAGTTAGGTTAGAGTTAGGTAAAGTGTGTTTCTTTACCGTTGTACATATTGTAACTTACAATCCGACGGTCACGATATGTAGTGATCCGACGGTTCACTCTCACCTCGGTATTATCGACACTTGATCCGTGGCTTGACACCCGATTGGTCCATGAGTTCTATTTAAAGCGCATGGAGGGTCATTGTTCGGGTAATCCGTGCATGAGAGAAGCTTATGTAAATTTTCATTCTTTGATTAATAAATTGTCTGTACCCACGTTGGGACAGGCCGTGGACTGTTTCCCTCCTTGCACTCTGAGGGTTTTAACCACGTCAAAAATACTGGTGTATTGATTTGAGATCTGGTTGTGAGCGGTGTCCTCTTGGTATTCTTTCTGAGGAACTTACCCTGTAAATTCCTACAGAAGATGGTAGGTTTAGGGTCGAAAAGTTTAATGACCAAAACTACTAGCTATGGAAGATGCAAATAGAAGATTATTTGTACCAAAAAGATCTATAACAACCATTGAGTGGAAAGGCAAAGAAGTCGATGAGTATGATAGACACATAACGGGATATTCTTGACATAAAGGCACTTGGAACAATACGGCGATGCCTAGTGGCATAAGCAACCTTTAATATTTCAAAGGAAACGATAACAGAGGGTTTAATGTCGGAATTGGCCAAACTATATGAAAAACCCTCGGCCTAAAATAAGGTATTTCTTATGAATCATTTATTTAATATGAAGATGTTAGAAGGTGGAGGTGTTGCTCATCATTTAAATGAATTTAATATAGTTACCAGACAGTTAAGTTCTGTAGGGGTAACTTTTGATGATGAAGTTAGGGCTCTGTTATTTCTGTGCTCATTTCCAGAAAGTTGGAATGGTTTAGTTAATGGAAATTAGTAACTCTATCTCTAGATCTATTACTTTAAAGTTTGATGATGTTGTCGATGCAATTCTTAGCGAGGAAACAGGATGGAAAAGCTTTGGCGAGACATCAGGTAATGCTTTGATTGCAGAGACTAGGGGAAGAAAAATGGAAAGAGGAAAAATCCCAAAATATCACAGTAAGTTAAGGAAAGGCAGATCGAAGTCCAGATCAGAGATAGTGTTCTAGAAATGCGAGAAGAAAGAAAACCTGAAGAAAGACAACAAGTCTCAGAATGGAAAAGAAGGAGACGCACAACAAGAAAATAGTCATGAACAGAATGTGACAGGTGAAGTTGGAAAAGATACACACTAGCCAAAATCCTACATATATGTTAACAAAAGTTGTAACCAGGGAGGAACTGAGATTCTACTCAATTTCAATTGGTCTTCAAGTATGATGAAGAAGATGAGAAATAATGAGGTCCAAAGTGTGGCCATTGTCCAACAAATGAACCGACGATGGAGTTGTTATAATCACTATCCAACTGGGAGATTGTTGGGCGTGGAACCTAATTATCTTCTTTATTTAGAGGTATCACCGCATTGGACCCCAGTTCGTAATGTGGCAGCAATGCCACCCATAATATTTGCACTGCTAGGGGGGTCTGGGGGGGGACTGCAATCTTTGCCCCCCCTGGGGCGGGGGATCGAGGGCAGCACCCTCGAAGCTAAAAATAGATGTAAACTTTCCTTGCAAAATGTTGTAATTTCATAATGAATCTAGGATGTTCATTAGGCAAAGATATGACAGTAGAATTTATGTTTAATTTAGGATTTTTTTCCCTAGTAGGCAACCCCTCGATATATATGAGGGAATTGTATTGTGTCTATGTAGATCTGCATTTTGAGTGAGAAAGAGAGAGGAGATTTTGTGAGAGTGAAGAGGGGATTATAGCGGATCTACTGTAGGTTGTATCTCTTCAATTTGTTGGATAATATAAAAGGAAGGACTGGTTGTTTCCTGTGGATGTAGCCCAAATTGGGTGAACCAAGTATATCTATGTCTCTTGTTTTATGTGTTTTCTATGTTTATATTTCTACAATATATTTTATGTGTTCCATTGCTCTGAAATATATAATTTTATAACAATTGGTATCAAAGCCTAAGGTCTATTTGGCTGATAAAATCGCAGGAGAGAAGGGTTCCTAGTTCGAGTGGGAGCAATGGCGAAAGATGGTAGGTCTAGGGTCGAAAAATTTAATGGCCAAAACAACTAGCTATGGAAGATGCAAATGGAAGATTGTTTGTACCAGAAAGATCTTTACCAACCATTGAGCAGAAAGGAAAATAAGCCGACGAGTATGATAGACACATAATGAGATATTCTCAATAGAAAGGCACTTGGAACAATACGACTGTGCCTAGCGGCGTCTGTAGCCTTTAATATTTCAAAGGAAATGACAATAGAGGGTTTAATGTCAGCATTTTCCAAACTATATGAAAAGCCCTCGGCCTCAAATAAGGTACTTCTTATGAAGCATTTACTTAAGATAAATATGTCAGAAGGTCGATCTATTGCTCATCATTTAAATGAATTTAATACAGTTACCAGTCAGTTAAGTTCTATAGAGGTAACTTTTGATGATGAAGTCAGGGCTTTGTTATTTCTGTGCTCATTACCAGAAAGTTGGAATGGTTTAGTTATGGCCATTAGTAAATTTGTTTCTGGATCTATTACTTTAAATATTGATGATGTTGTCAGTGCAACCTTTAGCGAGGAAGTGCAACAGAAAATCTCTAGTGAGACATCAGGTAACGCTTTGACTGCAGAGACTAGGGGAAGAAAAATAGAAAGACGAAAGAGCCCAGGATATCAAAATAATTCAAGGAAAGACTGATCCAAGTCTAGATCAGGGATAGCATGCTAGAAATGCGGGAAGAAGGGACACCTGAAGAAATACTACAAGTCTCAAAAGGGAAAAGAAGGAGACTCACAACAAGAAAAAAATCATGAAGAGAATTTGAGAGCTGTAGGATTCTTTGATTCTTTCATTAGAAAATATTATTGATGCCTGGGTGGTAAATTCAGGGGTCCCATTCCATGCCACACTTGATAGGAAACATTTTCATGATTATGTTCAAGGAGATTTTGGACAGGTTGGATTGGGTGATGATAAAACCTCCAAAATCATTTGAATGGGTACAGTTTTCACAAAACAAGGGAATGGATATTGAAGGAGGTAAGGCACATTCCAGATCTGAAGAAAAATCTAATTTCAATAGGGCAGTTGGGAGGTGAAGGCTGTGTGACTAATTTTATAGATAAAACCTGAAAGGTCACCAAAGGATCCCTGGTAATAAAAAAATGAGAAAAGGTTGGTACATTGTATTTATGCAATGGTATTTCTAATTTTGTTAATGCTTCAACCTCTACATGAGAATATACAACATTGTGGCATCATAGGCTTGGGCACATGAGTGAGAAGGGGATATGGTGCAACCCTAAGGCTGCTACAACATGTATACCTTATCGAGACTTAATTTCCCCTTAATGGCCCTTTAAAGCTTCACCTCCACATATATGAATATCGGAAGTGTTTTATAGGCGCTTAGCCTTAAGAACCCAAATCAAAACTGAAATACCTTCGGAAAAACACTTAAACAAGGATTTTCCCTTTCAAAAAAAAAAAACTCTTGAAAAGGCTAAAACAACGCTATAAATGCCTTTTAAACCAAATATATGTGTTAAGCTGCAGATCTAGATCTGGCCAATTAGACAGCCTAGATCTAATCGCAATATCGACAATCAGATCCTAATGGTCCACAAGTATCAGCGATAACACTTGGTGGCGGTCTGATGTGATAATGTTAATCGCTATCGGAAATCTCCATATACCCAATTTAATATATGTCGCCTCCTCGCTAAACTTCCAATGTGATAGACTTATGGATCCGATAGGCTATCCAATCCCCCCCATATTGTTTCAGGTTTGGGTATGTCACGCTATCGGAATTCGTGATTACAATCCAATCCCATTCCTTTGCAGTGATGTGATTATGGATTGGAACCGATAAGGTGTGTAGTTTCTCTATGTAAATGGGTTTTCTGCTTGCGGACCCAAACTACACTAGATTTGCCTTAGTCGCAGGGATTTCTATTGTTAATTATGGAAACATAGAGCCAACATTGATTTAATCCAAATATGAGGAAAAATAAACATTCAAGGTCTCCATGGCTATACATGGAATTATACAGACAACATTGATTTATTCAAGATAAACAAAATAACGAATTCTTGCCTTCGGCGAGATTACACAGGTAAATATCTTTGTCTCAAATGCAATGCAATCAATTACACAATTCCACCCTCAAAATCAATTCTCTGTGTACAAATATAAATTCAAAACTATATTTGAGGCTCTCACCCTTCTCTGGCCTAATTCCTCTAGTTAATGGCCTCTTTCTCCTATGTTTCCCATAGGCTTACAACACTCTCAATATTCTCCCACTCTGTTGTGCTTCTCTCTTTCAGAAAAGAAAGGAAACACATATATGCTAAGTTAACCATCTCCTCCACAATTGGAGAAATAAATTATTCATTTAGAATTCATACCCTATCCTAATCTAAACAAACTAGACTACTTGGCTTGATCTCCACACGGGGAGGATCATTTTCCATTTATTCCCAATTCTGTTCAGAATTAGGCAACAAATTAACCACTTACATAATTGAAATTAATACAATTTGAATAACCAATTCTTCTTCCAACCTTTCATTAGCCACAACATGTGACCACTCCATCACATTGATGGCTAGGCTTAGATGCTCCTGCATCAGACTCCCAAAGTTTAAATTAATCATGATGTCCTGATCATGTGCTTCTAGTCTGTGTCCTCCTGGATCCCATACCTGGTTTGGTAGCTTGTCCTTGGTTACCGCTATTGTTGGTTGTCCTTCAGGTCTCTCTCCTTTATGTTGTAATGCCCCATTAGCTATGCTCTCACTGTTTGTTGCTGTCCTTTTCATATATCTCACTGCTTTTTGCTCATCATTACAGTTTATGATAGGATCCCACATATTAATTTGCAGTTTTCCATTTCCTTCACCTGTACCATTCCTTCCAACCAATCTTCCTTTCTTCTTTTGTATTGTATTTGTTTATTGGAATGTTGCTGTATTAGTTTCCACAATCGTCCAATTCTTTATCCACTTCAGTCCTCATATGTTGAATACTATTCTCCTGCAACTGATTGTGTTCTTGGATAAGAACATCATAATCCCTATGCAGATAATTTCCCATATACATTTCTGAAATGTACAAATGCCTTCTCCATTGATCCTCTGTGATAATGACTTCACTACTTCTTACTTCAAATTCCTGTATGCCTGCAATTCTACAAATTTCTTGAAAAATCATAATTTTTCTTGCTTGATTAGGTACTTGTAATATTTCTTCTTCCCATAACTTCATTTCTGCACCCTTAAGGATTATGGAATCATATTTGTCTAGTCCTGAAATGTCACTTCCAGCCTCTTCTTCATCAATAACTCTTTGTGGTACAATAGGAATCCTATTACTATCATCTCTTGAATGTAGTTTTTAACCCCATACAGAAATTACCTACATATGAATTCTAAAAAACAGAAAAATAAACAATGCAAGATCATAACACATAAAACACATATACACATAGATTTTCCCACTGGATCCAAAAACCAGGACTACCAGCTTGATTTTTCATTATGTTCCTTTCAATGTTATAATACATATTTATACATTCCGAAGCATCCAATACCATGGACCGAAAAACCATCGCATCCAATACCATGAACCAAAAAACCATCGCATCCAATACCATGAACCGAAAACCATTGCGTCCAAAAAAACATGTGTGAAAATCATGCACAAAACCATAGGTGGGTCTGCCCAACCTAACATAGGGTCTAAAACCAAAGTTTTATGGGGCGCTACCCCATACCCCATAAAGTGGGGTTACAGGTACACTTCAAACCCCTAGTGACCCCCCCTTGCTACATAATCGGCGCAACAAAGGGGGTGCTCCACCCCCCCTCTAACCCCCCAATTAACTACGTGGGCTAGCCGTGGAAAGAATATAACACAACCCAACATTGAACTCCTCTGTTGTTTGTCACTCCCATACTGTAAATTCAACATCATTCCATCTTCCTGAGATATTCTGATCTCATCCTTCACTAATTTGATCTATTCTTCAGGATTAACTGCTTGGTTCAGATGGACTTCACATTGCCTTGTTCCTGCATATAAATCTTCATTAGAATTAATCAATTAATTAAATAGAAATACTTTACCTTGCTTCCTAATTATTCCAACACTTCTGAAAACTTCTTTCTCATATTTTTCATCCATGATAGTTTCTTCATTCTCATTCAGTTTTGGTTGTACAGTCTGATCACTTATTCCTTGGTTTCCTTGCCTCTTTAACTCATGCCACTGATTTTCCATTTCATTTGATATTTCTCTGAAATTTTTTTCACAATCTTCATTGTCTGCATCATCTGTCTTTAGTCCTTCTTTACTCTGGCTTTCTTCAAGTTTAATAATCTTCAATGATTGTTTAATATCCACAAAGTCTTCTATATCAACCTTCAGTAGCTTCTCTCCTTTGGCTCCAGTCTTAAACAATTGTCTAATATCTACATAATTTACTACAACTATGTCTAACAACTACTCTTTTCTCTGAATCACATGATTAGGTGAGTTTCCGTCCTTTAACTTCTAAAAAATCATATCTGTGTTGTTCCTTTCCCTGATGACAACATGAATTAGTTGTCTTAATTCAGTGTATCCTGCATTTACACACAACATATCAGTTTCAAAACTATGAAACACCAAGGTATTTATAAGATTCTCCAATAGCTTTGTATTAGCATCATCAGTTTTCCTAAGAAAATTCCTTGTTCCATATTCATATCAATGGATCTCTATCTTTCCAAACATTCCTTGGATCTCAATAATTCCTTTTCCATCCTCCTTTTTAATTATCCTTTGGATGTCATCTGACTGGACATCTTCCTTCACTTGGCTGTAACTTTTCCATTTATTTTGTATATGACTATGAGTAGTCATCTCTTCACCTGTTAGTATAACAGTTTCCAACAACTGTTTGTCTTTCATCAAGTCTACATGACCTACAAATGTATAATAATCAAAAATTTTAAAAACACAATACCTTCCATCCTCTTTTGATGCTTTAAGCACCAATTCTCCATCATAGATCTTTCAGATTTCAACAGATCCTCTTTGTTGTGATTCCATTTCTTTGAGTCTCTCCACCTCTAACAAATCAATATGAATTTGTTCAATTTCCCTGAACTCGTTTATCAGCTTATCATTCCACCTCTGTTGCAATAGCTTCCACTTGACCCTTTTCTTCATTCTCCATTTGTATCTTCAGTCTTCATTTGTATTTCTTTGTACTACCAGACTAATCTTTGGTTCTTCATTCTTCTGCCAGTTTCCTTCCTCAAATTCATTCTCTTGTTGTTGATCATCCCTTTTAAATTGTTGGTTCCTTCCATCTTCATCTTGCTGATTTAATACTTATGTCTCCTTCATGTCTCTGAGGACATAACTTCCTTGTTTCTCCTGATCTTTCATCTCACCTTCAAATAATCTTTGCTCAATTTCTTTGATTTCAGCATTAGATTTATTAATGTTGTCTTCCATACCTGCGGTCACATCATTAATTGAAAATTCTAAACATTTACTTAATTCTATAAATGTTAGAGATAGTTCATCCTTATCATGCATAGTAACCATATCATTTTCTCCATTAGGTTATGAAAGCTTCATTTCTCCTTCAGGTTCATTGAGCATTCTTTCCAAGAATTTTGTTTCCATATGAAATCTCTCCAGCAGTTCATCAAAACTTCCACTCTCAGCTTCATTCTTTTCCTGGAAATCCTCCTAAGTTGTCATATTTTCTACACTATGATATTGCAAAGTTCTTTCATCAATTTCAATAGACAATCTCATTTGCTTACCTCCTTGTAATACCACTATGGAATTTTCATTAGACTCCTGGTCCATATCAACTTCATCTAATTGTTTCACATCAAACAGGATTTCATCTATAAACTCCTTCTGCTGTAATAGATCAGCACCTCCTTCCTCTAAAAGGCATTCTTCATCATACTTCACCTCAAGAGCTTCATTTTTGTTTATGATAGTTTCACCAAATTGTCCATCATCCTCTGCATATCCTGCAAACATACACAAACTATGAGAATAAAAATCACAAGGCTTCATTGCCTCATCTACTTCCCTTGTCATCATATCTTCTAATCATTTTGAACTATGCCAATAGTTCACAAGATCTTCAGCTGATCTCCCATTATCCTCTTCACCCAACATTTCACCTTGTTCTGGTATGCAAATGGAAACTTCCATTTCTGCTTCTGCTTCTCTGAGTTCCTCTGGTTCTTCTTGGGCACTCAATATATGCTTAATATTTCTCAACTCTTCTACTATCTCTAAATTCACTTGTTGATTTCTCTTCTCTTGTAGCCTCTGCCACTTTAATCTCCTTCTCATGGTCCAACCATGCTTCTAGTATTCATCACTTCTCTGCAACATCTCCATCAATATTCGAATGTGGAAATCTATCTCAGCTCTCTCTCTGTCAAAATTTTCTTGAATCATCCTCATGCCATTTACTTTGGCATATTTCCTTCTATTGTGGCTTCTTTTTGAACCTCTACTATGACTATTAGTAGTCATATTCTTCTCCTCTCTCTTCATGAGCTCCTCACTCCTCTACAACAAGCCTCTTCAATGGCAAGTCCTCCTTACTACGATCTTACCTCATTAAGCTCTCCTCACTCATTGTTTTGGTAAGCACGGTCCTCTATCTAGAACCTCCTCTTGAGCAACACCTTTGCTCCTTCTAGGCTTCTGCAATCTCCCAATCTCTCTTGAGAACACTTCAGTTGTCCTCTCTGTCCAATCTCTTATTGGATTCTTCAGGTTCACTGCCACTTCAGAGTGCTTTCCTTTCTCTTCTTTTACGAACACATCTGGTTCTTCTCTCACAACTTCTCTTGCTCTATATTTCTACGGTATTCACACTTTCTTATGTTGTCACCTGTGTTTTGAATGGATTTCCTCTATCTTTTGCATCTGCAAGTTCTGCTACAATCTCTAATAACTTCCCAAA
Organism: Pinus tabuliformis; assembly: GCA_031772625.1. Lineage (NCBI taxonomy): Eukaryota > Viridiplantae > Streptophyta > Pinopsida > Pinales > Pinaceae > Pinus > Pinus tabuliformis. Next base: position 568,933,491 of record CM062816.1, read on the forward strand.
AGTTCTTCTACAGTTTCACTCCTCTAATCTAGTGCCAAAATTCATTCATTCAACAAGCTGTTGTTTTGATACCTCTGTAGTCTTTAGTCTTCATAAACAAAACATCTCTTCGCAGGAAATTTCTTCCCCTTTATTGCTCTGATACCAAAAATGGTGCAACCCTAAGGCTGCCACAAAATGTATACTTTATGAGGACTTAATTTCCCCTTAATGGCCCTTCAAAGCTTCACCTCCACATATATGCATATCAGAAGCCTTTTATAGGAGTTTGGCCTTAAAAACCAAAATCACCCCACTTTACACACTTTCTGCACAAAATATAGGCCCTTTTCCCTATCGGAACCAAAATACCTTCAGAAAAACACTTAAACAAGGTTTTTCCCTTTCGAGACAAAAAAATCTCTTGAAAAGGCTAAAACAACATTATAAACGCCTTTTAAACCAAATATATGTGTTAAGTCACAGATCTACATCTGGCCGATTAGATGGCCAAGATCTAATTGCAATATTAGCAATTAGATCCCAATGGTTCACAAATATCGATGGTAGCACTTGGTGGAGGTCCAATGCAATAACATTAATTGCTATCGGCGATCTCCATATACCCGATATAATATATGTCACCTCCCCACTAAACCTCCAATGCGATAGCTTTACAGATCCTATAGGCTATCAAATCGCCCCTATATTATTTCGAGTCCAGGTATGACACGCTATCAGAATTCACAATTACAAGTTAGTCCCCTTCCTTTGCAGTGATGCGATTATGGATCAGAACTAAGAAGCTCCAAAAGCATGAATTATAATATTTCAAGTCCACTTCATTGAATCCTCTAAGTGTTTTTGTGTAGTTTCACTGTCTAAATGGGTTTTCCGCTTGCGGACCCAAACTACGCTAGATCTGCCTTAGTCACAAGGATTTCTACTGTTAATTATGGAAACACGGAGCTGGCATCGATTTCATCCAAATATGATGAAAAATAAACATTCAAGGTATCCACGACTGTACATGGAATTATACACACAACATTGATTTATTCATGATAAACAAAATAACATTGTCTCACCTTCGACTAGATTACACGGGTAAAGACCTCTGTCTCAAAAGCAATGCAATCAATTACACAATTCCGTCCTCAAAATCAATTCTCTGTGTACAAATATAAATACAAAACTATATTTGAGACTCTTTCCCTTCTCTAGCCTGATTCCTCTAGTTAATGGCCTCTTTCTCCTATGCTACCCATAGGCTTACAATACTCTCGATATTCTCCCTCTCTGTCGCGCTTCTCTCTTTCAGAAAAGAAATGAAACACATATATGCTAAGTTAACCATCTCCTCCACAATTGGAGGAATAAATTGTACGTTTAGAATTCAAATCCTATCCTAATCTAAACAAACTAAACTACTTGGCTTGATCTCCACACAGGGAGGATCATTTGCCATTTATTCCCAATTCTGTTCAAAATTAGGCAACAAATTAACCACTTACATAACTGAATTAATATAATTTAAATAACCAATTCTTCCTCCAACCTTTCATTAGCCACAACATGTGACCACTCCACCACATTGTTGGCTAGGCCTAGATGCTCATGCATCAGGATAAAGATTCTTCACTCAAGAAATTTGTTGCCAGGTTTGAAGCATGTTGGTTTAAGAGTCTGTAAGAATTGTGTGTATGGAAAATAGAAGAGAGTTAGATTGCTCAGAGTTGGGAAAGAAAATAAGAGTGAAAAATTAGAGCTTGTGCATACAGATGTATGGGGACCTACTCAGGTATCATATCTCAGTGGCTTTCATTATCATGTTACTTTTATTGATGATGCAACCATAAAAACTTGGATTTATTGTATTCAAAAAAAATCTGATGTATTTGATACTTTCAAGAAATGAAAAGCTTTAGTTGAAAATGAGACAGGAAAAAGGTTGAAGTGTCTCAAATCAGACAATGGAGGTGAATATTGCAGCAAAGAGTTTGATAGGCACTGTTTAGAGAATGGAATTCACAAAGAGAAGATAGTTCCAAAAACACCACAAGGAAATGGTGTGTCAAAAAGCATGAACAGGACAATCATGGAGCATTCAAGGTGCATGAGATTGCATGCAGGATTGACTTTACAATTTTGGGCAGATGTTGTAGATACTGTTGCTTATATAATAAACAAATCGCCTTCAAGTTCCTTGTATGGTTGTATTCCAGAGGAGGCATGGACAGGTAAAAGGGTAAACTACTCATTTTTAAAAAGTTTTGGTTGTGAAGCCTTTGTCCACATTAATAAAGAAAATAGAACAAAACTTGAGGCAAAAAAAAAAAAAAATGTACCTTTATTGGATATGGTGTTAATAATTTTGGTTATCGCTTTTATGATTATGAAAAACACAAAATCATTAGAAGTAGAGATGTCATATTCAATGGAAAGGTTTTCTATAAGGATCAGCTGCATGAAAAGAAACAGGAAAAAGAAAACAAAGAATACATAGTGCTTGATGAGATCAAAGAAAAGGTGATGGTGCCTAAAATTATAATGATCAACAACCAGAACAACAAAAACAGCCACAACTACAACAAGCACCTAAAACACCTAAAAGTGGTGTTAGAAGATCTACCAGGATAAGTAGACCCCCTGAACGATACTCTCCTTTATTATATTATGAATTGTTGGCTGATTGTGGTAAACCAGAATGTTATAAAGAAGCAGTGCATGTAGAAACTAGGAATAAGTGGGAGCAAGCCATGAAAGAAGAGATGGACTCCTTATCACATAACCAGACTTAGGACTTAGTCAGGTTGCCTATAGGTAAAACAACATTGCAGAATAAATGGGTTTACAGGTTGAAGGAAGAAGATGGAGGTAGAAAAAGGTATAAAGCTAGACTTGTGGTTAAAGGGTTTGCACAGAAAAAGGGTATAGACTTTGATGAGATATTTTCTCATGTTGTTAAAATGTCTTCAATTAGATCTATTTTAACTCTAGTAGTAGTTGAAGATTTGCATCTTGAGCAGTTAGATGTAAAGTCAACCTTTCTCCATGGGGATTTGGAGGAAGAGATATGTATGCAATAGCCACAAGGATATGAGGTAAAAGGGAAAGAGAAACTAGTGTGCAAGTTGATGAAGAGCTTGTATCGCTTAAAACAAGCTCCAAGGTAGTGGTATCTAAACTTTGACAGGTTTAAGTCTTAACAAGGTTATACTAGATTTCACTCTGATCGTTGTGTTTATCTCAAAAGGCAAAATGATGACAGCTATATTATATTGTTATTGTATGTAGATGACATGCTTGTTGCAGGTTCTAACATGCAAGAAATAAATGTGCTCAAATGAAAATTGGAAAACTCATTTGCAATGAAAGATATGGGTGCTGCAAAATAAATCCTTGGTATGAGAATAACTAGAGACAAGAAGAATAAAAAATTAACACTGTCTCAAAGTGAGTACATAGAAAAAGTGTGGAAAATATTTAATATGCAAAATAAAAAACCACTTAGTATACCTTTGGCTAGCCTTCAAACTATGTAAGGAGGTGTGTCCCAAGACTCAGGAAGAAATGGCTTATATGTGTAAATTTCCATATGCATCAGAAATTGGAAGTTTAATGTATGCAATGGTCTGCACAATGCCTGACATTACATATGCAGTGGGAATTGTAAGCAAGTAAATGGACAATCCAGAAAAAGAACATTGGATGGCGGTGAAGTGGATTCTCAAGTATTTGAGAGGTACCACAAATCAAGAATTATGCTTTGGTGGTTCAAACATTGCTCTACACGGATATGTTGATGCGAATATGGTGGGTGATAGAGATAACAGGAGGAGCACCATAGGTTATGTGTTTACTATAGGTTGAACAACTATCAGTTGGGTTTCAAAACTGTAAAGTGTTTTTGCACTCTCAACAACGGAAGCATATTATGTTGCTACTACAGAGGCTAGTAAAGAAATCATTTGGTTACAAAGGTTTCTGGATGAATTGGGTAAGAATAAGGAGTTGGGAAGGTTATACAGTGACAACCAAAGTGCCATACATCTTGCAAAGAACTATATATTTCATTCCAGGACTAAACATATACATCTCAAATACCATTTCGTACGGTCAGTTGGAAGATGGACAGTTGAAGCTGGAAAATATAAACACTATCTAGAATCCTGCAGATATGTTAATAAAAGTTGTAACCAGGGAGAAAATGAGATTCTAATCAACTTCAATTGGTCTTCAAGTATGATGACGGAGATGAAAAGTAGCCAAGTCCAAAGTGGAGTCATTTTCCAGCAAATGAAGTAGCGGTGGATTTGCTATAATCAGTCTCCAAGTGGGAGATTGTTGGGTGTGGAGCTTGATTATCTTCTCTATTCAGAGGTATCACCGCATTTCACCCTAGTTCATAATGTGGCGGCAACTCCACCCATAATCTTTTACTACAAGGGGGGTCCAGGGGGTCTGGCTACGGTCTTTGGCAGCCCCACCCCCCCAGCGGGGGATTGGGGGCAACGCCCCTAAAGCTAAAAATAGATGTAAATTTTCCTTGTAAAATGTTGTAATTTCATAGACAATATGGGCCATTCATTAGGCAAAGGTATAACAGTAGAAGTTATGTTTAATTTAGGGTTTTTCCCTAGAAGGAAACCCCTCACTATATATGAGGGAATTGTATTGCATCTATGTAGATCTGCATTCTGATTGAGAATGAGAGAGGAGATTGTGTGAGAGTGAAGAGGGAATTATAGCGGATCAACTGTAGGTTGTATCTCTTTAGTTTGCTGGCTAATATAAATGGAAGTATTGGCTATTTCCCGTGGACGTAGCCCAGATTGGGTGAACCACGTATATCTGTGTCTCCGTTGTTTTATGTGTTTATATTTATGCAATATATTTTATGTGTTCCATTGCTCTATAATATATAATTTTCTATCAAACAAATCATCAATCCTCAACAATGGATACATATTCTTGATGGTTACCTAGTTAAAATGCTTGTAGTTAATTCACAAACTAAGAGTACTATCCTTATTATTTACAAACAACACTGGGGAATCCCAATGTGATACACTTTATAACAACCCCTGGTTAAAAGTTCATGTAATAAAAGTTAATAAAGGCAAAAGAAGAACACAGTTAAGGGAAACATATTCTAAGTTGAATGTTTGGAAAATATATCCTACTGGGCATCGCTGGATGTGTTTCTGGCTAAGGGAAATTGACAAAGGTAATGGCTAAGGCATTAAAAAAAGATAGAAAGGTATTTTTAGGACATTTATTTATGAAAATAAGCGAAAATAGGAGAAAAGGAAGGTGAAATATCACAAGTTACATGTGACGAGGAAATTGAAGGAAAAAAAATGGAAAATGAAGAAAAAAGAGGCCAGATTGATAAAAAGGATTATGAGGATCAGTTTGTAACCTTTTGTGAGTTCATTTTTCGATCTCTCTCATTATTCTCTCTCTCACGCACTCTTGGACACTTAGAGATTTCTTGGAGCATTATAGCTTTGGAGCAAGGAAGAGAAAAACAAGCAAAGGAAGGACAAGGAAAGAAAATAAAAGAAAATATCAAGCAAGGGGGAGTAGGATCAAGCAGCTTCAACAGGAATACTTGCAGGTAACATATTGCATGGGTGATTTCCTAGCTAGTTTTGACATGCATAACTTTTATTGTTGGTATATGGTTTTCTTGTTGTCAATGGCATGCTTTTGTCGGGTTATGTGAGTAGTTTTCATCCTTGTCGTGCCTTTTTCCAGATAGATATTGTGTGATGGGATTTCTTTCACAGTTTTGAGCTTTATAATTTCTGGATGGTTTCAGAATCTGGGGTAGAGGTGGTCTCATGAAAATTCCTAAAGGCCTAGGAATCCATTCATTAGTTTTGGTGGGATACACGGTAAAGCCTGAGGGTGGAATCTCGGTTTAGGGCCTAGTGATCTGGTGTGGATTGCAGTAACTCCTGAGATAATTTTGTCTTGGTTCATGTCCTAGTGATCCAATGTAGATTGTGGTAAAACCTATGAGACAAGGAGATGAAAAATTCCTCAAGGATAGTGATGGATTCTAGAGGAATTCCTATCTCGGTTTGGTTTTGTGATCTCGGTGCCGGTTTTGGTGAGATCATGGTTTGGTGAAGGTGGAGGTGGTTTACCCTTTGGATTCACTTGTTTTTTTGGATTGGTTTATCCATGAGATCCCAAATTCATGCTTGGAATATTGTAGAAGGATGATTGGTTTAAAGAAATATTTTGTTCAGCCATGTCTATGGTCGGGTAGTACGTGAAAGTCTCAAACATGGTCGACTTTTCCTATGTTTAATAAAAGGCTAACTTCTCTTGCTTTTGTACTTTTTAATATGTGGCATTAATGGTTGTTATCTCATTTTTATTTACATGGTTTAATGATGGTTATAAGCATGATTATATGACTAGTTATTTTCATGGTTATTTCATGTATTTAATTGTAAGTGAAAGGATAATGGATGCAAGACCTAATTAATGTCAAAATAGTTAAGGGAAGAGGCTCGTGATCCTTATTGTCAAGTCTCATATGATTTATCATTAATTTATGGTCTATCTTGTATTCATGTCATGTATATTGCATTGATGCCAAGTGTTTGACAAAATGTCAATCCCGCTTGGGGGACAGTCAGGTCTAGTCCTCGAGTCAGTTTTTGATTTGTAATTATTGTGGTCATATAATTCATGGATTCTAAAAGCTACAGAGGTTTATGGGAAGTGATATGGATTGTGGGATTGAAAAGTTCCATAAATCCCAAAGTCGCAGGCACAGGTCTAAGTAGAAAATTCCCCTTACGCACACATACCCATGCCACACATGCATCTGGAGGTTTTCAGATGCACCCTTGTCCATATCAAGGGAGAGACTAGGTGTTTAGTGATCTAAAAGCTCAATATGACCTATGGGATGGTGAGGTAAATGATTGGGATGCATTCTGAGAGTCCTGTAGCATGTGTAGAAGGTCTGGAATGGTGTGTTTTCATCGGTTCCAATTCCTTAAGGTCACTTAGGAGATCAAATCACATCATAGTAACTTCTCATCACATGTTTACAACGATTGGTTAGTTACTAGGGTAGATGTGGGAGGAGGGAATTATAGAGTGGTATTAGATCATGGTTCACCCCTTGGACTAGATGGGTTGTGTGTTGGTAATGCATTCATGTCAGTTGCATATGTGTTTCTTATATTGTAAGACTATGCGCTTGTCTCATTTGCATGGTGTTGATCATGGTTGTAGTGAGGTCGCCATGGGAATTTGATGATGTCGTTGTGGAGTGTGACATCATGAGTGTATGGTTGATTATACATTGTTATGCACGTTAGTATTCACATGTGGTCAAGTGTATAGTGATGTGGTGGTTTTTGTCATGCATAAGGTCATGGTATGTGTAGTTGATATGGTTGTGCATTAATGAATGGAATCTAGCTAGAATGATGGTTATATTCTTATATGATTATGTGTTATATTTCTATATGTTTTCATGATTACATTGATTTGTTAACCTTGTAGATAAGGTATCCTACCTGAATTATGCTAAGGTATGTTGTTTTACAGTGATTTGGCTTAGCTAACATGATATAACTTGTAGGAAGAATATCAAACATGAATAACAAGATGGTAGACTTTAGTTCACGAGATTCTCCATATGGATTAGATGAGAAACGTGTTATTGGGAATTATTCTGATTTGGCAGACACAATGAGAAGCTTAAAGGCAAAAATAAGGAGTTGTAAGGCAGACAATGATAGAATCATACAGGAACATGAGAAACAAGCTAAGGTAAATGTAGTGATACTTCAGAGTTTGTCGGAACGGATATGACATGGACCACTTAAAATTAACCATGATAAGGACATAACTAATGGGGAATATGGAAATAGGTATATTAGTCGCTAGATGTTAGATAGAGATGACATGATTAGAGATGGCAGGTTCTTGGAAACTCTGGGTACGAGAGTTGATGAATGCAGACACTATTTTAGTTGTAGTTCTGACAGGCATTATGATCGTCATTGATCCAGGTGGATATTGGTGGCCTCCTGCCAAGTCCACCTGGACCCCCACCATTGTTTCTCTCATCATTTTCAGTTTCCTTAATTGTAGCACAGCTTACTATTTTTAGCAGTTTTCCGGGTCCTGAACTTTCGGAACCGTTTTGAGGCCCTAAACGACATTTTTTGAGAAATCTAGGACCCATGTTGCCTCCCAAAGTGGTAGTGCTCGGATAGATCTTTCTAACGAGCTATTGTACGCGTCAAACTGAGATCGTATGGCAAAATTACGACCCCGGGAAGTTGGTGTACCAATTTACCCAAACAGGGCCCACAGTTTGGCGTTTCATCTTCTAGGGTTAGGTTTTGGAATGTTAAGGGTTTTCCATTGTTTCTCAACAATAAATAGGCCTTCAAGCCTCATTGTAACACAGTTCAGAGGCATGTAGCCACCACATCTCTTCTCAGAGATAAGCTACCATCGCCCTAGCTAGTTTATTTCCATTACTGTTTGTAAGCATATTTCAATATTTTAGATTAATGAAATGAAGCATTATTTCCGCTGCATATCTGTGTTTATGGTTATCTCTGTAATTTGTTGCATTCCTGTTTAAGTCCAGATCAGTGGTATCAGAGCGTCTGCTTTTTCTCAATTTTTCTTTACATGTCCCCAACAAGGTCGGGATATAAGGAGTTAGGGCTTGAACTGGTCGAACCTTTGCAAGACCAGCCTCGCAAAACCCGACGGCCTCCCATGACAGATGAGAAGGAAGACGAGGGGGCGGGAGATCCTATCAAAATCTTGCTCGAGGAAGCCCTCGAGTGACAACGGAACGCGATGATGGACAACTTTGCCCAGATCCTTTGGTGTCTACCCAGAAGCGACGCATCGGCTTCCAGCAGCTACTCTGGAAATGCCACAACCTTTAAGGTACAAGTTAATTTTGAAATCCCCATATTCAAGGGTCAGATAGACGCAGATGCCGTAGATAAATGGTTAAATCTGCTAGAGGGTTATTTTTATGTTCATGAATTTTCGAGTTGGGAAAAGATTGTTTTCGCTCTTTTCAAAGAAGCCCCCCATGTCAAGGACTGGTGGGAAACCTACTACGATCAAAAGGATGAAAGTACTGGCTCACTATTTTCAGTTGCACCCACCTGGAATTCATTCCGGGATGGCATCAAGGAGCAGTACTACCCTGTCGGAAGCTATGAGGATGAATACATAAAGTGGACCACGCTGCAGCAGGGAAGGGACCAAGACGTGCCGGAGTTCACCAATATTTTCCATACCCTTCGCAAAAAGTTAGGTATCAAGGATTCGGAGCAACATTTGATACTCAAATACCGCGGCTACCTGCACAAGTACATCCAAGAAGAAATACAATTCCTGAACATCTCCTCGCTCGGCACAGCGTATCGATATGCCATCAAGGTTGATCAAAAGTTTAAACAAAAGGAGCGAGACTTTGGATCTGCGAATTCAAAGTAGGGGAAAGGTGCCCCTAAACCACAGAACAAAGGACAAAGCCAAGGTGGGGCAACCCAAGACAACCCGCTGAAGCTACAAGCAAAGAACAGCGTCGCGAATCCGAAAAAGGACACGGGAAAATGGTGTGAGTTCCATAAGAGCTCCACTCACAACACAAGTGAGTGTCGAGCCAAGTAGTCACTGGTGGTTGAGCTAAAGGTTTCAGAGTCAGATTCATGTTCCAACTCTGAGTCAGAACCCGACAAGGGGAACGACAAAGGGAAGCAGATCATTGATGCAGATCCCAACACCACTGTTGCTACTGCTAAGATCCAGAAAAATGAACCTGAAGATCTAGAGGAGGACGAGCGTCTCTTCCACTCCCAGATGTGGGTAAAGGGCTCCCCGTTACAGTTCATTGTTAATAGCGGGAGCCAAAAGAACCTCGTTTCGGCAGAGGTCATGAATCGGTTGGGCTTTCCGACCACAGCACATCCACAACTGTACACCATCGGGTGGCTTCACCAAGGACGAGATTTTCGCGTGAGCCAGCAGTGTTGCCTTCCATACAACATCAAGCCCTTCACGGATGAGGTATTGTGTGACATTGCTCCCCTTGAAGTTTGTGATGTATTATTAGGACAACCATACTTGTGGAAGCAACATGCTGTGTATGAATCAAGGCCCCGTGCTGTTATTATTACATTGGGAAATAAGTTGCACAGGATACCAGAGGTAGCACCACCTACCGCCATCTCTTTGATTACTGCAAAACAATGCAGTAAGCTCATTTCCAAAACCGGGAAATTTGTTTTCCTGATGATACACTCTCAAGGAAAGAAGAAGACGGTGGCCGCAACCTCCAGACAGGGCCCCTCCGCATGACAACTACAGATGGACAAGGTCGTGGAGGAGTACAAGGACATCTTCACCTTCCCCACAGGGGTTCCTCTGCACTGTTAGGTCAAGCACTCCATCGATCTGACCCGAGGTGCGCCACTACCCAATGGACCAATTTATCAGTGCTCCGTTATGGAGAACGATGAAATCAAGAGGCAGATTCAGGAGCTCCTGCAGAAAGGTCACATCCGTCTGAGCTCATCGCCTTGTGGGAGCCCCATCGTGTTGGTACAGAAGAAGGATGGGACGTGGAGACTCTATATTGACTATCGAGTGCTAAACAAGATTACTGTCCATAATAGGTACCTGATCCTGAGGATTGATGAGCTCCTAGACCAACTAAAGGGGGCAAAATATTTCAGCAAGATCGATCTGAAGTCAGGATATCACCAGGTACCAATCGAACCCTCTGATGTGTGGAAGACTACCTTCAAATCCATGGAGGGCCTTTTTGAATGGTTGGTTATGCCTTTCGGATTGACGAATGCGCCTGCAACCTTCATGAGGCTAATGGATGACATCTTGTGGCCATTGACGAACTCATTTGTAGTAGTATACTTGGGTGACATTCTGATCCTCAGCCAGAGTTGGGAAGAGCACCTCCACCACATCCGACAGGTTCTCCAAAAACTACGGCAACACAAGCTATGTGCCAATTTGGAGAAATGCACTTTTGGCATGACCCAGGTTCAGTATCTGGCATACATCATTGATGAACAGGGGGTTCATGTGGATCCAGCCAAGATCCAAGTCATTCGGGATTGGCCATCTCCAACCACTCTAACAGAGCTCCGCAGATTTCTAGGTCTTGCCATCTTCTAATGGAGGTTCATGTTGGGGTTTTCTCATATTACTTGGCCCTTGAGTCAAGTCACCAAGGGCGGAGCGAAAGAAAAATTCTTTTGGTCTGAATCTCAACAGAAGGCATTCATAGAGTTGAAGGATCGCCTCTACACGGCACCAGTGCTCGCATTACTAGATTTACAACAAAAATTTGAGGTCGAGACAGATGCCTCTGACTATGCTATTGGGGCAGTCCTTACTCAACATGGACATCCAGTGGCATATCACAGTGAAACACTTTCAGACACAGTCTGGAAGTACCCCACTTATGATAAAGAGATGTATTCCATTCTATAGGCCTACCGACAATGGAAGCATTATATTTTGGGGAAGGAAACGGTCATCCACACAGACCACCGACCCCTGCAGTTCATACAGACTCAAGGGAAATTACAGAATGATCACCATCAGAAGTGGTCTACATACCTGCAACAATTCCACTTGAATATCAAGTATAAGAACGGCAACACCAATAATGTTGCAGATTGCCTCAGTCGACCACCGATCATGGCATTAACCACCGTGCTCAACTCTTGTGGGCACGAGACTTCTGATTGGCCACTTCTCTACAAAAGTGACCCAGAATTCGGCCACACATACCAGACACTCTTGGAGGGTCAGCATGTTCCATATTTTCACCTCTAGGATGCCCTGTTATGCCACCTGGGTCACCTTTGTGTTCCTTCAAGCGAGTGTGCCAATATTATTTGGGAAGCACACTACAGTCGGGCTATTGGGCATTTCGGGGTCGAGAAAACAGTGGCAGTATTGCAAAATTATTTCTATTGGCCGAATCTTTGACAGGATGCTGGGAAGTACATCAAATCATGTATTGCCTGTGCCATTGCCAAACCGACCATCAAGAAGCACGACCTCTATACCCCGTTGCCTACCCCTAGTCAACCTTGGGAATCCATCTCCATGGATTACATGTCAGGCCTTCCTTCCACTAAGCATGGAAATGACTGTGTGTTTGTGGTCGTTGACAGGTTCTCGAAGATGGCCATTATGGCGGCCTGCAAGAAGAGTATCAAAGCAGAAGCCACTGCTAAAATCTTCTTTGAACGAGTGTGGGTGCACTTTGGGATACCATAGTCTATCATCTCAGATCGGGACAGTCGGTTCCTCAGCACATTTTGGTCCAGTCTCTGGTCAATGCTGGACACCAAACTCATGAAGTCCACGGCCTTCCATCCTGAAACTGATGGCCAGACAGAGGTTGTCAATAGGATGATTGTGCACATTCTGCGCATGTATAACTCAAAGCATCCACGCACATGGGACGAGAGCCTCCCTTATGTTCAGCACAACTATAACCGAGCTCTTCACAGCTCTACTGGCCATAGCCCTTTTCAGGTGGTTTGGGGATTCCAGCCACTATGCCCCATTGATGTGGCCATGCCACTTGCAGCTACTCACATAAATTCAGCTCATGTCCAGTCCGAAACAGATAAGGCCACCAGCTTCATTGAGCGCATCCAATATATTCGCCAGCAGGTCCACTACATTCTGGAGAAATCAAATGCCAAGTACAAGCAACAACATGATCAACATCGGGTGCCACACAAGTTTCAGGTGGGCAACAAAGTCTGGTTGCATTTGCAAAAGGAACGCCTTATTGGAGCCTATCGGAAACTGAGACCACTCCGATATGGTCCTTACACCATTACTAAGGCTATGGGAGACAATGCATTTGAGCTCAGCATTCCCCCATTCCTTGGCCTGTACCCAGTGTTCAATGTGGACCGCCTTCAGCCATACTTTCCACCATTGCTAGACACATACGACATTGCAGAACAGCTCACACACACAGAATTAAATCCAGATTGCATGGAACAAGCTGCAACTGATCGGATCATGGACAAATAGATCAGGAAAACTTGCCAACAGAATATCCAACTGTATCGAGTATTTAAAGCAGGCCAACTCCTTCACCAAGGCAAGTGGCTCACCAGGGAACAAGTTCAACAAAAGTTTCCTCATCTCATGGAGGAACTCAACGCAATGGGGACCATTGCTTCCTAAGGGGGTGGAATGATCCAGGTGGATATTGGTGGCCACCTGCCAAGTCCACCTATACCCCCACCATTGTTTCTCTCAACATTTTCAGTTTCCTTAATTGTAGCACAACTTACTATTTTTAGCAGTTTTCTGGGTCCTGAACTTCCGGAGCCATTTTGAGGCCCTAAAAGTCATCTTTTGGGAAATCTGGGGCAACATGGGTCCATGGACCCATGTTGTCTCCCAAAGTGGTAGTGATCGGATAGATCTTTCTAACGAGATATTGTACCCATCAAACGAAGATCGTATGCCAAAGTTACGACCCCGGGAAGTTGGTGTACCAATTTACCCAAACAGGGCCCACAGTTTGGTGTTTCATCTTCTAGGGTTAGGTTTTGGAATGTTAAGGGTTTTCCATTGTTTCTCAACAACAAATAGGCTTTCGAGCCTCATTGTAAAACAGTTCAGAGGCATGTAGCCACCACATCTCTTCTGAGAGATAAACTACCATGACCCTAGCTACTTTATTTCCATTACTGTTTGTAAGCATATTTCACTATTTTACATTAATGAAATGAAGCATTATTTCCGCTGCATATCTATGTTTATGGTTATCTATGTAATTTGTTGCGTTCCTGTTTAAGTCCGGATCAGTCATCATTGTCATCCTTACAGGAGGAGTGATAAGGGATATTTGTTAGATGAGTTTAAGAAAGAAAAGCCACCTACATTTTATGGAGAGATGAAGAAATCACAAGGTGTAGAGGCATGGTTGCTTGGTATGAGTAATTTCTTCAAGTTGCATGATTATTCAGAGAGGATGAAAGCTAGAATAACTACATTAAGTATCAAAGGTAAAGAAGATATTTGGTGGGAAGATGTGAATAATTTCAAAAGTATTCATGAGGAGGACTTGACTTATAGTGAGGTTGAGAGACTATTATGAAATAAGTCTCTATCAGAGAGACACCTTGATGACATGGAAAAATAATTCTATGAGTTAAAGATGGGATCAATGATAGATGAGGAGTACACTATAAGGTTCTTAGAATTACTGAGGTATGTGCCTTACCTCAAAGAGGAGAAGGCCGAGATTCAAATATTCATTAGTGGATCTCTGATTACATTCAAAGGCATGATTAAGTTCGATGAGCCTAGATCATTAGAGGAGGCCATCCGAAATCTAAAGCATTGTTATGAGCAATCAAAGTGCTTATATGAGAGTAAGATAGACTGGAAAGTTAATGTAAATAACAAATGAGAATGCAACAAGAAGTGAGAAAGGCCTCAAGGTATAGGTAATAAAGAGAATACAACTACATTTAAGAAGTTCAATGCATCTGATAGAGGACAAGGACATCAATTTGAGGAACAAAATACGGATGAAGGTTGGAAGCCTTTGTAGTGTTGGACTTGTGGAGGAAAGCATCATAGGAGAGATTGTCCACAACATTAGGGTGGTGGACCATAGACCTATAGTGCCCAAGGGGCACAAATAGTGGGAGAGGTTGGATAGAGTATTCCTAGGATCCATAAAGCACTAGATAACAGGCAAGAAGATCACCGAGCATCTATTATAGAGATGGACGGTAAGCATTGTGATCAAGTTGTTTCTATTTTTATTGAACGTGGATTTAATTATAGTATGCCCATAACAGCTCATTTGAATGTACTACCATTGGGATCTTATAACACAATTTTTGTTTTGGATTGGATGTACCTTCAGAGGACCAAAGTCGATTCCTTCGACAAGGCCATTAAGTGCTTGGATGATAATGGGTAAAAGAGAATCTTGCAGGGAAAGAAGACACCTACATTAGTGAGGATGGTTACCACTATGCAGGATAAGCCTAGTTCAATAAAAGGTTGTGTGATGTTTGCAGTACATGTATCTAGTGACAAGGGTAAAGATGTTGAGGATGCATAAATCTTCAAGAGGTACCCTGTATTTCAGTAGTATCAGGATGTGTTTCCAGCATATATTCTAGAGTTAACTCCCCTCAAGGAAGTTGATTTCTCTATTGAGTTGGTGTCTGGGGCAACACCAACGTTGAAGCCACCTTATAGGATGAATACCCCAGAGATAGTAGAGTTGGAATTTCACTTAAAGGAGATGCTTGAAAAGGGATACATTAGGCCAAGTGTATCACCTTGGGGTGCACCAGTGTTGTTCATAAAGAAGAAAGATAGTACTCTCATATTGTGCATTGATTACAAACAACTAAACAAGGCAACGATCAATCCATTGCCGAGGATTAATGATTTGTTTGATTAGTTGAAGGGACCATTGGTGTTCTCTAAGATCAACTTAAGATCAAGATACCATTAGGTACACATCAAGGAAGAGGATATCTACAAGACTCACTTCAGGACTAGGTATCAAAATTATGAGTTTGTTTTAATTCCATTCAGTTTGACTAATTCCCCAGCTACATTTATGTGTTTGATGAATAGTGTGTTGTGTCCTTATTTGGACAAGTTTTTTATCATATTCATTGGTGACATCTTGATATTCTCCAATAATGAAGAAGAGCATGACGAGCGTTTAACAGAATTGATGAGGTTGTTGAGGTTACTTGGGACATGTTATTTCCAAGGAAGGCATAGCAGTAGATCCAGAAAATATAAGGGCCATCATGGAGTGGAAAACTCTTAAGAATTTGGATGAGGTTAGATCATTGACGGGATTGGCAAGTTACTACAGGAGGTTCATCTAGAACTACTCACACATTTCATATCCTATGACATCCTTGCACAGGAAAGGTAAGAAGTTTAAATGGATAGAAGAATGTGTAGCTAGTTTTGTTCAGCTGAAGCAATTGTTAACCAATGGTCTAGTCCTTAAGATTGTAGATCTAGATAAAGAGCTTGTAGTGTGTACATATGCATGTAAAATAGGAGTTGGTGGAGTCCTTATAAAGGAGGGACATGTGGTGTGCTACGAGTCTAGGAATTTGAATGAGCACAAGTAAAACTACACGAATCGTGATATTGAGTTGGAAGTTATTATTCACGCATTGAAGATGTCGAGGCATTATCTTCCTGGCTGGTGATTTGTAATAATGAGCAATCATAGTGGGTGGAGATACTTATTTGACCAGTTTAATCTAAATGCCAACCTATCTAGATGGTTGGCCACCCTTAGTGAGTTTGACTTCAAGATCATATACATTAAGCGAAAGGAGAATTGGGTTGCAGATGCTCTTAGTAGGAAGTTACAGGTGAATCATATAACAGTTATGAGCTCTTATGGGACAAAGTTACAGGATAGGATCTTGTAGGTAGGACAACGAGATGACAGGTACATTGAGAGTATGCACAAGTTACAATAGAGTATAGGTACAAGTACATGTATAGGTATAGGTGATCAAGATGTAGACTATTGCCTCATGGCAGATGGTTTGGTGAGATTCCGAGACACAATCTATTCCATATTGTAGTAAGCTCATGAATCTTATATTGAGTGAGTTTCATGTCAAGACATACTCGGGTCACCCAGGATATCAGAAGATGTTGACGACAGTGAAGAAGTTCTACTATTGGCAGAATCTGAGGAAGGAAGTGGCAGAGTTCGTGGCTAGATGTTTAGATTTTCAATAGGTAAAGGCATAATGTAAGCATCCAAATGGTCTAATAGAACCTATTTTGATTCTAGAATGGAAATAGGAGGTCATTTCCATGGATTTAATTACAAGTGTTCCGAGGACAATGAGACAACATGATTCTATTATGATCATGGTTGACAGGTTGAACAAGGCAGCTCACTTCATTCGAGTGAAGACTACATATTCATCTAGTGAGATGGTACAAGTTTTCATCAAGGATATCGTGAGATTACATGGTGTTCCGAAGAATATCATGGTAGACATGGATGAGAAGTTCATTTCCAAGTTTTGGAAGGAGTTATTTCCAGGTTTTGGTATAGAGTTGGCCTTTAGTACAAACTATCGTCCTTAGACACATGGACAGACAAAGAGGGTTAACAAGATCTTCGAGGATATGCTGAGTATGTACATGATGCACCAACATAGAAGATGGGTGGAGTATCTTCCATTAGTTGAGTTAGCATACAACAACAGTTATTAGGAGTCATTAAGGATGAGTCCTTTTCAGGCACTGTATGGGCGGAGTTGTAATACTCTCATCAGCTGGAGTGATCCAGTGAACATGTTACTTATTGGACATATATGTTGGTAGACATGGAACAGGAAATGCAAGTTATAAAGAATAATCTAAGGGCATAACAACATAGACAGAACAATTATGTGAACCAACACAGGGCATTCATGGAGTTTCAGGGTGGGGAGCATGTGTATTTGCGCATCAAGCCCAAGAAGAAATATTTAAGGATTGGATCATGTGCCAAGTTTGCACCATGGTATTGTGGGCCTTTTGAGATCATTGATAGGATTGGACCAGTGGCCTATCGACTTGCACTGCCTCCAACAATGAAATTCCATGATGTTTTCCATGTTTCAATGGTTAATAGGTATATAAAGAATGTTGATCATGTTATTGATTAGTCTTTATTGTAGGTGGAGAAAGAAGGAGAATTCCAGCTAGAGCCTCAATGCATAATGCATCAGAAGAATCTCATGCTTAGGAATAAAGCCATAGAGAAAGTTAAAGTGTAGTGGAAGCACTTTGGGGCTCAAGAAGATACATGTGAGATGGTGGATTAGACATGTATCCTTATTGGTTTGTCGGTGGAGGAAAATAAGTTTTGGTATGATGTTTGGTATATGTTTATTATACCTTTGGCTAATGTTTTCATATATATATACATATGTATATGGATGTAAATACCACCACAAGTTGTGTTATAAACATCCAACAAGCGGTATGGTTGTTATCTTAACATCTTGTCATGATGTTTTGGTTTTGAGTAGGTATTTCATTGTAAATACTGCAACGAGCTAAGTTATAAAGCTCCTTGGGAAGTATATTTTCTTCTCATTAGTTTTGTTGAGGTATGGGTGTAGTTTAACATCAAGGATAGTGTGCCCCAAGGGGGAGTGGTCTGTAATAGCCCTTGTTTAAAATTTCATGTAATAAAATTTAATAAAGGAAAAATAAGACCATGGTTAAGGGACACATATTCCAAGAGAAATGTTGGGAAAATATATCCTAGTGGGCATTACTAGATGTGTTTATGGCTAAGGGAAATTGGCAAAGGCAATGGCTAAGGCATTAAAAAAAGGAAGAAATGTATTTTTTGACACATTTATTTATGAAAATAAGGGGACATAGGAGAAGAGGCAGTTGAAAGGTCACAGGTTGCATGTGAGGAGGAAATTGAAGAAAATAATGGAAAATGAAGAAAATAGAGGCGAAATCAATAACAAGGATTCCAAGGATCAATTTGTAACCTTTTGTCAGTTTAGTTTTGGAGATCTCTCAGTATTCTCTCCCTCACACACTCTCAAACACATAGAGTTTTCTTAGAACATTCTAGATTTGGAGAAAGGAAGGGAAAAACAAGCATAGGAAGGATAAGGAAAGGAAAGGAAATAAAATATCAAGTAAGGAGGAGCAGGACCAAGAAACTTCAATGGTAATACTTGTAGGTAACATATTACATGTGTGATTTCTTGGTTGGTTTGGACATGTAAGACTTTGCATGTTGGTATATGATTCTCTTGCTGTCAGTGGCATGCTTTTGTCGGGTTATGATGGTGGTTTTCAGCCTTGTCATGCCTTTTTTCAGGATAGCCATGGAGGGATGAGATTTTTTTCTTGGTTTTGAGATTTGGAATTATCAGATGGTTTCAAAATCCTTGGCAGAGGTGGTCTGAAGAAAATTCCAAAAGGCTTAGGAAACCCTTGAATGGTTTCAACAATATGCATGGTAAAGCCTGAGGGTGGAATCTCGCGTTAGGGCCTTGTGATTCGGTGTGGATTACAGTAAAGCCTGAGAGACTGGTGTCTCATTTTATGGCTTATTGATCTAGTGTTGATTGCGGTAAAACTTGAGAGATAAGGAGATGGAAATTTCCTTAAGTATAGTGATGGAGTCCAGAGGCATTCCTAGCTTTATTTGGTATTTTGATCTTGCTGCCAGTTTTGGTGAGATCACAGTTTGGTGAGGGTGGAGTTTGTTTAAATTCTAGATTCCCTTGGTTGTTTTTGGATTGTTTTATCCATGAGATCCTACATTCATGCTTTGAATATGGCACAGGGGTGACTGACTAAAAGAAATATTTGTTTGAACAATGTCTATGGTCGGGTGGTACATGGATGTCCTGAACCTAGCCGGTTTTTAATGTGTTTAGAAAAACACTAATTTATCTTTCTTTTGTGCTTGTTAATATGTGGATATAATGGTTGTTATCTCATTGTTATTTACATGGTTTAATGTTGGTTATAAGCATGGTCATATGATTGGTTATTTTCATGGTTATTTCATGTATTTACTTGTAACTAAAAGGATAATGGATGAAATACCTAATCTATGTCAAAACAGTTAAGGGAAGAGGGTGGTGATACTTCTTGTCAAGTCTCATGTGATTTATCAATCATTTATGTTGTGTCTTATATTCATGTCTTGTAGATTGCATTGATGCCAAGTGTTTAACAAAATGTCTATCCTGATTGGGGGATGGTCAGGCCTAGTCCTGGAGTTAGTTTTTGATTTGTAATCCTTCTGGCCATGTAGTTCATGGATTTAAAATAAATAGGGGTTTCTGGGTAGTGCCCTAGATTATGGGCTTGAAAAGTGGCACCAATCCTAGAGTCAGACACATAGGTCTTAGGAGAAAATTCCCCAGACGTGTGCATACCCATGTTGTGTGTGCGTCCAGAGTTTTTCAAATGCACCCTTTTCCATATTAAGGGAGCGTCTGGGAATTTAGTTATATAAAATATTAGTGGGACCGAGGGGTTGGTTAGGGGAATGACTGGGATTCATTCTGGGAGTCCTGTAGCATGTGCAGAAGGTATGGTATGGTGTGTTTCTGTCAGTTCCATTTCCTTAAGATCACTTAGGAAGTAAAATCATATCATAATAACTTTTTGTGACATGTATATCCCAGTTGGATGTTTACTTAGGTAGATGTGGGAGGAGGGTGTTACACACTTGGCCTAATGTATCCCTTATCAAGCATTTCCTTCAACTGAAACTTCAACTCTACTAACGCTTGTGTGGGCATCCTATATGGTGCCATTGATGTTGGTGTTACCCCCTAGTACCAACTCAATGGAAAATTCAACCTCCCTATGAAGAGACAACTCTAAAATCTCCGTGGGAAATACATCTTGAAACTGTTGTAAATCTTGCTACTTTCTCAATACCTTTGCATCCTCAACATCCTTAGCTTTTTCACTGAAAATATGTAATCAAAATAGCACACACCCTTTCCTCTTACTGTGCCTTTCCTGCATAACTATAACCATTCTAACTGATGTTCAATTCTTCTTACCCTGCAAGATTCTTTTGTTCTCTATTGTCATCCAAGCACTCAATGACCTTGTCATAGCATTCCACCTTGGTCATCTGAAGATACAACTAGTCATACCAAAAAACATATTATATGATCCCAACGAAAGCACATTCAAATGTGCTGATGTAGGCATACCATTCAACTCGAATTCACAAGATCCTACCCAATGATGAACTCTTTTCATTGTACTTGTAACCAACTACACTAGCCAAGATTATGCATGCACTTATTTATTCAAACCACAATTATCAACCAAGTTAGGATTAACATAACTATAATTAGATCTAGAGACAATCAAAATAGAAACAAATTGATCAAAAAGTTTACCGTCCATCTCAGTAATAGATGCCTAGTGATCTGCCCACCTGTTATCCAATGCTACATAGATCCCTAGAATGCTTTTCCCAACATCCATAACTGTCTGCGCTTCCTATGCACTATATATCTAAGTCCTACTACCCTAATCATGTAGAAAATCCTTCTTGACATGCTCGTTACCAATGTCCAACACTACAATTGTCTCCTACCATCACCTCTATTTTACTGTTCTCCAAGGTGGAGTCCATTAAACTTCTTGTAACGTGCAAATTTTCTTTCTCACTTGCATCCTAAGGTCTCTTTCTTTTCAGTTGTCATTTATGTTAGTCTTGTCTTTCCCTTTCCAACCTTGTTGAGATTCTTTCTTATGTTTTGATTGCTCATAACATTGCTTCAACTTCCCAATGACTTCTTCAAGTGACCTAGGCTCATCATACTCAAACTGATCTTTAATTTATAATGGTAATCCACTGATAAATCTTTGAACTTTAACTTTCTCATACTTAATATATTGTACATACCTAAACAGCTCTAGGAATTTGGTCATATACTCCTCATTTATCATTGATCCCATCTTTAGCTCATAGAATTCCTTGGATTTACTATCATAGTACCTCTTTGAAAAGTATTTCTTCTTGAAAGCCTCTTGAATTCATGCCAACTCAACTATTTCTTCCTGATGTCTCTAATCCACTTCACATCTTCCCATTAGATGACTTATTTCCCTTTGAGGCTAAAGATAACTATTTTTTCCTTCATGTTCCTTGTGTAATCATGTACCTCAAAAAAATTATTCATGCCGAGTAACCATGCCTCTCCATCTTTCGATTTCTTCAAATCTCCATCAAAGGTAAGTGGCTTGGCTTTCTTGAGCTCATCTGGAAAATATCCCTTGTCATTCCTCCTATAAGGATGGTAATGCTGATGACCATGGTACCTATCAGAATGAGAACTTGAATAAAACATATGTCCATCACCTCTCCTATCAGGTATGCCCAGGAAATTAACATCTTTGATCATTTCATCCCTATACAACATGTTCCCACCATGATACCTGCTGTCATATGCCCCATTAGTATTGTCCTTCTGTCCATGATCAATCCTAAGTGGTCCCCATCTCTGCAAGTCTGGAAAACTCTGAAGGATAACTGCATTAATATCTACTTGTTTCTCATGTGCCTAGATGATCTGTCATTATATTCTTTGCAATTTCTTATTCTTTCCTTCAATCTTCTTAATGTGTCTATTATGTCAAGAGACTGCCCATCACCATGCTGCACATGTGATCTATAGGGAGAATCTCGTGAATTATAATCTACCGTCCTGGTAGTCATCTTTGAACTTCTTCCTATCAGTATACCATATATACCTCAGTATAGTTCAGGGGTGGATATCGCATCTGCAAGATCAACGAGATTAACACAATATATGTATAAACATAATCATAGTACTATATAAATATCATCTCAATCATCATCCATTTACCATGCATGACCATACCAACCTCATGTCATGCCCTCATGCAAAACAACTATAATCATGAAAATGCATGCATATATCCACGTAAACAATATTCATACCCAAAAACTACATATTCAATCGACACACATTTAGGAAAAACACATCCCAACAACAACACCTTCAACTTCTACATGAAAACACAACTACAACAATGACCATCACCATGCATACACATCAAGTACATATACAACCTACATCCATGCATGCAAACCATATTCCACCCATCCAATCCAAGGGGTGAACCATGCTCTGATAACACTCTGTAACACCCTCCACCCACACTTACCCAAGCTTTCCAGTCAACCGAGGTAAATATGTGATGAAGAATCAATATGATAGGATTCAATTCCCTGTGTATTGTTAATAAAGTGGAATCAACACACCAAAAACCGAATTGGCATTTCTCGAGAGCTACAAGACACTCATGGATTAACCAACTCCTCTAGTTGCCCAATCCCCAACTTATCTTGCTTTTTGCTGGGCTAGACCCCCAGTTTCTCCCATGACAAACCCTCTAAGCAAATGAAACCTTCTAGTCACTCCCACACAAATGCATCCATGATACTAGAACCTTTTCCAAGTAGTTCGTTGCCAATGACCTCGAATTTAGAGCCACCTTTTTACGGCTAAGACTCAAGCCTGTTCCGAAAACTTGATGAAATTCTGAAAAATGATAACAGAAAAGAAGATAAGGCCTATAATGAGAAACTTAAATAAGGACCCAACCAGATTCAACCTAACCATGACATGCCTTTCATCAAACACATCATAAATATGTAATGTATTGGTCTTATAAACACATTTGAACATAGGGGCCTCATGTTTATCTGAGATTCCTCAAGAAGGTATGATGCCCTCTCAAAATAGCTACATTATCACTATTAGGTCATGAATTCATTAACATTTTATTTAAGACTAAGAAAATGATGAGATCCATAACCAAAGTTTGTCATAAACCATGCTTATAATCATCATAAAACAAATAGACTAACAATGATAGCACAACCATTAAAACCATAATATGTACATTTAGACATGGAACACAAGAGAAAAAGTTCTCTTATTAACATATGAAAAGGACAACCAAGTCAGTGACTTCCACGTATTACCCGATCATAGATTGGGATGAACCAAATCTTTATTTTGGCCAATTACCCCCCTGCCATATTCCAAGCATGAATGTGGGAGTCACAAAAAAATTGACCAGGGCTTCCTCGGGCTTTACCGTATATCCCGCCAATATCGGTTAAGAATTCCAAGGTATGAAACCCTCATAGATACCACCAGGATTTACCACAATTCCTGTAAGGGATTCCTACACCCAAATACGAAACATACACTACTAGGTTTTACCACAATCCCACCATATACCGGTCCAGGGATCACTAGGCCTATACAAGTATGGATGCCTCAAGATCTCTCCACATAAATTGTAAGGAATTTATCCATCTCCGCCCTCTATGATTGATCGTATATCCCGCCATTTACCAGTCAAGGATTCTTAGGCCCAACGAGGGCACACACAACCAAGATTTACTGCAATCCCACCTTTACTTGTCTAGGGATTCCTAGGCCTTGTGATTTTTCCTGAGACCACCCCACTCAGTTTCAAAACAAATTGGAAATCCATCTTAACCAAGTGAGAGAAATCCATGAAACCATGGCTATCTAGAAATGGCAAGGTGAGGCTAAAAAAACCACTATCATACATGGAAAAACCCTTGCCAATGACAATGAAGAGAACCAAGAAAACACATGCATATATCATGCATGCCAAAACTAGCAAGGAAATCATACATGCAACTTGATATTGGTAAGTAATCTCATTGTAGCCACTTGATCCAACTCCTCCTTGCTTGATCTTTTCTTCCCTTTGCTATTTTTTCCTTCCTTTTCCTTCCTTCCTCCAATGCTAGAGTGATCCAAGAATTCTCTAAGTGTCCAAGAGTATGAGAGAGTAGAGAGAATATAGAGAGAGATCCAAAAATGAACTAACAATAGGTTGTGAACTGATCCCTAGAAGTGTTTTTATTAATGAGGCCCCTATTTTCTTTAATTTCCATTATTTTTCCTTCATTGTCCTCCTCACATTTAACCTATGACCTTTCACCTTCCTTTTCTCCTGATATCCTTTATTTTCATAAATAAGATTCCAATTAATGCCTCTTTTCTCTTTCAATGCCTTCACCAATTTCCCCTTAGCCATATTAAACCAAATGAACACCCACTAGGATCTTTTTCCAAACATTTAGCTTGGAATAAGTGTCCCATAACCTTGGTTATTATTTTTTCTTTATTATCTTTATTACATGAGTTTTTAACCATAGGTTGTTACAACATGAGCAAAGTAATGTTGATGTTAGAGACCTATAAACCCTCCTCTCTTAGTTATCAATGAAAGTGATATAATTGATTGTAAAGGGTCTTAATGGAAATACCAAGAAGAGATTCATAAAATACAAAATAGTGTCAGAAAATATGAATATTATGATGATACGTGAAACAAAATGTTTATTGAAATCATAGGGGATATTTTCCAAAGTAATTTGGAAAAGCAACAAATCCTATCCAATGATGCTCAAGGAGCTTTAGGGTGAATATCCATTCTTTGAAATCCTTCATCCATATCATTATAGGATTCCTTTTCTTCCACTATAATTTTATCGACCAAATTTTAAGTCATAGGTTTTATGAGCTCATGTTTCATCACTAATGTATATGGGAAATTGTTTTCCACTAACAAGAAACTACTTGCTTGAAGCCTTCAAAATATCTCTAATATCATTTGGGATAAGCCTTGGATTTTTGGAGGAGTTTTCAACATGATAAAATACCTTTAAGAAAAAATAGGGGGTATAAAAATTATAAATGAAGATGTCACTATCTTTGAAGAACTATTATGCCAGTTGAATATAATACATATGGAAGCTAATAATGGAATATTTATTTGGAACAATAATAGGAATTTCCTTTCACAAGTATCTTTTCATTTGGATATATTACTCCTTTCATAATCTCTTCTCTTATTGTATATTAATTTTGAAGCCTCTATTCTTCCAAGTCATGGGTTGGACCAATGGGCAATCAAAATTCTTTAGGACTAGAAAGAAAGTAAAAGAAATAGATTATTTGTATTGGAATCCCTCTAGTTAAGACACCATTGTTTCCCAAGTAAGTTCCAATCCTAGTGGAAAAAATTAGAATGTTTTAAGGGAACCATTATGTATCATTCCAATGTAGACAAAAATACCTTAAAATGAAAACTAAATATCGGAATATTAGGGAATTCAATAACATTTATGAGGATTAAAAAAGGATGGAAAAATAAATGGAAATTATATAGAAAAATATTATAGATCACAGAAGGTCAAAAAAATTAAGCCACTTGGAAGTGATCACTTAACTTCAATTAGAATAATGTGTCAAACAAGAAGACATTCTATGGATATGGAAGCATATAATCCAATGGATAAATCAAGGGGATAAGAACACCAAATTCTTTCATAGGTCCATGATTCAACATTTTCAAAACGACATAATTGTGAGCATAAAGAACTCTCAAAATTAGAAGCTTATAGAGCGCAAGGAAATTTCATAGCAATTAATGCACCATTTCCATGGAATTTTAATGGAACTAATTCAAGATAGAAGGCTTGACATCTAGAAAATAAAAAAGTATATACTGATGTTAGTCACACAAGGGAAAAATGAAATGTTATTGAGGGAAATTACCATGACTAAGTAAGAATAAGTAATTATGGAAATGCCAAGGAGAAAATCTCTATGATCATATGGTTTTACCACTTATTTTTCTTAATATTGTTGGAAAATAATAGGAAAATACATTTGGAAGTTAGTAGAGGACTCCAAATCCTTCTCTTGTATCCCTTTATCTCTATATGTAACTTTTATCTCTAAAATTTCTCATTCTAAATATCCCTCGGATTTTTTTCCCATAGCTCTTTATAATATTATTTATAAAATTATTTCTAAAGTGATTGCTAGCAGGATCAAACCACTCTTTCTCATTATGGTATCTCCCAAAAATTTTGATTCTGTCAAAGAAAAACAACTTTTAGATAGCATTCTCTTAGCCCATGAACATATTTTCTCACTTAAATCTTCCAAATCCTATGGAATGTTCACTGAACTTGATATATCGAAATCCTTTGATTGGATTTGATATCAATTTAATTTTCATAGGATCAAGTATTTTGATTTTGTAGATACATGAATACAATGGATTGTGGATCTTGTGTGAAAATATTTCATTTCTATTGTTGTTAATGGATTACCATCCCCTTATTTTATCTCCTCAAGAGGCATTACACAAGGGGATTCACTTTCTCCTTATTTTTTTTCTCCTCGTGGTCAAAGCTCTAGGTAGATCCATAAAATATATTGTTCAAGAAGGAAACCTAAAAGAAATTCCTACATGTATCTCTAATTCCCCTTCCATCCGTCAACATTTCATGGATGACACTCTTCTAATGGGGCATCCTACTGTTCAAGAAACTATTTCTTTTAACACTTTTCTTAATAACCTCTTTGATGATTTTGGAAGCTCTATAAAATTTTACCAATAACAAATTATCCTTTTCAATATACCTTTTATCACATCTCTAGAATATTACGGGTTCAAATGGAATCCCTTCCATCCAAATATTTAGGACCTCTCTGATGTAAATCCCTCACAGTCAGAACATTTGGGAAGAATTTTTACAAAAAATTGTCATTGGACTTTCATATATTTTAACATTGCAAGAGAATTAAATCGACTTGAACATATCTTGCAAGCTATCCCTCCTTAAATTGTCTCAACACTGGCTAACTGCAAAGTTATCCTTTAGAAAATCAATAATTTACAAAGATCCTTTCTATGGGGAGCAGCCAAAATTGAAAGGAGATTGGCTTTATTTGCATGGTAAATCTTATGCAAGCCCAAATATTGTGGTGGCTTGGGTTTGAGGGACCCTAAAATTCTTAGTCAGGTTCTTGGAGACAAAACTTAGTGGATGTGGTTAAAGAATCCAAATATGCAATGAACATAAAGGGAACTCAAATTATAAGAATGGAGGGAAAGATTAGAGGCTCACACCTATGGAATATAACATGGAGAAATAGACACATCATTCAAAATTGTAGCTTATTAGAAGTAAGAGAAATAAGTTTACCACATTTTTGGGAAGACAAATGGAAAAAATGGAAAAAACTACACATATAAGGGAAGAGGAAAAGAATAAAAGAGATTAATTTGACAAGGAAAAATTGTAGTGCCTCAATATTGGATTCACTCCGAGGATCAGAGGCAATGGAAATAATGGGAAGCTCATATCAATGGTATATGAATATTAACCAAGATACATATGATGGAATAACCAAGGAGCTAGAAAAATGAAAGATTAAGACCCAATAAGCTTTAAAATTTTAAGGTGGGGTCGTAATCCTTCAGGGACTTTCAATCTTAAGAAGACACACAACATGATTTCCAGAGCCATGGGACAAGACACCCAAAGAAAGTGGATGAAGCCTTGGAAACTGAAAGTGTGGCTCAAAGTTACTCTTTTTTATGGATACTCATGTCAAACAAATGTTAACATGGGATAAACATCAAAAAAAGGATTTTGAGGGTCCTCCATACACACACACTATATTCAACCAACATATGAATTATTGAGAATATAATAAATACCTGTGATTTTCCCTCTCAATTAAGGGAGTAGACGGCTATCACGTTTTGACAATCAAGTCAAAGAAAATGTAATCTATAAACAACTATAAAGGAGTGGATATCCACTACATATAATAACCCAATTGTAAATAGAGTGTGGTAGTTATTTACTAGGTTTATAATGTGGGAAACTTAGAGAGAAGAAAATTGATGAATACTTAAAAGTAAATAAACTTTGCTACATTCCATGTGGTATTCTATTGTTAAGAAAATTAATGAAGTAGTTATTATAATCCTCTGGACCAATTAGGACTAGGATTTTAATCAACACGGAAAGTGTTGAAAATTGGCAACAAGAAATTGCTAAAAATAGAAGTGCTAAAAATAGCACTGCTAAAAATAGTGGTCTGGGCATCAGTGTTGGATTGGGAAACAAGGAATGAAAAATGGATGTGCTAAAAATAGAAGTTCTATTTTTAGCAGTTCAAGTTGGATTCCTATTTTTAGATAGTCCCTGGTCTAAAATAGGAAGTAAAATTCGAATTTGGTCTTACCAGCAGTTTTAATATTAATTAATTAATTCTCCATGAGTTAGTTAGTTAAAGAAAACCAAACTTGAAGTCTTTGTGATAACATGCAATAATTTCACCATTGGTTGGGGAATGTGTCCTTGATTTGCTCCACTGATTGAGGAATTAAGGATGAGTTCTATAGTAAGAGGATCAGTTGACTTAGTTTAATCTAGTCAAGTTCAATTATATTAATTTAACAAGTTGTTAAATTAATGAGATATAGTTTGTTGATGCTTGCATGCATGTGACAACTATTATTTTCAAATAACTAAGTATTCCCTCATGGATAACTGATGCATGTCAGTTTTGACAAAGACCCAGTTGAGATCAGAGAAGGGATAGTGTACTATCACTTGGAAGAATATTTTTCCTATAAAGGAAGATCATCCATGATGAGGATTCATCTCCTTTAAGTTTGTGTAGTTAGATCAAAGGTTAGTGAGTGTGTGAGGAGGCCAATTCACACAGGTGGCAACACTGACCCCAAGGAAACTGCATAAGGAAATAGGAGGCTTGGAGGGTAGAGGAGAAGGTTTGTGAGAAGCCTTTGACTATCTATGAGCTGCAAAGGGATTTTACTAAGAGTTTGATAGCTTCTGAGCTAAGGCTTTGTGTAATACGGACTATATTTCCACTTGGATGATAATACAAAGATGGGGTTTTAGGCAGGTGCTTTCCCTAGGTAAATTCTTCTGTGTTATGTGTGATTAATTCCTTCTTATTAGTTATATGTGTCCTTATTGATGTTGCTCATGGTTGATTAAGCTTCCACTAAATTTTTTGTAGAAGTAGATCAAGTGTTTTTCTTTAGTACATTCCATTACCAAGTTGATCTACAGGTGAGAAATTTCTACATGGTATCAGAGCTAGCTGATTTGTAGAAAATGTTTTACATGGTATCAAAGCTAACTGATTTGTAGGAAAAATTCTACAAAATTCTACATGGTATCAAAGCACAGGTGATCAAGGAGAGAACAGTATACTGAGAGA
Organism: Pinus tabuliformis; assembly: GCA_031772625.1. NCBI lineage: Eukaryota > Viridiplantae > Streptophyta > Pinopsida > Pinales > Pinaceae > Pinus > Pinus tabuliformis. The sequence goes on from CM062816.1 coordinate 568,963,217, forward strand.
AGATTTCAAAGTTTTGAGTTCTGGGCTGGGAGTTTGCAGAGCAGATCTGAAAATTTCTATACAAAATTTTCAAAAATAAATAGCAAGTTTGGGTTCCTTGCAAAAAAATACCCAAAATCAAAAAAAAAAAAATCGGCTGAATCAGAGTTTGTATGAGGGAGATATTGTTGGTTTAAAATCAATTCTTTTTCTAGAAAATTTCGTGATGGCGAGAAAGTCGAAATAGATTGGTGTGCTAGCCAAGAACATGTATGCACTTGAGGTACAATATTCATGCAAAGCCTTTAGGAGCAAGGCAAAGGTCAGATACTTGGTGGTTGAGAGCGAGAGTAAATTACCCCTCAACATGCAGTTCCAGACGAAGTCTCGACAATTGTAGAGGAGCCGCAATTGGTGAAGCAACTTCACGAGGTTGTGGAGCAGCCACAACTGGGGAAGCCGAGAGGAGTCAGAGTGGAGGCATCCACTCATGCAGAGACCTCCAGTAGGGGGGAACTTCGAGCCAGGTGGGCAGAGGGATCGCATACAGCCATACCTCCGGGTAGGAGGTGGGGCGATATAAAGTGATCATCCCAAGGAGGACAGGTAGGATCCTTGAGGTACCCAACCTCTTGGATGAGACCTTGCTATGGGAGTTCTAATCTGGAGTAGTAGGAACTGACTAATCGGGTAGAGACAGATGTGGATGGAGTGGTAGAGAGAGCTACAGTGCAGGGAATCCCAGGACAACATAGAGCATGGGGCTGCAGCAATGCGAGAGGCACAAGTGTGTTGCACTGTGCAGGGTAGCACAAAGAAGGGTGCAATGGTGCGAGATGCATGGAGATGTTGCAGTAGCGCAAAGGTTAGAGAGGGAGCACTTTTCAGTAGCAAATAGAGCTTCAGCATCAGAGTATGTTCCTAGTCCAACAAAGTGGTCAGTTGGGCATTTTTTTTGTTCCGAGAGTTGTTGGAGAAACCACACTTGGTAGATGTGTTGCATGGAGAACATTCCAAAGGTACAGGATCGGGTTCGAGAGGAAGCCTTTCTTGTTGAGAGGGAGTGTTGAAATTTGCAGCAAGAAATTGCATAAAAAAGAAGTGCTAAAAATAGCAGTTTGGGCATCAGTGCTGGATTGGGAAACAGGGAATGAAAAATGGAAGTGCTAAAAATAGAAGTTTTATTTTTAGCAGTTAAAGTTGGACTTTTATTTTTAGATAGTCCCTCGTCTAAAATAGGAATTAAAATTCGAATTTGGTCTTACCAGCAGTTTGAATATTAATTAATTAATTCTCCATGAGTTAGTTAGTTAAAGAAAATCAAACTTGAAGTCTTTGTGAGAAAATGCAATAATTTCTCCACTGATTGGGGAATGTGTCCTTGATTTTCTCCACTGATTGAAGAATTAAGGATGAGTTCTATATTAAGAGGATTAGTTGACTTAGTCTAACTTAGTCAAGTTCAGTTAGATTAATTTGACAAGTTGTTAAATTAATGAGATATAGTTTGTTGATGCTTGCATGCATGTGACAACTATTATTTCTAGATAACTGAGTATTCCCTCATGGATAAATGATGCATGTCAGTTCTGAAAAAGATCAAGTTGACATCAGAGAAGGGACAATGTACTATCATTTGGATGAATATTTCTCCTATAAAGAAAGCTCATCCATGATGAGGATTCATCTCCTTCAAGTTTGTGTAGTTAGATCAGAGGTTAGTGAGTGTGTGAAGAGGCCAATTCACACAGGTGGTAGCACTGGACCCAAATGAAACTACACAAGGAAATAGGAGGCTTGGAGGGCAAAGGAGAAGGTTTGTGAGAAGCCTTTGACTATCTATGAGCAACATAGGGATTGTACTAAGAGCTGGATAGCTTCTGAGCTAAGGCTTTATGTAATTCGGACTATATTTCCACTTGTATGATAATACAGAGATGGGGTTTTAGGTAGGTGCTTTCCCAGGATAAATTCTTTTGTGTTATGTGTGATTGATTCCTTCTTATTAGTTATATGTGTTCTTATTGATGTTGCTCATGGTTGATTAAGATTCAGCTAAATTGTTTGTAGAAGTAGATCAAGTGTTTTTCTTTAGTACATTGCATTACCAGGTTGATCTAAAGGTGGGAAATTTCTACATGGTATCAGATCTAGCTGATTTGTAGAAAAAGTTCTACATGGTATCAAAGCTAGCTGATTTGTAGAAAAAGTTCTACATGGTATCAAAGCTAGCTGATTTGTAGGAAAAATTCTACAAAATTCTACAAAAAGTGTATCATTCATATTCTTTTATTACAAAAAAATGATTTAGTGGCCAAAGTATCTATGTCCCATCCTAGTTCATCAACCCCTAGCCATTAGTATCCTCACCCTAATTGATGGGTTTTTAACAATTAAATTTTATGGTGCCTCAAAGGGAAATGTAGGACTAGCTAGCTATAGAGGATTCCTTGGCTAAATAATTCATATCTATGCTAGAGATCCAGAGGCTAAAAGTAACAACACTACATAGTTATTTTCATTGGAATGAGGCTTAATCATTCTACAAAGAAGAAATTTTCACAAGATAATAATAGAAGGACTCCAAAGCCATAATCCACATGATTAGAAAACTATAGTATGGCACTTTCCTTTCTAAGGTCTCACGTAGTTGGAGATTCAAATTCCTCCTAGAAACAATGGTGAATATTTTGGAAGGAATAAAAGCTCCAATTATCTCTCAAGATAGAAGAAAAGGAAACAAACTTGCTGAGAAATCAGCCAATGAATGACTCAGCTTTAATATTACATCCATTGATAGGAATTGGACTTAAAATATCCTAGATTCTATAAGAGTTGAATGTAAGGAAATCATTGAAAAGGATTATTTCCCCCATGGTGGGTGCCCATAAGTGGGATGTGAAACCACACTTTGTTATGAGAGCCATGGTATGGAATCATGGAGGTTGTATTCCACCCAAGTGGAGGAACACATGCCAAATACAACACATATGGATGGTTGAATATGAGGAAAAGGGTGTGAAATTTGCTTCATTACTAAAATTAATATGAAGAAAGCTCTTGAAGGATAGTTAGACATGTTGAATTCCATCAACCTTTCTCCTAGCATAATTACATTGGATTTGATGGAAAAATGAATGAACCATAACTAAGAATTGTGGACAAAGTTGAGTTCCAACGAGAACTTTGTGAAAATATTAATGCATAATGAGCAACAATGAGAATTAGCAAGAATATTAATCCTGTATTTAGGCTTCTGTAATCTATAATGAATTAAGAAAAGTCTTTCAGTAGAAGTTACATAAGAGAAATTTCTGGCCAATGCGTTCCGAACCAACTAGTGTGGTTCATCGTCAGGACCAGATGAAGAGGTAGGCCATCGCAAAGGATTAAATAGAGAGCAACGTATAGACCATAATTTCAAGTAACAACTATATTTAAACAATAATATTTAAATTATGATATTAATTTATTCATATATTAAAAACAAATATTATTAAGTAAACTGCTATTTTTTGAAAAATAGTATTTAAATTATGATATTAATTTATTAAAAAATAAATATTAATAAGTAACAGCTATATTGAATGACTAGATTTTGAAAAATAATATTTAAATTAATTTATTAAAATCAAATATTATTAAAAATATATATTACTGGAAAAAAAGAGGGAAGTCAAAAACTCCATAAAAAGAGGGAAGTCAAAAATTATAAAAAGGAGTCAAGACCCTAACAAAAATAATATCATTTAATAAATAAAATTAATTAATGGAAAAGAAATAAAATAGAACAAAAATATGTGTAAGTCAAAAGAAATATATATATATGTATGTATGTATGTATGTATGTATGTATGTATGTATGTATGTATGTATGTATGTATATATATATATATATATATATATATATATATATATATATATATATATTCAAATAAAATTAATCAATAAATAAAATGGGGTCAACAATAAAATATGGAGCTGAGGCCCGTTAAGAAAATAACAAAAATACTAAAAGAAGTTAAGAACGAATACGATGATAAAATACTTAAGGAAACGCGAAGGATCAAGAATATAAACTATAATCAAGAATAAATCAATAACAAATACTATAAAAAGGACACAAACACCTACACAGATAAATAAACAAACAAAATAAATCCCGAAAAGAAACCTAAAAAACTATGAGGATAGGACAAGGACCCAATTTCTAGGGCCTCCCTCAATTTATGATGATGGAAATGACTAACCTTAGCAACGACTTGGGCCTCCTCAATGAAGATGTGATGCTTCGATTTATCTGCATGCTCTACCAAAGAAGAGGAGTGGGTCCTTCCATGCTTGATGTCAGTGGCATGCTCAAAAATCCTTTGATTAATTGAGTGACTAGTCTCACCAATGTAGGGAGTCCCACAAGAGCATGGGATAACATAAACACCCTTCATATTCCTGGGGTCAATTGGGTCTTTTATAGATCTAAGGGAGCTCCTGATGGTATTTAATGGCCTAAAGGTTCAAGCCACCTTATGCTTGCTTAGGATCCTCACAATCTTGTTAATGGTCCCTTAGAAAAAAGGAATATGAACACCAAAAAATCAATCCTTGGTATCTTTCTTAGCACTAGGACCATTTTCAGCTCTGAGGAAAGCCTTAGTACATTACTGTCTACTATACCCATTATTAAATAAAACACTTAGGCGATGTGCTTTCTCTTCATTGAGATGGTTGTCATCAGAAAATCTTAAAGCTCTAGTTGTTAAGGTGTTGAGAACACCAAGTTTTTGAGCTGGGGAATGATGAGGATTATCATGAAGATATTTTTGTTTTATTTTATTTATTTTCCATTAATTATTTTTATTCTAGTTTATTTTATTTCCATTAATTATTTTTATTTATGAAATGATCTTGTTTCGGTTAGGGTCTTGATTCCTTTTTATAATTTTTGACCACCCTCTTTGTTTGGAGTTTGACTTTGATTTTTTTGATGCTTGTTAGTTTTTTTTTTTACCAGTAATAATTTCTTTTAATAATATTTGATTTTTAAAAATTGATTTAAATATTATTTTTCAAAAACTAGTCGTTTAATATAGTCGTTACTTAATAATATTTGTTTTTAATATATTATAAATTAATATCATCAAATATAACCATTACATGAAATTATGGTCTCTACATTTGTCTCTATTTAAGCCTTTTCCATGGTCTACATATTCATCTGGTATTGATGATGAACCACACTAGTTGGTTTGGAATGGGTCGACCAAAATTTCTCTTATGTGACTTCTATCGAAAGACTTTTCTTGGTCCTGATGATGAACCACACTGGTTGGTTCGAAATGCATCAACCAAAAATTTCTCTTATGTGACTTCTATCAAAAGGCTTTTCTTAAAACATTAATCCTATAGGTATATTTACTTACATTATTTTGATATTTCATGTAGTTACTTGGTGTATCTAATGTAGATGTAAATGTTTTGTGAATTCCTACATCATAGTCATCTTTATCATTTATCAATATGAAACAAATGAACACTTCTATATGTGTATGTGTGTGTTGTGTGTGTGTGTGTGTTTCTTCATTCAAAATTGGATCAACTATATATTTTTTATCAAATTCCACCTACAATCCAATAATGGAAGAATGGAATTTGGTGCCCTAGATACAAAATGGAACTCATTGATCACTCATTCACCATTTCCAACCTCACCCCTATTAAGTGCATCTTGAAATTCAATCTTTCTCCTCTTACATGAAGCTAAATGTTGAGTTCTTTTTCATCTTTCTAGACATTAGACAAAGAAGCACCATTCTTATAATTTTTATCATACAATGAATTAACAAACTTACAAAATGATACTCTATAATTCAAAAACTCGATGTAGATGATACTAGAGGTCATGAGGATTTTTCCCTCCTCAATGACTCTAATATCTTTGGTGTGCTATCCTATAGTAGTTACAATAATTAAAGTATGAAATTTAATAAAAATGCCTAAAATCTATTACGTTCATTATGCATAAAAAATAATCGGAAAATGATGCCAATGTGAATAACTCAATAAACAATAAGGATTAGCTAGTAAGCAGAGAACTCAATTATACAACCCACTCTGACGAAACATATATTGTGATGTTTAGATGAACGAAGAGATGCGTAAAGGTGAAATAGTGCAACCAAAATGGACAGGATGGCAGGGGATATAATAGGACAAAATTGTGGTTGGAGTATGGTTAAAGCCACTATGGGTGGATGGGATGGAAAAGGTGGTGGTTATGGGTGGTAATGAACCCACTTTAGTTATATTATGGCTGGTAGCAACCCAGTTGTTGAAAATGATGTCCTAAGAGCTAGTGTAGGATGGGCATGGGTTGTAATTTCCCTATAGCCTAGGACAAATGAAATGTGGAATGAGGATTGTGGTAAATGGAAAAATTACAGTAGTAGCAACTTGATAAAAAATAAACTATCCCAGATATACATGTATAATATAATTTTTAGTGCAAAGAATAAGAAAAAGCCAAAAATAAGATAGCTAATTTCACGTTAAAATGATATTTAACTTGCCATATAATACCTATGAATGCACTAACTTATCCATCCTAGGTGGACATTTTTATTCACTCTCTAAAACCACAACTTGTAGAAACATAACAACATTATAATTTATTTCTCCTAAACAATTTGTAGAAAAAAAATATTTTCTTAAACATGTAGATCATGTGTTTCCAAGTTTCCTTCTAAAAAACAAAATTGTATGTAAAATTTCCATGTTTTAGAAATAGTTGAAACAAGATGACTAAATGGGTGGATTTCTCAAAAGAAGAAGTTGAATTTATATTTTCATATAAATTTGGTTATAACCATGTTGAAGTCAAATTTATTGGAATTCCTTGGTTAAATACTAACCATCAAATACTACATATGTAGGGAGCTTTTCATGAATAAATGCGTGATTTAATGGAATCATCATATAATCGTGGTTATAATAAATTATACCATAGTATCAAAAGTACAATGTAACATGAGGTACACGAGGTACACGTTGATCTCAATAATAATGGTTTGTTCAATGTCCACTTCAATGACAATAATAACTTCAATGTTTTTATCACCACAAATGATGGTTCCTTTTCTAAATTTTTGACCCTTTCTTTATGATATATGCTTTGAGGTTGGGGATTTCATTGTATAACATGGAATTTATTTAAGTACAGTACTAGGTACTTAGTGCAAGGAAAATGAAAAAAATAAAATCATCCTTCATTTTTAAAATATATATATATATATATATATATATATATATATAGATAGATAGATAGAGGGAGCACTTCATTGGCCTACATATTCCTCATTTATGCTCATTTAAATCACTAACATTGAACATTCCTCAAATATGGAATATTATTTTTGAATTGTAAAGAATTGGTTTAAAAAATTGAAATATAAGTTTAATCTTTTCTTTAATATTCCAACCTTGGTAATGAATTTTTGTAATTGAATGATTGAATCCCACCATGGAAGTGATACAATGGAATATGCAATGTGGTTTAAGATATTTAGAACAAGGAGGGAAATTTTTAATAATAGACCTATAATTCTTAAAACAATATGCCAATAGTGGTATCACATGCAGATTTGGAAAATGAAAATATATTTTTAATAAACTAATCAGCTTACATTAGCCATTTTGAGTTTAATATTAATAAAAAAGTTAAATAATATGAACTCATGGAGATGTTGTGAAATTATCCGAATAGTTGGTCAAACTCTAGTGAAAATATAAACTTCTAAAACTAAAACATAGTAGTAATAGACTAGTGAGATTGTAGCAAAGCATCTAGGTGAATTTATCAAATACGTGTTGGACACACTACTATAAAATGCTTTGGAGATGGTTGATTTTTGTTCTACTCCCAAACAATATGCTTGTGGAATAATTGGTGTGCAACATTGAATCTTATCTCATATCTAATAAAATAGAAAATGTTGAAGCTATGAGGGAGGAATGCATGATAGTGTTAAGATCCTTTAAATTAAAAACCAAAAGACAACTTGTCCGAGCAAGAGAGAAAATCTCTATGGAATTTCATAATTACTAAATATATTAGGATACTCTAGGCTACAAGGAGAATGCTACTATAATAATGGATGATGTAGATATCCATAACAAACTAATGGAGCTCCTCACATGTGGATGCTACAGAGTAATCGATAAAGACCCATATGAATAAAATAATGTGTGTAGTGTCCATAGTGACCAAGTGTTCATCCCTTGATGACTCAATTAAGAGGTGGGTCGCTTCAAATTTTTTTATAATGCTTCATATATATAGGGCACATAAGATTCATAAAGGTGGCATGTCATTAATACTAATTGTAAACTTGATAGAGTTTTTAACTTACGTGCTAGAAAAATTTATTTCTTGTTACTCATCCTTTCCTCTAGTAATACAAACTATTTTTTACAAGACTCATAATCCATTATAAAATGTATCGAAAGGAAAAAGGTAAAGTATGATGAATTCTATTGATTTTTGACATTGTATCTCTTTACATTGTGGTCCCAACGGACCATGACATTAATTTCATAGAATATATAATAGATATTAATACTAATAAATTCGTGATGACATGCCTTAGGTTAACATATTTTAGCTACAAAGGGAATATTTATGAAAAAATTCATGGTATAACTCTAGACTCTCCTTTATTACTTGTACTTGAAAAAAATTTCATGGAGTAATTTTAGGTAAGGGATCTTAACTCCTTCCCACCCACCCTAGGAGTATCGAAATGATACATGGATAGCATCTTCACTAAATTTGGACATGTTAGAGATGATATTGAATTACTTTGGAAAAGAAAAATAGCTTCACATAGCACTTCAAATTTACCATTGATATAGTCAGGAAAGACAAATTCAATTTTTTGATGTAATGCTTAACATGGAGGGTGATGGGATGTAATGTTCACACAGAGGATAATCTGGGGTATCTAGGGAGGTATCTAATGAGATAATAACTGTAATGTGTCCATAATAATGGAATAGGCCAATTTTGTAATTAAAGTTAAATACTATAATAATAATTTGTAATTAGAATAAGTCCCTTTGGAACACTCATGAGAGAGCTTAAATACACATGAATATCATTTCATTGACGGTAAATTAGATTTTATTCTCTTGTAGAAATAATGGTCTATGAACTAATTCCATCCATAAGGTGTATTTGGAAGTGTTACCCTACCGTAATGGTTCCTCTTTCTATATTGTTATGTTTTTTATGGTGATTATCTTGTATAGCTTTGGTGTTTTAAGTTTAATATTGGATGTTTTATAGTAGATTCTCCCATATGTCTTTCTTGGGAATGAATTGGGGGAGTTTAATGGTGTAGAGTGGAAGAATCTTTTTATTTTCACTATTTTTTGAGGGAAATAAGCAGAGGGACGAATTTAGATTGATTTATCAAACATTTCATGCATAGTTTCGAAAATATAATCTGAGAACTAAATTCGTATAAAAACAATCCAATTTCAAAAGAGTATATTGTCCAAATAGATTCTAGGAAATGGAGTTATCGACAATTTAAAATCATTATTTTTTTAGGGTTTCTTCTACTGATGGTTGTGAATATCATCTATTGGGTATCATTACATCAAGTGCGTAGATTTAAATCAAATGAATGCCAATAGGTGTGGTCAATATTTGGTATTTCATAATTTAGGTCATAATAGCCAATGAAAGATATACAATCAAACCTATGAGCATCTTAAATTTTTAGCCTAATACCCTAATTACATGTAGGTAATTCATTGAAAACTAATATAGTGCCTAAAACTCTTATTTTTTATTTAAAAATGTATTTTTTATGAAAATTCAATGGTTCTAGCATTGAAACTTTTATCAATTAGATAAAATAAGATTTTTTTTTTGTTATCTAGAATTTTATGTTGTAACGTAGGGTAACTTAATTCATTGTGATAAAATGAAAGAATTTACTATTGGAGCATATGAAATTTTTTTTTTAACTTGGTGGTCTCATGATGAGAAGAATGATAAGAAGACCACTAAGAATTTATTTATATGTAACAACTTCTTATTATAGGTTCATGGATGTATTCAATAAGAGAATGTTATCATTTCTATAAACCCTAGTAGTAAGCATAGCTTCACCAATGTTAATTTGGCTAAAATATTGCAAGTTCCTACAAAGAGTATTAAAAGCACATAGATTGAGAGTGGAAATGTTAAAATTTTGAAATATTTGAAAATCACCATGTATAACTATGTGTTACACTTATATTTTTATGCCATAGATATGGATGATGTGGATATATTTTTTGGGATATCCTTGGATAGACTTACTTGGTATAGTTAATATTAATGCACATTTTTTTAAGATATGGTATAAGAAAAATAAAACTACATTGTAGGATATTTCACTGATGAAGTATGAAGTGCACAAGGAGGCACATGAAAAATCAGTTTTAGTGAAAAAAATCCAACTTTTCATGATTCATCACATGAAGATTTTGGGGTTGAATTAGATGAAAGTCCCATAGAATCACTTGAATAAAAGCACTAGGAAGGGCATAAAAGAGAAGAAGAATCTAAGAACCACGTGACATAATAATTAAATTTTAATGTTGTTATATATCATCACCCACACCACACGGATAAATAGCAGCCATCTGGGAAGAGACATAAGTGTCAAAAAAATTACTATGGATAAACATGAAACTAAAGAGGAAATGGGTATGAATGAACATGTAGGACCAAAAAAACTTCATTTAGATATTAGAGTAACAGAAAAAAATGTTGATCCCAAGAAGAGACCAAATCAAGATTGAGGAAATACCACAATTTGATCCCATGTCCATATTTTATTGGGATGGATGGTTGCTCGTGAATGGTACCAATTGACTACATTTCTTAATAGGTTATATTGTATGGATTCTTACCATGTTTCAAGGATTAAAAATTCCAAGGGAAATGGGATGTAATGTCGTAATAATAATGGAATTGACTCACTATGTGATTAAAATGATATATTATAATAAGAAGAGGTATTTGTCATAGTTCCCTAGGAATGGTCATGGAAAAGTATAAACATATATGAGAATCATTGTATTATAGTTCCATTGAATTTTGTTGTCTTGTAGCAAATATGGATATGGATTGATTCCTTCCATAATGAGTATTTGATGGTGTTACCCTACCTACAGAGACATTTTCTTTAAATTATTATGTTTTTATGGTGATTGTGTTGGATAAATTTGATGCCTTAGAGTTAATCACAAAAAATTTATGGTTAATTATATCCTATAAATTTCAATTTTTACTACATCTATGAATGGTTTGAAGGTGCACCAATCTATACAAATGTTTCTACTTATGACTGATGGTGGTAATTCAGTTCCTAGGTCAATAAAAAATGGCACTAGCTATATCTTGGAAATGTTTAGGCCTCTAAATCATACCTTATTTAGACTCATGCTATAATATCCAAACATTTTAGCTATGTAATCATAAATCTTAGTTAATAGGCCTTGGACATTTACAGTGGAAGATATAATTGTGCTTAGGGTAGTAGCTAGTGACAATTGAGAGGGATATTTGGTATTTAATATTTCATACATGAGCATTCCAAGAGGGATTAGACCTACATCAATCTTCATGTTAATATTTTCTTATTTTGGGTTGGCGTGTGATGTGCCCTCTTATGGTGATGTTTGGTTTGGGTTATCTTGAGGCTCCATATTAATTAAGTTTGTTGAATTTAATAGGAAAAATTAAATTTTGGTTTATTTTTTCCATATTTTAGCAAATTATGAGATAAAAAAATAATTTAAAAGTAATACCTAGAATTAAATGGGGACAAAGGTTTTTAACCCCCCATTGATTCACTCTCCTAATCCACCCCAATTTGCTCCCAATTTGTTCAATGTCAGCCAAATCCATAACATAGTAGAAATAGATAGGCCATATCCCTTTTATAATTTTCCAAAATATGAGTGCATATGCATTCCTAAGAATGTGCGTGCATTCCTAAGAACATGTGCACATTCCTAAGGATGGGTTTACTTTCCTAAGAATAGATGTGCATTTCTAAGAACTTGTGCATGCTTCTAGGAACATGTGTGCACTCGAAAGAATGCATTCACACTCAAACCAAGGATGAATTAGAATCATTTATGGTAGTTAAAAAAATCCCATATCTAGGAAATCACATAACTGTTGTGATTCATAAAAATGTGAGAACATTAACACATGAGTTTTTTCAGGTTGACCTCATTGTCACGCATTTCACCATCATATTATTTTGATCCCTTAATATATAAATATTATGCTCACCCATTCATATAAATTGACATGTGTACGGTAATCATATTTCACAAAAATTTATGATATTTAATAGTAAGCCTATGGTTCTCATCAAAGGCATCAACACAAGAAATTATTTTTATCAAAGAACCTCCAAAGGAAAAAAAAAATCCTATAAATATGAAATATCAAAAATAAAGTGAGAAATTCTAAGATCACATAAAAATAAAAAAACACTTGTACTTTCATAGTTTAATATAAGTTCGATGTGTATATATGAAATAACTTAGTGTTCACGGTGTTGGACCCACCAACATGTCAGGGGATCTCCCGGGTAGGAAATCCCAAGTAGACCTCAAACCATTTGGAGTAGGATTCCTAGCACTGGGTAGTATGGTATCACCTTGAATGTAGTTGCGTGAAGAGGTAAGTAAGATGTCCTTCTAGGAAGAAAGGGTGTGACCTTGTAGCAAGTTAGGGAAGATGCATGCGAAGGCTCTAACAAACAGAAGGGGAGAGGAGTGTGCCCCTTAGAAGCCTATAATAGTATGCAACTCGAAAGGGAACACACGAGTTGAAAGATGTCATGATATGGAAAGAATAATAGTCAACAATCCAAAGTGATGAGTTAAACCAACAACACACTTCAATAAGATTCATACAAAGACATACGGAATAGTCCGTACATACATGCATAAGTTAGAACTATATACATGGTTAGAGTAAGCAGAATGGTTGAACTACAATAACAATACATGCATGAAACATGTTGGCTATGTTATATTAAAAGAGTGAAAGATCCAATCATACATACAACCATGATAACCACTAGCCCCAATAGTGGAACATTACATTCACTGCCACCTTCTCCTCCAAAGAGATGTACTTTCTCTGCATTGTGGAAAAGCCATGGCTTGTTACAATACACTCCAAGATTTCTCTAAGTTATACCTATCAGAAGCGTGGCTCCCAAAATCCATTACAATGAGTTATGAGATTCTATACATATCAAAGAGTGGGGTGACCCTCAACATTCCCTGTTGTGACTCTTCAACTATACTCATGACTCTTCAATTACACAGGACTGTTTAAATTATACTATTGACACTTGGTCTTTGACTTTACAACATGTTTACAATACAATCTACACATCTACCCATGTGAGACAAAAATGGGCTTGAGTAAGCCATGCAAGACATCACTCAGACCCATACAACTACGGGAAGACTAACTCGTGGAAATCCTCTTCGTGATTGATGGTGGAAAACTTATTCCAAGCTTGGTAGTCTGCTATGGTGTTTGTATACTCTGTGGTGACATCGTTCAGAAAGTGAATTCTTGCCTCCATTGCATCCGGGTACATAGGTTTGGCACCTTTCTCCAACACGTCATGTAGCATGTGCATCATGGTCTTGAGAGCAGCTGGACCAATGACATACTAATGCATAGTGTCTGTGTTCATCTACAAATTTGTGTTGGTGGCTATGCACATCAATTGGTTGAGGTACATGTCTAGCTCCAATCAAACTTGGTTCTTCGCTTTCACCTCAGTGAGTGTGCCAATGGATGGGATCGCATGCATGTGCACTATGACATCCATGCTCCTGAACACTCATGCATGTGAAGCCTGTAAGTTGGTGATGAGCTGGTGGAGTTCCTCATAGTTCCAAATATGACTCCAAATGCATGCCTTCAACTCCAATGCCTTTGGCTTCATCATATTTGGTAAGTACAACGGGGCTCCCTTCTACCTCATTGTCCATATCTGCTTGTGATCAAAAGCAGTGTGTATGTCTGTCAATATGCGTGCTCTCCTAGAAAAGTGATACTACCAACTATTAAGATGGACAACTGACTTTTGCACGGTGATGAACCTAGAGTACAACTTCTGCATGACTCTTGAGAGATGATACATCATCAAGTATCACTTTCCTCCACTCTACTCTGGCGTATGCTATAGCTTTCTCTTCACTTTGCTTGTCTGCTTGCAAATCCTTAACCATGCACTTTTTCTCAGCTATTAAGAATATCACACTTGAGCTGGTGGCTTCAACATATTATTTTGTAGCATCAGCCAATGTAGTTGGATGTTTGCAAACATCGAACATGATCACTTGTTCTTGAAAATGCATAGGAGATGCATTAACAACTGGAGTGGGAACTCTGCATGATTACACAACCCTATGTTGTGACTCGTCAAAGGATATATTGTGTACATCTGCTTCCAGATTATCTTCAAGGATTTCAGTGTCTCCTTGATCACTTGGGACTTGTTCTGCTCCCGAATCTGGTGAAGATGGTGGAATGACCTCTAGGCCTTTTGGCATGCGATTTGTATCTTGATTCTACTCTGGATTAACCAAATCCATGTCCATCTGCTCCAACATATGTTCAATCTCTTGAGAAAAGTCTTGCTCCTATGACTGCTCATCCTGTTTTGTATATTCTAGCTATGATGAGTGAATAACCTATATTTGCGCAATTTCATAAATGTGTACACACTGCACTTCCTGCTATTCATATTCCTACTATGCTTCCTTCTCATTTTTACGCAACTCTTGTTCTTCCCTTGGTTGTTTCTTCACCTTCTGCAGCCTATTCTCTGCCTCCTCCAATTTCTACTTCTCCCTCTATCCTTATGTAATTAGTTGTTTCTTCACCTTCTACATCCTCTTCTCTGTCTCCTCCAATTTCTACTTCTCCCTCTATATTTGTGAAATCCTTATGTTGCATTATCACTTCTTTGCCTAAATATCCAAAGTTACTCTCATTACGAGTGGATATGACTTGAGCTTGCAGCTTTTCTCTATCTCTAGACTATCGGCAACCTTTCTCTTGCCATTCTCATGCGTAGGTCTTCTACCCTCTACTGTTGTTGATGTTGCTGCTTTGTCAAGTGCTGCTAACCATTCTACAACCATGCTGACTAGTTCATTGAGCCTTGAGGGGTTGTAGCAGTATCTCGATGGGTATTCCTTAGGCCAATGACATGCCCCATCGATCCAAGGATGATACACCCTCACACAGTTGTCCTTCACTAAGCAATGCAGGTCATATGGATTGAAACTTCTGGCGCAGAAGGTGAATCCCTTGAAATCCTCTATTTTAGCCTCAGCACGCTTGAGATTTTGGATCTCATACAACCCGATCTACAAAGGAGGAGTGATCCAAGGTGCCTTCTCCTTCCTGTGCAGTCTCGTTGATAACCCTGTCGAGATGTGGTATGCAATATCTTTCATGACCAACTTGTCTATGGAAAAATTGGGTAACACATGCGGAGCCTTCTCTGCGTTATACATCTAAGTGAAGGTGCCAAGGGGTGAGGCATACCAATCTGTTATGTTAACTAGTGCCTCCATCATTTCCTGCAGCATGTAATCTGGATCCCATTTAAAGATCATCATATACACCGGGGTGAACAAGTGGTCTAATAGTTGTAGTATAACTCCACGAAAGCTACACTCGAAGAACAACCTACAATAGATATGCATAGAGGTTTGTGAAGGTCTCCATGCCCAACCCAAGCTAGAGAACTATTGATGGGAACAAATTGCATCAAGAATGTAGGTGGACATGAATATATTTTCTTGCTAACCCTTGGATGGATGTCAAATATTTTCTACTTGCCCCTTCAGTTGGAGAGCCAACATTTCAAACAAATTGAAAGGTATTCCTTCGTTTTTTAGTTGATCCAACACAATCACCCAACTCTGCAAGTAGGTATCTGTACTTTCTTGGTGGTATAAACGGTATGTGAAGATGACGAAGAACTGATAAGCCTTCCAAAGTGTCTCTATATTGTATACCTGGTTGGGTGTTGCCCTAAACTTAGATGGCTCTCTCACCCAACTCTTCAGAATGTGTCTTGAGTTTAGACTGTTGTTGGGATGGGTGAAGAGTGCATCCATTTTGTTCACCAGTTGCGACAAGTGATATGTCTACTGAAATTTCTCTCCCCTAAAGGTAGCCAATTTTGTTTCGCTAACACCACTCAGAACCGTTGTCTCTGGATTAGTATGTGAGATAATCTAGTGGATCATGTCCATGCATGGAAATGCGGGATACCTACATGCAACCACGTACAAGTTAGACTTGTGTATGTTGAAGTAGACTCTATGATCCTCCAGATTCTTCTCAATGGTGCCTCAAAATATTTCATTGATGTCATGCCATGTGATATTTATCTCCTTGTCTATTAGAAACTTATTATCTTCATAGATGGGAAAGCTCATAAGCACTTGCTCGACCACATCTCCAGTTGCGCACTCTCAATGGTGTCCTTTGACCCTGCTCTCTTGGAAGCCATCATACCTATACTGTTGAGATACTAATGAACACCTATGATACTTGGAGACATAGCAACAATCATGGAAATAAAACTGTCAGTTGAAAACCAAAATAAACTTGAGGATTGATATGCAACACACCTAATTGACTGACTAGGAAAATTTACAGTTTTCTCTAGGAGAGGATGGGAGATTGATTGTTGAAACTGTGCAGAGTATAGTTTAGGATGACAATGAGCTAACTGATTACTGAAACTATGCAGAGCACAATCAATCTTGGCATCCTGAAGACTAGAACTGCACAATGCGTAGTTTCAGTTAGCCTGACTGCTACCAAGGAAATTACACTACGCAATCCCGGGGGCCAACTAAGGAATTGTCTCTCATAATTGCACAGAGCACATTCTAGGAGGCCAACATGATGTAATATTTGTGTAATTCCTAGGAGACAAGCAAGGCATTCCATCCCAGAAATACAAAGTGCAAGTTAGTAAAGGTAAGGTCTAGGTTAAGGCAGCTCAGACCTATCGACGGGCGACTGAAAATAGTATGGACTGAATACATGTACAGAGATGGTACAAAAATGAGTGAGTGAACATGCATGTGATTAAAGTCAATGAAAGATTCAGTAAAATTGGAAAATGATGAAGTGTGTGAAGCGAGTCACCGCAACGGTGACCATTAGTGTAGAAACAATGTCATGCATGGGACAATAAGGAAATGCAATGCAAAACTTGAAATAATGCTTCTACTAGCTAACATGCATTGAAACGACAACAATCGTTCAATAAAACTAAAGAAACAACATTCACACAAAACAAAATGTAAAAAGCGACAGAAGAGTAGTAAAACACATGAAAAGTAGACTTACCTAAAAAACGTTGTGTTGAGTGTGTCAAAGGTTCCTAGATACATTGGGGAATGCCAGAGCTCTAAGATTGAAAGTGAGGAGTGAGATATGAGGTGTCGAATAAATATTTTTGACAACATCGAGGGTTACGATGTGCATGCTAGGATTATAGGAAGAATAGACACTTGGCGGGAGGTTTCTAAAATAGATTTTGCATGTAACCCTGAGCTACTAAAAATATATCCCTAAAATATAAGGATTACTTTTGCTTTTTCCCTTTTCGGGAAAAATTTCCCATGCATGCAAGGTAATATTACACATTCCTAGAGGGAATGGGACAAACTGTGAGAACAGGCAATGGTCAACAAGCCTTGGGATGATTTCTGCATAGTTTCTGGGTGAGGTGGCTCTGACTGCCCTTCAAACTCTACACAATTTCTAGAGTGAAGCTAAGGCTGCTAGCCAACACTGCACAAATTCAGGGAGAAAGCCTTGTGATGGGCTTCTCTACATAATTTTCTTGGGTAAGGCAGCCTACCTACTCTGTGAACTCTAGAGAGCAGTGCTAGCTACCAGGATGCACTGTGCAATTCTAGAGAGCAAGGCTAGTTGTGCTCTAGTGCTATCTAGTTTTCCATATCAACACAAGAACCAGTTTGAAACCAATTCATGGGAGGTCATCTTGTAGGTGAAAGACAAACAAGTTAGTGAACACAAGCTAATATGCCAAAAAAACTCAAATGAAAGCATAAGTACCTGTGCAGTGCAAGACATCCTACTAAGGATGGTTGGTAGGGAAGCTCCAAAATGAAACTAGAGGATCATTGTAGCTGCTACAATATTAGCGACACACTGGTAGAACTCCAGCTCTTTCAATGGGCCTTTTTTCATGAAAAGAAAGTCTAACTCCTCCAAAAGTATTGTTCAATTCTTTGATCATCGTGGTTTCCACATTAGCTTGAGTGAAAGATGTAGCACCTGCCATGCTCTTGATTGGTTATAACACATTCAAAGCCAAGTCAACTGAGTTATTTTTATCAGGGATCATGGGTGTATTGTTGCACAAGTAATATGTCTATCAGAGTTTAAGTTTCATCTCTAGTATTGCTCTGCTGCCAATAGGCCTAGATAGTACCCCAACGAAGTCATGCAAGAATACAAGCATTGCTCCTCTGCCAGCTAGCCTAGTCAGTACTCCGAATGATTTACTTGCATCACCTCTCTGCATCAGAAGAATTTATTTTCTTTCACCTTATTCATTTTCATATTTTCATTTTTTCATAGAACTATGCATAGGCACTTATTTATTTCAGAGGCAGAAGAGGGATCTTGACTTATTAAGAGAAGAATAGGTTGTTCCTTTAGAGAAGTAGATTATATATACCTCTAACATACTTGTTAAGGTTTTTCCCCCTCACCTTACTCCACTTGACTGAGCTGACAAGGGTTAACCCAAGGAATAATTGACTAGAGTAGGTGGCACTAGTTAGAGTGAAAGTGTTGTGTTTTCACCAAGAATCACTTCGAACAGAACATATTTCCCATTGGTGTATCATTGGCTGAAGACAACAAGTTCTACATAAAGAGAGAGGACAACATATAACCAAGTGCTTATATTTGTACAAGTCCTCTTGTACTTTACCCTACTTGTCTTAAGAGTCTGTCATGGTTTGATGCGAAACTAACCTATGGACGTACACAAGCAAACAAATCAATAAAGCAAAGAGAAAAATAAAATGTGAAAGAAAGGAAAGTAAGCAAAGAAGGCAAGAAAGAAAACTAACAAAGAAAGAAAAAAAGCAAACATGCATGAAAGCAAACAAGACATAAAGCAAACACTACTCCTACTCCTAAGCTAACAGTGCATGGGTCTAATCACGTGAAGTGATATTTCCAATGCAGCCACCGATGAATTGGTTGATGCATGCTGGTGAAGGCATGGTTCGTGAATAGGGTAGTCATGAGAACTAGCCAAAATCAAAGATATAACAATGACAACAAACCCACTCTAAGTTTCAATACATCCACATAAAAGAAAAGAGTGAATGTGCAGGAAAAGCATTCTACGAACTTAACATGGTGTTGTGACACAATGCATGCAGATGATATGAATGAACACTCTCTTGACTATGACAGGCAAGAAAACATCAGAAAGAGAGACAACTTATGACTAGCAAGTGTGCTTTCTGTGTGTGATTCCTCCAATGCATGAGTAATGGGATCATGTAATTCAAGTGAAGGAAGTGAAATCTGTGTATAGTATTGATCTTCAGAGCATACAAATGAGTGATGAGGAGCCTTGGGTGTTTCAACAATTTCTTGATCAGAAGTGAAACTAACCTCAAGAAAGTGAGGGTCTGATATAACCATCAGCTTAGGCTGAAGTTCCTTGACAGCCTATGGGGTTTTGACTTCATTGACAGATAGATCATCATAAACGGGTGGCTTTGAAAGATCAACAACGATTTAATCAACATTATGATCAAATATAGGAGTAAAGAGATCATGATAACTACAATTAGAAAAATCAATGAGTTCATCGACATCCTCATGATATGATGAATCATATAGAGGGGTAGATGAGAAGCAAGAATGTTCACCCTCTATGTTTCTAAAAACAGTCAATGAAAAATCGAGTGTATTTTCGGTGAAAGATTTGTCCTCTCTGCTATAAAATGATGCATTGACATCAAGTATGTTCTGCGAATGGTCAGAAGTAGATGCATCTGGGGATGAATTTACACAAGGAAAATTTGAAATAACAGAATCACCAAAGATGTCAGGAAAAAGTGGAGGAGGCATGGACAGAAGGAGATCATCCTTCACCATAGGTTCATGTTCAAATTTCGAGTCATACTCATCTTAAATGAAAAAACAGGTTGGTTGTCCAACACCAAGTCCATCGATGGTTTGATCCTCGTTGAAAAGAAGTGGGGACTCCAGAATGGAAGAACACAAACCAGTGCAATCTGGAGGATCAAAAAAATGCAGGGATAAAGGTTGAGGTAACAAGTGCATATGAAAACCCATGGGCTTCCCAACCAAATCTATGCAGAAATTGAGATTAGTGAGGGTGGGAGGATGTGACAGTTGAACAAACTTGTGTGCATGCTCTCCCACATCACTCTGTGGGGGTGGAGCTGTTTGATGAGGAGAAGGCGGACAATCAATTTTTACGGCGACTGTGTCCTATTGAGATTATGCAGATCCATCACCAAAGTATGCTAAGTGGAGTTTGCGATTTTTCTTCACTTTTGGGTAGAACGATTTGATATATACATACTCATATCTTTCCTAAAGAGATTGGAACATCATCTTACATTTCAGAGCTTTAAAAGAGAGAAGACGGAAGTGCCCCCAAAATTCGATTAGAGATTCATGCAAGGAATTCCATTGTTTTAACATTTTTTTATCAAGTGCTTAAGGATCGAAATGGTGAAAAAGAGGTATTGTTAGATCACTGAGTTTCTTGAATGAGTGCATGGAGTTAGGAGGGAACATGGCACATGATATAAATGAGTAGTAGTGAAGTGTGTGTGCAAGAAGCATACAGACCTCTGTTTCATTAAGACCTTCCACATTCTCCATGAGTGCATGGAAGTCATCTAAGTGCTCAGGCTAGGCCACTTCACCTTCACCATCATACATGATTTGTGACAAGTCATCACATAACTCCCTCTCAACTTCAAAGATACATCCATTTGACAAATATTTCAGAGGGTGAACTATAACGAACCCCATGAAAGGCGTGTGAAGATTCAAAATAGATTGTGAGGACTCAAATTTTCCTTAGGCCCTCCTTCTAGCACCATAAATGTTGATGGTGTTGGACCTGCTAGCATGTCAAGGGATCTCCCCGGTAAGAAGTCCCAACTATACCTCAAACCATTTGGAGTAGGAGTCCCAACAGTGGGTAGTACAGTATCGCCTTGACTTTGGTTGTGCGTATAGGTAAGTAAGATTTCCTTGTTGGAAGCAAGGGTGTGACCTTGTAGCAATTTAGGGAAGATGAATGGAAAGGCTCTAACACACAGAAGGGGAGAGGAGTGTGCCCCTTAGAAGCCTATAATAGCACACAGCTCGAAAGGGAACACACGAGCTGAAAGAAATCACAAGATGGAAAGAAGAATAGTCGACAATCCAAAGTGATGAGTCAAACCAACAACATGCTTCGATAACATTCATACAAACACATATGGAATAATCCATACATACATGTGTAAGTTACAACTACATACATTGTTAGAGTAACCAGAATAGTCAAACTACAATAACAATATATGCATGAAACATGTTGGCTTTGTTATAGTAAAAGAGTGAAAGATCAAATCATACATACAACCATGATAGCCACTAGCCCAATAGTGGAACATTACAGTCATTGTCACCTACTCCTCCAAAGATATGTACTTGCTCTGCATTGTGGAGAATCCATGCCTCATTACAAGATACTCCAAGCTTTCTCTAAGTTATACCTATAAAAATATTGGCTCCTAAAAGCCATTCCAATGAGTTATGAGATTCTATGTATAGAAAAGGGTGGGGTGACCATTGACATTCCCTTTTGTGACTCTTCAACTACCATCTTGACTCTTCAATTACACATGACTATTTGCATTCCACTATTAACACTTGGTCTTTCACTTTACAACATGTTACAATAAAATCTACACATGTACCCATGTGAGACAAAAATAGGCTTGAGTAAGCCATGCAAGACATCACCAAGACTCAGACAACTGAGAGAAGACGAACGTGTTCACATCCTCTTGGTGATCAATGGTGGTGAACTGATGCTAGGCTTGGTAGTTTGGTATGGTGTCCGTGTACTATGTGGTGACATCCTTCTGAAAGTGAACTCTTGCCTCTGTTGCATCTGGGTACGCACCTATGTCCAACTCATCATATAACATGCACATCATAGTCTTGAGTATAGCTAGACCAGTGACATATTGGTGCATAGTGTCTACGCTCATCTGCAAATTTGTGCTGGTGACTATGCACATCAACTCCTCAAAGTACATGTATAGCTCCATTTGGACTTGGTTCTTCACTTTCACCTTGTTGAGTATGCCAATCGATGGGATTGCATGCATGTGTACAATGACATCCATTCTCCTGAACACTCATGCATGTGAAACCTGTAAGTTGGTGATGAGTTGTGGAAGTTCCTCATAGTTTTGAATCTAACTATGGATGTGTGCCTTCAACTCCACTACATTTGGCTTCATCATCTTTGGAAAGTAAAAAGGGGCTCCCTTGTACCTCATTGTCCATATCTACATGTGATCGACAGCAGTGTGTATGTCTGTCAACATGCGTTCTATCATAGAACAACATTGCTACAAACCATTAAGATGGATAACTGACTTATGCATGATGACGAACTGAAAGTACAAATTCCGCATGACTGTCTCGAGAGATAATACTTCATCAAGTATCACTTTCGTCCACTCTGCTCTGGAGAATGCTATATCTTGCTCTCTCTGCTTGGCCGCTTGAAATTCCTTAGCCATGTGCTTTTTCTCATCTATCAAGAATCTCAGACTTGAGCTGTTGGCTTTAACATATGCCTTTATAGCATCAACCAATGCATCTAGATGTTTTCACACATCATACATGATCACTCATTCTTGAAAATGCACAAGAGATGCATGAATATCCACAGTGGGCACTCTGCATGACTGCACAACTCTGTGTTGTGACACATCAAAGGATATGTTGTGCACATATTCTTCTAGATTGTCTTCAAGGATTTCAATGTCTCCTTGATCAATTGGGACTTTCTCTACTCCTTGATCTGGTGAAGCTGGTGGAGTGACCTCTAGGCATTTGGGAATGAGATATGTATCATAATCCTATTATGGCTGAACCAAATCCATGTCCATCTATTCAACCTCTTGAGAAAAGTCCCGCTCCTACGACTTCTCATCATGTTTTCTATCTCCTAGCTGTGATGACTCAATAACCTGCATTTGCACAGTTTCATCATAGTGTACACACTGCGCTTCTAGTTGTTCCTGTTCCTACTACGCTTCCTTCTCCTTTTTGTTAGCTCTTGTTCTTCCCTTAGTTATTTCTTCACCTCCTGCAACTTATTCAATGTCTCCTCTAGTTTCTGCTTCTTCGTTTGTCTTTGGACAATCCTTTTGTTGCACTTTTACTTCTTTGCCTCAATCTCCAAAGCTGCTCTTATTACAAGTGGATCTATGTTGAACTTGCAGTTTTGCTCTGCCTATGCATTGTTGGCAACCTTTCTCTTTCCTTTTTCATGTGTAGGTCTACTTCCCTCTACTGATGTTGATGTCGCTACTCTATCAAGTGTTGCTTCCTCGTGTGCTACTAACCATTATACAACCACTATAACTAGTTCATTGAGCCTTGAGGAGTTGTAGCAATATCTCCATGGGTCTTCCTCATGCCAATGACATGCCCCGTGGATCCATGGATGATACACTCTTGCACAGTGGTCCTTCACTAAGAAATCTAGGTCATATGGATTGAAACTTCTGGTGCCAAAGGTGAATCTCTTGAATTCCTCTATTGCGACCTCAGCATGCTTGAGATTCTAGATCTCATACAACCCGATCCACAATGGAATAGCGGGGCAAGGTGCCTTCTTCTTCCTATGTAGTCTTGCTGCCAACCTTGTCAAGATGTGGTATGCAACCTCTTACATCACCAACTTGTCCATAGAAAAATTTTGTAATACATGCAGAGCCTTCTCTGCATTGTACATCCAGATAAAGGTGTCAAGGGGTGAGGCATACAAATCTGTTATGTTCAACAATGCCTCCATCACATCCCATGACGTGCAAGGTGAATCATGTTCAAAGATCATCATGTACACCGAGGTGAGGAAGTGGTCTGATAGTTATAGTATAACTTCACAGAAGTAGCACTCGAAGAACAACTTGTAATAAATATGCATAGGGGTTTCAGAAGGTGTCTATGCCCAACCCAACCCAGGGAATTTTTTATAGGCATAGATTGAATTAAGAATGTAGGTAGACATGAATATATTTTCTTTCTAACCCTTGGGTGGATGTCAAGAATTTTCTATTTGACCCTTCAGTTGGAGATCCAACATGTCAAACTAATTTAAAGGTCTTCCTTCATTTGCCAGCTGATCCAACACAATCACCCAACTTTGTGGCAAGGTCTCTGTACTCTCTTAGCCATATAAGCAACA
This sequence comes from Pinus tabuliformis, assembly GCA_031772625.1. Taxonomy (NCBI): domain Eukaryota; kingdom Viridiplantae; phylum Streptophyta; class Pinopsida; order Pinales; family Pinaceae; genus Pinus; species Pinus tabuliformis. The sequence continues at coordinate 568,987,849 of CM062816.1, forward strand.
TGAGAAGATGACCAAGATTTGATAAGCCTTCTGCTGTGTCTTTGTCTTGTAGACCCGGTTGGGTTTCATCCTAAACTTAGACAGTTCTCTCACCCATCTCTTCAAGATGTCTCTTGAGTTCACATTTCTACTGGGATGAGTGAAGAGTGCATCCATTTTTTTGACTGGATGTGGCAAGTGATATATCTCCTAAAAGTCCTCTTCTTTAAAGGTAGCAAGTTTTTCTCCACTGACACTGCTCAGTACCATTGTCTATAGATAAATATGCTATACAATCCATTCGATCATGTCTGTGTATGGACATATGGGATGCCTACATGCAACCATTACAAGCCAGACTTGTGTATGTTGACAAAGACTCTGCAATGCTCCAGATTCTCCACAAAGGTTCCTGAGAATATGTCATTGATGTCATGCCATGTGATCTTGATCTCCTTGTCTATTAATAGCTTAGTATCCTCATAGATGGGAAACCTTAAAGACACTTGCTCGAAAACATCTCCAGTTGCGCTCTCAGTGGTGTCCTTTGACTCTGCTCTCTTGCAAGCCATCGTACTTATACTGCTGAGAGACTAATGAAAACATGTGATACCTGGACACATATCAACACTCATGGAAATAAAAATTTCAGTTGAAAACCAAAATCAACTTGCGAATTGACATGCAACACAGCTGATTGACTCACTGGGAAAATTGTGCAGTTTTCTCTAAAAGAGGTTGGGAGACTCACTGTTGAACCTGCATAGATCATAGTCTAGGCTGATAGTGATCTGACTGACTTCTGATAGTGCACAGAGCATAGTCCAGATTGACCTGCTGAGGACTGGAACTGCGTTATACGCAGTTTCAGTTAACATGACTGATACCCAAGAAATTGAACTACACAATCCTAGGGGACAACTGAGGCACTGTCTCGCAAAATTGCATAGAGCACATCATGGGAGGTCAGTGTGAGGTAGGCTCTACATAATTTCTGGGAGCATGAAAAGGCCTTCCATCCTATAAATGCAGAGTGCGATCCAGGCAAGGCAAGGTCTAGGCCAAGGCAGCTCAAAGCTACCAACGGATGACTAAAAACAGTAAAGACTGAATGCATGTGCAGAGATGGTGTAGACACGAGTGAGTGAACATGCATGTGATTAAATTCAGTGTAGGATTCAATAAAATGGGAGAACAATGAAGTGTGTGAAGTGGGTCGCTGCAACAACGACCATTAGTACAAAAAAAATGTTATGCATGCGAACGCAAGGAAATTCAATGCAAAACTTGAAACAATGCTTCTACAAGCTAACATGCATTGAAATGACAACAAGAGTTCAATAAAACCAAGAAAACAACATTCACACAAATTGAAATGTAAAAAGCAATAGAAAAGCAACAAAATATATGAAAAGCGGACTTACCCGAAAAAAGTTGTGTTGAGTGTGCTGAAGGTTCCTAGATGCATTGGGAAATGCTAGAGCTCTAAGATATAAAGTGAGGAGTGAGCTCTGAGGCATCAAATAAATATTTTTGACAAGACTGAGGCTTATGATGTGCGTTCCATGATTATAGAAGAAGTGACACTTGGCAGGAGGTTTCTATAATAGATTTTGCATGTAACCCCCAGCTGCTAAAAATAAACCCCTAAAATCTAGTGATGTTTTTAACAACGTGAACTTTGAAATGGGAACTGATATTGTTACCCGTTTCATAGAGATAGCAAAAAATTGACCTGATTTTGAAAAGGGGCGATGCAGAGCACACATATTTTTTTAGAGCATAGATTTTGGCACTTTAAATAACCAATACAATTACCCGTTTCGTAGGGGTAGTAAAAACGTGACCCCATTTCGAAAAGTGGTGATGTAGAATACACTTCTTTTTTTTGGGAGCATATTTTTGACACTTAAATTTTCTTACTTATCGAATATAAATATTTGTTTTTAAATGTTAGTGATTTTCATGGTGATCTTGAAACATGTTGATGCAGCATACATTTTTTTAGAGGACTTATTTTTCACACTTTAAAATTTATTATGTCCAATTTTTTTTGAAATTATGATTACTTAATGAATTTTCAAGTTGTTTTATTTTTCTTTTTTTAAATGTTGATTACTTAAAATAACAACTATAATATATATATATATATATATATATATATAAGGGACAAAAAAAATGTTAAAAAAAAATTATCTCATAAGCCATAAAAGAATTTGGAATATATATATATAAGTAAAAGTAGAAAAATATAAAAAAAAAAAAAAAAAGAACAAATTAGATTAAAAAAGATTGAAAGTTAAGAAAAAAACCATTTAAAAAGCTAGTAAAATTAATATTAAAAACATTTACAAAAAAACTAAAAAACAAAAATAAAGTCAAATTATTAAAAAGAAAAAAAAACCAAAAAAATATAAAAATTTTAAAAATATATATATATCTTTTGAAATTAAAAATAAATAAATAAATAAAAATAAAAAAAGTTTAAAGTTTAAAAAGAAATATGTATTTTTTAATTATTTTTTATTAAGCTTACCCTTTTCATTTAAAAACGAAAAATCATAAATTATAGAATAAATAAATAAATAAATAAAAATAAAAATTTACCTCTGCTCGCTCGACCGGCCGTGGTGGCGCAGCCCTAGGCAGAGACCCCTCCGTCCATGGCTATGGCACCACGGGTGGAGGTAGTTTTTATTTTTTTTTAATAAAAGAAATGTTGAAAAAAAATTAAATTTTTTTAATTTTTAATTTCTTTTTTGTTTTTAAATAAAAAAAGGTAGGCTTAATAAAAAATATTTAAAGAATAAAAAATACATATTTCTTTTTAAACTTTAAATGTTTTTTTTTTTTTTTTTGAATTTGAATTTGAAAAGATACATATATTTTTAAATTTTTCATATTTTTTCGGTTTTTTTTTAATATTAATTTTACTAGTTTTTTAATTTTTTTTTTCTAGTTTTTGTTTATATATATATAATATATATAATATATATATATATATATATATATATATATATATATATATATTGTTTTGTTTTGTTTTTTTTGTTTTTTTCTTTTTTCCAAATTCTTTGATGGTTTATGAGATAATTTTTTATTATTTTTTTTTAACATTTTTTAATTCTTTTTTATATATACATTTATATTTGTTTTTTTAAGTAATCAACATTTTAATCTTAATTTTAGTAGTTTCTATTTTTTTCATTAATTTTTTATTTTTTTTTAAATCTAGTTCGTTTTTAATTTTAATTTTTTTTGTTACCTACTTAATTTTATAGTTTATTTTAATTGTTTACAAGATATTCCCCCCCCCCCCCCCCCCCCCCCTTTTTTAAATATGTTTCTCTTACTATTTATTTCTTTATAATTTTTAAGTTTTTTTATTCTTATCTTTTATAGGTTTTTTTTTTTTGTCTTTTTTATTATATTTTTGATTTTTTTTGTTTTTTGTTTTTATTTTATGTTTTGTTTTTAGTATATATTTTAGTTGATGTTTTTTAAATTTTTTTTATTCTTTTTTTTTGTGTTTTCCATTGTTTTAATTTCTTATATTATTATATGTTCTCATTGTTTTCTCAAATTTTAATGTTTTTCGAGGTCATGATAAAATATTTTATGCCATTATTTCGAAATGTTGAAATTTTACCCTTGAAAAAAAATTGTTATCGTAGCATCAACACTTTTCATTTTGAGAGTGTTTTTTGCACAAAATTTACCATTGAAAAAAAAGGTTGTTATTCAAACATCAATACTTTTCATTTTAAGGGTGTTTTTTGAACAATTTTTTGCAAAAAAATTGGTTTCCACCGCCATTTTTAAAACATGTCGAAAATTTACCCTAGAAAAAAAATGTGTTATTCCAGCATCAACACTTTTCGTTTTTAGCACTGCTTTTGTGTTTTTATGGGTTTTTTGGCCAGAGTTCCTATTTTGAGTTTATAGTTCTCGTTTCAAAGTTTACATTATTTTTTCTCTTTCTTCTTTTTTGGGAAAAACTTCCCATGCATGCAAGGCAAGATTGCATAGTCCTAGAGGGAACTGGTCAACCTATGAGCACATGCAATGGTTAGCAAGCCTCGGGATGACTTATACATAGTTTCTGAGTGGCTCTAGCTTCCCTTCAAGCTCTATGCAATTTCTAGACTGAAGCCAAGGTTGCGAGCCAAAACTATGCAAATTCTGAGAGTAAGCCCAGTGATGGGCTACTCTACACAATTTTCTTACATAAGGGAGCCTGCCTGCTCTGCACAATTCTAGAGAGTAGTTCTGACTGCTAGGATGCACTGCACAATTCTGAAGAGCAAGGCTAGTTTCCCTCTAGTGTTTTGCAGTTTTCCAATTCAGCACAAGAACCCATGTGAAACCGAGTCATGGGAGCTTAGCTTGTTGGTGAAAGACAAACAAGTTAGCAAACAGAAGTTGATATGCCAAAGAAATTCAATTGAAAGCATAAGTACCTGTGTAGTGCAAGACATGCTGCTAAGGATGGTTGCTAGGGAGGCTCCAGAAGGAAGTGAAGGAAAAATTTTGGAGGATGATTATAGCTGCTACAACACTTAGAAAAATAAACCTCCAGGGAGCAACAATGTTGAACTCTACATTCACATTTACACCATAGAATCTCTGCAGTTTGTAGATTGTTTCCCTATCATGTAAAAGAAAAAAAATTCCTTCCTTTATGGTACACAATAAGTTATAATTATAATTCCAAACCTAAATTTACCCACTCTTTATACATATACCTATTATTTCCTAAATCAATATAATGATGAAGAAAAATCTTCATGGCATTTGAATTCCTCTTTCACTTCACCTTGCTATTAAAATACCACACAATTATATTTGACTCTACCTTGGCCATAAAACTTCAAATATTTAGTTGTAATCCACAATGATTTTTTGGCAGAATGAATTGTTTTCCTAAACCTCACACACAAACACACACACACAGAGTCTAGTGCAAAAATTTTGCTCAATCTATTATTGACAATGTTGTTGGGTGTTTAATAACTATGTGCAAATATGTGAGGTTCATATAGTATAGGATTGGGCATACTAAGACATGTTGACGTGCTTACTAAGGATTCTATACAAAGATGTGGGAAAGAATCTTTTAACATTTTGCAATGAGGTTTTCCTTAGAAGAAAAAATATGTAGTAGTTGTACCCATGGAAAGTGAAGCTATGATAGGGTGCCTATTATATACATGTAGAATAGTTGGCATAAACAATGAGAGATCACTTTGAATCAAAGTGGAAAATAATAATGAAATAATTTCGAGGCTTGGGTGAGGAGGTACCAAGGATGTTACTCATGGTTCCATTTTAGGGAATAATAGAAGATGACACCCTTTAGAATATTAACGCAATTAATAATATTATTAAACTAAGTTTGAAGAAAAAAATATTGCATTGCAATGTGATTGAGAATAACTAGGAGTGCACTTATTACAAATACATTATTAATCTTAAGCTAAAATACTATACTATTACTAACTTTGAAAATAACATATACAAACATTGTTAAAATAAGAACAAATGTCTATAAACATCCTCATAAACAAAAAAAGAAAAGAAAACAATTTAATTAAAACAAAATAAATCCTTGATGGGGGTGTTATAACAAATTTATCAGCTTAATGAGAACTATAACCTCAAAATGAGAACTCTAGCAAAAAAAACACCAAAATACTTGAATAGCAACACAAAAATGAAAAGTGTATATATTGGAATGACATTTTTTTGGGGGTAAATTTTCAATTTTTTTTTTTTAAATGACAGTAAAAATCAATATTTATTGCACAAAAGGTTGGAAAAATACCCTAAAACGAAAAGCGTTGATGCAACTTGATGATGCATCAACACTTTTTTCTTGGGGGCAGAGGGGGAGGGGTTAAAATTTCAATTTTTTGTAACAATAACGTTGAAAACTAAAATATTCGTGCACTAAAAATTAAAAAACTCTCTAAAATCAAAAAGTGTTGTTGCGGGAATCAACATTTGTTTTGGGGGGAACAAAAATTCCAACATTTTTAGCAATGACATTAAAAAAAATTTCCATGACTCCAAAAGTTATTAAAATTCCAATAGTATCCATAATATGTTCAAGATAAAATATCACGACTCCTAAAAACCTAAAAATTCTAATAATTTTCAACCATGGCATTAAAGATAAATATCATAATGTTAGCATTATGGTGTGCATGGTTCTAGTTAGTTGTATTTGGCATTAGTTCATGATGGAAGTGTTATAGCTCCAAATCTCACTCTTATGGTTTGTGATGCTGCACTCATGGCCTAGGGCAACCCCTCCTTCCAGACCTGGTCCTAAAATTTAAAAAACAGTGTTTTATTCCCTATACGCGACATTGCCCTGAGTTAAACGCGTGTACACGCAGGTATGTCTATACCCAACCCGCGTGTATGTATTAAAACACTTAAAAAAAATAAATAATTCCTCATTTTCGGGCGGAGATCGCGGGTTTTACCTGCTGATCACCTGTTAGTGCCCGTGGCCCAACTGTTCCCAACCAACTCCTAACTAAAAAACTACTTTGGAGATGGTATAAAAAGACATCAAAGGGAAGGCCAAGGGGAGAGAGAGGAGAGCAAGATTATTATGCTGAGATTTTTCCCTTAGACCAGGTCTGAAGTCCTTGGTGCTTTCTGCACTTCCCCCATCTTGCATAGGAAACCCTTGTTTCCATGTGTATTGGTGATCATCCATCCTTTATATCACCATTGAGTAAGACTTGGAAGGAGCTCTTGTTGGAGGCTTGAGGCTGGAACGAATCCGGGAGGAAGCTTTGCTTGGAGCCTGCTGAAGGTGTTTCAGGTGAAATCTTTCTGTTATATGTACTTTACTTGCCTTTATATAAAGAAACACGTCTTGGTTCCCGAAACAATCTTTCTTTATGCTTATGAGATTCTTGTCTTGAATTCTTATGCAAGTAGTTACTTAAAGATTTTTATAACTAACTTTATAGCATGAAGATGGTTTATATATAAGTATTTGTCCATGTACTGTTGTGTTCTTTGATTTGTTTGTTTTACAGGTCAAAGGAGAAGAAGGGTTTGGACCCTAAAGGCCTTCTCGAACGTAGGACCTTAGGTCAGTACCCTAAACATTAGAATTTGCTTATAATAAAGATAATGGCTGTGCGTGTGTTTCTTTGAATAAGCAATGTTCGGTCTGGTAGAGTCTTAACCCAAAGGACCCTAGGGGTACTTTCCCCTCAACCAGAATTGGCGACTCCGCTAGGGAACAACACTCTTGTTGTTCCTAGTTTGGGTAGTCCTCAAGCCAATCAAGGCTCAGCCCCTCTGTTTGTTGGCTCTGACTGTCTGATCTGTTCTTGAACTATAAGCTTTTCCAGTTTTTTCAGTCTGTATTTTTTATTTTTCTTGAAAATATTCAGATACGCTATTTTCCTAGATTACAGAAGTTATATACGCAAGTTGTACTAAGTGGACCCGCGTATACGCATGTTTCCTCAGTTACAGTCGCGTGTACACGCATTCTGCACATCACTGCAGGAGCGTATATTATATAAGTTTCAAGATTTATAAATTTTCTTTTTGCTGAATGTTTGTCTGGTGGTTTGGGTCAGTTTGAAGCAGTCATTTTCCAGTAACAGTTCTCTGTTTGACAGGGGGCATCTTGTTTTGAACTCTCTCTAGTTATAAGGAGTATCAGTCTTGTTTTCGTTGATTGCAAGCGTCATTGTTTTTTGACATACAAGATTTCTGGTTAAGAGTCTTGACTGCTCTGTTTTGGCAGAGTAGGAAGGTTGGATTCAATCTTTGTGTTCATTTTGTTTCAGTGACCCTTTTGTTTGCTTAACGAAATCATTTTTGTGACCGTTTGCTCCTTCGTTTCGGAAAGTTGTTTGTTACCATTTTCTTGAAACTTGTCTTTTGATCTTTGGACTTTCATTGCTGCTTTTAAGAGCGATTTCAAGCGCATTTATTTTTGTTGGATTTTCATCATTTGAAAGGTGTGAATTCACAAAAGTGTTTGGTTGCTTATTCACCAATCAATGGTGTCAGTATTTTTGAGAGCCTTCTTTGAAAAAGACTTTTTGGTTTGATTGAAAGAAAATCTTTTGAAAGTTTTGAGTTTCGCTTTCTTGAACTTGCTTTTCATTTGATTTCCTTTTTTGCGAAGTGAAAGTGCTTTGTGTTTATCTTAGAACTTGTTTTTATTGTTTGGACGAAATGATTGGTAACACATCATCTTCTATCTAAACATTTTAGTGGCAAGACAAATTTGGTAAGTGAGCAACTTTCCTTCTTTGTTTTTAGAGTAGTCTTTGAATCTTGCATCCACATATAGTTCTTGCATTAGGATAGATTTGCATCTCTTTTTAGGCATATATAGTTTTGTTAGTTTTTGTGTGTGTGGAGTCTGAAAAGAAAAGTAAATTTTGTTTATATTAGAAGTACCTTCTGAACCTCATAGAAATTGCTCTTCATCGAAAACAAAAAGTGCATGTGCATGTAGCTAAGTTTTATGAATTTCTTTTGCGTCCATAAAAACACCACAAGTTTCATCTCCATTATCTTGTGACTTAAAGAACAGCCTAATAAAATCAAGCGCTAATTAAAATCCATTAGAACTTTTTGTTTTAGTCAGTTACACCAACAAGTTTAGGATTTTAGGGCCTTGGATTAGGCGAGTGGAGAGTTAACTCTCCAAGGCCACATAAAACGTCAAACGTAAGAGTCTGATTAACGAGAGTAAATCCAATAGTGTTAGGAAGACCAGGAAAGCTCCGGATCTGGGAGTTAAGCACGAGGGTCTGTGAAGACAGGGAAGAGAGATACCCCCTCTCCTACTTGTCCGAACTTACCTCACGACTGTTCCGCCTGGCTTCTGCGACGAGTTGGTACCCATAGTTGCCTCTCCTAGGGATCTGCACAGGTGGCTGCAGAGGGGAATACTGTGGCACCTGAGGTTGACGTTGTATCACTCTCAACAGTACTACTGGAGGGCACCCTTGCGAAGCTTGGGGGCTTGCACCAGCGCAGGCTGTTGTTAGGAGGTCAATGTAACTTCCTCTGATACCTTCGCTGATAGGACTGGGCCCTCATCATCCCAGACTATCTTCGGAAGGCCCCTTGATTCACTTTCTCGTATTTTGGTGTCCGGTCCTAATCACCCGGAGCGGAAATACTTGGAAGATTGTTTGACTGGCTGTATCTTTAGGGACTTTATAGTGTGTGCTCTGTGCTCCTAGTTGGCCTAGCTTTTAATTTTTTGAGTCTTTAGTTAGATCATAACAAAAATTCAAAGTGGCTGACCGATCTCCAAGACGGTCTCGAAGACTTCGTGGTCTCTCGCCACCAAGTTTAGAGCCTTCTCCTAGAAGGCGCAGAGGCAATACTACCGGTGGGGTTCGTCCCACGCCGGTTGACGCATCGGGGATTGATCCTCCTTTCGGGGACATTAGCGGCCAAGCAAGGCCTGGCATTTCTGAGCAAGAGAGGGACACTCCAGTCCTTTCTCGAGTTCGCTTTCAAGCGGAGAATAACGTAGAGGTAGAAGAACTTTCAGAGTCATTAGTGGCTCCAAATTCTCCACTACCATCTAGTCATCCAGACGTATTGCAATACGTTGGGACTCCGTCTCATAGACCATCAAGTCCAGGTTACGCTACGCGCTTACCATTCATGACCACTACTGGAAGCATGGCTTCTACGAGTGCTACGACTATGCAAACCCCTACATCGGTGCAAGGGGGAGGAACCATTTCCATCCCCTCTGCTTCCTTGTTCGGATCTTTTGCTAGCACATCGTTAGTGGGATCTACCTCCATTCCGTCCACGAGTGGAAGTACCCAAACCAATGCTTTTGGTACTGGACTCTTCCCTTTTGGCACCCAATCACAGGGTATTCCATCGGTTCCGTTAAGTGCCGTTACGTCCATGTTGGGCGGATCGGCTTCATTCCAAGGTTTTCCTTTCGGAAGTGGTCATATACCACATTCCAACCCAACGGTAGGATCCATGCCTTTTTCTTCTATAGGACAAAGCAGCAATCCTTTCCAAGGTTGGAATAACCCTGGGGTTAGTAGCTCAGGAGCTGGGAATTCGTTTAGCGGCCAACAAGGGAATAGGCCGTACTCCACGGTTAGTATGTTTCAAAGTATTCCTCCCCTTGCTTCGGCTTGGAATCCATATCAGGGGTTATCAACTCCTTACCATCTAGGAGGAAACTTTGCGGGTTATGGAGGTTATACGGCAGGAGTTGGTCAAACTCCGAATTTTGCTGGACCACAAGGCTTGCCTTTTGGTTCAGCTGGTTCTACTGGTCACTTCGGGCAGCCTGGTGCCTCCCAAATTCCAGGACAATCTTTTCAGAGCTTAGGGAGTTCTGCCCAGTCTGGGTGGAATCCCCTAGGCCCTCCTAGGCTTCCATTTCTGGCAACGTTAAACTTGCCAGATCTCACTAAGTTAACAAATGACCCAATCAGGTATAATCCGGCCTGGCCTCCGGTCCCAACCAAACTCCCTTCGGACATTCCAAAATTCGAAGGGAAAAGTGGTGAGGACCCAGGCGACCACGTAACCACATTCCATCTGTGGTGCTCATCCAACTCCCTCATCGATGATTCGGTTAGGTTGAGACTCTTTCAGCGCACCTTGACTGGTAATGCGGCCAAGTGGTATATAGAGTTTCCAGGGGGCAGCTTTACATCGTTCGCCGACTTAGCCAACATCTTCTTAAATCACTTTCAGTTGCCTGTCCGCTATGACGCCGGAACTGAACTTCTGGCCACCTTTCGTCAGGATAAGGCTACTCACATTTCCGATCACATTCAGGAATGGAGACGGAGAAAGAGGCTCATTAAAGCCGAAATTCCTTCGGAATACCGTCTCGAGTGGTTTTTGAAGTCTTTACAACCCAAGATCTCCAAGGATGTCTCCATGTCTGGGGTATATTCTGAGGAGCAAGCCATTTTTAGGGCCCAGCAATTAGAATTGATCTACTCTCAGTCTGGGATCCTACAAAAGTACTTGCCAGATGCTCCTGGATCTAAGGTTGATTTAGCTAAGCCGAAGCCAGGTCCGCACGCGGACGGTATCGTTGGGTCAGTAGACACATCTACAGTGAACTTGTTGAATCAATTGCAGCAGTTGTCTTTGCAAACTGCTTCTAACAACCAAGTCACATTGTCTAATCCGCCCGCTTCCCAAACTTCTTCAGTCAACGCCGTCCAATCCGATAACCCCAAAGGAAATCAAAGTTCCGATGGGAAAAAGAAAGGACGTGGTAAGAAGAAGAATTCGGATGGGAAGCCCGATGCAAATAAATCTGGCAACAACGCTGGTGGTGGTAAAGGTGAGTCGAGAAAGAAAGTTAAGTTTCCTTGCAAGTTATGCAAAGGAGACCATCTAACTCATCTCTGCCCTAGGATTGAAGATGCTCAGCGCTTGTTAGGACAGCAAGGGACTTCTAGTTCACAAGCTGTGTTAACTAACCCGTTTCCCCAAGGGCAGCAACTTCTTGCTGGCGCGAGTTCGAATCCTGGGACCTCCTCAGGGGGCAACCAGGAAGGGGAAAAAGCATCAAATGTTTTTATGATGGGTTCAAATGTCCATGTGACTACTCGGTCACGTGATTATGGTGAAGCCGAAACATCTAAGGATAAAACTGTTCCAGGAGGTACTGACCTTCATATCGAGCGACCCCCTGTTGAGACTATACCTCGGATACCGAAAGGGTCCACCAAACGCGCGACAATTAACCCTAATGCTAGGGCCGCTCAGAATTACTCCATTGTGGAGGATCTGGCTCAAAGCCCGTGTGCTATGTCCGCTTTAGAGGTTCTCCAGTCGTGTCCGACTCAGAGAAGTGCTTTACTCTCCGCAATTGGAGCAGTTGATCCGGCTAACTCTTTAGCGCTCACTTTTGACATGTTAAATGTCAAAAAGCGACTCCCTCATCACATGGCTTTTCAGATAAAGTCTACATACCGGAAAATCAATATTTTCCGCACCGTTATCGATGAAGGAGCTTCCACATGTGTCATGTCGATGTCATGTTGGAAGGCTATTGGTTCACCTTCGGCTGTTCCTTCACCAACCGTCTTAACTGCATTTGATGGTCATTCTCACAAGCCGCATGGGATTATCTCGGCCTTTCCTATATGTGTTGGAGAGAAGGTCGTTAATATCGAAGTTGAAGTCATAGATGCTAACCTAGACTATAATCTCCTATTAGGAAGGAACTGGGTATACGAAATGGAAGCCGTCGTATCGACTCTGTTTCGTGTCATTTGCTTTCCTCATGAGGGGAAAATCGTTAAGGTAGATCAATTGGACTATTCTCCAATCGATCCTCAAGCAAGCTCCGACTCTACTGTTCCTTTGGTGGATAACCCTCGCCCGCCGATTGAGAATTTAGGAGTAGGGATGTATTCCTCATTGATGGGTACGTTTGATCTTCCCTCTCCTTTTGCAAAGATCAATGCTATTTCATCATCCAAGGAGTCTCCTCGAGAAGAGTTCTTCCGAACTCATCATTTTTCTGACCCTTGGACCTTGCCTTCACCTACGACCACATTAGTTGAAGGACAAGTAAATGGAATGGCGTTTCCCATATCTGCAGCTGAGCTTAGATATCAGTCTATCGTAGACTCTGCAGATAACCATTCCACTCCTTTTTCTGAAGAAGAGTTGGATGGTCATGTGGCCCCAGCCTGGAGCCTAGATTCTATCTCTACCTTAGATTGCTTAGATTCAATTTTACCTTCTGAAGAAGCAATCCTTGAAGCAATGATGGGTATAGATCAACCTTGGGAAGACTTACACCATCGTTCGTACTTTCTTCCTCCTTTGCAGGAAGTAGAATCTAGCTTTTCCGAGCTCTGTACTAGTGATGTTGATATGGTGTCGAACCCTTTGGCTCCAGCACACACCCGCGCCGAAGGTAATATGTCGGTAATTTCAAAAACGATACCCATCAACATCTCTAGGGACCCTAACATCATTGAGAATATCTTCATCGGAATTGAGTGTTCCCCTGAAGAAATTCAAATCTACACCGACCTCTTTAAGGAATATCGTGACGTATTTGCTTGGTCTTATGAAGAAATGCCTGGCATTGATCCTTCTATAGTTCAACATGAGATCAAGACATATGAAAACGCGAAACATGTTCATCAAAGACTTCGTCCGGTTAACCCTAGGAAAGCAGCAACTATCAAAGCTGAAGTCCAGAAGCTGCTAAAGGCGGGTTTTATATACCCTGTTCCTCTTACAGATTGGGTTTCTAATCCAGTCCCCGTAGATAAAAAGCAAGGAACAATCCATGTATGCATCGATTTTAGGGATTTAAATAAGGCTTGTCCAAAAGACAATTACCCCACGCCATTTATTGATCAAATTATCGATGAGTGTGCGGGTAACGAAGTTTTTTCCTTCATGGATGGCTTTTCAGGTTATAATCAAATCTCTATCCGTCCTGAGGATCAGCATAAGACAGCCTTCATATGTCCCTGGGGTACCTTTGCATATCGAAAGATGCCTTTTGTTCTTAAAAATGCTGGAGCTACGTTTCAGCGGGCCATGTCATACGCTTTCCACGACATCAAACATGTCATCGAGGCATACTTAGATGATCTCGCTGCTCGTTCTCGAAAGAGAATAGATCACCCTAGTCATCTTCGATTAGTCTTTGAGAGATGTCGTTTTTATAAAATCCGGTTGAATCCCAACAAGTGTGTTTTCGCGGTTACGTCCGGTCGGCTGTTAGGGTTCATTGTATCTAATGAAGGGATTAGGGTTGATCCCTTCAAGGTTGAGGCAATAATTCAGTTGCCTCCCCCGTCTTCAATTCGGCAACTTCAAAGTCTTCAAGGGAAGGCTAACTTCTTAAGACGGTTTATAGCAAATTACGCCGAGATCACTAAAGGGTTCATGCGCCTACTACGGAAGGGAGTTCCATTTATATGGGATGACTTTGCGCAGCGGTCGTTTGATGCTTTGAAAAAAGCATTAGTCTCTGCCCCGCTTTTGAGTCCACCGGATTATGGTAGAGACTTCCTTTTGTATCTCGCTGCGGCAGAATCAACCATTGGTATGGTTCTAGTTCAGGAGGACGATGCTCTCGCCGAGCACGTCATTTATTATTTGAGCCGAGGCTTGATAGGCCCTGAGCTTCACTATTCTCTGGTTGAGAAGTTGGCCTTGGCAGCTGTCCATGCTGTCCAATGACTCCGTCATTATATTTTGCTACGTAAAACTTTTGTCTTAGCGGCAGTCAATCCATTTCAGTTTGTCCTCAGTAGGCGAGTGATTGGGGGCAAATATAATAGATGGATAGTCATTTTGCAAGAATTCGATCTCGAGTTCTTGTCTGCCAAATCTAAGAAATCCATGGTTTTCGCGGAACTTATCTCGGAACTACCTTGTGCAGATGATATTGTTTATGAGGAAAGTTTACCCGACGAACATATATTCCTCATCTCTGCACAAGACCCTTGGTATGGAGATATCATTGTTTATCTCCAGACTTCGAAGTGCCCCTCTACTTTCTCCAAGGATGAACGTCGCAAATTACGTCACCTGGCAAAGAACTATGTTATTGTTGGTGACACATTATATCGTCGCGGGGTTGACTCAATCCTCCGGCGTTGTTTAACCTTAGAGGAAGCAGAGTCCGTGCTCAATGATTGCCACAGTGGAGCTTGTGGTGGTCATCTATCAGGGCTTGCTACAGCCCAACGCATCTTACGTGCTGGCTATTTTTGGCCTTCACTCTTTAAGGACTGTGTGGAAGCAGTCAAACGCTGCCACCCATGTCAAATCTTTACTCGCAAGATGCGTGCGCATCCAGCTCCACTTTTCCCCGTTGTCACTGTCGGTCCCTTTACTAAGTGGGGCATTGACTTTACGACTTGTAACCCGCCTTCAGCGGCGAATCACAAGTACATTATCGTGGTTGTAGACTACTTCACGAAGTGGGCTGAGGCCATGCCTACTTATAAGAACGATAGTGACACGCAGCTTTGTTTCTTTTCAATCAGATCATCTCAAGATTTGATATCCCAAGGGAGATTGTCACTGACCATGGCAGTCACTTCCAAAATCAACTAATGTCCGAATTGGCTCGTAAATTAGGTTTCCGTCAGGAGCATTCGTCCCCTTATTATCCTCAGGCCAATGGGCAGGTCGAGGCAGTTAATAAAACTCTTAAGACGATACTCCAACGGACAATCGATAAAAATAGGTCCAATTGGCACATTATGTTGTATTCGGCTCTTTGGGCATATCGAACCTCCGTCAAAACGGCTACCGGTTTTACTCCTTTTCAGTTGGTTTACGGGATGGAATCTATCTTTCCGGTCGAATGTGAAATTCCATCTCTCAAGTTGGCTGTTGAGCTTCTTCCTGAGACTTCGAGTCTCGAGGAGCACCTAGTTCACCTGGAACATCTCGATGAGCAGCGTCGAGATGCTGCCACGATGAATGAGGCCCATAAGAAAAGGGTTAAAACTCAGTATGATAAGTCTGTCCGTCCTCGAGTCTTTTCTGAAGGTGACCTTGTCCTGGTCTATGACCAAGATAAGGACGCCTTGGGGGCAGGCAAATTCAAGCCTATGTGGTACGGTCCTTTCATCATTAAACGAGTTTTAGAAAAAGGGGCGTATGAGTTAATTGACTTTGAAGGAAACAAGCTGGCGGAGCCCCGAAATGGGCTCTACCTAAAGAAGTACTTTGCTTAGTTTAGGCTGGGTAATGACTTCTTTGTACTTTATGTATATATTTATACATATATCGTAGAGCGTTTTCTGATATTAGTACTTTTTGGTTTGCTGTGTCAGGTGCTGATGGATGATTTGGTCTATTTTGGGTTCGCCGATGGTGCTAGTCGGCACACTCGGAATCTTGCTTCCGCAGCTTGGGTACTTTATTATCCAACTGGTCAATTGATGGTATCGAGAGGCGTATGTATCGGTCCTGCGTCAAACAATATGGCCGAGTATACAGCTGTGATCAATTTATTATCCGAGGCAATCTCTTATGGGATCGACTCGTTGGTAGTATATCTTGATTCTCAATTGATAGTGTCTCAATTAAATAACATCTATCGCGTTAGGGATCCATTATTATATCGCCAATATTTAAGGGTGAGGTTGTTGCAAAGATCATTCGTTTACATTAATTATTTGCACATTCCAAGATCTCAAAATTGGTTAGCTGATTCTATCGCTAATCAAGCATTAGACTGGCATATCAATCATTCATCGTCATAAAATCATGCATCAAAAAGTCAAACTGTATATATATATATATATATATATATATATATATATATATATATATATATATATATATATCATAAAACGCCTCGAGTGTACATATGTGTGTCCAAAATATACAAAATTGGGACTCAAATGCCCATAATCATGTCAGGCATATCTAACGCCGCGGCTCAGGATGAGCATTTAAATATGTGACTATGGCATTGGCCACGCGCCGAAAGATGCGAACCCAGTCACGTGGCATGCCAACCACATGACGCTGCATATCCGGAGGAAGATCCTCTATCTCGGCCATCGGTACTTGGCAGCTCAGTCTTGCCAAGTGTCGTTGAACGTTGTTGAGGGTCCGTTCCGTATCGGCAGCCGCCTCTTCGGCTCCTCGGCCACGCCGTCCATGCCGCGGGAATCCATCTGGTCGTACGGGCCCGATGTCTGGAACATGATCATCATATTAGTCATTTGAGTCTCACCAAAAATATTTTTCAAAATTTATCATTATATTTGAAAAATCCAAAAAATCATAAAATCATAAAAAATTCTTACCAATCTCGCCCCATGCTGCGTCCGGTGGTAACACTAGATCAGGATCTCCTCGGAAATCCAGCCCAGCATAGGGGTAGTCATCTACGGCGATGATCTGCTGCTCCCACCAGGCAAAGAAGTCGTCGTCGAATGCATTCCTTGGGACTTCCCCACCCCCAGACGTTTCATCAAGTCAGCCCACTGGCCCATGCATGGATCACGTGGACTGCTGATGGGAACTGCTACCCTGGGGCGGAGTGCAGGAACCTTCTCGAAGAAGAAAGTGCACAAGATGGTTCCGAACCCAAAGTTCTTGGTCTGTCCCCTCCTGATAGAAGTGAGTTGTTCCTTCATGTTGGCAAGAAGAGGAGTACACCAGTCAAACACTGTAGTGAGACAGTCCACTGCCACGCTCATGGTTACCCGTGACGCCTGATGTAGTGAGGATGATCCGTTCACTCGAGCTATGGTGAACAAGATTATCCTGAGTGACAAACTCGCCACATGTGGGATAGAGATCTGACTCCCAACCTTCCGATGACCCGGGCAGTAAATCTGTACATAGTCATCTACACTGAGGCTATTCCGGGTTCTGCCCCGGGAATGTACTACCTCGCCCCTTCGAGAGAGGCCCGTGATAAAATATATATCTTCCACTTCTATCCTGAGTGGCATCTGATCAATGATGAATGCTTCCTCATCGACATCCCAATAGTCAATGAGCCTCTCGAGCAGACGCGTGTTCCCTTTCATATTTGGCAATTTGAAGAATTTTAGTAACCCGCATCCCCGTAAGGCCTCTAATGCCTCATCATTGCCCATAACTTCATTATCCACAGCTGAGTGCTCTCTTTCACGCCATGTGAGAGTCATCCTGGAAGAAAAAATCATTTCCATCCGTTAGTTTTGTGTATAAAATTAGTTTGCTGCGCACACGCGGGTTCACCTGTACACAGTCGCGTGTAGGGCCGTCGTATACGCGAGTTCTGTAATGCCAACCCGCGTGTACGCCGCAAAACAATTTTTTGCAAAAGTCTAACGGTGAAACATCAACTAAACTTCCTAAAGACTATCACAATTAATTGCAAGACAAGTTTGAGGCTTACCTGGAAGTTTTCGGCAAGTTTGAACGGTTGAATTGGTCGCAGGGAAGTTTGCTCCTTTTGCTCCACAATTTTAGCTCTCCAAGTCAAATGATGATAATGGTAAGTCAAAAATGCCTTTTATAAGTTTTGAAAATGCAAAATTTTTTCAAAATTTTATTTTGTTCGACCTCATGTGACTTTTAACTTGGGAGCTTGGAATGCCGAGTTTGGTTTGTTTTTCAGGACATTTTGGACATTTTTCGACAGTTCGAGACGGTTCCATGACCGCTGACCCGTCATGGCAGGTATCGTGTTTTCACTGGCATATAGGCTAGGGACACCATTTTTTCCGTTGCATTATGCATACTAGCCTCCACATGACCGATACATCTGCCGTAGGGTCCACCCCATCGTGTTATGGTTCGTAAGCCATTTTCACTCGCCGATTTTTTAAATCATGATACGATGGTAGAGCCATCCCTTTACATGGGCATCGTAGTTAGCACCTCACTGACATTTGTTGCCCATGCTGCTTCATTTCGAGTAGGCTCGGGAGTCCTCTGTAGTCCCGCCATGACTTATGCATTGAAGACTCATTCCTCTTTACTTCTTCGCTTCGTTCTGGCCTTATACCCTAGAGGCTCCTATGTGTGTCGAGTTGTACTTTTGCATTGCATGTTGACCATTTGCACCTTTTTGCCTAGAGCCGGCTTCACTTGGACTCGTGTTTAAGCCAACTTTTGACCATGGCATCTGCAAAATCAACCTTGCATACCTTTGACTTCTGCAGCTTGACATACCCAGATCCGTGGAAGGAACATACCTCTGAGTGTCACTGACCAGTTTTCACCTCCCTGCATTGAGCATAGGAACGTTCCTTTCCCAGGAACTAGATCATCTGTTTCACCGACACTCGTTCTTTCCACTGTACCATAGCATTCTTTTATTCTTTTTCCGGCTTAACAGAAAAAGACAAAAAAAATTAAATATTCCAAAAAAGAGCGGGAACAGGGACATTATTTCCATTTATTGTTGGCAGCTAGAGTCAGTCGTGTCGCCCTTGAACAAAGCACTCAAAACAAAGTCTCCTCCGCATGGGTGGGATTTAGTTTGACTTAGGTATGCCATAACCTTGTTATTGAGTCAGTTCTCCCCCGATTGGTTATCTCTTCCAATCATATGGAGGGTTCGTTCGTGCCTCCTGCATGGCGAACTTATACAGAGTCATCATATGCTGCCACATAGTCACATTGAGTCGTGCTTTTGTTCAAGGGAAGTTAGCCTGAGTCGGCCTCTCTGTGGTGTCTCTTGACTCATTTTTCAGTCGGCCATCCCTGGTTGTCAGTATCATGTCTATCATCACATCAGCTATATTGGTCCTTTACTCATGCCGGTTTGAGAAGGTCCCCATTGACTTCTTGCTGGCGGGTCTTGTCCTTATCGACGACGACACCTTGCTCTGAGGACAAGCCTAGAGCTGCACCTTGGCCCTATTTTCATTATTGATAGGTCACCTTGTGCTCAGCATCGATCAGTATCATGGGTCTTTGACTGAGTGGTTTCCCTTGTGTTCGACATCAGCATACATTATCACACATTGGGATTCGTGCAGTACCTTGGTTTCCATTTGACCCTATTGGTGGATACCTCGCCTCTGTGTCGGCTTTCATTATTGGTTGGTTCAGAGGGTTTCTGCCGTGCGCTAGCCACATCTTGTGTACGCTGGAAACGTACTTCGGTTGGGTTACTACATCTTTTTCGTCCGATTCCTTCCACATTATTGGCCTACGGGTTACACTCGCGCTAGATTGAGGAAGGATGCCTTAATGCCTTCCTTCTAGCGGATATTTCCCTATCGACTCTGACTCATTGCTCTGGGGCAAAGATCTAGAGTCCATTTGGCAGTACCTTGGGGTTTGCAGTCATTAGTGGCAGATTCCTCGCTATCGACAGTGGGAAACCATCATTGTCTCCTGATCGATAGATTCTTACAGGTGTTCGACTTCAGCTCATCTATTCACACTTGTTAGATTGTACTGGGTACCTTGACGCTCATTATCATTATCGGTGAGTAGTCTCGCGTTTGTTAACGGTATACATCAATGACCGGTAATCAAACGATTTCTCACATGGTCGACTTCAGATCATTTATTCCCATGGTGTAGAAATGTACCACGGCGGTCGGTGAAGACCTCAGGTTGTATCAGCATTCATTGGTTCACTTGACAGTTGCTTCTGTTGCTGCTAGTTGATACCACTCCACCTTATATGTTGCAGTCAGTCATGGCGAAATTTTATATGTTGGCACCTGAGTTTGCAGTGTAGTACCATCCTATTCCATCATGTTCAGTTGGTACCTTTTGGGATCAGTCTTTGATATCAGTGATCCGTTGTATCTTTCAGCATCATTGACAGTCTTATATGTGATATTCATACATGTACTTGCTCCTTATGATCAGATGATCCATTATGTATCTTCTAGTTGTTTATACTTGTATACTTAGTGGATCCGCTTGTATTTGATATGTGGACATGCTTTACTTTTTCTGAGCATGGGTATGCCTGCCTCAGACAATGTTTCTTTCTGATCTCCTTTTGGTGGCTTGGCAGGATGAATTCTGGTGAAGTCCTCCTCGGTTTTTCGACAAATTTCCTTTCCATGTACTTACATAATATATTTCGGTCATAATGTTCCCCTTCTGACCTCATACATTAGGGGGCATCTGTTATAGCTCCAAATCTCACTCTTATGGTTTGTGATGCTGCACTCATGGCCTAGGGCAACCCCTCCTTCCAGACCTGGTCCTAAAATTTAAAAAACAGTGTTTTATTCCCTATACGCGACATTGCCCTGAGTTAAACACGTGTACACGCGGGTATGTCTATACCCAACCCGCGTGTATGTATTAAAACACTTAAAAAAATAAATAATTCCTTATTTTCAGGCAGAGATCGCGGGTTTTACCTGCTGATCACCTGCTAGTGCCCGTGGCCCAACTGTTCCCAACCAACTCCTAACTAAAAAACTACTTTGGAGATGGTATAAAAAGACATCAAAGGGAAGGCCAAGGGGAGAGAGAGGAGAGCAAGATTATTATGCTGAGATTTTCCCTTAGACCAGGTCTGAAGTCCTTGGTGCTTTCTGCACTTCCCCCATCTTGTATAGGAAACCCTTGTTTCCATGTGTATTGGTGATCATCCATCCTTTATATCACCATTGAGTAAGACTTGGAAGGAGCTCTTGTTGGAGGCTTGAGGCTGGAACGAATCTGGGAGGAAGCTTTGCTTGGAGCCTGTTGAAGGTGTTTCAGGTGAAATCTTTCCGTTATATGTACTTTACTTGCCTTTATATAAAGAAACACGTCTTGGTTCCCAAAAAAATCTTTCTTTATGCTTATGAGATTCTTGTCTTGAATTCTTATGCAAGTAGTTACTTACAGAATTTTATAACTAACTTTATATCATGAAGATGGTTTATATATAAGTATTTGTCCATGTACTGTTGTGTTCTTTGATTTGTTTGTTTTACAGGTCAAAGGAGAAGAAGGGAACTCCAAGAAGGGTTTGGACCCTAAAGGCCTTCTCGAATGTAGGACCTTAGGTACGTACCCTAAACATTAGAATTTGCTTACAATAAAGATAATGGTTGTGCGTGTGTTTCTTTGAATAAGCAATCTTCGGTCTGGTAGAGTCTTAACCCAAAGGACCCTAGGGGTACTTTCCCCTCAACCAGGAAGTTAGGTCATGTTGGCATCAATGTCAACCCTATGTAGACTGGTTGATGTTTGGATACCTTCCTTGTAGCATGGTTGTAGCTGATTATGTCAACATTGAGATGGTTA
This sequence comes from Pinus tabuliformis, assembly GCA_031772625.1. Lineage (NCBI taxonomy): Eukaryota > Viridiplantae > Streptophyta > Pinopsida > Pinales > Pinaceae > Pinus > Pinus tabuliformis. The sequence continues at coordinate 569,009,551 of CM062816.1, forward strand.
TGTTGGTATTCAATTCAACCTTTGATCTCAACATTTGATGGTGTAGCTTATTGGTAGCATGGTGTTCATGGATATTTTTCTTGTGTTGGAATGTGCATTGATGTCCATTTTGTGATGCCTTGTTATGCATGTATTGGAGGATTCATAGATGCTACTACATGTTAATGATGTAGATCTACAAGTGCCAGAGAAGATGTAACAAGTGTCATTCATGTAGTTAAGTTGGCTCATTTGATGAGATGTCATACAAGGTCTTCATGTAGGTCTTCATGATTTTGCACATGGAGATGACTTGTTGCAGCAATATGTTGGTCTCATGATGATGCTACAGAGGTGCTACATATTGTGTTTGTATGTGTTGCAGCTTGTGAAGGTGGTTGAGGAGATCTAAGGACTTGTTGGCACTCATTGTCGCCTTTGTTTGTTGGTTTGTAGGTACATTTAGCATTGAGACTTGGGATACATTCTTAGGCTATTTGGAGAGGTGTCAATGGACTTGACAAAAGTTTGGAGGCTCGTACAGGAGCTAGAGGAGAGATTTTAATAGGTGGCTAAAGTCCTTAGCATAGGATATTAGGTTTTTACCATCCTATGCCCCAACCACACCCATGAAAGCTTATGAGTGCACTTGAAAGGCTCAAACTACATGGAAAGAAACCTACACATGCGGATGCAACCATGATCAGTTTGTTTTGTTCATGCAATTGAAGTTCCATGAAAAAAATTCATATTCCTTGTGTAGGTTGGATGTATTTTAGCATGGAAATTCCTAGAGGTTTCTAGATTAATTTTAAAAGGTCAAAATTGGTTTGATAAGTCTTCCAATGGGTGTGAATGCATTTAATTCATAAGTAGTGATGGTTGAGGATTCATTTCGTCAAATTTTTTCCCTTGATCTGAGGCCAAAGCTGAATTTTATCATACATGTTTTATATTCTTCATTTTGGAGTTGGGTGAGGTTGATGAAGTTATTATGTGAGTGAGAAGGCTATAGAGAAGTAGAGGAATGATTTAGACCTAGTTGAGAGTAGAGATGATGGGACCAGCCCAGCACTGTTTAGATTAACCAATAATTAAATGATATAAAAGAATGTTTAACTATGGATTAAGATATAATTAATGTCTCGTCCTCGGATATTTTTGGGATATGATTAGGTGGAAATTATGTATGTATTTATTGTGCTATACCGTGCCTTGGATTTTATTTTCCCGCTCCTCGTTTCACGCCAAAACCCTTCCTCCATTTATCACTTGGTCATTTTTCTCTTGGTTCTTTGTTGTCGAGGGTTGGTCTGGTAGGGTTATGCTGCCTGGATATGCAGCTACACTGCAACTCTTGGGCGCATTGTTCAGGTTTTATGTCTGAGGGTTTAGCTCTTACATTCACCTGGTTAACTTTTGGTCCTGGTTCATTATGCAACCGAGGGTGGCTCTATTGCCTGTGTAAGTATACTCCTATGCTTCTTCTACAACTATTTTAACTGGTTTTTCGCTCCATAGTCTTTGTTTTGGTATGAGGTCATCTTGCTTGTAAAACTCAGTGGGTTGGCATGCACTCAGGTTGCAAAATAGTGGCGCTCTCCGGTCTTTGGCTTTAATGCAGGTAGCTTCTTCCGTCCATGTTTCAATTTACTGTTTCTGTTGTTCTATTTCTAATGTAGCTACTCCTTTGTCTCAGTCGTCATATGGGATTCGTGGCTCAATGGCCTGTGCTGTGTTCTTGCTGCAAACATTTCATGTAGGAATATGTAGCCCTCTTCCACTTAAATTATTGCACTAGTTTCTCCTTTCTCTTTCTATAGTTTGCTAACAATTTTGTTTTGGTTCTTTTGTAGAATATGGGGTTTGCATCTGAGCATGCTTGGAACAATCTCTTTGACCTCTACCTGGTAGGCTCTATCAACATAATCAATTCTTAGCTTTAGAGTTAGGGCCTATGGGTTTGAAGGCCTGGTTCACCTCAACTCTTGTCGTTGATGTGTCTCGCCTGTAGTCTAATGTCCTAGTCATTTTTAACGTAAGCTTCCTCGATTATGTGATGGTTGACTGTAATTTATATTATATGGGAGTCGTTTTCCCAAACCCTCACCTAGGGTTTATCGGCCGTTGGTTTTGTGACTGTTCATGGGTTATTTTCGAACTCTGCTATGTGTGCTCAGACATTTCATATGATAATTAAAAGGAAATTTCAGAGAAATGTAGGCTCGAATTACCTCTGTTTTAATGGTGACTGTTGACTGTCGTTCCTTTCATTCTGGCTTGAACGTTCTTGAATTATGCTTGTTAGTTTGTGGTTGTGTTCACAATTTCTTCAATGAGTAGAAATGCTGTGGTTGCTCTTGTATTCATTCTGGTGGATGGATTCAAAACTGGGATAATGATATGTGGCTTCTGTATGCGTTTGTTCATGTACATTCACTGTTGATTGCTTTTCATGGGTTACAAACCGTCATTCTGGAACTTTGTTATAGCCTCGTTGTTTGACTCCATTTCTTAGGAAAAGAAAAGGAACAAACTAGTATGCATGCATTGTATCAATATCTATGACTGTTCGGTAAATTAGGAGGGAAAAATAAAAAAATGTTTTGGTTACACAGATGGATTCAAATAAGTCTTCTCTTTTTATTATCAATGCTTGTATGCTAAAAATGTTGAACCCTTTCAATGGATTTTCAATGTACATTTGTAGTCTCTGTTCACAGTTACCTGAACTGTGTAGTTACTATTTTCAGTTGTAATTCTATTTAGTTACATAACGATGCTTGCATTCGATTATGCTTTGTGACAAGATTTTCCATTAAGCACATTTTTTTTCTCCAAAATGACAGAACAATTATTAAATTAATATTGATTAAAGATAGACAAACTAATGACCCTAACCAACCAAACTATCCCTAACTAGTATTGAAACTAATAGTAAACAAAAACTTACACCTACTTTGAAAAACTAAACATAAAGAAACCAATTTTGTTAACAAAACTTCCACCTTGGCAGAGACCAACACCCGGTCATGGTATCCTAGCTAGATGCTCCTGCATCAGGCTCTCGGGGTAAAAAGAAATCATGACTCCGATCCATGAGCTTCTCGACTGAGGAACCTGCCTGCTCAATCTGCCTGGCATCAAGCCATGAACTATCCTCAATAGGACGATTCTTCCACTTGACCAGGTATTGCAGATACTCCTTCCACCGAGTTCATTTGGCCACCTGAGTGTCGAGGATGCTCTCGATCTTAGGAGGCTGAACATAAGGCATTTGTATCATCCAAGTTTCTCCTCCATCTTGGGTATTCTGTGTAGGTCGTATGGTCCTGTCTTCCTCTTCTGGGTTAGCAGTGTAAGGAAACAGGTCTGCCACATTAAAGATGGGTGAAATGCCTATCCCTTGTGGCAGCTCTATCTCATAGGTATTTGGTGAAAATTTCCAGAGGACTTTGCAGGGACCTATCTTTATATACTTCAGCTTATTGTATGCAACTATAGGGAACCATTCCTTGTGCAGATGTCTGAGGACTTCATCTCCCACATTGAACTGGACTTCCCTTCTTTTCAAATCTGCTTGCTATTTATAGTTTTAGCTGTTGTCCTGTAATTTAATTCTCACATGCTCATGAAAATCTCTCATCAAATTAGCAAAATCTTCTCCATCTACGCTTCGCCTTTCTTGCTATCCGAGATCTCGCAACTCATGCAATCCCCGAGGATGCATGCCATACAGGATCTGAAATGGACTGCAACCTGTGCTGCGATTAGGTGAGTTGTTATAAGCGAACTCTACCTGGGAAAGCACTCAATCCCACATCCACGAATTCTCACCAATTAAGCTTCATAGTAGGTTTCCAAGACTCCTGTTTACCACCTCTGCTTGATCGTCGGTTTACGGGTGATAAGAAGACTTGTAACTCAACTATGTATCCATCTTCTTCCATAGGGTGCACCAAAAGTGCCTTGTAAACTTCACATCCCTGTCCGAAAGAAAATACTTAGGCAAACCATGTAGCCTGCGAATCTTTGTGAAGAACAAGTGGGCCACGTGAGTGGCATCACTCGTTTTTCTACAAGGGATAAAATGCACCATCTTCGAGAATCTGTCCACTACTACTATCATCGAGTCATAACCCCGTTGTGTCGTAGGTAGACCCAAGACAAAGTCCAAGTTGACTGAATCCCACGGTCTGCTTGGAACAATCAATGGTGTATACAATCCTGTGTTTTGAATGTGACCCTTTGCCAACTGGCACACCTTACATCTGGTCACAAATTGCTATACATCCCTACGCATCTTTGGAAAAAAGTATAAATGACTGAGATACTCGAGTGTCTTTTCTATGCCGAAATGTCTGGCTAGACCTCCACTGTGCTTCTCCCGAATAATGTTCTCTCTCATCAAGCAATCAAGAATGCATAGTTGTTCTCTTCTAAATAGCAGTTTCTCTTGCAAGTTGTAGTCCAACCATAGACTATTATCTCTCACCAAGGGATTCTGACATGCCTCATAGGCCTCTTTAAAATCTGTGTCAGTCCGATATAAATCTTTCAAGTGCTCAAATCCTAGCACTTGTATAGTACTCTCCTACAAAAGTTAGGCCCTCCTACTCAATGCATCCGCCACCTTGTTGGCCTGTCCACTAATGTGTTTCAACACAAAGGTGAAACTCTACAAATATTCCACCCATTTGGCATGTTTGTGATTCAGCTTGTGCTGTTGCATCACATACTGTAGTGCAGAATTATTCGAAAAAAACAAAAATTCATTTCCCAACAAATAGTATCTCCAGTGCTTCAATCCCTAGATGACAGCATAGAACTCCTTGTCATAGGACAAATATTTCTGCGTGCTTTCATTTAGCTTCTCACTGAAAAATGCAACAGGTTTATCCTCCTGGCTGAGTACATCTCCAATAGCCATACTGCTAGCATCACAACGAACCTAAAAGAGATTTTTAAAATATGGAAATCTTAGGATCGATCTCCCTATGATCTTCTTCTTTAGTAGCTAAAAACTCCTCTCTACTACATCAGTCCATCGAAAAGGCTGACTGGCCTTTTTAATAGTGTCTAACATAGGTGCACAAATTTCACTAAAATTTCTTATGAATTTCCAGTAAAAACTTGCCAGCCAATGAAAACTATGTACTTCAAATAAGCTTTCGAGGATGGCCAATTAACTATCACAACAATCTTCTCCGAATCCACCTTCATCTCGTTTTCTGCTATTACAAAGCCCAAATAAATCAATTCCTTTTTCAGAAAAAGTACACTTTTTCAGATTTATCAGCAACTTATTTTGCTGCAATTTTTATAGCACTTTCCAAACATGTCGAAGGTGCTCCTCCCTTGTCCTATTGAAATTTAGTATGTCGTCCAGGTACACTATCAAAAATTTTCGATATATTCTTTCATAATTTAATTCATTAATCACATAAATGTATTGGGTGCATTTCTTAGTCCGAATGGCATAACCAACCATTCATACAGTCCTTCATTCGTCTTAAAAGTTGTCTTCCACTCGTTCCCCTCTCGAATTTGGATCTGATGATACCCGCTCTTCAAATCTGTCTTAGAAAAATATGTTGCCCCACTTAGGCAATCCATCATGTCATCCATCCATGGCAGTGGAAACCTGTACCCGATGGTGATTTTGTTGATGGCCCTCAAGTCTGTGCACATCTACAATTATCCTCCTTTCTTAGGAGTGAGAACCATTGGAGTTGTGCAAGGGCTCAAACTCTCCCTTATCAATCCTTTGTCTAGCAGTTACTACACCTAGTTTCTAATCTCATCATTGTCCTTGGGGCTCATCCAATATGCTACCTTATTCGACAATCTTGCTCCGAGTATGAAGTCAATATGGTGACTTATGCTTCTTTTGGGGGGTCATTTATCTGGCAAGTCATCCACCACTATGTCCGTAAACTCCTGCAACATTTGCTAAATTTTTGGGGGTAAATTTGACACCTATGTATGCAACATTACCATTTTTTCTCTTCTTAGAACTGCATAACTCACCTCGCTATCCTCAACTTGTTTCAGAAACTATTTTTCGCTGACCAAAAATACTCTCGCTCATTTTTCCCTGTTGTTCCTTCCTCCTTGATGGGCACAAGCATGTGCTTGATTCCGTCCTTGACAAACTTGTAGCAGTTTGTCAGTCTATCCTGTACCACCTTTTTTTCATACTACCATGGCTTGCCTAGTAGTATGTGACATACATCCATAGGCATTATGTCACAAATGACCTTGTCCTTATATCTGCCTATTTGAAACTCCACCTCGCATTGCTCATCTACCAGCAACTGATGGCCTTTTTGCAGCCATGAAACTTTGTAAGGGGTGGGATGTTTCAACCGCTTTAGTCCCAACTTCTCCAACATCTCTGTGGCCACCAAGTTATCTGTACTACCACTGTCAATAATTATCTTACAGCACTTACCGTGTGACTTACAAACTGTTTGAAACAAAGCCTTTCCTTGAGTTTGTTCAATGGTTCTTTGGCTTGTTTTAACAACACCTTGTTCAACACTAGGGCTTCCCTTATTTCTGGATCAGTCTCTATTCTTGGGGAGGTGCCTCTGCTTCTTCTAGTTGTGCGACATACGCACCCGTCTATCTAGCTTGGTCTGCCTCAAGACACTCAAATGATCTATGTCCCCACTTATGACACCTGTAACATTGGTAAGAAACTCCTCTACCTCGGCCATTTCCCCTGCCTCGTTGATATGGCCAACCACCTCTCATATTTTCACCTTTTTCTGTTGATCTGAAAACTTTAGAACTGTTGCTTTCCTCATTACTGTTAGCAATTCGCCCTCTTCCATAGGACTGGACTCTTCCTCTGCCAGTTCCTTGTCCTCTCCTAGAATTTTTCTTTCTAGTAATTTTCTCTTCAGCATTCATAGCACTCTAATATGATTCTTCAATGTTATTTGGAGACAGAATACTAATTTCATCTAAAATTTCTAGCCTTAAACCATTTACATACCTAGCTGTCTTCTCTAGGGTATCCTGTTTATAATCGGCCCTTAAGTTCACTCTATAAAACTCTTTAGTGTACTCCCTTACTGTCATTCCTTTCTATTTCAGATTCTGCACTTGTCTGTGTAGTGCAATCTGATAATATTGTGGCAGAAATCTGCCCCTCAACTTGGCCACCATTCTTGACTAGTTTTTGATCAGCAACTTGTTCAATCTCCTTCTCTCTGTTTGTACATTGTCCCACCACAGGGCAGCATGTCCCTTCAACTTTGTCACAACAAACTTAATTTTGCGGTCTTCACTGACATCCTCACACTTGAAATACTTATCCAGTTCATTGATCCAGTCCAACAAAACCTCTGTGGACAAGCTGCCATCATAATTGGGGAGTTCTAGTTTGGGTTTACTGCTTGCCACTAAGATCGATCTCAACAGTCTCATTTATGGACCCTCTCCATCTGATCCATCTATTGTCGCTTCAGCTTCCTCTTCACTATCATCACCTACCTTTGGATCCCTTCTTCTCCCTACTTCAACTGCCTCCAAACGAGTAGTCAAAATCCTGATCTCCTCTCTTAGTCCTTCCTCTACTACCCTCCAAACACCTCTTCCACGACCTCTCCTTCCTACCTCCATTTCTTCAGTGATTTCCAATTCCCTACTCTGATACCACTATGATGGACCAGCCTAGCACTGTTTAGATTAACCAATAATTAAATGATATAAAAGAATGTTTAACTGTGGATTATGACAGATTAATGTCTCGTCCTCAGATATTTCTGGGATCTGATTAGGTGGCAATTATGTATGTATTTATTGTGTTATATTGTGCCTTGGATTGCATTTTCCCACTCCTCGTTTCATGCTAAAACCCTTCCTCCATTTATCACTTGGTCATTTTTATCTTGGTTCTTTGTCATCAAGGGTTGGTCTGGTAGGGTTATGCTGCCTGGATATGCAGCTGCACTGCAACTCTTCAGCACGTTGTTCAGGTTTTACGTCCAAGGGTTTAGCTCTTACATTCACCTGGTTAACTTGTGGTCCTGATTCATTATGCAACTGATGGTGGCTCTGTCGCCTACGTAAGTATACTTCTATGCTTCTTCTACAATTGTTTTAACTGGTTTTTCACTCGAGAGTCTCTGTTCTGGTATGAGGTCATCTTTCCTGTAAAACTCAGTGGGTTGGCATGCACTCAGGCTGCAAAACAGTGGCATTCTCTGGTCTTCGGGTTCAATGCAGGTAGCTTCTTCCATCCATGTTTCAATTTATTCTTTTTGTTATTCTATTTCTAATGTAGTTGTTCCTTTATCCCAGTCGTCGTATGGGATTCATGGCTCAATGGCCTGTGCTCTGTTCTTGCTGCGAACCTTTCAGGTAGGGAAATGTATCCCTCTTCCACTTACATTCTTGCACTGGTTTCTCCTTTCTCTATTGACAGTTTGCTAACAATTATGTTTTGGTTCTTTTCCAGATTATGGGGTTTGTAGCTAAGCGTGCTTTGGACAATCTCTTCGATCTCTGCCTGGTAGGCTCTGTCAACGTAACAAATTCTTATTTTTAGAGTTAGGGCCTGTGGGTTTGAAGGCCTGGTTCTCCTCAACACTTATCGTTGATGTGTCTCAGCTGTAGTCTGGTGTCCTAGTCATTTTTAATGTAGGCTTCCTCGATTTTGTTCTCATTGACTGTAATTTATATAGTATGGGAGTTGTTTTCCCAAAACCCTCACCTAGGGTTTGTCAGTCGTTGGTTTTGTGACTGTTCGTGGGTTATTTTCAAACTTTGCTATGTGTGCTTAGACATTTCATATTATAATTAAAAGGAAATTTCAGAGAAATGTTGGCTTGAATTACCTCTGTTTTAATGGTGACTGTTGACTGTTTTTCCTTTCGTTATGGCTTGAACATTCCTGAGTTATGCTTGTTAGTTTGTGGCTGTGTTCGCAATTTATTCAATGAACAGAAATGTTGTGGTTGCTCTTGTATTCATTTTGGTGGATCGATTCAAAACTGGGAAAATGGTATGTGGCTTATGTATGCGTTTGTTCCTGTACATTCATTTTCGATTTCTTTTCATGGGTTACAAACCCTCATTCTGGAACTTCATTATAGTCTCGCTGTTCGGCTTTGTTTCTTAGGAAAAGAAAAGGAACAAACTAGTATGCATGCATAATATCAATATCTCTGACCGTTCGGTAAATTAGGAAGGAAAAATAAAAAATTGTTTTGGTTACACAGATGGATTCGAATAAGTCTGCTCTTTTATTATCAATGCTTGTATGCTAAAAATGTTGAACCCTTTCAATGGATTTTTCATGTACATTTGTAGTCTCTGTTCACAGTTACCTGAACTGTGTAGTTATTGTTTTCAGTTGTAATTCTATTTAGTTACATAATGATGCTTGCATTCGATTTTGCTTTGTGACAAGATTTTTCATTAAACACATTTTTTTTTTTCTCCAAAATGACATAACAGTTATTAAATTACTGTTGATTAAAGACAGACAAACTAATGACCCTAACCGACCAAACTGTCCCTAACTAGTACTGAAACTAAAAGTAAACAAAAACGTACACCCTACTTTGACAAACTGAACATAAAGAAACTAATTTTGTTAACACAACTTCCGCCTTGGCAGAGACCAACACCCGGTCATGGTGCCATAGCTGGATGCTCCTACATCAGGAGATAGATTGTGCAAGAGTGCAAATGGAAATGAGTGGAGTAGCATCTATCCAGTGTTTGTCATTTCTTTCTTCATCAAAATTTCTTGGTTCTTTTGTTTATAACATGCCAATTTGAGCCTAATCTATTTTCTCTACAAGTTTCCTCCATGTTTCAATTCCTTCTCTTTTATCTACAATAATTGGACTATTAGGGTGATTCTTTTTTACATTCCTTGAGGGATATTTTGAATGAGTCTCTGTAATTATTATTCATCATGTGCTTCATTTTCTTCATTTTCATGGTGCTGATATGGAGAATTCAAAAAACATGTGTTCTTGTTCTTGTTAGGAAAATCTTCATCAAACTTTACATTTATAAAATCCATAATCTTATGTGGTTGTTTATTATAAGACTTATATCCATTATGCCAAGTCCCACTAGCACAACTGGTTGAGGATGGGTCTTGTTAGCAAAGCAACCTAAGATCAAATGTCACAGAGGTTGTTGCATCTATGCTAAGGGGAGGAGACACACAAAAATGTAGTCAGCTTAGGTCTGGTGTGGCCTAGGATAGGGTCGATACCCGGGTGACTTTGACAGCTTAGATTCCACTAGGTCATGGTTTCTCAAGCCATACATCAATCCCAGAGGAGCACATACAACTTGACAAAAAATTCATGTATCCTTTATCTTTTGTTGAATATCCCAAAAATATTTCTTCATCTAATCTTGAATCAAACTTCCCTAATTTTTCATCATTTTTTTTATATAACACTTTCTTCCAAATACTTTAAAACTTCTTATAGATGTTCGATTACCCTGCCACAGTTCATATGACATCTTATCACATTTTGGTATTAGATGTACCTTATTTAGAATATGAATGATTGTGTATACTTCTTTTGTCTAATGGGTTTGTGGAGTGTTTCTCTGTTATAGCATGGATTTGACCATTTTTTGTAAAAAACTATTCTATCTCCATGCAACTCCATTTTATTGTGGAGTGTCTACAATAATATACTTCCTCTTATACCAAGTTCAACACAAAAGTCTGTAAAGCCATATGAAGTAAATTCACCTTCTCAGTCTGACCATATACACTGCTTCACAACTTATCCTTGAACTTGGATAAATTTTGATCATATTTTCCCATTTGACATTATTTTCAAATAGGATTTTAAGGTTTCTTTATCTTTGATATATCTCTAACTACTCTCTTTTTATTAATCCTAATGATACAATCAAAATTGAGATGCTCCAGTCTCATATGCCATAGCCAAGAATTAGCTTTTTTGGTGATGTAACACTCTTCATTATCTTCCTTCAATAATATACATTATTTTCTATTTTAACTCGTTTAGCCAACACCTTCCCTATTCTTGTTGATATGATCTCACAATCTTGAGCTCTGAAGATAACATCACAACCTTTGTTACACATTTGACTAACATAACAAATTATGTTTTAGTCCATCATAAAACAGTACATCCCAAGCCTTTCCTCTCCAATCATTTAGATTCACTGTACCCTTCCCTCTAATTATTCTTTCTACATCACTTACAAATGTCACATTCCCTATTTTATTTTCATATAAGGAGACAAACTTCCTTTTGTCCTCTGTCACATGTCTAGAATAACCACTTTCCACATACCGTTAACTATTATAATTTTATGCATACATGACTAGACCACACTTATCAACTTTCTTCCCTTGTTTCTTCTTTCTCCACCTCATATATTCTTTTGTTACACTATTGTTCTTAGGTTTTGACCTACAACTCTTAAGCTAATATTCATATGAATTAGGCCCGAAATTGTGGCAATAGAAACATTTAGTGATATCAAAGAGAGAGTAAAATGGATTCTTATCCATATTCATGTTTGGTTTGATGCTTGTAGATCTATTGTTTACTTCAGTTCTTCTGGGGTTCCTCAGTTCATTTCTTCTAACATAAGCTCAGCAATTTATAGCTTTGTGTTTGAAATTTTTACAACAGCAACAATATCCATAAAAAAGGTTTCCATACCTAGTGATGGATGATACTTGTAGATAAAACCTTCTTTCCATTTGATAATATTGTCTCCTCAAGAAGTATGGTCTCTGATAGATTCTTATTTTTTTTTGTCCATGCCTTTTGTCTATTACAGTTTGCTATAAGTGCTTCTTTGTTTCTACTCCTTAGATGCAATGTTTCTTGTTGTGGGTTAGGTTGGGCTACTCAATTCCTTATTTCTAGACTAATGTGGACTATAATTGTATCCCTTAAGAACTTTTATAAAAGAAATTATCTTTCTCTCGCCTATCTTACTTTCACCAGATTCTCCTTCATAGCCTAGCTCATCTATCATAAGTAAAGAACTCTAAGAATTTAATATCACATGCAAATTTTTACATCCTTTTATATGTTGAAGGTTCATATTCAATTCAATTTGTGCCTTCTCTAGCTTTTTCTTCGAGGTTACTATTTATTCTTCCAATATTTCACACTCCCCACTTTTGTCTTATATTTGTTGAACTATAATTCCCTCCACCTTCTTTTCTTTTTCTAATTCAAGTTTTTACTTGACATGTTGTTCTGAATTTGACTCTTCCTTAAAATATTTTAAAAAAATATCATTCTATTTCTTATTCTTCTCTTTTAGTCCATATTTCCTCTAGGGCACTAATTAATTCCCCCCTCAAGGTCTACCTCACCTTCTTCTTCTTATTTGTCTTCATTAAATTGTTCTTCCAGGTTTTCTAGAGCCATGAGGATAAATTTGCTAGGTCCATCTTCACTAGAGGATTCATTGGAATCTTGAAATGTACTACTGTCTTCTTGCACACAAATAAACTTCTTTTTAAATCTTTTCTTTTTCTACATTTTATTAAAAAAGTTCTTTTCTTTCCCTCTAAATTGATTTTATTCATTCTTATATGGACTTTGACAAATTTTGCGTCTTCTTTGTTAAAGTCTGAGCATGAACATTCCTTTTCTTATGTAGACTTGTCTGCTTTAAAAGTTTCATATCTAGTAGTTGACTTTCCTTTTGAAATTCACATTTCATATTTTGTTAAAGAACCAAGTAGTTGAACCCTATTTGGAGTGTCAAAGCTTGTCTCTTCATAGCTGGAACCTTAGGATTAAAATTTGAAGGTAATGACCTCAGTATTTTTGGGACTATGACACACGCTCTGATTTCTTCTCTTATACCCATAATGAAATTAATAACTTCATCTAATCTTAGAAATAACTTATCAATATATTCATATTCATTCATTTTTAATATCTCAAACTACATTCTATATACTTGTAATTTTGCCATCTTACTTTGGTATCTCCTTCATGAATATTTTTCAATTTATCCCAAATTTCTTTAGCTATTTTACAATGCATTACCCTAATAATCTCTAATTCATTTTATCCACTAAAAATATCATTCATAACTCTTCCATTGGTTGTAAAGTCTAGTTTTTCATATTTTCCACTACTCATTTTCTTTAGTTCTTCATACTCCATAAGCACAATAGCCCAGAATTATGCTCCAAGAGACATTAAATATGTCTTCATTCTCACTTTTTGGAAAGCATAATTTGTGCAAGTAAACAAAGGGGCTTCATTTTTTTAGCATCCTTCCTAACTAGTCATTCTAATGATTTAGGACCTCCTTCCAGTTGTTAACCTGATGTCAATGGAACTTTCTCAGCTACCAATTGATAAATACTTGGAAATTACTAAGGTAGGGCGGAAATCAGTAATCATATCTTTTCAATTATTTAGCTCAACTTGATTTCATTTTTCAAATATCTTCTTTTGTGGCTAGTGGCTTATGTATGTGCTTAATTATTAATTGTTTCTTTTCCAATTACCAGAGAGAGACATTTGCATATGTACATATTCAAAATTCAAAAGCATACACATAAGTGGGACATTCAACACATGAAGGAACGAGATATAGGTGGAAACCCATAAAGGGAGAAAAACACATTTTTTTTGGCTGAAAGTGGTACGAAGGAAATCTCCTACTCCCCTATTACATCAAATTTTCTATAGGCTTCAACATACAAGAGGATATTACCACAAGGAATCTCCAACTCCCACAAATTTTCTACAAGCTGCAACCCACAAGAGGCTCCTATATCAATAGGATACAACGTAATATTTATCAACCTAGAAATTTAAACGAGAGTACAATACCCTAACCAGATTACAAATAATATTTTCTAGTTACCTAGTACTTGTCTCTATTTTGAAATAAATTTAAGTTCTCTCTTTTGTTGCTTATCCTCTTTGTTGCTCTTCTTCAACTATTTTTATTTTCTACTACTCTTTCCCTTCTCTCCTTACCAGGTTATGCATAAACTATCTCATACAAATTATCAAGTCACAAAAACCTCACTTTCATTCAAAATGAAAATTTTTATATAACAAAATTTATTTATTATTTGCATTTAGTGCGAGAAATGAAATTGGAGTATTATCACTTGGTTTTCCAGAGTTGTTCACAATCCACCTCTTCATTTCCAAATATGGAATTTAGTTCAAGAGTTTTGTAATATTAAGAAAATATAAAATAAATTAAGCCAACAAGAATTACTACATTGTATGGCTTTGAGATGTAAATTGAACATAAAATATTTAATAAAAATATAAAGTTCTCTAAACATTTTTCTTCAACTCTCATGTGCCTTTCTATCTTGTTTTTGTTTGAAGTATAAACAAAAAATCAATCATCGATGTAATCATCAACTGTTAATTATATGGATTTATGAAGGAACAAAATGAAATATAGATTCAAAACAAAACACAAAGATACATTGAAAGATAACTTGAATTAATAAATAACAATTGATAAAAATTGTTTACATATATAAGAGAAACCTAATAGCTCAGGCGATGGTAGCTTATCTATAAGAAGAGATGAGATAGTTACATGCCTTCTAAACTGCGTTATAATGAGGCTCGCAAGCCTTTTTTCATCAAGAAATAATGGAAAAACCTAAACATCCAAAAACCTAATCCTAGGAGATGAAGCGTCAAAATTTTGTTTGCCTCGTTGGTGTCGCTAGTAGAAAATGGTGAAGTTAGTGACTAGGTGACTAAAAAAGTTAGTCACCACAACTTTTCCAAGTGAAATAGTACCAAAATTTAGCAATATTAAGAGACCCAACTAAAAACGACTAACATAAATGACTAATTTAGCCCTGAGTTAAAATATATGACTAGATAATAAGTAATACCACTAAAAAAAACTAACGTGAATGACTAATTTAGTCTAGGAACAAAAATATGACTACCTAATAATAACTGCAGTGATATATGTTAGTCATATGTGTTAGTCATTTTAATTGTGTCATTTCAACAATATAAACTTACAAGTGATAGGGGATTCAAAGGTTGTTATAGATTGGATGAAAGGTTATACTTCCTTATACACCTCTTTATTGGATCAAAGGATGATTAGAATTATGGAGCTTATTAGAATCTTTATGGTTATATCCTTTAATCACATTCATAGGGAATTAAATTCAAAGGTTAACATATTATCGAAAATGGGAGTGTTTTAACACCTCTTTTTGCAACATGACATGACCACCTATATATGTTTCAACAACCTTGGAAACTTATTTAGTGGGTTTCACATCTATTTCACATTTCTTCTTCGTCTTGAAAAGTGGTAGTGCCAATGAGAGGGTATGAACTTTGATCAAGGAATGTTCACTTAGTAGCACTATCAACACAATGAAACACCCATTCTCTTTTATGAAACAAGAAACATAATAACACAAAATGGTTTTCTTAATTATTTTAAAAACTAGATCCATCTTAACTCTGGATCTATCAAGCATCAAGAGGGATCAAATATTTCAAGATGCAAACCTCTTTTTTTGAGTAAAAAACTTGAGGAAAGGTTTGCACCATGAGAGATTTGATCCCTCTCAGTGCTTGATAGATACATAGTTAACATGGATCGAGGCTGGTTTCAGTCATGTGCAGCCAAGGAAAATATATTGAATCTATGATTAATTTTATCAATAATATGTAAATACATCTAATATTAATAGAGTCATTTTAAATATGTTAAATATGTATGAGATTAATGTGGTCATTTTAATTTAAATTTTTCTTAGTTAGCTCAGTCTATTGAGATGATAAATATTGTTAATAACTTTAATGATGAAAAATGATGAAATAAAAAAATTAATGAAAAGTTACAATGTAAAAGTGTTGAATGATAGAAAATTTGAATAATAAGAATGTATTCAATTACAAATAGTCTTTATTGTGATCAATCTCAAACTATTTTCTTCTATTATTGTTATTCGCACCCTTATTAGTTTTGTCATCTTTGCATATTGATTATATTAAATTGAAATCATACATCGTTTCAATCTTTAGCTCAAGCTGTTGTAGTAAACATCATACCTTACCTCTCTTGCTCTCCAATATTAATTAGTTGAATTACTATAACACAAAATTCAATGTACATTGCCAATAATTTGTTGTGCTTACACTGAAACCGATGCACATTGCTAATCCAATCACTTTAAAGTTAATGCAAAATCAACATCTACACTGAAATCAATGCATCTAATGCAAGTAATCAAATAATATTAGAAAACAACATATACACTAAAATAAATGTATCTAATGCAGACAATCAAATAAGATTATAAATCAACATCTACACTGAAATCCATGCATCTAGTGCTAGAAAGAAATTAGGATTAGAAAACAACATCTACATTGAAATCAATTCATTTAGTACAAGACATCATATAGGATTAGAAATCACCATCTACACTGAAATCAATGCATTTAGTGAAAGAAATCAAATAGGATTAGAAACAATGTAATAGTGTTGAATGATAGAGAATGTAAATAATAAGAATGTAATCAGTCACACATAGTCTTCATTGTGATCAATCTTAGACTATTTTCTTTTACTATTCTTATTTCCCCCCTTGTTAGTTTTCACTTTTCATATCAATTATATGAAAGGGACAGTTGAAATCATAGAAAATTTAAATATTTAGCTCGAGTTGTTGTAGTAAATATCATACCTTTTCTCTCTTTCTCTCCAATATTAATAAATTGAATTACTAAAACACAAAAATCGTTGTAAATTTCTAGTAATTGTTTGTGCTTACACTAAAATTAATGCACATTGTTAATCAAATCACTTTAAAATTAATGTACCATCATGCATCCAATTACATCAAATCATAAATCAACATCTACACTAAAATAAATACATCTAATGCAAGCAATCAAATAATATTAGAAAACAACTTCTACACTGAAATCAATGCATCTAATCCAAACAATAAAATAGGATTACAAATCAACATCTACACTTAAATCAATGCATCTAGTGCAAGTAAGAAAATAGGATTAGAAACCAACATCTACACTAAAATCAATGCATTTAGTGCAAACAATCAAATAGGATTGGAAATTACCATCTACACTGAAATCAATGCATTTAGTGCAAGAAATCAAATAGGATTAGAAATCATCTACATTGAAATCAATGCATCTAGTTCAAGGAATCAAATATAATTAGAAATCAACATCTACATTGAAATCAATGCTTCTAGTGCAAGCAATCAAATATCATTAGAAATCAACATCTACACTAAAATCAATACATCTAGTGCAAGCAATCAAATAGCATTAGAAATCACCATCCACACTGAAATCAATGCATATAGTGCAAGAAATATTCTTCCCTCTCTCCCCCCTCCATCTATATCTATATCTCCCTCCATCTCTCCGTTGTCTCTCTATCTCACCCCCCAAAACACACACGCTCTCTCACTCCATATCTATCAATCTTTTTGTCCCTCCCTCCCTCTCTCCATCTCTCTCTTCTTCCCTCTCTTCACCTTCCATCAATATCTCTATCTCCATTTGTCTCATTATATCACCCCCAAAACATACACTCTCTTTCTCCAATCAATCTATTTATCCCTCCATCCTCCTCTCCCTCTCTCTCTCTCTATGTTCCCCTTATCTCCCTCTCCCTCGCTTCTCTCTCTCTCTCTTCCCTCCCTCTCTCCTAATGTCTCCTTATCCCCCCCCTTCTCTCCATCTCTCCTTCTTTGTCTCCTTATCTCACCCCTGAAACATACACAACCTCTCTACATATCTCTTTTGTCACCCCCTTTCTATATCCACCTCACTCTCTATGTATTTCTTCTTCCCTCCCTCCCCCCCCCCAACTCCGTCTCTCTATCCCTCCATCTCCTCCTCTCACCCTCTATCTCTCCTCCTCTCACCCCCTATCTCTCCTCCTCTCTCTCTCTTCCCCCATCACTCTCCTCATATCTCTCATCCTTCCTCTCTCTCCATTTCTCTCCAACTTCCCTCACTCTTCCCCCATCACTATCTCTCTCTCTCTCTTTGCCCTCCAATCCTCCTTCTCTATCTCTCTTTTCCCTCTAATCCTCTCCCTCTCTCTCTCTCCCCCCAACTATGTTACTATATCCTCCCTCTCTCTTTCTCTCTCCTTATCTCCCCCCTTATCTCCATGTCTCCTTCTTTGTCTCTTATCTCACCCCTAAACATACACACACTCTCTCCATCTCTCCCTTGTCACTCCCTCTCTCTCCACTTCTCACTCTATATGTATTTCTTTTCCCTCCCTCTCTCCCACTCCAACTCCATCTCTCAATCCATCCCTCTCTCCATCTCTCTCTCAAGTCATCTATCTCATCCTTCATGTCTCCCTTTCTCTCTTACATCCCTCTATCTTCCCCCATATCTCTCTCTCTCTCTGCCCTCCAATCATCTCACTATCTCCCTTCCTCTCTCCTTCACTCTCTCCCCCCTCCATCTTTATGTCTCCCTCTCCCTCTCTTACCCTTTTCTACCTCTCTCACTCCTCTCACTCTCTCTCTCTCTCTTCATTTCCCCTCTCCCCTGTCCTTCAATTTATCTCTAACTCTCCCTATCTCTCCACCTCTATCACTCTATGTCTTTATTCTCCCCTCCGATATATATCTACAGTTAATATATATCATGATATATTAATCTATATTATAATATAAAATATTTAATATTGTATTATTCCAAAGTTATTAAATTTAATAACAATAATATATTAATATGAATATTATATTTAATATTAATAATAATATTATTCTTTTAATATTAATATTAGGGTTAATAATATTTTTTTGCATGGTATTAATATTAATTTGACCTATGGTATTTTGCCCATAGGCTTCACCTAAATAAAAACTCTTTTCTAATATAAAAAGGATTTTGGAGTAAATACAAAAGAGGTTTTATTTATTTACCATACCTTTGGTTTAATTGCATTTTTATTTAATTACCATACCTCTTTTATTTACCATGGTATTTGACCCATAGACTTGGTATATAATTAGATGTTGATTTCTAATCCTATTTGATATATTTTGATTTATTTACCATACCTCTTTATACCTCTTTTATAAATATGATATTTGGCCCATGGTATTAAAATGGTATTTGGCCCATAGGTTTCACCTAAATAAAATCTCCTTTTTAAGTTTTCTTTAAATATAAAGAGGTTTCTTGAGTAAAGTAAAAAATATATATTTATTTACCATACCTCAAGTTTATTTATATTTTTCTTTATTTACTATACCTATGGAGCAAGTATAAAAAGAGGTTTTATTTATTTACCATACCTGAGGTTTATTTTTATTTTTATTTATTTACCATACATCTTTTTTGAGTGTTAGTAAAACTCTTTATATTTTAAATTTATATTGTGTTTATACATAATAATAATTAGATTGTTAAATAAGGTCCACATTAGATTAAAAATATTAAATGTTAAATGTAAACATTACATGTTAAATGCTTATGTTTACATTTACATTTACGTGAAATCTATCCCATACCCCCATACTAGGTTGTTTACTAGGTTGTTTACGTGAGATCTACCCCATACCCCAAAAATATATTTAACAATAAACAAAACTACATATATAAATGATACTCACCATCGAACCATTTCCAAATAAATGATGTTACTGGGTTGTTTAAGTGAGATCTAACCCCATACCCTCATTACATGTTAAATGTTACATTTATATTTACATTTACATTTACGTGAGATGTATGTTTGTGTAAAAATTATCGTGAACATTTAATCGAGTTCAAAAGTTTTGTTTTGGTTTGATGGGAATTTCTATATGTATGTTTGTGTGGTTGTGTAAAAATTACTGTGAACATTGAGAAGTTAATGGAGTTTGAAAGTTATGTTTTGGTTTGATGAGAATTTTGTTGTTTTTCCTGTTATTCTCATCTATCACTCGAACAAATACTTATTCAGTGATGTAAGTTTCAATTTGAGAAAAAATTTTACAGATGTTATAATCTATATGTACGTTTTTGTGGTTGTGTAAAAATTACCTAAACATTGAGAAGTTAATCAAGTTTGAAAGTTATGTTTTGGTTTCATGGGAATTTTGTTGTTTTTCCTGTTATTTTGGTCTATCACCTGAACAAATACTTATTCAATGATGTTGATTGTTGTATTCTTTATTAAAAGTTGAGACTTAGTATGTTGTCTATAATGCAGATCTTTTTCATGAATTCAAGAGGAAGTGAGACAAGCTTAAAGAGGTGAGCTCCCTTTTATTCAAAATTTTACATTTTTTGGAACATATATACTTTTGAAGAAATTCACATTTACCCCTTGTGTAAATCAAATGCATTGCCAATGATTTTCTTTTAAATGGTAGCTAATTATATTAAAGTCTATGATAAGTAGATGTTAATAGTATTTCTAAAATAGAATGTTGACATAATCACAAGTCAATTAGAATTTTGAGCCTCAAAAGTTTGACTATTGCAGAGATGCATTCAATGCTAACCATTATATTGGAAATATGTTGGCTGAAAACATATATCCAACAATGTTAGCTTCAATGAAATATTTATCATCAGAGAATTATTGTAGTATCATCCTTTATAAGCAACCTGCTTACATTAATGATTATATCATCCATACATTCAAGAGACAAATACATAAATGCTAAATAATTGACGAGATAATTGACACAGTAGAAGATAGTGTATTTATTTATGTATGTGTAGGTGAAGGGGCATAATTCTTCTAAAAGACATGATAGATAATAATGTTTACATAATGGCATATATGATTATGCTTTTGATGTATTACAAGTTTCTCTCTTTTGGAGATGCTTCAGCCTTAAAGCATACAAAAGGAAGCAAGACGAAAACAATTGAAACTTGGAATTGTACTTGTACATTGTAGGTGCATGGATCCAACCAAGATCTACTTTTATTGGAATTATTTGTTGAGAAATATTTTGAATGAATCTTATTGCAACTTGCAATATAACTGTGTATGTTGTTGTTGATAAGGTTTGGAACAAAAGTAAGATTCTTTGAAATGTATGTAAATTGGTGCCTATTTAGATGCCAATAGATTGTCTTATTAAGGTGATGAGTTTTGTGATTAAGATGATGGTAAGGTTTGTCTCGAGGACAATTTTCTTTATCATAGGTTCAAATTAATGACATTCATCTTTACTTTCAAGTTTTGTAGTCATATGTCCAACAATTTCTTTAAATGATTTACCAATGGATAATATTTCATTAGGAACAATAGATTGATCTTCAAATTCAATCATAATCATAGATCACAATTTGAATTTTGAACAAGAGTATTTCCTCTTTTTAATCATTTGATTTTGATTTTTAGGATGAGTAATTTGTTTCTCTCTTCTTTCCTCTTGATGATATTCTACTATTTTTCCTTGTAATCTTCTTATCGAAAATTCCCAAATTTGTACCAAAACCATCATGTGACAAATTGTTATAAAAAATTCCCAAATGTTTACCAAAATTACTCAATTCCTTTATGAAAACCCAAGTTTGGGTCTACTCCTAGAACAAAAGAGGGCTTGTATTGGGGATGGACATGGACATAGGTTATATAACATCTACCGCTTGAGAATATTTCAAGATCTATGCTTAGAACTTGAATTTGACCTTGCATTGAATTTGGAAATTTTTCTTCAATTGCTTCTTCATCACTTTCAAATGGAGGACCAAAAATCTTTCTTCTTGACCTTCCATTGAACTTGGAAATTTTTATTCAATTTCTTCTTCATCACTTTCAAATGGAGGACCAAAAATTATTTCTTCTTGACACATTTTATCAACTTTAAGGTAGAGGGCCTTCTTCAACATGATGAAAATGTTATTTTTTTCAACATGGGGACACATCACTTCCTTCGAAACCTTCCCTTGCCAAGGTTCTCAAGCTAGCCCTTTGTAATTCCATTTAGACTTGAAGAAAAAAATCTCATCATGGTATCCTCATAAGAGAGGCCAAGTACCAAAGATGCCAAGTATACTAAGGGTGGACAATAAGATTCCTAACATATTTATAATGCAAACCATTCAAGTGAAGATCTACAGTGAGTCATAAGAAAGGAGAATAATTTTAGAGGCAAGAAATACTAGGGATCTTTGCCAATGATTTTCCTTCAAATTTGATTTATAACTAGTAACTGTAGATTTTAGCATGTCAAAATGTTTCAGCCAGCTACTAATAGTAGGATGCTCATTAGTGCAACTCTATATTGTTTTTAAGAGGGGGTTGAATTCATAGGAACCCAAGAACACTTTTGGAGGGTAATTTTTTAACTTTGATCGAAAGAACTAAGTGTTGGCCCTGTCAGTACAGTATAGTGGATAAGTGCAAAATATGCAATTTAATTATGAAATGGCATCTCAATGGATTTTTGATAGCTTATGTTGTCCAAATTGTTAATGGCTTACTCAACCTATTTTCTAATCTTGATTTTTAAAATATGCACTATTTTGAGGATGCCCCATTTGATGTCAAGCATTCTTTCACAAATTCCACCTATTAGAGGTAGTTTGAGTCTGCTCTAACTAGATTAGCCTTTCTCTTGCTTGGCCTATAGTTGAATCCCTTGGTTTAAGTTCTCCATGACTGTGCTATTATTATTATCTTTAAATTTTTAATTTTTCATTTGGAGTTTCTCTTTGGGATGAAAAGTGCTTCCCTTGGATGGTCTAACAAACTTTGTAGTATGGTTAGCATTCATAACATTGTTTCTTTGGGGTTTTATTTTTGTCATTTCAAATTAATATAAATAATAAAATTTGAATAGAATTGTTATGTCCTACTTAAAATCGTTGTTTCAAGTTTGTGTGGATTGCATGAACCAAATATGGTAAATTTCATATTCAAGCCCTAAATTTTATATCTGCTTCATAAAGTCTAACATTGAATCCAAGACCAGAATAAGCCCTTGTCAATTAGGTATGTGATTTCCAGTCATTTAGACCAAAATAACCTCTTTTGTGAAGGGTTCTTCACCAGATTTAGAGTGGATGGAGAGCCTCTTAGAGTGCAGTTTGATATATTATTGAGGCTTGTACTAGAGTTGTGTTTTATGGCTGGTAAGGAAGATAAGGTAGCCTGTTTTAAACACCCTAGGAGTTCCATATGCTGTGAAATAAGTGATGTTGAAAGAAAAATAAAGACTCTCTTTGGGGGATTGCAATGAACTGTGAAATTAGGGCAACATTGCCACTGATTATATACTCCCAATTCACGGTCTAACAGTAACTATACTTTACTCCCTTTTTACTCACTTTTAATTCATTCGCGTGAGGATTCATTTTTCTTTTGAAAACTAGTTGATGAACTCAATGTAGGAAATTAAGTAGCACACTGTGCAGGCCACATGATTGATACTTTAAACATAAATTTGAGATCAAGCCTATCTACTCCACACATGGTCACCAACTATTTAATGAGGTCGATCCTTGGCAAACAATCACCTCCACTACACTGGCAAACAATTTGACATACAAATTGAAGTGCCCACCTTATGATGGTATCTCTTCAATTATTTTTGACAATGTTACCTTCATCATGTGCAACTTTCATTTTCATTTTTGTTGGTTGCATGTCCAAATATAAATGCATTTATTTTCATTAAAAGAACTCCTTGAGTAATAAAGACTTTAGAATATATTTTAGTTAGGTATTATATATATATATATATATATATATATATATATATATATATATATATATATATATATATATATATATATATATATATATATATATAAATAATAGCTAACTAAAATATATTCTAAAGTCTTTATTACTCAAGTCATTTAGAGCTTTAAAAGAGAAAATAGGCCATCTTGCTAACTCCTTCATAACCAATAGCTAATCCATCCCTAAAATTGTCAAAGACTTTCACTTAGCCCTCTATTTGAAATCAATAACATTTCCTTCCACTATCCCACTCCTAGCACTAATTTCCCTTGTGTATATCCATGGTATACTCATTATCATATTTAGAATATTTATAAAAGGAATATTGTAATTTTTTTCAAACCTTGTGAAATATTTAAGCATATAACTTTTATGCAAAACCTTACATTGAAAAAATGGAAAGCCAATCAAAATAAATTTCAAAGATTCTATAACTAAGTCAACTACAAAATGCTCCACAAGTTCTTCAAAAGTTATCTACAATTTGAACTTTTTAGCATGTAACTTAGTTTACACGATTGTGCCCAAGCTTTTCCTAAATGTTGAATACTATGCTTGTAATGTATTCTTTTCTATTGTGAAATTTTATTTTCTTTCTTTATATAGGTCATCTGGCACTATTGGCCAACTGAAGAAAACGTGTTCAAGTTTTTTTCTTTTTTGGGGGGAAATGGCATTGACATTGTCGATGTTGAGGTATATGTCATATAAATATTTTATAGGCTACTTTAGTTTAAATTCCAGTGTTCATCGTCTTTCGTGTCTTATACTTTGCATTGTATCTTCTTTCCTTTTCACAATAAAAACTCAATATTGATGGTAAGAAGAAGGAATTGAAGAAAGAGGAGAACAATAACACTGGGGTGACAGATGCATAAACAGAGAAGAGAATCGGTCTAGTGATGCCCTTAAAGTCGATATCATGCAAAATGTCGGTCAAGTCTTTAGAGTTGGTGACTTCACCTGCAATTCCTTGACAACACAATGATAATGGTTTGCAGTGATAAAACAATATTTCATGTGTAAATTGTAGTCGAACCAATATTAAGTTGGAAACTCATATTGTAATACTTGATATTTCATATAATATAATTTGTGGTTGAAATTATTTATAGTTATACTTGATATTATTTAGTATTGTAATTAACATATGTAACTATGCATTTTCATATTAGGTGAAAATGCACATTTTATGACATTTTTTTAATTTAGTCGCAAAATCATACTAATTAATTTATGTTGATTAATAATGAACACATAAAATCAATTTAAAACTAAAACTACTAAATTAATAGTTTATATTGATTAATGATGAATGCAAATAAAATGAGTATACAACAACTAAATTAGTCGTTTATAATGATTATTAATGAAAGTAAATGAAATGAATATAAACTACTAAATCAGTTATTTATATAATGAATATGAAACTACCAACAAAAATATAAATGACTGTTGTAAATGATAAATTTGTGATTACAAATAACAACTAAATTTTGCATATATACGACTTTTAGTAACTAATTTACAATATCTTATAA
Source organism: Pinus tabuliformis (assembly GCA_031772625.1). Classification (NCBI taxonomy): domain Eukaryota; kingdom Viridiplantae; phylum Streptophyta; class Pinopsida; order Pinales; family Pinaceae; genus Pinus; species Pinus tabuliformis. Next base: position 569,034,792 of record CM062816.1, read on the forward strand.
CATGACCAAAATGTAGCCATATTTATTTGGTCATTAATTGGTTTCAAACGATGATTAAAATTTGTATATATATGACTATTAGTAGCTAATTTATATTATCTTATAACACGACCAACATTTTGGTCATATTTCTTTGGTCATTAATTGGTTTTCTCGAGTGATCATGTAGTAGTATATCTTGTTGTGTATTTGGTCATTAATTGTTGAAATTAATGACTAAATCAATAACTAAATTAATGACCAAATTTATAACTAAATATACTACTAGATGATAAAATTGAGACAATCAATTAATGACTAAGCTAAATATGACTAAACATTGGTCGCATTATAAGATATTGTAAATTAGCTACTATTGGTCACCGACTGAAAAATGGTCGTTTATATGCAAATTCTAGTCATTTTTTTAGTAACTAATTAGCCATTTTGTACTAGTGGGTAGTTGTTACATCAACTTATCGAGGTTGTAACTTTGGCATACAATCTACATTTGGTTTATATGATACCTCATTAGAAATATCTATCCAAGGAAGACAAATGTCGACTTTAAACCCCTATTGTAGGCTATGAGTTTGCATGTTTTCCAAAACAACATGATTTAGTGTCTCAAAACGACTTTGAAAGTTCAAGACCTGAAAAGCTATTAAAATTAGTAAAATATGCTAGAAATTAGGAAACTAAAATGAAATAGTATTGGGGGTCCAAGTGGAATAGGAGGGTGGCCACTAATATCCTCCTAGATCAATGCTCCCCCCTTAGGAAGCAATGGTCCCCATTCCACTGAGTGCCTCCATGAGATGGGGAAAATTTTGCTAAACTTGGTCCCTAGTGAACCACTTTCCTTGGTGCAAAAACTGGCCAACTTTGACAACCAAATGTAGTTGGATCCTCTATTTGTGAGTGTTCTTATTATTTTCGTCCATGATTTGATAACTCATAACCTATTCAATGCAATTTGGGTTGAGCTCTATTGGTTTTAGCTTCTCAACAATGTCTAGTGTCTAGCAATGGTGGAAAGTATGGTCAAAGGAAATCCACATTGAACACTGGGTGCACACCAAGGAATGAAAGAATGTTGAACTCGAAATAATTTCCACCCACAACCTTAGTGATGGTGAAAGGCCCATATCAAAGTGGTCAGAGATTCTAATGGAATGTTGATCATTATGTTGTTTATACGTGTCATTGGCTTTATCTAAAATATTTTGAACTTGCTCGTGGATGTGCTAGATGCATTCAATAAATCTAGTGGCTATATTAACTTCAGACTGAACATGTGAAAATTTTTCATGAGTAGCCGCAAGAGGCATTGCAACATCAATGGGACATAATGGTTGAAATCCCATGCCCACTTGAAAGGTTTTCTGGTCAGTTGAGCTATGGAGAGCTCTGTTACAGTTGTGTTCCACATAGGTAAGATGCTCATCCCATGTTTAGGGATGCTTAGAGTTGTACATTCGTAGTATTTCCACTATCATCCTATTGAAAACCTCTCTCTATCCATTAGTATGAGGATGAAATGAAATTGACTTGGTGAGGTTAGTGTCCAAAAATGACCAGAGGCTCGACCAAAATGTGCTCAAGAACCTGATATCCTAATTGGATATAATGGTTCGTTGAATCCTAAAATGCACCCACACTCATTCAAATAAGATTTTGACAATGTATTTTGTTGTGATTCTCTTCTTGCAAGCCATAAATATAGCCATCTTAGAAAATATATCACTGACCACAAATACGTGGTCGTTACCATGCTTGTTAGAAGGAAGTCCAGACATATAATCCATGGAGATGGATTCCAAAGGCTAGCTAGGAGTAGATAGAAGAGTGTCTAGGCCTTGTTTCTTAATGGTTTGCTTGGATATGACACAAGAAGTGCGGGATATGATATAATTCCCTGTGCCTGTATAAACTGAAGAGGTGGGTGATCTATGTGGATGATCATCTCCTTCCCCAAAATGTAATATTTCCACTTCTGACAATCCTGCATGATGGAGTATATCTCCTTATTATAGGCGAGGTATTTCCAAATAGTATCAGATAGTGTGTCACTATGATAGGGCACTAGATGCCCTTATTGTGTGAAAAATACACCAATAGCATAGTTAGTGACATTTTTTGCAATTTCAAATGGTCATTGTAGGTCTAGAAATGTGAGTACTAGTCTAGAGTAAAGGTGATGTTTCAACTTAACAAAATCCTTATGTTGTGCCTTGAACAAAAAAAAAATGATTTCACTCCACCCTTGTTAGCTTGACTCAAAGGTCAAGTGATATGAGATAATCCCAACATGGACCTTTGATACAAATTGGCACATCCCAAAAATATGTGAATCTCTCTGAGATTTTTTGGGGGGTTGGAAATCATGAATGACCTGGACCTTAGCTAGATCCATATGCATGTCTTTCTCATCAATTATGTAGCCCATATATTAGAATTGGTTCATGTCAAAGGAGTATTTCTCCAAATTGTCACATAGTTTGTGTTGCCACAATGTCTAAAGGACTTGTTAAATATGTTGGAAGTTCTCTTCCTTACTCTTGTTGAATATTAGGATGCCATCCAGATATACAACCAAAAATGAGTTGGTCAAAGGCTACAATATGTCATCCATTAGCCTCATAAAATTTTTAGGGGAATTTGTGAGCCTGAAGGTCATCACCAACTTCTCTAAGAGGCACATCTTAGATTTGAAGATGGTCTTCCATACATTTTTGGGTCCTATAGGAACTTAGTGATAGATATAATTCAGGTCAATCTTGTTGAAGTACTTGACCCCATTTAGTAGGTCCAGAAGGTCATCAATCCATGAGATTGGGTATCTGTTCTTGACATTGATCTATTCAGTGCTTAATAATCAATGCAGTGTCCCCAAGTCCCATCCTTCCTCTATATGAGTATAATTGGGCTCCCACAAGGTGAGGAACTTGGTCAAATGTCCCCTTTTTATATTAATTCCTATATATTTTTCTTGATTTCCTCATTTTCCAAAAGGAAGTGGTGGTATACTAGCCCATTGGGTAGAGCCACCTCAGGAGTCATATGAATTGAATGCTTGACCTAATAGTGCAAAGGTATCCTTGTAGGCAAGGAGAATATGTCCTCGTACTCATTCATGACCTTGTTAACTGGATTGTACTTTGTAGGGAACCCTTTCTAGGGGCCATGGATGTGGCCATAATATTCCCCTTTCTTTGAGAGTCAATAAAAAAAACAAATTCCATAGTCTAGGAGATGTTATTACTACATTACTTTGAAAATATCAAATGAATGGAGTAGGAAGGGATACCTTCAATATCCTCTATAGTTTTTTTCCCAAAGTAATAATATCAATGTGAGTTTTGGACTCATACACAAACGATTCTTCCATAGGTATGGTTGGCATAATAAAACATCATAGAATTCAAGAGGAGTGACATCACACAATACCTTGTCCATCAAGGGCTTGATGCTATAGGGAATGTGACATTGTTAGCTGACACAAAGATCTCATTCTTGTTGAAGCCACCTGATGGTTTATGGCTACGGGTGTTGTGTGGTTGGTAGTCCCAAATTCTGAACACATTCTATTGAGATGAGGTTTTTTTTTCCACCATTGTCAATAATGAATTGCAGTGGATAACCCTTCACCCACATTTGTCAGTGGAAGAAAGACTCCCCCACCTCGATATCTTCAGGATCAATCTTTTAGACCTTTGTGGTGGCAATGGTGACACCAGGTTCTACATCAATAATATTATTCCCCTTGCCATTCCTATTTTCAAGTTTTGGATCAGAGTTAGAACATGCATCTGACTCTAATATTTTAGCTCGACCACCATCGACTACTTAGCGGGACACTTATTTCTATTTTGGGTTGGTCTCTTGTGGAACTCACAACACTTTCCATATCCTTTTTCGTCTTTTGGTGCTATACTTTTCTTGCAACTTTGATGGGTTGTCCTAGGTTTCTCCACCTTGTCTTTGTTATTTGTTCTATAGTTTGGAGGTGGCTTTTCCCTGCTTCAATTCGTAGATCCAAAGTCTTGCTTATTCTTTTTAAATTTATGTTAGATCCTCACAACATATCGATGCACTACGCCAAGTGATGATATGTCTTTGAACTCCATTTCTTCCTAGATGTATTTGTGCAAACAACCATACTACATGATTATTAGAAGTCACTAAAAATCCTTGATACCCAACTTCATGCATAGGTTATGGAAAATTTTTGTCAACTTTGACACATTTTGGTCCCTTCCTTTGCATAGTGGGGTACACTTTATGTACTTATCTTCATATATTCCAACAAGGTAATATTTTTCCTTTACAACATCTCAAAAATAATTCCAAGAGGGTGCGACTAAAAATAGTGAGGGTTTCCTCCTCATCTTTCTACTCACTGTAAGTTTCCCACTAGTCCTTGACATGGGAGGCAACATTGATGAGTGCAATAGTAATATTTTCCCTATCAGAAAAATTATGGATTGAAAAATATCCTTCTAGCAAATTTAACCATTTATCTAAGGAATCTACGTCTATTTTGCCTTCAAATATAGGAATTTCAAAGTTAACTTGTACCTTAAAAGGGGAGGTGCCTCTGAAGTGACTTCTGGATGAAGATGCTTTGCTTGTTGATACCCACCAAAGGATCTAGGAAAAATTGTCCATCATCTTGTTCCTTTGTTTCTCGAGCGCTTCTTCGAGCAAAAGTTTGAAATGATCTTCTGTTCATTTATCTTTCTTTTCTTCTGCCATGGGGGGTCGTATGGGTGAGCAACGTGAGTATTGCAAGGGTTCAACTAGTTTAAGTCCCATATTCTTATACCACGACGTCATTTGGGACTTGCACAGAGAAATAGAGAAATGGAAGATTACTATGATACCACTAATCTAGAATTATAAAGGAACAAAATGAAATATATATTAAAAAATAACATAGAAATTCAGTGGAAAATAACTTCAATTACTAAATAAAAACTTCTAATTTTTTTGACATACATAAGAGAAATAAACTAGCTCAAGCGATGTTAGCTTATCTATGAGAAGATATATGGGTGCTACATGCCTTCTAAAATGTGTTACAATGAGACTTGTAGTCCTATTTATCATAAAGAAACAACGGAAAACCCCAATCATCAGAAAACCTAACCGTAGGAGATGAAACACCAAAATTTTGCGGGCTCCATTAGGATTAGTCGATACATCAAATTCCCCGGGTCATAAATTTGTCATATGATATCCATTTGTTGAGTAGGATACCTAGTTATAAATATCTATCTGAGGAAAACAATTTTTTATTGTAAGCCCCTAGCATAAGCTATGGGTTTGCCCATTTTCTAAAATAACGTTGTTTAGGGTCTCAAAATGGGCTTGGAAGTTCAGGACCCGAAAAAACTGTCAAAATAGTAAATTGTGATAGGAATTAGGAAACTAAGATTAAATAGTGTTGTAAGTCTAACTGAAATAGGTTGGTGGCCATCGATATCCACTTGTATCATATAAGCATCAAAGTCTTTTCACATCACAACACTTAGTCAAAATTTTCTTGCACATCACTTTACTTTAGTAAGCATTTAATAAATAACAATCAACGATCAATCAACACTTAGCATCAATCAACATAACTCATAACTATTTGACATTAATGACAACATTTCCAACAGTATGGTCATCAAGAAAATACAATGCAAGTCATATATACATGCAATTCAACTATTAGAACCGATTATTAAGCACATAAATACGATGTCCATAGTTGATTTGAAAAGAAACTCAACTTCTTGGCTGATGTTAAAAATAAACTCACCCTTATACTAAAAGACTATCAAAATGAACTTGTAATTTCCTTCTTGTGAAGAACCTTCACTGTTACTAATTTTGACCTACTATATAACATATTTTGTCACACTGTGTGTCGAGATGTAGTTGTGGCCTATATATTACCGATTTTTCATATGGAAGACTCGATTTTCCCTAAAAATTTCTTATTTTTCTTTAAATTCACACCACTTCTTATTTTGGCATTCAATGTAAGTCTGCAATAATCATCAAGGAAAGTTACATATATACACTAGCTTCTTAAACAAAACTTGTGTATGCCTACAAAATGCACTAAAACAATATAAATGTGCACATTTTCATGTTTTTTTGTTGGGGTTTACAAGTTAGACTAGAAGCCATTTTGTATAACATGTTCCATAAACACACCAACTAAGTTTTTGTGGTATAAAGGGTGTATTTGGTACAATAAAATCCATATATTTCTATAACATCCTAGTTCTAATGAAGACCTTTGATATCCAAGTCTATCTCCCTATGATTTTAAGTCTATCCCCTCATAATTAAACCCTACTTTCCTTATCTTCTTCATATCTACCTTACACTATGTTGATTCTTCATTGCTTTTCCAGTGGACAATTAGAGGATGAGACTTTTAATGGCCCAACAAGGAGTAATCAGGAGGATTACATGTAGTGCATGTGATGAGGATATGTTATTTGTGTATATATCATTTCTACATCGAAATAAAAAAGGAAACTCATCTTCTTGTTCCTATTTGAACATCATATGTGGTTTATTTCCATTTTATGAATTGAAAGTATATTTCATTGACAATAATCATACATGTACTCTTTGATTTCTCATCATATTTTTGTTTTTCATTTGTGTTTATTGTTGGTCTAAAGACTATAAAAAGTGGAAGAGTAGAATAAGACAGTATCTAATTCACCTAACAAAGGACCAAGTAGGTTATGTATCTAGTGGATCATTAATTTCCTTTATTGCATATATTCTTGGGTGTGATTTTATAGTTTATTTCATTTACTCTACTAGTATTTCCAACCCTAAAGTTAGGGAAAATTTTCCCTCAACAAAACCTATGACTCCATTAGGGAAAATCCCCTTATAGTTTCTCTATTATGATTGTTTGGAGTATTAGTCTCTTGCAATTTCCTTTCCTATTTTTGAATCATTTATAGTTTTCATTGGCCTCTCGTGTAACCTAATTTTTTGGATCCAAGCTTCCTCTTTTTTATTTTTCCTTTGAACTTTTGTTGGACATAATCACATATATACAATCTTTGGCTTAGGAGCAATCATGTATAGATACACTTTTCTTCAACAATAGTCACATAACCACATATTAGACTTCTTTTCTATTCAACGGTTTGTTGAGAAAATATTATATTTTATTTTATTTCTATTTACATGACTTTATGGCTTGTTTTTTCTATAAAGTGAACTTCTTTAGAGCTTTTCCATTCTTTATAGAAGTTTGTTTGGTACAAATGTAGTTTTTAGACCTCTTCCTTCCCTTAGCGTGTTGTCTCTTTCCTCGATTATTTGGTTGTCTTCTAGTGGCTTTGACTATGTTTGTAGTCATTTTTTCCTTTGGTTCTAGTTTATTGGTCTATTGGTGGGGTTTCATGCATTTTCCCTTGTTTACCTCGTTATTTGCTTAACTTGCCTTTTTCTAGTTTTTCTTTTGTTGTTGTTTTGTTTACAACTTGGAAAGACAAAAATATTTCTTACTTGTTATTTGTAGTTTATTTTTTTCACCTCGTTCATTTAATTTCAATTACGAAAAAGAGAAAAGAGAAACATAGTGAGAATTTGCATGCCAATTTTGTTAGAAACTGCATTAATACTTTTCTGATTCTTTACATGCATTAGGGTTGCTTTGGTTTGATTATGTGCATTTTTGGAACTTATCTTGCATTGGTGGTTATATTTTTCTCAATCTCCTTATCATTTTTCAAAGTTTTGAATTTGTTACATCGTGTTGCAATCATTGCATTTTTCTTGCAGTTCTTGTGTTGTCTTGCTTTTTTTGTCTCTTGCTTTTCTTTGAGTTACATTTAGGGAAAGTTGATTTTTATGGTTTATTAAAACATACTATATGTTTATTGATTCCAAAAGTTTATAAATGTTCTTTCCTTTTATCATTTAAAAGAAAAGAAAAAAAAAAAAAAATCATTGCAGTTCATAGAAGTTACATTTATTGAAGAAAATCAATGTTTTCATTTGAAGAAAGAGAACTTGTGGATGCATAAAGTTTGAATTTTCTTACTTATATTTCCCTTTTTGGTATGAAAAACATCACTAATTTCACTTTCCTCTCCCTTGAGTATTAATTTCCAAAGAAAATTGATGCTTGATTAAAATATGCTATATTTTTCTCTTTGTCTTAGAAAACCAATTAGTTTATGTCAAATTAGGTCCTTTAAATAGGTGTGGAGAGTTAAATCTCCAAGGCCACTAAAACCAAACATATAGTTTATTTAAAAGTGGAAATTATAATGGTGTATATGTTGTTGGGAAAGGTTCGCTAACATAATAGTTAATCACTAGGCCATGTCATGATAAGGGAAGAGACATACCCCAACTCCATCTTGTCTGAACACCTCCCCATAATTGTGCCCCTGACCTTTTGATTAGGAGTTAGCACATAGGTGACTACAGGGGGTAATACTTGTGGTACCTAAGGTATAAATTATACCACTAGAGATTTCCTTGTAAAGCAAGGGTACTTGCACCAACAAAGGATATATCAGGATGGCATGGTAACTTCTTCTCATTCCTTTCCTAGTAAACCTTACTCTCAAGATGTAATTTTCACATATTTATTATCCCTTTCCCTATGGCATATTTTATGTTTCCTAAAAATTGATTGGAGAACACCTTTTAAAAATCCATATGCACTTCTTACTCTAACATCCAATGTATGTCCATGAATATCATCAAATAAAGTTGCATATATTGTGTGTGGGTGCATGTGCTCACATGTGTGCATGTGTGTGTGTGATTTTCATAAACACAACTAATGGATGCGTATAAAGTGCACCAAAACAATACAAATGTGTGCATTTTCGTGCTTTTTCTAGTCATGGTTTATGAGTTAGACTAGAAGCCACTTGCTACAAGCCATCCTATTACCGCCCAAACCAGTTTTTCTTGGTAGAAAAGGATGCCTTGGGTAAGATAAAATCCATTTCTTTCTATACTAACCCAACTCTAGAAAAATCGCTTAGATTCAAGTTTATCTCCCATGATTTTAAGCCTTTCCCTTTATTAGTAAACCCTAGTTTCCTTGTCTTCCACATATCTCCCTTGTGTTATGTCAATCCTTCATCACTTTTGGAGCAGAAGACTAGAAGAGAGGAAATTTAATAACCCATTTAGAAGGAATATAGAGGACATTATTTGTAGTGCATGAGCCAAGGATCAAGCATTTATGTTTATATCATTGAAAGTCGATTATACTAACATTATATATACATGCATGTTTTTTTTATTTCTATTGTTTTTCTCCATCTTTATTATTTGTGAGTCTAAATATTAGGAGTAGTGGAAGAGGAAAACGTAATGAGATCTACATCAACCAACAAACTACCAAGTAGAAAATCAATCTAGTATTTTCATATTAGTTGGCTTGATTTCACGTATTTTTGGTATGTTTTTTTTATTTTTTTTCATTCACTCTAGTAAGGTTTCCAACCCTAAATTTAGGAAGCTTTCCCTCAACACCTACTCTCTCCTAGTGTTTGATGAGCCACCTCTTGGCTTTGATTTGGATTTGAAATTTAATACCTTTTTATAATATGGATCTTGATCAATGGCTAAGGATGGTGGAATCATAATAGAAGAGAAGGAGTTCTAGTGATGAATTCAGGTGTAGTACATGTCTTTCCAACTTTACATTGATATCAATTAGATAAATTTTGAAAGAACCACACTCAGGTGAAAGTGTGAAATCTTTGGTGATTCTTAGAAAATTTTATAATCATAACTATAAAAAAATTAGTGATATTTTAATAAGGTGATTAAAATAAATAAATAAATCATATAGTCTATAAATTTTTGGCAAAATGTTTTCTATACAACAAACACCCCCAAAATTTTACCTACACTTAAATTTTGGAGCCTCCTTGTGATATTATGATTTTTCGTTCCAAGTTGATCATAGTTTTTTCATTTTCGGTTGATGATTTTCGAAGTATTAAAGTCTTCTTCTGATATTCTAACTATTGAAGCCACTTTCTTACACATCCTTAACTTTTAATGTATTCACAAGCACACCTCTTCGTAGTAATCTCAACAATTAGTGTATTCTTGGGAAGATAAGCATTGCATAGTCCTTAAGATCAATGTTTGGGAAGTACCTAGAAATAGTAATTGTGCAGTCATTAATGGTAGGCATTGCACAACTCCAAGACATAACACAGTCCCTGATGACAATACTTGTGCAATTGATAGGGATAGTGTGTTCCACAATCCCTATGGATAGTCAGTGTGCAATTCTAGTTGATAGTCTCTATCACTCTTAGTTGCAAGTGTATCACCATCCCAATGAGTTTTCTCAATTGTCTCTTTTGAATGATTTTTCTTTCATAAGTGTCGCTTTCACTTTTTTGACTATCATTTTTGCTTTCTTTCACCTTTCCAATTGTCACTTTTTCTTTGTTTAGCTTTTTCATGTGTCATTTTCATTTTATTTAGCTTTCACAAGTGTTGTTTTCACTCATTCTTAATGTTGCAAGTGTCACTTTTGATTGTTTTCCCTCCCGAATGTGTCAAACTTTAGCACACCACTAAAGGAAGCTATAGCACACTCTTCTACATTATCTGATCTTACATATCATACAAATATGCACGAGAAACTCTCCCAAAACTTAGCTCACGTTCCAGTTGTAGTCAACACTTGTGTTGTAACTTGTATTCTAAGTCTCCCAATGCTACATTTCAACTGTCACACTTAGAAATAAGTGCCACTTTGCTATCATTTAAGGGTATGCATGTAGATCATGAGTATTGTGCATTATATTTGCTTGAGTTTAATGATATACATGTGTGAATATGTTTTGGAACCTATTTATATAACATGTTCTCTCTTATTTCATTGATCTAATAGAAAATTTATATATTCACATTTACACCATAGTATGTCCACTATTGTTTCCATGTAATGTCAAAGAAACAACATGCCTTTAGGCCACCTGTATGGTAAAAAATAGGATAATAGTTACAATGTCCAACTCAAAATTATTCACTCTTTATACACATATTTATTATTTCTTATAACATAATAGTGATGAAGAAAACACATTCTTATAACTTGAATTCCGCTCTCTTCACCTTAGAATTAAAACCTCACACATCTAGTTTGATTATCTTTCACTCTAACTTGGCCCTAAAAATGTAAATATCATGTTGTTTGGTTATATATATCTAGATATATATATATATATATATATATATATATATATATATATATATAAACAATTTTATTGGATGTTTTCGTAACTATGTTGAAATATGTTATGTTTAGGTGTATTAAAATGTGTTAGATGCTTATTAGAGATGTTATTTAAGGATGTGGAGAAGTATACTTTAACATTCAACATGAGGTTTCATTTAGAAGAAAATATATATAGTATATATACCAATGGAGAGTGAAGCTATGATAAGGTACTTACTATACAAGTAGAATAAATTTGGCATGAAGAATGAGAGGTTCCATTGAATCAAAGTGCAAAATATTAATGAAATAGATTAAGAATCTAGTGAGGATGTACCAAGGATTTTACCTTATGGTTCCATTTTAGGGGAATAGTATAACATGGTACCTTTTATAATATTAATGTGATTAAAAATACTATTATAACTAAATTTGGAGAAAATTGATTATATCATAATATGATTGTGATTAAGTAATATTTCACTTAGTACAAAGAGCTTATTAAACTTAATTTAAAATACTATATTATTGCTAAAATTGAAAATAACATACATATATATTATGAAAATAACAAACATCTATAAACTTTTTCATAAAAATAAAAAAAAATAGAAAACAATAACTAAAACACAATAAATCTCCAAAATTCATGACTCTTATTTTCACAAATCATGTTTGTGGCAAGCTACCAACTCACTCAACATAGTAAATTCATGTAATCCCCACATATCGAAGTATTAATGTGCCTTCATGTTCTACATTACTCCCCAACATGAGTTGGTCACTTCTTCATATGGTTCATATACTGTGAGTTGGTACATCTTCTTCAAAATATGGAACTCATGATTGCAATGCCCTCATCTTGGATTTTTCCCAATTTGGTCCTTCTCTCTATATGTAGCCTCTCTCTATCACCTTCCCTATTTCATAACTTTACCTTTTCCATCCCTTCCCCCCACCACTCATTGAGTGGTGGCCCTATTTCGGTGATGACATACTCACCTTATGGTTTCTCTGTTATGGCTCCAAAATATTCTCCTAGTTTCACCTCAGTTGCTCCTAGGCTTTTATTCACTCATGCATTTGCACTTCTTTTTTGCCACTTCCACCATGACCCGATAGTAAGCTAGGTATAAAAGGGGTGGAGGTAGTCACAACTCTTAGGATGGTTGAGGTGACTAGTTCCATATTGAATTTTCAACGCATATGTATCAAAACTAGACTTCATCAACGATGCAATAGGAGCTCAATCGAGTGGAGGAGGATCTTATGTAAGAGAGAGAGGGTTAATTAGACTCAAAGGTGATGGAAACGCTTTTCACCTAGGTGTAAAACACCAATACCACCACATGATTGACTTATACTGGAAAATTATGTCACTCCTACACAAGGTCTTGGTGAATGAAAAAATTCTAATGGTGCTTAAGGAGATGGAGTTATGGTTGGTGTATTTTGAAAGATGTCTCACCCACATTGAAGCTAGCTCTCCTAGTATTTCAACTCTGAGAACCAACAATAAAGATTCTACAAAGCCAATAAAGGTGGAAGCCTTGCTCTTCTCTTAATTCTTCCTATTTAGAATACATCTAATTTATTTTGTTTTGTATATGTAGAATTTCTATGGAAACTCTTGCTTACATGTTAATCCAACGAAAGTTGAAGTAGGATATAAAAGCATTATTTTAATATAGAAATACCTTTGTCGACGCGTTTCAAACCAAGCAGTGTGGTTCATCGTCAGGACAAGTTGTCCTGACAATGAACCACACTGATTGGTTCAAAACGCGTCGACAAAGGTCTTTCTATATGTGATTTACGCCGAAGTTCTACTTATAACTATTATGGATCACAGAAACCTCAATTCAACAACATTATTTTAATAAAATTTATTTTGATTTTAACATTACATTACATTAATAGATTATTGTTATTTTCTAATATTGTTTCTATTTAGTAAAATAATAACAAACAACCCTCATAAAACTATATAATTGTGTTGTCCATAAAACATCTAACTTACCATCTATATTAAAAAACATTAAAATATTATTTATTTTGAAGTGAATATCATACACAAACATTAAATTTTATCCCAATAATTTTTGTTATTCATAATACTAAAAAATCTTAGCTAAAGTAATATTGACCATTAATTTTTTTAAATTAGCATGTACAAAATATTCTTACTAATTATTTTGTCCTAAAATTATTATGAGAAGTTCAAGAATAAATAATAATATAATATTGTATAAGCCCTCTATATATATATATATTCTCCAAATAATGATAAATAAAATTAAACTCTTACTTTTTGATAAAAATATATGGTTGACTTTAAGCATTAATACCATCACTATAAATTCTTTAAAAAATATAATATAATATGGCATATAATATTATTTATGTGTGGAATTTAAATTAAAGTTATCTTAATATTAAGATAGAAAAAATAGCAAATTAAATAATTTTTTTGGCATAATTTTTATAATAAAATAAAATTAATTATTTATATTATATATATATATAAAATAAAATTTATAAGCCTAATTTAATTTATATGAATTTTTTATTTATTTATTATGGTAATACAATTTTAAATAAAATTATGATTTTTTGAATATATAAATAGATTCAACACTTGAAAATCTTTAAAACATTCAAATTATACACACATTTCAAATTCAAATTTTTAAAAATCTTTATTCACAATTTAATTAAAATAATTTCCAATAACTACCGCAATTATACTAACTTTGCCTCTCCCACATTAGTATATCAATTGTATCATTTTATGGCTTTTCATTGATTTTATCCCAGGGAACTCAACATTAAATAATTCGAGAGTTCATAGATTTACAAAATTATTTGAGTGCATGTAGTAGAAAAATGAGTTCCCATAAAATATAGAACTAAACATAAGGCAAGGTAAGGTAGAGCAGGAAGGGGCGTAGAATGATTATGATTTCTCTTTCCATAACCACAAGATGACGGCGATGGCTCCAATTATCAATACAATTAGCGGAACCAATACCTGGGGGGGCCAATTCCAGAAGCATAACCATGAGGTCCATCGCAGAACCAACGATTTTGACTGGTTTGCTGTTGGGCTGGAATTTGTTGGGCTGGAATTCGTGACTCGGGAGGTCCCTCCGCGGCCCCAGAATCCTGTTCTTCTTCCCCACTTTCAAAAATTCCGGTACGTCGCTCGTGCTGCTCTCGGTTCGTGACTCGGGAGGGCCCCTCCGCCGCCCCAGAATCCTGTTCTTCGTGCCCAATTTCAAAAACTCCGGTACTTTGCTCGTGCTGCTCTGGGTGCGCTCCTCTGGTAATCGAATAATCATCCTCCATGGCAACTCTGGTTCCAGAATTCTCTCACGTAATCCTAAGGAGCGAATGGAGAAGGTAGTGGTTCCCTAGTGCAATTATAAAAGGATATTCTTAATTTAACTCCGGGAGAGCCATGACCCTTGGCTTTCCAAGTCACAGTTCAATGATTTTTTTTTATACTGTGCAAGTTATTTTTTTTTTTTTTTCCATATTATTTTCCAGGATAGTTCTAGTTAAAATTTATAATTTTTTATTCATTTTTTTAATCTATATTATTTTCCATGATTGTTATAATTAATATTTAAGTGATATACTTAAAATTTTGTTTTTTTAACCAATATAATGTTATTGATGAGTATTGCCAACCTTCGTCATATTGCTTAGAAAAATTGAATTTGGGTAGCAAAGATTACACTGTTTCCTCCCCCACCACTCAGAAAATCCCCAATTAATAAGTACTTATATAAATTTATTTAAGTTGAAGAAGTAAATTTATTATAATAAAACATCATTTTTAAATCAAAATAGACTATTAGTAGTATATGATAAGTGTTAGTAATGGTTATTTTGCAAAATTGATTCAGATATATGATTAATTGTTATATCATTTGGTATGTTATTTTTTATTTTAATGGTCCACACAAGTATTGCACAACAATTTAATTAAATACATAACATTATTAAATTGAATAATGTTTTACATATTTCTAACTATTTTTACACTATATATTTTAATTATTTGTTTTCCATCATTGGTGTTACTATTGGCATGTCATTCTCATAATTAAATTTGGTTTATATTGGAAATATAATTCATCTGTGTACTGGTTGGTTTCGTTCTCCATTTTTGAAGCATATGTCCATTTGTGCATGCTTCAGAGAAGTAAATCTTGTATGCAATGCATAGGTTTTTACTTGGAAATATTACTGCAAGATGACCCAAGAAATGACAAATGTACAAAATGTATGGGTCTCAAGCAAAGACCATGGATGGCATACATATGTGAAGTTCAATTATATTTGTAAGCACATAAAAAGGAGGTCCATAGTTGATTTGAAAAGTAAATCATGGTCAATGGTTGATGTTAAAAACAGCTCAACCTTATGCTAAAACACTATAAAGATGAATGTGTAATTTCCTTATTGTGAAGAATATTCCTTGTTTTCCATGTTTGACCTACTATTATAGCATCTTCTTCTGTCACACTTTGTTTCAAGATGTAGTTGTGACCTATTTATTATCTCTTTTCCTATGGTAGACTTAGGTTCCCTAAAACGTTATTAAAAACACTTTTCAAAAATCCATATGCACTTCTTATTTTAGCATCCAATGTATATCCACAACTATCATCAAAGAAATTATATATTCTAATTTCCTAAACAAAACTTGTGTGTGCCTACAAAATGCATTCAAAAGAATAAATATGAACATTTTCATGTTCTTTTGGGTGGGACTTGTTAGACTATAATCTACTATACCATATTCTATAACCACCTCAACTATGTTTTGGTGGTATAAAAGGATGTATTCGGTATGATAAATCAATTTAATTGTATTGCATCCTAGTTTTGGTGAAATCCCTTGATATCCAAGTCTGTGTCCATATGCTTTTAAACTTCCCAAGCACCTCACATAAGGAAACCTAGTTCTTTATCTTCTTCATATCTCCCTTGTACTATGTTGATCCTTCATCACTTTTTGAGTGGAATACTAGAGGAAAGACCTTTAGCAGCCTAGGAAGGAGTAATTTGGAGGATTGTTCCATGTAAAACATGTGATGAGGATCAATTATACATGTTTTGATCATTTCTACTTCTAAATAAGAAAATAAACTCATCTTCTTGTTCCTATTTCATTGTTATATGTGCTTTATTTACATTTTATGCATTGAAATTTGATTATACTAACATTAACTATACATGTATTATTTGATTTCTCTTCATATTGTTGTTTTCTCATCTTTTTTCAATGGAGGTCTAAAGCTTATGAGACTTATAAGAGGAAAATGTGGTGAGATCTACTTCAATCTATAGACTACCAAGTAGGTCTTCTGTCTAGTAGATAATGTTTTGATTACATGTATTCTTGGATTTGTTTTTAAAGTTACTTTCATTTTCTCTGCTAATATTTCCAACCCTTACCTTAGGTGAAACCTTCCCTCAATAGAACTAGTGACTCCACTAGGGACAAACTCCTTATGGTTTCTCTACTAGGTTTGCTTAATAGTCTTAGATTACTTTTATAGTTTTCATTTTTATTTATGAGTCATTTATAGTTCTCTTTAGCCTTTGGTACAACCTAATATTTTAGGTTTTGGCTTCCTCTTTTTCGTTTCGTTTTATAGTAGTTATATGTATCTTCAATTGGACATAATCACATATATACATTATTTGGTTCAGGAACAGTCATTTGTGCATACCCTTTTCTTCGACAAGAGTCGCATATCCACTTGAAGGTGATTTTTTTCACTTTCTTGTGTCTTCAATGGTTTTTCGAGAAATTATTATCTCTAATTTGATCTCTTTCTGTGCGCTTTTAGGGCTTGTTGTTCTATAGAGTGAACTTCTTTGGTGCTTTTCCTTTTTTTTATAAAATTTTCTTTTGTATCATTGTAGTTTTTTTACCTTTTCTTTCCCTTAGGGTTATGTCTCCTTCATTAGGGTTTTTGCTTGACTTTTAGTGGCTTTGGCAATGTTTTTAGTCATTTTTGCCTCTATTTCTAGTTGATTGATCTATTTGTTGGGTTTCATGTATTTTCTAGTGTTTACCTAGTTGTTGGCTTAACTTGTTTTTATTGAGATTTTATTTCGTTGTTGCTTTGCTTGCAACTTGTGAAGATAAAAATATTTCTTGCTTTATATTTGTATCTTTTTTTTCATTTAATTCATTGAATTTGAATTATGGAAAATAAAAAACATAAACATAGTGAGAATTTGCATGTCAATTATGTTAATAAGTGCAATAGTACTTTCGACCTTGTTAATGTGCATTAGGGTTATTTTGGATTTATTGTGTATATTTTTTGCATTTGTATTTTGCTAGTGGTTAACTTTTGATCAATGACCTTATTATTTTCCAAAGTTTTACATTTGTTGCATCTCGTTGTGATGGTTGCTTTTTTGTTTCAATTCTTACACTATGTTGCATTTCTTGCAAGTTTTTCTTTCAATCGCGTTTAGGGAAAGTTGATTTGTGTGGTTTCCTTAATTATATTATATGTTTGTTAATGTTAAAATTTTGTAAAGGTTCTTTCTATTTTACATTGAGAGGAAAGGGAAAACAAAAATGTTGCATTGTAGTTCATAGAAGTAACATTTATTGAAGAAAATCATTATTTTCATTTAAAGAAAGAGAACTTGTGGACACATATAAAAAGATTTTTTTTTTTACTTCAAATTCCTTCTATTGTGTCTAAAACATCACTGATTACACTTCCCTCGCCCTTGAGTAATAACATCCAAATAAAAACATTGCTTAATTAAAATATACTATATTTTTCTCTTTTTCCTAGCAAACCAATTAGTCTAGGTCAAACTAGGGCCTTGGAATAGGTATAGAGAGTTAACTCTCTAAGGCCACTCAAACCAAACATAGAATTTTGTTAACAAGTGAAAAGTCTAATGTCAGATAGGTTATGTTGGAAATAGTAAGAGTGGGGTAAAGCAATATTTTATTAACTTTTATATTTTTTTACTTAGTTAATCTTGAAAATGGATTCACATCACATGGCCAATCATCCAATATGTATGAAAACATAAATTAAAGTGGAAATAAAAAATTGAGAAATAGGTACTTAAAAGAAATAATTAATTAATTAAAATCTCTTGTGAGGACACAAATCCTCTATAAGCATCAACTTACAAAAATTCCAGGCTCCAAATTATCAAGAAGATGAGCACACCAATCCATAGCTAGCACCAACTTATAGTACTGCAAGCTCTAAATGGAACTCATCCTTCAAAAATAGACTTCATATAAACCAGAAATGATCGCAGGAACAATGCCAAAATCCTTTGAAATGATGCGCCAAAACCCTTCAAGAAAAAGTTGCTTCAATGTTGCTTTACTTTACTTCTTCATAGTTCATGAGGTATGAACTTTGGACTACTCCTTCATTCTTCAAAACACATAACCAAATTATTTGTTCATGTGGTTAGAAATTATCCTTATCATTCCTATTTATATTAAATTTAGATGCTAGGTTAAGGTCAACTTGTCCATTGGACAAGCTAACTATTGTAACTAGTCGAATGTATAGTGAATATTCAAAATTTTATTTGTTCTCAACTATGAGGAGTTAGAAGGTGTGTCATCTATCATTGGAAAGGTATAGGAAGTGGATTTCCAACCATATGTCCTATGATCCCATTTGAAATAGGTAATTGGAGTAAAAATTCCTTCAGATATAAAGTATCCAAATGGAGCATGCTTTTAATTGGTTGGGTCACCTTGATAAAATATTTTGATATATGTTCATTTCCATGTAATTAGAGGGAGTACCATTTAGCATTGGAAATTTCTTGGAATATGTTATTTGATTATGTAATTTTGCCTTTCATTTGAACAACCTTTGACATAAACAATAACCTTTTTCAATAATCTCCCCCTTTGCTATTGATGGCAATACTTTGATATATGCTTTTGTTGATGACTTTTCCCCATGTTTGCATCATCTTCATACTTCTTGTTAGTTGCTTCCTTTGTCTACATTCTCTCCCCCTTTGACATCAATAGAAAAGGATGATCCCCCTAAGTTTTTTCTTCCTTTACCAAGATAAAGGAGATGTCACTCCCAACTTCTGCTTGAGATATTCAAAAGTTTCTTTGATCAGAAGTTTGGTGTCTCTAAGCATGAGCTTGGTAAAGATGTTAGCAATATTTTCTTTGGTGCCAATATATACCATCTTGACATTCTACCTGGAAACTTTTTCCCTACGGACATGACACTTGATTGGATTATGCTTTGTTTTTAAGTGCATGGCATGATTTTTTGAGATATTGACTGCACTAGTGTCGTTGCAGAAAATTACAATGGAATGATCATATTCCACGTTCGTGTCCTGTGAAATTTATTTCATATAAAGAGATTGGGTACAATGTACTCAACTTCAATTGTAGAAAGAGAAATTGATGATTTATTTATGCCTAACCAAGATACAAGGTAATTTCCCAAGAAAAAAGCACTCCCACTGGAATTTTTTATATCATCAATGTTACTTGCCCAGTTAGCATCCATATATGATTTTAATGTGAAATTTTTACGTCGAATACCAAAGCCTATAATATAGTATGCCCTTTAAGTATTGAAATATACTTTCTACCACTTGCATATGTGATTCCTTTGGTACTCATTGAAATATTTCAACCATCCCAATGTCCTACATAATGGTTGGTCTCAAAGATTTTAAGTATGGTAGCCCCCCAATCATATATCTATAAAATGTTGAATTAACTTCAAGAGATTCATCATCCTTGCCTAACTTGCATAAGATAATGATAGGGGTACTAACTGATGCACAATATTCCATTCTAAATTTCTTGAGCATATCGTTTAGGTGTTAGGTTTGACCAATGAATATTCATCCATTGATTTGAGAAATATGTAGTCTAAGGAAGAAGGATGATTCTCGAATCATTGACATTTCAAATTCCTATGACATTTCCTAAGAAAATCCATTATTCATATCATCATTATTGCTTCCAAAAATGATATCATCCACTTATAGAAGTGTAATTAGTAAGTCATTCTTTACCATATTATTTTAGATATTGTTGTCAACTACTATTCTTTTGAAGCATTTTTTTTTAAGAGAGTGGTCTAACATGGCATATTTAGCTCTTGGAGCTTGTTTTAATCCATAAAGAGGTTTCTTCAATTTTCACACATAGTATTTATTGTTGGACAAGTCAAATCCTTCTCATTATTTGATGTGTACCTATTCCCTTAAATATCTATTTAGAAAGGTTTATTTAACATCCATATATAAAATTTGAAGCCTTTCGAACATGTAAATGCCAAGAACATTCTTATCTCTTCTAATCTAGAAAATGGAGCAAAATTTTATTCAAAGCCAATTCCTTCAATTTGTGCATGGTCCATGCAAACAAGTATTTCCTTATTTTTGATATTTTGTTCTTCTTCATTCATAATTTTCTTGAATACCCAATTAGTACCAATCACCTTTTGATCTTTTGGTCATGGCAGAAGTTACTAAGTTTCATTTTTCTCAATCTAATTTGATTCTTATCCGGTAAAATTCTCTCGTTGCTAGTACTTGTTGGCTTAAGAAAAATTCTTTTGTTCTATTTTGGATAGAAAAGAAAAAAATCATTTTCCTAGTGTACTGGTCATTCTTCTTTGAGTTTGAATCCCTACATCAAGGTCTCAATGATTTGGTTTTGTAAGTGATATTTTTGCACAAATTTGAAATTTGTTTTGGATGGAGATTGTGCTTCTTCTTCTTGTTCCTTTGTACTAATATCTTCATGGTCCACATAGATGATATCTTCTAAATTCTCACTTGTTTATTCTACTTCCTTCTCTAGCCATGTTTTCTCTATTCTTACATCAATATTTTCAAATGACTTTGTGTAGTCTTTTATTGTAGCATTTGTAATATTTACTTCCTATTGAGTATCCAAGTAATAATCACTCATATAATATAGAATTGAATTTTCCCAATTTATCATCATTTATCCTCATGTAATATTTTATTTAAAAAATTATAAAATATTCAATTGAAGTTATCCTATATTTCTGTAGCTCATATGATGTCTTGCTATTATTGAATAAAAGTTTCACTATATTCATGATGCGCACTATTGTAGAAACTACTTCTCTAAATTATATGTTCATTTAGCCTCTAAAAACATGCTTCTTGTTACCTATTTCACTGATTTGTTCTTTCTTTCTACGAATCAATTTTGTTTTGGAGTTCTTGCAACAAAAATTTGTCTCTTGATTCCAAAATACTCGTAGAATTTATTAAAATAATTTGACGAAAATTCACCTCCTCTATCTAGTCTTAGAAATTTGATTCTTATATCGGTTTCATTTTCAGTTAAGGGTATAAATGACTTAAAAGTATCTATTGCTTCGAATTTTACTCTAAGAAATGAAAAGCAAACCATTCTTGTATAATCATCCAAAAATGACATGAAGTACCTTTCAACTGGCATGGTTGGAATTATTGTTAGTTCACATAGATCCATTTAAAAAATCTCTAGTGATCTTGATGTTGAGCACTCCTTTGACATGAAATTCACTGTTATATGTTTCTCATGTTGGAAATATTCATAGATGGTACTTGTTGGTTTCGAGATTTTGGGCATATCTCTCACTACTTTTACTCTAGTAATTTTTACCCAAAGTTCAAAGCTCAAGTGACCTAACCATTTATCCCATAATCAACCGTCATATATCTATGAAATGTAGCTTTTCTTCTCCTTCAATTTCATAAAGTATATATACATTTCCTAGAGTCCTTTTTTCTCTTCCCACTAATATTCCCAATTTAGTCTTCCTTATTTCACAATATTTAGCATCAAAAGTGAGATCATAACCTTGATCGTATATTTGGCTACAACTTAAAATATTATGTTTCAGTCCTTTAATGCAAAAAACATTATGTGATTTAGTCTTATCGTTGTCAAGGCTTAGGATATTTCTTCTAGTGATTCTTGTAGATCTGTTGTCTCTAAAACACAAATTTCCTCCTTTTTCATCTTTTAGAGATAAATTTATTTTAATCTTTGATCATGTGTTTAGAACACCCATTATAAATGTACCACCGAATTTTATTATTTCGAGCATACATAACCAATTCACATTTTTGGGTTGTTAATTCTTCCTATTTTTCATTCAAAACCCTTCTCTTGACTTTTTGGAACAATATCATGCCATATTTCCATGATTGTTGAATATTTAACACTCTATACTATACTTGGATAATCAAGATAAATATTTTTATTTAGATTATTAAAACTATCAGCATCTATAATAGTTTTGGTTAAAAGCTTATTGTTAGAGGTTTGGTGTGAAACCTTGTCATAATAAGCTTTACACTATCATTCTTGATGTCCAAAATTGTTTCATAAGAAACAATGACCAAGAAAAATAGTTCAATGCCTAGTTGTATATTATTTTCTTAGTGAAGTAGTTCTTCTAGAGTTGATCTACTTGTGAGAAGATTGTTGGCCCTTGTCCATTATTTTATTTCTACCTATATTGTAAATGGACTTTTTAAGAGCATTAACATATGTTTTTGGTGTAGCAATGTTTCCATACTCATCCAATCCCCTATCCTTTCCCTTACTGGGGTTGTAGCTTCTAGGCCTCTTCAACATCCTTACATGGATAATTGGTGTTTGCATCTTTTTATATGAAGTATCACCCATATAGCCAAGACTGGCCTTGTCATAAGGTGATATTTGACCGCTGAGAATAACATTCATGGTTTGAAATATTTCATGTTTTTTTTTTAGATTATCTAGCTCTTTTTTTAATGAGATAATTTCTACTTCAATTTGTTCACAATTTTCTTCTTGTTCTTCTAGAAAATTGTTCAACACTTCTTCCACTCTTTCTATTCCTCTCTTTTATCCTTGATACATATGATTGTGTTGGGTAATCCCTTGTTATTCTTCCTAAAACTATCAATTTCTTCTAATGCACTCATAAATTTTACTTCAGGACTATGCCATGAACACTTTCTCCTTCTAGTTTTTCTTTCTTCTCCTATGATTTTTCAATGTTGGATTCCTCATCTATGGCTAAAAATATGATCTCTCATCTATCTTTGTCAGGATCATAGTATCCTTCTTCAGAAAAATCATTATCCTCTTTGGAATAGAAAAATGTCTTAGCTTACCATAGTGAAAATAGATGAGAGGTAACTTACCTTTGAATTTGTATTTTCTCTCTCGTTTTTTTACCAGCTAAGCCATTTATATATTAGATTCATAACTAGAACATCACCATCCTTGGATTTTCTTGAATTCTTATATGCTTTAAATTTTACTTATGTGATGGGTTTCTCATCCTCAATTTCTATACAGTGAAAATTCTACGAAGCTTGCTCACTTTTAGATTCTACAAGTCTCTTAATTCTTGTATGGTAGAGACCTTGGCATCAAGACATAGAGGAGGAGATCTCAAAATGTTTTGAATAACTATTTCTTCTTTAACTTCTTCACCAGATCCTTTCAAAGAAATAACTACTTCATCTACTCAAAGAAAATAATCACAACATCTTATTCATCAATCATTTTTAGGCTTTCAAATTGTCTCTATAAACTATGAATATTTTCCCTCTTTACTTTTTCATCTCTTTCCTAGTTGTTACAATCTTGTCCCACATATCTTTCACTGATTCACATTGTATAAATTTAACACATTTTAAATCTGACAAGCCACTTAAAATGGAGTTCATAGTTCTTGTAGTGGAAACATAATCTTTTATCCCATCTTGATTAGTTGTAGGAGAGGAAGGGACCTTATATCCACAGTAATACACTACCAAACTTCAACACCAAGAGACATCAACTCTACTCTCATTTTTACTTTCAAAAGAAAAAATTATTCCATCCGAAGTAAGGAATTTTGGTTGATGCTTCTCTACTAGCCATGGCCCCTGTAAGATCTTCTTCCAATTGTTATATTGTTCTTAAAGAAGTCAAATTTTATACCAATTGTTGCAAATACTAAGAGGGGGCGTGAAAAGCTATTTAGTTTCATTTAACAAAATTTCACTTAGTTAATCTCGAAACTAAATTCACATCACACAATGAATCGTCCACAGTGTATGAACACATAGATTACAATGAAAATCAAAACTTGAAGAAGAAATATTTGAAAATAATATTTAGTTTATTACAATCTCTTATGAGGACAAAAACCCTCTGTTAGCACCAAATTACAAATTCCAGGTTTCAACCCATCAATAACGCAAGGAAACCAATCCTTAATAAGCACCAATTTATAGTGATTTGAAGATCCAAACCAAATAAACCTTGAAAAAAACCTCAAGCAAAACAAAAACCATTCCCAAGAACATTGCCAAAATCCTTTCAAAAGACATCCCAAAACCCTTCCACAGAAAGTTGCTTCAACTGGGCTTCACTTCACTTCTTCTTTGTTCATGAGTTATGGAATTTGGACATGATCATTTTCTCTCCTAAGCATATAACCAAATTATTGAGTTGAGTGGTTAGGAATGCTCCTTATCATGCCTATTTATAGTGCATTTGGACATTGGGTTAGGATGGACTGGTGGAGCTGGCATAATGTATAGTGAATATTAAAAAATTCATCATTTCTAAATTGTGAGGAGTTAGAGGGTGTACCATATATGTAATAACCCTCATTTTCTTTTATAACTTTTATATTCAACCTGTTGCTGAAAAGTCAAGTGGGACAAGTGACATGATGTGATAATGTAAATATTCATTTTGATTAAATGAAAGGCGGAACTATTTTTAAGCGTTATTATTAATGGAAATGTGTTAAAGGATATCATGTGAGATTAGGCTCCTAATTATCAAGAAAATAGTTGGAATTAGTTATGACCAAGAATGGGTAGGAACAAAAGAAAAAAAAAAATCCTCCTTTTATCCATTTTGTTTAACTATTGGAAAATATAAACCACCAAGAAATTCATCATTGGAGATAAATTTCATGGGGTGGAGCTTGTGTAAAGAGAACTGGGAGAGATGAAGGAAATTATTTTTCAGAAAGACCAGTGGGATATAAAGACTTGAGCCTAACCATTAAAACTAGCAGGACATTGCTAAAGGGTTAATTAGGTGAAATTGGAAAATAATTCCTATAACATGCCCCCTCCCAAATTTACCTACTTTCACTAGCCCTCTCAGTAAATGTGAAGTGGAGTTCTAGTATGACATGACCAGGGAAAATTTTAGGGGCTAATATTTGTAGGTGGGCTGATTTTCCATGTTTTTTCCAAAATAATATTCACTAATTTCCATATTTTCTATAAATGATTTGCCCAAATTTTATAGTATAAAATTATTTTATGTTACAAATTTCCAAAAATTGATATATACTAATATAGATTCATTAGAAATATAAATATTTTTACAAAAATATCAACAAACATTATACGATTTGGATATTAGGGACTATTATGATTTGCCACAATTTTTAAACTTTAATATATACTTCCATATTTAAAATTTTTCTTAGACATGATGCAACCTCCTAGTTATAGTTAAACAAGTAGAACTACAACAAAAGGGGTCAGTAGTGAGGGTCGAAAAATGTCACCATAAGCTCATTGGTGATGGTCAAAAGAGTCTTCATCACTAAAAACTAAATATCACCAATAGTGGCATCACCAAAAGTATAAATGTTATGGTGAAATTCATGGTCCGCCACCAATAATGATTTATAATAATGTATAATGACTGTCACCATTTTGTATGAGAAATGGTGACAAACCTTAGCCTCCATCACCAAAAAAATGAAAGTCACCAATTGTGGCGTCACCAAAAGTAAATTTGTGGTGACATTCAAGGTTCGTCAAAAATAATGATTATAATGATGGATAGTGACCGTCAATATTTCATATGATTGACAACAATTTATGGTGATGGACATTTTGTGGCCGTCATTATTGATGCATATAAATGGTGGCATTAGTTGACTGTCACCATTTCATATTTTTGTGAGGGTCCAAAAATGTCCCTATAAGCTCATTGGTGATGGTCAAAAGAGCCCGTGTCACCAAAAATTGATCACCACCATTCCATATAAATAACAACGTTATTGGAATTGAACCATCAACCTCCTACTCGTAAAGCAGGTGCTCTTCCATTGAGCTAGCACCATTTAAACAAATAGACTTTAAAAAATTAGACCTTGAAACTTTATAAATTGTAAATTCTACAACTTTCAATAAATTATAAAACTTTGTAAAGTCTTGGCAAATCTTTTACTAAACAATCAAAATAGCATCAAAGTTGTAGGTCCCTACCTAATGGTTATGGAAGTTATCAAAAGTGGGTGCAGGGAAAAGTAGGTACATATAAGATATACTCAATATGTTCAGTCAAATACTCAATTAGAAGTGAAACTTTGAAGACATTTATAACCTATAATTATCAAACCTTAAATCTGAAACTACACCAAAGATTGATTTCTCACCTTGTGAATCATCTAAATATGTTGTGATAGCATAAAATTTTTCCTCTAAAATACTGATTTGCATGCCAAAAAGTAAAAAATAGTGAGTATATATGATGCAATTATGAATAATAAGATACATTTTTGAATCATATAGGATATGGGGTATAGAAAACTAATTAGGAGTGATTCTCATTATTAATTAATTCAATATGTCAAAATACAATAATGAATAACAATGATCCTAGAATGTAACCACTAAATAGATGTTAAACTTGTAAGAACAAATTTTGGCTAATATTCATTACACCAAAAAAATATCTAAGGGGCATTCAAACACCAAGCATGAGTATCACATGAGTAAGTAGAATGAGATATTGGAGCAGAAAGTGAATCCGTAGGGATCCAATGACAAAAAACAAAAACTAGAACCATTACCAATTAGACATTTTGAGATACATACCAACTTATCAACTTACAAATTAAACTGAGTAAAATAATGGAAACAAAACAATGAAAAGTTGTCATATATTTAAGAGAAACTTGTTTGAGACACTCAAGCTTATTAAATTCATAATTAGCAATCTCAGTTTCATGCACAACCAAAACGTGTATATGATCCTAGTGCAATTGCACTTGAGTTTCTACTTGTAGTGGCAGTCTACTTGATGGTAGCTACAAAAACTTATTTCTAAGCCTTTCCTAGCCATAAGTTCTCCATTTTCAAAGTTGCAGTGCCAGTCATCCTAGGAGTTACTCCATTAGTCATCATCATGCTAAAAGTCAGCTAAAATAATTATAAACCCTAGGCTTAGATTACGGCTAAAGGTGTATCATGTAGCAAACACTTGAGCATATGCTCCTCATGATACAAGCACATTCAGTGCCTGATAAATGGCAAGCCCAATCGCTCAATTTTGATGGCCTTTAATATTGCTCTTTACCAGAATCCAAAAGGCATTTTATTCAAATTTTCATGCAAGTTCCTCCAAAAGGGGTTTGATTGCTAAAAATTCCACCAAAGTTTTTGCGAGAACCCTATCCACTCAAACATTGTAATTTGAATTATAGAGTTTTCCATGCTAATAGAAATTATGTTGTTGTCCTTCGGGTGGAAAGCATGAAAATTTGTTGGTGGTGGTGGTGCCATGAAATTTGTCATTGTCTCCAAAAAACATAGTGAAGCATAAATTGATAAAAATATTTAAATATAAGTTCCTCAAAACATAGTAAATAAATAGCTATATACTTGTCATTCACCATCTAAAGAATTACCTTGAATGTCATCATAGTGAATAAAGAAATTTTTCCACCACTAGCAAACATGATGTATGATTCATTTTTCGATAATGCAAAGTAGGGAACAACACCCTCTAGGTTAGTATCACTAATGTCATTTGTCATCAGTATGCCAGTGACAACTTTCCATAACTAAGGTGGAATAATGGTTGTTGTCTATGAAAATAACTCCTTTTAGATGTGTTGTAGCAGCTACAACCACCCTCTAAAATTTTTCCTTAGCTTCGTTTTGGAGCCTCCTCACCAACCTTTCACAACAGCATGTCTTGCTTCGTCAAGTACATAAACTTCAGTGTTTTTCTTGCAAAAAGATAGTGTATCTATCAAAACTTGTTGCACTCCCATCATAGGTTGTTCTCCTGGAATTGGTGGTGATGTCTTCTGAGGGGATAGAAGGAAGGCTAGAATCATCACACACGGAAAATTCAAGCTAAAGTTGCAAGGTGGAAGGATTAGAACACTTCTGGTGTTCTACATATTCCTTCATTTGCCAGAAATATGATTTTTGTAATCAAGATGGATGATGCAATTGTAAAAACAATGTTCGAGAAAGATACCTGTAAGATGGGTCAGGGAGCATTGATATTGAAGTGGGGAGTTTAGATTGGAAATATGTACAAGCTTCTGGGTAGAAATGTTATTGATGTGTGAAACATTTGTTTGGTTCCTCAAAATGGAGTAGAAAATCTAGTCGTCTCTAGAGAAAAGACCATGCTATGGCATCAAAGGCTTGGAAATATTGGAGAGAAGGGCCTTCAAATAATTCATCATAATAGTATGGTAGAAGACATGTCTAATTTCTCTTTGGATTTCGATTTTTGTGAACATTGTGTACATGGGAAGTAAAAATGGATGACTTTCCCCTTTGGTGCTAAGAGGGTGAAAGGGATATTAGAGATTATGCATAGTTATGTGTTTGGACCTGTGTCAGTTCCATCACTGGGTAAGTATGTCTACTATGTATCACATATAGATGACTTCTCAAGGAATACATGGGTATATTGTAACACCCTCCTCCCACATCTACCCAAGGAACCAGCCAGCCAAGGTAAACATGCGACGAGAGGCCACTGTGATAAGATTCAACCTCCATGTTGACTTTAAGGAAATGGAATCTATGGAACATCACACATAGTCATCCAACATCATCCACATAACCTTTAGAATACATGTCAACCACTCAAACTTCCTATCCCTGGGTCCTATTGCTGTTTGAGAAAACTTATGGCAGGGTAACGCTCCTTGTTGAAATGTGGCAACAAGAATATTCCAATTTTAATTTTTCCTTGAATTAAAATTCGAATTTAGTCTCACCAGCTACTTGGAAATAATTAATTAATTCATTATGGACTAATTAGTTGGAGAAATTCAAGTTAGAAATCTTTCTGAAGTCATGTAATAGTTATCCCTTAAATTAAAGAAATTATCCCTTAATTAAGGAGATAAGGCTGAGTTATATTTGAGATGTAATTAGTTAACTCTGTTTACTGAGTTAAGTCCAGTTAAATTAGTTCCAAACTATCTGAGGAACAAATTGTGAGTTATCAGTCAGTTGATGCATGCATGCACTCAGCCAATGTACTCCACATAACTGAAGATTCCCTCATCAGAAACTCATGCATGTCTATTTTGAGAAAGACCTATTTGAGCTAAATGTCAAGGAGAATGTGCTATCAGTTGCATTTTTTCTCATATAAAGGAAACTCATGCATGCAGAAGGATTAATGCACAGGAGGATTGCATTGTTCTGACAGGGTGTGTGATTAGTGTGAGAGATTAGTGTTCCACTTGGTTTGCAGTCGTCCACTTGGTAACAGGAGGATCACCCAAGAGAAATTGCACAAGGAAATATGAGCTTGGAGGGTAGAGAGGAGAAGGCTTATGAGAAGCCAGGTTTACCTATGAGCATCCAAGAGGATTGTATTGAGAATTGGCTAGCTATGAGAGCTAAGGCTATGTATAATTCTGATGTATTTCCACCTTGTATGATAATACAATTAGTGGGGTTTTTAGCTGAGGCTTTCCCCTGAGTATTTTATATGTTTCATGTGCATTGATTCTTCTTCTTCTGGTTATACATGTTTAGCTCAAATATTGCTCAATCTTTAAGCTTCCACAAATTGATAGTAGAAGTAGATTATAGTATTTTTCTTTGGTATATTGCATTATCAAGTTAATCTACAGTCAGATTTTCTACATAGTCTTAGAGTGATATTTGTAGAGAACTTTCATAACTTCTACATGGTATCATAGCCAAGTTTATTGGGGCTATGGAGGAACAATTGGTTCCTAAGGAGGAGGAGCCTTAGACTGATGCAGAGCAGCTGCATGCAGAGGTTCCAGGAATGGAGACATCCACTCAAGTAGAGTCTTCCAGAGATGGATGGAAGCACAAAAAAGAAGCTGACAGATTGTTGCAGGATGAAAGAGAGAATGTGGGAGCTCCATCTTCTCATCACAGATAGAGGAGGTCACCTGAGAGGTACACTGGATAGATGGTCATTGCTGGGGAATGTGTTGAGATCGAGCCATCTTCGTTTGAGGAAGAAGTACAACAGCCGATTAGGGTTGATGCTATGGTGGAGGAGTATGACTCCCTAGTTTGTAACAGTGTTTGGGACGTGGTTCTGATACTAGAGAAAAGGTTAGTTGTGAGTTCCCTTTGGCTTTACAAGGTAAAGAAAGCTATTGGTGGTAGTGTGGAGAAGCATAAGGCAAGATTTGTTGCCTGTGACTTTTCACAAGTCGAGGGGATTGACTATGATGAGACTTTTTCTCCTCTCATAGGGTACTCATCTATCATATCTATGTTGCCATTATCAGCACAAATAGGTTGGAAGATCCATCAGATGGATGTGAAGACTGAATTCCTCAATGGAGAGATTGAGGAAGATGTGTACATACAGTAGTCAGAAGGTTTTGAGACCTTCGATCATGAGTCGTATGTGTGCTAACTCAAGAGAGCATTGTACGGGCTGAAGCAAGCACCTCGTGCTTGGTACACCAAGATAGACAATTACTTCACTGGGTTGGGCTTCACAAAGAGTGAAGCGGATGCGAACCTGTACAACATCGTGGTGGAAGGTAAGTTGTTGATCATCGTTATTTATGTTGATGATCTCATATTGACTGGTGATGATTAGTTGATCGTGTCTTGCAAGGAGGACATTGCAAGAGAATTCATGATGAAAGACATGGGTCTCATGCATTACTTCCTTGGCATGGAAGTATGACAAAAGGATGGGGAGATGTTTGTGTCTCAGGGAAAGTATGCCAACGCGATACTCAGGAGATTCCACATGGAGAAGTGCAAGCCCATGCACACTCCTCTAGGTGGTAACTAGAAGAAGGAGGATTCTACTTCAGGAGAAGTAGTCGAGGCTACTGTGTACAGGTATCTTGTGGGTTCACTGATGTACTTA
The DNA here is from genome assembly GCA_031772625.1 of Pinus tabuliformis. Lineage (NCBI taxonomy): Eukaryota > Viridiplantae > Streptophyta > Pinopsida > Pinales > Pinaceae > Pinus > Pinus tabuliformis. Next base: position 569,066,204 of record CM062816.1, read on the forward strand.
TTGAACACATGACCAAATTTGTGCTATTCGGTGAACCAGTTGAGTCAAGCGATGGTTCAGCCTAACAAGATGTTTTGGAAGGCGGAAAAGAATGTATTGAGATACCTCAGAGGCACATCTCATTATGGATTATGGTACAGACAAATAGAGTGAAGCTACAGGGCTTCACTGATGCAGATTAGGCAGGGAGTCCATCAGATCGGAAGAGCACACCAGGAGGGATTTTCAACCTTGGGTCAGCAACAGTTTCTTGGTATAGTAGGAAACAAAGGTCGATTGCACTGAGTTCGACAAATGCTGACTACATGGCTGCAAGTCAAGTAGCATGTGAGGCCATCTGGATGCGGAAAATCCTAGTTGGCTTGTTTGATCAGAGGATGGATCCAACTGTGATCTATTGTGATAACCAAATTTGTATCAAACTCTCTAAGAATCTATTATTTCATGATAGGTCCAAGCACATCGACATCCGGTATCATCATCTCAAAGACTATGTAGCAAAGAGGAACATGTTGCTGTAGTATATTTCGATAGAGGAGAAAGATGCTAACATTTTGACAAAGCCATTATCAAAGTGTAAATTCAAGTTCCATAGAGACAGAATCGGGGTGGCAGATAATCCCTTTCTTGTTGAGAGGGAGTGTTGAAATGTGGCAACAAGAATATTCCAATTTTAATTTGTCCTTGAATTAAAATTGTGAATTAAAATTCAAATTTAGTCTCACTAGCCACTTGGAAATAATTAATTAAATCATTATTGATTAATTAGTTGGAAAAATTCAAGTTAGAAGTTTTTCAGAAGTTGTGAAACAATTATCCCTTAAATTAAGGAGATTATCCCTTAATTAAGGAGATAAGATTGAGTTATATTGGAGTTGTAATTAGTTAACTCAGTTTACTGAGTTAAGTCCAGTTAAATTAGTTCCAAAATATTTGAGGAACTAATTGTGAGTTATCAGTCAGTTGATGCATGCATGCAGTCAACCAGTGTACTCCAGATAACTGAAGATTCCCTCATTAGGAACTCATGCATGTCAATTCTGAGAAAGGACCAATTGAGGTAGATGTAAAGGACAGTGTACTGTCAGTTGCATGTTTTCTCCTATAAAGGAAACTCATGCATGTAGAAGGATTAATGCATAGGAGGATTGTGCAGTTCTGACAGGGTGTGAGAGATCAGTGTTCCACTTGGTTGAGAGTCATCCACTTGGTAATAGGAGGATCACCCCGGAGAAACTAAGCAAGGAAATGGGAGCTTGGATGGTAGAGAGGAGAAGGCTTGTGAGAAGCCAGGTTTGCCTATGGGCATCCAGGAGGATTGTACTGAGAGCTGGCTAGCTGTGAGAGCTAAGGCTTTGTATAATTCTAATGTATTTCCACCTTGTATGACAATACAGATAGTGGGTTTCTTAGCTGAGGCTTTCCCCTGAGTATTTTTTGTGTTTCATGTGCATTGATTCTTCTTCTTCTGGTTACACGTGTTCAGCTTGATTCTTGCTCAATCTTTGAGCTTCCCCAAATTGATAGTAGAAGTAGATTATAGTATTTTGCTTTGGTATATTCATTATCGAGTTAACCTACAATCATATTTTCTACATAGTCTTAGAGTGAGATTTGTAGAGAATTTGCAGAATTTCTATACTCCCTAGACACTAACCAGGCGAGTTAGTTTCAGGACTAATGCTCCCCCGAAATTGGTAGGGTGATTTATAACGCTCCCCAAACACTGCCCAGGTGAGTTATTCTCAGCACTAATATTAGAATTCCAGGATTTGAGCCACCTTTTTCAGCCCAGAGCCCGGGACACTGCCCAGAATGAAATGATCATTTAGAATTGATAAGGATACAAGGTAACAAGGATACAAAAGCAATAATATGAACAAAATCATAACCAGACCCCTACTAGCCATGACAGAAATTTCGTCAAACATATCATCAACATGTAACCAATAGGTGTAAACAACAGAATTAATTGTAGGGATCTCATACTTATCTAAGAATCGCCATGAACCATTGTTTCCTCATGTCTTTTGTTGCCTTATCACTTATTGGGCCATATCCATTCAAACACAAGTAAAAACATGCTGAGAGCGAAACATAGTTGCTACTATAAAATGTACATATAACCAGCATAATAGGAACATAGATACAATGGACATATTAGCCATCAAAATCCATATATGTATCAGTACATTTGCGCATGAATATCAAGGGAATGAATTTCTCATTAATAAATGAAATGAACCAACCGGTGATGGGACTACCACGTTCCACCTGACCATAGATTGGTTGAGCCAAGTTTCTCTTTAGCCAAACACCCTTGTGCCATATTCCAAGCATGAATGTGGGACTCATAGAACACATCAAAAACACCAATCAATGTGGATGTCACCGGAGTTCTTTGCCTACACCGTGAGGAATTTGAGTGCCTCCTAGTCTCTTAGGCTTTACCGCGCATCCATAGTCTGATCCAGGGATCACTAGGCCCTACACCAAGACATACTCTCCATGCTTTACCATGCATTCCATCCCAGAATCACTATACCCAACGGAGAGAAAATCCACCTCTTGGCTTTACTGTATATCCCGCCATTCACCGGCAAGGATTCCTCGTCCCACCCAGGCACACAATCTGGCATTACAACAACGCACAATCTCGTTGAGGGGTTACTAGGCCAGTGGCTTCATGCATCCTCAATATATTTCAAGGACCACTACCGCCATGTGTTTGTCAATTCAAAGATCCACCCCACTCAACTTCGAATTTAATATGGTCATCCCCCACAAAACGCATGAGAGAACCCATCTCATCAAATCCATCAGGAAATGGCAAGGCTAGGCTGACAATATTGTCACGCCTCGCAAAACCCATGCCATGGTAGAAAATAAACACATGCAATCCCATGCATGCCAAATCTAGCAAGGAAAATACACATGCAAGTTGATACCTGCAATGAGGCTTGTTGTAGCTACTTGATCATAGCTTTCACTACTTGATCTTTGCTTCCTCTTGCCTTTTTTACCTTTCTTACTCCAATGCCAAAGTGCTCCAAGAAAACTCTACGTTTCCAAGAGTATAATAGAGAGAGAGAGAATAATGAGAGAGCTACCAAGCTAAACTATCCAAGTCTTGCCCACTGATTCTCATAAGCCTTTTTATTAATGAGGCCTCTATTTTATTCATTTTCCATTATTTTCCTTCAATTTTCTCCTCACATGCAACATGTGACCTTTCACCTTCCTTTTCTCCTAATTTCCATTCTTTTCATAAATAAATGTCCTAAAAATGCCATTTTTCCTCTTTAATGCCTTAGCCATTTCCTTTGCCTATTTCCTTAGACATAAACAACCAAATGAACACCCCCTAGGTTGTCTTTCCCACCATTCAGCTTGGAATACGTTTCCCATCATCCGTGGTATTTATATATTTGACATGGAATTTTCACCAGGGCTATTACAAAACCCTTCCCCTTAGGAGAACACCGTCCTCGGTGTTCAATGACACCGATAACCAACATGACTACTAAAAGCAAAACATACCTCCCATGGATATTTATAACATAGCTCATTGCAGCATTTATAATTAATGACCTGCTCAAAAGAAAAGGATCATGACAACATGACCAGATAAAAACCATACCGCATACTAGAGCTTTATAACACAACTCATTACGATATTTACAATAACCACATATACACATATGCACATCTGTTAAACCAGGAAATAAGAGAATATGATGCCCATATCCGTAACAAGGGAATACAGAAGCTCACACCTCTACCCTCAAAGTAATACTAGGATCCACCTCATTCCCAGCTAGTCCATAATCCACTGCAAAGTCAAATCTGCATCCAATGTCCAACGTTTTAATCCCATGCCACTTGTCCTCTCATTGAACAGTTACTGACTCATTTTTCTAGGGTGCGCTCCCAATGTGCATTTGATTCCATTTGGCAATGCTAATGACCAAAACAAATCCATCCGTGACCTTCCCTTCTCTGCTACACAATCCCTCAGGAATTCGGTTACCCCATCCATGCAGTCACTCCCCTTCCAAGTTTTGTTGGCACCCCCATCCTAGGCAGTCCATCCCTTGGAAATGCTTCCTCACATCAAAAGATACAAAGACCAAAGCATATCCCTACCTTAAAACTATCATACCAGTCATGGCATGGTCATGGAAATCAATAGACACTATTGGTACCAATGTCCCACAATGGCCCTATTCATGAAGTGCTTTACTAGCATATTGTTGCCTCTTTCAATTCCTTTGTTGCTGCTGCTAATTATTGTAGTCGATTTCAATCACCTAACCAGGAATTTCATGCATTCTTGTACCAAGCACATAATTTCCAAATATTTGAAATAAATTGAAATCAATTCACCTCATACCTCATTGGTAGCTCGTCAATAGATCCTTACTTCTTCCTGTTGAAAATAGCAACAAGAAATTCTAAAAATAGAAGTGCTAAAAACAGCATTGCTATAAATAGAATTTTAGGATACATTCCAATTTTAGTTAGTCCCCAAACTAAAATTGAGAATTAAAATTCGAATTTGATCTTAGCAGCTATTTGTAAAATAATTAATTCATTCATCTTGAGTTAATTAGTTGTAGGAAATCAAACATGAAGTCTATGTGAGGACATGCAACAGTTTCTCCATTGATTGAGGAAGTTATCCCTTGATTAAAGGAGATCAAGATGAGTTGTACTTTGAGTTGTAGTTAGCTCAATTAACTGAGTTCAGTCTAGTTAGATTAGTTCAAACAATTTGTTGAAATGATTGTGAGTTCAGTTAATTAATGCATGCATGCATGTAACTGTTGCACTTCAGATAACTGAATATTCTCTCATAAATAACTCATGCATGTCAGTTTAGTCAGAGACCTAGTTGAGATTAGATGATGGTACAACGTACTATCAATTGCAGAAATATTCCATTGAGGATATCTCTTGCATACAGAAGGAATTCATTCCTTGGAGATTGCATAGTTACTTTTGTGTTTGATGAGTGTGTGGTGAGGCCAATTCACATAGGTGGTAGTATTGGACCCCAAGAGAAACTATGCAAGAAAATAGGAGGCTTGGAGGGTTGATGGAAGGCATATGTTGTGTCTATTCAGTCTGTGAGTAGTATTGTAGGATTGTATTGAGAGCTAGATAGCTTGTGAACTAAAGCTTTGTGTAATCTGGACATATTTCCACTGGTATGATACTACAAAGATCGGGGTTTTTAGCTGAGGCTTTCCCCAGAGTATTCTTCTGTGTTCATGTGTGATTGTTTTCTCATTGTCATTTATATGTGTTCTATTTGATCTTGCTCAAAATCGATTAAGCTTCCACAAGTTTATTGTAGAAGTAGAGCTTGTATTTTGCTTTAGTATATTACATAATTTGTGGATTTATAGTGGGAATTTCTACATGGTATTAGAGCGAAGGTGATCAAAGTGAAGGACAGTATACAAAGAAGGGAGAAGTTCCAAGTTTGAAGTTCCTGATTATAGAATTTGAATTCTTATCACATCTCAAATTTCACCAATGGCGTTCAACGATTTAAGACTCGAGTATGCCCTTGATGGCAGCTCGAATTGTATAGCCTGGAAGGATCACATGGAAGCAATATTAGAGGGAAACGGTTTGAAGGACTTCATTGATGAAGAAGTCCCCAAGCTAGCAGCAGCTAATGCTACAGAATTGGTGGAATGGAAGAAATGCGTGGCTAGAGCAAGGAGAATCCTCCTGGAGGGAGTTCAAGACCACATTGTCTCGAGCCTCCATGGGAAGGAGACATTGTTGTCAATGTGGAAACACTGAAAGATCTATATCAGAATAACATTGATCAGAGGAAGTTGGGACTGAAAGACAAGCTTTAGAAAATCAAGTGTGAAAAGGGTGACACGATCTCTACAGATCTGAACAAGCTCACCACCTGCAGGGATGAGCTTGGAAGTGTAGGGATCATGACAACCGATGATGACATGGTGAGTCTTGCTCTCCTCGGTCTTTCTAAGAGCTAGCATAGCTACCAAGACTCAGTAAATGGAAGAGAGAAATTGCCAGATTGGTAACGAATTTGGTCGGATCTGATGCGGGAGGAAATAAGAAGAAGCACCAGAGATGGATCTTCACCAAAGCAAGATGATGAAGAAAATCTAGCCTTAGTGAGTAAGGCGAGGAAAGGGAAAGTGAAGGCATCCCATTCCAAATCTAGTTCTTCCCATGGAGGGAAGAAGTTTGACAAATCGAAAGTGTGATGCTTTCATTGTCATGAGGTGAGCTATTATGCTACGAATTGTTCACAAAAGAAATCCAAGAAGGGATCCTTGAAGGGATTGGACCACAGTTCGAATTGGATTTCTCTCTCATCGCATGCATGATTTCATCCATGGTGGGATGTGTTTGGTACCTGGACAATGGAGGTTCATTCCACATGACCGACGACAAGAATCTTTTTAGTACCTTGGTGGAGAAGGATCTCCAGATGTGGATCGAGATCGGTGATGATGGAAAGTACCTTGTTTTAGGTGAAGGTACGGTTGTGTTTCAGAGGGAGCATGGAGCTCCTCTCACCCTAACTGATGTAAAGTATGTACTAGATCTGAAGAAGAATCTTGTGTCTATCACTATGCTAGAAGACAAAGGCTATGATATAGTCTTTAGTAAAGGAAAGTTATTCCTGAGGCATATCAGTACTGGATAGACCAAGAGGATTGGGATTAGAGTAAAGAATCTCCACAAGTTGGAGGTAGATGACTGTGCTACATTGACTTCCAAAGTAAAGTTGGTGCAGAGCCAAGATGTTGGCGAGCTATGGCATAGAAGATTGGGCCACTTGCACCATGGGGCCTTGAAGATCATGCAATAGATTTCTACTAGACTTCCTAAGGGAAAAATGGAGCAGATGGATGCATCAAAAGGTTGTACCTTGGGTAAGTATGCAAAATCTTCCTTTCAGGATCAAGATAGTAGAGCTAGAGCAATCCTGTCATGAGTTGACACAGATGTTTGTGGACCATTCTCTACAGCCTCCACCGCTAAACAAAGGTACTATGTTATTTTTATTGATGATTTTTCTCATAGATGTTGGATCTACTTTATGCAAGAGAAGGATCAGAACTTCTTGAGGTTTTGTGAGTTTAAAGCCTTGGCAAAGAAAGAATCTGGAAAGAAAATGATGGCCTTGCGTAGCGACAATGGTGGAGAGTATGTCTCCCAATAGTTTAAGGACTTCTGCATCGTAGAAGGAATTAAACGGGAGTTGACGGCACCCCATAACCCACAGCAAAATCGGTTGGCCGAAAGGAAGAACAGATCGATTATGGGAGTATCTCGAGCGACGTTGCATGACCAAAGCCTACCACTTCATTTTTTCAGCAGAGGCATGAAATACAACATTATACTTGCAAAATAGAAACTCGCACCATATATTGGGAATGAAGACACCTGTGGAGCCCTTTTCCAGGAAGCAACCAGATGTGAGTCACTTCAGGATCTTTAGATCATCAATTTATTACCATGTGACCAAAGATTCCCGAAAGAAGCTAAATCCAACAGCTGAGTTGGGGATACTTGTGGGGTACACTGATACACCCCACAACTATTGAGTGTTCCTGCCTACCAGTCAGAGGATAGTGGTACGCAGAGATCTGAAGTTCGACAAGTAGAAAGCCATGCGAGTATCACTTGATAGGGAGCTCGAGTTGCATGCAGAGGAGGAACTTTTAGTTCCTAATGAGGAGGAGCCTCATACTGATGCGGAGCAGCCACATGCAAGGGATCCGGGAGTGGAGACATCCACTCATACAGATTCTTCTAGAGATGGGAAAAAATGCTGAAGAGAAGCTGACAAGTTGATTATGGATGCGTCAGAGAATGTGGGACAACCATCTTCTCAGCACAGATAGAGGAGGTCACCCAAGTGGTACACTGGTTACATGGCCCTGGTTGGGGAGTGTGTAGAGACTAAACCTTCTTCATTCAAGGAAGAAGTGCAGCAACCAATCTAGGTTGATGCTATGGTAGAGTATGACTCTATCATTCGGAACAGTGTGTGGGATTTTGTCCCAAGACCTCAGGACAAGTCAGTGGTGATTTCTCGATAGCTTTACAAGGTAAGGTAGGTAGCTAATGGCAATGTTGAGAAACATAAGGCAAGGTTTGTTTCCCGTGGTTTCTCACAGGTCGAGGGGATCAACTACGATGAGACTTTTGCTCCTGTAGCAAGGTACTCATCTATCAGATCAATGTTGGCACTATCAGCTCAGATGGGTTTGAAGATCCATCATATGGATGTGAAGACGATGTTCCTCAATGGGAAGATTGAGGAAGAGGTGTACATTGAGAATCCAGAAGGTTTTGAGACCTTCGATCATGAGTTGCATGTGTGCCGGCTCAAGAGGGATTTGTATGGGCTGAAGTAAGCACCTCGTGCTTGGTACACCAGGATCGAAAACTATTTCACAGGTTGGGCTTCACCAAGAGTGAAGCAGATGTGAACCTTTACCACATGATGGTAGAAGGTAAGCCATTGATCATTGTTCCTTATGTGGATGATCTAATTTTGATAGGTGATGATCAGTTGATCAAGTCTTGCGAGGAGGACCTTGCTAGAGTATTCAAGATGAAAGACATGGGTCTTATGCACTACTTTCTAGGCATGGAAGTGTGGTATGAGGATGGGGAAGTGTTTATGCCTCAAGGGAAGTATGCCAATGAGATACTCAGGCAGTTCAACATGGAGAAGTGCAAGCCCATGCAGACTCCTCTAGCTGGTAACTAGAGGAACGACGATGCTACTTTAGGTGAGGTAGTAGCTGCTACTATTTAGCAGCAGCTTGTGGGTTCATTGATGTATCTAGTGAACACACAACCAGACTTATGCTTTGTGGTGAGCCAGCTAATTCAAGCTATGGTTCAACCTAGCTATTTTGGAAGGAAGCGAAGCATGTACTGAGATCCCTCAAAGGCACATCCCAATATGGATTGTAGTACAGATGGACAAAGGGAGTGAAGCTTCAGGGCTTCACAAATGCAAATTGGGCAGGGAGTCCATCAGACTGCAAAAGCACTTCTAGAGGGATCTTCAACATTGGTTCAGCTGCAGTTTCCCGGTACAACAAGAAACAGAGGTCAGTTGCACTTAGCTCAGCAGAGGCTGAATACATGGCTGCCAGTCAGGCAGCATGTGATGCCATTTAGATGTGGAAGATTCTAGTGGGATTGTTTGGTCGGAGGATGGATCCAACTGTGATCTACTGCGATAATCAGAGTTGTATCAAACTCTCTGAGAATCCATTATTTCATGACAGGTCCAAGCACATTGATATCTGATACCATCATCTTCGAGACTTTGTGGTGAACAGGATCATGTTGTTGTTGTATGTTTCGACCAAGGAACATGATGCATATACTTTGACTAAGGCATTGTCAAAATGAAAGTTTGAGTTCCACAGAGACCGGATTGGGGTGACTGATCATCCCTTTCTTGTTGAGACAGAGTGTTGAAAATAGCAACAAGAAATGCAAAAAATAGAAGTGCTAAAAATAGCACTGCTATAAATAGCATTTCGGGATACATTCGGATTTTAGTTAGTCCCTACACTAAAATTGAGAATTAAAATTCGAATTTGATCTTAGCAGATGTTTGTAAAATAATTAATTAGTTCATCTTGAGTTAATTAGTTGTAGGAAACCAAACATGAAGTCTATGTGAAGACATGCAACAGTTTCTCCATTGATTGAGGAAGTTATCCCTTGATTAAAGGAGATCAGGATGAGTTGTACTTTGAGTTGTAATTAGTTAGCTCAGTTAACTGAGTTAAGTCCAGTTAGATTAGTTCAAACAGTTTCTTGAACTGATTGTGAGTTTAGTTAGTTAATGCATGCATGCATGTAACTGCTGCACTTAAGATAACTGAATATTCTCTCATAAATACCTCATGCATGTCAGTTCAGTCAGAGACCCAGTTGAGATTATATGATGGGATCGTGTACTATCAGTTATAGTTATATTCCATTGACTATATCTCTTGCATGTAGAAGGAATTCATTCCTTGGAGATTACATAGTTACTTTTGAGTTTGATGAGTGTGTGATGAGGCCAATTCACATAGGTGGCAACATTGGACCCCAAGAGAAACTGCGAAAGGAAATAGGAGGCTTGGAGGGATGAGGGAAGACATATGTTGTGTCTATTCAGTCTGTGAGCTGTATTGTAGGACTGTACTGAGAGCTGGATAGCGTGTGGGCTAAAGCTTTGTGTAATCCGGACATATTTCCACTTGTATGATATTATAGAGATCAAGGTTTTTAGCTGAGGCTTTCCCCAGAGTATTATTTTATGTTCATGTGTGATTGATTTCTCATTCCCAGTTATATGTGTTCTATTTGATCTTGCTCAAAATCAATTAAGCTTTCGCAAGTTTTTTGTGTAAGTAGATCTTGTATTTTGCTTTAGTATATTGCATAATCTGTTGATCTACAATGGGAATTTCTACACTGCATTTTTCTTTATCCCACATGCATTCTGGATCAGTTGCCACACCCGACAATCTCCCAGTGGCTTCTCCTCAACCATGTGCATAGGCACATAGTGTGCATCAAACACATACAACCACACGGCATACCACACCATGCAATACATGCATTACACCTGACATACAAGACATTCACCTACACCTAGTGTATACAATACAATGCATCCATCTATACCCTATGTGATGTACCACCCAATACATGTGCCTACACAGAGTACAACACAATGAGTACACATGCCACAATACCATGACTACATGATGCACATACATAATAGCACATGCCCTCAGCACAACATGTATGACATGCACACAATACCACACGCGCACCAATAACATATCTACAACATGTACACATTACCACTCATACATCACACCACCTGTACAACATGTACACATTACCACTCATAAATCACACCACCTGTACAACGTGTGTGCAACATCACATCTACATGGCACCACCTGCACAACGTGTACACAATGCCACATGTACACTACACCACTATACAATGCGTACACAATACCACATGTACACAGTACCCCACACACAACATGTACGTGACACCACATGTACACAACGCCATATGCATGATATGTACATAGCACCACATTCACACAATGCCACTTTTACAATGTGTACACAGAACCACACACACATGGCACCACTTGTACAATCATGCACACCACGCCATATTACATAGCACCAATGTACTACATGCACACAAAACCACTTGTACATAGCACTACATATCTAACACATACATGGCATCATCCGTACAAAGCACTGCATATCAAACATGCATAGAGCACCATATGCACACACGTTGCATATACATCATGAAGATAATACAATAAGTATATAACACCCCATATGAAATATTCGTACAACCCTATTTGTGCCATCCTGTACATAACATTACATAAATAAAATGTACACATGTTATGCATACACAAAACCAGAAGTGCACACATCATAGATGCAACATGTACAACATATATAACATATGCACAAAAGTAGTACCACACATCTAGAACTACACTGACTCTACCAAGTAGCCCTACTTCTAGTGTCTTATCCATGCCTATGTTAGCATGCCACAAACCACACCGCTTTCTCTTTCCTAATGTATCCTTCAGCATTACTTATCATAACATAAACATAGGCGTAATGCAAGTATATAATATCAATTAATATCTGCATGATACTGACCTCGTATGTTGTGGTGACTACTCTTCGTAATTGATTCCTCGTAAGACCACAAACATCAACATGGGATTCTACTACATAAGCAATCATTCCTCTACAATAATGATTCCTAATGACTTGTCGGACAATGACATAGATACATGGATACATACATACATATACATAAACATCAACATAGAATACTAATGATCTAGTCAGACAAGGACATACATTCATACATGTATATATATAAATGGTGGCATTAATAATCATGATCCATGACAACCCTGTCAAACATGACATGCATACACACCTACATGTATAAATGTCAACATATTCATGATCATAACAAAATTGCCAGATAACATAAGGTCAAGGTTAAGAGAACTTCCTTTATTCATGCACGACATGCATGATATTGAGAACAACAACTGTTCCCAACATATCCAAGGCATATGATGTCTCAGATCCATTTACTCTACTTTTCTAGTTACCTTTCCCATGTGTGCATTTCCATCGTTACCACAATGGACCCAACCAGTTGAACCGACAGTTATAGGCTTACCTTCTTCTACGCTTACTCATGCACAGAGCTTCATCTAAATATTACATTTCCTTTCGGGTACCACACAGCTCTCCTCGAGCTCCATCAACTTTCCTCTTTCCCAACCAATTTGCTAGACTCAAAGCACAAAATGCAAGATAAGAAATAAACAAGAACAAGACCATAAAAACTAATAACAACATGACTCCGCAAACAAAGTGGCATAGTTATGCACCAGACACAATCAAAATTGCAAATCAAGCACAACAATCGCAAAAGACCAAAAGCACAAGACTAACATCAAACACCATGATTCAATCCCCATGGTTCCTACGAAAAGCTCAACCCGAGCCTTCTTCAAGATTTCCTGGCAACCTCTTTTTCCATGCAACTCCCTACATCATGTTTTCATTAACACATAACTATTAGTGCATAAATGGACATAAAAATACACTAGTTACCTCATATTGTTTTTCCAAGCACACTACCTTGCAACTGACCACACCCACGCCATCACTCAAGGGACTCCAATCCTTTCACAAATCCTCTTGTAACTAAAGACTAGCTAATATACCTTTCAAGTGCATGTTGATAAATATAGCATGTATCCACATAATGTCATACTAGATTAAGGTTAAGAAGACTTCCTATAGGAAAAGCACTCATTTGTTTGGAATTAGGGATTTTCCAAACATAGCCAGAGGAATGCTTATCCAGTTCCTTTCTTTTACCTTTTTACCTTGTTGCAATTGAGGCTTACTAGTACTATTACATCATCCAAGTGTTAGTTATATAAACACATCAACTATTATCTTGTCACGCTAATACAAAGCATGTTTCCTGCAACTTCTCACACATGTGAACCACATGTTCCAAATATCAAGACAATCATATCTATCAATTTAAAATTAAATTTTACAAACAATCATGTCATAATCCATAGTCAACTCATAGTCATTAGACATAATGCTACAACTATCACCTATTATACTCAAATACATATCAACTGTCTCAACACATATAGTTTAGTATAATCATCTTAAAACAAGATCATTTGAACACATACTCATATTAAGCAATTCATCAATCATTCAACCACTTGCAAACATACCATGTTAAATAAATCAACTAGGCACCAAACACTCAAACACCAAATAGATGTCATGATCAAACAACCAAGCACCAAATATACAACATAAGAAAACTCATACCTTAATGTATATCAAGGGAGGCTATCCTTTCTACACAATAAAGCTAGATTAGCATGATACAACTTCACAACATATCAACTTAAACATAAATCGTGATATCCCTAACAGACTAACTAACATATTCACGCGATAAACACATAAGCATTTGTTGTTCATTCATACCAATCACATATGTATGATCAATCTATATTAGTATGACACCATATCACAAATATGTCAGCTCATACATGAGTATCGCAACCATAACCATATGCATTGGTCAAACAAGGTTAACATATTACATATAACATCAAGATCTTCATTGCAACTAACATAACCATCATGCATATGACCAATCCAAATTACAACATCAAGATTTCAATAAAATAACCCTAATCATCAAGTTAATAGCATATAAAAACAATAAGATATATATCATGCTCACCAACAATATATAACATAATCATCAAGTTATCTAACATGAACAACAAAAGAAATGCATACAAACATAGGTTACTATCATTCATGACTATCTGACACATGAGCATATAATTACATTAACCATCTAACATATATCATGAATGTAACCATAACATCAGAGACATGTACATAAACCTAATGTATATAACCCTAATTCATATAACAATCCTTTAACCTACATACCTGCAATTCAAACATACAATACTTGTATGACAAATTTCTCTTACCCCAAAGTCTAATGTTGCAACCTCATTATGATGATCTACACCTCGTATTATATCTCAGCTAACACATTAGCATCATAACAACCAATAGCACCATGATAACCTAAATTGCATACAATGACTTCAAAAGGCATGTTTGACCTACTATTCCTGGATAACTATAACCAAGACCATACATGCATAACAACTGCATATATACATATAACACATGAGCACAAAACCATGTATACACCATTCTAGCTAGAGCTCAATCATCAATGCATGACCATATCAACTATATAAATCATGAACTCATGCATGATAACAACCACCACTCCCTTGTACACATTGCTACATGCAATAAGAAGTATGCATAAGCAATGCCAAATCAACTACACCTATGCATAAATTCATGTAGTCGGACATAAGCGATCAAATATTGTAATCAAGCTGTAAGGCTGATGCATGTAATCCAAAATATTCAAAAATGTAACCTAACATACAAGGATGTAAGTAGGCAACATGATATCAACATGTAAGAAACATATAAGCCATACGCAACATGATATCAACATTTCCTAAAATTAACATCAAATTCTCCATAACAACCATAATCAATCATACGGAAATTACAACAAGCACATGAAATGAAAGCATAGGAGACACACATGAAACTGACATGCATGCATGACTAACACATTCAACCCATCCAGTCTAAGAGTTGAACCATGCTATGATACCACTATGTAACACCCTCCTCCCACATCTACCCAAGCAACTGGCTAGCCAGGGTAAACATGCGATGAGAGGCCACTATGATAAGATTCAACCTCCTTGGTGACTTTAAGGAAATGGAATCTACAAAAAATCACACACGGTCATCCAACATCATCCACATAACCTTCAAAAGACATGTCAACAACTTAGACTGTCTGTCCCTGGGTCCTACTACTATTTGAGAAAACTTAGGGCGACATAATGCTCCCTAGACACTACCCAGGTGAGTTAATTTCAGGACAAACACTCCCCCGACACTTGCAAGGTGCTTTATAAGGCTGCCCAGACACTGCACAAGTGAGTTAGTATCAACACTAATGATAGCATTCGGGATTTGAGCCACCTATTTTGGCCCAAAGCCTGAGACACTGCCCAGAATGGAATGATCATTTAGGATTAGTAAGGATACAAAAGCAATAATATTAACAAAATCATAACCAAACCCCTACTAGCCATGACAAGCATTTCATCAAACATATTATCAACATGTAACCTACAATTGTAAACAACATAATTAAGTGTAGGGATCTCATACTTATCTAAGAATCATCATGAACCATTGTTTCCTCGTGCCTTTTGTTGCCTTATCACTTATTGGGTCATTAATACAATATCCATTCAAACACAAGTAAAAACATGCTGAGAGCCAAACATAGCCACTGCCATAAAATGTACATATAACCAACATAATAGGAACATAAATAGAATGGACATATCAGCCATCAAAATCCATATATATATATATATATATATATATATATATATATATATATATGTATATGTATGTATGTATACACATTTGTGCATGAAAATCAAGGGAATGAATTTCTCATTAATAAATGTAATGAACCAACCGGTGATGGGACTACCACGTTCCACTCGACCATAGATTGGCTAAGCCAAGTTTCTCTTCAGCTAATCACCCTCGTGCCATATTCCAAGCATGGATGTGGGACACATAAAACACATCAAAAACACCAATCAATGTGGATTCCATTGGAGTTCTCCGCCTACACCGTGAGGAATTGGAGTGCCTCCTAGTCTCTCATGCTTTACCGTGCATCCACAGTATGATCCATGGATCACTTAGACCTACACAGAGACATACTCTCCATTTTTTTACCATGTATTCCATCCTAAAATCACTAGGCCCAATGGAGAGAAAATCCACCTCTTGGCTTTACCGTATATCCCGCCATTCGCTGAAAGGATTCCTAGGCCTGTCGAGGCACACAATTTGGCTTTACCACAACCCACAGTCTCATTTAGCGGTTACTAGGACAGTGGCTTTGTGCATCCTCAATCTGGTTCAGGGACCACTACCACCATGTGTTTGTCAATTCGAAAATTCACCCCACTCAACCTCGAATCAAATCTGGCCATCCCCCACAAAATGAATGAGAGAACCCATCTCATCAAAGCCATCAGGAAATGGCAAGGCTAGGCCGAAAATGTTGTCACACCTCGCAAAACCCATGCCATGGTAGAAATAAACGCATGCAATCCCATGCATGCCAAATCTAGCAAGGAAAATACACATGCAAGTTGATACCTACAATGAAGCGTGTTGTAGCTGCTTGATCCTAGCTTTCCCTGCTTGATCTATGCTTCCTCTTGCCTTCTTTTCCCTTTTTACTCCAATGCCAAAGTGCTCCAAGAAAACTCTAAGTTTCCAAAAGTATGAGAGAGAGAGAATAATGAGAGAGCTGCAAAGCTAAACTAACCAAGTCTTGCCCACTGATCCTCATAAGCTTTTTTATTAATGAGCCCTCTATTTTCTTCATTTTCCATTATTTTCCTTCAATTTTCTCCTCACATGCAACATGTAACCTTTCACCTTCCTTTTCTCTTAATTTCCATTATTTTCATAAATAAATGTCCCAAAAATGTCATTTTGTCTCTTTAATGTCTTAGCCATTGCCTTTTCCAATTTCCTTAGCCATAAATAATCAAATGAACACCCATGAGGATGTCTTGCCCACCATTCAGCTTGGAATATGTGTCCCATCATCTGTGGTATTTATATATTTTTACATGGAATTTTCACCAAGGTTGTTACATATATTTCCTCATGAAGAATTCTGAAGTCTTTGCTAGGTTTAAAGAATTTAAGGATGTGATCAAAAACCAGACAGAGAAGAAGATAAAGGTGTCGAGGATAGATAATGGTGGAGAGTTCTACAAGAAGGAATTTGAAGAGTTCTGTAAGAAGTGTGGTATAACACAACAAAAGACTACTCCATACACAGCTTAACAAAATGGATTTGCCGAAAGAATGAACAAGATGTTGATGGAAAATTCAAGAAGCATGCTTAGTGATGTCGGGTTAGAACATGAATTTTGGGAAGAGGCAATGTAGACTGCATGTTATCTGGTTAATAAATCACCTTCATCGGCATTGGAGGACAAGACTCCACATGAGGTATGTATTGGTAAGAAACCCTCTATTTCACATCTGAGGGTATTTGGCTATGATGCATATGTACATGTTTCAAAAAAGAAAATAACCAATTTTGTTAGTAAATATGAAAGGTGCATCTTTATTGGGTATAAGGATGGTTTAAAAGGTTATAAGCTTTGAAACCCAGAAACAAGGAGGGTTTTGTACAACCAAGATGTGGTGTTTAGAAAGGTGAAAGATGTTATTAAATATGAATTCCTACCAAAAGAACCTGAGAAGAGAGAGTTTGAGCTAAAGGAGGAAGAATCAGACTCATTAAAAAATAATGAATCAGAAGATGAAGATCCACAAACTCTAGTGGTGAGAAGATCATTTCGATAAAGAAGGAAGCAAAAAGGTATAGTCCATCTACATTCTTTCAACTTTTTCTTTATCTATTATTGATGATGATCCTAGAACTGTCAGGGAGGTAGTACATTCAGAGAATGGCAAACTATGGAAAGAGGTCATGGTTGATGGAATGGCAACTTTGGACAAAAATGAGGCTTGGGATCTGGTGGAATTTCTAGCTAGAAGGAAACCCATTGGAAGAAAATGGGTGTTTAAGAAGAATATGAATGTAGAAGGCAAGGTGGAGAAATAAAAAGCTTGGTTGTTAGAAGAAGGTTATTCCCAAGTGTCGGGAAATGGTTTTGGTGATATTTTTTCTCATGTTTCCATTGTATCTCCTATTAGATTATTTTTATATGTTGTTGTTGATTTTTATTTTGAGGTAGAAGAGATGGATGTGAAGACAACATTTCTTCATGGAGATCTCAAAGAAGAGATCTGTATGAAGCAACATGAAGGCTTTATGGTGAAGGAAAAGAAAGAACTAATATGCTGATTAAAAAGGTATTTGTATGGGTTAAGATGGTCACTAAGGATGTGTTATTAGAAAATTGATATATATATATATATATATATATATATATATATAGATATATATATATATGGGGACTTGGCTACACCAGAAGCAAAGCGGATCACTGTGTGTATTTTAAATTAATTGGTGACCGTACTATTTATCTACACTTGTATGTGGGTGATATGTTGTTAAATGGAAATGATAAAGAAATTATCCAGGATTTGAAAACCCAATTGTCCTCCAAATACGAAATGAAGGATCCTAGTGTTGCAAACTATATTTTGGGCATGGAAATTAAATAAGATCAGCAAAAGAGGAAGCTCTTATTAAACCAAAGGAAGTATGTCAACAGAATACTACAAAGGTTTAATATGCGAGATAGTAAATCGGTGAAGGTTCCTATTCCTGTAGTTGTAAAATTATATGTTGAACAATTTCCCATGACACAAGAAGAGGAAGAGGACATGTCCCATGTTCTATATGCAAGTACAATCGATAGCCTATTGTATGTAATGCTCTGTACTAGACCAGACATTACACATGTAGTGGTAATATTAAGTAGGTTTATGTCAAAACTAGGGAAGGAGAATTGGAAAACAATGAAGTGAGTTTTCAAGTATTTTCATGGCACTAGTGATTATGGTTTGTGCTACCAAGGAAGACCGGGATTGGAGAGAGTTTTGGACATCTGTATTTTTGTTGATGCAGACTGGGCTAGAGATATGGATCGAAGAAGATCTACAAGTGGGTATGTGTTTAACCTATTTGGAAGTGTATTCAGTTGAATGAGTAAGAGGCAATATATAGAGGCACTTTCAACTACAGAGGCAAAATACATGGAAACCATTCATGCAAGTAAGAAAGCAGCTTGGTTGCAAAGTTTGTGTTCAAGTATGGGGTTAGTGCAACGAGTTATAAGGATATATTGTGACAACCAAAGTGCAATTTTCTTGGCAAAGAACCATTCTTATCCTTCAAAGACAAAGTACATTGATGTTCAGTACCACTTTGTGAGGGATATGGTTGAGGACAAAAGGGTGTTGTTGGTAAAGGTGGACACTTTGCAGAATGTTACAGATGCATTGACGAAGTCTATGAGCACTGAGAAGTTTTCTTGGTGTAAAGAAACAATAGGGATTGCAAGGATAGACCAATGAATAAGCTCTCTTGTGACCCCCTACATGGAAAATAAAACAACAGATGGGAGAATGTTGGGAGATTTTTATATTCTCTCCATGACTAGTCGCACGCATGAGGGAGTGACAATCCCCACTCTTCATTTCGTCGGGCACAATGGGGGGGTCACAAGGGAGGCATAGCCCCCACTATCAGGGGTTTCAAGGGGGCGGCGGCCCCCCTGCATGGGGTCTGGGACAATGCTCTAGGAAATTTATTTTGGACCCTATATTAGGTGGAAGGACATACCAATGGTTTTCTGCATGGGTTTTACATATGCCTTTGGGTATGATGGTTTTTTGCCCATAGTATTTTGTAGATCCAGTCAAGGGAACTATGGTTATGTTGTAATCCAGGGGTAATGGATTGGTGTTTATGAATGCTTCGACATGTATATATATGTATTGTAACATTGAAAGGAAAATAATGAAAAATCAGTCTAATAGACCTAGTTTTGGGATCCAGAGGAAAATCTTTGTGTATCTATGTTTTATTTTTTATGTTCTCGCCATTGTTTATTTTATGTTTTTAGAATTCATTTGCAGGTAATTTCTATACAGGGTTAAAACCTACAACTAGCTCCAATAATAGAGCGTTAGAGCCACTACTTTCTCCCAAAAAGTACTAACTTTGTCTCTCTAATGCCTTGTGAGAAAAGCCAAAGTTAAAAATCATTTGCATGAGAAATGAAGATCTATTTATAACTTGAGGCATGACCTTTCACATCCTCATGACTCTTGACTTTCCAACTTCTATTAACCATTTAGACTTCTACAACTTTTAAAATTACAAATAACTTTTGGAACTACATATAAATTTTGGTATTACATGTCCTTTGAAATTCCATAACTCTTTAGTTCACACATGACTCTTAGCCTACAACTTATTTGTACTTACAATAATTACAACAATACAAAGAAACAAAACAGATTAACTAAAATAATTCTGAAAACCATTTAAATTAAAATTATTAATAAAACAAAAATTTAACAAAAATAAATAATAATCATAATATGCTATTATTTTAAAATCTCTATTAGGGTTTTATTTTTATTAAGATTGATCTCCCTGTAAAATTAAAACTTAAAAGAAGAGTCGTTCTCGAATATTTTAGTTCCAATATCTCTATTGTTGAAAAAGGGTCCATCGTTAGCCAGGACTATTCAAAGTAAACTATTGTTAAAAAACAAGGCAAACCAAGGAGGATGTGCAGTTTGGAAATTTTTATGACTCGTTTATGTTTATGGGATATTCTTTAGGAATGGATTTTGAAAAAAAGTTTATCCTTTTTAAACTTGAAAAGATATACTTATTCATAATCATTAAATCCATTCACAATATAATTGCTTTATATTATTCTGCCATTTCTTTATAGATATCATAAAAATGGATAATGTTGCTATATTTTAAGATAACAGGTGTTTTCATTTACTAAGTTTAATAAATAAGTGTTTTTATTTATTTTTATAATAAATTTTAGGAATATTTTAAAATTAAACTCTTTGTTTAAGTAAATTTTTTAATTCTGAATATTTCCAAAATCTGTAGTTTAAATAAAAATAGGCAAATGAGTATGAGAATGAAAATTACCTATTAAACTCCAAATATATTGATATTCGAATGCGAGTGATTCAGATAAATGGCAAGTTTAACCAATTCTATTAGTTCACTCTAAATACATTAGAAGGCCAAAGGCATTACCCAAAAATAAAGAGCCAGGATTTTCACTTAGAGGTCAAATAATTTGCATATACAACACATTTTTTCAGTAACCAAAAGCAAAACAACCTTAATGGATAGCTTAATTGGTTAAAGTCCCTGCCAAGTGACTGAAGCGTCGGTTAAATTCTCTTTGAATCAGGTCAGTGACGGCGCCATAACTTGGCTACATTGAACACCGAAAGGAATACCAGTTGTCCCAGGGTGACCGCCGTTATAATAAAATTCAGGCCTTGGCCCAGTTCGATCTTAGCCAATCGCTCCTCCATAAGCTTTTGGTGGTGCTTGAGCGAAGCCAACTGATCCGTCATAAAACCTGCTGTGCTTCTTTTCAGGATGCGTTTTAGGCCTTCCAAGCCCTCCTCCGTAACCTTCAAATCCTTTCGAAAGGGATTTACTTCCACTTCACGACTCCGTCCGTAACTGCTTCCAAGAGCTTTCTCGTTCTGCCTACCACGCGTTATATCATGATGCTCCATGGCCAGAGTTACTGAAACACAAGATACTGATCTATCGCTGCATGAGGGGCGGGTTCCCTTCCCAAATAAAGAGGTTGTTCTTAGCATCTCAACGGCTACGTGAACGATCACTGCAACAGCGACTTTTGGCTTTCCAACTTACTCATTTGCTTTTCTCACACCATGTTGTCTCTTCGTCTTTCCGGTAGAAATTTAAAAATTCTCATTCTAATTTTAGTTAAAAAATAATAATAGAGTTTGATGGTGTGATCTAAAAATTCTCATTCTAAGTTTAGTTAAAAAGACAAATAATAGAGTTTGATGGTGTGATCTAAAAATTCTCGTTCTAATTTTTGTTAAAAAAAATAATAATAGAGTTTGATGGTGTGATCTATAAGGTATGATACTATGTAATAGGTTATTCTAATTAAGTTGTGTCTTATAATTTTTATGATAGGTTTGAAAGGTAGTTGGTGTTATTATGGGGTGATTTGTTCATCAAATACAATTAATTTTTTTTTTAATCATCAATATTTTTTGTTAAAGTTGTAGCGGTTGTTATATTTAGTTGTTATATTTAATGAATATTGTAGAATTTAATTGTTATATTTAATGTACATTGTAGATTTGAAATTCTTACCTTATTATCACTTCCATGAAAAAAATTACCTCTATTTTAATGTCAAGGTGAGGAATATTAAGAACTTATTTTTCTTTAATAAATTTTCTCTAAAATTCCCATGACTAAAGGTGTTGGAGCTAATATTAGTTTTTTTGTTTTTTTAAATTGTGTATTGAAAATATTAAAGAAATTTATTTATTTATTCTCAAAGAAAACTATTTAGGTTTTGTCTAATATTCCCACCTTCTTTGCCTTCTCCCCACCTTACCCTAAAATTCATATTTTCCTTAATATTCTCCAGCACCATCCTAGTGGGAATATTAGAGAAAAATAAGTTTTCTCAAATCCCTCACCTATATTAAAGAAAACCAAAAAGAAACTGCCATGGGAAACCTATGTTAACTCAAAGAGCTATTATTAAGTCCTAGATATTGAGTGATTACAATAATATAGCCTTATACATCTTGTCTCATAGGTTGTATTCATTATTCATTATGAAAAGAAATTTTACCCTCAAAAAAATTTAATTATTAACTTAAAAAAGGCATAATTCATACCATATATAATGAGCTGAAGCAAATTCTAGAAAGAGTAATTTCCTCTTCTAGAATTTGCATATAATAATAGTTATGAGAGTTTAATTATGATAACACTTTAAGCTTTCCTCTTCTAGAATTTGCGTAGAATAATACTTATGAGAGTTTAATTATGATAACGTTTTCAAGTTTTTATATGGTAGACATTATAGAACTCCTCTTCGAAGAGATATTATTGAAAAACAAATTCCAGATGAATTTGAAATTACTGAATAAATGGTAGAGAAAAGGAGAATCGTCTAGGAAGTATTGAGTGTTAGACCAGAACATACATAACACAGCGGATTTATACTCAGAGACATACAAATGGAGAAACAACAAGATTACTCAATTAGAAACAGCGGAATAGATAAAACAATCACTGAAGAATAGAAATCACTTTGCATTACATAACAGGCTTGGGCCTTGGATTACTTTCCTTGGCCAGAAAAATTACAAATTTATAGAGGGAGAAGAAGGATCTACAATCCTGTATGTGATTCAGATGGAGATCTGGAATGATCTAGAAACTAATGGCGGTAGAGAAGAATCTAGAATCCTGCATGTGATTCTAGAAACTATTGGTGGTGTAGAAAGATTTAGCATCCTGGAGATCTAGAAGGATCTAGAATCTTGCGTGAATTTGGCTTCACACTTAACATTCTCCCACTTGAAGCCAAATAAGTTATCAAGTCACACCGAGTCCTACCATGCCTCTACATAACTCATATTTATTTCGTGGTAGAATCTTAGTGAGCATATCAGCAGGGTTCCTATCTGTATGGATCTTTTCCAAGGATAATTGTTCTTCCTCCAACACATGCCGGATCCAATGGTACCTTAAGTCAATGTGCTTGGTTTTCGAATGAAATGCTGGTTTTTTCGCCAAGTGAATGGCACTCTGACTATCACAATATAACACATACTTGTCCTGCTTTATTCCTATCTCTCCTAGGAATCACTGCATCCACAGCATCTCTTCACAAGCTTCTGTTGCATCTATGTATTCTACTTCTATTGTAGAGAGGGCTACTATTCTTTGCAGCCTTGACACCCAAGATACTGTTGCACCTGTAAATGTATACACATAACCTATAGTGGACTTTTTGGTATCCATATCTCCTTCCATATCCACATTTGTAAATCCTTCAAGCACAGTCTCATCATGACCAAAGCATAAACAATAATGACTAGTACCCTTGAGATACCTCAAAATCCATTTTACTGCATGCCAATATTGTTTTCCTGAATTGGTAAGGAACCTACTCACTACTGCCACTGAATATGCAATGTCTGGTTATGTGCATACCATGGCATTAATCAAACTACCAACTGCTGAAGCATAAGGAATTTTGCTCATCTCTTCTTTCTCCTTGTCATTACTTGGACATAATTCAGTACTCAGCTTGAAGTGGGCTGCAAGGGGTGTACTAACTGGCTTGGCATCCTTTATACTAAACCTGTCAAGCACCTTCTTGATATATTTTTCTTGTGATAGCCACAACCTTTTGTTTTTCCTGTCATGCATAATCCTCATGCCCAATATCTATTGTGTTGGTCCCAAATCCTTCATTGCAAATTTTCTACCCAAATATTTCTTCAACTTTTTGATCTTATTCTTATCATGCCCAATGATCAACATGTCATCCACATACAAAAATAATATGATATAATTTCCTTGATCATACCTCTTGATCTAGACACAATGGTCAGCTTCCAACCTCTAAAAATAATGTTCCAACATGAATGAATCAAATTTCTTGTACCATTGTCGAGGTGCCTGTTTGAACCCATAGAGACTCTTTTTCAATCTACAAACAAGGCCTTCTTTGCCTTTTTCTATGATAAATTTCTTCCTCCAGTTCTCCATGAAGGAATGGAATTTTTACATCTAATTGTTCACATTCTAGGTCTAAAGCAGCAACTAGACCAAGAATGACTCTAATGGATGACATTTTAACAACAGGTGAGAAAATTTCAGTGAAGTCAATACCTTCTTTTTGGGAAAAACCTTTCACCACCAGTCTTGCTTTATACCTCTCCTTCTTTTTGTCACCTTCATGCTTAATCCTATACACCCATTTGTTTTGTAGAGCCTTTCTACCTTTTGGGAGGCTCACCAACTCCCAAGCTTTATTTTCCTACAAAGAATTCACTTCTTCTTCCATTGCTTTCTTCCATTCTTTACTGTGCTCGACTTTACAAGCTTCTTGAAAACAATTAGGTTCACCTTCATCAGTCAACAAAATACATTTTGAAGGAGGATACCTTTTTGAAGGCTTATGAGGCCTAGAAGATCTGCGAACCAACTGTGGTGGTGCATTATCAAGTTGAATCTCCTGTAAAGGTTCCTGCAAGATTCCTTCTTCTTGTTGTTCATCATTTTCCACTTGTTGTTCTTCATGCTCCTAAATTTGTTGTTCATTTTCTTGTATTGGTGGTAGTTTTCTTGCTGCTCTTCAAACCTATCAATAACTTTCTTGACCTCCAACTCACCTACAGTCCTCTTGAACATTTCCGACTCATTAAATATAACATCCCTGCTTCTAATAATTTTATGTTTGATTGGATCCCATAGATGATAAGTAAGATCTTCATCCGCATATCCCAAAAAATGCATTTCATAGATTTATCATCTAGCTTAGTTCTATTTTCCTTGGGAATATGTACGAATGCTTCACATCGAAAGATTTTCAGGTGAGAATAATTCAAATTCTTACCAGTCCAAACTTCTTCAGGGATACTGGCTTCCAAGTCTGTAGTTGGAGATATATTTATGAAGTAGCAAGCGGTCCTGACTGCTTCAGCTCAAAAATTCTTCTCCAAACCGAAATTGGACAACATACTTCGCACCTTTTCCATAATGGTGCGATTCGTCCTTTCTGCGACACCATTTTGTTGAGGAGTATTGGGCACAGTCTTCTCATGCTTTATGCCAAACCTGTTAGAGTATTCCTTAAATGCATTTGAGCAATATTCTCCACCATTATCTGTTCTTAAACACTTCAGCAATTTGTTAGTCTCTCTTTCAATAGCAACATGGAATTTTTGAAATATTCCAAACACTTCAC
Source organism: Pinus tabuliformis (assembly GCA_031772625.1). Classification (NCBI taxonomy): domain Eukaryota; kingdom Viridiplantae; phylum Streptophyta; class Pinopsida; order Pinales; family Pinaceae; genus Pinus; species Pinus tabuliformis. The sequence continues at coordinate 569,092,048 of CM062816.1, forward strand.
TTTTATTTTTCATAGGATATACCCAAACTTTCTTGGATGCATCATATACAAATTTTACAAAATATGATTCTCCTCTTAATGATTTGATGTTAACTGGCCCAAACACATCTGAGTGTACCAATTCTAACACATTTTTCCTTCTGTCATGGCAACCTCTAAGGAATGAAACCCTTCTTTGTCTACCATATATACAATGCTCACAAAGATCAAGATTGTAGGATTTCAAACTTGGCAATAAATTTTTACCAACAAGGATTTTTAAACCTTTCTCGCTCATGTGACCCAAATGCTTATGCAATAGATCTTCTGAATTTCTTTCTTTTGTGACAGCAGCGAAATTTGATTTTCCTATTAGTGTCTTCAATGTGTATAATGTTCCTGTCTTGGGTCCTTTATCCACAACCAATGAACCTTTGCTAATGTTCCAGCCTCCTTTTCCAAAGCTTGTCGAATAGCCTTCATCATCCAGTCGTCCCATAGAGATTAAGCTCATGTGAATTTCTGGTACATGCCTGACCTATTTCAACAATATATCTTGTCCACCTTTCATCTTGATCTAGACATCTCCCACTCCAACAATACTGCAAAAATGATTATTACCCAAATGCACTCTACCATAATCACCGGGATTATATGAAACAAAACTATCTTTGCATGGGGTTACATGGTGAGATGCCCTAGAGTCAAGTATTTACACATGCATCCTCTACTGAAATAGTAAACAACACATCACCATCTATGGCTACAGCAATAGTCTCACTTTCATTTGTGCTAGATGACTTGTGATTTGTACTAGACTGCTTCTGATCCTTTTGTCGTTTCTTCCAGAATCGACATTGTTTATTCATGTGCCCAAGTTTGCCACAATGAAAGTAGATGATCCTTCCTCTCCTTGATTTTGATTGGCCTCTCGATCTTGATTGCCCTTGTCGGCCTCGATCCATTCTCCTACCACAATTAGTAAGAGCTAGAGCTTCTCCTCCCTGGTTTTCCACAATTAACTTGCGTCGCAGTTCCTCATTCATTAAACTGCTACTGACATCATCAAACTTCAAGCTCCCTGTAGTTGTTGAAGTGTTCATAGCTACAATAAAATTTTCCCAGCTGTCTGGCATAGAACACATTAGCAAAATATCTCTAATTTCATCATCTAAAATGATTTTAACAGAGGCAAGTTGATTAGTAATAATATTAAATGCATTCAAGTGCGCAACAACTGAAGCACCCTCCTTCATTTTGAGATTATAAAGCTTCTTCATCAAGAACACTTTTTTTGATGCTGTGTTCTTCTCATATAGATCATGGAGCTTCTTCCATAATCCTTCAGCCATCTTTTCTCCAGACACATTGAAATACACATTATTTGTTAAATATTGGTGGATTGTTATAATCGCCTTTCTATCTAGCTTATTCCATTCTTCATTTGTCATCAATGAGGGTTTCTTTCTTGTCCTCAATCAGCAAATATTGATCCTTTAAAGTCAGTATATCCTCCATCTGTGATTTCCATAGGGCAAAATTAGCCCCACTCAACTTCTCCATATCTGTAACTGTTGTCTCCATTTTCAGTCAAATTCACGCCCCAAAAAACAAAAAAACTCCACTTAAAAATAAAACTTTAATTATTACTCTTTCTTCTTTTAAAATACCCTTTTCAAAATTCCTGCTCCTTTTAAAAATGTACTTTTCAAAATTCCAACATATAATTATATATGTTTCATAATAAATATAAAAACATATATAATGTTTCAACCTTTTCACATTTCACACATACATATGTTGGTTTTAGAAAAAAAATTGACGTATACGTGCAAGCCTGATGTAAAAAAATCTTTACAAACACCATTTTTCAACTCCAAACTTCACGAATCTCCACTTTTCAAACTCAAGCAACACGTTTCAACATAGATCCATGACCTTGTTTTTCTTCCAGCAACTGCCTTTTAGTTCTAGAGTTCCTCAGCTATTTCTTGCACATATCCTTCAACAGCTCCAAGCGTAACAACCAACATTTTAATGAATGCTGCTAGAGTAAGGCGATGGCACTAAGAAGCTTGCACGGTGGATATTTGAACTTGGCTCCGATATCTGTTCTTAGAGTAGAGCATACATAACACACAGTGGATTTATACTCAAAGACAGACAAATGGAGAAAAAACAAGATTACTCAATCAGAAACAACGAAATAGATAAAACAATCACTGGAGAATAGAAATCACTTTGCATTACATAACAGGCTTGGCCCTTGGCTTTCTTTCCTCGGCCAGAGAAATTACAAATTTATAGAAGCAGAAGAAGGATCTACAATCCTGTATGTGATTCAGATGGAGGTCTAGAATGATCTAGAAACTAATGGCGGTAGAGAAGAGTCTAGAATCTTACATGTGATTCTAGAAACTACTGGTGGTGTAGAAAGATCTAGAATCTTGGAGATCTAGAAAGATCTAATCTAGAAGGATCTAGAATCCTACGTGAATTTGGTGATTCTAGAAACTACTGGCAGTGTAGAAAGATCTAGAATCCTGGAGATCTAGAAAGATCTGATCTAGAAGGATCTAGAATCCTGCGTGAATTGATCTTTGTGAGTTTAATTATGATAACACTTTAAGCTTTCCTCTTCTAGAATTTGTGTACAATAATAGTTACGAGGGTTTAATTATGATAACGTTTTCAAGTTTTTATATGGTATACATTATAGAACTCCTCTTCGAAGAGATACTATTGAAAAACGAATTCCAGATGAATTTGAAATTACTGAATAAATGGTAGAGAAAAGGAGAATCGTCTAGGAAGTATTGAGAAAATTTCAAAACAAATCAGAAGAGTTATGTTGATGTATATATAATACTGCCCCATTAGTTTCTACTTGTTTCATGAACTAGGTTTTATTATATGAAGGAATTTGTTTGTAAATGACTCAATTTATTGGCTTCCACTTTCATTATGAAACTCAAACCTTTTAATTATTGAATTGGATTTAAGCCATAATTTTAAATTGGTTCATTTAAATACTTACGATGACATGGACATATTGAAATAAATTTATATGATGTGAATCACATTGTGAATAAATATGATTATGATGTTTTGAAATAAAAAATATTGCACACATTAACTTGTAGATGTTATTGGTGATTCACCTAATTTAATTAAAAAAAACGGGTGTGTATTAATGTGGGATTACATTAGCATTTATTGAAATTTGGATTGATTTAAGTTATTATAATATATTTTATGGTTAATAGTATTATTTTTTTTGATAATGGAACTATTTGATATATTGATTGTAGTATATGTAGGTACAAGGAATGTTGTTGTTAATCAATTCACATAATGATAATGGGTTTGTATGGAAGTCTACATGGTACTGTTAGGAGAGAATGAACAATGTTTTTGTGTCCAAATACTAGCAATCCATTTTGTGACATACATTGAAAAGCTAGTGATGATTTTACTTAGAGTAACTTACATGGGGCTACAATGGTAAGCTATCGATTCTATCATTCATGAGCTATACTGAAGGGAAGAGAGATAAGGTAATAATCCTATTGTTTAGTGACTAATAGTATCTCCACAAGGGTGATAAAGGTTGAGATAATAGGGCCTCAAGAATTGCACTATTCCTCCACTAGGAAAGTTGGATGCTTGGAGAACCATAGAACCCTTTGTATCAGTTATAAATTACCAAGTGGTGTAGTCTAGTGAAAAGTGTGCATTGATTACTAGTAGATACTTATACCAAGAAGATGCTAAATAAATATAGATATGCATTCACATATATAAGGAGAGTAAAAATAAAGAGACAAAAGTAGTGGTAGATGATCTGAACTTAAACAGTTACGCAACAACTTACAGATATAATCATAAACACAGAGATGCACCAGAAAAACACTTCATTTCATTATTAGAAAAATACGCAGTTATGCTTACAAAGAAATCGAAATAAGATAGCTCGGGCAATGGTAGTTTATCTATGAGATGAGATGTGGTGGCTACATGCCTCTGAACTATGTTACAATAAGGCTCAAGGGCCTATTTATTATTCGAAAACATGAAAAAGCCCTAAAAAATCAAAACCCTAACCACAGGAGATGTAACACCAAGTGTTTGTGGGCCCCGTTGGGGTAAGTTATGCAACCAACTTCTCAGGGTCGTAACTTGGTCATGCTATCTCTGTTTAGCACGTAGGATACCTTGCTGGAAAGATCTCTCTGAGTACTACACATTTTGCCATAGGCCCTTGCCTATGGCTATGGGTCTAATATGAACCTGAAAAAAACGTTGTTTAGGGGGTCAAAACTGCTCCAGAAGTTCAAGACCGAAAAACTGCTAAAAATACTAAATGTTGAAATGAACAAAAAATAGATGAAACTAATCAGGGGTCTAGGAAGAATAGGTAGGTGGCCACCAATATCCACCTGGATCATTCCTCCCCCCTTAGGAAGCAATGGTCCCCATTACATGCAGAGCCTCCATGAGGCGAGGAAATTTCTGTTGAACTTGGTCCGTAGTGAACCACTTGCCCTAGTGAAGGAGTTGGCTTGCTTTGACAACTAAATATAGTTGTATCCTCTGTTGGTGAGTGTACTTGATCTGTGTGTCCATGATATGATCAGTTGTGGCCTGTTCCATGTTGTTCGGGTTGAGCTTTGTTGGTGTGAGTTGTTTTGCAATGTCAGATGTGTCCAACAATGTTGGAAAGTATGGTTGAAGGTTATATACATTGAACACTAGGTGCATGCCAAGGAATGGTGGGATGATGAGGTCGAAATCATTGTCACCAATGACCTTGGTGATGGTGTATGGCCCACATCAGAGTAGGTGAACCTTGCGGTGGGGTCCAACAAAGCGCTCCTTCTGCAAATGTAGCCAAACTTTGTCGCCCACCTGGAACTTGTGCAACACTCGATGTTGATCATGGTGCTACTTGTACTTAGCATTGGCTCTGTCCAATATATCATGGACCTGCTAGTGGATGTGTTTACTGCACTCAATGAAGATGTTAGCCCTTTCATCTTCAAACTAAATGTGAGCTGAATCTACCTGAGTGTCTGCAAATGGTATGGCCACATCAATGGGGCATAATGGATGAAATTCCAACCCTACCTGAAAGGGGTTGTGGCCTGTTGAGATGTGGAGAGCTATGTTGTAACTATGTTGGACATAAGAGAGGCTTTCATCCCATGTGCATGGATACTTTGAGCTGTACATGCGCATAATGTGTACGATCATCATGTTGACAACCTCTCTTTGGTCATCAATTTGGGGATGGAAGGCCATAGACTTAGTAAGTTTTGTATCCAGCATCGACCATAGACTTTACCAAAATACACATGGGAATATACTATCCTGGTCTGAGACAATGGAGTGTGGGATCCCGAAGTGTACCCATAGTCGCTCAAAGAAAAGTTTAGTAGTGGCCTCTGCTATGATACTCTTCTTAGAGGCCGCCATGATGGTCATCTTATAAAATATGTCGACGACCATGAAAATGAAATCGTTGTCATGCTTAGTAGAAGGAAGGCTCAACATGTAATCTATGCAGACAGATTCCCAAGGCCGGCTAGGAGTAGGTAGAGGACTATGCAGGCCTTGTTTCTTGATGGTTGGCTTGGCAATGGCGTAGGCGATGCAAGATCTAATGTACTTCCCAACATCCTAACAAATTTTTGGCCAATAAAAATACTTATGCAATACCTCCACTATTTTATCTACTCCAAAATGTCCAGGGACCCGACTGTAGTGCACCTCCCAAATCATCTTGGCACGCTCACTTGAAGGAACACAGATTTGTCATAGGTGGCATAACAGTGCATCCTGAAGGTGAAATTTTGGAACTTGCTTCCCTTCTAGGAGTGTCTAGTATATGCTGTTGAATGCTAGATAGCTCTTGTAAAGATGCGGCCACCTCGATGTCTTGTGCCCACAGGAGTCAAGCACAGTGATCAACGCCATGACCGGTAGTCGGATGAGGCAATCAAAAAAATTATTGGTGTTTCCCTTCTTATACTTAATGTTCAAATGGAACTTTTTCAAATAGGTGGACCATTTTGGATGGCGATCCTTCTGTAACTTCCCTTGTGTCCTTATGAACTGTAGAGGTCGGTGGTCTGTGTGGATGAATGTTTCCTTCCCCATAATGTAATGCTTCCATTGATGGAAGGCTTGCATAATGGAATACAATTCTTTATCATAAGTGGGGTACTTTCAGTCTGTGTCTGAAAGTGTCTCACTATGGTAAGCCACTGGATGCCCATGCTAAGTAAGAACCACACCAATAGCATAGTCGGAGGCATGTATCTCAATCTCAAATGGTTATTGTAGGTCTGGTAATGTGAGAATTGGTGCAGAACTAAGGTGATTATTCAACGCAGATAATGCTTGTTTTTGGATTTTTGACCAAAAAAAAATATTTTGCTCTTCCCTTAGTGACTCAACTTAAAGGCCAAGTGATATGAGAGATCCCTAACAATGAACCTGTAGTAGAAATTGGAAAGATGCAAAAATCTACGGAGCTCTATTAGAGTGGTTGGGGCTGGCCAGTCCCAAATGACTTGTATCTTGGATGGGTCCACATGCACACCCTTCTCATCAATGATGTACCCAATATATTGAACCTAGGTTAGGCCAAAGGTGAATTTCAACAACTTAGCACACTTGTGTTGGTGCAGGGTTTGAAGAACCTGTCGAATATGTTAGAGATGTTTTTCCCAACTCTAGCTGAAGATCAAGATGTCATCTAAATACACCACCACAAATGCATTGGTGAAGGGTCGCAGGTTGTCATCCATCAGTCTCATGAAGGTTACAAGAGTGTTCATCAATCTGAACAGCATGATCAACCATTCAAAAAGGCCCTCCTTAAATTTGAAGGCAGGCTTCCACACATCAGAGGGTTTGATACACACTTGGTGATAACCTGACTTCAAGTCAATCTTGCTAAAATATTTGACCCCCTTTAGCTAGTCGAGAAGGTCATCAATCTACGGGATTGGGTATTTATTCTAGATAGTGATCTTGTTTAGTGCCTCATAGTCAATACAGAGCCTCCGGGTCCCATCCTTTTTTTTGTACCAATACAATCAGACTTCCACAAGGTGATGAGATTGGCTTGATGTGCCCTTTCTGCAATAGTTCTTGAGTATGCCTCTTGATCTCAGCATTCTCCATAATAGAGCATTGATAGTAGGTCCATTGGGAAATGGCATGGCTAGGGTGAAATTGATGGAGTGCTTGAGCTGACAGTGTAGAGGTACCTTTATGGGTGAGGCAAAAATATCCCTATACTCCTCCACGTCCCGGTCCATCTGCTACTATTGTGTAGAGGAGCCCTACCAGGAAAACATGGCCACAACCTTCTTCTTGCCGTGGGGATGAATCATAAGGAAAATAAATTTCCTGGTCTGGGAAGTGATCTTACTGCATTTCTTTGCAGTGATCAAAGAGATGGTGGTAGGGAGGGCTACCTCTGATATCCTGTACAACTTATTAACCAAAGTAATAAGCACAGAGTGAGGTCTAGACTCATATACAACATGCCACTTCCAAAAGTATTGTTTTCCTAACAATACATCACAAAATTCAAGAGGAGCAGCATCACACAATACCTCATCCATGAAGGGTTTGATGTTGTAGGGAGGGCGACACTGTTGGCTGACACGAAGAACTTGTCCTTGGTGAAGCAACACGATGGTGTACGACTATGGATGTGATATAGTCTTTAGGCGTAGCCTCTACATGGCCTCTACTGAAATGAGGTTCTTTTGGCTCTCGATGTCGAAAATGAACTGCAATGGAGAGCCTTTCACCCACATCTGTCATTGGAAGAGGTTTTCCCCCTCCTCTGGATCTTCAGTCTCAATCTTCTGGATCTCGGTGGTGGCCACAGTGGCACTAGGATCTCCATGAATGATTTTCTTCCTTTTGTCAATTCTCTTATCAGATTCTAATTTAGAGTCAGAACCTACATCTGATTTGGAAGCCTTCATCTTGGCCATCAATGACTACTTGGCTCGACACTCACTTGTATTGTGATTGGAGCTATTATGAAACCAACTCAAGAAAAGATAGAAAATATAGATCAACGCCTTAGAATTCAGCCTCTTCGAGGGGGCAACCTCCTTTACATTACATAAATGAACAATTCTTAGATGCTTCAAATGACAAAACCTACTTTCTATATATAGGAGTCTAAGGAGTCACAGTATAATCCAACAGACCTAACAATAATAATATAAAGCCACAAAAATAACAATAGAGGGATTCTATGGGGCACAATAACAACAATATGGGGGCAATAGGGGCACAACCATATTAATAAGGGGTATAACTACAATAGTAATGGGGTAATCACTAGTATTATAGGGACCCAACATGCCCCTCTCCTTCAAAAAAGTGTTTTCCTCAACGCTTAGGTAGTTCTGGATACTTTTGCATAAAATTTTCATCCTCCCATGTGGAATCTTCAGCGGATAAGTTCTTCCACTTGATAAGATACTCCGAAATTGAACGATTTCGTAGCTGTCGAGTTCTTGTTTCTGTGACTGCTTCCGGTTTCAATATAATTTTTCCTTCCTCGTCAAGTTATGGCAATATTGTTTGAACTGGGAGCTTGTCGCCTATAACCTTCTTTAAACATGAAACATGGAAAACTGGGTGCAATCGAGAAGCTGCAAGAAGCTCTAATTTGTATGCCATAGTACCAATCTTTTGCAACACCTTGTATGGACCATAATACTTTGGTGATAATTTATTATCCTTCTTAGCATGCTTGAGGGACATTTGCTTATATGGTTGTAGCTGTAGGAATACCCAATCACCTACATCAAAACTTCTTGCACTGCGATGTTGATCTGCCTATTGTTTCATTCTATTATGTGCCAACACAAGGTTATCCTTTAAGAGTTGGAGGACTTGTTGATGTTCGATGTGATGTTCCACTGCCCGAACCTTAGAATTTTCTCTTAAATATGATGTGATGGATGGTGGTTGATACCCATAAAGTTCCATAAATGGGGTCATTTTTGTTGTTGTATGGAAGGAAGTGTTATACCACCATTCAGCCAGAGGCAACCATTTGACCCATTGTGTCTGTTTATCAGATACAAAGCAACGAAGATATCCTTCCAAACATTTGTTTACTATCTCATTTTTCCCATCAGATTGAGGATGATAAGATGAGCTATGAGCTAACTGAGTACCAAGACAAGAAAATAATTCTGTCTAAAAATTTCCAGTAAAAATGGGATCTCTATCACTTACAATAATCTTTGGGTTTCCATGTAGCTTTTGAATTGTTTCCATAAATGCAGTAGAAACTGTGATGGCTTTAAATGGATGTGATAATGCACAAAAGTGTGCATACTTGGTAAGTCTTTCAACTACCACCATGATGACACTCTTTCCCTCAGACTTGGGTAAACCTGTGATAAAATCCATTGAAACCTCCTCCCAACGTTGGCTTGGAATGGATAAAGGTTTTAATAGACCCGATGTCTTAATTATTTCAACTTTATTTTGATGGAAAACCAAACATTAAGCCACAAACTTTTGAATATCTGATTTAAGGCCATCCCAAAAAAATTCCTTCTTAACCCTGTCGTAAGTTTTTAAAAATCTTGAGTGCCCTCCTAAGGGAGAGGTGTGCAATTCCATAAGAATCTTTTGTTTTGGCTAGGAATTCTTACAAAGGTATAAGCGATCTTTGTACCATAACGAATCATTTTTCTAGCTAAATGTACCAGACGTACTAGAATATTGTTGTAACTTTCGAATAAGTGCCCACACTTCTTCGTCATTCTTCCATTCCTCCCTTGCTTCGTTTATCCAATCTGGTTGGATAATAGAAATGGCGCACAACAATGCTTCCACATCCTCATCCTTTCTTGAGAGTGCATCTGCCACCACATTTTGCTTCCCTTTTTTGTAGATGATTTCAAAGTCATAACCCAACATCTTTGTGACCCACTTTTGTTGCTCTTCAGAGGATAATCTTTGTCGTAAAAAGTATTTAAGGCTATCATGATCCGTTTTTACCTTGAAGTGTCTACCCATTAGGTAGGGTCGCCATTTCTTAAGTGCATGTAATATTGCCAACATCTCCTTCTCATAAATAGCTTTGCTTAAAAACTTTCCCTTGATTGGATGACTTTCAAAAGCAATGGGGCTTTCATCTTTGATTAAAACAACACCAATTCCATTTCCTGAAGCATCACCTTCCACAATAAAGGTTTTTGTGAAGTCTGGTGTAGCTAAGACCGGTGCTTGGCACATTGCCTCTTTAAGATGTTCAAAGGCCTTTGTTTCTTCTGGAGTCCATGAAAATGCATCTTTCTTCAATAATGTTGTTATAGGTGTTCTATTCTCCCATAATTCTTAACAAACTTGCGATAATACCCTGTCAACCCGAGAAATCCTCGCAGATGCTTTATGGATGTGGGGATTTTCCATTCCTTAATGGCTTTAATTTTGCTAGGGTCTACCTTAACTCCTTGATGAGACACAATATGACCCAAATATTCCACCTCCTAGACTCCAAAGAAACATTTGGATCTTTTTGCATATAATTGTTTCTCCTTCAATAGTTGTAGCACCTTGTCAACATATTCAACATGATCCTTCCAAGACTTGCTGTAGATTAGTATATCATCAAAAAATACTAACACAAATTTTCTAAGGAATGGTTTGAAAATTGAATTCATGAAACCTTGAAATGTTGAAGGTGCATTGGTAAGGCCAAAAGGCATGACCAAAAATTCATAATGACCCTCATGAGTTCTAAATGTTTTTTTCAGAATGTCTTCAATCTTCATTATGATTTGATGATATCCTGAACAAAGATCCAACTTGGTGAAGTAAATTGATCCATGAAATTCATCCAGTAATTCATCAATGACAGGAATGGGGAACTTATCTTTAATAGTGAGCTTGTTGAGCTCCCTATAATCCGGACACATGTGACATGATCCATCCTTCTTGTGCACCAATACTACTAGAGCAGAGAAAGAACTTTGACTCGGTTGAATTATACCAGCCTCTATCATTTCTAAAACCATACGTTCAATTTCACTCTTTTGGGCATATGGATATCTGTACGGCCTGATGTTTGGAGGAACACTTCCTGGAATTAGATGAATAGCATGATCATGATCACACATAGGTGGGAGACCTTTGCGAGTCTCAAATACCTTGGAATGATTGTTCAGGACTTTTTGGAGATCTAGAGAAATAGATGATTCCAATGTGGAAACATCTAGCTAGCATAATTGTACAATTACACCTCTTTGCTCTTTTTCTAGAAGCTTTGTCATACTATTATAGCTTATTATTTTTCTTGGTTTCCCTGAAATACCCCTTAATTCAACTTCCTTTCCTTCCGTAGAAAATTTGATGAAACATTCTTGAAAATTAAAAGCTATTGTACCCAGGGATTGTAGCCATTGGACTCCTAGTACAACATCAACACCTCCCATTGGAATGGAAAGCATTGGGCTAGTCAATACATATTCTCCCATGGATAGCTTGATATTATGGCACTTTCAAAAGAAATTTATTGTTCCTCCATTTGCAATCATCACTTGACACTCTGGTGCTGGATATAGGAAGCAATTCAATTCTTTTTCTACCTTACAATGAATAAAATTGTGGGTGCTTCCTGAATCAATCAACACTATTACCTTTTTCTTCTTGATTTGTCCTTCTATATTGATGGTTTGAGGAGTGGTAATTCCCTCCAATGCATTACAAGATATGGTCGGATTTATTTGTTCTTCATATAGGATTTGTTCCTCGAGTATACCCTATTCTTTTGACCTTTCTTGCTCCTTTTCTTCTTCCTCTTCACAATCTATGTAGAATAATTTCTTCTGAGCACACTTATGAACTTTAGTGTATTTGCTATCACAAATGTAACAAATCCCTTTCGCTCTTTCTTCTTCCAATTGTTGTGGTGTCAACCTTATAGGTTGTGGAAGACTAGGGGCAACAACACTTCCGTCTTTATAGTTGTTAGTGGTATGCTTCCTGGTTGCCATAATTTCGCTTTCTATTTTTCTTGCTATCCTGAATGCCTTCTCTAATGAATCAGGTTCCCAAAGGCGAACATCATGTTGGATATTATCCTTTAAAGAACCTATGAACACATTAATCCTATGCTCCTATGGAATATCTTTTACCCCTATGTTCAATTTTTGGAACTCCTCAATGTGCTCCATTATTGAACCCTTTTGTTTGAGACTTATCAATTGGCTAAAAAAAGTGTTTCTTTTTGTATCCTCATAATGTGCTATCAATTCTTCCGTAGAAATTGCCCAAGTGATAAATGGTTTACGAGAGCAAAGCCATTGATACCATACAAACTGATTTGGCTCCAAATATAAAGTTTCCATACGTACCTTTTGTGTGTTTTGCACATTATTGAGATGGAAGAATTGCTCCATCTGTAATATCCATGTGGCAGGATCCTTGCCATCAAACTTCCTCATATCGATTTTTGGAATATAGTGAGTCTTCGATCCAACATTAGGGTCTATGGAATCATGATTAACATTTCTTTTGTTCTCATCATGAGTTTCCTTTAGTACCCTTTCACCCTTAGGGACCATTTCTTGTAGCAACTTATTCATATTTATCTTCAATTCGTCCATGTCTGTCTTCAAATCTATCTTCAAATAATCCATCTTAGCTTCCACGTCAATCATCTTAGCTTCTACGTCTTTCTTTAAACAATCCATCTTAGCTTCTACACCTTTCTTTAAACCATCCATCTTAGCTTCTACATCTTCCTTTAAACCATCCATCTTAGATTATGTTCCTTTTTGTGCAAGTGACAGTTGTTGCACTTGGTCTTGTAATTTTGATATATCATGTTGCATTTCTTCCTCTTCTTCATGAGTCATGCTAGAGCTTTCAGGTTTCTTACTAGGTGTTTTCATTTTCTTTCCTCGGGGCATCAGTTACCGATAATAATGCTCTACTATGCCCTTTGAATTCCTTCAAAATAAATTTTCAAACCAAGCTTAAGCAAAAATTTAAGAAAATCTACACACCTTTTTTCACTTTGTAGGAGCTCGATATTGCCTCTGATGTATGTTTGTACTTTGCAATCATCTATTTCTAAATTTTTGAGCTGTAGTAGCCCTCTATATCCTCTTTCCACTGCCACAGGTCTGACCCAAATTGGATTCTCCAAGGAAGAGTTAAGTGAAATCTCCCACAGTGATTCGCTTATAGACTACTTCAGTAGAGCGAACTTGTACGACGTGCCACGAGTCACTGTTTCAACCTTTGGATCTGAAACATGCATACCAGAAGCAACAATCTGTCCTATTTTTGTACCTTCTAACGAAATTTCAATCTGATCCCCAAAGAGAAAGTTATGATGATTTTCCTCAGGTCACCTGTTTTGAATGCAATTCAGGAGTCTACAAAAAGACCAACTTCCTCAGATCATATCTCCGCAAGTATCACGTGAAAAGCTCTGAAATTCGGACCCAAGGTTCCGCACGATTTCTTCTCAAATGGGGTTTTTTTGTGACTTCTGAAATGTCACAGAAAAAAAGTTATAGAGAAAATTCCACGATGACCTGTTTGGAGCAGCGAAACCCTAGAATCCAAAGCTCTGATACCAAATGTTATGAAACCAACTCAAGAAAAGATATAAAAGACAGATCAACGCCTTAGAATTCAACCTCTTCGAGGGGGCAACTTCCTTTATATTACATAAATGAACAATTATTGGATGATTCAAATGACAAAACCTCCTTTCTATATATAGGAGTCTAAGGAGTCACAATATAATCCAACCGACCTAACAATAATAATATAAAGCCACAAAAATACCAATAGAGGGATTCTATGGGGCACAGTAATAACGATATGGGAGCAATAGGGGCACAACAATATTAATAAGGGGTATAACTACAATAATAATGTGGTAATCACTAGTATTATAGGGACCCAACAGGAGCTCTTATGGAACTCACACCATTTCCTTGTGTCCTTCTTTGTCTTCTAGGTGTTTTTCTTTTCTTGTGGCTTTAGTGGGTTGTCCTAGGTAGCATTGCATTGGCTTGGTCCTTTGTTCTATGGTTTGGAGGAACTTTTTCCTTGCTTTGGATTCATAGATCCAAAGCCCTCTTCTTCTATTTAAACTTCTGCTCAATCTTGATAGTGTACCGATACGCCGTGTTGAGTGAGGAAATGTCCAGGAACTCGATCTCGTCCTGGATGTACTTGTGTAGACAGCTGTAGTACTTGTGCACCAAATTTCACTTAGTATCATTGATACCATGGTTCATGCGAAGGGTATGGAAAGTATTTGTAAACTCTGGCACATCTTGGTCCCTTCCCCATCGTAGCATGGTCCACTTTATGTTTTGTCTTCATAGCTCCCGACAGGGAAATATTATTCCTCAATGGATTCTCTGAAAGAATTCCAGGTGAGTGTGGCTGAAAGGAGCAAAGGTTCACTCTCGTCCTTTTGTTCACAGTAGGTTTCCCACCAATCCTTGATGTGTGGGGAAGCTTTAAGAAGTGAAAAAGTAATCTTTTCCCAATTGGAAAAGTCACGAACTGAAAATATCCTTCCAATAAATTTAACCATTTATCTATGGCATTTGCATCAATCAGGCCTTTGAATATGTGAATATCAAAGTTAACTTGTATCTTAAAAGGAGTGGTGCCTCTAGAGTGGTTGTTGGATGAAGATGCATCACCTGCAGTGGTCGTGGAAGGATCTGGGAAAATTTATCCATCACTACATTCCTCTATCACTTGAGGACTTCCTCGAGAAACATTTTGAAAGGATCCCTTGCCCCCTCGTCTTTCTTTTCTCCCGCCATGGGAGGTCATCGGGTTTTGCGAGGCTGATCTTACAATGGTTCAACCAGATCAAGCCCTAATTCCTTATACCTTGACCTCATTGGGGAGATGCAAATAAAAGTAGAGAAAGAGAAGATCGTTCTGATACCACTGATTAGAACTTAAATAGGACCGCAACAACTTACAGATATAATCATAAACATAGAGATGCAAAAAAAAACACTTCATTTAATTAATAGAAAAATACTCATCTATGTTTACAAACATAATGGAAATAAGATAGATTGGGTGATGGTAGCTTATCTCTGAAATGAGATGTGGCAGCTACATGCCTTTGAGCTACGTTACAATGAGGCTCAAGGGCCTATTTATTATTCGGAAACATGAGAAAACCCTAGACAACCAAAACCCTAACCCTAGGAGATGTAACACCAAGATTTTGTAGGCCTCGTTGGGGTTAGTTGGGCAGCCAATTTCACGGGGTTGTAAACTGGTCATATTATCTATGTTTGGTCTGTATGATACCTTGTTGGAAAGGTCTCTCTGAGTACTATGGGACTCACTACAGGCCCCTACATATGGCTATGGGTCTACCATACACCCCAAAAGAGTTTGTTTAGGGGGTCAAAACTACTTCATATGTTCAAGACCTAAGAAACTGGTAAAAATAGTAAATGTTGAAATGAACAAGGAAACAAATGAAACTCATTGGCGGGGCTAGGTGGAATAGGTGGGTGGCCACCAATATCCACCTAGTTCAGTAGAGTAGCAAAAAATATTCTATGTTAATCTATCATATTCCTCTCTTTACATTCATGTGAGTATATATATGTGTGTGTTGGGCCCTTGGTAGTTACAACTAATTACATTCTTTACCTAACTCAATTGATTGACCCTATAACACCATCCTCCCACATCTACCCAAGTAACCAACCAGCTGGGGTAAACATGTGATGAGAGGCTACTATGATTGAATTCAACCTCCTAGATGACTTTAAGGAAATGAAATCAATAGAAACACATCATACAAACCTTCCTCGTCAGCTACAGTACCCCTAAGAACCATCCCAACACTTCTAGTAACCAACCCTGGGTCCCACTAAGGTTTTAGACCACTTAACCTCTAGACGCTCCCATGCTATCCACTTGATAACATATAGGATGCTCTAGCCTCTCTCATGGACAAGGCTTGCCAATATCTAGGGGATATTTTTCTTAGTGTTGTGCTAACTTCCCCGAGATTTGAGCCACCTTTTCAAGCCCAGAGCTCAGGTCACTGCCCAGAATTGAATGACACCTTCAGAATAGAATGACAACAATGAAACAACGATGCACCTGCAAATACTTGAACAAGACCTAGACTGGACCCCTACTAGCCATACCAAGAATTTCATCAAATATATCACAAATATTTAAACTGCAAGTGTAGACAACATATCTAAGCATAGGGATCTCATACTCATCTGAGACTCACTAAGAAGCATTGATGCCTAAACACATTAGGTGCAATTTCATCCATTACGTCATATATACATTGTTCATTCATTTATTAGTAAGAAAATGATGAGAGCCATACATAACTACTGCCATAAAACATATACATAACCAGCATAATAGCAACAGAAATTTCAAGGAAATCACAACCATATGATCGACATATAAACCAGTATAATACACATAGAAATACTAAGAGGAATAACCTCATATTGATTATGCAAAATCCAAACTCGGGATAGGACTACTACGTTCCACCCGACCGTAGGATGGCTTAGCTAAATCTCTCTTCCACCATTCACCCTCTACCATATTCCAAGCCTAAATGTGGGATCTCATAGACCACATCAATGTAAAACCATCCAGGGCTTCCAAAGGCCAACCACCTCGACCTATCAAATAGTGATGTCACCTCACAGTTGGACATCACAAAACCATAATCATATTGGTCTCTGCCCAAGCCTTCCAAGGCTCTAGATCATTTTTTTCAACCAACGCTTCCAGGACTAGTAACTCAACCCACATGTTATCCAAGCTTCTAGAGAATTTTTCCAACTAGCGCTTCTAGGACTAGTAACTCGACCCACCAAGTGCTTGAATATAATTTTTCCAACCAAGGCTTCTAATATTAGTAACTCAACACAAGAAGATATAGAGTTTCTAGGGCATATTTCCAACCAGGACTTCCAGGGACTAGTAACTCAACCCAAGCTAAAGGAAACATGAGAACCAACCAAAAGAAAACAAGGAAATAAATCCACAATCACCATGGCTATCCAGGAAATGGAAAGGCTAGGAAAATCCATTTTCAATCCAGGAAATCCTCAATGCCAGTGATATATCATGACCAATAAACCACATGCATATGCCATTCATGTCGAAACTAGGGAGGAAAATATACATCCAACTTGGTACCAGCAAGAAAAACACATTTTAGTTGTTGATCCTGATGTCCTCTTGCACTTTTGTACTTTTCCTTTGCCTTATTTCTCCAAAAATCCAAGTATGCCACACTCTTCAAGAGTGCTCCAAGAAAACTATAAGTGTCCAAGACTATGAGAGAGAGAGAATAAAGAGAGAGATCCAAAACTAAACTAACGAATGTCTGTGAAATGATCCTCATAAACCTTTTTTATTAATGAGGCCTCTATTTTCTTCATTTTCCATTATTTTCTTTCATTTTCCTCCTCACATGCATCCTCTGACCTTTCACCTCCCTTTTCTCCTAATTTCCATTATTTTCATAGATAAATGTGCCAAAAATGTCATTTTTATTTTCCAAAGACTTATCCATTTCCTTTGCCAATTTCCTTAGCCATTAATCAACCACAAGTGACCCCCATCACTATGTTTTTGCCCGACATTCAACTTAGAATAATTGTCCGATCAACCGTGGTTATTATTTTGCATTTATTAACTTTTATTACATGGAATTTTCACCACAGCTGTTACAGAACCCTCCCCGTTGGGGGAACACCATCCTCGGTGTTAAACAAAACCTATAACCACAAGACTGTTGTAAGTAGAACATATTGTTGATGGAGCTCTATAAATTAGCTCAATGTAATATTTACAATGATCACACTTCTGAGAAGAAAACCAACATAAGAACATAACAAGTATAACATCATAGTTACATGACACTCATACTGTTTATTAGAGCTTTATAACATATCTGATGGTGGTATTTACATCCACATACATATGTAAATATACCAACATATCACCAAACATGTACCAAAACGTATACCAAAACACCAAACCAAAATTGCTTTGCCTCAACTGGCAAATAATAAAGGATACATAGTCTGAATCTAGTCTGCCATCTCCCATGTAGCTTCATCGGGCCCAAATTACTTCCACTACACCTTAACCAGTTCGATTGCTCAATTCCAAAGTATGAGTACCTTTTTTTGTAATATACATTGACACTCCAGTTGGAATTCTCCATATGATTCCACTTGCAATACAGACTAGTCAATCACATGATCAACATCTTTAACATACTTCTTAAGAAATGACACATGGAAAAAAACATGGAATTTCATTGTCAGAGGCAGTGCAAGTCAATAGGTTATTGGCCCAATACTCTCAATAATACTGAAGGGTCCAAAACACCGTTGTGCCAGCTTGGCACATGAACTAATCCGGAAGGAGATCTTCTTTGGTTTGATGCACAAGTTCACCTATTCCCAACATGGAACTCCTTAGGCAACCTGTTCTGATCTACATAGCTCTACTACCTATCCTATGTTTCCTTTAGATTCTTCTTTATAACCTGCATTTCTTATTCCATGTTTGTCAACATGTCTAGTCCAATCAACACCCTGTTAACTAGATCACTACAACTTATGGGAGTGTTGTAACTCTGTCCAGTGGAATATACTCTTCCCACTTTTGTTGTTGATGAATCATGTACATCCTCAACGTGTCCTCCAATATCCTATTGACCCTCTCAGTCTGTCCATCTATCTGAGGATTATAACATGTACTGAAGGCCAACATTGTGCTCAAACCTGCGAACAACACTTTCCAAAACATGGAAGTGAATACTGAATCCTTGTCTGACACAATATTCTTTGGAACGCCATGCAATATGACCACATCTCTGATGAATACCTGTGATACATCACTAGGTGAGAATGCAGACTTCACTATAATGAGGTGCACAAATTTTGTCAACCTGTCCACAACAACCATGATGGAATCATGTTGTCTCACTGTCCTCGAAAAACCTGTGATTAAGTCCATGCAAATGACCTCCCATTTCCATTCTGGAATCACAAACGGTTGTATCATTCCACCTGGATGCTTACACTCTACCTTCACATTCTGACAATTGAAACACCTAGCCACAAGTTCTGCTACATCCTTCTTCAGGTTTGACCAATAATAAAATTTATTCACTCTTGTCAATGTTTTATGATAGCCTGGGTAACCTGAATATGGTTTTGTGTGAAACTACCTCAAGACCACCTTCTTGAGCTCACTATTATCTGACACACATATCCTATCCCTAAATCTAACCAATCTATATGTTGTAATACAATAGTCCACATCATGTGCACCTTCACATGTACTTGTAACTGTACTACTAATTATACTTATAGTTGTACTTGTACTTTGTTGCAACCTGTGCACAATCTCCATATATCTGACATCTTGTTGACCTGCCTACAAGATCCTATCTTGTAATTCTGTCGCATAACAACTCATATTTGTTAAGTGGTTTACATGTATCTTCCCACTAAGAGCATCTTCCGCCTTGTTCTCCTTTCCTTTGATGTACCTAATCTTGAAGTCAAACTCATTGATCATGGCAAACCACCTAGCATACCTACCATTTAGGTTCGGTTGGTCAAATAGATATCAAAAACCACTATGATCACTCATCAACACAAACCCGCTACCCAAAAGATAGTGCCTCCACATCTTCAATGAATGTATGATCAATGCCAACTCAAGATCATATATGGGGTAGTTCTAATCGTATTTATTCAGTTTTCATGACTCATAGGATACCACCTGTCCATCCTACATAATAACTCCACCAAGTCCTTTCTTGCAAGTATATGTGCATAATACAAACTCTTTGTTTGGATCTACAATATTTTAGACTAGTGCATGTGTCAGCAACTACTTGAGATGCTCAAAACTAGCCTCACACTCCTCTCTCCATTCAAACTTTTTACATTTTCTATGCAATGATGTGATAGGATAAGAAATCAGTGAGAATTTCTTGATGAAACTGCAGTAATAACCTACCAACCCCATGAAGGATTTCACTTCATCTACATTTCTAGGAGCAACCCACTCCATCATGGCCCTTATATTTTATGGATCTACTACAATGCCCTCCTTGGAGACAACATGTCCCAAGTAATGTCCCTTAGTCTAGAAGAAACTACACTTGTTGAGCTTAGCATACATGTGATTCTCTCTCAACAACCTCAACACTATTTCTAAACGCTTGACATGCTCTTATTCATTTTTAGAATATACCAATGTGTCATCAATAAACACAATAACAAACTTATCCAAATATAGACGCAATACACTATTCATCAAGCACATAAAATTAGCTGGAACATTAGTCAACTGAATGGAACTACAAAAACTCATAATGTCCTCCCTGGTTCAGAAAGTTGTCTTGTACATGTCTTCTTCCTTAATGCATACTTGATGATATTCGAATCTCAGATCAATATTCAAGAACATTGTTTCTCCCTCCAGATGATCGAACAAGTGATCAATCCTCGGTAATGGATACTTGTTCTTGATGGTCATTTTGCTCAACTTCATGTAGTCATTGCATAATATGAGAGTATCATCCTTCTTCTTCAAAAACAATACCGATGCACCCCATGGTGATATGCTTGGCCTAATGTATCCCTTATCCAACATTTCCTTCAATTGTAACTTCCATTCTACCAACTCATGTTTACGCATCTTGTAAGATGCCTTTAATGTTGAAACTGCCCCTAGCACCAACTCAATAGAAATGTCTACCTCCCTGTGAGGTGGAAACTATGGAATATCCCTAGGAAATGCACCCTAGAACTACTATAGAACTGGGTACCTTCTCAAAAAATCTGCATCGTTGACCTCCTTACCTTTGTCACTAGAAATGTGCACTACGAATAATGCACACCCTTTCTTGTGACTACGCTTTTCCTTCATAGTTGTCACCATCCTAACTGATGTGTCTTTCTTATTGCCCTGTAAAACTCTTGGTTCTCCATTGTCAACTACACACTTAATGGCTTTGTCATAACAATCCACCTTGGTCCTATAAAGGTACAACCAATCCATGCCCAACAACATACTGTATGTTTCCAATGGTAATACATTCAAATGTGTTGCGGTAGGCATACCATTCAAATTAAATGCACGAGATCTTACCTAATGATGAACTCACTTCTTTGTACTTGTAGCCAGCTGCACTAACCAAGACTCTGCATGTACTTGTTTATTCAAACCACAACTATTCACCAAGTCAAGACTAACATAGTTATAATTAGATCTAGGGTCAATCAAAATAGAAATAACTTGATTGCAAAGCTTACCATCCATCTCAAGGATAGATGGCTCATGGTTTTTCTGTTTATTATCCAATGTTCCATAAATACAAGGAACACTCTGACCGACATCCCGAATAGTTTATGCCTCCTGTGCATTATTGTAACATCCCTAGTGAAAATTCCATATAGTAAAAGTTAATAAAGGACAAATAATAAACATGGTTAATGGGACACTTATTCCAAGCTGAATGTTGGCAAAATTGTAGTGATGGGGATCACTTGTGATTGTTCAGTGGCTAAAGAAATTGGCATGTCGAAGGCTCTGAAAAGGCAAAATATCATGCTTGGCACATTTACTTATGAAAATAATGGAAATTATGAGAAAAGGTAGGTGAAATATCACGGGTTGCATGTGAGGAGGAAATTGAAGGAAAATAATGGAAAATAAGAAAATAGAGGCCTCATTCATAAAAAGGCCTCTAAGGATTAGTTGGTAACCTTTTGTCAGTTTAGTTTTGGAGCTCTCTCGTTATTCTCTCTCTCTCTCATATTCTTGGAGACTTAGAGTTTCTTGGAGTACTCTTGGAGGGTGTGGCATATTTGGATTCTTGAAGCAAGAAGCTAAATGAAGAGAAGGAAAGTACAAGAGGACATTAGGATCAGTAGCTAAAGCGGATTTTTCTTGCAGGTACCAAGTTGCATGTATATTTTCCTCACTAGTTTTGGCATGTAGGGCACTAGGATGTGGTTTCCTATTTATGATATGTCATTCGCATGGAGGATGCCCTGGATTGATAGTGGATTTCCTAGCCTTGCTATTTCTTAGATAGTCATGGTGATTGTGGATTTGTTTTCCTTTTTTTTAGTTGGTTCTCATGTTTCCTTAGCCTGGGTTGAGTTAGTGGACAAATGCTCTGGAAGCCTTGTAACAGCTCGGGTTGAGTTACTAGTCTTGGAAGCTTTGGTTGGACAAACTCTTTGGAAGCCCTTGGTGGGTTGAGTTACTAGTCCTGGA
Organism: Pinus tabuliformis; assembly: GCA_031772625.1. Taxonomy (NCBI): domain Eukaryota; kingdom Viridiplantae; phylum Streptophyta; class Pinopsida; order Pinales; family Pinaceae; genus Pinus; species Pinus tabuliformis. Next base: position 569,114,398 of record CM062816.1, read on the forward strand.
AGCCCTAGTTGGAGAAACACTCTGAAAGCCCAGTAAAACATGTTGGTTGAATTACTAGTATTGGAAGCCTTAGTTGAAGAAACGTTCTAGAAGCCTTGGATATAAACCAATCTGATAATAGTTTTTTGATGTCTAGCCGCGAGATGGAATCACTATTTGATGGGTTGAGGTGGATGGCCTCTTGAAGCCATGGATGCCTTTTGATTGATGTTTTCTATGAGATCCCACATTCATGCTTGGAATATGGCACGAGGGTGAATGACTAAAAAGATATTTGGCTCAACCATTCTACGGTCAGATAGATCGTGGAAGTCCCATCCCAGGTTGTATTTTTCATCATCAATATGAGATTACTTCTCTTTTTATTTTTATGAGTATTATACTGGATTATATGTGATTTATATAGCATGATTTCATTGGCATTTCTGCTGCTATTATGTTGTTTATATATGTGTTTTATGACAGTAGCTATGTATCACTCTCATCATCTGTTTACTTGTAAATGAATGATTAATGTATCTATGACCTAATGGATTAAATGGAAAGTAATGTGTTGAGGCATCAATGTCTCTTAACGATTCTCAACTAAGTATGAGACCCCTATGCTCAAATCTATTATTTACACCTGTAGATTACATATTCGTGATATGTTTGATGTAATGTCTGTCATGGCTAGTAGGGGTCTAGTCAAGGTCTCATTCAAGTGATTTCATTTATACAGTCATTTCCTTGTTATTTTACTATTCTGAAGATGCGATTCAACTATGGGCAATGACCTAAGCTCTAGCCCTAAAGAAGTGGCTCAAATTTGAGAGACGCTGGGACAAAATTGACAAAAAGAGTCCCTGGACACTGGCTTGCAAGTCTGTGAGAGTGCCCAAAGGTCCCTGGACACTAACATGCCCATAGCATGAGAGTGCCATGAGGTCAAGTAGTCCAAAACGGAGTTGGTCCGAGGGGCTGGTTGGGAAAAAGGTTGGGTCGGTTCGTGAGGGTCCTAATACTGATGTTAGATGTTTGTATGGTGTTTTTCTGTCAGTTCCACTTTCTTAACGTGACTTAGGAGGTCAAATCATATCATAGTGGCCTCTCGTTGCATGTTTACCCCGACTGGTTGGTTCTTTGTGTATATGTGTGAGGAGGGTGTTACAGAGTGGTATAAGAACATGGTTCACCCCTCAGACTTGATGAGTTGTGTGTTGGTCATGCATACATGTCAGTTGCATGTGTGTCCCTTACACTTGTATTCCATGTGCTTTTTGCATTTGCATGATGTTGATCGTGATTGTAGTGATGTCATCATGTGGAAGTTTATGTTATTATTGAAGAGTGCATCGTCATAAGTGTGTGATTGGTTACATGTCGTTATATTTCGCTTACATGTATCATTTCATACACTTGTTTATATTCTTGTATGTTTGGTTACACCCTTGTCTTCTTGGTTGCATGTATCATTCTAGTAGGTTTGGTTACAAGTATTGTTCATTTATGCTTGATTACATGTGATTATGCATATGTGCGGTTGGGTAAACATTTCTTATGCATGCTAATATTTGCATGTGGTCAAGTGTGCAGTGATGTGGTGGTTGTTGTCATGCATGAGGTCATGCATTGATGACTGAATGCTAGCTAGAATTATGGGTGCCTAGTTATATGCTTGTGTGTTATGTTTCTATATGTTGTCATGATTATGTTATACATGTATCACGCTGATTTGTTGATGTTTCACACAAAGTATCCTCCCCGAGCTATACTAAGGTGCATTGGTTTATTGTGATTTGGTTTAGCTGAAATAATATACCTTGTAGGAAGAAATATCAAATGGCTAGCAAGATGGCAGACTACAAAGAATATCCCTATGAATCAGAAGAGCAGTATGGTATTGGGAACTCTTCCAATTTGGCAGATACACTCAGAAGCTTAAAGAAGGAAATAATGAGTTGTAAGATAGATAATGACAAAATCATACAGGCACATGAGATGCTAGTAGAGGTAAATACAGTGATACTTTAGAGTTTGTAATATTTGCAACGACATGGACCACTTTGGATCAACTATGAGTAGGAGGAAAAAACTAATGGGGCATATGGTAGTAGGTTGCATGTTGGTCACAAGTCAGATGGTGTTGACATGATCAAAGATAGTAAGATAGATAGACACAAGTACCATTATAGTTATGGCTCCGATAAGCATGATGGATCATATCATGGTTACATGAGGAGTGATAATGGATACTATCCCGATGGATTTAAAAAAGCAAAGCCACCTCCTTTTGATAGAGAGACGAAGAAATATAAATTGGCAGCGTAGCTCAAATTGGGAACCTAAAAATGCTTCCATGCAATATAGATTAGAATCAATCCAATTACAATTATCTTTAAACCTTCGTTGCTCTTGTAAGCCTAGAATGTTACCATTATCACGGCTACGCTTAACCTCAAAGAACCCATATGAAATCGATTTGAAATGCATGTGGCCGATGGTAAGAAACCGATGGTCCCCTGGTTCATTTCGTGTGGAGATGAGTGACTAGTATCGCCCCGACCGCCAACCAATTAGTTGAATAATTATTTTTCCATTGTTTTGCTCTCCCTCATTCACCCGCATTGAATCTGACCCGTTCAATAAAATTAAATAAATAAAACTCAACATCGTCCCATCCAGCCGGGTTCGACATAGAAATGCCTACGGCGAATAACATAAATCAGACTTAGAAAAGGATAGTGATTCAAATATCAAAACCAATATAGGTTTAAGAAGTAATAGTTACTCATCGACACAGTGGCTGAGTTATGTGAAAACTTACAACACCGAAACATTACAAAATACTTTACCAAATCTCAATAATATCAAGTTATTTACACGATTTGATTCTTATTTGATGCTAAACATATTGGTTTAATACAAGTTCAAAGTAATCAATTCATTGCTCCCGAATATAAATGAAGGTTATACTATCCGTATTGACCAGCTAATGCTTTTAGTCACCGTGAATTTATTTAAAGAGCAGTGATGAATCAAATCTATCTTTACAAATTATCTAGGTCCCCGTCCTATGTGAAAAGCAAGAGTTTTCTTCATTCCAATTGAAGGGGTATGAGAGATAAATTTACCATCTTTCCTTGAGCCTTCTAATAACCAGATTTTGTGGCTATGTTTATTCTTAATCCATATGTAAAAATACCACTTAAAGATCACCTCAAGGCATAAACGCAAGGCATTCGCAAGTATTAAATGAAACACCTAACGCCGGGTATGTTCCAACTTCTGAAAGCGGTTCTGTGTAGGTAGTAGCGTCGTGGATAAAGAGATTCAGTTGGTGTGTGTATCCGACATACCATTTCTCTCCCTCAAACTCTTGGCCTTCTTGCCTGATGACCCTCCCAATATTCATCACCGTGTGCAGTCCTAAACTCTCTCGCATTACCCCATGCCTACGCTGAACAAACAAACATATGAATATCACACAAATTAGAACATTGTCATCGAACAACATATGTACATTAGAAAAAACAAACAGATCCCGACCTAGTAAAGGCCCAGTGATGATCCTCTGTTCCGCAGATTTTTTCTATATGGAATTGGAACTCCTTCATTGGCTCCGGAGATGAAGGGCAGTTACGACTGTGATGGAAAATACAATGGAATGTAATGGAGCAATGGAACGAATAGAAAATTAATGAATGAGTGAATTCAAACACACGAATAGTGATGGAATAACGAAAAAAGAAAAATAATGAAATGCACAATGAAGGAAAAATATTAAAAACAGATGGGAAGAGGGAAATAATGGAATTAGGGGCATGGTATTGAGTTGAAATTTGGTATTTTAATGTTTTGAAACTGAAAAATGTTTAAATTTTTTATATTTGCGTTCTGTGATCCATAATGAATTAAGCAAAGATTTTTTGTAAAAATGATATAAGAGAAATTTGTGGGATTGCGTTTCAAACCAACAAGTGTGGTTCATCATCAAGAATTGATGATGAACCAGACTTGTTGGTTTGAAACGCGTCCCCACAAATTTCTCTTATGTGATTTTCCGGAAAGACTTTGCTTAATTTTTATATTTGATTAACTAGAATATTCTCTCACTATTAAATCTAGGTTATTCATAAATTTTTTATTTTATAAAAAATTAAAATCGTAAAAAGATATAATTCAGGTTCAGGTTTATGGGAGATAATAAGCTTCTTATTTCATCTGGATGATAATCCGTTGACTTTTTTATTTTATTTTTTTAATCAAGAGCCTAGATTGATTCTCAATGGAATATGCTTAGTCTTAATGTTTATCAATGATTGTAGTGTATTAAATAATTTGTTAGGTTGAAATGACTTTTAATAAATTTAAAAAATTATATTCGTGACATGCACCAATTTCTCAGGAATTTGAAATTATTCCAATTCTAATATTTGCTTTCACAATAAATTTTTCATTATTATTTATAACATTCATTTATATATAAAAATTCTTAAGTTAAAGTTGGCCATAACCATTATGTACATGGTTAATCAGATAAATGTGTGCATTGGTAAGACATTCTTGATGTTGATATATCAACACTATTAATTTTTTTAATATAATTATATTAGTTTCTTTTATGTGTAAATTTCTTTTTTAGGCTAGATATAATTTCAAAAAATTATATAAAATATATAAATTTTAGTAATAATTTTTTTATATTGAAACATTTTTTTCTCGATGTTTAATCTATTCATCATTTTAAAATTAAAAAATATTATTGTTAATTTTTTTAAATAAAAATATTTCATTCATGGTCCATACTATCTTAATAAAACATATCTAAAAATAATTAATATGATTGTTTGATTAAAATGCGTTTGTTTTGCATTGTTATGATTAGTTTCTATAATTATTTTTCCAAATATATTTATGAAAATAAACCTCAAATTCACCTCAAACATATTGAATTACAACGCATAACACCAATATCCTCAAAATAAAAAATACTATACTTGTAACTACATTGAACAATCAATATCATATTGAGTTACAATGCATAACGCCAAACATACTCTTAAGAATAGAATTGAGTAGGACATGAAACATATGCAGAATATATTTATGAAAATAAACATCAAATTCACCTCAAACATATTGAATTACAACGCATAACACCAATATCCTCACAATAAAAAAATACTATACTTGTAACTACATTGAACAATCATATTGAGTTACAATGCATAACGCCAAATATAATCTTAAGAATAGAATTGAGTAGGACATGAAACATATGCAGAAAGGGAAATATGGTTAGTATCATTGTGGCAATTTGTTATCAATCAAATTTAAGAGTTTTATTAAAAAAAAAAAGAAGGGAGGCCATTAAGGAATAAGTGTTGTGTAACCGCTCATAATAAACATGTAATTAATTAGATTAATCAAGTAATTTCTAATCAACATGCAATTATCCATTGATTAATATCAAATTTTAAAATTATCAGTAGAGACACTTAACTATGATTTCAGTTGAAGTTTGCTAAATGTAACAAGGTTTGGTTTAGGTTTTGGGTACGACTTTCTACCTAGCGTTAGGCTCAGTTACACAAAATATTGCTATAAATGGCCATCCCCGAGCCCTCAATCAACGTACTAATGCCAGGGAATCCTTTGTCTCACACACTATTCTCCCAAGAAAATGGATGGTGGTCCCAAGAAAATGGATGGTGGAATCATGGAATAATGGAATGCCTCTCATCTTCCTCACCATCTATTAAATAGAGCAAACATTAGAAAGGAACCACATGCATACACTCTGTGTCAACATGCAGCTTTACTGATTTCTGTTTTTAGTTTTGATAGTTTCACTGATTTTTACTATTTTTCTGTTTAGAACATGCAATTAATTTATTCATTTATTATTATTCATTTATTTATTATTATTTATTATTTTATTTATTTCTTATTATTTATTTAATATTTAATATTTAATATTTTTATTATTTATTGGACACTAAATGTTGTAGGTAATGATAGTCCCTCTCCGTTCTAAAATCCTTATACTTAGTTATTAAAAATGTTTCTCAATTTAATTGTAAGTTTGAAAAAAGAATTGCTGACATTATATGACTAGTTGAGTAATGTATTTGCAATGTATTCAAAAGCTTAATGTATTCCGGGTGTGTGCAGCGGTTTCCTTCAGCGCAATAATCTAAATGTGACATGTTGTATTATTAATGACACTGTATGAATAGTTGAGAAATTTATTCATAATTTTAAACAGATGCATACAGTTGAGAAATTTATTCATAATTTTAAACGAATGCATCTGGGCCAATCCATTAAGTTTCTTAATTGTGACGACCCTTCCATTAAGTTTCTTAACTGTAACATATGTAGTATGTACCATCTAAAAATATCCCTTCGTAAAGTTTGCCAAAATCATCACAACAATGCTAACAATACCATTCTCGGATTCAAACATGGCCCTCCGTCAAATCAATGGATCAAGTGAAAAAATTATTTAAGTTTAATCTCAAATCAAATCAATGGATTGAAAAAAAAAACCCAACTTTAATCCCAAATCGCTAGCAACAATGCTCTCATATCATCTCAACAACATAGATTTTTTTTTTAAGCGGCTAATTCTAGATCCTCCTTACAGTGATCACTGATCACTGCAACTATTAGAAACAATATCTCACAATCCATCTCAATATCTCGAGTTTGTATTAACGTGGGGACCTAGGTTCAAAACTCTCTAATAATTCCCTCAAAGCGTTAATGATACTGGTTCAGATTGAGAATAAGCCTACCGTAAAATAATCTCGCCTGCCAATCCATCGAACCAATCTAAACAACCAAGCAATGAAGGGCCAAACTGAAGCAACGGAGATCGTCAAGCACTGATGCTGAGATCCTGGAAACAACGATCTATCTTTAAAATCATTGAAAGTAAACTGGGGCACTATTTTGCATTCCTATCTCTCAAACTTTGTTGCCATCTTTATAATCACTCAATGATATCACAGACAACCATGCAATAATATGGATACGATATTCCATTCAAACTCAATGATATCACAGACAACCCTGCAATAATATGGACACGATATTCCATTCAACCTCTATTTTGGAATTGAGAAATGCTTTATTTTGCATTCCTATCTCTAAAACTTTTATGATGATGGAAAACTGGAAACTTTATATTTATATATATATATATATAAATATGAAAACAAAACTGTTGCCATCTTTATAATCACTCAATGATATCACAGACAACCATGCAATAATATGCATACGATATTCCATTCAACCTCTATTTTGGAATTGAGAAATGCTTCCAACACTCGACCGTGTCTTATATAAGCTTGCATCCTGCATGGAATGAATGCATGTATTTTACTTCTCTATATTTTATGTTGAAAAAAAACAAATGCAAACGAGTTCCACTTAGAAAAATCCAATGCCATTTAAATCCATACCCATTTAAATACAATGCTTCAGATCTGATATATAGCCATTTAAATCCAATGCTCTAGAAATAAATATGATATATAACCGTTTAAATCCAATGCTCCAGAAATGATATATAGCCGTACGGATACATATCTACATGCAATAACAAACTCTTGATACAAATTTTAAATGCAAATGTTCTAAGTAGAAACTCTTAATAACTCTCAACCATTCATTCCCTTGCCTCGAATATTGCAAGAATGACTCTTTTGTTGCCTCTTTCCTTTTCCTGTACATATAAACCATTCATTCCCTTGCCTGGAATATTGCAAGAATGACGCTTTCGTTGCCTCTTTCCTTTTCCCTGTACATATAATTCATTGATTTAAAGACAATAGAATTATTTAATAGATTCAAAGACAATAGAATCAATTAACTATATATAATATTAATTTATGTTAATTTTAGACTGACGTATCCAATATATGAGGTATGTATTAATAAGGTTTTGATGATTAAGTTTTTTATTTTAGTATTTATGTGGTAATTCTCGCTATTGAAATAAGAATTTAATTATTTAATTTCAATTCTCGCCATGCAACTATTTAATTTCTAATAATTTTTATATTTTATGTAAATTGATCCACTAAAACATTAGGCACATAATCTCCATAACATTAGGCACATAATCTCCATAGTTTCATTTCTATTACTATTCAATGGACATAATCTCTATAGCCTCCATTAATTTCCATTATGATTCATGGTTTGCAAGTGATGAAGTATTTAATTTCACTTCTTACCATGTAATTATTTAATTTCTAATAATTGTTTTTTTTTGTATTTTGCAGGTAATCTCCATAGTCTTCACAGTCTCCCCTTCCATTACTATTCATACTTTGATGATTGAAAGCCCTTACCGGAACATGAGGTGTATGAGTGTATGTATTCAACTAACCGAAAGAATGCAAGGCTTGTCACAACAAAAATAAAAAATAAAAAAATTCCAAAATCACATTTAAGAATATTTAGGATAAATTGGATTAACGAATGCATTCTAAAAATCTGTAGTTTGCATGATATTATTTTACACATTTAAAAGCCTTACATAACACTATTTCTATTCCACACATTAAAAAATTTGAAAAAAAAGTACACAATAAAATATCGATGGTTACTAAAAATAAACACAGAATGCGAGTCATAGAATTGAAATATAAACAATCTACACTTTGTATGACGATAAAAATAATGTGAAATATAAACTATATACTTCTGAATTGGAATATAAACAATTTACACTTTGCATGAGGAAAAAAATGTGAAATATAAACAATGTACACTTTGCATGACATTATTTTACACATTAAAAAGCGTTACATAACACTATTTTTTTCCACACATATTCAAAAAATTGAAAAAGAAAGTAAACAATAAAATATTGATGGTTACTAAAAATAAATACAAAATTTGAGTGTAGCATCCCTTGTGAAAATTCCTTGTAAAAATATATAAATATCACAGATGATGACACGTATTCCAAGTTGAATGTTGGGCAAAACATCCTAGTGGGTGTTCATTTGGTTGTTTATGGCTAAAGAAATTGGTAAACGCAATGGCTAAAGCATTAAAGAGACAAAATGGCATTTTTGGGATATTTATTTGTGAAAATAATGGAAATTAGAATAAGGAAGATGAAAGTTCATATGTTGCATGTGAGGAGGAAATTGGAGGAAAATAATGGAAAATGAAGAAAATAGAAGCCTCATTAATAAAAAAGGCTTATGAGGAGTGGGCAAGACTTGGTCAGTATAGATTTGGAGCTCTCTCATTATTCTCTCTCTCTCTCATACTCTTGGACACTTAGAGTTTTCTTAGAGCACTCCAAGGCATTGGAGCAAGAAAAGCAAAGAAGGAAAGAGGAAACAAGGATCAAGTAGAGAAAGGTAGGATCAAGCAGCTACAATAGGCTTCATTGTAGCTATCAACTTGCATGTGTATTTTCTTTGCTAAATTTGGCATGCATGGGATTGCATGAGTTTCTTTTCTACCATGGCATGGGTTTTGCCAGGTGTGACAGTATTTTCGACCTAGCCTTGCCATTTCCTGATAGCTTTGATGAGATGGGTTCTCTCATGCGTTTTGTGGGGGATGGCCGGATTGGATTCGAAGATGAGTGGGTGGATCTCTGAATTGACAAACACATGGTGGTAGTGGTCCTTGAATTGAACTGAGAATGCAAAAAGCCACTGGCCTAGTAACCCCTGAACCAAACTGTGGGTTGTGGTAAAGCCAGATTGTGTGCCTCGATGGGCCTAGGAATCCTTTCCGGTACATGGCGGTATATACGGTAAAGCCAGGAGGTAGATTTTCTCTCCATTGGGCCTAGTGATTACGGGATGGAATGCACGGTAAAACCTGGAGAGTATGTCTCATTGTAGGGCCTAGTGATCCCTGGATTAGACTGCGGATGCACGGTAAATCCTGAGAGACTAGGAGGCACTCAAATTCCTCACGGTGTAGGCGGAGAACTCCAGTGGCATCCACATTGATTGGTGTTTTTTGATGTGTTCTATGAGTCCCACATTCATGCTTGGAATATGGAATTGGGGTGATTGGCTGAAGAGAGACTTAGCTCAGCTAATCTATAGTCGAGTGGAACGTGGTAGTCCCATCACCAGTTGGTTCATTGCATCTATTAATGAAAAAAACATTCCCTTATTTTCATGGGAAAATGTACTGATATATATATATATATATATATATATATATATATATGGATTTTTATGGCTGATATGTTTAATGTATTTTTGTTCCTATTATGTTATTTATATGCACATTTACCTCGGAGGGAAAGCATGGTTCGAACACTTGGACTGGATGGGCTTTATCATAGGTAAAATGAAGAACAAAGGTTAAATTTTACATAGTTTTGTCATATCTGTTATAACTTTCCTTCTGTGGAATATTAGAAGTCAAAAAAATTTCCATACTAAAGGTAAATCTGACTGATAATTTGGTAAAAGTTTCAGATATTGGTTCAATACTTTATGAATTATGATCCAAGGAAGAGGACCTTCCTGAATGCACCTTTAAACAGATCACGTTGGCATTTCTGCAATAACTTTTCTTCTGTAGGCTTTCAAAAGATGAATGTTTGTCCACATTGAGGCGACATGCCACTGATTACGTCGTAGAAATTTTAGATATTATGTCGCAATATTTTAGGAGATATGAGTAGAGCGAGTCGAGCCTTCTGAATGTTCCTAAAATCAGGCCTCAAACAGGTCACGTTGTCATTTTCATTATAACTTCTCTTCTGGGCACTATCAGGAGCTGAAATTTTTTCCACAATGAGGGGAAGTCCCATTGATATTGTGAGAAATTTTTCAAAAATTTATTCACTATATTTTAGGGGATATGACCAGTGTAAATCAAGGTTTCTGGATACTCCTAGAATTTTGTACCAAATATGATTGTGTTGGTATTTTTGTTATAACTTTTCATCTATGAAATATCAAAAGATGAAACTTGAACCATAGTGAGGGATAATACCATTGATCATATTGTTTAGTTTCCATAACTTGTACTACTACAGTTTAGGATATATACATTGAATTATTCTCTATATTAGTTTGCATGCAAAATGTTTGATGAAATGCTTAAATGGTTCAATGATTAATTGCATACAAACTGTTTGATAAAATGCCCCAATGAGTATGTTATTTGTGGTTGGGGATTGCATTGATGTGTAATAGTGTTTATGTAGTTCATATATTCTTACTTGTATGTAAATAGTTTGCTATATTAGTTTGCATGTAAAGTGTTTGAAGAAATGTTTACATGCAAATGTAATATTATAGTAGTTGTTTGAAGGAAATGTAAAAGTATGGTAATTGTTTGAAGAAAATGTTAGTTTTTGGATGGGATAGTATTGTAGTATGATAATATGGATATAGTTGATCTATTCTTATTTGCATGAAAATAATTTGAAGAGTTGCATGTAGGGAATTTGAAAGGTTGCATGCAAGGAATTTGAAAAGTTGCATGTAAGGAAATAGAAAAGTGGCATGTTTTTAGTTATTATGTTAGAAGTAGAATAAGTGAAATGTTTTAACTTAATTTCATACAAATATAGGAGAAATAAAAATCAATTTCTTTTCAAGTATGGTTAAATTTAGTAGAGCTTTGGAGATCCCATTTCCATAATTGGACATTGGAGTTCAGGCCATTATAGTAGCTTCCTACTTCTACATTAGTGTAGACCATGGATAGTGAGTGGGTATGCTTATAGGTTGTTAGTATTGGTGAATGCTGGTTTTAAATTAATAGACACGATATCTTGATTTTTGGAACATGTGACTGACTGTGTATGGATTACATGTTGCTTGCATGTTGATTTCATGGTACCTACTTACATCCTTGTATGTTAGGTTATATTTTTGAATATTTTGATTACATGCATCAGTGTTGTAGGTTGATTACAAGAACTGATCGATTAAGTTCGACTAAATGCGGTTATGCATATTGGTAGTTCATTAGGCATTGCTTATGCATGTTGATGGTTGCATGTGACAATGTGTACAATGGAGTAAAGGTTGTTGTTATGCATCTATAGTAAGTCAAACATGATTTGTGAAGTCATTGTATGTAATTTAGGTCATCATGGCACTATTGGATGTTATGATGCTAATGTGTTGGTTTAGATAGAGTAGGAGATGCAGATCATTAAAATGAGGTTGCAACATGGGACTTTGGGGTAAGAGCAGATCGTCACACATGTATTGTATGTTCGACATGCAGGTATGCAAGTTAAGGATTTTATATACTTTAGGTTTATATACATTAGGTTTATGAACATGTATTTGATGTTATGGTTACATTCATGCTAGATTTTAGATGATTAGTGTGGTTATATGCACATGTGTCAGATAGCCAAGAATGATAGTAACCTGTAGTTGTATGCATTGCTATTGTTGTTTTATATTAGATAACCTGATGATTATGCTATATGTTGTTGATGAGTATGTTATAGGTTAACTTGTTGATTGTTATGTGACAGTTGTCTTGATGATTCGGTTTTCTGTTGTTGATGACCATGATATGTATCGTATTGTTGTTATATGCTATTAACTTGATGATTAGGGTTATTTCATTGAGATATTGATGTTATAATTTGGATTGGTCATATGAGTGATGGTTATGTTCATTGCCTTAAAGATATTGATTTTATATGTATTTTGTTAACCTGGTTCGACCTATGCAGATGGTCATGGTTGCGATATTCAAGTACGAACCGACATATTTGTGAGATGGTGCCATACTAATCTATATTTAATTTTCATATGTGTAAATGATAATTTTGTATGAGTTTACGATTAGAACATGTTAGTTAGATATTGTTATGTATATCATGATCTTATGAGTGATTGAGTTGACATGTTGTAAAATTATATCTTGCTAACTAGATTGATAATGCAGACAAGATAGCCTCCCCTAAGGTACACTAAGGTATGAGTTTTCCTATGTATTATACTTGGTGTTTCATAGTTGATTATGTCATCTATTTGATGTTTGATCATTTGGTTCCTAGTTGATTTATTTAACATGGTATGTTTGCAAGTGGTTGAATAATTGATTAATTGATTAATATGAGTATGTGCTCAAATGATTTTGTTTTAAGATTATTGTACTAACATGTATGTGTTGAGACAATTGATATGTACTTGAATGTAGTTGATAGTTGTAGTATTATGGTTGATGACTATGAGTTGACTATGGATTATGACATGATTGTTAGTCTTGGTAATGGTTGATTTCAAATTGATAGATATGATTGTCTTGATATTTGGAACATGTGGTTGACATGTGTGGGCAGTTGTAGGGAACATGCTTGGTATTAGTGTGACAAGGTAATAATTGATGTGTTTATATAACTAACAATTGTGTGATGTGACAGTACATGGTAAGACTCGCTTGCAGCAAGGTAAAAAGGTAAAAGAAAGGAATTGGACAAGAATTCCTTTGGCTATGTTTGGAATCCCTAATCCCAAACGAATGATTTATTTGCATACATGAGGTCTTATTAACCTTAATCTAGTTTGATATTATGTGGATACATGCTATATTCATCAACATGTACTTGACAGGTATATTAGTTAGTCTTTAGCTACAGGTGGATCAATTAAAGGGTTGGAGTCCCTTGAGAGATGGCATGGATGTGTTCAGTTGCAAGCATCATGCTTGGCACAACAAGATAAGGTAATTAGTGTATTTTTATTTACGCATTTACAATTATGTGTTTATAATAGTATGATGCAGGGGATCGCATGGTAAGAGACTGAATTGAAATGTTGAAGAAGGCTTTGGTTAAGTTTCTCTAGGAACCATGGGGATTGAGTCATGGTGTTTGTTGTTAGTCTTGTGCCTTTGGTCTTTTATGAATTGTTGAACTTGATTTGTGGCTTTGTTTATGTCTAGTGTATGGACATACCACTTTGTTTGTGGAGTCATGTTGTTATTGGTTTTTATGGTCTTCTTCTTGTTTGTTTCTTATCTTGCCTTTTACATTTTGAGTCTCAGGAATTGGTTGGGAAAGAGGAAAGCTGATGGAAATTGGGAGTGCTATGTGGTACCCAATAGGTGATGCAAGATGTATATGAAGCTATGTCTATGAGTGAGTGTAGCGGAAGGGAAGACTACGACAATCGTTTGGACTGGCTGGGTCCATTGTGGTAAATGGACAGTAGCAGTGTAAATATAAGAAAGGTAACTAGAAAAGGTAGAGTAAATGGATCTGACACATCAAATGCCTTGGCTATGTTGGGAATTGTTGTTTTCAATATCATGCATGTCACATATGAATAAAGGAAGTTGTCTTAATCTTGACCCTATGCTGTCTGGCAATTTTGTTATGATCATGATTATGCTAATGTTTATATATGTATACATGATTGTATGTATGTCGTTGTCTGAAAAGGTGATGATTGTTTTATGCTAACGATTATATATGTATGTACCTAAGTATCTATGTCATTATCTGATAGGGATTGTCAAGGATAATTCTTGTGAAGGGATAATTGTTTATGCAATTGAATGGCATGAAGAGGTTCCTAGTTCAAGAGGAATCAAGTGGGAAGAGTAGTCATGAAAAATATACGAGGTCAGTATCATGTGGATATGATTTTGTATTGTATACTTGTATTTTGCCTATGTTTATGTTATGACATGTAATGTTAAAGGATACATCAGCAAAGTGAAATTAGTGTGGTCTGCGGCATGCTAGGATAAGCATGGATGAGATACCAAAAGCAAGGTTTCTTGGTAAGGAAAATATGGTTTTGGATGTGTGGTACTACTGTTATGCATATGTTGCATATGTTGTACATGTTGCAACTATGATGTGTGAACTTGTGGTGTTGTGTATACATAGCATGTGTACATGTTATGTATGCAATGTTATGTACATGATGGTACAAATAGGGTTGTGCAAATATTGCATATGGGGTGTTGTATACATATTGTATTGTCTTCATTATGTATGTGCGACGTGTGTGCATATGGTGCTATGTACATGTTGGATATGCGGTATTGAGTACATATTGTACTGTTTGCATGATGAATATGCAGTGTTGTGTGCATATGGTGCTATGCACAAGTTGGATATGCAGTGTCAAGTGCAGATGATGCTATGTACATGTTGGATATGCAGTGCTATGTACAAGTGGTGTTGCGTGCATGTGGTACATTGGTAGTATGTACATATGGTGTGGTGTGTATGATTGTACAAGTGGCACCATGTGCATGTGGTGCTGTGTACACATTGTACAAGTGGCATTGTGTGCATGTGGTGCTATGTATGTGTTGTGCATATGGCATTGTGTACATGTGGTGTCGCGCACATGTCATGTGTGTGGTACTGTGTACATGTGGTATTGTGTACGCATTGTATAGTGGTGTAGTGTAGATGTGGCGTTGTGTACACGTTGAGCAGGTGGTGCCATGTACATGTGATGTTGTGCACATGTTGTACAGGTGGTGTGGTTTTCCAGTGGTACTGTGTACACATTGTACATATGGTACTGGTGTACGTGTGGTATTGTGTTCATGCCATACATGTTGTGTTATGGGCATGCGATATTATGTGCATGCATCATGTAGTCATGGTATTGCGACATGCGTACTGATTGTGTGGTACTCTGTGTAGGTACACGTATTGGGTGGTATTTGACATCGAGTATAGAGGGATGTATTGTATTGTATGCACTGGGTGTAGACATATGTGTTGTATGTCAGATGTGGATGTATGTATTGAATGGTGTGGCATGTCGCATGATTGTATGTGTGTGATGCACACTATGTGTCTATGCACATGGTTGAGTAGAAGGCTCTGGGTGTTTGTTGGGTGTAGTAACTGATCTGGTGTGCGTATGGAATAAAGACAAAGGTAGAAACTAAGGATTGATGAAAGGATAAGTATCAACATTTTATTTCAGTTTTATTATGCATGTGATTCATGAATATGGTATGTGATGATTATATCTGATCTATGATTTCGGTTTATTTATGATTTTGATATATGATGGTTTTGTTTGAGCTAACCTGATTTGATATTTTTATACATGTTGATTTGGTCAAAGATGCTAGTTTGACTTCTTGTGACAGGAAGTGAACAATATTCCAAGTGTACCTTATTCACACACTACCAATGAGGTATGATTTGAAGTTATTTCAATTTATTCTGAATCCAATGGAAGTTATGTTATTGGTACAGGAAGAATGAACATGCCCAGTTGGGTAGTTGAAATCAACTACAAGAATTAGCAGCTTGATACGGTGGTTTGGTGGATGCTTATGGTGGTTTGGTAGTTTCTTTACGATGGTTTAGTATTTTATTATGTTGGTTTAGTATATGCTTTATGGTGATTGATATATTCTTTATGATGGTTGATATATGCTTTATGATTATTTTTTATGTGCTTTATGTTGGTTGATACATTCTATATGATGTTTTGATATATGCCTTATGATGTTTTGATACATGTTATATGATGATTAGTTTATGATTGATATATGTTTGGTATATGATTTTCCATATGTTTTGGTATATATATTTTGATTTTTTTTTTATATGTACACCCGTGTATGGATGTAAATATCGTAACTAGCTATGTTATAAAGCTCCATTGTGCAGTATGGGTGTAATGCTATTATTCTATCATGTGGTTATGTTATGATGATGTTATGAGTTTTCTTAAGTAGAATGATCATTGTAAATACCGTAATGAGTTGTGTTATAATTCTCCACTATGCGGTATGTTGTCATGTCGTTATGATGTTATGTCTTGAGCAGATATTTCATTGTAAATACTACATCGAGCTGGGTTATAAAGCTCCATGAGCAATATGTCTTACTTCAGCAGGCTGCTGAGGTAAAGGTGTCATTGAACACCGAGAACGGTGTTCCCCAAGGGGGACGTTTCTGTAACAGCCCTTGTGAAAATTCCTTATAAAAATATATAAATACCACAGATGATGGGACATGTATTCCAAGATGAATATTGGGCAGGACATCTTAGGGGGTGCTCATTTGGTTGTTTATGGCTAAGGAAATTGGCAAAGGCAGTGGCTAAGGCATTAAAGAGGCAAAATGGTATTTTTGGGACATTTATTTATGAAAATCATGGAAATTAGGAGAAAAGGAAGGTGAAAGGTCACATGTTGCATGTGAGGAAGAAGTTGAACGAAAATAATGGAAAGTGAAGAAAATAGAGGTCTCATTAATAAAAAGGCTTATGAGGATTAGTGGGAAAGACTTGGTTAGTTTAGATTTGGAGCTCTCTCATTATTCATTCTCTCTCATGCTCTTGAACACTTAGAATTTTCTTGGAGCACTTTGGCATTGGAGCAAGAAAAGAAAATAAGGCAAGAGGAAGCAAGGATCAAGTAGGGAAAGGTAGGATCAAGCTGCTACAACAAGCTTCATTGTAGGTATCAACTTGCATGTGTATTTTTCTTGCTAGATTTGGCATGCATGGGATTGCATGTGTATTTTCTTTGCTAGATTTGGCATGCCTAGGATTGCATGTGTTTCTTTTATACCATGGCATGGGTTTTGCTAGGTGTGATAGTATTTTCAACCTAGGCTTGCCATTTCCTGATAGCTTTAATGAAATGGGTTCTCTCATGCGTTTTGTGGGGGATGGTCGAATTGGATTTGAAGTTGAGTGGGGTGGATCTCCGAATTGACAAACACATGGTGGTAGTGGTCCTTGAACTAGAATGAGGATGCACGAAGCCACTGGCCTAGTAACCCCTGAACCAGACTGTGAGTTTTGATAAAGCCAGATTGTGTGCCTCAATGAGCCTAGGAATCATTGCTGGTGAATGGTGGGATATACGGTAAAGCCAAGAGGTGGATTTTCTCTCCATTGGGCCTAGTGATTCCGGGATTGAATGCATGGTAAAGCCTAGAGAGTATGTCTCGGTGTAGGGCAAAGTGCTCCCTGGATCAGACTACAGATGCACGGTAAATCCTAAGAGACTAGGAGGCACTCAGATTGCTCATGGTGTAGGCAAAGAACTCCCGTGGCATCCACATTGATTGGTGTTTTTTGATGTGTTCTATGAGTCCCACATTCATACTTCGAATATGGCACGAGGGTGATTAGATGAAGAGAGACTTGGCTCAACCAATCTATGGTCAGGTGGAATGTGGTAGTCCCATCACCGATTGGTTCATTGCATTTATTAATGAAAAATTCATTCCCTTGATTTTCATGTGAAAATGCACTGATATAGATATGGATTTTGATGGCTGATATGTTTATTGTATTTATGTTCCTATTACGTTGTTTATATGCACATTTACCTCGGAGGGTGTTACACTGAGTCATAACCTATAAAAGCAGAGTAAGAAGGTTTGAAAATCCATTGAAGTTTACTCGCAACAATGAGAACATATAATCTAAGGTCACAAAATGTTGATACAACAGGAGTGGGCTACAATGGCCATCTAATCATTTTATCTCATCACCTGCCATAGCTCAGCATTTACACATCTATTTCATGCCTACAGGGCTTAGGAATTTATACAAGATAATGTTGTACCTATATATGAGAGTGGTGGATTTACATATTGTCAATATTTCTAATCTTCCACAAGCTTTGAAACAATAAGGAAGATTGTTCATTGTTGTTGTTCCAAAGTACTAGCTATAGTAACAAGTGTAGCTCCATAGCACCGAAAGTATATGACCATTCCTCCTTGGTTATCCTTGGTATAGAAAGTGATACCTTTGACCTCGCTCACCTAAAACTCACCCATCAACATTTAAACATCCTAACACCACCATACCATATTTGAACATCCACCCATTCACCATCTATGACAACTAAAAAGAAATTACTTCAATTTTTTTAATCATATTAATATTTATTTTATATAAATTTGCATATGTTTTTATATTAGTTATTTATTTGTTAGAAATAAAAATAAACAAACATTTGGTGACATATGGCCTTGGATACAATTTGTGTGCCCTCACTGCCTTGAATCATTACTTCAGGACAATTTTAGAAAGACTCTAGAAGGAGATTCAATGATTTGAGTGGATTCTTGCAATGGAAGTTTGCAGTGGAGGATTTGCTGGGTTGGGTGGTCAAAAAAAAGATAGCACAACTCAATCTTCGAAAAAATCTAGGTAGGGAAAACCATGGATAAGTTTCTCATCCATGCTCCTACGATTGATGATCATAGATACTTTACCATTTATATTAACAAGAAAATAATGAGTACTTAATGATTAATATTCTTCTGACTCAATACCCAATTCCTCTTATGCTGGTGGTACTCGAAATGAATAAGAACAAATTCTTCTTCACTACTCGTACTCTAAGCACTTGAACTGCTAGCACCCTCATTTAGGGACTAAGGAACTCTTGTATTCCACACATCAGGTAACTTTTCTAAGGGTAGTGAAATTTGAAGCTAGAAAAAAATTGTTATGTTCCTCTCTTTCATTCTGCACATGAATTGTAAAAAAGTTGATGTTTAAAAAAAAATACAGAATCACATAGACATGTAATGGAAATAAAATTAACAGTCCTACAAATATATATTTTCTGCATAGTCCTATTCTACACACACAAAGCAATTGATCATCCCAAAGTTATATCCCCAATCCCAGCCATCATCTTGATCTTGAAGTAGATATGGGAACAGGTCCCACATTCGAATCCTTGGACAATCTTCTAGATTTCATGAACAAGGAAAGGTATTCAAGTGCAAACTCGACCAAATCCTTGGACAATCTTCTAGAATTGATGAACAAGGAAATTTATTCATGTGCAAACCCCATCAACAACATTTTCAATGGAAGGATGTTAATCCATGCTTGCTAAATCATGGCCCCTAGGATGTCAAAATAAGCAGACAATCACCCGTACTTGCTATTTGTGCAAGTAAATGTGCCATTCTCATTTTCATGAGCAATCCAAGGCATCGACTTAACTGTGCATAGATAGACTCATATGGAAAATTGTTACTATTCGCACAAAACCCTGAAAGAAACTACCAACAAGAATTTCCCAACCCACCAAGGGAATGTGTAGCTCACTTGCACCCGCCAACAACAACAACCATGAAAATATAGTTAGATGGAGAAGCTAGGTTGGTTTTTCCTTCCTTTTACAACCTGGAGAAAGAACAGAGAACTCACATTAATGAGAACTGCTTGGAAGAGCATTATTAAGAAGTCTATATCTATAAAAATCAGAGGATTCTATTGTTCAGTTTGCAACAGCAACAAAGTGATCCAACAACCTTTAAAGGGGAAATATATGTAAAAGCATACCTTCAGTTTGTTTGTAGCAACAGATGGATCCAACAACTGTAAAAAAAAATGATCCAACAACATCTAAATGGGAAAATGTATGTAAAAGCGTATCTTCAATCTGCATGCAACAACATCATACCTTTTGTTTGCAAATCCATGTCTAAATGGGAAACCTGATAGACTTCCATGTTTACAAGAATAAAATATATCATTGCATTATCAGGAAATATATCATTGCATTACGAGGAAAGGTTCTAGAGTTTTAGTGGGATCAATAATGCAGGCCAGGTGCCAAAAAAAAATCCAGTAATAAAACGGACAGCTAGCTAGCTTCAAACATGACAGCTAACTAGTTTCGAACATTGTGGAAGCGGTGCCAACAACAACGTGGAAGTAAAATAGACTATAGCATTCTATAGTTTTTTTAGAAATGCTATCAAAACAAAAAGTTTAAATATTCCAACTTTGTTATTTTTTAACTTATATAAAATTATTTATCTAAATATTCCAACTTTATAATTTTTTAAATTTATATAAAACAGTTTGGATGTCTTATCCAAAGTTTAGAATTACCTGCTAACCGGACAAAGCCAAAACATGCCAAGTTTACAATTACCTTCATGGACGCAAACTTGAAGATATTGTAAATAAGTGCATTGGGACACGTGAGTTTTGCAATAAGACTCCAAACCTTATCGACCAATAAAAAAAAAATAATATATTTTATTATTTTCTAATATTAAAACTTTTTAACTTTGGTCAAAGTTTTAATGCACATTAATATTTATGGTAAAACAAAAGATTAATACGTCGGGACTAATAAAACGGGAAAATGGACAAACTTATTTCTATGAAATGCAAGAATGGACACAAAAGATCCTAATCAAGCCTTGGAGAGTATCACAATGCAATGTGCATGCTTAAGATTGGGATCAAGGCAACATAAACATAAAGAAAGTTAAACTATATTAGATTAATCTTTGATGATTTAAAATTTTTATCTATATATATACATTGTTTTGGACTCTATTAAAATTTTAAAAAATTATGTCAATAATTAAAGTAAAAGAAAATATATTTATTAGTATTATTATTAAAGGAAAAGATATTTATTAGTATTATTATTATTTATTTATTAGTTATATTAATTTTCAAAATATATTCAAAATGAGCACGATACTATGTTAATAGCATTTACCAATTCCTGGAGATGATAGTTATGATAAAGTCCATAGACAAAGTTATTAACCTCATAGTCGACATTGGATTGATTGTCCATTAGAAATTCCACACACAAAGCCTTCTTTTCCCTTGACAAATTGAGAAACTACCTGGAAACATTGAGATGGCAAGACTGCATCCTCTAGTCTTATAACCATACTGACTTTCCATCCCCAATTCATCACTTCTCCCTGCGCGTTCCATGTCGAATTAAAATTCATGTGATGGCTATAAAAAGATATTTATCACCATAAATAATATTTGAAAATAATGGAGAAGCGGTTATTAATCGTTTAGATTGTGTTTTTATTTAGGCATTACATCCTATTTTTTAGGAGTCTATTTAATCTCCCTAATAAAAATGTAATCACATAATCTAATCACATAATCGTTTAGATTGTGTTTTTATTTAGGCATTACATCTTATTTTTTTAGGAGTTTATTTAATCTCCCTAATAAAAATGTAATCACATAAATATATGTAATCTTGATTGTTTGATCATTGAAAGTGAAGAATAGTTTAGCTAATCTTGATTGTTTGATCATTGAAAGTGAAGCATAATTTAGCAACCTCCCGGTGTAGTTGGTCTCACCTATGAGTTGTGTGGTTCATTTTCTAACTTTAGTCTTCCCTTTCTTAATTTGGTATCAGAGCCGAGACCGGTCATACCTATGCGTGGAGCGGTGTGAGCACAGTGGAAGTATTTCATGAGAGAGATAATATGTCATGAAATTCGAGGCTTTCCAGCTAAGAGGAAATTTATTGAAGCTCAGATTGAGAACTGGAAACAGGGGTCGAGGTAGAGTTGGAGTGTCGTGTAGAGCTCATTAGTGGTTACGCCTTAGAACTTTAGGACGTCAAAGTATGTATAGGGTGAGAACCATCTGAGAAGCCCGTCGAATAACTAGGACAAGAGACGATGAAGTTTGGGTCGGAGGACTGCGTGGAGAAGTGAGTGGGCTAACATTAGGGCTCTGATTACAGAGCCCATGGATGCCTAATGATCCATCCTCTCTAATTGAAATTCACTAATGGAAAAAACTGGTATATAAAATATAGGGAAAAAGAGGAGGATTTGGATTTGGTTTAACCGAAATACAATGCCTTGTGGTATGGTGTTGAACCTGTGCAGCATGTGTCGAGTATTGAGTTGTAAATAATGTGTATAGTTTGAGGCACATGTGGAGACTATGCACACTTGAAGATGTTCAATGCCAAGTTTTTTTTAGGGATAAGGAGCTTACACGGCACAGAGACCTATGGGTAGAAATGCAGAGATTTGTGCATTGATCCAACTAACCATCACATTAATCTACTAAGCGAAAGGTTCGTTGACGTGGCCAAAGTTGCGAAATCTTCCAATTTTGCATTGCAGTGCACCTGTATTGCATTGAAAGGAGTGATGAACTACATTTAAGAAGAGGTTAACCTTATTTGAAAGGAGGTTAAATCACTTGACAATGATGGTGAGAGGTAGATCTCTGTCAAAGAGCTTAGATTACCGTCCCATTGCTCGATCTTAAACCAAAGGCACTTTCATTACAGATCTGGCAATAGACTTGACCACGGGTTATATTAAGATAATGTATGCAGAATCAGTTGTTTGCAGTGCTAAGGACTGCATTGAGGAGAAAATTCGAGAGTGGTAGTCCTATAGAACCAATGGAGCAAGCAAGGGTAGTCGATGTAGGTAAATGTAACGTGAAGATTTTCTTTTAAATTTGGTGGTGAACTAGTGTTGTGACTGGTGTGCCAAACACCATTGTAAGTTACATTATTCATTTTTTTTCAAGCGCGGGTGGGGGCAGAGAGTGTAAGAAGACTTCCTGTCAAGATGACTAATCTACTTACACAAACATACGTGAATGGAGCCAATAAGTTGGATGGGTCAAACGATCTTAATTGGAAATTTAGGTTGCAAATTTTGATGGAAGTTTATGTTGTATGGATGATCACAAATGGAGAAAAAGCAAAGCTAAGTTTTGATGGAGGCGCGACAGCTGCATCGATCCAAGACTCAGAGAAGCAAGAGAATAAAGCAAAGGTATTATTAAGAATGTGAGTGAAAGATAACTTAATTCGTCAAATTCGTGGTTGTAAGAATTCCAATGAAACTTGAACTATAATTAAAGATCTATATGAGACCAAAAATACAAATCAGGTCCTATTTATGAAAAGTAAGTGCCTTTACATTAATATAGAGGAAAATGAATACGTTAGTGCTTTTGTTTCCAAACTCTAATATTTGAAAAATAAGGTGGGAGACATAGGAGATTCAGTACCCAATATTGATCTTGTTAGCATTACTTTAAATGGAATGTCAGAGGACTATCAGATGTTCATTACAAGTCTTGCAGCAAGGGATAAAGCTCCCTCTTTTGATGAGTTGACAGGGATACTGATGCATGAAGAAGAGAGGTGTAGGAATTTCAAGCCTTAGAATCCAAACTTATCACACGTAGCGCAGAAGAAATTCTTCAAAAGAAAATAGGGAGAAGGAAGTAAAGGTGGATGTCCATTTTAGATAAGGCCATCCCCAAATCCAAATCAAGATATGACACCTCCTAGAAATGATTCTAAAATTAAATTTTTTTATTGAGGTAGAAGTGGGAATCTTTCCAGAGATTGTTACAAGAAGAAAAGTGATGAATCGAGGCATAAACACAAAAAAATTAGTAGATTTTGTAGGAGAAACCCTACACTCTGATCTTAAAAATATCAAGTTGTTTGTGTCTAATGTTTCGTTTTCTACTAAAACCGACGATGTTGATGCATCATTTGTGGATTATGGAGCTTCAATCCACATGACATGTTATAAGAAATGGAATGATAACTTCAAGGAAATAAGAAATGGTGGCAACATTTATCTTGGAGATGATCGTGTGCATCAGATCAAGGGATATGGAGATATTCGAGTGAATTTACGAAATGGTAGTGTTAGGCGCATTCATAATGTTATGTATGTTCATGGGATCAAGCAAAATCTCATCTCTATGTCCGCAATCAGAGATCATAATCTTGAGGTTGAATTATTTAAAACACACTACATAATAAAGGACTTGTTGGATCACTCCAAACCGGTTTCTTTAGGAGTCACAGTCGGAGGCCAATACAAACTTGATGTCACCAACAAGAGTCATCAAGCACTGAATTCTATACTTGTGTCAATAGAAATCCTTTGGAACCAAAGGTATGGTCATATCAATTTTCATGATTTTCTATTGTTTCAGAAACAAGGAATGGTTGAAGGAATCCCTATGTTAAAGAATGAATATGTTGCTTGTGAGGGTTGTGCTTTAAGGAAAATGCGCAGACATGAATTCCTCTCTAATTATGATAGGAGAAGAAGATACATATTAAAACTTGTGCATACTGATGTTTGTGGACACATGTAGATTATATCTGTACAAGATGCTTATTATTTTTTGTTGTTTATTGATGATTGCACAAGGTACACTTGCATGTACTTTCTTAGGAGAAAGAGTGATGTTTTTAGTACTTTAAAGTATTCAAAAACATGGTAGAGAAGCAGACATGGAAGTTCATAAGAATCCTCTCTTAAAATCAAATTGGAGAGTACAGGTTGGGGAACTTCATCAAATATTGCAAGGATCATGGAATAGTGCAACAATTTACAATACCCTACATTCCATAGCAGAATGGTGTTGCAGAAAGGAAAAATAGAACGTTGGTAGGGTGTGACTCAAGTATGATTAAAGGTAAGAATGTCTCAAATTCTTTTTGGGCTAAGGTCATGAAAGCACTATTTTTTATTTAAAGAATAAATGTCCAACAAGATATCTTGATCTCAAGACTCCATTAAAATCCTTGTGTGGTTTTAAACCATCATTTCATCATTTGAGGGTATTTGGGTGCAAAGATTTTGCACATATTCCAAAGTAGAAAGAAGCTTGATGCTAAATCCATCAAATGTATTTTTGTAGGATATTGTTTAGAATTTAAATCTTACAAAATGTTTGATCCTTCTACTCATAAAGTATTTGCAAGCAGAGATGTAATTTTCCGTGAGCAAGTAAACAAAGGAAATAAGGACAACAACTATGAAAGGTGGCCCATACTTCCTGAAGTTGAAGACACTATAGAAGAAGCTAAAGATAGGGAGAAAGAAAAGCCTAATTAAGAATCCAGTGATATGGATATTACCAGTAGTTAGAGTTCACCTAGAGATGGAGAAGGACCTTCAGAGAATAGAGATGAAGATAGTTGATTACCAAGGAGATCTTCCCGTTAGATTCACTACTTGAAAGGTATAAGGGCTATTCCCTAATGAGCATTGTTTTGAATTTCATAGAACACACGAATTTTATTGAAGCCAATGAAAATGAAGTGTGGAGGAAAGTAATGAAGGAAAAATATGATTCAATAATGAAAAATAAAACCTAGGAATTCACTAAAGTACCTAAAGGTTAAAATCCCGTACAATGTTAAATGGTTGTACAAACCCAAGTTTAAAGAAGTCATCAATATAGATAAATACAAAGCTAGATTGGTGGAAAATGGTATTCATAAAAAGAAGGCTTTGATTATGCAGAAACATTTTCACCTGTAGCTAAGATAAACACTATTAGCTTGCTAATTACATTAGTTACAAAGTACCATTGGAATATTCACTAGATATATGTAAAGTCTATTTTTATGAATGGTGATTTAAAGGAAGTGGTGTATTTGACACAACTTAAAGGGTTTGTGAAAAAGGGGTAGGATTATTTAGTTTTTGTGTTAAAGAACTCTTGGTATGGGTTGAAGCATACTCCCAGGTCATCGTATGAGAATATATATTCCTTGTTTCTTCAGCAGGATTTTATGAGTCAAAGTGAGCCAAACTTGTATACCAAATTTGATTCAAAGGGGAAATTTATTTAGATTTATTTGTATGTTGATGATTTAATTATTATAGGAAATTCAGTTAAATTAATTGATGGAATTAATGTGCATATGTCACAATTATTTGAGATGAAAAATCTTGGTGAGTTACCTTACTATATATGTTCTGAAGTTTGGAGAGATGTTAGACAAACTTTTGTTTCTCAAGGGTAAGTATGGAAGGGAATTGCTTGAGAAGTTTAAAATGGATCAATGTAAAGTGGCTTTTGTTCAAGTGCAACAAAATGTGAAACTCCATATTGGTGATGGATCTAAGGAGGTATATGGTACAATGTTTAGACAACTAGTGGGAAGCTTGAGTGACTTTAGTACAACTAGACCTAATTTAGAATACTTTTTTAGTGTGTTAAGTTAGTTTAAGGATAGACCTCTAGAAAGACATTAGAAAGCGGTGAAAGGTGTACTCATGTATCGTAAATGAATAGTTTATTTTGGTATTAAGTATACTCATTCATTTGATGTTGAGTTGAGAGGTTACTCAGATTCAGATTAGGTTGGCAATCTAGATGATAGGAGGTGTATTACAAGTTATGCTTTTAGCATTGGATCCATGATTTTTTTTATGGAGTAGCAAGAAACAACCTACTGTATCTTTGTCATCCACTGAGGCATAGTATAAAGCTTTATGTGTAGCAACTTGTGAAGTTGTTTGGTTGAGGAGAGTTCTTCAGTATGTTGGAGAAGAACAAAATAAGGCTACAATTATCAAATGTGATAGCCAAAGCTTGATGAGGTTGAAAAATAATCTAGTTTATCATGCAAGAACAAAGCATGTTGGAGCTTAGTTTCATTTTGTTAGAGAGAAGAGACAGTCCAAAGATTTTTTTTCCTTGAATATTGTAATACTTGTGAAAATGTTGCTCACATTTTCACTAAGCCTCTTGGGAAGATGAAATTTTAATTGTTTAGGGAGTTAATAGGTGTGGAAATTAATCCTTTATCCATTTAGGGGGAGACTTGGAAATAATGGAGAAAGTGTTGTTAGTGGTTTAGATTGTGTTTTTATTTAGGTTTTAGATCCTATTTCTTAGGAGTTCTTTTGATCTCCCTAGCAAAAGTGTAATCACATGAATATGTGTAATCTTGATTGTTTAATCAATGAAAATGCATGCAGCACTGCTTAGCAACCTTTAGGTGCAACACGTCTCACCTATGAGTTGTGTGGTTTATTTTATAACTTTCATCTCCCATTTCTTAATTATAATGAAATTTATGCAAATAGAAACCAACTCCCTTGATAACAGAGATCACAAGCATGTGTTTTTCATCTTAAACGGGGAAATGTTAATGTTGCACATCATATCAAATTTAATAACAATGAAAATACACTTCCATTTGTCCCGTAAAAATCTTTGTATTATGCAAGCGATCCAAGTGGAAGGCCATCCCTAGCCCTTTGCATCAGGAAATGACTCCCAAAACAAGAGGAATGGAATTCAGAATAACATATGTTCAGGATAAGTGCTGACAATGGAGCGACTTGCATCCTATCCAATGATTCGGCCATTAATTCCTATTATTATCACCAATATTTGAATAATAAATATACTTTTCATAGTAAATGTTTTATGATTGAATCACTATTACCCAAGGTCATAACTCCTTGATCGAAAGTAACATCTTTGTTAGCTAGAGTGTGAGCCACCATATTGAGATGCTTTTTAATATGAAAGAAATTAACCAATTCGAATCTTGCAATTTGGAGACTTATTCTATACAAGGTGGGAGTTTAAATTTGCTCAGGGTTCCTTTTGTTTTTCTCACTCGCTGGATTAAAATCATTAAATCAACAAAAACCATTAAGTGAGAAATTTCTCTTGACACTCACAAGCCTAGTCCTTGCCACAAGTATAAATATTTAACTTGGTTATTAGTTGCCATCCCTAATCCCAAGCAAATTGGATCTCCCTTCCTTCATGGAGATGGAAATAATATAAACTTAATATTTATTGTTCTAAATTTAATATTGTGATAACCTTTGATAATAAAATGATAATAAGATATTTTAAAATATTAAAAAAAAAGATATTAAAAAATATTAAAAAATATAAAATTAGTATTTATTGTTTTAAATTTAATATCATTTTAAATTATTAGTGTGATAATCTTAGATATGGGTGTGAATTATTAAAAATTACCCTTCTTTTTCTATACATAAAATGTAAAACTTGGAACGTTTGTTAATAATAAAAGAAAATAATTATAATTAAATTTAAAAATTGTAATATCATTATCAAAATTTTAAAAACCATTTATTTTCTGCTTTTGTGATCTATAATAAATTAAAAAAATATATATTTGAAAATTAAATATAAATAATTTTAATATTTAAATTTGACCATCATAAAAATAATATAATATGCATTTACATTTCCTTATAACATAAGGAAAAGATTAAGTTGTTACTCAATTTGAATATTGAAGTTAATTTTATAGTAATGCATTTTTTTCCATAAGTAGGTGTCTATTTGAAACATTGGATATCTCTTCACAATTCACTCAAATTTTAAAATAATTAAGAGTTTTCGTTAAATATTTATCTTAGCTATTTAAAATGTATTTTCGATTTTATATAACACTTTACTTAAATTTTGAAAAATTAGCTATTTAAAATATATTTTTCATTTTATACACTACTTTATTTAAAATTTGAAAAACTCACGATTAAAATAAATCCTTACCAAAACTTTCAAACCATATAACAAATTAAATAAAACGAGCTATTTAAAATATGTTTTTCATTTTACACCGCACTTTATTTAAAATTGGAAAAATTCGCGATTAAAATAAATCCTTACAAAACTTCCAAAACATATAACAAATTAAATAAGGCTATAAGAATAGATATTAATATAAAAAATAAAGAAAACATATAACAAATTAAAGCCTTAATGGTTTACCTTTAGTTGCTGGTACCGGCTCAACACATAAGGGGCGGTATTATACAAGCTTATCAGTATGCGAACAATTCCATTTTCTACTCGGAAGCTTTTCAGCATGCGAAAATTCCACCTCATGTTCTTGGAAGAGCCTGGGCAGTGCATCCTCATAATTGTCATGTTCTTGACAGAACTTGCGTAGTCTATCTCCATAATCGTCATGTTCTTGAAAGAGCCTTAGTAGTGCATCCCCATAATCGTCACGTTCTTGAAAGAGCGTGCGTTGTGCATCCCCATAATCTCCATGTTCCTCATCGTCATTTTCTTGAAACAGCCTGAGTAGTGCATCGCCATAATCTCCATGTTCCTCATCGTCATGTTGTTGAAAGAGGCAGAGTAGTGAATCCCTATAATCGTCAAGTTCCTCGTCCTCGTGTTCTTGAAAGAGCCTGAGCAGGGAATCCCCAAAATCGTCATGTTCCTCGTCGTCTGTTCTTGAAAGACTCTTCGCAGTGAATCCGCATAATCTTCATGGTCCTCGCCGTCATGTTCTTGAAAGAGCCTGCGCAGTGCATCCCCATAATCGTCATGTTCTTAAAAGAAATTCATGCGCAGGGAAGGTTCTCGAAGCAAGATGTGTAGCGCCTGCATTCAATCCCCCTCCTTGGACGATTCTCAGTCTCCCCCTATAATAGTAATACTCTTATAGTTTTTATGACCTTGCTTAGCCATGGTTGACCTTGGTTGACCATCCTTGATCATGGTTTTCCATTGTTGACATTAGTTAACCATGGTTTCTCATGGTTGGCCATGGTTAACCATGGTTTATCATGGTGGGATATTTCCTTCTTG
The DNA here is from genome assembly GCA_031772625.1 of Pinus tabuliformis. NCBI lineage: Eukaryota > Viridiplantae > Streptophyta > Pinopsida > Pinales > Pinaceae > Pinus > Pinus tabuliformis. The sequence goes on from CM062816.1 coordinate 569,144,520, forward strand.
TTCTGTAAATCGGCCAACAATTTCTTTGACCTCCATATCACCTACAATGCTTTTATACATCTCAAATTCATTAAATATTAGATCCTTGTTCCTAACAATTTTGTGATTAGTTGGATATGATAGATGATAACCAAACTCACCATATGCATATCAAAGAAAAATATATTTCCTTGATTTATCATTTAATTTCATTCTATGATCTTTGGGAATATGCATAAATGCTTCACATCCAAAAAGTTTCAAGTGAGAATGATTTACTTTTTTATTGGTCCAAACTTCTACAGAATTACCATTGTCTAGGATTGTAGAAGGTGGGTAATTGATGAGATAACAAGTCCTTACTGCTTCTGTTGGGAAGTACCAAGGTCAATGTTCTCATGTTTAATGTCAAATCTATTACAATAATTCTTGAATACATTGGAACAATACTCTCCATTATTATATGTCTTAAAACGAGCAATTTGTTAGCCTCCCTTTCAACAACAACATGAAATATCTGAAATATCTCAACAATTCACCTTTTTTTTCATAGGATAGGCCCAAACCTTCATGGATGCATTGTCTATGAATGTGACAATATATGAGTCTCCTCCTAAAGAATTAACATTCACTCGCGCATACACATTAGAATGTACTAATTCTAAAAAAATGTTTTTCTTTTATGACCACCTCTCATAAAAGATATTCTTCATTGCCTACCATAAATTAAATGCTTACGCAGATCAATTTCATAGGATTTCAAACCTAGAAGTAGATTTTTACCAATAATAAATTTTAGGCCCTTTTCACTCAAGTGGCCCAAGTTCTATCTAATAACTCCATTGAATTTCATTCTTTTGCAATAACAACTACATATAATACCTCTATTGTTTCCCCCATTGTATTCAAGGATCTTGTCTTGAATCCTTTAGCCATGGTAATGACCTTTTGCCAATTTTCTAGTCACCTTTCCCAAAGGTTCTGGAGCAACCTTCATCATCCAATCATCACATATAGGTCAAACTGATACACATCTATGGGACATGCCTAACTTGTTTTAGCCACCTTTCCCGAAGGTCGTGGAGCAACCTTCATCATCCAATCATCCCATATAGTTCAAACTCATACACATCTATGGGACATGCCTAACTTGTTTTAGCAGGATACCCTATCCATCATTTGTATTGATTCAAACATCTCCCACTCCAACAACATTATAAAAATGATTATTTCTTAAATTTACTCTACCGTGATCACCTGCTTCATATGTAATAAAATTATTTTTGCATGGGGTCACATGGTGAGATACTCCATAGCAAAGAGCTCAATCAATGCTATTGATGGAAGTATTTAATCAGGCTCCTTCTGTAGAAATTCCCACTGTAGACCAACAGATTATGCAATATACTGAAGAAAAATACAAGATCTACTTCTACAACAAACTTTGCGGAATCTTAATCGAATATGAACAAGATCAAATAGAACACATATAACTGACACCGAGAAATCAATCACACGTGAACACAGAAGAATAACCTAGGGAAAGCCTTAGCCTAAAACCCCACTCTCTATATTATCATACAAGTGGAAATATGTTCAATATTACAAAAAGAATTAGCGCACAAGCTATCCTACTCTCTCTGCAATCAAACAATATAGCTCAAAGATTGAGTAGACAAGAGATATGCCTTTCCTCAACCCTCCAAGCCTCCTATTTCCTTGTGTAGTTTTTCTTGGGGTTCAATGATGACACCTGTGTGATTGGCCTCATCACACACTCACTAAACTGAAGAAGTAACTGCGCAATCCCCAAGGAATGAATTAATTTCGCATGGAAGTGATATTCACAATGGAATATTCCTACAACTGATAGTACACTGTACCTCCATTTGATCTCAACTGGGTCTCTGTCTGAACTGACATGCGTGAGTTATTTATGAGAGAATATTAAGTTATCTGAAGTGCAGCAGTTACATGCATGCATGCATTAAATAACTAAACTCATAATTAATTCAACAAACTGTTTGAATTAATCTAACTGGACTTGACTCAGTTAACTGGGCCAACTAATTACAACTCAATATTAAAACTCATCCTTATCTCTTTAACTGATGGATAAATTCCTCAATCAATGGAGAAACTATTGCATGTCCCCACATAGACTTCATGTTTGATTTTCTACAATTAATTAACTCAAGATGAATTAATTAATTATTTTACAAATAGTTGCTAAGATAAAATTTGAATTTTTACTTCTCTATTTTAGTTCAGGGACTAACTAAAATAGGAAGGTATCTCGAAATGTTATTTATAGTAGTGCTAAATTTAGCACTTCTATATTTATCATTTCTTGTTGCTAGTTTCAACACTCCCTCTCAACAAGAAATGGATTATCAGTAACCCAAATCCTGTCTCTGTGGAACTCGAACTTGCATTTTGACAATGCCTTAGTCAAAATATCTGCATCCTCTTCCTCGGTAGAAACATACAACAACAACATGATCCTCTTGACCACACAATCTCGAAGATGGTGATACCGGATATCAATGTACTTGGACCTATCATGAAAAATTGGATTCTCAGAGAGTTTGATACAACTCTGATTATCACAGTAGATCACGGTTGAATCCATCCTCTGACCAAACAATCCCACTAGAATCTTCCGCATCCAAATGGCCTCACATGCAGCCTGACTAGCAACCATCTATTCAGCCTCTACTTAGCTAAGTGCAACTGATCTTTGTTTCCTATTGTACGAGGAAATTGTAGCTGAACCAAGGTTGAAGATTCCTCCAGAAGTGCTCTTCTGGTCTGATGGACTCCCTGCCCAATCCGCATCTGTGAAGCCTTGAAGCTTCACTCCCTCTGTCCGTGTGTACCACAATCCGAACTAATATGTGCCTCTGAGGTATCTCAGAACATGATTCGCTGCCTTCCAAAACAGCTTGGTAGGCTGAACCATAGCTTGACTCAGCTAGCTCACTGCAAAGCATAAGTCGGGTTGCATGTTCACCAGATACATAAGTGAACCCACCAGCTACCGATAAACAGTAGCAGCTACTACCTCACCTGAAGTAGCATCCTCCTTCCTCAAATTCCCAGCTAGAGGAGTCTGCATGGGCTTGTACTTCTCCATGTGAAAGTGCCTGAGTACCTCATTGGCATACATGCCTCGAGACACAAATACTTCACCATCCTTTTGCCACACCTCCATGCCTATAAAGTAGTGAAAAATACCCATGTCTTTCATTTCAAACTCTCTTGCAAGGTCCTCTTTGCAAGACTGGATCAGCATCACATGTCAAGATCAAATCATCAACATAAAGAACAATTCTCAATGGCTTACCTTCTACCATGATGTTGTAAAGGTTCGCATTTTCTTCACTCTTGGTGAAGCCCAACCTGGTGAAATAGCTGTCGATCCTGGTGTACCAAGCACAGGGTGTTTGCTTCAACCCATACAAATCCCTCTTGAGTCGGCACACATGTGACTCACGATAAAAGGTCTCAAAACCCTCTGGCTGCTCAATGTACACCTCCTCCTCAATCTTCCCATTGAGGAATGTTGTATTCACGTCCATCTGATGGATCTTCCAACCCATCTGAGCTGATAGTGCCAACATCGATCTTATAGATGAGTACCCTGCTACTGGAGCCAAGGTCTCATCGTAGTTGATCCCCTCAACCTTTGAGAAACCACATGCAACAATCTTTGCCTTATGTTTCTCAACACTGCCATCAGCTGCCTGGTTTACCTTGTAAAGCCATCTGGAACTCACCACTGACTTGCCCTGAGGTCTTGGGACAACATCCCACATAGTGTTCTAAATGATAGAGTCGTACTCCTCTACCATTGTATCAACCCAGACTGGTTGTTGCGTTGCCTCCTCGAATGAAGAAGGTTCGGACTCTACACACTCCCCAACAAGGACCATGTACCCAGTGTACCACTCGAGCAACCTCCTCTGTCTGCGCTAAGAAGATGGTTGTCCCACATTCTGCCGTGCATCTAGCATCAAATTGTCAGCTTCCCTTGAGCATTTCCGCCCATCTCTCGAAGTCTCAGCATGAGTGGATGTCTCCACTCCCGGATCCTCTGCATGTGGCTACTCCGCATTAATCTGAGGCTCGTCCTCCTTAGGAATTGAAAGTTCCTCATCTGCATGCAACTTGAGCTCCCTCTCAAGTGATACTCGCATGTATTTCTGCTCATCGAACTTTAGATCTCTACGTACCACTATCCTATGACTAGTAGGTAGGTGCACCCGATAGTTGTGGGGTGTATTCGTGTACCCTACAAGTATTCCCAACTCAGTTGTTGGATCTAGCTTATTTCGGGCATCTTTGGTCACGTGACAGTAAACTGATGATCCAAACATTCGGAAGTGACTCACATCTGGTCGCTTCCCGGAAAGGGCCTCCACAAGTGTCTTCATTCTGAGTATACGGTGCGGGCTTCTGTTCTGCAAGTATACTATTGTATTGCGTGCCTCAATGCACAAATGTAGTGGTAGGATTTGGTCATGTAACATCTCTCTAGCTACTCCCATAATCGATCTGTTCTTCCTTTCGGCCACCCCATTCTACTGTGGGTTATGGGGTGTCGTCAACTCCCGTTTAATTCCTTCCGCAACACAGTCCCTAAACTATTGGGAGACATACTCTCGACCATTGTCGCTACGCAAGGCTTCTATTTTCCTTCCAGCTTCTTTCTCTGCCAAGGCTTTAAACTCGCAAAACCTCAAGAAGGTCTAATCCTTCTTTTGCATAAAGTAGATCCAGCATCTATGAGAAAAATAATCAATAAAAATAACATAGTACTTTTGTTTAGCGGTGGAGGCTGTAGAGAAAGGTCCACAAATATCTGAGTGAACTTGCTCCAAGATTGCTCCAGCTCTACTGTCTTGATTCCGAAAGGAATATTTCACATATTTACCCATGGTAAAACCTTTGCATGTATTTGTCAGCTCCAGTTTTCCCTTGGGAAGTCCGGTAGAAATTTTCTGCATGATCTTTAGGGCTCCATGGTGCAAGTGGCCCAGTCTTCTATGCCATAACTCGCCAACATCTTGGCTCTGCACCATCTCAGCTTTGGAACTCAATGCAGTACAGTCGTCTACCTGCAGCTTGTAGAGATTCTTTACTTGAATCCCAATTCGCTTGGTATATCCAGTACCGATATGCCTCAAGAATACCTTTCCTTTACTAAAGGCTATATCATAGCCTTTATTTTCTAGGATAGCGACAGACACAAGATTCTTCTTCAGACCTGCTACATACTTTACATCAATCAAGGTGAGGGGAGCTCCATGCTCCCACTGAAAGACAACCATACCTTCACCTGAAACATAGTACTTTCCATCATCACCCATCTCGATCCGCATTTGGAGATCCTTCTCCTCCAAGGTACTGAAAAGATTCTTGTCACCTGACATGTGTAATGAAGCTCCACTATCCAAGTACCACACACATCCCACCATGGATGAAACCATGCATGCGATAAGAGAGAAATCCAGCTCAAACTGTGAGGCTAGTGCCTCACAATCAGATCCCTTCAAGGATCCCTTCTTGGATTTCTTTTGTGGACAATTCATAGCATAATGGCCCACTTCATGACAATGAAAGCATCAAACTTTCGATTTGTCAAACTTCTTCCCACCATGGAAAGAACTGGATTAGGGATGGGATGCCTTCCCTTTCCCTTTCCTCACCTTACTCGCTAAGGCTAGATTTTCCTCATCATCTTGCTTTGATGAGGATCCATCTCTGGTGCTTCTTCTTATCTCCTCCTGCATCAAATTTGACCAAAGTCGTTCCCAATCTGGTAGTTTTTCTCTTCCATTAACCGAGTCTTGGTAGCTATGCTAGCTCTTAGGAATACCAAGGAGTGCAAGACTCACCATGTCATCATCGGATGTCATGATCCCTACACTTCTAAGCTCATCTTTGTAGGTGGTGAGCTTGTTCAGATATGTAGAGATCATGTTGCCCTTTTCACACTTGATTTTCAAAAGCTTGTCTTTCAGCACCAGCCTCCTCTGATCATTGTTGTTTTGATATAGATTTTTCAATGTTTTCAACATCAAAAACGGTGTCTCCTTCCCATGGAGACTCGAGACTATGTGGTCTCGAACTCCCTCTAGAAGTATTCTCCTTGATCTAGCCACACATTTCTTCCATTCCACCAATTTTGTAGCATCAGTTGGCTTGGGGACTTCTTGATCAATGAATTCCTTTAGACCATTATCCTCTAATACTGCTTCCATGTGATCCTTACAGGTTATATAATTCGAGATGCCATCAAGGGCATACTTGTGTCTTAAACTGTTGAACGCCATTGGTGAAATTGAGATTGATAAGAACTCGATTTCTATATTCGGGAACCTTAAACTTCGAACTCCTCCCTTCTTGTATACTATCCTTCGCTTTGATCACTTTTTCTCTGATACCCTGTAGAAATTCCCATTCTGGATCAACAAATATGCAATATAATAAAGCAAAATACAAGATCTACTTCTACAAAAAACTTTGTGGAAGCTTAATTGAATATGAGCAAGATCAAATAGGACACATATAACTAAGAATGAAAAATCAATCGCACATGAACATAGAAAAATATCTCAGGGAAAGCCTCAACCTAAAACCGCAATATTTGTATTATCATACAAGTGGAAATATGTTCAGTATTACAAAAAAATCAGCTCAAAATCTATCTTTCTCTCTCTGCAATCAAACAATACAACTCAGAGACTGAGTAGACAAGATATATGCCTTTCCTCAGCCCTCCAAGACTCCTATTTCCTTGCGCAATTTTTCTTGGGGTCCAGTGGTGCCACCTGTGTGATTGGCCTCATCACACAGTCACTAAACTGAAGAAGTAACTGCACAATCCTCAAGGAATGAATTCTTTCTACATGCAAGAGATATTCACAATGGAATATTCTTGCAATTGATAGTACATTGTACCTCCATCTGATCTCAATCGGGTCTCTGTCTGAAATGACATGCATGAGTTATTTATGAGAGAATATTTAGTTATCTGAAGTGCAGTGGTTGCATGCATGCATGCATTAACTAATTGAACTCACAATTAATTCAACAAACTATTTGAACTAATCTAACTGAACTTGACTCAGTTAACCGAGCCAACTAATTACAACTCATCCTTATCTCTTTAACTGATGGATAAATTCCTCAATCAATGGAGAAACTGTTGCATGTCCCGACATAGAATTCATGTTTGATTTTCTACAACTAATTAACTCAAGATGAATTAATTAATTATTTTAAAAACAACTACTAATATCAAATTCGAATTTTTACTTCTCTATTTTAGTTTAGGGACTAACTAAAATAGGAAGGTATCCTGAAATGATATTTATAGAAGTGTTAAATTTAGCACTTATATATTTAGCATTTCTTCTTGCTATTTTCAACACTTTTACTGAAGCAATAAATAAGACATCACTTTTAGAAGCTATAATAGTGGTCTCACCTTTATTTTTCCTACTTGATTTTTTATTATTGTTGATTGATTTTTGTTCCTTCTATTCCTTCTTCCAAAATCAACGATCTTTTTCCTTATGTCCTAGTTTTCCACAATGAAAAAGAGTAAGTCTCTATGTTCTTGATTTCGATATGCCTCTTGATTTTGAAAACTCATGTCTACTACATTCAATTTTACTTCCATGATCAGCTAAGGATAGAGCTTCTCCTCCTCAGTTTTTTGTAATTGATTTACGTCACAAATCTTCATTCATTAAATTGATTCTAATACCATCAAACTTTAGTGTCTCAACAGGTGATAAAGTACTCATAGCTACTATCAAATTCTCCTGGCTATATGGCATGGATCACATAAGTAGGATGGATTTTATTTCATCATTCAAAGAAATTTTGATAGAGGCAAGTTGAATGATAATTATATTAAATTCTTCCAAATGCTATGCAACTAAAGCACCCTCCTTTATCTTGAGGCTATATAGCTTCTTCATCAAGAATACTTTTTTTTTCACCTTATACATTAAAGTAGACATTATTTACTAAGTATCGTGAAATTGTAGCAATGTCCTTCTTTTCCGATAACTTCCAAGTTTCATATATCATTCTTGAGGTTATTTTTCCATTCCTTCAATTGACAAATATTGATACTTTAGAATGAGTATATCCTCCATTTGTTCCATAGAGCGAAATTGGCTCCATTCAACTTCTCCATATCACTTACTATATTAATATTCATACCAACTGTTAATAAAAAAGAGAGTAGAAAAATAATTTGAAACAAATTAAGTCATAAACTAGACACATGGGGAAAGGTATTAGAGCTATTTTTTATTACAGTAACAATAAACTATTTCATTTCAAGTGCTTCTTTGCACTGAGAAACACATTCTACATTAGGGTGCTGTGTGATTCCATTTGTGCTCAATGTGGAGTTGACATGTATGATTTTAATCTACGGTTAAATTTTTGTTTTTTTTGCATGTGGTATTGATAAGCCACAGTATTAATAGTCCATGGTATTGGCCCATGGTATTCTAACAAAGTCTATTTATAAATTAAGAATCTCCATTGTAAAATTAAGGTAAATCTCCATAAAGTCTATTTATAAATTAAGAATCTCCATTGTAAAATTAAGGTAAATCTCCATATATAAGAATTTTGTTTCATGTTTTTTCATATATATATATATATATAATTTAAAATAAAGTTATAATTTAGTTATGATTTTTTAATTTTATCAATGTGAAATGTAACAAGAAGTACATTTCATCACTCTAGAGTTAGATGGATCTAGGGTGGTTTTACTCCCACTCCTATAAAAAATAGATTTAATTACAATATCGTGGACCCAATACCATAAGACAATAACATGAGTTACTAATACAATGGGTGTGGACAAATTTTACTTTGATTTGGTCTCACAATAAACCAGTAGGTATGAAAAATGACTTTGTATTTTTTGAAAGGATTAATGACTAACACAACAACATTAGTAAATGTGGTTAATATACGTGGAAGGCCTATAAATATGATTATTATAGTTATTATTATTAATTAATATTATGAGTGAATTAATTATTATTAATGAATGAATTAAATAACTAATTTAATATTATTTTATTAATATAAATATTTTTAATTAAATATTAATTAATATAAATATTGTTAAAAACAATATTATATATCTTGGGTTTATAATATTAATCCCTTGGGTTTAATATTGTTTCTTTGAATTTATAATACCTTGTGTTATTAGTATAAATACCTTGGGTTTAATAAAAGAATACTTACAAAAGAATATTATTAATATTAATTAACAATATTTATTAATAAAATAATATTAATAAATATTGATTTTATAAATAATTTATATTAATAATTTTTAATTAATAATATTATATTAAACTCAAGGACTAATATTAAAAATCCAATGAATAGCATATGAGCCCTTAGATCCATATACCCAAGCGACTGATATTATAAACCCAACAAAATAATAAACCCAATGAATTTATACTAAAAACCCAAGGGATTAATACTAAAAACCCAAGGGATTATAAACCCAGGGGAATAGTATTAAATCCAAGGGATTAATGGTAAAGCCAAGGGATTACTACTAAAACCCAAGGGATTATAAACCCTAATATTAATATTATAAACACTAAGATAAATATTATAAACCCAGATACAAAATGAGAGGCACAAAATGATAATAATATAGAAAAAAAAAACTATTGTAATAAGAAAAATGATAAGCACAAAATGATAAGAATTTTTTGGTTGAGTTACACCGAGTAATAGAACAATAGGTTTATCTAGGTGAGAAAAAACATATGACAGAGATTATGTTAAACTGATTGACCAAACCTCCAACCTGTAATTATAAATTTACGTGTGGATGATAAGCACAAAATGATAAGAATTTTTTGGATGAGTTACACCAAGTAATAGAACAATAGGTTTACCTAGGTCAGAAAAAACATATGGCAGAGATTATGTTAAACTGATTGACCAAACCTCCAACCTGTAATAATAAATTTACGTGTGGATTCAAAAATAATAATATTACATGTTTTTTACATGTATAGATATTTTTACATGTCATTTTAAATGTATATAACCAAAGACTTCATTTGTGTCTACCATTGATAAATATATAACAATAGAAATAATAATACGAAAAAAACTATTGCAACTAAATCATTATTATTATTATATTCAATAATTAAATAAGATTAAATAATATAGTTAAAGAATAATGTGAACACCTAGATTAATAAACCCAAAGTGTTGAAAATGCAACAAGATGATGGAGCTTAGTGAAAAGAAGTCGCCTTCACTAAGTGGGCCCGCAGGCTATTTTTGGCACAAAGTCTATTTTTAGACTATGTCTATTTTTAGACATATGGATCATGGTCTATGAGTTGCAGGATGACATTTATGGATGATTGGTCATGTTGGTAAAAATACATGGACCTCTATTTTTAGACATATGGGCGGAGTCTATTTTTAGACAGCCAGTCTAAAAATAGAACAGTTGAATATTATTAGCTCTTAATAATATTTGGACTATAAACATTATCTTATCCTCTTGCAGCACTTCAGTTTGAGCTACAGATGTGGCACATGCAACTTGCAGAAGGAAATACGCTTTTCCTATGGGTTAGTTGAGCTATTGCATGATGGACTTCAGTTGGAATTCAAGTGATTGAGTTTGGTGGAGTTGATTGAGGAGTTGATGGAGTTGTGTTCAGTTTGACTTAGTTGAACTAGTTGTATTTAGTCTAACTACCAAATACACTAGTGATGAGTGATGTGAATTAATTATTAATTAATTAAATAATTATTAACTCATAAATCAACTAAAGAATACATCAGTTAACTCAGTGCATGGACAGTTCAGTGGAGACAAGTGTTAGAGGTGGGTGAAAGGGTGAGACCACTATCAGTTATGACTATAGCTGTGCATGAGATTTGCACAATCATTGATTAAGATTGCCAATGAGGATTGCGCAGTACAAGCCAAAGGAATTCAAACTTGGATCTGATCTATTCTCAATTTGGATTGCGCAGTAGAGGCAGGCAAACAGTGGAGGAGATTTGAACCCGTGACTTGTTCGAATCTTAGCTAGTTTTGTGTGTAGCATGTGGAGATAGTACTGAGTACTTGTGAGGAGTATTGTACTATGTATTGTTACATGTTCTCTATCATTATAATATATAGATAGTTGGGGGTTTTCAGCTGTATGCTTTCCCTAGTACATACTGTGTTGATATGTTTGATTGATGTTTCATTGTGTGCATGTGATTGTTTTTAATTCCACAAATTGATGATCAATGGTAGAGGAGGTTATGTATTATGCATGCATTCCGAAAATAGTGTATAATCAGGATAATATCTGTGAATGAGTGTTATATTATTCAAAATTTCTACATGGTATCAGAGCTAAGTTGATCATCAGATCTATTATTCAGAAAGTGATTACATTTTATTTCTTCAAGCAGAGTCTGTAATCGGGCTAGCTAGCCTTTGGATTCATCCTTCCTTTGGAAGGTGAGATATCCGGTAAATGCCCATACAGTCAATCTCTGTACGAGAAATACTTTGTTCTCACGAATTTTAGATCAGAAGCGGTTGAGTTTTGAGCCGATGGAATTCGAATTTGCAGCAGTGTTTTCTTGGTGTCGAAGTTGAAATGTCTTTCAACGGATTGCGATTGGAGTATGCCCTTGAAGGAAGCTCGAATTATATTGCATGGAAAGATAGGATGGAGGCGGTGTTAGATGAAAATGGGTTCAAGGAGTTCATAGATGCTGAGGTCCCAAAGCCTACTGATGCTGCTCAAGTTGAGGCTTGGCAAAAGAAGACAACAAAGTGTCGAAGGATTCTGTTGGAGGGTGTGAAGGATCACATTGTATCCAGCCTGCATGGAAAGGCTTCTCCATACTTGATATGGAAAGCATTGACATATTTATTCCAAATCAAGAGCGACCAGAGGAATTTGGTGCTCAAGGATAAACTCAGAAACATTAAGTGTGAGAAAGGATACAGTATGCCCAAGTATCTCACGAAGTTCACCCAATGTCGGGATGAGCTGGGAAGTGTGGGGGTGATTGTCGATGATGAGGACTTGGTGAGCTTGGCTCTCCTTGGTCTTCCGAAGAGTTGACATTCCTATCAGGACTTTCTCAATGGTCGGGAAAAATTTCCAGGAGGGGAGAGAATTTTGTCTGACCTTGTGCAAGAGGAGATCAGGCGGAATACCAGGGATGGATCTTCATCAAAGGCATCTGATGAAGAAAATTGCACTTTGGCTGCCAAAGCAAAGAAGGGGAAGAACAAGAAAGTTTCTCATTTCGGTGTGAAAGGCAAGAAATGGGACATGTCCAAGGTGAAGTGCTTTCACTGTCACCAGCACGGAAATTATGCCACAAATTGTCCGCAGAAGAAGAAAAATAAGCAAGTTGCTGGATCTGCAGCGGGAGAGGCCTTAGCCTCACAGTTTGAGCTGGATTTTTCTCTGATCGCATGCTTGGTATCAAGTGTGATGGGATCAATATGGTTCTTGGACAGTGGTGCGTCTTTTCACATGACAGGAGATCGAGATTTGCTTTATGATCTGGATGAGAAAGATCTTGGAGTGCACATCAAGATGGGCGATGATGGTAGATATAGTACGACCGGTATTGGTACCATTTCCTTTGAGAGGGAGTCTAGTAAACCCTTCATATTGAAGGAAGTGATGCATGTTCCAGGATTGAAGAAGAATATTATCTCTGTGGCGATGTTAGAAGACAAGGGATATGATGTTGTCTTCAGTGAGGGAAAGTATTTCCAGTGCAGTAAGACAACTGGAGAAACCCGGAAGATAGGGTTTCGAGTCAAGAACCTTTATCAATTACATGTAGATGGCTGCGCAACAATGGCATGCAAGGTAGAAGGATTGGTGAGCCGGGATGATGGCAAGCTGTGGCACCGGTGATTGGGACACCTTCACCATGGAGCCTTGAAGATACTGCAGCAGATTTCTATTGGGCTTCCTAAAGGCACTCTTGCACAGTCAGATTAGTGCAAGGGGTGTACTTTGGGAAAAATTTTGAAAGCCACCTTTCACGAGAAGGATAGTCACGCCACGACGATCCTTGAGAGAATTCATACAGACGTGTGTGGACCTTTCTCAGTAGCTTCGACAGCAAAGCACAAGTACTATGTGATCTTTGTTGATGATTTCTCTCGAAAGTCGTGGATCTTCTTCATGTAGAAGAAGAGCGAGACATACTCAAAGTTCTGTGAGTTCGAGGCACTGGTTGAGAAGCAATTGGGAAAGAAGGTGAAGGCTCTTAGGAGCGACAATGGTGGTGAATTCATATCTGGCGAGTTCAAGGTCCTCTGTAGTGCAAAAGGGATTCGAAGAGAGCTCATAGATCCCCATAACCCATAGCAGAACAGGGTTGCTGAGCGGAAGAATAGAATGATCGTGGGTGCTACACGGGCGATGTTGCATGATCAAGTACTACCCCTTCACTTATGGGCGGAGGCATGCAATACTGCAGTATATGTGCAGAACCATTGTCCTCACAAGATACTTGGCATGAGTACACCCGAGGAGGCTTATTTTGGTAAGAGGCCTGATATTTCCCACTTGAGGATTTTTGGTTCTCATGTTTACATGCATGTGACAAAGGATGCTAGGAAGAAGCTGGAGCCGACTGTAGAGGTTGGGATATTTGTGGGGTACACTTATACACCCCACAACTATCATGTGTATTTTCCAGACAGTCACAAGACTGTTGTGCGACGGGATATCAAATTTCAGGAGGAGAAAGCCATGAAGTGTTCGCTTGAGAGGGAGCCACGCTTGCATGCAGATGAGGAGCTATTAGTTCCTAAGGATGAGCTTCAGGATGTGGATCAGCCACAAGATGAAGTTAATGGAGTGGAAGAGACCACTCATGCAGCGCCAACCATCAGAGGGTGAAAGCGCACTACAGAAGCTGAGCGACTGGCTCAAGATGTAGAGAAGGTTGTAGGACCACCTACAACACAACGCAAACAGAGGCAGCCTCCTGATCGGTACACTGGATACATGTCCCTTGTGAGCAAATGTGTCGTGACTGAGCCATCCTCTTTCGAGGAAGCTGTGGAGGATCCCACTGGGTAGATACCATAGTGGAAGAGTATGATTCGATTGTCAAAAATAGTGCACGGGAGATTGTCCCAAGAAGCTGTGGAGGATCCCACTGGGTAGATACCATAGTGGAAGAGTATGATTCGATTGTCAAAAATAGTGCACGAGAGATTGTCCCAAGACTGGAGGGTAAGTTGTTGATCATTGTACTTTATGTAGATGATTTGATTTTGATAGGAGATGCGTTGTTGATACTTTCATGCAAGGAGGATCTTGCTAGAGAGTTTGAGATGAAGGACTTGGGCCTCCTTCATTATTTCCTGGGATTGGAAATTTGGCAGCGCAGTGATGAACTATTTGTTTCTCAAGGTAAGTATGCCCGGGAGATACTGGAGAAGTTCAACATGCATGGCTACAAGCCTGTTGATACTCCTGGAGGTTGGAGGAAGGAGGATGCTACTTCAGTGGAGGTAGTGGATGCCACTGTTTATCGACAATTGGTGGGGTCGTTTATGTATCTGGTCAATACACGGCCCGATATTTGCTATGCTGTTAACCAGCTTTCACAAGCTATGGTTAAGCCAACCAAACTCTTCTGGAAGGTAGGAAAGCATGTATTACGTTATCTCAGAGGCACATCAGGATATGGATTGTGGTACAGATAGGAGGATGAGGTGAAGCTATGTAGCTTCACAGATGCAGATTGGGCAGGGAGCCCAACAGACAGAAAGAGAATATCTGGAGGGATATTCAGTATCAGGTCGACAGTAGTTTCTTGGTACAGCAAGAAACAGAGATCCATGGCACTCATTTCAGCAGAGGCTGAGTATATGGTAGCGAGTTTGGCTGCATGCGAGGCTATATGGATGAGGAAGATCCTGGTCGGGTTGTTCAGGTCACACTTGGAGCCTACTGTGATTTATTATCATAACCAAAGTTTAATTAAACTCTCGGATAATCTAGTATTTCATGATAGATCCAAGCACATTGACATCAGGTACCATCATATCAGAGATTGTGTGCAGTGGAGAATCATGTTACTTTCATACATTCCCATGGAGGATGATATCTTGACGAAGGCGCTGACGAGGAGCAAATTCGAATACCACAGAGGTAGGATAGGGGTTGCAGATAATCCATATCTTGTTGAGAGGGAGTGTTGAAAATGCAACAAGATGATGGAGCTTAGTGAAAAGAAGTCGCCTTCACTAAGTGGGCCCGCAGACTATTTTTGGCGCAAAGTCTATTTTTAGACTATGTCTATTTTTAGACATATGGATCATGGTCTATGAGTTGCAAGATGCTATTTATGGATGATTGGTCATGTTGGTAAAAATAGATGGACCTCTATTTTTAGATATATGGGTGGAGTCTATTTTTAGACTGCCAGTCTAAAAATAGAACAGTCGAACATTATTAGCTCTTAATAATATTTGGACTATAAACATTATCTTATCCTCTTGCAGCACTTCAGTTCGAGCTACGGATGTGGCACATGCAATTTCCAAAAGGAAATACACTTTTCCTATGGGTTAGTTGAGATATTGCATGATGGACTTCAGTTAGAACTCAAGTGATTGAGTTTGGTGGAGTTGATTGAGGAGTTTATGGAGTTGTGTTCAGTTTGACTTAGTTGAACTAGTTGTATTTAGTCTAACTGCCAAATACACTAGTGATGAGTGATGTGAATTAATTATTAGTTAATTCACTAATTATTAACTCATAAATCAACTAAAGAATACATCAGTTAACTCAGTTCATGGACAGTTCAGTGGAGACAAGTGTTAGAGGTGGGTGAAAGGGTGAGACTACTATCAGTTGTGACTATAGCTATGCATGAGATTTGCACAATCATTGATTGAGATTGCTAATGAGGATTGCGTAGTACAAGCCAAAGGAATTCGAACTTGGATCTGATCTATTCTCAACTTGGATTGCGCAATAGAGGCAGGAAAACAGTGGAGGAGATTTGAACCCGTGACTTGTTCAGATCTGAGCTAGTTTTGTGTGTAGCATCTGGAGATAGTACTGAGCACTTGTGAGGAGTATTATACTATGTATTGTTACATGTTCTCTATCATTATAATATACAAATAGTTGGGTGTTTTCAGTTGTATGCTTTCCCCAGTACATATTGTGTTGATATGTGTGATTGATGTTTCAATGTGCGCATGCGATTGTTTTTAATTCCGAAAATTGATGATCAATGGTAGAGGAGGTTATGTATTATGCATGCATTCCGCAAATAGTGTATAATCAGGATAATTTCTGTGAATAAGTGTTATATTATTAAAAATTTCTACACAAAGGATTCATATTATAAACCAAAAGGGAATAATAAACCCAAGGGATTAATACTAAATACCCAAGGCATTATAAACCCAAGCGAGTAATATTTAACCTAATGGATTAATATTCTGAACCCAGGGTATATAAACCTTAAGATAAATACTATAAATGAGACAATCATTGTCACAATGCGACATTGAACCATGGTTAAGCATGGTTGACTTTCATATTGAGACAATCTTTGTCACAATGCGACATTTGACCATGGTTGACCATGGTTGGCTATGAGTGACCATGGTTTGCTATGACTGATCATGGTTGATCACGGTTGGCAATGATTGATGATGGCCGACCATGATTGATGTTATAAATCCAAGGGATTATGAACCTAAGGTAATAATATTAAATCCAAGGAACTAATATTATAAAGCCAAGTAATATAAACCCGGAGATAAATATTGTAAACAACAAAATAGACATGGTTGACCATGGTTGATTTTCATATTGAGACAATCCTTAACACAATGCGTCGTTAGACCACGGTTGACCATGATTGATATTATAAAACCAAGAGAATAATAAACCCAAGGGATTGCTTTTACAAACCCAAAGGGATTATGAACCCAAGCGATTTTAAACCATATGATAAATATTATAAACACTAAAATAAGCATGGTTGACCATGGTTGATTTCCACATTGAGACAATCCTTATCCCAATTTGATGTTGGACCATGGTTGATCATGTATGTTTTTCATATTAAGATAATCTTTGTCACAATGTGACATTGGACCATGGTTGACCATGGATATTTTTCAAATCGAGACAGTTTTTGTCATAATGCTACGTTCGTCCATGATTGACCATGGTTGACAATGTTGGATTCTATAAAGCAACGTTTACCATGATCAACCATG
The DNA here is from genome assembly GCA_031772625.1 of Pinus tabuliformis. Lineage (NCBI taxonomy): Eukaryota > Viridiplantae > Streptophyta > Pinopsida > Pinales > Pinaceae > Pinus > Pinus tabuliformis. Next base: position 569,161,837 of record CM062816.1, read on the forward strand.
GCTGACCATGGTTGATCATGATTGTCCATGATTTTCACATGGAAACAATTTTTGTCACAATGTGACACTTAACCATGGTTGACCATGGTTAACCATGTTTGACTATGCTTGATCATTTTTACCATCATTGATATTATAAACATAAGGGAATATTAAACCCAAGGGATTGATATTATAAACCAAAGGGAATAATAAACCCAAGGGATTAATACTAAAACCCCAAGGGACTATGAAACCAAAAGGGACAAATATTATAAACCCAAGGTATATAAACCCTAAGGTAAATATTATAAACACTAAAATAAATATCGTTGACCATGGTTAGTTTTCATATTGAGACAATCCTTGTCATAATGTGACAATCAACCATGGTTGGCTATGATTGACCATGGTTGACCATGATTGATATTATAAACCTACGGGAATAATAAAACCAAGGGATTAATACTAAAACCCCAAGGGATTATGAACCGAAGCGAATAATATTAAACCCACGGGACTAATATTATAAACCCAAGGTATAAAAACCCTAAGATAAATATTATAAATGCTAAAATAATCATGGTTGACCATCAATGATTTTCATATTGAGACAATTCTTATCAAAATGCGACATTGGAGCATGGTTGACCATGAATGTTTTTCATATCGAGACAATCTTTGTCACAATGCGACGTTGGACCATCGTTGACTATGGATGTTTTTCATAAAAATGCAATCTTTGTCAGAATGCGATGTTCGACCATGGTTGACCATGATCAACCATGGCTGACCAAGTTAACCATGATTGTTCGTGATTTTCACATGGAGACAATTTTTGTCAAAATGTGACATTTGACCATGGTTGACCATGGTTAACCATGGTTGACTATGATTTCCCATGATTGATATTATAAACAAGGGAATAATAAACCCAAGGGATTGACGATGGTATAATAAAGTAATTCTAGGCTTAGACTTCTATGATCCATAATGTTTAGAGAGAAAATTTTCTAGAGAAATCACATCAAATAATTTATTGGAGCCAATGTTTCGAACCCTCAACTGGAAATTGAGGTTAATGGTAGTCTTCCTTCCTCGATGTTCTTATCTGTACGAAAGGAGATGGTACCTTTTCTCAATAGGTTTATCGTAAACAAAATCACACTGAGCAGTACCTTCATGCAAGCTCCCATCACTATCCTCCTCAAAAATTTGGTGTTCTCAACACCCTAGCCACTGGAGCTCTTAGGACTTCTAATGAAAGTCACTTTGAAAGTAAAAAGTCCCATCTTCTAAATTTTTTTGATGATAATGGCTATAATAAACACCTTGGACTCAAAGCTTTTCGAAAAGCTAGCCTTGGGCCTAAGCCATAAAAGGATCCTCTTGGTTTTGCAAATTGTGTTCATCTTCCATTTATTCTCAGAACCACTGACAAGGTCACCCACATTCTAAGTAAAATTAAGGTGCATACTTCCTTCAAGCCCCTCAACACTATCCAGAGCTCCCATAGGCCAGTTAAGGTTCATGTTGACCCCAAAGATATGAAAGGTGTCTACTTAGTCCCTTGCCCATGCGGAACACCCTATATTGGAGAAACAAGTCATTCCATCAAGAAGAGGATCCAAGAACATGTGGTAGATATTAGGCATAACAGGTCCCGCTCGTCTTCCTTAGCTAAGCATGCGTCTAATAGTAAACATGACATATGTATTGAGGATTCTCAGGTTTTAGCCAAAATTGATCACTTCCATCATAGGAAGTTCAGAGAGGCGTTAGAAATTTAGAAGCATGGTAAAAATCTGAATAGGGATTAAGGTTGGAAAATTAGTAGCAACTGGATCCCTGCTCTCCATTCCTAGTTTTTATTTATTCCATGAATTTCTCCGTTTGTCTTGATTTCGATTTTCCCTCGATATATATCATTCTTAATTTTATTGATTTAATATTATTATTTATTTAGTTTACATTTTACATTTACTTATTTATCTATTTATTTATTTATATTTTTTGAAAAAATGTATAATTCTTAATTCTTGATTTCTTATGATTATTCTTATTTATAAAAGATCATTTTTATTTTAATTCTAATTTATTTATTTTTTGAAAATTTGTATGGTTCTTAATTGTTCATTTTTATGCTTATATATATAACTACTTATGACTTTATAGCATTTAATTTTTATTTAATTAATTTTTATTTTTGACTTTCTATTGGATCAATTTATATATTTTTTTAAGCATTCCTGCCTATATATATTGTTAATGTTAGATCAGATGCTTCACCTTTTTCTTGATGATGAACCATAATGGAGGGTTCGAAATGTTGGCTCCAATAAATCATTTGATGTGATTTCTCTCGAAAATTTTCTCTCTAAATAATAAAATAGAGTTATTTATTTATTTAGGTAGGTAAGCATCCACGGGGGATTTGAAGCAGTGACCTATCACAAGGAGTGCCTTAACAGTGCACCCATTCACCATCAATCCAAAGCCCCATGGGTTAATTTATTTATAGTATTATTAATTATTATTATTTATTTTTAATAATATTTATATTTAATAATATTATTGTTTATTAATATTTAATAATAATATTGTTTAATAAAACTTATTAATTTATTAATTTAAATTAGGGGATTGATATTATTAATGTTATTATTATTAAATGAAAAATAATATCAACTTACCTCTTAACTATAAAAAATAAATCTAATTAATAAAAGTATATATGTTATCAATCCAAGTAATAAAAGTATTTTTTTTATCATTTTCGAAGACTACTAAATTAAAGACAAATCAATATGTAATTTACTAAATTAAATTATCTTATTCCATACCGTATAAAAAAAATGTTTAAAAAAACATGAATATAAATAAAAACCAACATCATATTACAAGCACATCTATATTTTACAAAACATAGTAGCCATATAATTCCCCAAGTTGGAAAATTTGATGTCTCACATCCTTCTTCTTTTTTTACAGTAAACTATTATAGTGGAATGAGATTTGTATCTCTAATTTATTAAGTGTTTATTTAACCACGTTTATTTTAATGTTTATAATATTTATCTCAGGGTCTATATATTTTGGGTTTATGATATTAGTCCCTTGGGTTCATAATCCCTTGGGGTTTTGTTATTAATCATTTGGGTTTATTATGCACTTTGGTTTATAATATCAATCACTTGGTTTTATTATTTTCTTAGGTTTATAATATTAATCATGGTTAACTATTGTCAATCATAACCAACCATGGTCAACTATGGTCGAATGCCTCCCCCCTAGAACATGACACAACCACCCCCTTGAGGTTTGATCCTGGGTCGCCTTACTGACAAGGCCCATTTTCAAATAGTTATGCTAGTAAAACTCAACTAATAATAATAATTTAAAATAAAATTACAACTTTGTTAATTTTTAAGATTTATTTTTTTTAATTTATACACAATAAAATATATTTTTGAAATAGTTATTTTAACCTTTAATAAAAGTAGTTTCAATTTTTTCCTCGTTATGTTTTATATTGATTCATTATATTGATTCATTACACCATGAAGACAACTTATAAAATTTAAATTACATTGAAATAAAATATATATATTTATGGCAATAATACAAAAATGTGTTGCTACATGCAAGAACAAGGATTGTAAGAGACTCACAATACATAGGGATTTGGCCACTTTATCACAAGACAACCATATGGTATTTGGTTATTATGCGATATACATATATCGATTTAATTAATCAAGCCAACCTCTCTACAGCTATTGTCCATTACGGAGAGTTTATTTGTAAAATATTATCTACTTAAACCTGTATGTCGATTTATATTAAGCATAGATCTGCACCCAAAAGAGACGAACTGTTTGCAATGGTATGTGTATGTCTAATATCCTCATGATGTAAAAGTGAACACACAATTATATGTGATGCGAATCCATATATGGTGGCAACATTAAATGTTGCTCCAGTCAATCTCTCATAAACACGTTTAAGGTTTGATTAATCATTGCCACAATTAAAAATAGGTTAACTAAAAATATTCAACTCAAATACTTCTCGATTATCATGCACATCCACAGAAAAAATTCGATATGTGTTCCTATTGTTGGCCAAACTTGCCACCAATCTACTCAATACTTCTAGTGTAGAAGAGCAAAACATTACGTTGTCTTCATTACCTTTTTCAGCAACTTTTATGACGAGAAATATTAAACACGTGTAGTAACTTTCAATCTCGTCAGTGATATTAAATAGACCGAAAATATTCGCTATTTTGACTCTTTTATTAAGTCCACTTTACCTACACTATAAATTCTAACCGTGGAAAATGCTTAAGAAAACATATTTCCCACACATTAAATCTTCACCTTTAAGTTCAAAAGTCACGAACTCTCATCCCATATATAAATGTTTTCGGTGAATAAAGCTAAAGCCATGGCTTTATATGGTCTTCTATTTTTCTGCTCTTTCTTGAATATCAGTTCCCTTCGGATTTATGGCGATTCAAAATTCATTATAGATCATGTCACTAGTAAACACTCTATTTACAATGCTAATCTTGCCAGATGGATGTATAGAATATCCTCTCTCTGGAAATCTTCAAAGCACTACTCCATGAATCATGTCAAATGCTCCCAGAATATGATTACTATGAACTATCTAAGAGGGGCCTGCGTTCACAGTGCAGAATATGGAATTTGAGCATCACAGTGGGGTCTGTCACGCACTAAATTCAACATTTCTCAATGCCAGGTATATAGGAAATACATGAATGTCCTGGTATGTATCATGTATCTAACTTTTTATCTTCTGTTTCATTCTCAGGTATCACTGTTAGTTTCATCTCACGAACTTTGGTTTTAATCTTCATATCTACCAAGTTTTATGTTTTCTGTATATACAATCATGTTACCAAGTTATATGTATTTTCTGTATATATAGTCATGTTTTCCATCTGTTATATGGCAGAGCCAAATTTTGCTTATATTTACCATTATCACACTATCATGTAATATAATTATAAAATTAATATATTCAGCTCAGCTTTTTTTTCATACTGAAAACTAGTGAATATTGTTGTGAAGTAGAGGTGGTTAGTTACTTTTATTTATTAACTTCAAAAATAGGGGTTAAAAAAATTGAATCAAAGATATTCATTTTGTTTTTCTTTTTATATTTCTAGTTATTAAAGATCGGTTTAGAACAATTTTTTCTTTTTGTATTTCATAACACAACAGGGCACCTTTATTTATAAGCTCGCAGTTCCTTAACCCAAGGGCTTCATGGTTCAAGGTTAGATGTAGAATTTTTGCTCATTGGCACTCATGGTTGAAGGTTAGGTGTGGAATTTCTGCTCATTGGGATTGCGATGGGCTTTCCCATCTAACTAAAACTATTTCTTCTCCTAACTTGTTTAAGCGTAAGTTGGTATTTTCGGCAACTCTTATCCCGATTGCAGATTCACTTAACATACTTATGTGGCTATTTGGACCCAACATTCTGTCTTTGTTTATAGAGACGGAGGTTGATATTCACTATCGAATTGTTTATCTCGGATAATTTTTGCAACCAGAAACTTGTGTTATGTCTGACATCTGTCATTGTCTCAACGCCATCTACGGCACAGCTCGAGGCATGGAATTAAATTCAAAAGTCCAAGGCTAGAGCGCCCGCCGATGCTAGCTTGTGCAATGGAATAAATGCACAACAAAATGGCTAATGCATTGAAATTATCTAAAAATAAATTAAGTTGTTGACCCATTCACTGCACTGCGTGCAAATCAATTAATTTGTTTTTCATTATTACAATTTATATTAAAATTTAAATAACTATTAATATTAAATATTGATTTATGGAAAATTGGTATTTAAAAACAAAATTATAAATATTAGTATTATTTACCAATTTAATTGTCATTAATATTATAATTATTTTTTGAAATTTTATTTAAATATTTTTATATTTTTAAAATTTATTAAAATTTATAATTTAATTTAAAAAAAGTAATATTATCTTTTATAAAATTTTCATTTTTTTAATTATAAATTAGTGTTGAACAATATATATTTTACATTTAAGGAAATGTGTAATTTTTTTTTAAAGTAAAATATTTTCTAAATAAAAAATAATGTTAACCATAATTAAAAACAAAAATAAATATATTTATTTTGTTGTGGTTAGTTTTAATTAAAATTATTATTGCCAAGACTTCTTATTTCAACTTAAGGTGGATGAGGCTTTTTTGTTTCTGATTTTTTTTCTTAATTGAGGACCTAGATTGATTTTCAAGGAAATGTGCTCAAAATATGCTTAAACGTAACGCTTATTCCAATTCTAATATGTTCCTCCATGATAAATTTCTCATTATTATTTTTAACTTATTCATTTATATATAAGCAAATTTTATTTAGAAAAATGGTCCATTACCTTTAATAAATTTAAAAAAATATATTTGTGCTCCCCACCCACCAATTTCCTAGGGATTTGAGTTTATTCCAATTCTAATAAGTCCGTCCATGTAAGTTCCCCATTATTATCTATAACAATAATTTATAACTCTTTTTTTTCTTAAGTTAAAGTTGACCCATAACCCTTTTATACATGGTTAATGGTAAATGTGTGCATTAGTAAAGCATTCTATGTTGCAATAGTTTTTTTCGTTATATTTATGAAGCCTTAGGCTATATTAATATTTGTAACGTCGTTGTACTAGTAAAATACAAATAATCTCACTCTCCATGTGCTTGTTCAGTTTGTGTACATATTACAACTCAGAAGATGTGGTAAGAATATTTCACTCTCTCTCAACCATAAATAAAATATTCCAATGTTCATGTGAAATAACGTAATTTTCTATCAACTTAAAAAAATGATAAAAGTAATTAAAAGTGGAAAAAATAAAATATAAATATAAATGAAATATTTTTCTAAATAAAAAAAATAATGTCAACTATAATTAAAAAAAAAATGAATATACCTATTTGATTACTTCAAATTGCATTACAACTTAGAAGATGTAAAAATATGTCACTCTCACACTCAACTATAAATAAAATATTTAGATGTTAATGTGAAATAATAAAATTTTATATCAATTTTAAAAAATAAAATAATTAAAAGTATAGAAAATAAATATATTTCCAGTTTTAAATGTGGAAGATGTATAATTTTTATACTTGTTAAAAATATTTCAATCCAAGATTTAGATAAAATATTTAAATATCCATACTATTATATATATGAAAGAAAAAGAGGATGTTGATGGAAATTTTGAATCTCAAACAAGCAAGATGTGGATGTTCTTAGCAGACAAATAGCTAGGGTTTCTAGGCCTCTTCAGGTGTTGAATTCTATGGAAGGGCACAAATGAGGGAGCTCCACTCCATCCTACAAGTAGGTCGTGGCTAGCCGAGGAAAGAAACCAATAGAAAATGTCAGAGGTCCTCTAGAAGAAGGGAAAAGGAACATGGAAGAGGAGCAAGATTGTACCAAATCAAGGGAGAATAATATCACAAAAGAAAACGAGGAAGAAGACAAGGAACAGGGAACAAAAGACAAAGCACAAAAGGGACCATGTAAGCCCAAAGCAGAGGTCACACCTAGAGTAGTTTTAAATGATCCTGCTCTACAGGTGCATAGGGACCACATGCGGACATATGCTATCATTTGTAAATTCATGGGATTATGGCCCACTGAAAAAGCTTTACAGACATGGATTAAATACCACTAGAAACCAAAAGGAAGCATAGACCTACATCTTGGGTCAAAGGGATTCTTCACTGTGCTCTTTACAAATATTGAAGATAAAGATAGGGTGTTTGAAGGAGGGCCCTACTTCTATGCAGCAACAGGTCTCTACATGTGGCCATGAATAATGAATTTTTTCCCGAAGCGTGGGACTTTTACTTCGGTTCCAGTCTGGGTAAGACTCTACTCTCTACCTCTTGATTACTAGCAAATGGAACCATTATCTGCCATAGGAAATAAATTATGGCATTTTTCAAAGCTTCTGAGGCCACCAGAAGGGGAAAATACACTTCCTTTGTAAGAATAGGTGTGGAGATGGATCTCTCTAGAGCTCTATCGGATGATGTAATCTTGGGAGTTTTTGATGAAGAATGGGTGCAAACAGTAAATTATGAACATATTCCATTCAGATGTCGTAGATTCCATGAGCATAGGCACTTATTCAGAGACTGACCTCTCAGTAAAATAGAGAATAAGAGTAAAGCTAACACAATGAAAGATTCTGAAAGCTTTCACAAAGTGGTACATAGAGGAAAAGGGGCAAAAGGGGGCCAAAGAAACATCAAACAGAAGGGCAACAGACCAGTCAGAATAGGTTCCAAGTAATTGAATAAGAAGAAGCGATAACAAATGTAGATCAGGCAATGGAAGGAAGTCTGGTGGAGAAGGAGAAACAAGAAGACCGTGAACAAACACCAGATATTAATAAACAAAAAGAGATTATGATGAGCAATTCCAAACTGGAGATGGACGAGGGAATGACCTAGAGTGAGATGGAAATGGACGACCACGAACTACAGGAGATTCTTGATAGAGAACACCTAGATCTGGAAGGGTTATTAAAACATGGAACCATGGGAGGGGTAGATTCATTACCTCAAAAAGAGTTCAATAGAGTACAACAGCTATTCCTATGGAAAACTCAAGCTAAAGGGCTGGAAAGGCAAAGAAACAATGAAAGGTAGAGTAACGAAGGGGTGAAATCTATGAAAACCACACCAGGATTAGCACTTAGAAACCCAGGAAAGAAAAGAGTCAGGAAAAAGCAGAACGAGCTATTGATGGAATGTGGAAAGCTAATGATAGATTCAGGTATGATGAAAGACCTAACCAGCTACTCCTTTACAAATCTTTAATAATGAAGTTCACATCTTGGAATATCAGGGGTCTAGGTAGTAAAAGAAAACAAAGATTACTTAGTAATAGAATGAAACAAGAAGCTCTGGATATGATATTCGTCCAGGAAACTAAATGTTCCATTCAAAAAATAAAAGAAATACATAGAAAATGGCTCAATAGATTTGAGTTTCTAGAAGCCAAAGCAGAGAATACAGCAGGAGGCATACTCACTCTTTGGAAGCCCCAAAAGATTGGCATAATAGATGCTGAAGCATCTAGGAATTATTTAATAGTGGTTATTCAGCGTATGGGAGATAGGGGGACCTACTGGTCATGAATGTTTATGGCCCTCAAAGAATGGATGATAAAATCAGGTTTCTAGATTCTCTTGTGGATCTCAGAGACAGACATGCAGGAATACCTTGGATCATGGGTGGGAACTTCAACATGATCAAATCACTTTTGGAGAAAAAAGGGGGTACCAGAACTCTAAGCAAAGACTCTTTAGCATTTCAAACTTTTATAGATAATATGAAGCTATTTGACACTGATAAGAGTAATGGTCTCTTTACTTGGAACAATAAAAGTGGAGGAGAGTCTCAAGTAGCCTCAAAGTTAGATAGATTCATAATCTCAGAGGACCTTATGCTCATTGACAAGGAAATGATAGCGAGAATTCTCCCCTTTGGAGGCTCAGATCATTGGCCGGTTCAACTGGAGGTTCAGGGCATTGGTACCCCCAGGAATAGACCTTTTAGATTTCAGAATATCTGCCTCACCCACCCTGATTTCATCAGCAACATTGCAAATTGGTGGTCAGAAGATTTGCATGTTCAGGGTACAAGAATTTTCCTTCTACACAAAAGACTAAAGCACATCAAGCTCAAGCTTAAATATTAGAACAAGAAGATATAAAAATTGTGTTAGTTCAGCACTTTCGAGAGAATTTTATCAGGGACTTAACAAGACATACACCTAGGCTAGTATCTAGAGAGGATAATTTCAACCTTAATAGGCTAGTGACTGAAGAGGAGGTTAGTGAGGTCCTCAAAGAAATGCAAAATTGTAAAGAGCCAGGCCCTGATGGTTTCAATGTGGATTTCTTTAAAGCTTGTTGGAATATTGTTAAACAGGATATTCTGAATGTAGTAGAAGATTCCAGGATCAATAGAACTATTTGGAAGGTGCTCAATACCTCCTTCATCTCCCTGATACCTAAACAAGACAATGCTCAAACTCCAGACAGGTTTAGACCCATAGCTTTGTGCAATGTGGTATACAAGATAATATCCAAAGTTGTTGCCAATAGACTCAAACCTCTTCTTCCTACTCTAGTTTTTGTGGAACAACCTAGTTATGTGGAAGGCAGACAAATTCTCAATAACATCATTCAAGTGCATGAGGTAGTGCACTCACTGACTAGCAATAGGAAGGCTAGAATGATCATGCAATTGGACCTAGCCAAAGCTCATGCTAAGTTGAATTGGACCTATATTAGGAAGGTTCTTATTGTTGTCATGGCTACAAGTATGGAAGTTAATCTCTCCAAATGTAAGATTTTTTTCTTCAATACCAATATTGCTATTCAAAGGAATATCTCCAGAATTCTGGGATTTCAAAGGAATGTCCTCCCTTCAAAATATTTGGGAGTTCCTCTAACTTCTAAACCTTTGCACAAGAGCATTTGGGAGCCGGTGATTAATAAGATGCAGGATAAAATCAGGAAATGGACTATTAGATCTTTTAAAACTTGGCTGGCGGGCTGGTGCTTACAAAGGTTGTTCTTCAATCAATCCCCGTATTCATGGTATCAGCACTGCCAACACCAAAAGGAGTCTTTCAACAATTCAAAACCATACAAAGAGACTTTCTTTGGGATAAGGGGGAGGAAAGAAAGAAATGGGCCTTAGTAGCCTAGGAAAAAAATGCAAACCTAAAAACCATGGGGGTCTTGGACTGGATGATCCAGAGGTTCTAAGCAAAGTTTTAGGGGAAAAATTATGGTGGCGTTGGGTAAAAGACCCAAAGGCTTAGTGAGCTAGTATCTCGAAAGAAAAATATGCCAGCACTTGGCAAAATAATGATCACATAAGGATGTTTGGAAGTATAAAGGGCTCACACATCTAGAATAAGGCCTGGGATAACAGAGGATGAGTACAAAAAGATAGCTTCTGGGAAATCAGAGAGGGAGATATAGCTTTATTTTGGGAGGATAAATGGCAACAAGAACCTACATTGTTAAAAGAGGACTTTTTGGACCTCAAGAAAGAGATAGATACCAAAGGGTTATCTAAAGTAAAAGATGTTTGGGATCAATCCAACAGTGCAAGAAAATGGAGAACCTAGAAGAACATTGATGACAGGGATGACAGTCGCTTGAAAACAAAAGCAGAGGCACTTGTGAAACTGTTGGAACAAAGGAAGATTTTAGGGACAGGGGGCATGACCAACTTAGTTGGGGCAACAATAATGAGGGTACCTTTAATCTTAAGGAGGCAAAATGCATACTCCTTGACCTAGATTCCCATGTTCCGGATAGGGTTTGGCAGAACCTATGGAGGCATCAAGGTTGGATGAAGATTAAAATCTTCATGTGGCTGGTTCATCATAAGAAAATTCTGACTTGGGATAATATTCGGAAGAGGGGTGTTCTGGGGCATTCCAGATGCCAGCTCTGTGAAGCCCAAAAGGAAACAATGGAGCACCTTCTCAATAATTGCATTTTCACCTCCAGGTTGTGGGATACTTTTTCCACCATTTTCCAACATACCAATAAGGACAAATGGAGTATTATCAATACCCTAAACAACTGGAGATGAAACTTTTCATATTATGAATTTCTTGGCTCGACTTGGGCTCTTACGCCAAGCTTCATAATATGGAATGTCTGCAAAGAAAGGAACAACAAAATCTTCAAAAATGAAAAGAGTCCCTCCCAACGCCTTTTTGAGCAGATCTTAAAACAGCTTAAGGAGACAGTTGGTACTATAGTGTGAACTCCGCATAAGAATCCACCTTCAAAAGCTGAAATGTAGATAATCCTTCAGTTGGGTATGCAAGGGATTATTCCTCAGGGACTGGATAGGAATGTAATGAAAATGGATACTAAGGAGGATTACTGGCATCCTCCCCCTCAGGGTTTTTCGAAATACAATATTGATGGGGCTTCAAAAGGAAACCCAGGTATGGCTGGCTTTGGAGGGGCGTTAAGGGATGAAAATGGAAGTATCCTTTTCATCTTCCATTTCCATTTAGGAAGAGCCACTAACAATATGATGGAATTAATGGCTCTGGAGCAATGTTTAGATTTCCTGGAGCAAGATAATCACCAAAATGTGATTGTCAAAGCTGATTATGAGTTAATCATTAACTCGGTCAAGAGAATCAGCTATGGAATGAAGCCGGAAAAAGTATCAAAACACTGGAGGCTGATCCAGGTCTTTCAACAGATTCAGCTTCACCTCCTATGCCTTTGTACAGTAAGTTTTAACCATGTGCGAAGAATGACCAATAAATTGGTGGATATTGTGGCCAATCAAGGGGTGCTTTGTACTGAAAGCAGGGTCGCGATAAGTTGGCAAGAGATGTCTTAGAATAGGCTAAAGGCGCATTTTCATGACCAGGCAGATGAAGATAGGATGGTGTTTTGAAACAGAGCTAGGGAGGCGGGTCTAAATGATTTGGATTCATTATGAAATGTTGTTTTTTCCACAGTCTATTCTATTGTGGGATGCAGGCCACTGTCGGCCTTCGCAACCCTAGTAAGTACAAACACAGAGGCTCCAGGTGGAAGTCACTCGATAGCCTCTATTTCTCAGATGGTCGGCCAGATGGTTGGAGTATTATCTTACATTGGTTCATACAGTAGCGTAGAGAGGATGATGCGAGGGGCTGGAATCCTGGCTTTCTCGGCTACCCTAATACCCCCGGTTTTCTTTCTATGGACACAATACTGCTCTCAGGGTGGTATATGGTTTATCGTTGGCCGTTCAAGCTAGAAGCAGTTTTTTTGAAATGGGAGCGATTCCACTCGCCAAGCTACATGTGGCCAAGGGAGGGGAAATAATACCTCCCTCATCGCACGGTAATCATTGGTGCTTTAGACTCATGTGATATGATCCTCAATTGTCGGATCCAGCAAGATGGATCTACGGTTAGGAATAAACGAGCATGTAGATGGGTCCAGGTGGTTAATCGCCATGCTTCTAGGTACTGTGACATCTTCCTCCGCCATTGGATCAGGTGAGGAGATTTGACGGTCAAGATTAAGGATGCTTGTTTCGTTTCATGGCAGGAATCGATGATTTTCGCGCTTTCTACAAGTTCGAGGGTTAATCCCATTCGGGTCCGATTCTAATTTTAAAGTGTGTGCTTGTTGCTGGCCCGACTTGAATCTCATCCATCGGATGTCTTTGGGAAGATCGTACGACCTCAACATTGTCTGTCTTTTGAGGGTATTCCGGTTTTGTTTGTAGGGTTTGGGGTTTTTGCCTTTAGCTTGGAGCCCTTGGCTTCAAGAGAATAGTTTTTCCTTCATCCACAGTTCTTAGCAGACTGTTGTATTTTATGTAATTTATTTTCTAATTTAATGAAATTGCAGGTACGACTCTTGCTTCAGCAAAAAAAATATATGAAAGAAAAAGAAAAAAGAATATATATATATATATATATATATATATATATATATATATATATATATAGTAAAAAAAAATGATTATTTCCTAATCATAATTCCTAATAAAAATAATAAAAGGGACATGTTCAATTTTTAATATAAAATTAATATGTGGCATTTAAAAAAAATTAATAAAAAATAAAAAATAAATTATAAATAAAATATTTCAATCATTTTGGCTCTACTATAAAATAAATGTAAATATGGGAAAACCCCTTTTAGATTTTAACATTTGACTTCCCAAAATGAAAAAAAATGTGTGTAACCATTAGTTAATTTTTTATTATTTCAAAAAATGTAATATACTTAGGATATGTTATTAGATTTATGATCATAATTTAATAAATAAGTATTATGTAATAATAGTCATATTATGTAATATAATCATTAATATGCAATATTGATTAGTTATAGAACAATTATTACATTATATTTATTTAGTGCATTATATAATATTTCTTATAATATACCTTAGGTATACTACTTAAACTTTCTTCAAATTTAAGAAGATTACTTAAATTTGATGAGATTTTTTTAAATCGCTAGGAAAAAATAGTCATTTTTGTAGTTTTTTAAATTAAAAAGTGTTTATTATCATGGATATGCCTTCTACTAAGATTTTATCCTTAAATTTTGAATGGGTTCCTATATTTTCAAGAGTTTATTCACATAAAATATGAGGAACCTTAAATTTGATTTGACCATTGGGTTGCCATCTGTTACTATATGTCTAGGAATACAAGGCATCACCTAAGACTAGGTCCTTCTTAAAATCTTATGCATTTCTCTATATTTTAACTAACTAATTATGCATCTAAAAGATAAATAACATATTGCAACAGTCATCCTTCCCATTGGATAATAGACGCTCTTTTGTGAAATTCCTAACAACAATAGTAGAGAGTAGAAGCAAATACATGAAGATTATCCATAACAACAAAGCTATTGATGCAATGAAATAACCAACTCCACATCCATTGTATGAACAAAAAGGATATAATCCAGCAGTAAACATGTATCAGAAAGCAACATCAAGAGAAATCCGCAACAATAAAAAATGCTAAGGGCCAAAAACAAAGATGCCCAACTCAAAAATGGATCAGGAGAAGAGTTAGTAAGTGATCTGTCCCAAGTGAAGAAGAGAGACTACAATGAATTCTTGGAAGTTGATAAAGCTCAGTGAGGTAGAACATCCACTGTTGAAGAAAATTACAACTTCCTTGTTGTTCTCACGATAGATGTGGGAGAAGGAAATCTGAAGGAATGATTGAGATAGAGCTTTGATTTGCTATTACTAGGAGAGAATAATCGGATTCTGATGTTTACATTGGTTGTTGGCCCATTCGATAACAACTTTAGAGTCCCCAAAATGGCAATGCTTGTCAATCCAATCCATGAAGCACAATAGAGAGTGCCCCATAAGGCTAGAAGCTCGGCCCTAGCATTCAAACCCTTTCCACCAAACCAAAGGAATCTGAAGAGGTGATCAGTTTCTAGATAAATGATCATTCTACATCCACATGACACAAAGAAATTAGCTCCATCAAAGAATCCAACTGGAAAGGAAGACCAAAGATCAAATGAGGAGCGAGAGGGGTGAGGAGAAGAGAAGGGCTTAGGAGAAAATTCTTTAAAGTAGGCCATGATCAAAGAGTTGGTTTTGTAGACAAAAGGTTGGGAGGAATCAAATATTAGTGCATTACATGCTCTCCAGATGACCCATAAGATAAAAAATGGAAGGGTATTAAGGGATTTATGCACAACAAACCAATGATGGAGGTCGTTAGGGATGTGATCCCAAATCGGGACAGTTGCAGATTCTAGGAGACTGAAGAATTCAAATATATATTTGTAAAACATAAAGATGAAACTTAATTAAATGATTTTTTTTGTGTTCCCTTTAACATACATAAAATTGTCCAGAGGTGATAATCCATCCCACTTGAGTGTGTTAAAGCGAAATGGAACCATATATTTCTTTGCCATTTTTAAATAGTCGATTCTATTCTAATTTTATTATAATTGGTTGTATTTTTATAAAAGGGCAACCCTTATCTCGATTATAGGTTCTCTGAACCTGCATACGATTCTACTCGGGCCCACTGTTTATGTCACTCTTTGAATAGAAGAACGTTGGTGTTATTACGAGAATTATTTATTGTTATAAAATTTTTACAAGAGATAACTCCATTTAATGTAGAGTTCAAGACATGGAATTTGGACAATCCATGGGTCTTGTGTAGACACACAAATCCAAGATGGAGCAAGTTAGGTTGGAGTAAGTTATTTAGCCAATGTTAACAAAGTGGAAACCCTATTACAATGTAAAAACATGGTTTAAGTTTCTATGAAATGGGAATCTCAATGCATATGATACTGTCCACTTATAAAAATAACCATATATATATATATAAATATAATCTTAAGAGTATGAAGGAAAGTCATGTAAATTATATATATATATATATATAGATATATGAAGGAAAGTCATGTAAATTATATATATATATATATATATATATATATATATATATATATATATATATATGGATTAAAGAAGTTATAAGTTGGTGAGTATGAAATATTGATTTTCAGTATATGATTAAGATGTAGCAAAATTCATGACTATAATAATAATAGTTGTAACAATTTTTAAGTTTTGCTTGGTGTGTATATATATATATATATATATATATATATATATATATATATAGATTTGTTTAATATTAATATATTATTATACTATAAATTAAAATAATTATTTGTTATTAAATATAGAGAAATGAATATCTATTTTAATATTTGAATTTTAAATTGTTTAATTATAATCTTTTAATAATATATAATTAATTCTTATTTATAATTATCTTTACCAAAAATGTTACTCCACTTGTTTATCTAGTAAAAGTTAATATATTTTTAAAAATGTATAATTCAATAAATTTTATTTTATAAAGGTTATTTTGGACTTTAAATATATTCATTATAACTATTGACTTATATAAAAAAATAAAAAAATATTTAAATAAATTATAAATATTATTTAATTATTTCTAGTTAATAATTAAATTATATGTTTTTAATTTCTCGAAAATTTAGGATTTAAAAATTAGTTAAATTTATTATAAATTAGTGATAAATATTATTAATGTAATAATCTACAGATAAATTAATAGTAATATGAAATTTAAAAAAATAAAAGAATAATTATAGAGTTTTTGAATTATCATATATAAAAATAAAAATAAAAATTTATGGTCTTATTATAATAATATTAAGAGGAGTGAAATGATCATTTGGATGTATAATGATGATGGCTATCATGATTAATGCCCACTGAGGCTTATATAGTCTATCAGACCTAAAGAAGGTAATATATTAAATAGGATTCTTTAACGTTTTATTTACATGTTCAAAATGAAGTGAGAGAAGGGTTCCCAAATCACCATATATTTTATGAGTTGTTAAGAAGGTTTTTAAAGGACAATAGCTCTAGTGGTAGCTAGCAGGTTTAATTCCCCCTCCATCCCAGTTCTATTATCTGAAGACATGTTAGATTGTGTGGAAAAAATATGAATAAGTTGAAATGTGTGACTAGTAATTCCTATAAGCTTGAATGGGATTGAATGTGAGTATACGGTCGACAATCTAAGAGAAAATGTTTTAATGTGACTATAGGATGGAAAATCTAAAAGAAAGTGATTTTACTATAAGATGCACAATCTAAGAGAAAGTGCTTTAATGTGAGTACAAGATTCAACACTCTTAGGCTTGGTGGCAAACTCTTTCATGTGAGTATAGGATGGACAATCTAAGAGAATTTTTTTTTTACCTTCAACCCTCCTATTATTGGTGACAAAATATTTCATCTCAAGGTGTTTTGAGAATTCACCAATTCCTGCATAGGTGACAAATCCTTTCATCCCATGGTGTTTTGAAAATTCACTAATACCTAATTTCACTATGAAGCTCATGAGAATTAGTTCTAATATTGGAAATTTTCATTTTCATCTTAACAATTGTCAAGACATAGAGATAATTTTGGTTTTCCAGATGGGGGTTGATCACCTCCTTATAATATTGCACTTTCCTTTTTTCCTTCCAACTCTTTATTTTCCCACAATTTCTCTTTAAATTTGGAAGCAATATTATTTTTGATATTATTTGAATTCTAGAAGATGATCTCCTCTTTATTCCCCAATGGTCTAGCCAGGACTGGGCATCCTTATGTCACCCTCATTTCAGTTGAAGGAAGAGGTTTTGGCTAAAGTTAGAAGCAATTTTAGGAAACCCGTTTGCATCTGTATTGTATAAATTATTCTTATATGTAAGATACCAAGTGATTAAATAAAATATTGAAACAAAATTAAAAGAGGAAAACAAATTATTTATAAAGTGAACGAGTATCTTTTTATTGATCTCTTGTGATACATTTTCATTTGGTAATGATCTTTTAATATTTTCCAATGATTATGATTTATATGTTTTCATGACACATTTGGTAAAGTATAATTGGTAATGTTTGTGTTTTATTTTTATTTTCATTTAACTAATAATATTTTTAAATGAGATTTATTTTATTTCTATTCTTATTTAATTGGTAATGTCTTTATATGATATTTGTTAAGATATAATTTAGTGTAATGGGTTTAACAACATTTTAAAGTTAGAGAATTTCATATTCCACAATTCAAAAGAATGATTAAAATTAATTAAAATATTCCATAACAAGTTCAAAAACGTAAGACATGCAACAAGTTAATATGTAACAAGTTAATGTTTTCATATGAAAATTTTGGGAAACATTTTACATTAATCTTTTTTGTGATTTATATTTTTGTATAAATATTAATTTTACTATTATAGACTAAGTTATGATGAGGTAATTATTGATAAATGTGTATAACCATTCAAAAAACAAAAGTAAATTGAAATTATATGACTTCATGAATATGAGTAACTTTATGTGAATATAAAGGTTTATTATTACATTTTAGACACAACGAAGTTTACATAGTTAATTAAGGGAGGATAAAGGAATTTGGAACCTTATTTAGTGCTACAAGGGCAATGGAATATAGATACGACCAATAAATAGTTGTAATGTGTGGGAAAATAAATTTTAGTAATTATTTTATGTATTATTTGTCTTTTATACTTGTCCTCATAATAGAATCTTTTGATACGATTAATGAGAGTAACAACTTGGCAATCATGGCCAATATTAACAACTATATTCTAACAATTACTTCCTTATATTAAAATATTATTTATTCAATCAAATCTAGTTGTTATACTATAACGACTAAATTTTTTTTCTTCATCTATTTAACTCGATGCCAATATTTGGTTCTTCGTATTGTCCTGGTGATGAACCACACTAGATGGTTCGAAATACATCGACAAAACTCTAATGATGTGATTTTTACTGTAAGTTTTCTTACTTTTCATGATCATGGCAGAGTTTGAAAATGAAATTCCAGTTGATATGAATGATGGGTTGAAATATAAAATGGATTCAAGATGGTTGTTGATCCTAACTCCTAATTAATGGTTATTGGATTTTCTTGCTTTGAGGATGTTGCATTTTGAAGATAGGAAGAACGGAGATAAAAGCCTAACCATGGACATTAAGAAAATGACATCAAGGATGAAGTAACATACAATCACATAATAAGTTAAATTGATCGACATAACATGTGGTAGTAAAGAAGACACTAGTCGTTCAAGCAAGATGTGGAGATGATGAGTAAATTAATGTGGATATTCCATTGGAAGAATTCATCATAATAGATCTAATAAATATTGAATTTTTTTACTATGAATATTAATTATTTTTAGATCTCAGATTCTTTATTTATTGTTTATATGCTTAAATATAAATTAGTTGAAATTCAAGCAATTAGAGTGAAAATAAATACACACACTAACCAAAATAAGCACAAATTTTCCCTTGGGAAAACCTTATGGGAGAAACCTAGATAGAAGGTGAGGTTGCTTTGATCTCTATTCTCTAGTACGGAAACATGTGTAGATACAAAGAAATAGGTACTCTCTATAGAGTTACCTAAGACCTATGGCTTATAAATTTGCTACAAAATCTTAAGCCTTTTTCTATTCTCTCTAACATCCCACTCCCAATTTCTTTGCTCAAATATGGAAGATAATATAATAACATGAAATGTAACCCCTACTCCTCCTAGTGGCATAGTATTTAACAATACCCAATAGCTAACTATATGAAAGGTTTGACTCCCTCGACCCTCAACTAGAGTTACGATTTTGAACCTTCTAGAGTCTTTTTTAAATTCCACATATGGCTAGCCCCATATACAAGAGTAATGGGGATTAACATGGCATTGACTTGTACCATGGTGGTCAGTATGGTATATCAACTTGCGAGAGGCATAAAGTTTTCATAAAAACTTCAAGTACCAGATGGTATCACACAAACAATTAATTTTTTTTACCATAGAAAAAATCATTTAATGCCTCAAAATGGCTTTGGAAGAATTCATACATAAAATTTTCAAATTAGGACCCATTGATAAAAAATACCGTACAAGTTGATTCATTTAATTTTTCCACTTTGAAAGCAATGAGATAGATGAAGAACACTATAATAATTCAATTTGAAACAAGAGAAATTATAAATGAGAAGTAGTATCACAACTCCTAAATTACATATGAATGAAGTCAAAATTGGAACAAACGTACCCCTCAAAGAATACAAAACTATGAGAAGATAGAAAAGTAAGTATAAAGAAATGGGGTTTTAAGAAATGAATGATTATAACCTATTGCATTGCTCATAACCATGAAAAATATAGAATGATGAGATAAACATAAAAGAGTAATATATAGATATATAAAGTTAAATGTGTGGAAGTTTCTCAAACGAGTGTAAGAAATCAACCAAAACATGATGAAGGATTTTATAATTAGGGAATAATCATGATGAAATAACTTAGCACTCTATTGTTATATTGTAAATAAGCATGTGGCAAGTGCTTATGGAATCACATATGTGATAAAAGAAAGAAACTATGTAAACTAATGAGAAAACACTTAGCATGAAGTGTATGAAGGAATGTTGTGAGAAATTCTATAATGAAAGTTTGAGAAGGACTACGCACAATTGACAAAACTAGTGAGAATCAACTAAGGGAACTTGCACAAGAATGCTTGCCCCAGAAGTAGAAATGGGGCTATCATGAGGAACACATGCCCACAATAATGTGTGCTTGTTCTTAGGAGTTCACACATGTTCCTAGTTGTCTAGGCTCTGTAAGGCCCAAGCTACCAACTAGGACCCCAGCGAGGCTACCTGCTTAGCATTTCTCAAAAGTGTGTGTGCATTATTAGGAAATATAATTATGCAATTTGAAAACCTTAGTCTTATGCACTATGAAAACCTTAGCTTTGTGGAATTTGAAAACCCTACCAATGTGGAATGTGGAAACTCCAACATAGTGAGTTCAAATTTGGGTGCATAATTAGAAAATGTGAGTAAACACACCATATTGACCATGCATCACAAGTTGGCAATGTTTTTCGATGTATATTGAGGTGAAATTTGAAGACCTTACTTTTGTGCAATTTGAAAAAACTGCTTTTATGGAATTTGAAAACCCTCGTATTGTGGAATTTGATGGAATGGAATCATATGGATGTAATTGTTGTTTATACCATTATGACTAATTTATTGCCAACACTCTCTAAGTCTCTATTTCCATTTACACATTTTCTACTCTCTCTCTCTCTCTATTTATATTTCCCTCCCTCTCAATTTCTAACAAGCACTTCATCGACTCCCATTGAAGAAATTTTATGAGCTTTCTTATCATTACAATCTCTAACCAATAGAAAATATGAACGACAAGAAATATGACCATAGTAACTATGACATACAAGAACTGTGAACTTGATATCACTAACCCTTAGGAACTATGACGCATAGTAACTATGACCTAGAGAAATTTGACCCTCATGAACTATGAACTCAAAAATCATTCCTTTGTTGTTCATAGTTCCCTTGTCAATTAGGAACTATGACTTTAGTTTACAAGAATCATGACCATAAGAATTATCATGTGGGAGCTTTGACTTTGAAATTAAACTATTATCTTTCTTTTTCTTCAGTCATAGTTCTAGGGAATAATTCCTTTGTTAGCTAGGAACCTTGACTCACAAGAACTATAATCAATTTTTATTAGTCATAGTTATAGGGAATTTCTTGATCAGGGAACTATTATGATCAACGAACTATAATCGTTTTATTCATTCATTGATCAAAGTTTTTTCCATCTAGATTCATTGTGGTAATAGTTCTCATTGGTTATAGTTACTATGGGTTATAGTTCCTATTGGCTAGAGTTATTAAGGTCATAGTTTTTCTTGAATTGATTCCAAAAACTATCTTTTCAATGTATCCATTATTTAATGATGAACAGTGGGAGAACGATGAGAACTATCCACCAAGATGAAGACTCCTTAAGACTATGTTATCCAAATGTATGTATGTGTGGTATTCATATTCTTGGCACTTTTCCAACCTCCTATTTCTCCCATATTTTGGTCATCCATTTTTTGTCAACCGCTTATTGTGAAGTAACCTTCGTTAGGATCATTGCAACAATTTTCAAATGGTTGATTAAGTGATATGGTGAGTTGAGAAGGTAGTTTAAATATTAAATGTGATGGGGCAGTTTGTTTGAGTTTCAAATTTAAATTCAAAATCTAAAAGTTGCAGTATACCACCTCTCATTTTTGGAGACTATTTCAAAAATACTTTGTTTAGTTGAATTGATGTAGGGAAATGGAAGAAAGTAGAGCCATGCCATAAGAAAGAGGCTCCATAATGGACATTTCATTGTAGTATATGTTATGTGTCTTTTTCTCACTCTAAGAAGTAGCCTTGAAATAATATCTTGAACATTCTATGGTCTCTACATTTTCTACTCATGATCTTCTCTGACAACAATTTTACATGGGGTATTTCAGATGATGAGTCTTTCATTGGAATTTTACACTAATCTTTGTGTACTCTCCAGTTATCAATCTCGAATATCAAATGACCTCAAGTTTGGATAACTAATTATGGCATCTAATTACTTATTTTCTCATTATTCTCCAAGATCCAACAAATAAGTGTATTCAAATGTCTCGCATTGCAATCAATAGGCAAATGTTTGCAGCACATTTTCACATGAAGCGAATGAAATCTTTGTGTACACAACTAGAATCTCCATTGCAATTAGTAGACAAATGTTTGCAGCACATTTTCACATGAAGAAAATGAAATCTTTGTGTAAACGACTAGAATCTCCATTGTCACCACACCAATGGTTATACAGATGCTTCGGCAATTCCTTTGAGACAAGAATTATTTGATATGGGAAAGAAATTATTTGATATGGGAAAGAATGTGTGTCCCAAAGAGACCCTAGTGAGGAACCAACATGGAAATCCAAAGTAGACGAAATCTACATCCTATCATATGGGTCATTAGTATAATATAATCTATGGAATCCATCACCATGACTAGGGCCCCACACATAGAGAAATATAGAATAGTGGGGAAAAACTAAAAAGAAAATCTTATATCCTTATTAAATACTTAATTGATAAGTTATCTTTATTTTGTAAGACATTTATTAAATTATTTAAATTTATATGTTTTTTTTTTAATTTCTTAATTATTTTACCTCTAATGGTATGTTGTCAACAAGAAAATGTGTTAGTATCTAAGTTTTATACTAATTTGAATTACTATAAAGTTTTTTACAAATTTTAAACTCATCAATTAAAACAATTATAGTTCACAATATGGCAGACACTATTTAAATACTTCATTAATTTAAATACCAATCAAGTTGAAGAGTTTGTAATTACCAAACTAGATCTTTACATTCTTATGACCACATAGAACCTTGCCATACAACAATGTATTAACAATCTTTTTTTTGTGAATTTATGTCTTCTTTCTTAAGTGAAACTAACAAAAATAAATTGAATATTATAGAATGATTTGGCATATTACAATTAAAAATCCATAAATATTTTACCCTCTTTTAATAGTTAAACTATTTTCCATACAACAATATGTTACCAGTTTTTTTTTTTTTTAATGTTGTTTTGAATTTATGTTTTTTTCTAAAGTCAAACTAACAAAAACAAATTGAGTGTTATAGAATGACTTGGTATATTTCAACTAAAAATCCATAAATATTTTACCCTCCTTTAATAGTTAAACAATATTCCAATTTATCTTATTTATTGAAAAGCCTTGTCTAATATATTCTTATAACTAGATGTAATGTAAATCTTATAACTAAATATATTGGGAAGCTAAACAAATTTAACTAAGCATATTCTTATGACTACCTATAATGTAATAGGATTTTTTTTTAAAAGTTTAATTTCAAAAGACAATTTCAAAATAATATATTTGACTGATAAAAAATAAATAAATTATTTAATATTAGAAATATTCATCTTGGTTTTGTCCATTTAGTCGTAAAAAAAAATACCTTCTTTTATTTACCCGCCCAAAGGTTTTACAAATTTCAAGAAAAAAAAAAGAGAACTTTTGCATTTGGATTCATTCATTGATCAAAAGTGGACATTTTATTCATTTATTAGTGGTAGTTCTTGCTATCAAAGTAAATGAATAGTTTTTTTGCATATATAATGTGTCAAAAATATTACTTTGAAGTTTTGGAATCAAAGTTAAGTTAGTTTTGGTAGTAAATGAATCATTTTTTTATTGCATATTTAATTTGTCTAAAATATTACTTTGAAGTTTTGTAATCAAAGTTCAGTTAGTTTTGGTAGTAAATGAATAATTTTTTATTGCATATTTAATTTGTCAAAATTATCACTTTGAAGTTCTGGAATCAAAGAGGTTAGGTTCTTACTTACGTGAGGTCAATTTTGATAGAAATAACTAAAACATCCAATATATTAAAGATTTCTCTCTCCACGAAAAAAATTAACCGAATATTTGAAACAACAATTTCAAAAAAATGTTGCCAACTAAATAGAGAAATTCCTACAACCAACTTAAGAATATGATGTGAATGGAATCTTATAGTGTACTAGAGAAATTCCTACAACCAACTTAAGAATATGATGTGAATGGAATCTTATAGTGTACGATTGATCTTAAAAATGATTTAGTAAATTTTCAATAAATTGTGAATAATTTACACATTTGTACTGGGCTCCAGAATTCATTAATATCATGGTAGTATTCAGAACTAGTAACTGAAAACTTATTGAAAAACCAACATGAACTTATTTTGCTGAAAATTAAGGCTAATTTTATAAATTAAGTATAATATACTCATACACAAAATAGTTTATCTCAAACAACAATTTAATAAAAAGATACAAATGATGCATCGAGAGTGCATATTTTCCTACCAAGAATGTTTGCCGTAATTGCACATCATGAAATCTTTATATTTGAAATTGAATCGAGCAGCCTTAATTTGGTGCTTGGTTGGAATTAGTCGAATTGAACCTGAGAATATTTTCGCTGTTAGCTACGTCGGCTTCCCCAAAGTGATATTCCGTGATATGGTAATCCATTGTAATATCCGTACTCCAAAACCTCTTTAATAACCGTATCAACTTGTTTTGGTTTTGTTGGAATTAGTACTGTACATATTCTGCGATATGGTAATCCATTATACGATGCAACCTCCAAAACCCCTTTTAATAACCGTATCAACTTGTTTCGGTTCTGCTTGAATTAATCCTGTACTTTCTGCCTTCAACGCTACCACTGTGTATCGTCGCCTGCAAAGTAACATCAATTAAAAGAGAACAGAATCAAGTAAATTAGTATTCTATTCCCAATATAAACTTTGATTTTGAAAGTGTTAAGGGGATTTTAGTGGAGTTGTTAAGGGAGCTTACATAGCCTGAATGCCTACATTTGATTTCAAATCATATCCACGCCATGCCTCCTACTAGAGAAAGAGCACCCTCAGCGGCAACCTTCAGATGGAGAAGCGATCTCGCCAAGAGGAGCCTATGGAGTTACCTATGGAGTTACTTATGGAGTTACCTATTGAGTTACAGTGGAGGACGGTGCGGACGCTGGTGGATGCCGGTGCCAGAGAGGCTCAAAATGAAATAGAGAAGCACCTATTACCTATTCAGCGACCTGCAGAAATTCAGCGCTCAATTTTTCAATTTGAAATCCCAAGCAGGAAAGCATTTTTTCAATTTGAAATCCCAGTCGGGAAAGCATTAGAATATTGAAATCCTTTGGTGCGGAGGTAACATTTAAGTTCATGTCTTATCTACCACCTGTATCCGCTTATGGGAGTCAGTTGTCAGAGGTGCCGGAAATCAGTGGAATTGTGCAGTGTCAGAATATTGACAGTATTAACGGAATTGATAATGGAGACGGATGGGGCCCGCTGGCCACGTCAACCAGCGTGAGCAATCTGCAATCGAGATAAGCTTGACCGGTATTTTCTAGGAAGTGAATTAAGAAACATGCTTCACATGGATAGAACATATTTTCTTTCGCCGAGGTGCTTGGTCCATTTGAGTAATCATTCAGCCAAAACCACTTAGGAATCATCCTTTGAGCTCGAGTAATCATTCAGCCAAAACCACTTAGGAATCATCCTTTGACCTCATACCCACCACCTCATACTACCATCACCACCTCATACTACCATCATGATGTTTGGTTGGGTGGGCCACGGCCATGATGGAACATTGGAAGAGGGCTTAATATTTTTTAATGTCACCAGTGAACTAATGTTATGTTGACTAGAAGTCGAGGTATATGATTCATTACATATCTTACTGCTAAAATTTTATAAATTCATTATATATATATTGCATATCTCATCGCTGAAATTATATATGGTTCATTATATATATATTGCATATCTTACTGCTGAAATTTTATATGATTCATTATATATTATATCAAATTATAAATAACTAAACTTTATTTTAAAGTTTATTTTAATAAGTCAGTGTTATATTATTTTTTTAATATCATGTAGTGAATTGGTAAATGTCATGCTTAATTTAAGGGAGACTTAAAATCAATCTTTGTAGATGTCACTATAACACCAAGGGTACATCCAACAATCTGCAAGCCAGATAAACCACTTCTATTTTAATAGTGCTTGATGCAAATGTATGTCAAAATTTTGATTACTTTTCCAATATAATTGGGTTACAAGATCAAACATGGCCTTTCCATCTGATTTTACAACAACAACAATATAATCTTTTCTACCTGTTTCACCTTGAGTCATGTTTCATTTTCATAGTTCTATGTCTTTGTGAGATCTTCAGTGTGTTTTGTTGGATCCTTTATCATTTTTATATTTGAGAATGTTATTTCTTTTTTCTTAATTCTTGGGCACAAAAATATTGTGTGATATCATTATTTGTCTTTTTTTCTATTTATTTGGTAAATTCATTAAATTTATATTTTTATTTATTTTAAATGATGAAATTATGTATTTGGAACCTCGAAAATGGATGTGAACATATAATTATCTATTTTTTGTTGTTGTTGTTACATTTATGCAGTGATAAATGATGCAATTTTGTAATGTATTTTATTATCCTTTCATCATAATTTTTATTAAAATTTTAAATTATAATATTTAACCTGTAAGAGAAGAATAAAAATACCCTTGCATTGTTTAGTAACTAAATTTTTAAATTATGATATTTAGCATATAGGAGAAGAATGGTAATCCTCTTGCATTGTTGAGTGCGATGAGGAGGTTGATCCACTTCCTCTCTTTTAATTCAAAGCTACTATTAACTGAATGGTCAAAAGGCATGCTTTTCCACCATCATGCATCCTTATCGTTGCAATGTTAATATTTACAAGTAAGGTGTTTGCATACCACTCCATATTGATCATCATCATTGTGTTCGACCTTCTTGTAACATATCACTTCTTAGTGAATGCGAAAATATATTTGGGTCGGGTGAATTTGTTGGTTCCATTGCAATACCATTGCTTAATGGGTAAATTATTTACTCTCTATTTTCAAGGTCTACAATTATAATTTTTAATAATAAATTTGTATTTTTTCTATGATGGTCACTTAGACTTGGTTTCTTTAGACCAACTAGTGAAAATGAGTGTTTGATGAACTATATCTATAATGTATATCGATTTATATTTTAAATGGAAATGAAGAGGATGTAGCCACAGGGGCATGTGCATATTGTGGCAGTTTCTGTCATGCGAGGAAAATTAGTCCTTGGAATTCCTCTATATTGCAGTAAAGCATCACAATTAGTTCGTTATTTTGTTGATATGAAGGTATTTTCTCTGTCAATACTCCTCCATGGATAAAATACATTTATTTATTTCAATGCTTTCTTGTCAATCATTTAGTTCTCATTTATATATGAAGGTATTTTCTCCATCAATAATTTATATATGAAGGTATTTTCTCCATCAATACTACTCAGTTGGTAAAATTCAATACTCCTTAGTCGCTTGCCTTCCTTCCTTTAAACACTTGACAATTAGTTGTTTTAAATCTGGTAACTTGGCAACATAATTAATTTTATCTGGAGAAATAGGGTCCCTGTGAAATGGCCACAATTACAATTATAACCTGGTGCTGATAAAAGAAGAGCACACGTAATTGTGTCAAACTTTGACTTAAATTGAACATAATTGCTAGAAGTTCTTTGCAAACCAGTGGTTCAAAAATTTGAAAATTATCTTGATTTAATTCATAGATGATGATATTTTTTTTGGAAAATATTATTTCCAACCACCGTCTGCATTAAATGTGTTAGATAGGAAGTCTACTTTCTTCTGGAAAGTTCAGGATGAAGTCTCGAGAGTTCAAATAGCTTCTTGAAGAAGCTATTATCATCGACAATCCAGAGAATCAAAAAACTTGATCAAGAATGTATAAAAATTATTCACTGGCAATGTAAAGTCCAAGTTTTGTTGTATTATCTGCATTGTCTAATTTGGTATCAGAACAAGGTTGAGTGTTGAGAGCGTAAGGTTCTTCTGTGAGAAATCGGTTTGAGAGATCGCTAAGGGCGTGATAACAAAAGTCTGTGTGCAGTGCCTAAGGTCCCGGTGAAGTACGAGCTTGCTGAAGGATTGAGGTTACTTGCAGTCTGTCTGCTTGTGCATAAGAGTGTGCTCATGTAGAGAATTGGTTTGTGAGGATCATTGAAGGGAGACGAACTGCTGAGAACATTTGCGTGAAGTGTGCTCGCGTGCTGTTAAGACAGGGCTGAAGAAACTGCGTAAATCCTAGACGTCCGGTGTTTGGAGTTTGATGTAAATTCTATAGTGTTTGTTAACTGTACTATAGCAAGATATTTCATAATCTGTGACAGAGAAATCCACTTGTGTTTTTTTAAATCGAAGTGTGGGCAAGGTTCAGTCGTTGTTCAGACATGTTTTGAAGGCTTCGTTAGATTTGCCTATAGTTTTTTAAATCTAAGTGTGGGTAAGGTTCTGTCGTTGCTAGAATTTGGTTATTGGATATGTTTTTGAACATTTTGGTTTAACTACATCCATTAGGCCGATTTTTTTTAAATAGTTTTTTATGAATCTCAAAGGCTTTACGGTTAATGCAAAGGTTAAAACTAAGTGAAAATTAAATTATGGAAGTTTCTTAAAATAATTAATGGAGTTATCATGGCAGTGAATGGTGGAATAAAATATATATAGAAATAAATTAAAAAAAAAAAAGAAAAAAGAAAAAAAAAAGGGTGATATTAAGGAGCAAGTAAAATTAGAAAAAGAAAAGTGTTATTATTTGTTATTAAGGAGCCATTAAATTTATTGGTAAAGAAGGTGATAATAATTATCCATTAAATATTTTGGTATTTTAGAATTCATAAGTTTAGTACCTTGACTAATGTATTAGCGAAATCTTATTTACCTCACTCTAACAAGCTAGATGGTGAAAACTATGCAAATTGGAAGTTTAAGTTGCAGACTTTGATGGAAGGCTACAATATATGGACGATTGTGTATGGAGCTGAAGTCAAGCCAATGCCCACTCAAGCCACATATACTACAATTCAAGATTGTGAATGACGAGAAAACAAAGCGAATGTGTTTTTGTGAATTTCCGTTAATGACAACATTATTCCACACATTAGAGAGTGCAAAACATCCAAGGAGACATGGGACACTCTAAAAAAATTGTATGAGATGAAGACTACAAATCAAATATTGTATTTAAAGAGTAATATTATTTCAATTAAGATGGAAGAAAATGAAAATGTCAGTAATTTTATTTCTAAAATTAAAGATAAATTAGGTGACATTGGTGAAATAATTTGTAGTACAGACTTTGTTATTGTGACATTAAATGGAATTCTTGATGAATATGAAATGTTTATGATTGGTCTTTTAGCTAGAGAGAAGGCTCATATGTTTAATGAGCTGGTAGGTATACTTATGCAGGAAGAAGAACAGAGAAGAAGTCTTAAATAGAAATATCCCAATTCAGATTTAGCATTGATGGCTAAAGGGAAACTGTCATTCAAATGAAAATAGTGGGAGAAAAATAAAGGCAAAAGCCACAGGTAAAATCATTTTAAGGTACACCTTCACCAAGGACAAATGCCAAATCAAGTAGAGACAATGTGTGTTATTACTGTGGAAAACATTGTCATTTTGCTAAAAATTGCATGAAAAGAAGGTTTGATCAATTTAAAAAAAGAAGGCATTCAATAAATTATTTTGATAGATATGAAGCAATTAGTCATGCCTTTAGAAATGTTAAATTATTTGCGTCAATTTTTTCTTTATCGGCAGAAACTGATGATGATAATGCTTGGTTTATAGATTCTGGTGCATCAATCCACATGTCATGCAAAAGAGATTGGTTTGATACTTATCATGAAGTTAATAATAGTGCACACAACTATTTAGGAGATAATAGGCCACATGAAATTAAAGGATATGGTGATATAAGTGTTATGATGCCAAATGGAAAAGAAAAACAAATTCAAAATGTGGTGTATGTTCCACAATTAAAGACAAACTTAATTTCAGTCTCTACTATTACAGAACAACATTCAAAAGTTGAATTTATGAAATCAAAATGTTTGGTAAAGGATGTGAAGGACAACTACAAGGTTGTTGCAAATGGAATGAGAGTTGGAGGATTATATAAGTTGGATGTAATGAATAATTGGCATCAACAAACATGTCAAATATAGAGCTTTTGCATCAAAGGTATGGACACTTAAATCATAATGACCTAATGTTACTACAAAAGAAATTGATGGTAGAAGGCCTTCCAAATATTAAGGGCGAACACTTTGAATGTGAAGGTTGTGCACTAGGAAAACAACATAGGGAAGGATTTTGTATGCATGAAAATAGTAGAAAACCTGAAATACTTGAACTAGTGCATACTGATCTATGTGGTCGAATGCAAACTAAGTCACTTGGTGGAGCATATTACTTTCCCATATTTATTGATGATAGCACTAGATATACTTGGGTGTACTTTATAAGAAATAAAATACATGTGTTTGAATACTTTAAATAATTCAAGAGTATGGTTGAAAACCAAATAGGAAAGAGCATTAAAATCATTTGATCAGATAAAGGTGGTGATTACACTTCAAGATTTTTGTCAAATATTGCAAGAAAAATGGAATTATGCAACAATTTATAGTACCATATACACCTGAGAAAAATGGAGTAGTTGAGAGAAAGAATAGAACATTAGATGAATGTGCTCACAGTATGTTAAAAAGTAAAGGAATTTCTAATAGATTTTTAGCTAAAGCCATTAATACAACTGTATATCTCAAAAATAAAATCCCTACCAAGTATATTGAGCACAAAACACCATTTGAAGCATTTTATGGTTTTAAACCTAAAGTTAGTCATTTAAGGATATTTGGATGCAAGTCCTTTCCTCATATTCTTAAAGAGGATACAAGAAAATTAGATACTAAAACCATCAAATGCATTTTTATTGGACATTGTACTCATAAAAAAACATATAAAATGTATGATCCAAGTACTCACAAGATCTTTGCAAGTAGAGATGTTATATTTCAGATAAACAAATAAAAGAAGAAGAACATAATGTATGGCAACCTCCTTATAATAGCTTTAACGAAGAAGAAGAAGTTGTGGAATCATCTCAAGCTCAAGAAAGCATGGAAATTCCAAAAGACATGCCAAAAAGTCAAAGTCTACAAAGAAGTGATGAAAGCACTCTTGGGTTTAGTAAAAAATATAAAATTAGTATTTATTGTTTTAAATTTAATATTGTTTTTAATTATTAGTGTGATGATCTTGGATATGGGTGTGAATTATTAAAAGGTACTGTTTTTTTCAATATATAAAAGTAGTGTTTAGAATGCTGGTTAAAAATGAAAGGAAAAAAGTATCATTAAATTATAAAATTGTAATATTACTTTTAAAATTAAAAAAAAAATGAAAAATAAATTTAAATAATTTTAATATTTAAATTTGACTATTATAAAACTAATCTAGTATACATTTCCTTGCGACATAGTTCAAGGATTAGTTTATTACTCAGTTTATAGAATGTTGGTTAAAAATAAAAGGAAAAAATTATCATTAAATTTAAACAATGTAATATTATTATTAAAATATATATATATTTGAAAATTAAATATAAATAATTTTAATATTACTCAATTTGAATATTGAAGTTAATTTATAGTAACACATTTATTTTTTCCAATAAATAGGTGTCCATTTGAAACATTGGATATCTCTTTACACTTCACTCTAGGAAAAATTGATCTAAAATTAAAATAAAATGAAATTGATCTATAATTAAAATGAAATTTAAATAAATGAGAAAAGATAAATAAAAATTTTTGTGTATGGTTAAATATTAATCTTCCTTATTTAAAGCATATATTTTTTTTTATTTTATACATCAATTTATTTAAATTTTGTAAAGTTAACTATTTAAAATATGTTTTTTATTTTATAAAATTAAATTTGAAAAATTGAAATTTATGATGAGAACAAATCCTTAACCTAACTTCCAAAACATATAACCAATTAAATAAAACTATAACAATAAATAGTAATATAAAAATAAAGCAAACAATAAAAATATGGTAATTAATAAGCATTTAACTATTTTATTTAATAACCTTCTACATTTGTTTTGTCCAGAGCATAGCTTAAGCCTTAATGGTTTACCTTTAGTTGGTCAAAACTATAGTAATAAATATTAATATAAAAAATAAACAAACATTAAAAAGATGGTAATTAATAAGCATTTAACTATGTCATTTAATAACCCTTTATATTTTATTTCAGAGCATAGCTTCAGCCTTAATGGTTTACCTTTAGCTGGTCGGACCTGGTTAACACATAAGAAAGGTCAATTCTATCCCATGTTTTTACTACCGAGAGGGCGATATTATACAATCTTATCAGCATTCGAACAATTCCGTTTTCTACTCGGAAGCTTTTCAACATGCGAAAATTTACATTTTCAGCTCAAAAAACTTAGAATTCCATTGCTTGCAACAACAAGCGTCTTGCCTTCCCCAAGCTGTCCACCTCATGTTCTTGGAAGAGCCTGCGCAGTGCATCCTCATAATTGTCATGTTCTTGAAAGAACCTGTGTAGCCTATCTCCATAATCGTCATGTTCTTCACCACCATGTTCTTGAAAGAGCCTCAGTAGTGCATCCCCATAATCGTCATGTTCTTGAAAGAGCGTGCGTAGTGCATCCCCATAATCGCCATGTTCCTCATCGTCATTTTCTCGAAACAGCCTGAGTAATGCATCCCCATAATCGCCATGCTCCTCATCGTCATGTTCTTGAAAGAGCCTGCGCAGTGAATGCCTATAATCGTCAAGTTCACCGTCCTCATGTTCTTGAAAGAGCCTGGGTAGGGAATCCCTATTATCGTCAAGTTCCTCGTCCTCATGTTTTTGAAAGAGCCTGGGTAGGGAATCCCCATAATCGTCATGTTCCTCGTCGTCATGTTCTTGAAAGGCTCAGCGCAGTGAATCCCCATTTTCATCACGCTCCTCATCGTCATGTTTTTGAAAGAACCTGCGCAGTGCATCCCCATAATCGTCATGTTCCTTCCTAGTGAATCCCCATAATCTTCATGTTCCTCGTCGCCATGTTCTTGAAAGAGCCTTCCTATTGAATCCCCATAATCGTCATGTTCCTCGTCGTCAAGATCTTGAAAGAGCTTTTGTATTGCATCCCCATAGTCGCCATGTTGCCCATCGTCATGTTCTTGAAAGAGCCTGCGCAGTGCTTCTCCATAATCGTTATGCTCATCGTCGTCATTTTCTTGATTCTCATCGTCGTGTTCTAGAAAGAGCTTCAGTAGTCGTCGTGTTCTTGAAAGAGCTTCAGTAGTGCATCCCCATAATCGTCATGTTCCTCCTCGTCATTTTCTTGAAAGAGCCTGCGTAGTGCATCCCCATAATTGTCATGTTCTTGAAAGTGACTACGTAGCGCATCCCCATTTTCATCACGTTCCTCATCGTCATGTCCTTGAAAGAGCCTGGGCAGTGCATCCCCATAATCGTCACGTTCCTCATCATCATGTTCTCGGAGCCTCAGTAGTGAATCCCAATAATTGTCATGTTCCTCATCGTCACGTTCTTTAAAGACCCTACGTATTGAATCCCCATAATCGTCACTTTCCTTATCGTCATGTTCTTGAAGGAGCCTGCGCAGTGCATCCCCATAATTGTCATGTTCCTCATCGTCATTTTCTTGATCCTCATAGTCGTCATGTTCTTGAAAGAGCCTGTGTAGTGCATCCTCCTCATCATCATGTTCTTCAAAGAGCCTGTTTAGTGCGTCTGACCAATCCTCTATATACCGATACATGCCGAGGGAAGGTTTTCGAAACAAATTCATGCGCAGGGAAGGTTCTCGAAGCAAGATATCTAGTGCCTCCGTTCAATCCTCTCCTCCTTGAACTATTCTCAGTCTCATTATAATAGTAATAATCTTGAGCAACATAATATATAATATTTCCAGTTCACTAGTTCTGACCGACCTTCCCGTTTACTATCGTACATGTGTAATCTTCTTAACCGTCCACGCCTTTACTTTTTAGGGACACCAACCTTATTCCGACACATCGCATTTTCAATACATGTTACTCTGGTTCGACACTGGATTTCCAAATAGTGTACACATCGATCACACACAGGACTCAGCCATACCATTTTATATTGGAGTCCGGTAAACCTTTCAGCCCCAAAATAAACCAATATACAACAGAAATTATAGATAAATACACAGACTAACTATAAGATGGCAAATACATAATATTAACACAGAGATTTCCATGGTTCACTTAAATTTGGGCTACATCCACTAAGCAATGGTATCGGTTATTCTTTCTGTTCAGAAAATTGGCAATGGTATCCACTAAGCAATGGTATCGGTTATTCTTTCTGTTCAGAAAATTGGCAATGGTATCGGTTATTCTTTCTGTTCAGAAAATTGGAGATTACAACAGTCTCGAAGACTTACATCCCTCTTGACACACCTTTCGAAAAGAAAAAAAATCAATTCGCCTAGGTATATATGGCCTCTATTCACTCGTTTACAAAACTGAATAGTAAATGCTCTCCTATCAATACTCCAACTGAATTGACACATACACAACTGAATCTAGATAGATAGGATCTGAATTTAGATGACTAAAGCTCAAATTTAGGGGTTTGTTGTCACATGTTTCAACAATCTCGACCTTGACAAAATTTACTTGATACCTTGCTCTTTGTTTTATTCTATTATATTTTCTTCAAGCCAAGAGAAGCCAAACTCCAACGTAGCTTCTCTAACACCACTAGTTTCATGAGCATGTCTTCATAATTCTTTTGAGTGTGAACTTTTTCAAGAACCACTCCACCTTCATCAATAACATGTTTGATAAAATGATATTTTACAGGAATATGTTTTGTCTTACTGTGATAAGCTAGATTTTTAGCCAAATGAATAGCACTTTGACTATCACAGAAAACTTTTACATTTTTCCGAAATCTTCCCAACTCACCAAGCAAACCTTTTACCCAAGCAACTATACTTTGAAGCTTCGACATCCAACTAATAGGACCTCCTGCAAGAGTAAAGATATATCCAGAAGTGGATCTTCTTTTGTCTAAATCACCTGCAAAATCAGAATCAGCATAACCACACACTTCATCACTGGAACCATTAAAAATGATACAATAATTACTTGTGCCTCTAATATACCAAAGCACCCACTGCATGTGAAATATCTGGCCTTGTACATACCATCGCATACATCAAAAATCCTACTGCATTAGCATATGGTACATGAGACATATAATCCTTTTCTTCATCTTTACTAGGACTCAAACCTGAAGAAAGCTTAAAATGAGAAGCTAAAGGGATGTTAACTGGTTTCACATTGTTCATACTAAATCTTTGAAGTATTTTCTCCATATACTTCTCTTGTGATAACCACAACTTGCCATTTTTCCTGTCTCTGTGTATCTCTATGCCCAAAATTTGTCTTGTTTCTCCTAGATCTTTCATATCAAACATCCTAGCCAATTGAGCCTTTAATATGTTAATTTCAACTATGCTTCTGCTTGCTACAAGCATATCATCAACATATAGCACCAAAATTATGAATATGTCATTTTCCAATTTTTTAAAGTAAATGCAATGATCATACTCACTTCTAGTAAATTTTTGGCTCACCATGAAAGAATCAAACTTCTTGTACCACTGCCTGGGACTCTGCTTTAGGCCATACAATGATTTCTTGAGCTTGCAAACAAATTTCTTGTTGCGATTTTGAACAAATCCTTCTGGTTGTTCCATGAAAATATCTTCATCTAAATCTCCATGTAAAAATTTTGTTTTAACATCTAGCTGTTCTAACTCCAGATTATGTAAGGCAACTAGTGCTAATACAATTCTAAGTGAAACAAGTTTTACAACTGGAGAAAATATCTCATGAAAGTCAATACCTGCTTTTTGAGAAAATCCTTTTGCAACCAGTCTTGCCTTGTACTTCACAACTGTGTCATCAACTCCTTTCTTCAGTTTGTATATCCATTTGCTACCAACTACCTTTCTATTCTCAGGAAGTTCCACCAGATCCCATGTTTTGTTCTTTTTCAAAGAATCCATTTCTTCCTTCATGGCTTGTTTCCATTTTTCACTATTGATTGATTCCAATGCTTCCTGATAACAACTTGGTTCCCCTTCATTAGAAATCAAAGCAACAAAAGTGACAAAATCTTCATATTTTTTAGGAAGTGACTTGATCCGTGTAGATCTTCGTAGAGTTTTTTGTGGCATTTCTTCTGTTTCTTGAGGGGTTTCTGTATGTTCATCTTCCTTAGGAGTTTCTAGAAACTCCTCATCATGAACATCCTCAGGATTCGTCCTCATTGATGACTATATATCAAATTGAACTTGCTGTGATTGTGGTACATAATCTTGTTTCATATCATTCTTTACATCTAATTTTGAGAAAGAAAATTCATCAAATATTACATCTCTGTTTATGATGATATTGTGGGTAATAGGATTCCACAATCTATATCCCTTGATTCCATCACCATATCCAACAAAGATCAGTTTTCTTGACATAGGATCTAACTTGGAATGTTGCTTTTTTCGGAATTAGGTATGAAAAATGACTTTGTATTTTTTGAAAGGATTAATGACTAACACAACAACATTAGTAAATGTGGTTAATATACGTGGAAGGCCTATAAATATGATTATTATAATTATTATTATTAAATAATATTATGAGTGAATTAATTATTATTAATGAATTAATTAAATAACTAATTAAATATTATTTTATTAATATAAATATGTTTAATTAAGTATTAATTAATATAAATATTGTTAAAAACAATATTACATATCATGGGTTTATAATATTAATCCCTTGGGTTTAATATCGTTTCTTTGGATTTATAATAGCTTGTGTTATTAGTATAAATACCTTGGATTTAATAAAAAAAACTAACAAAAGAATATTATTAATATTAATTAACAATATTTATTAATAAAATAATATTAATAAATATTGGTTTTATAAATAATTTATATTAATAATTTTTAATTAATAATATTATATTAAACTCAATG
Organism: Pinus tabuliformis; assembly: GCA_031772625.1. Lineage (NCBI taxonomy): Eukaryota > Viridiplantae > Streptophyta > Pinopsida > Pinales > Pinaceae > Pinus > Pinus tabuliformis. Next base: position 569,199,506 of record CM062816.1, read on the forward strand.
ACTAATATTAAAAATCCAATGAGTAACATTATACCGTACGAATATGAGCCCTTAGATCCATATACCCAAGCGATTGATATTATAAACCCAACGAAATAATAAACCCAATGAATTTATACTAAAAACCCAAGGTATTATAAACCCAAGGGATTAAAATTATAAACCCAATGTATATAAACCCTAAGATAAATATTATAAATCGAAGGGAATAATAAACCCAAGGGAATAATACTAAAAACCCGAGGGATTATAAACCCAGGGGAATAGTATTAAACCCAAGGGATTAATGGTAAATCCAAGGGATTAATACTAAAACCCAAGGGATTATAAACCCTAATATTAATATTATAAACACTAAGATAAATATTATAAACCTAGATACAAAATGAGGGGCACAAAATGATAATAAAAAAAAAACTATTGTAATAAGGAAAATGATAACAACAAAATGATAAGAATTTTTTGGTTGAGTTACACCAAGTAATAACAATAAGTTTACCTAGGTCAGAAAAAACATATGACAGAGAATATGTTAAACATATTGACCAAACCTCCAACCTGTAATTATAAATTTACGTGTGGATTCAAAAATAATAATATTACATTTTTTTACATGTATAGATATTATTACATGTGATTTTAAATGTATATAACCGAAGACTTCATTTGTATCTACCATTGATAAATATATAACAATAGAAATAATAATACGAAAAAAAAAAAAACAACAACAACTATTGCAACAACATTATTATTATTATTATATTCAATAATTAAATAAGATTAAATAATATAGTTAAAGAATAATGTGAACCCTTAGATTAATAAACCCAAAGGATTCATATTATAAACCAAACGGGAATAATAAACCCAAGGGATTAATACTAAATACCCAAGGCATTATAAACCCAAGCAAGTAATATTAAACCTAATGAATTAATATTCTAAACCCAAGGTATATAAACCTTAAGATAAATACTATAAACGAGACAATCTTTGACACAATGCGACCTTGAACCATGGTTGAGCATGGTTGGTTTTCATATTGAGACAATCTTTGTCACAATGTGACATTTGACCATGGTTGACCATGGTTGGCTATGACTGACCATGGTTGTCCATGACTGATCATGGTTGATCATGGTTGGAAATGATTGATGATGGTCGACCATGATTGATGTTATAAATCCAAGGGATTAATACTAAAATCCCAAGGGATTATGAACCCAATGGAATAATATTAAATCCAAGGGACTAATATTATAAAGCCAAGGAATATAAACCCTAAGATAAATGTAAACACCAAAATAAACATGGTTGACCATGGTTGATTTTCATATTGAGACAATCCTTAACACAATGCGTCGTTAGACCACGGTTGACCATGATTGATATTATAAAACCAAGAGAATAATAAACCCGAGGGATTACTATTACAAACCCAAGGGATTAATACTAAAACCCAAAGGGATTATGAACCCAAGCAATTTTAAACCATATGATAAAAATTATAAACACTAAAATAAACATGGTTGACCATGGTTGACATTGTATGTTTTTCATATTAAGATAATCTTTGTGACAATGTGACGTTGGACCATGGTTGACCATGGATATTTTTTAAATTGAGACAATTTTTGTCACAATGCTACATTCAACCATGATTGACCATGGTTGACAATGTTGGATTCTATAAAATAACGTTGACCATGATCAACCATGGTTGATCATGATTGTCCATGATTGTCCATGATTTTCACATGGAGACAATTTTTGTCACAATGCGACATTTGACCATGGTTAACCATGTTTGACTATGCTTGATCATTTTTACCATCATTGATATTATAAACACAAGGGAATATTAAACCCAAGGGATTGATATTATAAACCAAAGGGAATAAAAATCCCAAGGGATTAATACTAAAACCCTAAGGGATTATGAAACCAAGGGAATAACATTAAACCTAAGGGACTAATATTATAAACCCAAGGTATATAAACCCTAAGATAAATATTATAAACACTAAAATAAATATCATTGACCATGGTTAATTTTCATATTGAGACAATCCTTGTCATAATATGACAATCGACCATGGTTGGTTATGATTGACCATGATTGATATTATAAACCTACGGGAATAATAAAACCAAGAGATTAATATTAAAACCCCAAAGGATTATGAACCGAAGCGAATACTATTAAACCCAGGGGACTAATATTATAAATCCAAGGTATATAAACCCTAAGATAAATATTATAAATGCTAAAATAATCATGGTTGACCATTGTTGATTTTCATATTGAGACAATCCTTATCAAAATGTGACATTGGAGCATGGCTGACCATGAATGTTTTTCATATCAAAACAATCTTTGTCACAATGCGACATTGGACCATGGTTGACTATGGATGTTTTTTCATAAAAACACAATCTTTGTCATCCATGATTGTCCACTATTTTCAAATGGAGACAATTTTTGTCAAAATGCGACATTTGACCATGGTTGACCATGGTTAACCATGGTTGACTATGATTTACCATGGTTGATATTATAAACAAGGGAATAATAAACCCAAGGGATTGACGATGGTATAATAAAATAATTCTAAGCTTAGACTTCTATGATCCATAATGTTTAGAGAGAAAATTTTCTGGAGAAATCACAACAAATAATTTATTGGAACCAATGTTTCGAACCCTCCACTGGAAATTGAGGTTAATGGTAGTCTTCCTCCCTCGATGCTCTTATCTCTATGAATGGAGATGGTACCTTTTCTCAACAGGTTTATCGTAAACAAAAGCACACTGAGCAGTACCTTCATCCAAGCTCCCGTCACTATCTTCCTCAAAAATTTGGTGTTCACAACACCCTAGCCACTAGAGCTCTTAGGGCTTCTAATGAAAGTCACTTTGAAAGTGAAAAGTCCCATCTTCTAAATTTTTTTGATGGTAATGGCTATAATAAACACCTTGGACTCAAAGCGTTTCGAAAAGCTAGCCTTGGGCCTAAGCCAAAAAAGGATCCTCTTGGTTTTGCAAACTGTGTTCATCTTCCATTCATTCTCAAAACCACTGAAAAGATCGCCCACATTCTAAGTAAAAATAAGGTGCATAGTTCCTTCAAGCCCCTCAACACTATCTAGAGCTCCCTTAGGTCAGTTAAGGATCAAGTTGACCCCAAAGATATGAAAGGTGTTTACTTAGTCCCTTGTTGATGCAAAACACCCTATATTGGAGAAACGGGTCATTCCATCAAGAAGAGGATCCAAGAGCATGTGGCAGGTATTAGGCATAACAGGTCCCGCTCGTCTTTCTTAGCTGAGCATGCGTCTAATACTAAAGACGACATATGTATTGAGGATTCTCGGGTTTTAGCCAAAATTGATCACTTCCATCATAGGAAGTTGAGAGAGGTGTTAGAAATTGAGAAGCATGGTAACAATCTAAATAGGGATGAAGGTTGGAAAATTAGTAGAAACTGCATCCCTACTCTCCATTCCTATTTTTATTTATTCCATGAATTTCTCCGTTTATCTTGATTTTGATTTTCCCTTGATATATATCTTTCTTAATTTTTATTGATTTAATATTATTATTTATTTAATTTACATTTTACATTTATTTATTTATCTATTTATTTATTTATATTTATTGAAAAAATGTATAATTCTTAATTCTTGATTTCTTATGCTTATTTTTATTTATAAAAAATCATTTTTATTTATTTATTTTTAATTTTTTTGAAAATTTGTATGATTCTTAATTATTCATTTTTTATGCTTAATTATTAGATAGATATATCTATATATATATATATATATATATATATATGTTTGTAATTACTTTGACTTTATAACATTTAATTTTTATTTAATTAATTTTTATTTTTGACTTTTTAACGGATCAATTTATATATTTTTTGAAGCATTCCTGCCTATATACACTGTTAATGTTAGATCAGATGCTCCACCTTTGCCCTAATGATGAACCACAATGGAGGGTTCGAAATGTTGGCTCCAATAAATCATTTAGTGTGATTTCTCTCGAAATTTTCTCTCTACATAATAAAATATTGTTATTTATTTATTTAGGTAGGTAAGCACCCAAGGGGGATTTGAACCAATGACCTATTGCAAGGAGTGCCTTAATGGTGCACCCATTCACCATCAATCCAAAGCCCCATGGTTTAATTTGTTTATAGTATTATTAATCATTATTATTTATTTTTAATAATATTTATATTTAATAATATTATTATTTATTAATATTAAATAATAGTATTGTTTAATAATACTTATTAATTTATTAATTTAAATTAAAGGATAGACACTATTAATATTATTATTATTAAATGAAAAATAATATCAACTTACTTCTTAACTATAAAAAATATATCTAATTAATAAAACTATATATTTTATCAAACCAATTAATAAAAATATTTTTTTTTTTATCATTTTCAAAGACCACTATATTAAAGATAAATCAATATATAATTTACTAAATCAAATTATCTTAATCCATATCGTATAAAAAAAAAAGGTTTAAAAATACATGAATATGAATAAAAACCAACATCATATTAAAAGCACATCTATATTTTACAAAACATAGTAGCCATATAATTCTCCAAGTTGGAAAATTTGATGTCTCACATCTTTTTTTTTTACAGTAAATCATTATAGTGTAATGAGATTTGTATCTCTAATTTATTAAGTGTTTATTTAACCACGTTTATTTTAACGTTTATAATATTTATCTTAGGGTTTATATATCTTGGGTTTACGATATTAGTTCCTTGGGTTCATAATCCCTTGAGGTTTTGGTATTAATCCTTTGGGTTTATTAATCTCTTTGGTTTATAATATCAATCACTTGGTTTTATTATTTTCTTAGGTTTATAATATTAATCATGGTCAACTATTGTCAATCATAACCAACCATGGTCAACTATGGTCAAATATCTCCCTAGCACATGAAACAACCACCCCCTTGAGGTTTTGGGTCACCTTGTTGACAAGGCCCATCTTCAAATAATTATACTAGTAAAACTCAACTAATAATAATAATTTAAAATAATATTATAATTTTATTAATTTTTAAGATTTATTTATTTATTTATTTTTATTTTTTATACACAATAAAATATATTTTTGAAATAGTTATTTTAACATTTAATATAAATAGTTTCATATCCACATTTACAAATTATGTTTTATATTGACTCATTACACCATAATTATGCCAAAAGACTACTTATAAAATTTATATTACATTCAAATAAAATATATATTTTTATGTCAATAATACAGAAATGTGTTGCTACATGCAAGGATTGTAAGAGACTGACAATACATAGGGATTTGGTCACATTATCACATAGACAACCATATGGCATTTGATTATTATGCGATATACATATATCGATTTCATTAATCATGCCAACCTCTCTACAGCTATTGTCCATTATGGAGAGTTTATTTGTAAAATATAGTCTACTTGACCTTGTATGCCGATTTATATTAAGTATAGATCTGCACCCAAAAGAGAAGAACTGTTTGCAACGGTATGTGTATGTCTAATATCCACATGGTGTAAAAGCGAACACAGAATTATATGTGATGCGAATCCATATTGGTGGCAACATTAAATGTTGGTCCAATCAATCCCACGTTTAAGGTTTGATTAATCATTGCCACAATTAAAAATAGGTTAACTAAAAAATATTCTAACTCAAATCCTTCTCGATTATCATGCACATCCAAAAAGAAAAGATTTGATGTGTTCCTATTGTTGGGCAAACTTGCCACCCATCTACTCAATAATTCTACTATAAGAGAGTAAACGTTGTCTTCATTACTTTTTTCAGCAACTTTTATGACGATAAATATTAAACACATGCAATAATTTTCAATCTGGTCAGTGATATTAAATAGATCGAAAATATTTGCTGTTTTGACTCTTTTATTAAGTCCACTTTACCTACATTATAAATTCTAAATTCTAACCGTGGATAATGCTTCAAACAAAACATATTTCCCGCACATTAAATCTTCACCTTTAAGTTCAAAAGTCACGAACTCTCATCCAATATATAAATGTCTTCGGTGAATAAAGTTGAAGCCATGGCTTTATATTTTTTTTTAAAGCCATGGTCTTCGGTGAATAAAGTTGAAACCATGGCTTTATATTTTTCTTTAAAGCCATGGTCTTCTATTTTTCTGCTCTTTTTTAAATATCGGTTCTCTTCGGATCTATGGCGTATCAAAATTCGTTATAGATCATGTAATTGGTAAACACTCCATTTACAATGCCAATATTGCTGGATGGATGTATAGAATATCCTCTTTCTAGAAATCTTCAAAGCACTACTTCATCAATAATGTCAGACGCTCCCAGAACATGATCACTGATGAACTATCTAAGAGGGGCCTGCGTTCACAGTGAAGAATATGGAATTTGAACATCACAGTGGGGTCCGTCACGCACCAAATTCAACATTTCTCAATGCTGGGTATATAGGAAATACATGAATGTCTTAGTATGTATCATGTACTTGATTTTTTATCTTCTGTTTCATGTTCAGGTATCACTGCTAGTTTCATCTCACAGACTTTGGTTTTAATCTTCATATCTGCCAAGTTTTATGTTTTCTGTATATACAGTCATGTTGACAAGTTATATGTATTTTCTTTATATATAGTCATGTTTTCCATTTGTTATATGACAAAGAAAATTTTTTCTTATATTTACCTTTATCACACAATCATGTAATAGAATTATAAAATTAATATATTCAGCTTTTTTTTTTGGCACTGAAAACTAGTGAATATTGTTGTGAAGTAGAGGTGGCTAGTTACTTTTATTTATTAACTTCAAAAATAGGGGTAAAAAAAATGAATCAAAGATATTCATTTTGTTTTTGTTTTATATTTCCGGTCATTAAAGACATGTTTAGAACAATTTTGTCTTTTTGTATTTCATAACACAACAGGGCCCCTTTATTTATAAGCTCACAGTTCCTTAACCCACGGGCTTCATGGTTCAAGGTTAGACATGGAATTTCTGCTCATTGGCACTCAAGTTTGAAGGTTAGGTGTAGAATTTCTACTCATTGGGATTGCAATGGGCTTTCCCATCTAACTAAAACCCTTTCTTCTCCTAACTTGTCTAAGGGTAAGTTGGTATTTTCGGCAACCCTTATCCCGATTGTAGATTCACTTAACATACTTATGTGGTTGTTTGGACCCAACTTTTTGTCTCTGTTTATAGAGACGGAGGTTGATATTCACTATCGGAATTGTTTATTTCTGAAAATTTTTGCAACGAGAAACTTGTGTTATGTCTGACATCTGTCGTTGTCTCAGCACCATCTAGCGCACAGCTCGAGGCATGGAATTAAATTCAAAAGTACAGGGCTACAACACCCACCGATGCCAGCTTGTGCAATGGAATAAATGCACAACAAAATGGTTAACGCATTGAAATTATCTAAAAATAAATTAAGTTGTTGGCCCATTCACTGCACTGCGTGCAAATCAATTAATTTGTTTTTAATTATTACAATTTCTATTAAAATTTAAATAACTATTAATATTAAATATTGATTTATGGAAAATTTCTATTTAAAAATAAAATTATAAATATTAGTATTATTTACCAATTTTTTTTTTTTTTGACATTAACGGTTATAGATTTTATTTATGGCGGCAAACTGCCTGCCGCTAGCATTTACATTTCAGCTTGTCAGAAGGAGAGTATTCATAAACTGTTCTGTCCAACTAACGCCGAGAACAGGAAATAACACAACAGGCGATTCATTACAGAAGCATTGGATGTTCCGATAAGAGAAGAATCCGCATAGATGAAGGAGTTGCCCGGCTATGATCGCTGTAACGATCGAGGTCGACGGGCTTCTTTGGACAATCCCTGAACCAGCTAGCAATGGAGAATCGAGCTTAAGTGGATCGTCAGTTTCTTTGGAGGATATACAGGTGACATGAGGATCTTCATCGCACAAAAATGCATTTCTTGAAACTACAGAACGAGTGCCTCCATTAGGGAATGAAAAGCTTTGAGGGTGTTCAGATATGAGAGGAAATCAATGTTCGGGTGAGAGAACAGGGTATGTTCTGGTCAGGATCTGAGATGACTTTAGAGGAGTTTTGAATCCGCAAGAGGAGTTTTGACAGGAGATAGGGGTATTGATAAGAGGGTTGTCTGACCTGAAATCAATACTTTATAAAGCTTTGAAATTACCCTGAGGGAAGGACCCGAGAAACAGAGGAGGGCGGAGCAGCGAAATAACCATTGGATCAGAAACAGCAAATCGAACAGCATGAACCTTATGGAATAGGACAGAAGGATTCCCTCGAATTAACCACCAGTGCTCTTCGGTTGCAGAGGGAGCCAAGATTGGCCTCCAAATCTGCTTGAGAGTTGAGCCCCCTTAATATGTGATAGAAGGAGATTTTCCTGAACTTGGGCAGTAAGAGTTGAATTTTTTTGAAAACAGTGGCTAAATGGATCTGATGGGGCGTCTTATGAGAGGACATTACCTGGATGATGAGCCTAGAGTCTCCGAAAACACAGAGAGAGAGGATGTTTCGATTAATTGCCAGGTTCAGCCCTTGCCACAGTGTTAGAGCCTCTGCTCTATTGTTGGTTTCGGTGCCCAGGCCCCAATGGAATCGCAACTCTGTTGATCCTCCAGGTTTCAAAAGAACCCCACCACTGCCTGCCGCCCCAGGGTTTCCTTTAGAAGCCCCATCAAAGAACAAAAAGTAATCATCTAAGGTTGATCTCCACTTTATAAACTCCTGTTCCTCCAGTCTGATCTCCCAGTTGGCATGGATAGGAGCAGAAGGTGTGGATCTTTTGTTCAGATTCGGTACCAGTTCTTGGAGCCATTGCTCCTCTTCTTTGACCAACTTCAATTCATTCCTGGAAGTAGAATTGACTTCCAAAGCCTCGCCTAGCAGAGCTTTGATTTTGGAAACTAACCGTGTAGGATTGCAGCTTTCTCCTCTGAAAATCCTATTATTTCTCTCCAACCACAGCTTCCAGCATATAAACTTAGGGATCCACATCCAGCTTATTTTGAGAAGACTTTTTTTTTTAAGGCAAAAGGGAGGAAGAATGACCCAGGTTCGGAATAGATTAGAGATACTTTCTGGAAGAACAAAATTTGCCTGGTTTAACCTCAGAACTCCCTTCCATACTACCTGAGCAAAAGGGAAGAGCAACAGTAGATGATTGACATTTTCTTCAACAGCCAAACAAAGGGGGCATCTGGAGGGCCCTTCCATCCCTCTTCTTCTCAAATTGTCTCTGGTGAGAATGCTGTTGTGCGCAACAGTCCAACAGAAAAAGTCAATTTTGGGGAGAGAGGGGAAATCCCATATGAATTTCCATATAGCTGGGTTAGGAGGAGCATAAGGGACAGCCAGAATACTTTTGTAACCTTCGGCAGCTGTGTAAGAGCCTGAGAGGGAACCCCAGCCTCTTTTGTCTTTATAGGTGGCCTTTGAGGGAGACTTGCCTTGAAGCAGATCCAGCAGAAGTGAAGCTTCCCCCTGCAACATATGAGGAATCTCTCCCAAATTCCAACAATCCCAGAGCCTATCAGGATCTTTCTTCCAGGTGGAAATGTCCCACAAGGTGTGCAAGTTGGAGGACTGAAGCCAAGCTCTGATATTTGCAAGCCCCTCCACTTGAATCAAAGGTTGGTCTCCCAGAATTGAATCTTCCCAGATTTTAATTTTTCTCCCATTACCTGGGATCCAGTAAAGTTGCTGGCTGAACTGCTCCATAGCATGACTGCAGAGATTGAAGATCGGAGATCCTTTTAAGGTTCTTGGAGGCTTATCCAGGCATCTCAAGCGTTGTCCTTGGTAGTATTTCTTCCAGATGACTCTTTTGCTCCAACTAGATTTACCGGAAACTAAATTCCACAAGATCTTGGATCCCAAAGCAAGGTTTTGAGCAGCCAAGTTACGTAGATGGAGGCCGCCTTCCAGAAGAGGTTTCTTGATGGTCTCCCAGTTCACTAAATGGATCCTTCTGTCGTTGTTGTTCCCACCTTCCCATAGAAATCTTCTCAACAAACTGTCCATTTTGCTGAGAAAGGATTTGGGGGCGAGGAGAACTGAGTTTTGGTAAAGCGGCATACTTATAAGGACTGACTTCATCAGGATGACTTTCCCTGCATTATTCAGCCATGAGGCACCCCAAGCTTGGATTCTGTTCTTTAACTTATCGAGCAGCGGCATCCAATGGGCCAGTTTGGGTTTGGTTTTGAAGATTGGGATCCCGAGATATTTAAAAGACTCCCAATTACGATTTCCATCCATTTCTAAAAGCCTTGCAATGTCAGACAACTCCTTAATCGTGCAGTTCCAGCCATAGATTGAGCATTTCCGATAGTTAATTTTGCTTCCTGAGATCGATTTGTAAATGTCCAGCTCCTTCTTGAAGGATCTGGCAGAGATTAGGCTGGCTCCTCCAAGCAGCAAAGTGTCATCTGCGAACTGTGCATGATTGATATCCTTCACCCTCTGAGTCATTCTAAGGCCAGGTAGAATTTGAATCTTCTGATTGTGATCAAGCTGGAAACTGAGGACCGAGGCCTGAATAGCATAAAGGAGAGGAGACAAGGGACAGCCTTGTCTGAGGCCTCTAGAGGCTTGGAAGAAGTCAGTTGAGCGGCCATTGACCAGAGGTGCGATACATGGCGAGGCAATACAGGCATTCACCCAGTTTATGAAGGCGGATGAGAAACCTATATTCTTCATTACATTGAACAAAAAATCATGTCTTACCCTATCGAAATCATTAGCCAGATCGAGCTTAATAACCATACCTTTCTCTTTTCTTTGGCAACTTGAATGGACAGCTTCTTGCACCAGCACAATGTTGTCCAAAATCTTTCTTCCTTTTATGAATCCGCCTTGATTTTCAGGGATGATGGCTGGCAAAATATTCTTTAACCTGTTGGCAATTATTTTGGAGACCAGCTTGTAGCTAGAGTTGAACAATGATATGGGCCTAAATCTGCTAAAGTCGAGAGCGCCTTTCTCCTTTGGGATCAATGCTAGAAATGCCGAATTGATGCCACCGCCCAACTTTGCACAATTCTGGGATTTTCTGACCATTCTCAGTAAATCTTTTTTGATTGTCGACCAGCAGGCCAAGAAAAACCTGACAGTGAACCCATCAGGACCTGGGGCTTTATCAGGCTCCATAGAATCCAGAATATGCTTAATTTCATCCAAGCTGATCGGAGCAGTCAGCATGGCGTTGTCCGAATCCTTAACGCTATTGGGAATTAAATCCATCGGATAGGCCTGGGGATCTATAGGGTTTTCTTCAGGAGCCGAATAAAGATCTTTGAAGAAAGAATAAGCAGCTCTCTTGATGCCATCAAAATCCTTTATAACTGTGTTTTGGTATTGTATCTCAGAAACTGTTTTGAAGTGTTTTCTGGCTTCGGCTTGCTTGTGAAAGAAGCTGGTGTTCCTATCTCTGGACTTTAACCATAAATTTCTAGATTTCTGTCTCCAAAATTCTTCCTCCTCCCTGCTAGATTTGTGAACCTTTTTTTGCAGCTCGACTTCTTTTTGAAGGAGATTTTGAGTTACAGGACTATTCTCCATTGCTGTTTGGTGGGCAGCAAGGTTGTTGAGAGATTCTTTTCTTTTGGCAGAAGGTGTTTCCAATCTTTTTGCCCACTCCTTAAGACTTCTTTTTAAAACTCTAATTTTCTCTTCCCACACATAGAAAGGGGAACCATGGACAGGCCTATTCCAGGCATCCGAAACTACATCTTGAAATCCTTCTTGCTGAATCCACAGAGGGCTGAACCTGAATGGAATGGGGCCTAAATTACCATCCAGTGAAAGCTCGAGGAGGATGGGCTTGTGATCAGAAATGAGATTTGGAAGAATTTTAGAAGTGGCCATTAGACCGCAAGTCAGGAAGGATGAATGAACAAGGAATCTGTCCAAACGGGCAGCTATATGATTTGGGGCTAATCTTTTGTTGGACGAGGTGAATTTGCCTGAAGTAGGTTTTATATCCTCCAGGTCCCAGCCCAGCATAATATCTTCAACCCATTCTCTAGCAAGGTCCCTGACAATGGAGCCTCCCTTTTTCTCATCAAGAGCAAGGGTGACATTCAGATCCCCTGCAATGATAATATTTCCTGGATTTTGTTCTGAAAGAAAAGATTGAAGCGAGTTCCAACAAATTTTTTTTTCCCCTGGCGAAACAGGAGCATATAAATTAAACATACTTACTTGTTGACCAGAATCTTTGTGAAGGAGCTGAGTGAAAAGCCAATGGGGACTGCTTTTTTCTTGAATGAGATCATAAATGGAGCTGTTCCAGAAGGTGGCTATTCCACCAGAAGCACCTCTTGCACTAACCGCTCTTCCTTGACCTTTTTGCCAAAATACTTTACTGGTTTGGAGGAGAAGGGGTTCCTCCAGCTTAGTCTCCTGGATGAGAAGGATTTCAAGTGAATATATTCTCACTATGTCTTTGACGGCTTCCTCTTTCAACCTGCTGCCTAATCCTCTACAGTTCCAGGAGACGTATTTCATTATTTACTGATTTGGGGGATTGAGGCTCCTTTTGGAGCCCTGTTACTCTTGCGCCCAGATCTCGTATTCATCATTCCTTTGAGGGTTTTTTGAGAACCTTGTAGGACATCTAGATAAGTTTTTTCCTCATGCTGTTTCTTCTTGGATTTCCGGCCCCTTGTCGATTTAATAGGAGTGACTTGCGAGTTATCTGTCTCAGAATCTCTCTCTTCCGAGTCCTCCTCAGATTCGGAGGCGAGGCTGATATGCTCTTCATTACCTTCTTTCCCCTGCTGACCATCATCAACTGGAGGAGTCGATGATTCGCCTTCAATATCTTTCACTTGCTTCGACTTATTTCCAGTTTCCTCTTGTGTCTCCATGGTCTCCACCTGTTCTCCTGAGGAGGAGCCATCTTTGAAATCAGCATTGGGCTTTGGATTAGATTGAGGTTTCCCCAGCGATGCAGAGGTATTCTGCCCCTGGGGCTTTGGGACAGCCTTTCCCTTTTTAATTTCTTTCCATCCTTCCTCTTCAACCGTGGTCCCTGCTGAAGCTTTTGGGCAGTCACGCTGGAAATGTCCATGCTCATGACAGGTTCGGCATTTGAACGGCAATTGCTCGTAATCCAGCTTCTGATAATGCTGCCATTCTCCTACTGAGAGCTTGACCGCTTCGGGTAGACCGGCTTCCAGATCGACTTCCACGCAGATTCTGGCGCAGGTATATTGGCCCTTGTGGTCAGCTTTATCAATGAAACGACCCAGCCCATTTCTGATCTTCTGCAAGGAATGATAGCTCCAGCAATGTATCGGGAGGTTAGGGAGGCGAACCCAGACCGGTGCCTCCTTAGGGACATCTACGGAGGGGTCGAAGTCGGTGCTCCATTTATTTAGGTACAGACCTTGATTTCCCATAAAATACGGCCCGTTTCTGAACACCAAATCCCGATCTTCTTTGGTTGTAAATTCAAAAATGAAGTAGCCTCGTCCCACAGCATAACAGATCACATTGTTTTTTAGCTGAGGTCTCCAGTTCCTCTGAATCCATTCGTCCGTGATTTTTGTGGATGGCCAGCGGCCCATAAACTGCCCTACTAGGCCTCTGTCAGCCAGAGCTAGAGCGATTTTGATCGGTTGTTCCTCTGGGAGAGCAATCTCAGGAATCTCTTCAAGTTTCTTAATGAACTTCGGTGCCTCTGAAGATTTGCGTTTCTTCCCTTGCTGTTTTAACAGGCTGCTAAAAGCTTCTGCAGATGATATTGGAGGGGTGGGAGCGGCCTCCCCGCCCCCTGGACCGCTCATGGCTGCGTCGATCGATGGCGGCTGTGGCTCTGTTGCAACTCCGCTGTGCAGAGTAGCGCGCGGCTAGGTCTTAATCTGCTTCTGTATTATTTACCAATTTAATTGTTATTAATATTATAATTATTTTAGAAATTTTATTTAAAGAGTTTTATATTTTTAAAATTTATTAAAAATTATAATTTAATTTAAAAAAGGTAATATTATCTTTTATAAAATTTGTATTTTTTTTTTTAATTATAAATTAGTGTTGAACAATACATATTTTACATTTAAGGAATGTGTAATTTTTTTATTTTTTTTAAGTAAAATATTTTCTAAATAAAAAATAATGTTAACCATAATTAAAAACAAAAATAAATATATTTGTTTTGTTGGGGTTCGTTTTAATTAAAATTATTATTGCCAAGACTTCTTATTTCAACTTAAGGTAGATGAAGATTTTTTGTTTCTGTTTATTTTTTAATTGAGGGCCTAGATTGATTCTCAAGGAAATGTGCTCAACATATGCTTAAACTTAATGCTTATTAATTTGAGATTATTCTAATTCTAATAAGTTCCTCCATGATAAATTTCTCATTATTATTTATAACATTCATTTTTATATAGGCAAATTTTATTTAGCAAAATGGTCCATTACTTTTAATAAATTTAAAAAATTATATTGGTGCTCCCCACCCACCAATTTCCTAGGGATTTGAGATTATTCCAATTCTAATAAGTTCGTCCATGTAAGTTCCCCATTATTATCTATAACAATAATTTATAATTCTTTTTTTTCTTAAGTTAAGGTTGACTCATAACCCTCTTATACATGGTTAATGGTAAATGTGTGCATTAGTAAAGCATTCTATGTTGCAATAGTTTTTTTCGTTATATTTATGAAGCCTTAGGCTATATTAATATTTGTAATGTGGTTGTACTAGTAAAATACAAATAATCACACTCTCAATGTGTTTTTTCAGTTTGTGTAGATATTACAACTCAGAAGATGTGGTAAGAAGATTTCACTCTCTCTCAACCATAAATAAAATATCCCAATGTTCATGTGAAATAACGTAATTTTCTATCAACTTAAAAAAAATCATAAAAGTAATTAAAAGTGGAAAAAATAAAATATAAATATAAATGAAATATTTTTCTAAATAAAAAAATAATGTCAACTATAATTAAAAACAAAAATGAATATACCTATTTGATTACTTTAAATTACATTACAACTTAAAAGATGTAAAAATATGACACTCTCACACACAACTATAAATAAAATATTTAGATGTTAATGTGAAATAATAAAATTTTATATCAATTTTAAAAAATAAAATAATTAATAGTATAGAAAATAAATATATTTCCAGTTTTAAATGTGGAAGATGTATAATCTTTATACTTGTTAAAAATATTTCAATCCAAGATTTAGATAAACTATTTAAATATCCATACTATTATATATATGAAAGAAAAAGAGAATGTTGATGGAAATTTCGAATCTCAAACAAGCGAGAGGCGAAAGTTCTTAGCGAACGAATAGCTAGGGTTTCTGGGCTTCTGCAGGTGTTGAATTCCATGGAAGGGCACAAATGAGGGAGCTCCACTCCCTCCTACAAGCAGGTCATGGCCAGCCGAGGTAAGAAACCAATAGAAAATGTTAGAGGTCCTCCAGAAGAAGGGAAAAGGAACATGGAAGAGGAGCAAGATTGTACCAAATCAAGGGAGAATAATAGCACAAAAGAAAATGAGGAAGAAGACAAGGAACATGGAACAAAAGACAAAGGAAAAAAAGGACCATGTAAACCCAAAGCTTATGTCACACTCAGAGTAGTTTTAAATGATCTTGCTCTGCAAGCGCATAGGGACCACATGCGAACATATGCTATCATTTGTAAACTCATGGGATTATGGCCCACTAAAAAAGCTTTACAGACATGGATTAAATACCACTGGAAACCAAAAGGAAGCATAGACCTACATCTTGGGTCAAAGGGATTTTTCACTGTGGTCTTTACAGATATTGAAGATAAAGACAGGGTGTTTGAAGGAGGACCCTACTTCTATGTAGCAGCAGGCCTCTACATGCGGCCATGGATAATGAATTTTGTCCCGGAGCGTGAGACTTTTACTTCGGTTCCAATCTGGGTAAGACTCTACTCTCTACCTCTTGATTACTGGCAAACAAAATCTTTATCTTCCATAGGAAATAAATTAGGGCAATAGGCTAGTCAGAACAGATTCCAAATACTCAAAGAAGAGGAAGTGATAACAAATGTAGATCAGGCAATGGAAGGAAGTCTAGTGGAGAAGGAGAAAGAAGAAGACTGTGAACAAACATAGGATATTAATAAACAAATAGAGAGGATGATGAGTGATTTAAAACTGGAGATGGACTAGGAAATGACCCAGAGTGAGATGGAAATGGAGGACCACGAACTACAGGAGATTCTTGATAGAGAACACCTAGATCTGGAAGGGTTCTTGAAATAGGGAACCATGGGAGGGGTAGATTCATTACCTCAAAAAGATTTCAATAGAGTACAATAGCTGTTCCTATGGAAAACTTAGGCTAAAGGGTTGAAAATGCAAATAAACAATGAAAGGTAGGGTAACGAAGGGGTAATATCTATGAAAACCACACTAGGATTAGCACCTAGAAACCCAGGAAATAAAAGAGGCAGGAAAAAGCAGAACAAGCTATTGATGGAATGTGGAAAGCTAATGATAGATTCAGGTAAGATGAAAGACCTAACCAGCTACTCCTTTACAAATCTTTAATAATGAAGTTCACATCTTGGAATATCAGGGGTCTAGGTAGTAAAAGAAAACAAAGATTACTTAGTAATAGAATGAAACAAGAAGCTCCAGATATGATCTTCATCCAGGAAACTAAATGTTCCATTCAAAAAATAAAAGAAATACATAGCAAATGGCTCAATAGATTTGAGTTTCTAGAAGTCAAAGCAGAGAATACAGCAGGAGGCATACTCACTCTTTGGAACCCCCAAAAGATTGGCATAATAGATGCTGAGGCATCTAGGAATTATTTATCAGTGGTTATTCAGCCTGTGGGAGATAGGGAGACCTATCTGGTCACGAATGTTTATGGCCCTCAAAGAATGGATGATAAACTCAGGTTTCTAGATTCTCTTGTGGATCTCAGAGACAAACATGCAGGAATACCTTGGATCATGGGTGGGTACATCAACATGATCAAATCACTTTCTGAGAAGAAAGCGGTACCAAAATTTTAAGCAAAGAATCTTTAGCATTTCAAACTTTTATAGATAATATGAAGATAGTTGACACTGATATGAGTAATGGTCTCTTTACTTGGAACAAGAAAAGTGGAGGAGAGTCTCAAGTAGCCTCAAAGTTAGATAGATTCATAATCTTATTGGACCTTATGCTCATCGACATGGAAATGATAGCGAGAATTCTCCCCTTTGGAGGCTCAGATCACTAGCCGGTTCAACTGGAGGTTTAGGGCATTGGTACCCCCAGGAATAGACCTTTTAGATTTGAGAATATCTGGCTGACCCACCCAGATTTCACCAACAACATTGCAAGTTGGTGGTTAGAAGATTTGCATATTCAGGGTACAAGAATTTTCCTTCTACACAAAATACTAAAGCACATCAAGCTCAGGCTTAAATATTGGAACAAGAATGAATTTGGCAATATTTTTGAAGCAAAAAAATATGTTGAAGATAAAATGCAGGAACTCAACCAAGCCCTTATCACGGATTGATTTGATAAAGTCAGAAATGATCAAGTCACCAAACATCATCAAGATTGGGGGAATTTATGTAAACAAGAGGAAATATTTTGGAGACAAAAATCTAGAGTTCAATGGCTAAAAGAAGGAGAGTGAAACACTAGATTTTTCCATAAATCCACCATGGCAAACAGATCTCATAATAGGATCTCTTCGATCAAGGACAAGGGAGGTCATCTTCTTAGTTCCCATGAAGATATAGAAGCTGTGTTAGTTCAGCACTTTCAAGATATAGCAAAGGAAACCATTTCAGACAGAGAGCATTTTATCAAGGACTTAAAAAGACATATACCTAGGTTGTTATCTAGAGAGGATGATTTCAACCTTAATAGGCCTATGACTGAAGAGGAGGTTAGTGAGGTCCTCAAAGAATTGCAGAATGGTAAAGCACCAGGCCTTGATGGTTTCAATGTGGATTTATTTAAAGCTTGCTGGAATATGGTTAAATAGGATATTCTGAATGTAGTGGAAGATTCCAGGATTAATGGAATTATTTTGAAGGTGCTCAATACCTCCTTCATCTCCCTGATACCTAAATAGGACAATGCTCAAACTCCAGACAGGTTTAGACCCATAGCTTTGTGCAATGTGGTGTACAAGATAATATCCAAGGTTGTTGCCAATAGACTCAAACCTCTTCTTCCTTCTCTAGTTTCTGTGGAACAATCTGGTTATGTGGAAGGCAGAGAAATTCTCAATAACATCATTCAGGTGCATGAGGTAGTGCACTCATTGACTAGCAATAGGAAGGCTAGAATGATCATGCAATTAGACCTAGCCAAAGCTTATGATAAGTTGAATTGGACCTATATCGGGAAGGTTCTTATTGCTTTTGGGTTTGATCATAACTGGGTAAGATGGTTCATGGCCCTGGTAACTTCTTCCAGCTTTTCATTATTGGTTAATGGTTTTCCCTCTGAGAATTTTATTCCTTTAAGAGGCCTCAGGCAGGGAGATTCTCTCTCTCCCTTTCTCTTCATCCTCCTGATGGAAGGACTTGGTCGGTCTATCAAGCATGTGAAAGAAGTTGGTAAGATCAAGGGTCTCCAAATTTCTGAGAATGGACATGCCTTGACTCATCAACAATTTGTTGATGATACTATGCTGCAGGGAATCCCCATGGTCAAAGGAGCACTTGCATATAAACAAATCCTGAGTGTCTTTTCCATGGCTACAGGTATGGAAGTTAATCTCTCCACATCTAAGATTTTTTTCTTGAATACCAATATTGCTATTCAGAGGAATATCTCCAAAAATCTGGGCTTTCAAAGGGATGTCCTCCCTTTAAAATATTTGGGAGTTCCTCTAATTGCTAAACCTTTGCACAAGAGCATTTAGGAGCCGGTGATTAATAAGATGCAGGATAAAATCAGGAAATGAACTATTACATCTTTAAACTTCGCTGGTGGGCTGGTGCTTACAAAGGTTATTCTTCAATCAATCCTCGTATCCATGCTATAAGCACTCCCAACACCAAAATGAGTCTTTCAACAATTCAGAACCATACAAAGAGACTTTCTTTTGGGTAAGGGGGAGGAAAGAAAGAAATGGGCGTTGGTAGCCCAAGAAAAAATCTACAAACCTAGAAACCATGGGGGTCTTGGATTGGATGATCCGGAGGTTCTAAGCAAAGTTTTAGGGGAAAAATTATGGTGGCATTGGGTAATTGACCCAAAGGCTCAATGAGCTAGTATCTGGAAAGAAAAATATGTCAGCACTTGGCAAAATAATGATCACATAAGGATTTATGGAAGTATAAAGGGCTCACACATATGGAATAAGGCCTGGGAGAACAGAGGCTTAATACAAAAAACAGCTTCTGGGAAATCAGAGAGGGAGATCTAGCTTTTTTTTGGGAGGATAAACGGCAACAAGAACCTACACTGTTAAAAGAGGAATTTTTGGACCTCAAGAAAGAGACATATACCAAAGGGTTATCTAAGGTAAAAGATGTTTGGGATCAAACCAACAGTGCAGGAAAATGGAGAACCTGGAGGAACATTGATGACAGGGATGACAGTCCCTTGAAAGTAAAAGTAGAGGCACTTATGAAAATGTTGTAACAAAGGAAGATTTTAGTGACAGGGGGTCATGACCAACTTAGATGGGGCAACAATAATGAGGGTACCTTTAATCTTAAGGAGGCAAAACACATACATCTTGAGATGGATTCCCATGTTTCGGATAGGGTTTGGTGGAACCTATGGAGGCATAAAGGTTGGATGAAGATTAAACTCTTCATGTGGCTGGTTCATCATAAGAAAATTCTAACTTGGGATAATATTCAGAAGAGGGGTGTTTTGGGGCCTTCCAGATGCCAGCACTGTGAAGCCCAAGAGGAAAAAATGGAGCACCTTCTCAATAATTACATTTTCACCTCCAAGTTGTGGGATACTTTTGCCACCATTTTCCAACAGACCGATAGGGACAAAGGGAGTATTATCAATACCCTAAACAACTGGAGACGAAACTTTTCATATTCTGAATTTCTTGGCTCAACTTGGGCTCCTACACCATGCTTCATAATATGGAATGTCTGGAAAGAAAGGAACAACAGAATCTTCAAAAATGAAAAGAGTCCCTCCCAATTCCTTTTTGAGCAGATCTTAAAACAGCTTGGAGACGTTTGGCACTATAGTGTGAACTTCCCCTAAGAATCCACCCTTAGAAGCTGAAATGTAGATAATCCTTCAGTTGGGTATGTAGGGGCTTATTCCTCAGGGCCTGGATAGGAAGGTAATGAAAATGGATACTGAGCAGGATTACTGGCATCCTCCCCCTTAGGGTTTTTTAAATACAATATTGATGGGACTTCAAAAGGAAACTCGGGTATGACTGGCTTTGCAGGGGCATCAAGGGATGAAAATGGAAGTATCCTTTTCATCTTCCATTGCCATTTAGGAAGAGCCACTAACAATATGGCAAAATTAATGGCTCTGGAGCAATGTTTAGACTTCCTGGAGAAAGATAATCGCAAAAATGTGATTGTCGAAGCTAATTCTAAGTTAATCATTAACTCGTTCAAGAGAATCAGCTGTGGCACGGAGCCTGAAAAAGTCTCAAAACACTAGAGGCTGATCCAAGTCTTTCAACGGATTCAGCTTCACCTCTTGTGCCTTTATACAGTAAGTTTTAACCATGTGCGAAGAATGGACAATAAATTGGCGGATATTCTAGCCAATCAAGGGGTGACTTGTACTGGAAGCAGGGTTGCGATGAGTTGGCAAGAAATGCCTCAGAATAGACTAAAGGCGCATTGTCACAACCAGGCGGATGAAGGCAGGATGGTGTTTCGAAGCAAAGCCATGGAGCCGGGTCTAGATGATTTGGAGTCATTATGAATTGTTCTTTTTTCCACAGTCTGTTCTTTTGTGGGATGCAGGCCACTGTCAGCCTCCGCAACCCTGGTAAGTACAAACACAGAGGCTCTAGGTGGAAGTTGCTTGGTAGACTCTGTTTCTCAGATGGTCGGCCGGATGGTTGGAATATCATCTTACATTGGTTCATACACTGGCGTAGAGGGGATGATGTGAGGGGCTGGAATCCTGGCTTTCTTGGCTGCCCTAATACCCCTAATTTTCTTTCTATGGACACAATACCGCTCTTAGGATGGTATATGGTTTATCGCTGGCCTTTTAAGCTGGAAGCGATTTTTCTGAAATGGGAGTGATTCCACTCACCGAGCTACACGTGGCCAAGGGAAGGGAAAGAATACCGCCCTCGTCACGCAGTAATTATCGGTGCTTTGGACGCGTGCGATATGATCCTTAGCCATCAGATCCAGCAAGATGGATCCATGATCACGAATAAACGAGCATGTAGATGGGTCCAGGTGGTTAATCGCCATGCTTATAGGTACTGCGACATCTTCCTCCACCGTTGGATCAGGGGAGGAGATTTGACAGTCAAGATTAAGGATGCTTGTTTCATTTCATGGCGGGAATTGATGATTTTCACGTGTTCTTCATGTTCGAGGGTT
The DNA here is from genome assembly GCA_031772625.1 of Pinus tabuliformis. Classification (NCBI taxonomy): domain Eukaryota; kingdom Viridiplantae; phylum Streptophyta; class Pinopsida; order Pinales; family Pinaceae; genus Pinus; species Pinus tabuliformis. The sequence continues at coordinate 569,221,145 of CM062816.1, forward strand.
AATCCCCTTAGGGTCCAATTCTAATTTTAAAGTGTGTGCCTGTTGTTGGTCCAACTTGAATCTCGTCTGTCGGATGTCTGTGGGAAGATCATACGACCTCAGCATTGTTTGTCTTTCGAGGGTATTGCAGTTTTGTTTGTAGGGTTTGGGGTTTTTACCTTTAGCTAAGAGCCCTTGGCTTCAAGAGAATAGTTTTTCCTTGGTCCACAGTTCCTAGTGGATTGTTGTATTTTATGTAATTTATTTTCTGATTTAATGAAATTGCAGGTATGACTCTTGCTTCAGCAAAAAAAAATATATGAAAGAAAAAAAAAAAAAAAAATATATATATATATATATATATATATATATATATATATAGAAAGTAAAAAAAAATGATTATTGCCTAACCAGAATTCCTAATAAAAATAATAAAAGGGAGGTATTCAATTTTTTATATAAAATTAATATGTGACATTTAAAAAATATTAATAAAAAATAGAAAATAAAATATTTCAATCATTTTGGCTCTACTATAAAATAAATGTAAATATGGGAAAACCCCTTTTAGATTTGAACATTTGACTTCCCAAAACAAAAACAAAAAATGTCTATAACCATTAGTTAAATGTTTATTATTTCAAGAAAAGTAATATACTTAAGATATGTTATTAGATTTATGATCATAATTTAATAAATAAGTATTATGTAACAATAGTCATATGACAATTATTATGTAATATAATCATTAATATGTAATATTGATTAGTTATAGAACAATTATTACATGATATTTATTTAGTGCATTATATAATATTTCTTATAATATACCTTAGGTATGCTACTTAAACTTTCTTCAAATTTAAGAATATTACTTAAATTTGATGAGATTTTTTAAATCTCTAGGAAAAAATAGTTAATTTTGTAGTTTTTTCAATTAAAAAGTGTTTATTATTAGGGATATGCCTTCTACTAAGATTTTATCCTTCAATTTTGAATGGGTTCCTATATTTTCAAAAATTTATCCACGTAAAATCTAAGGAACCTTAAATTTGATTTGACCATTGGGTTGCCATCTGTCACTATATGTCTAGGAATACAAGGCATCACCTAAGACTAGGTCCTTGTTAAAATCTTATGCATTTCTCTAGATTTTAACTAACTAATTATGCATCTAAAAGATGAATAACATATTGCAACAATCATCCTTCCCATTAGATAATAGATGCTCTTTTGTGAAATTCCTAACAACAATACAAGAAAGAAGAAACAAAGACATCAAGATTATCCATAACAATAGAGCTATTGATGCAATGAAATAACCAACTCCACATCCAATGTATGAACAAAAAGGATATAATCCTGCAGTAAACATGTAGCAGAAAGAAACATCAAGAGAAATCTGCAACAATAAAAAATGCTAAGGGCCAAAAAGCAAGATGCCCAACTCAAAAATGGATCAAGAGAAGAGTTAGTAAGTGATCAGACCCAAGTGAAGAAGAGAGACTAAGATGAATTCTTGGAAGTCGATCAAGCTCAATGAGGTAGAACATCCACTTTTGAAGAAATTACATCTTCCTTGTTGCGCTCACGATAGATGTGAGAGAAGGAAATCTAAAGGAATGATTGAGATAGAGTTTTGATTTGATATTCCTAGGAGAGAATATTCAGGTTTTGAGTTTACATCGGTTGTTAGCCCATTCGATAATAACTTCAGAGTCCCCAAAGATGTCAATGCTTGTCAATCCAATCCATGAAGCACAATAGAGAGTGTCCCATAAGGCCAAAAGCTCGGCCCTAGCATTCGAACCATTTCCACCAAACCAAAGGAATCTGAAGAGGTGATCAGGTTCTAGATAAATGATCATTCTACATCCACATGACCCAAAGAAATTGGCTCCATCAAAGAATCCGACTGGAAAGGAAGATCAAAGATCAAAGGAGGAGCGAGAGGGGCTAGGAGAAGAGAAGGGCTCAGGAGAAAATTCTTTAAAGTAGGCCATGATCAAAGAGTTGGTTTTGTAGACAAAAGGTTAGGAGGAATCAAATATTAGTGCATTACGTGTTTTCCAGATGACCCATAAGATAAAAAATGGAAGGGTCCTAAGGAATTTATGCACAACAAACCAATGATGGAGGTCGTTAGGGATGTGATCCCAAATCGGGACAACTGCAGATTCTAGGAGACTGAGGAATTCAAATATATATTTGTAAAACATAAAGATGTAATTGAATTAAATGATTTTTTCTGTGTTCCCTTTAACATATATAAACTTGTCGAGAGGTGGTAATCCATCCCACTAGAGTGTGTTAAAGTGAAATGGAACCATATATTTCTTTTCCATTTTTAAATACTTGATTCTATTCTAATTTTATTATAATTGGTTGTATTTTTATAAAAGGGCAACCCTGATCTCGATTACAGGTTCTCTAAACCTACATACATTTCTGCTCGGGCCCAATGTTTATGTCACTCTTTGAATAGACGAACGTTGGTGTTATGAGAATTATTTATTGTCATAAAACTTTTACAAGAGATAACTCCATTTAACGTAGAGTTCAAGACATGGAATTTGGACTATCCACGGGTCTTGTGTAGACACACAAATCCAGGATGGAGCAAGTTAGGTTGGAGTAATTTATTTAGCTAGCGTTAACAAAGTGGAAACCCTATTACAATTTAAAAACATGGTTTAAGTTTATATGAAATGGGAATCTCAATGCATATGATACTGTCCACTTATAAAAATAACCAAAAAATAACCATATATATATATATATATATATATATATATATATATATATATATATAATTTTAAGAGTATGAAGGAAAGTCCTGTAAAATATATATATATAGGATTAAAGAAGTTATAAGTTGGTGAGTATGAAATATCGATTTTCAATATGTGATTAAGATGTAGTAAAATTCATGACTATAATAATAATAGTTGTAACAATTTTTAAGTTTTGCTTGGTGTATATATATATATATATATATATATATATATATATATATATATATATTTGAGATTTGTTTAATGTTAATATATTATTATGCTATAAATTAAAATAATTATTTGTTATTAAATATAGAGAAATGAATATCTATTTTAATATTTGAATTTTAAATTGTTTAACTATAATCTTTTAATAATATATAATTAATTATTATTTAATAATTATCTTTACCAAAAATGCTACTCCACTTGTTTATCTAGTAAAAGTTAATATATTTTAAAAAATGTATAATTCAATAAATTTTATTTTATAAAGGTTATTTTGGACTTTAAATAGTTTCATTATAACTATTGACTTATATAAAAAAAAAATGAATGATTGTTTAAATAAATTTTAAATATTATGTAATTATTTCTACTTAGTAATTAAATTATATGTTTTTAATTTCTCGAAAATTTAGGATTTAAAAATTACTTAAATTTATTATAAATTAATGATAAATATTATTAATGTAATAATCTACAGATAAATTAATAGTAACATGAAATTAAAAAATAAAATAAAATAATAATTATAGAGTTTTTGAATTATTATATATAAAAATAAAAACAATAATTTAGGGTATTATTATAATAATATTAGGAGTGAGATGATAATTTGGATGTATAATGATGATGACTATGATGATTAATGCCCACTGAGGTAATAGATTAAATAGGATTCTTTAACGTTTTATTTACATGCTCAAAAAGAAGTGAGAGAAGGGTTCTCAAATCACCATATATTTTATGAGTTGTTAAGAAGGTTGTTAAAGGACAATAGCTCTAGTGGTAGCTAGCAGGTTTAATTCCCCCTCCATCCGAGTTCTATTATCTTAAGACATGTTAGATTGTGTGAAAAAAGTTTGAATAAGTTGAAATGTGTGACTAGTAATTCCTATAAGGCTGAATGGGATTGAATGTGAGTATAAGGTGGTAAATCTAAGAGAAAATGTTTTAATGTGACTATAGGATGGAAAATCTAAAAGAAAGTGATTTTACTATAAGATGCACAATCTAAGAGAAAGTGCTTTAATGTGAGTACAAGATTCAACACTCTTAGGCTTGGTGGCAAACTATTTCATGTGAGTATAAGATGGTCAATCTAAGAGAAATTGTTTTTTATCTTCAACCCTCCCATTATTGGTGACAAAATCTTTCATCCCAAGGTGTTTTGAGAATTCACCAATTCCTGCATAGGTGACAAACTCTTTCATCCCATGGTGTTTTGAAAATTCACCAATGCCTAATTTCACTATGAAGCTCATGAGAATTAGTTCTAATATTGGAAATGTTCATTCTCATCTTAACACTTGTCAAGGCATAGAGATAATTTTGGTTTCCGAGATGGGGGTTGATCACCTCCTTATAATATTGCACTTTCCTTTTTTCCTTCCAACTCTTTATTTTCCCACAATTTCTCTTTAAATTTGGAAGCAATATTATTTTTGGTATTATCTAAATTCTAGAAGATGATCTCCTCTTTATTCCTTAATGGTCTAGCCAAGACTGGACATCCTTATGCCACCCTCACTTCAGTTGAAGGTGGAGGTTTTGGCTAAAGTTAGAAGCAATTTTAGGAAACTCGTTTGCATCTGTATTGTATAACTTATTCTTATATGTAAGATACCAAGTAATTATATAAAATATTGAAACAAAATTAAAAGAGAAAAATAAATTATTTATAAAGTGAACGAGTACCTTTTTATTGATCACTTGTGATACATTTTCACTTGGTAATGTTCTTTTAATATTTTACAATGATTATGATTTATATGTTTTCATGATACATTTGGTAAAGTATAATTGGTAATGTTTGTGTTTTATTTTTATTTTCAATTAACTAATAATATTTTTAAATGAGATTTGTTTTATTTCTATTTTTATTTACTTGGTAATGTCTTTATATGATATTTGTTAAGATATAGTTTAGCGAAATGATTTTAAAAACATTTTTAAGTTAGAGAATTGCATATTCCACAATTCAGAAGAATGATTAAAATTAATTCAAATATTCCATAACAAGTTCAAAAAAGTAAGACATGCAACAAGTTAATATGTAATAAGTTAATATTTTCATATGAAAATGTTGGGAAACATTTTACATTAATCTTTTTTGTGATTTATATTTTTGTATAAATATTAATTTTACTATTATGGACTAAGTTATGATGAGGTAATTGTTGATAAATGTGTATAACCATTCAAAAAACAAAAGTAAATTGAAATTATATGACTTCATGAATATGAGTAACTTTATGTAAATATAAAGGTTTATTATTACATTTTAGACACAATGAGGTTTATATAGTTAATTAAGGGAGGATAAAGGAATTTGGAACCTTATTTAGTCTACAAGGGCAAAGGAATATAGATACGACCAATAAATAGTTGAAATGTGTGGGAAAATAAATTTTAGTAATTATTTTATGTATTATTTGTCTTTTATACTTGTCCTCATAATAGAATTTTTTGATACGATTAATGAGAGTAACAACTTGGCAATCATGGCCAATATTAACAACTATATTATAAAATTTATTTCCTTATATTAAAATATTATTTATTCAATCAAATCTAGTTGTTATACTATAACGACTAAATATTTTTTCTTCATATATTTAACTCGATGCCATTATCTGGTTCTTCATCTTGTCCTGTTGATGAACCACACTAGATGGTTCGAAACACATCGACAAAACTCTAATGATGTGATTTTTACTATAAGTTTTCTTACTTTTCATGATCATGGCAGAGTTTGAAAATGCACTTCCAGTTGATATGAATGATGGGTTGAAATATAAAATGGATTGAAGATGGTTTTTGATCCTAACTCCTAATTAACGGTTATTGGATTTTCTTTCTTTTAGGATGTTGCATTTTGAAGATAGGAAGAATGGAGATAAAAGCCTAACCATGGACATTAAGAAAATGACATCAAAGATGAAGTAACATACAATCACATAATAATCTAAATTGATCGATGTAACATGTGGTAGTAAAGAAGACACTAGTCATTCAAGCAAGATGTGGAGATGATCAGTAAATTATCGTGGATATTCCATTGGAAGAATTCATCATAATAGATCTAATAAATATTGAATTTTTTTACTGTGAATATTAATTATTTTTAGATCTCAGATTCTTTATTTATTGTTTATATGCTTAAATATAAATTAGTTAAAATTCAAGAAATTAGAGTGAAAATAAATACACACACTAACCAAAATAAGCACAATTTTTCCCTTGGGAAAACCTTATGGGAGAAACCTAGCTAGAAGGTGAGGTTTCTTTGATCTCTATTCTCTAGTATGGAAAAATGTGTAGATACAAAGAAAGTGGTACTCTATATAGAGTTACCTAAGACCTATGGCTTATAAAGTTGCTACAAAATCTTAAGCCCTTTTTTATTATCTCTAACATCCCACTCCCAATTTCTTTGCTCAAATATGGAAGATAATATAATAACATGAAATGTAACCCCTACTCCTCCTAGTGGCCTAGTATTTAACAGATTCCAACAGCTAGCTATATGAAAGGTTTGACTCCCTCAACCCTCCACTAGAGTTACAATTTTTAACCTTCTAGAGTCTTTCTTAAATTCCACATATGGCTAGCCCCATATGAATGAGTAATGGGGATTAACATGGCATTGACTTGTACCATGGTGGTCAGTATGGTATATCAACTTGCGAGAGGCATAAATTTTGCATAAAAACTTCAAGTACCAGATGGTATCGCACAAACGATATTTTTTTTTACCACAGACAAAATCGTTTAATGCCTCAAAATGGCTCTGGAAGAATTCATACATAAATTTTTCAAATTAGGACCCATTGATAAAAAATACCGTACAAGTTGATTCATTTAATTCTTCCACTTTGAAAGCATTGAGATAGATGAAGAACACTATAATAATTCAATTTGAAACAAGAGAAATTATAAATGAGAAATAGTATCGCAATTCCCTAAATTACATATGAATGAAGTCAAAATTGGAACAAACTTACCCCTCAAAGAATACAAACCTATGAGAAGATAGAAAAATAAGTATAAAGAAATGGGGTTTTAAGAAATGAATGATGATAACCTATTGCAGTGCTCATAACCATGACAAATATAGAATGATGAGATAAACATAAAAGAGTAATATATAGATATATAAAGTTAAATATGTGGAAGTTTCTCAAACAAGTGTAAGAAATCAACCAAAACATGATGGAGGCTTTTGTAATTAGGGAATAATCATGATGAAATAACTTAGCACTCTATTATTATATTGTAGATAAGCATGTGGCAAGTGGTTGTGAGAAATTCTATAATGAGAGTTTCAGAAGGACTACGCACAATTAACAAAACTAGTGAGAATCAACTAAGGGAAGTTGCACAAGAATGCTTGCCCTAGAAGTAGAAATGGGGCTATCATGAGAACACATGCCCACAATAATGTGTGCTTGTTCTTAGGAGCTCACACATGTTCCTAGTTGTATAGGCTCCTTAAGGCCCAAGCTACAACCTAGGACCCCAGCGAGGCTACCTGCTTAGCGTTTGTCAAAAGTATGTGTGCATTATTACAAATATAATTATGCAATTTGAAAACGTTAGTTTATGCACTATGAAAACCTTAGCTTTGTGGAATTTGAAAACCCTACCAATGTGGAATGTGGAAACTCCAACATAGTGAGTTCAAATTTGGGTGCATAATTAGAAAATTTGAGTAAACACACCATATTGACCATGCATCACAAGTTGGAAATGTTTTTCGATGTATATTGAAGTGAAATTTGAAGACCTTACTTTTGTGCAATTTGAAAACACTGCTTTTATGGAATTTGAAAACCCTCGTATTGTGGAATTTGATGGAATGGAATCATATGGATGTAATTGTTGTTTATACCATTATGACTAATTTATTGCCAACACTCTCTAAGTCTCTATTTCCATTTACTCATTTTCTAGTCTCTCTCTCTCTCTCTCTCTCTCTCTCTCTCTCTCTCTCTCTCTCTCTCTCACTATTTATATTTCCCTCCCTCTCAATTTCTAACAAGCACTTCATCGACTCCCATTGAAGAAATTTTATGAGCTTTCTTATCATTGCGATATCTAACCAATAGAAAATACGACCGACAAGAACTATGACCATAGTAACTTTGACATACAAGAACTATGAACTTGAGATCATTAACCCTTAGGAACTATGACGCATAGTAACTATGACCTTGAGAAATTTGACCCTCATGAACTATGAAATCAAAAATCATTCCTTTGTTGTTCATAGTTCCCTAGTCAATTAGGAACTATGACTTTATTTTACAAGAATCATGACTATAAGAATTATCATGTGGGAGCTTTGACTATGAAATTAAACTATTATCTTTGTTTTCTAGTCATAGTTCTAGGGAATAATTCCTTTGTTAGTTAGGAACCTTGACTCAGAAGAACTATAATCAATGTTTATTAGTCATAGTTATAGGGAATCCCCTTATCAGGGAACTATTATGATCAACGAACTATAATCATTTTATTCATTCATTGATCAAAGTTCTTTCCATCTAGAGTCATTTTGGTAATAGTTCTCATTGGTTATAGTTACTATGGGTTACAGTTCCTATTGGCTAGAGTTATTAAGGTCATAGTTTTTCTTGAATTGATTCCAAAATCTATCTTTTCAATGTATCCATTATTTAATGATGAGCAGTGGGAGAACGATGAGAACTATCCACCAAGATGAAGAGTCCTTAAGACTATGTTATCCAGATGTATGTATGTATGGTATTGATATTCTTGGCACTTTTCCAGCCTCCTCTTCCTCCCATATTTTGGTCATCCATTTTTTGTCAACCCCTTATTGTGAAGTAATCTTCATTAGGATCATTGCTACAATTTTCAAATGGTTGAGTAAGTGATATGGTGAGTTGGCAAGGTAGTTTAAATATTAAATGTGATGGGGCAGTTTGTTTGAGTTTCAAATTTAAATTCAAAATCTAAAAGTTGCAGTATACCACCTCTCATTTTTCTTGGAGACTATTTCAAAAATACTTTGTTTAGTTTGAATTGATGTAGGGAAATGGAAGAAAGTAGAGCCATGACATAAGAAAGATGCTCCATAATGGACATTTCATTGTAGTATAGGTTATGTGTCTCTTTATCACTCTAAGAAGCAGTCTTGAAATAATATCTTGAACATTCTATGGTCTCTACATTTTCTACTCATGATCTTCTTTGACAACAGTTTTACATGGGGTATTTTAGATGATGAGTCTTTCATTGGAAGTTTTCACTAATATTTGTATACTCTCCAGTTATCAATCTCGAATATCAAATGACCTCAAGTTTGGATAACTAATTATGGCATCTAATTACTTATTTTCTCATTATTTTCCAAGTTCCAAAAAATAAGTGTATTCAAATGTCTCGCATTGCAATCAATAGGCAAATGTTTGCAGCACATTTTCACATGAAGCAAATGAAATCTTTGTGTACACAACTAGAATCTCCATTGCCGCCACACCAATGGTTATACAGATGCTTCGTCAATTCCTTTGAGACACGAATTATTTGATATGGGAAAGAATGTGTGTCGCAAAGATAAATCCAAAGTAGACGAAATCTACATCCTATCATATGGGTCATTAGTATAATATAATCTATGGAATCCATCTCCATGACTAGGGCCCCACACATAGAGAAATATAGTAGTAGTATCTTATATCCTTATTAAATACTTAATTGATAAGTTATCTTTATTTTGTAAGACATTTATTAAATTATTTAAATTTATATGAATTATTTTACCTCTAATGGTATGTTTTCAACATCAAAATGTGTTAGTATCTAAGTTTTATACTAATTTGAATTACTATAAAGTTTTTTACAAATTTTAAACTCATCAATTAAAACAATTATAGTTCACAATATGGCAGACACTATTTAAATACTTCATTATTTTAAGTACCAATCTAGTTGAAGAGTTTATAATTACCAAACAAGATCTCTACATTCCTATCACCACATAGAACCTTGCCATACAACAATGTATTAACAATCCTTTTTTATTTTAATTTATGTCTTCTTTCTAAAGTGAAACTAACAAAAATAAATTGAATATTATAGAATGACTTGGCATATTACAATTAAAAGCCATAAATATTTTACCCTCTTTTAATAGTTAAACTATTTTCCATACAACAATATGTTACCAGTTTTTTTTTTTAATGTTGTTTTGAATTTATTATTATTTTCCTAAAGTCAAACTAACAAAAACAAATTGAGTGTTATAGAATACTTGGTATATTTCAATTAAAAATCCATAAATATTTTACCCTCCTTTAATAGTTAAACTATATTCCAATTTATCTTATTTATTGAAAATCCTTGTCTAATGTATTCTTATAACTAGATATAATGTAAATATTATAACTAAACATATTGGGAAGCTAAACAAATTTAAGTAAGCATATTCTTATGACTACCTATAATGTAATAGGATTTTTTTTAAAGTTTAATTTCAAAATAATATATATGACGGATAGACAATAAATAAATTATTTAATATAAGAAATATTCATCTTGGTTTTGTCCAGTTAGTAGTAAAAAAATACCTTCTTTTATTTACCGGCCCAAAGGTTTTACAAATTTCAAGAAAAAGAGAACTTTTGCATTTTGGATTCATTCATTGATCAAAGGTGGATTGCATTTTATTCATTTATTAGTGGTAGTTCTTGCTATCAAAGTAAATGAATAGTGTTTTTTTTCATATCTAATGTGTCAAAAATATTACTTTGAAGTTTTGGAATCAAAGCTAAGTTAGTTCTGGTAGTAAATGAATAATTTTTTTATTGCATATTTAATATGTCAAAAATATTACTTTGAAGTTCTGTAATCAAAGTTCAGTAAGTTTTAGTGGTAAATGAATTATTTTTTTATTGCATATTTAATTTGTCAAAAATATTACTTTGAAGTTCTGGAATCAAAGAGGTTAGGTTCTTACTTACATGAGGTCAATTTTGATAGAAATAACTATTACATCCAATATATTAAAGTATTCTCTCTCCACCAAAAAAATTAACACACTATTTGAAACAACATTTTCAAAAAAATGTTGCCAACTAAATAGAGAAATTCCTACAACCAACTTAAAAATATGATGTGAATGGAATCTTATAGTGTACAAATGATCTTGAAAGTGATTTAGTAAATGTTCAATAAATTGTGAATAATTTACACATTTGTACTATGCTCCAGAATTCATCAATATCATGCTAGTATTCAGAACTAGTAACTGAAAACTATTGGAAAACCAACATGAACTTATTTTGCTGAAAATTAAGGCTAATTTTATAAATTAAGTATAATATACTTATAAGCAAAATAGTTTATCTCAAACAACAATTTAATAAAAAGATACAACTGATGCATCGAGAGTGCATCTTTTACTACCAAGAATGTTTTCCGTACTTGCACATCATGAAAGCTTTATATTTGAAATTGAATCGAGCAGCCTTAATTTGGTACTTGGTTGGAATTAGTCGAATTGAACCTGAGAATATTTTCTCTGTATATGGTAATCCATTATAATATCTGTACTCCAAAACCTCTTTTAATAACCGTATCAACTTGTTTCGGTTCTGCTTGAATTAATCCTGTACCTTCAACGCTACCACTGTTTATCCTCACCTGCGAAGTAACATCAATTAAAAGATAGCAGAATCAAGTAAATTAGTATTTTATTCCTAACATAAACTTTGATTTTAAAAGTGTTGATATCATAATATGTTATTGGAGGGGATTTTAGCGGAGTTGTTAAGGAAGCTTACATAGCCTGAATGCCTGCATTTGATTTCAAATCATATCCACGCCATACCTCCTCCTAGAGAAAGAGCACCCTCAGTCGCAACCTTCAGACGGAGTAGATATCTCGCCATGAGGAGCTTCTTGCTTATGTCCATTATGGAGTTACCTTGGATGTTGTTACAGTGGAGGATGGTGCGGATGCTGGTGGACGCCAGTGCCAGAGAGGCTCAAAATCTAATAGAGAAGCACCTATTACCTATTCAACGACCTGCAGAAATTAAGCTCTCAATTTTTCAATATGAAATCCCAATATGGAAAGCATTTTTTCAATATGAAATCCCAATATGGAAAGCATTTGAATTTTGAAATCCTTTGGTGTGGAGGTAACATTTAAGTTCATGTCTTATCCACCACCTGTATTCGCTTATGGGAGTCAGCGGTCAGAGGTGTCGGAACTCAGTGGAATTGTGCAGTGTCGGAATATTGATAGTATAAACGGAATTGGTAATGGAGATGGATATGGATGGGGCCCACTGGCCACGTCAAACAGCGTGAGAAATCTGCAATCGAGATAAGCTCGACGGGTATTCTGTAGGAAGTGAATTAAGAAACATGCTTCACATGGATTGCACGAGATAGAACATATTTTCTTTCGCTAAGGTGCTTGGTCCACGTGGGTAATATTTCAACCAAAACCACTTAGGAATCATCCTTTGACCTCATACCCACCACCTCATACTACCATTATGATGTTTGGTTGGGCGGGCCACGACCATGATGGAACATTGGAAGATGGCTTAATATTTTTTAATGTAACCAGTGAACTAATGCTATGTTGACTAGAAGTCGAGGTATATGATTGATTGCATATTTCACTGCTGAAATTCTATATGATTCATTATATATATATATATATATATTTATATTTGCATATCTCATTGCTGAAATTCTATATGATTTATCATATAAATTGTATATCTCTTTGTTGAAATTCATGATTCATTATATTAACTAAAGCTTATTTTAATAAGTCTGTGTTATATTATTTTTTTAATATCACGTAGTGAATCGGTAAATGTCATGTTTAATTTAAGGGAGACTCAAAATCAATTTTTGTAGCTGCCACTATAACAACAAGAGTACATCCAACAACCTGCAAACTGGATAAACCACTTCTATTTTAATAGTGCTTGATGCAAATGTATATCAAAATTATGATTACTTTTCCAATATAATTGGGTTACAAGATCGATCATGGCCTTCCCATCTGATTTTACAGCAACAACAATATAATTTTTTCTCCCTATTTCACCTTGAGTGATGTTTCATTTTCATAGTTCTATGTCTTTGTGAGATCTCTAGTGTGTTTTGTTGGATCCTTTCTCATTTTTCTATTTGAGAATGTTATTTCTTTTTCTTAATTTTTGGGCACAGAAATATTGTGTGATATCATTATTTGATTTTTTTTCTATTTATTTGGTAAATTCATTAAATTTTTATTTTTATTTATTTTAAATGTTGAAAATATTTATTTAAAACCTCGAAAATGGATGTGAGCATATAATCATCTATTTTTTGTTGTTGCTATTGTTACATTTATGCTGTGATAAATGATGCAATTTTGCAATGTATTTTATTATCTTTTCATCATAATTTTTATTAAATTCTAATTTATAAAATTTATTATCCTCTCATCATGATTTTTATTAAATTTTTAAATTATAATATTTAACCTGTAAGAGAAGAATAGCAATCCCCTTGCATTGTTCAGTAACTAAATTTTTAATTTATGATATTTAGCATATAGGAGAAGAATGGTAATCCTCTTACATTGTTCAGTGTGATGAGGAGGTTGATCCACTTCCTCTCTTTTAATTCAAAGATACTATTAACTGGATGGTCAAAAGGCATGCTTTTCCACCATCATGCATCCTTATCGTTGCACTGTTAATATTTACAAGGAAGGTGATTGCATACCACTCCATATTGATCACCATGATTGTGTTCGACCTTCTTGTAACATATCACTTCTTAGTGAATGCGAAAATATATTGGGGTCGGGTGAATTTGTTGGTTCCATTGCAATACCATTACTTAATGGGTAAATTATTTACTCTCTATTTTCAAGGTCTACAACTATAATATTTAATAATAAATTTGTATTTTTTTCTATGATGGTCACTTAGACTTGGTTTCTTTAGACAAGCTAGTGAAACTGAGTGTTTGATGAACTATATTTATAATGTATATCGATTTATATTTTAAATGGAAATGAAGATGATGTAGCCAGGGGGCATGTGCATATTGTAGCAGTTTCTGTCATGCGAGGAAAATTAGTCCATGGCATTCCTCTATATTTCAGTAAAGCATCACAATCAGTTGGTTATTTTGTTGATATGAAGGTATTTTCTCTGTCAAATACTCCTCCCTAGATAAAATACATTTATTTATTTCAATGCTTTCTTGTCAATCATTTAGTTCTCATGTATATATGAAGGTATTTTCTCTGTCAATACTCCTCAATCGGTAAAATTCAATACTCCGTAGTCGCTTGCCTTCCTTCCTTCCTTTAAACACTTGACAATTAGTTGTTTTAAATCTGGTAACTTGGAAACATAGTTAATTTTATCTGGAAAATAGGGTCCCTGTGAAATGGCCATAATTTCAATTATAATCTGGTGGTGATAAAAGAAGAGAACACATAATTGTGTCAAACTTTGACTTAAATTGAACATAATTTCTAGAAGTTCTTTGCAAAGCAGTGGTTCAAAAATTTGAAAATTATCTTGATTTAATTCATAGATGATGATATCTTTTTTGGAAAATATTATTTCCAACCACCATCTGCATTAGATGTGTTAGGTAGGAAGTTTAGTTTCTTTTGGAGAGTTCAGGATGAAGTTTAGAGAGTTTAGATAGCTTCCTGAAGAAGCTATTATCACCGACAATCCAGAGAATCGAAAAGCTTGATCAAGAATGTATAAAAGTTATTCGTTGGCAATATAAAGTCCAAGTTTTGTTGTATTATATGCATTCTCTAATTTGGTATCAGAAAAAGGTTCAGTGTTGAGACTGTAAGGTTCTTCTATGAGCAATCGGTTTGAGAGATCGATAAGGGTGTGACAGCAAAAGTCTGTGTGCAGTGCCTAAGGTCCCGATGAAGGGCGAGCTGGTTGAAGGATTGAGGTTACTTGCAGTTTGTCTTCTTGTGCGTAAGAGTGTTCTCGTGTAGAGAATTGGTTTGTGAGGCTTGTTGGAGGGAGACGAACCGCTGAGAACGTTTGCGTGAAGTGTGCTTGCATGCTGGTAAGACAGGGCTGTTCAAAGAAACTGTGTAAATCCTTGATGTCCAGTGTTTGGAGTTTGATGTAAATTCTATAGTGTTTGTTAACTGTGCTATAGCAAGATATTTCATAATCTGTGACAGAGAAATCCACTTGTGTTTTTTTAAATCGAAGTGTGGGCAAGGTTCAGTCATTGTTCAGACATGTTTTGAATGCTTCATTAGATCCGCCTATAGTTTTTTAAATCTAAGTGTGGGTAAGGTTCTGTCATTGCTAGAATTTGGTCATTGGATATGTTTTTGAACATTTTGGTTTAACTGCATCCATTAGGCTGATTTTTTTTAAATAATTTTTTATGAATCTCAAAGGTTTTACGGTTAATGCAAAGGTTAAAACTAAGTGAAAAGTAAATTATGGAAGTTTCTTAAAATAATCAATGAAGTTATCATGGCAGTGAGTGGTGGAATAAAATATATATAGAAATTAAAAAAGAAAAAAAAAGGTTGTTGTTAAGGAGCAAGTAAAATTAGAAAAAAAAGTGTTATTATTTGTTATTAAGGAGCTATTAAATTTATTAGTAAAGAAGGTGATAATAATTATCCATTAAATTTTTTGGTATTTTAAGATTCATAAGTTTAGTATCTTGGCTAATGTATTAGCGAAATCTTATTTATCTCACTCTAAGAAGCTAGATGGTGAAAACTATGCAAATTGGAAGTTTAAGTTACAGACTTTGATGGAAGGCTACAATATATGGATGATTTTGTATGGAGCTAAAGTCAAGCCAATGCCCACTCAAGCCACATATGCTACAATTCAAGATTGTGAATGACGAGAAAACATAGCGAATGTGTTTTTGTGAATGTCTGTTAAAGAAAACATTATTCCACACATTAGAGAGTGGAAAACATCCAAGGAGACATGGGACACTCTAAAAAAATTATATGAGACGAAGACTACAAATCAAATATTGTATTTAAAGAGTAATCTTATTTCAATTAAGATGGAAGAAAATGAAAATATCAGTAATTTTATTTCTAGAATTAAGGATAAATTAGGTGACATTGGTGAAACAAAATGTAGTACAGACATTGTTATTGTGACATTAAATGGAATTCTTGATAAATATCAAATGTTTATCACTGGTCTTTTAGCTAGAGAGAAGGTTCCTACGTTTGATGAGCTGGTAGGTATACTTATGCAGGAAGAAGAATAGAGAAGAAGTCTTAAACAGAAATCTCCCAATTCAGATTTAGCATTGATGGCTAAAGTGCAACAGTCCTTCAAAGGAAAATAGTGGGAGAAAAATAAAGGCAAAAGCCACAGGTAAAATCGTTTCAAGGTACACCTTCACCAAGGGAAAATGCCAAATCAAGTAGAGACAATGTGTGTTATTACTGTTGAAAACCTCGCCATTTTGCTAAAAATTGCATGAAAAGAAGGTTTGATCAATTTAAACAAAGAAGGAATTCAATAAATTATGTTGATAGAGATGAAGCAATTAGTCATGCCTTTAGAATGTTACATTATTTGTGTCAATTTTTTCTTTATTGGCAGAAATTGATGATGATAATTCTTGTTTCATAGATTCTAGGGCATCAATCCACATGTCGTGCGAAAGAGATTGGTTTGATACTTGTCATGAAGTTAATAATAGTGCACACAACTATTTAGGAGATAATAGGCCACATGAAATCAAAGGATATGGCGATATAAGTGTTATGATGCCTAATGGACAAGAAAAACAAATTCAAAATGTGGTGTATGTTCCACAATTAAAGACGAACATAATTTCAGTCTCTACTATTATAGAACAACATTTAAAAGTTGAATTTATGAAATCAAATTGTTTGATAAAGGATGTGAAGGACAACTACAAGGTAGTTGCAAAAAGAATGAGAGTTGGAGGATTATACAAGCTGGATGTAATGAATAATTCGCATCAAGCTTTGGCATCAACAAATATGTCAAATATAAAGCTTTTACATCAAAGGTATGGACACTTAAATCATAATGACCTAATTTTACTACAAAAGAAATTGATGGTAGAAGGCCTTCCAAATATTAAGGGTGAACGCTTTGAATGTGAAGGTTGTGCACTTGGAAAACAACATAGGGAAGAATTTTGTGTGCATGAAAATAGTAGAAAACGTGTATTACTTGAACTAGCGCATACGGATCTATGTGGTCGAATGTAAACTAAGTCACTTGGTGGAGCATATTACTTTCTCATATTTATTAATGATAGCACTAGATATACTTGGGCATACTTTATAAGAAATAAAATACATGTGTTTGAATACTTTAAATAATTCAAGAGTATGGTTGAAAACCAAATAGGAAAGAGCATTAAAATCCTTTGATCAGATAAAGGTGGTGAGTACCCTTCAAGATTTTTGTCAAATACTGCAAGAAAAATGGAATTATGCAACAATTTACAGTACCATATACACCTGAGGAAAATGGAGTAGCTGAGAGAAAGAATAGAACATTAACTGAATGTGCTCACAGTATGTTAAAAAGTAAAGGACTTTCTAATATTTTTTTGGACTAAAGCCATTAATACAGTTGTATATCTCAAAAATAAAAGCCCTACCAAGTATCTTGAGCACAAAACACGATTTGAAGAATTTTATGGCTTTAAACCTAAAGTTAGTAATTTAAGGATATTTGGATGCAAGGCCTTTCGTCATATTCCTAAAGAGGATACGAGAAAATTAGATGCTAAAACCATCAAATGCATTTCTATTGGATATTGTACTCATAGAAAAACAGATAAAATGTATGATCCAAGAACTCACAAGATCTTTGCAAGCAGAGATGTTATATTTCATGAGCATGTAGATAAACAAATAAAAGAAAATGAACATAATGTATGGCAACCTCCTTATAATAGCTTTGAGGAAGAAGAAGATGTTGTGGAATCATCTCAAGCTCAAGAAAGCATGGAAATTCCAAAAGACATGCCAAAAAGTCACAGTCTACAAAGAAGTGATGAAAGCACTCTTGGGTTTAGTAAAAAATATAAAATTAGTATTTATTGTTTTAAATTTAATATTGTTTTAAATTATTAGTGTGATGATGTTGGATATGGGTGTGAATTATTAAAAGATACTGCTTTTTTCAATATATAAAAGTAGCGTCTAGAATGTTGGTTAAAAATGAAAGAAGAAAAGTATCATTAAATTTAAAAATTGTAATATTATTATTAAAATTTAAAAAAAAAATATTTGAAAATTAAATATAAATAATTTTAATATTTAAATTTGACTGTTATAAAACTAATTTAGTATACATTTCCTTGCAACATAGTTCAAAGATTAGTTTATTACACAATTTATGGAATGTTGGTTAAAAATAAAAGAAAAAAACTATCATTAAATTTAAAAATTGTAATATTATTATAAAAAAAAATGAAAATTAAATATAAATAATTTTAATTTTTAGTATACATTTCCTTGCAACATAGTTTAAGGATTAGTTTATTACTCAATTTGAATATTGAAGTTAATTTATGGTAACACATTTATTTTTTCCAATAAATAGGTGTCCATTTGAAACATTGGATATCTCTTTACAATTCATTCCAAGAAAAATTGATCTAGAATTAAAATAAAATGAAATTGATCTACAAAAATGAAATTTAAATAAATAAGAAAAGATAAATAAGGAATTTTGTTTATTGTTAAATATTAATCTTCCTTATTTAAAATATATAATTTTTTTTATTTTATACATTTATTTAAATTTTGTAAAGTTCACTATTTAAAATATGTTTTTTATTTTATACCGTTAAATTTGAAAATTTGAAGTTAATGAAATTTATGATTAGAAAAAATCCTTAACCTCAAAACATATAACAAATTAAATAAAACTATAACAATAAATACTAATATAAAAATAAGGCGAACATTAAAAATATGGTAACTAATAAGCATTTAACTATTTCATTTAATAACTTTTTATATTTGTTTTTTTCAGAGCATAGCTTAAGCCTTAATGGTTTACCTTTAGTTGGTCAAAACTATAACAATAAATATTAATATAAAAAATAAGCAAACATTAAAAAGATGGTAATTAATAACCATTTAACTATGTCATTTAATAACCCTTTATATTTTATTTGAGAGCATAGAAACTATAACAATAAATATTAATATAAAAATAAGCAAACATTAAAAAGATGGTAATTAATAAGCATTTAACTATGTCATTTAATAACCCTTTATATTTTATTTCAGAGCATAGCTTCAGCCTTTATGGTTTCCCTCTAGCTGGTCGGACCTGGTTAACACATAAGAAAGATCAATTCTATCCCATGTTTTTACTACCGAGAGGGCCATATTATACAATCCAATCAGCATGCGAACAATTCCATTTTCTACTCGGAAGCTTTTCAGCATGCCGAAAATTTATATTTTCAGCTCAAAAAACATAGAATTCCATTGCTTGCAACAACAAGCGTCTTGCGTCCCCCAAGCCGTCCACCTCATGTTCTTGGAAGAGCCTGCGCAGTGCCTGAGTATAACTGTCATGTTCTTGAAAGAACCTGTGTAGCCTCTCTCCATAATCGTCATGTTCTTCACCGTCATGTTTTTGAAAGAGCCTCACGGGTGCATCCCCATAATCGTCATGTTCTTGAAAGAGCGTGCGTAGTGCATCCCCGTAATCGCCATGTTCCTCATCGTCATTTTCTTGAAACAGCCTGAGTAATGCATCCCCATAATCTCCATGCTCCTCATCGTCATGTTCTCGAAAGAGCCTGCGCAGTGAATCCCTATAATCGTCAAGTTCACCGTCCTCATGTTCTTGAAAGAGCCTGGGTAGGGAATCCCCGTAATCGTCATGTTCCTCGTCGTCATGTTCTCGAAAGGCTCTGCGCAGTGAATCCCCATTTTCATCACGCTCATCATCGTCATGTTTTTGAAAGAGGCTGCGCAGTGCATCCCCATAATCGTCATGTTCCTCATCGCCATGTTCTTGAAAGGACCTGAGGAGTGCATACCCGTAATCGTCATGCTCCTGAAAGAGCCTTCCTAGTGAATCCCCATAATCTTCATGTTCCTCGTCGTCATGTTCTTGAAAGAACCTTCCTAGTGAATCCCCATAATCGTCATGTTCCTCGTCGTCAAGATCTTGAAAGAGCTTTTGTATTGCATCCCCACAATCGCCATGTTCCCCATCGTCATGTTCTTGAAAGAGCCTGCGCAGTGCTTCTCCATAATCGTGATGCTCTTCATCGTCATTTTCTTGATTCTCATCGTCGTGTTCTTGAAAGAGCTTGAGTAGTGCATCCCCATAATCGTCATGTTCCTCGTCGTCATTTTCTTGAAAGAGCCTGCGTAGTGCAACCCCATAATTGTCATGTTCTTGAAAGTGCCTACGTAGTGCATCCCCATTTTCATCACGTTCCTCATCTTCATGTCCTTGAAAGAGCATGGGCAGTGGATCCCCATAATCGTCATGTTCTTGAAAGAGCGTGCGTAGTGCATCCCCATAATCGCCATGTTCCTCATCGTGATTTTCTTGAAACAGCCTGAGTAATGCATCCCCATAATCTCCATGCTCCTCATCGTCATGTTCTCGAAAGAGCCTGCGCAGTGAATCCCTATAATCGTCAAGTTCACCGTCCTCATGTTCTTGAAAGAGCCTGGGTAGGGAATCCCCGTAACCGTCATGTTCCTCGTCGTCATGTTCTCGAAAGGCTCTGCGCAGTGAATCCCCATTTTCATCACGCTCATCATTGTCATGTTTTTGAAAGAGGCTGCGCAATGCATCCCCATAATCGTCATGTTCCTCATCGCCATGTTCTTGAAAGGACCTGAGGAGTTTATCCCCGTAATCGTCATGCTCCTGAAAGAGCCTTCCTAGTGAATCCCCATAATCTTCATGTTCCTCGTCGTCATGTTCTTGAAAGAACCTTCCTAGTGAATCCCCATAATCGTCATGTTCCTCGTCGTCAAGATCTTGAAAGAGCTTTTGTATTGCATGCCCACAGTCGCCATGTTCCCCATCGTCATGTTCTTGAAAGAGCCTGCGCAGTGCTTCTCCATAATCGTGATGCTCTTCATCGTCATTTTCTTGATTTTCATCGTCCTGTTCTTGAAAGAGCTTGAGTAGTGCATCCCCATAATCGTCATGTTCCTCGTCGTCATTTTCTTGAAAGAGCCTGCGCAGTGCAACCCCATAATTGTCATGTTCTTGAAAGTGCCTACGTAGTGCATCCCCATTTCCATCACGTCCCTCATCGTCATGTTCTTGAAAGAGCATGGGCAATGCATCCCCATAATCGCCATGTTCCTCATCGTCATTTTCTTGAAACAGCCTGAGTAATGCATCCCCATAATCGCCATGCTCCTCATCGTCATGTTCTTGAAAGAGCCTGCGCAGTGAATCGCTATAATCGTCAAGTTCACCGTCCTCATGTTCTTGAAAGAGCCTGGATAGGGAATCCCTATTATCGTCAAGTTCCTCGTCCTCATGTTCTTGAAAGAGCCTGGGTAGGGAATCCCCATAATCGTCATGTTCCTCGTCGTCATGTTCTTGAAAGGCTCTGCGCAGTGAATCCTCATTTTCATCACGCTCCTCATCGTCATGTTTTTGAAAGAGGCTGCGCAGTGCATCCCCATAATCGTCATGTTCCTCATCGCCATGTTCTTGAAAGGGCCTGAGGAGTGCATCCCCATAATCGTCATGTTCTTGGAAGAGCCTTCCTAGTGAATCCCCATAATCTTCATGTTCCTCGTCGTCATGTTCTTGAAAGAGCCTTCCTAGTGAATCCCCATAATCGTCATGTTCCTCGTCGTCAATATCTTGAAATAGCTTTTGTATTGCATCCCCATAGTTGCCATGTTCCCCATCGTCAGGTTCTTGAAAGAGCCTGCGCAGTGCTTCTCCATAATCGTGATGCTCATCATCGTCATTTTCTGGATTCTCATCGTCGTGTTCTTGAAAGAGCTTGAGTAATGCATCCCCATAATCGTCATGTTCCTCGTCGTCATTTTCCTGAAAGAGCCTGCGTAGTGCAACCCCATAATTGTCATGTTCTTGAAAGTGCCTACGTAGTGCATCCCCATTTTCATCACGTTCCTCATCGTCATGTCCTTCAAAGAGCCTCGGCAGTGCATCCCCATAATCGTCACGTTCCTCATCATCGTGTTCTCGGAGCCTCAGTACTGAATCCCCATAATTGTCATGTTCCTCATCGTCACGTTCTTTAAAGTGCCTACTTATTGAATCCCCATAATGGTCACGTTCCTTATCGTCATGTTCTTGAAGGAGCCTGCGCAGTGCATCTCCATAATTGTCATGTTCCTCATCGTCATTTTCTTGATCCTTATAGTCGTCATGTTCTTGAAAGAGCCTGTGTAGTGCATCCTCCTCATCATCATGTTCTTCAAAGAGCCTAACCATCGTCATGTTTAGTGCGTCTAACCAATCCTCTATATACGGATGCATGCGCAGGGAAGGTTCTCGAATTTAGATGTCTAGTGCCTCCGTTCAATCCTCTCCTCCTTGGACTATTCTGAGTCTCCCTATAATAGTAATAATCTTGAGCAACATAAAATGGGGAAGACGTGGAATGTCTCTTGGCAATAGAATATATAATATTTCCAGTTTACTAGTTCTGACCGACCTTCCCGTTTACTATCGTTCTACATGTGTAATCTTCTTAATTGTCGGCCCCTTCAATCGTCGGCCCCTTCACTTTTTAGTGACACCAACCTTATTCCGACACAAATCGCATTTTCAATACATGCTACTCCGGTTAGACACTGGAATTCCAAATAGTGTACACATCGATCACACACAAGGCTCAGCCATACCATTTTATATTGGAGTCCGTTAAAACTTTCTGCCACAAAATAAACCAATATACAGCAGAAATTATAGATAAATACACAGACTAACTATAAGATGGCAAACACATAATTATAGATAAATATACAGACTAACTATATAAGATGGCAAACACATAATATTAATACGGAGATTACGGAGATTTCCATGGTTCACCTAAATTTGGGCTACATCCACCAAGCAATGGTATTGGTTTTTCTTTCTGTTCAGAAAATTGGATATTACAACAGTCTTGTAGACTTACAACGCTCTTGACACATCTTTCGAAAAGAAAAAAAATCAATTCGCCTAGGTATATATGGCCTCTATTCACTCGTTTACAAAACTGAATAGTAAATGCTGTCCTATCAATACTCCAACTGAATTGGCACACACACAACTGAATCAAGATAGATAAGATTTGAATTTAGATGACTAAAGCTCAAATTTAGGGGTTTGTTGTCACATGTTTCAACAATATCCACCTTGACAACAATTTACCTGATACCTTGCTCTTTGTTTTATTCTATCATCTTTTCTCCAAGCCAAGAGAAGCCAAGCTCCAACGTAGCTTCTCTAACACCTCTAGTTTCATGAGCATGTATTCATAATTCTTTTGAGTGTGAACTTTTTCAAGAACCACTCCACCTTCACAATAACATGTTTGATAAAATGATATTTTATAGGAATATGTTTTGTTTTATTGTGATAAGCTGGATTTTTAGCCAAATGAATAGCACTTTGAGAGTATTTATCTTACTATCAAGTGTCACATTATCAGTCAGCTCCTTAATCAAAAGCCTTTCAAGGGGTTGTGATCCTTATTATTCCCTGTCTACTGCAGGGACTCCAGTGATCGCTAGAAGATTTACTAACAATTTTTTTTATACCAAAAATATCTTTGTTTTACCAAAAATTTCATTTGCATTTTCATTTTCATATTTGCTTCACTAAACATTTATCCAAAATTTTGGTTTCTAATGAAAGCTTCACGTCGATCGAGGAACCATGAGATAGGAAAGGTTTTCCTTATCCAAAGTATGAAAGGAACTAAACGCTTTCGAAAATCATATCCAAGCTTTCTAAATCAAAGACTTGCAGTAATCCTAATTTCAAAGTTATCATTAAATCTCAAGCATCTCCAGCATTAAATGTTTTAGATGTATTTCATTACATGGTCACTACTTCTGACAGCTTTCCATTTGTTTCGGTGAGAATGCTAGTCACCTGCCAAAGACTCCATAATTCTAGCCACCTGCCAACAACTCCGGCCACCTGCTACAAAGACGTTGATTCTTACCATAGAAGAGAGAACATCGAAAATAGTTGCATTGTGTAGGTGCCCAAGGAGTAGTTCAACAACCGCCCCTGTTGTAGTACGACCCTTCTTGGGGAGAAGGCTATAAAACCTATAGATAGAGATGCCTCTATCAAGGAGAAGAACCCTGTAGATGTTTTGTAGATGCATATGGAGAAGGTTGTGCAAGTTTCTATGGAGCTCACCCTGCCGGGAGGCTACCCCTCCCACCTCCCTTCCCATAGCATAAAGAACTATCAGTTCTGCAAGCACCCGAGGAGAAGTTGTAAAGAAGCTCTTTCAGGTAGAATAAGCCAACAATGACCTTGCAAATGGTCAAAAAAAAGAAGAAAAAAATAGGTTATTCATTCAATTTGGGTAACAGAAACTTACCAGAACAAGAACAAAAGGCAGATGTGCAAGGAGAAAATGTCAACAAGATTTGTTTATACTATTTCCAGTCATGTAAAGTAAAAAAGCAATGAGCGAGTAGAGAAATGGCTTACCATTTTATCGGTGGTATACTTGACAACAAGATTTGTTTATACTATTTCCAGTCATGTAAAATAAAAAAGAAATGAGCGAGTAGAGAAATGGCTTGCCATGCTATTGGTGGTATACTTGATCAGCCCAGAGGAAACTGTGGCGCCGCAAATCTGAGAAATCCAGTAGAAAGCATTTCTTAAAAGTGTAACATGCCCTCCATCCAGTCCAGCGAAGGTCTCCCTCAGGGCCCATTTTTAACTTGATAGTCGAAGCTCTCCTTCAGGTCCCAGTTTAACTTGACAGCCTCATATTATTAGCATAGTCTTAGCTGCCTCCTCTATATTAACAACACTGCTTGTGTTGTTGCTAACCTTGGATAGCTATGACTGATGCTTGTATCAGTTGCAGATCAAGATCTATGACAATTTATGATGGGTTTGATACAAAAACCTCGCCCTTTATTCAACATTCACCTTAATAAACATTCACCTTTCATTATACCATATTGGTATAAGATGATTCAAAGAAAATTTATTAAATCTTAAATTCATGAAATCTTTTCTCATAAGGATACTCTTGTTTATTTATTTCCAACATTCACTTTATTATCTACATAAGATAATCCATTCATTTTATAGTTTATATAAGATAATTCAAAAATAATGAAAGACAGAATTCATCAAAAGATAATCCATTGACTTTGTAGTCTATATAAGATAATCCAAAAATAATGAAAGACAAAATTCATCAATTTTTTTTTTATTAAATTTTAAATTCATGAAATCTTCTCTCATAAGAATACTGTTGTTTACTTATCTCCAACATTCACTTTGTATATCTATATAAAATAATCCAAAAATAATGAAAGACAAAATTCATCAAATTTATTAGTACTGCAAAGTGAAAAAACATATAAGTAAAATCTAATAGCATAAATAATGAAATTTCAAATGTTCAACACACACAATGAGACATTTGATATTATGATCTCTACATCTTAATCATTATCCTTTGTGCCGATAATAGCAAAAAAAAACCCTCTAATTAAATTCTACAAGATCTTCTATTTTAGATTTAGACACAATAGCTATAATAATCACTCTCATACAAAAAAAAAAAAAAAACAAACTCTAATTCAATTTTATAACATCTTTTCTTTTGAATTGGACACAATAACTATAATAATTACTATCATCAAACAAAAATAAAAATAAAAAAGAAAAAATAAGTTTTAAGTTTTTATCAAAAACTTATATATTTTTAATAAAAAATTATTATTATTTAACTGTAATTTTTTAATACATAATCTTTTAATATAATTTTTTTTTCATTATTCATATTATTAATTTTCATTGTTTTTTAATATAAAAACTATTTGTTTTCCATTATACAAACTTACCATTATTCCACCCTTATTTTTTGATATAAAATTTCAAAAAAGAAATTAATTATTCACCAAACAGATCCATATCCGAATTTTTATGTCTAATACAGACGAACTTGGTAACTATGCTTTATATTTCCCAGTGCAAAGAGGAAAGGTTCTAGGATGCTCTCAGCTTGACTGAAAATTTTATTGGTAAATTGTTCATTATAAAGTGATTTGCTCACAATTTTTTTTTTACCCTACCCTCGACTGAAGCGTCAGCCAACGATACCAGCAATAATCCGAAAACAATGCCCAAATGTAATGGGCCGCCGACAATGGAGTCCGGCAAGTACTGGGAAATTATTATTATTTAACTGTAATTTTTTAATACATAATCTTTTAATATAAAACCTATTTTTTTTTCATTATTCATATTATTAATTTTCATTGTTTTTTAATATATAAACTATTTGTTTTCCATTATACAAACTTACCATTATTCCACCGTTATTTTTTGATATAAAATTTCGAAAAAAAATATTTATTCACTAAACAGATAAAGCATAGTTATTTGGTAACTATGCTTTATATTTCCCCGTGCAAAGAGGAAAGGTTCTAGGATGCTCTCAGCTTGACTAGAGATAAAATTTTATTGGTAAATTGTTCATTATAAAGTGATTTGCTCACAATTTTTTTTTTACCCTACCCTCGACTGAAGCGTCAGCCAACGATACCAGCAATAATCCGAGTCCGACAAGTACTGGGAAATACTCTCCGCAAAAACACTTAATTTCAGACCGAAAACATTCTTTGCATTGACTTCTCCGTTAAGTCCATTCCACCCGCTCTATAAATTCTAGGTTTGGATAATGCTTCAACGAAACATATTTCCGACACATTAAATCTTCACACTTGAATTCAAAAGTCCACGAACCTTCATCCAATATACAAATGCCTTAGGTGAATAAACTAATGAGTGTTCTTCTGAAATATAGGTGGCTAGTTATTTTTATTTATCAACTTCAAAAAATGGGCAAAAAAAATGACTCATTTTGTTTTTTGTTTTTATATTTCCAATATATACTTTTTTACACTCGGAAGTAATCAATACATTTAGAATTTAGAATTTTAATTAAATTAAGTTTTTTCAAAATGAAAAATTAGAAAGTTATCTAGTTTACTATTTTTTTTTTTTAAATTATCATGAAAAATTTTATAAAACAAATTTATATAAACTTGCTAAAGCAAAATTTTCACATTTTAATTTTGGATTCCTTACTTTATCTATTTTAATATTTTTATGGTTTATATTAGAAGATAAGTTTATTAAAGTTATTTTATGAAAACAATGATGTGTATGTTACTATTATTAATCCATTTAATTATAATCTGATATAGTAAATATCATGTATGTGTTAAGTTACCATTATTACTAAGACAGTGTTGGCACAATTTAAAAGTCTGTCACCTTTGCAACACTAGTAATATGGTTGAAGATTAAAAAACTCTCATAGATCATCAGGTTTAGACTCATATTGGAAGTAAAATTCAAAATATTTGTGATGCTAACAACCCTCTTGTTTGTTTAGCTAAACAAAATTATGTTGATCTTGAAACACTTCTTTTCATGCTTTCTGAGCATAACGATAAAATTCGAAATAACTTTTAGTAATATCTTTTTACCTTCTTATATACCATATTTGGTCTTAGTGGATGATAATCATCATTATCACCATCATAATTACATACTATTGTAGGAAGTTTGCACCATTTTAGAGTTGAGGAGAAAAAAAAATTTAGGATCAAATTAAATGTTGAATGCGAGTAGTAGCATAATTTATTTTTATTTATTATTTGTATTTTTATGTTAAAAACGAAGTTGATTGAAGCTTGCTTAATGAATAATAGATTAATATGCAAGATATGTATTAAGTATAAAGTTATTTAATGACAAATAATCTTAGTAATGTGTCCAATGTATACCATTATTTAGAACTTTAACTAGATTAAGTTTTTTCAAAATGAGGAATTAGAAAGTCACTTAGTTCACTAATTTTAATGTAGATATTCACCATTTTCTGTGCAAAAATTATCATGATAAAATTTATAAAACAAATTTATATAAACTTGCAAAAGCAAATCTTTCACAGCTTAATTTGGATTCCTTACTTTATTTATTTTAATATTTTTTATGGTTTATATTAAAAGATAAGTTTTTTAAGGCTATTTTATGAAAATAATGATGTGTATGTTACTATTATTATCCCATTTAATTATAATCCGATATAGTAAATATCATGTATGTGTTAGGTTATGATTATTACTAAAAGAGTGTTAGCACAATTTAAAATTCTATCACTTTTGCAACACTAATAATATGGTTGAAGATTAAAAAACTTTCATAGATCACATAGTTTATACTCACATTGGAATTAAATTTCAAAACATTTGTGAGGCTACCAACCTTCTTGATTGTTTAATTAAACAAAATTATGATGATCTTGAAACACTTCTTTTAAAGCTTTTTGAGCATAACAATAAAATTCGAAATAACATTTAGTAATATCTTTGTACCTTCTTATATACCATATTTGATTTTAGTGAATGATAATCATCATTATCACCATTATCATTACATACTATCGTAGGAAGTTTGCACCATTTTAGAGTTGAGGAGAAGATATTTTTTTAGGATCAAATTAAATGTTGAATGCCAGTAGTAGCATAATTTATTTTTATTTATTATTTGTACTTTTATGTTAAAAACGAAATTAGTAGAGGATTATTTAATGAATAATAGATTAATATGCAAGCTATATATTAAGTATAAAGTTATTTAATGACAAATGATCATAGTAATGTGTCCAATATATACTATCATAGATCCATGGTAAGTGCAGATGGAGGGATCAAATTTCTTCATGTGCAAACATTTTTAGAGTGAAAGATACAATGCATTATTTTTCATTGTTGAAACTACATTTTTTGAATGCTAAATAGAGTACTTACACACACACACACACACACACACACACACACACATATGAAGTTGAGATTGACATAAATTAGCTAACATAAATTCTCTGTATCTCTAGCTGAAATATTTTTGAAAAGTATAAGATTTAAACATGTAATTCACACATTTGTTTTACTTCTAACTACTTTACAACATATTCATTTATTTATTTTTCTATTTTGAACACAGTTTTTATAAATATTTTTGAAAAGTATAAGATTTAAACATGTAATTCACACATTTGTTTTACTTCTAACTACTTTACAACATATTCATTTATTTATTTTTCTATTTTGAACACAGTTTTTATTTTAAAGAGGCACAAACCACAGACAAACTCACACATCCCCCCATATTGGGCTATAAAATAAGCCTCTCGTCTCAGTTACTAATCATTTTAATAATCAAAATCAATCATGAATTATAATAGTAACAAAGTAGTACAATTTGATTATTTCCAAATACAACACGAAAGAGACAAAATTGACTAAGATATTTATTACAAATGTTTAGTTTTTATTCCTGTAGTGTTTAAGGATATTATATTGAAAAGAACATATTAATATTCATCTAAAACTTAGATTCCTTACATTATTTCTATGACCATTAACGTTTATATTTATGTATTAAATTTGACTGGTGAATAATAGATTTTGTAAAAAGAAATCTTACCTATAAAGTTATTTAACAATATATTAATATTGTTTTTCTTACTATTATTGACCATTTTAAATTGATGCTAACTACTTTCAGATTTTGTAAAAAGAAATCTTACCTATAAAGTTATTTAACAATATATTAATATTGTTTTTCTTACTATTATTGACCATTTTAAATTGATGCTAACTACTTTTCCTACGTTGAGTACAAATTAATTATACTAGTACAATGTTGGCACCACTTCAAAATCTATAACAGGAAATATTTTATAATTCTAGTTGTGTTGTTCAATGATCAAAATAATTTTTTTATAAATTAAAGTGCAAAAAAATAGCGAATTTGATTTATATCAATTATAATAAGGAAAATTATAGAAAAATCACATTAAACATTATATAAGTGTCTAGAATTTATTCATTAAGTGTTTAAATGGTTTATATTAAATAGAATACTAATTACTTACTTCGTTGTTGTTTTAATAGACCAAGTTTGGAAGATGTTTTTAAGTGCATTATTGAATTTGATTATGCATGTTTGATATAGTGAGAAGTCATGTTGGTCAAATAAAGCTTTGAAAAGTTAAATATTTTATGGCATTGTCATGTAATTTGTATAACGCATGATTACATTGAAATATTAAATAATATAAAACTCCTCCAAAAAGAATATGAAGAGAATATTTGATATACAACAAATATGGAAAAGTGTGTATGAATGTATATTAATAGATATTTAAAAAAATTACATTCATGAATTATATAAACCTACTCTTAAGATATTTGCTCAAGTAGATCAAGAATGGCTTCTACACCATATTTATTTATCTTGGTCTTCTTACAATGTTCTTTATTTGGCATCCATGCCCACACTATGGTATTAATTGGAATAGAGCCAAGTTCTGTGTCATCAGGATTTGGTACCCAATATTGCTCTAAAAATTTTCCATTATATTTCCCTGACATAGGCTTCCACCAGTCAACCTTTACTTGAATATTCTCACTTTCATTATCCCTAAAGATATTTGAGATGGATTTTTCCATCCAAACCATCTCTCATGCATCCTCGTTTCCTGATCTAATTAGCAACATCTTTCCTTTCTCAACATCAATCATTGGATTGAATGTTGTCTTTGTCTTGCTGCATTTGGCTTCAACATATATTGGTTCATCTATTGCATTATAAAAAACTCCATCCATAATACTTAAGATTACTTGGAGTGCATTACAATCAACATCAAAATGTACCTTGTCTTGGGCCAGAAATCCTCAGAAGATGAATCACTTCCATCTATTATTCCATGATCATTATAGATTCCATCTAATGTATCAATAACCTTTTCCAAATACACCACTTTATTTTTCCATTCCTCTGTAACAATTGGTGAATCCTCATTCCCAATAGTGTCTTTCCAAATTTTTATGTATGATGTTATATCTTCCTTTAGTACTTTTACATAGACATATTTTTTTTGGAAGCTAAGAAAGATGGCTTCCCTATGGGAATTATAGGTCGACCTTCATCATCTATATTCCATAACTCAACTAGTTCTGACCATTCAATATCTCTAATTGATTCTTTGTACCTTAGTACTGGAACATCATTGAGTACAAGAAGTTGGAAGTATTGGACATTAAGATGTCCAACTAGTGCATTTTTTCCCTCCTTGATGTATCCATTAAGGAAAATTTTGAAGTCATAGACCTTGTCAATAAGTGTAGGTGGAAACACTCGATTTTCTTCAATTATGCGATATGCATCCATCATTTCAGGTAAAGAATAAACATCTTTACTTTCTAGGTTGGAAGACATTCTTCCATAGGTTCCATCTATGTCTTCATGGGTGTGCCCCACAGGAAAGAACCCAACCTCAATAGTGATGAAGACACCAAGTGTAGTTAGAAGTGATAGAAACATGAAAAGATAGCGATACTTATTATCACTTGTTGCATTGTCCAACTATAACAACAAATGTGGAGGAAGAGGTTTAAAATCAACATTTTGACTTTTTGAACTTCCATGAGATATAAAATCATCCTTGTACCATTGACATTTTGAGTAAATAGAGGTGTCAAGCAATGTATTTGTAAGTGGGTTTCTTGAAATTCCACTTTCATTAAGTATATCACCATACATATCCATTTGTGGGTCTTCAAGGTCCCTTCAACGCTTTGTAAGGGATGTAATAGTAAATTATGATCCCATATGGACAAATGGTAGGGAGAAATGACCAAAACGACCTGCTTTATGCCCATGTGTATTCATACATGTCAATGACAAACCTAAATTTGTTCCTACAATAGATTTTGATTTGACACGTAGCCTTGGGATTGAAGTCTTTGTTTTTTCTATTTTATCATGGGTAATGCTCAAATACTCCTTTGGAAACCGCTCTGACATAATTCTATGGGCATAGTAGCAATATCTTCCACACATAACAATCTTGTTATGCTTTTTTAGCCCCTTGTGCCTTTTCTTCCAACTCTTTTGTAGTTGCTGACTTCATTTGTGCTTTAAACACAATACATTCACTACATTTATTAAAGTTGGTGTTCTTTGAAAATTCCACATCTCGAAACTTAGTATTCCATATCATGCTCATTGTTGACTGTGATATTGATGGGTAATTAAGCTTTTGAAGAGCCTCATTGATCCCTTTTAACAAAGAATTTTGTGTGTAAGTCAAAGGAAGCAATCTTAAAGGAGCAGATGTTCCATCTTCTTCAACTTGACGTGTTTGGTTTGGTGAAAAATATGAATTATCCATTACAATTTGTGCAATATTTCTATGGTGTTGCCACTGTGTGAGCTCATGATTTGCATGTGTTGGTGTTACCATGAATAGCTTTGATATGTCCATATTGGAAATAACGTTGGTAATTATAGAATGTTCTTTGATTATTTTATGTATCTTATACCATGCTTTCTTACAAATAATATTCCCATTAAATCTCATGTCCTTTACATTTCTAGCAATAGGTGGTAGGGCATGGCCATGGCCATGGCCTTTTGACATGATTGTGTTTGACATGAGTGAATTCAAGACAAATTCTCTAGTACCATTTTTATTTATTTGTCTCATACCCCTTCTAGCACCTAAAATGGCCTTCCTATCCACATGTTGAAGACAATCTTTTCTACAACATGCATCTACTGCCAATAGTTGTCTTTCTATTCATCTATTTTTGTTTGACATTTTGCAATTTTTTTTGTAGCCATAACTCGTTTAATCCTTTTAGATGGCCTTGTTACATGCATATCAATTGAGTTTCTATCTTTTTCATTACAAAGTTACCCATCCCATTTGTTTAAGGGATTTGTGTCCTCTATAACATCCCATATCGCCATTTCCTTGGGTGGCTCCTTAAACTTTTCCTTGACCCTTAATATCACACTTTTGTTTTCCACCAACTTATTTATTGACCATGTAACCAAACAATGTATAGACTTATCGTTAATTCTACATATCTCACAATTTCCATCTATCTCTTCTAGAAAAAAAAACAAATTCCATTTCACCTAGTGTTTCACCCTCAACAATTTCATCCTCACGTACATTAACTAGCATTCATTTGGCAATGCACGTCCTTTTTCCCATGCATTCATGTGTAAGTGAAACCTTTGTACATATAATCTAAACCTATCTTGGGGAATATTTATGGCATGATCATGACAGTGAGACTCCAAATTTGATTCTGGCCAATTCTCATAAGATTCCAATGCACCCCTAAGTGTATGCTCAAATCATGTTGGGTGTGGTAGAGGAGCATTATGTTTTAACACCTTCTCAATTTTAACCACTATGCATCCTTTCTTTACCATCTTTCCATTCATTTTATGCCCAAGCTCTGTATTGAATATGGAACCATCGCCCACCTTCACTCCATGTTGCAGAAGATCTACTTTGTCTCCAATAGAAAATGTAGAAGAAACATTTGCACCTATAAACGAATGTAAATAAGGTTAGTATTTACTAAAAAAATATTTATTATACTATCAATAATATATAACACATGCTTCAATATTTTGATTTACCTATGTTGTGTCTCAAATCCATGATTTCCCATGGATGTATGTCCCCTTCATTAAGATCCTCATCAATCAAATGTGGTTGAGTGACATCAATTATCAAAATTGTAACGTAACCAGCATTAACCCTTTCTCCAAGATAATAAGTTCCAGATTCTACAAATTCAACTCTTCCTAGCCCAATGACTTGATCATTAATAAGGAGATCAACATAGTCCCCTTTTGCCAAAATTAGATTTTCCGTTGTGGCTTGTATTGATTCTATAACAACAATTAAATCGTAACTTGTAATTAAAAGGTTGAACTGTGTAAAGTGTGACTTTGTATTTTCGTAAAAATACACAAATTATGAAAAAGTAATATATATGCAAGAATTAAAATAGTATGGTAGTCATATTATATGTAATGAAACATTGTTTCCTCAAATGAAAGCTAACAATCAATGTCATTCCTTCTATTACAAACATAAGCATATTTTTAGAAGCAACATTACATGGTCAAATAAATCTAGCACATGCTAGATTTCCTTCTAGTGCAAACACAAGCACATTGCCAATAACAATATTCTAAGGCGAAGGAAATCCACCACATGCTAAATTTCCTTCTAACATAAATAGAATCATATTACTCACAAAATCATTTCAAATTAAAAGGAATCTTACACATTCGAGAGTTTATTCTAGCACAAACTCAATCACATTGCCAAAAACAACATTGCAGGGTGGAAGATATATAACATATACTTGATTTACTTCTAACACAAAAAAATCACATTGCCAAAAATAACATTGTAGGGCAAACAAAATCCAACAACTTCTATCACAAACACAATCACATTTCCAATAACAACGTCGCAAGGTAAAATAAATTTAACGCATGCTAGCTTTACATGTAGCCTAAATACAAGCATATTACCAAAAACAGCATTTCATGCGAGAAGAAATCTAGTGCATGCTATATTTCCTTCTAACACAAACAAAATCACATTACCAAGGTGAAGTAAATCTAACACGTGTTAGATTTCCTTCTATAATAAGCAACCAAATTGAAAACAACAATATTGCATAGCAAATGAAATCTAGCACAACTTCTAGCCCAAACACAAGCACATCATTTCCAATAACATTTCCAACACTTGCTAGATTTCCTTTTATCATAAAAAACCAAATTGACAACAACAATATTGCAAAGCAAAAGAAATCTAGCATAGTTTCTAGCCCAAACACAAGCACATTTCCAATAAAAATATTTCAAGGTGAAAGAAATTTAACACATGTTAGCTTTACATGTGGCACAAATACAAGAATACTACCCACAACAACATTGCATGCCAAAAGAAATCTATTGAGTGTTATGTTTATTTTTAACACAAATAAACAAAGTGTAATGGTGATTCTCTGTTGTGAAGACCCATATGAAAAGTGGCATAATGCTAACAAGACCAATGTAGCTATTGCCAGGATACCCACTCACCTTTCCCTTCATCCTACAAAAAACTCCCAAGTGTGAAATCCTTTTTTTTCCAAGTGTTTGCTTCTAAAAGGGGAAAGTAATGAATAATTTTTCCTACTAGAATAAATTTCTTTGGGGAAAACAGGGTGGAAAACATGAATCCTCATCTCCTTACCAAGAAAGTAAGGCTAACTAGGCCTGATTGATATCCATGCCCGATGAACTATATTAGTGGTAAAATTTGTTGTTTGCACTATGATTGGTAATGTACCTTGAAATACTCACGTGATATCATCTTCATAATGTTAACGGTTACACATCCATGACATCTCTGGTTCTTCCAACTTCTATGACATAATCAGTGTAGTTGAATCCTTCGAGATTTCTAGATCTAATGTTCATAGAAGAATGTGGTAGCCTTAAAAGTTAGTGTCCAAGTAGTTACTCACCTTTATCAAAAGTTTACCAACTAGTTTTCCTATTCTAGATTACTCTCAAGATCTCCTTACATGCCACAAACAAAAGAAGGTATTGTAAAGACAACCTCTCTCTATTTCAAAAGGAAAACAATCTCTATTTAATTACAAAAGATATTTTTTTGTGATTTTTGGAACAATTTCCTTGAGAACATTTCCAGAGAAATCATAATACATTAAGAGTTTATATACTCTCAAAATCTTCCTAGATCACGTAATCACAATTGAGCCTCAGCAACTATATAGTTATGAGATAGCCTAACCCATATTCATGTGATAGTAATTACCCCATTACTATTGTATACTGCTGAAATTCTATAAGATTCATTATATATTATATGAAATTATAAGTAACTAAAGTTTATAGTTTATTTTAATAAGTCAATGTTATATTATTTTTTTAATATCATGTAGTGAATTGGTAAATGTCATGCTTAATTAAGGGAGACCCAAAATCAATTCTTGTAGCTGTCACCATAACACCAAGAGTACATTCAACAACCTGCAAGCCAGATAAACCACTTCTATTTTAATAGTGCTTGATGCAAACATATGTCATATGATTACTTTTCCAATATAACTAGGTTACAAGATCAAACATGGCCTCCCCATCTGGTTTGACAGCAACAACAATATAATTTTTCTAGCTGTTTCACCTTGAGTCATATTTCATTTTCATAGTTCTATGTCTTTGTGAGATCTCTAGTGTGTTTTGTTGGATCCTTTCTCATTTTTCTATTTGAGAATGTTATTTCTTTTTCTTAATTTTTGGGCACATAAATATTGTGTGATATCATTATTTGATTTTTTTTCTATTCATTTGGTAAATTCATTAAATTTTTATTTTTATTTATTTTAAATGTTGAAAATATTTATTTAGAACCTCGAAAATGGATGTGAACATATAATCATCTATTTTTTGTTGTTGTTGTTGTTACATTTATGCAGCCATAAATGATGCAATTTTGTAATGTATTTTATTATCCTTTCATCATATGTTTTATTAAATTGCTAATTTATAAAATTTATTATCCTCCCATCATAATTCTTAATAAATTTTTAAATTATAATGTTTAACCTGTAAGAGAAGAATAGCAATCCCCTTGCATTGTTCAATAAATAAATTTTTAATTTATGATATTTAGCATATAGGAGAAGAATGGTAATCCTCTTGCATTGTTTAGTGCAATGAGGAGGTTGATCCACTTCCTCTCTTTTAATTCAAAGCTACTATTAACTGAATGGTCAAAAGGCATGCTTTTCCACCATCATGCATCCTTAGCATTGCAGTGTTAATATTTACAAGGAAGGTGATTGAATACCACTCCATATTGATCATTATGATTGTGTTCGACCTTCTTGTAACATATCACTTCTTAGTGAGTGCGAAAATATATTGGGGTCAGGTGAATTTGTTGGTTCCATTGCAATACCATTGCTTAATGGGTAAATTATTTACTCTATTTCCAAAGTCTACAAGTATAACCTTTGATAATAAATTTTTATTTTTTTCTATGATGGTCACTTAGACTTGGTTTCTTTAGACCAAGTAGTGAAAATGAGTGTTTGATG
The DNA here is from genome assembly GCA_031772625.1 of Pinus tabuliformis. NCBI lineage: Eukaryota > Viridiplantae > Streptophyta > Pinopsida > Pinales > Pinaceae > Pinus > Pinus tabuliformis. The sequence continues at coordinate 569,258,390 of CM062816.1, forward strand.
AACTATATCTATAATGTATATCGATTTATATTTTAAATGGAAATGAAGATGTTGTAGCCACGGGGGCATGTGCATATTGTAGCAGTTTCTGTCATGTGAGGAAAATTAGTCCATTGCGTTCCTCTATATTTCAGTAAAGCATCACAATCAGTTGGTTATTTTGTTGATATGAAGGTATTTTCTCTGTCAATACTCCTCGCTGGATAAAATACATTTATTTATTTCAATGCTTTCTTGTCAATCATTTAGTTCTCATGTATATATGAAGGTATTTTCTCCGTCAATACTCCTCAGTCGGTAAAATTCAATACTCCTTAGTCGCTTGCCTTCCTTCCTTTAAAGACTTGACAATTAGTTGTTTTAAATCTGATAACTTGGCAACATAATTAATTTTATCTGGAGAAATAGGTTCCCTGTGAAATGGTCACAGTTTCAATTATAATCTAGTGGTGATAAAAGAAGAGAACACATAATTGTGTCAAACTTTGACTTAAATTGAACATAATTGCTAAAAGTTCTTTGCAAAGCAGTGGTTCAAAAATTTGAAAATTTTCTTGATTTAATCCATAGATGATGATATTTTTTTGGAAAATATTATTTCCAACCACCGTTTGCATTAAATGTGTTAGGTAGGAAGTCTAGTTTCTTCTGGAGAGTTCAGGATGAAGTCTCGAGAGTTTAGATAGCTTCATAAAGAAGCTATTATCACCGAAAATCCAAAGAATCGATAAACTTGATCAAGAATGTATAAAAATTATTCGTTGGCAATGTAAAGTCCAAGTTTTGTTGTATTATCTATGTTCTCTAATTTGGTATTAGAACAAGGTTGAGTGCTGAGAGTGTAAGGTACTTTTGTGAGCAATCGGTTTGAGAGATCGCTAAGGGTGTGACAGCAAAAGTTTGTGTGCAGTGCCTAAGGTCCTGGTGAAGGGCGAGCTGGCTGAAGGATTGAGGTTACTTGCAGTTTGTCTGCTTGTGCGTAAGAGTGTGCTTGTGCATAGAATTGGTTTTTGAGGCTCATTGCAGGGAGACGAACTGCTGAGAACGTTTGCGTGAAGTGTGCTTGCGTGCTGGTAAGACAGGGCTGAAGAAACTGCGTAAATCCTCAACGTCCATTGTTTGGAGTTTGATGTAAATTCTATAATGTTTGTTAACTGTTCTATAGTAAGATATTTCATAATCTGTGACAGAGAAATCCACTTGTGTCTTTTAAAACGAAGTGTGGGCAAGGTTCGGTCATTGTTCAGACATGTTTTGAAGGCTTCGTTAGATCTACCTGTAGTTTTTTAAATCTGAGTGTGGGTAAGGCTCTGTTGTTGCTAGAATTTGGTTATTGATATGTTTTTGAACATTTTGGTTTAACCGCATCCATTAGGCCATTTTTTTTTAAATAGTTTTTTATGAATCTCAAAGGATTTACGGTTAATGCTAAGGTTAAAACCAAGTGAAAAGTAAATTATGGAAGTTTCTTAAAATAATCAATGAAGTTATCATGGCAGTGAATGGCGGAATAAAATATATATAGAAATAAAAAAAGACAAAAAAAAGGGTGTTGTTAAGGAGCTAGTAAAATTAGAAAAAAAGGTGTTATTATTTGTTATTAAGGAGCCACTAAAATTATTGGTAAAGAAGGTGATAGTAATTATCCATTAATTTTTTTGGTATTTAGGGATTCATAAGTTTAGTACCTTGGCTAATGTATTAGCGAAATCTTATTTATCTCACTCTAACAAGCTAGATGGTGAAAACTATGCAAATTGGAAGTTTAAGCTGCAGACTTTGATGGAAGTCTATAATATATGGATGATTGTGTATGGAGCTGAAGTCTAGCCAATGCCCACTCAAGCCACATATGCCACAATTCAAGATTGTGAATGACGAGAAAACAAAGCAAATTTGTTATTGTGAATGTCTGTTAAGGACAACATTATTCCACACATTAGAGAGTGAAAAACATCCAAGGAGACATGGGACACTCTACAAAATTGTATGAGATGAAGACTACAAATCAAATATTTAATTTAAAGAGTAATCTTATTTCAATTAAGATGGAAGAAAATGAAAATGTCAGTAATTTTATTTCTAGAATTAAGGATAAATTAGCTGACATTGGTGAAACAATATGTAGTACAGACTTTGTTATTGTGACATTAAATGGAATTCTTGATGAATATCAAATGTTTATCACTGGTCTTTTAGCTAGAGAGAAGGATCCTATGTTTGATGAGTTGGTAGGTATACTTATGCAAGAAGAAGAACAAAGAAGAAATCATAAACAAAAATCTCCCAATTCAGATTTAGCATTGATGGTTAAAGGGCAACAATCCTTCAAAGGAAAATAGTGGGAGAAAAATAAAGGAAAAAGCCACAGGTAAAATCATTTCAAGGTACACCTTCACCAGGACAAATGCCAAATCAAGTAGAGACAATGTGTGTTATTACTGTGGAAAACCTTGTCATTTTGCTAAAAATTGCATGAAAAGAGGGTTTGATCCATTTAAACAAAGAAGGCATTCAATAAAGTATGTTGATAGATATGAAGCAATTAGTCATGCCTTTAGAAATGTTAAATTATTTGTGTCAAATTTTTCTTTATCGGCAGAAGCTGATGATGATAATGCTTGGTTTATAGATTTTGGTCCATCAATCCACATGTCGTGCAAAAGAGATTGGTTTGATACTTATCATGAAGTTAATAATAGTGCACACAACTATTTAGGACTTAATAGGCCACATGAAATTAAAGGATATGGTGGTATAAGTGCTATGATGCCTAATGGAAAGGAAAAACAAATTCAAAATGTGGTGTATGTTCCACAATTAAAGATGAACTTAATTTCAGTCTCTACTATTACAAAACAACAATTAAAAGTTGAATTTATGAAATCAAATTGTTTGGTAAAGGATGTGAAGGACAACTACAAGGTTGTTGCAAAAGGAATGAGAGTTGGAGGATTATATGTTAGGATATTCCGACACATAGGAAATAGTTAAGTACAACTTGGTCTAGTATAGAGTTAGGTAAAGTGTGTTTCTTTACTATGTACATTTTGTAACTTACAATCTGACGGTCACGATATGTAGTGATCTGACGGTTCATTCTCTCCTTGGTATTACCGACACTTGATTTGTGGCTTAACACCCGATTGGTCCATGATCTCTATTTAAAGAGCATGGAGGGTCATTTGTAGGTTAACCATTCATGAGAGAAGCTTATGTAAATTTTCATTCTTTTATTAATAAATTTCCTGAAGTGGCTGCGTTGGCTCAGGCCGTGGACTATTTCCCTCTTTGAGGATTTTAACCACGTCAAAAGTACTGGTGTATTGATCTGCGATCTGTTTGTGAGCAGTGTCCTTTGGTGTTCTGTCTGAGTAACTTACCATGTAAATTCCTACATGGTATCAGAGCTATTTGAGGGCCGTGTCAGTTGGTGATCAAAATCTGAAGCCGGTAAAACTGCATCCAACTACCGTTTCCCAGATCGACTGTTTCTGACTGCTTTGAGGCCGAGAGGACTGCTCTGTTGTGTTGGGAGCATCTGTTCCAGTGAGGAACCCCTTTTGTTTCACGCGAAAAGGTTTCTGGTAGCCCTAGCTGCGTCATTTTTAAGATCTGGAGGGAGAAAGGGCCTTCTCAAAGCAAGCACGCAACCCAAAGCATCAACCCCCCTCTCTCCCTCTCTCTCTCTCTCTCTCAAATTTTTTGTATAGCTCACTTGGTGCAAAGCTAATTTATGGGAGTAGAGGTCTTGGGTTCAACTCTCCATTTTGTGGGGGCAGATTTTTCATTTCCACACATTCCCGCACTTCGCTGGTGACTTCATCAAATTTTCTTCAAAAAGCCATAACTTCTTCATCTCGAAGCTATTTTCAGAACCATTTTTTTGAAATAGCCTAATTTTTCGAGATCTTTCCATTGAAACACTTAGTTTCAGCATCTATAGCTTCAGTTTTTTTTAAAATGGAAAGTCCATGCCAAGTTATTCTTGACAGCACCAACTACTTCCAATGGTGGTCCTACATTGTGGATTTACTTAGAAGTAAAGGTCTTTACAGAATATCCACAGGCCAAGAGACCAAACCGAAAGATGAAAACAAGGCAACTAAATGGGAAAATAGGCAAGACCAAGCACGTGGGTTGATAGGGATGTCTATTTCTCTAGATCTTAGATTCCATATTGCAGAACTTGATACTCTTGATGAAGCAATGAAATAGATTACCAAAGTCTTTGGAATTAAAAATGAACTTAAAGCCCATCAACTTGAAAATGAATTGCTTACATTGGACCCCAATAATTTTTCTTGCATTGAAGATTTTTTGTCCAAGTTCAAGACCCTTAGACTTCTCTTGGAATGTGTTAAGGTTAAGAAAGATGATAGTAGCCTTATCTACTCCATTCTTACTAAGTTGGGACCAACCTATTCTGTGTTTGTTTCCACCTTCCATTCTACAAGAGAAGCCTTCATTTCTCAAGGACAAGCTTACAGGTGCCCTTCCTTTGATTCCTTTTGTGATTCTTTAATAAGAGAACAAGAAAAACTCTTACACCTTGGTCTTCTTCATCTTGGAAACTCTTCTAAGAAAGCGTTAGCCACCCGGCAGCAACCAAATTCAAAGAATCCTAAGAAGTCGTATCCTAAAAGGAATGGTCCTAAACCAAACAAGGGTCCTAAGCAATTTCCGCCTCAAAATGAAAAATCATTTCAACAAAATGATAAGACAAATAAAAACAAATGGAAGAAGACTGATAGACATTGCAACTTTTGCAATCGAGATGGCCACTTAGAATCCAAATGCTTTAAGAAGATGGAAGCCTTGGAAGCAGCAATGAAGAAGCATAACATCCATTGGGAGAAATCTTCAAATTCAACTTCATCTTCAGGAATGGCACTTTCTGCATGTGGTTGTCAAGCATCTCGGTCTGGCTATACACTAAATGTATCTTCTTCTCATTCTCATGAGTGGCTCATTGATTCTGGAGCTTCTTATCGCATGGCCAAAAACAAAGCCATGTTTTCTTCTTTAAATGATTGTAACGCCAAAAATATATATGTTGGTGATGATAGATCTCTTAGTGTTGTAGGGACTGGAACTGTTCATCTAGACAATGGTCAGTTTAATGATGTATTATGTGTTCCAACCTTATCCTGCAACCTTCTATCTATATATCAGATAACCCATTCAGGTGAAGGTAAAATCGTTGAATTTTCACCTCACGATGTTGTAATTAAGGACCTAAGAGATCCTAGACAGATTTTAGCTACTGGCATTGCTGATGATTCTACAAGGTTGTATAAGTTTCACAACTTTGGGTCATCAAATCTTCCCTCAGTATTTGTTGCTCATAATGATGAAGTGAGCAAACTTTGGCATGAGCGATTTGGTCACTTAAACTATCGCTCTCTTCAGAATCTATGTAAAGAAAATATGGTGACAGGTCTTCCAATGGTATCTTGCAGAGATGGTGTTCGTTCTGGATGTGTACTCAGAAAACATCATCGGTACAGTTTTGAAAAATGTGCCTCTTGGCACGCCTCAGCCCCTTTACAACTCGTGCATAGTGATTTATGTGGTCCACTTCCAGTTGCTTCATTCTCTGGCTACAAGTATTTCTTAACTTTCATTGATGATTTCTCCATACGCACTTGGGTATACTTCTTAAAACTCAAGAGTGAAGTATTTAACATATTCTTGGCCTTTAAGGCCTTTGTTGAAAAACAATCTGGACATCAAATTCTTAAGCTAAGATCTGATAATGGCAGAGAATATGTTAAAACCACATTCATCAACTTTTTCACTGAGAATGGAATTCAAATGCAACATATTGTTCCATATACTCCACAACAAAATTGTGTAGCTGAAAGGAAGAATCAAACCTTAAAGGAAATGGTTAATTGTATGCTTCAATCTAAAGGACTTAGTCTTAATTATTGGGCAAAAGCAATTAAATGTGCAAATTACATAATAAATCGCACTCCTACTAAGGTTTTAAAGAATATCACTCCAGAAGAAGCATGGAGCTCAATCAAACCAGATGTAAGTCACTTTCATGTTTTTGGAAGTGAAGCATGGGCCCATATTCCAGATGAGAAACATAAAGCTTTAGAACCTAAGAGTGAAAAATATATTTTTTTTGGATATTCTGAAGATGTCAAAGGATATAGACTTATTCCACTTAAGTCCAAAAATGTTATCATTAGAAGAGATGTAAAGTTTGCTGAAAATATATCGGCCTACGAGCCTAGTTCGACGGATGTGCAACCTCTCCCTATCTCTTCTACTTTTGAAAATAGTTCTTCTTCAGATGATGAAAGCAAGGATGAAAATCCTCCCCCACCTTCTCAGGATCCTCCTTCAGCTCCTCAGCTTCCAAAATGCGTACGTGCTACTCGGGATGCAACAGGTGATCTTGCCGGTGATCCTACAGGTTAGCGACGTACACGTTCTCGGTACGAGAGAGCCTCTTCTTTACTGGCTCAAGCTTCAGTGAATTATGATCCTGACACCTTTACAGAAGCTTCAGGCCATCCAGATTGGGAAGCAGCTATGAATGAAGAATATCATTCATTATTGGCAAATGATACATGGGATCTTGTTCCTCTACCAAAGGGACGAAAACTTGTTAGAAGCAAATGAGTTTACAGAACCAAGTATGGACCAGATGGGAAAGTTGATAAACATAAAGCTCGTCTTGTTGCTAAGGGTTTTTCACAAGTTGAAGGCATTGACTATACTGAAACCTTCTCCCCTGTTGCCAGAATGAGCTCTATCCGCCTTTTTCTTTCCCTTGCTGCCCCTTTCAAATGGGAAGTCCATCAGATGGATGTTAAATCCGCCTTCTTGCATGGGGACTTGCATGAAGAAACCTATATGGAACAACCTATTGGCTTTATACAAACAGACTCCAGCCTTGTATGTCGGCTTAAGAAATACCTTTGTGGTCTCAAGCAATCTCCTCGAGCTTGGTATGCCAAAATGGATAACTTTCTTTTAGAAAATGGCTTTTCTAGGTATCATTCTGACAATACTGTCTACACCAAGAAAGTGGGCAAGTCTCTTATAATTCTTGTTCTTTATGTTGATGATCTTATCCTGACTAGTAGTGATCCCAACCTTATAAACCATGTGAAGTCTAGCCTTAAAAGGAAGTTTGAAATGACAGACGTAGGACACTTACATTATTTTCTTGGTCTTCAAGTCTTGCAATCCGAGGAAGGTATTTCCCTTTCCCAATCCAAGTATGCCTGTGATATTCTACGCCATTTTCAGATGGAAGACTGTAAGCCAGCCCCTTCTTCCTTTCAGTCTAGAGTCAAACTTTCAGTCACTTGTACTTCTCCTGAAGTTGATGCTACCTTATACCGTCAACTTGTAGGAAAACTTTTGTATCTTACCCATACTCGTCCTCACCTTTCCTTTGTTGTTGGACTTGTTGATCGATTTATGCAAAACCCACGTGAAAGTCATTGGAAAGCAGCTAAAAGAATACTTCGTTATGTTCGAGGTACAGTTCAGGCTGGGATTCATTACAGTGCTAAAGCATCTCCTCTATTGGTTGGTTTCACTGATTTCGATTGGGCTGGTGACCCTGATGATCGGAAGTCTACTGCAGGTTATGTGTTCACTCTTGGTTCAGGACCTATTACATGGGCTTGCAAGAAACAAGCTGCCATTTCTCTTTCTTCAGCAGAAGCAGAGTATCGTGGTGCCGTAGAAGCTAGCAAGGAAGCCTTATGGCTTCGTCAGATCCTGTCAGAGTTTGGCTTTCAGCAGTAGCATCCGACTACACTTTGGTGTGATAATCAAAGTGTCACTCAACTATGCAAAGATCCAGTCCAACATCAACACAGCAAACACATTGAACTGCACATGCACTTCATTAGAAAGCTCATTCATGACCATGTTCTTGAAGTGCAATATTGTTCAACAGATGATCAAGTTGCAGACATCTTTACAAAGGCTCTCACAGAGGCGAAGTTCACTAAACTTCGATTTATGGTTGGAGTTCAGGAAGTTGTCACTAAGGGGGGATAGGCTCTAGTGCCTCCTTCCTTCTCCTATTGTGTCATATTTGTAAATACTTCAATCCTATCCCAAGTTGTTCTTAAGGGGGGATGCTAGGATATTCCGACACATAGGAAATAGTTAAGTACAACTTGGTCTAGTATAGAGTTAGGTAAACTTTGTTTCTTTACTATGTACATTTTGTAACTTACAATCCGACGATCACGATATGTAGTCATCTGACGGTTCATTCTCTCCTCGGTATTACCGACACTTGATCCGTGGCTTAACACCCAATTGGTCCATGATCTCTATTTAAAGAGCATGGAGTGTCATTTGTAGGTTAACCGTTCATGAGAGAAGCTTATGTAAATTTTCATTCTTTTATTAATAAATTTCCTGAAGTGGCCGCGTTGGCTCAGGCCGTGGACTGTTTCCCTCTTTGAGGGTTTTAACCACGTCAAAAGTACTAGTGTATTGATCTGCGATCTGTTTGTAAGCAGTGTCCTTTGGCGTTCTATCTGAGGAACTTACCCTGTAAATTCCTACATTATACAAGTTGGATGTAATGAATAATTGGCATCAAGCTTTGGCATCAACAAACATGTCAAATATAGAGCTTTTGCATCAAAGGTATTGACACTTAAATCATAATGACCTAATGTTACTACAAAAGAAATTGATGGTAGAAGGCCTTCCAAATATTAAGGGTGAACACTTTGAATGTGAAGTTTGTGCACTAAGAAAACAACATAGGGAAGATTTTCGTGCACATGAAAGCAGTACAAAACGTGAAATACTTGAACTAGTGCATACTGATCTATGTGGTCGAATGCAAACTAAGTCACTTGGTGGAGCATATTACTTTCTCATATTTATTGATGATAGCACTAGATATACTTGGGCGTATTTATAAGAAATAAAATACATCTGTTTGAATACTTTAAATAATTCAAGAGTATGGTTGAAAACCAAATAGGAAAGAGCATTAAAATCCTTTGATCAGATAAAGGTGGTGAGTACACTTCAAGATTTTTGTCAAACACTGCAAGAAAAATGGAATTATGCAACAATTTACAGTACCATATACACCTCAAAAAAATGGAGTAGCTGAGAGAAAGAATAGAACAGTACATGAATAATAATATGCTCACAGTGTGTTAAAAAGTAAAGGACTTTCTAATAGTTTTTGGGCTAAAGCAATTAATACAACTATATATCTCAAAAATAAGAGTCCTACCAAGTATCTTGAGCACAAAACACCATTTGAAGCATTTTATGGTTTTAAACCTAAAGTTAGTCATTTAAGGATATTTCAATGCAAGGCCTTTCCTCATATTCCTAAACAGGATATGAGAAAATTAGATGCTAAAACCATCAAATGCATTTATATTTCATGAGCATGCAGATAAACAAATAAAAGAAGAACATAATGTATGGCAACCTCCTTATAATAGCTTTAAGGAAGAAGAAGAAGTTGTGGAATCATGTCAAGCACAAGAAAGCATGGAAATTCCAAAAGACATGCCAAAAAGTCAAAGTCTACAAAGAAGTGATGAAAGCACTCTTGGGTTTAATAAAAAAATATAAAATTAGTATTTATTGTTTTAAATTTAATATTGTTTTAAATTATTAGTGTGATGATCTTGGATATGGGTGTGAATTATTAAAAGGTACTGTTTCTCAATATATAAAAGTGGTGTCTAGAATGTCGCTTAAAAATGAAAGAAAAATGTATCATTAAATTTAAAAATTGTAATATTATTATTAAAATTAAAAAAAATTAAAATAAAAAATTGAAAATTAAATATAAATAATTTTAATATTTAAATTTAATTGTTATAAAAATTTAGTATACATTTCCTTGCAACATAGTTCAAGGATTAGTTTATTACTCAATTTATAGAATGTTGGTTAAAAATAAAAGAAAAAAATTATCATTAAATTTAAACGTTGTAATATATATATATATATATATATATATATATATATATATATGAAAATTAAATATAAATAATATAAATATTTAAATTTGAGTGTTATAAAACTAATTTAGTATACATTTCCTTGCAACATAGTTTAGTTTAAGGATTAGTTTATTACTCAATTCACTCAGGAAAAATTGATATAAAATTAAAATAAAATGAAATTGATCTACAATTAAAATGAAATTTAAATAAATAAGAAAAGCTAAATAAGAAATTTTGTCTATTGTTAAATATTAATCTTCCTTATTTAAAATATGTATATTTTTTTAATTTTATACTTCAATTTATTTAAATTTTGTAAAGTTACCTATGTAAAATATGTTTTTTATTTTATACAATTGAATTTGAAAATTTGAAATTTATGATCAGAATAAATCCTTAATCTAACTTCCAAAACATATAACAAATTAAATAAAACTATAAAGTATAACAATAAATACTAATATAAAAATAAGGCAAACATTAAAAATAGGGTAATTAATAAGCATTTAACTACTTCATTTAACAACCTTTTACATTTGTTTTTTTTCAGAGCATAGCTTAAGCCTTAATGGTTTACCTTTAGTTGGTCAAAACTATAACAATAAATATTAATATAAAAAATAAGCGAACATTAAAAAGATGGTAAATAATAAGAGCCTCATTAGTGCATCCCCATAATAGCCATGCTCTTCATAGTCATGCTCTTGAAAGGGCCTGCGCAGTGAGTCCCTATAATCGTCGAGTTCACCGTCCTCATGTTCTTGAAAGAGCCTGGGTAGGGAATCCCTATTATCTTCAAGTTCCTCGTCCTCATGTTCTTGAAAGAGCCTGGGTAGGGAATCCCCATAATCGTCATGTTCCTCGTCGTCATGTTCTTGAAAGGCTCTGCGCAGTGAATCCCCATTTTCATCACACTCCTCATCGTCATGTTTTTGAAAAAGCCTGCACAGCGCATCCCCATAATCGTCATGTTCCTCATCGCCATGTTCTTGAAAGGGCCTGAGGAGTGCATCCCCATAATCGTCATGTTCTTGAAAGAGCCTTCCTAGTGAATCCCCATAATCTTCATGTTCCTCGTCGTCATGTTCTTGAAAGAGCCTTCCTAGTGAATCCCCATAATCGTCATGTTCCTCGTCGTCAAGATCTTGAAAGAGCTTTTGTATTGCATCTCCATAGTCGCCATGGTCCCCATCGTCATGTTCTTGAAAGAGCCTGCGTAGTGCTTCTCCATAATCGTGATGCTCATCATCGTCATTTTCTTTATTCTCATCGTCGTGTTCTTGAAAAAGCTTGAGTAGTGCATCCCCATAATCGCCATGTTCCTCGTCGTCACTTTCTTGAAAGAGCCTGCGTAGTGCAACCCCATAATTGTCATGTTCTTGAAAGTGCCTACGTAGTGCATCCCCATTTTCATCACGTTCCTCATCTTCATGTCCTTGAAAGAGAATGGGCAGTGCATCCCCATAATCGCCATGTTCCTCATCATCATTTTCGTGAAACAGCCTTACTAACGCATCCCTATAATCGCCATGCTCCTCATCGTCATGTTCTTGAAAGAGCCTGCGCCGTGAACCCCTATAATCGTCAAGTTCACCGTCCTCATGTTCTTGAAAGAGCCTGGGTATGGAATCCCTATTATCGTCAAGTTCCTCGTCATCATGTTCTTGAAAGAGCATGGGTAGGGAATCCCCATAATCGTCATATTCCTCGTCGTCATGTTCTTGAAAGGCTCTGCGCGGTGAATCCCCATTCTCATCACGCTCCTCATCGTCATGTTTTTGAAAGAGCCTGCGCAGTGAATCCCCATAATCGTCATGCTCCTCATCGCCATGTTCTTGAAAGGGCGTGAGTGCATCTCCATATTCGTCATGTTCTTGAAAGAGCCTTCCTAGTGAATCCCCATAATCTTCATGTTCCTCGTCGTCATGTTCTTGAAAGAGCCTTCCTAGTGAATCCCCATAATCGGCATGTTCCTCGTCGTCAAGATCTTGAAAGAGCTTTTGTATTGCATCCCCATAGTCGCCATGTCCCCCATCGTCATGTTCTAATTGAAAGAGCCTGCGCAGTGCTTCTCCATAATCGTGATGCTCATCATCGTCATTTTTTTTATTCTCATCGTCGTGTTTTTGAAAGAGCTTGAGTAGTGCATCCCCATAATTGTCATGTTCCTCGTAGTCACTTTCTTGAAAGAGCCTGCTTAGTGCAACCCCATAATTGTCATGTTCTTGAAAGTGCCTAAGTAGTGCATCCCCATTTTCATCACGTTCCTCATCGGCATGTCCTTGAAAGAGCACGGGTAGTGCATCCCCATAATCGCCATGTTCCTCATCGTCATTTTCTTGAAACAGCCTTAGTAAAGCACCCCCATAATCGCCATGCTCCTCATCGTCATGTTCTTGAAAGAGCCTCCGTAGTGAATCCCTATAATCGTCAAGTTCACCGTCCTCATGTTCTTGAAAGAGCCTGGGTAGGGAATCCCTATTATCGTCAAGTTCCTCGTCCTCATGTTCTTGAAAGAGCCTGGGTAGGGAATCCCCACAATCGTCATGTTCCTCGTCGTCATGTTCTTGAAAGGCTCTGCGCAGTGAATCCCCATTTTCATCACGCTCCTCATCGTCATGTTTTTGAAAGAGCCTGCGCAGTGAATCCCCATTTTCATCACGCTCCTCATCGTCATGTTTTTGAAAGAGCCTGCGCAGTGCATCCCCATAATTGTCATGTTCCTCATCGCCATGTTCTTGAAAGGGCCTGAGTAGTGCATCCCCATAATCGTCATGTTCTTGAAAGAGCCTTCCTATTGAATCCCCATAATCTTCATGTTCCTCGTCGTCATGTTCTTGAAAGAGCCTTCCTAGTGAATCCCCATAATCGTCATGTTCCTCGTCGTCAAGATCTTGAAAGAGCTTTTGTATTGCATCCCCATAGTCGCCATGTTCCTCATTTTCATGTTCTTGAAAGAGCCTGCGCAGTGCTTTTCCATAATCATGATGGTCATCATCCTCATTTTTTTTATTCTCATCCTCGTGTTCTTGAAAGAGCTTGAGTAGTGCATCCCCATAATCGTTATGTTCCTCGTCGTCACTTTCTTGAAAGAGCCTCCGTAGTGCAACCCCATAATTGTCATGTTCTTGAAAGTGCCTACGTAGTGCATCCCCATTTTCATCTCGTTCCTCATCGTCATGTCCTTGAAAGAGCATGGGCAGTGCATCCACATAATCGCCATGTTCCTCATCGTCATTTTCTTGAAACAGCCTTAGTAACGCATCCCCATAATCGCCATGCTCCTCATCCTCAAGTTCTTGAAAGAGCCTGCGCAGTGAATCCCTATAATCGTCAAGTTCACCGTCCTCATGTTCTTGAAAGAGCCTGGGTAGGGAATCCCTATTATCGTCAAGTTCCTCGTCCTCATGTTCTTGAAAGAGCCTGGGTAGGGAATCCCCATTAACGTCATGTTCCTCGTCGTCATGTTCTTGAAAGGCTCTGCGCAGTGAATCCCCATTTTCATCACGCTCCTCATCTACATGTTTTTGAAAGAGCCTGCGCAGTGCATCCCCATAATCGTCATGTTCCTCATCGCCATGTTCCTGAAAGGGCCTGAGGAGTGCATCCCCATAATTGTCATGTTCTTGAAAGTGCCTTCCTAGTGAATCCCCATAATCTTCTTGAAAGAGCCTTCCTAGTGAATCCCCATAATCGTCCTGTTCCTCGTCGTCAAGATCTTGAAAGAGCTTTTGTATTGCATCCCCATAGTCGCCATGTTCCCCGTCGTCATGTTCTTCAAAGAGCCGGAGCAGTGCTTCTCCATAATCGTGATGCTCATCATCGTCATTTTCTTGATTCTCATCGTCGTGTTCTTGAAAGAGCTTGAGCAGTGCATCCCCATAATCGTCATGTTCCTCGTCGTCATTTTCTTGAAAGAGCCGTGCAACCCCATTTTCATCACGTTCCGCATCGTCATGTCCTTGAAAGAGCCTGGGCAGTGCATCCCCATAATCGTCATGTTCCTCATCATCGTGTTCTCGGAGCCTCAGTAGTGAATCCCCATAATTGTCATGTTCCTCATCGTCACGTTCTTTAAAGTGCCTACGTATTGAATCCCCGTAATCGTCACGTTCCTTATCGTCGTGTTCTTGAAGGAGCCTGCGCAGTGCATCCCCATAAGTGTCATGTTCCTCATCGTCATTTTCTTGATCCTCATAGTCGTCATGTTCTTGATCATGTTCTTGAAAGAGCCTGTGTAGTGCATCCTCCTCATCATCATGTTCTTCAAAGAACCTAACCATCATCATGTTTAGTGCGTCTAACCAATCGCCGAGGGAAGGTTTTCGAAAATAATTCATGCGCAGGGAAGGTTCTCGAAGCAAGATGTCTAGTGCCTCCGTTCAATCCTCTCCTCCTTGGACTATTCTCAGTCTCCCTATAATAGTAATAATCTTGAGCAACATAAAATGGGGAAGACGTGGAATGTCTCTTTGGCAATAGAATATATAATATTTCGAGTTTACTAGTTCTGACCGACCTTCCCGTTTACTATCGTTCCACATGTGTAATCTTCTTAATCGTCGGCGCCTTCACTTTTTTAGTGACACCAACCTTATTCCGACACACATCGCATTTTCAATACATGCTACTCTCGTTAGAGACTGGAATTCCAAATAGTGTACACATCGATCGCACACAAGACTCAGCCCTACCATTTTATATTGGAGTCCGTTAAATCTTTCAGCCACAAAATAAACCAATATACAGCAGAAATTATAAATTATAGATAAATACACATACTAACTATAAGATGGCAAACACATAATATTAATACAGAGATTTCCATGGTTCACCTAAATTTTGGCTACATCCACCAAGTAATGGTATCGGTTCTTCTTTCTCTTCAGAAAATTGGAGATTACAACAGTATCGCAGACTTACAACCCTCTTGACACACCTATTGAATGGCTATTATCCATGTATTATTTTTCCGAAAATCCCACATGCTTCCTAAGAAAGGGACAAATACTTTCTTGTTGAGGATTAATAATATTTTTTAACTAACGATTTTTTTTTATTCATTTAAAATTATCATATATATCTCCACAAATGCTTTCAGATTCTAAGAACTAAGGTGCAAGTGAGATTTCAAAGAAAGGATCAAATAAAAAAATGAATGAAAATATGACACAACACAATTCTACTGTAGACGGTATGGCATTTTCACATCTAATTTATACTCATTTACGAATAGTCATACAATATGTTATTATGCAGTTTCAAACTAATGAATTTCAATATATCATTATGTGGGTAGTAAGCTTGCATAACATGTGTTTCTTCATTCTTGTGCATGTAAATGCAAATAATGTATTATAAGGTTGTTTATTAATATTTTGTAATTCAAGTTTTCTATAATTGTTTTCAGTAACTATGGATTTGAGTGTATCTAAAATTGCAAATAAAGTCATGAAAAAACAAGTGACAAAAAAAATATCTCCTTTAGTCAACATGGTGATTTTATATATTATTTATACTCCCATAAAAATGATTAGATTAGTTGGTCCTATCAAATTTTAATAGAATACTATATGACAATGTTTGAAATTAGAATTTCATTTTGATTTATGCTAATAATTTGTTATTATTGTTTGCATAATATCTTGGCCCCAAAGTAAGAAAAATGTTACAACTACCATCTAATAAAGAGAACTCTTTCAACCAAATTTTCAGTGTCAACACACTACTACATGTAGGGGGGTTTTAAGACAGTATTTAAGACAATATTTGAGTCAATTGTCTTAACTTAAGACAAAAGGAAACTTTTGTATTGTCTTTAAGTGGGTGTCTCAAAATTATTGTCTTAAAAATTTGTCTCTATAAAGACAATATAGAACACATATTATTATTGTCTCTATAAAGCAAGGAATTAGTCTATTAAAAGACAATTTCATTTGTCTCTCTAGAGACAATTTCATTTGTCTTTGTAGAGACACTTTCATTTTTGTCTCTTTAGAGACAATTACATTTTTGTCTTTAGATTAAAAACATATTGTCTCTATAGAGACTATATGACCATAATTCAAACTATTGTCTCTCTAGAGACAACATAAAAAAATATTTAAAAATAAAAATTTAAAAAAAATCATTTTAGATGTTCTTTTAAGGTGGTTTCAAAATTCAAAGTTCCCAAATAGTGATTTTAATTACCTTAAATCTCTGTTGTTTATGTATACCAACAAAATAAAAAATAAATAAATCCCTTATTTTTAAAGCTAACATCAAAGTCATTTAAAATCTAGATGAAAAAACAATTCTGGAAAGCAACATTGAAAATAATAAGGCAACACACTTATTTTTTGCTGAAAGTACATTCATGTCATTTGAACATGCAGGATCCTCAGTTGGAACTTCATTTTAAGACATATTATGAGGCAAAAGAAAAATGTGCTATATTTCTCCATCCTACAAGAGGGTTTAATCTCTAACATATAAATTCAAAGCTTCAATCACATTAAATGGTGGAAATTAAATTCATATCCAATTGTTAAACCACAATTTCAATACCCTTGTATAATTGGAATTAGCTTCCTTGATAATAAAGAATTGTAATAATGTATATGCATTTGAATCTACAATTGATTGGCAATTTTGTCTTCATGAAGGTTTTACAAAAGATGGAAAATTGACACATGTCCTAGCAACATGATATAGGTCAATTCTCAATCTATTGGTGAGCTACAAAGTTATCTTCTCCACTACTGGCTTTCACAATTCGATTTGACTCTATCTCTTGTTTGCAGCCCAAGAATTGCTGCAATTGGTATCCAAATTGGTGGTGATCTAGTTCCTAAGGAAGCTTCATATACAATGAATCTAATTCAGGTAATGAACTATTCTGATTGACTTCATAGCAAGTTGAAGTTGCAGAGAAGTCTCTATCACTAGCTTTTTCTAAGTAGTTAATCATTTCTTGAAGGCACACCAAACCACCCATCCTTCTTCCTGTTAAGAATAAAATAATAAATTATTGTAAGGCAAGTTTTATACCATTTCTCAACCATTTCCAAGAGAGCTACTTACTGAAATAATATAAAATAAACGTAGTGCATACCTGAAATAGAAATGTGTGCACTCTTAGTATTTATTCATTATCACTTGCCTTGCCTTGCCTGATTCCCCGGATAACCTACAACAATAGAGTCATTTTAATTTCTTTACAATAAAAACCCCTATCATCTTTATAATAATTAATGTTTGAAATAAAATTAAAATTCTACAAACTTATTAAACTCTCAATATAAAAATGGCTCAAAAACAAAATCAATCTACTCTTTAATATAAACATAATTTTTAATGATGATACCATCTCTATTTTAGGTTAGTAGCACAGTTTCTTCCCATTCAAAGCCCAAAAATGTCATGAATACTTGTGAAAATACAAGGTAAGTTTCAAACCATGAATGAAATTCTCATAGGCTATTGTCATTCACACAGCCATGGGGAGTAGACTCATTGTCATTGGGATAACATTGCACAACCTCATAATATTATCTCCATTTGATACTGTTTTTTTTTTGTGGTACTTGAAATGTTTCTTTATACTATTAGTAATGGTCATTTACTCACTATAAATGGTATAAATATGTATGGTATTAGCTTATTGATTGGGTTTAATTGTTAAGAACATCTTTTTTCTCTTATCAAGAAAAGGAAATTAAAAAAATAGAATAAGATAAAACGTTTATATATATATATATATATATATATATAATACTTTAACATTTTGGTAGTGAAATCACTGTATCAAAGTGGATCTCTTGTCCCATAAACAAATGATCATTAAGCAACGAAGTACACAATCATAATATTCAAACCCAATCAAAGCTAAATAAAAAGAGATCACTCAATACCCATAGATCTCTTATAGTGACTTACACATTACTTTACTAGGAGAGAAAAATTAAAATGCCCCTTCTGGGGATCAGAATATCTATCTTTTGATAAAAAAATTCATACCTTCTAGAACAACTTGTGGATACTCAGAAATTTCATGGTTTTCTTCTGGGAAAAGAGAAAAAAGATAAATAAAGAGCAATTACTAAGACAGTAGAGAGAAAAATGAATCTCACAATGATTTGGAAGCTTGTCAAAAGAATCGGAGAAAGTTTTGAACAACCTCAATTGTTGGCTATTTGAGTAGGGTGAAAAATAATTTATCCTCAGGTTGTTGCTATCCCTCACCAATATTTAAATTTCTAGAAGACATGTTCAACATACCCATGTATATGGGCTAGGCTATATGTTCTAGTTAGAGCCAAATACAAATCCTTTGGAAATAGATATCTGTAGTAACAGTTGCTTAGCCAGCGTGGTATCTCATGTGAGCTTGTGAAACGTACGCATTTGTTATTAACTTCTATTAGTCACAGCTGGAATAACCCAAAATAGGAAGCGAACGAGAAGGGGTTAGTTATGGACACAGAGAAGGGGTCTGCTAAGAGAGAGCAATCAGCCAAGGTTATGAATGACCAATGAGCAACATGAAAAAAAGGAAACCATGGCTACTATGTCAAGGCCACCACCAACATACAACGTAAAAACTGAAGAAATGAAGAAAGCTCTACATCCCATGCCCTAATAGCACATTTAAAAAACATGGAGTGCTCACTAGGACCATACAAAAGCTTGAACTCAATACACAAAACAAAACAAGCTTGAACTCCATACACAACATAGAGCAGTACCAAGTAAAGCAGAATCGACAGAAAGATTGAAACCACATATTCGTCAACTATATTTATTATTAAAATATTGCAATACACATCGACTCACATCGATTTTTGCAACCTCTTACTAGATTTATCCATTTATGAATGCATCCCTCTGCACTTCTTCCATATCCACATTCGTTCATCTTTTCTGATATATCTTTACATAGAATCTATTTCATGATATTTCCTCTCTAGGGAGGCCAAAAATCCTGGCACTCAAAGGTATGTAGAAGAAATAAAAATTGATTGGAAGGGTGACCGAAATAAAGAAAATCTTGTTCAAATGAAGGAGCGATCTAAAAACGGGGAAAAGCCAAAAACAAAATATTTGGTAAAATTAAAGGATGAAATGCAATCCATATTAAATAAGGCAAGCATGGAATTCTATGGAAAGAGATATCAGAAAAGATGAACAAATGCAGATATGGAAGAAGTGCAGAGGGATGCGTTCATAAATGGATAAATATTATAAGAATCGATGTGAAAATGAGCTCTTTTTCAATTGACCATTAAATAGTAATTAACTGAAAAGGAAAATAATTTTGGGTAAATCACATATCAGAATTTAGTACATTTCTAATAATTTCGTGTGGTTTATTTTCAAGACAAAATTAAGAACATGATCTTGTTAGTGTGATTTGTGTTGAATGAGTTTATGTAACATGTTGTTACAGTGTTTTGATTGCTTAGTTTGTACATGATTTGATAATGAAATTGTGGGTACTTTGAGGAAATTAATTGTATTGATTATGCATTGTAATTGGTTTTGGTTCATGCTTGAAACTGAATCCCAATCGATATAAATAAGGGTAATTTTGTGTGTATGTGTTTGGACTCTGTACACAAGACAGAGTATGAGAGTAATCATATGGTAAAACATTTTGTGCGAATGCTAGAGGAAGTCTGCTTTGGATAAGTAGAGGGTGTGTATCGTTTGTGGGAGAAATAGAAAAACACCATCAATTTGCCTAAAGATTAACATCCATCAATGAACAATGGATCAACAAAGATTAACAAAAGATTAGTGAGGGTTTTTGTGTAAGGTTTTGGTGAGGAAGAAATCGATCCCATTTTGAAATCGATTTTGAAAAAATTAATATTCCATGTCTGTGTGTTGATACCATTTAATCCTCTGTTCATAAACAGAGCTTGAGAAGTAAATTAATTTGCTAGAGAATGTGATCATCAATCGATTGAATGTATGAGTGATCATTGTTTGTGTTGGGTGAATATAATGGTAGAAATTGATCTCTGCAAGATCATGGCTTTGTTGTGGAGGTAACTCATGTGTCTGGAGGTTGTATGTGTGAAAAATTATGATTGTTGAATTGGTTTGTACCTATGCATGGTCAAGTAACACTACAGGAAGAAAGCACAGTTATACAGTTCAATCATGGAATGGGGAGTATGGAATGGAATAATTGATTTGTGGAGTTGGCACGTAGGGCAACAAGAACAAGGGCTTAAAGGTTGATTTTCCGAAGTACGTGGTGAAGAAATATTTTTAGATTTCGTTGAAAGGAAGTTAATTGACTGTAGGGTCAATCTAGTAGCAAATCGCTACTTGGAGAAGGAGACCTCAGCTAGTTAACAAAGAGCAGCGATCTATGGTTTTTAGAGGTTGATTATTATTCAAAGAATGGTGATTTAAATCTCTGTGTGAAGACAAAATACATTGAAAGAGCTATGTCATTCCAAATTTTTGTAAGTGGAGATGTTGCAAAGTGACTTTGAGAATGAAAGTTAGTGGATAGTTGTTTATATAACTAATGGGGTAAGTGTTTATGACTATAAGCTTGAGATTAACATCATGGAGTTGTGAGACATTGTCATAAACAAAAGTATATGTTCAATTGAAATGGAATAGAAAAGAGTTCGTATGAGAACAATTCAAATTCATGATCAAAAGAGCACAAAGCAAAGTGTTAACAAAGTCACTGCAAAATCATTTGGCAGCATAGGAAAAGATGGTTTGGAATGGGCACTATGTAATTTATGTGTGGCATGAGAACATTAAATAATTTAAAGATTGTAGGAAGAAGATGTGAGCAAAGTATTGATGGCATAAAGTGCCACTTAGATTAGGACAAAACTGATTGTGAGAGAAAGCACCTAAAGGTTGCATCATTTGGTATCAGAATTGAAGGAGATTATGTGTGTAAGGAAAGAAAGGATCATATTTTAAATCTGATAGGTAGCAGTGCACAGAGATAAAGTGTGACAGAAGATCTGAAGGTAATATGGTAAATTTTATTTATTTTAATTGTGGTTTGAGGATTGTGTTTGCAGATTTCATATTGCAAACTGAAGGAGGAATATCTCAGCAAAAGAATAACAATAAGAGTTATAAGAGAAGAACTAGTTTCATTCTGAAGACGGAGTGAATGAAGACTCTGAAGGAATGTGGCAGTGAACCTGAAGAATTTCGCTAAAGGTTGGACAGAGAGGACAAGAGTGTTCTCAGAAGGAAGTGAAATTTCAGAAGCCAAGGAGCAAAGGAGCTTCTCAATAGATATTCTATAGATAGAGAACCAGTGTTACCAAAAGACCAAGCTCAAAGGGGAGAAGGCTTGGTGAGGTACTTGAAGTGGGTATGGAGACTTGCTGAGAAAGAGAGGCTTAGTGCATTTCACAAGTGAACAGATGAAGTTCAAAAAGGAGGGGAAGTCAATGATCATTGAAGGTCATTACAAAGGTTCATAGGAAAGCCACAGCAAGAGGAAATATGCCAAGGAAAAGGACACAGAGATGACAAGTCAAGAAGAGTTTGACAGAGATAAAGTCGAGATAAATTTCCATCTTGGGTTATTAATGGAAATGTTACAGATGAATAAGGAAGACCATAGGTATGGTTGGACTATGAAAAGGAAAGTCAAATGGCATAGATTGGAAGTCAAGTGGGAGCATAGATTGAATGCTCAATTGAGTGGAGAAAGTTTTGGTATGTAAACTAGAACATGGCCCATTGATTTCTGAAAGTACTGAAGAGATAGAGGAAAATCATACAAAGGATCTGAACCATATGAAGGATTCAGAGCAGCAAGAAGAAGTAGAGAAGGATACCAGGCAACCAAGTGAAGTGCTTGAGGAGGCTGAGAAGAAGAGAATTGAAGAGATTCTAAGTCATGGAAAGGACTTGGAACATCAGAAGGATTTGATGATTAAATCATCAAATGAGACCATCAAGTCTTGTGGTTTTAAAAATGACAAGTTATGTGTGATTGCAGGTATTGCATAAGACAACCCATCTTATGGAACTGTCTTGAGTGAGGCTGAAATTTGCCAAGTAAAGTATGATGATGACTATGTTTCAGATGAAGATCAAGTTGAGTTATTGCCGCAGAAGGAGTTCATAAATTCCTTTCTTAGTGAAGGAAGTATATTCAATGGAGATGATACAGTTATGTATTATGATGAGGAACCTATTATTGCTAAGGACAAAGAGAATTTGGCTTTCTTAAGTGGCCAAAGGAAGATTGTTGGACAAACATCTAAAGCTGTCACAAAGGTGGAGGATCAGAATTGTATTCTGATGAAGAATGAAGAAGTAGTGTCACCAAGAAATTGGACTTGTGAAAAAGAAGAAGATAGTGAGGATTTTATAGATTTTTTAGAAGAAATTCCAAGTGATATGGCAGATTTGTGGCATGAGCTAAGTCTTTTGGAGAATAGACCAGAAAACTAGAGAATGAATATTCTGATTGTACAATTGAAATTGGACAAAGGTGATGCAGACATGTCTCATGCTAAAGAGGAATCAATATTAGAACTGAAGGAATATGAACTGATTACTGGGATCATTCAAAGATTTGAAGGATGATTATTGAATGTTGTCAAGGAAGAGGAAGAAAGATATGCTGGAATTAATGAACATTATAGTGATGTATGTGAGAGGAATCAAGTAGAAAGTGAGTTACTGGAAGAATCTGAGTATGGGAAAGGGATTGCAGGCATTGATAGGAAGTGTCTCAAGTTTTGGCTAACACAAAAGATGATACTAACTTACCAACTTATGTTATGTTTACTGGTATGCAGAGAAGTGTGAGCGAATATTTTACTGCAGTCAAGGAATTGGAAGACAATTTACTTTTTGAAAGTAAATTTGAAGGTAAGAAACATCAATTAGATATTGAAAAGGGAGATATCTTCAAGGATATTCAGGAAGTATGGGTGGCAGCAATATCTAGAGCAACATTTGGAGAAATTTTAAGAGCAATAGCAAAAATTGAAGCAAAGAAAGCTGAAGAAAACAATCAGTAGTTTAGATATGAATGGATAAAGTGTAGCAAAGTACAGTGGCATAGTGAAGAAAATAAAAGTTGTTTGGAGCAACAAACTGAATTACAAGAAACCATAGATGAACTATGGAACCTAATGTAGATACCTAAGGAGAGCTAAAACAGAATGAAGAAGGTAATACACTGTGAAGATGATTGGAAAGTGAAGAACAAAGAAGGTAGAGACAGTGGAGCATTACAACACGAAGTGTGGAAGCCTGAAAGGTTGTAGAAGAAGAATGATGAAGACAATGTAGGTTATGGGCAACAAAAAACTAGAGTATGGGATCCTGGAGGGTTCAAGTGTCAAAGCATATGACCAGGAGGTCATAATTTTTTCTTTTCCTTGGGAGTCTAATGCAGGGGCATCCTAGACGTCTAAGGAATTCAAAGGATGGTCATACCTAAGGTCTTGACAATTATTCCAAGGAGGAGTATTAATCATGAAAATATTGTAATTATCATAGTTGATTTAAAAGATTCTAAATGTGATAGGTGTTAGTCTAGCATAAGTTATTTAGTCTAATGATGAAGTGTCAATGTAACCAATGAGTCATATAGAAAAACCTAGATTGATGGAATGACTCGGAGTAGGTTGAGGAGATTTAGGAATTGGTTACAAGAAAGTAGGAGGTTGTTTGTTGAGTCCTTAGACAGGATGAGGATAAATTCTATTTTGAGAAATAGTTACAGATATTTAGGTGTTAGCATTCGATTGAGATGCAAAAGAATTAAATTGTGAGTCATTCAAGATAGAGTTAGGGTTTCCATATTTAGAAATTTAATTACTAGAAGTTAGGGAATTAGTTGAAGTGACCACAAATTGGTTTTGTGTATAAGTAGCAAAAAAAATCAAGAGAAAGGGGGAGGGGGTTCAACAGGAGGCTGGCTAAGCTTTGAGTCAGGCCTGAAAATCACGGAGATAGGTAGTTTATTCTTGTTTTTACAGAAGCTTATTAATGGAAGCAAAGGCAGTTAGTTTATTCCACAAATTGTGTAAGTGATTTCTGTTTAATGAGTTTATGTAACATGATGTTGCAGTATTTCGATTTCTTAGTTTATACATGATTTGATAATGAAATTCTGGGTACTTTGAGGCAATTAACTGTATTGATTATGCTTTGTAAGTGGTTTTGTTTCATGCTTGAAAATGAATCCCAATTGATATAAATAAGGGTGATTCTGTGTGCATGTGTTTGGAATATGTACACAAGATAGAGTATGAGAGTAATCATATGGCAAAATGTTTTGTGCAGATGCTTGAAGAAGTATGCTTTGGATAAGTAGAGGGTGTTTGTGGTAGAAAAAGAAAAAATTTATCGATTTGCCTTAAGATTAATATCCGTCAATGAACATTGGTTCAGCAAAGATGAATGCAAGATTAGTGAGGGTTTTTGTGTAAGGTTTTGGTGAGGAAGAAATCAATCCCATTTTGAAATCGATTTGGAAAAAATGAATATTCCATGTCTGTGTTTTGATACCATTTTATCCTATGTTCATATACAAATATTGAGAAGTAAATTTATTTGTTGGAGAATGTGATCATCAATCAATTGAATGTATGAGTGATCGTTGTTTGCATTGGGTGATTAGAATGGTAGAAATTGATCTCTGTAAGATAATGACTTCATTGTGGAGGTGACTCATGTGTATGGAGGTTGTATGTGTGAAAAATCAATTTGATTGTTGAATTGGTTTGTACCTATGCATGCTGGAGTAACGCTACAAGAAGAAAACACAATTATACAGTTCAATCGTGGAATGGGGAGTATGGAATGGAATAACTTATTTGTAAATCGATTTGTGGAGTTGGCACGTAGGGCAGCAAGCACAAGGGCTTAAAGGTCAATTTTCTGAAGTACGTGGTGAAGAAATATTTTCAGATTTCATTGAAAGGGAGTTAATTGATCATAGGGTCAATCTAGTAGCAAATCTCTACTTGGAGAAGGAGACCTCAACTAGTTAACAAAGAGAAACGATCTCTGGTTTTCAGAGGTTGATTATTATTTGAAGAAGTGTGATTTAAATCTCTATGTGAAGACAAAATACATTGAGTGAGCCATGTCATTCCAAATTTTTGGAAGTGGAGATGTTGCAAAGTGACTTTGAGAATGAAAGTTAGTGGATAGTTGTTTATATAACTGCTAGGGTAAGGGTTTATGACTATAAGCTTGAGATTAAGATCATGGAGTTGTGAGACATTGTCATAAATAGAAGTATATGTTCAATTGAAATGGAATAACAAAGAGTTCCTATGAGAATAGTTAAGATTCATGATCAAAAGGGCACAAGGAAAAGTGTTGACAAAGTCACTGCGAAATCATTTGGCAGCATAGGAGAAGAAGGTTTGGAATGGGCACTATGTAATCTATGTGCGAGATGACAACATTAAATAATTTAAAGATTGTAGAAAGAATATGTGAGCAAAGTATTAATGGCATAAAGTGCCACTTAGATCAGGACAAAACTGACTGTGAGAGCTTGCACCTAAATGGTGCATCACATTATCATATAAATTATAAAAGTCAATAAAAAATCAATAATGAACAGTTTTGCCTTAAAAATCAATAATTTCTCCTAATGCCAACACTGAACAGTTTTTAGAACATCACTTTTCCATAACACAAATAAGTGGAGTCATGAATCCTTTATTTATAAGAAAACCATTTCTCAAATAGACAATGTTGCCAATAAGAGGGTGATCTTTTGTTCTGTAGTTGATAACTGACATTGGACTCAGAAAATCACTACTTATTTGCACTATATTATGGTTCAGCTCCGCTCCTTTCATGACCAGAGTTGCCTTTTGTTTGTTGGATATCATATCTTTCAATCACTTTCTTTGCTTCTCAGTGCTCTTAGAATGGTTTTTGTGGGAAATTGTTATAATACAAGGGTTGAGTTAAAATGGTTATGGGGATAGGCAGAGCTTGAGTCTATTTGCATGAATATATTTGAGTATGGCCACTAGTTATTTTCTATTAAGATAGATTGGAGGGACATGGATGCTCAGGAAAAAGGTTGGAGACCAAAAAATAGAAATGAAAGATGCATAATAATGTAACCAACTTTAGTGGTCTTATTCGGTTCTATGTAAACAATATTGCAAACATTGTGTTCGAAAATATATCACTAAGGATCTGGAAAGAAATTTATTAGCGACACCAGAGAAAATATCAACAAAATTTTAAAAATATAGAAGATGAACTTGATCATTCATATGAATATCATTATCATATAAATTATAAAATAAAATAAAAAAACCAATAATGAACAATTTTGCCTTAAAAATCAATAATTTCT
This sequence comes from Pinus tabuliformis, assembly GCA_031772625.1. NCBI lineage: Eukaryota > Viridiplantae > Streptophyta > Pinopsida > Pinales > Pinaceae > Pinus > Pinus tabuliformis. The sequence continues at coordinate 569,284,703 of CM062816.1, forward strand.
CCTAATGCCAAAATTGAACAGTTTTCAAAATATCACTTTTCCATAGCACAAATAAGTGGAGTAACCACAGACACAAATGACCTGAACTTAATTAAATCGACTGAGCATGAAAACTAATGCTGACGATGCTCCAATTTTGTATAATGATAAAACCCTGTGTGTGGAACGATTACCATTGATGAGTGTACAAAAATTTTTAAGTTAAGAAAATCTATATGCCACGATACATACACCTTGCAACTACTTAAACCCACTAAAATTTTGATAATGAGATGTAACGTTTCTTCTCATATAGTTTTTAAGAAATGATAACTCACAGTAAATATAATCTGAAACATTTTTATTTTGTAACGTAGGATGTGGAACAGCACAATGTAACATGGGAGAAACAACTTACCTGTGATGCTCCTGAAGAGTACTTGGACGTGGAAGAACACACCCTAAACAACTTTCTTCCTTACCAATGTTCACCACAAATGTTCACCATGTCCACTCCTCCAATTTCCTACGCTCCAACATTTGGAGGCCTCCCATCTCTTCATCTGCCAATCATATAAATTCAAGTGTTCACAAATTTGGACAAAAGAAAAGTTGTCATGCATCATTTTTAAGCTAAATTGTTACTAGAATGATGATTAAGGCATTGTCATGACCACTTAGAATGTTATTGCCATAAATAAATTTTAAAGGCTTAGTATAATAATCATGACATAATTATAGGATTAGGTATTGGGTTCTAATTGAATCCTAATGGAAGTTGAGAAATTTGAATGTTAAGGGATAGAGAAATATATGGACTTGCTTCTACATAGTTGTCTATAAGATGGATATCCTATAAATTACTACAGCCTAAAAAAAATAGAGAATACTTCAAAATTACCTGAAGTACTTCATATTTTACCTTCCAGAAATAGAGGTGATTGCTTAGAGGACCCCATGCTACTAGCATTATCTATATGAACCAAAGGATATCAAGAATGCAAAAATTTCTCAAAGGGATAGAAGGTCAGTGGATCCATTGAACTTTAAAATGAGAAAAAAAACAACCAGAGAAAACCCTAATAGCCAGAGAAGGAGATACAAATTATAGCCATGGATATATAAAGCATGTTATAGCCATGGATATATAAAGCATGGAAGGGAATGAATACTACTGAAAACAACCAAGAAACAACTACAACAAAGAAACAAAAACAATAACAAATACTGTGTTACCTGAAAATATAAGGACTGCGATGAGGTGTATCGATTGACCCCACAAATGCCACATATGCAGAGGTTTCAAAAAAAAGTGCATACCCGTGGCTTTTTGTCTTGTAGCAGTGAAACCCAAAAATCACATTAATAAGTAATAATGCTAATGAAGATTGTAGACACAATTAAAAAAAGGGAAATAATAAAAAAAATGAATCCCTCCCTAACATGATAGTTGGGCTATCTCTTGCAAATAGAAACAATAAGAATTTAATTAGAATCCCTCCTTAACATGATGGTCGAGCTTCCTCTTGGAAACACAAACACAACAACAAGCATTAAATTCAAAACAAGTCTGATCTAAAATATAATTCTCGACAAAAAAATCTTCAATTTTAAACTATCATAAGTGTACAAAGTCGTATAGTCCAGAAGATTGTGTCAGGAGTGCCATTGAAGGAAACTATTGCTAACCCAAAGTCACAATATATTCAATTCATCATGTAGAATCAAGGGATTGTTTTTTTGTGACACTCACATAAAAATAGTGCTGCAGGAAAAAAAGTACCTTCAAAAAACAAGGTACCTTCAAAATTTATTTTGTTCCACAAAGTTCAAAAAACAAAATATCTCCAGAATTTGTTTTGTTGCACACAAAATTAGTTTATGTTTGGACCCTCACAACCTAGTGCACTCCTTAGAATCTAGAGCGATGCACATTAAAGTTATTAAAATTTAACACATATCAATCCTTTTTGTCCTCTTTTTGTGAGGTGCTACATTAATTGTGGGTGTGGAATGCTCATCACATTGAACACTCTCCTCATTATTTCTCTCTCCCATTCACTGAAATTCAACAATGGTTTCCCGCCAAGGTTCAGGAATGACAATTGAATTATTTTTTGCAACAAATAAATCATCATGTTCTTGTATCTCCTCCCCTTGCTCACTCCCATATGTTTCACCTGATTCCTATACGCAGCAAACTTTAACTTGTTAGAATAAAATCATACCTCCAATAGAACTATTGCATTATTCATAAAATATTATAAACAACTAACCTTGGATCCATAACCAGTAATTAATCTTTCCCCTTGATATATCATGTGTTGTCAAAGACCTTGGGAACCATGTAATAAAGCATATTTTAAGTCTTCCCTTGAAGCTTCCTTTTGAAACTGGTGAACCTACATTAACAAAGATAATCATATTTATAAGATTAAATAACTAATAAGATACAATTAACTCAATGTGACCATGGTTATTTTTTCTAAAATAGAAAATATAATAGATGGAAATAAGACTTACCATGCCACCACGAATATGGTTATATCGACCAGTGCCTAATTTGTGAGATCCAATTTTTGACACCATAGCTTGGGTTTCCTTTCTTGTATCTCAGAGGCATCTCTTAGATCCTCCTTGTGATGATGGCATATAGTTTGGATTTTTGTGGACTTTCCTCTTGGTCTATGATACAAGCTAGACGTGGATACATCAAGTTTTTTGTCAACTTTGACCTTAAATTAGACCTCTTTGGGTGAATGTATTTAGTTGCAATCTCTAAAATAAGTTCCTTATCAAATCCAAGATTACCAAATGCTATTACTACATCTTTAAATAGTTCTTCTTTTTTGGCATTGGTTTGTTTCCTCCAATCCATTTGGATGGTATTTCCAAATAATTTTCTACATGATGAAAAATAAAGTGATAAAATTTCAATCCCATATTCCTCCTTTTTCCACAAAACCCCAATATTTTATAAATTTATCTTTTTTCTTTTTCTTTAATTTCACTTTTTCCACAAAACCCCAATGTTTTATATATTTCTCTTTTTTCTTTTTCTTTAATTTCTCTTTTTCCACAAAACCCAATACTTTATATATTTCTGTTTTCTCCTTTTACATTTCTCTTTTTCCCTTTTCTTTAAAGATCTATATTCCTCATTGTTTCCACAAAATGCTAATATTTTATATATTTCTCTTTTTTCCTTTTCTTTAATTTCTATTTTTCCACTCTCTTTTTCCACAAAACCCTAATGTTTTATATATTTATATGTTTTCCTTTTCTTTAAAGATCTCAAAGCCACGTATATACGTAAAATTGTTATTCACATGATATATGCATAGTATTTGGCTCCTCCTTCATTTATTTGCATTTTTATAATTCACTTTCATATATTAATAAGGTTTAAGGCTCACGAGGAATGTGGGATTTAAATGAAACTATGCATGGCTTACCTTAATCTATTACTACTCGGTTTACTTACATTATATGGTTTTAGAGTTAAGATTGTTATTTGAATTATGATACATTTTTTGTACGGATTCGTCGGAAACTTCTTGACATTTTAGCTATTGATTTGATGAGTAATAAATTTAATATGGTCTTTGATCTTGGTAATGGAAATCCAATGGAATAGAAACTAAGGTTTACATCGAACAATGGAGGTGAGTAGAGGAGTTACAAGCGTAACTACCTCCCCTTCCCTCTAACATCATCTTAGTTCATTTGCACTTTGGCCTCCAAGGAAAATTGTTCTCCAACTAGAAGCCCTCATCATGGGGTTTGAGGTCATATTTAGTGATTTATTTGGGTAAGATTTTTGTTTTAGAGTTAGGTTATCACATTACCTTCTTTCCTCCTTCATTATTTATCAAATGTCATTTATCTTAATCTTTGTAGGTCGAACTTTCATTGTATCAATGCAAAGATTACCCATTTACTTGGGAAATTCATGGCCTAGATGAAAACTAGTATTGACGCCTCAATGCAAGGTTTGTGCATCGCGACAACCCATCCACTATTAGTATAATAATTTAATGTACAATTCTTCAATTTTCCCCTTGGGTTAATAGTGATTCCTCTAGCTTATTGTAAGATACACAAGAAACTAGGGTCGTCAAATTCGTCAATCACAAGTATAGACTTGTGTAACCCTAACCTGTCATATATTTGTTTAAAGTATTATTGTTTTCCTCTATTAGTTCCTTCTTATGTTCTTAGGAAAATATGGCTGAATACTCATGGCATTTCTTCATTTCGTGCTACATGTTTTCATTGTTAGTGTAGTTCCTTTTCCAGCAGAGAGCGGTTGCGGTTTTTGTTTGGGTTTTAGGTTTTATCTTAATTCTTTTTCTTGCATGTTACAAGCATGTCGCCATGAATAGCCACACCTTTCTCTAGGTCTATGGATCTTCTTAAATTGTTCATTGGTCATTTATTTTTGTATATATCGAATGGGTTACACATTTTTAGGGTCTGAGGGGCTTTGTAACCCTAATCGCCTATACCTTACTTATGACTAGTTATTGTGGTAATTTGAGCCACGATTTTGGAAGTTACATGACTATTACATAATATTTTTGTACAACCTCGCCCTTAATTAATTTATGTAGCTTTTTATAAATTATGAACCGGTATTCAATCCCTCTACAGAGTTTGATTATGTGAACCCCAGAGTCAGGGTTTGCAAACAGTTTCATGTGCTTCTATTAGCGGTTTTGTCTTTATTATAGTTGAACCTTAATGTGTGCTCTCTTGATTATTGTTTCATTCAATTTATTGATATGAAGACATGAATAACTAAGCTCTCTTATTTTTGTCTTTGGGTTTTAAGTTTAATGAGTAATATATCTATATATATCTATATATATATATATATATATATATATATATATATATATATATATATATATATATATATATATATATATATATATATATATATAGAGAGAGAGAGAGAGAGAGAGAGAGAGAGAGAGAGAGAGATTCCGTTAAAATGGTAAATTTTCTTGTTATTTTTTCCAGTATATATTGGTTAAATCTAGTGAGTAGCTCTGTTTAATCAGTTACTTGCATGTATCATTTCAGAATTTCTGTGTTTTTCCAAGGTTAGGATGGGACCTGACCTCCTGGACCTATTGTTCCTCTTGATAATAAGGATAAAGGCTAGGATTGTTCTGGGTTAGCTGACTATTGTCGACCTTGGCCTAGAAATAACCTAAACCTCATTCGTACATTCTCATAAAAATAGTAAGCACAGTTTTCAACAATAACACACTTGCACAAAATTTCTCATTAAGGCACATAGTATTAAACAGAACTATAAAAATAGAAATTAAATCATTCCCTGTATATTCATTCAAGGATAACATAAAGTAACATAAATAATCAAAGTAATTTCCACTTATCTATTCTCAACATAAATTTTGTCTGTCATAAAATTATAGGGCTCAAAATTCTCCTCCCATCTAGTGAGAATCAAAAAAAATTACTTACTCTCCCCCTGAGCCAACTTCATATCTAGAACAATCTCAAGAATATAGACCTTAATAGGTTCAACCCAAAAATTCTCTGGTTCCAACTAGATTCCGTCTAGGGATTTTAATTTGAGCACCTAGTCTACAAATGTAGTTCCATTGGCTAACTAGCTCAAGAAATTTTTTACTTGGAAGTTTCTTGCATCCCTCTACAACATCCTCTCAGAGGTCTTTCGATGTTACAATTTCTTCTCCTCAAGGTTGCCTCAATATCCTCACTTCCCTCTTGGATTCCTTTTCCAATATGAGATGTTTTATCTTGAGGGAGAGGAGTTTGGGCAGGAAACTGCCTCTGCCCATAATTACCTTCATTTGTTCTGGAATATGAAACTCACTATAACATTACTTCCCTGTAATTTTATGACTGACTATTTAAATTCTTTTTGTTAATAAAATTAAACATTCATGTTCATAACTTATTCGCATTAGACCCTTTAATATGGTCCATAGCTTCTCAAGTAACTCAAACAAATTAATTCAAATATTTACATGTTTACTAAGGGGTATTACATCTCCCCCCCCCCCCCTTGAGTGAAAAGCCATCCTCATTGTTTTCTAGCCTCTGGAACATGTTAGGATATGCTTCATGCATAAATTGCTCATCCTCCCAGGTAGCCTCTTACGAGCTAAAATGCTTCCATTGCACTTTAACCTAGGTGATAACTCACTTAAAATAGCATTATTTCTCTTGGATAGAGAATACACAGAGGCTTGGCTATGAACTCTTCATCTGGTTTTGCCTAGAATCACAACATCAAAGCCATTGTTAGATTCCATCAATCATTAATTAAATTTTTTCATACAATTCATCTCACTTGATTATATTACCTACACATCCTTCCAATGTATCTTATGTCTAGTGTCATGTATGTACTTATTCAACACAAAAGCATGAAACACATTCTGCACACATATATGACTAGGTAGAGCCAACTGATAGGCTACTGGGCCAATTCCGGAAAGTATTTGGAAAAGGACACAAAATTGAGGAGCCAATTTAGCATAGCCTCCCCACCTCAATGTGATTGTTTTTGGTTTATCCTGTATAAAAACATGCTCTCCCACCTGAAATTATTTGTAGGTTCTTTGCTTACCTACATAACTTTTTTGTCAATCTTGAGGAACTTTCGAATTCATTCGTACTTTCTTTACAATATGCTCCATTTCTCTCAACATTTCAATTCCTAATACTAGTTTGTCCTCAGGACCACTCCATTTTATAAGAATCCTACATCTTAGTTGTAATGTCCCCTAATAATAATAATAATAATAATAATAATAATAAATAATAATAATAAAGAAATATAATAATAACAAATAAATAAAATAGTAAAGTTCTAAATAATTATATATAAAAGTAAAATAGTAAATAGAAAATAAAGTTAACAAAGAGTAAAATAAAAGAAGAAAGAGTTAACTAAAAGAACTATAAATATAATAAAAATAAGTAAAGTTATCAAAAACAAAAAATGAATAAAATAAGAAAGAAATAAATTAAGAGAAAACTTAACTTAAGTAAAACTTAAAATTTAAAAAATAATAATAATAATAAAATAAAATTGCATGTTGACACATGAAATGTGTGCATGCGGTTCCCCTTGCAATGTTTGCTCTATTTAATAGATGGTGAGGAAGAAGAGAGATCATTCCATCATCCATTCTCTTGGGAGAAAAGTGTTCTGAGACAAAGGGTTCTCTAGTAGTAGTACGTTGATTGAGGGCTCGGGGGTGGCCAGTTGTAGAAAGATTATATGCAACTGAGCCTACAGTTGGGTGGAAAGTCATCCCCAAAAATTTGTTGTGGTTAGAAAGATTCAAATAGCATTCAACTCCAAAAAAAAAGTAAGGAATATTGTTGCTACAAGTAAGTTGTCTTTGCCATTTCTCAAAAAATATATGCTATTTAGTTGAATAGAGGTGTGCTGATTGTAAATCGCATAATTGATATAATTAGTAGCATGTTTTAATTTCAAGGTTGTTACATATGGTATCATAGTAGGTTTCAACTCTATTTGACCTCTAGGTAAAAGTTAAAATAAAATAAAAAAGACACTTTATACCGTTTGTTTGTAATAATAAGGAGACATTTAATCAACTAAATTTAAATAAATAAAAATAATTTTTTATTTTATTTTTTTTACTATTGTTAATAATAAATTAATAAATTATTAAATAAATAACATTTTTTAAGAAAGTAAATCAAATTTCTTTATTATTAAATATAAACTTGGGGCACTTCTAGTTTTCATGTAATTATATACATGCACATTCTTGAAGTTATTATTATAATTTTAATTTAAAATGATTATATGAAAAATAGACTTTAAATATCTTATTTTAATATTAGTGTATTTCTTCATGTTCGAAATATTTTATAAATATTATTGTTTGAAATATATATATATATATCTATATATATATATATATATATATATATATATATATAATTAGATGAGAGTATAATATTTTTTTGAATGGGAGTTTTAAAATTAACATCAACATTAGCTTGGAATTCTTAATATATATTTTTAAATAATATAATTATGCTTGTAAACAAAATTATTATTCATGGACGAAAACCCAAATTCGCAATAAAGCTGCCAACCAAAGCTATCTCCCCTGATATCTCATTAAGTTTTATCATTCACCAAGTATGATATTTGGCTCATAGGATTTGTGTTTACCACTCCTAGAATTTTATTATTAAACCAAGCCCTCTAACATTGCATAGAGCCCACATTATAATCATATAACATTCAACCATCGACTACCAAGCCTTCAACTCTCCATGTTCCTCTTATTAGAGTTTTATAAATACTCTTGAAATATTATATTACTCTCACTCAACCATCACATCTCTAATATAAGAGCTTCTAACCTTGTTGGTCAATGATGCACCTGTATCAACCTTTAGTAAGTACATTTTTTTCTTCATTAGACAAGTGTTGGAGGTAAGGCTTACCTTTCTTGAATATGACATTATAACCCTTATCCTCCAGGGTAGCTACCAAAACAAGATTCTTCCCAAGGCCTGGAACATAGAGGACATCTTTGAGATGGAAAGGATTACCTAACTCCCTCTGAAAACTGACAATACCAACTCCTCTAGCTACAAAAATACCATCATCTCCTAGCTTGATCTGAAACCGCATGTTCTTCTCTGATCTGAAATGATCGTATTTTTTAAAACTGATGTAGAATTGATTATGCCATTAATGAATTGAATGTTAACTGAAAGTGCTGAAAAAGTGAGAAATACTTGAGAAGAAGACTTTACGACAGATGAGAAAACATAAATAATATGCAAAACAGTAATGAAAACAGAAAATAAACAGCGATACCAGACAACAAGATTGATTACAGAGGTCATCCCTGATGGACTACGTCTCCGAGTCCGCTTTCAAGATGGGTGACTGCTTTATTAGGATTGAAACCAAGGAGTTCGATGACACAACAATTTGACCAAACTGAATGTGCACGTAGGCATTTCTGGTCATTGTCAAAGAATAGCTCTCTAAACCATATTTCCAATGCTTATCAGGGTTCCCAATTTCGACTTCAGATGCTTCTGTTACACTAAAAATAAAACAACCTCTATCCCTTCAGAACCTGTACATGAAACTCAAAAACCACCAATGTCCACTTCAATGTGCAAAAAATCCTTTTAAAAGCCTACCAGTTGCATTTGAACTCCTTCTTCCAAGTTTAGGGATGAATGGGCTGATTTTTTGGTTTAAGAGGTCTCGGTCTTATTAGGAAATGACACCTAGGATAAGGTTTCTTGGTGGTTGAATTAGTTTGCACTGAAATTGCAACAAAAACCCAAAATAAAACTTTGTATTAAAGCATAACTGCTGGCGACTTGTTGACTCAGCAGAGGAGGTTGACTACCCATGTGAATAGGCTGCATCTAACAACAACCTGCTATTTGTTGGTCTAACTCCGGCAGTTCCGGTCTACTGTTTTGAAAACTTTGACGGTTAACATCAATGTTCACATGCTACAACCCGCCACGGTAGTTGCTACGGTTACGCCAAGCGCTAACCTCAATTGTTGTTCACATGCTAACTACCACAGTTATCTCCCTGCGCGGTCAACTCCAAGCCACGGTTAATAGAACTCCAATGGTCTTATACCCACATCCAGTCACATGCACATGGTTCCCGCTGTGGTTTCCTCCATGGTTAGGGACTACTACGATTATACTTTGATATCTCTACTTTTTCACATTGACAATGGTCCCCAAGCGGTTTAGTCCAATGGTCAGGATACTATTATAACATTTACAATGTTTTTGTAATGTGATTTCAATGTAAAATAGCCCGAGGGTTTATAACACATAGGTTTTATGTTTTAATATGTTTTATGTTTCAATAGGTTTATAACTTAGGGTTTAGGTCTTTTAGCATAGGTTTAATGGTTTAATACATGAATTTGATAGCTTTGGATTTAGGATTATGTTTGGATTAGGTTAAGTTTTAAAAATAACCTTTTACATCAAATTGTCACAAAGTGACATTTGCGACAATCGTAACATGATGACGACAACCAAACCCTACAAAAAGGACAACAAACCCACGTCAACACTAAATCCTATGAGGTGGAAAACAACACATGTCGACAACCAAATCCCGGTGGAAATGATGACAACCATATCTAGGTACAAAACCATATCACCATGAAAATCATTGACATCTCCTGAACAACTTGAACCATAAACAACATTGTCGAAACTGAATGACATCGTACTAAATTTTTAACAATGACACTAAACCTGTGTAACTGATCTGATGAGATCCTCCCGGATCAATCCTCTCCACTTGAAATCTTTTGTACCACAAAAGTGTGACTAAAAAAATAGTCGATGAGGGTAGAGCTCCCTCACTTTCCACCTTGTCCTGATTATGTACTAATACTTTCAATCAATCACCTGTAAGTGATGACCCTGATGACACTGACCATTGCACATTTTGAATCGGTGACCCGTTCCTTCCATCTGTAATATTTAAAGCTTGTGACGATGGTCAAACAACCTGTCCAGAATATGGCAATTGAATTCTTTCCATGAAATACCATGAGTTAGTGATTCATCTTTGAAAACAGTCCCTACAGGATATTTTTCAATACCATTGACATGTATTAACAATCTATTTTCTAGAATAATAGAGACAACCAAAGATATTTTGGACATCAAACCAGCTACTTGGCTTGTGATACTTTTCTGATTTTTGATTTCTAAGTGAACTTGCTACCATAAACCCATCAAACTGTAAGGTGAAAACTGCTACAACTTAGTTTGTCTTTGAAAGTATTGAATTAGCTATTGATTTGTTTGAATCACTATTTATTCATTCATTAAATGATGTTTCCATTGATTAGCACTTTCCCCTGATGCATAAGTTTCCCTTAAAGGTTTTGAATACTTTGACACTGCTTTAGGAAAGGCTTTGATATGAAAACAAAAAAGTTGCCTCTCCACTTGAAAATAGGCTTCCAAACTATTCAAAACATGAAATGGTGACACAATTCAAGACAAAATTAACACTGACTTTCCCCAATACTGACCTACATCCCTATAACTGTTATTTTCCAAACTTGGACTCAATTGATTCATTCTGACATTAGGAAGAGGATCTTTAGGAACAAACTGTAATTCATGTTGTATTCCCTACATATGAGTAAGATGTTTGGTTTCTTTAAATAGAACTGGAAAAGTTTCTACCTCTTTGATCAAACTATCTTTAAGCTGAGACTCATAACTTGAACAAAAATCATGTTGATTCTTATGTTGTTCCTTTACACACATGACTATAAATATTTTATTTGAACTTATTAATCACTACATTTAATTAGCAACAACTAAATTCATATGATTTTTGTTTTGATGTGCCCTCACAATAAATTCAACCCCATCTTTCTTAAGGTGATATTTATGCTCTCCTCTGTAAAACACTACATCACGATCATAAAGATAAGGACTTCCTAAGACAACTCCACATATGTCTACTGGAACCACATCTAATTCAACTTCATCAATGCAATTAGCTGTAATGGCAAATATTAATCGACATTGTTTGGTGACTTTAATCTGAGTTTATTTATTATCCATCCTAATGGGTAAGGTCTTGGATGATTTCGTGTCTCCAAACCCAAATTCCTAACTAAACATTCAGATATTAAGTTTTCGTGTGATCCACTGTCAAACATTGTATCTTTCTTTGTGTGCTTAGAAGTTATCCTTATGTTAAATAATTCAACTCTTTTATCCTCATTTGAAGGATTTATGTTTGATGAAGATGCAATAGCATTTGAACTTGAACCAGTGTCAGAAGTTTTACTTTTCATAACCATAGCAGTTATCCTCCTTTCATCACCTAAATCTGAAACTAGATCTTGCTGGAATGCTGCAATTACCTTCTTTTCATCCTGCTCCTTAAGGAACTTTTTGGGCTTAAGTTCTGGATGAAGTTTCCAACACTTAGATTCATCATGACTGATTCTCTAGCAATGAGAATAAGTAGGTCTTTCCTTCTGAGATATATTTGATTTCTTTCTCTTCAAATTATTCTTCCCCTTACTGTCATTGGAATCTTTGATTTCCAACTCTTTGGATGATTGCAGTGAAAACTTGAATGGTCTACCACCTGATTCAATATGTATGACCTGAGCACACACATCATCAAAATAATCAAGATTAAACATTAATAATGTATGCTGCAAATATGAATGTAAACTGGCGATGTATTTTAACAAAGTTTCATGTGTATTCAATGAAATACCAAGCGCCAATGATTTCTTCCTGAACTCCTAAGTAAACTCCTGAACACTCTGCCGTTTACTTTGCCTTAGATGTTGCCAATCAATAACAACTTGCTGCATGTATCCTAAAGGATACAATTGTTTCCTAAGAGCTTTTAAAAACTTAGACCATGAAGAGATGACTTTTCCTTTTCACTTTACACCTATTTGAGTTTTACTTTCCCACCAGATTAAAGTTGTTCCCCCCATTCTAAGTGTAGCTAACTAAATTTTTGTTTTATCGTTAGAATTGTTCTAAATGTGACAATACACTTCTAAATTCTTAATCCAGTTATCTATATTTTCAGCACTCATTTCCTCATCATAAATAGGTAACTCAAATTTTACATCAAGTTTTAAAACAGATGTTTTCTTATGTTTCATTTTTGTTTTATATTCTTCAGTAGAAGAAGAAGAAAAAGATGATGATGATGGAGATGATGGAGGTGAAGGTGGTTAATCAGCCTTGCCTTTACCTTTGTCCTTCTTCAATGTCTTTGACAAAGAAGCTGCATCTCTCACCTTCTTGTCTTCATATAGTTCTCCCAACATCTGATGTATATTCAAGAATACTTGTTGAAACTATTCATCACTCATCTTAGTTTCAGTATTTTCACCTGCATCAGATCCTATCATGGTCGACTTATGAACGATTCATCTCTTTCCAATCTCTGGATCAATCTGCTCAAGGATTCCTTCTCCATGTTGCGACTTTGACCTGGTTAACATTCAATGGAAAATTCTACAAATGAAACTTGCTCTGATACCAAATTATATGATCTAAAATGATCATATGTTTAAAACTGATGTAGAATTGATTATGCCATTAATGAATTGAATGTTAACTGAAAGTCTAGAAAATATGAGAACTGCTCGAGAAGAAGACTTTATGACAAATGAGAAAACATAAATAAGATGTAAAAAGGTAATGAAAAAAGAAAATACACAATGATGCGAGACAACAAGATTGATTACGGAGTTTATCCCTGATGGACTAGGTCTCCAGGTCAACTTTCAAGATGGGCGACCTCTTTATTAGGATTTAAACCAAGGAGTTTGATTACACAACAATTTTCCTAAATTGAATGTGCACACAAGCACTTTTGATCACTTTCAAAGGATATATTTCTAAACCATCTTTCCAACACCTATCATGGTTCCCAATTCCGACTCCGAATGCTTCTGTTACACTAAAAACAATACATTCTCTATCCCTCTATAACCTGCACATGAAACTCAAAAACCACCAATGTCCACTTCAATGTGCAAAACTGCCTTTTAAAATCCTACCAGGTGCATTCAAACTCCTTCCTAGTTTAGGGATGAATGTGCTGATTTTTGGGTTTAAGAGGTCTCAGTCTTGTTAGGAAATGACACCTAGGATAAGGTTACTTGGTGGTTGAATTAGTTTGCACGAAAATTTCAACGAAAACACAAAAGAAAACTTTGTATTAAAGAATAACCATTAGGGATGAATGTGCTGATTTTTGGGTTTAAGAGGTCTCAGTCTTGTTAGGAAATGACACCTAGGATAAGGTTACTTGGTGGTTGAATTAGTTTGCATGAAAATTTCAACGAAAACACAAAAGAAAATTTTGTATTAAAGAATAACCATTGGCGGCTTTCTGATCGAGCAGAGGAGGTTGACCACCCATGTGAATAGGCTGTGGTCTAACCACAACCTGCCAGCTGGTGGTCTAACTCCAGCAGTTTCGGTCTGTTGTTTTGAAAACTCTGGTGGTTAACATCATTTCCCACATTCTACAACCTACCACGGTAGTTGCTACAGTTAACTCCAAGCGCTAACCCCGACTGTTGTTCACATGCTAACTACCACACTCATATCCCCATGTGGTCAACTCCAAGCCACGGTTAATATAACTCTGACAGTCTTATACCCACATCCAGTCACATGCACATGGTTCCTGCTGCGGTTTCTTCCGTGGTTAGGGACTGCTACGGTTATACTCTGATATCTCCGTGTGTTCACATGGACAACGGTCCCTGCACGGTTTATTTCAACAGTCAAGCAACTATTATAACATTTACAATGTTTTTGTAATGTGATTCCAATGTAAAATAGCCCAAGGGTTTATAACATATAGGTTTTATGTTTTAATGTGTTTTATGTTTCAATAGGTTTAGAACTTAGGATTTATGTCTTTCAGCATAGGTTTAATTGTTTAATACATGGATTTGATAGGTTAGGATTTATGATTACATTTGGATTAGGTTAATTTTAAAAAATAACCTTTTACATCAAATTGTCACAAAGTGACATTCAAGACAATCCTAACATGATGATAAAAACCAAACCCTACAAAAAGGATGACAAACCCACGTCGACACTAAATCCTGCAAGGCAGATGACAACACATGTCAATGGCCAAATCCTTGTAGAACTGATGACAACCACATGTCGACAGCCAAGTACAAAACCATATCACCGTGAAAACCATTGACATCACATGAACAACCTGAACGATAAACAACACTGCTGAAACTGAACGACATTGGACTGAACTGCTTATGATGATATGGAACCTGTGTAACTGATTTGACGAGATCCTCCTGGTTCATTCTACTTCATGTGGTTGAAATAATTCTTGTTACCAATCATGTGGAAGGATGCTCATGAATCAATGTACCATATGTTGTTTCCTAATAATCTTACCATGCAACCAATCAATGAGAAATATTTTTTGAACTTGGAATAAAATGCATCTACCTCTATTGATACATCTAGATGATCCTTTATCGATTCCTTCTTCTAATTAAGATGCTTAGTGGAACAATGCCTGAACTCATGGCAATTTAACAACTTGATCTTTCTCAGGTCCTTCTTCTTCTTTTTTCCCTTCTGACTAGAATCAATGTCTCCTTAACCCTTCTTGCCTTTGGATCTACTACCTTTTTCGGCCATGACAAATTTCTCCTCATCCTCTATCATCATCAATCTATCATCTCTCATCCCTCTCCAAATTTCCTCTTAAACACAATCACTTCATAACCTTTCCCGACTAGGAAAATTTTCTTTGCCACTCATTACATCCTAGAAGTCATAACAAAACTTATGGAGTCCCAAAATCATAAGACTCACAAGGTATTTTTTTGCTATTTTCCTGCCCATACCACCTATCTTATTTTGAACCTAAGTTAACTTTGAAAGATATATGATGATGGGCTCATCTTTACTCATCCAAATATTTCTTAGCTTCTTTTTTAGAGCTAGCTTCCTAGCCTCACTAGAACCCTAATGGATTTAAACATCTCATATGCTATCTTCTTATCATGGAGATGAGGAATAATATGGTCTCTTATCCCCTCTAAAATGATCCTATTTGCCTTAGTGTCATTCTTAGAATGTTCGGCCAGTTGTTGGTGATCTTGAGGTGGAATTATGAGACTATTGATAAACTCACACACCCCATTATCTTCCAACACTATTGTGATTCACTCCTTCCATGCGCAAAAATTTGGGGCTCCCTCTCATCTATGATCTGATCTTAATCCTAAAAACACAATATTGTTATCCAAGGAACTTCTCTGTTTGGCTCTTCAAACTCTAGCACTCACTTTCCTAAGTGATCTTCTCTCTTTAACACTCTGATCTATGCTCTTCACAAATCTGATCTACACTTTTCAAAAGCGTATCAACTTGGTGTTGGTCTTTACGTTGATCTTTGTTATGATACCATGTTAAATTTCCACATAAATTTGCAACCACTTAGTGAATAACTAAAAAAATAAGGCAACCAATACTAGAACCTTACTTAAACCTTCACCAAGATACAAAGTTCTTTAATTGATATATAGTGGAATAATCCTAAAGATAAAAACATAGTCACACAAAAGACACAATATTTTTTATTGGGAAACCCAACTAGGAAAACCTTTCTTCTTGTTGTAGATTTTTTATTGATAGAGTTTTGAGCAATTTGATCTCGTACAAGCCACTTCATCACATTGATAAATAATTTGATCCTCATGTTGTACTAATTGGACACACCATGCAATCTATCAGCCCTTGCTGCTACTTCATGTTGCCTGATTGGCCCTATTCCCTTGTGCATGAATATCCTCTACGTGGTATGAATTCCTTGTACACTAAGGCCTACTTCTATGCACACTAATAGACCCTATAAATTAGAACAAACCTCCTAAATCCTAGTGCAAAAATTCCCAATTTCTTACTGTTGATCTCCACAAGAGAGTCACTCTATTCAATGTTACGTATAGGCCCCACCTTGATATGCTCTCACAAGAAGGTTCCCACACACAAGCTCATGCATACAAAAATTAATAAGTATGTGCCTTCATCCTTCCTTTTTAAGCTCAATCCATGCTAAAATTAAGCAATTAATAAATTTAGAACAATAGTTGTGATTGACCACTTAACTAAGTTTGAACTAAACTCTCTCTAATCATAACTTGGAATTATAACTCGAACTTGCCTCAATCGACACTGAAGCTCCCAATTCGTCCTATTCTAGACTCGAACTACCACTTGAAGGTCAACATAATTGACCCTTCAACTCCTTGCATGAAATATCCATCTCCACAAACTCATCTATGGTCAAAGGAAAGACAAAATAAATATTTCCACCTAAGACATGAGCCAAAAGACCTGCTCTTACTAATTTTCAACACATTTTCCTTCGAGCCCAAGATATCTTGATATATCTATATGGTGAAGTGGACCAAGTTTGAACCATAGTAGAACAAGTGTCTTTATCTTGTATGAACATCTTTCCTTAATATATTAAAGAAAGAAGTGGGGTAATAATAAGTCATCAATACTATTACTATGATAAGTGGTTAAATACGTTAGCCTATTAAATCAACATGGCGAACATCTGGGGTTAGTATTACTTCTGATGGATAAACAGATGCAACACACCATCCACCTAGCAACCGCATGGTGTCTTCCTTAAATGGACTAGTTATCTTGAAAGCAGTGGATGCTCTTGGAAAATACAAGGAT
This sequence comes from Pinus tabuliformis, assembly GCA_031772625.1. Lineage (NCBI taxonomy): Eukaryota > Viridiplantae > Streptophyta > Pinopsida > Pinales > Pinaceae > Pinus > Pinus tabuliformis. The sequence continues at coordinate 569,302,001 of CM062816.1, forward strand.
GCAGAATATATAGGCGAGTTGTTCATTAAAGTTATTGAAGTAGTAGGTTTTGATTCTTGTGTGCAAATCATTATAGACAATGCACCTGTTTACAAGGTTGTTGGCATGATTGTGGAAGTTAAACATCCACAAATATTTTGGACACCTTGCATTTTCCATTCCTTGAATTTAACATATAGGTATATAGCTTCTAACATGTCATGGTTTAGTAATCATATTAAGGATGTGCAACATATCCACAACATTGTATAAAATTGTACCAATTCCCTCACAATCTACAAAGAGTATACACATATACCATTATTGAAGATTGCAGATACATGATTTGCCTCAACATTCATCATGTTGAAGAGATTAAGGGAGGTCAAGTCTCCTCTTGAGGCGACAATTATTTTATAATTTTAGTCCTTTTGGAGAAATACATATCAAGTAGCATAAAAAAGAGTCAAGGAAAGCAATGTTAGTTGATGCTTGGTGGGAGAAGGTAGATCTTGCTATTAAGATTATGGACCCTATCATTGTGTTTTTATGATTTACGGACACATACCAACACATCCTATATATATACACAAAAATAAGTGCATTGCATTAAAGACGGATGTGGGAGGCACAACACAATAGATAAATTGTGATGTCAAGGTACGTAGGTCAAAAATAATATGTAAACCCTTCAATTTTTTATTTTTTCAATCAAAATGAACAAAACCTAAATCAATATTGTGTTCAAACCTTCTAAAATTGATTAGATTTTCCTTATATTTATTCATGTTCAAGTTCATTCAAGATTGTTATTAAGTTAATCTTTGAGGTTCAACGACTATAGAAAAACCTCATTTTTTTAGGCTCGCCAAATTTTTAACCTAGAGGTTAAAGTTCGCTTAACTTTGTTACTTAGGATGTTTTATATCAGGCAAAAAGGCAAGGCTTTGATATGTAAATCCTAGGAAAGAAATAATTTCAAACGAGCAACCCTAATGTTTGTTTTTTGGAAAATGGATGCAAATTTTAAAACTAGTTACAATTCTAGCCACCTTGCTCAATAATATGTAAGTCCTAACATAAGATGGAAATCATAGATTTCAAGGTGTCACTAGTGCATAAACTACTATTGGCAACACCTTAATCAACACATGTGTCTTTGTATTGAAAGGATTGCAATGTACAAGCATTATATTTATTGAATTAACCTTACATTTATGGCCACTTAATCATTCAGAATTACTTTGAACAATTTTGGCAAAGAAGAATAGTGCATGAACTTACCTTTGCAATGCAAGGATCTAAGTGTACAAACATTAATTTATTGTATCAATATTAATTCATAAAGACTTGATTATTATAATTATTTTGATATTTTTAATCATCCACAAGATTCAAATTAGTCTTATTACTTCCAAATTGATTATGGAAGATATGTCGTAATGTCTTCTCATTTCCTGTCTTGTCCTATCATGTTCTGTAAATATTAGTGGTTTTCTGACTCAAGGTTTTGAAAACCCCTAGTTTTTCCCATTATTTTCTTAACCCGTGATTTTTCTCATAATATTATTCTCTAATATAATCAATTTAAAAACTACAATTTTTTTATTTAAATACTTAAATGATAATTAAATATTTAAAAAGGCTAAAATCTCGATTAAATTTCAGAGTATGTCGAGGTCATAACCTAATTGCATGTTGTTATAAAACAAATCTCTTCTCTATCCACTTGTTGTAACTAAACAAAGTAGAAATCTATGAGAGTTGGAATTTTAAATCCAAATTCCTCCGTCAAATTTGAAGGTCATATGAAATTTGTTTAAACATTTTCTTTAATTTATGATGAGTAAGCTTCATTGGTCACTGTGCTCGATTAGTAAATGGCGACTTGAATAATAATTTGCTTTCAAATTCAACACTCTCAAATTTCAATGATATTATTTTATGGTATTCGCAAAAGAAATTGGTGGTTCAACTTGTTCCAGGTATTTGTTTTGGAGATGGTGTTTAATGTTTTTGGTTTAAATTTTGTTGAAAAAATAAATTAAATTTTTTTGTTTAAAGGTTTAATTTTTGAAGGAATTTGCCTTTTAGGATTTACCTAAGATTACATTTTGAAACATGTCTTGTCAATTTTTAATCTTTATTACTACAATATAATATAGTAACTTTATAATTAATATAGTATTTTATTGACCCATTTTTTCATATAATTATCATCATCTTTTATCCCTTACACCTTCCTTTTCTCTTGTTAAATTCCATACTTATTCATATTTCCAAAAGTTTCATATGGAACGTTTTACCTCAAGTAATAGTCCTACAATCTGCACACTTTTTTCTCTGCACGTATCCCATGTTGCACTAGACATATACATAGCCATTTCACAAGTGTGTTGAACACTCTACCCATCCAAATCTCAACACAATTGACTTTCCACACATCCCATTAATTAAGACAACACTTTCCTATGTGTTGGATTTTGATTATACTCAGAGGGGGGTGAATCAATATCATTTTTGTTATGAAACCAGCTCACAAAAAGATAGAAAAGAGAGATCAACGCCTTAGAATTCAGCCTCTTCGAGGGGGCAACCTCCTTTACATTACACTAATGAACAATTCTTGGATAGTTCAAATGAGAAAACCTCCTTTCTATATATAGGAGTCTATGGAGTCACAATATAACCCAACCGACCTAACAATAATAATATAAAGCCACAAAAATAACAATAGAGGGATTCTATGGGGCACAATAATAAAAATATGGGGACAACAGGGGCTCAACAATACTAATAAGGGATACAACTACAATAGTAATGGGGTAATCACTAGTATTATAGGGACCTAACATGCCCCTCTCCTTCAAAAAAGTGTTGTCCTCAACGCTTGAGTAGTTCTGGATGCTTATGTATAAAATTCTCATCCTCCCATGTGGAATCTTCAGTGGATAAGTTCTTCCACTTCATGAGATACTCTGAATTGTTTGATTTCTTAGCTGTCGAGTTCTTGTTTCTGTGACTGCTTCCGGTTCCAATATAATTTTTCCTTCCTCATCAAGTTCTGGCAATATTGTTTGAACTGGGAGCTTGTCGCCTATAACTTTCTTTAAACATGAAACATGGAAAACTGGGTGCACTCGAGACGCTGCAGGAAGCTCCAATTTGTATGCCATAGTACCAATCTTTTGCAACACCTTGTATGGACCATAATACTTTGGTGATAATTTATTATCCTTCTTAGCTTACTTGAGGGACATTTGTTTATATGGTTGTAGCCGTAGGAATACCTAATCACCTACATCAAAACTTCTTTCACTGGGATGTTGATCTGCCTGTTGTTTCATTCTATTCTGTGCAAACACGAGGTTATCCTTTAAGAGTTGGAGGACTTGTTGTTGATGTTCGATGTGATGTTCCACTGCTTGAACCTTAGAATTTTCTCTTAAATATGATGTGATGGATGGTGACTAATATCCATAAAGTGCCATAAATGGGGTCATTTTTGTTGTTGTATGGAAGGAAGTGTTATACCACCATTCAGCCTGAGGCAACCATTTGACCCATTATGTCTGTTTATCAGATACAAAGCAACGAAGATATCCTTCCAAACTTTTGTTTACTATCCCAGTTTGCCCATCATATTGAGGATGCTAAGATGAGCTATGAGCTAACTGAGTACCAAGGCAAGAAAATAATTTTTGTCCAAAAATTTCCAGTGAAAATGGGATCTCTGTCACTTACAATAAGCTTTGGGTTTCCATGTAGCTTTTGAATTGTTTCCATAAATGCAGTAGAAACTGTACTGGCTTTAAATGGATGTGATAATGCACAAAAGTGTGCATACTTGGTAAGTCTGTCAACTACCACCATGATGACACTCCTTCCCTCAGACTTGGGTAAACCTATGATAAAATCCATTGAAACCTCCTCCCAACATTGGCTTGGAATGGATAAAGGTTGTAATAGACCCGGGGTCTTAATTGTTTCAACTTTAATTGTTGGCAAACGAAACATTCTACCACAAACTTTTGAATATCTGATTTAATGCCATCCCAAAAAAATTCCTTCTTAATCCTGTGGTAAGTTTTTAAAAATCCTGAGTGCCCTCCTAAGGGAGAAGTGTGCAATTCCATAAGAATTTTTTGTTTGAGTTGCGAATTCTTACAGAAGTATAAGCGATCTTTGTACCATAACGAATCATTTTGCCAGCTAAATGTATCAGATGTACTGGAATCTTGTTGTGTTAGTTCAACACTTTCAAGATATAGCAAAGGAAACCACTTCAGGCAAAGAGCATTCTATCAAGGACTTAAAAAGACATATACCTAGGCTGTTATCTAGAGAGGATGATTTCAACCTTAATAGGCCTGTGACTGAAGAGGAGGTTAGTGAGGTCCTCAATGAATTGCAGAATGGTAAAGCGCCAGGCCTTGATGGTTTCAATGTGGATTTCTTTAAAGCTTGCTGAAATATTGTTAAATGGGGATATTCTGAATGTAGTGGAAGATTCCAGGATCAATGGAATTATTTTGAAGGTGCTCAATACATCCTTCATCTCCTTGATACCTAAATAAGACAATGCTCAAACTCCAAACAGGTTTAGACCCATAGCTTTGTGCAACGTGGTATACAAGATAATATCCAAGTTTGTTGCCAATAGACTCAAACCTCTTCTTCCTTCTCTAGTTTCTGTGGAACAATTTGGTTATGTGGAAGGCAGACAAATTCTCAATAACATCATTCAGGTGCATGAGTTAGTGCACTCATTGACTAGCAATAGGAAGGCTAGAATGATCATGTAATTAGACCTAGCCAAAGCTTATGATAAGTTGAATTGGACCTATATCAGGAAGGTTCTTGTTGCTTTTGGGTTTGATCATAACTGGGTAAGATGGTTCATGGCCCTGGTAACTTCTTCCAACTTTTCATTATTGGTTAATGGTTTTCCCTCTGAGAATTTTATTCCTTCAAGAGGCCTCAGGCAGGGAGATTCTCTCTCTCCCTTTCTCTTCATCCTCATGATGGAAGGACTTGGTCATTCTATCAAGCATGTGAAAGAAGTTGGTAAGATCAAGGGTCTCCAACTTTCTGAGAGTGGACATGCCTTGACTCATAAACAATTTGTTGATGATACTATGCTGCAGGGAATCCCCATGGTCAAAGGAGCACTTGCGTATAAAAAAAACCTGAGTGACTTTGCCATGGCTACAGGTATGGAAGTTAATCTCTCCACATCTAAGATTTTTTTCTTGAATACCAATATTGCTATTCAGAGGAATATCTCCAAAATTCTGGGCTTTCAAAGGGATTTCCTCCCTTCAAAATATTTGGGAGTTCCTCTAATTGCTAAACCTTTGCACAAGAGCATTTGGGAGCCAGTGATTAATAAGATGCAGGATAAAATCAGGAAATGAACTATTAGATCTTTAAACTTCGCTGGTGGGCCGGTGCTTACAAAGGCTATTCTTCAATCAATCATCGTATCCATGCTATCAACACTCCCAACACCAAAAGGAGTCTTTCAACAATTCAGAACCATAAAAAGAGACTTTCTTTTGGGTAAAGGGGAGGAAAGAAAGAAATGGGCGTTGGTAGCCCAAGAAAAAATCTGCAAACCTAAAAACCATGGGGGTTTTGGATTGGATGATCTGGAGGTTCTAAGCAAAGTTTTAGGGGCAAAATTATGGTGGCGTTGGGTAAATGACCCAAAGGCTCAATAAGCTAGTATCTGGAAAGAAAAATATGTCAGCACTTGGCAAAATAATGATCACATAAGGATTTCTGGAAGTATAAAGGGCTCACACATCTGGAATAAGGCCTAGGAGAACAGAGGCTTAATACAAAAAACAGCTTCTGGGAAATCAGAGAGGGAGATCTAGCTTTTTTTTTGGAGGATAAATGGCAACAAGAACCTACATTGTTAAAAGAGGAATTTTTGGACCTCAAGAAAGAGACATATACCAAAGGGTTATCTAAGGTTAAAGATGTTTGGGATCAAACCAACAGTGCAGGAAAATGGAGAACCTGGAGGAACATTGATGACAGGGATGACAGTCCCTTGAAAGTAAAAGTAGAGGCACTTATGAAAATGTTGTAACAAATGAAGATTTTAGTGACAGGGGGGCATGACCAACTTATATGGGGCAACAATAATGAGGGTACCTTTAATCTTAAGGAGGCAAAACACATACACCTTGAGATGGATTCCCATGTTTCGGATAGGGTTTGGCGGAACCTATGGAGGCATAAAGGTTGGATGAAGATTAAACTCTTCATGTGGCTGGTTCATCATAAGAAAATTATAACTTGGGATAATATTCAGAAGAGGGGTGTTTTGGGGCCTTCCAGATGCCAGCACTGTGAAGCCCAAGAGGAAAAAATGGAGCACCTTCTCAATAGTTACATTTTCACCTCCAGGTTGTGGGATACTTTTGCCACCATTTTCCAACAGACCGATAGGGACAAATGGAGTATTATCAATACCCTAAACAACTGGAGATGAAACTTTTCATGTTATGAATTTCTTGGCTCAACTTGGGCTCTTACACCATGCTTCATAATATGGAATTTCTAGAAAGAAAGGAACAACAGAATCTTCAAAAATGAAAAGAGTCCCTCCCAACGCCTTTTTGAGCAGATCTTAAAACAGCTTAAGGAGACGTTTGGCACTATAGTGTGAACTCCCCCTAAGAATCCACCCTTAGAAGCTGAAATGTAGATAATCCTTCAGTTGGGTATGTAGGGGCTTATTCCTCAGGGCCTAGGTAGGAAGGTAATGAAAATGGATACTGAGTAGGATTACTGGCATCCTCCCCCTTAGGGTTTTTTAAATACAATATTGATGGGACTTCAAAAGGCAACTCGGGTATGACTAGCTTTGGAGGGGCGTCAAGGAATGAAAATGGAAGTATCCTTTTCATCTTCCATTGCCATTTAGGAAGAGCCACTAACAATATGGTAGAATTAATGGCTCTGGAGTAATGTTTAGACTTCCTGGAGCAAGATAATCACAAAAATGTGATTGCCGGAGCTAATTCTAAGTTAATCATTAACTCGTTCAAGAGAATCAGTTGTGGCACGGAGCCTGAAAAAGTCTCAAAACATTGGAGGCTGATCCAAGTCTTTCAACGGATTCAACTTCACCTCTTATGACTTTGTACAGTAGGTTTTAACCATGTGTGAAGAACGGTCAATAAATTAGTGGATATTCTGGCCAATCAAGGGGTGCCTTGTACTGGAAGCAGGGTTGCGATGAGTTGGCAATAGATGCCTCAGAATAGACTAAAGGCGCATTGTCACAACCAAGCGGATGAAGGCAGGATGGTGTTTCGAAGCAGAGCCATGGAGCCGGGGTCTAGATGATTTGGAGTCATTATGAATTGTTGTTTTTTCCACAGTCTGTTCTTTTGTGGGATGCAGGCCACTGTCGGCCTCCGCAACCCTGGTAAGTACAAACACAGAGGCTCTAGGTGGAAGTTTCTTAGTAGACTCTGTTTCTCGGATGGTCGACCGGATGGTTGGAATATCATCTTACATTGGTTCATACACTAGCGTAGAGGGGATGATACGAGGGGCTGGAATCCTGGCTTTCTTGGCTGCCCTAATACCCCCAGTTTTCTTTCTATGGACACAATACCGCTCTCAGGATGGTATATGGTTTATCGCTGGCCTTTTAAGCTGGAAGCGGTTTTTTTGAAATGGGAGTGATTCCACTCACCGAGCTACACGTGGCCAAGGGAAGGGAAAGAATACCGCCCTCGCCACGCGGTAATTATCGGTGATTTAGACCCGTGCGATATGATCCTTAGACATTAGATCTAGCAAGATGGATCTACGGTCACGAATAAACGAGCATGTATATGGGTCCCGGTGGTTAATCGCCATGCTTATAGGTACTGCGACATCTTCCTCCACCGTTGGATCAGGCGAGGAGATTTGACAGCCAAGATTAAGGATGCTTGTTTCATTTCATGGTGGAATTGATGATTTTCACGTGTTCTACATGTTTGAGGGTTAATACCCTTAGGGTCCAATTCTAATTTTAAAGTGTGTGCCTGTTGTTGGTCCAACTTGAATCTCGTCTGTCGGATGTCTGTGGGAAGATCATACGACCTCAGCATTGTTTGTCTTTCAAGGGTATTGCAGTTTTGTTTGTAGGGTTTGGGGTTTTTACCTTTAGCTAAGAGCCCTTGGCTTGAAGAGAATAGTTTTTCCTTGGTCCACAGTTGCTAGTGGATTGTTGTATTTTATGTAATTTATTTTCTGATTTAATTAAATTGCAGGTACGACTCTTGCTTCAGCAAAAAAAATATATATAAAAGAAAAATAAAATAAAATATATATATATATATATATATATATATATATAGTAAAAAAAAAATGATTATTGCCTAACCAGAATTCCTAATAAAAATAATAAAAGGGAGGTGTTCAATTTTTTATATAAAATTAATATGTGGCATTTAAAAAATATTAATAAAAAATAAAAAATAAATTATAAATAAAATATTTCAATCATTTTGGCTCTACTATAAAATAAATGTAAATATGGGAAAACCCCTTTTAGATTTGAACATTTGACTTCCCAAAACAAAAAAAAAATGTCTATAATCATTAGTTAAATTTTTATTATTTCAAAAAATGTAATATACTTAAGATATGTTATTAGATTTATGATCATAATTTAATAAATAAGTATTATGTAACAATAGTCATATGACAATTATTATGTAATATAATCATTAATATGTAATATTGATTATTTATAGAACAATTATTACATGATATTTATTTAGTGCATTATATAATATTTCTTATAATATACCATAGGTATGCTACTTAAACTTTCTTCAAATTGAAGAATATTACTTAAATTTGATGAGATTTTTAAAATCTCTAGGAAAAAATAGTCATTTTTGAAGTTTTTTCAATTAAAAAGTGTTTATTATTAGGGATATGCCTTCTATTAATATTTTATCCTTAAATTTTGAATGGGTTCCTATATTTTCAAAAATTTATCCATGTAAAATCTAAGGAACCTTAAATTTGATTTGACCATTGGGTTGTCATCTGTCACTATATGTCTAGGAATACAAGGCATCACCTAAGACTAGGTCCTTCTTAAAATCTTATGCATTTCTCTAGATTTTAACTAACTAATTATGCATCTAAAAGATGAATAACATATTGCAACAATCATCCTTCCCATTTGATAATAGATGCTCTTTTGTGAAATTCCTAACAACATTACAAGAAAGAAGAAACAAAGACATGAAGATTATCCATAACAATAGAGCTATAGATTCAATGAAATAACCAACTCCACATCCAATGTATGAAAAAAAAGGATATAGTCCTGCAGTAAACATGTAGCAAAAACCAACATCAAGAGAAATCTGCAACAATAAAAAATGCTAAGGGCCAAAAAGCAAGATGCCCAACTAAAAAATGGATCAAGAGAAGAGTTAGTAAGTGATCTGACCCAAATGAAGAAGAGAGACTAATATGAATTCTTGGATGTAGATCAAGCTCAGTGAGGTAGAACATCCACTTTTGAAGAGAATTACAACTTCCTTGTTGTGCTCACGATAGATGTGAGAGAAGGAAATCTGAAGGAATGATTGAGATAGAGTTTTGATTTGATATTGCTAGGAGAGAATATTTAGATTTTGAAGTTTACATCGATTGTTAGCCCATTCGATAATAACTTTAGAGTCCCCAAAGATGGCAATGCTTGTCAATTCAATCCATGAAGCACAATAGAGAGTGTCCCATAAGGCCAAAAGCTCGTCCCTAGCATTCGAACCCTTTCCACCAAACCAAAGGAATCTGAAGAGGTGATCAGGTTCTAGATAAATGATCATTATACATCAACATGACCCAAAGAAATTAGCTCCATCAAAGAATCCAACTGGAAAGGAATACCAAAGATAAAAGGAGGAGCGAGAGGGGCTAGGAGAAGAGAAGGGCTCAGGAGAAAATTCTTTAAAGTAGGCCATGATCAAAGAGTTGGTTTTGTAGACAAAAGGTTGGGAGGAATCAAATATTAGTGCATTACGTGCTCTCCGGATGACCCATAAGATAAAAAATGGAAGGGTCCTAAGGGATTTATGCACAACAAACCAATGATGGAGGTCATTATGGATGTGATCCCAAATCGGGACAGCTGCAGATTCTAGGAGACTGAGGAATTCAAATATATATTTGTAAAACATAAAGATGTAATTGAATTAAATGAATTTTTCTGTGTTCCCTTTAACATATATAAAATTGTCCAGAGGTGGTAATCCATCCCACTAGAGTGTGTTAAAGAGAAATGGAACCATATATTTCTTTGCCATTTTTAAATACTCGATTCTATTCTAATTTTATTATAATTTATTGTATTTTTATAAAAGGACAACCCTTATCTCGATTACAGGTTCTCTAAACCTGCATACATTTCTGCTCGGGCCCACTACTTATGTCACTCTTTGAATAGACGAACATTGGTGTTCTGAGAATTATTTATTGTCATAAAACTTTTACAAGAGATAACTCCATTTAATGTAGAGTTCAAGACATGGAATTTGGACTATCCATGGGTCTTGTGTAGACACACAAATCCAGGATGGAGCAAGTTAGGTTGGAGTAAGTTATTTGGCTAGTGTTAACAAAGTGGAAACCATATTACAATGTAAAAACATGGTTTAAGTTTATATGAAATGGGAATCTCAATGCATATGATACTCTCCACTTATAAAAATAACCAAAAAATAACCATATATATATAATCTTAAGAGTATGAAGGAAAGTCCTGTAAATGATATATATATATATATATATATATATATATATATATATATATATATATATATATATATATATATATAGGATTAAAGAAGTTATAAGTCGGTGAGTATGAAATATCGATTTTCAATATGTGATTAAGATGTAGTAAAATTCATGACTATAATAATAATAGTTGTAACAATTTTTAAGTTTTGCTTGGTATATATATATATATATATATATATATATAATTGAGATTTGTTTAATATTAATATATTATTATGCTATAAATTAAAATAATTATTTGTTATTAAATATAGAGAAATGAATATCTATTTTAATATTTGAATTTTAAATTGTTTAATTATATTCTAATAATATATAATTAATTATTATTTAATAATTATCTTTACCAAAAATGTTACTCCACTTGCTTATCTAGTAAAAGTTAATATATTTTTAAAAATGTATAATTCAATAAATTTTATTTTATAAAGGTTATTTTGGACTTTAAATATTTTCATTATATCTATTGACTTATATAAAAAAATGAATGATTGTTTAAATAAATTATAAATATTATGTAATTATTTCTACTTAATAATCAAATTATATGTTTTTAATTTCTCAAAAATTTAGGATTTAAAAATTACTTAAATTTATTATAAATTAATGATAAATATTATTAATGTAATAATCTATAGATAAATTAATTGTAACATGAAATTAAAAAATAAAATAAAAGAATAATTATAGAGTTTTTGAATTATTATATATAAAAATAAAAACAAAAATTTAGGGTATTATTATAATAATATTAGGAGTGAGATGATAATTTGGATGTATAACAATGATGACTATGATGATTAATGCCCACTGAGGTAATAGATTAAATAGGATTCTTTAATGTTTTATTTACATGCTCAAAAAGAAGTGAGAGAAGGGTTCTCAAATCACCATATATTTTATGAGTTGTTAAGAAGGTTGTTAAAGGACAATAGCTCTAGTGGTAGCTAGCAGGTTTAATTCCCCCTCCATCCGAGTTCTATTATCTGAAGACATGTTAGATTGTGTGAAAAAAAATTGAATAAGTTGAATGTGTGACTAGTAATTCCTATAAGGCTGAATGGGATTGAATGTGAATATAAGGTGGTCAATCTAAGAGAAAATGTTTTAATGTGACTATAGGATGGAAAATCTAAAAGAAAGTGATTTTACTATAAGATGCACAATCTAAGAGAAAGTGATTTAATGTGAGTACAAGATTCAACACTCTTAGGCTTGGTGGCAAACTATTTCATGTCAGTATAAGATGGACAATCTAAGAGAAATTGTTTTTTATCTTCAACCCTCCTATTATTGGTGACAAAATCTTTCATCCCAAGGTGTTTTGAGAATTCACGAATTCCTGCATAGGTGACAAACTCTTTCATCCCATGGTGTTTTGAAAATTCACCAATGCCTAATTTCACTATGAAGCTCATGAGAATTAGTTCTAATATTGGAAATGTTCATTTTCATCTTAACACTTGTCAAGGCATAGAGATAATTGTGGTTTCCCAGATGGGGGTTGATCACCTCCTTATAATATTGCACTTTCCTTTTTTCCTTCCAACTCTTTATTTTCCCACAATTTCTCTTTAAATTTGGAAGCAATATTGTTTTTGATATTATCTAAATTCTAGAAGATGATCTCCTCTTTATTCCTTGATGGTCTAGCCAAGACTGGACATCCTTATGCCACCCTCACTTCAGTTGAAGGTGGAGGTTTTGGCTAAAGTTAGAAGCAATTTTAGGAAACTCGTTTGCGCGTGTATTGTATAACTTATTCTTATATGTAAGATACCAAGTAATTAAATAAAATATTGAAACAAAATTAAAAGAGAAAAATAAAGTATTTATAAAGTGAACGAGTACCTTTTTATTGATCACTTGTCATACATTTTCACTTGGTAATGTTCTTTTAATATTTTCCAATGATTATGATTTATATGTTTTCATGATACATTTGGTAAAGTATAATTGGTAATGTTTGTGTTTTATTTTTTTTTTCAATTAACTAATAATATTTTAAAATGAGATTTATTTTATTTCTATTTTTATTTACTTGGTAATGTCTTTATATGATATTTTTTAAGATATAATTTAGTGAAATGATTTTAACAACATTTTAAAGTTAGAGAATTGCATATTCCACAATTCAGAAGAATGATTAAAATTAATTCAAATATTCCATAACAAGTTCAAAAAAGTAAGACATGCAACAAGTTAATATGTAATATGTTAATGTTTTCATATGAAAATGTTAGGAAACATTTTACATTAATATTTTTTGTGATTTATATTTTTGTATAAATATTCATTTTACTATTATGGACTAAGTTATGATGAGGTAATTATTGATAAATGTGTATAACCATTCAGAAAACAAAAGTAAATTGAAATTATATGACTTCACGAATATGAGTAACTTTATGTAAATATAAAGGTTTATTATTACATTTTAGACACAATGAGGTTTATATAGTTAATTAAGGGAGGATAAAGGAATTTGGAACCTTATTTAGTCTACAAGGGCAAAGGAATATAGATACGACCAATAAATAGTTGTAATGTGTGGGAAAATAAATTTTAGTAATTATTATATGTATTAAATTTGTCTTTTATACTTGTCCTCATAATAGAATTTTTTGATACGATTAATGAGAGTAACAACTTGGCAATCACGGCCAATATTAACAACTATATTATAAAAATTATTTCCTTATATTAAAATATTATTTATTTAATCAAATCTAGTTGTTATACTATAACGACTAAATATTTTTTCTTCATATATTTAACTCGATGCCAATATCTGGTTCTTCATCTTGTCCTGCTGATGAACCACACTAGATGGTTCGAAACGGATCGACAAAACTCTAATGATGTGAATTTTACTATAAGTTTTCTTACTTTTCATGATCATGGCAGAGTTTGAAAATGCACTTCCAGTTGATATGAATGAGGGGTTGAAATATAAAATGGATTCAATATGGTTGTTGATCCTAACTCCTAATTAATGGTTATTGGATTTTCTTTCTTTTAGGATGTTGCATTTTGAAGATAGGAAGAATGGAGACAAAAGCCTAACCATGGACATTAAGAAAATGACATCAAAGATGAAGTAACATACAATCACATAATAAGCTAAATTGATCAATGTAACATGTGGTAGTAAAGAAGACACTAGTCGTTCAAGCAAGATGTGGAGATGATCAGTAAATTATCGTGGATATTCCATTGGAAGAATTCATCATAATAGATCTAATAAATATTGAATTTTTCTACTGTGAATATTAATTATTTTTAGATCTCAGATTCTTTATTTATTGTTTATATGCTTAAATATAAATTAGTTGAAATTCAAGAAATTAGAGTGAAAATAAATACACACACTAACCAAAATAAGCACAATTTTTCCCTTGGGAAAACCTTATGGGAGAAACCTAGCTAGAAGGTGAGGTTTCTTTGATCTCTATTCTCTAGTATGGAAAAATGTGTAGATACAAAGAAAGTGGTACTCTCTATAGAGTTACCTAAGACCTATGGCTTATAAAGTTGTTACAAAATCTTAAGCCCTTTTTTATTATCTCTAACATCCCACTCCCAATTTCTTTGCTCAAATATGGAAGATAATATAATAACATGAAATGTAACCCCTACTCCTCCTAGTGGCCTAGTATTTAACAGATTCCAACAACTAGCTATATGAAATGTTTGACTCCCTCAACCCTCAACTAGAGTTACAATTTTTAACCTTCTAGAGTCTTTCTTAAATTCCACATATGGCTAGCCCCATATGAATGAGTAATGGGGATTAACATGGCATTGACTTGTACCATGGTGGTCAATATGGCATATCAAATTTTGAGAGACATAAATTTTGCATAAAAAAATCAAGTACCAGATGGTATCGCACAAACGATATTTTTTTTACCACAGACAAAATCATTTAATGCCTCAAAATGGCTCTGGAAGAATTCATACATAAATTTTTCAAATTAGGACCCATTGATAAAAAATACCGCACAAGTTGATTCATTTAATTCTTCCACTTTGAAAGAATTGAGATAGATGAAGAACACTATAATAATTCAATTTGAAAGATGAAGAATTATAAATGAAAAATAGTATCGCAATTCCCTAAATTACATATGAATGAAGTCAAAATTGGAACAAACTTATCCCTCAAAGAATACAAACCTATGAGAAGATAGAAAAATAAGTATAAAGAAATGAGTGATGATAACCTATTGCAGTGCTCATAACCATGACAAATATAGAATGATGAGATAAACATAAAAGAGTAATATATAGATATATAAAGTTAAATATGTGGAAGTTTCTCAAACAAGTGTAAGAAATCAACCAAAACATGATGGATTCTTTTGTAATTAGGGAATAATCATGATGAAATAACTTAGCACTCTATTGTTATATTGTAGATAAGCATGTGGCAAGTGGTTGTGAGAAATTCTATAATGAGAGTTTGAGAAGGACTACGCACAATTAACAAAACTAGCGAGAATCAACTAAGGGAAGTTGCACAAGAATGCTTGCCCTAGGGGGCTATCATGAGGAACACATGCCCAAAATAATGTGTGCTTGTTATTAGGAGCTCACACATGTTCCTAGTTGTATAGGCTCCTTAAGGCCCAAGCTACCAACTAGGACCCCAACGAGGCTACCTGCTTAGCATTTCTCAAAAGTGTGTGTGCATTATTAGCAAATATAATTATGCAATTTGAAAACCTTAGTTTATGCACTATGAAAACCTTAGCTTTGTGGAATTTGAAAACCCTACCAATGTGGAATGTGGAAACTCCAACATAGTGAGTTCAAATTTGGGTGCATAATTAGAAAATGTGAGTAAACACACCATATTGACCATGCATCACAAGTTGGCAATGTTTTTCAATGTATATTGAAGTGAAATTTGAAGACCTTACTTTTGTGCAATTTGAAAACACTGCTTTTATGGAATTTGAAAACCCTCGTATTGTGGAATTTTATGGAATGGAATCATATGGATGTAATTATTGTTTATACACTCTCTAAGTCTCTATTTCCGTTTACTCATTTTCTAGTCTCTCTCTCTCTCTCTCTCTCTCTCTCTCTCTCTCTCTCTCTCTCTCTCTCGCTATTTATATTTCCCTCCCTCTCAATTTCTAACAAGCACTTCATCGACTCCCATTGAAGAAATTTTATGAGCTTTCTTATTATTGCGATCTCTAACCAATAGAAAATACGACCGACAAGAACTATGACATACAAGAACTATGAACTTGAGATCATTGACCCTTAGTAACTATGACGCATAGTAACTATGACCTTGAGAAATTTGACCCTCATGAACTATGAAATCAAAAATGATTCCTTTGTTGTTCATAGTTCCCTAGTCAATTAGGAACTATGACTTTACTTTACAAGAATCATGACTATAAGAATTATCATGTGGGAGCTTTGACTATGAAATTAAACAGTTATCTTTGTTTTCTAGTCATAGTTCTAGGGAATAATTCCTTTGTTAGTTAGGAACCTTGACTCAGAAGAACTATAATCAATGTTTATTAGTCATAGTTATAGGGAATCCCCTGATCAAGGAACTATTATGATCAACGAACTATAATCATTTTATTCATTCATTGATCAAAGTTCTTTCCATCTAGAGTCATTTTGGTAATAGTTCTCAATGGTTATAGTTTCTATGGGTTACAGTTCCTATTGGTTAGAGTTATTAAGGTCATAGTTTTTCTTGAATTGATTACAAAATCTATCTTTTCAATGTAACCATTATTTAATGATGAGCAGTGGGAGAAAGATGAGAACTATCCACCAAGATGAAGACTCCTTAAGACTATGTTATCCGCATGTATGTATGTGTGGTATTGATATTCTTAGCACTTTTCCAGCCTCCTCTTCCTCCCATATTTTGGTCATCGATTTTTTGTCAACCCCTTATTGTGAAGTAACCTTCGTTAGGATCATCGCTACAATTTTAAAATGGTTGAGTAAGTGATATGGTGAGTTGGCAAGGTAGTTTAAATATTAAATGTGATGGGGTAGTTTGTTTGAGTTTCAAATTTAAATTCAAAATCTAAAAGTTGCAGTATACCACCTCTCATTTTTTGGAGACTATTTCAAAAATACTTTGTTTAGTTTGAATTGCTGTAGGGAAATGGAAGAAAGTAGAGCCATGCCGTAAGAAAGAGGCTCCATAATGGAAATTTCATTGTAGTATATGTTATGTGTCTTTTTATCACTTTAAGAAGCAGTCTTGAAATAATATCTTGAACATTCTATGGTCTCTACATTTTCTACTCATGATCTTCTTTGACAACAATTTTACATGGGGTATTTCAGATGATGAGTCTTTCATTGGAATTTTTGACTAATCTTTGTGTACTCTCCAGTTATCAATCTTGAATATCAAATGACCTCAAGTTTGGATAACTAATTATGGCATCTAATTACTTATTTTCTCATTATTTTCCAAGTTCCAAAAAATAAGTGTATTCAAATGTCTCGCATTGCAATCAATAGGAAAATGTTTGCATCACATTTTCACATGAAGCAAATGAAATCTTTGTGTACACAACTAGAATCTCCATTGCAATTAGTAGGCAAATGTTTGCAGCACATTTTCACATGAAGTGAATGAAATCTTTTTGTACACAACTAGAATCTCCATTGCTGCCACACCAATGTTTATACAGATGCTTCGTCAATTCCTTTGAGACACAAATTATTTGATATGGGAAAGAATGTGTGTCCCAAAGAGACCCTCAGTGAGGAACCAACATGGAAATCCAAAGTAGACGAAATCTACATCCTATCATATGGGTCATTAGTATAATATAATCTATGGAATCCATCTCCATGACTAGGGCCCCACACATAGAGAAATATAGAATAGTAGGGAAAAACTAAAAAGAAAATCTTATATCCTTATTAAATACTTAATTGATAAGTTATCTTTATTTTGTAAGACATTTATTAAATTATTTAAATTTATATGCTTTTTTTTCTTTCTTAATTATTTTACCTCTAATAGTATGTTTTCAACAAGAAAATGTGTTAGTATCTAAGTTTTATACTAATTTGAATTACTATAAAGTTTTTTACAAATTTTAAACTCATCAATTAAAACAATTATAGTTCACAATATGGCAGAAACTATTTAAATACTTCATTATTTTAAATACCAATCAAGTTGAAGAGTTTGTAATTACCAAACAAGATCTTTACATTCCTATCACCACATAGAACCTTGCCATACAACAATGTATTAACAATCCTTTTTTATTTGAATTTATGTCTTCTTTCTAAAGTGAAACTAACAAAAATAAATTGAATATTATAGAATGATTTGGCATATTACAATTAAAAGCCATAAATATTTTACCCTCTTTTAATAGTTAAACTATTTTCCATACAACAATATGTTACCAATTTTTTTTTTAATGTTGTTTTGAATTTATTATTTTTTTCTAAAGTCAAACTAACAAAAACAAATTGAGTGTTATAGAATACTTGGTATATTTCAATTAAAAATCCATAAATATTTACCCTCCTTTAATAGTTAAACTATATTCCAATTTATCTTATTTATCGAAAATCCTTGTATAATATACTCTTATAACCAGATATAATGTAAATATTATAACTAAACATATTGGGAAGTTAAACAAATTTGACTAAGCATATTCTTATGACTACCTATAATGCAATAGGATTTTTTTTAAAAGTTTAATTTCAAAAGACAATTTCAAAATAATATATATGATGGATAGACAATAAATAAATTATTTAATATAATAAATATTCATCTTGGTTTTGTCCATTTAGTCGTAAAAAAAAATACATTCTTTTATTTACCGGCCCAAAAGTTTTACAAATTTCAAGAAAAAAGAGAACTTTTGCATTTTGGATTCATTCATTGATCAAAGGTGGATTGCATTTTATTCATTTATTAGTGGTAGTTTTTGCTATCAAAGTATATGAATAGCGTTTTTTTGCAAATCTAATGTGTCAAAAATATTACTTTGAAGTTTTGGAACCAAAGTTAAGTTAGTTCTCGTAGTAAATGAATAAATTTTTTATTGCATATTTAATATGTCAAAAATATTAGCAAGTTTTAGTGGTAGATGAATTATTTTTTTATTGCATATTTAATTTGTCAAAAATATTACTTTGAAGTTCTGGAATCAAAGAGGTTAGGTTCTTACTTACATGAGGTCAATTTTGATAGAAATAACTAAAACATCTAATATATTAAAGTATTCTCTCTCCACCAAAAAAATTAACACACTATTTGAAACAACATTTTCAAAAAATGTTGCCAACTAAATAGAGAAATTCCTACAACCAACTTAAGAATATGATGTGAATGAAATCTTATAGTGTACAAATGATCTTGAAAGTGATTTAGTAAATTTTCAATAAATTGTGAATAATTTACACATTTGTACTATGCTCCAGAATTCTTCAATATCATGCTCGTATTCGGAACTAGTAACTGAAAACCTATTGGAAAACCAACATGAACTTATTTTGCTGAAAATTAAGGCTAATTTTATAAATTAAGTATAATATACTCATAAGCAAAATAGTTTACCTCAAACAACAATTGAGATAAACTGATGCATCAACTGATGCAAGATACAACTGATGCATCAAGAGTGCATCTTTTCCTACCAAGGATGTTTTCCGTACTTGCACATCATGAAAGCTTTATATTTGAAATTGAATCGAGCAGCCTTAATTTGGTACTTGGTTGGAATTAGTCGAATTGAACCTGAGAATATTTTCTCTGTTCAGCTACATCGGCTTCCCCAAAGTGATATTCCGTGATATGGTAATCCATTATAATATCTGTACTCCAAAACCTCTTTTAATAACCGTATCAACTTGTTTCGGTTCTGCTTGAATTAATCCTATACTTTCTGCCTTCAACGCTACCACTGTTTATCCTCGCCTGCAAAGTAACATCAGTTAAAAGATAGCAGAATCAAGTAAATTAGTATTTTATTCCTAATATAAACTTTGATTTTAAAAGTGTTGAGATCATAATATGTTCTTGGAGGGGATTGTAGTGGAGTTGTTAAGGCAGCTTACATAGCCTGAATGCCTGCATTTGATTTCAAATCATATCCACGCCATACCTCCTACTAGAGAAAGAGCACCCTCAGTCGCAACCTTCAGATGGAGAAGATATTTCGCCATGAGGAGCTTCTTGCTTATGTCCATTATGGAGTTACCTTGGATGTTGTTACAGTGGATGATGGTGCGGATGCTGGTGGACGCCAGTGCCAGAGAGGCTCGAAATCTAATAGAGAAGCACCTATTACCTATTCAACGACCTGCAGAAATTCAGCGCTCAATTTTTCAATTTGAAATCCCAATCTGGAAAGCATTTGAATTTTGAAATCCTTTGGTGTGGAGGTAAGATTTAAGTTCATGTCTTATCCACCACCTGTATTCGCTTATGGGAGTCAGCGGTCAGAGGTGTCGGAACTCAGTGGAATTGTGCAGTGTCGGAATATTGATAGTATAAACGGAATTGGTAATGGAGATGGATGGGGCCCACTGGCCACGTCAAACAGCGTGAGAAATCTGCAATCGAGATAAGCTCGACGGGTATTTTGTAGGAAGTGAATTAAGAAACATGCTTCACATGGATTGCACGAGATAGAACATATTTTCTTTCGCTAAGGTGCTTGGTCCACGTGGGTAATATTTCAACCAAAACCACTTAGGAATCATCCTTTGACCTCATACCCACCACCTCATACTACCATTATGATGTTTGGTTGGGCGGGCCACGACCATGATGGAACATTGGAAAATGGCTTAATATTTTTTAATGTCACCAGTGAACTAATGCTATGTTGACTAGAAGTCGAGGTATATGATTGATTGCATATTTCACTGCTGAAATTCTATATGATTCATTAATTATATATATATATTTTTGCATATCTCATTGCTGAAATTTTATATGATTTATCATATAAATTGTATATCTCACTGTTGAAATTCTACATGATTCATTATATTAACTAAAGTTTATTATTATTTTTTTAATATCACGTAGTGAATCGGTAAATGTCATGTTTAATTTAAGCGAGACTTAAAATCAATTTTGTAGCTGCCACTATAACAACAAAAGTACATCCAACAACCTGCAAGCCTGATAAACCACTTCTATTTTAATAGTGCTTGATGCAAATGTATATCAAAATTATGATTACTTTTCCAATATAATTGGGTTACAAGATCGATCATGGCCTTCCCATCTGATTTTACAGCAACAACAATATAATTTTTTCTCCCTGTTTCACCTTGAGTGATGTTTCATTTTCATAGTTCTATGTCTTTGTGAGATCTCTAGTGTGTTTTGTTGGATCCTTTCTCATTTTTCTATTTGAGAATGTTATTTCTTTTTCTTAATTTTTGGGCACAGAAATATTGTGTGATATCATTATTTGATTTTTTTTCTATTTATTTGGTAAATTCATTAAATTTTTATTTTTATTTATTTTAAATGTTGAAAATATTTATTTAAAACCTCGAAAATGGATGTGAGCATATAATCATCTATTTTTTGTTGTTGCTATTGTTACATTTATGCTGTGATAAATGATGCAATTTTGCAATGTATTTTATTATCTTTTCATCATAATTTTTATTAAATTCTAATTTATAAAATTTATTATCCTCTCATCATGATTTTTATTAAATTTTTAAATTATAATATTTAACCTGTAAGAGAAGAATAGCAATCCCCTTGCATTGTTCAGTAACTAAATTTTTAATTTATGATATTTAGCATATAGGAGAAGAATGGTAATCCTCTTACATTGTTCAGTGTGATGAGGAGGTTGATCCACTTCCTCTCTTTTAATTCAAAGATACTATTAACTGGATGGTCAAAAGGCATGCTTTTCCACCATCATGCATCCTTATCGTTGCACTGTTAATATTTACAAGGAAGGTGATTGCATACCACTCCATATTGATCACCATGATTGTGTTCGACCTTCTTGTAACATATCACTTCTTAGTGAATGCGAAAATATATTGGGGTCGGGTGAATTTGTTGGTTCCATTGCAATACCATTACTTAATGGGTAAATTATTTACTCTCTATTTTCAAGGTCTACAACTATAATATTTAATAATAAATTTGTATTTTTTTCTATGATGGTCACTTAGACTTGGTTTCTTTAGACAAGCTAGTGAAACTGAGTGTTTGATGAACTATATTTATAATGTATATCGATTTATATTTTAAATGGAAATGAAGATGATGTAGCCAGGGGGCATGTGCATATTGTAGCAGTTTCTGTCATGCGAGGAAAATTAGTCCATGGCATTCCTCTATATTTCAGTAAAGCATCACAATCAGTTGGTTATTTTGTTGATATGAAGGTATTTTCTCTGTCAAATACTCCTCCCTAGATAAAATACATTTATTTATTTCAATGCTTTCTTGTCAATCATTTAGTTCTCATGTATATATGAAGGTATTTTCTCTGTCAATACTCCTCAATCGGTAAAATTCAATACTCCGTAGTCGCTTGCCTTCCTTCCTTCCTTTAAACACTTGACAATTAGTTGTTTTAAATCTGGTAACTTGGAAACATAGTTAATTTTATCTGGAAAATAGGGTCCCTGTGAAATGGCCATAATTTCAATTATAATCTGGTGGTGATAAAAGAAGAGAACACATAATTGTGTCAAACTTTGACTTAAATTGAACATAATTGCTAGAAGTTCTTTGCAAAGCAGTGGTTCAAAAATTTGAAAATTATCTTGATTTAATTCATAGATGATGATATCTTTTTTGGAAAATATTATTTCCAACCACCATCTGCATTAGATGTGTTAGGTAGGAAGTTTAGTTTCTTTTGGAGAGTTCAGGATGAAGTTTAGAGAGTTTAGATAGCTTCCTGAAGAAGCTATTATCACCGACAATCCAGAGAATCGAAAAGCTTGATCAAGAATGTATAAAAGTTATTCGTTGGCAATATAAAGTCCAAGTTTTGTTGTATTATATGCATTCTCTAATTTGGTATCAGAAAAAGGTTCAGTGTTGAGACTGTAAGGTTCTTCTATGAGCAATCGGTTTGAGAGATCGATAAGGGTGTGACAGCAAAAGTCTGTGTGCAGTGCCTAAGGTCCCGATGAAGGGCGAGCTGGTTGAAGGATTGAGGTTACTTGCAGTTTGTCTTCTTGTGCGTAAGAGTGTTCTCGTGTAGAGAATTGGTTTGTGAGGCTTGTTGGAGGGAGACGAACCGCTGAGAACGTTTGCGTGAAGTGTGCTTGCATGCTGGTAAGACAGGGCTGTTCAAAGAAACTGTGTAAATCCTTGATGTCCAGTGTTTGGAGTTTGATGTAAATTCTATAGTGTTTGTTAACTGTGCTATAGCAAGATATTTCATAATCTGTGACAGAGAAATCCACTTGTGTTTTTTTAAATCGAAGTGTGGGCAAGGTTCAGTCATTGTTCAGACATGTTTTGAATGCTTCATTAGATCCGCCTATAGTTTTTTAAATCTAAGTGTGGGTAAGGTTCTGTCATTGCTAGAATTTGGTCATTGGATATGTTTTTGAACATTTTGGTTTAACTGCATCCATTAGGCTGATTTTTTTTAAATAATTTTTTATGAATCTCAAAGGTTTTACGGTTAATGCAAAGGTTAAAACTAAGTGAAAAGTAAATTATGGAAGTTTCTTAAAATAATCAATGAAGTTATCATGGCAGTGAGTGGTGGAATAAAATATATATAGAAATTAAAAAAGAAAAAAAAAGGTTGTTGTTAAGGAGCAAGTAAAATTAGAAAAAAAAGTGTTATTATTTGTTATTAAGGAGCCATTAAATTTATTAGTAAAGAAGGTGATAATAATTATCCATTAAATTTTTTGGTATTTTAAGATTCATAAGTTTAGTATCTTGGCTAATGTATTAGCGAAATCTTATTTATCTCACTCTAAGAAGCTAGATGGTGAAAACTATGCAAATTGGAAGTTTAAGTTACAGACTTTAATGGAAGGCTACAATATATGGATGATTTTGTATGGAGCTAAAGTCAAGCCAATGCCCACTCAAGCCACATATGCTACAATTCAAGATTGTGAATGACGAGAAAACATAGCGAATGTGTTTTTGTGAATGTCTGTTAAAGAAAACATTATTCCACACATTAGAGAGTGGAAAACATCCAAGGAGACATGGGACACTCTAAAAAAATTATATGAGACGAAGACTACAAATCAAATATTGTATTTAAAGAGTAATCTTATTTCAATTAAGATGGAAGAAAATGAAAATATCAGTAATTTTATTTCTAGAATTAAGGATAAATTAGGTGACATTGGTGAAACAAAATGTAGTACAGACATTGTTATTGTGACATTAAATGGAATTCTTGATAAATATCAAATGTTTATCACTGGTCTTTTAGCTAGAGAGAAGGTTCCTACGTTTGATGAGCTGGTAGGTATACTTATGCAGGAAGAAGAATAGAGAAGAAGTCTTAAACAGAAATCTCCCAATTCAGATTTAGCATTGATGGCTAAAGTGCAACAGTCCTTCAAAGGAAAATAGTGGGAGAAAAATAAAGGCAAAAGCCACAGGTAAAATCGTTTCAAGGTACACCTTCACCAAGGGAAAATGCCAAATCAAGTAGAGACAATGTGTGTTATTACTGTTGAAAACCTCGCCATTTTGCTAAAAATTGCATGAAAAGAAGGTTTGATCAATTTAAACAAAGAAGGAATTCAATAAATTATGTTGATAGAGATGAAGCAATTAGTCATGCCTTTAGAATGTTACATTATTTGTGTCAATTTTTTCTTTATTGGCAGAAATTGATGATGATAATTCTTGTTTCATAGATTCTAGGGCATCAATCCACATGTCGTGCGAAAGAGATTGGTTTGATACTTGTCATGAAGTTAATAATAGTGCACACAACTATTTAGGAGATAATAGGCCACATGAAATCAAAGGATATGGCGATATAAGTGTTATGATGCCTAATGGACAAGAAAAACAAATTCAAAATGTGGTGTATGTTCCACAATTAAAGACGAACATAATTTCAGTCTCTACTATTATAGAACAACATTTAAAAGTTGAATTTATGAAATCAAATTGTTTGATAAAGGATGTGAAGGACAACTACAAGGTAGTTGCAAAAAGAATGAGAGTTGGAGGATTATACAAGCTGGATGTAATGAATAATTCGCATCAAGCTTTGGCATCAACAAATATGTCAAATATAAAGCTTTTACATCAAAGGTATGGACACTTAAATCATAATGACCTAATTTTACTACAAAAGAAATTGATGGTAGAAGGCCTTCCAAATATTAAGGGTGAACGCTTTGAATGTGAAGGTTGTGCACTTGGAAAACAACATAGGGAAGAATTTTGTGTGCATGAAAATAGTAGAAAACGTGTATTACTTGAACTAGCGCATACGGATCTATGTGGTCGAATGTAAACTAAGTCACTTGGTGGAGCATATTACTTTCTCATATTTATTAATGATAGCACTAGATATACTTGGGCATACTTTATAAGAAATAAAATACATGTGTTTGAATACTTTAAATAATTCAAGAGTATGGTTGAAAACCAAATAGGAAAGAGCATTAAAATCCTTTGATCAGATAAAGGTGGTGAGTACCCTTCAAGATTTTTGTCAAATACTGCAAGAAAAATGGAATTATGCAACAATTTACAGTACCATATACACCTGAGGAAAATGGAGTAGCTGAGAGAAAGAATAGAACATTAACTGAATGTGCTCACAGTATGTTAAAAAGTAAAGGACTTTCTAATATTTTTTTGGACTAAAGCCATTAATACAGTTGTATATCTCAAAAATAAAAGCCCTACCAAGTATCTTGAGCACAAAACACGATTTGAAGAATTTTATGGCTTTAAACCTAAAGTTAGTAATTTAAGGATATTTGGATGCAAGGCCTTTCGTCATATTCCTAAAGAGGATACGAGAAAATTAGATGCTAAAACCATCAAATGCATTTCTATTGGATATTGTACTCATAGAAAAACAGATAAAATGTATGATCCAAGAACTCACAAGATCTTTGCAAGCAGAGATGTTATATTTCATGAGCATGTAGATAAACAAATAAAAGAAAATGAACATAATGTATGGCAACCTCCTTATAATAGCTTTGAGGAAGAAGAAGATGTTGTGGAATCATCTCAAGCTCAAGAAAGCATGGAAATTCCAAAAGACATGCCAAAAAGTCACAGTCTACAAAGAAGTGATGAAAGCACTCTTGGGTTTAGTAAAAAATATAAAATTAGTATTTATTGTTTTAAATTTAATATTGTTTTAAATTATTAGTGTGATGATGTTGGATATGGGTGTGAATTATTAAAAGGTACTGCTTTTTTCAATATATAAAAGTAGCGTCTAGAATGTTGGTTAAAAATGAAAGAAGAAAAGTATCATTAAATTTAAAAATTGTAATATTATTATTAAAATTTAAAAAAAAAATATTTGAAAATTAAATATAAATAATTTTAATATTTAAATTTGACTGTTATAAAACTAATTTAGTATACATTTCCTTGCAACATAGTTCAAAGATTAGTTTATTACACAATTTATGGAATGTTGGTTAAAAATAAAAGAAAAAAACTATCATTAAATTTAAAAATTGTAATATTATTATAAAAAAAAATGAAAATTAAATATAAATAATTTTAATTTTTAGTATACATTTCCTTGCAACATAGTTTAAGGATTAGTTTATTACTCAATTTGAATATTGAAGTTAATTTATGGTAACACATTTATTTTTTCCAATAAATAGGTGTCCATTTGAAACATTGGATATCTCTTTACAATTCATTCCAAGAAAAATTGATCTAGAATTAAAATAAAATGAAATTGATCTACAAAAATGAAATTTAAATAAATAAGAAAAGATAAATAAGGAATTTTGTTTATTGTTAAATATTAATCTTCCTTATTTAAAATATATAATTTTTTTTATTTTATACATTTATTTAAATTTTGTAAAGTTCACTATTTAAAATATGTTTTTTATTTTATACCGTTAAATTTGAAAATTTGAAGTTAATGAAATTTATGATTAGAAAAAATCCTTAACCTCAAAACATATAACAAATTAAATAAAACTATAACAATAAATACTAATATAAAAATAAGGCGAACATTAAAAATATGGTAACTAATAAGCATTTAACTATTTCATTTAATAACTTTTTATATTTGTTTTTTTCAGAGCATAGCTTAAGCCTTAATGGTTTACCTTTAGTTGGTCAAAACTATAACAATAAATATTAATATAAAAAATAAGCAAACATTAAAAAGATGGTAATTAATAACCATTTAACTATGTCATTTAATAACCCTTTATATTTTATTTGAGAGCATAGAAACTATAACAATAAATATTAATATAAAAATAAGCAAACATTAAAAAGATGGTAATTAATAAGCATTTAACTATGTCATTTAATAACCCTTTATATTTTATTTCAGAGCATAGCTTCAGCCTTTATGGTTTCCCTCTAGCTGGTCGGACCTGGTTAACACATAAGAAAGATCAATTCTATCCCATGTTTTTACTACCGAGAGGGCCATATTATACAATCCAATCAGCATGCGAACAATTCCATTTTCTACTCGGAAGCTTTTCAGCATGCCGAAAATTTATATTTTCAGCTCAAAAAACATAGAATTCCATTGCTTGCAACAACAAGCGTCTTGCGTCCCCCAAGCCGTCCACCTCATGTTCTTGGAAGAGCCTGCGCAGTGCCTGAGTATAACTGTCATGTTCTTGAAAGAACCTGTGTAGCCTCTCTCCATAATCGTCATGTTCTTCACCGTCATGTTTTTGAAAGAGCCTCACGGGTGCATCCCCATAATCGTCATGTTCTTGAAAGAGCGTGCGTAGTGCATCCCCGTAATCGCCATGTTCCTCATCGTCATTTTCTTGAAACAGCCTGAGTAATGCATCCCCATAATCTCCATGCTCCTCATCGTCATGTTCTCGAAAGAGCCTGCGCAGTGAATCCCTATAATCGTCAAGTTCACCGTCCTCATGTTCTTGAAAGAGCCTGGGTAGGGAATCCCCGTAATCGTCATGTTCCTCGTCGTCATGTTCTCGAAAGGCTCTGCGCAGTGAATCCCCATTTTCATCACGCTCATCATCGTCATGTTTTTGAAAGAGGCTGCGCAGTGCATCCCCATAATCGTCATGTTCCTCATCGCCATGTTCTTGAAAGGACCTGAGGAGTGCATACCCGTAATCGTCATGCTCCTGAAAGAGCCTTCCTAGTGAATCCCCATAATCTTCATGTTCCTCGTCGTCATGTTCTTGAAAGAACCTTCCTAGTGAATCCCCATAATCGTCATGTTCCTCGTCGTCAAGATCTTGAAAGAGCTTTTGTATTGCATCCCCACAATCGCCATGTTCCCCATCGTCATGTTCTTGAAAGAGCCTGCGCAGTGCTTCTCCATAATCGTGATGCTCTTCATCGTCATTTTCTTGATTCTCATCGTCGTGTTCTTGAAAGAGCTTGAGTAGTGCATCCCCATAATCGTCATGTTCCTCGTCGTCATTTTCTTGAAAGAGCCTGCGTAGTGCAACCCCATAATTGTCATGTTCTTGAAAGTGCCTACGTAGTGCATCCCCATTTTCATCACGTTCCTCATCTTCATGTCCTTGAAAGAGCATGGGCAGTGGATCCCCATAATCGTCATGTTCTTGAAAGAGCGTGCGTAGTGCATCCCCATAATCGCCATGTTCCTCATCGTGATTTTCTTGAAACAGCCTGAGTAATGCATCCCCATAATCTCCATGCTCCTCATCGTCATGTTCTCGAAAGAGCCTGCGCAGTGAATCCCTATAATCGTCAAGTTCACCGTCCTCATGTTCTTGAAAGAGCCTGGGTAGGGAATCCCCGTAACCGTCATGTTCCTCGTCGTCATGTTCTCGAAAGGCTCTGCGCAGTGAATCCCCATTTTCATCACGCTCATCATTGTCATGTTTTTGAAAGAGGCTGCGCAATGCATCCCCATAATCGTCATGTTCCTCATCGCCATGTTCTTGAAAGGACCTGAGGAGTTTATCCCCGTAATCGTCATGCTCCTGAAAGAGCCTTCCTAGTGAATCCCCATAATCTTCATGTTCCTCGTCGTCATGTTCTTGAAAGAACCTTCCTAGTGAATCCCCATAATCGTCATGTTCCTCGTCGTCAAGATCTTGAAAGAGCTTTTGTATTGCATGCCCACAGTCGCCATGTTCCCCATCGTCATGTTCTTGAAAGAGCCTGCGCAGTGCTTCTCCATAATCGTGATGCTCTTCATCGTCATTTTCTTGATTTTCATCGTCCTGTTCTTGAAAGAGCTTGAGTAGTGCATCCCCATAATCGTCATGTTCCTCGTCGTCATTTTCTTGAAAGAGCCTGCGCAGTGCAACCCCATAATTGTCATGTTCTTGTAAGTGCCTACGTAGTGCATCCCCATTTCCATCACGTCCCTCATCGTCATGTTCTTGAAAGAGCATGGGCAATGCATCCCCATAATCGCCATGTTCCTCATCGTCATTTTCTTGAAACAGCCTGAGTAATGCATCCCCATAATCGCCATGCTCCTCATCGTCATGTTCTTGAAAGAGCCTGCGCAGTGAATCGCTATAATCGTCAAGTTCACCGTCCTCATGTTCTTGAAAGAGCCTGGATAGGGAATCCCTATTATCGTCAAGTTCCTCGTCCTCATGTTCTTGAAAGAGCCTGGGTAGGGAATCCCCATAATCGTCATGTTCCTCGTCGTCATGTTCTTGAAAGGCTCTGCGCAGTGAATCCTCATTTTCATCACGCTCCTCATCGTCATGTTTTTGAAAGAGGCTGCGCAGTGCATCCCCATAATCGTCATGTTCCTCATCGCCATGTTCTTGAAAGGGCCTGAGGAGTGCATCCCCATAATCGTCATGTTCTTGGAAGAGCCTTCCTAGTGAATCCCCATAATCTTCATGTTCCTCGTCGTCATGTTCTTGAAAGAGCCTTCCTAGTGAATCCCCATAATCGTCATGTTCCTCGTCGTCAATATCTTGAAATAGCTTTTGTATTGCATCCCCATAGTTGCCATGTTCCCCATCGTCAGGTTCTTGAAAGAGCCTGCGCAGTGCTTCTCCATAATCGTGATGCTCATCATCGTCATTTTCTGGATTCTCATCGTCTTGTTCTTGAAAGAGCTTGAGTAATGCATCCCCATAATCGTCATGTTCCTCGTCGTCATTTTCCTGAAAGAGCCTGCGTAGTGCAACCCCATAATTGTCATGTTCTTGAAAGTGCCTACGTAGTGCATCCCCATTTTCATCACGTTCCTCATCGTCATGTCCTTCAAAGAGCCTCGGCAGTGCATCCCCATAATCGTCACGTTCCTCATCATCGTGTTCTCGGAGCCTCAGTACTGAATCCCCATAATTGTCATGTTCCTCATCGTCACGTTCTTTAAAGTGCCTACTTATTGAATCCCCATAATGGTCACGTTCCTTATCGTCATGTTCTTGAAGGAGCCTGCGCAGTGCATCTCCATAATTGTCATGTTCCTCATCGTCATTTTCTTGATCCTTATAGTCGTCATGTTCTTGAAAGAGCCTGTGTAGTGCATCCTCCTCATCATCATGTTCTTCAAAGAGCCTAACCATCGTCATGTTTAGTGCGTCTAACCAATCCTCTATATACGGATGCATGCGCAGGGAAGGTTCTCGAATTTAGATGTCTAGTGCCTCCGTTCAATCCTCTCCTCCTTGGACTATTCTGAGTCTCCCTATAATAGTAATAATCTTGAGCAACATAAAATGGGGAAGACGTGGAATGTCTCTTGGCAATAGAATATATAATATTTCCAGTTTACTAGTTCTGACCGACCTTCCCGTTTACTATCGTTCTACATGTGTAATCTTCTTAATTGTCGGCCCCTTCAATCGTCGGCCCCTTCACTTTTTAGTGACACCAACCTTATTCCGACACAAATCGCATTTTCAATACATGCTACTCCGGTTAGACACTGGAATTCCAAATAGTGTACACATCGATCACACACAAGGCTCAGCCATACCATTTTATATTGGAGTCCGTTAAAACTTTCTGCCACAAAATAAACCAATATACAGCAGAAATTATAGATAAATACACAGACTAACTATAAGATGGCAAACACATAATTATAGATAAATATACAGACTAACTATATAAGATGGCAAACACATAATATTAATACGGAGATTACGGAGATTTCCATGGTTCACCTAAATTTGGGCTACATCCACCAAGCAATGGTATTGGTTTTTCTTTCTGTTCAGAAAATTGGATATTACAACAGTCTTGTAGACTTACAACGCTCTTGACACATCTTTCGAAAAGAAAAAAAATCAATTCGCCTAGGTATATATGGCCTCTATTCACTCGTTTACAAAACTGAATAGTAAATGCTGTCCTATCAATACTCCAACTGAATTGGCACACACACAACTGAATCAAGATAGATAAGATTTGAATTTAGATGACTAAAGCTCAAATTTAGGGGTTTGTTGTCACATGTTTCAACAATATCCACCTTGACAACAATTTACCTGATACCTTGCTCTTTGTTTTATTCTATCATCTTTTCTCCAAGCCAAGAGAAGCCAAGCTCCAACGTAGCTTCTCTAACACCTCTAGTTTCATGAGCATGTATTCATAATTCTTTTGAGTGTGAACTTTTTCAAGAACCACTCCACCTTCACAATAACATGTTTGATAAAATGATATTTTATAGGAATATGTTTTGTTTTATTGTGATAAGCTGGATTTTTAGCCAAATGAATAGCACTTTGAGAGTATTTATCTTACTATCAAGTGTCACATTATCAGTCAGCTCCTTAATCAAAAGCCTTTCAAGGGGTTGTGATCCTTATTATTCCCTGTCTACTGCAGGGACTCCAGTGATCGCTAGAAGATTTACTAACAATTTTTTTTATACCAAAAATATCTTTGTTTTACCAAAAATTTCATTTGCATTTTCATTTTCATATTTGCTTCACTAAACATTTATCCAAAATTTTGGTTTCTAATGAAAGCTTCACGTCGATCGAGGAACCATGAGATAGGAAAGGTTTTCCTTATCCAAAGTATGAAAGGAACTAAACGCTTTCGAAAATCATATCCAAGCTTTCTAAATCAAAGACTTGCAGTAATCCTAATTTCAAAGTTATCATTAAATCTCAAGCATCTCCAGCATTAAATGTTTTAGATGTATTTCATTACATGGTCACTACTTCTGACAGCTTTCCATTTGTTTCGGTGAGAATGCTAGTCACCTGCCAAAGACTCCATAATTCTAGCCACCTGCCAACAACTCCGGCCACCTGCTACAAAGACGTTGATTCTTACCATAGAAGAGAGAACATCGAAAATAGTTGCATTGTGTAGGTGCCCAAGGAGTAGTTCAACAACCGCCCCTGTTGTAGTACGACCCTTCTTGGGGAGAAGGCTATAAAACCTATAGATAGAGATGCCTCTATCAAGGAGAAGAACCCTGTAGATGTTTTGTAGATGCATATGGAGAAGGTTGTGCAAGTTTCTATGGAGCTCACCCTGCCGGGAGGCTACCCCTCCCACCTCCCTTCCCATAGCATAAAGAACTATCAGTTCTGCAAGCACCCGAGGAGAAGTTGTAAAGAAGCTCTTTCAGGTAGAATAAGCCAACAATGACCTTGCAAATGGTCAAAAAAAGAAGAAAAAAATAGGTTATTCATTCAATTTGGGTAACAGAAACTTACCAGAACAAGAACAAAAGGCAGATGTGCAAGGAGAAAATGTCAACAAGATTTGTTTATACTATTTCCAGTCATGTAAAGTAAAAAAGCAATGAGCGAGTAGAGAAATGGCTTACCATTTTATCGGTGGTATACTTGACAACAAGATTTGTTTATACTATTTCCAGTCATGTAAAATAAAAAAGAAATGAGCGAGTAGAGAAATGGCTTGCCATGCTATTGGTGGTATACTTGATCAGCCCAGAGGAAACTGTGGCGCCGCAAATCTGAGAAATCCAGTAGAAAGCATTTCTTAAAAGTGTAACATGCCCTCCATCCAGTCCAGCGAAGGTCTCCCTCAGGGCCCATTTTTAACTTGATAGTCGAAGCTCTCCTTCAGGTCCCAGTTTAACTTGACAGCCTCATATTATTAGCATAGTCTTAGCTGCCTCCTCTATATTAACAACACTGCTTGTGTTGTTGCTAACCTTGGATAGCTATGACTGATGCTTGTATCAGTTGCAGATCAAGATCTATGACAATTTATGATGGGTTTGATACAAAAACCTCGCCCTTTATTCAACATTCACCTTAATAAACATTCACCTTTCATTATACCATATTGGTATAAGATGATTCAAAGAAAATTTATTAAATCTTAAATTCATGAAATCTTTTCTCATAAGGATACTCTTGTTTATTTATTTCCAACATTCACTTTATTATCTACATAAGATAATCCATTCATTTTATAGTTTATATAAGATAATTCAAAAATAATGAAAGACAGAATTCATCAAAAGATAATCCATTGACTTTGTAGTCTATATAAGATAATCCAAAAATAATGAAAGACAAAATTCATCAATTTTTTTTTTATTAAATTTTAAATTCATGAAATCTTCTCTCATAAGAATACTGTTGTTTACTTATCTCCAACATTCACTTTGTATGTCTATATAAAATAATCCAAAAATAATGAAAGACAAAATTCATCAAATTTATTAGTACTGCAAAGTGAAAAAACATATAAGTAAAATCTAATAGCATAAATAATGAAATTTCAAATGTTCAACACACACAATGAGACATTTGATATTATGATCTCTACATCTTAATCATTATCCTTTGTGCCGATAATAGCAAAAAAAAACCCTCTAATTAAATTCTACAAGATCTTCTATTTTAGATTTAGACACAATAGCTATAATAATCACTCTCATACAAAAAAAAAAAACAAAACTCTAATTCAATTTTATAACATCTTCTCTTTTGAATTGGACACAATAACTATAATAATTACTATCATCAAACAAAAATAAAAATAAAAAAGAAAAAATAAGTTTTAAGTTTTTATCAAAAACTTATATATTTTTAATAAAAAATTATTATTATTTAACTGTAATTTTTTAATACATAATCTTTTAATATAATTTTTTTTTCATTATTCATATTATTAATTTTCATTGTTTTTTAATATAAAAACTATTTGTTTTCCATTATACAAACTTACCATTATTCCACCCTTATTTTTTGATATAAAATTTCAAAAAAGAAATTAATTATTCACCAAACAGATCCATATCCGAATTTTTATGTCTAATACAGACGAACTTGGTAACTATGCTTTATATTTCCCAGTGCAAAGAGGAAAGGTTCTAGGATGCTCTCAGCTTGACTGAAAATTTTATTGGTAAATTGTTCATTATAAAGTGATTTGCTCACAATTTTTTTTTTACCCTACCCTCGACTGAAGCGTCAGCCAACGATACCAGCAATAATCCGAAAACAATGCCCAAATGTAATGGGCCGCCGACAATGGAGTCCGGCAAGTACTGGGAAATTATTATTATTTAACTGTAATTTTTTAATACATAATCTTTTAATATAAAACCTATTTTTTTTTCATTATTCATATTATTAATTTTCATTGTTTTTTAATATATAAACTATTTGTTTTCCATTATACAAACTTACCATTATTCCACCGTTATTTTTTGATATAAAATTTCGAAAAAAAATATTTATTCACTAAACAGATAAAGCATAGTTATTTGGTAACTATGCTTTATATTTCCCCGTGCAAAGAGGAAAGGTTCTAGGATGCTCTCAGCTTGACTAGAGATAAAATTTTATTGGTAAATTGTTCATTATAAAGTGATTTGCTCACAATTTTTTTTTTACCCTACCCTCGACTGAAGCGTCAGCCAACGATACCAGCAATAATCCGAGTCCGACAAGTACTGGGAAATACTCTCCGCAAAAACACTTAATTTCAGACCGAAAACATTCTTTGCATTGACTTCTCCGTTAAGTCCATTCCACCCGCTCTATAAATTCTAGGTTTGGATAATGCTTCAACGAAACATATTTCCGACACATTAAATCTTCACACTTGAATTCAAAAGTCCACGAACCTTCATCCAATATACAAATGCCTTAGGTGAATAAACTAATGAGTGTTCTTCTGAAATATAGGTGGCTAGTTATTTTTATTTATCAACTTCAAAAAATGGGCAAAAAAAATGACTCATTTTGTTTTTTGTTTTTATATTTCCAATATATACTTTTTTACACTCGGAAGTAATCAATACATTTAGAATTTAGAATTTTAATTAAATTAAGTTTTTTCAAAATGAAAAATTAGAAAGTTATCTAGTTTACTATTTTTTTTTTTTAAATTATCATGAAAAATTTTATAAAACAAATTTATATAAACTTGCTAAAGCAAAATTTTCACATTTTAATTTTGGATTCCTTACTTTATCTATTTTAATATTTTTATGGTTTATATTAGAAGATAAGTTTATTAAAGTTATTTTATGAAAACAATGATGTGTATGTTACTATTATTAATCCATTTAATTATAATCTGATATAGTAAATATCATGTATGTGTTAAGTTACCATTATTACTAAGACAGTGTTGGCACAATTTAAAAGTCTGTCACCTTTGCAACACTAGTAATATGGTTGAAGATTAAAAAACTCTCATAGATCATCAGGTTTAGACTCATATTGGAAGTAAAATTCAAAATATTTGTGATGCTAACAACCCTCTTGTTTGTTTAGCTAAACAAAATTATGTTGATCTTGAAACACTTCTTTTAATGCTTTCTGAGCATAACGATAAAATTCGAAATAACTTTTAGTAATATCTTTTTACCTTCTTATATACCATATTTGGTCTTAGTGGATGATAATCATCATTATCACCATCATAATTACATACTATTGTAGGAAGTTTGCACCATTTTAGAGTTGAGGAGAAAAAAAAATTTAGGATCAAATTAAATGTTGAATGCGAGTAGTAGCATAATTTATTTTTATTTATTATTTGTATTTTTATGTTAAAAACGAAGTTGATTGAAGCTTGCTTAATGAATAATAGATTAATATGCAAGATATGTATTAAGTATAAAGTTATTTAATGACAAATAATCTTAGTAATGTGTCCAATGTATACCATTATTTAGAACTTTAACTAGATTAAGTTTTTTCAAAATGAGGAATTAGAAAGTCACTTAGTTCACTAATTTTAATGTAGATATTCACCATTTTCTGTGCAAAAATTATCATGATAAAATTTATAAAACAAATTTATATAAACTTGCAAAAGCAAATCTTTCACAGCTTAATTTGGATTCCTTACTTTATTTATTTTAATATTTTTTATGGTTTATATTAAAAGATAAGTTTTTTAAGGCTATTTTATGAAAATAATGATGTGTATGTTACTATTATTATCCCATTTAATTATAATCCGATATAGTAAATATCATGTATGTGTTAGGTTATGATTATTACTAAAAGAGTGTTAGCACAATTTAAAATTCTATCACTTTTGCAACACTAATAATATGGTTGAAGATTAAAAAACTTTCATAGATCACATAGTTTATACTCACATTGGAATTAAATTTCAAAACATTTGTGAGGCTACCAACCTTCTTGATTGTTTAATTAAACAAAATTATGATGATCTTGAAACACTTCTTTTAAAGCTTTTTGAGCATAACAATAAAATTCGAAATAACATTTAGTAATATCTTTGTACCTTCTTATATACCATATTTGATTTTAGTGAATGATAATCATCATTATCACCATTATCATTACATACTATCGTAGGAAGTTTGCACCATTTTAGAGTTGAGGAGAAGATATTTTTTTAGGATCAAATTAAATGTTGAATGCCAGTAGTAGCATAATTTATTTTTATTTATTATTTGTACTTTTATGTTAAAAACGAAATTAGTAGAGGATTATTTAATGAATAATAGATTAATATGCAAGCTATATATTAAGTATAAAGTTATTTAATGACAAATGATCATAGTAATGTGTCCAATATATACTATCATAGATCCATGGTAAGTGCAGATGGAGGGATCAAATTTCTTCATGTGCAAACATTTTTAGAGTGAAAGATACAATGCATTATTTTTCATTGTTGAAACTACATTTTTTGAATGCTAAATAGAGTACTTACACACACACACACACACACACACACACACACACACACATATGAAGTTGAGATTGACATAAATTAGCTAACATAAATTCTCTGTATCTCTAGCTGAAATATTTTTGAAAAGTATAAGATTTAAACATGTAATTCACACATTTGTTTTACTTCTAACTACTTTACAACATATTCATTTATTTATTTTTCTATTTTGAACACAGTTTTTATAAATA
This sequence comes from Pinus tabuliformis, assembly GCA_031772625.1. Classification (NCBI taxonomy): domain Eukaryota; kingdom Viridiplantae; phylum Streptophyta; class Pinopsida; order Pinales; family Pinaceae; genus Pinus; species Pinus tabuliformis. The sequence continues at coordinate 569,339,318 of CM062816.1, forward strand.
TTTTTGAAAAGTATAAGATTTAAACATGTAATTCACACATTTGTTTTACTTCTAACTACTTTACAACATATTCATTTATTTATTTTTCTATTTTGAACACAGTTTTTATTTTAAAGAGGCACAAACCACAGACAAACTCACACATCCCCCCATATTGGGCTATAAAATAAGCCTCTCGTCTCAGTTACTAATCATTTTAATAATCAAAATCAATCATGAATTATAATAGTAACAAAGTAGTACAATTTGATTATTTCCAAATACAACACGAAAGAGACAAAATTGACTAAGATATTTATTACAAATGTTTAGTTTTTATTCCTGTAGTGTTTAAGGATATTATATTGAAAAGAACATATTAATATTCATCTAAAACTTAGATTCCTTACATTATTTCTATGACCATTAACGTTTATATTTATGTATTAAATTTGACTGGTGAATAATAGATTTTGTAAAAAGAAATCTTACCTATAAAGTTATTTAACAATATATTAATATTGTTTTTCTTACTATTATTGACCATTTTAAATTGATGCTAACTACTTTCAGATTTTGTAAAAAGAAATCTTACCTATAAAGTTATTTAACAATATATTAATATTGTTTTTCTTACTATTATTGACCATTTTAAATTGATGCTAACTACTTTTCCTACGTTGAGTACAAATTAATTATACTAGTACAATGTTGGCACCACTTCAAAATCTATAACAGGAAATATTTTATAATTCTAGTTGTGTTGTTCAATGATCAAAATAATTTTTTTATAAATTAAAGTGCAAAAAAATAGCGAATTTGATTTATATCAATTATAATAAGGAAAATTATAGAAAAATCACATTAAACATTATATAAGTGTCTAGAATTTATTCATTAAGTGTTTAAATGGTTTATATTAAATAGAATACTAATTACTTACTTCGTTGTTGTTTTAATAGACCAAGTTTGGAAGATGTTTTTAAGTGCATTATTGAATTTGATTATGCATGTTTGATATAGTGAGAAGTCATGTTGGTCAAATAAAGCTTTGAAAAGTTAAATATTTTATGGCATTGTCATGTAATTTGTATAACGCATGATTACATTGAAATATTAAATAATATAAAACTCCTCCAAAAAGAATATGAAGAGAATATTTGATATACAACAAATATGGAAAAGTGTGTATGAATGTATATTAATAGATATTTAAAAAAATTACATTCATGAATTATATAAACCTACTCTTAAGATATTTGCTCAAGTAGATCAAGAATGGCTTCTACACCATATTTATTTATCTTGGTCTTCTTACAATGTTCTTTATTTGGCATCCATGCCCACACTATGGTATTAATTGGAATAGAGCCAAGTTCTGTGTCATCAGGATTTGGTACCCAATATTGCTCTAAAAATTTTCCATTATATTTCCCTGACATAGGCTTCCACCAGTCAACCTTTACTTGAATATTCTCACTTTCATTATCCCTAAAGATATTTGAGATGGATTTTTCCATCCAAACCATCTCTCATGCATCCTCGTTTCCTGATCTAATTAGCAACATCTTTCCTTTCTCAACATCAATCATTGGATTGAATGTTGTCTTTGTCTTGCTGCATTTGGCTTCAACATATATTGGTTCATCTATTGCATTATAAAAAACTCCATCCATAATACTTAAGATTACTTGGAGTGCATTACAATCAACATCAAAATGTACCTTGTCTTGGGCCAGAAATCCTCAGAAGATGAATCACTTCCATCTATTATTCCATGATCATTATAGATTCCATCTAATGTATCAATAACCTTTTCCAAATACACCACTTTATTTTTCCATTCCTCTGTAACAATTGGTGAATCCTCATTCCCAATAGTGTCTTTCCAAATTTTTATGTATGATGTTATATCTTCCTTTAGTACTTTTACATAGACATATTTTTTTTGGAAGCTAAGAAAGATGGCTTCCCTATGGGAATTATAGGTCGACCTTCATCATCTATATTCCATAACTCAACTAGTTCTGACCATTCAATATCTCTAATTGATTCTTTGTACCTTAGTACTGGAACATCATTGAGTACAAGAAGTTGGAAGTATTGGACATTAAGATGTCCAACTAGTGCATTTTTTCCCTCCTTGATGTATCCATTAAGGAAAATTTTGAAGTCATAGACCTTGTCAATAAGTGTAGGTGGAAACACTCGATTTTCTTCAATTATGCGATATGCATCCATCATTTCAGGTAAAGAATAAACATCTTTACTTTCTAGGTTGGAAGACATTCTTCCATAGGTTCCATCTATGTCTTCATGGGTGTGCCCCACAGGAAAGAACCCAACCTCAATAGTGATGAAGACACCAAGTGTAGTTAGAAGTGATAGAAACATGAAAAGATAGCGATACTTATTATCACTTGTTGCATTGTCCAACTATAACAACAAATGTGGAGGAAGAGGTTTAAAATCAACATTTTGACTTTTTGAACTTCCATGAGATATAAAATCATCCTTGTACCATTGACATTTTGAGTAAATAGAGGTGTCAAGCAATGTATTTGTAAGTGGGTTTCTTGAAATTCCACTTTCATTAAGTATATCACCATACATATCCATTTGTGGGTCTTCAAGGTCCCTTCAACGCTTTGTAAGGGATGTAATAGTAAATTATGATCCCATATGGACAAATGGTAGGGAGAAATGACCAAAACGACCTGCTTTATGCCCATGTGTATTCATACATGTCAATGACAAACCTAAATTTGTTCCTACAATAGATTTTGATTTGACACGTAGCCTTGGGATTGAAGTCTTTGTTTTTTCTATTTTATCATGGGTAATGCTCAAATACTCCTTTGGAAACCGCTCTGACATAATTCTATGGGCATAGTAGCAATATCTTCCACACATAACAATCTTGTTATGCTTTTTTAGCCCCTTGTGCCTTTTCTTCCAACTCTTTTGTAGTTGCTGACTTCATTTGTGCTTTAAACACAATACATTCACTACATTTATTAAAGTTGGTGTTCTTTGAAAATTCCACATCTCGAAACTTAGTATTCCATATCATGCTCATTGTTGACTGTGATATTGATGGGTAATTAAGCTTTTGAAGAGCCTCATTGATCCCTTTTAACAAAGAATTTTGTGTGTAAGTCAAAGGAAGCAATCTTAAAGGAGCAGATGTTCCATCTTCTTCAACTTGACGTGTTTGGTTTGGTGAAAAATATGAATTATCCATTACAATTTGTGCAATATTTCTATGGTGTTGCCACTGTGTGAGCTCATGATTTGCATGTGTTGGTGTTACCATGAATAGCTTTGATATGTCCATATTGGAAATAACGTTGGTAATTATAGAATGTTCTTTGATTATTTTATGTATCTTATACCATGCTTTCTTACAAATAATATTCCCATTAAATCTCATGTCCTTTACATTTCTAGCAATAGGTGGTAGGGCATGGCCATGGCCTTTTGACATGATTGTGTTTGACATGAGTGAATTCAAGACAAATTCTCTAGTACCATTTTTATTTATTTGTCTCAAACCCCTTCTAGCACCTACAATGGCCTTCCTATCCACATGTTGAAGACAATCTTTTCTACAACATACATCTACTGGCAAAAGTTGAATTTCTTTCTGTTCATCTATTTTTGTTTGACATTTTGCAATTTTTTTTGTAGCCATAACTCGTTTAATCCTTTTAGATGGCCTTACATGCATATCAATTGAGTTTCTATCTTTTTCATTACAAAGTTACCCATCCCATTTGTCTAAGGGATTTGTGTCCTCTATAACATCCCATATCACCATTTCCTTGGGTGGCTCCTTAAACTTTTCCTTGACCCTTAATATCACACTTTTGTTTTCCACCAACTTATTTATTGACCATTTAACCAAACAATGTATAGACTTATCGTTAATTCTACATATCTCACAATTTCCATCTATCTCCTCTAGAAAAAAAACAAATTCCATTTCACCTAGTGTTTCACCCTCAACAATTTCATCCTCACGTACATTAACTAGCATTCCTTTGGCAATGCACGTCCTTTTTCCCATGCATTCATGTGTAAGAGAAACCTTTATACATATAATCTAAACCTATCTTGGGGAATATTTATGGCATGATCATGACAGTGAGACTCCAAATTTGATTCTGGCCAAATCTCATAAGATTCCAATGCACCCCTAAGTGTATGCTCAAATCATGTTGGATGTGGTAGAGGAGCATTATGTTTTAACACCTTCTCAATTTTAACCACTATGCATCCTTTCTTTACCATATTTCCATGCATTTTATGCCCAAGCTCCGTATTGAATATGGGACCATCGCCCATCTTCACTCCATGTTGCAGAAGATCTACATTGTCTCCAATAGAAAATGTAGAAGAAACATTTGCACCTATAAACGAATGTAAATAAGGTTAGTATTTACTAAAACAATATTTATTATACTATCAATAATATATAACACATGCTTCAATATTTTGATTTACCTATGTTGTGTCTCAAATCCATGATTTCCCATGGATGTATGTCCCCTTCATTAACATCCTCATCAATCAAATGTGGTTGAGTGACATCAATTATCAAAATTGTAACGTAACCAGCATTAACCCTTTCTCCAAGATAATAAGTTCCAGACTCTACAAATTCAACCCTTCCTAGCCCAATGACTTGATCATTAATAAGGAGATCAACATAGTCCCCTTTTGCCAAAATTAGATTTTCCATTACAACAATTAAATCGTAACTTGTAATTAAAAGGTTGAACTGTGTAATGTGTGACTTTATATTTTCGTAAAAATACACAACTTATGAAAAAGTAATATATATGCAAGAATTAAAATAGTATGGTAGTAATATTATATGTAATGAAACATTGTTTCCTCAAATGAAAGCTAACAATCAATATCATTCCTTCTATTACAAGCATAAGCATATTGCTAGAAGCAACATTACATGGTCAAATAAATCTAGCACATGCTAGATTTCCTTCTAGTGCAAACACAAGCACATTGCCAATAACAATATTCTAAGGCGAAGGAAATCCACCACATGCTAAATTTCCTTCTAACATAAATAGAATCATATTACTCACAAAATCATTTCAAATTAAAAGGAATCTTACACATTCTAGAGTTTATTCTGGCACAAACTCAATCACATTGCCAAAAACAACATTGCAGGGTGGAAGATATATAACATATGCTTGATTTACTTCTAACACAAAAAAATCACATTGCCAAAAATAACATTGTAGGGCAAACAAAATCCAACAACTTCTATCACAAACACAACCACATTTCCAATAACAACGTCGCAAGGTAAAATAAATTTAACACATGCTAGCTTTACATGTAGCCTAAATACAAGCATACTACCAAAAACAACATTTCATGCGAGAAGAAATCTAGTGCATGCTATATTTCCTTCTAACACAAACAAAATCACATTACCTAGGTGAAGTAAATCTAACACGTGTTAGATTTCCATCTATAATAAGCAACCAAATTGAAAACAACAATATTGCATAGCAAATGAAATCCAGCACAACTTCTAGCCCAAACACAAGCACAACATTTCCAACACTTGCTAGATTTCCTTTTATCATAAAAAACCAAATTGACAACAACAATATTGCAAAGCAAAAGAAATCTAGCATTGTTTCTAGCCCAAACACAAGCACATTTCCAATAAAAATATTGCAAGGTGAAAGAAATTTAACGCATGTTAGCTTTGCATGTGGCACAAATACAAGAATACTACCCACAACAACATTGCATGCCAAAAGAAATCTATTGAGTGTTATGTTTATTTTTAACACAAATAAACAAAGTGTAATGGTGATTCTCTGTTGTGAAGACCCATATGAAAAGTGGCATAATGCTAACAAGACCAATGCAGCTATTGCCAGGATACCCACTCACCTTTCCCTTCATCCTACAAAAAACTCCCAAGTGTGAAATCCTTTTTTTGCCAAGTGTTTGCTTGTAAAAGGGGAAAGTAATGAATAATTTTTACTACTAGAATAAATTTCTTTAAGGAAAACAGGGTGGAAAACATGAATCCTCGTCTCCTTACCAAGAAAGTAAGGCTAACTAGGCCTGATTGATATCCATGCCCGATGAACTATATTAGTGGTAAAATTTGTTGTTTGCACTATGATTGGTAATGTACCTTGAAATACTCACGTGATATCATCTTCATAATGTTAATAGTTACACATCCATGACATCTCTGGTTCTTCCAACTTCTATGACATAATCAGTGTAGTTGAATCCTTCGAGATTTCTAGATCTAATGTTCATAGAAGAATGTGATAGCCTTAAAAGTTAGTGTCCAAGTAGTTACTCACCTTTATCGAAAGTTGACCAACTAGTTTTCCTATTCTAGATTAATCTCAAGATCTCCTTACATGCCACAAACAAAAGAAGGTATTGTAAAGACAACCTCTCTCTATTTCTAAAGGAAAGCAATCTCTATTTAATGACAAAAGATATTTTTTTGTGATTTTTGGAACAATTTCCTTGAGAACATTTCCAGAGAAATCATAATACATTAAGAGTTTATATACTCTCAAAATCTTCCTAGATCACGTAATCACAATTGAGCCTCAACAACTATATAGTTATGAGATAGCCTAACCCATATTCATATAATCAGCTTTCCTTTAGATGATTACGTAATAAACAACTATATAGACAAATATGCATTCCACTGACAAGAATCTATATACCCCTATCAAGGTCTTACAAGGAAAGGAATATTTGTACCAAGAAGATCCACCTGAAGAGATCAATTCCTGCTAGCTCAACCAATAGAGGCTGTTGTGCAATCTGCAGGTACCAAGCAATAATCCCACACAACAGTGTCTAGGTTTTGCTGGCATCTTATTAAAAAATGTTTCGTTTCTCCCCATGTAGGTTGGCCATACCAATGTAAAGTTTCATTGTTCAAAATTTTAGGGCCTCCTTGGTAAAACCATGCATGTCATATTCAGTGCCTATGGCATACTCTGAGGTAGATTTAGTAATAAATTTTGTGCATCAATAGAGTTTTGGTATTTTCTGGCTAAGTTAAGGCACCAACACCACAAATGTTATGAATTACTTAGTCAAGTCTCAAGAGAGAGCCTCTTTTGTCTCATCACTATATCAATACATGAAATGGTAGAGAGCCTAACAACCTTCTCCTTTAGTCACTTAAGCTAGACCAAATTGACAAGTTGTATTCCTACCTAACCAAACATCTTCCATGTTTTTTCTTCCTCATAAAAAGATATCAGTCTAGGGGTTATCCTGATGCAAAATATACCTCTTGGCAGACTATGTTAACACCTTGTTTTAGGAGATTAACCCACTGGCCTTTGTTCTGTGGTGATTTTCCAAACCCAATAGCTCCTCCATAATATTACTCTCGTATTGAATCTAAAACCATTTAACTATGATTAATTGGTAGCACATGCAATTTGCAAGGAACGGTCATAGTTTTAGGTTTGACCCTTTAGTCAGGTTTATAGCTTAAATGGCAGTTTCATACTTCGAGTTAAACTATCTTTGACATATATGATATAATTGACCTAGTCCATTTTTATGTCACTACTACAACAATCCATGAAATGTGCATGCAAGGTCTAAAATCAATGCTTAACTTGGCTTCCATCTTAATGTTCCACATTTGAATGGACTTCCCAAAAGATTGCATTGTGTTTATATAATGCTTCATGCATCTCTAGTAAAAACTAAAGGCTAGATGCCAAATGTGTTTTTCAGATGTTGCTTATGAATGCATAGATATGATTGGTGTATTTCATATATTATCATGCATCTCTACTAAAAACTAAAGGCTAGCTGCCAAAGGTGTTTTTTAGATGTTACTTATGAATGCATAGATAAGATTGGTGTATTTCATATATTCTCATTACAATACTCAATGTTGGATCTAACTCTTTAATGGTCCATGGATTGAGCTTTAACTTGTTGAGGTATCTGTTACAATGGGCCAGTATCTTGAGCACTGAGGAATCTGATGAACTTGCAACTAATTTTATCTCTCTAGAGGTAGAATTGGTGTATTCTAGTTGTGTAAGTGTCATTTAATGAGGTTTCAACTTTTCATATATTACAAAAATACGCCAATATATGGAAATATCTTCTATGTGCCTGGTGGTAGAGGGAATAAAAATCCATTAGCATCAGAAGACACAATGTACATTAGACAATGAAGTTGATTGGTTTTTCTATCTTACTGATGCAGAGACCCAGTTGTTGTCATAGAAGTTCAATAGCTAAATTTAGACTCGTGATTATAATAACACTTTCATCATGATATCTATAAGTTGGTACATTATCATCCTTTCCCTTGTTAAGTGAGGAAGAAAGTGAGCACAAGTCCTGAAGTACCTTGAGAAATGTAGGACATGAAATTTGACTTGAAAGAAGCATGGCTTTTGCCTCAGAAAAAACACTGGAGTTCACTCACTGCAACCTTGCTTAACCTTTTTTTTATAGCATTTGGAAATTTGGTAATAAAAATATGTCAACATGGAGGTGCCAGTTTCACTAACTTAATCAACACATCGACATCATTTGAATATACAAGGTGTGACCAACCTTCACATGCCAACAAGGATTATAACAATCTAAACTCTGTTCAAGGAACACTAAGTAACATTATTCATAAAATGCCATTTCTCACCTCAGCACAAGCACAAAACTGAATCATCATTGTGGTGTACGATTGTGCTAAAGAAGACACAAATTCACATAAAAATGCACCCTAAATAGATGTGCTAATACCTTCCGTTCATCCAATGAAGGTGGGTTGGCCCTCAAAGTTGTTTTGAGATTGCATGAAGAGAAGGCTGGTACTTTGCCTCTGAATTTAGGATCATTCAGCCTATTTGGAAAGGAGAAATATTGAAGAGGTATAGGAATGAGTTTGGCTATTGGGTTTTGATGTTTAGAATGATCAGGTGATATGTGTTCTCCAAAACATAAGTAGAAGAAGGCCTATCTAGGAGACTGATTTTAATAAATTCACAAGGTATTATTTCTATCTATTAGGAATCACATCTCCAAGTGCTTCAGAATAAATAATAGCAAAGTCAGCTGGATAAGCAGGTCTAATTTACAGAACCTCACCCAGAATCTCACTCAAATCTCACACAAGGTACAGTAGACAATGAAGATGACCAATTTTCTATCTTACTGATGTAGAGACCCAGTTGTTGCCAAAGAAGTTCAACATCTAAATTTAGAATCATGATTATAATAACACTTTCATCATAATATCTATAAGTTGGTACCTAAAAATCCTTTCCCTCATTAAGTGAGAAACAAAGAGAGCACAAGTCTTGAAGTACCCTGAGAAATATAACACTAGAAATTTGGCTTATGCCTTAGCAAAAACACTGGAGTTCACTCACTGCAACCTTGATCAACCTTTTTTTATAGCATTTGGAAATTTGGTAATGAAAATATGTCAACATGGAGGTGTCAGTTTCACTAACTTAATCAATACATCTACATCATGAGAATATACAAGGTCTGACAAACCTTCACATGCCAACAAGGATTATAACAATCTAAACTGTGTTCAAGGAACACTTAGCAGCATTGTTCATAAATTTCCATTTCCCACCTCAGCACAAGCACAAAACCGAATCATCACTGTGGTATACGCTTGTGTTGAAGAAGCCACAAATGCACATAAAGATGCACCCTAAATAGATGTTCTAATACCTTCCGTTCATCCAATGAAGGTGGGTTGGCCCTCAGAGTTGTTTTGAGATTGCATGAAGAGAAGGCTGGTACTTTTCATCTGAATTTAGGATCATTCAACCTATTTGGAAAGGATAAATATTGAAGAGGTATAGGAATGAGTTTGGCTATTGGGTTTTGATGTTTAGAACGATCAGGTGATATGTGCTCTCTAAAACATAAGTAGAAGAAGGCCTATCTGGGAGACTGATTTTAATAAATTCACAAGGTATTATTTTTATCCATTAGGAATCACATCCTCAGGTGCTTGAGAATAAATAATAGCATAGTTAGCTAGATAAGAAGGTCTATTTTATAGAACCTCACCCAAAATCTCACTCAAATCTCACACAAGGTACAGTAGGCAATGAAGATGACCAGTGTTTCTATATCACTGATGCAAAGATCCAGTTGTTGCCATAGAAGTTTGACAACTAAATTTTGACTTGTGATTATAATAACACTTTCATCATGATATCTATAAGTTGATACCTAATCAACCTTTCCCTCATTAAGTGAGGAATAAAGAGTGCATAAGTCTTGAAGTACCTTAAGAAATGTAACACTAGAAATTTGACTTGAAAGAAGCATGGCTTGTACCTAAGCAAAAACACTAGAGTTCACTCACTACAACCTTGCTCAACCTTTTTTTATAGCATTTGGAAATTTGGTAATAAAATAATATCAACAGGGAGGTGTCAGTTTCACTAACTTAATCAATACATCTACATCATGAGAACATACAAGGTCTAACAAACCTTCACATGCCAACAAGGATTATAAAAATCTAAACTCTGTTCAAGGAACACTCATCAGCATTGTTCATTAAATGCCATTTCTCACATCATCACAAGCACAAAACCAAATTACTGTGGTGTAATCTTATGCTGAAGAAGCCACAAATTCACATAAAGATGCACCCTAAATAGATGTGCTAATACCTTCCATTCATCCAATGAAGGTGGGTTGGCCCTCAGAGTTATTTTGAGATTGCATGAAGAGAAGATTGGTAATTTGCCTATGAATTTAGGATCATTCAGCCTATTTGGAAAGGACAAATATTGAAGAGGTAAAGGAATGAGTTTGGCTATTGGGTTTTGATGTTTAGAACAATCAGATGATATGTTTTCTCCAAAACATAATTAGAAGAAGGCATGTCTGGGAGACTGATTTTAATAAATTCACAAGGGATTATTTCCATCCATTAGGAATCAAATCCTGAGGTGCTAGAGAATAAATAATAGCATAGTCAGCTGGATAAGCAGGTACAATTTACAGAACCTCACCCAAAATCTCACTCAAATCTACTAGTATCATTTCCATCATTTAAATAATGAATGGAGGAGTCTTAATACTCCCAATCACTTAACATAAAAGCAACTAAGATGGTTAGAGGATAATACCCCATGACTCTAATGCCATATGTGTCCTATTGATAAAATCTATTTACCCCTATCAAGGTCTTGTAATGTAAGGGCATCAATTGAGAAGAGTCTATATACTCCACAAAAAATATTCCATGTCCTCAGAGTTGCAGCTGAGCCTCAATAACTGTACATTTGTGAGGCATTTAAACTTATATTCTTCTCACTCTATTTTTTCTTCATATGACTAGATAATAAGCAACTATACAAAGTCAAACAACCTCTGCATTCCAATAAGAAGACTCTATATCCCCCTCTCCAAGTCTTACAAGGAAAAGACATACATTGAGAAGAGTTTATATACTCTCAAAACCTTCCAAGATAATGTAATCACAATTGAGACTCAACAACTATATAGTTACTAGGCAAACTAACCCATATTCTTGTACCCTATTTTCTAACATGAAAAAGTGATAAACAGTGGAAATGAAGATTTTTTGAATATTTCCACCAATGATACAACCCATATGCAGTTCTAGGCAGGTAGAAACCATGTTTCTACCCCAAAATATTAACCATATGAAAAGTATGATGAATATCATGCTTTCCTTGCTGATAATTTAAATCCTAAAAACACTTTTGAGGTCACAAAAATATAGTTCAATAAACTAATCCTATTTTCACACACACTGAAAGTAAGGGAGTTGTAGACTTCCATGGTAATACCCTTGGCACCTCAACATTTGATTGTGAGTTTGAGTAGGAGTAATGTAACCCCCATGTTGCACTTTGATGTTAATCATGATTGTGTAAGAAATAAATGGAAGTAATCATGGTTTCCTAGAGTTTGAGGTCAATAAACGTTTTCAATGCCAGCAAAGCAATAATGTGACCATTATGATTATATGAGTGAAGAAACAATTAATTTTATAGTTCAATCCTAAAAGATCCTATATCACGGAATCTGACAGTCCCACTATTTTTTATGCCTACGATCTAAATTTATTCCTCGAGCTAGATGGGATATGGAAGTCTCTTCCTTTTACTGTAAATACTCATTTGGAAGACAAAGTTATTGACATATGTGATGGATATTCCTTGGTAGACAAACAAAGGGTATGTTATAAACAGATAGTTATTGAAGCTTTCAATCATACAAATCCATTTCCACCTATATATAATTCTATTGTTGATAATAACAAAGTTGGATAACCCCAGAAGATTGATTAAACCTATAATGAAACCCTCGATGACATATACAATGAAAACAATGTCAAGAAAATGATTGATGAAGAATACAGGCTTGACCAATTTTTTTTTTCTCACTAGACCACATCAAATGTAAATATGTTCTCTTCTCCATGAACATGTGGACAATCGTTCATGCACTAGATTTTTAGAAGGAAATTTAGACAACAAAACTCTAACAAATCCACATGAAGTCAACGCCAAGGGACAATTTTGGGGCCTGGAAAAGGTACACTCTAGAATGGTCAATGATATAGGTCAAAATGATCTTGAAACCAGCAAGAGGACATTTTCTCAATGTAGTCATAAACAAGATCTGGTTGCTTTGACCACTCAACTTATGGGGTTTAGGGTTTGGTGGTGATACAAACATCATTATGAAGTGTTGTGTTATGTATGTGTATCAATTTTTGGGCATCATATTTCATAAACATACTCTACGACATTACTTATAGTGGACCACTATAAAACAATCAAGTTCCATCTTTCTAATTCCCTTCACTGTGTATTCAATTTTTGAATGAGAAACAAATTTCTCTGGGTATTATTGGTCTTCTGGATCAACAGAAATCGCATTGGATATTCTATTGAGTTCAAAGAGATTCGTTGGAATCATTCTCATTGCAGATGGTAGACTAAAGCTCTATGGACCAGACATCCATCTACTACTTATTTTGCCTACCCCGAGGATCTATAATTGCAATGTCTCTCTACCATGCATTTTGGGTATTCTCTACTTTACAATAGTGATTTCGATACTATGATTTGTAATCCCTATGTTTGACATTATTTGATGTATGGATTCTCCATATCGATTGTCTGGTTTCTTCAGAATATTTTTGTCACTGTATATGTTGGTCTGGCTTTCTATTCAGGATAGTGGCATGATTTTCATCCTGAACTAAAGTATTGATATCTGTACTTCAGCACATTGGCATCTCAGTGAATCAATTATCACGATGGTATGGCAACTCAGAGACCTTGTTGAAGGTTTCATTACTATTAGGTTTAGTCTCTTATTAGTTAGCATTACATACAGTCTCACCGCACTTGTAATTATGTATAGATAAGTTTCGATACTTGTCAAATATATATAGTTAAAATCCTGAACGAGTGATGATATCTATGTTACAACTCATTTGACCAAGACAATGTTATGCAGTAGTCTTGTTCACAAATGAAGTTGTGAACAAGCCTGATACACATCTAGGAAGCTTGATTCATGAGATATTGTACTTTGTATCTTTTTGATGAACTTTTGATGAAAACTAATTGAAGAAGAGAAGGATCAGGTGCAAGAAGGACCATTTGAAGCCAAGCTTTGTTCTTTGTGGATCCTTCTCTTAGTACAATTCCGCTTAGCATATATATCTTCAGTAGACCGACCAATATTGGCATTAACAGTCAGCACCAAAAGAATAATTCATTGTTCTCTATGAAATCAAGTATGGCCTTAAGGAACTTTAAAATATTTGGCAGGCATACAAACTTTGAAAGGGCTTATAGCTTATTTTTTTCTTTTAATTGTTGAGCTCATTTGCAAGTGGTTCTCCATATGTCATAAATTCTGGACTCTGAAGTAGTCAAGGGTTATACTCCATCTGTAACATTTCAACCCTCTAAGACAATTCAAAATTCTTGGTAATGCATCAAGATTAAAAGAGAAGGCTCGACCCTCCACTCACTATGATTTAAATAGGTTTTCGACACTACAATGGTTAAGATATGTTTCGATCGCATTTGATTGAACTTTAGTTTCAGGCTCCTATTCAGTGTATCATAGACATTCATAATTTTTGTTCAATCTTGGCCCTCAAGATCATCAACATCATTAGCATATTATCTAAGTAGTAGAGTTATTTGGCCTACCTTGAGCTAAAATAAATCTCATATGGATCATTACAGCTCCCATAACCAACATGAAAAAGCTAAGGGTTCTTGCAATCATCTAAATACAATGATTTTGTTTAAAGCACATTCTGTCGGTAAATCAAAGACCTTCAAGACAATGATTATGTGAACAAATAAGACAGTGACAATTTTTGTAATAAAGGAAGTGGCCTTCTACAATTTTGACATATGATTGAACTTGGTTGTGATCCTACATTGATTTGCCTTACATTCATATTGTAGCATGAATCAGGATTGACATGACATCTTGGTGAAGATTGAAAATAATTAATTACTATGAGCTTGTAGCTACAAGTGGAAACAAGAAACAACAAAGGAACAACAATTCTAGGCCAAAATTCAACCTCTCAAGGATTTGTAAATAAAGGAAATTGTAGCACCTCTGATAAGAAGTACACCTCACCTAAAGCCTTCAATCCTGAAGATCATCTAGAAGAAGTGCATAGCACTCTGAACAGTTCTCTATCAATCCTTGTGAAAAATAGAAGCAGGTATACAAGCACAATAAGCAAAAGAGCATGATATCTTGATTGCATTAAATCAGGATTTTGTGAAGAATGGTTCTACATATATGGATGCTCGATGAGAAATCCTTCTTCCCATCATGAATTGGGTTATTTTATGCAATGAAGGATGAGACAACTACAACTATGATGACTCAGACATTTTCTGAAGTTGATGCCTCGTCTGACTTAAAGAAAGGCTTAAGAGGGAGCCATAAAATCTTCAATGTCTCTCCTTGTCTAATGATTCCTGATGAAAGGAATGTCTTGATAACTGAATTTGATATAAGCTGCATGAATATGATTGGATAATTCTATCACATGGACCATAGGATTAAATGTAGGTTTCATATAGTTCAATGCTTCTGTTTTAAGTAAGCTTACCTTTCAAATATTCAAAGGGAGATGTGATGTTATAATATGTTGTCTGATGACTCTTGTTACTTAAGAAGCATTATGATTGGCTGACTTTGGTGCATACATGAATAATAGGGTGCTGATAGCTTGATGGATATGCTCTGAACATCCTTGTTCTTGATGAAGAAGCCTCATCTATATGGCATCCTTGTTCTTGATGAAGAAGCCCCAAAGCCTCATGATAATAATGATTGCTAGATGTCCTAATCCTAAAGCTTGTGTCTATATAGAAGGTTCCCTAACATAATTTAAGTAATAAATTCTTAAAGGCTTACATGGATAAATTCATTGATAAAAATATAAGCTCATTAGAGCTAGGGAAAACCTCTCTCATTTGATAAAAAAAGTTTTATTCGATGATATGAAGAACTAGGGTTTTGTTCAATGAGAGACAATGTAATTTTTGCCAAAAAATTCTATTTTACAAGACAAGAATTATAGAGATTATGGGTATCATGCTCATGTGGTCCTTGGCCAAACATGTTTGCAGCAGCCTATAGAACAATTATGCTGCTCGGTTTGGATTTTATGCCCCTGAAAAAAATTCTCATTATGTCCCTGTAGGGCTTCAATAAGTGAGTTACAACTCACATTAAAACTACAATTTGGACTCCAATCGAAAAACCATTGATCACATTATAGTTATAAAATTGAATGACAACTAGGAGTACCTCTCTCATTTGATTCCACTATCAATTTCACCAGATGTTGCAAAGGAGACGTCGCAAGGCATAAATTGAAGAAGAACTGTTACATGTAAATTGTCATTGAAGCTAAGATTTAGTAAACAAGATTCCATGCAAAGGTAGAAGATGAAGGTAAATGATTTATATTATGTGAAATTTATAGAATGTGTAATGTTTCTAACATACATTGCCTCTTGAAAAAAAATTAAAAAAATCATGAACAACATGATGGTTATCCCTCCACGTTTAAATTTTCATAACAACATTGAAGACAATAGAGAGTAAAAGAAGCAATAAGAAACCTGCAAAAGCAATATTTCATTCAAAACATATAGAAGAATTATTATTATTTTAAATATGGAAATTAATTGTTAAAATTGACGATAATGAGTTTGCATGTGAATTGTGTTATAATGAAATTAGAGTGAATGAAATTGAACTTACCTTTGTCATGGAATTTCAATAGATCTAGTCGAAAATGCAAGAGGAACGATGGCATATCAAACACCATTGAAGATTTATGCGTAATGGAAGATGCATATTTCTTAATTGCCAGTCCACTCATATTTTTTGCATTCTTTCGCGTTTATGAATGTGGATTATACATTTTAGAGTAGATTTTAAGGCTAGTAATAAATGTATAGTTGGTCGAAGGCGGTATAGTGGTATATTTGGATTTGGAACTGGTAGAAATCTTGTTTCTATATTGTGTGATGTAATTATTGATTCCTCTATTTATTTTAAGTAACTATATAGTTGTGATATATTTGAGTCCATACGTCCTGTTTCAGAAGATAGATAATGTTAAAAGCAAGTAGTTAAAAAATATAATAACAATTTAATATTTGTAGCTATGTATTAATAATGAGTAAATTTGACTATTGTTAATAGATAGAAAAGGTATGCGATAAAAATAGATTGAACTTAATAATTATGGGAAACCTTTTGGAGATGTTAACATATGGATTGGAGGAGGTCCTCCGGAGGAGAAATTGAATAAAGAATTTATTCTGCATGTTTTCTATGAGCAATATTTTTGTTGTATTTCATTTTTATGTAAGGATTGAAATTGAATGCAAGGAAAATTTGGAGATCTTGTAGAAAATGCAAGTTCAAAGAAGGACTGCCAAGGAAGATTGGGATTCAAAGAATAAGGAAGGGAAGATGATTCATTTGTAACAGGTTTTGCCACTATGAAAGGGAGTGTCATAATAGAAGGGATACACTTCAGGATGATGACAACAACTACCAAAACAATTTCAGGGGTGACAACAATCAAAGGAATGATAGGTTCAATAACAAAGGAAAAAGGAATGCTCCTTGTTAAACTTGGCAACTAGGGACAAACTCCATGTGGGTCATATTATTAATGGAAACTGATATTTTTCTTAGATCCCTCCATTGAGAGGTGTAGGATTGATCTAAAGATCATCCATTTCTGATAAGTATTCATCGAGATGTGAATTTATTAGTGTTATGGGACAATTCGTCAAGGTTGGGCAACAACCAAATAAACCCCACTTGTGTTCAACGTTTTCATGTAAATAGAGGTGGCCTTCAAGTCATTTCATCACATACTTGGGATCTCTTCCTATCTACTTGTCTTTGGGTTTTAGTAAGAGGAGAGGTCCTAAGGGATAACGATGCCCTAATCTAGAGGGAGTGCCCTAGGCTCTACATTTCCCTAATGAAGAATCCCTAGATGCAGGGGGAAAGGGAGATCTAGCACGGTGAAGGAAGCCTTAATGTTGTCCTATGGAGAAGCCCTAAACGCTGCCCTATGGAGAAGCAGTAATACGCAGCCATGGAAATGAAGGCAGAAGCCCTAGCCTCGGGTCTAAGGAGAAGAGATGCCCTAAACCTAGTTGCTACGTTTCCTAATGGAGATGGCACCTAAACATTGTCCTAGAAGTAGTGCTCTACACATGGAATGACCTTGCTATCATGAAAGGAAAATCCCTTATCCTATATGCAGTCAGGAAAGGAATACCATTTTTGTCATGGAAGGAATGCTCTCACATGTAAACGCTGAGATAAAGAAGCCACACCTTCAGCTATCCTTACTGTTGTTCTAAATAAGGGTGCTCTATCTCCTGTTTGGATTGAATCACTGTCATGAATGATAGATCCAAGTATTACGATGAATGTTGTAACATTATAGACAACATAGTATTGACAACAAGATCTATGGTGTAGTAATGGTGTAGCAATATGGACAGCAAGATTTATGGTGCAACAATGGTGCAACAGTATGGACAACAAGATGTATGGAGTAGTAGTGGGACAACAATGCTACATGGTGCTGCAATGATACAACAATGGGACAACAAAGGAAACTTGGTGTAGTATGGTGCAACATATGGTACAACAATGGTCAATGTCATATAGTGCAAAATGGGATAGAAATGGTACAATGGTACAACATGGGACAACTAGTATTTAAGGCAGCAAATTCATGGTGTTGTTATGGTATGGCAAAGCACAACGGGACAGCCATGACATTGTGCACCAGTGGCACAATGGGATAGCCATGACATAGTGCAACAGTGGCACAACGAGACATCCATGACATAGTGCAGCAGTGGCATAACAAGACAGTCATGACATAAGTGCAACAGTGGCACAACGAGACAACCATGACATTATGCAGCAGTGGTACAATGGGACAGCAAGCATGTGCAGCATGGTGTAGCATGGTGAGGTGCAGCATGATGATGAGATGCAAAACAATGATAGGTGAAGGAGTCACCTTGGAGAATCAGTTGAAGTATCATGTCTTCTAATCTCATGTATCATCTTGTTAGACATGATCTATGTTCTTATCTAGATAAGTCAAAGTGTTGAACTCCATTGTAAATGTACTATCTCTCTCTCTCTCCTGAACTATTGAAGAACATATAAGAAGAATTGATGAAGGGTTTCCCCAGATTGGGGTTTGTCCCTGGCTAATGCCACATCTTGTGTCCTCTTGTCTTGGCTTGTCTTCTGCGATTTATGTTTATGTTCTATCTACAGTTTACTTTAATGCTGATGTGATTGCTAATATGAAAAATATATTGAGCTAACTATGAAATGTTAACATGGTATCAGAGTTGAGGTGAAGATAAAGCCCAAGCAAGAGTGAAAGAGCAATCACTAAAGACAGTTGGGAAAGGACAAAAGGATCAATGGATTCCTCATCCCTCTTCAAATTCACCAAGGGTAAATTCGAAGCAGAGTATATCAACATGATGGCACAGTGGAAGCTTCTGATGGCCTATCTACATATCACTTCAATGGGAAGTCTGGATCTCAGGGTGAAAGGAAAGGCAGATGCCTTGCTTACAATAAGTTCGGTAATTATGCAAAGGAGTGTCCAAATGGCAGGGACACATCTATTAATGAAGATAACAATCATTCTAGGGACATTTTCAATGATCGAAGGAATGATAGATAATGCAAGTCATCAAGGAAAGCAAGGAACCACAGCTATGAAGAATCAAATGTTGTTTCCTATAAGATAAAGAAGTGTTATCTTGTATTGGCCCTCTCCTTCAGATTCTGTGGGAATCTAGCTTATTGATTATAGTGCTTCAAGGCACTTCACCGGATAGAAGGGTGCTCTCTTGAATTCGGTAAGAAACAATAGTGGGATAATACTTGTAGCTGATGCCACCTACCTCAGAAATGGTGTAGGAAATGTTACGCCTCAATTGAATGAGGGTCACTCGATTTATTTCCATAATCTCTTTTATGTACTTGATCGCAAGAATAACCTGGTGTCCATTTCGGCAATGGAAGTCAAAGGTTTCAGGGTGTCATTCATCGATGGAAAGGTACATGTTTGAAAATAAAATTTTCAAAGGTGCTTTTACTCATGGGTTCAGGGTTGGCAATTTGTACCAAGTTGCAGTATGGTCCATTGGGGACCATGTTATTTTACACATCTCATCTATACCACCAGAGGTCTACTTATTGTGGGGCCCTACCCGATGTGAGTCAGATGGTGACTAGCATGCCTGAATTAAAAAGGAACATGAAGGTACATGTTTGAGATTTACCAAAGGAAAATCTTACAAAGGGACCATTCCCCTCATGTAGTAGGTTCACAGGCTTGGAACAACCCGAGGGGTTTGAGATTCATTAGGAATCTCATGTGTGCAGGTGGAAGAAAGCCCTTTATGACTTTAAGCAAATCATCCTGGGTTTGATATGAGAGGATTGATAGCTGTTAGATGGAGATGAGATTCACTAAGAGTGAAGATGATTCAAACCATTATTTGAAGATTGTGGATGATATACCTCTCATACCGTCACCTTCTAAGAATGACCTATCTATGATAGGTGCAGATCCTGTCACTTGCATAAGTAAGAGGGAGTTAGATTCCAGATGTGGAATGGTAAACTGCAAGCCTGTGACTACCTCGAGGATCTTAACTTTCAGAAGTTATATGGTGATGATGCTGGACCAAATTTGGGAAATGCCTCTGAGTTTCATAAACTCATTTGCATTGATGTTCTTGGTGAACTTTCGTTCATATATATGTTTTTCAGTTAGCATAGTGAGCTCATATTTGGTTGAGCCTCACTGGATTGGTGCCAAGAATCTTCTGAGATATCTTTGGGGCACAACCTCTCATGTATTGAGATACACTGCCGGAAATATGAAGCTACATGATTATTCGAATGTTGATTGGGTAGGTAGTGTGGAGGATCACTAGAGCACTTCTTAGTGATGGTTCTCTTTGGATTCTGCATCAATATCATGGATTAGAAGGAAGAAGAAGTGGGTTGCTATAAGCACTGCCGAGACCGAATACATAGCTACGAGTATGATCTCGTGTGAAGCTGCCTGGTTGTGGAAGCTCTTCAGTGAGTTGTTTGTACACGATGAATACCACTGTGATCCTCTGTGACAACCAGGGGGGATTCGATTGTTGATGAATTCCGTACTCGATGATTGCTCCAGCAGATAGACATCAGATACTACCTTATCTAGGATATGGTAAGTCGATGGGCGAGAAGGCTCCATCTCATTGAGACTAATGTACAAGTCATAGACATTTTGTCAAAGCCCCGAGGAAAGGTCAAATATGTGACTTTCCCGAACGACTTGGAGTCTTTGATGGACCTTCGTATAAGGGTCCTACATGTTGCATGCATTAAGCTCTAGGAGATCTGGGGGGCTTGGGGTCCTTACTGGTTTAACACATGACCATAGGGTGACTCACCCTCCCATAATGGTGTGCTGTGTACAGGGTGAATAGCTTAGCCTTCCCCTGTGATACCCAGAGGCGACTTTGGGACAAGATGATTCATTCTCCTGTGAGCCAGGATGATTAGTTCTCCCGTGGGACATGATGATTATTTCTTCTATCGAGGCATCCTACCCATGCAGTCTGGGACTCATGGGAAGTACCTCTCATCTGATCAATGAGCAGGGAAATTTGGATAGGGACCATAGTAGTACTATCAATGGATGCATCATTGTATCTACCATACTCCCTATGCTAGGATGACCTCCAAATGATCTGGGATTAGTATGAGTGGCTTGAGACACTCTCTTGTGATATTGATCTGGGATCAATAAAACTGACTTCGCGTCAGTAAGAGTGATATGACACACTCTCTTCAGATGAAACTAGCTTCCAGTCAATAAAGAATGATATGAGACATTTTCGATCAATTCTTCTTCTTCATAGTTCAATAGAGTAGAGCTCAGCACAACACAACAGAGCAGAGCTCAACAGAGTATAGCATTGCAGTCCAGGGCACTGATGGCAGAGATAGTACATTCATACATATGGATTAGTGGATGGAGTTCTGCCTAGTTGAGAGGGAATGTTAAAATTGGAAACTAGGGCCAGAATCCATGTGGGTCATCTTATTAATGGAGGGTGATATTTTTCATGGATCCCTCTCATCAAGAGGTGTAATATTGATCTAAAGATCATCCGATTCTGATAAGTATTCATGGAGATATGAATTTATTAGTGTTATGGGACAATTCGTCAAGGTCGGTCAACAACGAAATAAACCCCACTTGTGCTCAACATTTTAGTATAAATATAGGCGGCCTTTAAATCATTTCAACACACACTTGGGATCTCTTCCTCTCTACTTGTCTTTGGGTTTTAGTAGGAGGAGAGATCCTAAGGGATAACGCTGCCCTGATCTAGAGGGAGTTCCCTAGGCTGTACACTACACTAATGAAGAAGTCTTAGATGCAGGGGGAAAGGGAGATCTTCCATGGTGAAGGAAGCCCTAATGCTACCCTATGGAGAAGCCCTAAACGTTGCCCTATGAAGAAGCAGTAATATGCAACCATGGAAATGAAGGCAGAAACCCTAGCCGCAGGTCTAAGGAGAAGAGATGCCCTAAACCTTGTTGATACGCTGCCTAATTTAGATGGAACCTAAATGTTGTCCTAAAAGAAGTTCTCTACACATGGAATGCCCTTGTTGTCATGAAAGGAAAAGCCCTTATCCTATACGCAGTCATGAAAGGAAACCATTTCTATCATGGAAGGAATTCTCTCACACGTAAACGCTAAGATAAACAAGCCACACCTTCAACTATCCTTAACGTTGTTCTAAATAAGGATTCTCTATCTTCTGTTTGGATTGAATCATAGTCATGAATGATAGATCCAAGTCTTATTATGAATGTTGTAACATTATAGACAACATAGTATATGATAGCAACATGTATGGTGCAGCAATGGTGTAGCAGTATGGACAACAAGATGTATGGTGTAGCAGTGGGACAATAATGCTACATGGTACTGCAATGATACAACAATGGGACAACAAAGGAAACTTGGTGTAGTATGGTGCAACATATGGTACAACAATGGGACAATAATGGTCAATGGAATATAGTGCACAATGAGATAGCAATGGTACAATGGTACAACATGGGACTAGTATTTAGTGCAACAAATTCATGGTGTTGTTATGGTATGGCAAAGCACAATGGGACAGCCATGACATTGTGTAGTAGTGGCACAATGGGGCAGCCATGACATAGTGCAGCAATGGCACAACGGGACAACCATGACATAGTGCAGTAGTGGCACATTGGGACAGTCTCATCAAGCAGTGTAGGATTGATCTAAAGATCATCCGATTCCAACATGTATTCATGGAGATATGAATTTATTTGTGTTATGTGAAAATTCGTCAAGGTTGGCCAAAAACCTCAACGTTTTATTATAAATTGAAAAGGTTTTCAAGTCATTTTGTACACACACTTCAAGCTTGATCTATCTCCACTTTTTTTGGGTTTTGGTGGCAAGAGAGATCTAGATGATGAAGCCCTAGACGTAGGAGGAAATGAGATAGTCTAGCTACAGTCAAGAAGGATTCTATACATTGTCCTAATAGAGATATGATACCCTAACCACAGTCCAAACTAGGAGTTGAAGTTCTTGTTCAGTTGTGCACTAATCTGCTATCAAGGGAGGGCTAATGCTACCCTAAACACAGTCTTAAAGGAAGAGTCATAGCCGCAGCCTTGGAGGAGCCCTAGCTGCTGTAAAACGTGCCCTAGCCACAAGCCTTATATGTTGTCCTAAAGGGATTAAATCACAGTGAAGAGAGGCTCCTTCACTATCCCAAAAGAAGGCTCTTCATCTAAGCAAGGAGGCTTCCATATGTTGTTAAAGGAAGCTCCAAAAGAGCACTAGCCATAGTCTTCTATTCACAGCTAAGATGTGGTCAAAGGGAGGCTAAATGAACCCCTAATTGACAATAAGAAAGAGACTCAATACACACTCCTAAAGGATGTGTTTTAGGTATTGTTCAAGTAAGGTGACCTAGCTCGTCTTAGCACAATCTTGAATCCTAGCCGCGTTGAAGGGAGAAGTCTCTACATTTGTCTTATGAGGAGGACCTATACATTTTCAAAAGAGGTTCTAACCAACAGTTAAGGAGGGCTCTACTACGTAGGCTAGAGAATCTATAAACCACTATAGAGGAAGGCTTCACAGTTATGATGAGGTCCTAAGCTACAACAATGAGAGACCCCAATCCACTGATGGGAAGAAGCCCTAAGAGCATATCGAGACTTGAAGGATCAACATAGTATTTCAACGACAACATGATGATGAAAGAATTGTGATTGAAACTATTCCTAAGGACTGTTTATAAGGTTGGTAACCTACAGTCATATTATATTAATGAAATTTGTCCTAGAAAAAAGTTCAGATCAACACAATTAGATTGAGTCAAGTCCTTGTAGGACTTAAACTACTGCATTTATATTATTTGTTGACTAAAGATTAGAGGCCAGACTTATTGGTGGGCTAGGCCACATGCCATAGCTAACAACAAAGGAATTGACTTGAAAGCGTGACAATGGTGGCATTGCACCTCGAAGTCACAAATTGGTAACTGTGTGAAGGAAGAGGATTGAATGTTGACGCCATAGCTTATATAGCAGTTATAGCTAGTGTAACAAGCAGTTAGCAATGTTTTTGGGAGCTGCATTGGGTCAAGGGTTGACCATGTTTGGCTTAGTTTGATGAGCATCCTATTGGTGCCATATGGATGAACTTCAGAAGAAGGTTCTATCTAGTTTGACCAACATTGACTTCTCTAGTCAAGGGTTTTCTACGGCTGTCATAAATATCAGTTTTGTATATGTGTACTATCTCTCTGCTGAACTATTGAAGATCAGGAGAAGATTTGATCAAGGGTTTCCCCACATTGGGGTTTGTCCCTAGCTGGTGCCACATCTAGTGTCCTCTTGTCTTGGCTTTCTTTCTGCGATTTATGTTTATGTTCTATCTGCATTTTACTATCATGGTAAATGTGATTGCTAATCTGGAATTGATAATGAGTTAATACGGAAAATTGAAGTAAATTTTCTCTAAGCATAGAACTTACCTAAAATTAACAATAACCCTTTGAGTGCTATTAATTATTGAGTTATGTACCTCTTGAATTGGAATTGGGTTAGGTAGCTAAATAGAAACTTTGATTTTTCTTCCAAGTCTGGTTACTTGTCTATGATTTCTGGCACATATGCAAGCCTTGAAAGTGTGAGAATGCGCAAGAATAAACTCCTGAGATAAATACCCATTTGATTATAAGGAATTCTCTTACATTGATTTCAGACTATAAGCAAGGAAACTTTTAGATATCTTAACACAAATAAACAAACAATTAAATTCCATTAAAATGCACTTGACTTTACATATGCCCAAAAGTAGAGGAAATAACTAAGCTGGAATGTGATCCTAGAAAATTCCCAATATTATCAGCCTATGCTTAGTAATGTTTACAAGGAAATGGGTTGGGTGTGTGTTTAAAGTATGTAAAATTCAAAAGAAAGAATCTAAAGGTAGCCCCAACAATCTGAACAGGCAACAGGATATCAATTTACCAAGTCAATCTAATAATGTAGCACATATGGACTCATCTTGATATTGTTGGCTTGAGTTTACTAGCTATTTCACTTGTCAAAGTGAAGGATATCCCCTTCAAATATGTGTATACAATGGGCCAATATCTTGAACACTGAGGAATCAGATGAACTTGTTGGTGATTTTATCTCTCTAGAGGTAGCACTGGTGTATTCTAGTTGTGTAAGTGTCATTTAATGAGGTTGCAACTTTTCACATATTACAAAAATACGTCAATATATGGAAAGATCATAAACAACCATACAAACAGAAACTTTTTTCCATTGAGAAGAATATATATACCCCTCTCAAGGTCCCGCAAGGCAAGGACATGGATTGAAAAGAATATATATACTCTTCTAAAAAATTTACCTACATATTTGTTGATTTGGTTACTTTGT
Organism: Pinus tabuliformis; assembly: GCA_031772625.1. Classification (NCBI taxonomy): domain Eukaryota; kingdom Viridiplantae; phylum Streptophyta; class Pinopsida; order Pinales; family Pinaceae; genus Pinus; species Pinus tabuliformis. Next base: position 569,364,986 of record CM062816.1, read on the forward strand.
ATTTAACTTTGGCATAACCATTTTGGTTGTTTTGAATGAAAAACAACAAAAGCTTAATTTGTTTTTAAAATCTCTTTCAATATTTTCTATTTTCATTTTATTTTTAAATTGAGTACACAAATCCATTATATATATATATATATATATATATATATATATATATATATATATATATATATATATATATATATATATATCGAGAGAGAGAGAGAGAGAGAGAGAGAGAGAGAGAGACTACATTACAATAAACTAAAATATACAATTTAAGAATAAGAAAAAAATGTAATTACGTTAAAACCTGTTAGTGTCAGTCTTTGCAGCCTTCCTCCAGTGATCAAACATGCTCTTACACAGGGATTTTAAGGTGTCAAGGTCAAATTTTGTCATTTTAGTGAGTCTTCAAGCAAAATTTAGTCACTAGTTATTAGGCCTAGGGTTTGCTTTTACTCCTTTCAAAGTTGTCCAAATGTCGGTCCATGTCACCATTCAATTGAGCGCACCATCATTCAGAGGGTTGTCATCATCATGTCAAGTTTCACTGGGTCATTTTACACCTTGTTCATGCTTCAGTTGCGCCTAGGTAAGGTTCATTTCCCTCTCCTTGGGTTTTGAAGGCAATTTCTCTTGGATGGTCAAATCATTAGCAAAACTTTTATCCTGATGTTCATACACCTTCCCCTATCCTTAATGTACCTTATTAAACAATTCCCATCACTGAAATCCCCCAAATTCCTCATTTTCGCACAAACCCTAGTTTCTTGCTACAACTTGACAATTTTCTAGGTTGGGCCTGTGTTTAGCCCTTTTGGACCCCTTTCCCTAACTCAATCTTTGAAATTCCACTTTCATCTACTTCTTAAAATTCCTCCCAACTTCCAAAAATTTTCTCAAGAATTTAGAAGCCCCTTATCCCCTTCATTTCGCTTCATTTCAACAAATCCCCTGTTCCACACATCGGGGTAGGTTTTACTCAAACGATGTTTCTGAGCAAGAAAAGATGAATTTTCAAAAATTGAGAGAGGTTTTTGTCCAAAATAGGCCAAGGTATAAAAAAATCCTTCACTTTTTACACATGTGTCATGGGTTTAGAGAAATGTCAAAAATACAGTTGCCTTGGTAGAATTGATGCACCTCTGAAGTGACCTTGGGAAAATCAAGCTTTCTCCCGGCGTTTTTGGCCAAATGACTTGTTTGATAATTCAAATGATAACTAGACACAAATAGCTTTCCAATGAGCTATCATGAGCTCAATTTGAAGTTGAGAAAGACCTTCAAAAGTTGACTGCAATAGCACTCTGCCTTTAGGCAGCCTCATTTGGAACATTTTGACCAGTCCTGGGAGATTTGATTTTTTACATGGAAAATGAACTCCAAATTGAAAAATTATAGTTGCGTTGGAAATTAGATTCAAAAGAATTTCCAACGAACTATCTCGTGCCCAATTTGGACACCGAGAATGCCTCCAAAAGTCTCCTGCAAAAAGTGCTACGCACTGGGTGGTGGTGCGGCGCATTAGGCAACTGGCGTGGTGCACATAACTGGCGCAGCACATTGGGCTACAATTTCGAGTGAAAATTTACACTGGTGAGGTGCATAGAGAAGGCACAGTGTGTTGGGTTTGAGGTGCGGCACATAGAGCTTCCGAGCCCAAAATCTTCTCCAATTCATTCCAAATTTTCCAATATGCTTGGATCATCATTTTTGCAAGTAGGTTGAGCCGCTATCACTGCTTTTCATCCAATTTTGGTGCTTGTTTAATGGTGGTTGTCTTATGGTCGTTGGCTAAGAAAATAAAACCCTACCTCTCTCTCCAAAGAAAACAGTGCTAGGGTTTGTATCAATTATTTGGCTGCCGAGTTATTCCCTCACTTTTCTACTCCCTCACTCCATTTTTCCTCATTTCCCTATTCCTTAAACCTACATATCCCTAAATACACTAATCCCATATCCCAATCCGGTATCCCCATTCCCATTTCTCAAAATACCACATATAAATTCCCAAACCCTAGTCCTATACTAAAAATTCCCAAACTATTCTCTAATTCCCTATTCCCTTAACTAAACCCTACCCCAACAATCCCTAAATCCCTCACTGTTTTCTCCCTCCACAATCCCTCATCTCACTTTTCCCTTGGTGGAAAAAGTCAAGAAACATCACAATCACTTACTTCTAATCAAGGCATCTCTAAGACAGCTCATCCACTAGCAGAGATGGCATCTGATCCTTCATATGACTTTGATGAAGAGACATACACTGGAGCAAAGAAATAAGCAGCTTGAAGATCAGCAAGCAATCATGGAGTTTCAAAACATAAGGGAAAATTGCCAAGCTGCCCAAAGGAGGAGGGTGGAGTTCACTTCACTTGAATGAGAGATCAATGCTGATCAGGAGTGATGGCTTGAAAGAGCCAACATCCACTTAGAGAGATTGCTGGAGAAGGCCAACAAGGAGAAAAACTTGTTGAGACACATGGTTGCTCATTACATGGCGAGGAACAAAGTTTGCAAGGCGAAAATCAAAAGGAGCATGATCAACTTCAGATATTGGCTGAGGCTTCCTTGGCCCAACATAGCTCTTGATAGAGAAGACTTAGCCCAAATTTCAAAAAATTTGGAGCAATTTTTGCATTTTGGAATTTTTTTGGCACAAAAACAGGATTTTCTGCCCTATGCGCCGTGCCACGTGGCGCTCGCTTTCGCTAGGGGCCTCCAAATCACAAAACCTCAACTTTTTTATATTTGGCATGAAAAATTATGCTTTCCTACTTATTGCCAAGAAATTTGGTAAGGTTTTGAGCCCTCAAAGAGGTCAAAAACACTCAAAAAATGACCTCACTGCCACTATTTTGACACACAAGAAGTAGTGTTGGGAGAATGGACTTTTGGAGAGGAAAATGGAGGCCAAATTGAAAACTTCTACTTGAGTTAGAAGGTAGACAGGTAGACCTTTCCAACAAGCACACCTGGAGCTCATTTGGACACCAAGAAGGCCTCCAAAAGTGGGTCCAAATAGGCGGGACACATATAGAATCAGCGCGACACATAGAGGAAAAATTGCCAGTTTGACCAAGTTTTGCTCTGTTTTTCACCCAATTTTGCCTAGTTTGACTTTTTCACTTTCCTAATGGCAAATTTGTGATGTAATTTGATGAAAATTGATGGATCATGATGTAAATATGTTAAATTTTCACTTGTAGAGGTAGATTCATCAGTTTAAAGGTTGTTTGAAACTGAATGAATTAGTTCCCTTGTTTCTAGAGGGATGTTGTTATGTTGCCTAGTTTCTAGTTCTCAGTTTAGAATCAATTGGATCAGCTCCTAAACATGTGTTCTTGACCCCTAGAGGCAAGGATGAGTTATGTTTGTCTATATTATGTTATTTTTCAGTCATTAGCATGGTTAGACTCTTGAGAAAGAAAGGAACTTCATTGTACACTCAAATTTTCATTTTGGCTAAGGAATTGAGACCAGGATTTGCAACACTATTTGGGATTCATGTGGCAATTTATCTTCGTACAGTGTTTCTATTTGTAATTGAATTTTTTTTTATGTGATTTTATGCCATTATCTATCTTGTTTCTTCTGAACTAAACAAACAAGAGTGTAAGTAGAATCCATTGAAAGTGCAGTTCTCTACTTGAAGTTTGCTTTAGTTATTTGATGTTTTCAGCTCTTTGGGGAGGATCAATGATTTCTCTTGCCCTCTTCAATACCTCACCTGTCTATTCCTTCCATCTCATTCAAATTTAAGTGCCAAAACGATTGCCTACCTAGCCCCATTGAGATCTCTGCAGGACTGATCCTCAATCCCCACACCCAAAATCTATCTTTCCATCTAAGCCAACAAAATCATTTTTTTTTATTCAATCAAACTCTCTAGCACTCATACCTAGCCTAAGATCAGAATATATTTCAGTCATCTCAACTCCTCATTGACCATAAGTTGCTGAGATTGACTCGGAGAGAGCCCTCTCCTGACCTAGTACGGCTAGCTACCAGGCTGAGCATGGTTTGATGTTAGCCCTGGATCCTACCCTTTCAGCCTGAGGTAAATCTAGGCACTAACATAGTGACGACCATACTGGGGAATAAAAGTTTTTTTTTTTTTTTCTTGCTTTATAAACTACAGACGGAGCCTGAAGTTATGCTAAGAAGCCTTCAAACTGCACATTTCTTTGCGAGTAAAGGATGATCAGCCTGTAGGGAATCATGTAATCTCATCGGAACCAATAGAAAATGGGTTGCAACAGTCTTTTCAAGTTGTTCATGATCCAATAGCTGATGTGTTGGATGATGTATGTAGTCAAAGTCCTTCTCCATTGACTACATGTGAGCTTGAAATGTGCGTTGATATAAACTTGATCTGATAGCTAGTTTCTTTGTCATTTTCAACAGAACTCTCGTCACAAAGCTCAGATCAAAGTTTGTGTTATCTCAAAATCAGACCCTGGAAGGCTGCTGACCAGAAAGACCTTAAGTAACTATTTCAAACCTGCTTTAGGCTGAGGCTTAGCCTCCCCAACCTGAGAGGGCTCTCTCAAGGGATTAATGTTTTTGATTATGATTAAGATGGCTAACTCTTGTGAAACAAATATAGAAAAATGAAAGTGCTTGAAACACAATTAAAAGGTATCCATTGGGCTTATGGAGTCACAATCGTTTCAGTATAACAATGATATCAACCTTACATAGAAGTTAGGGCATTTAGATTTCTACCATTCAGAACGCACCAGAAACATATAGGGCACACAGTTTATAAATATGTGAAGGAAATTAGAGCACATACAGTGATATCTAAGTAATCACACATCTATACCACTGCAAATATTGAAGAGAAGATAATACACAACATTCTGAACAGTAAACTCCTTCTGATTCCTGAGAAGTAAAGTCAAGTCTTGTATTACTAAAATAGAGTCATATACATAGCACAATAGTTCCAATTTCTCTGAAATTTTCCAACCATGAGTACATTGTTGTTTCTGCTATATATAGAATTCTTTAAAAGGTTGAGATTCCTCCTCCAGCATGAGGGGAACTCGATGTCTGCTTGCTATGACACCTATTCAAACTTTAACTACTTATTAAATGCAACAAACTACTAACTAGACGTTTTAGAAACCTAAGACAATTAGGAGTCTAACTCCGTATCATGCTGATAATAACATTAATTACAATCAAATCTCGTTCTCTGCCAAGTGGTCTCCTTCAATTTAGCTGTGGTGGATGTTCGAAGCTCCTTACTGGTCCTTAATGTCTTATCCCTTTACTATTGCTGAGAAGTAGGAAACTGCCTTGTTTTTATGCTTTTGGTTTCCTCAAAGATATTCGGAACCAATTAACCATGTTGATCTTCTTTAATTACCCATCCATCTATTTGAGTGCCATGTTCCTCATGTGCTGTAAGCCTGACCCATATACATGTGTGATGACAAAACTCTTTTTAAAGCTGATTGAAAATTCATTTACAATGCTATCATGTGTATAACAAAAAGTTTAAAATTCATATAACTTCTTTCCACTTGTTTTCCCGTGGCTGGTTGCTTGCATATTATAAATGATCTTTTCTAAGATTTCATTTCAAAAATGTTCCCTTGGTTCCTCAAAATTCAGTCGACTGAGCTTTAATTATGCAGCTACAACAGTTTCGTAGTGCGCTACGAAACTGCTGTGTAATCACAAAACACAGTTCAACTTCAAAATCTAAGTGACTTGAGCCTCTTTTATCTTGACATATCCCTTTCAACTGTCCTGAAGCTATCAAAACTGAGTAGAGATGTACCATTCTTCAAGAAACTGTAACAAGGTAAATCAACAAAATTTTGAATATAACCTTACTTGCTATGTGGTTTCCTTAAGAAGATCTTTCCCATTGGCTTAGCTGCAGCTTCAACTCTTCAATTTGTCTCTTCATAACCCTGTTCCTAGCTCTAAGTTTCATATTAACTCTCCTGATGAACATTGCTTCCTTTATTGCAGGGACTGACCAGGTATAATATTGTGCATTACAGTCGACCACCTCGGGTATTTGGATTGTTTTGTCTTCCCACAGAGCTTGCATTTTGTCAAAATGAGCTTCCTTGATTGCATGCTTCCTAGAGGCTTTCTTCAATCTAGCAATCTCAAGATTAGCTAAGATCAACTTAATTTTCAATTCTTCAACACTACATTCCTCTTGTGGGATGATTTCCTTTCGCTTATCTTCTTTATGCAGTTGTGATGATGATTGTAATGAAGTTACAGGTCTGTAATGAGTTTTTGTGATCTCCACTGTTTCATCTGTTTCTGGCAGCATCTCCTGTATCTGTTTGAAATTCCTCATCATGGGTCTTCTTGGCTTAAAGACAAATTGAGCAACTTGATCATCAAACTTGAGATTTTTCGAGGATTGAGCAACCTGATCATCAAACTTGAGCTTTTTCGAGGCTTTGATTCTTTTAGTCTTGTCTTTACCTGATGCTATCAAATCTGCTTGAACCAGGGGAGATTCGTCAATATCAATGGCTTGCAGTAAGTCATTCAAGTTTCCCTTTGAAACAGGGCTTTCCTCAGCGACCACCTTCTTGCCTTTTTCCTTAGCTAATTTATTCATGGTCATTCTTCTCTGGACTACTTCTCCTATAGATGATTCACGTCTACCTTCTTTGACCTGAGCTTTCTTTTTCAGGGACTGCTAGGGTGTGTCTTGGATAACCATTGATCTGGCGGGCTCCCTTTTTTCCTAGCTTTAAATTTGGTGAATCTCTTGGATCTTTCTGTATGATGACCAGTTGTTGGTGGAGAATTTTTCACAACTTGGGGACTGAGAACAGTTTCATTTTTAAAACTAGACATAAACATAAACGTGGGCCAGTCCCTACCTACTCTCTGGAGTTCATGCACAACGATCGACTTAACTAAGCCATGGTGAAACAAGGAGGTCTCACAGGCTTCTTTCCTTAGCTGCACCTTGTCACACATTTTGCTTAGGCTACGAAATAAGTAGAAAGGTAAATCAAGAGAGATCTTTCCTGTGAAATGCAGCAGAAGCTTGAAATGATATGAATACACCTTGTTATATCTCCCTTCATAGGTAAGGTACCTCTGTATGTAGGTAAGCAGATTAGCATATGAGTCCTTGACATAATTTCTAGGCACGAACTTCTTTAAATCTGAGTCAATGAATTCCGGCTTCAGAAATTCTTTGCAGGGGGTCATATCAAATTTAAATTTTTTAAACCAACTTTCTTGTCCCCTTGGAATCTCAGTAACTATGGATATTACCTCTGGTGAGATTTGCAATTCAAGCATCCCAAACTTTGAATTCAGTGCTGTGAAATTCAAGGAAAATTCCTTGGTGATTTGCGCATGACCTCCCTGGAGTTTCTCGCAAAAATTCCAACATCCAACCTGTTTGAATGCATGCTCAACTTCTCTGTTCCTCAAGATAATGTCTACCCCTTTAGTTTCGTTCCTCAAACATCTACCTGAGTTGTGCTCTTTCCTTTCTGGAGATCCTTCCATGGGACTTCAGCATAATGAAGGTTTGAAATACTTGCACTGCTCAATCTTCGATCCCTACCTCGCTTGATGGCTGCCTCGCCTGATAACTGCCTTGCTTAATGTACAATGCATTCAAATTGAATGCTTGTAGATTTGTTCCTCATGCCATGAGTATAATCATAATTATGACATTGAATATCTGGCTCTTCTTGAAACTTGCAATCCGAGTGTACCAAGGTACCTAACGACTGTAATAATGAAGATAAGCGGTTGGACATGATATGTGAAGTGTATAAGCTGACATTGGATGATGCAACCATAACTGAACGTGACAGATCTGACAGTTAAGAAAGATTTGCTACGGATTGCACGAATCTCCGATTTCGTAGTGCAGCCAGTGTAAAATCTGGGTTATGCGCTACGAAATCACCTAAAGCATGTTGCGTTGTGAAAACACCTAAAAAGGATTTATGTGTTACGGAATCACATACAAAGCTTTGTAACACATAATATCCTTTGAACAAAGTTGACACATGGAAATTGTGTGAGTTATGAGGCCAGTGATGATGAGAATGAATAGTGGACCTTTATTTAAGTATACCACCAAGACTCCTAAGACTCTAAGGTAAACAAAAAAAAAAATCAAACCTAGACTAGCACCGAACTTTTACCATCAAACTGATGTGAGCAATTTGGGAATTAGAATTCTTAAGCGATAGCAGTTTGCATTCATGGTATGAAGAGAAGAAAAGTAATCCATTGGATGAGCTAAGTCCCAGTGTGCATGAATTTCGAGATCCTTATGCAGTGTTTTTGGAGGCAGATAAAGAATTCAATGGATCTCACAAGTTTTCATGGGAGTTTCCTTTCAGTAGTTCTCTCTTCTTGTTCATAAGCAAGCACTTGCGAAGAATTCAAACAGCAGTTGGAGTACTTACTTGGTTGCATTGGTTGTTTCATTTCACTTGATCAGGTGATGAATGAAATTGTTAGAATAGGTTTTGATGAATAAGCTTCATATTGAGAATATTTTCTAGTTTGTCATTTGTGTTTAAGTATCGAGTTAGTTTTTAGTTGAGTGAGAGTTAATTTGTGTCGTCAGATCATCAGTTTTCAGTCATGCATTTCAGCTTGAGTTTTTGACTCCATTGCCTAATGGATGAAGGCACTTGTCTGCTCTTCCAAAGATCTGTAGTTCTTGGCACCTCCAAGCAGCTACCATCCCCAATGGAGCCAATGTTAGTGTCAGTCTTTATAGCCTTCCTCCAGTGATCAAACATTCTCTTACAAAGGGATTTTAAGGTGTCAAGGTCAAATTTTGTCATTTCAATGAGTCTTCAAGCAAAATTTAGTCACTAGGTATTAGGCCTAGGGTTTGCTTTTACTCCTATCAAAGTTGTCCGAATGTCGGTCCATGTAACCATTCAGCTGAGTGCACCATCATTCAGAGGGATGCCATCATCAGGTCAAGTTCCACTGGGTCATTTTACACCTTGTTCATGCTTCAGTTGCGCCTAGGTAAGGTTCATTTCCCTCTCCTTGGGTTTTGAAGGAAATTTCTCTTGGATGGTCCAATCATCAGCAAAACTTGTATCTTGATGTTCATACACCTTCCCCTATCCTTAATGTACCTTATTAAACACTTCCCATCACTGAGATCCCCCAAATTCCTCATTTTCGCACAAACCCTAGTTTCTTGCTACAACTTAACAATTTTCTAGGTTGGGCCTGTGTTTAGCCATTTTTGACCCTTCCCCTAACTCAATCTTTGAAATTCCACTTTCCTCTACTTCCTAACATCCCTCCCTACTTCCAAATATTTTCTCAAGAATTTAAAAGCCCCTTATCCCCTTCATTTCGCTTCATTTCAACAAATCCCCTGTTCCACACATCGGGGTAGGTTTTACTCAAATAATTTTTATGAGAAATAAAAGATGAATTCTGGAAATATGAGAGAGGTTTTTTTCCAAAATAGGCCAAGGAAGTAAAATCTCATTCACTTTTTACACAGGTGTCATGGTTTTAGAGAAATGTCAAAAATACAGTTGCCTTGGGAGAATTGATGCACCTCTGAAGTGACCTTGGAAAAATCAAGTTTTATCCTAGCTTGGTTGGCCAAATTACTTTCTTGATGAGTCAAATTATAATTGAACATAAATATTTTCCCATTATCTATCATGAGCTCAATGTGGAGTTGAGGAATACCTTCAAAAGTTGACTGCAACAGCACTCTGCCTTTAGGCAGCCTCATTTGGCACATTTTGACCAGTCTTGGGAGATTTGATTTTTGACAAGGCAAATGAACTCCAAATTGCGAAATTGTAGTTGGGTTGGAAAGTAGGCTCAAATAGCATTCCAATGAGCTATCCCACGCCCAATTTGGACACCGAGAAGGCCTCCAAAGGTCTCCTGAAAAAATTGCTATGCACTGGGTGGTGGTGCGGGGCATTGGGCAACTGGCGTGGCACATTGGGCTACAAATTCTAGTGCAAATTTACACTGGTGTGGTGCATAGAGAAGGCGTGGTGCATTGGGTTTGAGGTGTGGTGCGTAGAGTTTCCAAGCCCAAAATATTCACCAATTCATTCCAAATTTCCCAATATGCTTGGGTCATCATTTTTGCAAGTAGGTTGAGCCGCTATCACTGCTTTTCATCCAATTTTGGTGTTTGTTTGATGGTGGTTGTCTTATGGTGGTTGGCTTAGAAAATCAAACCCTACCTCTCTCTCCAAAGAAAACAGTGCTAGGGTTTGTATCAATTATTTGGCTGCCAAGTTATTCCCACAATTTTCTACTCCCTCACTCCATTTTTCCTCATTTCCCTATTCCTTAAACCTACATATCCCTAAATTCACTAATCCCATATCCCAATCCCATATCCCCATTCCCATTTCCCAAAATCCCCCATGAAAATTCCCAAACCCTAGTCCTATACTAAAAACTCCCAAACTATTCTCTAAATCCCTAGTCCTTTAACTAAACCCTACCCCAATAATCCCTAAATCCCTCACTGTTTTCTCCCTCTACAATCCCTTATCTCACTTTTCCCTTGGTAGCAAAAGTCAAGAAACATCACAATCACTTACTTCTCATCAAGGTAGCTCCAAGACAGTTCATCCACTAGAAGAGATGGCATTTGATCCTTCATATGACCATGATGAAGAGACATACACTGGAGCAAAGAAATAAGCAACTTGAAGATCAGCAAGCAATCATGGAGTTACAAAACATATGGGAAAATCGCCAAGCTGCCCAAAGGAGGAGGGTGGAGTTCACTTCACTTTAACGAGAGATCAATGCCGATCGGGAGTGATGGATTGAAAGAGCCAACATCCACTTATAGATATTGTTGGAGAAGGCGAACAAGGAGAAAAACTTGTTGAGACACATGGTTGTTCATTACATGGCGAGGAACAAAGTTTGCAAGGCGAGAATCAATAATTTGAAAGCAAAATTGAAGAAGGCATCAAAGAGGCAAAAGGAGTATGATCGACTTTAGATATTGGCTGAGGCTTCCTTGGCCCAAAATAGCTCTTGATAGAGAAGACTCAGCCCAAATTTCAAAAAATTTGGATCAATTTTTGCATTTTGGAAATTTTTTGGCACAAAAACAAGATTTTCTGCCCTATGCGCCGCGCCACGTGGCGCTCCCTTTTGCTAGGGGCCTCCAAATCACAAAAACTCAGCATTTTTGGATTTGGCATGAAAAATTATGCTTGCCTACCTATGGCCAAGAAATTTGGTCACATTTTGAGCCCTCAAAGAGGTCAAAAACACTCAAAAAATGACCTCACTGCCCCTATTTTGACACACAGGAAGTAGTGTTGGGCGCATGGACTTTTGGAGGGGCCAATGGAGGTCAAATTGAAAAATTACACTTGGGTTGGAAAGTAGATAGGCATACCTTTCCAACAAGCACACTTGGAGCTCATTTGGACACTAGGAAGTCCTCCAAAAGTGGGTCCAAATGGGCGTGACACATAGAGAATCACGCGCGGCACATAGAGGAAAAATTGCCAGTTTGACCAAGTTTTGCTCTGTTTTTCACCCAATTTTGCCTAGTTTGACTTTTTCACTTTCCTAATGGAAAATTTGTGATGTAATTGGATGAAAATTGATGGATCATGATGTAAATATGTTAAAGTTTCACTTGTAGATGTAGATTCATCAGTTTAAAGATTGTTTGAAACTGAATGAATCAGTTCCCTTGTTTCTAGAGGCATGTTGTTATGTTGCCTAGTTTCTAGTTCTCAATTTAGAGTCAGTTGGATGAACTCCTAAAAATGTGTGCTAGACCCCTAGAGGCAAGGATGATCTATTTTTTTCTATATTATGTTATTTTTTAGTCATTAACATGGTTGGACTCTTGAGAAAGAAAGGAACTTCATTGTACACTCAAACTTTCATTTTGGCAAAAGAATTGAGACGAGGATTTGCAGCACTATTTGGGATTCATGTGACAATTTGTCTTGGTACAGTGCTTCTCTTTGTAATTATGAATTTGTTTATGTGATTGTATGCCATTATCTATCTTGTTTCTTCTTAACTAAACAAACAAGAGTGTAAGTAGAATCCACTGAAAGTGCAATGCTCTACTTGAAGTTTTCTTTAGTTATTTGATGTTTTCAACTGTTTGGGGAGGATCTATGATTGCTCTTGCCCTCTTCAACACCTCACCTGTCTATTCCTTCCATCTCATTCAAATTTAAGTGCCAAAACGATTGCCTACCTTGTCCCATTGAGATCTCTGCAGGACTGATCCTCAATCCCCGCACCCAAAATCTATCTTTCCATCTGAGCCAACAAAATCATATTTTTTATTCAATCAAATTCTCTAGCACTCATACCTAGCCTAAGATCAGAAGATATTTCAGTCATCTCAAGCCCTCATTGACGATAAGTTGCTGAGATTGACTCAGAGACAACCCTTTCCTGACCTGGTAGGGCTAGCTACCAGGCTGAGCGTGGTTTGATGTTGGCCCTGGATCCTACCTTTTCAGCCTGAGGTAAATCTAGGCACTAACAAAACCATCAAACCTTACACCAATATTTGAACTTGTAATTTAAAAAATATGTTATTTTTAACTTTAAAATTTCTCACCATGATATAAAATGTGTGAGATATCTAATGAAACTCTAAAATTTATTTCAAATATTTCTAATTGATATTCACATGTCTTTCATATAAAATTCTTATTCATCTAATATTTTTTTCTCTCTTAGGAGATTTCTAAGTTCAACTATATTATTATTCTGAAATTATGATTCACTTAAAATTTATTTTAAAATATGAAACAATTTCTTGAATTTAATTTCAATTTCTTGACTCATTATTAATGGTTTTTATATTAATTTTTTAACTAATTATAGAATATCTTAATGTTGTTTTTTTTTTGTAAATTAATAATTTAAATTACTAAAAAATGTTCATAAATACATGGTTGTAGCATATATCAAACAGAGGATTTATATGTGTATCTATTAGGCTACCAAGGTCCACAAGGCTAGAACTTTCCTAAATAAATTTTTCTCTGAAAATAAGCCATGTAACTAGATCTAGATTAAAAAATCCCTTATTATTGGGCTATGCAAGCCATACATGACAGAGAACTAAAAGGTGACAAGAAAAAGAATCATTCAGACTCAGAAAATGAAATGGTAATTGGGTCTCAGACACTCGATCCTAGAGGTGCAACAGTGTTAGTCGCATTATAAGTGTCCCTCGACATGGGCAAGCCTTGCATCTAACCTATCTTGGGTGAAGTGTTGGTTCCTTAACATTGTTTTAATGTCTTACAAGGAGATAAAGACAATATACCTCTCAAACTATTTGTCCTTACAAACCAATATCAACTGAGTTTTCATCTTCCAATGCAATTTTCCACTAAGTTCAAATACTTATTCTTTCATCCCTTGGTGTGATCAATGTCTAAATCCAAGTAGATACCTCATTCATAGTTTTACAATATGAGTGCATTGCCTCTCCACCCCATCTTGGGTTTCAAGCTAGCAAATTTCTCTTCTTGTATCAGGTGGCACAACATTGAAACACATAGTATGATCATCTTGGGTAAAAAGTGTCCTTCTACACTAGCCTTTCGAGATGTTTCCCCCACTCTGCCTATAACACAAGTGTTTCTTGGGCAACATGAAGGAAATAAAGAGATCGCAACTATAGCAATTGTTATAACTTACATGACCTATAAAGAAATAGGAGAATATGCCAACCACAACATCCTCAGGGCTTTGAAACCACCATAGAAATTCATCACCTAAACTCATCAAATAGAACAAGCTACTTGAAGGGATCACCATCTCAACCCCCATTGAAGTGGATACCCCAACATTAGAACCCACATACCCCAATATAATTAGCCAAAAATAAAGCCACAAGTTTCCTAGAGGGAACACTTTACATTAAACTCTCTAAATTAGGATAGACTAGGAGTATGAAGAGATACTTAAACAGACTCAATTTTTTTCCCTATGAACCCCTAGACCATCAAAGAAGTCAAGCACAAACATTCCAATACCAAACTTTCTCAACACATACATCAAAGAAACCAAGTTGAGACAGCTAGAGAACAAACACAAATGTTGCTGACAACCCTCCCAATCTATAGACAGGATTCCATTTCCCAATGACCAATGAAGTGTTGGGAACCTTCTCTATCAATTTATCGTTGTTGGATTCTACGTGTGGAATATTGTTGTCTTGAAAAGTAGGTTTATCAATAATCTAAGGAATCTGTGGGGGTGCGAGAGAAACATTTTTTATTGCGCTTGTGAAGACTACTATGGAGTAAATCATAGAGAATAATGTTGGATGGATGGTGCTGGGCTCTGTCTAGTGCTACCCTTTGTCTAGACTTGATTTCCATCAACTGCTTGCTCTGGGTCAGCCAATTTTGTACCCACTCCCATTGAACTTGTAAATAAGCAGTTGTTCCCATTCATTGTAGACACATTTCTCACCACATCTTTTCCAACGTCTTCTGACATTGAACTAGCCTGAGGTTTTTTTTCCTTTTGAACTTTCATGTACAAAAATTACATCAATAATATCACCACTGCAGTATATTTAGAACAAATGTAATTGAAAGAAGGTATCTTTTCATTAGACATAAACAAACTTAATTTAAAAAGGTATGTTTACATTCAACAGGAACAAATGTAATTGAAAAAGGTATTTTTGAATTCAACAGTAACAAACTTCAAGGCCATATTGCCTAAAGCCCTCAAAGTATGGTTGAAATATGGGGAGCTTGCAGTAACAACAGGAGATGAACAATCTTGTACAGGTGAAAGAGGAGACACATAGGATAGTGAGCTTATTACTTGACTTGAGACCGTTCTTGCTCAGAAAAAACATGAAAATGTAGTTACTATAACAAATATGTGTTATCATCAAACATTTTAGAGTAATTTGCAGTACTCCTTAGCCATTCTTGAGAGTAGAAGAGCTTGAATTCATATTCAAGAAGACCCAAATATTACCAAAGAAAAGTAACGTACAATTTATTAATCCAAAAAAATAATTCCCATTAAAAAAATTAGTAATTATGAGAACATAAATGTTGGCGTCCCTACAATCCCTCGGCCTATGTCAACATCAACAACCAATGACCCTAATTTTTCTTTTCGTCTGAGCTTTGTCTCCACCCGTTCAATTTTCACACCTACCTTAGACATGCGTGGGGGCTATGTACCCTCTTACAATTTAACCATATTTTACCTATTCCATTTTAAGTTTGCTTCCCGACCAAATTCAGATTTTGTTGAACTAGACAATAGACGTCATCTTTAGGGGATCGTGTGGCCATCGATTAGATCATAGGACAATGAATTTCAGACCATAAAACCTTCCAAACCTAAATACTGAACCTTCAAATTTCTACCACCTACATTTATCTTTCATTCTACAGAGCTTCGGGGCAACACACCCAAGGTGTTGAATTTCCACCTTTGAATTTTCTGATTGGCCTTGTATAATAAATATCAAGACACTTTTATTTGACATGTGTTTATATTATTCCCCATGACAAAGTATTGAGGCGTAAAATGTGAGATCAGCTGTAAAATGTGGGTCCAATGTTGTTGGAAATATACTTGTGTTTGTGTTAAAAGTAAATCTAACACGAGCTAGATTTCTTTCACCCTACCATGTTGTTATGTGCTTGTGTTTCTTCTATAGGAAAATCTAGCATGGGTTAGATTTTCTTGCAATGGTGTTTGTGCAAAAAATAAATCTAGCATGTGCTTCATTTATGTTGTGATGTAATGTTGTTCTAGAATAAAATCTAGCACTTATTAAATTTTTCACCTTGTGATATTCTTATTGATAATTCTTATGTTTGTGCTAAAAGGAAACCTAGCTTGTGCTATATTTCTTCCAAAATGTGATGTTGTTATTGGCGATTTCGTTGTTTGCACCAGAAATAGATTACCATGCGTTAAATTTCCTTCACTTTGTAATGTTATTGTTGGCAATGTGTTTTTGTTTGTGATAGAATAAAATGTAGTGAGTGCTAGAATTTTTTTGATCTGTAATATTGTTGTTGGAAATTGTGTTTTTGCTAAAAGTAAATCTAGCATATGTTAGATTTATTTCACATTGCAATGTTGTTATTGGCAATTTCTTTTCTATTTTTGATAAAGGAAAATCAAGCATTTGGTAGACTTCCTTTGGCCTATAATATTGTTGTTCACAATATGCATGCTTTTTTTCTAGAAGCAAATCTAACATGTGCTAAAATTCTTTTAGCATGCAATGTTGTTATGATCTTTTATTTGTGCTAGAAGGAAATCTAGCACACGTTAGATTTACTGTACCTTGCAATTTTGTTTTTGATAAGGTGTTTATATTTGCAATAGAAGAAAATCTATTGTGTGAAAAAATTATTTTACCTAGCAATGTTGTTGGAAATATAATTGTGGTTGTGCTAAAAGTAAATCTAACATGTGTTGAATTTCTTTAATCCTACAATTGTGTTATGTGCTTGGGGTTGTGCTAGAAGAAAACTTAACACATTATAGATTTCTTTTGCCCTGCAGTGTTGTTGGAAACATGCTTGTGTTTTTGTTAGAAGTAAGTCTAACAAGCACTAGATTTGTTTGAAGCTATAATGTTGTTATGTGCTTATTTGTGCTAAAGAAAATCTAACACTCTTTAGATTTATTTCATCTTGCAATGTTGTTATTAGCAATGCACTTGTATTTATGATAGAATGAAATCTAGCATGTGTTAGATTTATTTTGTTTTATAATGTTGTTGTTGACAATAGGCTTGTGTTTTTGCGACAATTAAATATAACACATGTTAGATTTTTTTCACCTTACGTTGTTTTTATGTGCTTGTGTTTAAGCTAGAAGGAAATTTTACCATGCACTAGATTTCTTTCACAATGCAATGTTGTTGTTGGAAATTTGGTTGTCTTTGCTAGAAGGAAATATGTTGTAATTCTTCAACCTTACAATGTTGTTATTGGAAATTTGCATGTGATTGTGTTATAAGGAAATTTAGCACATGTTAGAATTGTTTTATTGCAATGTTGTTATTGGAAACATGTTTCAGTTTATGCTATAAGTAAATTTAGTGTGTGTTATATTTCTTTAACCCTACAACGTTGTTATGTTCTTGTGTTTGTGCTAGAAGGAAATCTAGCACGAGTTAGATTTCTTTCATCCTGTAATGTGCTTGTGTTTGTTTTAGAAGGAAATCTAGCAAGCGCTAGATTTCCTTGCCCTATAATGTTGTTGTTAATTAGTGTCTTTCAGCTTAATCACATCATTAGGATTTTACTAATCCAAAAGACTCTCTTATTTACAATAGGGATCACAAAAGACTAAGATCTAACAATGTTGTTGTTATCAACATGGTTGTGTTTGCGCTATAAGTAAATCTAGCATGTGCTAGAATTCTTTCACCATACAATGTTTTTGTCTGCTTGTGTTTATACTAGAAGGAAGTATAACAAACATTAGATTTATTTCACCTTGTAACGTTGTTATAAGAAATGTTCTTATCTTTGAGCTTGAAGGAAATATTGCATGCACTAGATTTATTTCACAGTGCAATGTTGTTGTTGGAAATATGGTTGCTTGTGCTAGAAGGAATCTAGCATGTGTTATGTTTCCTTTAGCTTGCAATGTGCTTGTGTCTATGATAGAAATTAATCTAGCACACATTATACTTATCTAGTCCTACAATGCTGTTATGTTCTTGAGTTTGTGCTAGAAGGAAATATAACATGTGTTAGATTTCTTTCAAATTTAAATGTGCTTGGGTTTGTGTTGGAAGAAAATTTAACACAAGCTAGATTTGTTATACTTTACAATGTTTTTGTTGGCAACATGTTTGTATTTGTGGTAGACATAGATCTAGCGCTTGCTAGATTTCTCACTCTACAATGTTTCTACGTGCTTGAATTTTCGCTAAATTGAAATCTAACACATGTTAGGTTTTGCTTTACATTGCAATGTTGTTAATCTAGTACACATTAGACTAATTTAGTCCTATAATGTTGTTACGTTCTTGTGTTTGTGCTAGAAGGAAATATAGCATGTGTTAGATTTATTTCAAATTTAAATGTACTTGTGTTTGTGTTGGAGGAAAATCTAACACAAGTTAGATTTCTTATAATCTACAATGTTGTTTTTGGCAACATGTTTGTATTTTTGGTAGACATAAACTAGCACTTTCTATATGTTTCACTCTAAAATGTTTCTATGTGCTTGATTTTGTGCTAAAAGGAAATCTAACACATGTTAGATTTTCTTTTACATTGCAGTGTTGTTAATATATCACACATTAGAGTTATTTAGTCCTAAAATGTTGTTAGGTTCTTGTGTTTGTGCTAGAAGGAAATATAACATGTGCTAGATTTGTTTCAAATTTAAATGTGCTTGTGTTTGTGTTGGAAAAAAATTTAACACAAGCCAGATTTTGTATACTCTACAATGTTGTTGTTGGCAACATGCTTGTATTTTTGGTAGACATAAAATCTAGCACTTACTAGATTTCTCAATCTACAATGTTTCTATGTGCTTGACTTTGCACTAAAAGGAAATCTAGCACACATTAGACTTATTTAGTCCTACAATGTTGTTATGTTCTTGTGTTTGTGCTAGAAGGAAATATAGCATGTGTTAGATTTCTTTCAAATTTAAATGTGTTTGCATTTGTGTTGGAAGAAAATTTAACAGAGGCTAGATTTCTTATTCTCTGCAATGTTGTTGTTGGCAACGTGCTTGTATTTTTGGTAGACATAAATCTAGCACTTTCTAGATTTCTCACTCTATAATGTTTGTATGTGCTTGAATTTGCGCTAAAAGGAAATCTAACACATGTTATATTTTCTTTTACATTGCAATGTTGTTAATATAGGACACATTAGACTTATTTAGTCCAAAAATGTTGTTATGTTCTTGTGTTTGTGCTAGAAGGAAATATAACATGTGTTAGACTTCTTTCAAATTCAAATATGCTTATGTTTGGAGTTGGAAAAAAAATTAGCACAAGCCAGATTTCCTATACAATACAATATTGTTGTTGGCAATGTCCTTGTATTTGTGGTAGACATAAATCTAGCACTTGCTAGAATTCTCACTCTACAATGTTTCTATGTGCTTGAGTTTGCGCTAAAAGGAAATCTAACACATGTTAGATTTTCTTTTACATTACAATGTTGTTAATCTAGCTCATAATTAGACTTATTTAGTCCTACAATGTTGTTGTGTTCTTGTGTTTGTGCTAGAAGGAATTATAGCATGTGTTAGATTTCTTTCAAATTTAATTGTGCTTTTGTTTGTGTTCAAAGAGATTTAACACAAGCTACATTTCTTATACTCTACAATGTTTTTGTTGGCAACGTGCTTGTATTTGTGGTAGACATAAATCTAGCACTTGATATATTTCTCACTCTACAATGTTTCTATGTGCTCGAGTTTGCGCTAAAAAGAAATCTAACACATCTTAGATTTTCTTTGAGCTTGTAAATAAAGGGGCTCTATTGCGTTATGAAATACATAATGACCAAATTGTTCTAAACAGGTTTTAATAACTGGAAAACACATATTTCATTAAATTTGGAAGTTTTAAATTTATTACAGGGCCTTCAACAACATTCGTTCTTTTGTAAATCGCCATATTAGCTTGATTCAACGTTAAAATAATTTTAGTAATTTCAAACCAATTACAGATCATGAATAGGTCAAACATGGGATTCTTATGTACAATAGTATCAATACACAATAGGAGTGTGAAATCAAACTCTTAGAAGAAATTGATTTAAGCTAAATCATATTATGTCAAACATCCAATAAAGATATTATAGCTATGGATAACATACTAGAAAACTCGATGTTTAAATTTTATGTCTGGAAACTCTAACCCCCTTCCCCCAAGCTACGGGGAATTTTTTGATTAAATGACGGCGATGTGAGGATCTTATTCTGAATGACAAGGATAGGTGTCCCTTGCATTGCATTGAAACTAGTCTACTAAAACCTTAGTAAAATGTTCTTGTGATCAATTTCCTATGGTCCTTTTTTGCCTTTATGAAGCATTAATGAGGGGGTCATCACTCATCTTCATAGCATGCATGCATCCACTATAAAAGTTATACATTGTTGATCAAGGTATTTCAAGAAAGTTAGGCACCATTGATGTATCTCCACTCAAATCCAAGTACATCAAATGGGAGTTCTTAAACGGGTATTCAATTCATTCCATTATTATGGATAGTCTCACAAATCGAAGTTACTAAACAAGAAATATTAGTGGTGACTTCTTTTAAGTAGTGGAGGCAAAGGTTTTCAAATATTAACATAGTTGATGGTAGTGTGGATATTGATCGCTCCTTGTCAACATTGTCAAAACCAATAATAGTCTCAATCTAAATTTAGAAGAAATAAATGTGAAACATAACTCATGTATTTTAGTTGAAATTTATATAAGTCCCCGTGTTCTTTAATTATTAAATACTTATTGTAAATACAAATAAATTATCATTAATATATTGACTTTGAAAGTTAAATATGTATTAAAAGGCATTCATCTATGACACTTGATTTTTCATGTGGTCTAAATACACCACTTAAAGGTTATTATCAATTAATTCTAATTAGTTGTGTGTAAAATATATCTTTACTTACATTAATAGCCTTATTTCAAAAATAAATTACATTTATAATCTTGTATGAATACATATAACTAAATGATATTTAATAAATAACTTCTGAGTCTTGTTTGATTCTATGAGATTATTTTAAGTACAAATAGTTTATTTAAGAATTGAAATTTATAGAATGTTAATATTGATGGGAAAAGCATGTCATATGGTGCACAAAATTTAATGACATTCATTTATGGCCCATCTATTGAATGAGCTTAAATAGTCTACTTAATGCTCATTGTGAATTTGTTAATCCATGTTTTATTAGAAAATTCATTTTCTTTACATGGTTTCTTATTCTAGAAATAGCAATGTCACATTTATACATTCATATTAAACCACGTGATAGTTAAATAAAAATCAATTAATGGTTTCTTGACTTATTGATTTATATGACATGCATATAGGATTAATTGATTTAATAATGCATAGTTAGAAAAAGTTGTCAATTCAAAATAGAATAAACCAATTAGAGCTCATAAAAATATATTTTTACACCTTTAAAATTATTTTGATTGTTAATTTTATCATTTTTAGTTGTTCATATAATAAAATATACAACGTTATTGCAGTTACAAGCATTAGAGTTTGAAGAATAATAAGATAAACAAGAAGACAAGTTATAAGTATCTGATATGACATTATCTTCATATTTGTAATGTTGCACCTCATCATCATATTTGTTACCTTTATTTGTCTCCTTATTAAACATATAAAATATTTTGAATTGTGAAAATGAATAAAATCATTAAATAATAAGGAAAACAAGTGGACAAATAATAAGTATGTCATGTTATATTTTGTTTTTGATTAAATTTTTGTTTAACTTTCATTTGATCAATGTCTTAGTTTTACATATTGACCTTGTTGTTTTGGATACACTGGCTTTCAAAAAAGAACAATTCCACAAGGGATTTTATATTGAACTTTTTCGATTTCGTATTGAAAAAAATGAGTTCAATGACTTTACTATAGTTCTCTTAGTAGAACTTTGATTTTGTAATTATGTACGCCGGTCTTTGGAAATTTCCATAAAGAACTCCAAGTTCAACTATAAAATGACTAGTGTCATTTACGAATATAAGTCCCAAAGAAAATTATAGTTATGATATAATTCTTACTACACATTTCTATGCTTCAGAATTAAAAAATTCTCTCACACATTATGAAATTTTTTAATTCTAAAGTATAGAAATGTATAGTAAGAATTATATCATAACTATAATTGTTTTGGGACTTATATTCATAAATTTCACTAGTCATTTTATAGTTGAACTTGGAGTTCTTTATGAAAATTTCCAAAAACTGGCATATGTCATTACAAAATCAAAGTTCTACTAAGAGAACTGTAGTAAAGTCCTTGAACTCATTTTTTCTCAATGGGAAATCAAAAAAATTCAATATAAAATCCCTTGTGGAATTGTTCTTTTTTGAAATCCAATGTATCCAAAACAACAAAGTCAGTATGTAAAACTGGTTGCAACTGACATGGAAAAGAGAATGAATATAATGACCATGGGACTGTCCCACAAAACTACAATCAAGACAAAATTATTATATGGACGATTATAGATGATTCTTTTTGTATAGTTGTTTAATGAATTTTATTCATTGTCACAATTTATAACATTTTTTTATATTTATTATAGTGACAAGCAAGGAGAACCCAGACATTGATCAAATGAAAGTTAAACAAAACTTTAATCAAGAACAAAATATAACCTCACGTACTTATTATTTGTACACTTGTTTTCCTTATTATTTAATGATTTTATTCATTTTCACAATTCAAAATATTTTATATGTTTAATAAGGAGACAAATAAAGGTAACAAAGATGATGATGAGGTGCAACATTACAAATATGAAGATAATGTCATATCAGATACTTATAACTTGTCTTCTTGTTTATCTTATTATTCTTCAAACTCTAATGCTTGTAACTGCCATAACGTTGTATATTTTTATTATATGAACAAATAAAAACGATAAAATTAACAATCAAAATAATTTTAAAAGTGTAAAAATATATTTTTATGAGTTCTAACTGGTTTATTCTATTTTGAATTGACAACTTTTTCTAACTATGCATTATTAAATCAATTATTCCTATATGCAATCATTTCATATAAGTCAATAAGTCAAGAAACCATTAATTGATTTTTATTTAATGATCACGTGGTTTAATATGAATGTATAAATGTGACATTCCTATTTCTGAAATAAAAAACCATGTAAAGAAAATGAATTTTCTAATAAAACATGGATTAACAAATTCACAATGACCATTAAGTAGACTATTTAAGCTCATTCAAGAGATGGTCATAAATTAATGTCTTTAATATTTTTGGACCATATGACATGCTTTTCCCATCAATATTAACATTCTATAAATTTCAATTCTTAAATAAACTATTTGTACTTAAAATAATCTCATAGAATCCAACAAGACTCAGAGGTTATTTATTGAATCTCATTTAGTTATATGTATTCATACAAGTTTATAGATGTAATTTATTTTTGAAATAAAGCTATTAATGTAAGTAAATATTTATCTTACAGAAATCTAATTAGAATTAATTGATAATAACCTTTAAGTGGTTTATTCAAACTAAATGAAAAATCAAGTGTCATAGATAAATGTCTTTTAATACATATTTAACTTTCAAAATAAATATATTAATGATAATTTATTTGTATTTACATTAAGTATTTAATAATTAAATAACACGGGAACTTATATAAATTTCAACTAAAATACATGAGTTATGTTTCACATTTATTTCTTCTAAATTTACATCGAGATTATTATTGGTTTTGACAATGTTGACAAGGAGAGATCAATATCCGCGCTACCATCAACTGTGTTAATATTTGAAAACTCTTGCCTCCACTACTTAAAAGAAGCCACCACTAAAGTTTCTTGTTTACTTCAATTTGTGACACCGTGCATAATAATGGAATGACTTGAATACCCATTTAATAACTCTCATTTGATGTACTTGGATTTGAGTGGAGATAGATCAATGATGCCAAACCTTCTTGAAATACCTAGGTCAACAATGTATAAATTTTATAGTGGATGTCTGCGTGCTATGAAGATGAATGATGACCCCCTCATTAGTGCTTCATAAAGGCACAAAGGGACCATAGCAAATTGATCACAAGAACATTTTACTAAGGTTTTAGTAGACTAGTTTCAATGCAATGCAAGGGACACCTGTCCTTGTCATTCACAATAACATCCTCACTTCACCATCATTCAATCAATAAATCCCCTGTAGCTTGGGGGGAAAGGGGTTAGAGTTGCCAAACATAAAATTTAAAAATCGAGGAATCTAGTATGTTATCCATATATATAATTTCTTTATTGGATGTTTGACGTACTAATATGATTTAGCTTAAATCAGTTTCTTCTAAGGGTTTGATTCACACTCCTATTTTGTATTGATACTATTATACATAAAACCCCATGTTTGACCTATTCATGATCTCTAATTGGTTTGACATTACTAAAATTATTTTAATGTTGAATCAAGTTAATATGGCGATTTACAAAAGAATGAATGTTGTTGAAGGCCTTGTAATAAAAACTTCCAAATTTAATGAAATATGTGTTTTCCAATTATTAAAAACCTGTTTAGAAAAATTTTGTCATTTTGTATTTCATAAAGCAACAGAGCCCCTTTATTTATAAGCTCAAAGAAAATCTAACATGTGTTAGATTTCCTTTTAGCGCAAATTCAAACACATAAAACATTGTAGAGTGAGAAATCAGCAAGTGCTAGATTTATGTCTACAACAAATACAAGCATGTTACCAACAACAACATTGTAGAGTATAATAAATCTGGCTTCTGCTAAATTTTCTTCCAACACGAACACAAGCATATTTAAATTTGAAAGAAATATAACACATGCTATATTTCCTTCTAGAAAAAACACAATAACATAACAACATTGCAGGACTAAATAAGTCTAATGTGTGCTAGATTAACCACATTGCAATGTAAAAGAAAATCTAACATGTGTCAGATTTCCTTTTAGTGCAAAGTCAAGCACATAGAAACATTGTAAATTGAGAAATATAGCAAGTGCTAGATTTATGTCTACCACAAATACAAGCACGTTGCCAACAACAACATTGTAGAGTATAAGAAATCTGGCTTGTTCCAACACAAACACAAGCACATTTAAATTTGAAAAAAATCTAACACATGTTATATTTCCTTCTAGAACAAACACAAGAACATAACAACATTTTAGGAGTAAATAAGTCTAATGTGTGCTAGATTAACAACATTGCAATGTAAAAGAAAATCTAACATGTTTAGATTTTCTTTTAGCACAAAATCAAGCACATAGAAAAGTTGTAGTTCGAGAAATATAGCAAGTTCTAGATTTATGTCTATGACAAATACAAACATGTTGCCAACAACAACATTGTAGAGTATAAGAAATCTAACTTGTTTTAAATTTTCTTCCAACACAAACACAAGCACATTTAAATTTGAAAGAAATCTAACACATGCTATATTTCCCTCTAACACAAACACAAGAACATAACAACATTGTAGGACTAAATTAGTCTAATGTGTGCTAGATTAACAACATTGCAATGAAAAAGAAAATCTAACATGTGTTAGATTTCCTTTTAGCACAAATTCAAGCACATAGAAAAATTGTAGAGAGAGAAATCTAGCAAGTGCTAGATTTATGTCTACCACAAATACAAACATGTTGCCAACAACAACAACCTTAGGATCAAATTATTTTTTTGTCTAGTAAGAAAGATTCATATCTGAGCCTCATTAATTTTAAGAAGATTTGGAAGCCCAAAAATTCATCCTCAAAGGGATATGGGTCCTTCTTGTGCAGCTAGATTATAATCTCAAAACTAAAACTCAGTACCTATTGAAGGAGAAATTGTAAGGAAACAGTTTGGTCAAGATTTGCCCAAGAACTTGAGTTATGATACAATCCTATTAAGCTCTTCAGGAAGGATTCAACTAAGTTGGAAAATATTTCCATGGAGCAGAGTCTCCTTATAGTCTTGAGCTTATCCATATGAATAAAGAATCCACTTTAAGGGCCATTGTTGTTTTGTGCATTCATGTGGTAGAAATTTCGAGTAGCTATGACCTAGTCTCATATATGACATGATAAGGGTGCTTGAATGGGCCAACATTCTCATTTTTCTCTAAGCTCCAAAATAAAATGCCTTGGGTGTCTTGATTGGTAATAAGGCTGAGAGCCTAAAAATGAATATCCTCAGTTGTAGAGGATTCATATCATTCTTGTATGAAAACATGCAATGTGAGCAGCCCTATTGTGAAGTCTTGTATGTCTAGAATAAATCCAAATATTTTGCACAACCTACAATGTATGGCACATGGAGTCGAGTTGTTCTAAACTTATAATATTTTATTGATTAGCATGATACATTATATCCAATTTCACAGATTTGTGATATCGAGGTTGGGATTATCATTACTATTTAATATCTTATGCAAAATTAAACAGTGAGAAGGATCAACTGACTAAGATGGATTTGGTGCCTTGGTTTGGCCTGTTGTTTTGGAAATGTATGCTCTCTTTTGTAGAAAGGTCAAGCCTCAGTAAAAAATGTAATTTTTTGTCTCCTATTTATGCCAAGTCCTAATGAAGTTGTCCTTGAAACAATTGGTAAGAGTGAAGATACTCATAGAACTCTACTCTCAGCATATTCTATAGATGCAATTTTGAGGCCCTAATCGAAGGTCAAAGGTTGTTAGAAGAGTTCTCTTCAAGGAGGGCAATGAGAACATGCCTAGAAGCTAATGAGATCTTGTTGAAGAGATTAGTAGTATCCATTTATATCTTTATCTAGAAGTTATAGCAATGGAAGTTCATGCAAAACCTTTATGTTGGCACCTTTATGTTGGCACCTTTGGGTACCCTTGGAAATCTGGCAGCTAGGAGAAGAAGTGCATGCACTTTGTAGCAGTTCCTTATAACAACCCTTTTGAGCATGAAAACAGAGGTTCCTTGAAGAAAATGCATGACAGATTCTATGTCTTGATAATCTTGATAAGAAGACCCTGATTTTGGCATCTTGGTTGGGTCATTGAGTAGTTTGATGCGCTGAGCCATGTGTCAGTACCTACCTTGCGTGAAACATTTTCACCAGTAACTCTCATAGTGACGAGACATATCATATGCTACAAACATTTCGACAACTTAGCATTCAGCGTTAACCTCCCATTGAGGAAGAAAATTTTGCTCCTTATACACCAACACAGTCACAAGAACTTCCTCCCACTCATTATCAACCCACCATTATAGAATTCTACACCACCTAATGCTGGAAACGCACGACATCACATACGATTCATTTCTTCATCCATAGGAACCATGATTTGTGATGTTTTCTCATCATTTTTCGGTCTCGAGATTGCTAAACCCACCACACTAGTGGTACCTTTACCGACGGTGCAGACCTATCATATCTTCACATTGTCAACTTCACTAGGTTCTACGACATCAACCACTGAATCCTATTCTTTCTTCTCGACCAACACTACTAGGCCTAAACTCCAACCTCAAGGCCCTACATAACCCAATTCAATGATAGATAATTTTTTTCATTCAAACAAAGATATTCTAGATGCCATGATGAAACCTGAATGTCCATGGGACACCATGCATCATCGCTCGTACTTTCTACATGAAAAAGCATTTTTACCTACTGACATACCTAGCCTTGATATTTGCATCATAGAATCAAAAGATTTCCTGCCTCTAAGATAGGTAGATTTGTTTAAGAATCCCATCCCAGCACCAGATGCATTCAAGGAAGGGAACATGGCAAATATTTCACCTACGATTAAGGTCAATATTTCAAACAAGCCTAGCGTAGTTGAAGAGATCTCATGGGGGCAACTAGCTCCCAAAATAAGGTGGCCTCATACATTGCCTTGTTCCAAGAATATAGGGATATCTTTACATGGGTTTACTCTGAAATGTCAAGCATTAGGCCCACCATTGTGGAACATCATATTGACACCTGGCCTGACGCCCACCCTATTAGGAAGAAACGACATCAATTACACTCCTCTAAGGCAGAAGCAATCAAGAAGGAGTTTGAAAAACTCCACATAGTTGGTTTCATCTATCCTATCACTTACACGTCTTGGGTTTCTAACCATGTACTCATCATGAAAAAACAAGGCACCATACGAGTTTGTACCCATTTTTGAGATCTCAACAAAGTCTATCCCAAGGAAAACTACCCTATGCCATTCATCAACCAAGTTATCGATGCTTGTGTAGGACATGAGGCCCTATCCTTCATGCTCTGGGTATAATCAAAATCAATTTTTTCACATTGATTAGTATAAAATGGCCTTCACAACCCCATGAGGCACATTTGCATATCGAGTGATGCCCTTTGGCCTTAAAAATGTTGGGGCCACCTTCCAACGAGCCATGAATTATATCTTCCATGATCTAGCTTATCTTATTTTCACCTATTTGGACAACCCTATCGTACGATCCAGAAAGAAAGATTACCATTTAGAGGACATGTGGTTGGTATGTCAATGATGTTGACAACATAACCTACGCTTGAACCCTCTCAAGTGTGTATTCTGCGTTAATGCAAGACGATGACTAGGATTCATTGTTTCCAATCAAGGTATTAGATTCGACACTCTCAAAGTCCAATCCATTAAGGAAATTTCACCTCCAAAAAATTTAAAGCAGCTCCAAAGCTTGCAGGGTAAGGCCAACTTCTTATGTTGCTTTGTCCCCGTCTACGCCACCTGTGCACATAGCTTCTTATGCCTTCTTCATCAGGATATCCCTTTCCACTGGGACCAAGAGGCACAAGACTCATTTGAAGCCCTAAAATACGCATTGTCTCAGGAACCTTTGATTAGCCATCCTAACCATAACAAAGACTATACCCTTTACCTCTCAACATCTGAAGTAGCCATCACTGCTGTACTAGTCTAAGAAGAACATGCTAATAGAGAGAACATAATATACTACATCAACAAGAACCTCTCCAAGCCTGCATTGAAGTATGAGCCAACATAAAAAAAAGCCTTAGTCCTCATCCACTCTAAATTGTATAATATGTGTATGATTTTCTGGTGTTAACACCATGATCATATGAAGAATTGTCTTATAGATGTGGATTCCTGAATGTAAAGGACCCCTCCTCATCATGGATTAGGAAATTTTATGTGTTGGTAGCAGTCATCTCGCGATGAAGGATAATGCAGTTGTTTTGGTATAATCTCATGGGAGGATTTCTTCACCCTGGTTGAAGAGGAACATGATGATTCTTCAAAGTTTTCGTCTCTGTGCTGAAGCAAGCTTCCTAAAAGTTTGTTTTTGTAGTTTCCCCAAGGAAATTCTCATCTCTCATATGAGAAGGCTCTTGATTAAAGAATAGATGATCACCTGAAGCAATGCTTTAGAGGGAGTTACAAAATCCCTAGAAAAATGACCTGATAACTTTTCTTGCTCGATGATTATTGGTGAAGGCAAGTCATGACATCTGAGCATGATGACTTTGATGATGCCTTGATATATATCTTTGTTACCTTGGAGGTTGCATGGAAGCTGCATAATTATGATTGATTACTTTGGTACAAGGACCTAAGATTCAATAATAGGAAAGGTGTAGGTTGTAGATAGCTCAATGATTATGTCTTGGAAAGTGGACAAGAAATGTCAATTGGATTGTAAATATGCAGCCTTTGATGATGTCTTCTTAAAATATGATTACCCTCTCATTTATTAATGTATGAGGAAGTTGACTTTCAAAGTAAAGATGGAAGACCTAGCCTTGATGCTATTATTTCCTGCACATAAAGGTATGATGAGATGGAGAAGTTATTGGTCTTGGATATATATATCTTGTGGGATCCCTATTGTTCTTAATAAACACCTATCATATGCCAGGTTATACAGACTCTGAGTCAATCTATGGATGAGCCTCATATATTGGATAGTTTCTTGTTGAGATATCTCTATGATTCAAAATTTAAGATTTCATGGATCTTCTAATGTTGGCTCAGTTGGCAAGGTGATGAGTGGAAAGAGAACATCTAGTACTATATTTCTTAATTTTATTTCTCTGGGATCATTATTGAGGCTAAATGTATAAGGAAGCATGCATGGCTTATTATTATGAAGCTAGTTGATTGAGGAAGCTCTTCAGTGATCCATTTGAGCATGTGTTGGAAACCACTGGTTATATATTGCAGTATGGGATTCACTTTTCAAAGAATCCTATGTTCCATGACTACTCTAATTATATTGGCATCAGGTACCACTTTATTTGGGATATGGAATAGTGGGGAGCAATAAATATCCATTTCGGGATGGATGTGCAAGTTACTGACATCGTTACCAAACCTCTCGGTAAGGTCAAGTTTAACTTCCTTCAGAGAGAGGTTGGGAGTTGTGCGAAGACCCTGTTATGATGGTCCTGGTTGAACGTTAAACTCTGGGAGCTCCTAGGGGCCATGCGACCATAGGGTGAGTGGCTCACCTTCCCCTTCGTATGTTTTGTACAAGGTGAATGGTTCAGCTTCCCTTGTGATACCCCATGATGTCACAAAGAGTGAGTGGTTCACCTTCCTCTATCATGGTTGACATGTGTGTAGGGTGTGTGGTTCACCTTCCCCTATGATTGATGAGATATGAATAGGATGAGTGGGTCACTTTCTCCTATGGAATATGAGTAGGATGAGTGGTTCACCTTCTCTTGTAGATGCCCCAACATACATCCTAACCATGTACTCTAGGACTCATGGGAAGTACCTCTCATCTGGCTAATGAGTTGGGAAAAGAGGATAGGGACCATAGCACTACAGATGGACACATCGTGTACTACCATACTCCCTAAGCATAGGATACATGGTGTTCAACAACTTGATTTGGGATAAAGTCTTTTTGGGGTTCTATCCCTGGTTATGTGGATTGACTTTTGTCAGTGGAGAGTGGTAAGGTCTTGTGACTCACTCTCGATTGATTATTCTTATTATCTATACTAATTTTCAATAGAGGCAAGACAAGATATAGATATTGTTCATGATGTCAAGATGACATGTTCATCAATGGTTAGATATTGGCAAATGGAATTCTCCCTAGTTGAGAGGGAGTGTTTAAATTGGCAACTAGGGCCAAATTCCACTTTGGAAAACTCATTTGATGGACATAATTATTGCGTTGAACTCCTCTTTTTGAGAGGACCAAAATCAACCTAAAGATCACTAAATTTGGACAAGGAGAAATATGTTTTTGAAGTGAATCCCACCAATACAAATTGTCAAGTTTTGCCACACCTTCATGTAGTATCATGAAGCCCAAGTGACATGTATCTTGATCCTCAACTATTTGAATAAGTAAAGGTGACCTCCAAACTCATTAGACACATCCTTGTGAATCCAATCTTGTGATAATACATCTCTATGGAAGCGATGTTGGTTGGAGGATACGACATGGAAGAAAGGGTTGTTTTGGGCACGTCTATATATAGTGATCCCTCCATCAAAATGAGGTGACTTCTTCTTGCATATGGGTTGAAATGCTTGTCTAGAAACACCTTCATCTTCTTAGAAGGGCCGACATGAGAAGTAGCTTGTGACAAGGTCTTGGAGATTTAGTTACACAATCAAATTTCCTTTTATAATATATAACATGTCTTCAGTACATGATGTCGACTTCCTAGACTCTACGACCCTAAAGGATCACAATGGGAGCCTTAACTATAAAAATAAAATTCATTGATCATGAAACCCATGATTTAAGAATTACAAAAATAATTTTATTTTCTTCTTTACATCAATTACATAAAATCATAATTACACATGTCATTATGAGAATTGAACCTAGTTATACTTTTGAATAGTGAAGTCTCAAACCAAGATATTAGCTAAGGCCTCATCTTGAGAGCTCTATACTACTCTCACTCAACCATCACTTCTCTACTATAAGAGCTTCCTACCTTGTTGCACAATGATGCACCTGTCTCAACCTTTAATAAGTACATATTTTTCTTCCTTGGACAAGTGTTGGAGGTAAGCCTTGCCATTGTTGAAGATGACATTATAACCCTTATCCTCAAGGGTAGCTACCAAAAAAAGATTCTTCCCAAGGCCTGGAACATACAGGATATCTTTAAGATGGAGAGGATTACCTAACTCCCTCTGAAAACTGACAAATAGAAACTCCTTTAGTTGCAGATATACCATCATCTCCTAGCTCGATCTGAAACTGCATTTTCTTCTCCTTCATGTGATTGAAATAATTCTTGTTCTCAATCATGTGGAAGGATGCTCGTGAATCAATATACCATATGTTATTGTCTAATAAGCTTACCATGCAAGTAAACAATGAGAAATATTTCTTGAACTTGGAAGAAAATTCATCTACCTCTATTGATGCAACTTGATGATCCTTTATGGATTCCTTCTCCCAATTAGAACACTTAGTGGCACAGTGTCTGAACTCATGGCAATGGAGGAACTTGATATTTCTCAGATCCTTCTTCTTTTTGCCCTTCTAACTTGAATTGGTGTCTCCTTATCCAAAAATATTTTGGACACTTTGAATTGTCCATTCCTTGAATTTAACATTTAGATATATAGCTTCTAATGTTTTATGGTTTGAAAATCATATTAACGATGCACGACATATCAACAACATTGTATAAAATCATACTAATGCCCTCACAATCTACAAAGAGTACACACATATATAATTATTGAAGATTGAAAATACATGATTTGCCTCAACATTCATCATGTTGAAGAGGTTGAGGGAGGTCAAGATTGCTCTTGGGGCCACAATTATTATAATTTTGGTCATTTTGGAGAAATACATATCAAGTAGCCTCAAAAATATTCAAGGAACGTAGTATTAGTTGATTCTTGGTGGGAGAAGGTAGATCTTGCTATTAAGCTCATGGACCCTATCATTGTTTTTTTATGATTCATAGACACATACCAGCACATCCTGTATATACACAAAACTTAGTGCACTGCAGTAAAGAGGGATGTCTGAGGCACAACCCACTAGATAAATTTTGATGTTGAGGTACGTAGGTCAAAAGTAAGGTGCACACCATTGAGAATGAAGCTCATAAATGAGGTACATGTTACAAGCCCTTCAATTTTATTTTATTTTAATCAAATTGAACGAAACCTAAATCAAAATTGTGTTCAAACCTTTTAAATTTTTATTAGATTTTCCTTATATGTCTTCATGTTCAAGTTCATTCAAGTTCCTTACTAAGTTAATCTTTGAGGTTCAACAACCCTAGACAAACCTCATTTTTTTTAGGTTCGCCAAATTTTTAACCTGGAGGTTCAAGTTCAATGAACTTTGTGACATAGGAAGTTTTACATAAGGCAAAAAGGCAGGGCTTTGATATGCAAATCCAAGGAAATTAAGAAGTTCAAATGAGCAACCTTAGTGTTTGTTTTTTGGAATATCGATGCAAATTTTCAAAGCAGTTACAATTCTGCCCACCTTGCTCAGTAAGATGTAAGGCCTAACATAAGATGGAAATCATAGATTTCAAGGTGGCACTAGTGCATAAGCTACTATTAGCAACACCTTAATCAACACATGCGTCTTTGTATTGAAAGGATTGCAATGCACAAGCATTATATTTATTGAATCAACCTTACATTTATGGAAACTTAATCATTTACTTTGAACAATTTTGGCAAAGAAGAATAGTGCATGAACTTACCTTTGCAATGCAAGGATCCAAGTGCACAAACATTCATTTATTGTATCAATATTAATTCATAAAGACTTGATTGTTCATAATTATTTTGATTTTTTTTAATCATCCACAAGACTCAAATTAGTCTTATTACTCTCTGCCCTGTATGGAAGAGATGTTGTAATGTCTTGTCATGTCTTATCTTGTCCTCTCATGTTATGTAAATCTTAGTGGTTTTCAGACTCAAAGTTTTGACAACCCCTAATTTTTCCCATAAATTTTTTAACTCATGATTGTTCTTATAATATTATTTTCTAATATAGCTAATTTAAAAACTACACTAAATATTTAATTTAAATACTTAAATACAACATTAAATATTTGAAACATCTAAAATCTGGTTTAAATTTCAGAGTATGCCGAGGTCATAACCTAATTGCATATTGTTATAAAACAAAGCTCTGCTCCGTCCACTTGTTGTAAGTCAACAAAATAGAAAGCTATGAGAGTTGGAATTTGAAACCCAAATTCCTCCGTCAAATTTGAAAGTCATAGGAAATTTGTTTAAAAATTTTCTTTGATTTTATGAGTAGGCTTCATTGGTCACCGTATCCGATTAGTAAATGGCGACTCGAATAATAATTTGCTTTCAAAATCAACACTCTCAAATTTCAATGATATTATTTTATGATATCCGTAAATTTTCTGGGTGGCTCAACTTGTTACAGGTATTTGTTTTGGAGATAGTGTTTAATGGTTTTTTTGTTTAAATTTGGTTGAAAAATACATTTTTTTTTGTTCAAGGGTTTCGTTGAAAAAATATGTTGAAGATATGCCTTCACAGAAGCCTTGACGCTATTTTTTTTAGGTAGTAAAAATGCCACAGCTTTTTGAATCTTGATTTTGTTTTCAATCATGGAAGGATAGCTCTTTCCTCACTATAGATAATTTGATTTGTTTGGTTGCGTCTTTTCTTCTCATAGAGCTGTGTTTTTTACTTATGTTCCAAACTTGAATTAGTTATGGTAATAAATTCTCAAGTGGCAGTACTTTTTAATGTTTTAAATAAAAAAATTGTGGCAATCAATAGGTTATCTACCACTTTTTAGTGTTTAAAATCAAAAAAATTATGGTAGTCAAGAGGTTATCTATCACACTTTAGTGTTTTAAATCAAAACAATTGTGGGATTTGATTTTCCTTGGGAAAAATAACTACTACAGTTTTCTTTAAAATGTTCACCTACTCTTCATTGATGTAACCAAATTTTATCAATATGTAAAATACAAACATTCTACTAGCAATGAAAATTATGCATACAAATATAAAGAAGATTTTACAGGTTTACACATACACACTAATGAAAAAGAAGAATTGGTTCATTTAACATAAATGAATAATGATAACAAAATATAACTTCCAAAATTGCAAACCTCCCGGCACACAAACATTTTAATTTACATATATACTCAAAAATGACATATACAGTTATCCTAAAT
Organism: Pinus tabuliformis; assembly: GCA_031772625.1. Classification (NCBI taxonomy): domain Eukaryota; kingdom Viridiplantae; phylum Streptophyta; class Pinopsida; order Pinales; family Pinaceae; genus Pinus; species Pinus tabuliformis. Next base: position 569,399,868 of record CM062816.1, read on the forward strand.
TGTATCTTATCAATATAATTGAAATTTTGTCATCTAACATTCTTAATTAACTATTTCTTAAGTAATGGGCAGTGGTAGTATATATTAATTAATAGATTTTAGTGAGTACAGAATTCAATGGATAGCATATACTGTCCACCCACATTAAAGAATTGATTGCATTGGATATATTGATAGTTGTGACCATGTACACATAGGTATTCCTAACACAATATTGATGGGAGAAGTGTCCATCACCATGTATGGAAGCATTTAAAATGAATTCATAGTATAATCACATAGTTCAAAATCCCCTGCCCATAAAACAAAATAAATAAAATTAAAAGGAGTCATTTCCCACCTATAAAATAAAATAATTAAAAAAAATGTCATTTTAAAAATGCAGGCAACAATTTGTTATAAAATAAGTAAAATAAAAAAAAATGTCATTTTAAAATGCAAGCAGCAATTTGTTCATGGATAACAGGAAAATAAGTTTAAATCATTTTAAAAATATAAATAACAAACAAAATTAATAGTAATTAAAAAAAAATATATCATTTTAAAAATGCAGGCAGCAATCTGTTATAAAATAAGTAAAATAAAAAAAAATGTCATTTTAAAATGCAAGCAGCAATTTGTTCATGGATAACAGGCAAATAAGTTCAAATCAAATGCCGTAAGAACTTTATACGCTTTGTAAGCCCTAGGATCCCTCGCAAGTGCTTTCCCGGCCGCTGGACGGAGTTCGGACATAGCGGAAGCTGTGGGAAATGACTACTAGGGCTACAGGGTCTAGCTTGCTGGCGGTATAGATGAGCGACTGAGTTATTAGGTGGTTGTGGGTGCTCCCGCCTACCACATACAGTGGTGTAAGCCGGTAGTGTGGTTCATTCCATAGAGGTGGGGGAAACGGGGAAGAACAGCCCGAGCTTATGAGCCCAGATTCTTAGATTACGGCAAGGTTAGTGGTCATGCGCTGTGCCCTGGAGACTCGACTCTCTATGGTTTAGGTGGGGCAGCATGCTCCCATGAACTTTCTCCTTTCGGCCTCCTATTATAAAGCATTGATTTTAAAAATATAAATAGCAATTTGTTTATAGATAAAAATCAACAAAATTAACAGTTGAAAATCTAGAGGTATTTGGTAGGAGTGAAAGCCTACCTTCATACAGACAACTAGCAGGTAATTTCAGGTGGCATGATTTTCTTTGAATAAGGATGATGGATGATGAGTCAGCCTCTAGCAAGTGATTTCAGGTGGTGAAATTGTCTTTGAATAAGGATGATGAGTCAGCCTCTAACAAGTGATTTCAAGAGGAGAAATTGTCTTTGAATAAGGATGATGAGTCAACCTGTATTCATGAATAACAGCTAGTGATAATAGTCCTCACTACTGATCTAAAAACTGAATTATAATATATTTTCCCACCAAAAATCCAACCATAAAAAAACATAATCAATATACATTTGGCCTTTGATAATCGATGTCACTGAGATTCTCTCATTCATTGCTCAAAAATTCCCAGGAACGAGACATACCCTCCCACCACATATGGCAACAAACGGGGAACTTATCCACCAAACATAGTGCCCACATGCATCATATTTGAGATCTATGGCGACCAACGGGGTACTCATCCACCAAACATAGTGCCCGCATGCATCATATTTGAGATCTATAATAAAACAAAGAACATGAAGCCATACTTACACATACTACATCATATTTGAGATCTATAGTAAAACAAAGAACATGAAGCCATACTTGCACATACTACAGGTTTGGATCATTATAATACCTAAGGAGAACATGAAGCCATACTTGCACATACTACAGGTCTGAATCATTAAAATACCTAAGGAGAGACTTGTACCTAGAGGGTTCACACAGAAAAGCAAGAATCAACTATGAGCAAACTTTTGCTTTAGTAACGAACGAAGATTATAAACAGCAATCCCCTCATACTCAAATCCCCCCAGACCAGCGCTCCTATGCCCTTTTTGCATTCTATGTTGGAATGTAATACTATATATGGCACATAGTATTGAGAAATTTGCTGAGGAATATCCATCCAATAGATGACGACACAGAGTAATGGTTGAAGGAACTGACTTAGTTAATGTGGACTCCCAGCCCATTACTGGAATTGATTAGGTAAAGGCTACCCGCACCAGCACGCTCAATATTTGATCCGTCCGGCAGCTAATTACATTGAGAAATTATGAGAAGTTATATGTATTTAAAACCCTAGTTGCTGAGTCTTATTAAAAAAACGAGAAAAAAAAAAAAAAAAACTGTGATGTGACTAGATAGAAACAACCACCATATGGAAAAGGCAGAAATAAACAGGACACCTTGCATACTCCAGACAAAGATCTAACAACTTTCATGCCCATGCATCTATTTGGAAAAGCTTGTGGAAATAGATAGCTAAAAAAATCCAATGGAAAATATTCATAAATGACTCACAAAACAATGCAAGAAATTGTAGGTCACCTTTAAATTTGCTGAAACATAAAAAAGATGCTTACCAGTTTCCTTTCGGCCTCAAATGATAGGAGAATAGCTCGACTGGAATGTGCACCAATTCTTCAGCACTTTCTCAGAAGCATCATAATATACTCCCCTGGAATGTAGGCGTCGGCACTTTCTCAGAAGCATCGTAATTCTCTCATCTTAAATACCCTCTCTCGAAACAGAGATCAATCAATTTTGCTGATGAGAAGCCCCATCTGTAACAGCTTTATAGAAGGCTAATGCGATTGAAGTGGATATCTAATTAGGGCATTTTCTACTGAAGCCATGTGGGATGAACACTGTAATAAGTGCTGCAATGACGTTAATTTAACCCTCTTTGGAATCCAAAGAGTTCCTAATTCAGCGTAACTGCCAATATAACCCTAATTGGAATAAAAAAGAGTTAGTAATCCAACTCAAACTCTTTCCGAGGTTTAAATGGTATTCAAAACCATAACTAATTGAGAATTTCAATACCTTGATTGGAACAAAAAAGAGTTAGTAATTCAACTCAACTCTTTCCGAGGTTTAAATGGTATTCAAAACAATTACTAATTGAGAATTTAAATACCTTAATTAGTATTCAAAGTTTAATTTAGGGTAACTTTAAATGGTATAGAAAGTTTAATTGGTAATTAAAGTGATTTTAATTTAATATTCAAAAATTTATTATTTTAAAATGATTCACTGTAATTATGATTTCATTATCAATGATATTTATAAAGTAAGAATTTTTAATTGGTATTGAAAGAATTATTAATTTAATTTTTTTTTAATTTAATTAAAGTGATTTTAATTTAATATTCAAAAATTTGTTATTTTAAAATCATTCACTGTAATTATGATTTCATTATCAATGATATTTATAAAGTAAGAAATTTTAACTGGTATTGAAAGAATTATTAATTTAAAGTTGTTTTAATTTAATTAAAGTGATTTTAATTTCATACTCAAAAAATTGTTATTTTAAAATGATTTAATGTAAATATGACTTGACTCTAAATGAAATTTAAAGATTAAGAAACTTTAATTGGTATAGAAAGTTCATTTATAAAATAATAAATTTTAATTGATATAGAAAGTTTAATTAGTATTTTAAAAAAATACTAATTTAGAGTGGTTTTAATTTAATTAAAATGATTTTAATTTAATATTTAAAACCTTGTTATTTTAAAATGATTTAGTATAATTATGATTTGACTCTAAATGACATTTAAAAAGTTACTAAGTTGGAAACTTTAATGAGTATAGAATTAGTAACTTAGAGTGGTTTTCATTTAATGATTTTAATTTATTATTAATATATATTTAAAAATGTGATATTTTAAAATGGTTTTGATTAATTAAATTGAAAAGCCAAAAAGATATAACTACATTTGAGATAAATTTCAACCTTTCATCATTTTTGTTATTGTTAAAAATTATTTTATGAAAGTTAAATCTCTACGATCCATTTATTAATTTGATAATTAAAATTAAAATATGAAAAAATTTATTAAAAAATAAATAATATTTAAATTAAACTAAAATCACTTTAATTATTTTGAAGTAACTCTAAATTTGTTAGTCTTTGAATACCATTTAAACTTTCTATTTCAACTAAAGTTTTTAATTTAGTAACCTTATAAAAATCATTTAGAGTCAAGTCATATCTACCCTAAATTAACAAGGACTACATAGTAGCTAGTACCTATAGCTTAGTTAAATATAGCTAATTTGAAATAAAAAAAAAAAAAAAAAAAAAAAAAAAAAAAAAAACTAAAATTGCATATATCTCATCTTGTAACAACAAGACATTTGTATTTAGGCAAGAAAATATAATAGTCTTTGACACATTTGTTATTTATTATCTTTGTTCTTCTATACTTACTTGATATTAGTAAATGAAATATTTTATTAAAGATTTGCTCAAGCATCCTACTATTGAATATGGTCATTATCATTTTGGATATAGTTTCATTGTGAACTCGGTATGTTTCTCAAGTTATCACTTTTCATATATGCCTGCTGAGATCTAATATAATATAATAGTCTTTGACGCATTTTTTATTTATTATCTTTGTTCTTCTATAATTTTTTTTTTCTAGTTAAGACTAACCTAAGTACCCACGGGGGATTTGAACCGGTGACCTATTGCAAGGAGTGCCTTAATAGCGCACCCATTCACCGTCAATCCAAAGCCCCGTGGGCCTTTGTTCTTCTATAATTACTTGATGTTAGTAAATGAAATATTTTATTCAAGATTTGATCAAGCATCTTACTATTGAATGTAGTTTGTGAACTCAATGTGTTTCTCAAGTTACCACATTGCATATATGCTTGTTGAGATCCATTTTTAATCCAATGAACAAATGTGATGCATGATTCAAAAATGTGGCCCCTTCCACCATGATTGAGATGGTGAAAGGAGGGAGGATTTAGACTATGAGATCATACTTTTGTGGATTTTCCATTACAGTAGTTTTAAAGCGTATGTGTCTCTTCATTTAAAAAATTGTATTAAGAAATATTTTTATAGTTTAAGTAGGTGAAATGTTTCACTATAATAATTTATTAAAAAAATTATGTTTGTGTTAGAGAGAGAAAATAAATATATTATTAAGTAAATTCACATTAAAACTTAGATAATAATAATAATAATGTTCATATCTCATTAATAGAGATGGCATCAAAATGCAGTCAATATGCAAACTAGACATATGTAAATAACAAATTAAACATTTAACTTTGCTTTAATGTTAATGCAAACCAAGCATATTGGAACAACAAACTGAACATTTACTTTGTTTTGATGTTAAAAATACTACTGTATTGGAATGTATAAGTTTATGGTCAATTGGTTTTTCTTTTTACTTTTACATTTCTACTAGTAAATTGATAGCTTATCTTCTTTGTTTTAATTTTTATTGAAGATGATGTTTTTTTATAAATTGTATTATAAAAAAAAATCACTACAACAACAAAAACTATAATTAATATTGTCTATTTTTATCTTGATCTTAAAACACATTTATGATGCTTTTAGAAAATGGCTAAATATAGTCTACTTTCATCTTGATCTTTATATTTGGGTGTATCATCTTATGGAAATTTTAACTTCGAAATTGTCTTTATTGTAAGAACATTGACAATTTTATTGGGTTTTAACAAAGATAGAAAATTCAAGGAACATGGGAACGGGTGTCTACTTTCATCTTGATATTTATATTTGGTACTATCCTCTTATGGAAATTTTAAATTTGAAGTTGCATTTATTGTAAGAAAATTTAAAATAAAATGGATTCAACCAGATGGAAAATTCAAGGAAAATGGGAATGCATGTATAAATTATAGATGACCTCTAGTCATGGAAATGACAAGGAAAGTCTAAATGTATCAATGATTGGTTTTTATGAAACATATTAATGATTTCGATTTATGTTTACCTATTTATGCAAAGATATTTTGAAAAAGGATGGCATTCACCTTCCATGTGTAAATACAAGATCATTACTAACTAAAAATACATATGTATAGGTGCAAAGAATTATAAACTAAGTAAATATTAAATAGATAAAATGCATATGTACCAATGTTAATAATTATAGATTAAGTAAATATTAATTAGATTATTATTATCATTATATATATATATATATATATATATATATATATATATATATATATATATATATATATATATATATATATATATATATAATTGGCTTTCTTCATTCATATTTGAGCTAATTATTTTACAATCCTTAATTATGCCTACAACCACTCAAGTTAGCAATACAAAATGTCTTTTTCCCAAAAGATCTATTATACAGTTAAAGGAACGTGTATAAACAATGTAGAGACTCAATAGCAAAGTATCTCAGTGAATTTCTCACTAATATCCTTCAACTTTAAAAAAATAAAACCCATCAAACCAATCACAAAGCACCCACATCTTACAATTAGTGACAAGAGAAGTTTTCCTAGCAAATCTTTGGAATTCCAACGAGTTATAGTGTAAAGCATATTTCACATGGACGTTGTAAGCCAAATAGAGTAGTAAGAGTGAAACATAAATACCAAATGTTGTCCCAAAATGAATTTGAAAATCAAGTATCAATGAGAAGTGAACTAATAGAAGATTTATTTTGATCATAATGGAAAATACTAAGGAAAGGAATGCTATGCGTGAAGGACTAATTGTTGCAATGTCCACGAGTGTGTACACTATAACAAACCCAAATGCATTTGTGAAACTCTCTTGTAGTAAACTAGCATTAGCTCTAAGATTTGGCTTGTATTGCATGTTTGGAAATACTTTTAAAATTTTAGACCAAATTGCAAACAATAATCTAATATAAATATGAAATTATCTCATATAAAACTAATCTAATCCACGGTCATAGTTTATATATATATATATATATATATATATATATATATATATATAGTTTTGAGAGTGCTACCCATTTGAAATATGAACCACTTCTTGTACCAAGATTCCACTAATGTCAGTTAAATCAGACAATCAACATGGAAATCAAAATATGAGCAAGAACACAATGCTTCCATATGACGATGTTGCCTTAACCTTCCTGCTTTAAATGCAAATACCTCTAGCCACTCATGCATTTCTTTTCTAATACCACCTCTACATTTGTCAACACCTTCAATGGACCACTTGTCCATTATTGATTGTTGATTATTAAGTGAGCCTATGAGTAAGGAGGATGATTCCGACAAATGATTAAACTTAGGGGGTATGAAGGCATGCTATTGCGACACTTGTGCTAAGGTTATTAGTTGGTATTCATTAGATCATAATGGTAGTATTGGAAGGAAAGTCTTATCACTTTCTTCGGCTTCTAGAATTTTGGTGTTTGGAATTGATTTGCAGTAGTCTCACCCATGTTGTATAAATCTGCAAGAAACAATTCACTAAGTTCATAGTGAGGAAGGGAAACTTTCTCCTTTGTAAAAGATTGTGTGTACATGATAGTCGGCAGTGAAAAAATAACATCAACCTTTAACAGAGTGGAACATGGCCCACTAGTCTCAAACACATATATCCAATTATACATATGTAATGGTTACACAATACAAATGTATCAATTAAATTTGAAATAAATAAATTAAAATAATATTAAAAAATAATAAATTTAAGTTGTAATATTAAACTAGAGACCACATGTAATTAAAAATTCATTAATTCAAATAAATTAAAAATTTTAATTATATAATTACAACTTAATAAAATATTTAGAAATTCCGGAGAGGAATAGGAATTTACTCTTGGACTTAGGGTTTTTGTAACCCATCCTAGGGTTTATGCAGCCCCTGCCACGGCAGGCTTGACAGGTAAAGTGCGGTATTGAAGGCACCAGAGTGGATAAGTGGTTAACGCGACCCGGCCATACGCAAGTAGAAGAATGCAGCCCCCTCAGGGGGATGGCGATGCACCTCCCCCCAAAAAAGACAGTCAAACGGAGCAGACGAAAGAATGGGACAAAGAAAACAAACAGAACGGAGGTAATACGGGACGCAGCAAGCAACAGGACAAGGAGCCAGGTCAGGAAGACAAAAATAAGGCAAGTTCCTCCACATGCAGGCCAGTGACAACTCATAGGCCAAGAGTGGAATTTCCCAGTCACCGTATCAATGCCAGAATACAGTTCATGAGAGATCACGCGTTGATCGGAAAATTCATTGGAATATGGCCAACTGAGAGAGCGCTGAGGAGTTGGATAAGTACCAAATGGAACCCAAAAGGACACATCACACTGCATCTAGGGCCAAAGGGATTTTTTACTGCAGTCTTCAACTGCCTGGAAGATCGCAATAGGATTCTGGATGGGGGTCCTTATTTTTTCAATTCTGCAGGATTATATCTCAAAGGGTGGGTCGAACGATTCAATCCAGACAAGGAAGACCTTAGTTATGCCCCCGTGTGGATAAGGTTGTACTCGCTTCCTTGGGAATATTGGGAAGAAAAATCTCTTCAGGAGATTGGGAATACACTGGGCAAGTTTGTCAAGGTCGGAGAGGAAACAAAACTATGCAGATACATGTCTTATGCACGGATCTGCATTTCCATGGATCTAAAGCAAGCCCTGCCAGACATGGTAAGTTTCTTTCATGAAGATGTTGAATGGATTCAAGTAATAGACTATGAGCATGTACCATTTAGATGTAGGAAATGCCATGATATAGGGCATCTCTATAGAGACTATCCTCTAAACAGGAAACCCCCTTCTCAAGAAAGTTCAGATAACCAAACGCCTGATGGTTTTACCAAGGTTACGAACCGAAGAAGAGGGAACAAAAAATCGACAGCCAATCCCAAGACAAATCCAGTCAACATGTCAAAACCCTCAACGAGTAACAGCTTTGAAGCCCTAGCCAAGAATGACATGCAAGATCCTGATAATGAACCGCAGAATGACAAAGAATCTAATAAAGAGCAGCCGGAGGAACTTCACAGCAAACAGGGGATGTCCCATTCAAGAAATCAATCCTTCAATCCCAAACCAAAACTCAATCCTGGCATTCTCAAGGAATGGAAGTTGATAATCCTGAACCAAGCTCCAAGAAACCAAAGGAAAGAGAGTGTTATGAATGTAGAAATTTTGAATAATTTAACACATATTCAATGGAGATTATCCTGATCATGTACTATTGCGGAAAACATACACAATACATAAGCTCCTCTACGTTCATCATCAATATAGCAGCATCAATAACAATAAAACATCAAGAGCATTCACACATTAACACAGTATGTATCCTGGGGAAAGCATCTCGCTAAAAACCCCAACTATCTGTATATTAATGATTGAGTCATGTAACATTACACAGCATAATACTTCTCACAAGTATCTCCACCTCTGTTACACACAATACAGCTCAGATCTGATCTCCAAATCTCTTCCACTACTTGCCTGCCTCCACTGCTCAATACCTGCTCAAGAACTGATGAGAATGGCTCACCAAACTCGTTTTTCACCTGCAAAATAGTCACTCACACTTTGTTGGACGTGAGCACAAGCTATAATGTGGGCAAATACGTGAGCAAACTCATTGGCATACTCAATCCCTTGATTGTGCAAGATCTGGTGCACAACTATAGTCACAACTGATAGCAATCTAATTCTCTACCACCTGTCCCTGTTGAACTGAACATGCACTGACATGCAACTGAGTTAACTGATGTATTGATTAGTTGTATTATGAGTTAATAACTTGTGAATTAATTAATAACTAATTCACCCAACTCATCTCTAGTCTATTTGCCAGTTAGACTAAATACAACCAGTTTAACAAAGCTAAACTGAACACAACTCCATCAACTCCACAATCAACTCCACCAAACTCAACTGATTGAGTTCTAACTGAAGTCATGCATGCAACAACTCAACTGACTCATAAGAAAAATGTATTTCCTTCTGACAGCTGCATGTGCCACTTGTGTAGCTCAAACTGAAGTGCTCCAAGAGAATAAGATTAAGTTTATAGTCCAAATATTATTGTGAGATAATAATATTTGACTTTTCTATTTTTGACAGCCAGTCTAAAAATAGACTTTGATCACTCACACTGTGATCACTCACACTTTCATCAAAAATAGAATTCCATCTATTTTTTCCAACTTGATCAATCATCCATAAACAGCAACCTGCAATCCATAGACATGATCCATATGTCTAAAAATAGACTTGCGCCAAAAATAGCGTGCGGGCCCACTTAGTGAAGGCGACTCTTTTCACTAAGCTCCATCATCTTGTTGCAATCTCAACACTCCCTCTCGACAAGATATGGATTATCAGCAACCCTTATCCTGCCTCGGTGATACTCGAATTTTCTCCTGGTGAGAGCCTTCATCAGAATATCAGCATCCTGATCCTCCGTTGGAATGTACGAAAGTAACATGATCCTCCGCTGCACACAATCTCTGATATGATGGTACCTGATGTCAATATGTTTAGATCTATCATGAAATACAGGATTAGCCGAGAGTTTAATGCAACTCTGGTTATCACAGTAAATCACAGTAGGATCCAAATGAGAACCGAACAAACCAACTAGGATCTTCCTCATCCATATAGCCTCGCATGCAGCCAAACTTGTTGCCATATACTCGGCCTTCGCTGAACTGAGTGCCACGGATCTCTATTTCCTGCTGTACCAAGAAACTTCTGTCGATCCAATACTGAAGACCCCTCCTGATGTGCTCTTTCTGTCTGTTGGGCTCCCTGCCCATTCTGCATCCGTGAAGCCACATAGCTTCACCTCATCCTCCTATCTGTACCACAAACCATATCTCGATGTGCCTCTCAAGTAGCGCAATACATGCTTGCCCACCTTCCAGAAGAGCTTGGTAGGCTTAACCATAGCTTGTGAAAGCTCGTTAACTACATAGCATATATCGGGTCGTGTATTGACCAAATACATCAGCGACCCCACCAACTGTCGATAAACAGTGGCATCCACTTCTTCTCCCGAAGTGGCATCCTCCTTCCTCCAACCTCCAGGAAGAGGAGTATCAACAGGCTTGCAGCCATGCATGTTTAACTTGTCCAATATCTCCCGAGCATACTTGCCCTGAGAAACAAACAGTCCACCACTGTGCTGCCATATTTCCAATCCCAGGAAATAGTGAAGGAGGCCCAAATCCTTCATCTCAAACTCTGTAGCAAGATCCTTCTTACATGACAGTATCAACAGCTCATCACCCGTTAGAATCAAATCATCAACATACAGTACAATGATAAGCAACTTACCCTCCACCACAATCTGGTATAGGTTCGGATCCGCCTCACTCTTGGAGAATCCAAGTCCTGTGAAATAGTTGTCTATCCGTGTGTACCAAGCACGTGGTTCTTGCTTCAACCCATACAACGCTCTCTTGAGCCTGCCCATACAACGCTCTCTTGAGCCTGCACACATGCGACTCGCTGCTGAAGACTTCAAAGCCTTCGGGTTGCTCAATGTAAACCTCCTCCTCAATGACTCCGTTGAGGAACGCAGTCTTCACATCCATCTGATGAATGTGCCATCCCATCTGCGCTAAGAGAGCAAGAATCATCCGTATGGAAGAATACCTTGCGACAGGTGCAAAGGTCTCCTCATTATCGATCCCCTCAATCTGTGAAAAGCCTCGGGCAACAAATCTTGCCTTGTACTTCTCCACACTCCCGTCAGCTGCATGCTTAACTTTATAGATCCATCTCGAACCCACCACTGATTTCCCTTCCGGTCTAGGAACAATCTCCCATGCACTGTTTCTAACAATAGAATCATACTCTTCCACCATGGCGTCTACCCATGCGGGATCCTCCACAGCTTCCTCAAAAGAGGATGGCTCAGTCACAACACACTTGCTCATAAGAGCCATGTATCCAGTGTACCGATCAGGTGACTGTCTCTGCCTGCGTTGGGCTGTAGGTGGTCCTACAACTTTCTCTGCATCTTGAGCCAGTCGCTCAGCTTCTGTCAAGCGCTTTCGCCCTCTGATGGTTGGCGCTGCATGAGTGGTCTCTTCCACTCCATGAACCTCGTCCTGTGGCTGATCCACGTCCTGAAGCTCATCCTTAGGAACTAATAGCTCCTCATCTGCATGCAAGTGTAGCTCCCTCTCAAGCGAACACTTCATGGCTTTCTCCTCCTGAAATTTTATATCCCGTCGCACAACAGTTTTACCACTATCTGGCAAATACACACGATAGTTGTGGGGCGTATCAGTGTACCCCACAAATATCCCAACCTCTGCGGTCGGCTCCAACTTCTTCCTGGCATCCTTCGTCACATGCATGTAAACGTTAGCACCAAAAATCCTCAAATGAGAAAGATCAGGCTTCTTACCAGAATAAGTCTCCTCAGGTGTACTCATGCCAAGTATCCTATGAGGACAACGGTTCTGCACATAAACTGTTGTATTGCATGCTTCTGCCCACAAGTGAAGGGGTAGGCCCTGATCATGCAACATTGCCCGTGCAACACCCACAATCATTCTGTTCTTCCGCTCAGCTACCCCGTTCTGCTGTGGGTTATGGGGAGCTATGAGCTCTCTACGAATCCCTTCTATCTTGCAGAAATCCTTGAACTCGTCCGAGATGTATTCACCACCATTATCGCTCCTAAGAGCCTTCACCTTCTTCCCCGACTCCTTCTCGACCAGTGCTTTGAATACACATAACATTGAATATGTCTTGCTCTTCTTCTGCATGAAGAAGATCCAGCACTTACGAGAGAAATCATCAACAAAAATCACATAATACTTGTGTTTTGCTATCGAAGCAACTAAGAAAGGTCCACACACGTCTGTGTGAATTCTCTCAAGGATCGTCGTGGTGCGACTATCCTTCTCGTGAAAGGTGGCTTTCACAAACTTCCCCAAAGTACACCCCTTGCACTGATCTAACTGCGCAAGTGTGCCTTTAGGAAGCCCTGTAGTGATCTGCTGCAGTATCTTCAAGGCTCCATGGTGAAGGTGACCCAATCTCCTGTGCCACAACTCGCCATCATCCCGGCTCACCAATCCTTCTGCCTTGCCCACCATTGCTGCGCATCCATCTACATGCAACTGATAAAGGTTCCTCACTCGAACCCCTATCTTCCGGGTCTCACCAGTTCACTTGCTGCACAGGAAGGCCTTTCCCTCGCTGAAAACAACATCATACCCCTTGTCTTCTAACATCGCCACTGAGATGAGATTCTTCTTCAATCCTGGAACATGCATGACTTCCTTCAATACAAAGGGTTTACCAGACTCCCTCTCAAAGGAAATGGTACCGATACCGGTCGCACTGTATCTACCATGATCGCCCATCTCGATGTGCACTCCAAGATCTTTGTCCTCCAGATCAGAGAACAAATCTCTATCTCCCGTCATGTGAAAAGACGCACCAATGTCCAAGAACCACACTGATCCCATCACACTTGAAACTAAGCATGCGATCAATGAAAAATCAAGCTCAAACTGAGAAGCTAAGGCCTCTCCCCCTGCAGATCCAGCAGCTTGCTTGTTCTTCTTCTTCTGCAGACAATTTGTGGCATAGTGTCGGTGTTGGTGACAGTGAAAACACTTCACCTTCGACATATCCTGCTTCTTGCCTTTCGCACCAGACTGAGAAGCTTTCTTGCTCTTCCCTTTCTTTGCTTTGGCAGCCAAAGCACAATTCTCTTCATCAGATACCTTTGATGAAGATCCATTCTCACATTTATTGTTACTGAGTTTATCCTTGAGCACCAGGTCGCTCTTGCTTTGGAATAACATTTGCAATCCGTTGAAAGACATTTCAACAAAACTGCTGCAAATTCGATTTTCCACCAGCTCCAAACTCAACCGCCTCCGATCTAGAATTCGTGAGAACACAATATTTCTCGTACAGAGATTGACTGTATGGGCATTCACCGGATATCTCACCTTCCAAAAGAAGGATGAATCCAGAGGCTACCTGGCCCGATTACAGACTCTGCCTAAAGAAATAGAATGTAAACACTTCCTGAATAGTAGATCTGATGATCAATAGCTCCGATACCATGTAGAAACTTTTTCTACAATTATCTAGCTCGCTCTGATACCATGTAGAAATTTTGAATAATTTAACACATATTCAATGGAGATTATCCTGATCATGTACTATTGCAGAAAACATACACAATACATAAGCTCCTCTATGTTGATCATCAATATAACAGCATCAATAACAATAAAACATCAGGAGCATTCACACATTAACACAGTATGTATCCCGGGGAAAGCATCTCGCTAAAAACCCCAACTATCTGTGTATTAATGATTGATTCATGTAACATTACACAGCATAATACTTCTCACAAGTATCTCCACCTCTGTTACACACAATATAGCTCAGATCTGATCTCCAAATCTCTTCCACTGCTTGCTTGCCTCCACTGCTCAATACCTGCTCAAGAACTGATGAGAATGGCTCACCAAACTCGCTTTTTCACCTGCAAAATAGTCACTCACTCTTTTTTGGACGTGAGCACAAGCTATAATGTGGGAAAATACGTGAGCAAACTCATTGGCATACTCAATCCCTTGATTATGCAAGATCTGGTGCACAACTATAGTCACAACTGATAGCAATCTGATTCTCTACCACCTGTCCCTGTTGAACTGAACATGCCCTGACATGCAACTGAGTTAACTGATGTATTCATTAGTTTTATTATGAGTTAATAACTTGTGAATTAATTAATAACTAATTCACCCAACTCATCTCTAGTCTATTTGCCAGTTAGACTAAATACAACCAGTTTAACAAAGCTAAACTGAACACAACTCCATCAACTCCACAATCAACTCCACCAAACTCAACTGATTGAGTTCTAACTGAAGTCATGCATGCAACAACTCAACTGACTCATAAGAAAAGTGTATTTCCTTCTGACAGCTGCATGTGCCACTTGTGTAGCTCAAACTGAAGTGCTCCAAGAGAATAAGATTAAGTTTATAGTCCAAATATTATTGTGAGATAATAATATTTGACTTTTCTATTTTTGACAGCCAGTCTAAAAATAGACTTTGATCACTCACACTGTGATCACTCACACTTTCATCAAAAATAGAAGTCCATCTATTTTTTCCAACTTGATCAATCATCCATAAACAGCAACCTGCAATCCATAGACATGATCCATATGTCTAAAAATAGACATAGTCTAAAAATAGCCTGCGGGCCCACTTAGTGAAGGCGACTCTTTTCACTAAGCTCCATCATCTTGTTGCAATCTCAACAATGAAACCAGCTCAAGAAAAGATAGAAAAGATAGATCAACGCCTTAGAATTCAGCCTCTTCGAGGGGGCAACCTCCCTTACATTACATAAATGAACAATTCTTGGATGATACAAATGAAAAGACCTACTTTCTATATATAGGATTCTAAGGGGTCATAACATAATCAGAGCCGACATAAAAATAGTAATGTAAGGGCACAATAATAACAATAGTGGGCTTCTATGGGGCACAATAGTAACAATATGGGCACTACATGGGTACATCAATATAATAAGTGGGTTATACTAATAACAATAAGGGGTTACACTAGTAGTATAGGGGCCTAACATGCCCCTCTCCTTCAAAAAGCGTTGTCCTCAACGATTGAGTAGTTCTTGATGCTTCTGTATAAAATTCTTATCCTCCCATGTGGAATATTCAGCGGGTAAGTTCTTCCACTTGATGAGATACTCTGAAATTGATCGATTTTGTAGCTATCGGGTTCTTGTTTCTGTGACTGCTCCAGGTTCCAATATGTTTTTTCCTTCCTCTTCAATTTCTGGCAATATTGTTTGAATTGGGATCTTTTGCAACTTTTGAATAAGTGTCCATACTTCTTTGTCCTTCTTCCATTCATCCCTTGCTCCGTTTAACCAATCTGGTTGGATAATATAAATAGCACAAAACAATGCTTCCACATCCTCATACTTGAAGAGTCTTCCCATTCGGTAAGGTCGCCATTTTTTAAGTGCATGTAGTATTGCCAACATTTCCTTCTCATAAATAGCTTGCTTGAGATGTAGCAGTAAAAATACCCAATCACCTACATCAAAACATTTTTCACTACGATGTTGATCTACCTGTTGTTTTGTTTGATTTTGCACTGAAGTGGGTTATCCTTTAAAAGTTGGAGAACTTGTTGTTGATGCTCGATGTGATCTTTCACTGCTTGAACCTTTTTCTTATTGATATGTCCTTCTATCTCTAGAGTTTGAGGAGTGGTAATTTCTTCCAATCCTTTACAAGATATGGTCAGATTCATTTCTTGATGCTTGATGTGATCTTTCATTTCTTGAACATTTTTCTTCTTGATACGTCCTTCTATCTTGATAGTTTGAGGAGTGGTAATTTCGAACAATGAATTACAAGATATGGTTGGATTCATTTCTTCTTTCTCAATGTGATCTTTCACTTCTTGCACCATTTTCTTCTTGATATGTCCTTCTATCTTGAGAGTTTGATGAGTGGTAATTCTTGCCAATGCTTTACAAGATATGGTCTGATTCATTTCTTCTTTCTCTAGGGTGGGGTCCTAGCGTATATCTTCTTCTTTTGATGTTTCTTGATCCTTTTCTTCCTCCTCTTCATATTCTATGTAAAATAATTTCTTCTCAGCATACTTATGACCTTTAGTGCATTTGCTATCACAATTGTAACAAAGCCCTTTTTCTCTTTTTTCATCCAATTGTTGTGGTGTAACCCTTGTAGGTTGTGGAAGGCTAGGAGAAACAACACTTCCATCTTTATAGTTGTGAGGGGTACGCTTCCTGGTTTCCATAATTTTGCTTTCCACTATGTCACAAAGCCCTTTTACTCTTTCCAATTGTTGTGGTGTTGCTCTAAAGAAGGTGTTGCTCTTTGTATCCTCATAATGTGCTATCATTTCCTCCGTGAAAATTGACCACGTAACAAGTTGTTTACGAGAACAAAGCCCTTCGTACCATAAAAATTGATCTGGTTCTAAATATGAAGATGCAATACATACCTTTTGTAACAGTTTTACACCATGTAGATCACAATATTGCTCCATCTGAAGTATCCAATTTACCGGATCCTTGCCATCAAACTTCCTCATCTTGCTTTTCCTTGATTTTAGGAGTTCGACCTTGAAACGACTGTAACTCTGTACTTCCAGATCTTTAAGTTCTGAAATTGTGAACTGTAGTAGCCTTCTGTGTCCTATTTCCAATGCCACTAGTCTGATCCAAATTGGATTCTCCAAGAAAGAGTTATGCACAATCTCCCGCAATGACCTGATTATAGACTAGTTCAGTAGAGCGAACTTGTATGAAGTGCCACGTGTCACTGTTTCGACCTTTGACTCTGAAAAATATATACAAGAAAACTACAGTCCATCCACTTTCTGTAACTTCTTACTAAATTTCAATCTGATGCTCATAAAGAAAGTTATGACGATTTTCCCCAGGTCACCTGTTTGGAATGTAATTCAAGAGTCTGCAAAAAGACCAACTTCCTCAGATCATATCTCCGCAAGTATAGCACAAAAAGCTCTGAAATTTTGACCCAAGGTTCAGCGCAATTTCTTCTCAAATGGGTTTTTCTTGCAACTTTTGAAACATCGCAGAAAAAAAGTTATAGCGAAAATGCCACGATGACCTGTTTGGAGCAGCGAAACCCTAGAATCCAAAGCTCTGATACCAAATGTTATGAAACCAGCTCAAGAAAAGATAGAAAAGATAGATCAACGCCTTAGAATTCAGCCTCTTTGAGGGGGCAACCTCCCTTACATTACATAAATGAACAATTCTTGGATGATACAAATGAAAAAACCTACTTTCTATATATAGGATTCTAAGGGGTCATAACATAATCAGAGCCGACATAAAAATAATAATGTAAGGGCACAATAATAACAATAGTGGGCTTCTATGGGGCACAATAGTAACAATATGGGCACTACATGGGTACATCAATATAATAAGTTGGTTATACTAATAACAATAAGGGGTTACACTAGTAGTATAGGGGCCTAACAGAGAGGAACCCTCTCAAGAACCCCAGATCATGGAAGAAGATCCTGAGAATATAGACATAGGTGAACTGGATATCCTAGGACTGGAGCAAGCATGCAAAACAGGGAATTTGACAAAATACCAGACCAGCAAGTGGATAACCTGGTAGAGGTCCTTAATCGTGCACAGAAGAAATACTCTTTGGGGGTCCAGATGGGAAGTCCATGGGATGACAAGTTTATCACCAAAGACAGCAAGAAGAGAGGAAGAAAAACAACCCTTGAAAGAACCATCAAGATAGGCGAGGTGTTAGTTGAGTCAGGGAGGTATGCCAAGCCGACCAAGTACTTCAACACCAACCCCCATCCTTCTCAATGAAGCTGATATCATGGAATATAAGGCGGCTAAACGGCCCAAGGAAAGGCAGACTATTAAAAAATATGCTTATGCAGGAAAAACCAAGTATACTTTTTTTGCAAGAGACTAAATGCAACTCGACAGTTTTGGAAAAAATAACAGCGAAAGCCTGGCCAGGAGGGCTAGTAATAGCTGTTGATGCTCAAGGGGCGTTGGGAGGACTGGCAATTCTCTGGGATGCGCGAGTCATTCAACTCAACAACATACATGCTAACAAGAACTTCATTCAGGCAACATTTCATCTAATCGGCACCAACACCCATGGACATGTAACTAATGTATACTTCCCTCAGGATACTATACACAAAGCTCAAATTCTAAATACACTGTCAGAGCTCAACTCAGACAGGCTATACCCGCTTTGGATATCTGGAGGCGATTTTAACATGATAGCAAGAATGGAGGAAAAGCAGGGAGGCAGAAGCAGAACAAACAGAGACGGGAACCTGCTAAAAGACTTTATTCAAACCAACTGGCTGGTAGATGTTCCTTCAAGCAACGACATCTTCACTTGGAACAATAAAAGAGAGGGATCGCAACAGATAGCTTCGCGTCTTGATAGATTCCTTATTTCAGACAATGCAACTCACCTGGGAGGGGAATTCATTGCTTCCATCCTTCCTGTTTCAGGCTCATACCACTGGCCTATCGAACTTCAATGGAACAGGCCAGGTAACAGTATCAGGTGTCCATTCCGGTTTGAAGAATTCTGGTTAACTCATCCAGATTTTGATGAATTAGTTATATCAACCTGGATCAAATTCAATCCTATCAGTGGTACAAAGATGTCCATGTTTCAGCAAAAACTAAAACACCTTAAAGGCGAAATTAAACGCTAGAATTACACCACTTTTGGCAATATTTTTAAAGCTCAGGCTACTCTTAATCAAGAAATGAAGATGGTCCAGCAAAGAATCATCACTGAAGGATGCTCCGAGGAACTTACCAAGCAGGAACAAGACATCGAATCCCAAATATTAGATAGAGCTCAACAAGAGGAAACCCTCTGGAGGCAGAAATCGAGGATTAGATGGCTCAAAGACGGGGAAAAGAACACAAAATTTTTCCACAAAACTACAGTGCAGCGCAGAATGAACAATTAAATCACCCATATCAAAAATGAGCAGGGGAATATAATAGAGACTCATGAAGGCATTGAAGAGGAATTTCTCAGATACTTTAAGAAAGCTCACCAAGAACCCAGTACGGACAAAATGCCTGCTATAAACAAGATCCTAAGGGACATTCCAAAAGTAATTACAGAGGAGCATAATAGTCTCCTCCTCAAGCCCACCAACTGGCAGGAAGTTGAAGATGTTGTTCATCAATTGAAGGCAGGGAAAGCATCGGGCCCGAATGGATTCACATCAAACTTTTTTCATAAGTTTTGGGATCTTATTAAAATAGAGGTATGGCAAGTGGTGGAGGAGTCCCGCACCTTACGTTGGATGTACCCAGGGCTGAATGCCACATTCATTGCTTTAATACCAAAGGTGGAAGAATCCAATACACCAGACAAGTACAGACCGATTGCTCTATGCAACATTATCTATAAAATCGTCTCAAAAGTTATAGCTACCAGACTAAAACCGCTGCTCCCTCTCATAATCTCGCCCGAGCAATCTGGTTATGTAGAAGGCCGGCAGATAACGGATGGGATTATTTTAACTCATGAGATAATCCATTCTTTGAAGCAGACCAAAAAACCAGGTATGCTGCTTAAGATAGATTTATCAAAAGCTTTTGATAGTATCAGCTGGGTTTACATTCAAAAAATTCTTATTGCCTTTGGTTTTGCCCCGTCATGGGTCAGATGGATTTTTAATCTTTTGTCTTCAGCTTTTTTCTCTGTTCTTATCAATGGTATCCCCTCGACAATGTTTCGTCCTTCCAGGGGTATCAGGCAGGGAGATCCCCTTTCACCTTTTCTTTTTGTTATTATGGCTTAAGGACTAGGTAGAAGTCTAACTTCTACCCGGCTCTCTCAGCGTCTAAAAGGCCTATCCTTCAACAATTCCCCAACTTACTCCCACCAGCAATTCGTGGACGAAAACATGCTTTTTGGTTATCCATCGATTCAAGAAGCTCGCCTCCTCAAATCCCTCCTTTCAAACTTCTCTGAAGCCTCTCGAGCCCTTATTAATCGTGTCAAAACTCAAATCTTTTTCTTTAATACCCCTGCTCCCACCCAAAAAGCCATTGCCCGTATCCTTGGTTTCACCATCGCTTCCCTTCCCTCCAAATACCTTGGAGCTCCTTTAATCGCCTCGGCCCTCAAGCACTCATCTTGGAAAAACTTGCTAGAAAAGCTAGAGGCTCGGCTCACCCTCTAGACTCACAAAGCTCTTATTATGGCCAGCAGACTTGTTCTCATCAAGGCAGTTCTCCACTCCATGCCCTTGTATCTCTTTTTTATTCTTGCAGCTCCTAAATGGGTTCTCAAGGAAATAAAGAATCTCTAGCGCAACTTCTTATGGGGTAGCTCAGGCCACAATCGAAAGTGGGCTTTGGTTAAATGGGACAAGGTATGCCTTCCGAAGAAAGCTGGGGGTATTGGGCTAAGAGATCCAGGGCACAGTAATAAGACGATGGGAGCTAGAGTCTGGTGGAGGTAGCTAGCAAATCCTAATACCCCCTGGGCCTCCCTCTGGACAGCAAAGTATGCGAGCAATTGTCCTATGGAAGAGAGAATTTGGATGAAAGAATTAAGCACAGGATCTGTAATTTGGAACTCGGCTATTTAACACAGAGATCTCATACAAAAGCACAGCTTCTGGGAAGTCAAGAATGGAAGCACAACAAGATTTTTGGAAGACTCCTGGCAGCAGCTCCCAAAGATAAAGGATGCACTCCCTAACCTTCCATTACCAAAGCAGGATATCAATCAGTTAGCCAAGGTTAGTCAGTTCTGGAACCCCTCTTCCACACAGGGATATAGACAATGGATGGATGCAAATCAAATCATATTGCACGGCTCTGAGCAAGTTCAGTAATATCTTTCCATAGAATTACAAAAGCAGCAAATTCCTATCTCAGAAGAACGAGACATACTAAGATGGGGATATGAAGAGAGAGGGACCTTCACCACAAAGGAAGTGTATAAGATAATAGTCCAAGATCAGATAATCAAAGACACTTTATGGGATAAAATCTGGCACTCATCCATCTGGCCAAAGGTGTCCACTTTTTTATGGCTCCTATGTCATAATAAAATTCTAACATGGGATAATCTCAGGAAAAGAAGCTTCTCGGGCCCATCTATATGTCTCAACTATAAGCAAGAAGAGGAAACAACTATACATCTAATGCAAACCTATCAAATAGGACGAAAGCTATGGGAAAAGGTGGCCTTCCGATGCCAAAAAGACAACAAAGTGCAAGGAGATCTAAGAGCTACTATTCGCAACTGGAGTCAAGAGCCATACCAAAGCAAACTCCTCAACACTCTATGGCAGCTTATCCCTGGTCTACTGATGTGGAACATCTGGAAAGAGCGGAACAGAAGAGTTTTTAAGGATCAATCTATGTCCATAGAGCAGATATGGACCAAAACACATCAGAATATCAAGGAGTCTCTATCAATCAAAGACTGGTACCCAGAAGATTTCCCTTCATTGCCGCAGGAAAAAACAGTGTGGGACAATTGGAAGATTCAGGTAAATCAACAGACGATCATAAAAAATAATCCTACTATGAAGAGAAGGGAATCAGCAAAATGGACTCTGCCGCCCAGTAACATGTTCCAGCTTAACTTCGATGGAGCCTCAAAGGGTAATCCGGGAAAAGCAGGGTATGGGGGGGTCTTCAGGGATCACTATGGCACTCCTCAGCTCATCTTTATGGGCTCAAAAGGTTGAGATACCAACAACTCAGTAGAATTGGAGGGATTGTGGAGAGGTATCACCCTGGCTCAAGACAGAAGCTTCTTTTCGCTTATCATAGAAGGGGATTCACAAATCATTATAAGAATGGTCACAAAACTAATGCATGGATCCCCCATACATAAAATTAGCAACAGTTGGAGGATGGCCCAAAGACTCGAGCTAATAGATAGATGGCTTTCTCAGCATCAAGAAATTTCCTTCAGACACACCAGGCGGGAAGGAAACAAGCTCGCTAATTTTCTTGCTAATCTCGGAGTGGAAATTGGGGTAGAATTCTTTGCAGGCACAATCTCCAACATAGCCTCCGAGGATCAACTCTCTAAGTTCCAGAAAATTGTGATGCAGGATAAACTTCAGGAGGATGACACACACCCGGATGCGGGTGGTAATAAATGTTATTTATGAGGGGCCGCATAGAGCAGGCAGTTGGCCCTGCACCTGGTTGGCGGACGACCCCCGTCACATGTGCCTCGGGCTGGCAGACACCTTCAAAGGCACGTAAATTTAATCTGCTGCAGAACGGTATGTTGGTCACACAGTTTAGCATTTATGAGCGCCTGGTTCAAGAGCATTTGTGTAAGGTTTTATGTATGGATTCGTTTCTAATTCACGCCATTGTCACTGGTTCGTTTCACCTCCGCTCGGGGTTCCTCCCGCACCCTTGCCTGGCTCAACTTATTTGGAAGCTCGCCTAGTTAATTGGTGTTATTGGGCTCCTCTGCGCTCAGATTCTCACCCGTCAGCTCCGCCTCCTTCCCTTTCTCAGTCAGCCTGTCATCCAAAGTATGCCTTGCTGTCGAGGAGTCCCGCAGAGGAAGCAACACTGGGAACAGAGGAAGAACCTCTCGGCCTCCTCCGTAGAATGTCATTTCCATTGCATCGGCCTCCCCTTCTTCTCCGCCCCCGGGTCAAGCTGGGTCTCTTTCGCACAATTCATTTCAAACTACCAGGTTCACCTTCCACAGTAGGCTCAACAAGCCTGTATTGACGGCCAGCATCACAGTTATTCTCGATGAGGAAGAGAGTAATCCTACCAGCTCAGCTCACGCTACTTCCTCTCAATCTCAGGAAGATAACGTCCTTCAAGGGGAAAGGGCCAGGGTGGTGTCTAACGCGGACAATATGCAGGATGACACCCCTGTTTCTGAAGTGCCTCTGCATCCGGCCGACTCAACTCAGAACGAGATTCTGGCCTGTGGGCCGTCTCAGTGTGCAGGCTGCATTCTCAACCTGGTGACTACTCCTGAAGGCGACTTTGAAGGAAATGAAGACAATGGCTTCGTCACCTGGGTCGCTTCATCTAGCAAGGTGGATAAGGACATGCCCGACTCTCCGCAACATGCAGACTAAGGCCGGTTCATCACCGACGGGTGGCATTCTTGCCTTTGCTATGTGTATTTTTTGCTATGTGTCTTTGTTTCCAAGTCTCTGGTCCTGTGTCTGGTTTATGTTCTTGTTTAAGCTCGTGGCGCTAGCCAACCTGCTCTCTGTTTGCAGTTACAACTATGGGTTTGATGGGTACCATTTTGTCTTTTTGTGCATGGCAGGCATGATATCATGCGTCTTAGTAAAATCTCTAAAGATGTTAGCTATGTCATGTTAGAATCAGAACAAAAATATCTCAGGGGGTCATGGTCTAAAACAAAATCTTTTGAAGTTTGTAATTTGAAAATAGCAGAAAGCATGAAATGTACGTCTCTGAATCTCTGGCTGAGGGCTGGCATCTGCCCCCTCTGAGGTCTCGACCTCATTGTACATAAATTTTCTCTTTTTAAATAGAATTAGTATTTACGCAGAAAAAAAAAAAAAAAAATAAATAAAATATTTAGAAATTCCACGTAATTTTTTAAATAAAAAATTATTTTATCACACTATAATCATATTAATATTAAAAATTATCAAAATAAAATGAGATATTAACCTTATATATATTATATAAAATATTACGAATAATTTCAATAAAATAATATGACAACATATTTATTAAAAAATATAAATTTTATTTTGTGTAAATTTCAAGTTTCCAAATGTGAGCGTGTTACAATTTAAACTTATCTAACTTTTTTGTCACCCAAATAGAAAGTTACCACTATATTGAAAAGGTCGCTCAAGGGACCAATCATTTTGTTTTCTCTTATCTTACTTTTTTGTTACCTATATAAAAAAATTGCCACCGTATTGAAAAGTTTTGTTACCTATATAAAAAGTTGCCACTATATTGGAAAAGTGGTTGAAGGGATAAATCATTTTGTTTTTTCTTTGATTTTTTAAAAGAATGAGTGAGTTGTTATTATATAGAAAGTTACTATGAGCGTATTATTACTTATATAAAAAAATTACATATTACAAAATAAAAAGTAATTAATTTACAAATTTTTTAAAAAAAAATATATTTTATAATCTTATAATTATATTATAACAGCTCCTTTACCTCAATTTTATTAACAAAAAATTACCTAATACCATATAATTATTTTATAACCTTATAATGTAATTTCTTTTCTTTTTTCCTTTTCTTTAATTTCTATTTTTCCAAAAAAAAATAAATCCAATGTTTTAGATGTGTTTTCCTTTTCTTTAAAGATCTCAAGGTCACGTATATACATATAATTGTTACTCACATGATATATAATTGTTACTCACATGATATATGCCGTATTTGGCTCCTCCTTCATTTATTTGCATTTTTATAATTCACTTTGATATATTAATAAGGTTTAAGGCTCATGAGGAATTTGGGATTTAAATGGAACTATGCATGGCTTACCTTAATCTATTACTACTCGGTTTACTTACATTATATGGTTTTAGACTTATTGTTATTTGAATTATGATACATTTTTTTTATGGATTCGTCGGAAAATTCTTGACGTTTTAGTTGTTGATTTGATGAGTAATAAAATTAATATGGTCTTTGATCTTGGTAATGGAAATCCAATGGCATAGAAACTAAGGTTTACATTGAACGGTGGAGGTGAGTAGAGGAGTTACAAGGGTAACTACCTCCCCTTCCCTCTAACATCGTCTTAGTTTATTTTCACTCTCGCTTCCAAGGAAAATTGTTCTACCACCAGAAGCCCTCATTATGGGGTTTGAGGTCATATTAAGTGATTTCTTCGGGTAATATTTGTGTTTTAGAGTTAGGTTATCACATTACTTTCTTTCCTCCTTCATTAGTTATCAAATGTCATGTATCTTAATCTTTGTAGGTCGAACCCTCATTGTATCAATGCAAAGATTACCTGTTTACTTGGGGAAGTCATGGCCCGAAGGAAAACTAGTATTGACGCCTCAATGCAAGGTTTGTGCGTCGCAACAACCCATTCACTATTTGTATAATAATTTAATGTACAATCCTTTAATGTTTCCCTTGGGTTAATAGTGATTCCTCTAGCTTATTGTAGGATATACAAGAAACTAGGGTCGTCCAATTCGTCAATCACAAGTATAGATTTGTGTAACCCTAACCTGTCATATATTTGTTTAAAGTATTATTTTTTCCTCTATCGGTTCCTTCTTATGTTTTTAGGAAAATATGGCTCAATACTCATGGCATTTCTTCATTACGTTCTACATGTTTTCATTGTTAGTGCAGTTCCTTTTCCAGCAGAGGGTGGTTGCGATTTTTGTTTGGGTTTTAGGTTTTGTCTTAATTCTTTTCCTTGCATATTACAAGCGTGTCAGCATGAATAGCCACACCTTTCTCTAGGTATATGGATCTTCTTAAATTGTTCATTGGTAATTTTCTTCTGTATATATCGAATGGGTTACACATTTTTAGGGTCTCGGGGGCTTTGTAACCCTAATCACCTATAACTTACTTATGACTAGTTATTGTGGTAATTTAGTGGCCATGATTTTGGAACTTGCATGATTGTTACATATTATTTTTGGTTTACGGCCTCGCCCTTAATTAATTTATGTAGCTTTTTATAAATTATGAGCTGGTATTCAAACCCTCTACGGAGTCTAGTTATGTGAACCCTAGAGTTAGGGTTTACAAACAGTTTCATGTGCTTTTGTTAGTGGTTTCATGTTTATTATAGTTGAACCTTAATGTGTCCTCTCAGGATTATTGTCTAACTTAAGTTGTTGATATGAAGACGTGAATAACTAAGCTCTCTTTTTTGGTCTCTAGGTTTTGAGTTTAATGAGTAATATATATATATATATATATATAGATACCGTTAAAATGGTTAATTTATTGTTATTTTTTCCAGTATATATTGGTTAAATCTAGTCAGTAGCCTTATATTATATTTAATTTAATTTCTTCTCTATTTTTAGTTCATAATAGAACCACAGTCTTGAGAATAAATTTTATGATGACAGTTATTTGAATTAATGCATTTTTAATCAGTTACTTGCATGACTCATTCAGAATTTCTATGTGTTTCCAAGGTTAGGATGGGACTTGACCTCCAGGACCTATCATTCCTCTTGATAAGAAGGATAAAGGCTAGGATTGTTCTCGGTTGGCTAACTATTGTCGACCTTGGCCTAGAAATAACCTAGAACCTCATTCTTACATTCACATAAAAACAATATGCACAGTTTTCAACAGTAACACACTTGCACAAAATTTCTCATTGAGGCACATAGTATTAAACAGAACTATAAAAATAGAAATTAAATCATTCCCTGTATATTCAATCAAGGATAACATAAAGTAACATAAATCCTCAAAGTAATTTCCACTTATCTATTCTCCAAATAAATTTTATCTGTCATAAAATTATAGGGCTCAAAATGCTCCTCCCAACTAGTGAGAATCAACACAATTTACTTACTCTCCCCGTGAGCCAGCTTCATATCCACAACAATCTCAAGAATAGAGACCTTAACAGGTTCAACACAAAACTTCTCTGATTCCAACCAGATTCAATCTAGGGATTTTAATTTGAGCACCTAGGTTACAGATATAGTTCCATTGGCTAACTAGCTCAAGAATTCTTTTACTTGGAAGTTTCTTGCCTCCCTCTACAACATCCTCTCAGAGGTCTTTCAGTGTTACAGTTTCTCCTCAAGGCTGCCTCAATATCCTCACTTCCCTCTTGGATTCCTTTTCCAATATGAGATGTTTTATCTCTAGGGAGAGGAGTTTGGGCAAGAAACTACCTCTGCCCATAATTACCTTCATTTCTTATGGAATATGAAACTCAGTATAACATTACTTCCCCATAATTTTATGACTGACTATTTAAATCCTTTTTTTTTAATAAAATTAAACATTCATGTTCATAACTTATTCGCATTACAGCCTTTAATATGGTCCATAGTTTGTCAGGTAACTCAAACAAATTAATTCAAATATTTACATGTTTACTAAGGAATATTACATCCCTCCCCCTTGAGCGAAACACCATCCTCATTATTTTCTAGCCTCTGGAATAGGTTAGGATATGCTTCATGCATAAATTGCTCATCCTCCCAAGTAGCCTCTTACGGGCTAAAGTGCTTCCATTTCACTTTAACCTAGGTGATAACTCGCTTACATAGCATTATTTCTCTCGGATCGAGAGTACACATAGGTTTGACTATGAACTCTTCATCTGGTTCAGCCTAGAATCATAACATCAAAGCCACTGTAGATTCCATCAATCATTAAAAAACATTTTTCATAAAATTCATCTCACTTGATTATATTACTTGCACATCCTTCCAATGTATCTTATGTCCAGTGTCATGTATGTTCTTATTCAACACAAAATAATGAAACACATTATGCACACATATATGACTAGGTAGAGCCAACTAATAGGCTATTAGGCCAATTTGGGCAAGTATTTGGAAAAGGACACAAAATCGAGGAGCCAATTTAGCATAGCCTCCCCACCTCAATGTGCTTTTTTTTGGTTTATCCTGTATAAAAACATGCTCTCCCACCTAAAATTCTTTGTAGGTTCTTTGCTTGCCTACATAATTTTTTTGTCAATCTTGAGCAACTTTCAAATTCATTCGTACTTTCTTTACAATATGCTCCATTTCTCTTAATATTTCAAGTCCTAATACTAGTTTGTCCTCAGGACCATTCCATTTGATAAGAATCCTACATCTTAGTTGTAATGTCCCATAATAATAATAATAATAATAATAATAATAAATATAATAATAAATAATAAATAATATAATAAATATTAAAATATAAGCAAATAAATAATAAACAATAAAGAAAAGATAATAATAGTAAATAGATAATAAATAATGAAGAAATAAAATAACAACAAATAAATAAAATAGTAAAGTTCTAAATAATTATATATAAAAGTAAAATAGTAAATAAAGTTCATAAAAAGTAAAATAAAATAAGAAAGAGTTAACTAAAAGAACTATAAAAATAGTAAAAATAAGTAAATTATCGAGAAGTAAAAATGAATAAAATAAGAAAGAAATGAATTAAGAGAAAATTTAACTTAAGTAAAACTTATTAATAAAAAAATTGCATGTTGACACATGAAATGTGTGCATGCGGTTCCCCTTCCAATGTTTGGTCTATTTAATAGAGGGTGAGGAAGATGAGAGATCATTCCATCATCCATTCTGATGGCAGAAAAGTGTTGTGAGACAAAGGATTCTCTGGTACTAGTACGTTGATTGAGGGCTCAAGGATGGCCAGTTGTAGAAAGATTATATACAACTAAGCCTACGGTTGAGTGGAGAGTTGTCCTCAAAGCTTTGTTGTGGTTAGCAAAATTCAAATAGCGTTCAACTCCGAAATTAAAAGTAAGGAATATCATCACTATAGGTAAGTTTTCTTTGCTCCCATTTCTCAAAAATTATATGTTATTTAGTTGAATAGAGGTGTGTTGATTGTAAATTACATAATTGATCTAATTAGTGGATTGTTTTAATTTCCGGGTTGTTAGCGTTTAACTCCGAAATTAAAATTAAGGAATATCATCACTACAGGTAAGTTTTCTTTGCTCCCATTTCTCAAAAATTATATGCTATTTAGTTGAATAGAGGTGCGTTGATTGTAAATCACATAATTGATCTAATTAGTTGCATGTTTTAATTTCAGGGTTGTTACATTGGTATTAGAGCAGGTTTCAACTCTATTTGACCTCTACGTAAAAAAAAAAAAAAAAAGAGAGACTTTATTCCATTTGTTTGTAATAATAATGAGAAATTTAATCAAGTAAATTTTAAAAAAATAAAAATAATTTTTTAAATTTTTTTTTACTATTATTAATAATAAATTATATAAATTATTAAATAAATAAATTTTTTTAAGAAAGTAAATAAAAATTCTTTATTATTAAATATAAACTTGGGGCACTTCTAGTTTGCATGTAATTATATACATGCACATTCTAGAAGTTATTATTATAATTTTAATTTAAAATGATTATATGAAAAATAAACTTTAAATATCTTGTTTTAATATTAGTCTATTTATGCATGTTCTAAATATTTTATAAATATTTTGTTTGAAATATATATATATATATATATTATATATAATTAGATGAGAGTATAATATTTTTTTGAATGGGAGTTTTAAAATTAGCGTCAACCTTAGTTCTGAATTTTTAATATATATTTTTAAATAATATAACAACGCTTGTAAACAAAATTATTATTCATGGACGAAAACCCAAATTCACAATAAAGCTGCCAATCAAAGCTATCTCCCCCGATATCTCAATAAGTTTTATCATTCACCAAGTATGAGATTTGGCTCATAGGATTGGTGTTTAATGCTCCTAGAATTTCATTGTTAAACCAAGCCCTCTAATATTGCATAGAGCCCATGCTATAATCATATAACATTCAACTATCGACTATTAGGCCTTCCCCTCTCCATGGTTGTTACACAGTAATTTGTCACCATTGGTCACCGTCCCTATCGCCCTGTTTCCATACATTGGAGGATGCATTCCGGGACCTGTGAGCAGTGACATAACCCAAAAACACTTGCATTATGTTCCCCTGAGTATGTACTTCATGTTCCCTGAAGACACCTTCTACAAATTCTCCCTGAAAAGTACTCTTTTTCCATTGGCGCAGGTCCACAAGTATTTTACCCACGCCAATCACTGAGATCCTCAAAAGAGGGCGCGACCATTGGCGCTCTGTCACTGAACAACACCCGCGCCAGCCCAGTTTGGTAATGATTTTTGCTAAACGCACGGCCATCTGTTTTTTCCCTTCAGATCGCGAAGTCTTTTGAGGGAAAAATCCATCTGATAGAGGTTGAGAGTCATCATCTATCCTTGATATCTATCCACAGTGGCTTTTCAGAGATAATGCCAATCCACAATGGGTGTCCTGGTTCATCGAATCTTTCTCCCTTCTCCATCTATAAATATCTGTCCTCATGCATTAGACAAGCTAGTTCTTAATTCTTGGAGGAATGCTAGTTGTGATTATGCTTGTCGTGAGTGATAGTGAAGCATAGAGAGGTTATGCTGCCGGAGAGGAGGTACATTGCAAGACACATATAGTTGCTCGCCCAGCCAGAGGAGAGGTTCAACGTCAGAACCTTGGTTGTAACTTTTCCTGTCTATTATTCATTAATGAACGACTGCTATTATAGTTCCAATCTCATTGTCTATTATAGTGATGTTTGATTTATTTCCTTTCTGACTGAAATATAGTTGTGCCTTGGTGGATTTTATGCTTGTCTTTGTTTCTTCCTTTGCATGTGCAGGTGTCCGTTTGCAAGGATCGCAAGGATTGTGACCCGCCGGAGCGAGGGAGCGGCAATACCAACTCTGCTTCGACTATAGCGTTGGATTCCAGGTTGGTCTTCTTAATTCACCTTTAATGTACAACTAGGAACTTGCGTGGCAGCGTGAATCGATTGTGGCTAGTTCTGTTTTAGGCTAGTGGGATCGCCTCTGTCCGCAGAGGGGATTTACCTATCCAACAATTTGGCGACTCCACTGGGGATAAGCTATTTGGAATTTGTCTTGCATGTTAATTTCCTCTTGCTTGCTTGAGTGAATGAGCTTTCTGGGTCAGTTTTGAGATTGTTATTTGCTGTTTGATCCATCTGAGCACTGTCGGCCCGACCTGGGGTCATGTTATTTATTATTTAGCCGGCAAGCTTAGTTGGCGCGGTTTTTATTCTGACAGTCGCACCAGTTGGCGCATGTTGCCCAACAGCAACTCGCGCCAATCTTTTGGTAGCGCAAGTTGCAGGCTGACAGTCGCGCCAGCCCTGTGAACTTTGCCTGTGTGTCGGTTGGAAGCTCTTTCGACCCAGATTTTTATCTTTTTATATCTCTTACAGCCTCTGGAAGTGTGTTGAACCTCTGTTTGACTGGTTTTGGCCTTTATCCTTCAGTTGTTTGCTTATTTCTATTGATTTTCGTCTCAGCCCTAGAACATCTAGTGGCTTCGCATGTCTAGCCTTCTGTGGGAAGATTTGGTCTTTTGATGTTCCAGTCAACTTGTTGGTTGTGTTCTGCACCTATCTAGTGATTGTTAAAGCTTGGTCTTCTATGCTTTGGGTGGTTCACTTCTAGCTTCTCTGGATTTTGCTCGACTTCATTTGAACTTAGATTACATGGTTCATTGAAAGTCTTTGTGTTTCTCCTTGCTTGGATAGTTCATCTTGGTGTTTCAGAATTGGTTCCATTTCATCAAGTGAACTTGGTTTGTTTATACTTGTGAATATCGCTTAAGATTTGTCTAAATGCATCATGCCATCTTAAAGGAAAGAAAAACAAAAGATCTTTTGCATCATATTAGTTAGCGTTTATTGTTATTTGTTGCTATTAAAAAGAAAAAGAAAAAAATTTCATTTCTTGTTATTAGCTGCATTAGGATCTTTGCTGTTTGCTGAGTGATCATTTCGTTTGTGTAAAGATCTCAACCTTCCTGTAGATAGAATTCATCGAATGAAATGGTATAGTTTGGCATGTATTTTGCATCTAAGAAGCTTTTGAGATATCACATACGGTAGGACCAAAAAACTGAAACATAATTGAAGATAAACTTTAAAATAAACTCAATGAACATAACAACGCATTGGAACCTAACGCAAACATTTTAGAGGTCTAGGTTAGAGACGTGTTCCGACATCTTTAAACCTGGTAGCTTACCGTTGAGTGGTTGGGTGATTCCTCCATGGTGAAACGATAAGTGCCAATACGGACTGAGCTCCCACGTACCGTCACGTATATACGGGAGACCCCACTAGGCTATCATCCTTTATCCATAGGAAGCCGAGTCTGCCGCCTTACAAGCCGTAATGCACTGAACACAGCATTCGGGAAGATTGACTGCAGTACGGGAAGTCCTTGGTTTTCATCTGATTGCCAAGGTGTATAAGCAGTTTTACGGATTGTTTGGTAAACCACTTGCCTAGTTTTCCAGAGCAGTCACTTTTGATCCTTTTCGGACTCTCTAAAAGAAAAGGTGCCTGTGAGCGTCTTGTCACTTCGTGCTAATTAAATATTCGAAGGAGACTAGAGTCATCTTTTGTCCTTTTCTCGACTCTTAAAACATGAAAAGGTCAAGTCGTGTCTTTGCGTCTTAAAATTTATCTGGCTACGATAACATCTACCCAATTAGATTTTGTTTGCGATTAGCTTGAGTAGGATTATTTCTCGTTCAATGGCATCCTTCCCTGAGCCCATTGGCCAAGGTTGTCCCCCTGATGGAAACCCTCGTCCATTTCCTGCTGTTGGAAATGTCGATGTTCAGTATATCGCAACTTTGTCTTTGCCTGGGTTAACCATCGGTTTGCCCGTGTGGTTGTTTTCAAACTCGGTGGTCTCGAGTGTGATAACTCCTGTTCCACCACCACCTCCCCCACCCGAACAACATCATGTTGATCCCAAGGTGGACCCCTTCCCTTCTTCGCCTATTGCTGCGTCCTCATCTTCTACTTCGCCTGGTGAAACTCTGGATTTAGGTAACCAGGTGGCTAAGAAGAAGAAGAAGAAGAAGACCAAAAAGAAGAAGTCTCCCAAGGGAAAGGTCGCATCTACCCCGAGTGTACCTCAAGTAAAGCCACCTTCTGCTCCTCCGCGGAAGGCTAAGTTTCCTTGTCGATTATGCAAGGAGGACCATTTTCGTACTGATTGTCCTGGTATTCCCAGGGTCCTAGATATATGGTCCCGTGACCCGACTCGTGCCTCGTCGTCGTAGATTGACGATATCTTATCAGCTGGTAAGGGAAAAGGGAAGGTTCGTTTCCCTTGTCGACTTTGTGAAGGTAATCATCTCCTTCGCCTTTGTCCACTTATGGATGAAGCCTCTCGTCTTTTGGAAAGTCTGTCAGCTCCATTACCTCAACTTCCTACTGGTTATCAACGTCTTTTTACAACTGCAGATCATCTCTTCGCTAACCAAGAGATCAAGCATGATTCCTCTTTGGTCCAGCCTTCTCTTCCCGAACCTGGCTGTCCTCAGCCTGTTCCAGACCAGTCCCTGGTCGGAAAGAGTGTTGATTTACGTTCATCGTCTATGCACCATTTTGTTCCGGGAGTGTTTATCATCAAGGATGAACCATCTGAATCCAAACCAGACGAAAGTCCAAAGGTCCAGATGACAAGTGACCCGGTCTTTCAAGAGGTCCAGATGACAAGTGACCCGGTTTTGCCTTCAGAAGTCCCATCCTCAGATGATATTATCACTGTACAGAATGAAGACCACACCGTCCAAATTCTATTCATAAACACAGACTCTTATGATCAAGTGAGCATCCCTCTCATTCCTTCGCAGCAGGAAGGAAGTTCATCAGAGTCATATCCGCCCGTTTATCCGGTCTCACCTCCAAGCAACCTAGTTGTTTCCTTCAATTGGGATCAACTAGGCAATCCCCGGTTACCAGCTTCCATACCATTTCGAATTATAGTTCAAGTCTACCAAATGGTTATGGCCGGTACCATTATTGATGAGGGATCTCCTGTGAGCATCCTTTCTTCAACAGCTTGGGAAGCACTTGGTTCGCCACTGATTCCACCTGAGATGAGAAACCTTACAGGTTTTCATCGAGAAACCATTCGACCTTTAGGAATTCTTCCAAATGTACCTATCACATTAGAAGGGAAGACCGTTCAAATGGGCATCATGGTAGTCCAAGGTCCGTTAGATTACAATTTACTCCTTGTGCGAGACTATATTTATCGCATACGCGCAATTGTGTCCTCACTCTTCAGAGTGATGTGTTTTCCGCACAAAGGAAGGACGATCAAGGTCGTAGACCAACTTTCGTTCCCCGGTTCACACTTCACATATAGTCATCTACCATTCCTAAATGGTCTTATTTCCATAGGAAATGTCTCAACATCCAGTCCGTCCTCCTGATGACGGCAGCTGACCCGGGCACGTGACTGAAGCCCGGGGGGCATGCATCCTCCTTTTCAAAATCGAGTCTTTCCAAGTAAACCTTCATTCCATCCACTCCGTGAATGCCATGAAGCTTGGGGGGCATCTACCTCGATTTGCATTATCATGCTGGGGGCATGCAAATTTATAGCAAGCATAGTTTTTCGGTTCAAGCTTGTGTAAAAATGAACCCATCCAAGAAAAGTTCTCCATGGTTCAAGCTTGTGTAAAAATGAACCCATACCTGATTCACATCCCGTGATTGCCTTTTATCTGCTAAATTTTGCTAGATGAGCCTTGGTTGTTTCATTCCATCGCCACCATCTCTTTGGCCGACCATATGCTTTCACTTGGTTGTTTATCCTTTCCTGAGGAACCGCAGCGATGAGTGGTTTTATTAGCTAGCTTCTTGACCATTACATGTTTTGAGCAGTTCCACCATTGCCGGAACCAGTTGCTACCCTTTATACCACTCGTTCCTCTAGGACGAGTCTCCTTTAAGCTCTTTTCAGACTCGTAAAATAGGAAAAGATTGCCGAGTTACTCCTCTTGACTCGTTAAACGATAATAAGGGGCGGTTTGTATTTAAGTTCTTTTTTGTCGACCTTTAAAACATAAA